>OZ004726.1:70502514-73389169 GCA_963924685.1 Dexiosoma caninum | reverse complement strand
CATTTGTCATTTGTAGAAAATTTCTTGCACGGAAGAAACTGGTTTGCGACCTGATTATTTTTGTTAGAAATTTTCAGGTGTAATGGCCATGATTTCATTTCGAATGTTGGTTTTTAGTTGGAGTATGGTTTTTGGTGCTGTTAAATCTGTTGAACGTGGAGGGCAGTTAAAATCGCTTATGCGCGAAATAATGCGTTCGCCGAATATGTCCCTTAACAAAGCCATTGATGCACATGCGGTATGTGCTGTGTTACATCGTGTAATGATCCATAATTAATTCCCCAAGTCTTCATTGCAAAATAAATTATTAATAAATTATTAATAAATAATTATTAAAAAAGTTATAAAGAATTCAAACCATATAGCTCATTTTGCGCCACCATGTATTAAGGAAAGTAGTTGTAGGTTTTGTTCTACAATGAGGATATTTTTGGTATTTTTCGGGTATATCGGATATATTTGTCTTTTTTTTTGCAATTTACTATTTTTTATTAAAATAAAGACTTTGTTTATCTGTTACATTGGCTTTGCATTTTGCTTACTATTATATTGTACGTATAAAATAGTAGTTTTGACACAATTGAATTAGTAAGGGGCTTGGAATTCCCAAAATAAAGAGTTAAAATCAAATAAGAGCAATTACGGAAAATTTTCAAGTTATAGATATTTATTAATCAAAAAGTTATATTTTTTCGGTATCCTTTTTAGCTGTATTAAGTTAATTTTTAATTAGTAGCAGATATTTTAGAAAATATTTATTTAGTTTTAAATATTTTCGGCCTTTGAAACGGTAAACACATCTCTTACTATGGCGCAGCTACAGATAGATCCCCACCTCTCCTGAGTCTTCCCCCTGAAAAATTCATCTATCTGTCCCTTTGCAACAGCAAAGGGAACCCTACATCAGCAATTATAGCAGCAGATGACATGAATATTGTAGAAATTATAAACGGAATTACAAAGCAGATAATGTAACGACTACAAAAAAACGACGTGTGTAACTTGAAATGCTGAAAACTATTTAGTGCATTGACAATAGGAAATTCATAGGATGTTACGAAAACGCGGAGTATGGATTTTCAGCTTTAGTTCAATGAGTCAGTTAATACTCTCTCTCTCTCTCTCTCTCTCTTTTATTTTAAAAACGATAGAGTGAGCGAAAAAGGAATATAATGCAAAGTACATTTGTATGGACGAGATTAACGTGTACGTTGTTGCTCGAAGACGAGCGTATTTTTTGTTCGTAAAAAATTCCTTGCACGGGAAAAACTGTTTGCGAGCTGATTGTTCTTTAAGAAAATGTGTAAAAAAAGGAACAATTGAGAGAAAGAGTAATTTTTTCTTTGTTACTTAATGAAAAGGTAATGCTATGAATCTGAATGAATTAGTTCTTTGTTCTTGGCTCTTTTCTGACTATTTTTGTTGTCTAACAGCTGTGTTTACCACCACGTGTCAACGTGGCCTGTACATATGTACTATATGTATGGACTACAGAGTTAAATCAGTTTACGACACCGACCGGCTCACATCGCTAACCAACTCTACTGAAGTGTTCAAATTAAATTTAGAAAATATTTCGAAACAAAGTAATTGCAAAATGTCGGCAAATAACTCGGAAGTTGATGATATATACTTAGGAGGTAAAATTCTTTTTGGGTGATAATTTGCATTTTTAAATTAATTTTATTTATTGTTTTGCTCCAGAATTGGTTTTACTCAAAATGGGTAAACTTTGCATAAAAGAGGACTTTTCTGATGTAACATTTATTGTGGAAAACCAAACGGTTCCGGCACACCGTGTTATATTGGCTGCCAGAAGTGAATACTTTCGTGCCCTCTTGTTTGCCGGGTTCACAGAATCCACGCAGTCTGTAATAAATCTTAATGTTCCAGTGGATGCTTTTAAATCATTATTGCGATATCTATATTGTGGACACTTACCATTGACACAAATGGCTGTAAATGTCATACTAGACACATTTAGTTTGGCCGATCAATTTGGTGTTTCAGAATTAGCGTTACCTATATCGGATTATCTAGCGAACAATTTAGCATTAACTAATGTTTGTGCCATTTTGGATGCAGCACGATTTTATAATTTGGATGAATTGACAAAAGATTGTTTACAATTCATGGATCGCAATTCTGAAAATATATTGCAGCATGAGTCTTTTACAAATTTATCAAAGGTAGAAAAAATTAATTTATATTTTTTGAAAGTGATATTACATTATGTACACATACATACATACGTATATACTTTAGGAATCGCTGGAAGAAGTCTTAAAACGTGATTCTTTTTTCGCTCCTGAAGTTCAGATTTTTTTAACCGTCCAGAAATGGTGTAAACAGAATGAAAATATTGATATTCAAGTAAGTGGAAAAACATATGAATTTATATTGTATGCAGACATACTTGTGTTTTTAACAAGGTATAGGTATAGTTATAAAGCGTTATTTTTAAAATATTTGGACTAATTATGATAAATTATAATCTAAGGTACCTAAATGTGCAAAGTTATAGCCAAAACTTATTTTTTTTCCACACAGAAATAAATTTTAAATTAAATATTTAAATGTGAAGACAATCGTGGTTTTTGACAAAAATACAAAGAACGGCCGGCACCCCGAGCTCTCCTAAGTTTTCAGGTCTTGACCATATCAGATAAAATTTTAAATTATTTATTTCTTGTTATTGAAAGGCCTTTTTCGTTATCTGCGCAATGTGGTTTTAATGTTTTTTTTTGTTTTAGAAGTTTTATAATTTAATTTTTTTCAATGGGAGGCATTCTTTTTTGCATAAAATAATTTAAATGCAAATGGAGAACACTTTTGTCAACAAACTATTTTATTTTGTTAATGATATTTCTTTTATTTATATATATTATTTAAAATATACTTAGATATATGTTACTTAAACTATGAACAACATCGCAATGTCACCAAAAAACTAGTGAAAAAATGAACTTAATTTTCTGGTTTTTTGAAACGTGATTTAGAATCTGGTCACACTGTCTGCAAGGGCGCATAGGTAAACTGTGTTAAAACAGCCGTATAGTTTATGGTCAGTTCTGGTAATTCTACTGTGAAAAATGTACCTCGGTCTGGATCGGATATTATCGGAAATGTCGATAAAAGATTGTTAATTAATTAGTTCGATCAACTGTTTTTCAATTCGAGTAACATTTTTCGATTCTTAATAACTTGCAAGTATAAAAGAATAATAATAATCTTAATACTCGGTAAAATTGAATGGGCATCTGAAAAGTAATTTATACAAAGAAAGTGACTGTAATTTTTCTATATTTTTACCTGTTTTCTGTGCGCCCATATCTCTTTGTTTCTTGAGAACTAAAAATTATTTTTGTTAGACGAATTATGTTGAATTCAAAAACATATTTTTCTTTCTTTTCTTTGTATAGTTGATAATTCGTTGTATTTTTCTAGAAATAGGCACTATGCACATCCGAATGCATTCATTGTGTTTGAACATACATTGACAGAACAAATTATACCACCGTTTTGTAGGTCAACATACAAATTAAAACGATGTATAGAGAAATAAAAGTGTAATTGTATTGTACAATATATTTAGTATAAGGTATTCAAATAATCTGTACTCTTACGTCGGGTAAAACATATGTTTGTTGTCTACCAGACGTCCCTTCTGATCTGCGAAACCCCGATATTACTTATCAGATGTAGCGTCACTAAACCATAAGTTTGTCTGGTTATTACCGATGTTGCTATGCATAAGCGTAGTTAGATTGTTACTCTGTGGTGGGCAAGTGCTCCACCCTCCAAACGAGAAAATAAATCACAATAATTCAGTGTGTAATTAATGTAACAAAATCAAAGTATTTACAAAATTATAGGTAAATATAGCTGTCAAGTAAAAAAAAAATATATATATGTACATTCGAGCCTTTGGTGCAATACCGCAGTAACTCAAAATTTGATTTTTTTGAGCTGGGTATGCAGAAATAATCTTTGGGGAAATATATATCTAAAGGAAAAAAGATTATGGTTCTATCTCTAACAGTTCAGATTCTACAGCTACAAATGTCTTTATTGCCTCCAGCTATTTCCAACAATATTTATTTGCAATAATGAAATATTTCCTTTATGACAAGAAATTTACAAACAGTAAACATTACAAAACATGCCTCTTTATTTAAAAACTTGTAAAAAAATAACTTTAGTAAACGAAAATACTATCAGAATGATGATTCAACAATTCAAATGCATTTTTCTCAGTTCACGATTTTTTGAATTACGACGGCATTGCACCAGAGGCAAATAATAATATATAAAATAAATATCAATCCACTTATAAAAAAGGGAAAAAGATCAGGAGGGGGCAGGAGTGGGCAGAAGCTGGTATGGATACGTTTTGCCTACCTCAGCCCTGCGGAAATTCCACTATTCACAACAAGAAATCTAACGATAAATACATCACAGATCATAGAGATTTATCATGCTTTGAAGTAACAAATAAATAAGAGCAATAAAGTCGAAAAACAAAACAGAAAGTCCTATCACAATTCAACATTTAACAGTGCAAGAGACAATACTTTACATAGTTGAATTTTAATCTTTTTGCAAAAGTTTTCAAGTTTTTCTAGTTGCTATCGAAGTATGTAATTGTTAGTTTGCATTAGAAAGAAATAATCCGATCTGCATTGTACATAAAAAATACCATAACTTTATCAACTTTCGACCGATTTTAACAAATGAAGTCTCATTTCTCTCAGAAAATCACTTTCTTTAAGAATATTGCATTTTCTGTATGTGTGATAGTATTTTTTAATACAGCTATACAGTTTATAGAATAATGGGAGCAGAAAATCTTTGGCTCGATTTGCGCAGGATATTATTTGATCAAAGACCCGTGGTTTCTGGGGATACGATTTTTGACAAAAAAAATTTACCCACCATAATGTACATACATATGTACATATATCGACCCCTGTGCGCGAAATTATCGTATGTTACATCTTTTTCGAAATCGACTTTTTTATGCAAATTTGTTCTAAATCCATTAATTCATTTCGTTTTATCATATGTGACAGCTAATTCTGTAAGGCAACAACAAAAAAAGGAATAAAAACGCTCTCATGTAAAATTTAAGTTTTGTAACATACGATAATTTCGCGCACTGGGGTCGATATACACACAGAAAAAAATTCCAATATAAAGTTATAATGACTAAATGTTCATTAAAATCATGTTAAATTTCTGCAAAAATGAATTGAAATTTAACCCTAGAACCATAATGTACGTAAATTTTACGTGCAGTTTTTTTTCAAACACAGAAAGAACACGTGTTTGGCGATCTAACTGTAAATTATTCATGCTATGCTTTTATTAATTTTATTTCAATGCATTGATGTGCCAAAACAGACAATTTTTAGAATACAACATATAATAAGCGAGTGCACAGAAGAAGCTTGTACAAAAAAATTTACGTAACGTTGGTACTAAGAATAAAAGTTTTGTACGTAATTTTTGCGTATCTTTAGTTTAAAAAGAATATATTCGTGTCGTAATTTCAAATAAGATCAATCGTGATATCAAATGGCAGAAGAAAAACCATCTACTTCGAAGCGCAAACTCAATTGCGATGAAGTAGAAGCTATTTTGTACGCTAGCGACACAAAACAAAAAAAAAACAACAAAATTGTTCAGGTAAGAAATAAATATAAATTTAAAAATGCCACGGTCTCCAATACGAGTTTGAAGGAATTGAAAGCTTTGTTAGGGTTACTACTTTTGTATGCAGTCTTGAAAAACAACCACCTTTCGATTAACCTCTTATTTGACTCTTCTTATTCGGGAGGTCGGTATGGAGTTTCTAGTGAACGCGCTGCGATTTGACGACAAAGCGACAAGAGAGGAACATAGGAAAAAACACATTTGCTCCAGTTTCGGAAATTTGGGACATCTTTATGGATACCTGTGGAAAGCATTTTAAGCCAGGATCATATGTTACCATTGATGAGCAACTATTTGGTTTTCGTCGAAGGTGCCCATTTAAAATATATATACCGAATAAACCAAAGAAATTTGGGATAAAAATTGTCATGCTCTGTGATGTTGCTTCAAAATACGTAATAAATGCAGAACCTTATCTTGGTACGTATACTAACACTGAAGGCAAGCCACTGGTCAGTTACTTTGTCGCGCGTCTGTCAAAGCATATTGCTGTGCTTGCAAATCGTCTGCAATTTGTGGCGAACATCAAATTAAAATTTGTCAAAATTGCATGAATAAAACTAATTAATTATATTTTTAAATTTTAATTTTGTTTAAAAGAAATTAATTACTTCAACTAAATAAACAAAAAAAAATATTTCAGACTGCAAATTTTTTCATTTATTGAAGTGTATCCAAAGAAAAGCATTAAGTACGTAAGATTTACGTATCGTGGGTGGTAACGTTGTATAAATTAACGTTATGGTTCTAGGGTTAAGATTGATTTCAAAATTAACTTAAAACAATATGGTTCAATATTTTTCGTAATGAAAATAACGTTGCACAATGTTAAATACAAAAAATACTTTTTGATATTAAAATTAAAGTTTTATCAACGTTGCAATCTACTAAATCCCTTTACCCTTTCACCCAAAACCTTATTTTCTAGTTCCGGCGCTATGCACCGCATGTATAGGTGTCATCCCCTGAGTGCCGGTCCAAGAAAAAAAAAATCAATACTTTAAAATTCAAAATTTTCGTACAAAGACAGACTAATATAAAACTCACTGTTCATGTAGTTAAAATTATACAATATAATTAGATTATTGTCCATTACCATGTGTCCATATTGTATAAAAAATGACAAGAATTCCAAGTATATGTATATATGTATATTAATGTATATGGTTGCACAATGCTGTTTATTAAGTAAATTATAAAATAGATGTTGTAAGTTTCACAGTCGCAAAAGGGGGTGCTGATGGCGAGTAGTCAGCGTGTTGGTTCTGCAACCAGAAAGACCCAGGTTCGATTCCCAGCCGGGTCAAATCAGAAAAAATATTTTTCTGAGTTTTCTGAGCTACAGCACCCTCCTTCGTCGGTATTTGAGCAATAAAACGTCGGCGAAGTAAAATAATAAATAAAATGGCTCCATTAGCTTAAAAATAATGCGTCAAAAAACATCAGAGACGCCGCAACTTTGCTTTATAATTTACACGCAACTGCAAAGTTGCGCAAGAATTAAGCTCTATCTTTCTACCACTTTCACCACCTGTCTATTTCTTCCCTATCCTTCTCTCTAGTTCCAGTGCAATGCCTTGCATATGTAGGGGATAGCCCCTGAGCACTGGTCCAAGATAAAAAAAAAAAAAAAAAGAAGTAAATTTTAACAAGAATTTTAATATAATGAAAATTACAAAACTGAAGTAAAAACTAACAAAATATATTAATTCGAAATGAGAATAACACCGTTAGGTATACAAGTATTACTCTATCGATTTATTGGTACACGTCATTAAAGTTTATAGTTAAGTACTAAAATGTACAAAAAAATGAGTAGTTTAAAATACGAGATCAATCATTTATACGTACATACTCGTATTGCCATTGGAAGATAGTTATCATTAAATATAAACTGTATTAATTAGTGATTATTACAATTAAGGTACACTGTATATAATACTTATAGTACCGATAATAAACTTTATATGAATTTATATTAAAGACAGTTTAAATTAAGAAACGGTTAAAGAAATACTGTTTATTTCAGCAACACTAACATTAAATCATGTTAAATGAAGATTGAGCAATGTCAAATAAACAGATAAAAATTTTAAATCATACTTAAGGCAGCTTGAAATAGGCAAACATTTTGGTACGTTCGTTTATGAGTGTGAGAAACAAATAACCAAATTTAGAGTTCTCATTCTTAATAAATCTCATAAATGTACATACATGATAATTTTCAAACCCTGACAAGGTGCCAATATAAAATAGGAACAGAAATAAAACGTAGCGAGAAAAAAACATAGATACATATGTACATATTTGAATAAAAACTCAATGCCTAATATTTCAAAACTTTTTAGCACTTCCTTACACAATTAATTTCTTTACTTACAGTCCTTCCTTTCGCTTGTGCGCTTTCCTCTGATGAATCTTGAACAACTATTGCAAATAGTTCGCCCAACGGGTATATTAGAATGCAAAGAACTACTAGACGCAATGCACGAACAAATTATATCTAAAAATTTACCGTTCCGGGCTTCATTAAGGACTGAGGAAAATGTGGCTACTTCAAAATTTGGTTCGCGTACCATTCAGGGTAACCGCCCTGCAGAGCTCTTAAATGGCAATGCTAGCAGTTACATAGAAAATTGCTTTACGCATCACTGTATTACCGATGCCAACGATAGTGGTATAACTGTAGAGTTGGGCACTCCTTACATTATAAATCGAATTACAGTCTTATTGTGGGACCGTTATGATCGCTCCTATTCATATTTTATTGAAGTCTCTATGAATCAAAAACAATGGGACCGTGTGATTGACTATTCTCCGTATTTGTGTCGATCATGGCAATTTTTATATTTTCAACCTCGTCCTGTGCGTTACATCAAATTGGTAGGCACTCATTGTACAGTTAATAAAGTATTCCACGTAGTTGCTTTGGAAGCAATGTACATTATAAATTTTCCAAAGGTTATCGAAGGCCTTGTGGTACCCACAGATAATGTTTCCACTATTGAAATGGGTGCGGTAGTAGCAGATGGTAAAAGTAATGATTTAATAAATGGCAACTATACTGATTATGATTGGGATTGGGGTTATACTTCCCATCAATTGGATAGTGGTGAAATTTTAGTACGTTTGGGTAAGTAAACCACTTTATATGATATTCCAAATTAAGAACTTTATCATTTCTTTAAAGCACAACCGTACATAATTGGGTCAATGAGTTTATTGTTGTGGGATTTAGATGATCGTCATTACAGTTTCTATATTGAAACGTCAGTTAATAAAAAAGATTGGGTTATGGTAGTTGACAAGCGGAATGAAACAGTCAGATGTTGGCAAAACGTTGCTTTCATTCCATTACCAGTTTTGTTTATACGCATTGTTGGTACGCGTAATACAGTCAATGAAGACTTTCGCTGCGTCTATTTAGAATGTCCGTCGCAGGATCTTGATTTTAAACAACGTGATGGTGCAGAAGAAAAGGAAGAGTGCCTATAATGAATCGGGATTCAGCGGGCGAAGCACCCATACCAGAAATCAACCGATCCAAGTAGAAACATCTGTACTCCTTTAAATCGAATATAATAAATCACATAATATCCCAATAGATTTAATTTTAGAAATAGTTAGTTAGTTGAAGTTGGAGACAATAGAAACGATCTTTTAGCAATAAGAAAATAAAGCAAATTGGTGATTAAATATTATATGTCCCTCTGTTGTAAAATGTAAATATAAATAATATATGTAAATAATATGATTTGTAATATGTGAACTGAAAAAGTTTTATTGTGCTGCCAACAGAACAGAAGCTGTCCAGTGAAACTGAAGTCAGTCATATTTTTTGTTTGTTCTGCGATATTGCAGCACCCCTGCAGAAAATCATAATAGTAAACTGTACTGATTTGCAATTGACGTAGTCACCAGTATTATTGTCTTATTATACCTTATATATATATATATATATATATGTACACATCTTTAAGAATTCTTTTCTTTCTCTATTTATGACTGTATAATAAATTTTTTTACAAATTAACTTTGTTCTAATAAAATAAACTAATAAAAATCGTTGTAATAAAACCTAGTGAAACCAATATCCAGCAGAAATTTCAGATGTACAGCATATTATGCGAAATATTTCTATAAATATTTTTTTTGGGGCCAGTGCTCAGAGGATGTCGCTAACATAAGCAGAACTAAGGAAAGGAATAGTGATAAAGACGACAAGTGGAGGAAAACTCTCTGCCTTTGGCACGTATTTCTTTGTTTTTATAGCAGTGTTGCAGCGTCTACGGTGTCAACGAGACGCATTCATATTTTGAAGGTGTGTTTGATAGCCTTTTTATTTTTTTTGGGTTTTGTAGTCAGCGTGATAACCATTTGGGAATAATTTGTAACAAATGCTTTCTAAAAATTTTTTCAACTCTTCGTATAAACATTAAATATCAAAATCATTCTGACCATTTCGAACGTTTGACTTTGTGTTTGCTGGGTATGAAAAAAAAAATATAATTGTGTGTGTTTTTCTAAAGTTTGTCGAGAGAAATTCGGAAATTCTCTGGTATGAACGATGTACATATATCTAAAATTACACATATACGAATACATACTTAAGTACGATTATATATAAACAGGAGAGCATAGCAATAACAATGAAGGACTGTTTAAAAACATACAATATGTATGTATGTATCAGTAAGTTAATATTGTCTTAAGCATTTCTATTCAGAAGCTTTGACAATAAAATACACAAACAAAACAGTGGAATGTCACAAGGAATTTGGAGCTCAATGCTTCTTTATTAATAAAAATAAAAAGTACTTGATACTTTATTTACTGAAACATTTTGTTGGAAACAATTGTAGTAGTTTCGTATAAATCATGTATAAAAGGTGTGGCAAAATAAAAATAAAAATGCAAATAAATTTTCTTATGCTCAAACATCGAATGAAAACATTGAATGCTAAATTTGAACATATCAAAAAATATTATTATAAAATTCATTCAGTTAAAATGAGAAAAAGTAAATGTATTTTTACTTTTTCCATTACAGAAAGCTTCTAACTAAAATGAAAATTAATTTAGGATTAGTGATTGGGCCAGCAATCAGGGGATGACTGCTACATATGCGATGCATTGTGCTGGACATAGGAAATGAGGGTAGTTGCAGTATAATTAATGAATATTCGATCAGAATTTTCCCACGTTAAAAGTGACAGGAAAGGCCTCTGCGGTTAGTTTATTTCATATACGTGTCGTTTGGTTCGTAATATGTAATGCGATGCACTGTGAAATCGACTACAAATGGATGCGATCTCTATGATGAATGCATTGTGCGTATGAATGGTCGGGTTTCGGGAACAAGTTCCCGGCTATAGCCGACTGATAACCCAAAAATTTGAATAAGGAAAGACAGTTGAAAGTTATAAATCGAATTTCGTTCTCGCCTGTACTAAAAACAAAGCTTTGAGCTTTTAGGAATATTTGTATTCTCGCCTTTAGTAAAAAAAAAAGAGTTTGAATTACTTATAACTTTATTATTTGTTCTCATTATTTTGTAAAAAAGACTTGGGGAATTTAAAATGAAAATGTACATAATTGAACTGCGTGCCAAAATTATTGAACTTTATTTCAGAAGAAAATCGTGATTTTATTCATAATTTAAGTATGAGCGACGAAGCCCATTTCCAGTGGAAAGGGTTCATTAATAGGCAGAAAGAACTACTGAAATTCCAAGAGTAGCTCAACAGCGTGAATTACACCCATTTAAGTTTGGTGTGTGTTTCGTCTGAGAGAATACTTGGCCCATATTTTTTTGCAAATTAACACGGTGTCGCTGTTTCCATCGCTGGTGTTAGTTTTTTTTTTTATCTGTGACCAGCACTCACGAGATGACCCCTACACATGCAATGCAATGTGCTGGAACTATAGGAAAGGGCTAGTTAGAGAAACGACAAGAAGTAAAACTGAATTAATTATTTTACAGCTCTGCTTTTTGCACGTTCTTTGTTTATAGCAGTGTAGAAGCTTCGGTTTAGTAGCCATTTTTATTATTATTTTTACTTCGCCGCTGCTACACAATACCGACAAAGGAGGGCGTTCTGAAGTGATTGTGGATTGCTATCAGCTGAAGCCGGTATTGATCAATGACCAGTAATTGTGCCTACGCCACTGAAACCTTCCGACAACAACTGACACATAAAGACGCACTAATGCACATCAGAAAAATACGAAATGTTTTTTTTTATCATTTTAGTCTGAAACTGGGGTTGAACCCAGGTCTGTTTTGCTTTTGTAGTCAAGGTGCAGATTACTTCAGCCATCGCCACCCACAAGATATCGGAAAATGTCGGAAATTTTAAATTTAAGGCCAGCCGTAGAAAACCTTCCGCAAGTATGGTTCCAACAGGATGGAGCCACAGCGCACACTGCGAGGGACAGAATGGCTCTTTGAACTCAGACCTCTTTGGTTATTTTGTTGCACCCTGAAGTACATATGTGAATAATAATGGATATTTCTTGTATTCATTTCTTAAATTTTTTGGGGTTAAATAGATATAGATAATATTGAAGTCTTTACAACTACCTCTCTGACACTAAAAGTTCTGACCGTGTAGTGGTATAGAAAATACGTATATATGTACGTGTCTTACTCAACAAGTGTGGGAGATTAATTGAAAATTAATTCGTTAAGAAAGAAGAAAAACAAATTTTTTTTCTTCTTTTTTGGGAATTTGTGAAGCAGTTTGTGTTGCAAATAATAGTTAGGGACATGTTGATTAAAGTACATCGAACCATCTATGTTGGCATTACGGCGCAATGAGGACTTGTCCGACTGATGCAATGGATTTTCTTTTCGGCATACCGCACATGCCGGTGCCCTGAGACTAGAGAGCATTTCAGAACTCAACATAAGGTAACGTTTGAAGGTCTTGAGGGACTGTACACTCGTACATACCCCAATTCTCATCACCGAAAATGGTTCTATCCAGAAACTTCAAGATTAATATCAAGTACGGTGAGGACTTCCTCTATCACCTTTAAGCCTGGATCTCAGGTATATTATTCCGATGGGTCCAAGCTGGTACAACAGGGGCCGGATTCAATGGGCCCGATTCAGAAAATAGATTCCAATGGGTGTATACCCAATAGTTTTCCAGGCGGAGATTCATGCCATCGGAAAGTTTCTGGTCGTGTGTCTCCGTAGGAACATGAGGGGCCCACATCTATATATTATCGGATAGACATGATAATCGTTTATTTTGGTGGGCAGATTTCAGCCCCCGCCGCCCCACCCCCGTCCCTTAGCACACTAAAATAAAAATTTAGTGGACATCTTTCATACGGAAAAAGCATTTTGAAAAGTGGTCCCAGTTTAATTTTGTGAATATTTTATTATAATATATATTTTTTTTTTTGTCTTGAAGCGGCACTCAGGGGATGACCCCTACACATGCAATGCATTGTGCTGGAACTAGGAAATTAGGTTATGGGAAGGAGGATAGAGGGAGTAGTGTTTATTGACATTTGATTTAAATCTTTCCAAGCTAAAAGTGACAGGAAAGACATCTGCGGGTTCTCTATTCCAAATACGTGCCGTTCGGCCAAAAAACGAATTTTCCCTGTAATGCGTAGTGCGAGTCGCCGTCAAATCGACCACAAATGGATGCGCTCTTATTGTATATAATATGTCTCATCAAAATATTGTGAATACATGCGAAAATACTGTATAAAATATGTACTATATACTATGTAATTATCATAATAACGCAGAAAGGTTGTTTATTTGCCACATGGTTATGGTTTTTATTACCCGGCAATTAGTTAAATTCATATCAATACAGTATGCTTAGGCATCAATTTAAACACAACAAACACACACATCAATATCAGAGCAAGTTACTGCTGCTCGCGACACTCATTTAAAGTAAACTTGCCAAAAAATTAACAATTTTTGACCAAAGCTATTTATTGCTGTGTAAATAGTTAATCAATACTAAAAATAAATACAAACTACGCAATCAACACTAATCGCTTAAGGCCCTTTCAGACTATAATACAAGTCTTACGACTTTCACAAGACAAAGTGAGAAAAAAATCGAATAATTTGGTGCGACTGCCAAAAAAATCTAAAGAAATATTATTATTGCTTTGCTTTTACACTATCACACTTCAAATAAAATGAAAAGTATAAGTAGAAAGAACAAAACCGGCTGAGCAGAAAACATTTTTTTTTTGTAATTTTGTTATTTTCTTCACTTGCTTTTATAATATGTATTACAACCATGATAAAAAGAGAAGTTTTATCGTTAAGAAAAATTTCTAAAAACGATGATGGGTTCTGCGGCGTCAAATGTATTGACATATCTTAATGCAAAATATTTAATTGTGAAATGCGACATTAATTGAAAACTGTTGTATGAAAAACGTATGATTTCGTACCAATCTTCAAAATATATTCGATTGAAAATAAAACGTTTTTATTACTAAAGTCCCTTTCACACTATAATACAAGCCTTAAGACTTTCATAATACTTGGGAGAAAAAAATCTAATGCGATTTGATGCAACTGCCAAAAAATCTAAAGTAATATTACATTTTGCTTTCACACTATCACAAATAAAATGAAAAGTATTAACTTTTTTATGGGTTTGTTATTTTCTTTGGTTGCTTTCAGAAAAACACATCCCTGATAAAAGGAAAAGTATAAGTCTTTTGAAAATTTTTAAAAAATGGTGAGAGCCATACGACTGCCAAATTCCCATTCGTATTTTGGTCAGATTCATAACATGTTGTTTTTACACTATTATACTTTCCCATTTAATTTAAATTTTTAACATGTCGTATTACGCAATATTACAATGTAAAAGGGCCTTAAGTGCAGTCCTTTTAAAACTTTTGAATTAAAAATTTCTTAGCATAATTCTTGAAGAAAGAAATGCATAAAGAAATAATTTTGTGAACTGGCAATTAATTTCTTAACAAAGTACAAGAAAAAGCTCTTGTCCGCAACACAGGTCTTGATTTTTTGTTGAATTATTTTCTTTTTAATATTTTAGAAAATAATCTAAGTTTTCTATATTATTTATTAATTAAAAAGTAATATATTATTTACTATTTATTTAATGTTACGCCATATATTCTCACGTTACTTATTAATAGAACACATTTTTTGGGATTTTATTTGCCTTTGATTTAATAACGTTTTCTTAACATGTACATGCATAAAGTAAAAAATTTAAAATCACGATGAGTAATAATAAATTAAATAACAAATTTACTAAAATAAAGTGCGTAGTTTATAAAACACAACATGCAAAGTAGTAGTTTTTAATAAACAAGTATTTTTAAGGGATTGGAAAATTCCTAAAAATTTTGCGTTGCGTTCTACAAAATTATACCTTGATAATAGGCACAAAATTATACAAAGAAACATATAAATACATATGTATGTATGTATATAACAGTAGAGTAATAGATATATATACATATACATATGTATGTAGTATGTAAAATTTAAAAATTAAATTTAAAACTTTTCACCAACTGGCTTAATAGTCATTTCATGGATTTGAACATGAGGTGGAGTAGAAATCGAAAACAAAACACCTTGAGATATATCCTCCGATTTCAATATAGTATCTCCTACAAATGATCTGGCAGTGTCAGGTACAATTTCAGTGTCAACCGCACCAGGACTTATGCTCTATTAAAGAAAAAAGTTATACATGCAGATTATGATTATTATGGGCATTTCAATTTACTTACAGTTACTTTAATTTTTGTACCCAAACCGTTAAACTCTTGTCTATAGATTTCAGTTATGGCCGTTATAGCAAATTTACTAGGCGAATAGATATTAGTTTGCGGTAGTTCTTTGCCAACATTTATAATACTGTGGCCAGCAACACTGTTTATTAAAACAACATGTCCATCGAAATGGCGTTCCTTCATGGATTTAAAGGCTCGTTGGGTACAATACACAACACCCATAACATTTGTTTGTAAAACTTGTTGGATGTCATCGAGACTACCCAACGATAGTAGACCAGATTTCATGCAACCAGCATTATTGATCAAAATGTCCACGCCGCCAAATTGTTGAATTATTTTATCAAAGGCTTCATTAACCGATTTCAGATTGGAAACATCACATTTTATGCCAGTTAATTTTAATTGTAGTTTAGCTGGCAGCTCCTTTTTTAATTCTTCTACACGCTCTAAACGCCTGGCCAAACCCACTACCTGCAAGCCATTTTTAACGAGATCCTTAACAATGGCAGCTCCAATACCAGAACTTGCTCCTGTCACAACAGCTACTTTATTTTGCCAGCGTTCCATAGTTTCGTTATATTTTACGTTTTTTGTTGTTTTTTTCCGTTTACTTTTGGTAAAGTAGTCTTTACACAATAACGTTCTACAAAGCACTGGTCGATTTATTAATTATTTTATTAATATTGATTGTTTTAACTGCTAGTCACTCTAATTCTCAAGCTAAAAATATTTCAAACAATAAACAAGCACATCGGGGCAATTAGGGGATAGCAAAGCGATTTGTTATTATTTGTGTGTTTACGATTTCTTGAAATCTTTATATGCAACATATGTAAGTATAAATAAAATAAGATAAAAAATCTATAAATAGAAATTTAAAAGAAAACTCTATGAGAATTATATAAAATATTCTGCAATTTTATTTTTCTTTTTTTCCTGTATTTAATAATTGATCATCTTCTGTTCGTTTTTCCTAAAACTGATTTTTATTTCTTTCACAAAGTAGAGAAATATCAGCTTAAATATAAAATTATTATGCAATATATGTATGTATGTATGTATGGCTGTATGTACGTACATATGTATAAATAGAAATGCATGCCAATCTACAATCGCAACATTGTTTATTACTTTTTTCTTATTTTATCATTTTAATTTTGCAATATAAAATTCATTCTAAGTGCACCGGCTAGTACTTTATTATATTTAGCATTTTTATCACACATTAAATTTACTATACGTTTCAACGGCACTCCTCATCTATACATATGTATGTACATACATATGTATGTATGTATTTGCATTGTTTAAAATTAAAAATTTTTGCAACTCATTGTTACTGCGCATAAAAGAGTGCAATTAAGGCCATTTCATTTAGCTACAAATTAAATATCGATATTTTTTACTAATTTGTGGCATTGCACTATTGAAAATATTCGTTTGAGAAGTGAAAAAGAAATAATATTTGGTTAAAAATTTATTAAATAAGAAATAGCGGTGTCAGAATTAGGCAGTTCTTATTTGTCAATTAAATTATTTGTAAAGATTTAATTACTATTTATTCGCTGAGAGAACACACGCAGATGACAAGCAAACTATTACATTGCAATAACTCTCTCAAAAAAAAAACCAATCAATTAATCAATTTTTCTAATTGTAATTTTGATCTTTAGTTATACATGTATTTGGCAAAACATATTTGTGTACACTTCATTCTCTTTTTACACGTGTGTAGTTAATATATTTCAATAATTTTCCTATTTTATTATTTAAAATAAATATCTCGTATAATTAACAATTATAAATTATTATATTTCTCCAATTCAATCAAATTAAAATTCTAAATTTTATAAACATAAAAATATTAAAAGTTAAAAATCAAATATTTAGATAAATTAAAAATAAAATTTGTTTAAACAAGTAAATTACTTACAACATGTAAGGGGAAATTGTGCTAAAGAAAATGCAGTATATTTTCTCTGAGCAGTATTGTTGCTTTTTTTATTTTTTTATAAAGTAAAAGAAATAAAACCATGATCTAAATACATATATAAGGTCTGACAGTTCAAATTATTTTTACTGTGACGTCACCGTCGAGATTTGTTTTTAATATGTATGGGGTTTGTTTTTTTGTTGAAATATTTTGCAATTTTAAAGGTAAAATAAATAAAACAAATTAAATTGTTATGTTAGTCTTTTTTAATTTTCTTTTTTCGTTTTTTTTCTTGTATTAATATTTTGTTTAAATTTCTTATTCTAAAATATAAACGACTTTTAAAAAATAACGATTTTACATTTTCAGGCACATCTATGTTATCACATTTAATGTTATGGTATTTTAAATAATTATTTCGAAAACTTAAAGTATTATTATTAATTTCCTTAAATATATTTTCTAATTTTAATATGTTTCCCATAAATCCTTGGCAGGGTTTATAGAGCGCTCTGTTTGAACTGCAACTGACTTATTTGGATTTTCATTTTCAATATTTTCAATATTTTCAATACTTTCTTCTTGTAATTTCTGCAGACTATAAATAATTGTAAATATTATTTCATTAAAAAAAAGTGGATTTTAAAAAAATTGTATTTACTTTAAATCAAATTCACCAATTGCTTCCTTTACAATTTGTTTGTTTGCTCTTTTTACGTATCGTTTCGATCTTTCGACTGGTAAAATGATGTTTACATGGATATTTAAAGATGGGACAGCCTTCGCATCTAACAATCTTTTTCTTATTGGCGTGTTCACTAATATATCCTTTAAACGCCAATCATTATTCGTAAAATGTCTAGAACAAATTGTTCCAGATTTCCAGTTAACATTTTTTTTTACCGCATGCATGCTTTTACAATCTTTTACCACACAGTATTTCATTGTCCAAATAAATTTTATCACTTTCTACACAAAAAACTCTTTTTTTTTTGCTCTAACTCAGTTCACATTTATTTTTAATTAATTGTCAATAAAATAATCCTTTAATTTTCTTAATAAATATGTAATAATAATAATTTTAATCACTAGCTTTTAAATTTCCATTTAACCACAACAAAACATTTCCCGACGATGACGTCAAATTAAAAAAAAATGGCAGCTGTCATTCAATATCAAGCAGATCTTATATATTTAGATCATGAATAAAACACAAAAAAAATATTCAGGGGCCGGATTACTGCATTCGATTGGAATCGAAATTTCAAATAATATTTTTTTGAAATGTATAAGTATTTTATTCGATATTAAATGCCGTAATTTTGGCCCCTTAAATTTTCTGAAAATAAAATGTTGAAGAAACTTCAATAAAGGCCCTTTTATACTATAATATTTTTAGAAATGTTTCAAAACATTTTTTTGTTATTTTAAAATACCTTTGATTTGAAACAGGTCTTTATCTATCTTCTATATATGTACATATGTATATAAAACAGGATGTGTGTATGTATGTAAAGTATGGACGCCAATACGGCTGGGCCGATTTAGATGAAATTTTCAGGGAATCTTCAGAATATTCAGGCGGGTGACACTGTGAAGTCTGATTTTTGATTTTCGGGCGGAGGGGCGGGTCAAAATCCAATTTTCATATTGCACCACTAATGACATATACATACATACATATACATACATATTTATTTTTTTTGCTTTTTTTTATTTTAAATAAATACATATATCCTGTGGTAATACAACACTAATGTTTGCTTAGGGCAATAATGGGTCAGCTAGTCTTAAATAAAACACCATAGTTTTTCGATAAATTATTATTTCAATCCATTTTGCCTTTATTATATCCCATGAAATATTAACTAAACAGTGGTTACGTTTTTTTTGGTAAAAATTTGTGAACGTACCTTCATGGTTGCAGTAGTACAAAATCAAACAAAGATAATAACAAAACAACAGAGAAGTCATTTACTGCTAAACCGGTTTTTATCTTGCTACTTATACGTTTGATTTTATTTGGAGTGTGGTAGTGTGAAAGCAAAATGTAAACTACTTTAGATTTTTTGACAGTCGTAAAAACAAAAATAATTTTTGTTCATGTTGTTTTGAAATCGCGTTTTTAAAATCGTGCAAAAAAACTTCGTGTACAAATATGATTGGGTGTATTTATTATTTTGTTATTAGGGCAGTTGTGTATCACAAAACAATTAAACGAGAATGTTGTACAAAATTTAATATGTATATTAATTATGACAGTTAAACGTTTTAAAGAACAAATACCGGCAAGTTATTCGCATTGTGATGAGCCACTGTATATTCAACTTGATTTATTTTTAATAGTTAATATTTATTGTAGTTAACATTATTTTTAAAAATTATAAAATATATTTAAAAAAATATGTATATGTAGAAAAATTAATGAATTAAAATTATTGATCTATGTTTGTTATATGATTTAGCTGGTCTAAATATACGCTCATATCATACCAAAACCGTCAGTAAACCTTTAATTCTTGATAAAAAATTTATGCAAATGTTTATACAATACGTTTAGTCTCTCGTTGAATAAATATAGAATAAAATCAAGTTACACAAAAAAATTAATATTAAAAAATATGAAATAAATAACTTTATTGATGGCCCTGAAATAAAAAAAAAATTCAAATGAAAAGATGAAATTTCATACCTCTTAAAAGAAATAAATTTACCACAGCGAGATCGTAAATCTGATAAAATATTAAGAATAGGGGATTCAGGTTAGGGACGCCAATTTGAGTCTGGGTTTTTCAATGAATTATACCGATTTTTTCGAGCATTTATGATTGTAAATAGCTTAAACGCTTTAAATGAGAAATTCCACAGAACATTAAAATCTGCTATTAACTTTCACAGAAATTCAAATTGAACTGACTATATATCAGCGATTCTACTTGGACTAAGAAATACCATTAAAAAAGATATTCGATTATAAAGTTCAGAGTTAGTATACGGAACTTCCCTAAAATGTTTAACAATACATTTAGTCACATTAAAACCTTAAACGTCTCATAGCATAGATAGAACATTTATATTACATGATTTAAAAGCATGCACACATGTTTTAGGGTTCCACTAGTTTAAAGTTTGGTTCAAAATGTCACTTCAATTTATTTTCTTATTAATTTTACTTTAATTTTTTTTGTTGTCAACAATTTTGCGAAAAGATAAAATATGTCGTTTTCTTTTTTTAGTAGTCTAAAAGTTCTCTTTATTTATTGAAATCCAGTAGATATTTTGGCAAAGTTTTGATTTTTAACGGACCTTTTGTACTGATTTTTAACGGAACTGTTATACAGTGTAGGGCATACGTCATATGGTCAAACAGGTGATGTGTAGTGATACCTAGTTAACTTTGGAAAAAAAAGATGGCTACGAGCGCGAATATAAGCTACACGAACAGATCAATCGCCATTTTTTTAGATTTTTTACCGAGGTTAATTGGGTCAGAAATTAGAGGCCATCAGGCTTTTTTTCGTCGTGATCACAACCAGTCAACACGTCGCCGCTAGTGTTCTATACTTGTATTTCAACTTCACAAGGCCTGAATCTTTAAGATCATAAAGAAAGAATACTTTATAAGTAGCGCAGAAACAAGAAACTTCCTATTATAAAGCGGAATTATAATTAGTTATTTTCATCGTACTTGTATTACAAATACAGTATTAACATTATTCCTCTTTGGGACTAAACTGCCAGGCATTTGCAAGCACACAATTTCACCCAGGAGAAGTATCACTGCGAGGGCATGTTTTGAGAGAAAAGGTTGCATGATCAAATTGGTTCACAGCTCTGTTCATTTGAAGTAAGTATATAGAGGGAAAATTGCCGTAAGTCTCAAATTACAATAATTCATCAAATTGGCTGAATTTCTGCTCAACAACGTGTGACAACCTAAGAAAATTAGGAGGTGCAGAAAAATCTATCTTGAACAACGTGTGAAGCAGAACGTCGTATCAAATTAGGGAAATATCCAATTTTAAATAAGTATACACTAATCACTCATCGTTTAGCTTCATTTCTAACACAGTGCATCGGAATCGCAATTAGTACGCGTAGAATCTAATTAAAAGAAAAAAACCCAAATAATAACATATTACATGTCTTAGCAAAAAAAAATCAATTAAACAAGAAAATAAGAAAAAACATTAAGAAAAACAACACAAAATTAAATTGAGAAAATATAAATTATTTTTATATATAAAAGTTAAGTACTATATTTGTTAAAGAAGAAAGAAAATAGAGCTGCAAACTAATTAATCAATTTATTAAGAATTCATTTACGATCTTTCTTCTGCCATCATCAAAATACTGCGCGGCGATTTGGAAAGCTTTTCAACATCACTGCAAGTAAGTACCACCTCAATTATTTAACTTTTTCATCCATACCGATTACATTTTTTAAACAATAAAAAAAAAAAAAATTAACAAATTGAAAATTTTTAAGTAGCCTATTTTTTTCTCTAAATCAATACCAAAACTGTACATAATACACTTATCAGAGTAACGTACAGGGTGGCTGATGAAAGCCGATACCGAAAGAAAACTTGATAACTTTTTTTCTATCTAAGTAATCTGGAATTTTTTTTTGGTTTTTGTAGATTGATTCTTAGATTTAACGAAAATGAAAAGTGGGACACTGAAAAAAGAATGCCGCTATCACGCATTGGCGTCCGTAATTTTTGTTCAACTAACTAACAGGCTCATTTCAAGAAACTCAACCTCCTGTTGTCCCCCCAGATCGGCTGACGTAACTCCACCGGACTTTTTCTTGTATGGTTATTGTAAGCAGGAAGTGTACAAATGGCAACAGACAAATGTTGAAGAACTAAAACATTCAATTCCAGCGATAATAGCTGCAGTTCCAGCGTTAACTTTGCGGGCAGTAATGGACAATTTTTTGCTAAGATACCGCAGATGCATCGATGAGCAGGGCCGCATTTGAATTCGATTATATTTAAAACTAATTCAATGTGCTTTCCAAATGAAAAGAGATTGAAAATATTCCATGCATTGCAAAAGAAGTTATTCCAGTTTCTTAATGTAGCAAAATTCATCAGCCACCCTGTATAATAGACTCGATTGATCGCAGAAAAAAAATTTTTTCTTGTCACAAGAAAAACCTAATTCGGTAAAGTAAGTAACAACAAAAACACTTTTGATATTAATTTACATATATGTAAGTATATGTATGTAGGTATGTAGGCATAATTCATTATGTTTGCCATATTCTTCATTGCTTTTTTAAAATTTATGGTTATTATAAATAAAATAAAACGAGTAGAATTTAGTAAAAGTAAGAGTAAAAATCAATAAAAGAAAAAAATAACAAATATTTCCAATAAGAAAATATATATGTACATATGTACATATATACTTGTGAAGATATACCAAATGAAAAAAAAATAAGATATACTTATATATGTACTATGAGCGCCAAAATAAAGTGTACAAAAGGATTTTTGCAATATAATTTTTTTTAAAATTTTTCAAAATACGATTAAGTTTAACAATTTATGTTTTTTGAAATAAATATTCATCTCTAAAAATCTTCTAAAAATGTTCTATTTCTTACTTTTTCCACTTTTTCCACTTTTTTTATCCAAAAATATAATCTTTTTTTACAGTAAACTAACAAAAATGCATCAAATGAACTGAAAACAATAGAAGAATAAAAAATAAGAAATAAAATAAATAGAATAAATAAAAAAATAGAATAAAAAGTAAGAAATAGAACATTTTTATGATTTTGCGCTATGAGCTGAAAATGGTAATTTATCAATATTTTCACGAAAAATTTGCACTTTCACAAGGCCAAAACTGCCTGAAGGAGCGTTCCAATGCTTTTGCGATGTACTAGAGAGTTCTTAACTATTGTCTTGGCTACAATTTTTGTCTTAGTATTGGATCGAAAATCTCAATGGTTTGGCTGTTATAGGCCAAAATATCCAAAAAAACGTGACAAAAGTTTGATCAACTCAAAATGCGCCAGCTCGATTTTTACCGTAGACATATGGTCTAGTGGACTTTTTTGCTTAGTACAATCCCAAGAATCAGAAACGCGAAGCGCCCATTAAGATTTTCAAATCGCCCCACCCTAATATAGATACATATATAAGAAAACAAATAAAACCAACCCTACGGGAATTTGTTTATCGTTCTGGACTTTCACACGATTATTTCTAAATTCAATGTTATTAATGAAGCTAAGATGAGCGCTAGTTCGTTAAATTATATTATTATAATAAGTATATTTAGAATTTTTTTTCTATTTAAAAAAATCTCTATGTACATTTTGGTAGTTTTATCATATTACCATATTATACATACATTATTTAGTAGCGATGTTTGTAATTTTTTTTTAGTATTTGAATTTTCTATGTGAAATAAAACATTATAATGTGGATGAAATTATTCATTAGACTTTGCTTTTAGGGTAGGAAGAAAGGTAAATATCGACAAGAGTTCTTCTAAATATCATAAGGTGCACAGAAGAACAATGGTTAGGGAGGGTTTTGAGCACGGGGCTTGACAACATTGCCTCAATTCAATTCGGCAAGAATATACACGTATCCTCTTAGTATTCACAAATCCGAACATTTTCCTTCTGGGGATCCATAGTAAATAGTTTTTTTTCTTCATTTCCATAATTGTTAACATCAGTAATTTCGGGACTCTGTAATAATATATTGAATGGTGTTTTGTTTGGCAGTAGTCAAGAATTTTCCCCAACCACTGAAGCTAGAGGATTAGATGGGTCCCACCGACTTACCGTCACTCAAGTATTTAAAAATCGTAATAAGCAGGAATTCAGGGAAATTGGCAAGAGCTATTTGCGTGAGAAGAAAGCAATGTCTTTTTATTTTTTTTCTTAACTTTGAGCAATAATTTATCAGATTTCTGTTTTTATTTTTTTTATATAAATTTACAATTCCATCAAGAAACACCATTACAATAAGAAAATGCTGAAAAGTTTATAAATACTTTACTTCTATTATCAATGAAAAAGAGAAAACTATTTCTATATAAGCCACCTTATATTGCAAAATTAATAGTTATGCATTAAAAGTGTTCGTTTTCTAACTACAGATAGAACAGTTATTTATTTATGTTTGTTGGTGCTAATTCAACTCATCAGAAGAGCTTCCACCGAATGTATCAAATGTATAAATCAGCTTTAAAATGCGTTAAATAAATAAAAAAAAATTGTTTGAGCTCTAAACAGAGTATACAGTGGTGAGCCGCAGTAGTTTTAACTTTTTTTTAATAATTAATATTTATTGCAGTTAAAATTGTTCTTATGTATTAAATTTTACTTTTGAAAACTAAAAAAATTAGAATATAAAATAAACATTTTTTAAAAGATAATAAAATAACATTAACTCTAAAGCATGAAACACATTCGCCACAGCAAGCTACAGACTTCAAGATGTGAAAAGTAAAATATATGTACATGATAACGATTATTTTCACGACCACAATGCAACGTGGCTGCAGGTTGTTGTCCATGCTGATTTTGTCGTTGTAGTCATATCTAGGACCAGCACTAACGAGATGACTCCTACACATGCGAAGTATTGTTGTGGGAAAGGGATAGTAGGAGAAACGACAGGAGGTGAAGTTTAATTAATTATTTTGCAGCTGTGCTTTCGCACGTTCTTTTGTTTTTATACTCATAGCAGTGCTGAAGCTTCGGTTTAGTAGCCATTTTTATTATTATTTTCCTTCGCCGGTGCCACACAATACCGACGAAGGAGGGCGTTCTCATGTGCCTGTGGATTGGTACAGCTGAAGCCGTTACTGTTCAGTTACCAGTGACTATGGTTTCGCAACTGAAACCTTGCGACAACAAGTGACAAAACGCCACACAAATGCACATCAGAAAAAATTCGAGATGTTTTTATGAGTCTCAAACTGGGGTTGAACCCAGGAAAATTTTTTTTTTTTTTTAGTCAACGTGCAGACTACTTCGACCATCGCCACCCATATATTCATCTTAATTTCCGGATAATCGTTAGTAGTGAGGAATTTTTACCTCATTTTTGGATCTGGTCCTTCGGACGACCTCTTTCTAACCACTATATAACATCAAGTAGCCAACTCAACGTGCAAATCAAATTTCACCGAAATTGGTTCAACCGTTTAGGCGGACCGGATTTTGACGTATTTAGTAACACAGAAAAACTTTTTTTCTCCCATAACTGTCAAACACCTATCTGAACATTCTTAAAAACAAAACTAAAACCATTCTTTCATCATTATTGTGGCAATGGTGTCCGTACAACTCAGATTATTTATTTGTTAAATAAAAAACAAAATTAAATGATTCCAAAACAGAAATGCTAAAAAAAAATATTGTAAAATTTCAAGAAATTCTATCTCATAAACGGATATACATATTGAAAAACTATAAATAATTGAGTGGACGGACGGGTCGAATTCAATGTCAATCTAAACATTCCGCCAACGCTCTAACCACTCAGCGAACGGGACAACATTTGCAATTTATATACCATAAAGAATTTAAACTTAAAATTTTAAAGGCTTTTTAATGAAAAAATTAAAAGGCGGGCAGGGTTGTTGTTGAGAGAAATGAAAAAAGAAAATTGTACACAATAGAATTCACAACCAGTGATTTTTGGTTCTTAATTTTAAAAATAGCAACTTTATTCAAGAAACTTAAAAGGACATAACAACAAATATGGTTTATTTATTTACGAGTCAAAAGGGCAATATAAACAATGTTTAAAGTTTTTAAATAAATGATTACAGAATATTCCAAAATTTGGAAATTTTAAAATAAATAATTTATTTGTTATGGTTAGTAAGGATTTAGTTACTAATAATTAAAAAGATATGTACAAAGGCAAAACGATTTAACTGAAATCATTTTAATTAATTAATTGGACGTATAATAAGCGTGGAATTGATTTCCAAAATAGAGCGATGGCTACAAAATATCATCTACATCCTTTATCAAAGGTTCATTTTGATATTATAAAATTTACCAAATTCCACCTTAAGCAAAAAAAATCGTACGGCCATTAAATTGAGGGTGGCGATAACTGAAGTAGTCTGCACGTTGACTACAAAACCAAAACAGACCTGGGTCCAACCACAGTTTCAGATTAAAATTATAAAAATAAACATCTTGTATTTTTTCTTATGTGAAATAGTGTGTTTTTGTGAGTCAGTTGTTGTCGGAATGTTTCAGTGGCGTCAATGAACGCTCCCAGCGGAAATGCCTATTCGTCAGGGCCTTTTCAATGTACTCCATCATAATGTACCCCTCCAAGAAACGCAATGAGGTATCTGTTGACCGTCCCTTAGTGTAGCCGTCTGGAGCGCTGTTAACGGGAATGGGAAAGTGTTTTGGTCTTATTTCGTTGGCCAGAATCTTTTCCAAGGTTTTGAGAAGAAACGAGGTCAGATTTATTGGCATGAGATCCCTCCCGATAGATACCGATGGTCTCTCCGCCTTAGCGATGAAAAAGCTCTCACCCTCCTCCACTTAACAGGGACATAGGAGTACTTCTGCAGCCAAGGACTCAATATATCTGATGTCTCTTGTAAGTCACCAGATATGAAGCCGTCCATAACAGGCGATTTAAAGTGCTCAAAGATGCGATGGCCCAATGAAGAACGCCCTCGCCCAAATTATGGGTGACCTACTTAGCAGATATCTACGTTCGATGGGAGTCGCCACTGCGTTCACAGTTCCACTTAATTCGATGCCGTCCATGAGTCATCATCCAACCTCCGAACTCACTAGTCTCCTTGGTAAAGAAATTTTACCTTTTACAATAACAAGTATAAATGATTCCATTTGTTATTCGGCACATTATAGATTTCATGTGATTTCCAAAATCTGATAACACTGTGTATCCTCTCACAACTTTCCTTCATTTCATGGGGTATATTATATTCTAAAGAATTATTGTCGATTTGAAGGAGTACAGATTCTTCTACTTGTATCGGTTGATTTCTGGTATGGGTGCTTCGTCTGCTGGAACTCGATTCATTATCGCCACTCTGGCTTTTATTCTTCACTGCCACGTTGTTTAAAATTCGGATCCTGCTGCGGACATTCGTAACGCGTTCGCGTATTACGCGTATTACGCGTACAACTAATGCGTATAAACACCACTGGCAATGGAGTGAACGAAAAGTTTTGCTCCCATATGCCCGTTTCATTCCGCTTGTCAACTACCATAACCCAATCTTTTTGATTAACTGACGTTTCAATATAGAAACTGAAATTGTGATACTCGCAATCCCACAATATTAAACTCATTGACTCAATTATGTACGGTTGTCCTTTAAAGAAATGATAAAGTTCTTAATTTGGAATGTCATATAAAGTGGTTTACTTACTAAAACGAACTAAAATTTCACCACTATCCAATTTACAGCAAGTATAACACAATTCCCAATTGTGTTTTATTAATTTCCAATTGCCTTTTGTTAATACTTTTGCTTTGAGGCGTACACCATCTACCAGTACTGCACCCATTTTTATAGAGGAAACGTTATATGTGGGTACCACTATACCTTCGATAACCTTTGGAAAATTTGTAGTGTACATTGCTTCCAAGTCAACTATTTGGAATACTTTATTAAATGTACAATGAGTGCCTACCAATTTAATGTAACGCACAGGACGAGGGTGGAAATATAAAAATTGCCTGGATCGACACAAATACTGAGAATAGTCAATTACACGGTCCCATTGTATTTGATTCACAGAGACTTCAATAAAATATGAATAGTAGCGATTATCACGAGCCCCCAATAAGAATTTTATATGATTTATAATACAAGGAGTGCCCAACTCTACAGTTATACCACCATCGTTGGCATCGGTAATACAGTGACGCGTATAGCCCCTTTCCATGTCGTAACTGGTAACATTGCCATTTAAGAGCTCAGCACAGCATTCACCTTGAATGGTACGCGACACAAATTTTGATGTAGCCACATTTTCCTCAGGCCATAATGCAGCCCGGAACGGTAAATATTTAGATTTCCTTTGTTCTTGTATTGCGTCTAGTAGTTTGTTGGGTTCTACTATACCCGTTGGGCGAACTATTTCCAATAGTTGTTCAAGATTCATCAGTGGAAAGCGCACAAGCAAAAGGACAGACTGTAAGTAAAAAAATTAATTGTGTAAGGAAGTGCTAAAAAGTTTTGAAATATTAATCATTGAGTTTTTATTCAAATATGTACATACATATGTATCTATGTTTTTTTCTCGCTACGTTTTATTTTTGTCAGGGTTTGAAAATTATCATGTATATAACCTTTTGAAATTTATTAAGAATGAGAACTCTAAATTTGGTTATTTGTTTCTCACACTCGTAAACAAACATACCAAACTGTTTGTCTGTTTCAAGCTGCCTTAAGTATGATTTAAAATTCTCATCTGTTTATTTGACATTGCTCAATCTTCATTTAACCTGATTCAATGTTAGTTTTACATTAGTCTGTCTTTGTACGAAAATTTTGAATTTTGAAGTATTGATTTTTTTTTCTTAGACCGGCGCAAATCGAGCCAAAGATTTTCTGCTCCTCCCTTTATTCTATAAACTGTACAGCTGTATGAAAAACTACTATCACACCATTCAAAAAATGCAATATTCTTAAAGAAAGCGATTTTCTGAGAGAAATGAGACTTTATTTGTTAAAATCGGTCCAAAGTTGATAAAGTTATGGTTTTTTTTATATATATATACAGATCGGATTATTTCTTTCTAATGCAAACTAACAATTACATACTTCGTATAGAAACTAGAAAAACTTGAAAACTTTTGCAAAAAGATTAAAATTCAACTATGTAAAGTATTGTCTCTTCCACTGTTAAATGTTGAATTGTGATAGGACTTTCTGTTTTGTTTTTCGACTTTATTGCTCTTATTTATTTGTTACTTCAAAGCATGATAAATCTCTATGATCTGTGATGTATTTATCGTTAGATTTCTTGTTGTCAATAGTGGATTTTTTTAAGGCCTGAGGTAGGCAAAACGCATGCATTCCCGCTTCTGTCCACTCCTGCTCTTTTTCCCTTTTTTATAAGTGGATTGATATTTGCAATAGCCGACAATTTCCCTTAATACATTTTTTTTACATATGTGTTGACTATGCAATTTTAAATATGGAAAATGAAATAATATAAATACAAAATACAAAATACAAAATAACTTCAGGAGAATAATAAAGTGATTTCAGTATAATTAATATTAATATCGGAATTCACGCTTCTTAGTAAATTACTATTGTAGAACTTTTAGATCTTGTAGTAAAACAATCCATTTTTTTGTTGCATTTGTTGTTGTCGAACCGTGAATTCCGCTAATATATACATATATATTTATTTTTTACTTGCAGCTCTAGTTACCTATAATTTTTTAAATACTTTGCTTTTGTTACATTAATTACACACTGAATTATTGTAATTTATTTCCTCTTTGGAGGGTGGAGCACTTGCTCACCGCAGAGTAACAATCTAAATACGCTTATGCATAGCAACATCGGTAATAACCAGACAAACTTATGGTTTAGTGATGCTATATCTGATTAGAAATGTCGGGAATTCACAGATCAGAATGGACGTCTGGTAGACAACAAACATATGTTTTACCTGACGTAAAAGTACAGATTATTTGAATACCTTATACTAAATATATTGTACAATACAATTACACTTTTATTTCTCTATACATCGTTTTAATTTGTATGTTGACCTCCAAAACGGTGGTATAATTTGTTCTGTCAATGTATGTTCAAACACAATGAATGCATTCGGATGTGCATAGTGCCTATTTCTAGAAAAATACAACGAATTATCAACTATACAAAGAAAAGATAGAAAAATATGTTTTTGAATTCAACATAATTCGTCTAACAAAAATAATTTTTAGTTCTCAAGAAACAAAGAGATATGGGCGCACAGAAAACAGGTAAAAATATAGAAAAATTACAGTCACTTTCTTTGTATAAATTACTTTTCAGATGACCATTCAATTTTACCGAGTATTAAGATTATTATTATTCTTTTATACTTGCAAGTTATTAAGAATCGAAAAATGTTACTCGAATTGAAAAACAGTTGATCGAACTAATTAATTAACAATCTTTTATCGACATTTCCGATAATATCCGATCCAGACCGAGGTACATTTTTCACAGTAGAATTACCAGAACTGACCATAAACTATACGGCTGTTTTAACACAGTTTACCTATGCGCCCTTGCAGACAGTGTGACCAGATTCTAAATCACGTTTCAAAAAACCAGAAAATTAAGTTCATTTTTTCACTAGTTTTTTGGTGACATTGCGATGTTGTTCATAGTTTAAGTAACATATATCTAAGTATATTTTAAATAATATATATAAATAAAAGAAATATTAACAAAATAAAATAGTTTGTTGACAAAAGTGTTCTCCATTTGCATTTAAATTATTTTATGCAAAAAAGAATGCCTCCCATTGAAAAAAATTAAATTATAAATCTTCTAAAACAAAAAAAAAACATTAAAACCACATTGCGCAGATAACGAAAAAGGCCTTTCAATAACAAGAAATAAATAATTTAAAATTTTATCTGATATGGTCAAGACCTGAAAACTTAGGAGAGCTCGGGGTGCCGGCCGTTCTTTGTATTTTTGTCAAAAACCACGATTGTCTTCACATTTAAATATTTAATTTAAAATTTATTTCTGTGTGGAAAAAAAATAAGTTTTGGCTATAACTTTGCACATTTAGGTACCTTAGATTATAATTTATCATAATTAGTCCAAATATTTTAAAAATAACGCTTTATAACTATACCTATACCTTGTTAAAAACACAAGTATGTCTGCATACAATATAAATTCATATGTTTTTCCACTTACTTGAATATCAATATTTTCATTCTGTTTACACCATTTCTGGACGGTTAAAAAAATCTGATCTTCAGGAGCGAAAAAAGAATCACGTTTTAAGACTTCTTCCAGCAATTCCTAAATTATATGTAAGTATGTGTACATAATGTAATATCACTTTCAAAAAATATAAATTAATTTTTTCTACCTTTGATAAATTTGTAAAAGACTCATGCTGCAATATATCTTTAGCATTGTGATCCATGAATTGCAAACAATCTTTTTTCAATTTATCCAAATTATAAAATCGTGCTTCCTCCAAACGGGCACAAACATTAGTTAATGCTAAATGCTTTCCTAGATAATCCGATATAGGTAACTCTATTTCTGAAACACCAAATTGATCGGCCAAACTAAATGTGTCTAGTATGACATCTACAGCCATTTGTGTCAATGGTAACTGTCCAGAATATAGATATCGCAATAATGCTTTAAAAGCATCCACTGGAACATTAAGATTTATTACAGACTGCTTGGATTCTGATATGCCGCCAAAAAAGAGGGCACGAAAGTTTTCACTTCTGGCAGCCAATATAAGACGGTGTGCCGGAATCCTTTGGTTTTCCACAATAAATGCTACATCAGATAAGTCCTCATTTATGCAAAGTTTACCCATTTGGAGTGAAAGCAATTCTGGAGCAAAACAATAAATAAAATTAATTTAAAAATGCAAATTATCACCCAAAAAGAATTTTACCTCCTAAGTATATATCATCAACTTCCGAGTTATTTGCCGACATTTTGCAATTACTTTGTTTCGAAATATTTTCTAAATTTAATTTGAACACTTCAGTAGAGTTGGTTAGCGATGTGAGCCGGTCGTTGTCGTAAACTGATTTAACTCTGTAGTCCATACATATAGTACATATGTACAGGCCACGTTGACACGTGGTGGTAAACAAATCTGTTAGACAACAAAAATAGTCAGAAAAGAGCCAAGAACAAAGAACTAATTCATTCAGATTCATAGCATTACCTTTTCATTAAGTAACAAAGAAAAAATTACTCTTTCTCTTAATTGTTCCTTTTTTTACACATTTTCTTAAAGAACAATCAGCTCGCAAACAGTTTTTCCCGTGCAAGGAATTTTTTACGAACAAAAAATACGCTCGTCTTCGAGCAACAACGTACACGTTAATCTCGTCCATACAAATGTACTTTGCATTATATTCCTTTTTCGCTCACTCTATCGTTTTTAAAATAAAAGAGAGAGAGAGAGAGAGAGAGAGTATTAACTGACTCATTGAACTAAAGCTGAAAATCCATACTCCGCGTTTTCGTAACATCCTATGAATTTCCTATTGTCAATGCACTAAATAGTTTTCAGCATTTCAAGTTACACACGTCGTTTTTTTGTAGTCGTTACATTTGTACTAAAATTTCCAGTAAATAAATAAGGGTGTTCATGGTTCTTCGGCTGTAGCCCGAAAACTATTCAACCGATTTTCCTGAATTTAAAAAGCCAGAGTTTCAGGTCTACTACTGGCCAAAACAGCATTTCAACGGACACACAGACAGCTGGACATGACTCTATAAACTTCTCTATTCATAACATTTCTGAAAATATATAAATTTTTATTCAGAAGATATTGCGGTAATTTTTTAAATGACATTGAAAACCTCATTTTAATTTATTTTTATTTCAAATAGACGAGATGTTTAAATTGTGATTAAAATATCCGAACGATTACCAACTTTTATTCACTCGACATAAAATTTAATAATAGTTAATATTTTTACAGAGTTCAATTCGTTTTTTTAAGAAATTCACTTTAAGTGTAAAGGGTATATATAAGTTTGTCATTGCCATGTGAAATTTCTTTAATATTCCTCTCAGAAGAAAAATTTATATATTTTCAGAAATGTTATGAATAGAGAAGTTTATAGAGCCTTGTCCGTCTGTCCATCTGTCTGTGTGTCGGTTGAAATGTCATTTTTGGCCAAATTAATCATGTCATAAAATCCGTTTTGTGTCAATCGGTCAGAAGTAGATCTGAATCTCTGCGGATTGAAATTCGGGCAAATCGGTTAAATAATTTTTGAGCTACAGCGTATAACATCGAAAAGGCTGGAACAATTTTAATGAAATTTAGTCCGTGTATGGGTGAACTACTACTACTCCAGATATGTTCAATTCAATTGATCGTATAGCATTCGCTTAATACAGAAATGCTGAAAAATATTTTGCGACGCAATTAAAGAGAGAATTTTACAGTGACGGGTAAAGAAATCGACAAGTTTTCATTAAAATTAAATCACAACATAATTATGATTTTAAAAAAATTTATAATAATGAAGTTTGCACTGAACTGGGAATTTGTCTATTTTGCAAAATAGGAACAATTTTAAAAGTGTGACTTTTAAAAAATTTGATTTTTTCAAAATTTTAAGCACATAATTTATTAAAAATTTTCCGATTTCACATAATTTATAGTAAAATTTATATAATAACAATAAAAGAAATAGCATGCAGTCTAAACTGTGCCAATGTTTGCAAATTTGAATTAAAGATTTTATCATTTTTCTACATTTCTGCTTTCTACATTTATGTTCTACATTTATGCTTTCATGATGCGCCATTTAAAATAAAAAAAAACAATGTGGTGTGGCTTCTGAACTATTATTTGGTGAAACTGACATATCATCATATACAACGTAAAACCATGTAAGTGACAAAATTTAAAAAATCGGTTTCTCTTTTGAATATTGTGTACCATGTAAAATAAACTGTTATCAAAATATAAGTGATTCTTTTAATTCTATGCGAGTTTTGAAAAAACTTTGTACAGGTATCAAGTTTTTCCCCTCTTCTTTAAAATCTAAAAAAGTGAAATTAAAAGTATGTACAGTCGAACTTCTCTATAGCGAACTTCTCTATAACGAAATCTTCTCTATAACAAATAAAATTCGTGAACACAACATTTTTGTGAGTATTTTCATACATTTTGATCTTCCTATAACGAACTTCCTTATAGCGAAGTTCTCTCTGTAACGTATTAATAAAAAAAAAATTTATGTGTTCATGTACAAACAATTTTTTTTGTCTTAATAAATATATTTTCTACATTACATTTAGAAACAGAACAAAAATTGTTAGAACTATAAACATATAGTTAATTATTAAAAAGATATAGAAAAAAGATTTTTATTGTTATTATTATTATCATTATTATTATTGTAATTATTGTTTTTAAATATTTTTTTATATGTAACATATTCGTAAAAATGTATTTTGGATTTGGTTCAAAAACAAATTTCTATACAAAATCGAATATTTATACCTATTTCAAATCCAGAATATATTTTTATGAATATGGCTTTTAATATTTTTATGAATATGGCTGTTAATATTATTATTTTGAATTTTCATTGACAAGAACTTTTCCTATATTATGAATTTTAAAAAAAAAAAATATTTTTTCATTATAAACAAAAACTAATTTTCCTGAATAAGCTACACAAAGGAGTAGCGAAATATCGAATCAAAATAAATATTAAATATATTAAAAAGACCTAAAGCGTAAATAATTAGTGTTATTAATATAAAAAAAACTAGAAAAATTACATTTTCTACATAAAAAAAATGTAGTCAAAATGTTCTGCAGTTTCTCTATAACGAATATTTCCTATAACGTAGAAATTTGACGGTCCCCAACTGCTACGTTATAGAGAATGAGAGATGACTGTATTAGTTTATGAGTATTTAAATCAGGGGTCTCCAACCTCATGCATTCACATTTTATGCTTGTTTTTGTTGTTGTAATTATTTTTCCCTCATTTCAGTAATGCTGCCAGAATGTAAAATATTTACTGGTGCCCTGAAACATATAGAAATGCTCAAAAAGCAATGCTACTCTTTCGCATGAATGAACATATGTATTTATAAAAAAAAACAGCAAAAAAGAATGAGGAGGTTTGGCATCTAAAAAATTGTTTATAAAAACTGGCACCATGAGTTTATGAGTGCTAAGAATGTATTTGTTTCATCAGACCATATACATTTATGGTAAAATTTCTTTAGATGTATTGCTAAAAACGATCGGTACACGACTTTTTTTTTATCTAGGACCAGCACTCAGGAGATGACTCCTACACATGCGAAGCATTGTGCTGGGAACTATAGGAAAGGGATAGTAGGAGAAACGACAGGAGGTGAAGCTTAACTAATTATTTTGTAGCTCTGCTTTCGCACGTTCTTTTGTTTTCATACTCGTAGCAGTGCTGAAGCTTCGATTTAGTAGCCATTTTTATATATGTATATATATATACATATATATATATTTTTTTTTTATATAGGCAACTCTAATTCTGAAACACAAAATTGATGGGCCAAACTAAATGTTTCTAGTATGACATCTTTAGCCAATTGTGTCAATGGTAAGTGTCCAGAATATATACATATGTATATCGCAATAATGCTTTAAAAGCATCCATTGGAACTTTATAAGAGGCCAAACAAGAGGTCACGAAAGTATTCACTTCTTACACCCAATATAACACGGTGTGCCGGAATATCTTGGTTTTCCACAATAAATGCTACATCAGAAAAGTCCTCATTTATGCAAAGTTGAGCCATTTGGACGAAAAGAAATTCTGGAGCAAAACAATAATTAAGTATGGAAATGAGCACCCAAAAAGAATTTTACCTATTAAGTATATATCATCAGCGTCCATACATATACATACATATGTAAAGGCCACGTTGACACGTGGTGGCAAACACAGTTGTTAGACAACAAAAATAGTCAGAAAAGAGCCAAGAACAAAGAACTAATTCATTTAGTTTTATAGCAGTACCTTTTCATTACGGAACAATGAAAAAAATTACTCTTTGTCTGAATTGATACTTTTTTTACACATTTCTTAAAGAACAATCAGCTCGCAAACAGTTTTTCCCGTGCAAGGAATTTTCTACGAACAAAAAATGGGCTCTTCGTCGAGCAACAACGTACACGTTAATCTCATCCATCCATACGTACTTTGCATTATATTTTTTTTTTTCATCTGGGACCAGCACTCAGGAGATGACTCCTACACCTGCGAAGCATTGTGCTGGAAGTATAGGAAATAGATAGTAGGAGAAACGACAGGAGGTGAAGCTTAATTATTTATTTTTGGAGCTCTGCTTTCGCACGTTCTATGTATATACTCGTAGCAGTGCTGAAGCTTCGGTTCAGTAGCCATTTTTTTTATTATTGTTTTACTTCGCAGGTGCTACACAATACCGACGAAGGTGAGCGTTCTGATGTGATTGTGGATTGCTATCAGGTGAAGCCGGTATTGTTCAGTGACCAGTGACTATGCCTTCGCCACTGAAACCTTCCGACAACAACTGACACACTAATACACATCAGAAAAATGCGAGATGTTTATTTTTATTTGAAAATTTTTGTCTGAAACTGGGGTTGAACCCAGGTCTGTTTTCTTTGGTTGTGTAGTCAACGTGCAGACTACCATCCATCGTGCCATCGCCACCCTCAGTGTATTTGATAGTATTAGTAATAACAAAATCTGTATTTTATGCAAGAGGAATTTTTCAACAATAATTTAGTTAAAATATTATCGTAAATTTAAGACATTTGCATAGCACCTGCAAACTTCTCAATTGGTTTTTGTTTCGTCAGCAGAACCAACTAGTGCGCTAGTATTTTTAAAATCTGTATTTATGAAATCGAAAGCGAAATTATTAAAAAAAATATTTATTCGATTATTCGAATATTTTAAATTATTCGACTAATTGAGCAATTGAAAAAGTACACGCAAGTCATTGAAAAAGAACATTGCACATCATTCTACCTTTTAAATTTTATTTATTCATTTCAATACACAAACATACATAAATAACTGTTCAGAATTAATTTCATCTACTAGTTTGATTAAGAAAGCAAATACTTTTACCTTATAATGATTATAATTTTAAAATAAACAAAAATTACATATTAGAACGCTTCTCCTATCGGTTTTATAATCATTTCGTGTATTTGGACATGTGCTGGCGTAGAAATGGCATATAATATGCCCGAAGAAATATCCTCAGGTTTAAGAATTGTCCCTTGTAAAGCATCTTTAATATTATCACTTAATATTGCCGTATCCACAGCACCGGGAGTTATGCTCTGTAAATAGGAATAAAATTAATTGAATCGATTGTAAATTTGTGCAATTTCAATTTACGGTAATTTTTATCTTTGTTCCCAAGCCATTAAACTCTTGTCTAAATATTTCAGTTATGGCTGTTATAGCAAATTTACTTGCCGAATAAATATTGAAATCTAGTGACATGCCGCCAATGTCGCCGATAACTTTATGGCCAACTATACTATTAAGGAGCACAATGTGACCATTAAAATCGCGTTCTTTCATCGATTTGAAAGCTCTTTGCGTACAATGAACGACACCCATAATATTTGTTTGCAAAACTTCTTCAACATCAGCTGCATTCATTGTTGATAATAGTCCCATTTTAAGGCAACCAGCATTATTGATTAAAATATCAATGCCACCAAAATCTTCCACAATTTGGTCGCACACCTCATTGACCGATTTTAAATTGGAAACATCACACTTTATAGCTACTAGTTTTTCTTGTAAATCTGCAGGTAATTCACTTTTTATATCCTCAACACGTTCGACACGTCTGGCCAAACCAACCACCTGCAAACCATTCTTGAGCAGATCCTTAACAACAGCAACACCTATACCCGAACTAGCACCAGTTACAACAGCAATTTTATTTTGCCAACGTTCCATTTTTATACACGTTTCTTTTTTTTTCTATTTATATGCAAATAAGTATATGCAAATTTATTATATAATAATTCGGAATGCCAGTTTTATGCGTTCTTTCAATATTTTACGCCTTGTTCAAAGCTCCAGCAATACTACATAGAACTCAATCGGCGTGGAATTATTTAAACATTTTTACCCGCTACTCACACATGCGACAAAACTAAGAGATTTGTAATAGCATTTTAACTTTATTAAATTCAGCGCATCTCTGAGTTGTAAATATTACGTTTGTCTTTAACGCTAAACGTCACGTTAAACAAATTATTTCTTTTATACATAAGTATAATTATCATTTGCTAACTTCTAGCGAGTATGTTTAAGTTCATTGTGCTATTTTATAATTTATAACGCTTGAATAACTGAATGTTTTAGACGCAGCAACTCTTGAAATATTAATTAGGTTAGTGCAATATAGTGAATCAGTTAACGACACTACAGGCATGTTAGGTTATGAACAGTTTTTACTTTTTGCTGTTCCATAGCAGAAATATGTTTTATCGGCACATCGATATGTCTATTTGGCAATCAGAAATTAATCACCTGTATACATGCACGTAATGAAATGATAATTTAATGATTTCAACTAACATATTTCCATAATTAAATTTATTCTTTCTGAGAAAATCTTTCACATACAGATTATTTTATTAAGTGATTCCTATCTTGAAATTTAAATGAAAGAACATATGTATGTATGTATCGTCGTAATTTTTTATCCTTTTGAACGGCCTATCGATGCCATTATGTGTGGAATATAACATTGCGAAAATGGCCGCCGCTGCCGCCTTGTTAGTTTGCCTTTGGCTAGTTTGGTTAGTTTAAATTGAAATGCTTGGCCACATGATATTCCATATGTTGTTGGTAAATTGGAATAAGCATTTGATATTAAAAAATTAAATGTTCACTTTTCCATTACTCTAGCATATACATCAGGTTAAACTTGAACTTGAATCACGTTGGCCGATATGGTTTGAGGCCTCTTCACAAAAATCTTCTATTTAAATAAAGTTCAACTTCTTAAAATGGTATGATCTCGAAGAAGAATTAAATAAACCTCCACGTGATATGACCAGCCCGTCAAATTGTCCAGAGTAGTATGTGACACGTAGCGCGTATCACGTGGGTGGAGATGGCTGAAGTAGTCTGCACGTTGACTACAAAACCAAAAATAGACCTGGGTTTTCAACTCCAGTTTCAGACTTAAATTTTAAAATACAAATAAACATTTTTCTGATGTGCATTAGTGTGTATTTGTGTGTCAGTTGTTGTCGGAAGGTTTCAGTGGCGAAGGCGTAGTCACTGGTCACTGAACAATACCGACTTCAGCTGATAGCAATCCACAATCGCATCAGAACGCCCTCCTTCGTCGGTATTGTGTAGCACCGGCGAAGTAAAACAATAATAAAAAAAATGGCTACTGAACCGAAGCTTCAGCACTGCTACGAGTATAAACAAAAAACAAAGAACGTGCGAACGCAGAGCTTTAAAAAATCATTTATTACGCTTCACCTCCTGTCGTTTCCCCTACTATCCCTTTCCTATAGTTCCAGCACAATGCTTCGCATATGTCTTCTCCTGAGTGTTGGTCCCAAATAAAAAAAAAAAAAAAAAAAAAAAAGAGTGACAGAGTGGGAAAAAAATCTTTTGATTTTTCTTGATTTTGGTAGGCTACACTGCATTACGTGTTCCTATATCATGCTTGATGATATTCAAGATACAATTAAAAGGTGTGAAGCTGTCTCAAAAAGGTTTTTTACAATATTGTTTGCATTCAAAATACATTGTACGAGTATATCGAACTGTTTACATTTTATTACTTTGTCACTCATAAAATAAGTTCTTCCCATTGCTGTCCCAAACAAAAACTTCATATCTTTATAATTTACTCTTTAAGAATTCTAAGTTACAAAAAAACAAATATTGTCCAAAAACTTTTTTTGGTAATAGTGGACTTGTATTGCTTTTTTATCTTCTGTGCACTTCTTTTTAAGTATTATTTTTTTGTAACAAATTACCTAAAAAAAATTAACAATTATCCAATGTTTTCTAGTGAAACATAAAAAAGTTCGCAAGTTACACTTTTACTGAAATTTATTCAATTTCGTACCATTCGTTGCTTTTGAGAGTGTTAGTAACTTTTGTTGAGGACATGCATCGGTTTTCGTTACATCCCATGTTTTGAGTAGTATCTTGCATTCCCAGTGGATTAGATATTAGAAATAATTCTTTAAGGACTATTTATAACTTTTCACGAAGATTTTAAGAACAACATCCGATAATTACAAAATTCGTTTATTATTTATTATTAATCGTAAAACAAATGAAGTAATATCAGAGAATTATCAAAGAAATGAAAAGATAAAAAACACAATTCAATTGCATTTCGATAAAATAAATTCAATTAGAATTTTTGGAACTTATCATAACCATGTTCTCATTAACAGCATTAAAGCAACGCGATAGCACCGTATAAGTAATAAAAAATTAGTTCCATTGATCTGATTAAAGAGATTAAAAAAGTAGGTTTACTTCGCCTCCCGGGCATTGATTCACATTCATTGAATGGGCATCAGAAAGGGGAACTTCTAGTAACGACAACCATATGTAAAAAGAAGTACTAATGCGATTTTGCACTACTTCCGTATAACAAGTTCAGGATCTTATTGATTTCTATGGAAGCACTTTTTTCAGTGGGTTATTTTATTGAATAGATATAGCTTGTCAACAGTAGCCTTTTATTTTGAGCATGAGTAGGGGGGTCTACCCCTGAGTGCTCGACTAAGATAAAAAAAATTTAAACCGTTCTCTAATGGGAATATCAGTAAGTATCATAAGTATCTTTTTTTTATAATATGCATTGCAAACATTCTTCTTCTTTTAAAATTTCATATGTTGATCAACAATTAGTGGCGATTAATTTTTGAATATACTTATCTGTTTGGCTTCTTTTTGTTTTTGTTTTATAGCTGCAGATTATGATGCCTCTTTAATTACTGGTTAATTTGATAAATTAGTTGTGACTGATTTCCGTGCTGTACGTTTAGGAAGATTTACCTAAGTTAGGTGAAACAACTGATACGAGTACACAACATTAGTGGAATAATTCAAATATCTTTATGACAATTGAACGGTAATATTTGTGTAAATATTTATTTCACTTTGTTTGTTTGATCTCTTTATTCATTCTTTTATTTGTTAATTAAGCATAGTTTAATGAGACGTAACATTAGTGGAATAATTAAGATAAATTTTAATGGCAATTGTCCGGTAATAAATGTGTAAATGTGTATGTTAATTTACGTTGCTCCTTTTTGTTTGTTGTTTTTTTTTTTTCTGTTTCATTTGCTACTTAAACATGATTGTCAGTGGCTAAAAACAAAAAAAGTTATCTACACAGGCAAACCGCGGTATAACGATTTACATTAATATTTTTTACATTAACATTTTATACTGGATATAACGAAAAACATTGCGTAATAAAAAACTAAATTATATAAAAATTTGTGTCCAATTTGGAAAATTTGTTTCAAAAAGTCCCCGAAGAACAGAGGAGCATAATTCAGCTCGTAATATTATTGTCAAATGGTCGGTCTTGATAGAAATTCAGGAGGAAGTAGCCCAAAAAATACACAAAAACAAACATCAATCAGTGATTTTTTCAAATAGGATTAGCCATTAATATTGAACAGTATAAATTAATATTTACGTTTTTTTTGCTTTTGATCGTTTAATACTAAAATTAAAAATGTTATTTTATGAGTAATTTTTTTTTGCTTATCTAAAATTCAATAATTGAAATAAAACTTAAAAAGAATACATTCCCGGTATAACGAATTTTCTGTCTGACATTATATAGTGCGTTATACCGGGCTTTGCCTGTATTTATTTTTAAATGCAATATACGTTTATACTTAAGAAGTCTTTTATTTTCTTCGATATCTTCGATATTATGGATTAATTTCTCGTGTGTGACGGTATTTCTTCCTCATTTGCTATTATGGTTTACATATCGTCACCTAAAATGCAAAACAACGTACCAATATATCATTAAAAAATTCGAAATAGAGTTTTCATTGATTAAGATTCAATACATCATATAACGCACGTATACTTTTTTTCCTTTACTGTCAAAAATAACCCAGTTATAACAATAATTCAAAATACAGTACAGTACAGTGATTTTCTTTAACAAAATAACACGCTAAAGAAAAAAAAAATTTGTATTCTAATGATTTCTTATGGCTTATTATGGGCTTATTTTAACGTTTTTGGCAGATATTGTTTATGCAACAAGTTCTATTGAAGTTTCCATTCTGGGCGTCCAATTTCAAGACCATAATATTTGTATAATAAAACAGTGCGACAACCATCCATACATAATAAAATTAATAGTGACTGCTAGAAATTTTAAGATTCGGTAGCGTAACTTGTCGCCCTCGCAAAGGCTAAGAATTTATTAATAAGATTTAAAATAATTGCTTCCAGCGGACGCCTATTACTTTTCTAAAAGTAAATCGTTTGAATAATTAATCAATAAAAAATACTTTTTACCTCCCATTTGATGCGTATCCATATTTTTAACTTTCCGTTCTATGTAGTGACTGATTTTACCCAAATTTAAGTAAATTATGAGTACTTGCATTATATTTCGAAGTTATGGGATTCTATTTAAATTTAAATTTTTTATGCAGATTTACATTGATGATTTAGAAAAAAGGATTTCGGTTCCTTTAGGCGGCAATTAGTTCATTGGTGTCGACAATAGAAATAATAGACAATTGATTTGATTTTTCTTGCGAAAACTTTGACAGGCCGTTTCAGAATTGACTTATGCAAAATAAGTGGTGTTTAAGGGCATCGGCCGGATGTTTTCGCCTTAAGTGAAACCCAGTTGTCTGAGGATGCTGAGCCACAAAATTTTCACATACCTGGGTATCACCTTCTATAACTCTTTATTTTTCATAGGGGCCTCGCATTATACATACGCAATGAAGTTGTGTACCAGTGCCAGCAATCCTTAGGCACTAATGATCCCGAATTTAGCTGCCTAAGGGTTAAATTTAAAATCAGAGCACATCTTTTGCCCTTCGGGTTTCTTTACAGAAGCCCAAATATGGAAAGGTATAAAACTATATACAGCTTCGATACCCTTTCCGACTCCTCTCGGAGGTTTGGATCACTGTACCATTTCTGACTCCCTTTCGACTGCGGAACTTTGTAACGTTTCACGGCCAGCTGCGAAACGTTAAAATATATTTACGAAAAGGGCTCAGTTGAGCTCAGCCCAACGAGTTCCTTTGGCATTTTAATTGGAAGCTCTGCTTTCTTGACAATTACGGCAATGCCATGGAGAATTGGTTGAATATATAATATTGCTCGGAATGAAAACTTTCATACCATCGAAGCAAATTTCGATTAAAGCGAGACCGAAGTCATGGTTTAACGAGACGTGCAGACTTGCAATCAGATCCAGAGAGGAAGCATTTAATATCAGGCGGAATGACAAAAACGCTGTTACTGATATGATGCGCCAAAGGGCGAGATCTTCATGCGCCTAAGTGCTAAGACGTGAAAAAGTTCTGTACGATAAAAAGAAAAAAAAAATAGTAACGACACATAGCACAAATTTTAATTCAGAAATTTTAAATTTTTATCTAAAATATTTTTTGAAATATATTTATTAAGCTCGAGGTCTTTTTTATTTTATTTGGTTTTATTATTCTTATAAATATATATGAAATGAATGTACTTGGAAAATAAATTTATATATATATGATTCTTATTTCCAAATTGTTCTTTTTCCGAAAAATTATATGTAATGTATTACTACTATGATATTTTTTAAAAAATAGACTCAATAAAATTGATTTTTGAGGAGGAAAGCATATTCATATATGGAATGTAATAATACCTTTCATATGTTTTTCCGGTTAAAAACACAATTTTGAAATAGGAATCGTATTTATTGTTTAGTGTTAATTCAGATTTTATATTTTTGTTCCAATATTTCAAAAATTTTTCATTTTAAATCGTTTTTTTTTTTTTTTCTCCTGAAATATGCAGTTTTGGTGGCGATATGTTTATATATCGTAACGATTTGAATTATTCATGAAAAAGTAGCTCAACGCCAAGTGATTAATTGGTGAAAAGTACAATGTAGAAATAATAATCATGTAGAACTACCAAAAAAAAAAAAGAGAAAAACGGTGGTGCGCAAAAGAATGAGTCCACCGCATTGACTAAAATTACACACGCTTTATTCATGTTTAGGAATTCTACGTGCAATTGTTATCTGAATTTATTATGACTGTTAACAAAACTAAGAAGTAAAAAAATAATACTAAAAAGATGTTAACCTTTGAAATATGTAAATTGTCTCAAAAAAATGTTCTTCGATAATTAACTTCCTAATAAGATTTTATTCCACTTGAGGGAGCCGATTGCTGTAGTAGTCTGCACGTTGACTACAAATAGAAAAATTTTTCCTGGCTTCAACAACCATAGTTTCAAAGTCATAAAAACATCTCGCATTTTTTCTGATGTGCATTAGAGAGTGTCTTTGTGTCAGTTGTTGTCGGAAGGTTTCAGTAGCGAAGGCTTAGTCACTGCTCTCTCAACAATACCGGCTTCAGCTGATACCAATCCACATTAGATACATTAGAGTTAAATAATTACTAAAAATGGCTACTAAAACGAAGCTTCAAAATTGAATACGTCTTCTTGACATCAGCGGCGCTGCGTATCAAACAAGCTGGGGTAGTTAAAACAGGTGGCAATTATTTGCTGTAGCTACGTTTGTACAACAAACGTCAAAAACTTGTCTAAAAATTCTATTTTTGGTAAGAACAGACTTTGTATTTATAATCAATACAATTTTGTTCCGATCAGACCAAAGTCACAGCTGTGCTTAATCTTTTGGGTTTTTGGTTTCGTCTCTGCTGTATAACTGTGCTTTTTGCGATGGTTTTTCTCATTTCAAGTAATTTTACGTATAAAATTTTTTATTTAAAAAATCTAAAAAAATTTTAGGTTATGGCTGCAAAATAAGTATCTACAAATAAGAATTGTAATGTTATAATTCCAGATTCTCACCATTTCCTCAGGCATTAACAACCTAAAATGCATTGTTATTATATATTTTGTTTGTTTGGACATAAGTGGTTTTACCATTTATCATCTTGGTTCTTCACAAATACCACAGATATAATAAATAATTAAAAAAAACTTCACCAACTCTAAAACGTCAATAATTTTTTTTCGTATGATAAAATGTAATTAATAAAATAAAAAATGTACTACAATTAAATATTTATGTTTGTTGTTTGGTTACGCTAGTCTACATGCATACATACATACATACAAACATACATATATACTGCACATGGTTTGTACTAACGGTACTCATCAGTAGACCAATCACCAATATCCCACCAAAAAATTATCGAAATTTAGAAGCTCTAAAAGCTGTCGGAAACAATATATTTAATATTTAGGAACAAATGCTTACAAAAATGTTGCCAAAATGCAATGACGCGTCAGTCACGTCATGACGTAAGTGAATACACTGTTTATAGCAGTATACATAAATGCTTAATAATATGCATTGTTTTGCAGCTAATCGTGAACTAAAATCATGCATTTTAAGAGCGCAATTGCCAGTGATTCCATTATGTTACCTCCCTTAGAGAAATGCTTTCAAGAAAGCACACATTTTTGCTGGGATACAGCACATAGGCTAGCTTAACTAAACAAAAAACATAAATAAGCAATCGTAATATATTTTGACTTACGTCATATAAATAAAAAAAAGTTATAAAGAGCTGCTGTTGGTCTACTTAAGTGCTGGTCATTTCTTAACTCACACATTAACAAGTTAATGGTCTTCACTTTATTGTAACGATAACCAAATTCAGCTATTGAAATCATTAACAGACTACTTTAGCTTTTTATAGCTGTGAATCAAGCCAACATTTACTGTCAGGTTATCTTGATTAATGGGCTTTAATTTTGGAACCTTTTCTAGCGACTGTACAAAAAAAAACATTTCCTCATGGAGCAAAAAAAATAATCAAATCTGTATTTTAAAGAATTAGTGTGCTTTAATTTATGGAATTACAGAATTTACTGTACTTGAATATGATATTTAAAAATTAGGATTTTGTTCCTTTTTTTCTCAATAGCTTTTGTCTTCATGTCCTTGTCGTCATCAGCCAAAGTGATTTGGTCGTAAAGGCAAAGCGCGCAATAAAGTTCTAAAATAAATACGTTCCAACATCGATTAAACTTATACAGCGATGTTAGAATCACCAATTCTAATATTAATTGTGACCGGTTTGGTTTATATTTTGGTTCGCGGCAACAATATTCCAAATGATAGAATGCATCCAAAAACAGTGGTCAGCAAAGCCACAATTAGTGCTGCAGAGTATCGTATTGGGGGATACGCAGTTGTATCTGCGTTGATATGCTTCATAAAAAATTTTACGCAAAAATTTTATAATTTAAAAAATTTTAAATGCAACTGAAAAAAAAAAATTAAAAATTACGCACATAAAAACTGAAACAATATAAAACAACATTAAAATAAACTATAAGCAAAGCAAAGCCTGAGCGTAAGTTAAATCCCAGCATTAAATTTAGTAGCAGTGAAAATAATGAAATTTTATGTTGCGGGCCAAATTTGGCTATAATTCGCCCCGAGCCATTCTGTGAACTTATGAGAAGCCGTCGAAATGAAATTCTTAGAATCTGGGAGGAAAGGTAATCGCTGCTCACTGGGTTAATAGTAACGGCCAGCGTCAGGCCAAATGCTTCCTGATCCCGAATAGAGCAATCGCAAATAGCCTGCTTTCGCTGAATAGAGGAGACCAATGTCTGTCGATTTTGTGAAAGTGACACTGAAAGCTCTGAACACTTTCTTTGCGACTGTCCTACACTCGGTCATCTAGGTGCAATTGCGGTGCCTCCACAAAAGCTGTAGAGCACCAGACCCCAAATAGTGCTTGGATTCCTTAGAAGCCTTGAGATGGTGCTCCAATATGACGGGCTTTGCACAATAACAATAACAATAATATAATAATATAATATATATATACATATATAATAATTTATTTTATATTAGTCACTTAAACGAAGTAGAGTCTACTTTGTTTGTGATCCCCTTTTAATTTTCTTAGCTTTGACATCCTACTCGGTAGGTGTGCTTACTCTTTTATTGTTAACATACTAGTGTACCCGGTTCGCATGGCAAACACTATGAAAAAATTTTAATTTCATTTATATTTTATCAGTAGATTATAATAATTGCAATACATAATTTGAATAAATTTTCGAAAAAGCGTATATACATACTGTGTCTTTTTAAACTCAGATATATCGATATTTTAAATTTCATTAAAATATTTATTTATTCATTATTTATAGGGAATATATAACGCGAAAAAACATATAAATATGTTTTCAAAAACATGTTCATACGATGTATAGTTTTTGAGTAATAAATTTTTTCTAATTTCAGACAGGTTTTTTGATTATTCACGTTTTGATGATTACAGCATTTACCTTTTCCTACGTCGAGATATGTATGTATGTAATACATGTATTACACTAAATTATTGTATTTTTGTGGTGAATACATGTACATATGCTTATGTATACATGTATAGGCAAATTATTTCTAAAAAATTATATTGAAATCTTTGCATATTGTCAAATAAACATAAGACCGTATGTGGCAAAAATTTCAAAATTAGGGTTTCAATTAAAAAACAGTAGTGGTAGTTGCAACATTGTTTTCTAGTTGACTATAAAGTCGGCAAGTATATAACATACAAATTATTGTATAGTGTTTTTTAATTTTTTTCCTCCAGTAAAATTTAAAAATTTTGGGTGCATGTGTATACACGTTATATGATTATAGACCCACATACATGCATATACATATATCGAGCCTTTGGTGCAATGCCGTAGTAATTCAAAAAATCGTGAACTGAGAAAAATGCATTGGAAGTTTTAAACCATCTTTATGATAGTATTTTCGTTTACTAAAGTTATTTTTTTTACAAGTTTTTAAATAAAGAGGCATGTTTTATAATGTTTTCTGTTTGTAAATTTCTTGTTATAAAAGAAATATTTCATTATTGCAAATAAATATTGTTGGAAATAGCTGGAGGCAATAAAGACATTTTGAGCTGTAGAATCTGAACAGTTAGAGTTAGAACCATAATCCTTTTTGCTTTAGATATATATTTCCCGAAAGATCATTTCTGCATACCCAGCCCAAAAAATCTAAATTTTGAATTATTATTGTATTGCACCAAAGGCTCGATATATAGTATATTAAAAAGTATTTTTTCTTCCGGCCATATGTTTGTTCTTATTTTGAATTGCGGTATTGAATATGCTTTTACATTATATTGGAAACTAAATAAATCACATTGAACGAATGATCGCAATTTTATTCACAAATTGTTATACACCAAACAAGGGCTTATCATTTCATATTTTCTTTATACATTCTTCCTTACGTTTAATTATACCAGGGCACAATTATTGTTCCTTGAGAGGAGTTATAAATGTTTGTGATGATCATGTTGTGCAGATAACGAAAACGGATTTATTTAAGTTAAAAGAAAAATATCCAAGCTGCATTTCTGTTCGCAAAAAAATATGTTTTAGCAGTAACTTACATTATAATTTTTCGTAATTTGTCTATAAATTTTAAAAATAATGCTTCATAATTTCTAAAATTTCTATGAAAATAAAAAAAGTTAATCAAGCAGTTTGAAAGACCAATTAATTATAAATAACAACTACTATAACATAAAAAATATAATATACAAAGCGGCTTCAAAAATTTCAAAAAAGCTCAAAGTTATAAGAAATGGCAAATCGATTTTTTAAGGAAAAGTGTGCATTCTTTCTACTTCTTTAGAAGTAAATGCTTCCCTAGATAATCCGATATAGGCAACTCTAAATCTGAAACACAAAATTGATGGGCCAAACTAAATGTTTCTAGTATGACATCTTTAGCTATTTGTGTCAATGGTAAGGGTCCAGAATATATATGTATGTATATCGCAATAATGCTTTAAAATCATCCATTGGAACATTATAAGACGCCAAACAAGAGGTCCCGAAAGTATTCTCTTCTGACACCCAATATAATACGGTGTGCTGGAATATTTTGGTTTTCCACAATAAATGCTACATCAGAAAAGTTCTCATTTATGCAATGTTGAGCCATTTGGACGAAAAGAAATTCTGGAGCAAAACAATAATTAAGTATGGAAATGAGCACCCAAAAAGAATTTTACATCTTAAGTATATATCATCAGCTTCCATACATATACATACATATGTACAGGCCACGTTGACACGTGGTGGCAAACACAGTTGTTAGACAACAAAAATAGTCAACAAAGAGCCAAGAACAAAGAACTAATTCGTTTAGTTTTATAGCAGTACCTTTTCATTAAGGAACAATGAAAAAAATTACTCTTTGTCTGAATTGATACTTTTTTTTACACATTTCTTAAAGAACAATCGCAAACAGTTTTTCCCGTGCAAGGAATTTTCTACGAACAAAAAATGCGCTCGTCGTCGAGCAATAACGTACACGTTAATCTCATCCATACATACGTACTTTGCATACTTTGCATTTACATCAGGAGATGACTCTTACACATGCGAAGCATTGTGCTGGAAGTATAGGAAAGGGATAGTAGGAGAAACGACAAGAGGTGGAGCTTAATTATTTATTTTTGGAGCTCTGCTTTCGCTCGTTCTATGTTTATACTCGTAGCAGTGCTGAAGCTTCGGTTCAGTAGCCATTTTTTTTATTATTGTTTTACTTCGCCGGTGCTACACAATACCGAGGAAGGAGGACGTTCTGATGCGATTGTGGATTGCTATCAGCTGAAGCCGGTATTGTTCAGTGACCAGTGACTATGCCTTCGTCACTGAAACCTTCCGACAACAACTGACACACAAAGACACACTAATGCACATCAGAAAAATGCGAGATGTTTATTTTTATTTTAAAATTTTAGTCTGAAACTGGGGTTGAACCCAGGTCTGTTTTTGGATTCGTAGTCAATGTGCAGACTACCATCCATCGTGCCATCGCCACCCTCATTTCACTCACTCTATTGTTTTTAAAATAAAAGAGAGAGAGCATTAACTGACTCATTGAACTAAAGCTGAAAGTCCATATTCCGCGTTTTCGCAACATCCTATGAATTTCCTATTGTCAATGTACTGAATGGTTTTCAGCATTTCAAGTTACATACGTCGTTTTTTTGTAGTCCTCGCATTATCTGCTTTGTAATGCCGTTTATAATTTCTACAATATTTATGTGAGACATGAGAAATTACAGAAACGGGACTGCTTTCGGCCGGTTTGCCATCTGCTGCTATATTTGCTGATGAAGGGTTCTCTTTGCTGTTCCAAAGGGACAGATAGAGGAGTTTTTCAGGAGAAGTAGTGTTTATTCATTCATTCGTTACGCGTCTTCTTTTGGTCCGTTATAAACCTAAAAAACTTAAATAATAATTACACGATCAAATAACAAAAACAGTAAACCTCAACAGAATAACGAAAATAACAAAAAAAAAAAATATTAAGCAAAATATAGAAAAAACCAATAACATTGAACAAGTGAAAAAAGGAGAAAGATCCGCTACATAAACTTAAACAAAACAACAAAAATGACATATAACAAAAACAATAAACTTAAACAAAATACAGAAAAAAAAAAACAATAACGTTGAACAGTGAAAAAGAATGAAGCAAATTGTATGAAAACGTTCATACCATCGAAGCAAATTTCGATTAGGCCTAGACCGAAGTCTTGATTTAATCAGACGTGCAGACTTGCAGTCAGAACCAGAGAGGGAGCTTTTAGTGTTTGGCGGAACGACAAAAACGCTGATACTGATATGATATTGAAAAGCCAAGCATTCTTAGAAAATTTATAATTTTATTTTTTTTTTATTTTTTATCTTTATTTAAGCATTTTAGACCCATAGTTTCTTGCGCAAACCTTCTTGGAATTCATCGTAGTTTACAATTTTGACAGCCGTGTTGCTTGAAAAACGAAAGTTCCTCAATTTCCTATACGTTTTGACGGGTATTCGAAATTACATTTAATTTGGCATTGAATTAATTCAACAGAAGTCTGAACAGAATAACAATTTATAAGATTTTTAAATGGAATGACATTCATGTTTTTTTTATCTTGGACTAGCACTCAGGAGATGCCCCCTACACATGCGATGCATTGTGCTGGAACTAGAGGAAAGGGATGGTAGGAAAATGAAAGGAGGTGAAGCTTCACTATTTTACAACATTGCTTTTTGCACGTTATTTGTTTTTATAGCAGTGTCATATCGTCTCTGATGTCAAGGAGACGTATTTATTTTTATTTATTATTATTTTACTTCGCTGATGCTACACAATACCGACGACCAATCGCGATGAAATTATGTGAATTTAGTCAGCGAAACTCCGAGAAGTTTATAGGGTATTACTTTTTTTAAAACTATGACCAGGAGGGCGATAGGGGAAATTTCTGCCCATCCGTAATGTTCAAACCGATTTTAATGAAATTTAGAACATGGATAGATCTGCATCTAAAAATTACCATTTTCAAAACTAGGACCAGGAGGGCGATAGGGGGAAAATTTCGGTCACGCGAAAACTACATATCCGTTTTTGATAAACTTTAAAACTTGGATGTATTTGAGTTTAAAAGAAACATAGGCAATTGTGTAACTCCGGAAACGTTATAGGGTATTATTTTTTTAACTAGGGTCACGAGGGAAGGTAGAGACAATTTCCATGCCAGCGAGACCATCTAACCGATTCTGATGAAATTTAAATGTATTTACGTTTTTGCGTCTAGAAGGACAAATATGCTACATACATATATATTTTTTAAATAGAACCAGGAGGTTACGTAGGTCGAAATTTTGTTCATGAATTTTTATGCACCAAACAATCGCTTTTCATTTCAAATGGAAATACGAAGCCACGAAAAGAATTTATTTTCTTTACACATTCTTCCTTACGTTTAATTATAACAGGGCACAACTGTTGTTCCTTTAGATGAGCTATAAATGTTTGTTTGTACTCATGAAATTTTAAAAAAGGATCTGCAGGATGTGGATGACAGTCTTTAAAAAAATAAAATCCGCATTTCCATTCTATCTTTCAATGTTCTTAATAAAACTTTGTGTCAATTATTACGTTTTTTATTTAAGTTTGAAAATATAGATCTCCTACCAAACACCCTGTATAACAGAGACTTGTTTAATTAAACACATTATTTAGACACTGGGTTTATATATTTTTTTCTTAGTTTACATATAAAATAATGCAGTAGAGAATATCACCTCAATATATCAACGTCATTCGCTTGGAATAGCTCTTACCAAATTTTTTTCTCATGTAAAATCATCGAAAAGTAAAATTCACTATACTTAAGATTTACAGTCACCATTTTGAAAATACCATAACCTCAAAAGAAATCGTACGATTCGCGCACGTTTTCTCTTGGTACGAGTTCAGGTTATAAAACATCGTTATAAGATCAAAATTCCTATGTCATAAATTAGGGCCCAGTCAAAGACAGAAAACGCTACTATATTTTTTCTTTTCAATCTGTTAGTATAAAATTTTTTCAACCTCTGAAGAGTAAAAAAAATTAAAATGAAAAATTGTAAGAAAAAATTCTAATTGTTTCTTAAAGGGACGCGTAACCATAGGCTAATACACGCAACCTATAACTGCAAATAGGTCCCTGCATAAATTACCTAAAACAAAAAAAAAAACAGAAGAAAATTAATACAACAAATATCAAATAATATCATTTACATTATATTCATATTTCATTACTAATTTAATTCTGGTCATCGTAAGTTCAAATAATTAATTGGTATGTAAATTAGAAATGAAATCTTAGAGAATTTCAGAGATTTTCTTTGGAAATAAGTGAATCCCAGTAAATGCAAATATGAGTGCTTAATTCCAAAATTTGCAAATTCCTTAAATTTTTATCGGCGATGTATGATCTATACCTAAGTATATACATATAAGACATACATATATATATATATATATATATATATATCCTTTAATCCATTAAATTACAGATTCTAAACATACTCTACCTGCCCGATATCTTGAAGGCCTTCCAGAACATCAAAGTACAGAGGTGGGGTGAGTCGAAAAATTATATTTAACCCTAATGAATTTAATCCTTTAGATATTTATATCGATCGACCGATAAATTAATATACATATACATACTATATATATAGTATATAATATATATGCATAATTATTTTGTACAGCAATAATGATCTTCCATTTAAGTTTCTTTTATTGTTGGTCTTTTATACTAGTGAGTATTTCTCTCCAACTGAAATACTAATTTAGTAATACAAATAAAAATCTTTGTTGGTATATAGAATTTTATATAAATATATCTACTATATCTATGTACATTAATTACTTGTAATATTTAATCGTGGCTACACATTATTTTTTTCTTTGGCATTCGTTGTTCCAATTGCTTCTTTTGTTTTACGTTGCTAAGTTGTCTTTTTTTTTTGTTAAAAGTGAAGAATTGCTGCAATAGGCGTGCTCGATTTTTTTATTTATATTGTATTATTAAAAGTAGTATACTTACTTTTTTTATTAGTATTATTATTATTTTTTTCTCCTTTTAATGAATTTACTTTACTAAGAATAAAGTATTTACTATTAAGTATATTTAGTATAATATATGTATATATACATATACAAAGATATATGGATATATATAATTACTTGTTTGGGTTTTATTGGACCTATATCTCCATATTTGTAAGATGTTCAGAAAATGTTTAAATAAATAAAGTTACATTAATCAAAATGAGTGAATAAGTAAAAGTTTGGTATTTTCATATGTTGATAATGAGTTACGTTAACATTTAAAAAGGGGGTCCTAAATGTCATTAGGACAAAGGTATTGGGAGGATTAAGAGACTTGCTTATCTGCATTTTTTTTGTATTATAGTTACTCTAGTTCATAATACGTAGTTTGAGAAAGAAAACAAAATAAGGAGTCTAGAATAATAAAAAGGTCTGGAAACAAATGCGATTTGTTACAAGAGAGGACCGAACCTACCCGCCTGACTGCTAGCTACGATTAGCTACTTAATGGCTCCAGCAGTCCTACTCTTGGCAAAATCAACCAATAACACTTGGTGAGTGAGCATCACCTCTGAATCACACAAAGCCTTCTTTCTTTGTGAATGTATCAGCAGCTCAACAGTACCATTAAAGCTATTGCAAAATTTAGTACAGCTCTCTATGACCAAGGAAACCAAAATATTCGCTGCTTTTAGATTTTTGCTTTTACTTTACAGTTTTCTGTATCTAAACATATAGAGAGAACATGGTGAGTGCAGACTTTTCGCGAATAAACTTTGCCGTACTCTCAAAGTTCTTGTTTTACATTTGTGAAAATAACAAGAATCCAACAATGAAAATACCGCTGCCTAATAAAAGCAAACTTTGTCCATTCAAAAATAGTAATTCATAAAGGTAACCTGTGGTCCAGCCAGACCATAAGGTGCATTTAGCGAACTTTTTTTATGTGGGGGTTTTTTGTTCCCTAATGTGACCCAATTGATTTGTTTTATTCACTTCAAATCAATTTACTTATAGAATTCCAGGCATTATTTTTTTAACACTTTTTCTATAAAAAAATATATTGCATATCAATTATGGTCTAGCCAGACCATGATGTTCATCTAAGAGTTAAAAGTTTAATTAATAAAAAAACTAGCAATTTTTTTTTCTTTGAATATTATAGAAGTTGCAGTTGTTCCAATTGGAGAAATTTTTAAGCAATTCTCTTATTTTTTTTGTTCTTTTAGAATGAGTTTATACATAATTTATATAAAGGAAAACTGTGTTGTAAATTTTTATTTACAGAAGTATAACTCTTAAAAGATGCTTACCACTTCTGTGCATTGGTAATAATTTTTAGTATTTTCACTATCGTTTACATATATGTTTTTACAATTTGTGGTATGCTTTTAATATGTCTGGATACCTACACAAGAATAGAAAAAAGAAACACCTACCAAAAATCGTCAAAACGGCGATAAATCGTCAAATCTACTGAATACGTAATGGAACCGTAATAAAACGATTTTTTTTTTTTAATATATGAATACATATATGCATGAATGAATATGAATGCTTATCGGGTATTTACTGTACAATAATACGATACGATATAATAATAATTCTAGCATCCAGTAGTACAACAGTTGTGTCATAATAGCTACACATTTATCAATGTTGATGGTTAGAGACGTTTTTGACAGCTGCAAAATAAATTCTTTTACTGCCTCATTTTGTCGTGTTAAAAATGCATACATTCGTATGTAGATGCTACAGCACCCAAAATTGTTTTATCCTGCATCCAGTATTAGTTTCATTGATGTAGACTAAAATTACTAAAATATACTAATGTGTCTCAGTTTTCAACATGGTCCCAAAAGGATTACTAGTAGATTTTCAATGATACGCACATGTTAAATGTCTACTGTAAATGACCAATAATACTGGTGACTACGTCAATATCAAATCAGTACAGTTTTACTATTGTCATTTTCTACAGGGCTGCTATAATATCGCAGAAAGAAAAAAAAATATGACTGTCTTCAGTTTCATTGTAGCGCTTTTTCATTAATTCTACTCTACAGAACGGTGGTTGTTCTGTTGGTAGCACAATAAAACTTTTTCAGTTCACATATTACAAATCATATTATATATATATTATTTATATTTATATTTTATAACAGAGAGACATATAATAATTAATTGCTTCATTTTTCATTGCTGAAAGATCGTTTCAATTGTTTCCGTTTCAAACTTAACTTCAACTAACAAATTATTTCTAAAATTAAATATATTTTGTAATTATTTGGTATATTATATTCTAACGAATTATTGTCGATTTGAACGAGTACAGCTTCTTCTACTTGTATCGGTTGATTTCCGGTATGGCTGCTGCGCCTACTGGAACTCGATTCATTATCGGGACTCTTGCTTGTTTAAAATTGGGATCCTGCTACGGACCTTCGTAACGCGTACGCGTATTACGCGTACAAATAATGCGTATAAACACCACTGGCAATGGAGTGAAAGCAAGTCTTTGCCAAGAGCTGACTGTTTCATTCCGCTTGTCAACTACCATAACCCAATCTTTTTGATTAACTGACGTTTCAATACAGAAACTGAAACTGAGATTAAAGCAATCCCACAACAATAAACTCATTGACCCAATTATGTACGGTTGTCCTTTAAAGAAATGATAAAGTTCGTAATTTGGAATATCATATAAAGTGGTTTACTTACCAAAACGAACTAAAATTGGATCATTGTCTTCTTTATGGCAAATATAACCCGAACTCCAATTGTAATCAATATAGTTGTCGTTTATTAAAGCATTTGCTGTGAGGCTTACACCATATACCAGTACCGCAGTCATTTCCTCAGGTGAAACATTATCTGGGCGTACCACTATCCCTTCGTTAACATTTGGAAAATTTGTAGTGTACATTGCTTCCAAAGCAACTATTTGGAATACTTTATTAAATGTACAATGAGTGCCTACCAATTTGATATAACGCACAGGACGAGGGTGGAAATATAAAAATTGCCATGATCGACACAAATATTGAGAATAATCAATCACACATTCCCATTGTATTTGATTCACAGAGACTTCAATAAAATATGAATAGGCGCGATTATCACGATCCCACAATAAGACTTTTATATGATTTATAGTGCAAGGAGTGCCCAACTCTACAGTTATACCACCATCGTTGGCATCGGTAATACAGTGACGCGTATAGCCCCTATCCATGTCGTAACTGGTAACATTGCCATTTAAGAGCTCAGCACGACATTCACCCTGAATGGTACTCGACATAAATTTTGAAGTAGCCACATTTTCCTCAGGCCATATTGAAGCCCGGAACGGTAAATCTTTAGATTTCCTTTGTTCTTGTATTGCGTCTAGTAGTTTGTTGGGTTCTACTATACCCGTTGGGCGAACTATTTGCAAAAGTTGTTCAAGATTCATCAGTGGAAAGCGCACAAGCGAAAGGACAGACTGTAAGTAAAGAAATTAATTGTGTAAGGAAGTGCTAAAAAGTTTTGAAATATTAATCATTGAGTTTTTATTCAAATATGTACATACATATGTATCTATGTTTTTTTCTCGCTACGTTTTATTTTTGTCAGGGTTTGAAAATTATCATGTATATAACCTTTTGAAATTTATTAAGAATGAGAACTCTAAATTTGGTTATTTGTTTCTCACACTCATAAACGAACGTACCAAACTGTTTGTCTGTTTCAAGCTGCCTTAAGTATGATTTAAAATTCTCATCTGTTTATTTGACATTGCTCAATCTTCATTTAACCTGATTCAATGTTAGTTTTACATTGTACGAAAATTTTGAATTTTGAAGTATTGATTTTTTTTTCTTGGACGGGCACTCAGGGTATGATACCTATACATGCGGTGCATTGCGCCGGAACTAGGAAATATGGTTTTGGGAGAAAGGGTAAAGGGATTTAGTAGATTGCAATGTTGACAAACCTTTAATTTTAATATCAAAAAATTTTTTTGTATTTAACATTGTGCAACGTTATTTTTATTACGAAAAATATTAAATCAATTTGTTTTAAGTTAATTTTAAATCAATCTTAAATTTCAATTCATCTTTGCAGAAATTTAACATGATTTTAATGAACATTTAGTCATTATAACTTTATATTGGAATTTTTTTCTGTGTGTATATATGTATGTACATTATGGTGGGTAAATTTTTTTTGTCAAAAATCGTATCCCCAGGATCCACGGGTCTTTGATCAAATAATATCCTGCGCAAATCGAGCCAAAGATTTTCTGCTCCCATTATTCTATAAACTGTATAGCTATATTAAAAAATACTATCACACATACAGAAAATGCAATATTCTTAAAGAAAGTGATTTTCTGAGAGAAATGAGACTTTATTTGTTAAAATCGGTCCAAAGTTGATAAAGTTATGGTATTTTTTATATATATACAGATCGGATTATTTCTTTCTAATGCAAACTAACAATTACATACTTCGTATAGAAACTAGAAAAACTTGAAAACTTTTGCAAAAAGATTAAAATTCAACTATGTAAAGTATTGTCTCTTGCACTGTTAAATGTTGAATTGTGATAGGACTTTCTGTTTTGTTTTTCGACTTTATTGCTCTTATTTATTTGTTACTTCAAAGCATGATAAATCTCTATGATCTGTGATGTATTTATCGTTAGATTTCTTGTTGTCAATAGTGGATTTTTGCAGGCCTGAGGTAGGCAAAACGCATCTATTCCCGCTTCTGCCCACTCCTGCTCTTTTTCCCTTTTTGTACCCTTCACTTTAAGTGTAAAGGGTATATATAAGTTTGTCATTCCGTGTGAAACTTTTTTAATATTCGTCTCAGAAGAAAAATTTATATATTTTCAGAAAGGTTATGAATAGAGAAGTTGATAGAGCCATGGCCGTCTGTCTGTGTTTGTGTTTGTTGAAACGCCGTTTGTGGCCAAATTAATCATCTCATAAAATTCATTTTGTGTCAATCGGTCAGTAGTAGACCTGAATCTCTTCGTATTGAAATTTGGGGAAATCGGTTGAATAGTTTCCGAGCTACAGCCGCAGATCCACGATCAACTTGGTTTTTTTCTTGAAATTTTAGTACAAAATTGTCCATAACTTCGAAACGGATTGAGCGATTTTAATGAAATTTAGTCCGTGTATGTAACTAGGTGGACTACTTATTTTAAACACCATTTGGACCCGCTAAGTAACTCCAAATATGTTCAAAATAAACAAAAAAAAAAAACAAAAAGTACGCGATTTCCTTGAATATTATGAAATAGACTAATAGAAACAATATTTAAATTAAAACATACTTCTTTCTTACATACATAACATGATTCGAACCACCATCAGACTTCATCAAAACGCCATCCATCTACTCAGTCACCTCACCCAGCAAGACCGCTGAGTTTGTTATAACTTATCTAGACTAAATCATACCACAATTATCCAATAAAAACTATCAAATACACTAACACAAGTCGTGTAACGACCCTTTTTAGCAATACATCTAAAGAAATTTTACCATATACATATGTATCGGCGCCCATTTGGCCGATGTTTTGTTCCATACATAATACAAAATTACAATAATTTCCTTAATAGTTTGTGTTTTATTCAAAATCAACATCGGCCTTTGAAATTTAACCACCCTTTACATTCTTAGCACTCATAAACTCATGGTGCCAGTTTATATAAACAATTTTTTAGAATCCAAACCTCCTCATTCTTTTTTGCTGTTTTTATAAATATATACATTCATGCGAAAGAGTAGTAGCATTGCTTTTCGAGCATTTCAGTATGCAAAAAAAAAATCTTATTTTGACGAACAGTGTTGCCACGAAATAATGTTGGGATAGAGGACATACAGATGATTATCCGATTTTTATTTATATATATTTAAAATTTTACATGTAAAGAAAAAACAAAAAACTGAGACAAGTTGAATTGAATTGATTGGTATGATTGTTAAAATAAGTAGTAGGAAAGACTTAATTGTTCTTCGCTACACAAAAAAAATTTATAATAAATAATTTTATTTTTACAATTTCTGTTAAAAAACATTTTACAAAATTTCAACAAAGGCCAAATGTTTTCTTACGTCTATGTGTGACTGTTTTTTGGATACTAACGCACACTAATACAAATATTGCCGCGGGTATTAATGCGTGCCGCATCGGCTTAACGAAAGAAAATATTAAATCTAACAGTGAAAATGCTGAAATTGCTACAATGGCGGATTATGTATGGGAGCCAATGGCCTTGAATGTGAGTTTTTATTTTAAAAATATGTTCAAATAAATACGTGGTATCGAGATGGTAACTATTCAAAACTAAAATACGCCAACTGAGCAACATAAATATGCCAAACTTTCAAATTACAGAATTGTCTGCTGCTTTATGAATTATTATTCAATTTAAATTCATAAACTTTTTTTTTGGATGTAAAAAATGTATAATAACTGATTTTTCATGGAAATTTATTTATTTAATTCTTTAATGAATGAAATGAACTAAAATATAAATAAATTTAAATGAATTCGGCAGTAAGAAATTGTTGCATTAAAGAAGAAGCCTCAAATAACATCGAAAATGCGTTTTGGCATAATTTTTACCAGAAACAAATAAGCGTCTCAAATTTGTACGACGAAAAAAGTTACTTACGCCGTACGTTTTTTGAACAATAATAGTGTCTTCTTTGCTTTACAGCTACCAAAAAAGAATGTTATGATGTGTTTGGGGCTTACACTATTCTTGCGTAATCGGATCTTTCAAACAGAGGCTTACACCATTTTGTGCTGTAAGTATTTGATACATTTAAATGAAGTACTCAAATATTACTTATATTTTATGGAAGTAGAAGATTCCGGAAATAGTTTGTTTTTACTAAATAAAGCAAATCTGTCTGAAGAATAAGAAAAATTCTTATTGTGAAAAAATCATGTTTATGAATAATCACAATATTTCCTATTTTATTAATTTTTTCTCTCTCCTGTAAAGGTATAATATTTAAAGATTTGCCCTTTTGCATTTCACTAATAAAAACTCACATTCAACATTGTTTCGATTTTACCATAATCACTACTAGATTTAACATTGCCTTTCGTAAATTGTAAAAAATAATTATAATTTGATATTTTTTTTATTAGTTTTTTTTTTTTTTTTTTTTTTTTATCTTGGACCAGCACTCAGGGGATGACCCCTACACATGCGATGCATTGTGCTGGAACTAGGAAAACAGGTTATGGGAAGGAGGATAGAGGGAGTAGTGTTAATGGACATTTGATTTGAATTTTCCCACGTCATAAGTGACAGGAAAGACCTCGGCAGGGAGTTTGTTCCACATACGCGATGTTCGGCCGAAAAATGAGTTCTCCCTGTAATGCGTAGTGCGGTTCGCTACCAAGTTGACTACAAATGGATGTGCTCTTAATGATGAACGCGTTGTGCGCGTGAATGATCGGGTTTCGGGAACAGGTTCCTTGATTTCATCAGAACACATCCCATTATAGTAACGATAGAGTTGGCTACCCTACTGTCTCCTATGAGTTTCTTCGCCCTTTCTTGTACACGGTCGAGTAACTTCAAAATAGTCTTTGAAGCACCGGCCCACACATGAGAGTTGTATTCCATTTTCGGTATAAATAGTGAGGAGATCAGATGGGGTGAAGTATGTCTTGCACCGTCTTAAAAAAACCGAGGCACTTGAATGCTTCGAGGCACCTGAAAAATGTGCTCAGTCATCGAACATCGCACTGAATTTTCATGCCAAGAACATCAAGAGCTTCTGATTCCTCGATGTTTATACCGCCCATAATTACAGATGACGCAGCGTCATCGGGCATGCGTCGATGTGTAAGCCTGCTGCATTGGGTCTTTTGAGCATTGAAATCGACCCTGTTTGCCAGACCCCATTGCGATATTTTCATGAGGTCACAATTCAATGAGTCACTCATATTCTGCCTCAGCGAAGTGATCATAGTCGATGTTGGCCTACAACTAAATGAATATGAGTGAGAAAGGCTGCTGTCATCTGCGAAAGAGTGGATAGGGTTGGAAGTTTGACATAGGAGGTCATTAAGAAAGACTAGAAATAGGGTAGGAGAAAGAGTGGAGCCTTGCGGTACCCCTGAATTTATCTTATACTCGTTAGATGAGATCCCGTCTATAACAACTCTTATAGCGCGATCCCTGAGAAAACTCGATATAAATCGAGAGAAGATATCACCGACACCAAAAGCAATAAGTTTGGACAGAAGTGGCCCATGCCACACTCTATCAAATGCTTTAGAAATATCCAGAGCCACGACTTTACTTTCGCCAAACTGGTGAATAGAATTACACCATTTCTCCGAGAGGAAGGCTAGTAAGTCGCCCGTAGAGCGCCGTCGACGGAAGCCGTATTGACGGTCGTTCAGTAAATTGTTGGACTCTAAATATTTCATTAGGTGAAAGTTCACCATACTTTCCATCACATCGCGGAACAGATTGCGATTGGGCGGTAATTTTCAGGTTTGCTTGCCTCACCTTTTTTTGGGATCGGCGTTACATTTGCAACCTTCCAGCACGATGGGAATTGGCCTGTATAGTACAGAGTGCTGAAAAGGATTGCCAAAGGACGTGATAACGTCGAAGAACACTGCTTCAGGACCAGTGCAGGAATTCCATCCGGCCCAGGAGACTTGTTTATGTTGAGGTTCGTGAGAACCCTTTTAACTGCACGAGCTCGAAAGTATATCTTTGGCATAGTTACGGATACACGTTCGGGTGCGGGCAGTGGTTGATTGCTCTCCGGCAGGTGAGAATTACCTGCAAACATTTCAGCTAGGAGGTTAGCTTTTTCAACCGGTCACATTGCGATGTTTTTCATAGTTAAAGTAATATATATCTACGTATGTATATATAAATTACGCTTAAAATATATATTTTTTTATTATTTTAAATAAAATATATATGAAAGAAAATAAAATAAAAATAATAAATAAAATAAAACGGTTTGTTGACAAAAGTGCCTTAGATTATTATTTTTCCTAATTAGTCCATATATTTTAAAAATAACGCTTTATAACTATACCTATACCTTGTTAAAAACGCAAGTATGTCTGCATACAATATAAATTCATATGTTTTTTCACTTACTTGAATATCAATATTATTATTCTGGTTACACCATTTCTGGACAGCTAAAAAAATTTGTACTTCAGGTGCGAAAAAAGTATTACGTCTCAAGACTTCTTCCAGCGATTCCTAAATTATATATGTATGTATAGATATGTACAGTGAATCACAGTGAAAACGGCCCACCTTTAACAATGATAAATTTTTCAATATTTCTCACGTAATTATACAAAATATTAAATGAATACGGTATATTTTAGAAGCTGATGTTGTTAGTGTTAAAAGAAATCATACTTGCTAAGCTTATTTACAATAACAACAATGTTACATACGGTTAAAGGGAAAATGTCAATTTTTTATCTCACAATGAAAATGGCCCACCATATTATTAGTCTCAAAAGATCAGTATTTTTCATTTCTTAGTACTTTGTAGGGAATACTTTTTGAGTGATAACGGATTTAAGACGATTAGGAATGGATTCCACTAACTTTTTTGTAAATTCTGGAGAAATTTTTTCCCATTCCTCTCGTAAAGCCGTTTTGAGGTCCTGCACATTAGAGATGTGATGCTTTCGCACTTCTAACTCCAGTTTACGCCATAAATTTTCAATTATGTTCAGGTCTGGAGATTGTGGTGGAGTTTTGATAACCCTTGGACAGTTATACAATAACCATTCCTTAACTATTCCGGCGGTATGTTTTGGGTCGTTGTCCTGGTAAAAGTGAAAAGTATCCTTTAATGCCAGTTTCTCTGCACTTTGCTTCAAATTATTTCTTAAAATTGTTAAGTACTGAAATTTATCCATGTTTCCGTCCACAAAATGCAGATTTCCAACGCCTGCAGCAGAGCACGCACCCCATACCATAACGTGACCACCATGTTTTACTGTAGGCCTCAAGTGCTTGGGATTTAACTCTTCGTTGGGCTTTCTCCACACATTAATCCTGCCGTCGGAACCAAAAATATTAAATTTTGACTCATCTGCAAACACAACATGTTTCCAGAAACAAAAATCCTTCATCAAATAGCTGTGGGCAAACTCCAGTCTGCAACTTACATTTAAGTGCTCTTCAACCATGTCTCTTAGCTTTGGAGCACTTAATCTTGGATTATTTCTGGACTTTTGGAGTATCCAACGTTAATCCCTCTCAGAAAAAGTTTTTTTGGGACTGATTTTTGGCTTGCTGGCAATTCGTTTTTCGTCGTTAAAGCTTTTACTAATATTTTTTACCGTTCCACGTGCTAGTTTGACTATTTCAGCAATTTACCGCTGACTTTTTCCATCTTTGTAGTGGTCAATAACTAATTTTCTTACTTCAATTGTGGTATGACGTCCCATCTTCTTAAATTTGTTTAATTGCGATAGATCAATGTGCACAGAATTAAAAACAAACTAATCTTAGCTAGCATGAAGTTTCGTTCGTTTAATTTTAAAATTAACCGTTATATGAGCGAGTTTTTTGAAATGGGCCATTTTCACTGTGAGATAAAAAATTTAAATTTTCTCTTTAACCGTATGTAACATTGTTGTTATTGTAAATAAGCTTAGCAAGTATGATTTCCTTTAACACTAACATCATCAGCTTCTAAAATATACCGTATTCATTTCATATTTTGTATAATTACGTGAGATATATTGAAAAATTTATCATTGTTAAAGGTGGGCCGTGTTCACTGTGATTCACTGTACATAATGTAATATCACTTTAGAAAATTATAGAAATGTTAGATATAATAAAAATACCAATAGATAGAAGAATTAATTTTAAGGCAGATATAGATAATATATGTAGCTCAAAATTATAGATATTTAGTTAATAAAAAATAGGGACAATTCATATAATAAAGGGTGGTTAAATTTCAAGGGCCGATGTTGATTTTGAATAAAACACAAACTATTTAGGAAATTATTATAATTTTATTTTATTATGATATATTGGTATTACTCAATTATGTATGGAATAAAATATCGGCCAAATGGGCGCCGCGACCACGGCAACAGTAGATGATCAATTTTCGAAGAAAATCATCTTCAGTGATGAGGCACATTTTCACCTCAGTGGATTCGTCAATAAACAGAATTGCCGCATTTGGACGAATGAGAATCCAAGAGTGATTGTCGAAAAACCAATGCACCCACAAAGAGTGACTGTTTGGTGCGGTTTATGGGCTGGCGGCATCATCGGGCCGTATTTTTTCCAAAATGAGGCCGGTCAGGCAGTTACTGTGAATGGTGTTCGCTATCGTGAGATGATAACGAACTTTTTATGGCCCGAATTGGAAGATATGGATGTGGACGATATGTGGTTTCAGCAGGACGGTGCCACTTGCCACACAGCTAACGAAACAATGGCTCTTTTGCGCAACAAATTCAATGGCCGTGTTATCTCACGTAATGGCGATGTCAATTGGCCGCCAAGATCATGTGATTTGACACCGTTGGACATTTTTCTTTGGGGTTATTTGAAAGAAAAGGTGTACGTCGATAAGCCAGCAACAATTCAAGAGCTAAAGGATGAGATAATTCGGCACATTAACGGCATAGAACCTCCATTATGCCTCAGGGTCATCGAAAACTTGGACCATCGGATGGAGGTGTGCCGCCGTGGTCGCGGCGCCCATTTGGCCGATATTTTGTTCCATACATAATTGAGTAATACCAATATATCATAATAAAATAAAATTACAATAATTTCCTAAATAGTTTGTGTTTTATTCAAAATCAACATCGGCCCTTGAAATTTAACCACCCTTTATAATAGTAATTTTAAGTTTTTCTATTATAATTGTTAAATATTTCATATACATATAGTTTGAATTATTTTGAATTTTTATAAAAAAGAAAAGAAACATTTTTTTCAAATTACTTTTATATGATTGACAAAAAAATTGTTCTTTTCAAATAATATAAAATATTTTGATTTTGTGTTTGTTAAATAATTTTTTTTTTTTTTTGATATATATTTATTAAGCCTGAGGTCTTTTTTTATCTTATTTTGTTTTTTATTATTCGATATTTCGTTAACAGCTTATATGTATATATGTATGTGTACATGTACATGTATTTGTGGCTGCATATGTATATGTTTATGGCTGTATGTTTGCATGTGTGTACGTGCATTCGTATATCTATGAGTATATATATGTATGCGTGTATATGTATGTATATGCAAGTCTGGACATGTGAATGTGCTTGTGTGTATGTTTGTATATGCATTTATATGTGTTTATGTATGTATTTATGTATGTATATTTGTACATGTGTGCATATTTATGTATATAGTATATGTGTACGTGTGTGTGCATTGTATGTATGTATTTATATATATATTTGTATGAGCTTGTTAAGAAAGTTTATATTTGTGTATGTATCTATATATGTGTGCGTATGTGCATATATGTTTATATATATACATGTTAGTCGGTCTATATTGTATGTGTGTATGTGTGTATGTATATATATATATATATATGTATATATGTGTATGTATATATGCATATATATTTATTTAGGTTTAAAATTCGTTATATTTATATGCGCCTATATTACTACTACACATTTTTTAATTTTCAATCAAATTTTTTAACAAAAATTATGTGACATGTTTCAAAAATATTTTTATATTTCAAAGAATTATAATTTCCTATTATTCCTGATGATGTTAACAAGCTGTTAACGAAATATCGAATAATAAAAAACAAAATAAGATACAAAAAGAGCTCAGGCTTAATAAATATATATCAAAAAATATAATAAAAAAAGGTCAATTAATAATATAATTAAAATTTGTTAAATAATTTTATTCGAAAAAAATTTAATTTTCCCAAAGGTTGGCGAAATATCGAAAAAAATAAATAATTTAAAAAACTTTTTTTTTAAAAAGACCTATGCATGTACATTGCTAAGTAATATTATTACATACCTTGGATAAATTTGTAAAATACTCATGCTGCAATATATCTACAGCATTGCGATCCATGAATTGTAAACAATCTTTTGTCAATTTATCCAAATTATAAAGTCGTGCTTCATTCAAAACGGCACAAACATTGGTTAATGCCAAATGCTTCCCTAAATAAACCGATATATGTAACTTTAATTCTGAAGCACAAAATTGATCGGCCAAACTAAATGTTTCTAGTATGACATCTTCATCCATTTGTGTCAATGGTAACTGTCCAGAATATATATATCGCAATAATGCTTTAAAAGCATCCACTGGAACATTAAGATTTATTACAGACTGCTTGGATTCTGATAAGCCGCCAAACAAGAGGACGCGAAAGTATTCACTTCTGGCAGCCAATATAACACGGTGTGCCGGAATAGTTTGGTTTTCCACAATAAATGCTACATCAGATAAGTGCTCATTTATGCAAAGTTGACCCATTTGGAGGGAAAGCAATTCTGGAGCAAAACAATAAATAAAATAAAATTAAAAATGCAAATTATCACCCAAAAAGAATTTTACCTGTTAAGTATATATCATCAACTTCCAATTTATTCTCCGACATTTTGCAATTACTTTGTTTCGAAATATTTTCTAAATTTAATTTGAACACTTCAGTAGAGTTGGTTAGCGATGTGAGCCGGTCGTTGTCGTAAACTGATTTAACTCTGTAGTCCATACATATAGTACATATGTACAAGCCACGTTGACACGTGGTGGCAAACACAGTTGTTAGACAACAAAAATAGTCAGCAAAGAGCCGAGAACAAAGAACTAATTCATTTAGTTTTATAGCAGTACCTTTTCATTAAGGAACAATGAAAAAAATTACTCTTTCTCTGAATTGTTACTTTTTTTTACACATTTCTTAAAGAACAATGAGCTCGCAAACAAACAGTTTCTCCCTTGCATTTTCTACGAACAAAAAAATGCGCTCGTCGTCGAACAACAACGTACACGTTAATCTCGACCATACATACCGTCGTAATTCAGAAAATCGTGAACTGAGAAAAATGCTTTTGAAGTTTTGAGCCATCTTTTTGATAGTATTTTCGTTTACTAAAGTTATTTTTTTAAAAGTTTTTTAATAAAGAGGCATGTTTTGTAATGTTTTCGGTTTCTTGTCATAAAGGAAATATTTCATTATTGGAAATAAATATTGTTGGAAATAGCTGGAGACAATAAAGACATCTGAACAGTTAGAGATAGAACCATAAGCTTTTTTCCTTTAGATATACATATATTTCCCCAAAGATCATTTCTGCATACGCAGCTCAAAAATTCAAATTTTGAATTACTGCGGTATTGCACCAAAGGCTCAATATGTACTTTGCATTATATACCTTTTTCACTCACTCTATCGTTTTTAAAATAAAAGAGAGAGAGAGAGAGTGTGCATTAACTGGCTCATTGAACTAAAGCTGAAAGTCCATACTGCGCGTTTTCGCAACATCCTATGAATTTCTTATTGTCAATGTACTGAATGGTTTTCTGCATTTCAAGTTACATACGTCGTTTTTTTGTAGTCCTCGCATTATCTGCTTTGTAATTCCGTTTATAATTTCTACAATATTCATGTGAGACCCGAAAAATTACACAAACGGGACTGGTTTCGGCCGGTTCGTCATCTGCTGCTATAATTGCTGATGTAGGGTTCTCTTTGCTGTTGCAAAGGGACAGATAGATGAATTTTTCAGGGGGAAGGCTCAGGAGGGGTGGGGATCTATCTGTAGCTGCGCCATAGTAAGAGCTCTGTGACCGCGGTATGATTTGCGTAGAACTCGACAAGTTCCAAAATTTTCCGGTGTATACATTAGTTGACTTACGACCGTCTGCACTTCAATTCTCGATTGATTAGTTGAATTTTAAACATTTAAATACTGGGTTTATATTCAAAAATTAGGCAAAATCCACTAAATCACCTAATCCATTCTAGCCAATATGCTTTTCAACTTAATTTAAATACTACGTCTCTATTACTATCTCTGACGGAATCAGTTAGGAAAGATTTGGATGCTCGCAAGCTTAGTACTTTGGTCTCGCTCGATCTTACCAAAGCCTTCGATCGCTTAAACCATTCTACATTGATATCTAAATTAAAAACATTTTTCAACTTTTCAAAGTCTGCTTGTAAATTACTTTATTCCTACGTTTCCGACCGTACGCAATATGTTTCCCTGAGCGGGTTAAATTCAAGTATTGGCTATGTTACATCGGGTGTGCCTCAGGGATCTGTATTGGGTCCCATATTATTTATTATGTATATGAATGATTGTCTGTCTTTGTTGTCTAATGAAAATTGCCATTCTTTCGTTTTTGCCGATGACATATTGCTGCTATTTTCTGCTGATCATGGGAAAATTGATGAATTAAACTCATGTACTAATCACCATCTTGATTGTATTGTTAATTGGATGCGAAATAACTCCCTGGAGATAAATCCTTCAAAGAGTAAGGCGATGAGGTTTTATTCTGGAAATGGTGCTGTTTTCCCGCGGATATTTATTAATGGGGAGTCCATTATGATTGTTGAGAGCATGAAGCATGGGTGTGGTAATTGATGCGAAGCTAAATTTCAACAATCATATAAACCACATTGCTAATATTTCCTGTCTTAATCTTAGGAGACTCTACTCCTTGAAACCGTATACTCCCCAAAACATAAGGTCCCGCTTTGCGGTTTCTCTAATAATGTCCCGTATTAACTATGGTCTGGAAGTTTTTTCTGCAACATGGTCTTATAATTTGGATATTCTTGAGTCAGTGATGAGGAATATAGTACGTTTCGTTTTTAATGTAAGAATTCATGAACATCGACATACTTTGAAGCTGATCCAAACTTTTCTAAAATGTGATTTCGGAAAATATATAAGCTTGGAGTCAGCTTCCAAGCGAACTCAAGCTTTTCTCATACTCTTATACTGAATTTAGAAAAAGAATTATTGTCCATTTAAATGATAATGATTCTTAATTTTTCTCTTAGCTGATCTTAACAAATGGGTTATCGCAATTATTATTTATTATTTTGGCATTTATTGTCTATCTGGTTATAGGGCCATAAACCCTTTGAGGGTTTATTGTTCAATATAGTTATTTCATTTGTTTTTTTGCAATATTTATATGGCTGGAGAGCCTAACATATATTTTTCTATTTTCTACTCTTCTTCTTATAATTTTCAGATATACTTCAGTATATACTTAGATACATACATTGAGAAATAGTTTTAATTTTTAAATTAAATTTTTAGCATTTAAATTTTAGCATTTAAAGTTCATTGAATATAATTTTGCTTACTCATAGCCTTTTTTTTCCATACAATACATAATTTATTGGCCGTAAGGGCTTCCTTTGTATTGATATTAACAAATAAATAAATATTAATTATATTATTAATTGACCTTTTTTATTATATTTTTTGCAATATATTTATTAAGCTTGAGATATTTTTCTTTTATTTTATTTGGTTTTATTATTCGATATTTCGTTAACAGCTTGTTAACATCATCAGAAATAAATGATTCAGGAATCATAAAATAAATAAATAAATAAAAAAATGTAAGTATATATATTTTTGCATATGTATTACTTTATTTAATAAAACATGGATTTTACTTTTTCTTAAATTTTTTCTTGTCTACATTTTACAGCCGTTGCCAACGATGCAAATGTTTTTGTTATGCACGTGGAACAGACCTATTTTGTGGTAAATGTTATTATTTTTTGCGTTTTCTTCATTTTTGTCTCTTATTGAGATAAATTATAGTTTACTCTCATTTTACCGAACTGTACCAAAAAAGTAAAAAAAAACACACCTATTATTGTTTACTTACAAACCAGCTGATTGCTTGCTGATTGCCTATACTAGACCACAGAAAAAGTACGGGCTGTTTCGTCCAAGAACAAGATTATTACTCTCTCAAAACGCTTTTTGGTAAGATTGCGATCCTGCGAGTGCCCATTTTAGAGTAAAAAAACACACCTCATATTTCAAGTAAGCTTAAACCACGAACCTTTGGCAGTTAAACTGGCAAACAAATGTAGTTATTTGTCGTCTTAAAAACTAAAAACGAAGATTAAACTTAACTAAATCTCTAATATTCATATTAAAAGCCAGCTCTAAAAGGAAACAGAATAGATGAGCATTGAATTCATCGATTTGACTGTCATATAATATACTAGTTTCCAATTGATATTACTGATTATGTTATTTATATTTATCGTTTATTACGGAGAGACATATAATAATTAATAAACAATTTGCTTTCTTCCCTTATAGCTGAAAGGTCGTTTCAATTCTTTCCGTTTGAAACATTACTTCATCTAACAAATTATTTCTAAAATGAAATCTATTGAAGATATTATTTGGTATTTTATATTCGTTTCTCGTTAAAAATTACTCATGGGTTTTCATCTAAAGAATTATTGTCGATTTGTACGAGTACACCCTCTTCTACCTGTGCCGGTTGATTTCCGCTATGGGTGCTTCGCCTGCTGGAACTCGGTTCATTATCGGTAAGTTTAGGCTCTTGCTTTTTTTCTTCACCGTCACGTTGTTTAAAATTGGGATCCTGCGACGGACATTCTAAATGGACGCAGTGAAAGATTTCATTGGCTGTATTACGCGTACCAACAATGCGTATAAACACCACTGGTAATGGAATGAAAGCAAAGTTTTGCCATGATCTGGCTGTTTCATTCCGCTTGTCAACTACCATAACCCAATCTTTTTGATTAACTGACGTTTCAATATAGAAACTGTAATTGCGATCATCGCAATCCCACAACAACAAACGCATTGAGCCAATTATGTACGGTTGTCCTTTAAAGAAATGATAAAGTTCTTAATTTGGAATATCATATAAAGTGGTTTACTTACCCAAACGTACTAAAATTTCACCACTATCCAATTGATGGCAAGTATAACCCGAATCCCAATCGTAATCAATATAGTTGCCATTTATTAAAGCATTTCTTGTGCGACTTACACCATCTACTACTACCGCACTCATTTCAATAGTGGAAACATTATGTGTGGGTACCACTATCCCTTCGATAACCTTTGGAAAATATGTAGTGTACATTGCTTCCAAAGTAACTACGTGGAATACTTTATTAACTGTATTATGAGTGCCTACCAATTTGATGTAACGCACAGGGCGAGGTTGAAAATATAAAAATTGCCATGAGCGACAGAAATACTGAGAATAGTCAATCACACGGTCCCATTGTATTTGATTCACAGAGACTTCAATAAAATATGAATAGGAGCGATTATCACGATCCCACAATAAGACTTTTATATGATTTATAATGCAAGGAGTGCCCAACTCTACAGTTATACCACTATCGTTGGCATCGGTAATACAGTGACGCGTATAGCCCTTTTCCATGTCGTAACTGGTAACATTGCCATTTAAGAGCTCAGCACGGCATTCACCCTGAATGGTACGCGACACAAATTTTGAAGTAGCCACATTTTCCTCAGGCCATAATGCAGCCCGGAACGGTAAATATTTAGATATACTTTGTTCGTGTATTGCGTCTAGAAGTTTGTTGGGTTCTAGTATGCCTGATGGACGAACTACTTCCAAGAGGTGTTCAAGATTCATGAGAGGCAAGCGCACATATGAAACGACGGACTATAAGTAAATAATTAATTGGTGGTTTGTGTTAAAAAAATTTTTAATTGTGCATCAATTATTTAATTACTTAATTTATGTAATTCTATTGAAAACTTCCTTATAAACTATTTAAATATATTTAACATCCCGCTAATTTTTTCAAAACGTAAGAAAAAATTGTTTATAAAATTTATATTGAAAACAAAAATAAAGTGAAATTTTTATTTTCGATGCAAACATTCGAACGAATTATCCTTTTCCAAAAATTTTACGAGAAATAAAAAATAAAAATTTAAGTTACCGTATATCATGTTCACACGGCGAAAAGAACCACTTTCTTCGATTTCTAAACGGCGATTGCCAACACGACTGTTCTTGATTCATTTTAACAGTTCGTTTTTTTAATTCAATTTTTTTGCATTTTTCATACATAAGAATATGAATATTATTTATAATTTTTGCAAATTTATTTTATTTTATACACTTACTTTTCGTTTTTTCTTTTTTCCTGTTTTGTTTCTTCAGTTAGTTGAGATAAACTAGTGATAATTTGTTATCAAAATTAGATGTAATACTTCGTGGTTTGTACTTGGTTCAGATTAACCAACATGGGTTGCTGTAAAACTTTTGTATGGTTAGAGTACGAACCACGAATATTGCTGTGCGTGTGAACATGGTATTACATAAATTTTATTAATTTTTATACACGTAAGTATACAAAATATTGCGAAAAAAAAACATAATTTTAGTTATATATTTTTCTATATATAAAAGTGCAAGTTTTGACTCATTAATCGGTCCAAACGCCATGAGTTTAAAAGACACATTGGCAATTGTACAAGCTCCAGGAAAGTTATGCGGTATTACTTTTTTTAAAACTAGGGCGACGAGGGAAGGTAGGGGCAATTTCCACGCCAGCGGTTAGATAGATTTGAATGAAATCTAAATGTATTTATGTTTTTGCGTCTAGAAGGGCACGTCTAGTACATATATATTTTTTAAATAGAACCAGGCGACGTAGGGGTAAGTTATGCGTTTCCGAAACTGTATAACAGATAGAGATAATAACGGGAACGCAGCCGCGGGTAAAAGCTAGTATAATATAAACTCAGATTTTCATAAGCTGCTAAATTTCTCTACTTACTTGAATATCAACATTTTGGTTGTGCTTACACCATTCCCAAACGTTTATAAAAATCTGCACTTCAGGAGCAAAAAAAGAGTCACGTCTCAAGACTTCCTCCAGCGACTCCTAAATTATATATGTATGTATGTGTATATAATGTAATATCACTTTAAGGAAATTTAAATTCATTCTTACCTTTGATAAATTTTTAAAAGACTCATGCTGCAATATGTCGGCAGCATTGCGATCCATGAATTGCAAACAAACTTTTGCCAATTTATCCAAATTATAAAGGCGTGCTGCGTCCAAAATTGCACAAACATTGCTTAATGCCAAATACTGGCGTAGATAATCCGATATAGCCAACTCTAATTCAGAGAGACCATATTGGTTGGCCAAACCCAATGTGTCTAATATGTTGTCTTCATCCATTTGTGTCAGTGATAAGTGGCCAGAATATATATATCGTAATAGCGCTTTAAAAGCATCCACTGGTACCTTAAGATGGATTTCAGACTGCTTGGACTCTGAGAGGCCGCCAAACAAGAGGGCACGAAAGTATTCACTTCTGGCAGCCAACATAACACGGTGTGCCGGAAGTCTTTGGTTCTCCACAATAAAAGCTACATCAGAGTAGTCTTCATTTAAGCAAAGTTGAGCCATTTGGGCTGAAAAAAGTTCTGCCGGAAAGTAATAATTAAGTGTTGAAAATAAAAAGCGTAGAAAGTTTTACCTGATAAGCCTATACCATCAGTTTTCGGTTTATTTACCAAACGTATTGCTGACATTTTGCGATGACTTTGACTACTCATATCAAAATATTTTCTAAATTAAATTTGAACATACAATGTAAAATTTTCCTTGAGTAAAATTTCACGATTTTTCTTATCTAATTGTTTTTTTCACTTTTTTCTTTTATTATATGCACATATCAATTTTTTTGGTCGTGAAAGAACAATTTTCTTTTATATTAGGAATAGTTATTAAATAAAATTTTGCGGTAAAACTTGAACTGTATAAATAATGGAAAATATTATTATTTTTTGTTGGAATGGAATTTCTGTAATTTGCCATTTATTTTGGAAAGCAGTGATGTCAGATGAAAGTTTAAAATCCCCCACGTTAAAAAAAAAATCCCTTTTTTCCCAAAGACCAGTTTTTCCCTAGTTTCTTTTATATCAAATCTTTTTATACAATTTAAAAAAATACGAATTTTAATAGGTAATTTTATATATTTTTTTACAATTTTAGAATGCATGTATGTACAATGTGCAGTGTAAATCTCAATTATAAAGAACAACAATATATGCATTAAATTTCAAGCTCAAGGGTTCGTCTTTCTGTTTATTTGTTATAATTAAAATCAATTATAAATATATATAATAACAAATACACGTATATTAATATTAAATCACAGAAAAATTAATTAAGTGTATAGATCTTTGGTGTTCATTCTTTTTCAATGAATCTAACTACAAGGACAATGGAAACGCTATTGCCATACCCGTACAAATATTAAATTATTTATAGCGAGTTTAATTAAAGGCAAGTGCAAGTGCTGTATTTTTACCAAAAAGCAAAAATATATGAAAGAGCCGAAAAATCCTTCATTTTAATCAAAATCAAATATCTTTCTTTATATTATATTATTTTCAAAAAAAAATCATACAAAAAGGGAACTTTCCCTACATCTGACATCAATGTTGGAAAGTTGGCAGACAGAGCTGCCAATATTTCATTTTGGAAAATTATTGACAATGTAAATAATGGTTACGATACACACGTTGCTTCCATTTCTAATATTTTTTTTACACTTGTACACTTCCTTAATTTTTCATCAATTTGCCTAGATGAGAACATATATGGTACTATATATCAGTTTAATATAAAATATATATATATATACATATATAAAAGGTGTCTAGTGGCAAATTTATATTTTTAAATAAGATTATTTCAAAAAGTAATAAACGGTGCGGAGGGAAAGTGGCGCCGTTGGAATTATCGATTGTGCTGATGTGTCAGTCACGATGTCGCAGTGGTCGAGTGACCATTGCCCGTTCGCTTTGGAGACATTTTTAAATAGTAATGATTCTTAGGTAATTGTCCGTTGACAATTTTGTTCAAAGATCGGTATTCGGTGAATAAGTGACGACGAAAAACTTTTTATTTAAAAAAAAAAAAAAATTTTTCAAAAAAAATCTTTTTTCCACAAAAGTGTCCAAATAATGAAAAAGCACAAAAGAAGTTAAACAACAACAAACTTATTCTTCCCACCATTTTTAGCAGATCCAGAAAAAAAAAACAGAGGCATAAAAAACTATAATATTGATAGGGATTCCCCAATTTTGAGTAAAACACATACCTATTATTAGTACGGCACAGTTGTGTTAAAGAGGGTATAGACACATTTAATACTGAAAATTTATAAAATCGTTTACATTACATGGCGGCATAAAATAATATTTTCGTCATATATCTGTAAATTAAAAATTAATAAATGAAAATATGAATGAATTTCTAAAAACATTTTTTTTGGAAGTTAAAAACTTTTTGGCATTTCAAAAACATCGAAAAATAAGGGAAAACTTGAAATATGGTAACGCTGTACACAACTCACATATCAAACTCACGAAAATCAAAACAATAAAAAATTTCATGACTGGCAGACACACATTCACACTAATACAATATTTGACACAAAGTTTTATTAAGAGCATTGAATTATTGAATGGATCATCCATATTAAAATTTCATGAATAATCGCTCTTGGAAGTCCCAGTGAGGCTGCTCTTTTTCCGTATAGAAAGTCGCGGATTTTCACGTAAACTGCTTTCAACCTATTTAATGTTTTCGGGAGTCCTTGAAGATCGACTGGGCCTTGGCGTGGGGCATTCATAACCAAAACAGTTGCGCGGAATCTCTTCACCCACGAACGAATATAATTTACACTCGGTCCATCAGTTATTCGCCGAATACCGAACTTTGAACAAAATTGTCGACGAGCAATTACGTAAGAAACATTATTCTTAAAAATATATATATATATATATACAGTGAATCACAGTGAAAACGGCCCACCTTTAACAATGATAAATTTTTCGAACTGCAAAATAATATATTGTTTCTACCCAATCGGTACAGCACCCTTACAGACGATGAAGTAAATAATATTTCGAGTGGAAAATTTTGCATTCAAAGAGAAGGAGAACGCAATTTGGTGCTGACTTATGAGATGGATGAAATTTCTGTCAGAATGCTCAATATCCAGTTTTGTAACAAAATTAATTTATACTGTATTGTATAATAAAATATTAATAAAAAGTAATAAATAATTTGTTAAAATGTACATATTTGTGAGTGTTTTTATTTAATATTTTTATTTAATTCATAAAGAAATTTAAGACATAAATGTCCACAGATAAATGTATTCAAATTTTGATGCTGATTATAGTTGTATTTTATATTTTTGCCCAGATATTTGACTACTTCTGTAGGTGGTTTTAAATTTCCAAAACTATCGAAATATTCATTTTGATTATTGTCTTTATAATATGCTACCCAATGTGTTCCCGGTCCTGTTGATGCATCTAAATTGATTATTCCACATTATCTTCTCCTTACACGTTTTGGTAAAGTATTCAACATGAAAACTCCTCTAAAGTGTGGAATTTTTGTTGAAATTTTTCTCAAATCGACATCAGTTAATGGTCTTTTGGTTAGCATTTCTATGAGTTTTTTGAGAGCTCTTTACAAACTAATCCATAACCTTTTTTGTATGGCTTAAGCTAAAGTCCCTTTCCCACTGCTATTGATTCCATTGCCTTATTGTGTCTAGATGCTTCCTCAAGTTGACTTTTAGCATTTTTTGTTGCATTTACAGCCTTAGCTATATCAGCACCTCCAGTCGTGAGACTACCAATTGCACCCAGAGCAGTTAATATTGGAATTAATGGTAGAAAACCACCAATTTTTGGTACTCGTATTATACGTGGTACTTTAATTTGTGATTTTTTTCTTTTAAAAGAACTGTTAATGGTTTTTCGTGCAATTCTAATAGCAGAGTTAATATCTAGAGGTTTTTCCCTTTTTAAAATTTTTGTAGCATTTCGAACAATTGAATAGAATAGTTTTTTTCCATCCAAACTAGTTCGACTCAAAAGTTTCTTTACATTATTATTCTTCTTCGTCTCTACACCCATTCCTAGTTTTGTTTTAGCTTTCATTGCGTTAGTGACCATATATTATATAAAATATTAAATGAATACGGTATATTTTAGAAGCTGATGTTGTTAGTGTTAAAGGAAATCATACTTGCTTAGCTTATTTACAATAACAACAATGTTACATACGGTTAAAGAGAAAATGTCAATTTTTTATCTCACAGTGAAAATGGCCCATTTGAAAAAACTCACTCATATAACGGTTAATTTTAAAATTAAACGAACAAAACTTCATGCTAGCTAGGATTAGTTTGTTTTTAATTCTGTGCACATTGATCTATCGCAATTAAACAAATTTAAGAAGATGGGACGTCATACCACAATTGAAGTAAGAAAATTAGTTATTGACCACTACAAAGATGGAAAAAGTCAGCGGTAAATTGCTGAAATAGTCAAACTAGCACGTGGAACGGTAAAAAATATTAGTAAAAGCTTTAACGACGAAAAACGAATTGCCAGCAAGCCAAAAATCAGTCCCAAAAAAACTTTTTCTGAGAGGGATGAACGTTGGATACTCCAAAAGTCCAGAAATAATCCAAGATTAAGTGCTCCAAAGCTAAGAGACATGGTTGAAGAGCACTTAAATATAAGTTGCAACCCAGAAACCATACGAAGAGTGCTTAGAAAAGCTGGATTTAATGGAAGAATTGCACGGAAAAAACCTTTCGTGAGCGAAAGAAATAAAAAACTAAGACTGGAGTTTGCCCACAGCTATTTGATGAAGGATTTTTGTTTCTGGAAACATGTTATGTTTGCAGATGAGTCAAAAATTAATATTTTTGGTTCCGACGGCAGGATTAATGTGTGGAGAAAGCCCAACGAAGAGTTAAATCCAAAGCACTTGAGGCCTACAGTAAAACATGGTGGTCACGTTATGGTATGGGGTGCGTGCTCTGCTGCAGGCGTTGGAAATCTGCATTTTGTGGACGGAAACATGGATAAATTTCAGTACTTAACAATTTTAAGAAATAATTTGAAGCAAAGTGCAGAGAAACTGGGATTAAAGGATACTTTTCACTTTTACCAGGACAACGACCCAAAACATACCGCCGGAATAGTTAAGGAATGGTTATTGTATAACTGTCCAAGGGTTATCAAAACTCCACCACAATCTCCAGACCTGAACATAATTGAAGATTTACTGATCTTTTGAGACTAAAAATATGGTGGGCCATTTTCATTGTGAGATAAAAAATTGACATTTTCTCTTTAACCGTATGTAACATTGTTGTTATTGTAAATAAGCTTAGCAAGTATGATTTCTTTTAACACTAACAACATCAGCTTCTAAAATATACCGTATTCATTTAATATTTTGTATAATTACGTGAGAAATATTGAAAAATTTATCATTGTTAAAGGTGGGCCGTTTTCACTGTGATCCACTGTATGTACATATATAACATGAACAAAAGATAATTATCGCACAAATGCAGGTGCACATTTAAATTATCGGATCGTTGGAATATTCTACACAAATATCAAAGTTGCTACAGAAAAATATAATCTTCTAACGACAAATGTCTGGAGTATAAATAAAGCTGATTTTGAGCAATCATTATGGAGTTGTAAAAACACTCTTGAAGCGAACGTTTAATTAAGTTCCTGAAGTTAAACTACAGAATATGAACATTATTGAATTAAAGTAGCATTGTTAGGAAATTATTTAGTAAAATGACAAATTTGACATTTTTGAATCGCGGTTTCAAGTAAAATGTACATTTTAAAACGGTAACACGTAACAATATATGTACATATGTACATAATCGATGAAGTATTATGGGAGTAAAAGACATTGCAAAAAACATATTTACCTATTAGTTATTTAGAACATATTAGATAGGGAAGTCACATTCATACTAATAAAGATAATTTAAAAATATTCTTATAGGAACTTCTATTTGTTCGTCGTTTACTACTGCACTAAAAATTTTATCTATTCCAAATATTGCTGCTTCGCATGTACATAGAACAACAACTACTTGAATTATGATTGATTTATTTCTATGGAAAATATTATGAAATATGGAAGATGACAGCTGTAAACGTACATTTAATTTTTTTTAATGTATAGGCATTTATAAAGTGAGAAAAAGAAAAAAATTCAATTATTTTATAACAAATTTTTAGAGTGTATTTTCAATGTTTTACTTTGCGTATAACAATATTGCCAACTTTCGTATTTTTATAAAGAAAAAATTTGCCAGCTGTCTTTTATTTTTGTATACATTTTCTCTTTTTCTGGCAATATAAATAAATAGAGGTACATTTTTAAAGATAAATAATAATAAAAGAAACAAAACAAAGGTAAAGAATACCAAGAAAATGCAGAAAATAATAAATATTGAACACAAAATCAACTAGTTTTTGATACTTTATCAAACCTCATCCGTCGTCATGATGTTCAATTGATTTGTTGTGTTTTCTAAAAAAAGTATAGAGAACAAATGAAAAAATAGTATAAAGTTTATTTCTATTTCTGAGTAGTTCTATGGTGGTGTAATTTATATTTCTAACAAAAACGAACGAGCAGGAAACATAATAAAAGCAATCAATAAAAATATCCAAAATGCACAACAAATATTTATTAAATGTAAAATCAAAGCAAACTGCGTAATTATTATAAAAGTACAATATTGAAGGCAAAGAAATAAGTCTAAAGAAAAATTGTAAGTCTATAATAACATAAATTGTGTTTAGAATTTTCAGTTTGATTAAAATTATTTTGGTGAAAAATCGAATTGTTTAGTGAATTGAAATAATAATAATATCTTTAACGACTATAGCAGCAACAAGAAAAATAAACACAACGAACATTGCAGCTGACTGCACTTTTGCCCTTCATTAGGCAAAAATGAAACAAAACTAGGAAAGAATTCACTTTGCAATTGTTGTTAATTTTTTTTATATTTTATAATACATATTTTTAAATGTTACTCTCTAATCAAATGTGTGATTTTTAGTTCTTTACTTCCTAATTTAAGGTTTAAAGAAGAACGAGAGAAAAAGTCGTAAACCGTGTTTGTTTTATTAGCCTTGAATCAATTTTAAAATAAATTGTTTGGAATATTGGTCAGCTTTTTATTTAAACGTTGTAAATTCTCGTTTAATAAAATACTTGCACATTTATTGTAATTATTTTCTATCTTGTTCTCCACTAAAATATGTATCCATACCTTATGGTACTTTTCAAACAAGGTACTAATTAAGGAAAGAATCCATTCATTATGTGTCAGTGTAATATTCATTAATTGATTTAATTATGTTAAAATTTAACATTTCATATTCAGATTCAGTGAAGTAAAAACTGGATTTGTTAGACGTTGTTTTTATTTTCGAACAAGTTTTACTGAACATCAAAAACAAAACAAGCAAATTATCAGCATTAAACCAAATTAGTTCAAGGTCATTTGGTAAGTGGAACTCTTAGTTAGGTCTTAAGAATATGTGAATGTATGGACATAGATACATATGTGTGTATGTATATATATAAATGTTTACATGTTATCCTATAAAAATTTTCCTCTTTTAGTACGTAATGCAAATATAAAACTTTGCATTTAGTTTGTCAAGTAATTAATTGATTTTTACTCTTCATATACACAATCCGAAACTGCTATTGCTATTGAATAAAAATAGTTCATATAAAAGAGTTCATGCAGACATGTATTTAAGTTGGTCAATTAATACATGAATACTTCAATCGCAGGAATATCCCAAAAATACCTATATAATACTAAAAAATCGAAGTGACCATGCGTGCTCATAATATTTTCGAAATACATACATACATACATATGTATTAGCAAATATGTAACAGCTTATGTTGTAGTTGTAGTTATTTTACTACACACGTTGTTTGTTCGACATATGTCAAAAACAACTACTGCAAATATTACAAAAACAATCTGTTTTTGACGTTTGTTGTAAAATAAGGGGTATAATAAGTGTTAAAAAATTTATAGTGAAATTAAAATAATTCTTAAAGAAATTGGAGGAGCAACGAAGCGCACTAATTTAACCTGATATAACATTGTTACGTTTTACCTTTTTAAAACGTGTATTCTTTTATTTACTATAATTTACAATTTAGTTTGAAAGGCTTTTAATCATTTGCCCCTTTACACCAACCTAAATTACGACCCAAAGCGTTGTTTGGCTGTCAAAATTTCTGATGTGCATTTGTGTTTCTTTGAGTTAGTTATTTTCGGAAGGTTTCAGTGGCGAAGGCATAGTCACTGGTCACTGAACAGTAACTAACGACTTCAGCTGTAACCAATCCAAAAGCACATCACAACGCCCTCCTTCGTCGGTATTGTGTAGAACCGACGAAATAAAATAATTACTAAAAATGGCTACTAAAAACGAAACTTCAAAATTTAATACGTCTTCTTGTCATCAGAGACGCTACAACACTCCTATAAAAGCAACTGAGGGTGGCGATGGCACGATGGATGGTAGTCTGCACGTTGACTACTACAGCAAAAACAGACCCCACAGTTTCAGACTGAAATTTTAAAATAAAAATAAACATCTCGCATTTTTCTGATGTGCATTAGTGTGTCTTTGTGTGTCAGTTGTTATCGGAAGGTTTCAGCGGCGAAGGCATAGTCACTGGTCACTGAACAATACCGGCTTCAGCTGATAGCAATCCACAATCACATCAGAACGCCCTCCTTCGTCGGTATTGTGTAGCACCCGCGAAGTAAAATAATAATGAAAATGGCTACTAAACCGAAGCTTCAGCACTGCTACGAGTATAAACAAAGAACGTGCGAAAGCAGAGCTGTAAAATAATTAATTAAGCTTCACCTCCTGTCGTTTCTTCTACTATCCCTTTCCTATAGTTCCAGCACAATGCCTCGCATGTGTAGGAGTCATCTCCTGAGTGCTGGTCCCAGATAAAAAAAAAAAAAAAATAACGTGTAAAAAGCAGAGTTGTACGATAGTGAAGTTTCACCTATCATTTCTTCTATTATTTCTTTCATCTAGTTCCAGCACAATGCACCGCATATGTAGGGGTCATCTCCTGAGTGCTGGTCCAAGATGAAAAAAAAATACAAATGTATGAACATGTCAACGCTTTGCAATTGAAATTTAGTGATTTATCTCTTATTTCTATTTAGAATTTTTTATTAATCAAACTGAGTAGACATTACTGTTTCTGGCGCAACGGTAACGATCTAATTTAGGTTACTCATTTCAGCGTAAAAGCTAAGCGCTAAATTTCTTTGCGTTTTGCGTTGTAATTTAGGTTGGACTGATAATAATGTCTTCACAATGCTACTTTAATTGAATAATGTTCAGAAACTGTAGTTTACTTCCAGGCACTTAATTTAAGTCTTCGCTTCAAGAGTGTTATTACAACTGTTTTTCGATTGTCCACAATCAGTCTTATTTATACTCCAGACATTTGATACTTCATCTTTGTAGAATGTTTTATTACTGTCTAGAAACATTGACATTTATGTAGAATATGCCATGAATCGGTTAAATTTAATTTTTTTCGGTATTTGTTCGATAATTATCTTTATCTTTTTTTATCTTGGACCAACACTCAGGAGACGAGCCCTACAGATTCAATACATTGTGCTGTAACTAGAGCCTATTGATTGGCTACTGCTTAAATCGGTACTGTTCGATACTGAAACCTTCCGACAACAACGGCGCCACCCTCCCTCCGCACCGTTTATTACTTTTTGAAATAATTGTATTTAAAAATATAAATTTGCCACCAGACACCCATTGTTAATGTCAATGTGTGCTTGTCAATCTATGTGTTTATTCTTTTGCTTTGCGTAAGTTTGTTATGTGAGTTGTGCGTTTGTTTTTTTGTGTTGTGAGTCGATGTTAGCTTCAGATTTAGCTTAGAAAATTACAGGATAAAGCGCCTATCCTTACCTTTACGTTCCTAATATGTAATATATAAATATATGGTAATCTAAAATATGAAATTACCTATGTCATTTATACAATTAAATGATCTTGAGAGTAAATGTAGGTAAATTCGAACGTTAATATATGTACATAAGTAGTTCGCTAAAGAAAAAGTTTCGATATATATGTATATGTATGTACATATGTATACCGACTGTTGCAAAAAACCCCACCTGCCATAAAATTATGTTTTTACAAGTTCAACATTTTCTTTATTAATATAAAATTATTTAATTTTATTTTGTTTTACTTATCGACTATGTTTTAGATTTTTTTTCCACAAATGTAGTATAAAACTAGCAAAGTTAATGCGAAATTTTATACTTTCTTTTTAAAATGTTCTTTTGTGTACGAGTATTTAAAAAAATGGCCAAGGAAATATTTGTTTTGGTTATTTGCACCATTTATGCTATCAATTAACACTTAAAAAAAGTACACCGTAAACAAATGATAAAAGTAATCAATCCAAACAAATCCATACGTATGTACATTAGAGTGACCGCAAGCTATATGTACAATTTTTTTTTTCGTATTTTCACTTGGCAAACTCCTTAGATTGGTTCCAAATTAGAAAAAAAAAATATATAAAAAATTTTAGATTGTTTTATTGGGCGTGCCTTGAGCCCACAAAGTTTGCTAAAAATGATATTTTTCTCACTATGACTCGCTTTAATTGTTCATAACTTCAGTAATATTTATTTTAGAGAAAAACCTTATTCACAAATATTCTAGGGCTATATCTGATGAACAATGTTGCTCTGTATTAGTTTTCTTTAACATTAATATTTAATCACGAAAAAACCAAATTAAAAAATATCAACGAAATTTTCACATATCTTCGCATTCTTTGCCTGGTGATTATTTGTTTTATTAAGTGGTGTAATTATAAAAACTTTTTTGGGATAAAATGTCCTTCGTGCTCATAGGAAATTGTTTTTGATAGTATTTGACTACTTTCAATATATATTGTTTTTGTTCCTCGTCTTTTGTGAGCATTGTGTTGTAGTCTTGCATCAATTTCACTCATTAACAATTTGAAGAGCAGTTTTAAAATTATTATCAGCGGGCCATGAAGTTGGATAATTTTTCAAAAATGAGCTATTGATTTAAAAGCGCAGAAAAAAATTGTTTGTCTCAGAAGAAATGAACTGATTCATTCCGCCTTCGATAACATGCATAACATTTAAATTTTGAATTGAGGAACGTTTTACGTTTTCATCTAAAGCCTCACGACTCAATGCCTTCACCATCTCTTTTTTTGACTCAAAAGAAACACTGTTATCAAAAAATGCTAAAGCCACACATTCAGGACTCAAGTACCATAAGTGGTTTTTAAATTTGTATAATGCAAATTGAGATATATCAGCATCAATTTTTTTAAAAGAATCCAGTTTTTTCAAAAGCTGGAAATCTTTTGTATGGTGCTTGAGCAGCAGAAGAGGCAGAGAACCACATCTCAACATATATTGAAACAATAAAAATACATATATTACGTAAAGCTTTCCTATCTTTTACTGCCAAACCAAATTCACGTCGAAATAAAAATATTTTTAAGCAGCATATAGCTTTTGCCATCCATCTCGCGTGGTGGACAATCACAGGGGCGCTAAAAGCTCCATTGCGAATAGGTGTTGTCTCGCCAAGAAATATTAGTGTTAGCTCAATAAACTCCCTGTAATCATCTCTTGGCTGTTTAGTTTTGATCGCATCGTTCACAAATTCAATTATTTTATCTTTATCTGCTGTTAAATATTTTTTGACAACATTATCTTCCATTCCAGACTGATAATTATTTTGGTTTATATTTCCCAATGTATTTTTAAATTGCTGAAATATTTTTACATTTGGGCTTTCGGTATTGCTCATCTTAACTTCAAAGGCACTTTTTAATACGACTTCCAAAATGTGGTGACGGCAAGGTAGCCAAAGAAGCTGCTTTTGAAGACTGTGTTCAATAGTCGTACAAGTTCCATTAAAACGGCCTGTATTTACGGCAGTTGTATCGAACACCAAGGCTTTTATATGATCTTGAAGTCCCCATTCAAATATAGCTTTACAAGCACCAGTTCCACTTTTAAGTGCGGGCACTTCAAGTAGTTGCTCCGTACGCCCGCATGAAATTATGAGTGGAAGTCTGTCAACTTTTTCATTCCCAGTAAGAGCTGGTAACAGGTTGCCGTCCCAGTGCAAACAAATTGCACCAAGTTCGTTCTTGTTGAAACGTTCTTTTATATTTTTGAACTGTTCTGCTCGTATTTTTTCCCCTTGCATTATGTATAGACGTTTTATTTATAATATATTTTTGTACTTCAAGACCGACTGCTTCCACGACAGATATAATTTTGTTATATATTTTTTTTTTCTAATTTGGAACCAATCTAAGGGGTTTGCCAAGTGAAAATACGAAAAAAAAATTAACGGTCACACTAATGTACATATGTATGTATGTCAGTTGGAAAACAGTGAGATAAGGCCTTCTTACAGGCCTTTATGTCTGTATAGTAAAGTTTAGTATTCGATAAAGTAAAGTATTCTTTATACTTGTCTTTTACATGTCGGTTTAAAAATGCAATAGCTTATATTTTAGTCGTAAGATTACATTGAAAAAAAGTTGATCTGAGAAGAAAGACTGTTAGTTTTTAAATATGTAAGTACTAAATCCAAATTCCACTAATTGATTTAAGATGCTCATAATTTTTTGATTTTGAAAGGAAAGTATTATATATATAACTATGTATATAAAAACGAATGGTTGTTTTTTTGTACCTTATAGGAGACCAAACCGCTTTACCGATTTTCCTGAAATTTTCACACCATATAATTGGGACTCTTGAATGAATTATAGGCTACTTTTTTTTAATCACGCCCACCTTTACGCCTACTTTTTTAATTATGCTACTCCTTCCACATTTAATGTCTTTAATGTAATTAATTTAATTTAATGTAATTTAAGGTCTTTAATGGGTTTAATAATATAAACTAGCTTAACTTCGCCATTTGTTGACCAATTGCCATGAAATTTGGTGCAGACCAGGAGGGCGATAGCGGGAATTTTCTGCCCCTCCGAAACGTTCAAACCGATTTTATTGAAATTTAGAACATGGATAGATCTGCATCTAAAATTGCTCATAGGTAATGTACATTTTCAAAACTAGGACCAGGAGGGCGATAGTGGGAAAATTTCGGCCTCTCTAAAACTACATAGCCGATTACGATGAACTTTAAAACTTGGATGTATTTTGAGTTTAAAAGATACATTGACAATTGTGCAACTGCGGGAAGGTTATAGGCTATTACTTTCTTTAAAACTAGGACCACGATAGAAAGTAGGGGCAATTTCCATGCCAGCGAGACCATCTAACCGATTTTAATGAAATTTAAATGTATTTATGTGTTTGCGTCTAGAAGGACACATATGCTACATACATATATATTTTTTAAATAGAAACGGAAGCGAAGCCGCGGCCAAAAGCCAGTAAATATGTATATAAAGCAGAATGTGTGTTTGCTTGTTTGTTTCTACCTTATAAAAGACCAAACCGCCTGACCGATCTTCCTAAAATTTTCACACCATATAATTGGGACTCTTGAATGAATTATAGGCTACTTTTTTTTAACCACGGCCATTTTTATGCCTAGTTTTTTAAATTATGTTACTTCTTCCGCATGGTTTTTAACAGTTTTCATAATATAAACGAGCTTAACTTAGCCATTTTCGAAATTATATTTGCATATGGAAAAGGTTCACTAATTTTTTTTGGAAGTGAGAATGGGGGAATACAAAGTGCCCGCCCCTATTATTGCTCACCCACCATCTTCGGTTACAAAGTCGGTATGTCCTCTTTCCATGTCTAGATCCACTAAGAAGAGATTTTTGGATATTCTAATGTTAAGGGGGTAAAAAAAGGGTTAATATAAAAACGGGTAAAATCGATAGTAAAATATCTCAGAAACTAATACAAATAGAGTAAAAATTATAAAAGCATATATGTACATAAATGCTGCTGAAAAATGAGCTTACATGTGTTTCATACTCTTTGCAAAACTAAAAAAAAACTATTTTCTCTTCGCAACAATATATCTGCCAAAGTATTGGGCATAGAAGAAAGGTTTTTTCCGTAATCTTTTCTTCCAGAACAAATTTCGAATGTGCGATAGTGCTTAAGATGCACATTTTTTTCTATCATTAAAACGTGATAAGGGTATCAAATCAAAGGGATTTTTGAAGGGAGCATAAAATATAATGATATCTCTTAAAACACAATATGGCGCACGTCTATTTTTTACCTACTTTAGGTGTGTTCGTTTACCCCAAATTGGGCGCCTCGGGCGTCCAATCTTACCCAAAAGCGTTTTTTACGCAAAAATTGGGTAAATAAGAGAGGTTTTGAGAGAGTAATGTTCTTGTTCTTCACGCACGAGAATGCCCGTACTTTTTCTTCGGGCTAGTTTGGGCATGAAGAACAAGCAATCAGTTTGTTTATAATAAACATTGAAAATAACAAGGCAAAATTACAAATGTCCCAAACAGCTGACAGACATTAAAAAAGTTGTGTTAAAATTTTTTCTTAACAATAATTAATTACAAACATTTTTGTTATTTATACAATAAATTGTTAAAAACTTTTCATAAAAAATACCATTTTTTTAAAATAAATATTTTTGTTAATACAAATTATTATTTCCTAACGATGCTACCTATTTGGTAGCGAAATATTGACAAATAAATAATTGTTAAAAACTTTTCATTAAAAAGACCATCGCTGAAAAATAAATATAATTAAATAAATTCTTTCACAAATAGTTTTTTTTCGGTCAACTGTCATCAATCACATTAAACTTTCAATGAAAATCAGGGATAATAAAGCTCGTACAAATGTACTTTTTTCAGTACACTTTGCATTGCAAAAGTACTACTTTACTCCACTAAATATTAAGTACCAAGGTATATTCATATGATTATACGTTGTTCAGTAATTTAAATTAATTATAGCAAAAATATATTTTCGATTTTTCTTAATATAATATTTAATTATTAAATTATTCACAACCACTCTCCACAACTTTTTCACAAACTTTGACGTTTGGCCTGTTAAATGAAGTGACCAGCGAAATAGCTAATAAGTTTAGGTACCCTACAAGAACATTGCCAGTCATTTGACCGGTGATAAGAAAAATGACCGAAACTTCTGTGTGCATGTGATAGTCAGCGTTGATGCATATATATCGCTCACTGTAGACGGATATCCCAATTGAAATGAAACACTATTTATTTCAATTCTTTACGTTGATTTTATTTCAATATTGTTATATGTACATATGTATATAAAAAAAAGAAATGTAATATAATATAAAATAAAAATATCCATCAGAACCTTGGAGTGAGCCATCATCTGTGAATTTTTTCTTAATATAATTGCCCACAATTATATAAAATATACAAATATTAAAACAAATTATTCATAAAAATTTATTCTATCCATCGGCAAAGACAACATATGTATGTCGTTGTTAAAACGTGTCGCCGAGTACCGAACACAAAAACGATGCTCTCTTCCACACCTGTAACATGCTACCAAACTAAATGTTTTCTCATCTAAACTCAGTCGTACGGAGCTTCAAAAACTATGGTCCGAATTATAAGTTTCCAAACGAGTAAAATTATCCTTTCTGTAAAATTGATGAATTTGCGAAAATTCAAGAATACTTTTGTAATGAACTGCATTAATCTTTAACTATTCAACAACACGTTGGTTGTCTCGCAACGAGGTGGTTTCTCGAGTAATAGGAACTCCTTCAGTATTACTTTAATTTGATTGATTTCGAAACAAATTCTCAATATTCAAGAATTCATTTTATTTTATCTTTCTGTTACTAATAGTTAATAATAGTAAAACTTAACACAACTTTTATGTTTTTAGTACATTTGGGGTCAAAAAAGTACAATTTTTAAAATTGTCAATTATCATCTCCGATATAAACAGAGTTGTAAAAAATTGACATTTCTTTTTTTCTGGTAAATTTTTTTGTTTTTTCGTTTTCTTACTTTTGTACATTTTGCTCTCTTATTGAGAGTAATTATAGCTTACTCTCATTTTACCGAACTTTACCCAAAAAGTAAACGTACAGACCTTTTAATATTATGGGTACCAAATGAACAAAATGGTTGAGAAGAAAACGTGTAATAAAGTGAAATGGGCACTTTTCAGCAAAACTGCCAACTGGAGTATTAAAAATTTAATTTGTTGACGGTAAAAGAGTATAATTTTTTATACTTTCTTGCGTTGACTATAATGACATTCTACAATTTTAGTAAATTGATTATAGCTGAAAAAAAAAATAAAAAACTGTAAGAATCAAAAAGTTATAAGCATTTGAAATCAGTCAGTCGAGGTTGACACACCCTGTATAATTACATATCCTAAATAGCTGATTTTTTTATAACATTTTGTGCTAGAGAATGCGTTAAACGAAATGTACCGTACACCTGATTAGCAAAATAAATATGTCATTTTTATCTAACAAATTATTATGAAACAAAACACTTTTTATTTTTGTTTGTGAGCATTCAACTACATATTTTATAATATTTGTTTACTCAGCGTTATCTATAGAATACATACGATTAATATGGATTGTCAAAAAGAAAAGGAAAAAAAATCTCAATAGAAACAATATAATCATTTTAGGTTTTTGTTACAATTTTCGAAAGAACTTTTTATTCGCAATATATTGGGACAAACCTATATAAAAAAAATAGTTTTTACCCACGGTTCCGGTCACGTTATTATCCCCATCGGTTGGTTATTTTAAGAGAGACATACATTAGCCCCCAAACGTTGCCACATGGTTCTGTTAACAAAAAAGTTTAGCATATGCGTCTTTTTAGATTCAGATATATTCAGTTTCGGCCACGCGTTAAATTACCCCTACATCTGCTTGTGGTCCTAGTTTTGAAAAAAATATGTAGTCTATGTGCCAGATCTCAGATCCTACATACATACTATATGTTCTAAATTTCACCAAAATCGGTTCTGCCGTTTAACAATTAAAGCGCCACAAACAAAAAAACAAACTTATTTTCCCATCTATAATATCAGCGTCATCATTAGTGTTACCGTTAGAAATTTTTGAAAAGCGACACAATAAAAAGCTAAAGCTTTTTACTGTTTATGTTGAAAATGCAAAAAAATGCAATTTTCTCAGTTTAAGTGCACATAAAGTTATTAATTGGGCTCAATTAAGCAGGGATTTTGATTTTATTTTAAAGGTTGAACAAATGAGCGTTATTTTAGAAAAATTTATGATGTGCATCGTTCCGCCTCAGAAGTTATGTACGAACTGATAATAGCCTCACGTGCTGGGTTTACCTACAAAAAGTTATTTTTTTTTTAATAAAACTACATCTAAATCAAAACAACAGAAGAGCTACGCCGCCAAAATATCATGACGAAAGCGTGTTTGCGAGAAATCTCAATTTGAGTTAGTTTGTTTCTTAGTAACTATCACATCTAATTTTGACTGTCTGTATGTTATCGATTGCTACCTAATTAAAAATTGAAAAATTTTTACTTAGGCACTCACACTTTGTAGGAGAAAAAAATACGAAAAATTTGCCAAATTACAAATCTGCTACTAAGAAAGAGCTCCGCTACTGTTTAGCAATGACATCAAGTGATAAAAAATCATTGTAAAAGTTGTAATGAAAAGCAATAAAAAAAATTAACAAAAAACTTTTCCTTGTTTATATAGTTTTTCTATTGTAATAAATGTAGGATTTTATGTGCGTATAGGAAATTAAACAAAAATAAATTTTTCCCTTACCACATGATGTCTGTGCAAAATTAAAACAAATCGTGAAAATCTTCTGATACTATTTAAATATCATAAAAAGTTACAGTATTTAAATAATACTTAATAAATTAACAAATAATATTTAAATATAATGTCAAAAATTAGCGTAATGCCATTACGAAAACTTAGATGTGAATTACTATTATTATTTTTTCTTTCTTTATCATTTGCTTGTCAACAAACAACAAACCCTTTCGACATGCATAATAAATAATTCGTAGGGTATTTACTCTTATTATAATATTACATGATTATTTAAAAAGAAGATATATAGGATCGTTCATTAAGCACTTTCTATCTTTTAACTTAAATAAAACAAAGATATCATCGAAATTTTTTATTCGTTTGAAAGACCTATTAATGCATTTGTTGGATGTGTCGAATATAAAATCGTTCAAATGTCCGCCACGAATTTGACCGATGGCATGTGTTGTGTTGTCTTTGTTGAAACCACTAGCGCTCGGCGTATGGCCCCATGATGTCTCTAGCTCAAAATCCACACCAAACAGTTACTTTTTCGAGATGCATTGATCGCTATTGGATCTCATTTTGTATGGTCTCGTACCCAATTATCCATAAAAGGTCCTCTTCGCTGAATATGATGTTTCGATGGAATTTAAGGCCAGTTGCCAACTGATCCAATTTTATGGCGCAACTATGGACTGCAACCGAACTTATATTGCTACTAAAAGTGATAAAGCAGGTAATGCAGATCGAAACTGCATTAAGTCCTGTTGCCAAAATTTCAGTGCTTTTTAGTGTTTTTGGCAAATTTGTGGTCGATGTAGCTTCAAAAAGATTGCTGTTATAAACTGTAAAAGTGTGGAAGTCCCTGTTGGAAGATCCTTTATAATTAAATGTCATTTTAACCATAAAACAACATGCAAGAACTAACTAATACAGCATCCACAGCCAAAGCATTACCAACATTGCGATGGTGTTAATAGTGATTCGTATGTAGGAGCGAATATTTTTTTTATGAAACCAACTCCTTCAACTACATATGCATCTTGGTGCTGTTGTAGTTGTTGTTTTTATTTGGGGACTTTGTCTCGTTGCTATTGCTTTAGACGTTTCTTTTTAAGACTTTAAGCTCGTATATGCAGCTACATGCATACACACACACATGCATACACATAAACATGCATATATAGATATGTATGCACATAAATTCTACATTGGCGTTTTATTTGAGAGCTGGCAACTTGTCTTGTTGCTGCTGTCGTGTTGTTGATTTCTTTTTACCAGTTGCTTAGCTGTTTCTAGTTAATTTTTAATTTTATTTAAATTTGTTTTTTTTTCTGATATTTTTTCACTTCACTTGAAGACTGCTCTGACTGTTTCTTAGACTCGTATGCATTCAATATGCTGTGATGTTGACTGTGAAAACCAACCAACAGCTTTTCCAAAACAATTCAAACAGCAACATACTTTAAAAAAATAAGAAGAAAAACCAAAATGAACGTAATGAAAAAGCAGCCAAGCAGTCACTCAACCAGCAATTGTAAACCAAACAGTTCAAGTTTAGACGTTCTCGAGTGCAGTTGATATTGTATTTAGCTTACAATTTCAGTGTGATATAATTTATAAAGATAAAAAAAGTTACAGAAACTCGTGTGACTTCTTCAAAAATTTGTTTTTTTTTCTTCTCAATATGTCCTTAACATTTTTGCCATTTTAATATAGTATGTGATTTTCCATAAAAGAAGGTAATTTAAATTTAATTACTTTATTTTGCCACAACCAACCACAAACAGTGCATTGATAAAGAATTCCTCCCGCATAAGAGTTTTTCTCCAAATTGTTCTTTGTTCTGTAGATATTTCGCAGCAAATTAAATTTTAATTAACTGTGTAAGAGTTAATTAATTTTTCCAGCTTAAACATTTTCAGTTAAATTTGAACAATAAAAACAGCTTATTTTATTTTCAACTTTGTTTCCGTTTCTTATTGTTTATTAACATTCGCATATTTTTCATTTTTATTTAATTCTTTCATATTTTATTTTTGGCACGATGTCAAAGAACTTTGCTGATTTCTTACGTTTTTGTGCGATAGATGTTGGTTGGGACGATTTCTGCTTCTTTTTTTTACTCTTATTTTATTTCTACATTTTACATTTACATTATTAAATTCCTGTTGTCATATCAATCATAAAAGTAATATGGCGACTATCATCACCCTTGCGATTATTTTCAGTTGTAGGAAATATTCAACATTCGCCAGCAATTAATTCATCTTTGTTCTTAAAGTTTAACGAACGAGTATTTCATTTGTATTTAACGAATTGGTTGGATCTTTAGTTTTAAAATTTGTAAACTCGGTCGTATTTTTCTTGTTGCATAGCCAGTTGATGGGTGGGTGCGAATGTTGTTGTTTGCCTGTAAAATTAAAAGTAAAACGATTTTGAAATTTTGAAATTTTTAAATATTAAACAATTTTTCCAATGAAGAACATCTGTCGTTATTGAGAACAAAATTTTGGACACATGTGTTTATGTTTATCACGCGTTACAAATACTGTAATTTTATCGAATTGAGTTTATTTTACAAATATTTTAAAAGCTTCAGTAATAAATTCAAGTTTTAATAAAATATGTTGTTGTAAGCGTTAGCGCTAATAATCTTCTAGGGAAGGTTACAGAGCTTTAAGTCTGCTTAATTTTTTAATATTATCAGTGTTGTTATTGTTTTTATATGATCACCTCATCACTAAAACTGTCTTAAATGGCGTAGCACTGTATGAGATTTTCTACACCACCTCAAATTAATACTACTGGTTTGAAATCCTTTTGAATAATTTTTCAAATATGTATGTAGTATGTATGTATGTACATATAACGTAAAATGGTATGTCTTCATAATATTTCGTTTCAAATCTTTTGTAATCCATAGTACAAAATTCAATGAAACAATAAAAATGGCGTCATAACTTTTTATTTCTTGCATTTGAGATAATTACACTTATCAAACATTGTCTTACATAAAATGTTCCTTAATCCGAACCCTGACAACTTCTTTGTTATGGCATTAAAAATTTCTTTTCCGTATATCTACATCCCAAAACTTGTACACACATGTATACATCCATCCATATATACATGTATTGTATAAAAACATACAAATATAAATATGAGTGCACGCTCTTGGATTGTACATCGTACACCTCTATTCGGATGATTAGAACTCCACGATAATTTTATAATTAATTTAATTTATTTTTTACAGTCTCGGCCATGTAATTTAACAGCTTTTTAATTAATGTATTAGACACAAAATATTATTTATTAGATATCGATGCTACTAGTATTACATTAAACCGATTGTTCACTTGTGTAAAAATATTTCTATACAATATGAAAAAAATTACTTAAAATAAAATTATAATCGTAGCCTTCGGTTTTTTTCCTTACTCTTTTTTATTTTGCTGGGAGCGATCATGACAGCCAATGTCTAATTTAACGCAGAGCAGCTGATGACTGAGTAGTTCGCGCGTTGACTCTGTAATCAGAATGATCTGGGTTTTCTTCTTCAAGAAGCTCCGGTAGAGAGTAGATGTAAGACAAATTACACGGAGTTTCTTAGCAAAAAGTCTGCTATAAGTGCTCCCGTTGCGAACTAAACCAAAAAAGCCGTTCACAATTGGTGGAAAATTTTTATAATTGTAAAAATTTGCCATTTCAAATATGATAAAAAACATTTTTTGTGCTTTTTCCTTTTATTGGCAATGAATGAATAACACTGATGTTTTTGATTCACGTAAACAGGCAACGTGCCAGAATACTGGAAATTCTAAGTTTATTAGCCATATTCGGAAAGAAGGACTTTTGCACTTTATTAGTGGCAATTGCAAAAGCAACACGCAGTACGAAATGTACGCCCCTGAATTTAAAATGAAAATCGGACGTTATGATTGGAATGAGTGTAATCAAAAAGTCTCATCTTTTAATTTTTCAATCAAATAGTGACTATAATAACATTACCAATTCACAGCAAGCATTGTACGATTGCGAAGTTTTGCCTGATAGGCATTACGAAGCATAATAACCCAGTGAACTTTTTGCTACATACATCTTCGATTTGAGACCAATGACAATGTAAGCAAGACCCATCCAATGTCTGTATACAATTTCTATTTACATTTACACAGGGATGGCCTAGGCTGTAAGATTTATCCAACACAATATACATTGTAAGCGAAGGTTGGATGGGTCCAACTATTATGCTGAATTCGGAGTGCAATAAGATGTATCTGAATGCAATTGATCTTGGAATGAATTTTAACTATTGCATAATTAAATTAGGAACATTTTTTTCAATATTTTAATTTTTTATTGTTATATATATTATTAATATATATTAAATTAATTGTTATAAAATAAAAAAAAAAAAACAACACTTCACCTTTAAAAACACTTATGAACTTGATACAAATTTTACTTTGGAATAAAAATAAAAATGAAAAAGAAAGAATAACGGAAAAATTACTTCAGAAAAAAGAACAAAATTCATAATTAAAACGAAATGACAATATGATACATTACAAAGCCATCCAAATCAGATGGTAATGCGATGCAAAATTTTTATTTGTGTTTCTTTTGATCTTCATTTCTAATAAACATTTAACTTTACAATTGGATGGGAAAAAGAGAAATCCGAATCAGATGCGAGTTGTAATAGCTTAACTATTTTCGTTTTATTTTCCCTATTGACATAATATTATACAATCGGATGACTTTCAATTTGTAATGAGTAACCGGACTGCTGGGAAGTCATATCTTAAATTTCTTTAAAATTGGTATCATATTTTCGGAGAGGGATAAATTAAACGCCACGTCCTCTCATGGTTAGATTTTGAAAAACAGAATGCTTAGCTTATGTGTCCATCTAAATTAAGATATTTCTAAGTATGTACATATGTATATTTTAAGTTTCATTTAAATCGAGTAAATCGTTTCGTAGACGTATAAAATTCCCCCTAACCTCCCTACGTGCTCATATTTTGGATAAAAACATACCCCATGGTATGGACATCTACTATCGCACACAAAGAGAATTTCGACAAAAGAATGAATTGTTTTCGTGAACATTCGTTAAACACAAAATGTGCAGTTTTTTTTTATATGTATGTATATATGTACATATATACATATAACAGTGTACCAATGTTTTTTTAAATTTAATTGGCGATATATAGTTTGTAAAACTATAAAAAAAAGTAAATTTTACAGCGGCAATTTGCAAAAAAAAAAATAATTGTGAAAATAGTTTAGGTTTGTTTAATGCCAACTAAAGTTATAATTTTAAAGAATTTGTTACAAAACAAACATAAGCCGTATTATTGCTATTCGTACCTTTATAATAACCGTAATCAATTGAACGCGAGTGTATTTAACAATGAATACAATACATTGACTTTTCAGTTTTGTGTGCTTTGTTTCAAAATACACCAGTTGGCCAAATCGTCCTCACAATTGGTTTACATTTTATGAGCGCAAATAACATTTTAACTCATTTCTTGTTGGCTGTGTTTTTACTTATGAGAGAGCAGTGAAAAACAATTCATCCATACGTACATAAAATTTTCGTTTTGTATGCTATTGTAGTCATATGTTACGGACATTTTCATTGTGTTTTACACAAAAAAATGGCTGTTGTTTTTGGTATTGTTGTTCTGTTGTACATTGCTACTACTTGATAAATATACTTTAGTTATTTTAATAGACAATTTAAAATAAATAATCATTCATGACAATCTGATCTACAATGTACCAAGTTTTCTTTTTAATAAGAGGACAATCTGAGCTACAGTGTCCGACGTTTCGTCCTTAATAAATATTTGTTGAGAACAATCTGTCATTGCGAAAATGTCAACGACAAGCTGAGCGATATTATCGCTCATCTGTGTTTGTGTGACATCTCCGCCATTTGTATGAAAATTTTGTGTCTTAAAGACGTGGCCAATTGGGTACATAAATGTGTACATACACATGTGTGCACATACTTATACAAAATTCTTATAGAGTTGCCCGGTTTAACGTGCGCAAACACATACATAAATATTTACTTACACAACTTATACAAAAGTTCATTAAACGTTTGTTTTGTCGCTGTAGAAGGCAAACCAACCAATCAACCTACCAAGCAACCAACCTACATATTTCGAAATCATAACAAAGAGCAACAGCTGTTTTGCAAAAACAAAAACAAAACAAACTTGTTTGGACATGTGTATTTTTTCCCAGCAAACCACAGATTTGCAATGTAGTTTTAAATAATATTAGATGTTATGCATATACGTGTATTTGATGGGTTAAACTAGATAAAAATAAATAATAATATTGAGGGGTTTGTCTTTGATTTTTTATTGGCTTTTTTGTTTTGCCATATTAAAGTTTTTCAATTTATTAGAAAAAAAGTTAATTCTCCATTAAGAGATTACATACATATGCATATATACACAAATGTGTTTACATTTATATGTACATATATATTTACAAATGTTTTTAAAATATTCTATTTTAAAAGTAAAATATAATTAAAAGAAAAAATGAATAAAACTCCTTTAAATAGTATTCTTCGTTTAGTTAAAATGTGTACATACATATGTATGTATTCGTATGTATATATCCATACATATGTATATATTTTGTTTATATTTTATTTGTTTACCAAATTTGTTTTTTTTTCGTAGAATATTTATATCTAACTAACAGCGCAATAAGTTGTATTAAGAGTTTTAGCGTTATTAAGATTAGACGTATAATTTTTTCGGGTCTTTCAGACCTATCTGAAGCTCTAACAGTAAATTGTATATATCAGGTAATTATGGCCTTCTAAGATACATAGATACACATATCGGTCATTTACTTAAACAACGTTGTCTTCTTACTCAAAAAAGCAAATTGCATAAAAAACGCCTTAAATGTTTTCAATAGAATAGCAAAATTTAATAATATTTTTCTCTCCAAAACTGAGATTGTTATTTTAATGGAAATTTTACATAAAATAAAAGACTATAGCATAATTAACGCAAAACTCATATCTTTGCACTTATGCCTTTGTTTAAATAAATCATATAAATGGCTGTACATATAAACTGTATACAAACGATATTGTATGTGTGTTTGTATATCTGGTGGTCGTGTCCTAATTCTGTTTTTACGTAAACTTTTTTACGACAATTTGACTTAAGACGATTGCAAAAAACTATTTCATTCTGTTTTTAAACCATTTGATTTGATTTTACGTGTTCGAAAAATTATGTAGTTTTATTAGTAAAACGTATGGTTTATTACAGATTTCGAGTGTTTTAATTAACTACATATTTGGCAGCACTGTAAGTCGTGTGGTACCAAAAATTCACCACACCACAAAAAAGGAGATTCCCATTGTTTATTTCAAATAAGTTGAGGTGAAAGTAAATGTGTAACTGTATTCAAATTAAAATGTTAAACCATTTAATAAATAAGAAAATATTCTCATAGAAATATTTCTGAATTTAATAAACGGTAATTAATACATTTTGTCTATGCATTCATTTGTTACATGTAAACTATTTATTTCTTTTTCTAAATGAACTATTTTTTCGATTACATTAATTATTAAATAAGAATAGTTGCAATTAATTAAAATTTTAAATGATCAATATTTTCCAGCGGTGTATTATTATTATTTTTTTTTAATATGTGCATGAAGTGTTATGATTTCTTTTTCTGAGTGAACTGTTTTTCTATTGCTTTTGTTAAAATAAAATATGTGTATGAAGCCATATGATTCTTATTTTATTTTCCCTGATATTTAATATATACAGTACTTTTCGCTTATATTCACGTCGCTTATAGTCCATTTGGCGAGCCCTCTATAAGGCAAATTCATACAAAATATTAACGATATAGTCCATTAGCGATATAACCACATTTGACATATATGCTACCTATGTGTAGTTAATTAAAGCTTACTTACATGCAATTCATTTAGGATATTGTCACATACTTGAAAGCATTAGGAACTTATTTAATTAAAGGAAATCAGCCCAAGGGGTATAAAAGTGAAAAATCTCGACTTACACTGTTATTTATATGTTATTCAACTGGTTCATATAAACGAGTGTTTTGTATTGGGAAACCAAAAAAGCCGAGATGTTTTAGAAACAGAAACATACCAAACAGGCTCTAAAAAATTCGTTTAAATTAAGCTAAAACTGAAATAACAGATTTTTTAAATAAAATTTTTTATGAATAACTTTTTTTATATTAAGTATTTAACTTTTTGAAATTTCGTTATTTCAATCAGAAAATATTTAATAGACTTTTGCAAAAATTTTTTAAAGTTTTTTTTTCATCAGAATATTTTGGTTTCTTTTACTTCATTTTATTAAAATTTTTATAATTTAACCTTTTAACGTACAAAGTATTTATGTATTTGTTTATAACGTATACAATACGTATACATATGTACATACTATACATACATATATAAAAAATTAAATAAATCTGTTTTCTTTTCTATAATCACTTAATTGTTTATATCCGATTTTGTTTATATGCCATATTGTGGCATATAAAAAAATTAGGCTTATAATCACATTAGCGATATAGTCACAACACTGCGTGCAACAAAGGGATGTGACTAAAAGCGAAAAGTACTGTACACGCATTTATACGTGAAGCCAATCCCCTCATTTTTTTTTACTCTATTTTTTTACGCGAGTTTTTAGTTAACGTATCTATAGCGTAAAAACAGAATTCAGTGTATTGTACATAGTACATGTTGACTTTTAAATAGAGCGTAAAATGTAGTATTTTGTCACGTTATTCAAAGAATATAATTTGCAAAATTGTTTATTGGCACAAAATTTTTTAAGAGCAGTAATATTCAGCCAGTTAATATGCCAACTATCAATTGTGACATGCTATTCGTTGGAGATTTAGGTAGGTTAGGTTAGGTAAAGAAAAGTGGTGCTCCTTAGGGTTGTATTTAGTCCCAAGGCAGGGGGAAAATCCGAAGAATTGCCTAAATCATATAGACCGATAACTTTCTTTTCCTGCAATAGTAGGGAATAGTTGTGTGGGCGTTCATCGACATTTTCGGAGTTTTTGACAATACTTCTTAAGAGGCAACAGAGAGTGCACTTCAACTGAAAAAAGTACCTGGCACGATCATCACATAGATTCTGAGTATGCTAAGTTCTAGGATGATGAGTTGCTATACGACTTGGTCTATTAAGGCGCACCGCTCAAGGAGGGTTTCTATCATCTCTTCTGTGGTCTGTCGTAATCGATGAACTTTTCCAGAAGCTGAACGGACTAGGTTTCACTCAGGGCTATGCTTGTGGTGTACTTAAGGGGGTGGCGTGAGGACACGGTTTCCGACCGCATGCAACAAGCCCTGAATCTGATCAAATCATACAAGACAGCACTAGGAAGATGGGTTAATCTCAGATCCCCTGGCCTAGATGGAATGAAACTACAATTCTCCGGTGAAGCAAACTATTTGGGCGTAACGCTGAATAGGACACTCACCTGGAAGGTTACCATGAGGCTAACGACGGCATACTTTGCCTGTACGAGGCTCTTTGGTAGGACTTGTGGTTTGAATCCCAAAATGGCCTTCCGGACATTCAACACGATTGTGAAACCCATCACCTATGCTTCTTCGGTGTGCTGGCTGAAGGTCATGCAAAGAAGAGCTAGGGACATGAACGATGGGTTCAAGCAGGAGGATGGTAGAACAGGGGGCGGGAATCAACGGGCCCCGCTTCAGAAAACCGATACCAATATCTATATGTATATGCGTAGCATATTTCCAGGCAGAAATGAGATTCTTTGGAACTGGGAAGAGGAGAATTCGCTGCACACTGGCATAATAGTGCCGGTCTAAATTAACAAAATTGGTCTCTCCGACCAATGTCTTAGATCATCTGAACACGTTCTCTGCGATTGGCCTGCGCTCGGCAGATAGGGGTTTCACTATCTGAATGAAATTGCGGTGTCTCCACACAAAATGTGCTTGGATTCCTTAGAAGCCATAGAATGGGGGTCCGATATGAAGGGCTTTGTACAATATATCTTTTTGGTCTTCTTCGTTTATAAATCCTTGACAAATTGTGTTCCTTGGTGTAACATATCGTATTTTTCATTAGAAAAAGTGAATTCTTGATTTTTAATAAATTCTTCAGATTTAGTTAAAATCGCATCATGCATACACTGAAACAGTTTACCTACGCATTCCTTGCTGTCCGATTCAATTTTTTGGCTGCAATAAAAATACGTATTTGTAAGATTTTTCTTATGTATGTACTTATGTACAACCTTATAGATAAGTGCAAAAGTATGTACGTACATTTCTATCAATGAGTGTATTTCTTTTGTTTAACTTTTCATTTTTCACTTTTTTTTCTGTAAGAAAACGAACCTAAAACGTTTTTCTTCTTTTATATGAGTTTATTTCGTTTGTTTACTTTCCGCCATTATGTCTGCTTGCAATCTGTAAATGCAATTTGTTTATTTATTTTATTATATTTTTTTGTTGCATTTAGACGCCATCACGGTATGTCTGTATTATGTTGGGTTTAAACAAGGAAAATATTTTTCTACCAAAACATACAGTTTGTCAAGTAAATGGTTGTAAAACTGTATGTTGAAATACATACGAGTATAAAGAATTATATATATTTTAAATTATGAGTTTGTGGTTAATACATATTTTTTATAAAACAACGTAATAAAAATCTTTTTATTCCTCGATATTTGGATAATATACAAAACAAGAATATTAAAGAGGTATTGTGTAGCACTAGCGAATTAAAATAAATGGCTACTAAAACAAAGCTTCAAAATTGAATATGTCTCCTTAACATCAGAGGCGCTACAAACACTGCTATAAACAAAAAAAAACCTGGAAAAGCAAGATAGTGAAGCTTCACCTTCCGTCATCTCTCTCCATATCCCTTTCCTATAGTTCCAGCACGATGCATCGTATGCGTAGGGGTCATCTACTAAGTGCTGGTACAAGATAAAAAAAAATATTGACCTAGATGTCATTATTTTAACATATTTATAAAAAAATGAAATATAATTTTGTTTGCATTTTTAGCGCTATTTTTATATTTTATTAAACAATCTTTTATTTTGCGAACACTTACTTAAAAAACTGTATTTACAATCTAAACATTTGTTACATTTTAACTTACATGTGAAAAGTTATAAATTGTTTTAAGCAGCTTTTGTAAGTGTAAGGAAAAATAATATCTATGTACATAACTGCCTTGTTAAAAAAATATTAAAATAAAAAATTAAATATAAATGGTTTATAAAATTAATTTTGTTGTAGCAATTTGTTTTATAAATCAAAACTAATTTTTATGAATACGAACGAAAGTCAGTATACTTAAAATGAAATATAAACAAGTTGTTTGTATTTTGCAGCCAATTATACCACAGAATAGTATATGGAGAGTACAGATTACACTTAATTAAATTAGCTTTTAATTTTAAAATATAAAATAAATTAAAATTTTCCCAATTGTTGTCTAAAAATGTATTCCATTGTTATTGACTGCTAAGTTCTTTTCCGCAGTATCGATTTCTATAACACTTTAAATAACCAATTATGTGGTTAAAAAGTTACAGTAACCACAACATCAGACTACAACGCATCATCACAAAATCATTGATTGCAATTTGCATCGAAAAATACTTCATCCACTGTTTTTTCGTAGTTTTGTATTTTAGCATTTCCACAGAAAGGTGTACCGTGTTCGAAAATTAATATGTCAATAAACAAATGATTTTTTTTCTAACATTCTATAGGAAATGTTAAAATTTGAAAAAAATTACGTATTTTCAGTTTGTGTTTTTGTTATTTTCAGAAAATTGTTCTGGAAACTGAAAATTTATTTAAAATATGTTAAATATTTCGGAATTTAAATGTTTGAGAAAAATTTTTCTAAAAATGGAGTAGTTCGCTTATAAAATCAACGGTTTATTTATTACATATCAAAACCTAAAATTTATATGTAAAATATCTATAAAATAAGAAGTATAAAAATTTTCACAGTTAATACAATTTAAACTTAAGAAAATTTTTATTACAAACATCGTAAGAAAATATGTTCCTTTTTAAATGTACCGTGCTAAATCATAGTAAAGGTTGTTGAAACAAGAGGAACACAAATATTTAAATATGACAACCATCAGTTGAAAGCTATATTATTCTATTTTAATTTAAAAAAAAATTCTTTTCAAAAATGGTGTTCTAATTCGCAAATGTTTTTAATTTTTCTAAATGCAGTTGAAAACGAATTCTAAATTTTGTCACGTTCGTGATACCATGTTTATTGATTATACAACAGAAACAATAAATCGATAGAAGCTACATTTTGCACTACGAGTATTTATAGTGCCACTAATGTGTTATAAAAAAACGTAGAAAAGACAATTTAAGATTTCTTTATTTTCCTTCAATTCAAAGGCAAGCGAGTGCCCCGTTCTAGACCGTGGAATTGCCCATTTGCAATTCTGTATGTATGTATTTATATACATACTAATACTGTTGCAGAAGTTGGTATATTGTAGCAATGCCCTCTGTATTCCTCACTTGTACTGCAGTGTTCATTAAAGATTTTAAATCTAATCTTTCGATTTACACAATTTTTAAAAATGAATACATTATTGCAATTCTGATTTTATTTCCATAATTTTTTTAATTTTTAAATAACAAAAGGTATCTTGAATATGGCAGGTAAACTGTCGTGTGGTATTTGCTTGTTTAACTTTATATCATTAAGCTATGTTCAAACGATTGTCAGATTGTACAATATTGTAGGATACGGCAATATGGTGGCAATGCACTCACAATAAAAAATTGTTACCATCTGGTAATTTGTCTGTGCACACTATTGAAAGAAAACCATACAATTTCATTGGTACACAATTCTGCGACAATAAATTTTTCTGCCAATAATAATAGTGTGTTCACACGGTTGTCAGATTATTGTATGGCAAACGTTGCCTGATCAGATTTTTAACATTGTAACTAAATTATTATGGGCAGCATTGCCAACAGAAATATTTATCTGCCAATGGTGTTATTGTACGGTGCACTAAATGAAGCACATACGACAGTAACAAATGACTGTAAATTGTGTGTCAATGGTAATGAATGGTGTTCTCACGATTGTCAGAATTGTGACAATATTATTGGCATACAATGGACCAACAATACAATTTGGGACGATATTGCCACACAAAAATTGTGTGTTCACACGGTTGTTGCACATTTTGTAACAATTTTTCTGTCAATATTGTAGTATATGACAATCGTCTGTACATACCTTTAGTATAATTTAGGTTGATGAATGATTTATTTATGTTTTTAGAATTTTTTATTGGTAGTGTCTTTTACTATTTAATTTCGTTAAATTAATTTAATTTAAGAAATAAGTGCAAAAATTGTTCTATTTATATTTTGTAGCTTTTTCCAATTTAAAATGAGCTTAACGCAAACGTACTCATAGTTTTATTATATTCATAAATTTTCTCAAGTGTTTTTCTTTGTCATTTCATATTTGGTCGTATGTGCTGCAGTCGCTAGCTGTTGCTTTCCATTTATGTTCGTTGGACATGTTTAAAATGCATACATGGTTCTTGATTTTTCAATGTTCAATAGCTTTTTTATCTCTTTACATTTATTGTAATTCATTGTATTATTTTTTTCTTCTTAGTGTTATTCTACGAGTATAATTTCTAGAAGTGTGTATACAATCGTTTTAACATTGACAGCATATAAATCTAGACAAGAGCAATCAATTATACAACCACAAATAAATAATGTACATATATATATATATATGTATGCACGTATATTATATATTAAACATTTCAAAGCAAAACGGATTAAATAAATTGCACTTTGGTATGACTATCCAAAGATGGCTGATAGTTACTAGTAAAATGCATTATAATATGATTAGTATAAATATAAATGATTAGTATAAATATAAATTCTTAAACGGTTAGGTAAGCAATCGATGTTAATATCCTTCTGACTCTATAAATATTTTACTTCGAATATTGGGCATTATCCTTCGTCAAATTAGTCCTCCGTTTTGGGCTTGAACGAATTCAAAGCATAGAAACCTTGATCAAATGGCACAATTCATGTTTTAGTCAAGAAAGAAAGGAGTATAACGATTGTCCCGGCGGCTATCGTCGAGAATCATGTAGGTAATTAGAACGTGTTATTTTAGAAGGCTGCACAAGCGCAATAAAAATGTAATATTTTCAAGCACTATCCACCTCCTTTCACTTTTCAAAAGAAACACTTCAATGGCGAAATTACAATGCATATAAACAAATACTGTATTATAATATTATTATTTGTCTATGTTTGTTATATGGTTTAGCTGGTCTATATGTACATTTCATTTGGTGCTAATACGAAAATCGTCAGTAAACCTTTAACCAAGTTCCTGAAAAAAAAGCTAAGGAATTTCATATGTTTATACAATAACTCCCAAAAAATCTTTGAGAATTATAAATATGCAAACAAAATAAACTAAATAATAAATTCAAAAATTTTCTTTCTACAACAAACATTTTATTATTCGATTTAAATCTATTTAATTTTTCTTAACCTATATATGTATGTACATACATATAACAAACATAGATAAATAATAGTAATTAATCTTGACTTACTTATAAATAAAAAATACTTACAGAATGGTATTATAATATTACAGAACAACAGCTGGAAATAAGAACAGAAAATGAAATATAATGGAATTGAAGTACATCGCTGAAGTAGAACCAATTGAAGTAGTGGTTCTACTTCAATTTTCTTTACAAAGTTTGTTGTTTTTATTTATTATTATATTTTTGGTATTGAGTACCAGTGCTGCATACGCAGTATGCGCATACATAACATTGTGGCGTTGTATGTGAAAAAAGTATACAGGTGACATATCGCGTGTTTTTAGAAATCGGTATAAAATATTCGTTCGTGTTTTGTTTATAAATATTAGTGGCTAAAAAGTAAATAAAGAAAAAAAGTGCAAAAATTATAACAGTAATTATAAATTTATTATTATTTCTTCATAATGTGTATAAACGTGAACACAATAAAATCGAATTAAGAATTTCAATAGATTACATGTGAGGAAGTGTAAAAATGCTACCAACGCCGTATGTAGAAAGCATTAAAAATAGTGCTATGAACACTATTGTTAACAACAATGTTTTTAATTCTCATCTTTATTAGCAATGTTCTACTGCACTCGTTATGCTTACTATGGTTAACGGTTTATTGGCTTCATTCTGATGTTTTGTTTTGATTTTTACTATAAAATATAACTCGAATACTGTCAAGCACTGTACGAAAAACTTTTCAAGTTATGCAGTGTTTGTTTTGTATGGAAATTTTCTATGAAACGCTTGATTTATTGTAAAGATTAAAGTAAAACACATTGCTTGGTACTACTGCATAGTAGTGAACTGTGTATTTTACAATATTTTGGGCAGCCCTTTAGTGTGAATAAGGCATCAATGGGAATTCCAAACGCTATTGCAACTGAGATCCTAGAAATTTTCTTTATGTTTGTGCAAAATGGTACCCAATACGGAAGTTGAAGACAGAGACATCCATTGATGTTACCCGTACGGTAATTACCATATTGTACGGTAATTTATAACTCTGAGCGTTAGGCAGATAATTTATATATTTGTAGAGTAATTTTAAAAAGTTTGACTGCTGTATTTATAAAAAATACTTTTGATTTATAAAAGCTTTCATAAACAAATTTCCATACAAAATTAAATTTTTATACCCTTTATAAACAAACAAAATTTTTATGAATATTTTTGTAACTTTTAAACCCAAAAAGTTTTTTTTATAATGATTTTAAACATGATGTATTTATTTCACATAACAACAAAAAGTACGGTTTTATTACAACTATGCAAAATAACGCCAGTTGTAGTTAAATTCTATACGTTTTAAAAACATCATTTAGTTAATATTATGGAGGTGTATAAAAATACTCACTATTTAAATGGTATAAAAGTACTAAGGTACAATTTTACCCGATATATGTTCGAATTTCGAAGAAAAAGAAAACACATTCGTGATTTTTTCTAGAGAGTAAAGATAGCAAAAACCAGTTTTTGCCCGTTTTACGCGCTAAATGTACATATGTATATGGAAGAGGTACCAAACACGTTCTGCTTATTGCTCAGCAGCATTTATTTTCTTTTCCAGTTTTTATTCTCTCTTTTATTATTGGTTTTATCCGTTCGTACTCTTACAGTACTCGTACAGCCTTAACTTTACAATATCCAAAAATTCCTTCTTAGTTGATCTAAACATCGAAAGAGGAGTCTCATACCGATTTTTAACCCTCTAGCTTTAGCCGTTTGCGCTAGGCGATGTTGGGGCAGTCAGTCACGTTACTCTTTCATATACATAAATATGTATATATGTATGTATATGTATACGAGTATGTATAGAATTACAAATATAAACCTGGTTTAATGAGAAAATATTATCTACCCTTCAATTTAAGTGTAACGGGTATTTATATATATAAGTGTGCCATTCCGTTTGTAATTTCTTTAATATTCCTTTTTGAAAAAAAATTTATATATTTTCAGAAATGTATTGGATAGAAAACTTTATTGAGTCATGTGCGTCTGTCCGTCTATCTGTGTGTCCGTATGAAATCAACTTTCCGCCCAAACTAAACATCACACTCAATTCGTTATGTTGTCAATCGGTTGACTTGAATGGGTTGTTATTTAAATTCAGGCAAATCGCTTGAATAGTTTCTGAGCTACAGCTCAGAATCACGATCACCTCGTTTCTTTTACTTGAAATTTTAGTACAAAACCTTCCATAACTTCGAAAGGGCTGGAACGATTTTCATGAAATTTAGTCCGTGCATGTAAGTAGGTAGTCTGCTTACTTTGAGTTTTCTAAACGGTTGTGCCTAGAAAAGTTAGTCTTGGGTGCTAGGCGCGAAAAATTTGTTAAAATCCGGTCCGCCTACACGGTTTATCTGCTTTTTATGAAATTTGGTTTACACTATGAGTTAGCTATTTGAAGTTATATAGTGCATTGAAAGAGCTGGTGCCAAGGAGCAGCGTTGGCACGATGGATGGTAGTCTGCCCGTTGACTACGAATCCAAAAACAGACCTGGATTCGACCCCAGTTTCAGACTAAACATTTTAAAATAAAAATAAACATCTCTCATTTTTGTGATGTGTATTAGTGTGTCTTTGTGTGTCAGTTGTTGTCGGAAGGTTTCAGTGGCGAAGGCATAGTCACTGGTTACTGAACAATACCGGCTTCAGCTGATAGCAATCCACAATCACATCAGAATGCCCTTCTTCGTCGGTATTGTGTAGCACCGGCGAAGTAAAATAATAATAAATTTGGCTACTAAACCGGAGCTTCAACACTGCTACGAGTATAAACAAAGAACGTGCGAAAGCAGAGCTGCAAAAATAATTAATTAAGCTTCACCTCCTCTCGCTTCTCCTACTATCTCTATCCTATTGTTCCAGCACAATGCTTCGCATGTGTAGGAGTCATCTCCTAAGTGCTGGTCCCAGATAAAAAAAAAAAAAAAACTTAAAAAAGTTGGTAAAAATAGGAAATTCAGACGAATATGGTATATAAGGTGGGCCAAAAAATTATTATAAATTTAAAAAACTTAAAAAAATAATCAAGTACATTACAAAGAACGCTATTGGAAATTACACTATTATGGTGTTTTCTTGTCAACCACAAATGCTGTACATTTTTAATTGCGTGTGTCCCTATTCATTTAAAACATTTTTACTTTACTCTTCTACTGTAAAGCCATTTTACAGCATTTTAGCTCAAATATTTTTAATAAATTAAATGAAAAGTGTAATGCACTTTTCGGAAAACAACATCATTATTAGTCTTAATGCTGCTTAAATCAGTGATTGCAGATTGCTCCTATTGGGCCTCCGCGTTAATGCTCTTAAAATTCGTATTCTAATTAGAAGCATTTAAAAACAAACTATTTATCATCACATGTTATTTCTTACACAATTATTCATGATGCACTCAAATATTTTTAAAATTCCTTCTTTCAATATCAAGCAATGTTCATTATTAAGTTAAAACAAAAATATTTCAATAAAGACTGCAATGAATATACAAAGAAGTACGGCGATTCAATGCGACTTTTTTAAAGAAACCGCAAAGTTTTTTCTTCAAAACCATATAACCACTGATCAGTGTTGCTTATACGCAAAAGAGTTAAAAGTGTGACATCGTTAATGGCTCAGACAATTATTTTCTCACAATGAAATCAAACAGTAATCAATTCAATCTGCTGTGAATTAAATTATTCATCCTTAACATCGTAAACATTAATGAAAACAAAGAAAAGAGATGCAACAATTGCAATTTTAATCATCAACTGATTATTTTTATTGTTGTTGTTGTAGGCGAGTAAGCTCTTATACAGTATAAATTGTAACCGCAATTAAAAATATCTACATTAAAATTTACATATTTATATATAATACATACGTATGTATGCATATAGATTTACCCAACAAACATACCCGATGCTAATGCAGTTTCCACTTATTTTGCGAAATAATAAATAGTGATTCTTTTCGAAAATATACTAGTGGAATTCGCTCTTCGTTGCAAACTGCCGGTGCACCACTGGCAGACGATTTCCAAAAATTGACGTAACTGCCTACAACGGGAAGTCCAAAAATAATCAGGGCTGTTTTGCGTATCAAACATTAACACTTATCATTCTGCAATTGTTTTTTGTATATCAAATCGGCATAAGTCCAGGAAATGTCGATTTCATATATTTTGTTGCGCAACGCCAGGGGCGTCGATTGCGTGGACCAAAAATTTTGAAAAATTTTTTTTTCTAGTAACTCCAAAACTCGGTGTTAAATCGAGTTTATATATTCACTGGCTTTTATGGACGCCGGATGCCGCAAATTAGACAAAATCTGTATAGTGGTTCGAAAGAAAATTTCTAAAACATTTTTTTTTATTAACTGAATTTATTTTGGGAATATATATGATTCTAATTTTAAAATTGATGAGTGATATGCTATGATTGATGATGGATATGCTTTCCTCCTCATATGGAGTTTACTTTTGTAAAAAATACTTTATGAGAATATCATAAAGTATGTAATAATGCATTTGATTATGATGTAATTAGACGTGATTTATACTTTTGCCATAGCCATTGCTATAACCATATGACAATTTTTTCTCGTAAATTAGTGCTGCCATAGTAATAAACAGCTATTGTCACTCTCTTATTTCAAAAGTGAGAAAATATATGAGCAACAATTCAATTTACTTCTCAATACGCTCAGTAGTTTATGGTTATAGCAGAAAACCAAAATTCAATGCAATAACCATAGAGGTTATGGTTAAATTATAAGTCACTATAAGCGAATACATTAGTCGGCATAAGATTGGTTCGCTTAGTTGCTTTCTCTGGTTATGGTTAAGTCATGTCTAATTTAACGTTAAAACCTTGTCGAATGCTGCAAATTTGCTTTGAGTACACCTGAAGATCTTTACCCCTCTTTTGGTGCTCAAATTGAAACTTAGTCACTCACGCTTTGTAGTACAAAATCATTGCATAATTGCTAAAATTGCAAATCTGCTTCCAACTGTAATTTCCCCCACTCATTTGAGATACAACTTCTTTTGAATAATCGTTTTGATATTAATCTGTATGCACCAAACATTTTTTATTTTTTTAGAAGAATTTGCTGTGATTTCAATCATGTTTCTTATTGAATTAACTATTACATATCACATAATTTTGTACCTGAATACATAGTTTTTAATCTGTTGCAGAGCCATTTTTATGTACATAAAATATTGTACATGAAAAATAAAAAAAATTGTATTTCAAATTAAAAGAAAAATATGCATTTATTAATTTTTTGCAACAGTTGCTAACATTAAAATTTCAGCTGCATTGTTTTCCTAGCAAACATTTTGACAAATCATATGGAATACAAAGTTATATGAAGTCGAAACTTTTATTTCTTTAAATGAAGAAGTTTTGTTTTAAATTGTCAAAGGTAAAACGTTAACGATTTCACTCAAAAAAAACTTATACAATATTTCCCAGAAAAATTACAGCAAAACTTGTGAATCAGTCGAGAGTGTATCGTGTAAATGATTTATCCTGCTAATTGAATGCATTTCTGAAAAATAAATTAAGAGGAAACTACTGTATTTTGAAAATGGACGTTTCCCGTCAGCAGAAGTTATTGGTGCATATTTGAATGCTGCCAGTCCATTTGTGGAATATTAAGTTTCCAGATTTTTGCTGTTAGAAATAGAAATTATTGCTACAATTTACTGCATTTTATTAAATTCGTAATTTTTTATATAACCCAATTTATTTCTAGTTTTTCATTCTTCATTTATTGTACATTTCGGAGCAGAAATTTTTTGTACCGCATCTCCAGCTAATTAAACTACTGCGTTTAACGTAAAGCTGCTCTCAGTGGCACCAAAATCTGTTTTATGACATGCAAAAACTAAAAATGTTTTAAAACATTTATTATAAAATATGCACTAACCTTTTGATGGCATTTTGTCGAGTCGGAAAGATATTTTATTTACGTTGAACTACGACCAACGACAAAATGTATATTGTTAAAAGATTCGCTAAGAATATTTCTGTAGACTTAAATAAATAAATAGCTAATCAAATTAAAAACAGCACAACAGTTCTTAGAATATTCCCAACATTCTTTTTCGTAAGTGAATCAATTTTTTATTTTGAAAAGTGCCAAATTTTTTATATCTTATTAAAAATTAATTTAAGGTTTAAATGCCATTTCAGAAGAACACTGATTTTATTTGTCGATTTAAAGCCCGAGGTTTGATATTTCCCAAATTTTTCAAATATAACACTTCGAAAAAATAAAATTATATATCATACGTGTGCCTGCTGGGTATTGGAGCGTGTGTACATGATAAGCTGCAGGCATTGCAAATTCACACACTCGTGCAATTTTGTTTTTTCATTGTGGTTGTTAGTGTTGTTATTGCTTTGGCATATATTGATTATATTCACACTGAAATCTCTTTGTCTTGCATTTTTTATTTATTTATTTTTCTGCTACGTTTCAGGAAATTCAATATTTAAACAGTGAAGGAGAGACAAAAACAGGCACTCGTCTACACGAAAAATAATCCAAGTAAAAATATTAAAAGCAAATAAACATTTTGGTTTTTTCATTGGATTTTGTGAGTGGAACGACAGTGAAAATACTATAACAGATTCTTAATAGTATTTTTTGGTTATTTATGAAGTTGATTTCAATGCCACTTACTGCTACACCAGACTATAAGTTATAATTTGAAAATATCGAAAAAATAACCCAACATTGCCAACAGATACAGACTGCTAGAGCAAAATCATCGTTCTGCTTTATTAGAAAACCAATGGCAGACGGTTATTTAACCTTTGATGGAAAAAAATCAACTGGAAATAACAACTATCTTTTAAAACGTTAAACAAAGAACTTGCGTCCAGCCGAAAACAGAAACTGAGTGAGTTTCTTATATGTATACACAACTTTAAAGTTAGACTGAGTTTAGACGAGAAAACAGTTGGAAAAAGAAAGTCTGGAATTCAGTTCTATTTTCTACGGTCACACAGACCAAAAAGTTGCCGGCGACATTCAATTATTATTGTTCCATTGTTATTGTTATTATTATTAACGAAAATGAGAACAAAATGCGTCGCCGAGCACCGAACACAAAACCGATACTTTCTTCTCCACACGTAATATACCTACAAACTAAATGTTTCCTTTCCAAATGTTTCCTCGTCTAATCTCAGTTTTACACCATTTCCTTAGAATTTTATAAGAATATTTAAAAAGATATATACATACTTCTGTTGGATAGAAAATATAAAGAAAAGCGGTTATTTATTTTGAGCAACTTTATGGACATACATACATATTTAGAGTCTATTTCACCAATTCTATTTAAATATCAATTCATATTTAAATGTCGATTTTCATTTTCATCTAGATATACTCATTGAATGTTTAAATACTGTTTAAGTAGCCAGCACTCTGCATTTAAATATTGATTTTGCAACAGCATGAAATAGCTTTAAAACAGCTTTTTAACAGCTTTTTAAAAAGCTGTAAGTTGACGCTATCATATTAAATATCAAAGCGTTACCATACTTTCTTGTGTTTCATTATTTCAGTTGGTGAAAATAAAATTTTTTTAAACATACTTTAAATAAAGATCATTAATTAAATTAAATTGTGTTTAAATATGTTTGGTGAAAGAAACCCTTAGAGTATGAGGATAAACTTATTTATTTTTAACTTCCAAGGTCTATTCTAATTGGATACTCCCGAGGGATTCGCTACCCCGTACCAACTTATGTAATTGCCCCCACTTTTGTATAGATATTGTTACGGTAAGCCATCAAATTTGGATACTTTTATTGTTATATCAAAAAATAAAAACGATACCCTTTTCAAAAAGCAGATTTACTGAAAAGTGACCACTTCCACATTTTACGGCCATTGCCAACGATGCAAATGTTTATGTTATGCACGTGGAACAGACCTATTTTGTGGTAAATTTTATGGTTTTGTTTTCTTACTTTTGTACATTTTGGTCTCTTATTGAGATAAATTATAGCTTACTCCCAGAAAAGTACCAGAAAAGTAAACGAACACACCTAGTGTAAGAATGGTGGCGATGGCACGATGGATGGTAGTCTGCACGTTGACTACGAATCCAAAAACAGACCTGGGTTCAACCCCAGTTTCAGACTAAAATTTTAAAATAAAAATACACATCTCGCATTTTTTTGATGTGCATTAGTGTATCTTTGCGTGTCAGTTGTTGTCGGAAGGTTTCAGTGGCGAAGGCATAGTCACTGGTCACTGAACAATACTGGCTTCAGCTGATAGCAATCCGCAATCGCATCAGAACGCCCTCCTTCGTCGGTATTGTATAGCACCGGCGAAGTAAAACAATAATAAAAATGGCACTGCTACGAGTATAAACAAAGAACGTGCGAAAGAAGAGCTGCAAAAATAATTAATTAAGCTTCACCTCCCGTCGTTTCTCCTACTATCCCTTTCCTATAATTCCAACAGAATGGTTCGCATGTGTAGGAGTCATCTCCTGAGTGCTGGTCCCAGATAAAAAAAGACATAAAATGCATAATCGAATATCATCGCAACTAATATTCGAACTAAAAAAGTTAATTTACACAAACAAAATGCCTGTTCCTTTTTGTGGTGTTCATTGTTATAGAGCTGCATAGATCTGATAAATAGATCTTGATTATAAGTCACATAAGCGACTCATGTACAGTTGCTCTTTCTCTCTAGTTATGGTTAAGTCACCTCTAATTTAACTTTAAATGAAGAATGGTTTAAAATTACGTACAATTGTATGTATATGAATGACTGAATTTACATGCATATACATTAGGGTGATCAATTATTTGACATTCTTAAGAAACCGGTGCTCGAATAATGCGATAATTTAAAAAACCGGTTACGATAATTCGGTTTTTTATTAAAAAAAAAGTCCAAAGAACTTCTAAAAAGAAACACGATTTTACTTTATGTGTAAATATGTATGTATGTATATTTGTATGTGCATAAAGGTGAGGGTGGCGATGGCACGATGGATGGTAGTCTGCACGTTGACTACGAATCCAAAAACAGACCTGGGTTCAGCCCCAGTTTCAGACTAAAATTTTAAAATAAAAATAAATATCTCTCATTTTTCTGATGTGTATTAGTGTGTCAGTTGTTGTCGGAAGGTTTCAGTGGCGAAGGCATAGTCACTGGTCACTGAACAATACCGGCTTCAGCTGACAGCATCCATAATCTCATCAGAACGCCCTCCTTCGTCGGTATTGTGTAGCACCGGCGAAGTAAAATAAAAATAAATATGGCTACTGAACCGAAGCTTCTGCACTGCTACGAGTATAAACAAGGAACGTGCGAAAGCAGAGCTGCAAAAATAATTAATTAAGCTTCACCTCCTGTCGTTTCTCCTACTATCCCTCTCTTATTGTTCCAGCACAATGGTACGCATGTGGAGGAGTCCGCTCCTGAGTGCTGGTCCCAGATAAAAAAAAAAAAAAAAAAAAAAGGTATATAATAAATATTTAATTAAATTTCAATTTAAAACATCCTTCTTTTACGATTTAAAATAAATACGTTTCTAGGCGGCTTGAAATAACAGATAAACATATATTATTTCTTGTTCTTCATTCTCGACAATGCAAAGAATACACTTTTCAGAAAATGATCTCAACAACACACGAAATAAATTTTATGTACCAGTTTTGACAGTCAACATATCCCTACATTAAGCAATAACTGTTGTTATACAACTACAGCCATCTATAAAAATATCTTTCAATAAATATTGCCACATTAATAAAACATCTTACGCGTTTACTAAAGAGAATATTTGCAAAAATTTTACTGATGTAAAAATTGGCTTTTATTGTCGAGATAGACAAACCGTCAAAAATTTGATTGGTCGGTTTTGTCATTGTGAAAAATGCGGACTATGGAACATTCGAGAAATTATTAAAAAAAACAACATCCTGCAAAAATCGTTTCGATACCCGGTTGAAAAACCGAACTGATCACCCCTATGTACATATTTAAGAAATGTGTATGTATGCGTGGTACGAGTACAAGATGAAAAAATCTAAATTTAACAATTTACATTGTAAATTTTGCAATCTGTTTTGACTCCATGGCAGGAGGTAAATAATATTTTCTTTATATATGTACATACATACATACCTTGGGTCTCTCTTAATTAATGATTTACCATAAAGCCACAGTCAGACCTCCCGCTTGTTGGCAAAACACATTGTTTTGAAAAATTCTTGCTAAAATATCTGGATAAATTTCCAGCAAAGAAAAACAGAAAAAAACTGCAGTTGTTGCTGTTGGACAAAGATTAAATCACTTACATATACATATATGCATAGATTTTCAATAGCAACGACATCAACGATAAGTACAACAAAGAACAGTTAAGAATAACAAAGAGTGGGTGCGTTTCCCGACGAGACTAACAAAAGAACTTAACAGCCATAAAGCAAAAGCAACAACAACAATAATAATAAGAATTTATGAGCAATTTGTATATGAGCTGCACATACATTCACACATATAATATAGTATGTAAGTATGTATGGATATGTACTATTTTGTTTAGCTTTGTAATAAAAAAATAGACAAACCTCGGCAACAACAACAAATGTAACACAATTATGCCAATAATAATATCTTCAACTGATTGCGAGTAATAAAGACAACTGCATACTGCTGCCATATGGAAGTCCAGAATAAAGTAACCAACAAACGCAACTAGACAACATACGTACTCGTATGTATGCATATGTAGCTACTTTACTAAAAAATAAATATTTAAATTTAATAAAGCCAAATGAAATTAAAAACAAAACGTGCTAAAAACAGCTGTTTCTTTTTTTATCGCTAACGGCGACGTTAACCGCTGACTTTACATTCGAAGAGTGTGTTTTAAGACTGTAAATATTTTAAATACATATGCATGCATTCATACATACCCATTCTTATCAACAAACTTTCATTAAAGATCTATCTCTTCTATACGTAAATGTTACTATAAAAAATATTAATGTTTTTGTGTATGTGCTGTGCGTACAACTCGAATGCCTTCCGCCACCTGCCTTCCTACCTATTCATTCCATCATCTAACTGTGTAAATAACTGAACAAGTGAGCAACTCAACTGAACGGAATTGACTTTTACTGCCGCCTGGTATACATATAAGATTTGCTGCTTGCAATTCACTCACCTAAAACCACGAAAACAATAAACAAAAAATTTTAGTCTACCATCTGAGTTTGCGTTATTAAGTTTGTTACGAGTCATTTCGAAGTCTGCAAAGTTAACTGTTGAAAAACTGATCGGTATTACAAAAAATATAACTACTTTTTAATGTGCTATGTTAATAGTTCTCGTGCGGATATTTGCACAAAAATTTAATTAATTTATTTTAAATTTCCATTGGCTGCTCGATTGGTTTTTGCTCTATTTATTTTTGTGCTCAAGACTTTTTTATTTGTAAATGTTTTTGAATAAATTGTCTAGATAATAAAACAATTCTTAAATTATTAAAAAAGAAGTAGTTCGAGCGCTAATACATAAATTTTGTGGATTTAATTTTCTTTTTAAATTGATGTTGCACAAAACGTAAGTGTTTCAATCAATACTGCGATATATGTATACCAAACAAATTATTTAAATAATTTCAGTAAGTTGTTTCTATTATTTTTAGTTATTGAATTTTACGGCAGATTTCAAAACTTTAACGTGTCTTTTTTAATGTGAAAAATATTTTTTTAATTTAATTATACAAAGTGAGAATGTATTAAAAAATGTAAAGATAATGTGTTTACGTCTGTTGTTTTTATGTGAACATTCTTTTGATTATTTTTGCTATTTATTGTTAATTGTAAATTCTTACACAAAAAATATTCATATACATATCGTCACCTAAAATCCAAATGTATTCATTATCACTTTAAAAATGTCACAGGAGAGACAAACAACTTAATAAAATGAAAAGTGTTGTGGTTACATACATATATGATTTTTTGCAATATCATCCAAATAAAATGATGAGTTTATTTTTCTACACAAAAATAGGAGAAATATTTTAGAAAAGTACTGTATACCTAACATTTTTTTTTATCATTTTTAGCACATTGATGTGCTTGCTAATATCAATTAAAACTAAATTTTGTATTTTTTAGTTGTTACGACCTTTTGCATTTTTATTTTTTGTAATTTACGCATTCCCACGGTATAATTCTTTGATTTTGTTTATTCACTTGCTGTAGTAAGAACATTGAGCTTAAAGAAATTTTTTAAACCAAAGATTAGATATCGACTTTCTTTAAAGTCAGCTAATTTATTAATGTATATTAAATATGGGTTAAAACAATAAAAACTTCCAAATTGCCTTTAATTGTTTACCTATAAATTAATTGAAATCAAACTTTTTAATATTTCATTAAAACCCTTTTGTGGTTCGATTATGATGATTATGATGAAGATATGTTTGTTTAAAAATGAAATTGTTTTGCTATAAAACTTTATATTTATTTCGTTATTTATAATAAATAATTTATTTTTGTTTTAAGTTTTTTTTACACCTTTTTAAATTATAATAAATTTAAGGGTTTTGCGCTTTCCTACGTGCAACCACACCTTAAAAATTTTTTTTTTTTTATCAAATTTTCATATTTTTGTTTTGACTCTTTATCCTTTTTGCGTAATTTTTTTTTGCTCTTTTTACCCATTTCTAGGCGCTTTTCTCCATTCACTGACAACAACAAAAACTACTGAAAGCGATTATTTATTTATTTTTTACCAATTGGCAAAAGGGAATAAAGAAGTTTATTTATACATATGTATATCAATGTAACTCGTAGTCGCGGCGGACATATGCTGGAAATCATATTTAAAAAATAAATGCTATGAAAATATCTACCAGATTATAATAAAAAATATTTAATTCCAACAATATATCTGGGTTATATTATCTTTTTAAATCTCATGCAGCAAAAAAAACAGCCGATATTTGTTCCATTATTTAAAATGGAGCATTAAATTATGACTGTGAGCAGCCACATTTCTCCACGTTATTATTTTAAAACATATGACCTTGTAAGTAACACAGTTGAATTACCAATGAATCTATGTAAAGTATGGTGTCAAATTACAGTTCGAATAAATCTTTGTATACGAGTATACTGGAGTGTGATTCTTCCTTCATTTGGAGCTACTGAAGATTAGGAGAAATAACAAATGAATATTTATAATTCCCCACTTGCTTGTACCTTCCACTTAAGTACTCGCTTTTTCTAAAAAAATTAAACCTTTAATTTAATTTTAAATATTCAACAAAACCAGTTCAGAATGCTACAGAGCTCTCCTTCTTAGTTTAGTTTGCACATATACCCAACCGTTTTATTTGTTCTTGTTTCACAACATTGCTTCTACATGGTTTTCAACTTAAAAAAACGAACTTAATAAAAAGTAATTCAATTAGTCAGTTTTTCAGTAAGTAAAATAATTAAATTATAATAGCAATTACAACAATAACTGACATATGCAAAATCACAAGAGAGTAATTTTTTTTGAGGCTTAACATGAATCGAATGTAGAGAAATATCGACAACTTTTTTAATTAACTAATTTAAAGAAGTACATGCATATCTATAAATAATTTAGAAATGAAGGGACAGTAGGGTACAACAATTCTAAAAATGTTTTCCTTCCACGATCCGAGTCTGGGAGATTGAGTTTAAAATTTTATTTGTTTATTTTCATAATTTTGAAATAAGAAATAATTGTCGTTTAGTAGGCATGTGTTCGAAGTCTCCACCTCCAGCAGTCGTTAAAAATAGTAATGTACATATGTATGGCACGAAATCCATGTAACTGACATTGAGAAAATATTTTTTATTGAAACAGAGAAACCGTTTTTATTATTCAGTTTTATATTATTCTCAAAATGTATAAAGCTATTATTAATCGCTTTTTAAATTCCGTTGATATAAAACAATATGTATCGTCCAAAAAAAATACTGCTAACACTTTTATAATCTGCTCTTAATAAGCTTTCAATAGACATATAATAGTCGTATTATAGTCTCTGTTTAGTAAGTAATATAACACTACAAATATAGGGTTAGATAAAATACACCTTCACTGAAACTGCTGTAGCATCTTCCCTGAGTAACAATTGAATATACCAAAGACAGTTTTGAAATCCTTGGAGTATCAGCTTTCAGAAAATGTGCCACAGTAACATGCATCTTTTCTAGAAGTAGGGCAGGTAGCACCCCAAAAGTGCCTATGTTGAGAGAGCTACTACATTTAGTCCATTACGATAAAAAAGAAAATTTATGAAAAATAAGTAATATGTAGTGTTTTCTTCAAATTTTTAAAAAAAAATAGTTATTTAATTGTTTTATTTAAAAAAATAATGATTTTTAAATTACGCTTTTTTAACAGTGCAGTGGAACATAGTTCACAGCAGTGTGGGACGTATTTAACTTACAAATTTATCTTCACACCCTCAAATATTTATCATGTCTATTCTTTTTGAAGTAAATTGTAAATATTATGTTATAAAATAGACTCGTGTATTTGGTATATTCTACATATTTTAAATAAACTTTCAGTTTCCAGACCAATTTTCTGAAAATAACAAATACCACAAACTGAAAATGCATAATGGCGATGGCTCGATGGACGGTAGTCTGCACGTTCACTACAAAACCAAAAAACAGACCTGGGTTCAACCCCAGTTTCAGACAAAAAAATTTTTAAAATAAAAATAAACATCTCGCATTTTTCTGATGTGCATTAGTGTGCATTAGTGTGTCTTTGTGTGTTAGTTGTTTTCGGAAGGTTTCAGTGCCGAAGGCATAGTCACTGGTCACTGAACAATACCGGCTTCAGCTGATAGCAATCCACAATCACATCAGAACGCCCTCCTTCGTCGGTATTGTGTAGCACCGGCGAAGTAAAATAATAATGAAAATGGCTATTAAACCAAAGCTTCAGCGCTGCTACGAGTATAAAAAACTATAGAACGTGCGAAAGCAGTGCTGCAAAATAATTAATTAAGCTTCACCCCCTGTCGTTTCTCCTACTATCCCTTTCCTATAGTTCCCAGCACAATGCTTCGCATGTGTAGGAGTCATCTCCTGAGTGCTGGTCCTAGATAAAAAAAAAAAAATTTCCAATAGAATGTTAGAAAAAAAATTATTTGTTTATTGACATATTAATTTTTCATCCTTGTAGACCTTTCTGTGGCAATCCCATATGTAAGTAGGGAATATCCCTTAACACTGGTTAAATATTAACAAAAAATTTCGGACCGAATCAATCGTTTTAAATTACTTGTATTTGCTTTTTTCTTGAAAAAAAAGAATAAAGGAAATTAAATAAAATCCATTTATATAAAATGAATTTTCACACATTCTGTCTTTTCTTGCAGGTTTTAATTCAACAAAAAACACAAAAATGGTCAAAACATTTCAATCTTATTTACCGTCTACCAATCGGACTTATTCATGTGTTCACTGTCGAGCTCATTTGGCATCACACGATGAGCTAATCTCAAAATCTTTTCAGGGTAGCCAAGGACCTGCGTATCTCTTTAATTCTGTTGTAAATGTGGCCTGTGGCCAAACAGAAGAAAGAGTACTGCTTACCGGTCTTCATGCAGTGGCCGACATATATTGTGAATGTTGCAAGACACCGCTGGGTTGGAAATATGAACATGCCTACGAGTCAAGCCAAAAATATAAAGAGGGCAAATACATAATAGAATTGGCACATATGATTAAGGAAAATGGGTGGGATTGAACTCCGAGCAGAGTCAAATATTCGATTCATTCAAAATGAATGTTAACTATTGCGAGCTGCTGAAAGGTGATCAAATTTGGACAAAACAGGAAGGACCTTTTATTCTTATTTTTGTTGGGACAGTTCTAAGGGAGAAATAGTGGTTCGGATATTAGTTAATAATCTATATAACATCAACACAACATTCAACCAAATACGTATTATTATCAACACAAATCATGCATGGAACTCATAAGTCTGATCAACTGTAAAACTGAGTAAAAACACAGATGCGTAATTTGTTGTAACCAGAACAACTGGAGAATTGCTTGCAAAAATCCATAGCAAGAGGTTTGATTGAACTGTGTGTATATTTGTGTGTTTTACTACTTTATAAAAATATTAACGAGTATTTTATAAGTAGGAAATAATGTTTTTTAAATCATTTATAAAAAATTCGTAGTTATTTTTAAATTATTAATGAAAGAGCATTAAAATTCTAATGTAGAAGAGTTAATTCAGCTGAAAAAGAAAATCATTTACATTTAATCTTTAATTAAATCAATTGTAATAGTAATGACACCAACATCACCCACCTAAGAACACAGCAAAACTATCGAACACATTCATCTTCGAAATTCCCTACTTTATTTGGATATTTGGTTTCTGGTTTTGGTTCTACACTCTCAGCCTTTATATCTCCCTTACTAAGAATAACTGCGATTTCGAAATTGTTTTGGACCAAAGTCTACAAAAACAAAGATATATAAAAACATAAACGAAGTCATATGTATGCGCTATTAAATAATAAAAATTTAAATATTTTTTCTATTAAATAGATTGCGCTTTGAAAAATTATATTTCTCGAAAATGGAAAGTTTTAAAACTTTTATGTTGAAAGTACTAAGGAAGCGAAAACATTCTCCTACATTGAAATACATTTCCAAGTACAGAGTTTATCGTTCACGTAGTTTCTTTTGAATCACGTGGTTAATAATATTTTGTTTAATACACTTTTCTTTTTTATTATAGCGAAAACCGTTTGATGTGATAATTACTTTCATAATTTGATTATTTTATAGAGAGAGTTAATATTTTTTGAGTTTAAGCGAAAAATATGTTTAAAGTTTCTACCTTTTAGTATGTGATTTGTGAAACGAACAAGGAAAATTGATTTCCGACAACACTTGGGTAAAAATACCTCCAAGTTAAGTTTGTCTTTGAATGATTGCATATTCTCAAATTAGTAGTTATTGTATTTTAGGTCTTTCTTTATTCGTTCGAAAATATGTCTGTAAATTACCTAATTATATTGATTTAAAAATCTTAAAATCGCTTTTTGTTCGTCACTTTTTCTTAAGAAGTGCAAAAATTCCAATTTATAAAGTTGTTTCTGCATTTAATTAAATTGTGTTCATTTTGTGTGTCCGAAAATTTATTTCCATATCCAAATTAGGCTTCAAATAAAATTCTTCACTAGTCGGAGAATGTTTCGTTTCGGAAATAAAAATGTTTTTTTTCATTTTGAAATTCTTATAATTGTTTATGTGGAATAAGTTAATACCATGGGGTAATTTACCGCATTCGAGATCGAATGAACTTTCAATACATTTCTATAGAATTTTGTTCGAAATTTCGAATCGTAATTTTTCCTCTGTTCTGAACAGTAAACGATTTCATATCGCATAATTTTTGGCTTTGTAATGATTCCGAAATCGAAATCATATGGCAACGAGTTATTTTTCATTTCGACATCCAAAGTAATATTTGGCAATCACAAAGTACAATGATTTCGTGTTTGTTTTTTAAATATAATAACTAATTTTACCAAAAGAAAAATTAATAAATGATATATAAAGTATTATGTATAAACAAATATATTTAAGAAATTAATTATCCCGGGTACACAGTTGATGAATTTATGTTGTAATAAAAGTAAAATTCCTTCTATGAAACGAGGTGCTTAATTTTTCACTTTGACATTCACTGTGATATACATTTTTCAGTTGTGAACTAATTTGTAATAATATATTATATTAGATGATCGTTTGAAAATCATATGATTCTAAAAATTTTATTCATAGAATACCTTTTTAGGGATTTGAAAATTCAGGAAACCTATAAAAAATTGTTACAAGGTGTTTCCAATTATATTTTGGTTATTTCGAACAATCTATCGATCCAGTTGTTGAGAGTGTCCAATGAATTAAAAAAAATGACTTAACTTCCAATGAATTATTTTAATTTATTTTTATTAATTTTTCGCCAAAACTCCTTCAATATATCTCCTGCTCTCTCTATCTCTCTCTAAATATCTATTCGTGAACACATGCAATCAATATATGTACATACTACATATTTTAATACATAAAACTCAAAATCATAAATAAATATTTAAATAAAGAACGAAGTAATTTATGTCATAATAAAAAAATTTATGAAAATTAAAATGTATTAAATGAAGAACAACAATAGAATATATTAATTATTGCATAGTAATTTCTATTTTCAAATAGCAAAAAAATTAGCTTATAGTTTTAATTGAGCAAAAACGGAAGAAAATTGGAATTGGAAATTGTTTTTTTGTAAAACAACGTTATAAAAATAATAAAAAGAAAAATGTTAAAGAATATAACAACATTAAATTTAGAAATTGAAATATTGCTTGCGAGGCGGTTATAAAAATTATAAAGAAATGAGAAATTCAACGTAAAGTTGATATTGAATAAAACCACCAGAAATGGAAGTTTAAGGTTATAAAATAAATGCGAAATACTTAAATGTTGGATAAAATACTTTATCGCTTTAACTATTATTAAAAAAAACCATACAAAACATAGAAATAAACTGCAGTTTAATTGAAGAAATAAATTATAAAAAAATACTGAATAATTGAATTTGTTTGAACAAGCAATTTTAATGGATTTAAAAGTTTTAGAAATTAATTTACGCATATATGTATTTAAAGACAAAGAAATTTACATGTGCATATGTATCTAAAACTAAGTTAAGCGGATCTGTATTTTATCCAATAATGAAGGGGTTTTTTTAGTCTTGTTCTGGATTCTGCAATTAAAAAGAAAAGTATGAAATTAAAACTTCAGTTAATTTTTGCATTTTATATGAAAATTTTTATGTTTAATACGGCCAACGTATCAGCCGTACTTGGCGGCAAAAGAAAAGTATATAATATATTCTATATTATTCCATTTATGTAAAATAATAAACTTAATACTAAATTTTTAATCATAGAGCTTTTCATAGATTCATAAATAAAAATTTATGAAAAGTTTCACGCTGCCGAAACTTAAGATCTTGAATCCTTTTGCAAAATAAATTTTATTTTAATAGCTCAATTCACTGTTCGAAGGAAATACCTGTAGCTTTAATATAACAACAAATAAATGCTTTGATTTACAAAGATCTAAAAGTTCTACAATAATAATTCACTACGCAGCGTGAACGATTGTTGTGCTGTAAAATCTTTTTTAGAGCATAAAAATTCTGCAATTTGTTGCAGAATTTGGTAGGACTATAATTCACAGAATAATTGTAGAAGTGCTCATTATTGAAAAGTACATGCTATTAATACAGATGGAATATTTTAATAATGATGAAAGAACATCAAATTTCGATACCTGAAGCATTTCTGCATAGTCGGGCTCAATAATGTAACCAACATTGGCTTCGCTAACAAAATCTTTTCAGCCGAAACTAAACTGTTTTTATTGCGCAAATCTGTATTTCAAATGTATCCAGAACAAAGACTAATGGAATTATAACCGAAAACATACGACTTTAAAAAATGTTTATATATCTCCATGAGATATGAAAACTTATAAATTGGATTCTAAGGAATTTTGTAAGGAAATCAAATTTTTAGAAATGAAATTGGAAAAATTTTATTATCAGTCTAATGACTCTCCATTTATAATAACTTATTTTGATCTCATTTATATATATTTTTTTTTTTGTTTCAAAATTGAGTATCTAACCTTAAACTTAGTTTACAAATTTGGCCAATAAACTTTTATAGCAAGCAAAAAATTCGAACAACCTGTTAATTTGATTTTGAGAAAGCTAAAAGAATTTAAAAGCAGTAAAAATGAATTTGGAAAATTTGATAACTGAGATCATTTTTGAATTGAAGGCTAATTAAATTCAAAATATGCGTCGCTTTCACAATGGTCGAAATAGAATAATCATTTTTATATAAGTAATATATACTTATATACTATATAAGAGATTATTCGCCATTTATTCACATTTTTATGTGTAAAAATTGTACTATGGCAAAAACTTCGGCTTATGCAGACCATGCAGAGATGTAATAATTTAATAATTCTTAATTTTGTTATTCTTTTCGCTTTCTTTTAATTCTGATAGTACTTTACTTTTTTTAAATTATATAAACAAGTAATGAGAATAAAATGTTTGTACTATTGCTAATTATACTAATTTTTGGCCTTAACTTGTTATTACAAAAAAAAAAAAAATCTTGAAACATACAGAATGAAAACTAACAAAGCAAATAAATGAAAAATTCTTATAAAAAACATTGTAACTGCCAAGAACTTTAAAATGTTAAATGTTCTCTAAATGTTAGTGAAATATTTCAAAAAGGATTTAAACTAAAAATTATTTAAAAAAAAAACAAATTACTAGCATAACAAATACAAATACAAAATTAAATTAAAATATTTATAATGAACGAGCAATTAGAACAGCAACTGCAACAAAAACAACTTATATGTTGAAAATTGATTACATGATAATTGTTTTTAATAAATATTCGAATTAACGTTTTAGTTGTTGCTATAAAAAATCTAAAATTCGTACGAGCTTAATAGAAACTGATGTGGAAAAATATGTATATTAATTAATTAAAACAACTTATTAAACTAAAAACCTTTATGAAAATCTAGATTTTTTTGCAAATTCAAATATAAATTAAAAAGTTCATATTGTAACAGGAAAAAGTGCAAATATAAACTATTTGTGTTAAATATGTATATACCCTGTAGCAAGCCTGGCGGAAAGTGTACACAAGTCATCACTTTTAACTATCAGTTTAGTGAATTTTTAATGACGTTGTCAACTCTTTTAATTTTACATTTCCAAAGCAGACACGTTTTTGACAGCTCAAAACGAATTTTTCCATTGTCCCATTTTCTTGTGTTGAAAATAATTGCGGCTGAACGCAAAATAAAATTTTTCTTAAAAAATATAATTGCTTTTTCTGCAACTACTAATATAGTGGATATTTAGTAAAACGTTTCATAAGGCTTGCCTAAAATTACTAAAATTTACTAATGAGTTCCAGTTCTTAATATGGTCCCAAAAATACCTACATACATATATATGTACTACTATTACTGACTAAAATGCTGCAACGTCAGTAGTAGAACTTTGTACAAATAAAAAATTATACCGTTAATTTTTTTGTGTACAAAGTTCTAGTTTTAAAGAAAAAGAATTTAATTTGTGGAACATAAAACTGGGTACCTTGCCATTGCAGTTTTACTATTGTCATTTCCTTGCAGGGCACATATACATATATTTATACACACACATATGTATGTGGGTATTTAAACATTTAAAAAATGTAGCAACAAACTTTAAACCCCCAAAAGTGTTTTATAATTACAAGGAATAAAACAAAAATATTTACAACATTAAATGATAATAATAATGAAACATACTGCCCAATATGTTAAAACTAAAAATATAACAAGCTTCATAATAGAAAATAGTTTTTTTTTATTGTAATTGTTGAGCATATGTAAATACCAGGGTACGGATTGGTACACCCATGTGCTGTACATGGAAATTTGCTTCTGGTTAGGAAAAAAAAAACATTAAATTTAACAATTACTTCAACTTCCGTAATTTAATTACTGTTGGCTTGGTACAAAGATTATCTACACGGTTTCATAAAATAAAATACATATTTACGCCGTACATATAAAAATGTTAATTATACGAAGAAAAAAAAAATAGTAAATGAAATCTATATTTGTGGAGTGAAAGGTTTCGGAATTACCTCCGAATTTATGCTTCTGTGTATATTTTCTTTACACAGTTGAAAAAAATGTGAAATTTCGATTACGATTAGTATTCAATTATATTACTGTTCAAAAAGAATCGTAATGATTATACAATTATCTTGTAGACAATTTCTTATTAGTGATTGATAGAATCTAAAAAGATTCAAGATTAATTCAAATTACTCAAAATAATCAAAAAGAATCAAGAGTAATCAAAGAAAGTAATCCCGATTACTTTTGATTCTTTTTGATTATTTTCCATATATTCGCATTTTCACACTAATTTAAATTTAAAGTCATTTCCAACGAAACTAGCTAACAATTTTTCTTAATTTTTATAAAACTTTAACGTTTAATTCTTCTATATAATTAATAGGCAAACACGTTTTTTGTAATATCTTTAACGACTACTACTGCTTGGATTTTGAAAAGTTATACATAGACGGACTAAAATATTCAGTATTTTCAAGAAATCCCGATTCTTTTTAGAATTTTTGTAATCGTAATCAAAAACTAATCGTGAGAAATTAAAAATAATCGTATTGTAATCATTTCTTAACCTTAAAATACAACATAATTTTTGTAATTACTAATCATTAATTTACACTTATAGTTGAAAGCTGATGTCTTATAAAAATCTACTCGCCAGTTGTATGAAGTTACGCATTTTGTTCAATATACTTATATGTATGCATGCGCAGATATATGCATGAATTACCATGATATTCTGCTTTCCGTAAGGTATTCACCCAAAATACTATCCACATTGTTAACTTCAATATTGATAACATGATTACTTCTGTCCTTTTATTATTATTTGTTTTATTAGTTTTATTATTATAATAATATTCACCTATATTGCAGTTGTCAAAGTCGACATCGACACCTCTCAAATCGGAATGCGATTGCTTTGAGTTCAAAGCTTAATTGACATTTATCAGAAATATGAAGTTTTGTAAATTTGAAATAAGCGCCGTAGCATATCGACATAACCGATGCTAATTTTTGGAGTCGACGTCGATGTTGGCTATTGGAATAAGGGTGATTATCTTATTTTCATTGAGAAAGTATGCATATCTGCACAATAGGAACTTTCATATAATTTAATATCCATGACGGTTTTTAGCTTCGTAATTTTATAAATATAAAACCTCTATGATGAAAGGGAAAATTTGAATGAATTTTTTTTAGCAAATGTGTCATAATCTGGACGAGAACAAACATTCACACCTGATAATTTATTTTATTTGAAGCGAAAAAATTATATACATAATTAAAAATTTATAGCACAATACGGTTAACATTGCAAAACTGCAACCACAAAGAAACCTGTGTATGTGAAATTTGTTTTAAAATTTTCTTATTAAAATACAAACTGATATTGTGGTTATATTTGCACATGTTTAACTTAATTGAATGGTTATTAACTTGAGTTTTTTTTCCTTGTCAATGCGTCGGCGGAAAAGAAATTTTAAAGGATTTTTAAAAGGGTTTTCGATCGGTATCGGATGCCCTATAATCTTATTATTATGATCGATGCAAATTCCTATCCAAATATCTTTTATTGTTTGTGTGTATGAGCCTGTGCTATTCTTCCCAGCATATGACTACCCTTGACAACTTTGTTTCGAAAAAGCTGACGCACTTATTTGTTAAATTCACAACCCTATTGGATTATTGCATCCCAGTAGAAAATATTAGACGTCAATCTTTAGAAACTACTTTTGAACTACTTCCGAAGTATCAATAACTGTTTATTTTCGACTTCTCAGGAGGTTTTTAAGAACAACATCCATATAATTATTATGCAAGTGATTTTATTGTACAGAATTAGTGTTCCTTTTTAAAGTACTCCCGATGTTTCTTTAATTATTATTATTTACTTATTTACCACATGTTTATTTGTAACAAATATAAATATTCTATAAAAAGTGAATATCTTATACATATAAGTTAAAATATCAACTTTCATAGTAGGTGTAAGCAGGAATGATAGAAATAAGTATTACGCCACCAGGCAAACGTAATAAAATTGTTCTGTGCATGTAGGAGCTGTGACGTCTCACAAAGTGTGTTCTAATTGGCTAATACGTGGTTGGCCTGGAATTATTATATTTATATGTAAACATATAGTTTTTGTATAATTTTAATTGTTTTATAATTTTTCATTTGTATTTCATATGAAATATGACTCCAAATTCGTTGTTAATTAAATAACCTATTTAATAATTTTTTTCAGCATTCCCTCAGTAGATTTATAGCTGTCAACTATCGCATAATCAGGTATGTGATGGAAATCGATTGATTTGAAAAGTAAATCGTCTTTTGAAATCGACAATAGTGTGATGAATTTCGATCGATTTCATATTCCATATTTGTTTCGTTTTCACTTATCTTCTCCAAATACAACTGTATAAAATCTAATAATACAACTGTAAAATATGTAAGCATATGTGTATGTGAGTGACGTTTGTAAAAAATATTTAAACAAAATAACAAAATAAAATTTGTATCAACATATTTTATCATTTTTATTTATAAAATGCTTTTTTTTTTGCTGCGGTTTCGCTAATTCTCTTAGAAGAAAATAATAGGATGAATAGCGAAAATATTCTAAGAAAACGTTTAAGAGATAAATCGGATCCCTTAAATTTGCCACATGAAATATGGGTATTTTAATTTTTAAATTTCACTTCTATATTAACTAGTATTTATTTAAATAGATTTGTTGAATATTTTCGTTTAAATAAGGACGAATTTATAATCATTTTTAATTTTTTTTTTTACGTTTTTTGCATATTTCCTTACATTTTGTTCAAGTAAAATTAAACGATTTGAAAACGAATCTAAACTGGTATTATCGAAATGCGTCACATGTTAAAAACGTATTTTTTTCAATAAAACAAGATGGAATATGAAATCGCCACAACAAAGCGTCACATATAAATTCATCACACTATTTGCCGATTTCAAAACGTTTTAACTCCGAAAACGATTTTCATCACATACTTGATTATATACATTTGATCAATGAAAATGGTTACCTTTAACGGGGAACTACTGCGTCATGTGAGAGCAATCAAGCGCGAGGCGTAATCTTTATTTCCATCATTTTTGGGAGTAATGAAAAATTTGTTATATTGCACCTATTCAAAAATGCATTACTTCGTATTCAATGAACCGGCTTAAAAAAAAATTGAACTTCCGGCAATGACAACCCTATGGAAAAAGAAGTAGAATTGATCCGCTTATGCACTACTTCCGCATCACAACTTCGGCGGCATCTTATTGACTTCTTTGTGATTGGTTGTATCGTTTTATTAATTTTCTTTCGATAAAAACTCGTGGAAAATTTCTAAATATTAGTATCAGGCATTTGTGAATAGTAACAAAATCTCAAAAGAACATCCTTCGGAAAAAAAACTGCTCACAATCGAAAATTTTGCATGATACCAAGTTCAAAATAAATTGGTTATTTTCTGGCGAATAAGCAATTGAATAAAAGTAAAAAAAAATATTGTTATATTTGAATCGAGAAGATGGCATTGGCTGAGGTACTTAGCTCGTAGATTACAAAACCAAAGATGCTGTGTTTCGAGCTCAGTATCCGACTAAAAGTAACTTCGGTATTGTGTAGCATAAAAAATAAAAATAGTTAATAACTAAACACAGTTTTAGAATTGAATAAATAAAGAACGTGCAACGTGCAGAAACTCCTACTTCTCTTTGTGTATACATAAACGTAAATTTAAAGAATCAACAAGAAATATGAAGAGGGTAAAGATATTGATGAATTTGAATCAGAAATATGATAATGGAAGATTTTATGTGCTTAGAGAAATTAAAACAAAAAAAAAAAACAGATCCGGAAATTTTTATACAGTCACCTTAGTGGATATAGAAAGGCTTAACTATTTATTTTTCATTAAATCGAGGTTTTTGCAAGCTTTGGCAAATAATTCTATAATACACAGTTGATGAAATAAAATGTTGTGCTCCGACTGAAAATTGTTTGGACAGCGTAATACAAAGCGGAATAGTGAAAAATTATCACAGCTATACAACTTCAATTTTCCTTTCAGTGTAGTAGGAAAAATGGTAGTTAGGTTTTTTTCTATATTAAAATCAGAAATAAAATTAATATATAACCATAATATAAGACGGTAAAAATGTTGTTTTACAAGGTCGGGTTAAACTTTTGAACAATTAAATGTAGACAACGATGTCACTTGAATTAAAATCCCCAATAATTCTGTGAGATTTTTATAGATCAACGTCTATGTCACTGATATAATATATTATATATTTAACACATGATTGGAAGAAATACATATCGTCATATAAAATACAAAACAGAGCAACATCACAATTCAAAAGTTTACAGTGGAAGCAAAAAAAAAAAAACACAGCGTAACTGCATATGATGATACGTTATTTTGCACTTTGGTTATAACTTGATTATTTGTTATAGCAGAAGTTTTGTACGCATATGCTATGTGACGTATTGAATCGAAATCAAATTTGAATTTCTTGAACTACGTTATTTTGCATTTTAGATGGCGATATAATAAATAAATCTTTGATTTCAGAACATTCCTCTCCGTATATCACAAACATAATGGAAAAAAACCAATCAAATTTTTGGGAAGATTAAAAAAGAAATAATAAAGAGTAACAATATTTCGCAAAAAATTTTAAACAGTAATTTAAGCAGAAAAACAATAAAAAAGATTCCTTTTAAAAACAGGAATTCATATTCCGCTATCTTTTTATTTAATATAATTAATATAATTAAAATAATTATGTGCATATATGTTTGAAAAATAAAAATATAATTAAATACCGAAATACTATATTTAAAATTAAACTTTATACATAATTAAAAAGCATCAAAGAAAATTTAAAATCAAGAAAGTCTATTTTCTCTACTTAAAAAACAAAAAATTATTACAGAATTGTAAGCCGAAACAAATAAATAGATACATATGAAAAAAAATATAATTGAAAAATTATAGAAAAAGTATATTTTAGTATTAAATGAAAATCAACACAATTAACAACTGCAACCTACCAATCAGTCAACACAACCCACTTTCATTCATTCGAAAAAAGATACAAACGAAATCGTCTATAAAGAAACCTTAAAATACATTCATGATTATTTTTAAATTTTACACGTGTTTATAATTTTTAAATTTAGATTTTAATCATTTTGAAATTTTAGATAATATTTCATATATACATTTACATAAGTCATTAATATCATCATATACATTACAACATATATGTACATACATACAAAATATAAAAAAAAAAAAAATTAGTTAACGAATTGCATAAAATATATTTTCATGTGCATATTTTTTATGTCGGAATTTATTATAAAGTTTAGAAATACATAAATGCATACTATACATACATACATACATACATTTAGAACGTAACATAATAAGTTTTATTTCAAATTTAAGAGCAAAGTGATATAAATTATAAAAGTATTTAAATAAATATAAACAAAAAATATTATTCAAGTATTGTTTTATTTTTCTTAATAATAATTGCGAGACTAGAAGGCTTTTCATTCTCTCTTTGCTTATTCTTTTATTGCGTTTTTAAATACGTTATGTTATTTCAGTTAATTAAATATCTACCCTCTTTATCTGTTATTGTTTAAAGAATTACTTAAAAAGTCAAGTATATAAATAAACAAGAAGATATTTTTATATTTACATACATACGAGTATTTAAATATATAAAATTAGATAACATAGCAATGTAGGAAGTTTATGGGAGAATGAGTAAAATTTTCACACATCAACCAAGAAGCTATATTTGATTATAATTAGAATTGGATTAGGAAATAAAATAAAAAATGTTACAGAAACTGTTAGGTTAGGTTAAATACAGAATAGTAGTACCCCAGTATCTAAGATAAAAGAAAGAGTAAATAAGAAAGAATAGAAAACAGTAGTAAGGAAGAAGAATAAGAATAAATACAGCCAACCTATGATCATAATGAAGCCCCTGATATACACTAAATAACTGTCCGCGATGTATTACTTAGCGCCACCTGGACTTCGCTGCCCAGTCATCTCATCCTGCTTCACTGCAAGCAAGGGCAGTGATAATGTTTTTCGTGGTCTCGTTGTGATCCTTGCACAACGTGCAAAGAGGTGAAGCTTCACCTTCTGGCATCTATCTCTCTATACATTTCCTCCAGTTCCAGCGCAACGCATTGCATTTGTAGGGATTATCTCCGGGGTGCTGGTCCAAGAAAAAAAATATAGTTAGCTTAATGTGAAGCACGTGACAACAAATTTTTTTTTTAATTTACAGGAAGCACAAAACTCGTTTAACTCAAAAACAAAGGCTTTTAATAAGTAGTATCATTTATAACTTAGCACATTTGTTATTTATAACTTCGTATTTTTTAAGTTTCCCTAACACAATTTTTTGCTTTTATTTCTTCTTTTATTGGTAAATACATTTATTTTATAATTATTTGTATCTGCTTGTCGTATGGTTAATGTAAATTTCGTTAGTGCTTATACCACCTCATCTGTACACCTTCAACCAAAGTTTCGAAAATGATAAAAAGTTGCAAATGTTTATTTAAAAACTCCAAAAAAATATTTGAGAATTACTGAATATACCAACAGGAAAAACTAATTAGTCTTTGGAAAAATTATTCGTTACTATATTCGTTAATCATTAAACGTTCTATTTGAATTGCATATATGCAACATTTAATAAATAAATAAATTACTTTCATTTAAAAGAACTTTAATGCATTTTTTCAATAATTTTCACAAATATGAATGTAATTTTCTTTTTAGAATTTTTACAACATTTTCCAGGTTTGGTATTCTTTTTTTCGTTTTATATTCAATCCATTTACAGCGGTAAACGTCGTCATATCTACTACATATGTCTTTATCTATTACGAAAAACATGAGTTAAGTTAAAACAAATATAGGGGCAAAAAATTATTTCCTTAATAAGATATTGACAATAATAAAGATAATAAAGTCAAAAATGTTCTACAGGGTGGCACAGAAGGAGCTATATGGTTTGAATTCTTTATAACTTTTTTAATTATTATTTTTTCTTTGTTTTTTTTCAGCATATTGTGAAGAAGACTTGTGGAATTAATTAGAAACATTCGAAATGAAATTATGGTCATTAAACCCGAAATTTTGCTAAAAGTTATGGAAAATATGCTAAAAAGAGCACGTATGTATGTGCGAAGCAGAAAATGGACATCACTTACAGGATATCATTTTTCAAAGCTAATTGCAAAAATTCCGCAATAATATACTGTATTTAAAAAAAAAATTTAATAATCGCATAAATACAAAAGTTATAAACTATTTAAACCATATAGGTCTTTTTGTGCCACCGTGTATCTCTAAATCCTGTATCTGCAAACCAATATTTTTGGAAATTTTATCGCCTTGAATTATTAATTACAAATAACGTATTAAGGACTTAAAGCAAATTTTTAAATCATTTTCTCCGATTTTTTTCAGATTTTTTGGTAATTTTCATAATATAAATAAATTAAGACATCTTTAACGACGGGTACAAACAACAGTAAGTCTTTGAAGACATTTTGAAGTGAGCTCAATATAAATGGTTGACAAAATTTTCACACAAATAAAAAGAAACGCATACAAATGGCGCCGATGTCACACAAGACCTGTAGCTCGTTTCTGTATTTCTCGCATCGTAAAATTTCTTGCATGGAACGAGGGAATTGTAACAAAAAGAGTATAAATTGAAGCAAAACATGGTTTTTCTCACACAAGTGTTTATGTATCTTTACATTGCGAGAATTAACTGTCATTTAAATAATTTTCCATCAATTATTGGAAGGATGTGAGAAAAGTGTTTCTGTACCAACGTTTTGTGAAAAGTTTCTCATGAGAACTGTTAAAACAATTCACATTTCAAATTGGTGCGAGAACAGCAAATTAGAAATTTATAGAAATATTTCCTGCGTACTTTATTAAATAAATAACGTAATATGGAGTCCAAATCAGCTGAAAAGGTGAGTAATAAAATGTGTTTGTAAATTATTTCTTTAATTTAAAAAATAAAAAGAATATCTAAACAACAAAAACAAAAGCTAGTGGACTACAGTCATCCAATTTAGAATTTGGTAGAGGTCAGTTTGACAAATTAAACGCAAATTGTAACTTCAAGGGGCAATGGGAGGCACTAAAAGTGTATGTTCAGCTGTTATTATTGCTGCACTATACATTTTGTTCGGATTTTTACCATATTTTTTCTTTATATTTAATTCCAATTTTTTTAACTTTTCACTGTTTACTTGTTTTTCTTTTATTTATTTCTTTTGTTGACGTTTGACTTGAATTTGACACTTAATTACTGGAAATATTCCAGTAACAACAGAATCAGTATTGTCTGTTTTCGCATTCAAATACACAAATAGAGAAACGATGAAATTTTTTGTTTCACACTTCATGTGAGTAATTTTGCGATGCGGGAAATACAGAAACGAGCTACAGCATAGCGATAATGTCGCTCAGCTTATCGTTGACTTTTCGCAAAGACAGATTGTCCTTAACAAACTTTTATTAAAGACGAAACATGGGACATTGTCGCTCAGATTGTCCTCAACTAAGTTGAATTGTCCTCAATTTGTCATGAATGATAATTTTCTTTTATATTGTCGATTAGAAAAGCTAATCAACAGACAATATGCCGTACATTAATCGTTGAAGACAATGTCGCGTTTGACGATTTGGCCAACTGGGTATACAAATGTATTTGGGATGATTAAGTCGTAATTCGGTCAAGGCAATTTTTATGATTTAATATACATATTAATATAACGTCACGGTAATAATTTACAGTTAATGAATAAACTAAACAAACTATGAATATATAATACTCGCTGTTCACTTATCAATAATTTAATTTAATGCGTACTAATAAAATATATATTTACATATGTATGTACATATATATATATATTTATATATATATTTTTATATATTATATATTATTTATATATAATATTTATATATATTTATTTATATATATGTTTTTTTTTGTTCTTGGACTAGTACTAGGGGGCTGTGTCCTAGGTGTTGGGAAGAGAGATATGAGGGCAGTGTTTATGGTCATTAGGCTTGAATTTGCACATTATCGCAACAGGGACGGGGAAGTATTCTGCTTGTTACTGTACCATTACAGCTTCAAAGGTCCTATTAACTTTAAATGGTACACGCAATCACTGTGCGTTCGCTATAGTGTTCAGTAAAACCGGTATGCTGGTATCTGGTTTATGCTGGTACCAGATAAAGAAAAAAAATTATTATACCAGATTTATATTTACCTCGACTCAGTATTCGTAACAGCAGGTATTAAGTACATACATATGTATGTACAGATATGTTTGTACATATGACTCAGTCTTTCATACCTCACGTTGTTATTTGATCCCGTTCGCGATCGAAGCGAATTTAAGTCGATCTAATGCATTTTCTATATACAGTAGAATCACGAAAAAGTGAAGCGCAAAGAAAACGCTGGTCTTTGACACCATTTAAAATGAACGTTGGCGATTTCACAATCATGCGACTGTCAGAAGATACAAGACATTTTGATTTTTTTTATTGTTGTTTTGAATATCAATAGCCGTACGTGTATGTTCACTCGTCTTATGTCAACAGGTAGTAAATTTTATAATTGTATAAAAGTGTTGCAATGCGTTTCTAAACAAAAATATGAAAAGTGCCATAAAACGAGCCCGTATAGCAATCAATTGTGACGGCGCCCATTTGGCCGATATCATCTTCTCGACATGACCAATAAAATTCTAAAAGTTCAGATAAACATAATCAAAAAACAGAATCAAAATTTTTCATTTAGAAAAAACATGAGAGCCAAACAACATCGGATGACTTCTTTTGGCCCACCTTGTACATATATGTATATATATATATATATGTATATACCCTATACTTAACTCGATTCTTTTTTAAAAATGGCCGGTGTGAATTGTTGTTTCAGAATTATCTATTTGTATCACCCTTATCACGAAAAAACTCTCAAATTGTTCCCATAATAAATTTTTTGTAACTAAATCACAAAGTGAAAAAATTCGGCATTGCCAATGTTTACTCCCATCAATTACTTTACAAAATAAATTGTAATTAGTAATTGATACATAATTTTATTTTATTGTAATATACGTAATGTAATTAGTAATTTCTGTTTTCTTGTATTGATATGTGATTCGAAAAAAAATTCGAACTCTGTGCTTAACTCTGTGTTCTTTCGGGATTCTACTGTACATGCTTACAGTTGCAAACACAATTTGCAAAATTCCTCTTAAAAAAATATATTCATGAAAAAAAATTTGCGAAATTCATGAAACTAACCTCCCTAACTAGGGAGGTATAATTTTAATATTGACAGGTATGCGAAAATTGTCAGCGCCGAACTGACGCGATTAAATTAAACTATTTAAAAAAGGACAGGAATAACACATATTTGCAAACAGTCACACCAACACGAAAGTAAGAGAGAGAGGACAACAGAGGGTGAAAAAATCCTTCTCGCGAAAAGAACCTGTTACAATGCAAAAGAATCCAGTATAAAAGCCTGTGCGAATTGTGTTGCACACATCATTCGAAATCTTTCAATCCTCCAAACACCATCGGAAAATATTAAAAAGTTTTAATTTTATTGAAAATGTCTCAAGGAATATTCAAAGGTAATACTGACAGTTTCTCACCTGAAGATTTATTATTGTTTGTCGAGAGTATAGAGACGTTAGCACGTTTAAAATGCCAAAGAGAAAAACAAAATGATGCCACCAAAATTCTAATGTTGAATGACAACTCTGCAACACTGCCAACCACAAAATCGGACTCTATTGTTTCCACTGGAGATGAGGTGCCTGTAAATAGTGCATTTAATACCCAATTTGAATCTGCTGAAGACTCATATTTTTCTATCACGGAGAGTGAACATTCTTCGCCACATGGCATAGTCATCCACAAAAGAGACTTGCACAAGCATAGCAGACAATCACTATACACTGTACTGACAACTTCGGAAACAAATATGTCGGACATGTTCTCCAGTCAGTCCTACCAACAAGATTTCCATAATTTGGAAACTCCACCTCAGCTGATGAATACACCTACAACCAACATATGGCGTCTGCTAAGAATGTGTAAAAAAAATAAAGAGCCTTCCGTTAAATTCATATCCAGTCGTTCAGTGAATGAATGTGAATCTTTGGAAATGTATGAACGGGAAAGACATGAAGAAGCGTTGCAGCAGTTTTTGATACCACAAAATGAGAATTTTTTTCGCTTTGAATTTTTGCGCTTAAGTTCCATACCGAAATATAAGTATCCTTCACCACCCTCCGAAGGTTTCATAGACAAGGCCAGGCGCTTTTTAGCTATGTAAACAGCCCGCAGCCTTTTCAACTGTGAAATCCCAAAACACACCAAAATGGAGAAAGAAACGCGCCATTAAAAAAAACCCACTAAGTATGTAATAATAAATTAAAGTATGTAATAATAAATTTCACATATAGTTTATAATTATTTTAGAATTATTTTTTAATTTAAAATTTTTATTGCATTCATTTCGCATAAAAAGTATAATATTTTTGTATGAAAAATATAACAAAAAAACAGTATTTTACAGTTAAGAGTTTTTAAAAAACGAAAAATAAAACTTAACAAAAAAAAGAAACTTAAAAATTTGTTTGTATTCATTTGTACTAGATAATATGTAAATTCTTTTTAATTTCATAAATTCTATACAGAACTTTTTGAAAAAGATCAGCGATTAATAGTAAGCATTCGAAACTAATAATAATTCAGTATTTATCCTTTTATTAAAATATTTTTAAAAATGTATTTGTTATCAGAAGTTTAATATTTTCATATTAAAAATATGTCAATAAAACAGCCAGAAAGAAACAAATATGTACATACGATATAATATTTACATTTTCTAAATGTTGCCTCCTTATTTACATTTAAAAAAAAAATGCCACCCAACAATCGTGGCCCAAAAAAATTTTGATAGGATTAAGATTCAGAAAAATTTTTTATAATCTGCAATGTAGACTTGGCACTTCCAACAATTTTAGCAAGTGAACTCTATTTTAAAATTTTAAAACCGTGAACATTTCAATACAAATGCCCTTTGTTTTCTTACCCATTTTCACAAAATTTTTTCCTAAAATTACGCTTTTTACACTTACCGTATATTATTCTTTCTTCAAATGCAATTAATTTTAAAAAGTAGCATTTTCAATTTGGCATTGTACGTATAATTATCTGTGCTGCCAGATTAAGTTTTAAATATAAAATTACAAAAAATCCAGCGTTATTCTTAAACTCCAATATACTATCTGTGTGACTATATATGCAACAAAAATTATATAAATTTGAGATGCCAAAGCAAAACATTTCTGCATTATATATTTTAAATAGAGCCTCACAAGTTTAGCCATTTACCTTCCTTTCTTATTAGAATAGCTTAATTTCATTTATGAAAGCCTGTGATGCACTAATTACATATATCATTAAATGCAGAAAGAATTTCGAAATAGTTCATATCTTCATTTGACTAGAAACATATTGGATAAAGAATCTTTTTTTTTTTTGGACCAGCACTCAGGAGGTGACCCCTACGTATGCGGCGCATTGTGCTGGAACTACTGGAAAGGGATAGTAGGAGAAATGACAGAAGGAGAAGCTTCACTATCTTACAACAATGCTTTTGCACGTTCTTTGTTTTTATAGCAGTGTTGTAGCTTCTCTGATGTCAAGGAGACGTATTAAATTTTGAAACCATTTTTTTTTTAGAAAATATTTTACTTCGCCGGGGCTACACAATACCAACGAAGGAGGGCCTTCTGATATGCCTGTGGTTTTGATACAGCTGATGCCGTTACTGTTCAGTGACCAGTGTCCAGTGATTATGCATTCCCCACTGAAACCTTCCGACAACAACTGGCACAAAGACACACAAATGCACATCAGAAAAGTTGCGAGATATTTTTTTTTATATATATATTTATTTATATATATATTTATATATATATATATTTATTTATATATATTTATTTATATATATTTATTTATATATATTATTTATATTTTTTTTATATAATATTTTATATATATATATTTATATATATATTTTTATATATTATATATTATTTATATATAATATTTATATATATTTATTTATATATATGTTTTTTTTTGTTCTTGGACTAGTACTAGGGGGCTGTGTCCTAGGTGTTGGGAAGAGAGATATGAGGGCAGTGTTTATGGTCATTAGGCTTGAATTTGCACATTATCGCAACAGGGACGGGGAAGTATTCTGCTTGTTACTGTACCATTACAGCTTCAAAGGTCCTATTAACTTTAAATGGTACACGCAATCACTGTGCGTTCGCTATAGTGTTCAGTAAAACCGGTATGCTGGTATCTGGTTTATGCTGGTACCAGATAAAGAAAAAAAATTATTATACCAAATTTATATTTACCTCGACTCAGTATTCGTAACAGCAGGTATTAAGTACATACATATGTATGTACAGATATGTTTGTACATATGACTCAGTCTTTCATACCTCACGTTGTTATTTGATCCCGTTCGCGATCGAAGCGAATTTAAGTCGATCTAATGCATTTTCTATATACAGTAGAATCACGAAAAAGTGAATCGCAAAGAAAACGCTGGTCTTTGACACCATTTAAAATGAACGTTGGCGATTTCACAATCATGCGACTGTCAGAAGATACAAGACATTTTGATTTTTTTTATTGTTGTTTTGAATATCAATAGCCGTACGTGTATGTTCACTCGTCTTATGTCAACAGGTAGTAAATTTTATAATTGTATAAAAGTGTTGCAATGCGTTTCTAAACAAAAATATGAAAAATGCCATAAAACGAGCCCGTATAGCAATCAATTGTGACGGCGCCCATTTGGCCGATATCATCTTCTCGACATGACCAATAAAATTCTAAAAGTTCAGATAAACATAATCAAAAAACAGAATCAAAATTTTTCATTTAGAAAAAACATGAGAGCCAAACAACATCGGATGACTTCTTTTGGCCCACCTTGTACATATATGTATATATATATATATGTATATACCCTATACTTAACTCGATTCTTTTTTAAAAATGGCCGGTGTGAATTGTTGTTTCAGATTTATCTATTTGTATCACCCTTATCACGAAAAAACTCTCAAATTGTTCCCATAATAAATTTTTTGTAACTAAATCACAAAGTGAAAAAATTCGGCATTGCCAATGTTTACTCCCATCAATTACTTTACAAAATAAATTGTAATTAGTAATTGATACATAATTTTATTTTATTGTAATATACGTAATGTAATTAGTAATTTCTGTTTTCTTGTATTGATATGTGATTCGAAAAAAAATTCGAACTCTGTGCTTAACTCTGTGTTCTTTCGGGATTCTACTGTACATGCTTACAGTTGCAAACACAATTTGCAAAATTCCTCTTAAAAAAATATATTCATGAAACAAAATTCGCGAAATTCATGAAACTAACCTCCCTAACTAGGGAGGTATAATTTTAATATTGACAGGTATGCGAAAATTGTCAGCGCCGAACTGACGCGATTAAATTAAACTATTTAAAAAAGGACAGGAATAACACATATTTGCAAACAGTCACACCAACACGAAAGTAAGAGAGAGAGGACAACAGAGGGTGAAAAAATCCTTCTCGCGAAAAGAACCTGTTACAATGCAAAAGAATCCAGTATAAAAGCCTGTGCGAATTGTGTTGCACACATCATTCGAAATCTTTCAATCCTCCAAACACCATCGGAAAATATTAAAAAGTTTTAATTTTATTGAAAATGTCTCAAGGAATATTCAAAGGTAATACTGACAGTTTCTCACCTGAAGATTTATTATTGTTTGTCGAGAGTATAGAGACGTTAGCACGTTTAAAATGCCAAAGAGAAAAACAAAATGATGCCACCAAAATTCTAATGTTGAATGACAACTCTGCAACACTGCCAACCACAAAATCGGACTCTATTGTTTCCACTGGAGATGAGGTGCCTGTAAATAGTGCATTTAATACCCAATTTGAATCTGCTGAAGACTCATATTTTTCTATCACGGAGAGTGAACATTCTTCGCCACATGGCATAGTCATCCACAAAAGAGACTTGCACAAGCATAGCAGACAATCACTATACACTGTACTGACAACTTCGGAAACAAATATGTCGGACATGTTCTCCAGTCAGTCCTACCAACAAGATTTCCATAATTTGGAAACTCCACCTCAGCTGATGAATACACCTACAACCAACATATGGCGTCTGCTAAGAATGTGTAAAAAAAATAAAGAGCCTTCCGTTAAATTCATATCCAGTCGTTCAGTGAATGAATGTGAATCTTTGGAAATGTATGAACGGGAAAGACATGAAGAAGCGTTGCAGCAGTTTTTGATACCACAAAATGAGAATTTTTTTCGCTTTGAATTTTTGCGCTTAAGTTCCATACCGAAATATAAGTATCCTTCACCACCCTCCGAAGGTTTCATAGACAAGGCCAGGCGCTTTTTAGCTATGTAAACAGCCCGCAGCCTTTTCAACTGTGAAATCCCAAAACACACCAAAATGGAGAAAGAAACGCGCCATTAAAAAAAACCCACTAAGTATGTAATAATAAATTAAAGTATGTAATAATAAATTTCACATATAGTTTATAATTATTTTAGAATTATTTTTTAATTTAAAATTTTTATTGCATTCATTTCGCATAAAAAGTATAATATTTTTGTATGAAAAATATAACAAAAAAACAGTATTTTACAGTTAAGAGTTTTTAAAAAACGAAAAATAAAACTTAACAAAAAAAAGAAACTTAAAAATTTGTTTGTATTCATTTGTACTAGATAATATGTAAATTCTTTTTAATTTCATAAATTCTATACAGAACTTTTTGAAAAAGATCAGCGATTAATAGTAAGCATTCGAAACTAATAATAATTCAGTATTTATCCTTTTATTAAAATATTTTTAAAAATGTATTTGTTATCAGAAGTTTAATATTTTCATATTAAAAATATGTCAATAAAACAGCCAGAAAGAAACAAATATGTACATACGATATAATATTTACATTTTCTAAATGTTGCCTCCTTATTTACATTTAAAAAAAAAATGCCACCCAACAATCGTGGCCCAAAAAAAAAACGCCCAAAATCGCACATAAAAATTTTGATAGGATTAAGATTCAGAAAAATTTTTTATAATCTGCAATGTAGACTTGGCACTTCCAACAATTTTAGCAAGTGAACTCTATTTTAAAATTTTAAAACCGTGAACATTTCAATACAAATGTCCTTTGTTTTCTTACCCATTTTCACAAAATTTTTTCCTAAAATTACGCTTTTTACACTTACCGTATATTATTCTTTTTTCAAATGCATTTAATTTTAAAAAGTAGCATTTTCAATTTGGCATCGTACGTATAATTATCTGTGCTGCCAGATTAAGTTTTAAATATAAAATTACAAAAAATCCAGCGTTATTCTTAAACTCCAATATACTATCTGTGTGACTATATATGCAACAAAAATTATATAAATTTGAGATGCCAAAGCAAAACATTTCTGCATTATATATTTTAAATAGAGCCTCACAAGTTTAGCCATTTACCTTCCTTTCTTATTAGAATAGCTTAATTTCATTTATGAAAGCCTGTGATGCACTAATTACATATATCATTAAATGCAGAAAGAATTTCGAAATAGTTCATATCTTCATTTGACTAGAAACATATTGGATAAAGAATCTTTTTTTTTTTTTTGGACCAGCACTCAGGAGGTGACCCCTACGTATGCGGCGCATTGTGCTGGAACTACTGGAAAGGGATAGTAGGAGAAATGACAGAAGGAGAAGCTTCACTATCTTACAACAATGCTTTTGCACGTTCTTTGTTTTTATAGCAGTGTTGTAGCTTCTCTGATGTCAAGGAGACGTATTAAATTTTGAAACCATTTTTTTTTTAGAAAATATTTTACTTCGCCGGGGCTACACAATACCAACGAAGGAGGGCCTTCTGATATGCCTGTGGTTTGGATACAGCTGATGCCGTTACTGTTCAGTGACCAGTGTCCAGTGATTATGCATTCCCCACTGAAACCTTCCGACAACAACTGGCACAAAGACACACAAATGCACATCAGAAAAGTTGCGAGATATTTTTTTTTATATATATATTTATTTATATATATATTTATATATATATATATTTATTTATATATATTTATTTATATATATTTATTTATATATATTATTTATATTTTTTTTATATAATATTTTATATATATATATTTATATATATATTTTTATATATTATATATTATTTATATATAATATTTATATATATTTATTTATATATATGTTTTTTTTTGTTCTTGGACTAGTACTAGGGGGCTGTGTCCTAGGTGTTGGGAAGAGAGATATGAGGGCAGTGTTTATGGTCATTAGGCTTGAATTTGCACATTATCGCAACAGGGACGGGGAAGTATTCTGCTTGTTACTGTACCATTACAGCTTCAAAGGTCCTATTAACTTTAAATGGTACACGCAATCACTGTGCGTTCGCTATAGTGTTCAGTAAAACCGGTATGCTGGTATCTGGTTTATGCTGGTACCAGATAAAGAAAAAAAATTATTATACCAAATTTATATTTACCTCGACTCAGTATTCGTAACAGCAGGTATTAAGTACATACATATGTATGTACAGATATGTTTGTACATATGACTCAGTCTTTCATACCTCACGTTGTTATTTGATCCCGTTCGCGATCGAAGCGAATTTAAGTCGATCTAATGCATTTTCTATATACAGTAGAATCACGAAAAAGTGAAGCGCAAAGAAAACGCTGGTCTTTGACACCATTTAAAATGAACGTTGGCGATTTCACAATCATGCGACTGTCAGAAGATACAAGACATTTTGATTTTTTTTATTGTTGTTTTGAATATCAATAGCCGTACGTGTATGTTCACTCGTCTTATGTCAACAGGTAGTAAATTTTATAATTGTATAAAAGTGTTGCAATGCGTTTCTAAACAAAAATATGAAAAATGCCATAAAACGAGGCGGTATAGCAATCAATTGTGACGGCGCCCATTTGGCCGATATCATCTTCTCGACATGACCAATAAAATTCTAAAAGTTCAGATAAACATAATCAAAAAACAGAATCAAAATTTTTCATTTAGAAAAAACATGAGAGCCAAACAACATCGGATGACTTCTTTTGGCCCACCTTGTACATATATGTATATATATATATATGTATATACCCTATACTTAACTCGATTCTTTTTTAAAAATGGCCGGTGTGAATTGTTGTTTCAGATTTATCTATTTGTATCACCCTTATCACGAAAAAACTCTCAAATTGTTCCCATAATAAATTTTTTGTAACTAAATCACAAAGTGAAAAAATTCGGCATTGCCAATGTTTACTCCCATCAATTACTTTACAAAATAAATTGTAATTAGTAATTGATACATAATTTTATTTTATTGTAATATACGTAATGTAATTAGTAATTTCTGTTTTCTTGTATTGATATGTGATTCGAAAAAAAATTCGAACTCTGTGCTTAACTCTGTGTTCTTTCGGGATTCTACTGTACATGCTTACAGTTGCAAACACAATTTGCAAAATTCCTCTTAAAAAAATATATTCATGAAACAAAATTCGCGAAATTCATGAAACTAACCTCCCTAACTAGGGAGGTATAATTTTAATATTGACAGGTATGCGAAAATTGTCAGCGCCGAACTGACGCGATTAAATTAAACTATTTAAAAAAGGACAGGAATAACACATATTTGCAAACAGTCACACCAACACGAAAGTAAGAGAGAGAGGACAACAGAGGGTGAAAAAATCCTTCTCGCGAAAAGAACCTGTTACAATGCAAAAGAATCCAGTATAAAAGCCTGTGCGAATTGTGTTGCACACATCATTCGAAATCTTTCAATCCTCCAAACACCATCGGAAAATATTAAAAAGTTTTAATTTTATTGAAAATGTCTCAAGGAATATTCAAAGGTAATACTGACAGTTTCTCACCTGAAGATTTATTATTGTTTGTCGAGAGTATAGAGACGTTAGCACGTTTAAAATGCCAAAGAGAAAAACAAAATGATGCCACCAAAATTCTAATGTTGAATGACAACTCTGCAACACTGCCAACCACAAAATCGGACTCTATTGTTTCCACTGGAGATGAGGTGCCTGTAAATAGTGCATTTAATACCCAATTTGAATCTGCTGAAGACTCATATTTTTCTATCACGGAGAGTGAACATTCTTCGCCACATGGCATAGTCATCCACAAAAGAGACTTGCACAAGCATAGCAGACAATCACTATACACTGTACTGACAACTTCGGAAACAAATATGTCGGACATGTTCTCCAGTCAGTCCTACCAACAAGATTTCCATAATTTGGAAACTCCACCTCAGCTGATGAATACACCTACAACCAACATATGGCGTCTGCTAAGAATGTGTAAAAAAAATAAAGAGCCTTCCGTTAAATTCATATCCAGTCGTTCAGTGAATGAATGTGAATCTTTGGAAATGTATGAACGGGAAAGACATGAAGAAGCGTTGCAGCAGTTTTACCACAAAATGTAAATTTTTTTCGCTTTGAATTTTTGCGCTTAAGTTCCATACCGAAATATAAGTATCCTTCACCACCCTCCGAAGGTTTCATAGACAAGGCCAGGCGCTTTTTAGCTATGTAAACAGCCCGCAGCCTTTTCAACTGTGAAATCCCAAAACACACCAAAATGGAGAAAGAAACGCGCCATTAAAAAAAACCCACTAAGTATGTAATAATAAATTAAAGTATGTAATAATAAATTTCACATATAGTTTATAATTATTTTAGAATTATTTTTTAATTTAAAATTTTTATTGCATTCATTTCGCATAAAAAGTATAATATTTTTGTATGAAAAATATAACAAAAAAACAGTATTTTACAGTTTAGAGTTTTTAAAAAACGAAAAATAAAACTTAACAAAAAAAAGAAACTTAAAAATTTGTTTGTATTCATTTGTACTAGATAATATGTAAATTCTTTTTAATTTCATAAATTCTATACAGAACTTTTTGAAAAAGATCAGCGATTAATAGTAAGCATTCGAAACTAATAATAATTCAGTATTTATCCTTTTATTAAAATATTTTTAAAAATGTATTTGTTATCAGAAGTTTAATATTTTCATATTAAAAATATGTCAATAAAACAGCCAGAAAGAAACAAATATGTACATACGATATAATATTTACATTTTCTAAATGTTGCCTCCTTATTTACATTTAAAAAAAAAATGCCACCCAACAATCGTGGCCCAAAAAAAAAACGCCCAAAATCGCACATAAAAATTTTGATAGGATTAAGATTCAGAAAAATTTTTTATAATCTGCAATGTAGACTTGGCACTTCCAACAATTTTAGCAAGTGAACTCTATTTTAAAATTTTAAAACCATGAACATTTCAATACAAATGTCCTTTGTTTTCTTACCCATTTTCACAAAATTTTTTCCTAAAATTACGCTTTTTACACTTACCGTATATTATTCTTTCTTCAAATGCATTTAATTTTAAAAAGTAGCATTTTCAATTTGGCATCGTACGTATAATTATCTGTGTTGCCAGATTAAGTTTTAAATATAAAATTACAAAAAATCCAGCGTTATTCTTAAACTCCAATATACTATCTGTGTGACTATATATGCAACAAAAATTATATAAATTTGAGATGCCAAAGCAAAACATTTCTGCATTATATATTTTAAATAGAGCCTCACAAGTTTAGCCATTTACCTTCCTTTCTTATTAGAATAGCTTAATTTCATTTATGAAAGCCTGTGATGCACTAATTACATATATCATTAAATGCAGAAAGAATTTCGAAATAGTTCATATCTTCATTTGACTAGAAACATATTGGATAAAGAATCTTTTTTTTTTTTTGGACCAGCACTCAGGAGGTGACCCCTACGTATGCGGCGCATTGTGCTGGAACTACTGGAAAGGGATAGTAGGAGAAATGACAGAAGGAGAAGCTTCACTATCTTACAACAATGCTTTTGCACGTTCTTTGTTTTTATAGCAGTGTTGTAACTTCTCTGATGTCAAGGAGACGTATTAAATTTTGAAACCATTTTTTTTTTAGTAAATATTTTACTTCGCCAATACACAATACCAACGAAGGAGGGCCTTCTGATATGCCTGTGGTTTGGATACAGCTGATGCCGTTACTGTTCAGTGACCAGTGTCCAGTGATTATGCATTCCCCACTGAAACCTTCCGTCAACAACTGGCACAAAGACACACAAATGCACATCAGAAAAGTTGCGAGATATTTTTTTTTATATATATATTTATTTATATATATATATATATATATATATATATATATATATGTATAGGAATACAAAAGAAAAAAAAATTTGACTGTAGCTAGAATCACCTGGACACTTGGGAAGACCTTATTAATTAACCGTGTTTTAATCTTCTTCTGTTTTTTCTGTTTACGTGATTGTTGTTGTAGGTGCACATGTTGTGCTGTTATTAAAAGTTATAACAACATCAAGGGGAATTCTTACCATGTAAACTAACTAGTACAACAACTACAAAAATCGTTGTACGTTGTCAACAATAATTTATACAATTTTGACATCAGCACATGATAAATAGTCGCCAGCTGGGCTTATAAGTTCACCTGATATGAATTGGCCTTGAACAACATTGTGACGTTATATAGCCAGAATATACACTAATTTTTTCTTTGTGTTTACGAAATTGTTTTTGTAACTTTTTATTTGGGTTCACAAAATTGTTTTTGTAGTTTTTTATTTTTTTTAAGGAAATTGTTTTTGTAATTTTTTATTATTTATATTTTTGTGTTACAGTTCTTATCAATTTTTTTTTCTTCGTTTTGTTTATTTATTTCTTTTATTAGTTGTTATGATTTTTTGTGTTGTTGTTCACTTTTTATTGTGTTTTTGTTTAATTTACATACACAAGTAAGAGTACTTATTGACGGTCTTAAATACATATGTACATATGTATGTATGCTTATTATGTGACTAACTGACCAACTGACTGACTGGTGGCCCGACTTTTCGTGTGTTTGTTTACTGTATATTTATGAATATTGGATTAAAGAGGAGATACAATAATAGAATTATTTTACTGGGTCAAAATAAAAAATCAAATAATAAAAAAGTAAATCTAAAATAAAAATTTATTAATGTGATAAATGAATCCATTTAAAAGTGACAAAAAAGGGCAATAACTGTTTTCGAAGAGCACTAATAAAAAGTTCTATTAGCGCGAATGATTTAAACTATTGAATAATAGGCCAATAAATTAACTTAAGCTACATGAAATCATAGGAAATACAGTTAGTGACAAATTGACAAAGTTTTATACTTATTGTTCCGGCTACTTTTATATTGGATTTTTTTTTAGTTTTTATTCTTTTAATTGCATACAAACAACAAAGCAAATATTATAAATTAAGAGCAAAGAACATTAACCATGCAGTTAGGCTTGGACTATTTTGTTAATTTAAAATTTTTTTTCCGGTTCAGCGCCTGGCCACATTGGCAGATTTATTCTTATGAACAAAACTTAGAGAACTAGTGCAAAAATCTTTAAATTTCGGCAAACTGCTTTCCATCGTTATTTGCTGCATATAATGCATTTGTTATCGGACTAGTTTTCGCAGCTGGTGCTTGTCCATCGTTTACTAGCAGATGATATCAGATGGCGTGAAGGAAGCCTTACAACGTTTTAAAACGGCGAGGTACTTGAATGCGTCTTTTGACCCCAGAAAAATGTGCATCGCACATGGCAAAACCATCAAGACCTTCTGAAGCCTCAAAATTTTTACCACCCACAATTACAGTTGAAGTAGCATGATCAGTCATGCGTTGGGGTATAAGCATGCAGCATTCTTGTTTACGAGCGTTAATATCGACCCTGTTCACATAACTCAATTCCTAAAAGCAGGGTTAACATCTATTTATCATACAATATGTATCAGAGAAGAGAAGTTGTCAAATCAATAAGCCTAAACTTGATGTTTGTGCTACAGGATATTGAAGATTACTCCTGTATCATCAACTGGTCACGCTCAGTATAGTATTGGTTTAGCTGCAAGGTTCTTTTTGCATTTCCATTACCATAAAAGCATATATTTCATATTAATTAAACTATCTTCAAAGGTATTTGCATAACGCAATTTCAGGGAAATTTTCAAGTAAAGGCTTCCATAAAGCAAGCGGAGTAATGAAACAAATTTAATGCTGTTTCATATAAAATTAGTTTTATGAACCATTAATAACTATTATGACTAAGGTCGTACTTATTCATATCCACATACATATATATACATACATATGTATACGTATGCATGTGTATACAATAGATATAATATATTCAAATTTAATTATTATGTCCTACATTATGGAATGTGTGAACTTCAACCTGACTCAAATTCAAGAAGGTTTAAAAGTATTTACCTTTAGTTGGGTGTGTTAACCGCAGTTGCTGCTGTTATTCAAAAGGTTCATATGTTGTTAATTGTCAAACCTGCCACTCATGTAGCAGTCTTGAAATTTTTTGCTGAAAGAGAAAACTTCAACATTTTATTAAAAAAAAAAACAGCTACTCTGGCATAATCTTCTTAAATTCACACCAGGTAAACTTTTGTCATTGGCGTAAATAGAAACAGATGGGCTTGTCAAAATTCACCCAAAACCGCCCACCCCACCCCTTTTCCCGTTTTTTAATTGCTGTTTTCGTTTGACATTTTCATTTTCAATAACCTTTACAACGAATTTTTTTCAAACGGAAAATTTTACATACAACTGCCGCTACCATGGAATATTTAAAGAGAGTCGTAATAAATTTGGAACGATATTGGAAACTTTTTGAAAGGAATAATGTATCATTGTACGAGTTTCGAAACGAAAAATTCAGATGTTTATATAGAATCAGCTTTGGTTAAAGGAAAATTCTGAATCTCCCTGATGATATTCCTTTATTTGGTTATTGGAAGTTAAATATATATTATCCAGTAATGGATACCATAATTTCCAATATCGAATACCGATTCCCAAACGTTCTATTAGCTACAGCTGTTAACGATTTTTTTAAATTAAATTTTTATGTTGCTGCCGAATTGCTTATTAACAAAAATGTTTTACAAATTGATTGTGATTCTATGAAAGTAGAATCTCTAGTACTTAAGAATATATTTAAAAAAATATTCAGCGAAAAGGAATTAAACTTCGATATGCTGAAATCCAAAATTGACAAGAATATACTATATTCACGGTGAGCCAAAAGTAATCACCCGGGGCATAAGTGAACACCCGATGTCTTTTTGCTGTAATATTATTTAATAAAAACCTTTGGATCTGCATGTATGGCCATCAACTCGGGCGGCGGTCACTTTGCCCATATCATAAGCAGTGCCAAAATTTGTCTTAAAAAAAAAGTACAGCAAAAGAACATCGGGTGATTACTGTATAAAAAAATTTAAATATATTGACAAATACTAAATAACTTTAGAAGAGGTATTAAACATATTTTGCAAAAAAAAAAATATTTTGTATGATCAAATAAAAAATAATTAGATTTCCACCTGTATAGAAATTAATAGTATTTATTAAATTATTATTATTGACTGAATTGAATTAATTTTGAATAAAATATTTAATGATTGTAATTATGCCTGTCAGATACCTCAGAATGTCGACAAAAAAGTCAGAATTATATATGAATTCTGTCAGACGAAAGTGTACAAAGCGTTCGCCATATCGAAGAAAATTTCGAGTTAATTTGCAGACATTTCTGAAATAAATCTCACAGAAATCGAAAAAAAAATCATACGAAATTCTAATGTACGTCAAAAGAGCAGTTTCTTGATCTTGAAATATTAAACAAGCCTAGTAAACAAAGAGTAAAAAGATCTAGTAAAATAAAACTTATACATATATTCGTCATTTTATATTTAAAATTTGGCTCTTTTGAACTTTATACTCTTTGTACAAGGTTTCTCTAATTTTTGTATCCGTACCAAAAAATAAGATTTGTCTATGTATTTGTTTGCGAGAAGATTCCAACGTTGGAGCCAAATATCTTTTCGCTGAGCCATTTCTTCAGGTTTAAGTATAATATTTAAACAATATCTAAACAACACTAAATCCGGAGAATAGTGCAGCATATAATTTGTAGAGCAATTCAGAGATTTTGGCATTGGAAACTGCAGACGTAAACAGCCTTGCATTGTTCCTTTCTAAGTTAAATGCAGTAGCTTTTTTTGAAAGCCTCATTAACTGGATCCAACAAGTAGGCATAATATTCGCCATTGCGTTTTTTAACTCTTTGAAAGTATTTAATGTGGCTTATACCGCGTGGATATAAAAAAATTGGTCACCATGACTTTATTGCCTAACAAACCCATCTTCTTTAGAGATGATTCCCACTGATAAACCCACGTTTACAAAACGGAGGTAAAACTCGCCCATAATGCGGCATTATTCTAAAATTTCGATATGAAATTCTTATAACAAGTTTTTTTTTGCTAATAATAACAATTTAGTTTAGTTAAAATAAGCGTATATAAAGTATTTCTATTTTTAAATAGTTGCTAAGAGCTAAAACCACAAGGCACTGAAATTAGCTATAGATTTACGTACATACCATGTATGTTTATTTTTGTAAATTTTTTTTTGTTTCTTCTGAAATATACGATCTAAAATAAATTGGTTAAGGTAAAATATATTCAAAACTTCGCAAGAAACATTTTTCTCTTACAACATTTTCTTCAAAAAATTAATATTTTCGAAGTTATGAGGCAAAAAACTTAAATTATATTGTTTCTCCTAGATTTGAGCGGACTTGCGACATTATGCATTTATGCATTTTCTATCAATATTTACCAAACCGTGGGGTGAGAGTAAATAAAATCGACAATAAAAAAAAGACCACCCTAGTATGAATATATGTATACTATAATATTCATACTTTTTGAGTAGGGTAGACATGTAATCACGTAATATTGCTTGTTCTTCAATGAATCAATGTTACGAAACAAAAAAGTTTTTTATGGAACTTCAAATCATTTTGCTATTCAGTTGTTTCTTTTTTCTCTATAAAAAGTTTCTTTCATTATCTTTATTTAATGTGATATCAAATTGGTAGTACATTTGCATGCATTTTTTTGAATTTTAAGAAAAATTGAAGATCAACCACGCAGATAGTGAGTTGGAATAATTTCCCTGGTAGTGCGAACAGCTTGGAATTTTTGCAGAAATCGAGTGCCTACAGAGACAAAGGGGCATTATCGAATTACTGACCAAGATTAAAAACGAATGGCACAAAATTGAATTGTCGCAATAATATTTAATAGTGTTAAAAATCCAATGAAATAATATTTTCTAATAAAGCAGAAATTACACAATCTCAAAGTATTTTTTCAATTGGAATTTTTACATCTTTAAAGGAACATGTTTACATATTATATTTGTTTATTTAACTCTTGATGCTTTTAAAAATTTTAATTTCGCTACATTGCAGCAGAATGAGCAAATACATAGCAAATGGACATTTCAAAGAGCCATGACTTTAACATATTTTCAATCCTTAAAAATGTAAATATAATTAAAGCAGCTTCAACAAATAACCAATAAGCAGTAAAATTCAACAAAATTGCTTATCAAGTATGCACATAAATATATGCATCAGCAACAGCAGTTACTTGCAATGAGCCGTGCATAAAAGTCAAAAATGAAATGGAAACATAACTACGACATTATTGCATTTCGATTCGAGAAGAGACGCGAATACAAACACTTGAAATACATAGTCAAGTGTGAGTGGGCCAGTATAAAAGACTGAGTAAATGGAAACAGTTTGAAAACAAATGGTGCTCGTGGCAATCGAACTGCACAATTTTACTCAAGAGACCCAAAACACCTCTATTGCGAGAAGTACACGAAGTACACAAATACAAAGTTACACTAGAGTATAATTACCACTCTCTTGGAATTTGAATAAATTTTAAGTTGAAGTTAAATCATGACTAGCCAAAAATTAGTCACCGGTGACTCAAAAGCTGTACCATGTAGAAGTCAGTACTCACTCACTATGTATCAGCATTACTCATACCACGTGGATAACATGCTGCCACATTTCTAGCATCTTCGTTATAATATGAGCATTAAGGTACACTGCCTACGCCGTCATTTCGATTTTTTCCCTGAAAATCTTGGAGATGTTAGTGAAGAACAAGGTGAACGTATCCATCAATATATTCGCACTATAGAGGAGAGGTATCAGGGTCGCTAAGATACCTATATGATTGCTGGATTGAAATAAAGATTATTTAAGAAAATCTTATAAAAGAAAATTTTTCCATGAATTGTAATTATATTGCAATATTTGTGCATTAGAAACTTTAATTTTTCTATGAAATCCTCTTTTATTGAGTATCAAAAGTTGTGCACCCTTTACAATAAAATAATGCTTTATTCGAAATATGTTTAACTAAAGCCCAAATTCACCCTCATTAGATAGCTAATAGCAATAGTTTAACTAATAATATTTGATTCACAGTTTTTTGTTTACTATTCGTTAACCGATTTTTAATGAAAAAAAAATTAAAAAAAAATTTTTTTAACTTTTTATTAAAAAATAAAGAAAAAAAAATTAAATATAAAAATAAAAATTGTTTTGCGGTATGAATTAGAACTTTTTTTTGTCTTTTTTTTTATATATGATTCTAATTGTGCTTTTTCCCTTATAAACTATATGTGAAATTTATTATTATATACCCTATGATATTCTCATACAGTATGAAAAATATCATAAAGCATTTTATTACAAAAGCAACTCAATAATTGAGGAGGAAAGCATATCCGTATAGTATTATTTCGCTAATGCTTACTTACTTACTTACTGATGAGCTAATCAGTGGATTTTCCTAATTTTTTAATACAAACCCAAGATCTATATGTTTAAAATTCATTTAATCAAACGAGAATTGTTTGAATATTAAACATACAAACCAAAAAATCTATAAACAAAAACATAACAATCCATGAGTTTACTTTTATAACACACACACATTTCTATTTTTAGTTTTTTTATTCTCATCTACACTAGGCTTGCCATCGGCCAGCATAACTAATGTATTTTGAGTCAAATGAAAAAATTAAAAAATGAAACAAAACAAAAGAAACAAAAGAATATCAAAATTTAATACCGTGCACATGTAGTATTTTATATTAACTGAATTTATTTTGGGAATATTCATTTATATATATGATATAAGCACAATTAGAATCATATATATAAATGAATATTCCCAAAATAAATTCAGTTAATGTCTTTTTTTTTCAAATTTTGAAAACAACAAAAACTTAAAGCTTTCCTCATCAAATAACGTTGTTGACAATCTTGTTGTAAATATGAACACACCTAAAAGAGTTATATGATAAAGAGTATATGATGTTCGTCGATTCGACGAAGTCTAACCATGCAGGGTTAAGAAATAATATAACAATTTTTTTTGTTTGTTTGTATCTATCAATTAATTAATTGCCATATGGCAGATGGCAGAAGCAAGTACGCAAATTGCCAGGGTATCCCACACAATATAATTTTAACGACCTATGCCTTCACATAAATTATATATAAAATTCCTCAGTTTGATGGTCTCCATCAGTAACAGCAACTGATTAATAACGAAAAGCCACAACAACCGTAAATGATACAGTTAGCCGTGGCAAATCCATTAATCAGTGCTATTGAGACGCAAAACTCTCGAAGCCCAAACAACAAAAACAGGCCTGACGCACTTAAATAATAATTACGATGACGCGTGAGTTGTTTCTCAACCTAGAGCTGCTTTGCGACTGATATATAACAATTGTAAACAAAAACCATATGCTATAGCAGTGCAGTCAATATTGACAATTAAAATATTGTTAGGGTTACCATTATTTGGTTATACTGAGAATGTTAGTTAAACAATAAATTGTGAATATGAAGTATTAGTTAAGCAATAGTTATCATTTCAGTTTACTAATAGTTAACTAATGACTGTGACTTTGGTCCTTAAATCTATTAAATACTTACAGCAAAAAATTCGTTTAAGGCTCTGTTTGAAAGATCTGTCACGCAAGCATAGCATTAACCACAAATGTATCAAAATATTCGTTTTTGATAGCTTTCGGTGAAATTTGGTTTGCACGTTGAGTTGGCTATTTGAAATTATATGTATAGTGATTGGAAAGATCGAACAATTAGGTAAGAATTCGGCAATACTAAATGACTATACGGAAATTCAGAAGAATATGGAAAATAAAGTGCGCCAGTGAAGGGTATTTAAGATTCGGCACAGTTAAATATATATAGCACCCTTACTTGTTTTTTTCTCGACTCTACTGTTGCACGTTTTGTGAGAATTTTTATAGCAGAGTTTGTGTGTCTTTGGTGTGGTGTTCTATTGAAGCATTAATTCTTTAGCCCGAGGAAAACCGTTTTATTTATTATTGTACTTCGCTGACGTTTTATTTCCAAAATACTTATGAAGTATAGCGCATTTAGCACAGACACAAATTTGTTCTGATCGGATCTTAAACCGTATCTAGTTCCCTTATTAACGCAGATGAGTCAGTGATAAGTAGACTTTATTTTGAATTAGCTCAGTAAAAACCGACAGTGTTCACTGTATGCATACACTTTTACGTATGTATGCATAAGTAAGAATTTTATATGTGTATGGGTGTTCTCGATGAGAATACATTTTACATATCTATAGGTAGAAGGTAAACTACATCAAGTCACGCAGGCAACAAAAACATTTTGAAAATCACACGATTCAATCTCTGTATTGAAAACATGGCTTATGCCGACTATTTCATATAACTCTAATATTATAATTTTTTTTTTAATTTGATGAAATCATTAATAAAATAGCTTCATATAATAATACCGTTACTTATTAAAATTGTGTCCCATGATGGTACTGGTGCTGTTCAATTTACTGTTCGATATTGATAGAAGTTGTTGAATTTTACTTATAGATAAAGAAAAGAAATTCTCATTCCAACAGTATAGCAAACGTAATTGGAAAATAGTTTATCTCCCACCTACAGATATTTATGTATGTCGTCAAGTGAAATTAAAAATAAAAACAACCCACTCATTCATGCTCACATTTCACTGCTAACGAAGAGTTTTTAAAACTTCTATGCTAACAATGGAGTGAACAATCAAATATTTGTTGTAGCTGTTGTTAAAAGAAAATGCAAAGTAATTTCGAAATGAATATCATTTATAACGAAGAGAACATAAATATTGAAAGCATGCTAAACAGATAGGAACTTTTTGTTTTCCAGCACTAAACGCTATAAAGAATAACAACAAATATTCGTGCACTGTCTTTCAAACACCACTCATTTTGTGCAGTGTTTGGTAGAGGGAACTGTCTTTAGTAATCAAATTTTTTAATTTCTTAATAATTACTTTGAAAGCAACATTTTTGGAGCTTAAAGATTAATATCTTAGTGAAAATATTCTTCGAATACATCTCAGCTTACACAAACAACCAAATACTCTAAAGTTGAGAGTTTTACTCGAAAGTATTTGCGTTTTCTACGTGCATAAGCGATTAAACTTTCTTCCTTAAACTATTATCAAGAAAATGTTTACTAAATACCATTTGTTGAAAGCACGAAGGACTATTACTGAAGATGTACATGGAGGAACACGAAAACTTGTTGAAAACATTTTGAATGTATTCAAGAAAACTGTTAAACTTCAAAAGGCGTGAATTTTAATGTTGGTATGAATTTTGCGAATGATGATAAATAACAGCAGTTGAATTTTGAAAAGTTTTTGTAAAAAATAAAATTAAATAAAATTGTGTACGAGTATGTGTGCATGCATAATTGAAGGAAAAATGTACGACGAGTATGTATGCTTTTAATGTTCTAACTATTTGAAAAGGAATACATTCATTCATATTCTAAGTAAGAAAGTTGCAAAGTTAAACTTGAAGAATTTACTTTCTTAATGCAAACTGTACAAATATTTGTTTAAAAGCATTACAGAATTTGCACATGTATCCTAGCTAGCATTTCCAATCGTGTAATAGTCTCCTGGAAATCTCATGAAGATTATGTTTGTCAAATACTGTACTGAAAAATTTCTGTCATAAAATGAAATCTAGCTAAATGTCACAAAAGTGTGGTGAAAATGGTCCAGATCTCGAGATAGATTTCAAATCGAATCTACTAGATTTTGGTGCAGTGTAAATATACTATTAAAGTAAAATTATACACAATTATAAAGGAGCATAATTTAATTCGTACTGATATTCTCAAATCCTTGGTCTTGAAAGAACTTCACCAAGAAACGGTCAAAAAGTACCAAAAAACAGACAGCATTAAGCGATTTTTTCTTTCAAGATTAGCTTTAGATATAGAGCTTCTAACATTAGAATTAAAAAAATATTATTTCTTATGATATCGTTATATGATTTCAAAAGATCCGAAAGCGACTTTTTTGTTGATTATGATTCACATTATCAAAATTAGTGGTCCAGAAAAATTTTAAATGCCACTATTAGAAATAACGTTCTTATAATTAAATTTGAAAGTATATTGCTTCTCTCTAAAATTTTTTCAACGTGACTTAGGGCTTTTGTGTTTTCATATGACGATATGTATGAACATAATCAGGTATGTGATAAAAATCGTTTTAGGCGTTAAAACGTTTTGAAATCGACCAATATGTATGTGAAGATTTGTTGTGATGATTTCATATTCCATCTTGTTTCATTGAAAAAAAGACGTTTTTAACATGTGACGCATTTCGATAATGCCAGTTTAAATTCGTTTTCAAATCGTTTAATTTTACTTGAACAAAATGTAAGGAAATATACAAAAAACGTAAAAAAAAAATAAAAAATGATTTTAAATCCGTCTTTATATAAACGAAAATATTCAACAAATCTATTTAAATAAATACTAGTTAATATAGAAGTGAAATTTAAATTTTTAAATACCCACATTTCATCTGGCAAATCTAAGGGATCCGATTTATCTCTTAAACGTATTCTTAGAATATTTGCGCTATTCATCCTATTATTTGCTTCCAAGAGAATTAGCGAAACCGCAGCAAAAAAAGGCATTTTATAAATAAAAATGATAAAATATGTTGATACAAATTTTATTTTGTTATTTATATTTTTTACAAACGTCACTCACATACACATATGCTTACATATTTTACAGTTGTATTATTAGATTTTATACAGTTGTATTTAGAGAAGATAAGTGGAAACGAAACAAATATGGAATATGAAATCGATCGAAATTCATCACACTATTGTCGATTTCAAAAGACGATTTACTTTTCAAATCGATCGATTTCCATCACATACCTGATAAATTTTTTCTCTAGCTAAAATAAAATTATAATGAAGGTAAAACTTAAAAGGAAAATTACGTGATATAACGAATATATATCAGTCGTTATTCCAGCATTTGCCTGTATTTCAATTGAATTTGTTTTTACAAAAAACTTGCTTGCAACTCATAAAAATGGGAGAATTCACTGAAAATGAAAAAAGTGCCAAATGTTCCCTTTACAAATTTGAAAAAGTTCTAAAATAACTAAGTTGGCATCGCTATTTAGGAAGTTATAAGTATATTAAACACAATCGTATAACAAACAGTCAATGCTAGCTGGGATGGATGATGTATTCGTATGCATGGCTGTATATGGATGTGTATAATTTAGAACAGCAATGGGAATGAGTTATAATTTAAATAATAATAATACGCATACGCCACGACACACTGTCATCTTCGTGCTTATTATTTTAAACTCTCCGTTGTATGATTTTTTTTTTTTTTTTTTTTTTTTTTTTATCTGGGACCAGCACTCAGGAGATGACGCCTACACATGCGATGTATTGTGCTGGAACCAGAGGAAAGGGATTGTAGGAGAAATGATAAGAGGTGAAGCTTTACTATCTTACGACACTGCTTTTTGCACGTTATTTGTTTTTTTTAACAGCAGTGTTGTAGCGTCTCTGATGTCAAGGTGACGTATTAAATTTTAAATTTTGAAGCTGTTTTTAGTAGCCATTTTTTTAGTAATTATTTTACTTCGCCGGTGCTACACAATACCGATGTAGAAGGGCGTTCTGATCTGCCTGTGGATTGGATACAGCTGATGCCGTTACTGTTCAGTGACCAGTGACTATGCCTTCGCCACTGACGCCCTCCGACAACAACCGACACAAAAATACCCAAATGCATATCAGAAGAAATGCAAGATGCTTTTAGGAGTCTTAAACTAGGGTTGAACCCAGGAAAATTTTTCGTTTTGTAGTCAACGTGCAGACTACTTCGATCATCGCCACATATGTTATATGTTGAGTTTTGACGGCATCAAAATCAATTTGGTTAGATTCTCATATTTCTAACAAACAATTTTTGAAAGAAAATTTTAGGGTTTAAAAAAATATTTTGGCCACATTTATATTAATTTTTTTGGAAAATACTTTTTAAATATAAAATATCGTAACAAGAAAGGAGAAACACCATTCTGAATGCACTTTTAATATAATTTCTAGATTGTTTTAAGTATAAACTAATATTAAATTTAAAGAAAGTGTATCCAGTGCAGCCTGGCAGCTTGCTCGTTATTCGGTTTTTTTTATTCAATTACACCTAACTTCAATAACCTTCATGTAACGAAGGGTTAAACAAATTTATGAATTAACTGCCGCATTCATAAATGTTTTCATTTATTTGGAAAAGGTTTAATTCACAAACTTCCATACAAAATTCAATAAATCTTCAATAAAATTCAAACATTTTTCAGAACACGATAGTAAATGAATGGGCAAAACTGAATATTTAAAAAATAACGCTTTCCCGTCTGATATTGAATGACTCAATGTAACATTTGATGGTATACGTGCAAGGCCAACACTTTTCATGTCCTCCAACTCAACACAATTACATTATTGTTAACAGTTAACGCTTACGAAAAAAATCAAACGTACAATGAACATATAAAGTTGCCATAAAAAAACCGTAACAATAACAATAACAAAAACACAAAACAAAACATGTCTCAAGGGTTTTGTGTTCATTTGCACGTATAACTCGTACAACGTTGCACTTTGAATAGCTGAAACTAATGATACAAAAGTTTAAATGGAATAGAAATAAAGTTTTTTTTTTTTCGTTTGAATACAAAAAAATAGAATTGAAATGGAGTTTTGAAATGAGATAAATTCCCAAATGTAAATTAAATTTACTTGCAACATTTTTGTAATTTTCGTAAAAAAACAAAATGAAACGCTATTCGAGAATTGTTTGTAAAATACATATGACTTTAAAATGAAGTATGCTGCTGAGCTGTTTCTGAGTGGCGGTGCTCCTTCTCTGACATTTTTGCAGCGGGTACATCTCTCTCTGGTGTGAACGGCACCTCTAGATTGGTTGTAAAATCCACGATTCCGTTGATGCGCGTTCCCGTAATTTTTGTGTTCGTCTGATCTGGGTTTCATACCAGGTAACTGCTTTACCGATGGGGTTGCTAAGATCGAAACACTTCTACAGGATATCTTTCCAAGTACTATGGTGGATATACCTCTTCCTTCAATTGCATTGTATAATAGGCAGAAGTATATGGTGGCTTCTGACAGATCCATGGCTGAGGGGGAATCTTGCTTCACTGTTCACAACTCAAGTTTGATGGGAGGCACACCAACAAACTCAATACTGTATCTATTCTCACGGGCAGAGGAGAGTGTCAGCCACTTTATGTGCTAGACGACCAGTTCTGGGCATCTACGTGAGCTCAAATGAGCTTAAATTCCACTTCCTTCTAACCTAAGCTATGGCTTTGAAATTGCAACCCTGTAATAATTTGTAGCGTATTTCTATTAAATTGTTTATTAATATTAATTTTGGTTTAAATTTTTCTTACTGTTTCTTAGGTTCCCGGGCACGAGAACTGCCTGGGAGAATGTGTATCGGATGGTATGGAGAAGATGGGAGAATGTTGCACTGAATGACTCAATAATCAGCTAATTCCCTGACATGCCTATGAGTTATTGCAAGAATTAGATCATTAAATAATTATATGCACTTTCTCAATGAACGTGGGAGAAAAAGTTGGAGTTGTCTTTTGTCCAGTACACTACGGATCCGTTATGATGAGAACTTGAGGTTAATGATTGGCTCTGATTACTAGTGGCGCTGCAAACGAGGAATTTTGCTATAAAAAGCTATACTTTGATGATGAATCTAAATTGCAGCGGACTATTGTTACAGAAGGAAGAAGCTACACTTCTTCTCCTTTGTTAAAGTGCTGCACTATCTCATGCTATAAAATCGAAAAATACTTGCTTTCTTCAAAAGTGTAATAGTGACAGAGAAGAGAGGTGTTAAGAAATAATATTCTTTCTTCCTCTTTATAGTGCCAACGGTTGCAATCATTTGCAAAATTTTTAAATCTTTTGAAAAGGATAAATTTTAATTAATACTTCAAGAAATCCTATTTTCTCTAACACATAACCAACCAACTACCAATTGTTCTCTTGATACTTACTGCTTGTTTTCTCCATTTATTTCTTTTGTCTGTTCACGACAAATGATAGTGTTACGTTTTTATGGTTTTGTAAGAGAAAAGATATTCAATGAAAACAAACTCAATAAGTTTCTATTGAAAAAAAATCTACCATAAATATTGAGAATTGTGTTTTTCACAATTGATTTTTTTTTGTATCTGTTCTTGGTCGGACAGTAATGTCAGATTATTTTTCTTAAACAACCCCTTCACAGCTTGTTTAAGTATAAAAGTATTTGTTAACTTTTGTATCAATTTTGATGATAAAAGATTTTAACACTTTTTTGCTCAACTGAAATATAAACTTAAAACTGATACACAAATAAATAAATAAATTGTTATAGGGTGAGCCAAAAGTCGCGATAGGGTTTAACAATTTAATAACTTTATTAATTAATTTCTTTTTTTTCTCAGATTGTACAAATAACACCTGGAGAGATTCACAACTGAACAAAAAACCAGAATAATAGGATTTTATTATTCAAATCACCGATCAATTATTTTAAACTCTGATTATTAGTGATGGATTTTATTTTTATTTATTACTTTTATTTAATAAATATTTATTTAATATTTATTTAATAAGCAGAATTGTAGGTTCAGGGGTTCTGAAAACCATAAAAATCGATTCAAAAGCACCAATTGCACTCCTATAGCTGTAGAGTATGGTGTGGCAGTACATTGAAAATATCATTGGTCCTTACTTCCTCGAAAATAAATATGGAAATGCTGTAACCATAAATGATCGGTATCGGTTTATCGTAGAACATTTTTTAGGTTTTCTTGTTGAAAACAGATCTGATATGTGGATTCATCATGATGAATTGAACTTTTAAATAAAATTTTTAAATAGCAAATAATTTCCAGAAATTCCAAAATTAATTGGCTTTAAACGAAAAAGTTATTAAATGTTTAAACTCCATGGTGACTTTTTGCCAACCTTAGAGGGTAAAGCGTAGAAATGTTTAGTTTTTGAAGATTATAAAACATTATTGTTAAATGGTTTCTGCCGCGCAATATTGCCAGTGATAGAAACTGATAGAGTAAAATAAGCGTTTAAACAGCTTTTGAGTTCTGCAAAAGGACATTAAAAACAGTAAATAGGCTATGAATAATGTCATATAATATATATGTATATAATACAGGGTGGCCTAATATGACCGCGGTGGTTTGAGTTCAAAGAGCCATTGTGTCCCTTGCAGTGTTCGTTGTGGCTCCATCCTGTTGGAATCTTACTTGCGGTTGGTTTTAAACGGTTGGCCTTAAAAATTTTCCAACATTATACGATATCTAGCACCAGTAATGGAAACGGCGATACCGTGTTAATTTTCGGCAAAAAAATTTGCGCCAATTATCCATTCTTACGAAACACCGCACCAAACGGTACACCTAATTCGCGCTGTTGAACTATTCTAAGATTTTCCGTAGAACTTTTTGCTTATTAACGAACCCATTCAATTAGAAATGGGCTTCGTCGCTCATAATTAAATTATGAATAAAGTCATGATTTTCTTCTGAAAAAAAGTTCAATAATTTTGGCATGTTGTTCAATTGTGTACTGTTCCATTGTAAATTCCCCAAGTCTTCTTTACAAAATACTGAAAACCTAAAAAAAAATTATAATAAAAAAGTTATAAGGAATTCAAGGAAATTCGCCCCTTTTGAGCCACCCTGATGAATATCAAGTAAAATAGTTTCGTTTTTTGTTAAAAATAGAATACTTATATTATTTTGATAATTATGTGAATAATGGTGGCGAAATAATTGGGGCGAAAGATGCATAGTGTCGTGGTTTCATATAACGAGTGGGCATTAATAGAAGGAGTCATTGTAAAGCCTTGAAATTCGCACATTCAAAAAATTACTAAAATTTCGTAGTAAGGATTCCTGTCCTTCCCATAAGTCCTCAAATTATAAATTCACATAACGGAGTGGAAAAAAGATAACTTGATGAAATTTCTTTCTGATACAAGTGATAATATGTTTATTGATCTTTCTAAATTTCGTTAAATTTTGATCAAAGATACGTCTACAAATGAAAAGTAGAAAAGGCAGCAACAAATCAATTTTCTTATTTAATTTCGCATACTAATCACTGATAATAAATTCATTATGTACACATTTAACTTTTTGCCTATCTCCAACTTCACTTCTACCAGCTTCCTAATAGAAGTGAATTATGTTTTACTAAGAGCCTATTTCACCAATTCTATTTAAATATCAATTCATTCAATCAATTCATTTAAATGTCTATTTTCATTTTCATCTAGAATATTTAAATACTGTTTAAGTAGCCAGCACTCTGCATTTAAATATTGATTTTGCAACAGCATGAAACAGCTTTAAAACAGCTTTTAAACAGCTTTTTAAAAAGCTGTAAGTTGACGCTATCATATTAAATATCAAAGCGTTACCATACTTTCTTGTGTTTCATTATTTCAGTTGGTGATAATAAAATTTTTTTAAACATACTTTAAATAAAGATCATTAATTAAATTAAATTGTGTTTAAATATGTTTGGTGAAAGAGACCCTAAAAGAATCGAAAATCTAAAGAAAACTTACAGAACACATGTCTTCACTTAATATCCCAGTATTTAGGCAGTTACTCAACAACTCAGTGTCGAACATACTTATCCCACGTCTGCTTTTTAATTTTTCGTTTTCTGTATCTCGCAGTATTTTTCGAATATGATTTTCCACAAATTGTTAATTGCGATGCGACACATTAGTTGCATCATTTCCCTTAAATTCCAACCACTAAAAAATATCGTGAATGGTAATAATAATGAAACTGAAAAACATTTATAAAACCCGTAAAAGGCAATCAGAGAAGCAGCTGAAATTTATATAATTAGTATGTTAAAATACATAATTGTAATTAATTACACTAATTATTTATGTATGTAATATTTATTTTTATTGCATATTTCGCTACTCCTTTGTTTAGCTTCTTTAGGAAAATTGGTTTTTGTTTATAATCAAATAAAATTTTTTTAAATATATTATTTTACATAATTGTAGCAATAAGATGGCAACAAATTTTAAAAGTGATATAGAATATTTCTTTTTAATTTACTACAGAAGTTGACTTATGTATAAAAATTAAGACTTTACTAAATAACTATCTTTTGGCTAACGACATTAAACGTTTGATAAAAAAATGTAATCAATAACAGTGAAAAAATACAGTAAAAATACATACCTGGCGTACAATTCTATTACAAATATATTAGTCGTTAGGAAAAGAAATTTGAATTTTACCTTTAATAAACATTTGTGAAATTTGAAGTTGTCCACTCAAATCTATTGCGTTGCATGCAAACCTTAACTTTGAGCTAAAATGATTCAAAACTTTTAGATAATATTTCATATATGAAATTTCTTACATCGACTTCAACCATTTTGGGCCAAGCTCGTGACACTGTGCGACGTCTAGCTAAAAGTTTGTTGCCTTAATTCTCAGTATTTGAATATTTCTGTGATATTTCGATGCCTGATTGTATAGACAATCATATTTTTTCACGTCTTCAATTACACTATGCAACAATTAAAATAAAATTTTTTTTGCTTTAATTTTTTTCTAAAATTTGTGTTTTTGGAAGAGGCTGCTCCCTACATCTAACCATATCTCTGGAAAGACTTATTCGATCTTGTTGTGCTATACGTCAATAAGGTTAAAACTAACCCAGTTTTAAGTTTTTTGATTTAGCCATTAGTTTTGGAGTTATTGATGAAAAAGTGAAAAAAAAAAATTTTTTTTAAATTATCTAATGTTTGAATTCAAAAAATTCATAAAAAATAGAAACATAGCAAACAGTTATCGGTTTTACTACTTAATCTTAAAGGCGAATGTGATAGAAATAAAATAAACTTTATTTCATGAAAATGCGTGTTTTATTGCCGGTTAAGTTAAAGTTCGGGGGTGGCGATGGTCGATGTAGTCTGCACGTTGACTACAAAACAAAAATATTCTGTGTTCAAACCCAGTTTTAAACTCATAAAAACATTTCGCATTTTTTCTGATGTGTATTTGTGTGTCAGTTGTTGGCGAAAGGTTTCAGTGGCGAAGGCATAGTCCCTGCCCAATGAACAGTAACGTCTTCAGCCGTAACCAACCTACATGCACATCAGAACGTCCTCATTCGTCGAGAACGTGTAAAACCAAAGTTGTAAGATAATGAAGCTTCACCTCCTATCATTTCTCCTACTAACCCTTTCCTCTAGTTCCAGCACAATGCACCTCATGTGTAGGGCTCATCTCCTGAGTGCTGGTCCAAGAGAAAAAAAAAGTACCTACTTTTAGCAGAAAAGCGATTTTTTCATAAATTTAAAGAACGATTAATTTTTTTGACATTTACTTTTTAACGAACGAAGTTAACAACTATTTATAGTTTAATAAAAAATATTAACAAAGCATAATATAAAAATAATTTGGACTTTTGTTTAGTCTCTTATGATTTTGAAAATTTCATTCTCTAATAAGGAACCAAATAAAATCTCCCATAATAAATTGATGAAATCGTTCACCATGCCTGTCGCTAACGGCATCTCGATTTTCTGAGAGAAAGTTAAAATGTTCAAGTTCGCAAAGAAAAATGCGTTGTTCGTCCCAATTGTATACCCAGCATGCATGTTTGCAGGTAGTTGAGCAAAGAAATAGGCCATCGAAGTAAAATAATAAACAAATTGTCGGTTCTTTACCTTTAAAAATACACTCACATACAGTTTAACAAAATTTGCAACAGGTGAAGTATATACTCTTTCACTTCTCTATTTCTACATTAGACATTTCCAAAAATAATGTAACACACAATGTTACCACTGTCGGAAGGTATTTTAATTGCCTGAAATTGTTCACAAGTAATTTTAATGTAGATTTACGCCACTAGTTAAATGCGCGTATTATAGAAATCATATCTTAGACTACGACATTTTTATGTAACAGTTTCTTTGTAATATTTTTAACCATTAAAAATAATAATAATTTTAAACAGTATAAAATAAATAAAAAAATGTAAATAAATTGAGAAGACAAATCAACTAAAATAACCAAATGCTATGAATAGGAAAGAAAGTCTTCAGTTAAGATGACGACACTGCAGGTTAAATAAAAATCTAAATAATAATAAAATGTAGGAAATATTTCAGAAAGAAGAAGTAGAAAAAAAAACGTAGACAGACGACACGTTATAAATGCATTTATAGAATTGTCACTGCAAATGCAGACAATAATAATAAGATTTTGATCAGCAGAGGCACGGTTCGGTACTTTGGCTTGTCTAACTGGCTGTCTGTCCATTAAATTCTTGTGTAGCTAACTTCAGAAGCTAAAATAATAAAAATGGAAAAAGCTGTACGTACACAGAAATATAAGAAAATACAGAAAATAGTGCACAAACATATAGAAATATAAATGTATTTGTACAGCGGAATAATACTCAAAATCCCTACAGGATATAAAATTTTGCAGACGCTGGTATTTCATGAAATAAGTATGCATTTGTACAAGTCACAAAGATACATTTTTCAACATACACACAAATAGTACATAAAATCTTGGGTTATAGTATATAAGTAGATGTAATATGATAATACAATTGCGGTAGTCTATAAAAAAACATATTTTTGCTAGCCATTCATAATTTTCCATTTTAAAAAAAAGCTTGAGAAATTGTTTTTTTTTTTGTAAATACTCGTTTATTTTCATATTAAACTAGAGCAAGTGTATTTGTTAGTGTCTGTATGGGTATACGCACTCACCATAGCATATAAATATCAATACATACATACATACATATACTTTTTTTTATGTGCATTATGAACTAAGTAGTATATATAGAAACTGCTAAACAACTGATCCAAAGAAATGAAAGTTGTAAATTTTATTTGTTTAAAGTTTTACTATCTTCATATTTGTTTACATACATTCCTCTATTCAAGTAAAAGTTCTTTACTTCTTTTCTTTTGCTAAATTTTTATTGGAAACTGTATAATATTCACAAATATTCTCAAGTTCATGTTGTTGTACTAAAAGTAAAAGTTTGCTGAATTCAATGAATATTCAAGGCGAATATTTCAAATGTTAATTTTTATTTTTAATTCTGAAAAAAACTTATATATTTGTTTCTTTTGTAATTTAATTTATATAATAAAAATAGTATTTCATTCAAAATAAATTTCTTTGACTACTTTTGTATCGAAAGTATATTTATTTTAAGTAATTTGTACTTGTAAACATTATATTTTACTATGAGTACACTTTTTTTTAAGTTTAAATTGGAAAAATATGTATAAAATAATACTGAAAAAGGAAAATTTATAATGCCATAAAAGAAAGTGATAATGAGAAGCCGAAATCGATATAGAGAAAATAGAATTTGATAATGAGAAATCCAAAACGATTTTGAGACTATAGATTTTAATATTGAGTAATTCGATGCCAAATCAATCTTTTTTGCCTCCGATTTCAAGAAACTAATGCGCACTCTTCTATATTCTATATAAATAACACACCAAAAAATACAAATTTGTAGCCGCTAAGTCTACAGGAACCGAAAAAACAGAAGCCACAATTTCTCCTAAAGTTCCCAAGTGATTTCACTTCAACTTCAAAATTCAATATCTTCGTTTCTAGTTTTATTTGTTTTAAAGCTCTTAATATGTACTACAGTTACCAAAACATTTTTTTGCTCATAATACAAGGTACGTCATAAAGAAGAGAAAATTAAGAGGGTATGTATTGCCCGAGTTCTTTCAAACTTGGAAATCTTAAAGAGTAAGTTTAACAGAGCATATTCAGAAGTTTTTGTTTTGGGACAATATAAAAAGTAAAGCAGTTTGATACTTATATATTCGTATATAATATAAAATTAAAACAAAACCGTATAGATTTAGTAAAAAACGACGCGGATATATTTGTGCGGTTCTACAGCAACTTTACCAAAATCAAATAACGATAATTGATTAGTACATGCGAACACTTTAATGTTAATTTCAATTTTATAACTGCTGATGAATGGGAAATGCAAAAGTAATAGAGTCATTAAGTGATAGATTGACCTGCGCTAAATTTTTTAATTTTTTTTTTTTGTGTTTAATTCAGATAAACTAGCGATAATTTGTTATCAAAATTATAGATAATACTAATTTCTTTCTGTTTCGTGCTGGTTCGCTCTCAAAATATTGTGTGGCGAACTAAGTAGTTTCAATCATGGCAGGGGTACGAACCATGAATGAGAAAGCGAACCACGAATATTGCTGGCTGTGTTCACTTGATTACCTAAAATAACATGTATACAAAATTTTATTGAAATCGGAGGCAGACCAGAGCATAATTAATTATTTTTCTCAGATTTCACTTGGAATGACCGTATTAAGAAATTTAAATTGATGTTGAAAGTTTCATTTTGAAACAAATCAAATTCATAAAGAGAAGCTGAAATTTATATACAGGAAACAAAAATTGAAATTGAAATAAAATAAATTTACAATATCAAACCTAAACGACAAAATGTATTCCATGAAATTCTTGCATTTTGAACCAATAACGATGTACGACATGCACATTAAACATAATATATCCAAATATATACAGGATTGAAACACTTTGATTCAAAGTGGTAAACAAATAATTTGGCTTAGACAAACCAATTGCAATTTATTCTGTAGAAGACCGAATGCCACAAAAGAGCTTCAATACAAATGCCATCTTCCCGAGATGCAAACGTTCATTTAATCGGTGAAATGTCATCCTCCGGTATTTCATTTATGACGAGAAAACGAGAATATTTCAAAATGCAAGTCCCTTAAATGTGTGAGATTAAATTCTCTCCTAATTTGGATTTTCTTAATATGAATTTGTTTTTCTCTATAACAGTTTGCATTTCTCAATATCATTTTGTATTTTTTTAACAACAAATTAAATTTCTCATTATCAATTTGGATTTCTCAATTTTATTTTCATTTATCTCAATATATGTTTTTCTAGTTTAAACTTTTTTTTATCTCAGACAAGCACTCAGGTAGTGAGAGAGATGACAGGTGGCGAAGCTTAACATATTTCTTGGATATACAAAAGAAAATAAAACTAACTTTTAATTTTGCAATATCAATTAAAATATTAATTAGATTTTCATCTGTAAAAAACATAATAGTATCAATTAAATTATTATTGTTGACCTGATTGAATTATTATTATTAAAAATTTAATTAAATATTTTGAAAATTACAAAAAAAAGTTTTAGTTGCAAAATAAAATATTTGAATTCAATTCGAATGCTTATTGGGTTCAATTTCTATTTGTTTAAAGAGTGTTGCATATGTATGTATGTAATGAAATAATCAGATAAGCATTTGAATAAAAATTAGGCGTCATTTTGTGTATTTCATAGCAAAAAAATTTAATAATTTGTATAATTAACAATTGAGCTCAAATATTAATTAAAAATTCCATTGAATTGAGTAAAATTTTAATTGAAAAAAAATATTATTCTAATTAAATGTTTTAATTGTAATTAAAAAAAAGTATTATTTTCCTCTGTGTGGACGTTTTGCTTGTCTGAGTAATATTCTGGTGAGTGAAGGATCCTCACAGAAACATTACATCTCCTGGCAGTAAATACTCATCAACAAATTTCTCTTAAACACGGTCATGTTACCTGAAAATTACGTACGAGTATGTTGAACGTCACTCTTTTTAAAAACTATTAAACAATCTATTCATTAGACCTGATTTTCATACATATTTGACGTTTATTTGTATAACCGTACCCTCGTAATTACTTTTTTTGATACTCGTACGATTAGTTGCTTTAGTATTCAGTGCCTCTTTTATTTACTTGATTCAGCCAGTCACACAAACAAACTGAAAATTTGCGGTTTTGTTTGGTTTTCATTAAATGTATCCTTGACTCAATAAGAAGAAAAAAAGATTTTTTTATGAGATGAGAGAAATATTCCACTAAGATGTAGTTGTACATCTTTGTGTGCAATTTATGTAAAGTAGGTTATTTTATATGTATAGAGTTTATTAGTTGGATATTCTTTTCGATTACATTTAAGGCTAAATGAGTGAATGTTCAAGTGTTTACAAGTGCTGAACAAATTTATATTATAAATTTGTACATATATTCATTTCAAAAATAAATTGTGTTTTTAAGAAATTTCTTTGTTGTTTGTTATACGTATGTTAATTTGGTTATTAATTGCCTGTTTTTAGAAAACGAAAGAAAAAATTAGAATGTTTACATTGAAAACAAAAACAATTTTTTTAATTTTTTTGTTGTTTTCAGCATAAATACACGCAGGAATTGACTGTCTAAAAACAGGCAGTAAGTTTAATTTTAAATTTGATTTAAGTATGTCTGCTTTCAAACAATATTGCGATATTTAATCGAATACCAAATTATTTCCTAATCATTCTCTTAATTGCATATCGGTCATTTAATGAAACAACGTCAGAACACAAAAAGATAGTCTTGTAAAAAACGTGATTAAAATTTTCAATTTACGTACACTTCAATTTGAGTTGCTATTGGCTGAGTAGTTAACAGAAGATTGGCGGTTATAACCCTCGATCAGACCAACAAATTTTTCTATTGTAGCTGCTCTAGCGCGTACGTATTTGACCAAACGTTGGCGAAGTAAAATAATAAATTAAGATGGGTCTTTTTGAACAACACCAAATACACAGCATGTTAATCTTTATTGTATCTGCGAAGTGAGAACTGCTTAAACCATTTAAATGTGATTTAAAATATTTTTAAAGTTTGAACATAGATTTCATACACTCACACACAAACGTTTTCAAAAATTTAGATCTTTTTAAACCAGTGGTTACAACTATAGGGTTTGTACTTTGATGTAACCATTTGCCTACATTGAATCAAAATTCTGATTGAAAATAGTATTATGATCATATGTATATCTTGTTCGTGGCGATGGCACTATAGATGGTAGTCTGCACGTTGACTACGAATCCAAAAACTGGGTTCAACCCCAGTTTCAGACTAAAATTTTAAAATAAAAATAAACATCTCTCATTTTTCTGATGTACATTACTGTGTCGGTTGTAGTCGGAAGGTTTCAGTGGCGAAGACGAAGGTCACTGAACAATACCGGCTTCAGCTGATAGCAATCCACAATCGCATCAGAACGCCCTCCTTTGTCGATATTGTGTAGCACCGGCGAAGTAAAACAATAATAAATATGGTTACTGAACCGAAGATTCAGCACTGCTACGAGTATAAACAAAGAACGTGCGAAAGCAGAGCTACAAATATAATTAATTAAGCTTCACCTCCTGTCGTTTCTCCTACTATCCCTTTCCTATAGTTCCAGCACAATGCTTTGCATGTGTAGGAGTCATCTCCTGAGTGCTGGTCCAAGATAAAAAAAAATAAAAAAAAAATGTTATGGTTTAAATCAGGTTCCAAAAAAACTTTTCTGTGTGAAACATATATCAAAACAGAAATAACTAATTTTTCCCGAGCAGAAATTACAAGTTGAAAAATAGCAAAGAAGTGTGCATGAACAATAGAATCAATGGCTCGCTTGTTGCTTTAAGCGTAAAGAAGAAAACAAGTAGCGTACATCCTCCACGTAAAAGTAATGAAACATTATGACGACGTCCATCTAATCGCAGATCGCCAGCAGAGTGTCGGCGCTGCGATTGAGACCATCGCTCAAAAATAACTATAATTAAAAAATTTAATAAAGGTCAAAATAAAAATAGAAGTGAGACTATTTTTATATTTATATCGAATATTTTTAAATTTAAATCAAAAATAAGTCCGACTTAAAAACGACTTGATGCCTCTTTTGCATAGCTCAACTTTCTCAAAATATCTACTCTATTACTATTGTTTAGTACCTCTTGTTGTTTTTAGTAATTCTCAGAATAATGTGTGCTGCATACACAGAAGGTTAAAATCCCACTTTAGTCATCAGCAATTTTTCTGATGTGCAATAGAGCCTTTGCTAATCACAGTGCAATAAAAAACATCGGCGATACACCAAAGACACAGCATTTCTACTTTACTAATTTATAAAGAAGACGTGTAACACCATAAGAGCACAATTATGCAAGAATTGAGGTCTACTCTATCATTTCCTCTTCTGCTTTATATCATCTCTTAAAACGAATAACATCTCAGTAGAATAGTTTATTTATTTTTAATCAAGATCTTAAATTTTTAAAGCCGTCTTCAGCGGTACGATATAAACCGCCTATAGCTTGATCGATCTGCACTAGACTTGTTCTCTCCAGCTCACTGAAGAGAGTGCTCTTCTCAGCTCTGCTCTTTTTGGTGACCTGGTTCTTTTAGTTCGTTCAGTTGCACAATAGTATCAATTTAGCTTTGTAGCTCAGTTGATTTTACAGCCCAATTAATTTTTTAGCTCTCTTGCTTGATTTTGTTGCTCAGTTGAGTCAATCAAAGAAAACAAAATTAAATTATTAATTGTGACAAATGACTACAAAATTCATTAAAAATATAAACAAAATAAAAAGTTAAAGGTGATGTTTTGAAATTATTTAAATAAACAGAAATTTATTTAAGAAAATAATAATAATTGCACTAAATCGACAAAGACGTGAAATTACCGAATCTGTGGTATCATACCTATTACCAAATTTTTCCTATAAAATTTTTTGCTTCTGGTACGATTGAGGAACCAACAAATTGAAACGTAAAAACATTAAAAAAACTCTTCACTGATGAGCTAAAATCATCAAAAAAAGTGAACGCTCACTTCACTCAGTTTACTCAATCGTTCTATAGATCTAGTTCAGAGCTGAGCGCCATAACTCTAATGAACACTCTTCGCTTTTAATCATTTCCAAAAATTGCTCTGACGTGAGTGTATTTTCTATCAAATAGTAATCCAAATGAATTACCGAAATTGGTGAAATATAGTTATGAACCAAACATCTAAAAATCGCCTAAAACATGTCCTTAAATTTTTCCTGTACTAACCATAGTGGCAAAAGGAAAACATCATTATTATTTTTAAAACCTCTGTGTTCATTTTTCCGTTTATTCATAAATTTTAAAACTTACATTTGCCTGTACGTCAATATACTTTAAGTGAATCAACCAGGCGTCCAACGAGTCAATCATCTGGTAGACTTAAACATTCGTAACCACATTTGTTGTCTATTGCCATAGAGTTTGTTCGTACTCAAGTACGTATTTCACTGTTATTAAAATCATTATTGGGATTTGCAGGAGCAAATGTTTTCGTTTATTTTATTTGATTGTTTATTTAGTTGAGTTGTTGTTGTTTTAGTTGCGTTTTCCTTTTACAAGCACATCTTATCCAGTCTTAGGCTCTTGATATTAAATACGGCTAAATATGTTTTTTACTCTGCCAGTTGACGCTGTGTTATGCTTTAATGGCTGCTGCTCTGACTCTAGTTGTACATGTCTGGTTTGAAGTACCAACTTTTTTGTTGTTGTTTATAATATTTGTGTTCTTTTATAATAAATGTGTAATAAAAAGAGCAATTTTATAATAATAACTGTAATTAGGATGTTATTGCTTTTTTTTTTGTAATAAATGTAGGAGATTTTGTTCCTTTAGAACTTATTTAGATTCTAGTGTATTAGTGAAATGCTAAAGATAGAATTTAAATTGACTGTGATTTAAGTGATGAATCGTCATTATTCTGAAGCAATTTTAAAGCCAAAACAGTTTAAGAATTTAATATTAATTGCAAAATTATTAATAGTTTATATTTTTATTAACTTAATGATATTAATTGAAATCTGAATACATTCACAGTTGAAGAAAATGTTCATGTTCAGAGAATTTCCGATTTAATAAAGATATCACTCTCTTTTATTTCATTGAAATTTACTGACGATGGAAGTATAATTGTTCTAAAAACATACGATTATCTGAGAAATAAAATTGAATGAATAAGATCGAATTTCGTGTGTTTAAAATTATGTTTTTTAGGAGAGAAAGACTTAAAGCTATTCAGTAGCAACGCATACTGAAGTAGTCTGCACGTTGACTAGAAAACTAAAACAGGCCTGGGTTCAACCCCAGTTTCAGACTAATATTATAACAAAAACTAAAAACATTTCGCATTTTTCTGATGTAAATTATTGTGTCAGTTGTTTTCGGAAGGTTTCAGTGGGAAAGGCATAGTCAGTGGTCACTGACCCGGCTTCATTTGATAGCAATCCACAATCACATCAGAACGCCCTCCTTCGTCGATATTGTGTAGCACCGGCGAAGTAAAATAATAATAATAAAATCGCTACTAAACCGAAGTTTCAGCAGTTTATATACATATAACAAAGAACGTCAAATCGCATGACGTGACGCACAATTAACACCGCCACGACGTGAGAGGACATGGTCATTGAATTTCTAGAGCTGTTAGATCCAGATACGGTCCACGTCCAACCTTAATTTCTGGCCACAAGAAGTCCGTTATCATTTCGTGATAGCGAACACCATTCACGGAAACTGCTTGGCCGACCTCATCTTTGTAAAAGTACGGCCCGATGACACCGCGAGCCCATAAAATGCTGAGCGAGTATGTACACGTGTTTTCACATTTCCTATAGACCCGGTTTATTGAAATTTGCGCACAATTCTCCAAATTATGGAAACATTTGGTCGATTATGCTGACCAAAAAAATCAGGAGAATGCACGAAATGTATTCTGATTTAACGCCCATTTTCGTAAAAGGTTTAACGCGCTGCTCAATTGTGTACCAATTGTGTGTGAATTTATCAAACAATGAAACAAAGAAATATCAATTTAAGAAGGGCAAAAAACTTGACGTGAAGGTGTGACTCACAATTAACATCGTGCATCGTGGACAGCCCTTTAAAATAGGCTGAGAAGTGGTGGGGATTTGCAATTATCATTAGTAATCAACAATTTTAATTAGCTGTAAATGTTACTACCAATAGAATTTTAAGTAACGATCTAACTATTGCACTTTTATTTATTTCATATAAATCAAGTATGTCTTAAATTAAAGTTTAAATTAAAAATCTATATAAATATATATTTAAAAATATTTTTCTTTTAAAGTAGTGACTGAACGACACATGTTACATAGAAACTTTTGCCTTGATCTCTTTCCAATAAAAGTAAACTTCATTGTTCATTAATTTTATTTTCTATCATCTCAACTAAACGGACATCATTGTTTATAGGAGGAAGTTTATCTACACTAATCTTCATTTAATTCTTCTTCGAACCGCTTTCATCCAATTAACAATTTTTACAATGTCATCTGTTCGTTATCAATTAAAAACTATTTGACTTTTGCACACACAAATTCCTAACGACAACTGCAACTTCATTAGCAATATGTAGCTGCATTAACATATTTGTGTATGCACACTCTCTGCAATGTTCAAATACCAAATGAGACTTTAGATCGTCTATGTGCCGTTACGAATGGCATATTAGCCGCATACCAAACCACCAAAAATAGCAATTTTGTAATGAGAGGACATGCACTAGTGCTGGCAACATGACTTAAGCTTTTGAGCTCTGAAGTGAATTATTTCATATTCCTTTGAAGCTTTGCGTTATTCACGAAATAATATCCTTAGATGCCTAAAAAAAAAATCTATTGAATCCAAAGAATCTCAAGGTTCTTGCATTACACAAACATTTGAAATGATAATGTCAATTGAACACAAGGTTCTCTATACTTTTGAATTTATATAGGCATATGTATGTATATTATATACATATATATAATATATATATAAACATATATTCGTAGTCAATTCAATTCTGGGCATATACTTGCATATACGTTTTCTTAATAATCATGTAGTATTTGACAAACATTAAAAATGTTTTTCTCTTGGTTATTCATGCATCCCTTCACACATTCATTCTCAAAAATATAAAAACATACCCGTATAATGAACTGAGTAACTTGCACATATTAGAATAATTTGCTTCAACTCCAGATTACACTTGTATGTTAACAAACACTGCAAATGTAGTTGAGGTATACGAGTATACTTCAGCACAGATCCTCAAACAATCACATACATAAATTAATTTTACATGAAATCTACTTACATACATACATATATGTATGTGTATATGTATGTATATGTAAAAGAAAAAAAAGGAAATTAATCAAGATTTTAATATTTTTCTTTTATATTTTAAACAACACTGTATGACAGGTTTTTTTTTTGGCAGCAATACGACTATACGCCCAGTAACCTAATCAAAAAACAATGTCAAACTGCAGACTTGGCTTTATATTTCCGCATTTTAACATTTCTTGGAAATGCTTCTTTTAAGTATTTTTATTTTTTATTACAATAAAATAAACGAATTTTATAAAAATTAAATAAAAGGAATGTGAAAAAATGTCTCTTGAAAAAGTGTTGAATTCTTGAGAGTTTCCACAAAAATTTAAATTACGTGTTGTAGTATAAGTCAACATGACATATAAAGCTTTGAAATTTTATGATTCTATCTCTCCTAGTTTGAGAGCTGTGACGTTTTTTTTATGCGGTACAACATAAATTTCTATAAAACTTTGATATATGTACTAGAAATAGAGAAATACATTTTTATCTATTTTTTTTCCAGAAAAACATTAAAATTCAGTGGTAAGCACAGGGAGAGAATACACCAGGTGGTGCAGGACGATATAGAAAAAAGCTTCATTATAATTATTTTTACAGCATTGCTTTTGCACGCTTTAGCTTCTATGGCAGTGCTGCAACGCCTCTGATGTCAAGGAAACGTTATACATTTTTGAAACTGTATTTGGTAGCTATGTTTCTTAATTATTTTAATTCACTGTTGATGCTACCCAATACCGACTAAGGAGGCTGCTCTGATGTTCCTTGTGGATTAGTATCAGCTGAAGGCGGTAGTAAGCAGTGACTATAGCTTCGTTACCGAAACCTTTCAACAATAACTGACACAAAGAGACACACCAAAAAATAGCAAGTGTTTTAGGACTTTGTCGCACACTGGGATCGAACCCATGACCTTTGGTTTTATAGTCAAGGTACTACTTTAGTCATCGCCACTCTCACTTCGATTTTAGGGGAAAAACGGTCGTCCCATGCAGGCATAATATTGCTGGTCACTTTGTCGCGATTGTAATACTGAACATAAACGAAAAAACTAACGAATTTATTTTATCTCAAATAAAAAAAAATGAGCCACTACGTACATGTATTTAACAAGCAAAATTATTAATTTCATATAGAATAATTTTTATAAGATTTTTATAAGATTCATAGTAGTATTTCAATTATGTGTGCTTTAGCTAACCCTATAACACCATTTCGCACATAAATCAAATTTGGGTACTTTCCAAACATTGTACAAATCTGATATTGCGAATTATCGGGGCATTGCAAAACTTAGCATTATACCAAAATTTTTGAGAGCTGTTGTCAGAATATTTAAGTTAGCCGGTTTCAAACTTAATATCTCCATTTCAACATCGATTTAATAAAGAATGTTTTACGACAACAAACCATGTACAACTTACCAGCACTCAGGAGATGACTCCTACACATGCGAAGCATTGTGCTGGGAACTATAGGAAAGGGATAGTAGGAGAAACGACAGGAGGTGAAGCTTATTTAATTATTTTACATCTCAGCTTTTGCACGTTCTTTGTTTATACTCGTAGCAGTGCTGAAGCTTCGGTTTGTATTTTTTTTTTTTTATTATTATTTTGCTTTGCCGGTACTACACAATACCAACCAAGGAGGGCGTTCTGATGTGATTGTGGATTGCTATCAGCTGAAGGCGGTATTGTTCAGTGGCCAGTGACTATGCCTTCGCCACTGAAACCTTCCGACAACAACTTTTTTAACTTAAATTGGATATACTATTTTTATAGAATAGAACTCAAACCGTCCTTTTTAATAAAACGATTTCTAAAGCCAGCAAAAAAAGGCTTGCAAAGGAAATAGTGAATGCATGGGTGCTACTGCAAATGAACTTAGCTAAAGAACGCATGATTATAACAAAGGATTGAAAATGAGGAGCATGAGTTTACATTTAACAAAATAACTAGTAATTCAAATGAGTGCTTAAACGACATTTTAGAGCATAACCGGTAGGCCAGCCGAGAGAAACACCCAATAGAAAGGAAATACTTCTAACAAATCTGAACAAAATAATAACAAGTTTTAATTTAATTTTATTTCAAAAGTTATCTTATGCTTGTAATGTCCAGTTAAACAAAAATATATATAAAATAAAAAAATTTTTAATTTACCGATGTAAAAATTAAATCATTTAATTTAATAAAGAAAGCTCCTGAAGAAGTTGGAAAAAAAACCAACAAAACGTTGAGCAAATAGATTTATTTATTAACATCCAAATAATTTGTTTTTATTAACAACACAAAAACAAAAATGTACCAAAACATCAGCCTAGGGAAACACCCATTTATACTAACAACAAAACATTGGTCAAATAAAGAAAAAACTTACATAAGGGGTTTAGTTGGCGGAGCCGGTGTTCATTATACCAATATATATATAAATAATATAAAAAAATTCTCGTTGGGAGTTCTTGATTTTTTTTTTCCTTAGAAATAAATTGTGTTCAGCAGGCTGTTTTGGGGATTTATTTAATTTTTTTGAATTTTAGTAATATTTCCAGAGTTGTAGAAACAAAAAAAAAAATAAATGTAATATTTTGTCAGGCCTTTTTCATTTCACACTTTACGGTCTGGGGCCTTGTTTAGCAGCAGAGAGAATCATAAAATTAGGAAGTCTTATATAGTGGACTTAAAAAAACATTCTTTTGTGCAAACATATTTCAAGGGACGTATAGTAAATACTTTTATAAAATTTTATGTATTCTTATATTGATACAAATATTGCTTAACAACTATTTTATTTTATTAAAAAAAAAAAATATTTTTTTTTTTTTTTATCTAGGACCAGCACTCAGGAGGTGACTCCTACACATGCGAGGCATTGTGCTGCGAACTATAGGAAAGGAATAGTAGGAGAAATGACAGGAAGTGAAGCTTAATTAAGTATTTTGCAGCTCTACTTTAGCACGTTATTTTTTTTTTTTTTTTTTTTTTTTTATACTTGTAGCAGTGCTGAAGCTTCGGTTTTTTATTATTATTTTACTTCGCCGGTGCTACACAATACCGACGAAGGAGGGCGTTCTGATGTGATTGTGGATTGCTATCAGCTGAAGCCGGTATTGTTCAGTGACCAGTGACTATGCCTTCGCCACTGAAAGCTTCCGACAACAACTGACACACAATGACACACTAATGCACATCAAAAAAATGCGAGATGTTTATTTAAAAATTTTTTGTCTGAAACTGGGGTTGAACCCAGGTCTTTTTTTTTTTTTTTGGTTGTGAAGTCAACGTGCAGACTACCATCCATCGTGCCATCGCCACCCTCTATAAATAAGTGTCCTTAAGAAATGGCTATTAAAAAAAGCAAATGATAAGGAATTAAAAAACAAAGTATGCAGTTCGACTTTGTTTTGCGCCTAGATTAATCTGCGAATAGTCGCATTGCTGTCAAGAAAAAAAAAATAAATTTGTCGCACAGTGTAACGTAACCAACGTTACGTTGAGGGTGGCAATGGTCGAAGTAGTCTGCACGTTGACTGCAAAATGTAAAATTTTCCTGAGTTTAACCCCAGTTTCAGACTCATAAAAACAGCTCTCATTTTTTCTGATGTCCATTTGTGTGGTTTTGTGTGAAAGCTTCAGTGACGAAGGTATATAGTCACTGGTCACTGAACAGAAACGGTTTCAGCTGTATCCAATCCACTGACCCTTTAGAACGCCCTGTTTCGTCCTTATTGTGTAGCACTGGCGAAGTAAAATAATTACTAAAAATGGCTACTAAAAACGGAGCTTCAAAATTTAATACGTCTCCTTGACATCAGAGACGCTACAACACTGCTGTAAAAACAAATAATTAGCAAAAAAGCAGTGTTGTAAGATAGTGAAGATTCACCTCCTATCATTTCTCCTACTATCCCTTTCCTATAGTTTCAGCATAATGCAACGCATGTGTAGGGTACATCTCCTGAGTGCTGGTCCAAAGTAAAAAAAAAATTATTATATAGTCTCCGGATACACAGGCCTCAACTCGACTTGAATTCATTAAATTTGCCAAATGCAAAATTGTAATTATTAAACTTAAATTTGGCATTATACCACTTAACATTCCGTCAATAAGAAATATGAATAGAAAGTTTAGGTTTATTAAAGAATTTGTCACAGTATTACAAACAAAATACAAAATATTTCATTACACTGGCATCTAAGTTCGCAAAAAAAAATTCTTTTTTTTATATCCGACAATTTACTCTTACGATTAAAACAAATAATAAAATGGCATAAAAAGTACCAAAAAATGTATAGAGAAGAATGCAGCGGAATTATTCTATCAAATTAATGCCACAATTTTGAAAGCATCAATGGAATATGTAAACAAATGAGGACACCCAAATATAACCACTTGCTAAATACTTATAAGACACATATAAATTGTGCATATACTCGTACAATTGTGCATACTGCGTATGCATATCCAATGCATAAATAAGTTTAATTTCTCGCAAAATGTCCTTTCATTTACCTAAGAATAATAATTGTCTAAGATTTAAATTTTATTGATTTGACTACTATTCCTGTTGACAGTTTTATTTAGCAGCTTATGAGCAAATACTACCGCCACTAATACATGTGTATATACAGTAGAATCTCCTAGAAGTGGCACGTTTCAATAGCAGTTTCAATTTTCTTTAAGAGTACCTCGTAGGGGATTCCACTGTATATTTTACAATGATCAGTGTTGCATACAATAAACATGAAAGTTACTAATTCTATAGTAGCAATGCAAACACTATAGCACACGACATGGTTGGCTCAAAAGACTCTATTTAATGATGACATGTGAAATTTGCAAAATTCACTACCCCTTGTTAAAGCATATGAGTATGGATATGTGTGTTTATGTGTGTGTGTGTGTGTGTGTGTGTGTGTGAGTAATAAAAAGGGACGATACATGTTTACTACATCAGCAGTATTTTTACTTAATTTCTATGCATTGCAGCAACTAGAGTAACAATTTTGTTGCTTTTTCTTTTTATTATATAGAAATTTGTTTCTTCCACAATTGCTTGTTACTTTTTTGTTAAAGAAAACAAATAAAAATACACAGAGCAATAATAAAAGTTTGTACATTACTTTGCCGTAATAAGAATATACTTAAACTGCTTAGTGTTGCGTTGAGGACACTGAATTTTATATTTATAACTTTAACTAAAGTTTTGGCAGAAATTTAGATACGATTTAGACATTATTGAACTTGCTTTATCACATTTTAACTAAAAATTTACAATGAAATATTATCAAAGTAATACTTTAACTAAACCAACAACGATGATGGCAGATGTTTTGCCATCCAGGGAGATATGCAAATGAATCAGGTGCGTATGACAGTAGCGATGCTGTTGGGCCATTGTCTGCATGATGGGATATTGAATATTTCGTATAACGACTCCTGGATGAGAAGGAAACAGTCGACCATGTGCTTTTTCGCAGTTTTTATCTCGCCATTAATAACGCGTCTCTCATAGGCCTCCCATTTCTCAGAGCCCTTGCTAAAATACTCTAAAGTCTAATGTGTAATGTGAGATGTAATATTTATTTATGCGGTATTCAGGCTGGTTTATGACCGATAAAATGGTGTTCCGTCGTTACAAGTTTTCTCATATATGATGGGTCCCATATACTTTGACTAGGATGTACTTACCGATTCAATTAATGTAGGGTACAACATATTTCTTTTATTTGCATTGTTTATTAAAGCTGATGTTGACAAATAATTACCAGTTAGTTTGTACGTGAAACTGTATAAGTGTCAAGGTTTGAAAGCAATCGGGGCGGAAGTCTAAGAAAGAAAGAGGCCACCTGAACTGACATCCGAGAGTTCTGGCGGTTCCGTTCTTGTATTTAGATAACTAACCAGTAGTGCTGGCTTATATGCAGCTCCGTATTCTTTCGTATAGTTATTTCGTAGTTAACGAAGTACACGAACACCTGAATTCTTCGTGTATTCGTAATTAACCATTCGAGCACAGTCGAACATGAACGAACATTTTTCATAATAAAGACCTTTATTTCATTGTATTTTAAAAACCTTTTTATTTATAAAGTCATTAATTAAATTACTAAGTAAGTCTAGTTACTAATATAAAATAAGCAATAAATTTCTTGTTGCTTTAAGTTTCAATAAATAAATTTATTAAACAATATTATTTTTCATAGGAACAGTGCTCAATGAGCACTGCTCATAGAATATTCCCTACAAATGCATTGCACTGCAAATAGATTGAGAGATGAATAGTGTAGCGAATAGACAGGCGTGGAGGGGTATGAAGATAGAGCTTAATTTATAACTCTGAAGTTTCGTGTTAATTATAAAGCATAATTGTGGCATCTTCTATATGTTAGTTTTGATGCATTATGAAAAATATGAAAAACAAATCCAATATATTTTCAAACATCACAGTAACTATTGGCACTAGTGAATTAGAATGCCAAAGCCTTTAATATAAAGAATTCAAATGGAACAAAATATGAGGCATGTGCAATGTGTCTGGGACAAAGTTTGAAAAACTGAAAAACTAATAAAATATTTAAATAATAATAGCATGATAGGAAGTATTTCAATAAAATTATAAACAAAATCGAATATGTTTTGCGCTTTAAGCATAATCGCATAAGGGAAAATCGCTTTCCTGCACATCAATAAATTGGCCACTAAATTCTATCTGTATGAATTAAAATTCAATTGCTTATCTTTATTCGGATATTTCATTTGATGGCGATTTACGCGAATACTGGGATATTTTACCTTCCAGACATCACATGGATATTTATTAATTAAAACAACTATTTCTTTTCCATATGGACTGCTCCGAGCTTCTGCTGGCAACAATATATGATGAGCACTGATGACAATCTCATTAGGTACGGCCACTTATTGAAAAACCCCGTAAAAACAGAAAGGCATAATAGAAATGGTTCCCAGATCTTACTTTGCAGGAATGAGAATAAATGTCAATGTCTTCGCTTATGGAAACCATGTTGCTGTACTAACAAAAATATCAAATACTTAGTAAATTATTTCACAGCAAAATAATTTACTATTTTTATGCAAAAATAATGGGGGCTGTTTATTTTCAATTGTCGCTTATTTCTTTCGGAAGGAAACCTTTTCATAATTCCTAATAAGAGTAATCGTGAAAAAATTTAACATATTATTTATTTAACATATTTATTCTTCTTTTCTGTTTTCTGCCACAACTTTTAAACAATCAAAATTCTTCAACTACTTAGATGAATCAGCCAATTACAAAGTTTATGGTCTGTAGTTCTTATTGCTGTAAACATTTTGCTTTGTACGTAAATATTTGCAGTTCTTTTAGGGAAATAAATTTTATACATATGTGAATGTTAAAATATTTTTTTTTTACTTAACTTCCAAATGAATTTGTGTTCATCCGGCGACAGCTGTAGGACTCTTCATCTGCGTCTGCTATCGCTGCCATCTAGTACATATTCCACCGTAATCATTGTATACGACAACATTATTTTGTTCCAGTACTTTTTGTTTTTTCTTCAAGTTGTAAGAACTCCATTTATATGTGACATATACATTTGTAGACATTATCTCGCTAGTTCTGTTGCATGTAGCCTTTGCGACTTTGGGTTTTGTGAATTTTTTTTACTCCAGCAAAATTGCTAAAATACTGCATTGCATTATGAAGTTACAAAAACTAAGGATATGAAAAACAAATCCAATATATTTTCCAACAGCACAGTAACTATTGCCACTAGTGAACTAGAATGTTAAAGCCCTTAATAGAAAAAATTTAAATAGGACAAGATGTGAGGCATGAGCAATTTGTCTAGAACAAAGTTTGAAAAACAGAAACTCTAAAAAAAGATTTAAATAAAAATAGAAACATAGGAAATACTCGTATGTTCAGAACAGGCAAATGGGATACAAAACAACATTCATGCTAATTGAATTAAATTGCATGAATGGCACTGTCAAACACATTTGCACTGTTTTAGTTCACGAAGCTGGAGGAAACAAAGTTTTTGTTATCGACTATTCTCAATTATACAATAAATTTCATTCACAAAATATTTGACAACAAATTCATGTGCATTTTGCAGGTGTCCGAAATAAAAGCAACTTTAAAAATATCGGTGCTGTAGTAATAAAATATGAAAAACTAAAACAGTTTTCTTGCTGCCACAAAACAAAAATATGAGAGATTTTGCATAATTTCAGTGCTTCATAATAATTAAAAAAGGTTTATAATTTTGCGAACTAGACGCTTCCATGGCAATTTTAAGACAGAGAAAAACATTTTTAATCTCATGTTGTTTCATTCCATTTATTTGATGGTTTTTATATGGGACTGCTATTAGCTGTGTAATTGGCGCACTGACTCTGCAACGAGCAGATCCATGGCTCAATCCTAAGTCAGATAAAAAATTAAAAATTGCGCTGTTGTTGAAATAAAATGTCGTTGATGTTTAGTTGATTAATTTTTGGAAATAAAAATTCAGTAAGCATGGCCTAATAGTTCTCATCTCGACGACTAATCGACATTTCGGCGTTTTCTTCAACACTTCGCATTACAGCAGCAATATTCTCTTCAGTAAACACAACGACAAGGATCAATAAGTACCCGAATTTCTTGCTCACTAGGCCAATTATGATAACCGTAAAATGGACAAAGCAGCTAAAAAAACACCCAATATTTATTCTGGAAACAATAATTTAAAGAACAATGTTTTATATGTGGGTTATCGGGCAATAGCTGAAAGCTGATGTTGAGTCCTTTCCTCGTTTATGAACATCTAGCAGACAAAGTTTAAGACATCACATTATAAGATATCTTTCACAAAATCATATGCAATGTTGAAAAGATTCTTCCGTAAAGTAATAAATAAAATGGCTTTGCTTTACTAATTCTAAAAAGATGTGCAATTGCAGACTTGGCTACAGAACCAAATACAGCTGGGTTCGAGTCCAGAATCGGATTATGCCATAAAAACATTTCGCATTTTTTCTGATGGACATTAGTGTGCCTTTGTGTCAGTTGTTGTTTTAGTGGCGAGGGCATTGTTTAATAATTATTAAAAATGTCTACTAAAACAAAGCTTCATAATTTAATTGGTATCAATGATATCGGAGGCCCTGCAACACTGCTGTAAACAAAAGGCGGGCAAAAGATGAGTTGTAAGATAGTAAAGCTTCACCTCCAGTCATCTGTCTCACTATCCTTTTCCTCTAGTTCCAGCACAGCACTATGTATGGCATGTATAAGGGTAATCTTCTGAGTGCTGGTCCAAGATAAAAGAAGGTATTGAGCCCTTCGCCCTTCTGTAAATTTACCGCCTGTCTCTTTTCTACAATATCTTTTTAGAACTTTAATTTTCGTTAGACAGTAAATAAAAAATATAAAAATCAAGTATTTTTTTAACTTCGTTTAATAGACTTTCTTTTGCCGGGAGAGAACTCAAGGATATTTATAAAATTTTATGGCCCACAAAAATAAGAATTATCTGGTTTTATTTATTAAAACTTTTTTTTAATATGTTTGCTGTAAAAAAATTTATATTCTCATAATTTGCAAAATATTATTTTCGTTGAATGTGTTTTTGCCACATCATGTTTGTGCAATTATTGTGGTTTTACGGCCTTCACTTTTACACAAATATTTTTTCTCCAAAATATTTTTCATACTTAACATCTGCCACACAGAAGAACATACTTAATTCTTTTTCGTGATTTATGATAGTTTTTCAAACATTTTTGTAATTCTTCTATAAATATTTTTGGGTCATGTTTTCAGACGAAAAAAGCTCTTATATAAATATGGTCTTAAATATTTTTATATAAATATAGTACGTAATATTGGAATACATATAAACGTACGTACATATATGTAGGGGGAATTTAAAATGGTTTTTTTAATTTTTAGGACGATAAGTTTTTCAAACTATTTCGAAGCATAAAAGTTGCATCGCAAAGGGACAGGGATGAGGATATATTTAGATAAACATGCAGACGTAAATGCTACTTTGTTGAATCATTTTTTAATTACTAAGAAAGAAGTTTCTAAAGCTGTAATTTGTTATCAATAATTTATCGCATATTATTATTATTATTATTATTATCAGTAGGTTGCTTAATGGAATACACCTGGATCTAAAATTTCTTATGTGCCCTCCAGTATCCATGAAATATGAACCATCTGACAGCATCTCAACACACAGACCACAGATAATGCTCAGTTGACCACAACATCGACCGCTACTAATCCACATAATTGTTCCGCAAATAGGGGCGGGCCGAATGCCATATTCAGACAATAATTTTTCCACGCTGTGCGAATGATGTCGAGTAAATCGCTGACAGGAAAGGTTGGAAAGAGGCAGTCTGGTCCTAGTCAGGGCATTAAAACAGCGATGGCTAATGCAGTTAACACGTTGACTACTAAACGAAAATAATAATAATTATCTAAAGATATTTGAGAGCAATATTGGACAATGAAATATGAACATTTATCTACAATTATTATTACTAAGTCACTTTACGTTAAATTAAATTCACAGGACATTAAATAAACTTCTTGACAGTTTTCTACAACAAACTTCACCTTAACAAACTGCACATCTGGCTGTAGATTTTCTACACTTCTCACTTGAGGTCTCCGCCACGGTGAATGTATATTAACATTAATTTAGTTTTTTACTTAAAAATCCGACCATTTGATACTCATATCATGGAGGTGGAAAAGTAAATATTATCTGGAATTGTCTGAGAACGTGATTTTGTTTTTCATTTTCTTCCTCAGATTTTTAACTTATTTTTATTATTTTTTTTATCTAGCTGGATGTTTTGATATTTAATTAAGAATTCACTGATAACAGGTTTGATAATTTATAATTGAAAGTTTCATAGAAGTAATAGAAGATAAAAATACCATATTGTAAGTTCACCCTTCCCTAATTAAAGCTGAATGAAACAAAAAAAGTGGTACAGACTTCACAGCAGTGTTAAAAGAAATTTAAAATTGATTTTGCGACTGATTTAAAACGACGAATTATGAGAAATTAATTTACCAGTGCGAGCGAGACGCAAACTCTCGTAGAGCAAACAACAAACATAAGCCTGAGCGCACTGAAAAATAATTACCATGACGTGAGAGCTGTTCTTCAGTCCGAAGCTGCTTTACAACAGAAAAAATATTTTTATATGTAAGTACAAATGGTAAATCAAATGCCTTCAGATATTTTAGAAAAATTCACATTTTTATTACGTCTACGTTACGTAAGATTTCTTATTTGTTTATTAAGTATACGTATGCGTGCATACAGCCCATGTGCCTTTCCTTTGTACTATTCCTCTTTGGAAAAGTTAAAATTTTTTTATAGTTTTACAAAATTTACAATTGACAGTTGACACTAAAGCAAAACTAAAGGTTTGGTGAACAAATGTAAATACAAAAAACTAAACTAAATTTTCCACTTTTTATCAAAACGAAAATTTCCTAAATTAAAGCATCTGTAAATCGTTTACACAATACATGGTCGATTGAATAATTTTTAACACATCTAATTCATTTTGACACATTTTTGTACACTATGTAAACATATGTAAACTTCTTTTTCTATTTATATTAGTGCATACTTCAAGATTTGGTTGCTTCTTTATTCTCCTATTAAATTATTTTGTAGAACATGTGATAATAACAAGTGTGAGTGACGTGAATAATTTAATAAGTTTTATTTCTTTTATTTTCTACTCTGTAGTTTTGTAATCATATTGGTTTATATACTGTACGAGTGTATATGTAAATGCACATGCATGTATGTAAATACTTATGCATGTGTGCATACAACTAATCAGGCTAACCGAAATTTTCCATGTCGTCTATTTCAGCATGTTGTACAAATATTCGAGTTGTTTACTTCTCACATCGAAAGTGTTTCTGTATTATACTTTTGCATATTTTTACTTAAAGATAATATTTTTTGCCTATCTGGTTTTGGTTAAATGCATTTCTTTATAATTCTTTTACTTTATTCAGCATATTTATTTTTGTAAATTATATTTTCTTAATCCCTTTTTTTTACTTTTAATATTTTTGTGTTCATTAAACATTTGTCATTAAATTACTTCAATTTCTTTTAAAAATCATTAGTTGTATATACAATATATTTTTTTTGAGTACTTTACTAAAATTGCTATAGAATAAAGGAAGTATTTATTATTTACTTGCTGCGCGATTTTTTGAAATATAAAATTTTAGTTCATATTATCTGATATCTGACTTTGACTGTTTTACGATCTTTGGCTATTTTAATGCATCCCATGTCTAGTCTAGCTACACCGGCAACCGGATTGCCTGCATCACTTCTTTCTGAGCACGGGTTTAGTGACTGATATACTACCCATGGGCTCGACTTGGAGTCTACTGATGCATTGCTTCATGGCTAGCCTATGGGGTTTAAAGCCTGATGACCGTTGCTGCTAGGGCTTCAAATCGAAGACTTTGTCGGAGGATACTTCGTGTCCACCCCGAAAAGTTGGAGTTCGTGTTCCGGTTACTGCGGTTTGGATACGTGGTGGCTATGGTTGATACCCAAAGTCACTCGGGGACAGTAGTTATTGATCTGTTCGAGACATATCGTCGTTTTTATGGCATGTGCCCTAAAACTACTTTTACTAATTTAAGCGCTGTTGCCATTCGACAGTAGTCACCGGAAGTTTCCATGGGTACTATATCTTCGGTTTATGGTTAAATGAATATTAAAGATCATGACGTCAAACTATCTGATGTGACAACGGGTTTAGATAGACACCGGTGTATATCATAGGCAGGTATAACTATAAGGATTGCAACCTATGTGTACTTTGTAAGTCAGTTGTTGCTTTCCTTGTGCCCATAAGAGCGGTGGTGCATGTCACAAAATCATGCGGTGTTAAACCACTGTCGGATTAGGGCTCGCGGGCAGGTGCTGACATAAATCTGTACCCACGATCTGTCACTTTTGACGTGGGAAGATTGATAGTGTCCATAACCACTACCCCCATCCTTCTTCGTTCCAGCACTATGCATTGCATATTCCTTCAGTGCCGGTCCTATACACAAAAAAGAAACAAATAAATAATTGGCTCATGAATTTAAGCCACAAATGGAAGGCAACCAATTTCGAATTAAGTGAACGGTCAAGCGTCCACTAATTAATCGGGTAAACAATAAATAGTTGATCGATTGAATACCCTGCTACATATGTATGATATAAATGTGTGCATACACATAAATGTATGTGTATGTTCTCATTGAATTTATTTTAACATTGTCGTCTTCTGTTGAAGTATAAAATAAAATAAGAAAGAAACATTTTTGAAATTGTTATTTATTTTGATTTTTGTACAAACAACTAAAATTACACAGAACGTGACTTCATATTATGTACGTGTAAATATATGTATGTGTGTAGGTATCTTCGCAAAATGTAGTACTACTACAGGGTGGCACAAAAGGAGCTATATGGTTTGAATTTTTTACAACTTTTTTAATTATTATTTTTTCTTTGTTTTTTCCAGCATTTTGTGAAGAAGACTTGGGGAATTAATTATGAAACATTCAAAATTAAATCATGGCCATTACACCTGCAATTTTGCGAAAAGTTATGGAAAATATGCTTAAAAGAGCATGTATGTGCGATGCAGAAAATGGACATCACTTACAGGATATCATTTTTCAAATTTAATTGCAAAAAATTCCCCAATAATGTACTGTATTTAAAAAAAAAATTATAATAATCGCATAAATAAAAAAGTTATAAACCATTTAAACCATATATTTGCTTTTGTGGCACCCTGTATATGTGGATGTTGTACATCATTTTGATTATAGTAAAGCGTAAAATTGCAGTTCTAGTAAAATAATGTGTGTACACACAGTTAAAAAACAGGGATCACTATCTGGTAGCAATTCTCATTTCAATTATCAGATAAAAAAATAATGGTTTTATCAACGGTTTGAAATATTTTTTCGTTTGTATTTGCGATGTCTGTACCTTGAAATATAAATTAATTTATATTTAATAATTGAAATTTACAATTTTTTAACACATATTTGGAACCGTTTGAGTTTTACGCCTTAATAGTTTTTGTTCCTGTTGGCATATTTTGTTCCTGTTGTATAATTTTATTTTCGATTATTGTGTTAACAATTTATAAAATTTAATTAATATGCAATTTAAACATCGGACAGCATAGAAATTTAGAAAATGCAGAAAGAACCATAATTGTACCAAGAGTATATTCAATTCAATTAATGTTGTCATTCACTTGTTTAAATGCTCTAAAGTTGTGGAAAGGTTATCTTAAAGACTAAGACACTTTTAAATAGTTTCGAAATATTTACATTGACACGACATGATATAAATATTTGCTTTAACCATTGGGGATTGAAAACAAACTGAGCTAAGAGCTCTTAGGGAAACATCAACATCATCAATGATTTCCTAATGAAAATTATTGTAAATTAATTTTAAAATTCTGTTTAATGCAACATTGTACCAAATATTTTTAAAGATTTTTGTAGTTTGTACCAATAGTATGTTACCTTTAAAATTTAATTATTTTAAAAATCTTTACAAATTCACTCACATTGAGGCTTAAATGTTGATTCTGAGTTCTTGCTTGCTAAAATTAATTATTGAATTAGACCAACTCGTAACTTTCAGCTGATCAATCTAAATTACTACAGATCTGTTTATGTTAACAAGTTAATGTGTTCACTTAGCGTTATATCTTTACTGCCGTATTCATAAAAAAATTATGGATTTATAGAAGGTATGCAAATTTGTCTATTAAACATTATTTAAATAAAAAAAAAAAATCATGAATACAGAATTTTAAACACTGACTTCTTTATCTGAATTCATTTTTAATGACATCTTAAATGTTAACAAGGTTAACAATTTTGAACTCATGGAAAACGCATTCAAGTCTACGATATGATGTCAACGATATGGATTATAGACTATCAAATTCCCCGAAAATTTAAGGAAAACACGTTGTAATCAGAAATCCCGAGAGAAAAAATCGTCGTTGTCAACAGAAGGTTTTTGATAAGTCTACTATTTATATGTGCGAAAAATGCAATGTTCACCTGCAGACAAAATTTTTTTTTAGCAAAAACATGAATAAAGGCACTTTTTTCGAAAAAAAAGGCTGCCTCTTGTTATGTAATATTTTACTTTAGATTATTACAATATGAATTAAATTAAATATTATTTTGAACTGCATTTATAAATTTTTGTATCATTTAATTAGAAAATAATAAAATAAATTAATAAAAGAGCAGATAAATTCAAATGTTTTACATGTATACAAAGCTGACATACATATAAGAATAAGCGCCAAACAAAAATTTTTAAATTTTTTTTATAGGCTTTTTGCTATTGTTGGGTCATAAGAACCCTGAAAAAGTAAATTTTTTCAAAAAGCAAAATAAAAAATGTATCTCGGAGCGAAATTAAAATAAAGACCTCGAGCAAATAATGTGTTAAGCAAATTGACGAGATGTGTTCAGATGATAACGTGCCGGTGCTTCAAATACAATTTTGAAGCTCTTTGACTTTGCACAGGCTTTTCTGTGACAATAGAGTATCCAAAGCAATTGAGTCGCTGGAGCATCGATGCATTTGCGGTATTGAGTATCTCGCGGTTTTAGCGCTATCTCAGTGCAATGTATGCTACCATGCAGTACATATGAAATTTATGTTTTAACTGAACTGTTCGCATATGGAATTATGATGTATGTCAATTATGATGTTTGTGAAAATTCCTTAAGCATTATTCCCTCTTTCGAAATCGTAATATTTTAGTTCTGGTCCATTGGCTTCCTTACCGTGAAATTTTCCTCTACGACGATATTTGAGCAATGAAATGTAAGTGAAGAAAAATACTAAATAAACAGGCTCTCCTTTAGTTTATTGCGCCCACAAAACAACTGAGATACAGGAAGTCTGCACAAGATTAACATCGCGATCTTTCTTATCACTTCTCTACACTAGCGCTTTCAAATTAGATTTACTGCAATGCATTAAATCCCTAGCACTGTTAAAAAAAAAAACACAAAAAAAAATTATACCACCTTAAGCATAATTTTTATTAATTAACTAATGTTATAAACAAAGTTTGAAAATAAAATTTTTTTAAGATTTTTCTGTATTAACGGGTCAAAATTGCCTGTTTTGTAAATACTCATCGGATGTTTTTGAAACTTTAGTACAATTATTTTTTTAGCGAATACTTCTTAAATATAAAATATAATTATTGTAGACCTTTTCGCAAGGCGTGTGTAAAAAAACTTACGCATCTTGCCCAATGCAATTAAATCATTGTGCGCTTAGTAACAAATTTTTCTTTTGTCTTTACGACATCACAAAAGCAACCAAAACATGGACCTTACAGGTATACACAGGAAAAACAGGAAGTGTAAGCCAGAGAAAGATCGGTACGTCGCGTTGTCTTTGACCTAACCAAGGATTTGAAATTGCATAATGTTATTTGCGACAATTTTTTCACTTCGCATGAACTGGGTATCGAGTTGAAAATATTACAATTGTTGATACTGTAGGGAAAAACAAAATATTTTTGCCAGAAAAAATTTTGCTACTAAAAAATAAATCAGAGAATTTCTTCTGCGATAAGGAGAACAAAACAAGCATTGTGGAATATGTAAAAAAAAACGATCTGTGTTTTTGCTCAGCACATTACACCATCACGATAACAAAATAAGAGCTACCACCAAAAAGCCAGAAATTATACACTTTTATAATGAAACAAAACCCAGAGTCGATACTTTAGATCAATTTATAAGAACTTACAATAGCAAAAGGAGAAGTAACCGATGGCCACAAGCGCTATTTTACAATATTTTAAATATATCCGCATATAATGGTTATGTAATTTTTCTTAAGACAAATAAAAACTGGAATCCAAATAAAAAGTATAAACGACGCATTTTCTTGGAAGACTTAGGTATGGAATTAATAAGCGGGGCAATATCTCGTAGATCAAACATGCCAAAAAGTAGTCATGCCTTCATAGTCATTCAGCTGTAGTTTCACAAGCAAGCAATTTGAAAAGGTGATATTGTTTCAAGTCGCGCTTCAACAGCATGAACCATTCTAATAAATGTGGCCAATGTCAAAATTTATTTGCAAAACCCTTTCTGAAACATGTTATGTTGTTGTATGTTATGAGTGTAAAAGAAATTGTATTGTGCAAAATTAATCCACTAATGTCATATGCGTTTTATTTTTGAAATACAGGATAAGGATTAAATATGTGCTCAATTCGCAAGCACTGTCGTATGGTTTATCTTTATGTGCTTGTCAACAGCTATTTTTATTTTTGTTATTATTTAGATTTTCTTCTTTAAAAAAATTTTACATTAACTTAATTTTATTCCACGAAAATTAACCAGGAATAGATGGAAATTTAAATTTGAAACGAATTAGTTTTTAAGCGTTTCTTAAGAAATTTAATTGAAATGAAAAAATTTATCATAAGTTCGATTAAATTTCTGCATTTAGTTATCAAATATGTGAAATATTTTTACAAAATTATTCCAAAAAATTTCGATATTCCCAAACCTGGTCTCAATACAACTATTTAAAAATAATAAATAAATCCTATAATCAGAACAGATTTTGTATGAAAATTAGCAACAACAAAATTTCAATTCATTTAACTGAAAAAGTTTTCAGTCATCTCTTCACTGTCACTCCTGCAAGTAGTTGGAACAAAGTTCCTGTAATTATCCATTTTCCCCTAACCATATTCACTGTATCTAATCTTTATGGTATTGAATACCCAAACTCTCACACACTTGCATTGATATTGTACAACATACGGTAAGCGTGTATGATTTAATGGTTATTGTTCTTCTTGTCGTTGTCTAAAATAATGGTGAAGGTTAAATAAAAAAGATTTTAAGTGAATTAAATTGAAACTTGCCGTATAAAATCAAATTGCCTACAAACTTTAATTAGTGCCAGCATTTTAATAGTTCCCTACAGAAATGCTTTATATATGATGGCCTTTTATCGGAGGAAGACATGTTAGAGTGAATTGTAATACCACTAACGGTTTGTATTTACTTTACACAATTCATATTCCAACTAAATAATATGGACGAAGGGAAACGAGTATGTGCGCATTATAACATACAGGCGCTCATATCACAAACAATTAAAATATATTGTTCTGTTTTAGGATTGTATGTACATGTGTATGCCTATGTGTATTTGAATTTATCTACAAGGAAATTTATATGACTTTACAACATGTTTGTCCTACGGCTAACAAACCGTATAAATTTCACAACGTCAACAAAGCATTCATTTGTAGAGGTTTTTGAAAATACTGCGGTTTTAAGGAATGTTAATGGTTGCAAAATAGAATGATATAAATTTCAAAGTTTTGAGCATGATTGAAAGCTTTCGGTGCCTGATTTAATTTCATTAAAGATCAACATTTTTTGGCACTTTATATTTGTGATATGTTAAGTTTTGATGGGATAAAAACATTGCAAATATACAACTTAATGCAGATAATTTGCAGAAAAACATTTTTGAAAAAAATTTTAGGGTTTTAATATTTAAAAAAATATATTGATCACATTTATAAAAATCTTTTTTAAATATAAAGTATCGTATCGAGAGTATGTGAAACACTATTGTGAATACTATTTTTAAAATAAATTTTTGATTCTTTGAAGTGTAAACTAGTGCCACATTTAACGAAAGTACGTACATCCAGTCCAGCATTGTAGCTTGGACGTTTGTCGGCTTATTTTATGCAATGTCAGTTCACATCGACGATAATGCTCTTTTTAAAATGTACTTAAATTAAAAAAAAAATCACAATATTCAAAATAATAAAAGAAAACCATTCAATGTTTCTACGTACTGAAAACACTAATTTCATTTCACAGTTATTGACACTTATTTTTTAAGGTATTATGCAAATGGCATAATTTAATGCTTAGAATTAAAAGAGACAGCTGCCAGAAAATAACTGTAAAATAAGGGAGAGAATAGCTGCCAGATACAAAAAACTATTTAAAAAATTTAAAAACCACTTATGGTACTTGAGTCCTGAATGTGTGGCTTTAGAATTTTTTGATAACAGTGTTTCTTTTGAGTCAAAAAAAGAGATGGTGAAGGCATTGAGTCGTGAGGCTTTAGATGAAAACGTAAAACGTGCCTCAATTCAAAATTTAAATGTTATGCATGTTATCGAAGGTGGAATGGATCAGTTCATTTCTTCTGAGACAAACTATTTTTTTCTTCGCTTTTAAATCAATACAGCATTTTTGAAAAATTATCCCACTTCATGGCCCGCTGATAATAATTTTAAAACTGCTGTTCAAATTGTTAATGACATTAACGTGGTAAACGATACAGCTGATCGAGCGGTGAAATTGATGCAAGACTACAACACAATGCTCACAAAAGACGAGGAACAAAAACAATATATATTGAAAGTAGTCAAAAACTATCAAAAACAATTTCCTATGAGCACGAAGGACATTTTATCTCAAAAAAGTTTTTATAATTACACCACTTAATAAAACAAATAATTACCAGGCAAAGAATGCGAAGATATCTGAAAATTTCGTTGTTATTTTTTAATTTGGTTTTTTCGGTATTAAATATTAATGTTAAAGAAAACTAATAATGAACAACATTGTTCATCAGATATAGCCCTAGAATATTTGGGAATAAGGTTTTTCTCTAAAATAAATATTACTGAAGTTATGAACAATTAAAGCGAGCCATAGTGAGAAAAATAGCATTTTTAGCAAACTTTGTGGGCTCAAGGCACGCCCAATAATTATGCAAACGATCTAAAATTTTTTGTATATATTTTTTTTCTAATTTGGAACCAATCTAAGGGGTTTGCCAAGTGAAAATACGAAAAAAAAATTAACGGTCACACTAATGTATATGAATGTTAGATGAAAACATGTATATACATATTTTCTATGCCACTACACACGTCATCAGTACACTCTTATTACTACTATTTTTAATTAATTTATTTTTTTTATTTTCATCTGTTCGAATTGTCGAATATGCTCATGACATATTTACACACTCAAAGTGCATTAATGAAAGTTCAGTGAAAAAGTATTTTTACAAGTTTGTTTCTGAAAGCGCAGTTATAAACAAATATTGGAATAAAAAGATTTCCTATTAACTTTTGCACTAAAGAGTTCTGGCTTGTAAAAACTTCAAATGCAATAATTGCTGTTACAAACGCAGTTATAATGAACACACGCACACAATAAAATAAAGTGACTTTCTGTTTATATGTATACATATATGTGCATACATACATATATGTACATATTTTGGGAATGAAAACATGATGTCTTTTTATATGGAGTCTTTTATAGATATACGTGAGTGTGTGTGAATAAATGCAGTGACTGCAGGTTTATTGAGTGTAAATTTACATGGAAATTCAAACAAAATATGACGTTTTCAGAAAAAAGAAAAAACAACAATTCATATGAAAGTTTTCGTTTATGCCAATAAAGTCAATACTTTTTAAGTATATTTTTACATTCAATCCATTATACACTGGGGTATGCACACAATCGCGTTATGCATTCTTTTATGAATTCATTTGAACAGTTTAGTCGACAATTCTAACGAATTCTCTTATTTTTTTTTTTTGTAATAAACATTTGCAAAGTAAAAGAAATATGTAGAAGATTGAAAACTTTCATTTGCGACATACATCGGTTGGCAGTTTGTGAGCAATTTTAATAAAAATTTTCCAATTAATTTTCAATGGATATTTTTACTTCCAGTAATCATTTTTTTTATTTTTTCATTATTTCTACCTATAGTTTTTCTTATTGATTTTGAAAACTTTAAAAATATATAAGTATGTAGTAAACTTCGCTATTAAAATTGGTTTTGCATATTTTTTACGACAGAACTTAAGAATAAACAGGATTCTCTTTACCATTTGAATTATTTTTTGAACGTTTCTTTTATGTAACTTCTCTCAAATTAACAATTCTACACTCTCTTTTAAAATAAATTAAAAACGAAAAATTTTAGCGTTTTACATTTTTTGCAGAAGGAAATAACGTTTCCGTTTTCACTTTCGTACGAATTTGGTTTTACGCCAACTTGTGTCGAAATAGCTCTCACATTCTTTAAATTTAAATAAGCCTACTTTTGGAGTACGTGATCTAATTAAGTTCAAATGGAAAATGTCATTTTCAGATAAATATTTATTGCTGCATAATAAATGCTCGCTAACAGTTGTAGAAGTTGTTTGTAGACACCACTGCGACTCTTCTGTGTTCCATATGAAATCAATTCACCTGGACTTATCATAGTGTTGTTGTTGTATTTATAAATGTTTATTATAAAAACAATTGCTTTATTATTTCCAATAGATTCATTTCACGTGGAATACAGAATAGGGGTTGACATATTGTTGCAAAGTTTGAAAACGTTTGGATAGATTTTTTCCTGTAACAAGCTGTATATTTTTAATTCTTTATAACTTTTTAATTTATGGGATTATTAAGAAAATTTTCGCTATATAAAGTATATTCAGATGTCTCACAGAAAAGTTTCGAAAGTGAGAATTTTTTAAATCGTACAGTTTTTCTTTTGCTTCTCCAGCTTTCATACGTTTTCATAAATACGAAAAAAAATTAAACATTGTTCTTTATTACGTCTAGAAAGAAACATAGGTTTTTTATATATATATATATATATATACAGTTTTAAATAGATCGCCAAGGCGACGCACAGTGGGGCAAAAAGCCATTTTTAGCGGAATAATTCTTATGTCCACAACTGCAATAGTGAGGCTCGCAAAATTTTATATGAGCAGCTCTTAAAACAATTGGAAAGTTCCAACTAAATCTTCGAACTATAGGGGGAGGGGTAAAAAGTATTTATTACAATAGTGAGGCAGACTAAAGTTAATGTGGGTGACTTTTAGAACAAACTACAGGTTCCAACAAAATCTTGGTGGCATAGGAGGGCCAATAAATAATTAATTAAGCTTCACCCCCTATCGTTTCTCCTACTGTCCCTTTCCTATACCTCCAGCACAATACTTCGCATGTGTAGGAGTCATCTCCTGAGTGCTAGTCCAAAAACAAAAAAGAAGGGTACCGCCAATTAAAGTAATAATTAATTAATTAACAAACACGCACGCTACTGTTGAGTTACCTGCCATTGAATGACTTCGGGTACGGATTATGTAATTATTTTGCCTCTGTTCTCAGTTTTTTAATACCTTAAAAATTAATAAAAACAAATAGTTTAGTTTTTACTTTAAAAATAGATATAGTTTTATAAAAAAAAATTAATTTTTGTTGATAAACTCAGCACATGAGGCTATTATCAGTTCGTACATAACTTCTGAGGCGCAACGATGCATAGCATACATTCTTCTAAAATAACGCTGATTTGTTCAACCTATAAAACTAAAATCAAAATCTCTGCTTAAATGAGCTCATTTAATAACTTTATGTCCACTAAAAATTCCATTTTTTTTCCATTTCCAACATAAACATTAAAAAAAGCGCTTCCACAAATAATTTTTATTACAAATTTAAGTAAAACATTACAATAAATACGTGAACTTGATGGTTCCATTGTTAGATTTCATACTTTTCAAAATTACTTGATCCAAATAAGATTTAATTACACAAAGTTTTTAGCTTTTTTCTGCCTATTTTTTCAGTTTTCTCTCACAATGTTTAATTTCAACGCGTCACTACAAAAGCACCGTTACTTATTTGACATTTATTTTTACCAAAATAAGAACTGAAAAATTACATTGTGCTATTTACAGCAAAATTATGCAGGGGTTCTCATGTACCAATTCTGTTTTTTTTTGGAGTCCATAGAGAACGAAAATACCATTGCCATTCTATCGTTCAATGCTCTTAATTATTGTCAATTATTACGTTTTTTATTCAACTTTGAAAATACAAATCTGCTGTAATTCTGAAAAAGTAACAATAAATAAGCTTTCCGAAATGGGTAATTAGAAATAAAATACAAATAGACTTTGACTTTTTGGTTTCGTATTTAAAAATGACATATTTTTCTCTGCTTTTTATAAACTTCACTGTAAGTATCGCGCTTTAAAGACCAGCACTAGTTAGAACGCATACTGATTTCATTTTTCCTATATAACGCTGTTCAATTCTAAATATTTCCTGGTGAAAGCGTTCTCCTTGCTCATCACTCATCTGTCCCAAATTTGATGGAAATCTTTCCAAATGAGCAAGCAGATGGTGAAGTTTTATTGATATTCTGCAACTGATCGCATGGTAGGCAGACAGTATACTGTTTACTATCTGCTCGTAATGTTCACTTTTTGTGTTTCCAAGAAAATAAACAAATCCATTCCATGGATTTTTTTTCTCCAACTTTAATTTGTTGCATGAAATTGTCATCTTTGACCAATTTTCCGTATTTGCGGACCTATAAAGATACCTGTTGATTAAAACTTGGTTTTTATTGTGCTTGCGTTCTTTTACCTTCTTTTAATTTTCCGCTGTTTTTCGTGGAAAAAGTTGTTCAAGGTATTTGAATGTTGGTCAATTTTTATCAAGCGCTTTCACGGATATCATTTTAAAATAAGACAACATATTAAATACACAAAGACTTTATTGCATCAGAAAAACAACGCTGTTCCATAATTACCATATCACCAGATTTAACAGAGTTTGAAAATGTGTGTTTTTTTATCTGGGACCAGCACTCAGGACATGACACCTACACATGCGAAGCATTTTGCTGGAACTATAGGAAAGGGATAGTTAGAGAAACGATAGGAGGTGAAGCTTAATTAATTATTTTATTGCTCTGCTTTCGCACGTTCTTTGATTATACTCGTAGCAGTGCAAAAGCTTCGGTGTAGTAGCCATTTTTATTATTATTTTACTTCGCCGGTTCTACAGAATACCGACAAAGGAGGGCGTTCTGATGTGATTGTGGATTGCTGTCAGCTGAAGCCGGTATTGTTCAGTGACCAGTGACTATGCCTTCGCCACTGAAACTATCCGACAACAAGTGACACACAAAGACACACTAATGCACAGCGAGATGTTTTTTTTTTTTTTATAATTTTAGTCTGAAACTGGGGTTGAACCCAGGTCTGTTTTTGGATTTGTAGTCAACGTGCAGACTACTTCAGCCATCGCCACACTCAACCTCGCCACACTTCAACCACTGTAACTTAGCCATTTATTAACCGATTTACAAAAAGTGTGCATTGTTGGAAAAATAACATCATTTCCGTATTCAAACAGAAGAAAAAATTATAGCAATCGGTTAGGAAACAAAGAAGTCATGACTCTTTCAATTTGAAACTTTAAAAAACACGTTTTTCACTACATTTACCGTTACAAAATCACTTTTCGAAAGGTATTTTCGTTCTCTATGGACTCCAACAAAACATAATTGGTTAATGAGAACGCCTGCATAATTTTTTTTTTCAACTTTTGTATCACAGTGTTATTGTTGTAAATTTAACAATAATATTACTGAATACCTAAATGCACAATTTTAATATTACAAAATTTACTAAATCGAATGAGTGGTTAATTTTGGCGTTAAGAGGTGTTAAAAAATATGTGTATTTATTTATTCAAATTATATAAATCCAATTAAAAATAAACCAGTCAACTAAAAAAAGCAGAACAATAAAAGTGTCACTATTATAATTGTTTGCAATTTTGTAACCAAAGCGAATCTGTAAATAGTTATAAATTAGTTGTCAGTAATAATATCATTAGTCTAATCTTAAATACTTGTCGTCAATAAATTTTTTTCGTTTTTGCCATAATTAACCACAAAGCATACACAGCCATATATGTATGTATGTGTTATGCATGTATTAGGGTAGCTAATTTATTCTAATTAAAATTGTTTTATAAAACATATTTTACATAGAAGATGTTTTTATTTAATAGTGACTAATAGGCAAATAAGATGATTGTTCTAAATATTATTCAGCTTTTACAAATTAATATTGATTTAGATTTATTAATTCCCCTCTAAGATCAGCGAGTAAAGTTTGGCGACTTTAATACCTCCTTTCTGAGTAGGGATAGCATATAAGTTAAGTATAAGGGATACATATAAGTTGTAATTCTATTAATAGTTTTTTAACATAAATTATGGATACTCCTTTCTTTATTCATACACGGCCAAACATTTAGGACTGATGAGACATCGACGAAATATATAGTTACTTTTACATTACTCAGGGATTCTGTGTTATGCTACTATTTGCATCTTGTTGCACAGTGCTCAGGAGATATAAAGGGTGTCCCAAAAAGAATGCAAAATTTAAATTTGGCGCCATTCGAAGTATCATTGTTTGTCATGTGAACAATTGTTATTGTTTGCTAGTAGAAGGTACGAGGTTAGTAAAACTGGAGCGCTACACAAATGAACAACGCATTCTCATTGTGAAATTGTTTTACCAAAATGGTGAAAGTTTTGCGGCTACAGTTTGCAAATTGCGGCAATTTGGGGTCACACTGTAAAGAGATTAATGGATAAATTTGCCGAAACTGGGTCTGTTAGTGATGTAAAGACAAAAACGCGCCTTCGACCAGGTCGATCGACCGAAAATGTCGCAGCTGTACGTGATGATGTCGCTCAAACTCCATCCACCTCAATTCGACACCGAGCTCAGCAAATTGGTGTCTCCAAATCCACTATGCAGCGAATTTTGACGAAAGATTTGCATCTTCATGCATACAAAGTTCAATTGACTCAGGAACTGAAGCCAGTTGACCATGGACAGCGAAGGGAGTTCGTTAATTGGGTATTGGAGAGACAACACGAAAATGCTGATTTTGCCGATAAAATCATCTTCAGTGACGAGGCCCATTTCCATCTTGATGGCTTCGTCAATAGGCAGAATTGTCGCATTTGGGATGAGGAAAATCCTCGAGTGATTTACGAGAAGCAAATGCATCCTCAACGTGTCACTGTGTGGTGTGGATTTTGGGCTGGAGGAATCATTGGACCTTTTTTTTTATGAAAATGAGGCAGGTCAAGCGCAAACAGTCAATGGTGTTCGGTATCGTGAAATGATAACCAGTTTTTTCGTTATTAGAATTGAAGAAACGAATGTGGCGGGCATGTGGTTTCAAGATGACGGCGCCACATGTCATACAGCCAGAGAAACAATTCAATTGCTGCATCAGTCATTTAAATCTTGCGTTCTTGTTGGGACACCCTTTACATGGTGGATCAATAGTCACCGCGGGTTTTAAAAATCTAATAACTCTTTCGTTTATATATATTTTTGATTTATTTATTTTTTTTTCAAATTATATAAATATCAGTATGGTGTCGAATTAAGTCTGAAAATATCATTGGGAATTACTTCTTCGATAATGTATTAGCACTGATGACCATTTTTTACGTCTTGAAAACAGCTCTGAAATGTGGCATCAGTAGGATAGAGCCACTGCCCACTTTGGCCGAGATACAATTCTACTTTTAAGAATAATTTTTGGAGAGCGAATAATTTCCAGAAATTTGGAAATTAATTGCACAGTACGTTTGCCAGATTTGTCAGCTTTCGAACATTTTCTTTGGGGTTATTTAAAGGAGAAAGTAAATGTGAACAAGCCCTAGGCAATCTTTAAACTCAAGGCCAACATTATGGTGGAAATTCGAGCTCTACGGCCACAAAGTTTATTAAAAATGCTCTAAAAAGAAGCTTAACACGGGGATCACTTAAATGGCATTATTTCCCCCACTACAAAAACATTTCCATTTTTTGTATTTTATAATCAAAAATATATATATATATATATAAAGGAAAAAGTTTTAAATTTTAATTAAGAAGCATGGTATTAGCTGAAGAACTGCGACATTGCCACACTCGTAGCGTGCTTTTCTGGTCACTCGTGTGACCGCGTAAGTAACAAAATATCTTTTTACATATTGGAATTCAGAATAATTGTGGATAATGCTAGAACCATGAGCTGAATACAGCCGAGTTGCACACAACCCTAACGAAAGAGACAAATGAACAGCTGAAAGCGAACATTCGATAAATTATTGGCGATATCAGGCGGCAGAAGCCTGATATAAAGTTTGTTAGAAATGTTCGAAATGGGTCTATAAACGTTTAAGGCATGACAGCCACATGCTTCAAATCATATTTAAATATTAAAGAAATATCTATCTAATTCCTAATTTTTCGATATTTTTCTTCATTTTATTTCTTTATTTATGGAATTCTGTAAATCTAAAAAATTGCCCTGCATTTTCGAACGTTTGTTTTTTTTAGCCCCCATACAACTGACGAAAGGGGTAACTGCGAGGCGAACTGTCACACTGCGCTCACCATTTGACGATAATGAGAATATCATCGCGAATAGACTGACGATTGAAAAACGTTTATGCAGATTAACTTTGAAAATCTGTCATTAATTCGCACATGTTATAAAATAATATCTGAGCAAGATATCCGTTGAGCTCTGAATAGATTTCATAACACATACTACTCGTATCTATGCTCTATGCAGGGCTAAGAGCAACCAAAAGAATTATACTCTAAATGATGCAATAACACCCACACGTCGAACTTATCGATACTGTGCTGCTCCACAAAATTGCACGTCTAGAATGTGCTTGGTTAAGAACAGCTCTGCGGTGGCCGAATTAATTTTCAAATGTTATGCCATGCATTGTTACGAGTATTTCGATTAGAAATATATTTTTATATAGTTTTTTTCCTATTCTGATCAACAACCAGTTAATACCTCAACGTTTGGAGGTCAAGTATCGAGGGATGCACATTGATAGACGGCTAACATGGAAACAGCACATCGATGCAAAATTAACTCAAATGAAGTTAAAAGCAACTCAACTAAATTGGCTTATTGGTCGAAATTCTGTGCTAAAACTGGACTGTAAGATTTTGCTTTACAAAGCAATTTTAAAACCAATATGGAGCTATGGTATCCAGCTATGGGGCACTGCCTCAGCTTCCAATATAGAAAAAATTCAAAGGTGTCAAAACAAAATACTGAGAATGATAAAAGATGCGCCGTGGTATATAAAAAATTCTAACATACACAATAAATATTCCGACAGTCAAACAAGAGATTACAACATACGCAACGTCATACCTAACCAAACTCCAAGATCATCCAAATATACTAGCCCGAAATATTTTAAGCGAAAGAGGGTTCATTCGACTGAAAAGAAGGGATACTCTTTCCCTAGCCCGAACGTAGTAGACGCGGAAATAAAACTATACGAGCAATAAATAATTTTTAATATAATACGAGCAATAAATAATTTAAAATAATAATTAGCAATTAGTTCTTAAGATTTGAATACTTATTGTTAGTTCAATTGATTTTGAAGATTCAATAAATAATATATATTGTGTAAAAAAAAAAAAAAAAAAAAAAATATAGTTTTTTTTTTTATTAAAAATACATTTCTTGTATTATTTTTTACAACATGTTCTGTAGGGCTTAAAACACACCTTTATAAGGACCTTAAAATATTAAAAAATATTAAGTATTTTCACTTCACTTTCCCTGTTCGTATACGTTAGTTAAGTCATATATCAAATACAGGAATCAATCACATCAACAATTTATGAGAGAACTTTTAAAAGCTTTCAAATATTGTGATTTATTTATTTTACAAGTCGACTCGACGGAAGATTTTCATTGATTTCTTTCATAAATATTGTTCCTTTTACCTTTTTGTATTAGAGATGTAAAATATAATTTTTGTATAATTTTTTTTCTGGTTCATTTAAATTTTTTTCCATATAATAAATAAAGGGTACATTAACTTGAAAGTACAATTTAAATTTTGCTTTTTTTTGCTGGAATAGTATTTTAGCCCAAAGCAGAAATTGAATAAAACGTATTAAAAATATTTATTTCAATTTGTTGAACATGAAATAGGAATATGCTTTCATTATTGAATCAAATTTTCTAAAACAATGAAAAAACTAACGAGCATAATAGGAAACTTTTAAAATTCGTGTTAATTTTGGACATTCCTTGAAATGATAAAATGCGTCTGCAATTTTACATTGTGCAACCATTTTTTATTTGGACCAGTGCTCAGAGGATATTCTCTATATATGCAATGTATGGCACTGCAATTAGATAGAGGGAGGGATTGTATAGAGAATTCTTGCAAAACTCTCCAGCTGCGTGATAATTATAAAACAAAGTTACTGCGTCTTTAATGATTTGACGCATTATTTTTAAGCTAAGGTAAGCCAATTTATTTATTATTTTACTTCGCCGACGTTTTACTTCTCTATTACTGGCAAAGGGGCGTGTGCCAACACTAACTACGCACCCATCAGCAGCAATTTAGGAAAATTAACAAAGATTACACATCAATAATTAAATGCTTATAAGTTACAGTTTTATATTTCGACAGAATAATTTATTAATTAAAAAAAAATTATTGAATGTGTTAAAGTTATGATTGAAAAGCGCTAAAATACCATTAATTATTTTCATTATTCAAAACACCTGTGATAGTTGAATTGAAATATTTGTATGCTCAAATAATTGTTTATAAAATTGAAAACATTTTTATTACAAAGGTTTATTATGTGATAAATATATTGGAGAAATTTAAATGTAAATTTAAACAAACAATTATGATGCTCTTCATTATATTAATGTAACGGCTTGTGTGTGTGCATGTGTGTGTGTGTGTGTGTTAAAAGTGTTAATTTAAATTCCTATGCAGATATTTAACTGCATTAAGAATGCGAATGTGTGTTCATGTGATGTCTGCTAAGTAGTGTAAAACCTGTGCTCTTTTCTATTATCGCTATCTGTTGTTTTGCCCTATAAGTTTCAACACTTTCACCTTTTGTTCGTGCTCCGGTAGAACATGAGCTAGGAATGGCAGAAATAAAGTTTGTACATGTTTATTTTATTCTATATGTGTGTATGTCTTTACATAAGTGTAGAAACATGCATGTATAGGAATAACTATTTGCAGCTGAACTTAAAGTAGAATTTTATATAATGATGACATCCTAATGGAATGGCAAGAAATTTACATAATTTTAAAACTTTGCGAACACGTGCAGTGGAAGTTTTTAGAAAAGTTTTCATTGTAAGTTTTTTTCTTCAATATCGTGGAAATGGTATAAATCTGGGAAACATATCTCGTTAGGTTAGGTTGCAAGGTCAGCTCCTGCAGAGAGGTAGTTTAAAATTGGGTTCGTCAATTTTGTCCATGGAAGCAGCCGAGCCCGGAACAGAATCATTTCATAGCGGCCGCTGCGTCACTAAACCGGCGCTTCATTGAACATATCGTAGATTTAAGTACCGAATTTCCTACCGCGAGTCCAGCTTCCCAGGATCTTTACAGGTTTTTGAAAAGTCATTAAGACTCGACTCATTCTCAAAGTAGGAGTCCCTACAGCTCAGTGCCCAGTTAGAACAGCCACCAGTAATCGAATCCAAATAGCCTCGTTCGTTCTATCACCTTCATTGTGGAAGTCCCAATAGTTTCGGTTTGAATACCAACTTTCAAGAAGACATGGCCAGAAACATACTAGTTATAAATAAGTATATAATATACTGTATATCAAAAACAGAAGTTCGATTTATTGCACCAAAATTGTGATTCTTGTCTTTTCCAAATAAAAATCAAGAAGGAACTTTAAGCAATGTTTTTTTTTCTTTCCAAATCCCACTCAAAAAATTAAGTAAATTCGAATTAAAAAATCATTTATTTATTTTTTATTGTTATTTTTTATTTTTAATTATTTATTTATTTTATATTTTATATTTAATTATTAATTTTTTAACTTTAAAGTTTTTGTAAAATCTAATTGTGTTTTTTTTTATTTAATTACCATTTTTATTAAATGCAAATGTAAATATAAATTAAATTAAATACGAAAAATTTAAATTTTTGCTTAAAATATGTAAATTGCTTTTAAAAAAGCGAAAGGCTCAATTGCTCTGATTATTTGCAAAAGTTGCTATTCTTGATAAGTTTACACTAGAATTTTGGAAAAAAGTGACAACGTGCTGTATAACTATATGCACAATAGAACAGCGCAAGTTTCCGAGTCAATTTTACAAAGCTTGTGCAAATAAATTTCCATAAAAATGTTGACAGTTCATTTGTGAGAGTGTAAAAATGCACAGTTTGCGAGGTTTTTAAACGCTTTCCTGAGGGCACTTGGTGCTTTTAAATTTTAATTTTCATTATTTTAAGTTTAAATAATTAAAATTTCTTACCCCAAATTGTGAAAACTACTGATTTGTAATTAATTTTGACTAACAAAAAATAACCTGCAAAATCAATTATAACTACTGTTCTTTTCATTTATTTTCAATAATAATAATAATAAAAATGTTAATAATTAATTATATTAATTGGATTTTTCTGCTATTTGAAGATCTGAAAATACTGAAATCTGAAAAAATAAAATATTTCAATTTGATAACCCCTTAATATCCTTATTTATTAAAATACGGCTTATGACGCACCAATTATCAAAAATGGTTAACATTTTTATGATATCAAGTTGCACTCGCAACAAAAGAAGAAGTTCACCGGAGCCACCAGAGAAAGAAGTGAGTGACTTTAAATATAATTAAATTTAGAAATATGCAAATTCTTTATTAAAAGAAATACTTTCTTAATCATACTACGCGTAGATCAAGCTCAAAAGATACGCCAAGAAGTCAGAAATTTTTCCTGAAAACATAAGAATACATTCATATGTATTCAAATACACAATTAAATAAATGCTTTACTTAGCCATGTTGAATGCAAATAATACTTACCTATACAGATGTATACAGATGGTTCACAGAGAATTTTCAAAAGTGAAAATTTAAACATTTTTCAATTCCTAGAGTTTTTGTCTTCGTTTTTCAGCTTTCATACGTTTTGAAAAAACAAATTAAAATATAATTTTTTTCTTACTAATGATGGCATCTATATTGCGTAGCTGCTTTGTAAAGAACTGAAAAGTTAATAATAGTAACCAAATGGGGGGATAATATAAAAATAATTGTGGGCATTTTGAAAATTGATGAAAAAACTTACTTGAAATTCAAGTTTATTCTAAAAACATTGTCAAGTACAGCGTGCTTCTAAAGAATATATATGATTTGTTTTTGAATGAAAAAAACAACAAATTTAATGATAAAAATATAGTTTATTTTATGTTTTTTTTTTTCATTAATTATGGAGAACCGTTTTCTCTACCGTAAAAATATGCTCTTTTTCCACAAATTTGTTGAGTCTTTCTTGTGGTATACGATCAATTTCTTTTTGAATGTTGTTCTTTAGTTGCTGCAAGGTTTGGCCCGTATTCAAAAAAACTTTTTCTTTGCGATAGCGCCACAAGAAAAAAATCTGCTGCAGTCAAATCAGGCGAGCGTGGTGGCCATCGCACATCACCGTTTTTAGAAATTATCCGATTTGGAAACTGTTGTCTCAATAACTTCATGGTTCACGGGCTGTATAGGGTACTGCACCATTTTTTTGAAACTATATGTTGGTGTTACAAAATTTGCCGAAGAGTGCGGTCAGAAAGCTGAAATTGGCAGATTGTATTTTCGTTGATGTCACCGATGCTCTGTCTCACAGAAACGAACTGCCAGTTCGAGGTCTGCCCGTGCGTCTGTAATCTTCGACAGCCTCAAATTCAGGCAAAATTATCCTTCAAAAAACGAATGCTTGGACCCGTTGGATCAGTTCTTGCACCATAAAATCTGTTGTATGTACGTTAGGAATTAATTATTGAACGATTATTTTCAAGGAATAGAAAAACATTCTTAGTTCTCTTCTCCGAAGTTTAATTCGTGAAATAGAAAAAATAATTAAATATTCACAAGCAAAGAAATTATAATATTTTTACGCCATATATTTACTTTAGCAGCACTCTGTATTAATACTTGCAGTTTTGCTAGAATGCATGATAAAATTATAACGCTTTTTTTCTCTTTATTTTCACACGTATTTCTGCTGATTTTGAAAACTTAAAAAAATATATAAAATTCGCTAATAAAATTGATTTTGAATATTTTTTACAATAGAACTTAAGAAACAGTAGGCTTCTCTTTATCATTTCAAATATTTTTTTTTTTTTTTTTATTTATTTCTTTTATATGAGTGCTCTCAAATTATCAATTCCACCTTATGATTTTGAAAGGAATTTAAAACGAAAACTGTTTCCGTTTTTCATTTTCTGGAGAAGGCACAAACGTTTTCAACTTTACTTTCTTACGAATGTGGTTTCTGTGACACACCTGATATTTTCCTGTTTTTGGTGAAACTATTTTAGCAATTATTTTTTTCATTTATTCAACGTGAAGCAAAATTAATTACGGTTATTTATCTGTATTTTTTATAGTTTAGCTGGTCTGTATGCACATTTCATTTGGTGCTAATAACAAATCGGCAGTAGACCTTTAACCAAATTCTAGAAAAAAGCTGAGAAATTTCATATATTTATACAAGAACTCCCAAGAAATCTAATACTAAATATACAAACAAAATAAGAGAAATAGCTTCTTCATAAACTTTCTTTACACAACAAAAGATTTTAACTATTTAATTTTTAAAATTAAAATTTTTTACTTAATTTTTTTATTTATGAAATATTTTTTTTAAAAAAATGTGTTAAATAAAAATTATAATAGAAATCATTCGCGACAATTTTGAAGATTAACTTTTTATATTCAGTTAATATAAAAACTGAAAATATTGACTGCGGAGAAATTCATTATCATATTGTGGGTTGTTTTTTAAACAACATACACAAAAAATTAAAAATCATAAGTTTTCGTAAAATAACAAAATTTTCATTAATTTTTAACTGTACGAAAAACTTGCCCAATTACTTACTACATTCAGTTAAAGTTACGAAAAAGTTTTGAAAAATTCTTTCGAGCAGTTTCATAAGAAAGAACAAAGATGTCAAATTTACCACCACACTGCTCCATACAATACAAAATTTTAAGAAAAAAACAAATTTATATTCTACAGAAAACGAGTGACAGCACATATACGACATAAGTTTCTTTGCCAGCAACTATTTTCTTACAAATGGAATTTTCATGTTATTTTATAGAATTCCGCAATGGTGTTGCACTTCAAATAAAAAGCAAAGTTTAAAAAATAAGAAAAGCGCAAAAGGATCGATAATAGCAAGAGCAATGAAAGATAAGACATTTTAAATTTTCCTTATTAATCAGGCAAAATTGTCTTAGGAAAAGGAAGCTTCGGAAATTATACTCATATATTTCTATACACAGAATCATTGGGACACTGAGCTCCTCGAATTTATTCTATATGTATTAAGAGTGAAATTCGATTTTGATTATATGAGCGTCGTATATGAGCGCGCTTACAGCGATCGATTCTTTTGATCCAACTTTACATCTCTCTCGCACATACTTCGGCCGGAAGTTTGCAATTTCGCATTGCGTGTTGTCACTATTTTATCTCATCGTGTTTTAGCGGTCAGGAAGCAATGCGACCAAGAGGATCCATTGGGCAAAGCCCTTCATATGAGAGCCCCTTCTTAAGGTTTCTAAGGAATCAAATCACTATTTGCCGTCTGGTATTCCACAAGTTGTGTGGAGGCACTACAGTTCCTTCAAGGTGGAGAAACCTCTGTCTGCTGAGTGAAGGATAATGTGTCCCTTTTACAAAATTGATAGACCAGTTTCAGAGATAGTTCTGATTCGCTGTTGTTTTGCTAGATCGTTGTCATGTCCTTTACCCAGGAAGTATTTTAGCCTTCTAGCGGCTCTACTGATTCGAACCTTCTGATTATCAGTTTCTGAGCCAGCACAGGAGATGTGAGGTGATACTAGAGGTTTTATCGAGCCCTATATTTACAGCAGTCTCCATTTCAGCTGGTTCGCAAGCCACTTCCGAGGATGTTGTTTTTTCAGAACATGCGCACATGCCGTCGATGATTCCGCTACACACTAACGACGAAGGAGGCCGCTTTAATGTTACATGTGGATTAGTATCAGCAGTACCCGGTACTGTTCAGTGACCAGTTACTATTACTTCGCTAATGTAACCTTCCCATAACAACTGACACAAAGACACACTAAAGCACATTACAAAACTGAGAAGTTTTTTTCTTTTTTATGACTTTGGGAACTAACCGAAGATCTCTGGTTTTATTGTCAATGTGCTAACTATTTCAACGATAGTAGGTTACCTTACAGTTCAGGTCATAGTTCAGTGACCAGTGCGGATGACTTCGCCACTCAGATCTTCCGACAACAAGTGACATAAAGACACAAATGTGCATGCAAATCCCTTGCGGTGACTACCGACTCCACCCTCTTGAAAAGTAATAAAAAAATCCAATTAATAACTTTCAGCGTACGACTATCGATATGTCAAGTACAAAAAAGCTCAAATAAATTTAATCATTATTTTTTCATACCTGAGTAAATGATTATTACTACAGGGCGGCGCAGAATGAGCTATATGGTTTGAATTCTTTATAACTTTTTTAATCATTATTTTTTCCAGAATTTTGTGAAGAAGACTTGGGGAATTAATTATGAATCATTACACGATCGAACACAGCACGTAGAGCAGGGGCCTCAATGACTTTGTTAAGGGACATATTGGGCGAACGCATTATTTCGCGCTCAAGCGATTTTAACTGGCCTCCACGTTCACTAGATTTAACAGCTCCTGACAGTTTTCTTTGGGGATATTTGAAAGAAAGAGTGTGCGTTAACAAACCAAGAATTATACTTCAAATAAAAACCAACATGGCCATTACACCAGAAATATTGCGAAAATTTATGGAAAATATGCTAAAAAGAGAACGTATGTGCAAAGCAGAAAATGGACATCACTTACAGGATATCATTTTTCAAAGCTAATTGCCATAAATTCCCCCATAAAATACTGTATTTAAAAAACAAAAATTATTATAATCGCATAAATAAAAAAGTTATAAACCATTTAAACCATATAGCTCATTCTGCGCCACCCTGTATATGCTTAATTACGTCTATAGCATGCACCCTTTAATTTCAATGCGAATTATATTTATCTATAATAATGTAGCTCTTAATATCTATATTTAAAAATAAATAAATGCTCAACGAATTTGTAACAGCATTGAGAGGAAAGCACGTGTACGAGTATGTAATTGATTAAGTAGCATAAATAATTTAATTAAAAGTATTCGTACATACGACGGCTCCTCAACGAATGTTAACTTCCCAGTTAGCATTTGAAAGACTATTTTGATGAGCGCGTTAAACTCCTCTGTTTTACTCGTACAGACGATTGTTAGACGACTGAGTCATCATTAACAAAATTTGGCGACCATTGGATGATCATCAGTAGTATGATATGCGAGTATTCTTAATGAAATATTTAATCATTTTGATGATGATGATTTGTACGAATGTTTTTGATATGTAAACATCTATACGCTAGGGGGTAAAAATCTTTTTCACAATACAATCACAAATTTTGAGTTAGATTGTAATAACGCTGTGTGAGCTGTGTATGAGTGTATTAGTGTAATCATACGGACAACAAGAAGTACAGAGAAACTTAATAGCTGCATAGAAATACACTAACACCATCTAGTGCGCAATAGTAGCCGTAGTAGCTACTAATTTTCACTAATTGTCGTACATTATGTTATCGTAGGCAAATAAAAATAAATAAATAAAATGAATACAAAAACATTTAATTTTGATAACTTTTAAAAAGATTTCATTACTAGATGTTTATATATCTCACCTGTTTCTATCACAGTTGGAATATATGCATTCTGACGATAATTGTATTTCATTCATTTGAATGATACTTTTACGAGTGAAATGTATGTTATGTTACTATGTAAAATCGCCATTTATGCATTATGCTTGCGGTTGGCATAGTAGCTACTGTGTTGGCTCTGCAAACAGAAGACCTCGGTTCAATACTCAATCCCCGTCGCACCAAAAGTTTTTTTGAAGTGTCTATGCTATTTGAACAACAAAATAGTAAATAAAATTACTTTTGAGCTCAGCTTTTTTAAGGGTCGTCTGTAGTAGGAATATAAGAATCTCATACAATTGCTTTCGGAGCAGCGTAAAAGATTCATTTGGAAGAGTTGCCATCATGGTACCGTTTCTCCCGTTGCTCTTAATGTGCAACGATTGATAATGCTAGTTGGGTTAATCTGTTGGATACATTTACACAAACGTTATATTCACACCGATACTTACCTAAGTAGTTTATTGAAATCTATACACACTTCAATATTCTGTATGTCAACTTATATTTCCACGGATGGTGGAAAAGTTTAATTAAATATAGACATACAGCTAATTAATTTTTGTGCTTTACTACACATACAGACGTATACTTGGCGTGTTTAGAATTACTCATATTACAACAAAAAGAACATATAAAATATATATTTTAGTTTACTTTAATAATTTTTAGAATTGTATTCGATTCCAAGTGATGTGTTATTTATTGGCCATAAAACATTGTGTGCCCAACATAAGAAATGTAATTTATTGCCTGTTGAGTTTTATGTGACCAACGTAATGTGACCATTTGTCAATATATTACTTATTAATTTATCGTTTGTTGTAAACCTTTTTAATTCTTATTGATTTATCCCATCAATTCACAAAGCTACAATTTGGTAAAAATCAAAGAGATTTATTTCAGTTATTGCTTTAGGTTCTGCGTTCGATAGTCATATTCCTCAATTCGATTGCTAATTTCTTTTTATTATTTTATTAAAAGTATATATTTCTTTGATTAATTTGATGAATGGATACACAATTTCCGGAATAATTAAGAAAACTTTTGAACAACAGGGTAGCGCGCTCTAGATCTCTTTAACTTGCTTTGGGTCCGTAATTTGTCTGGTTATTTTTGTTCTGTAAATATTTTAGAGATTTTCAGTACATTACTTTGGTAGAGTATACATATCTATATGAATATGATTATGCATATATTTTCGTATATATCAGTTGTTTTTCTAGATGCATGAGAACTATAGAAATCGATAACTATGGGTTGGACAGCTGAGAATGTCAAACTGTGCTGAAATTTCTGTGCAGTAACGTTTGGAAATTCTATATGAAGCGTTTCACGGCATAACAACGCTTACAAATTATGAAAATTTACTGAAAAAAAATAAATAAATTTGTCCACGAAGTTCTTGGAGCACTTTGATCATTTTACGGACAACGTAATCGGCATAGTGAGCAAACAATTCGTGACGTTATTGATCGCTTTCGCACTAAATTTACTTTTCTCGATACAAAATCATCTACAAGCCAAAGAAATGCATGTACCGAAGAGAATTTTTTTTGCTTTAGCCAAAGTATTGAAGAAGATGCCGAAAGGGCGCTTTATCGTCGTTCTGAATTTGATGGACTTTTTGTGTTTCGAAAAATTCATCAGCTAAACGTTAACGACATTTGTTACCAAAAAGACGGGGCAACTTGCAATATATCGCGCTTAACAATCGCTTTACTGCAAATATTAATTTGGTGGGAACTTTATCTTCAGACGTCATCCTATTCAGCAGGTTCCCCGTTCCTACAATTTAACACCTCTGGATTACTTTTTATGGGTTCATTGGCTTCTGTCGACCAAAGAACTACTCTTTTTAAACATTGGAAGCAAATCTTCAACCCATCATTGATGCCATATGGCCAGATTTATTAGAAAAACAATTTAGAAATTTATCCCTTGGACCATGCAATCGTATCCACGCTGGACATACAAGTACACCAGGAATCATATTTAAAAAATAAATACTATGAAAATATCTACCAGATTATAATAAAAATTTTTATTTCGAGAAATACATCTGTCTTGTAATCTTATTTTAAGTTCTCTTGCAGCTAAAAAAACAATAAAAGAAAAATACATCAATATTACAGACCATCAACATTCAACAGAAACTCCAAAATGCAACGTTAATTGATATAAAAGAAGTTTAACAACATTAAAGGAAAATTATAAAGAACTTACAGTCTGAATTGAAATGGCGTCATTTTAAAATTTAAAAACTTCAGCAAATTTAGAGAAAGAATCTTATTAATAGCTTAAGTTTGAATACTTTTGGTTATGAGTATTTTTTAATTCATAATTATACTTTTTTAGTTGATAGTTTGCACGCCAGAATGAATCATATGAAAATTTCCAGTATTTATCTTAACGGTTCATAGTCAAGCGTAATCAAAAATTTGCAGAATTAACATTAAACGGATATAAACTATTTCCAGAATAAAAGAAAAATGGTATGGAACTTTCTTCCATACGTAGTTAGAACGTAGTGGCTGTTCTTGAAACCAAAAACGCTGAGTTTCGGTTTACTAATGTAACCGTAATGCTTATGTAAGGTGGAGACTCCTATAGCCGCTTTGACGAATAAACAGATTCTTCTACAGGGTGGCACAGAATGAGCTGTAAACCTACCAGATAGTGATCCCTGTCTTTTAACTGTGTGTACACACATTATTTTACTAGAACTGCAATTTTACGCTTTACTATAATCAAAATGATGTACAACATCCACATATACAGGGTGCCACAAAAGCAGCTATATGGTGTAAATGGTTTATACATTTTTTTATTTATGCGATTATTATAATTTTTTTTTAAATACAGTATATTATTGGGGAATTTTTTGCAATTAGCTTTGAAAAATTATATCCTGTACGAGATGTCCATTTTCTCCTTCGCACATACGTGCTCTTTTTAGCATATTTTCCATAACTTTTCGCAAACTTTCGGGTGTAATGGCCATGATTTCATTTCGAATGTTGGTTTTTATTTGGAGTATGGTTCTTGGTTTGTTAACGTACATTCTCTCTTTCAAATCCATCCCCACAGAAAACTGCCAGGAGCTGTTAAATCTGGTATGGGTGTAATGAGCACATCAAAATGTCGACGATATACACGCTGTGTCAACACAATAGACTGTTGGTTTGAAAATTAAAATTCAATTATTTTTGTACGTTATTCGATGGTGTAATGATTCATAATTAATTCCCCAAGTCTTCTTCACAAAATGCTGAAAAAAAACAAAGAAAAAATAATAAATAAAAAAAGTTATAGGGAATTCAAACCTTATAGCTCATTCTGCGCCACCCTGTATATTAGTGACTAATACGGTACATACACTTTTATTTTATTGATGCTCTTCAGTGTGGGTGCGTCATGTGCAGAGTATAAGCTAGAAGCTGCCTGTAGAATATAGTTGTTATTTTACAGCTTATTTTTTATAAAGTGATGCAATATTGGATTTTCAAGAAGATCAATTTCACAATATTGCTATAAAAGTTTTTCTGTTGGTCGTTCATTATAACTTTTTTTCCTTTCTTTTAATCGTTAAATATATGAAGTTTTTTTAAATTTAAAATTTCCAGAGTATTTTTGATAAATTATAATTTGCTTCATATCACATAAACCACATAATTAAAAATAAAATCGATAGACAGTAGTTTATATATTTTCAACTCTAGCTGCTGACGTATGATTAATATTAATTGACCACTTTAATAAATATAAAGTATACGACACATTGTCCACTTTAAATGACATGAATTTTAAATAAAATTATCCCGTATCGTGTTACGGCCATTTTCACAATGTCTGATTATTTCACTGTTGACAGAAAATTAACTAACTAGCGGTTTGCTTAACAGGTACTATTTAATTGACCGTTAATGTTTTAAGTTTCACCATCCTTCAGTTACTTAACAAACAAATCCGTGTTTCTTTACGAAAAATACTATAATGACAGAAAATAGAGAAAAATCTTAATTTTTATGGATACTGAAAGGAAATGGCGAAATTTGCAAACTGGAAATATTAAGACTCAGTTAAATTATTGAACTATAAAAATATTTCGATATCTACATGTTAAAAATGTTTTTTTAAACCCTCGAATTTCACAGCAGGATTTTTTTTTATATCTCAAAGTTTTAAAATTATAATCATTGAAGAAATATAAATGTTGATTTTTCATTTCTTTAAATAATTGTATACACGTGTATATTTTCTGTATTTATCAATTACTATTATCTATGCATAGGTATCGATTATATTGCTAGCTGCCACATTTTGTTCGTTTAAATTGGTCGTTAAATCATTCATTATGAAATAGATTTTTACTTAACCGATTGTTAAAGTTTCAATTAAGTTTTAATCAGACATTGTGAAAATGGCCATTATAAGCATTCTCGTAATTTAAAAATTAGGCGCTGAGTTATTTATAGAAAAAAACCTTTTGTTTTTTTTCACGATTGCGGTTATTGTTGTTAATAAAATCACATCGAAGCGTTCAGTTTGCACAAAAAATAATTTTTTTTAATTTCGTGTTCAGTCACTCATGTATAAAACAGAATTTTACTTACGCAGCTTTTAATAATTTAATAAAAGAGACAAAAAATTACATCTTCATGCTCTGCTTTTCTGTACAGTATTTTCTTTATTATATTTAAACAATTTAATTAAATAAAACTTATAATTTGTAAATAAATATTAAAAAAAACTTGAAAAATATATTCATATAATACCAATATATATGTATTTTTAACATTTCATTTAGTGGTTCAAAAATAACATCACGTTCGTTTTCTCGGTTTTTCATTCTAATTTTTTGCAATTGTTTCTTTTTTTATAATTTAAATCAATAAAGCTTTTTGTAGCCTTATAGGAAATATTACTATTTTTATGTAATTAATTTCTTATTTTCAACATTTTATTATATAAATTAAAACAATACTTAAATAGAAAATAAAATATAAAATGCTAGATTTTAGAAAAACATATTTTTTTTTCTAATATGTTAAACACTGTAATGTATATATATATATATATATATATATATATATCGTATTTCAGTGAGTCTTTAAATATTAACCTGTTTTGTCGAATCTACATCATTCAAAAAGATTATGAAAATATTTTATTATAAAAAGATATTTAATTAATTTAATTGTCTTTGAAATTCAGCAAAAATTGTTTGTCGAAACGATTAAGAATTCTAAAAGAGTTCCAGTAGAGTGGGTAGGGAAATGCATTCTTTTCTTTTAGTTAAATGATTATGAAGGAAGATATTAACTACAATTATTTATTACATTTTGCGTACTTCAGTATAAATTTCGATCTACACAGGTAAGTTTCCAAATTCATATATTTACGAAAAATATCCGGAGAACCAGTTATAATAATGAACAATTGTAATTATTAGCGATTTGATTTTAAAGAAAATTTTAATAATAAACTTTTCTAGCTCTTAATTGATTTGATTTTGATATAAATATACTCTAATGCGGGATTTGTCTGAGCCTACTTATTTTTTTTATATATTAATTTAAACAAAAGATATACATTTAAATAAACACAGATACACGGTGGGCCAAAAGTCACCATCGTCTTTAAAAATTTAGTATCTTTTTCGTTTATACATATATTTTTTATTTTACTTTTTTTATCTAGATTATATAAATAACTCCTGTAGAATAAATTATGGAAAGATTGACAACTGGAGAAAGCACGAGAATAATAACATTTTATTATTTAAATCAGTGATCAATGATTTTAATAACTGATTATGAATAATGAAGCAAATTTTTGTTTGAATGGCTTTTGTTAATAAGCAGAACTTTAGGTTCTGGATTTGTGAAAATCCAAGAGCCATTCATACCCGCCAATTGCACGCTATTAGCTGTACAGTATAGTATGACATTGGGGGTGAAGTATCGTAGTACGTCCTTTGTGAGGGTAGTTGATACTGGGGCATGCGCTAATCGGCAATTGGAGGTTATTTGGCACTCCTACACGAGTGGCCGCTGTTTTCGACTGAAAATGACGGATCTAGAGGGGAAAAGTCGATAAAACTCGTAGTCCCAGGGGTTAATCGTACCGTGGCTATCGTACGACACACTACGTTAGTGTGTCTTCTAACGGTGAACTCCATATATTGGGCACCCTCTGGTTGTAATCAGTCTTTCTGTCACACCGATGCACTGTCGTGGCACGACCAACCCCATCCTCTTACTTCCCTTATTGAAAGGAAAATGAAGTAAAAATAAAAAGTATAAAAAGTAAGAAGTAAAAATAAAAAAAAAATTAAAGAGGCAGCATTGCCTCATCCTCGCATGTGGCCTGCAAACCAGCGTAAATGGAGATTGCCGGGGACCTAGGGCCCAATGAAGCCTCCAACATCACAGCAGAAGAGGCACATAAACTCCTCAGCTTTCCTAGTCACGGCTCATGAACTAAGGACGAGAATGTTAAATTCAGTAGATCCGCTAAAAAGCGGCTAAAATACTTCTTGGGTAAGGGACATGCAATTGTGTAAGCAATGAAGCTTCCTCAATAGTCAACTGCTATGAAGCGACAGCACAACTCCGAATCATTCGAGACCAAGGTCTGTCGATTTTGTGTAAGTGCCCCATTTTCCTGCCTTCCGCAGACGGAGGTTTCTCCAGTTTCTTGTCACAAAAAAAAACTGTAAAAAAATTTTAATTCTTTTTGTAAGCTAAAAAAAAAAACGTAATAAATTTTTAAACTCCACGGAGTGCTTATGCCCAGCGTTTAAAAAACTGCAGTCAATGTAGCAGAAGTCGTAAGTTTTTTCTATTTTTTCGACTTCTCTTTTTGTCACTACACAAACACAACCTGTTGTTTAAGTTAATTCTTCTTAAAATACGAAGAGTCGAAGTCAAAGAAAAATAAAAAAACGAAAAGTTCAAACAGTTGTAGTTGAAGTACAACCAAAAAAACGAAAAATTCAAGAAGTCGTAGTTGTTGTAGAATTTAAAATGTTGAAAGAAATACAATGTTCGGTTACCAGTCCAATATATTATTATTTTATTTATTATTATTATTATTTTAAAATTCATATGCATACATATTTATGTATGTATTGTATGTATGCAAAAATAACAGAAAAAACACACAATGTCTTTAATGCTTTAACTTCGGAATTTATCAAAAGTTGTAGTCAGTCAAACATAAGAATGATCGAACATGTCAACTTCTGTAGTACTACGTTGTGTTTACTTTTATATTTTTAAAATCTACAAAAACTACGACTTCTTGCGACTTCTTCTTTTTGTATTATACTTCAACTACAACTGTTTGAACTTTTCTTTTTTTTATTTTTCTATGACTTCGACTCCTTGTATTTTAAGTAGCAGAAGCAAATGTAGTAGACAAAGCAACTGCACATATCAGAAGTTTTTAAACGCTGTTTATGCCCACTTTTTTTAAAATATATTTCTTTGCTTTTCAAAACGTCTTGCCAGAGACTGCACAAGAAATCTTTTCGGCAGTCTTTGAGCCTCTGGTATCTGAAATTTATAGTAACGTAATTTTTTTCCCCGTATTCTTCACATTTTTGTGCGTCCGCCATCATGAATTTATTAGCGTTAAATTAATCGAAACAAATGTTTATCTATTTAATTGGTTGCCTCCAAGTTCGACTCGGACTTGTGCGAACAAAACTAACAAGCCGTGTAAAAAAAAATTTGGTAAAAATAAAAAATATCTCTGAAAATTATTATGTTGCAGATCTTATTTCTATGTTGATGTAGATTCTTTGAAACTTATAAATATTGTACGCATAATTGTTATTCTTTCAATAATATTTTTTATTTAAATTTTTTTTTAAATATTTGATATGTGTGTGTGTGTGTGTGTGTGTTTATTTGCGTGTACACTATTACATAATAATTAACTGTTTATTGCGTTGTTCTGCTGTGTGTCAGTTGAACGCATAAGTATGTTTTTTGTTTACTGTGACTAAAGAGTGGTGTGACCTCTGCTTTATAAAATAGAGAGAAGGAAGAGAAATACAGGCATGAAAAGCCATAGTATATTTCGAGGCGTGTGATATGAATAAAATACGCAACATTATGTTGATCATAATTATATTAAAAACTTATTTGTATGTGTCTCTTATGGGTTGAAATAAAGAGAAGTGGAGAGAGCATGAAGCAAGTTTAAAAATAAGCTGCTTTTAAATGGATAACGGAGTAATTTGCAGTGTAGATTCCGTTTAATTACTATTCATTTAATAAACATGAATATAAAGATGAATCTTGACCACATGCAATTTATCTTCCTTTTTTTAAATTAAATTTTTTATCTGTATTTTAGTGTTGGTATATTTTTGTTCACTTTTTCTTTATTTTATCATAATTATTTTATTTTATTCTTAAAATTATTAAAATACCGTATGTATAATAATTGTAATAAATTTAAATTTTTTCTACATATAAAGTTATATTTTATAAATATATGTATATATTTATATGTATATTTATTTTATCAGTTAGCTTTTTACACAAATTAAGCTTCTTACATATAAATTCATAAAAGGGATTGTGTGAGACTGTTAGTATTGTAATTTTTTTACTGTACTTTATAGTATTTGCTATTCATATTGTTATTGATTAATTATATTAAAATTATTAACTTTGTTGTGTGGTGAACAAAATTGACGTTCTTTTCTTGTATTTGTATTCGAATGTCATAATAGCCAATAGTAATATGATTCAATTAAACTAATTTTGCTATTATGTTTACTGTATTTTTCATTATAGAAAATATAACAAAATACTTCTTTTTGTTTCCTTTTAAATTGGTTACTAATACAAAATTTTCAATCTTACAAGAGATGTACGTTTTGCATGTTTTGTATTAAACAGAATTTAAGTTTTACATGTCGATAAAAACAAATTTTCCGGAGTCCAAGTTTTGTAACAGATGGTCTTATTTATATCAATATTAAATTTTTTCCTGTGGATTGTCTACAAAAATAATAAATTCTTACAAAAAATTTAAATGTAAAATGATTTGAATTACAGTTACTAACATCTCAATCGATTCAGTGATACTTAATTGGTATAATAAAGTCATTTATTTTGTTAAAAAATATGTCTTTCTCGTTATTTACTTGACCGATTTGTTTATAAACAAGAACAAATTTCCTGAAGAAGTTACAGAAAGAAGTAGCAAAATATTGAATCAATAAAATGAAGAATAATACAACATCGCTCACCTTAAGCTTGAAGAATATTGTAATTTTATTTAAAATTTAGAGAAATAAATATAAAATAAGGTTAAGTATGTATGTTAGTACTTATATATGTATGTATATACATGAAATAAAAAATAAAATAATAATTTGATATGTCATATCGTCTTGAGTTCGACTATATTTACGTCGAATTTAAAGTGGCGTGAAATCAACATTTCTTGCAACTCTGTGAAGCAACTTCATTGGTCAGGGAGGTAAACTTACATTAAACAGTATCTCAAAAACTGATCGAACACTCCCTAATAGAATGTATTTTTGCACGGCAATTTCGAAAAAATTAAGTTTTTTTTTTTTTGCCGAAAGTATGTTGCCGAGAGGCGCTCAACAGCCCCTCCATCAATTTAGCGAAAATAATGCTTACTTTTTCTATCAATATAATATTTTGTTAGCAATAATAAAATACCAAGATATGCAAGAATGTTCAGATAGCAACAAGGTGTTTTCTATAAATGTTCGTTGCTTAATTAGTTAAAATTTTTCAATTTTAAAGAGGCTAATGATCTATAACATTTTAACAAGCAGTTAAAATTACATATGGGAGTTACTAAGAAACAAACTAATTCAAAGACAAAATAGTAAATTACACGGAGAAACGCCAGCAAATCGAAACAACATGAACATCATGAAGACTTCATCACTTTTATCTTCAGCATTCTCCGTGTTCTAGAGGAAAGTGATAGTTAGAGAGAAATGGCAGGAGGTGAAGCTTAATTAATTATTTTATAGCACTGCTTTTGCACGTTCTTTGTTTATAGCAGTGTTGAAGTTTCGGTTTAGTAGCCATTTTTTTTATTATTATTTTACTTCGGTGGTGCTACACAATACCGAGGAAGGAGGGCGTTCTGATGTGATTGTGGATTGCTATCAGCTAAAGCCGGTATAGTTCAGTTTGTTTGGTTATCATTAGATTTAAATTATTAGCTTTATATATTTATAATTTTTTCTTGATTGAATATGAGAAATTATGAATATGAAGCGCTAAAAAAAATTTACCATATATAATTTACACTTGTCTTTGATATTTCTTGACTTTGTACACATGCTATTGTTTTCCTGTTCTACTTTAGCAAACTATTTTGTTTTGATTCTTCAAGTATTCTGTATAATAAATTATATTACAACGAGTCATACCACTTAAAGTATATAAATTGTTAAAGAGTGGCTCATGCATTGATATGACGAATTGTACTAAATCCGAACTGGTAGCGCCTCCTTGCTAGCAATTATATGCAAAAACCAGTTCGAAGCATTTCAGTACACTTGAAGTCAATGGCCATTGATGAAGAAAGAATATTGGGCTTTTCTAGGCAAAAACATTGATATATAAATTTTGAAGATCCGAGAGTAAATGTCAAAGAAATAAAGAAAAAAAACATGTTACTTTTCGAAAATGCCGCCCTAAAAATACTTCATATTAGCCGGTTCTCCCGCACTTTTCTTCTTTTCCCTGTAAGGTGGTACGCTCTTATGTACATATATACATATATATGTATATATTCAGAGTTATTTAATACTCAGACAGTTTGAAAGTCTACTAATAAAATATGAGTTAACTTTAGTTAAGTTAAGAATAGTGTAGACATATGCTGAAGAGCCTGAACAGCGTTTAATTTTCACAAAATTCTGCTGTATCTCTCTTTTTTCTCGGATTTTAGACCTGAGTTTCCGTATTAAAATAAAGTACAGTATAAGCTAAGGGCGGCGGTTATATTATATGCATATTTGTGAGTGGCGATGGCGTTGGAAATTTCCTGGGTTCAACATCTGTTTCAGACTAAATAAAAATATCTTACATTTTTCTGATGTGCATTTGTATATCTTTGTACCAGTTGTTGTTGTTGGAAGCAAATTATTTTACTTTGCCGGTAATTTCAGTTTTCTTTTAGAAACTTTGCGAAGGTCTATATGATTACACTAGTCAACAAATTTCCAACCATTTAGTTTCTCTGATTGTTATTCCTTCCCACTGATATCATAAAAATACGTAAATAAACTTTTTCCAACACGTCGTCACTATTTCCGTGTCTAAAATCATGATTTTATCACAAATTTATTTATTAAATTATAATTATTTATATATGTACGAGTATAGCATAATACATATATAACAAGGTTTAGCTAGACTTTTGGTGTCAATGCAAAATCGTCGGTAGACCTTTAACCAAATTCTGGAGAAAAGCTACGAAATTTCATATGTTTATACAAGAACTCCCAAAAAATGTTTGAGAGCAATATATAAAGCAAATAAACTAAACAGCTTCTTCTAAAAATTTCTTCATACAACAAACATTGTCATTTTAGTTTTCTTTTCAAAAATTCCATACATTTGATACCCATACCGTGGAAGTGAGTCAAAAATAGTGGTCTGCTATTTGGGGACGTTCTCCATATTGTGTTTGCAGATATTTTATTTTTATTTTACGCTCCTTGTTTTTATGACTTACTGAAACTGCTGTCGAACCCAGGACTTTTGTCGCCCTTTATGTGAAAGAAATTATACAAAAGAAAAGTTTGTTAAAGTTATTGACCAGCCTGATTATAAATATTCCGTTTATGATTTACGAGTTGCTTCATAGTTGTACACGAAAAACTGTCGGTTATTTTTGAAGTGAATTATTGCATTTTATTTTTGCTGAGACTGAATGCCTTCCTATTATTGTAAGTTTGTGCGATATATTCATTTATCACTGAACACCCTTCTATTTGAATCTGAAAATGTAAAAATTATATATATTTTTTTTTGATATTTATTCTCTATGATTGCTGTGTGAATGTGTGTGATGTTTTTTTTTTTGTGAAAGTAGAGAAATGTTATACTTTCCCTGCCCAATATATATTTATCGTATATGTAGTGTTTTATATCATACAAACTTATGCATAAAGTCAATTAACATCTAAGCATACACAATGATTTTGGTTATGAACTAAAGCCTAATTTCTTTTCTTAATACTCGTAGCTCTAATTCTATTAAATTGAAATTTAGAGTACATTCTAATAATTGTGATTATTGTATAATTACAAATAATTTGTTATTGTTAATTTTAATTAATTTTAAAATTTCTTCTTGATTTATTTTACAATATTTCTGTGCTACTAGAAAAAATTACGTAATACACCATACCACAGCATACCACCAAACGATTTTACAAAACTCATATCTTTTGTTTTTGTTTGTGTTTTTGTTTTTGTTTGTGTTTTTGTTTTTGTTTTTCACAAATAGAAAAAACTAAGCGACAAAAAAGTAAAATTATTGTATTTTTTTCATTAATTGATATATTTATTGTTTTAAAGGGAGGGGTTTGTTTGTATGTTTGTTTTGCTTGTTCTCTTATTTGTTTCAAGTTTAAGGCAACGGATAGCGATTTTGTTCAAAGTCTTTTTCATGATCCGTTAAGGATTTCTTTGAAGTTTCCAATCGTCTGTCGGTGATGGCTACAAACGGTAAACGCTGTTTACGTCCAGCGGTATAACCAGCGCCTACCAAACGGGGCGAGGCGTCCACCACACGATGATAAATGAAAGAGCTTGTAACGGAAGATGAAGCCATCGATGGAGAGGGAGGATTTAAATGATAGTTGGTGCCACTAATACTTTGTATTTTCGCTGCATCGGGCGAACTTCTGGTTGTATTTAATACTGATTGCTGTTGTTGTTTATTGTAGTCGTTCTGCATGTTGGCTGAAAATCGGCCATTTATTTGTTTGCTCACAACTGGAGCTTTGTTGTAGGCCACAAAGCCTCCAGCATTGTTAAAGTTATTTTTATTATTGTTCATATTGTCATTGTTATTGTTTAAATTACTGAGATATGGCGTGGGTGCTCTGCGGTATTCGGAACCAGAACTGGGTGCAAATTGCGAACTACGAGATTTGGGGCGATTCATGTAACCACCTGCTATAGACGGATAAGAGGGCAATTTGTGTATTGCTGACTTTTTTGCAGTTGCAACAGCAGCAGTATCTGTTGGCGTTTGTATATTTTGCCAATTTGCTATTTGCGAATTTCCTGCAGCCATATTTGATGATTTGCTTTCAATTTCCTTTTGCCAAATCTCTGACTCCACTACTTTAGTATCGTCGTTATCATCATCATCATCACTGTCACCTGCATGTTTTGCACTATTGCTGCTGAATTCATTCTCTTGTTCGTTTGATTCTAATGAAATACTAACGTCCTCATCGGGTAAATGGTTGTCTGTATGTGAAAGTTGCATGGCTGTCTTTTCATTTTCGTTTGCATTGGCATTGACGAACGGATAAGGTGGTGGTGAGCGAGTAGTTGTAGAAGGTCTTTGCTGGGAAAATAAATCATGTATTTGACGTTGTCGTTGATGATAACGTTTACGTTTTTCTTTTAGATAATCGTCGTCGATGTGCACCGACATACTACCCACATTGGATTCTCGCGGCCCAGACTGTTGCTTCGAACCGGACCATCTCAACTGTTGTGGTGATTTAGTAGGAGGATTTATGGTGCCTTCTAACAAATTTAGTAACTGTTTGTTGCGTCTATTGAATTTCCGTATGTAGGGCGGCAGATCTTCATCTTTATGATCGTTCTCTTCAAAATACTCATCATTATCGTATTCGTAGTCTGGGTAGTTTTGCGATTGTTGTTCGCGCATTTGTTCTTCATGCAACTGCGACTGGACTCTGGCTAAATGTGGCCATTTGGCATAGTAGCGATCCAGGTCCTTGATGTCTGTTATTTGATGGCCCATTTCTCCAAGGCCATTAACAGTTGCCTGTTGTTTTCTTGAGGGCGATAGCATAGGTGTGGTAGTTGTGACTATACGTTTGGGTATACCTTTGCGCTGATAGGCATGATGACGCCTGTGCTTCGACATTTGATTATGATGGGCCGGACGATCGAGCTGTTGCTGATGATGATGATGGTGTTGCTGATGATAATTATGATTGCGTGTCTTACCATGATGTACTTGGCCTTGGTGTTGCGGTCTGTAATGATGATAAGGAGAATAACCACCTCTTGAACGTCCTACACCAATACCACTGCGTTGTCCTGTGGGTGGAGCAACTTTGTTGTTAACATTTCCTAAGACAGGGCTCAATTTTCGATACCAATCATTTGTACCCATTCTCTCACCTTTGGTTATAAATCGAACTTCATTTGCTCTTTCACTATCATCGTCAGGGGTTTCTAAAAAGTAATTGATTTGTCCCTCATAAAATGGTTTTGCCGTGGGTTTCTCTGTTTTGCCAATCATTTTGGTTTCATCAACTTCACCATTTTCTTTACGCGTCTTTAAAACAAATATGGGAGCTGGGGGTATTAGTGACTTGATTTTTTCCAATTCCAATTTTTTGATATGTTTATCCTTCAAACCACCTAAATCGGCCATGTCATCTTCGCTTAAGCCAATACGTTCATGATTGTCTTTGGCTGTGCTTACGGTAGTTTCAGTAGGATTTTGTTCTACCATGGAAGGAGGCCTGCTCGATGTGGTCATCATCATTATCTGTGAATAGCGTAGATAATCTTTGTATTTCTTCTTATGGTTTTTATGACCGTAACTTTTGTTATTGCGTCTTAGAGATTTTTCCTTCTCAAATGCTGTTTGCCTTTTGTTGTCATGCGATGGTTCTAAATTTTAAATTCCATTGCAGCATTGTCGTTGTTTATAATCATTGAGTGTTTAAGTATTTTTTATCGCATTGTCGTGTTGCAATTAAAGTTGAACATGTAGGAATACGCAGTCGAAAACAGGAAAGATAGAAAAGAAAAGAAACCAAAAGAAAAATGAAATATGAGGTTTATGTTGTTACTTAAAGTTTTACTTCTTAAGTTCTGTTGTTGATTACATTTTGATTCTAGACGTAATAAAATAAATTTCAACAAGCTTTGAAGGAGATATAAATTGAATTGAAATAAAATGTGAAGAATAAATTTAAGAAAATCTTTTACGGTTGCTGAAACAAAAAAAAAAAACTGAAAATGTTTCCTCACAAAGTAATTTTTAATTAGAAAAAGTTTTTTTATTCGATTCCTGTTCCGAGGGTTCAGAAAAAAATACATGTATACAGAGTACATGTACTTTTGTAAAATTCACAGCTTTCTTTAATTGGTTGGGCTTATAGCAAAAATTACTTTATTATTTTGTTGGATAAGAAAAGTTTTCTTGTTTTTATTTTAAATCGTTATGAGTATCGGAATACTTTTTTATTTCGCGTTTTAATGTATTTCTCTATTTTGAATCATTATAGATTAAGGAATTAACGCGCCAATAACTGTGTCTGAGATATTCAATTACAGACTCTTGCGGATTTAAGTGATTTTACCATCACGAAAATTTCATTGTGGGGAAATTTATTTGATTTCCTAGTTATTATTGTATAAAAAATTTGCAGTTTATTTCACTACGGAACTGATATTAATAAAAATTTAAATTAGAAAAAATTTAAAAATGCAATTCAGAAATAATACAAATATGTGCTTGAATAACTGAAAAAAATTGTTCATCGGTTGGTAGAGAACGGAACATTTTGAATAATTGTGCCAAATTTGTGATGATTATAAATTTGATGCACAATAATGCAAATTATTTTTCTGGAAAATATGTAAGAAAGTTTAATATAATATATTTTGTATAGTAACCCAGTGAAAAAAAATAGAAGCTATTCTTTAGGAAATATTTTTGAACTGCTTACGAAACATCAAAAACTGAATATTTTAGATTTCTTTTAAGAACAACATCCGGATATTTAATATGAAACTGAGCCGGCATGAAGTAACTCTCCAGTGAACTAAGTCCAAAAAACAGAAATGAAGTTACCGCGGAAATTATTATATAGAGAATAACAACAGTAATATTTTGGGGACTTATTCCCCTTTTACACTTGGTGAGTTATTTAATTTCTCATTGCGGCTAAAGTTCATTACCATCTGAATGCTTGTACGAATTAAGTCTTTTGTGAATTAAGTCCATAAACGGAAATGAACTAAACTCCCTAAAAGTTTTATATGGTGGAAAATCTTTGGGGACTTAAGCGAATACATTGTATTGTTAGTACATCCTGCGCACTGCTCAATAAAAACCTTTTTATGTTTTTATTTGCTTAGTTCTTGGAATATAGCTTTTTGAATACTTTTATTTGAATTCTACATTCTTCCAAAAACAATCAGAGGGTTGACTTAAACTTCCAAACTCTCTTTCATTTTCATATCTTTTCGTGTGGATATACATTTCTGATGAAGCAAAATAACGCTAAATGAAACGTATTATCACTTACTTTTTCTAGCTTTTATCCCTGTTTATACCTTTAATATACAAAAGTAACAAAATAACATAAAAAAGCAAAAAAGTCTGTTTATAAACACTTTCATCAAATGAAGGAAACTTTAATGTAAGAGGAGAAAAGCCATTTGCATCTTAAAATTCTGTGAGAAATGATTTACTTTCATTTGTACAATAACAAAATGCATATGCATTGGCTACGGCAACACAGATGATCGTATATATTCTTCACTTAATAGTTGTTCGTATTATTATATGAATATGGAAACTCAGGCAAACACGACGACAAATCTTTGAAGTAATCTACCACTTTCAAAATAATTATTTATATAATATTTAACAAACTTTTGTTTGCGAACTATGGCTAATATTTGCTGATAAAGAATTTACAGTGAAATGTTTTTCAAACGTTAGTCGCGTGGGAGAGACTTTAATTACATATCGTAATAATTATTATTAATTTGAAATTAAGCCTTTGTGTTTGTTGGGAAGCATGTTTAGCAATGTTAACCAGAGTTGTCATATGGGGTTTTTCACTAGAATTAGGGATTAATTCTTCATTTGGGTCATATTTAGGGGAGAAAATTCCTTGGGGGAAATTTGGGAGTATGAGAATCCATATATATATCCACATATATTTGTTTTCAGGAAATTTACGATTTACGATTCGCCTCATCAGTGATATTATTGCCATCAAAGAAAATTGAAAATCTTTTCTGGTGAAAAATTTTTCACAAATACAAAAGCGACTTCAAGATAATATTGATGTAATGCAAAAATTATCACTATTTTCCTTCTAAAATAGATATTACCGGAATCGTATTTCATTTCAAAAGCATTTGTGCAGATAACGACGAAAATGTTAACGAATGCAAAAACTTGCATTTTATATTTTGGAATAATATATCGCCACAAGAAAAAATTGGGCATGATGTTGCACAAAAAAGAGCAGATAATCCAAGATTTTCTAGAATAATCAAATTAGAGTTTTCTGCATTGGTATTGCCTTATTCAAAGTCGAAAGAGCTTCCTCTATGTTTAATGCGGCAAAAAATAAGTTACGAAACAGAATGAGAGATATATATTTGAAGAAACCTGAATCTCAGAGATACATATAACGTGTATATAAGAACTTAAAAATTTTTCGATCTAAAAATATTTATGCGTCGAATTTTAATAATTAACTTTTATACATTCATACATATATATGTACGTATGTAAGTACATGTTATATAATTGTACATAAATATTTTAATTAATAAAGATTTTCTTTACACAGCAAAATATTATTACGTTTTTTTTTATTAAAATTTTTGGGGGCATTTTGCGGGGTTCTCGCACATTTGCTCATACACTCCAATTTTCTTAATATAAAATTATTACCAAAATTTTTTAATTTATGGAAATATTTTTAGAAAGAGGTCTAATTTAGGGGTTTTTAGGGTTTTTTTTGGGGGGAGAAAAAAATTATCTGGCAACACTGATGGTAACACATATACATAAACGCTGTTCAACGCAGGAATTGCTGCTACTGAAAATTTATTCTCTTTTTGTTTTCTTACTCTTCATTGATTTGAATTGTCTAACAAGTATGCAGTTAGATTTTGTTTTGCGCTTAAATTAATCTGCATATAGTCGCGTTGCTGCCAAAAAGAAAAATTTAAATTTGTGCAATTTGTAACATTTTTGAGAAAAAACCCATAGAAAATCTTAATATTTGGAAAACAATTTTTTTTTTGAATATATGCACACAAAAAAAAGTCATGTACAAGTGTTTTAACTGTCAGACCAACTGAAAAATTACGGTAAAAGTATTCTCAAAGTTAAAACATTTAGTTTGGAAGATAAGTAGGATTCTCATTAGTCGCACTTATTCTATTATTTGATGTTATGAGTATTATTTTTTTATATTTTTTTTGCGTGTAAGGTAGGTTTAAAAATGCCTTCGCAATCAGTGAGACCGTCGTCATCTACGTGGAGCGGTGTTATCAGTAAAACATCCACTCCTCTTCCTCTGGCTAAATTGCTTCCCGGGACCACTTTATGCATTACTTCGGGAAGGCCCGGAGCGACGTCCCAATCGGGACCGTCCGTTACTCACCCACGTCTGGGTTCGCCAAGTTTGTTGCCGGCACCACGGTACCGGCCCGTCCTCCCAGATCCCCGTATTATAAGTAGAAGCACAAATATATAAATAAATAATAATCGACAGGATTTCTCATTGACCATGTTATTCCAAAAATATTTTTTCTCTATTGTGCGCACGAATATATTTTGTCTACAACTGGAAATAATTTAAATTACTTCCGGTGTTGTAAAATATTTAACAATTACCTGTTAAACAAATTGTTTAAATTTCTTTGTTTTTATTAACTACTTTTTTAACCAATTTAACGCAAAGATACTTCTAATGCTGTGCTAATTCTTTTTTCACAAATGAAATAACTTTTGCCAAGTCAAAACAAATAAATATGTATGTACGCTTGTTTGAACTGTCGAAAAGTCTATTTATTTGACTATTATGCTGTGTGTCTGTTATTTACTCTTCTTAGAGGCAATCTGTTCAAAAGTAGTTTATTTCGTCTTCCTTTTGGTGTTGTTCTCTAATTTATTTCTACTTTTTTATATTCGATCACCCTCTTTTAAAATGTGTATGCGAACATGTCTTTCAGTTTCGCCAACAGAAAAGTTTTTTTTCTATTGTTGTCGTTTAATGCTGATTACAGCAAATTCTATTTAACATTTGCAATCAACAATTTGAATAGAGGCTGTTCTATCAGATGTGTAGATTTGTCATTGTTTTCCATGTTTTAGAGTTCTCTTGTCTTTCATTCTGACACCACTAAACGACTATTTTATGGCAGCAGTTGACATTTTATTGTCGTTAACAATAAAGGTTTATAAGTCGTTTGTAATTTCATGGTATTGTATTCTTGTTTGTTACTAATGTTATTGCCGTACTATGTATGGGTATGGTCTGGTCTGTAGCAATTTATATGCATCAATTATTGCTGAGATTGTTTGTGTTGTGTTTTATTTGCAGGCGTTTCTTTTTATTTTATAAAAGAAATTCAACAATTAAAATCCTGAGTGACAAAGCAGCAGATAATTTTTTAAAGATTATAAAATTTAATTTCAATTATGTGTCATATTTAATTTTACCGAGCTACTGCTGCCTCACAGCTAAACTATTTTAAGCATCAAAAGATGTTGAAAGTTGAATTTTACTTTTAAAAGGAAATAAAAAAAACATTTTTTTTAAATAAATTTTTTTATTATTAATGTATGTTTGTTACATGGTTTAGCTGGTTTATATTTACATTTCATTTGGTGCTAATGCCAAAATCTTCGAATTTTTCCAAATAATAAAATTCTTTTCTCCAGAATTTGACGATTTCGGTAATAACACCAAATGAAATGTAAATATAGAGCAGGAAAAACATAGATGAATAATCGTAATTGATTTTTACTCACGTTGAATAACGAAAATAAACAAAAATTGCTGCATAAATAATTTTATGTTAATATTTTGTACAAAATTAAAGAAAAAATGTTGCAGTGTTTTTTAATCTAGTACAAACAGACTGTATTATTTGTGCTCCTTATGCATTGTCTCTTAAGATTTTTATTTGCAGCATTTTATCGCCGTCTTTATAAAACAGATCAACAATAAATAAATTAATAATTAAATTAAATTAATAAAAAAAATTCTGTATAATTAAACGATGAGAAACGTATTTCTTTGCAAATATTTTCTATATTTTGTTTTTGTTTAGAATGTAATTATGCAGCCAAACGACATCGTTGGCCAGGGAGTAAAGATATATTTAGTTATCAACAGGTCACGAAATTAACTCAAATGTTACTTCGTGACTGTATTGCACACTTCAGATTTCGTTCATAATTTCGTCTTATTTAATTTCGTAACACGCTTAGCGGCTTACTAGAATTGTCTATTAAAAGAAAGCTTAAGCCATTTTGAGAAAAACATTGTCAATAATGAAGTGTTCTGCTCGTCTTTATGTTTAAGTTTATAAAACTGTAAAATAAAAACTGTTCTACTTTCTAATAAAATAAATTAATTTTTATTACTTCCTTTTCGTAGAGAGAGCAAAGAAACTTTTAGTTTCATTGAACAATTCAGCAAATTTTTGGTTTATGTAGAAGTAGAAGTATTAAGTTGATTAGAAGAGAAGGTCACATTGTACAATATTGAAATTTATATATTTATTACTAAACATTTAGACAAGACTTTAAACATAAACTCTAAATTAAATTAAATTATTTTTGCAGAGTTGCGTTTCGATATGTATTTCACACGATGTGGCATCAAAGAAATTTTACGACAGTTTAAAGACTAATCTAAATATGATTCTTATTCCAATATTGTATTTTTTCTTGAAAAGAAGTACATTTTTTTAATATATACATGTGCACGGAGTTTGATTTCAATATTCTTTTGTTTTACTTTTTAATTTAATTTTTTGATTATAAATGCTATATATATTGTTATGGTTTCTGTTTGAATATTTAGTTTTGTGTTCGGTATACAACTATATAATTCTCAATTGGTTAGTTGAATTTTGAATATAAGAATCTTAATTTTGCAAAATAACACTACATGGATATGCTAACCTTCTCTATAATGAATTTTATTTATAAAAAAATACTTTCTGGGAAAATCATAAAGTATTTAGGATTATCTTTCATATATATTTTTATCGGGAAAATGCACAATTGGGAATTAAAAATCTTACTTAAATTATTTATTTTCATATACTTATTTAAGTCGTGCTTACATTTAAGTTCCTCTTAAGTTAGAAATTTAGTTTTTCACTACTGCTTTTTGTTATATTGATATGAACAGTACTTAAATCACCAATGTCGGGTATTTAAGTTCTATTTAAGTTACCATATGATTACGCCTATTTGAATAAATACTATGTAATCGGGCAAAAAGCATACATTTATTACATTAGAAAAATTATAGAAACAATAAAGAGGTTTTTGTTAATTTCTTTCAATTAAAAGAGTGTTTTTCATTACTTTTAAAATGTTTCTGTACCATATGATGCCATTGATAAACAGTCGGTTATGTTCTGTAAACCGCATCCCCAAAAATTTTTTGTTTTTAAAACGAACACATGTACTTAGTTGTTGAGAAATCACTCGTTTTTAAATCGACTTGATTTAAAGAACCGGGGGGATTGTTGTGTTGAAAAACCAATTATAATTTCATAGTGCTACCATACTTTTATCGCATTTAAATACGAACATTTAATTGTCAGATTTTACAATATTGTATTGTATGGCAATATGCTGGCAATGCACTTTCAATGAAAAATTGTCACCGAAGTGTAAATTGTCTGTTTAGGAAAATTTTCTTTATCACACAATAAAAATATCTGTCAACAAAAATTGTCTGTTCACACGGTAGTCAGATTATTATTATTATGGAAAAAGTTGGCAGATGCGATGTTTAACATTGGATCTAAATATTTATGGGCAGCGTTGCCAACAGAAATATTTATCTGCTAATGGTGTTATTAAATTAAGCACATGTGACAATAACAAATGTTTGTAAAATGTGTGGCAATTACGTGTCGATGGACATAAGGGCTGTTATCATGATTGTCAGAATTATGACAATATTATTGTCATACAAGGCATGGATAACACATTTTCTCACACACAAAAATTGTGACACACGTTTGTTGAACATTTTATTAAAATTTTTCTGTCAATGTTGTGTTATATGACAATCGTGTGTATTTAAATTCAACTTAAATTTAAATGACAATTAAGTAAATACGTATTTAAATACCAAGTTAAAAACTGGGCATTAGCGAAAAATACTTTGACATATACATTTTCATAAACATTTATTTCTTCGAATATAAAAATGTTGTTACCGCCACATGAAAAAAATGTTGTTTTGTAGAAATTTTGTGATTTATAAAAAGTTGTATTTGTTTTTAAATTAAAATTTTCTGAAAAAACGTATTAAAGAGTGTGTAATTTGACTAAAATTAAATAAGAAACACATCAAGTTTTACATGCCACTATTTTTTATGGATATTTTTTGGCAATTTAATGAGATTAAAATACATTCGGTTTACTTTCGACCCAGTTTGTTATTCGTTTTTAAAACGAATAAAATAATGTGAATGCGGCTTTGAGAACAGTGAAAAATCAAATTTAATTTTATATGGCCGTATATATTTCATGTCAACTTTATAGCTTTTCCATTTACAACTTCTAATTATACAAATTGTAAAGCAGATTCCCTTGAAGGCTAATCCAATAAACAATCTTTCAACATTCTGTATTATTTTGTGAATTGCTTAAGTTTAAAACACATGAAATAAAATACCAAATGTGATTAAGATATTTCCGTTTTATTCTTTAAAGCTTCAAAAATTCAATTTGACTTATAATCATGCCGAAGAAGAAAATAGAACACGCAAGGGGGAATGTCAACATTTACGTTGTACCCTTTAAGCGTTTATAATATTGTTAAGCATTGTGTTCAGAAAATAAATAAAGTACATGGTACTTATTGTTTATTTTAAGAAATGTATTGCTTTTAAAATTTGCAAATTTGTTGAAGCAAAAAAAGTTTCTTTTCCCCACTGCGTATCACTTTATTGTTTTTAATAGTTTTTTTTTTATTTTTTAATAAAACGTGATAAGTTTATTCAATAATGTAGACTGCCACAATACGAACCCTGTGGTCCTTGCATTAATAGTTAACAGAATAATTTCACTTTATTTTTCCATATTCAGTATATTGAATTTATTTTATATTTTTTTTATTGAAAAGTATAAAAATATCGGTAGTAGATTTGCATGTATAGAAGGAAGTGAATTTTATGAAATATTTTCTATAACAAAATGTTATAATATACAGAAGATTCTAATTTAATAAAATTTAATTTGCCATTGAATCAACTAGAATATAAGAATATTTGAGAAATTTTCAAATACTAAGAGCAAGAAGAAATTTAAATTTTAATGCATAAGGAAAACAAAATTTTATTCGAATTACATTAACTACGCGTTCGATTTCAGTTTTTATCATACGATTAATTCATTTATTAAGCTAATGCAATAAATCAAATTTTCATATACAGAGAAAGATCTCCTAACGGACAGCTACCGTTAGGCGGCGTACGACTTTGACATGATTTTTTAAATGTTTTTAGAACAAATTTTCCTCTTGGCCACGCACACTCTCGTGGCCGGAAGTGGGCACAATTGTTACATGAACATCTCCCGCAGACGGACAAAAATAGTGTAAAGAGAAATTCGTTTTAAATTTCAGTATTATCGGCCAAAATTTTTGACCGATTCTTCATTTCTGTATTTTGGGCAATTATTCACAGAGCCACAATCTGAACATATTATTTTCATCAGTCGAATTAAGATTTATTGTAGTTTTAACTGGAAAAGCGGTGCTTGCTTTTTTGCTTTACAATGAATATATTTGCTCATAACAACTGGAACGAACATACTGGAACGAAAATTACTAAATTTTCTAACTAAATAAAAGGAAAGTTTTTGTAAACACCAACCGGCAGTTATTAAAAATAAAACAAGTGTAATTAATTTTACAAAAAAATTTAAAAAAAATATATATATTCAACGAAAAAGTAAATTAAAAACAAAAGTTCTTCATTCGTCAATAATACGTATGACGATATTATTATTCTATTTTAGGTATGTTTGAATAGTTCCTCTTAAAATTTCGACCACTCTCTGTTTAAAAACAGCACATAAAAACTATTTCTGCAAACTTTTCAATTTATTGAAATGAAAATTTTTTAGTTTTAAATTTAGATTCTCATTTAAATACGATAAAAGTATTGTAGCACTATGAAATTGTTAGTAGTTTTGCCAAGAATGATCATTTAACTTCCATTTAAATGTCTTTCAAATATATACTGAAAAAAATAATTTTTATTTAATTTAATTTTTATTTAAAGATAAATGACATTAGTATATAAAGTCAAAAACTTTCCCATAGCATTGATAATTTTATATCAAAGAACTTATCGAACGCACTTTCTTTTTTATAATTTTTATACGTCAATTCATATGTTCCATATTTTCCGCTTATTTTGCATATTTAATAAAAATGAGTAAAATTCAATTTGTACCACGTATTGTATTTTCAAGACATAAAATTCATAATTTTGAATAAGAGAAATGTCGTATGTCTATTTTGTATTCACACACGACAACATAATTGTCCAGGAGTAAAATTTTGTGCTGTACAATAAAATACATACTGAATATCTAGAGATTTGATAACTGATAACACCACTAAAAAGAGTGTGCAAAGTTTGTTGCATACTAATCGCAGTTTTAAGCTAGCGATGTGTTATATCGAAGATTCTCTAGGGTTTAGATGATAATTTCACAATTAATAGTCAATTTGACGAAAAAACACTTATTGAATTTTGGAAACTGACGATTTTCAATAAAGTGTTTCAAATATTGCATTTTGTTATAAGAAATTGCTAATAATTTTACCACCGTCAAAATTTTATTTAATATGAAAAGCATTTCCTTAGTTTCACAAGTTCTATATTTTTTTCCAATATTTTTGCTCAGTTTTCATTCCCCTGGATGTTGTAAATTTTTTTGCAATTTTTAATTTGAAAAATTTTTCTCCAACTTTATTTAGAAGTATTTTCTACGTTATGAAATATAAAGTTCTAAAATTTGTTGCAACCACGTACATAATAAAAAACGAAAATTGTAGAATAATTATAAAAAAAAATATATATTAAATTTTGTTTGTAACTTGAACAATTCATTGATAAACTCAGCAATAAGATATTTCTCTACTCATTTTGCAACATATCAAATTGTTAAAGTTTACACGTCTGCTTTTCGAATTGCATGAGCTGCTTTGCAACTGTGATATGGCACTGAACCATACAAAGTAAAAAAATAAAATTAAACACACTAAAATGAGAGTGTATATTTAATAATACATTTATATACACGAGTAAATATATGTATATATTTCATCTTTAGACAATGCAATGAATATTTTCAATTGAATACGAAATTGAAAGCTTTAAGAGTTTTACTAACCTTTTCCATTGTTATCATCATAATAACTTAAATCCTGGGGGTCTGCGTCTTCGGATGCCTGGTGGTAGTGATGAGTCTGTTGGATGTGTTGATCTGCGGCTGATGTTGAATTCTCTTTTAAAATGTCATAATATTTTTTCTTGAAGTTTTCTTCTTGCGATGATACTTTTGCCACAGCATCCGGATGATTTTCTTCCATGTTAGTGTGGGATTTAAATTCTTGCTGTTGCTGTTCTTCTTGTTTGAGTCTGGTAAATCTATTGGTGGCATCGTCTAAACGTGCAGCGCCATTGTGTCTTTTTATTTTACGTGGTATGAAAGCACTTGCAAATAAATTTTTATTTTTATCATCACTATTGCTGCTGCTACTAACTGTGGTTTTTATGTCATTTGGCTCTTCTTTGTCTTCAATATCACCGATGGCATCTTGTTTAGATTGTCGTTGCTCTTTTTGCTGCTGCTGTTGTTGTTCTTGCTGTAGTAGCTTTTGACGCTCCTCCATTAAATGCTTATGGAATATTTCATAATCATTAAGATTTTTATTTTTATTATTATTGTCATCCGTATAATCGAGTATGTGTTTAATTTTGTCATTATCATGATTATTGAACATTTTTTCATTGAAATATTGACCATTAAATATCCCTGCATTCATTGTTGTCGTTTTTGTGGATTTTTGTTCTTTTTCTATTTGCTTTTCTTGTAGCTCTTTATTTTTCTGTTCATGCATGCTTTTAAATCGTTCATACTCAGCACTTCCATCATCATCATCATCTTCGTCATCGTCGTCGTCGTTATCACTGTATTCACCCAGTTGCATTTTGTACTCATTTCCATCAGCGTCATCGCCAGGATCTTTATAATCTCTATCATCTCCTTCACCGTACGAGTTGTATTGACTGGAATAGTCAATATTCTTTTCATGTTTAATAAGTTGATGTTTTTGAACCGTGCAGTTGTTGTCACTTTTGTTCTTTAATTTTTTCCTTTCGTTAAACATTTCCTTTTTATTATTAGTTTTCTGAAAATTTTTCTTATGTTCTTCCAATAACATCTCATTTTCTTCACTGTCATATTTTTTGTTTTTACTAGTACTATTGCCAGTTCTATTATCATTGCGCCGTTCACTGGACCTTTGTGATTCAAGTATCTAAAAGTGCACGTAAAAAATAGACAACGAGTTTATGAAAAGTACATTTAGATTTTATTTCGTATTTTTTAATGTTAAAGTCAAAAAGGGCTTAAAGTATAGTTACTGAAAGCTTCGTCCTTTTTCACAGCATTCTCTTGCTCTGCGTGATTGGGACTTTAGAATAAGAATACACTTGTTGTTATTTGCAGTCTACTAATTATTATTTGAAACATTATATACTCGTTCTACAGAATATTTATTACAATTTCTAATTCAGGTAATGATATTAACGAAATATTTTGATGTATTTTATTTTTTATTACATACAATTTTGAATAATTTTAGTATATTTTAGGAAATATAATGAAAATTTCTTTCATACTATAGACATTTCTGTTTTTTCCCTGTTACTATTTTTAATATACTAAATGTTACAGAAATTTTTCGCTTTCTCTAGACGAAGAATGGATAAAAATATAGTTTGAAAAATGTTTTCTGGAATTAATTTTAGATAAGTTAATTTTAAAAACGTTAAGAAAGTTAACAAAAAAGAAATTTAAAGAATTTATTGCAAAAAAGTAGTTTTAGGAAAATTAAAAAAAAATTTTTTTGAAATAAAATTTGAAAAAATTATTTCGTAAAAGACCTTTTAAAAATGATACAAAAATTAATCACCGGAGATGAATTAATAACTTTTAGTGATTAGAATGTATAGTAGAATTTATAACCGAATATATTATTAAAGAAGTAGTCTTTTCTAGGACAACACTAGATATGAACTACAGGGTATTCCAACAGAGATTTCCGAATTTTTTACAGTTGATAACGCTCATCGTGTTGAATTTATATCTGTCAAATTACTTGTCATTTGTTCTGTCTCTTTTGCCGATTTTGGGGCGATACCAATCCAAGTGAGATCCAGGCATCTAATGCATCCCGAAAAGGTCACTGTTTGATGCGGATTTTGTGTTGTCGGCGTCATATTTGAGAACTAGAATTAGATGACACCAACGACATGTAGTTTCAACAGGACGTCGCTATGTGCCACACAGCTAACGCCATATTGGATAATCTATATCTCACGTGGATGTGATGTTAATTGTCTACTAAGATCGAGCGATTTGCCCCTATCAGACTTTTTCTTGAGTCGCAGTTGTCTGCGAATAAGCCACAAAGCAACATAACCCTATCTATCGGTCAAATTCAGCCTGATTTATGCACCAGTCATGGAAAATTGCTCAGTTCCGATACAGTGCAAAAGTTAATTAAAAGTTCGTATTTAAATGCGATAAAAGCAATATGAAATTATGGGTAGTTTTCCACACATCAGAAAAAATGTGAAATGTTTTTATCATTTATTCTGCAACTGGGGTCGAACCCAAGCAATTTTTTTTGGTTTTGTAGTCAACAGGAGACTTCATCAACCATCGCCACCCTCAATTAATAAAATTATTTATTTTCTTTTCTGGCATGTTCTTAAGGTGTCCTAAAATTAACTTTGATATCACATCGTTTGAAAAATATTTGCTACTCAACTCTAGAAAAATATTTTTATTTAATTTAGAATTTATCTCAAGTCATGTCTACAGATTCAGTAAAAAATACATAACTTTCAATATTGCCCAATGTAACCTTCTCTTCTAATCTACTTAATACTTCCATTTCTACATGAACCAAAAAATTTCTGAATTCTTCAATGAAACTAAAAGTTTCTGTGCTCTCTCTAGGCAAAGGAAGTAATAAAGATTAATTTACTTTATTAGAAAGAAGAACAGCTTTTCTTTTAAAGTTTTGTAAGCTTAAACATAAAGACGGAAAGAACACTTCATTATTGACAATGTTTACCTGAAAACGGCTTAAGGTTTCTTTTAATAGACAATTCTAATAAATAATTTCAAGTCGAAATTACCAACGATTCAGAACTGGCACGAAATAACTTTGGAGTTAATTTCGTGAGCAGTTGATAATATTTATGGGGAATTTTTTTAATTTTATAGAACTACAATTATTACAAATGAATGAATAAGAGATTAGTTGTGTTTAAGTTTATAGTTAATACATCACAATAATGTGAAAATTACAGTCGAACTTCTCTATAGCGAACTTCTCTATAACGAAATCTTCTCTATAACAAATAAAATTCGTGAACACAACATTGTTGTGAGTATTTTCATACATTTTGATCTCCCTTTAACGAAATTCCTTATAGCGAAGTTCTCTCTGTAACGTACAATTTTTTAAGACCTAAATAGAATTTTTCACACTAAATGATCTCTCTATTGCGAAGTTTTTAGCAATCGAGTTTTTGCATCAATTTAGTCACATATGTATGTATTAATAAAAAAAAAATTAATGTGTTCATGTAAAAACAATTTTTTTTGTCTTAATGAATATATTTTCTACATAAAAAAATGTAGTCAAAATTTTCTGCAGTTTCTCTATAACGTAGAAATTTGACGGTGACCAACTGCTACGTTATAGAGAAGTTCGACTGTACTTTTGATTTTCGAATGAAAGAAAAATAACCATTAATCTCCAACACCAGTTGAGTAGAACACGTATATATATACATATTTTCTATACCACTACTTACGTCATCAGTACTCTTTTTGTCAAGAGGGAGGTAGTTTGAAAGTCATTAAAATTTTATCCGACAGAGTTAATGAAATGTATAATAGAAAATCCTATTATTATCCACATATTATTTAATATAGTGTGTTTCTTTTTTCTGTTTCATCAGATCTGATCAGAAATCCACATATTTCCCAAAGCTCAGAGCTCTGTTTTTGGTTTTTTTTTTCTAAAAAGGGGGGAAAAACTATTACTCTTAGTTATTTTTGAGTCATTTAAATAAAATAAATAAATGTTGCAGCATTTGAAATTTATGGCGAAAAAGTAATATTATAATACGCTCCTTAATTATAAATTAATTTATAAATGGCTGCAATAAAAAACAATTAGTAGTTCAAGACAGTATCGCTTATTGTATTTTAATTAATTTCAATTAATATTAAGTACTCAACTCTCAATACTCAATAAATTGATTAATATTTTGTATCGAATATTGAGCTTAATAATGGCATTTATTGCGTAAATCTCAATATGCATCGCTGAACACCATATAAGACTATAATTTTTAAGAATGGTACATTTGATTAAAAGCTTGCCATAAAAAAGGGTGAGCCAAAAGTCACGTCTATGTCTAAAAATTTAATAACTTTTTTAATTATTATTATTTTTTATTGTTTTTATTTTTAAGTTTGTATGATATCAATTTTATTTATAAAAAATAATATCAGAGAGAAGACCAGCATTTTTATCTATGCATAATTGGGCTCTTGAAGAAGCGTTTTGCATGGCTGTTCAGTTTTATGTTCTATTGCACTGGTCTTCAATGTTGTGCTTTAATCGTTCTGTAGTTTGAGGCTTATTAACATACACTCGTATTTTGCGGTAACTCTATGGAAAATAATCAGGGGCAGTTAAATTGGGGCCGCCCAAATGAAATTTGACTTTTTTGAGATAATTCGGTCATCTAAAATTTAATTTAAAAGAATAATTGTGACTAGTGCCGTGTGTGCTGCTCTATACTGCTGGAACCACTTTTGGGCAACTACAGGGCGTACAAAATTTTTAGTCATAGTACGTTACCTGTCGCCATTGACTGTCATTGCATTTCCTACTTCATTCTCGAAGACGTAGGTTCCTATAACTCTTTGCGATGTCACTCCACATCATACAGTACACTTGAGCTGTTGAACAACTCTGGACTTTGCAGTACCCCAAAGTATCATACTTTGTTTATTTACATATCCATTATGATAAAAATATGTTTGGTGCATTTGTGCTGTTGAAATAATTTTGAGACTCTCGTTGTATCAGTAAAAGTTAATACCAATTGGAAAAGTAAAATTCTACCAACAAAATAATAATACCAAAAAAAAGAAATAAAACTAAAAGTTATTACACGAAGGCCTGACCTTTGCCCTACAATGTTTTTTTTTAACTTTATTATAATTTTTTTTCAAAGCAAAGTGACAATTTCTTGAGTAAGATGGCGAATTAAATTTTTTCTTAAAATTGCATATAAAATAAATTCTGCTTCGAAATTGCAGACTTTTCCAGCTTCTATTCCCTTTTTTGTCACTAATTTTTTTTGCCGAATTAATTACGCATCTATAAAAATTACAATTTTATTATTCACCGTATGATGAAAGAACGAATAAATTGGATGCACCGTTTGATCAGGTAGCATTATTCCGTTTTTTTAACAATCTTGGGGAAGAGAATTCGCTGCTGCACTACACTGCTCCTCAAACAAAGTTATTTCTTTTTTTTGGACCGCCACTCAGTGGATGACGACTACTCATGCGATTCATTGCGCTGGAACAGGCATATCAGAACGCCCTCCTTCGTTGGTATTGTGTAGCCCCGGCGAAGTAAAATAATTAGTAAAAAACGCTACTAAAAACGAAGCTTCAAAATTTAATAAGTCTCCTTGACATCAGAGACGCTACAACACTGCTATAGAAACAATGAACGTGCAAATAGCAGTGTTGTAAGATAGTGAACCTTCACCTTCTGTCATTTCTGCTAGTATTCCTTTCTTCTAGTTCCAGCGCAATGCACCGCATACGTAGGCGTCACCTGGTCCAAGATAAAAATAAAATTAATTATTGGGTGAGAGGGTAGAGGGAGTAGTGTTTATGGACAGTCGATTTGAATTTTCCAATGTCAAGAGTGACAGGAAAGACTTCTGCGGGTAATTTATTCCATATAGGTGCTGTTCGGCTAAAAAACCAATTTTCTCTATACTGCGTAGAACGATTCGCTACCAAATCGACCACAAATGGTTGCTCTCTTAATGGTGACACGTTGTGCGCATCACTAATCGGGTTTCGGAAACAAGTTCCCTGAGTTCATCAGAACACATCCCATTATAGTAACGAAAGAACATTGAAACATACCCCACATTGCGACGATACTCCAATGAGTTTCTTCGCCCTCTCCTGTACACGATAGAGTAACTTCAAAATAGACTTTCAAGCACTGGCCCATACATGAGAGTTGTATGACATAATTTTGATTAAGAATTGAGTTTTCGTAACTTGAGTTAAAAAAGTAAATATATTTACATTTGACAAATATATTAATATTAAATTGCGCCGATTTTAAATAAAATAATTTCAAACTGTTTTGCCCTGAAGTATAAGGTATTCATAAAGAAATTCTGTTGTACAAATAAATATTTCATTATTTTTTTACTTTGTACTCTAAGGACGAAAAGTATATAATGTATGTCTTGTATGTGTACAAAACACATGTTACTGATTTAAATCTATATGAATAAAATATAAAAAAAGATATATATATATATATATATATATATAATAGAATAGAGCAGTTGTAGAGATAAAATATAATGGTCTTTGAAAATGAAAGGAAGAGATAATCGAAAGCTACGAGCAAGTGTCTTTTATGTTAAAATACAAATAATTTCAATGGAATAGCTAACCCGCTTTTGTCAATTGAAAAATAAAAATTTAGTATGTATGGAGATATGTATATAGACACATCCGCACATTGTGGCATAGTATTAGTATGAGTATGTACAGCAAGCAAGTACCCAGCAAAAATTAGTTCTCGCTTGGAAGCACTTTTGTATGGGAGACAACAAAATGGAATCACTTGCAATTGCGCTTTTATAATGCACGATATTTATTCGCAATGAGCCGCTTTGAAGCATTACTTTACTTTATGTCAAATGCAAAAGAAATCTTTTTTAAGTATTTATACTGCTCCAAAGAGCTTATGTCAGTATTTGTTCTTAAATATGCAATTTATTGCTTCCTAATTTCAATAATTTATAGCTGAGTAGGGTTGATTTGGAGACAGAGATGTCCATAATTTCTTAATTTCTCATGATAATTTAATACAGATATTAATAATTATAAACGTTAAACTTTGGATTTTTGAATGTGTTTTCATTCATAACTGTCGTATTCGTAAAATGTTTTGGATTTACAGATGGTATTATATTCATAGAATTTTGTATTTAAATATGTCTAATAAACCTTTTATAAATAAAGAAAAAGTATATATAAATTTAATATTAATTTAATTAAACTGAAAGGTAGTAATTAAAGGTAAAAAGGTGGATAGTGTAAAAATATTAAATAAAATACGTTACTTATATTAAATGCTGTAATACTCGATTTTAAAACGTATACGGTGTCATGATACTCAGTTGGGAGTATCAGAAAATCAAGCCAAAGACAATAAAAAGAAAGCCTCCGTTTGACTACAGCAGCTCGTGGATATTTAAAAACGAATGCATTAAATAATTCAACTTGACTTTACCCAGTAACCCGCAATATTATTATTTACGGAATCGATAGCCTGCTGAGAATGAGTGCCACTCCTGATTTAAGCCGACCCCAAAAGACGTAAAACAAACGTAAAAAATATTTTTTTACTCGAAATATAATTAACAATTTTCACCATGAAGCTCTGAGTAGGTGAATAAGTAAATAATTGAAAAAAAATATATATACATCCATCTATATAACGCTATGACAAAGTCAATATGCTGATTTCACAATTCAAAATGTGTTAAAAAAAATGTGTATCTTTTGAATTGAACTTAAGATGACAGGTGAATTTTGAAATTGTTTAGTCAAATAGTAACTGAAACAATTTGTATTAATGAGTTGATCAAAATTTCCAACAAGTGAATGGAGGGTGACCCTAATGCTGCACGGTGCACGCTACGCTGTGCAGCAGCATCCCATAAAACTTTGGAGTTATGTTCTATTATTTATAGTTTATATTGTGTAAAATATATAAAGTATTATTTATTCGGGCATACAAAATGAATGAATAAAAATTATTTAAAGAATATAAAAAAACAAGATTGCCAATTTCGAACGTTTGAATTTGCGTTGATGGGTGTAAACATACTGTTTTTGTTGTCAATCCAAATGTACGAATGGAACGAGGAATGAGGGGATATCGCTAAACTGGCAGATAATAAGAAAATCGCATATATATATGTATGTTCTATAACTTATTGACAGAATGAATTAGTTCTGTAGTGTGATTTTTGGGCAGGTTGGGCTGGTTTGCTTCTGTTGGTGGAGGAAAATTGTTTGATTTCATCGCCCAATAGACTGCTTCAGAATGAGCTATTAATACCGCTATTAGTACCGCTAAATATGTTTATGCTATTGCGTGCCGTACGGCATGTGGCACCTTCTTGTTGAAAACAAATATCAACCTCAAAGTCCAATTCTTTAATTTTGCGCAAAATAAGTCGATTTTCTTCGCACCGTACCGCACGCCATTTACTGTAACGTGATCTAAAACCGCACCAAAAAGTGTATTTTGCAGAGTATATTGACACTTCTTGAACTGTATCTGGCTGCTCTTCACACTAAATTTGGCAATTCTGTTTGTTGACGTACGGCTTGAGCCTACATTGAACATCAGCGCTGAAGACAATTTTTCGATAATAAAAAATGTATCTTCATTAAATTTTTTTTTTTTTTTTGATATATATTTATTAAGCCTGAGGTCTTTTTTTATCTTATTTTGTTTTTTATTATTCGATATTTCGTTAACAGCTTGTTAACATCATCAGGAATAATAGGAAATTATAATTCAATATATTATAATGTTAACAGGCTGTTAACGAAATATCGAATAATAAAAAACAAAATAAGATAAAAAAAGACCTCAGGCTGAATAACTATATATCAAAAAATATAATAAAAAAGGTCAATTAATAATATAATTTCATTAAACTTTGCTAAGACCCATTCATCAAATAACAGATATTGCCCTACGTTATCTGGCTTCAGTTCCTGCAGTTACTATTTTGTATGATTTCATACCGAGTTCCTTACCTAAATTCTTCCAGAAAGCATAATTCTTGCATAACTCTGTAGTTGCGTGTTAATTATAAAGAAAACTTTCGGCGTCTCTGATGTTAATTTTCATAAATAATTTTTAAGCTAAGGGGAGCCATTCACCGACGAAACAATGTGGTGTAGCACAGAAAAATCAGATAATAATTTCGAACCAGATTGGAGAGTGAACACAGCAACTACTCGATCATCAGCACCGCTGTTCTCTCATATCCGAATTTAGATAATAAAATTCTACTGTTTGCAAGCATTGTTCTTTTGTTAGTCTATTCATGGTGAAGTGTTCAAAACTTTTTAGCATTGAATCATGTCACGAATACTTTTTTACACAGAACAAATTTAAAGTGAAAATCAAATAGCAAAAAATCACCCGATTAAGGCCAATATATATAATTTTTACAATATAAAAGAAGAAATGTATCAGTGTTTGAATAAGAAAAATTTTAAAAGTCTTCCCTTTTCTTCCCGGGCCTTTAATATCGGCAATGTGTATGCAAATATTCCACGGTGGCACAATATATTTGCAAAACCCAAATTCTTTGTTTTGGATTTTCTTATAAATTATATTTGGTTTTTTTAATTATAAGAAAGTTTCGCCATATTTTATTTGAAAATATTGCGCCATTTATTGCATAATAAAATAATGTAACGAATAATATATAATTTTTTCTTAAGGCCTTTTTATGGTAAGGTAACGCTATATACAATACAGATATGTATAGATATAATAATAAGAATACTTTACACATAATTTGTTGTGGAAGTTAGATTTTTATTTCCAAACTTTTAATTAACAGAGACTTAAAGTGTATCTCTTTGCTTTCTATCAGATTCAATATCTCTATACCGCTAAGGACGTATACTGGCAAATATAAGGCAAAGCAACGACCTGGTAATACTTACAATATCAACATCTGAATCTGTATCTGTAGAATCATCATACGGCAAGTTCACATCAATAATATCAACATCTATGTTGGGAACACTTGTGCCTGATGTTCTTGCACCAGCATACTTTTCTTTTAGTTTTTCCTCTGGCTGTTGCTGTTGCTGTTCATCTATTAGTTGTTGTAGATGTTGTTGGTCAATAATGTCCTCGGGCATTGAGGTCTCATCTTGAATATTGAAATCTGAAATAACAAAAGCAATAAAAAATTAGAATTCTTATTTATTGTATGCCTTGTGGTATTTTGTCTTGCAGAAAATGAAATTGTGTAACACTTCAAACCACAATGGAGCAAATAAGCAAATTCATATTAACTTGCAAATGTGTTTTATTATTTGGCTATTTTGTTATTGTTTAATTTAAATATTTTGTGTTAGTAGAAATATTTAAACTGGATTAGCATTATTGTTTCCTTTTTTTAATTTTAAAAGGATGATGTGAAAGGAAGTGACACAGCAAAAATAAGAGAACATGATAAAGGGAAATATTTTCGAGAACATACATCCAGAGGAGCAATTATTTATATCTTAACATAAGCAATAACACAGCGGCAGGATGACGTTGCAAAAAATTTTGAAACAATGTTATAACACAAAATTGAAGTTTGTTTTTTTATACGTACAAAAAGGGTGCTTTCATTCTGTTACCATTTTTTGCTGCGAGAAGAACTAAACGCCAGAGAAATAACGTTTAATTTAATCTTAACATAATAGCCCTGCTTAATGTTACAGCAATGATTGCATGATTGCAATGATTTACATTTGGTTTTATGTAATAAATTTGACAATTGCACATATTGAAATTTATGTCTAGTCAACAGCGATTGAAGGTTCTTTATTTATTTATTTACTTAGGTTTCTTGAAAAAGCAAAGAAATTTCACATGTTTATAAAAGAACTACCGAAGAATATTTGAGAATTACTGATCTATATAAACCATATAACAAACATAGATGAATATTCGTAATGAATTTTGACTAACGTTGAATAATTGAAAAACTAGTTACGTAATTGTATTGGAAAATGCAATCTTTGTCAACCAAAGTGTTGACTAATTGTAAGAAAAGTTTAGAAAAATAGAAAAATTAATTAGGTTTCAAATCAAATAATAAAATGTTTATTGTTTAAAAAAAATTTTTTAAAGAAGCTATTTGGTTTGTTTTGTTTATCTATTTCCTAATTCTCAAATATTCTTTGGGAGTTCTTGTATAAACATGTGACATTTCTTAGCTTTTTCAAGAATTTGGTTAAAGGTGTACTGAAGATTTTGATATTAGCACCAAATGAAATGCTGCATATAGACCAGTTAAACCACAAAAGAAACATAGTTAAATATGTCTAACATAAATATTTGTATGCGTTATTACGAAATTTTTACCAATTGCTCCAAACGTTCTGGCGCTAGAATTTGTATGATTGGTGAAAAAGAACATGTCACTGTACTAGGATTAATTGTGACGTCATGTAGTGGACAAGTTCGCTGTTAGATTCATGCCGTATTTAAATGGTGTCAATTGACACCTTCCAAAGTATTACGTACTATTCCCAAAAACTAGAATTAGGGCTAATGAATGTTGTTCTCTTATTAGAAATACTAAATGTAAAATTTTGTGTAATGCTTTATTTATTTTACTTGTATAATGGTGTATCCTTTTGCAAAATAATAAGAAGTTGAATTACGGCCATTTGTATTTTAGGTAACGATATGCACAAATATTTACAAATTGGTTGTAGCATGTCAATTGGCCCATAAAACATTTTTTTCTTTTTTTTATGAAATTTGTATTCATTGATGTGTGAATGTTTCTATATTTTATAATGGTATGAATCATATAAGTAGAAGAAATTGTTTTTTGAATTGATTTGATTTCTATACAAAGCTGTCCTTGTTTTTTCTTTATTAATTCAAATTTAGAGGGCTTTTCATAAAATTTTTTTACACAAATAGACTACTCTTATTGTAAAACCTACACTATAATATAATACCGACATTTTTGTATACTCTTACTCAAACAGGGTTTTTTTAATTATTTTATTTCAACAAAGTTCGAGTTTCGGTTTTCTGATTGTACAGTCAACATGGTATTTACTTTGCGAAGCGATACGTGGTGTGTGGTAAAATTAATGCGCTCATTTATTATAACTGATGTGCTGGAATAACTTTCTCAAATTGGTTGATTTAAATAATATATGAATATTAAAAATAAATAAGGTTGCTATCATTGTTCTAGCATGCTATTATTGCTTATGAAATTCTATTAGCAAAATTCCGCTTTTCAATATGTTGTCAATAAAGATGTGAATGTTTTTAAAAACGTAATTTATGTGGCACATTCAACAATTGATAATTGCGTAGATAAAATAATAATTTTCGAACTTGCACAATCACAAGAGACCGAAAATTATTTAAAGCAAAATGATAATAGCACTTTCTAAGGCAAATGATAAACTGGAAACTAAAAATTCAGTATATCGTCTTAGTGAGTTGTAAATATGGAAGTTCAATTCTTAAGAAAAATAATCAAATTTTGAAAAAAAGTTTTACTGGAATACCTGTAATATTGTTTAAAATTATTGTAAATGCGAAAGAATATAAAATATATTATCCATATAGATTATACCCATTACAATACCTTGTATAATAACTACAACTCACTCGAGACAATTTTATGACGTTGAAAGAAAATATTAAAATGTAACTGTATAAAATGAAAAAATAACAAAATATTAAAAGATTGTTTCATCCCAGCTAGCATAAGTGTGATTATTTTTTAAAAAAATACTTAAATGTGACTTTTCAGATCACTTTTGGTAATTAAAAACTGATTTATCAGTAAAGTGATGGAAAACGGATTAATATACATATAGAAATAAAAACAAAATATTGAAGCACCCCGAAGCTTTTTATTTAAAAAAAAAATTAGAAAAATTTAAAATTTTTTAACTTATTTAATATAACATTTCATTTATTGTTCACTCGTCTAACTAAAGTCGCGGGGAAAGCTTTGATTAATTTAAAAAAAAGTTCCAAAAAATTGTGTAAGTATATATGGATATAAATTAAATCAATTATATATATGATTTTAATTGTGCTTTTTCCCCTTAAAAACTATATGTGAAATTTATTCTTACATACCTTATGATATTCTCATACAGTATGAAAAATATAATAAAGCATTTTAATTAAGATGAGAATAAAAAACTAAAAATAGAAATGTGTGTATGTTATAAAAGTAAACTCATGGATTGTTATGTTTTTGTTTGTAGATTTTTTGGTTTGTATGTTTGATATTCAATTCAATTCTCGATTGATTAATTGAATTTTAAACAAATAGATCTTGGGTTTGTATTCAAAAATTAGGAAAAATCCACTGATGAGCTAAGTAAGCATTAGCGAAATAGTACTATATGGATATGCTTTCGTCCTCAATTATTGAGTTGCTTTTGTAATAAAATGCTTTATGATATTTTTCATACTGTATGAGAATATCATAAGGTATGTAATAATAAATTTCACATATAGTTTATAAGGGGAAAAAGCACAATTAAAATCATATATATATAAATAGATATTCCCAAAATAAATTCAGTTAATATTAAATCAATTATATATAACTTTCAGAAACATTTCATTGCGAGGACAGGAGGTGATGATTTTTGGTTACAAAAGCGAATAGACTTCTAATTATTTCCACTTTTCCTTATAGTTTTGTTAATTATTTAAAATTTACTATAAAATTAAATTAAAATTAAATTTATTTATTTAATAAAACTTAAAAAAACATTTAAAATAATTTTTTTTTTTATAAAACGTAAAGAATATTAAGAATCGCAAACGATCAGAGGATTGCAAAATGATTAAAAAAATTCCTGCTCAGTAGTAAGAAAATGTTTAAAAAAGGATTTGAAATAGAATCAGAAATTATACAATTGAGGATTTCCCATGAAGATGATTTCTAAAAGAATGGAATATGATGCAAAATGCTAGCTGGGATTTCATATATTAAATAAAATAAATACAACTGTAATAATCATAAGAGTTCTTATATCCAATTATTATATAATTTCAAATAAAAATCATTTCTGTAATTATCCCCTTGAGTATATTAAAAAAAAAAAAGAATGAAGAATGGTGAAAATATGAAAAAATATTATAATGAAATAAAAAATACCACTTTCATGTATGAAAAGCCAACATAATATAACAAAATTCCCACTAGACAATATGTAAGGCCTACTTTTGCAAACGAATGTAAATTGTAGCTGTGTGAAAAATTATAGCATAGTCGAGGAAACTTAAAAAAAAAAAATTATGAATGGCAGTAAATATTTTAAAGCAATTGAAAATTAATTCGCCAGGTTTTAAACCTAATATTCAATTTTTATGAATTTAAGCCATTTGTAAAAGAAAAGTACAAGTTTGTATTTTATGTAAATGATTTATTAGAATTTAATAAGGTATTCACATTTGTATTACTCAAGATATTAAGCCAAGTTAAGCTACTCTTCTCTTTTGCCACATTGTTATTTCCTGTTTCGTCTTTTGTTTTTTTTTTTTTTTTGTTATAAAAATAATTCTATATTTTTCCCCATTTGCTCCACAACGGCTTGTAACCACTTAATATTACACATGTGCGAAATCATTGTTAATTCTTTTGTATTTTATAAATAACATTTATGTATTTTTACTGCCTTGTATATAAACAATAACTCAGTGCTTCTCCCTAAAGTACAGAATGTATGAATCTTTTTATTAAAGTCATTCTTTTCTGCATATTTAAACACTTGGCAAAGTGAGTAATTCTTTTGGTATGGAAAATGAATTGTAGTTGCTTTGTTATGGGAATTTAAAGTATTTCCCTTAGAAGTCAGTGTATAGAAAATATTTTTAATATAATTTCAAAATTAATTTCGTTTGCATTTCGTAATATTAGTCATACGCCACTCTGTTCTAGTATAATAAATGTCTCAAATGTTTTCAAGCTATTTATATTTATACAGTTACTAAATGTTACATATAAAACTAAAACTTTACTCTAACTTGGGTTAATGATTACAGCAAATAATACTTGCAATCATTGTTGTTGCTTTTTAACAGAACTAATAAATCGTTCTTCTGAAAATATTTACAAAAATCTTTCGGTTTATTTAAATTTCTTTATTATACGAGTATGTTGGTACGAAAAGAGCAAAGCTGAAGACCAGAATGGCATGTCAGAAATCAGATCTCAAATCTGCTTCAACAGGCTATAAATCGAACTATGAGTATATCAAAAAATTAAGAACAGAGAAGAAATATAGAAAAATAAAAGTATTGCACAAAATCAGCGTACCGGTAGACAATAGATTGAATTATTAAAGCGATATTGAAAAATGCGCTCAGCTTTATAGAAATGCAATTAATAAATAGAGCGAATTAAAAAAAAAACAAAATAATAAATAACTATGCATTTAAACACGATTCATTCATTTGTAATATTTGTAGTTCAAATAAAATTCACTAATTCTAAAGATTCAAAAGTCATGTGTACGGAAAAAACGATGGTGACGATGGAAAAAGGGCTGGTGGCAAGTAGTCAGCGTGTTGGCTCTGCAACCAGAAAGACCTAGGTGCGGTTCCCATCCAGGTCAAATCAGAAAAAAGTTTTTTCTGAGTTTTCTGGGCTACAGCACCACCCTTCGTCGGTATTTGAGCAATAAAACGTCGGCGAAGTAAAATAATAAATTAAATGGCTCCATTAGCTTAAAAATAATGCGTCAAAAAAAAAACATCAGAGTCGCCGCAACTTTGCTTTATAATTAACACGCATCTGCAGAGTTGTGCAAGAATTAAGCTCTATCTTCCTACCACTTTCACCACCTGTCTATTCTCTACCCTATCCCTCTCTCTAGTTCCAGTGCAATGCATTGCATATGTAGGGGATAACCCCTGAGCACTGGTCCAAAAAAAAAAAAAAAAAAACCTATTAAAAATATGATTCCGTATGATGACCGCTAAAAGGGTGGCGATGCACGTTGACTACGAATCCAAAAACAGACCTGGGTTCAACCCCAGTTTCAGACTAAAAAATTTTAAAATAAAAATAAACATCTCGCATTTTTCTGATGTTGCATTAGTGTGTCTTTGTGTGTCAGTTGTTGTCGGAAGGTTTCAGTGGCGAAGGCAATGTCACTGGTCACTGAACAATACCGGCTTCAGCTGATATCAATCCACAATCGCATCAGAACGCCCTCCTTCGTCGGTATTGAGTAGCACCGGCGAAGTAAAATAATAATAAATACGGCTACTGAACCGAAGCTTCAGCACTGCTACGAGTAAAAACAAAGAACGTGCGAAAGCAGAGCTGCAAAAATAATTAATTAAGCTTCACCACCTGTCGTTTCTCCTACTATCCCTTTCCTATAGTTCTAGCACAATGCTTCGCATGTGTAGGAGTCATCTCCTGAGTGCTGGTCCCAGATAAAAAAAAAAAAAAAAAAAAAAGATAGATTTTAATAAAATTGAGCACAGATACTTTACTTTGCCAACGTAAAATATAGGGTATATTGATGTGAAAAATTCCCATAAGAGATGCCACGCCCATACAAAATAAATATTTATTAGCTAATATCTCAAAAACGGTAACATTAACATTCTCTGAATTTGGTACAGATTGCTTAAAAGTAGGCGCTATTAAACAAGTGGGCATGGTACCTCCCATATAGGCCTGGATTTTCCAGTTTTTCTATTTGGTCCAGTTTCCAGTCCAGTTTTTTCATATTTTATATTCTTTTATAATGAAAATAATATTTTCTACAGAAAAATTGCATTTTAAACACAATAAAATTACAACTATATTTGCAAATGTTTAGATTATATTTTTTCCTAATACCAATTAATAAAATTTTTTGTACATAACTGACATTTTTTGCTAATTGTGTATTTAAGTCCAACACTAGTAATTTTAAGTGCATTTTAAAAAAGGTCCAGTTTTTTTTTCTAAAATCCAGGCGAAAATTTTACGTTTTCCAGTTTTTAAGCTTTTGGGATCTGGCAAGTCTACTCCCATACGTAGTAAATATTGGTTTTTGTATATCCTGAGAATGGTTAAAAGTTTTAAATTTGGTCTTAATGACTTGGTAGTAGATACAAATTAGCACTCGAAAAGTAGAGCCAATGAGGTAAGTGGGCACGCTATCTCTACGTACCATACAACGACATCAATTCGTGTCCGGGTCAGCTAGTATTTATATATTATATATATATTTATATATCACACACACATTTCTATTTTTATATTTTTCCTTTCATCTACACTAGTTACTAGTGTACTTTTGTAAAAAAAATACTTTATGAGAATATCATAAAGTATGTAATAAAATATTTATATATATTACTGATGAACCTAATCGAAATATTTTGAAAAAAAAACAAATATAAAGAAGCAAACTTGTGTACTTTTTTTTATTTTCTATGGAAAGATGACTTACAGTTAAAAAAATTAGCAATTATTTCTTTCTTACTTAACATGTTGGCATTATGCTCAAACATCAGATTACTAACAAAATAAGGTCAAATAGAAGTTAGAAATATGATAGTGACAATAAGCAAAAGTTATTGAGCCCTGAACAAATTTAACAAAACAAATCTTAGAAATTATATTCCTTTCAATTTAATTATTTTTTGAAATTTCAAATATAAAATTGTAAATCCAATAATTTTTATGACCTAATAACATTTTATATCATATGCGAATTAAAAACAACTGGTTGGTTAAATGGTTAAAAAAATCTCTTTACAATATCACTAATTCGCTAATGAAAACTGTGAATGAAAGGAGAAATAAAAAAAAAAAATTGTTACCGGAATTCGGTTTTATAATGTTCATATTGAAGGAAGCTCATTAAAAATATATTCCTTAACAACATTCTAATTAAAGCATTTTATAATTAACAGAGGATATGCTTAGTCTCTTCGAAATAAAAACAATACTCGTCTAAGGAAATGTTTACTTTTATTTTTTCTCAAAAATTTTCAGCTACAAATACTCGTGTGTGTGTGTATAATATACACTGTATACATATATATGAATATGAAACAAAACAATAAGTAGAAAAATATAGAAAGAATGAAGTCATAAAATGTCTAAAAATTCATGTTAACAGGAATTACACTGATGCAAAACACAAGAGAAAAGATGAAAAAGAAACAACTAAGTAAATAAAAATATACCAATATAAATGTATATAAGTATGTACATTAGGGTGGGTTAATTTTTTTGTTCAACATCGAAATCTGCACAAAATTCTAAGAAAATTTCCATAAGAGAGTATGGATCTAAAATCAAAATTTAGCTCCCGCCGAGAGTCTTCAAATTTCAAATTTGGGTAATTCCAAGGTTTAAAATTTTTCAAAAAGCTTGTTTGGTAACAGTATTCTCGTAGGGTACATTAAGAGCTTTAAAACAAAACTAAATAGGCCTCTTTAGCTGCAATAGAACCAATGATATTGACTTTAGAAGTTGAAAAGTGTAATGAAGTGAAATTTTAGGTAAAATTGTGGCCTAAAAATTCAATTTTTTGCTTTCTTAGTATGAATGACAAGTTTATACCAAATTTTATTGACATCGGAGGCAAACTAGAAAATACATGATTAATTTGGCTTGGAATTACCCAAACGATAACTTTGATATCTCTTGGTGGGAGCTATGTTTTGATTTTAGGCCCCTACTTTCATCAGGTAATTTTCTTAGAATTTTTTTTGCTATACGCCTATCAGCCAAACAAAATGATCTTCCCTAATGTACATATAAAAAGATATTTCTATAAAAACTCCATATATTATAAACATAAAAAAAAATTCCATTCATTCCAGTCATTTTAAATGTCAATTAGTAGGAAGATTAAAAAGAAAAGAAGTACTGCGTTTTTGTTAATTGGGTTCAGTTTCTTTAATTAAAAAAATTTTTTTTTTAATACTGAAGCCTGCTTTTATAAATTTGTTTGGTGGGTATTTTCAAGACGTTATATTTCAAAGAAGATATTAGCCTGTCGAATTAACATAATTTTAAAAATGCCTTTTGTTTTTTTCATTCATGACATACATTATTTTTACTTCAAATAGCTCAAGAGTTATTGTATTGTACTGTAACAAAAGCATTAACTATCCCCAAACAATACAAGTAAGAGGCGAAAATCGGACAATCTTGGAAGCCGGGACACAAATTGAAATTGTGAAATGACATAATCATCAAAAAAATGTGTTAATAATTCGTTAAATCACATTTAAACCACAACCATTCGATGTTTATGGCATTGGTATAATGGAAATAGATATTCTTTGACCATATTACAATAGCGAACACCATTCAAGTAGTGGCAATTTCGAACGAAATAGGCGCAGGTGATGCCATTGTCTGACAATCCACAAAGAACAGTACATTTGTGTAATTGCAATAATGTCTCACTACCTTGGGTTGTTTTCAAAATACAAAATTATTAAACAAAGAATTCTAGCAAAAAATTTAGCAACTGTTCGTGAGAATCATCAGCAAATCTGCAATGTAGCCGGATATAATTATATTTAGATTCTTCCACAATTATTATCTTGTATGAATATAAAAAAAGTTTTGGAAAAAGTTCTTTTACTTTTTCTATAGCTTCTATAAAAATTTTAATTTTAATTACAGCACAACAATAATTTAAAGTTTTTATTTTACTTATTTATAAAGTTCATATTTATTCTTTGGTTAAAGAAGCCTCTATTTTGAACTACATTAGCGTTAATGTCCACTCATCAGCACCCATTAACAAATTTACATATGCGTACAATCAATAAATTTTTATCGAAATACCAAAGTGGTTAATTTTAGCTTAATTACATGTAAAAAATATACATATAAATTTATTTATATTATATAGTATTTTATGATAAAACAAATATTCCAATCCTGATAAACTCAAACTAACCACAATATATGGTTTTGTTTTTTTTAAAAATATTTTGATTTTTTTCTTTGAGAATTAAAAGCTTACTTTGTTACTTTAGATAATGTATTGATAAACAATCAGATAACTATTTACATAAAAATAAGCCGTCATTTTATGTATTTCATGGAAAAAATTTAATTACTTATTTATTTAAGTATTAAACCCGAACTGAATTACAAATTTAACTGAATTGTTTACGCTGTCATTTCAAAATAAATATTATTGTATTCAAAGGTGCTAATTAAAAAATATAAATGTAAAATTCTTTGTAAAATTATGTACGATTAATTATACTTAATACATGGAACCCTAAAATATGTCATTAACCTATAACAGGGTTCGTAACCGTTATCTAAAGCATAATTGAAGCAAAAAACTTTTGTAATTCTTTTTTTAATCGAATGCGAAATTAAGTCTGTCGCTCTCACAATGTGTTGTATTTAGCAGGCAGTCAGTCTCCTTTATAGTATTTTTTGAAAGCCACAAAACCCCACGCTACACTGGGTTAAAGTGTGCATTAATAAGAATCATTTGATTTAAACGTTGCTTTAATTTTTTTTTCAACTTATTGAAATATTCAAACCAAGTTGCTTGTTTTAATATTTGTTTATATTTTTGCTTTCTCAAATGACTCAAGAGACAACGACATGCATGGACATAAGAAATATTATTTGTGCATAATAAACAGGTATTCATTTTGTTTTTCACTACGTTATTTCTTATTCATATGCTATTTATTTTACCACGTATGAAGTTGTGGGTACAGATTGGCGACAGTGAAAATGGAAACACTACGTACAAAACAAAGCAATATGTACGTTAAGGAAATTTCAGTCCTTCTCGAAAAATATTCGAAAAAAAAAATAATTATAAAAATGTGACTTTGTTTTACAAATGGTTTTATTAAAATATGAGCAAATGTATTCAATATTTTTTCATTCACAAAATAAATGGTGAGCAAAAAGTCACCATGGGCTTTAAAAATTTAACAACTTTTTCGTTTATATTTTTTCAAATTATATTTTTTTTCAGATTATAAAATATAAAAAATGGAAATTTTCAAAAAGTGCATTGCACTTTTGACTTTATTTATTAAAAATATTTGCACTTCATTGTTCTCGTCTAATATGCTGTAAAATTGCATTTTAGCAGAACAAATGCAAATGTTTAAAATGAAGAGAGTAAAATCAGGTAAGAAATGCAATGCTCTTTTGGTTAAAAAAAACACTGTAAGTGTTGAAAATAATGTGTTTTAAATGACCCCTATTTTCAGCTACGAAACCATGTGCTCCATGTGTTAGAGTATTTTCTGTAACATCTTTCAAAATTTGTGGCTGTAGCGGTCGATTTTCCACAACTATGTTGAACTTGAGTTAAAGGCTTTCCTCGGGATTGTGGACATATACTCGCTCCTTCAAAAACTACAAACAAAATAGTCAGGTGCTGACAAATCTAGCAAACGCACAAGCCAATAAATTATCGAATTTCTGGAAATTATTCGCTCTCCAAAAATTTTACTTCAAAATACCATTGCGGGTAGTGGCTTCATCCTACTGAAACTGCATCTCACGTCTGTTTTCAAAAGCAGGACATAACAACTGTTCTATGATAAACCGATACCGTATTTAGGGTTACATCACCTGAGCTATACTGCCACACCATATTTTTGAATTGCTCTAAGATTTTGGGAACCTCACACGAGTTCTGCCTATTAATAAAGCTATAAAAAAAAGTTTCGTAATTTCTAATCAGATTTTAGAATAAATGAATAATAAAATTATACTATTCTGGATCTTTGTTAAGTTGTAAATATCTCTATTATTTATTCTAAAAAAAAGACAAATTTTAAAACTCCTTGGTGGCTTTTGAAACACTTTTTAATTTCACAATCCATCATCGCTTATTTCTATTGCAATAAAAATAATTTTAAACTAAAAATCTACAGTTAAAACAAAGTTGCTACTAATTTCTTACATATTATTATCATTACTATACATTATAATAAAGTATTTCAAACTTTCCTCTCCAATAATAAATCTCATTAAGTATATTTCTTTAAGTACTTTAGGATAATTGGAATTTTAAATATTTTATTTAATATCAACATATTGATAACAAAATCAATAATCACTTCAAAAATTTATTAGACTGTTTACTCGTTTTATTTATTTGACCGTTTAAATTGGAAATAAAATGGCAAAATTCTTCAAGATCATAGTCAGAAATGTAAAATTACTCTTTCATATACATATTTTAATATTTTCACTACGACTTTTTACAGGAAAAATATTTTTTTATTAAATTGTTTCCATCAACAAATTTTACACATAACTGTAAACGTTATGTGTTACGTTGACGTTGGCCACTATTGTGTTAGATTATACATGCGTTTAACTATAGTCGGACTGAACAAGTACAATTGTACCTTTTTCGTTTTTAAATGTTAAAAACTCGTTTTTCATAAACAACAGAAACCTGGGATTTTCTGGCATCTTAAAATATTAAATTGAATTTAAAGTTTTAAATTTTCAGAGAAAAATCTTGAATTTTTGCCCATGATTTATGCATTTTACTATCTTATACCCTTAAGAGACTGAATAGGTACAATTGTACCTTCATATATAATTTGTGAAGAAAGACTAAGATGGAAATAGAAAATACTTTTTTATTATAATTATTTTATTATAACACTTCACTCAATTATATTACATGAAATGCATGTTGTATTCTGTAGCGAGTGTTCATCACAAACGCAAATCATGCATGATTTTCTGTTCTTAAGTTGTTTTCGTTTTTCCGTTGTGCATACATAGCAACTTCCTACGACAGGAGAGGCATCACGTCTCTCATAAGGTACTTTAAAACCAGCTTCTTGGCTTGGTACTTCTTGGTACTGCCGCAATAGATCGACCTAAGACCATTTCTATAGCACCGCGAAGGAAATGTTTGCTAGTAATACATTTATTTTTACTGCTGTACAGTTGTTTTGAAAGATATTTCAAAAACATTCTACGCTGGTTCTTTGTTTTATTTCCTGGATTGTGTTCTCTGTAAATAACGTAAGCTGCTAAAGCACATCAATCATATTATAAAATACTGCAAGGGGCCAGCGTAATATATGTCGTTTCACACTATATTCACATAACATTTTGTCCATTATCTCAACTCTACCTTTATCTTTATTATAATATGTGATTATCTCTGGCTTAGCTACTTGTGTTTTCTCAACCTCTCCCGTCATATGCATAGTTGACAGCAATGTGATAGCTTTGTTCTTCTTTTGTACATACGAGCAAATTGTGGCATCATTATTATAAGCAAAAACAGTTGAATATATAGGTCATTCTTTTGCAGGCTGCATACTGCTTGGCAGGAATTTCTTATTTTTTCTTATTGTGCCAACTAATGTCATATTCCAAGAATTTAATTTCTTACTTAACTCTAAGGACGTAAAAAAATTATCCGTGACCACATTTCGTCCAGATCCTTTATACATTTCAACAAGGTGGAGTACAGTTTTCTCACCAATATTTCGTTGTCTTTGGCCATCTTTTGGCTTTCCAGTATAAATTTGACCATGCAATAGGTAGGAATTGACTGAATCACAAGCCCAGAAAATTTTTATCCCATACTTAGCTGGCTTAGTAGGTATGTACTGTGCAAACCTGGTATGGCTTCTAAATGGAAATAATTGCTCGTCGATAGTGATACATTCATATGGCTTGTATGCTTTTTCTAAATTGCAGTTCATCATAGTCCAGATGTCATGAATTGGTGCAGCATTATCTGATTCCAAACGCTGTGCACGTGTATTTTCGTTGTTAAAGGGAATAAATCTGAGCTTCATCTTGAAGCGATCTCGGGGCATTGCAGCCCGTATAAGAGGCAGTGCATCAGCCTTCCATAAATCAGTCAAATTATTTCTGTTATCTCTATGAACGCCAGCTGAGATAAGAATACTCAAAAATGTATCGAGTTCAGTTGCAGTGAAGGGCTGAAACTTTTTCTGAGATGGCTGTTCAGAGGAATTATGAAATACTTGTCCCAACTTATTATTGAAATTATCAAAAATTCTTTTATCTTTCCGATTGCTCTCTCTCAGTATAATATCACACATTTCCGGAGTTATAATAGACTTGAAAAGATCCTTTTCAGTCAGTAAGGAACTACTCGTTATAGGACCACCTCTTTACCGCAAAACGTGTGATGTGAATTTACTTTGGTAACTCTATTAACTAAAATTTAACGTATATTCGGTTTGAAGTTGAATTTGAAATTTACAGTTAAATATTGTTACAATGTAAAAACCACTCATTTTAGTAATGAGTATTTTTAATATAAATTATATAATACCTTCACTAACAAATGTCATATTTCTGTTGATAAATATATTAAGGTACAATTGTACCTGTTCCGTCTTTTAACGGTGTAATATTCTTCCGTTCGACCAGGGTTAAGCATACCTTTAAGATAAGCAACGTATGGCTTGTTGATGTGTGTGTTTTCTAGGGGTGCTACTCTATACAAATACAAATATACAATATTTTCGGTATTATCAGTGTTGCCATGCATAGAGAAGTTGGTCTCGTTTTTTGTATTCTTCAAAGAGAATATTTATATATGGCAGCTTAACCTAACAACTATTATAAATAAATAATCGTAAGTCATTTAGACTCGCATTAGAGAAATAATAATTAAAAGATCACTATAAGTAAACATGTATAACATATGCACTATATAAAATACGCACCATAATTAAATTAGAAAATATAATAAGACATTAATACATCTTGTTTCCTAATCTCTTTTTCGTATCTACACAAAGGGTTGGCGACATATCGAAAAATAAATAATTTTTATAAAAAACAAAAATTATAGCAATTATGATAAGAAAATGCAAACCAACTTTAATTTCATAAATAAATATTAATTCATTTAAAATTCACTTTAAGAAAGAAAAAAAACTTAATGCTTTCAAAAGTCTGCGAACGAGATTATTGTTGAAAAAACATTTTATATTTGACGGTTTACAGGTGTTTACTTATATTTTTATTGAATAATTCTGCATTATTCTTGATTATTATATATCTATCTAAATACTGCATGAATTTATGAATTTAAAGCTTTTAAATAGCTAGTGAATTTAATTATTATGAATTCTCTTATAAAAATTTCAAAAATACTCAGCGCGATCCTCTATGTTATAAAAAATTAACCATCTAACAAGATAATGGTTTCGTTTAACATACATTTGCTTTTTAGCTTTGAGATAAAAACCATTTCCTCACAATTTCCATCATTTAATTTTTAATAAACTTTTTATTATCAATTATAAAAAACGGATAATATTAGTAAATGCAAGTGAATTTTAATGAAATTGTATTTGTTTTTCGAGCTCACGAAAACTTGCTTAAGCTTTTTCATTCCCTCCGTGTATTTCCAATTTTAATTCACTTATTTTATTAACAAACGAGGGCCTTCCTCAATTTCCACAAGTCCGTATAATTGAGTATAGCTTCCATGTTATATGTTATATGTATAAAATTAAATTCATTTAAACAATATAATTCTTTTGTCATCAAGAAGCTACTAGTTCTAAGCTTTACCTCTACGTTTAACTTATTAGTCATACATTTTGGAGAAATGTTTACCCATATCAACTCGACATTTTTAGCTCTTTCTTAAATCGTCATATAAGATAGAGTGTATAATTTATTTTTAAGTTGGTTTTAGTTTTCATAAGGATATGCTAAAGCCCGTACCTAAAGAAAATCTCCATACACCGTCTAATAAAAAGTATTTTGCAAGGCAATTGCGAAAATAAATTTAATTTTTTTTTAGCCCAAGGAAGGTGTTCAATGTTCTGCATGAGTTATCAAATTATTATATTATTTTTTTGCTACCTTTAATTTCCTGAGATTAGGGTGGTAGAAACAAATATCTGGTGAATAAATACTAGAACGGAATATTTTAAGTCAAAAGACATTGGAGCAAAGCATTAGTCTTCTAGAGCCAAAAACAGATTTAAGATTTGATTGCAAATTACAAAATTTAGGAACATGACTCATACCTTCGGCTTAAAAAGAATTTTATTTCCGAACTTGCCATCGGTAAAAGCTCTATATTATTTTATGACAAAACACTAAACATAGCTCGAAAAGTTTTATTATTTTTTGTTTGAAGCTCAACAACAAAATTGTTTAAACTATTTTAAATTTTAAGACATTATGACAATATGACTTAATAACAGTAATTGTGAATCACCCAATTGATTATTATTCAATTGCCCAAAATAGAATGAATAACTAATAAATTGGAAGAAAGTGCAAATACTTTGATGATGCTGAAACATTATTCACTATTCCTTTATTAATTTTTTAAAATACTTTTTAACAGAGTTACTGAAAAAGGTTTCGTTTACGTTTTGGCAATTTTTATTTACTAACCGTTGGCAACACTAAATAGCTATTAAATCATTTAGATTTTTTTTCTATTTATTTTTGTATCATGGCGTGTTTTATTTGCGATATTTTTCAGCCTTAGCTCCTATTTTGTATTCATAAATTTACATTTGGCCTTGAGCCATTTTCATTTCATTAAAAGACGTAATAACGAAACAAAAACTGATATGTACCAACGCATGTATGTTGGGATAATGTTTGTTTTAAAATTTCAAAAGAAAATGTAAATAATATTTTTATTTTCAAATGACAAAAGAAGTTCAATACTGTTTTACAGCATAATATTAATAAGTAATTAGAAAGTGTTCAAAATATGCCTAACATTGGATACTTTTTAATTGAATTATGTGACCCTCTGAATAAAGTATAACAACAAATTATATATAATAGAAAATAATTCTTGATCGTATTATTACTTGCCGCACAATTCATATTAGCAACACAGCAGGTAATTATGCTGATGTTCTAAAAATCAACTTGTTGCATGCGAACGGTTAAATACAGTCAAATCCTCTAAGCATAAGCAAGTCGAAGTAAAGGCCAAAGTTTTGGGTATGTAACTGAAAAGAGTGGTAGGTTTGTGCAGTATCCTACGTTGGACGGTCAAGTACTACAGGGTGGCGCAGAATTATCTATATGGTTTAAATATTTTATAACTTTTTTATTTATGCGATTATTATAATTTTTTTTTTTAAATATCGTATATTATTGGGGAATTTTTTGCAATTAGCTTTGAAAAATTATATCTTGTAAGTGATGTTCGTTTTCTGCTTCGCACATATGTGCTCTTTTTAACTTATTTTCCATAACTTTTCGCAAAATTTCGGGTGTAATGGCCATGATTTCATTTCGAATGTTGGTTTTTAGTTGGAGTATGGTTCTGGGTTTGTTAACGTACACTCTTCCTTTCAAATTTCCCCAAAGAAAACTCTTAGGAGCTGTTAATTCTGGTGTGGGTGCAATGCGCACATTAAAATGACGACGATATGCACGCTGTGTCAACACAATAGACTGCTGGTTTGAAAAATAAAATTCAATAATTTTTTTACGTTGTTCGATCGTGTAATTATTCATAATTAATTCCCCAAGTTTTCTTCACAAAATGCTGAGAAAAAAAACAAAGAAAAAATAATAATTGAAAAAGTTATAAATAATTCAAACCATATAGCTCATTCTGCGCCACCCTGTACATAGGGCTAAATAAAGCTTACGTGTAGTAGAGAACGCCAGCTCTAAGTAACCGACTATATCTAGCCTACTATTTTATATAGCAGATTATGTTATAGATTATATAGAATTAGTAGAGGTGTAAGTTGAAACGACATGTACAGAGCTTTTACATGATAGATGTAAAACCGATTCTTCACTATTGTCCCCGCAACAGGTTTTAAACAAAATTTACCCATAATTTCCATGTGATCTCACGTATTGGCATTTAAATGTCCGGTTATTCTAGACAAGCAAACTTGTCGGCTTATTTGGTTTCTTCCATATTTCAGTGTATAGGATTTCTGGATGTGCAACAGATTTCTTCTGTGGTTACCGAACTCTTTCGTTTGTATTTTGAAAATAAAAGCATTTCCTTTGGCCATAACACTGCGCCCATTTGTATCGCTTAGACTTGCTCTTGGAAGACAGCTGCTTTATTGCAACCACACTCAATACCACATTCAAACTATCAGTGTAAAAGAGAATTAATCGCTGTTGCTCTATGTTTGGGCTGTTGGCTATTTAGGTAGCGCATTGAATCTGGCAGACAGTTCCTCTGTCAGACCAAAAACTTTTCTGATGTGTCTATGACAAGCCAGCGTAGGGATTGGCACACTGTACACTTGCTCGTAAATCCATACCCTGATGCTAACTGTTGCCTTCTTTCGTCGGTATTTGAGCAATAAAACGGTGGCGCAGTAACTAGTCATTGTATGGCACAATAATGAAATATTGTACACAATTTTTTTCTTTTATAAATTGTGAGCGAATAAATAATTAATTGTTAACTAAAATTCAAAGAAAAAACTGAAAATATATCCACAACCCATTCATATTAGAAAATATATATGCATGTGCGTACCTACATAGTTACAAGTACGTGTTCGTAATAAAAGATAAATTATGTTTTGTTTGTATGAGGAAATGTCCATGCATATGAAAGTATTTATAAAATTTTATTTTTATAATAACAAGATGTCATAGCCATTTGTTGACAGCGTATAAAATCTGAAAAAATGTGCATTTTATGTGCTCAACTGCTATTTTCTGTTTAATATGTGATTTATTTTATTAAAGTTCTTTTCTATTTCAATGTTAGCAACGAAATGTCAACATTTTAATGTTCCCCATGTAGCAAATCTACTTATAGCTTTTATGTTCATTCATGTATTTTATGACTCTAATGTACAAAGTTACATATACATATACATAAGCACATTTCTTTGAGAGTATTTTATGTCCTTGGGAAATTAAAACACAGAAAAGTATCACAGACAAACTGTTGTACTCAGCTGTTATGGTTATTACTCCATGCAGTAGTCACATTATTCGAAACGAATTACGAAGTGAAGTAAAAATAATTTATTTTTATGCATTAAAAATTGCCCAAATTAAAGTAAAATTTGTCTAAAACTAAAATGAATAAAATTTCAACCGCATGTTTTGTTAAAACTAAATAGCTTGTATAAATTGTTGGTGTCAATATTTGGGTTTTATTTTGTATGAAAGTTAAAGATGTGGGCTAAATAACCGCACTGCAAGACTTAAGGAAGCTTTTGTGCTCTGAAATCTTATTCCAACTCTCTATATTCACACAGATTGTACGCCTTTATTTCATCTTTCGAGCACATATGATATACTAGTAAATTATTAAAATTTGTATGATATACCAATGTTAACGGTGCCATGCTTCGCAGTTATTTAAACAATAAAATGTCGGCGAGTAAAAGTAATAACCACAGTGATAATTTTGAAATTAATGCGCCAAGATAACACTCCTGTAGAGACGGAGGAACTCCGCTTTAAAAATGCTAAAAAAGTACCCAACTTATCACTAATATATATATATATACATATTTATATAAAATATAATGACAATTAATATAAATATTTTCTGATGTATATATGTATATTTAAATACGAACGTACTAATTCGTTAAACTCATAATAAATTCTGGCCGACAACGAATGTGAATTTTGTTTATTAATTAATTTTTTTAAAATAATTTTATACTTTCAATTATATATAATTATATATATATAATGGAACGCGAAAATGTTTGAACTTTTTGAGGGTGTTAATGGCTGAAGTAGTCTGCACGTTGACTACAAAACCAAAAAAAACTTGGGTTCAACACCAGTTTCAGACTAAAATTATAAAAAAAGACATCTCGCATTGTTCTGATGTGCATTAGTGTGTCAGTTGTTGTCGGAAGGTTTCAGTGAATACTTAGAGAAAATATGCTAATTTGCACAAAATGGGCTCTATCATAAAAGTAACGGAAAGAAGTTTATTTATACGACGAAGCTCTTTAAAATTTTATGCACTGCAACAAATAAACTGCGCAATGAGAACATTATTTGTTTCACTGATATCTCTTCCATTGGTGAACTTTTTTTTTTATATTTTCTTCCTCATTGTTATAAAAAAACATGTTTTATTGTGAAATTCTGAGGACATTATTTTTTATTAAAAATAATTTTTTTTCTAAAAATTACTAAGTACATCAAACAAGCTGTGACCCACTGTATATGTATAAGTAAACAATAGAAAGTTGTTATCTTAATATAGAAAGGCCATAACTAATGTTTTTTTTACTATACAATATTTAAGTTTTGTTTAGTTTTTTATGGCCATTTTTAATTAAATTGTATAACTGATGGTCAGTCGGACCATACCAATCTTTTTCTTCAGAGCCTTATTAGATGGGCGAAATATGCAAACAAGTTGAAATATAGCATATTTATATATAATTGAATTAAGGTAATTATATACAAAAACAAAATATGTGTAACATTTTTATTTCTCTAATTTGTTTTTTAAATACGTTCGACTTTAATATGAGTTGACTGCTATAGAACTTTGAAGTCTTTAAGGGTCTTTTAAGAAGTATTAAAAAAAATCGAGGAAGAAAAACATTAATTCTAATTTTATGGCAGTTTGTATTATTTATTTAATAATATCTTGTCGGACGTAAAACCAATTTTATTTATTTCAACATCTTTCTTAACACTTAATCCTGATAGAAATATATATAAACAGGCACACAAGAAAACATGTTCCTGTAGGTGCTTTAAACGAAAATAATGTACTGAAACGTATTTTTATTGCATTTCTTTGGCTAATAAAACTCACGTTAACAGTTTTATACCCGATTTGATAATAAAAAAAGTTGTTGACTTTGACACTGTGGGAAAATTATACTTTTACGCTCGTTCTGTTTACATTTTTTTTTTCTTATTCTTATTTTGTGTTATCAAATGTAAAGTGGATGACATTCTAGTGGCTAAAGATAACACAAAACTAAAGAAAGCTGTCTTGGAAAAAATGGCATAAATATTAAATAAAGGAAATCAGTTAAAAAAATATTTCTTACATAAAGTTTTCTAAACTTATTTATCTATGGTTGTTATATAGTTTAGCTAGGTTATATGCACATTTCATTAGTTGAGCTCCCAAAAAAATTTTTGAGAATTACGAAATATACAAACCAAAAAAAAAAACAAATAGCTTCTCTAAAAATGTTCTTTATACAACAAATATTTTATTATTCGATTTAAATCTATTTAACTTTTCTAAACTTCTCTGTACGGAATCATAAATTTTTATAATAATTTTATACCCAAAATTCTTATGAAAAGAAAATACGGTGAAATTGATTTAGGAGGGTTAGCTAGCTCCTATGCGCATTCCACTATTGCTAATGTAGAATTTCAGGGAACCTTTACCCAAATTTTTCTTAGAACAACTATACATATTATATTAAACCTTAAATTAAATAAATAAGAAATTTTTGTATTATCAGAGCTGAAAAAAAGTCAGCCTATAGCAAATTAAAAAAAAGGGAAAACTGGTTGATTATGGAGTTCATGTTTCAGCTCTGATATTACAAAACTTCTCATTTATTTAAATATCGCTATATGTCTAAGATATATATTGATTAAATTTTAGTTTTTCCCACAATTGCTTACTTCTTTGTTTCTGTTAATTTGTTTTCACTGGCCCACTGCACACTTAATGTTTGCACTCTTACTAATTTCTCCTATGTCTTTTTGATTTTCTCTTTTTTTTTAACACACAAATTTAAACGTTTCTATATAATTTTAATTATTTTATAATTTTTCATTTATATTTAAAGTAAAATACAACTCAAAATTGGTTATTTATTAAAGACCGACCATGTTATTTTTAATTAATTGCAAGTTTGTCAACTATCACATAATAGATAAATTTTTTAAATGAAATTATAAATTTCACATATGAAAGAGACTTGGTAACCCCTATGAGGGAGCTACTGCGTCATCGAGAGAGCAATCATTCCTGCGTATATATTATAATGAAACAAATAAAAATTAAATTAATTAATTGCGGTCAATTTGGCAATCGCACTATGCATTACAGAGAGAACTCTTTTGCGGCCGAACAGCGCGTATTTGGAATAAACTACCTGTAGAGATCTTTCCTGTCACTTTTGACGTGGAAAAATTCAAATAAATTGTCCGTAAACATTACTCCCCCTATTTTCCTTTCCTTAATCTAATTTCCAAGTTCCAGCACATTGCATTGCATGTGTACAAGTCATCCCCTGAAAGAAGAGATCTAGAGAGAACGTACTGTTTATACTTTTTCTATATCCGTTTACAAATTTGAAATCGCTTGATATTTAACTAATGCGTACACTGATAAAAAACAAAAATTTACCAGCAACTAAATGTCTATAAAATATTAACTGATTTCTTAAATCATTCAGTTTCAATTAATTACTTTTTTCCCCTCACAAATACAAGCAAAAATAATAGTCAACAGTTAAATTATAGAGACGTAACGAAATTTGCTTTATCAAATAGCCAGTAAAACAAAAGCAACAAAATCTAAGTAAAGATATTTAACAAAAACAGCCCCATGATATAATTAAAATGAAATGAAACACAATTCGCTGTGAAACATCAATTTGAAGTATCCAGTCTCTCATACTTTTATATTGTACATATAAAGAGTAGGTTCACTCCACAACTTGACAAACCGACTAGAAGAATAGAATAGAAGAGGAATAGTTATTGCGTACGCATATATAGAAATGTTAAGCATAAAAAAATACTTAACTTTTATTGTATTGGTCTTAATAAGTACCTTGTAGGAGTCATATTTTAGGCCTTTATTGCTGTTCAAAAACATTGTACTTTTTCCTCCATTGAAAACACAATCTCATACTAGTGCACTGAAATGAACTCATCCTTTATATGGCCGCATTTAGCGTTTATTGTCAGAGTTTGGGCAACATAATTTTGTGTTACAAAGGCTGTAAGTGGTTTTCGTTTTGTACTTTTGTAATAACGTATAAATGAAAATGCCTTCAAAAGTTTCTTACATGTCCAAATAGGTATGCTGTAAATGCGATATGATGATTTTCTCAGGAAATAATACAACAACAGTTTACAGGTCGTAGAGTAACAACACAACAAAAATAACAACAATTGAAACAGAAAATCTTATTAGTGCTTGCTCTAAAAATTGAATACTCATATACATATACATACAATTTTTGTTAATATTGCGTGGTGTAGTTATTTATTTTCAGTATGAGAGAGCAAATATTTGCACAAGGCATTCATTTATTGCACGTTTTGTTTCTGTTGGTTTTGCTGAAAAACGTTTTTGTTAATGTAAATATTAAGCATATAACAATTTGTGCGCATAGTGGAAATTGATATCACCTTCACCACTATGCGTATAATGTTCTTGCGGGGAAGAAAGAAGAGCCACGTGGTCAGTTCGTAAGTAGTAGTGCCCGTTACGAGTTATGGAAATTTATATGACAGGGATCGGTTACATTTTCATTGCATTGTAATTGCAGAGAGCCAATGCTCTGTGTTAAGTCCAAGATATAAACTTAAGGTACTGTAATGTGGTATAGAAATTCTACCCTCAATTATTGGCATCTGAAAAGCTGTTATAGAACCATATTTAAAATCTCATAACGAATAAACAACTATAAAAAAAGTTTCTTCTTGGTATTTAAAAAAAATATATATTTTTGATTCTAAACAAATGCAAATGCAGAGTGAGTACTATTTTTCCAAAACTGTTTTCTGAATTATATGATTCATGCACGATTCAGAAATTCTTTGAGCAGTCAAAGAACACCTCGGATGATTATTTGCTATTTTATATTTCAGCCTTCAAAACATTCGAGGCATGTGGCAATGCCGAAAATGCTCATTAAGGTTTGCCATTTCATCATGTATAGCCTAAGAAACTAACTACGCTTTCACATCTTTGAATTTTATTGTCAAAATTCGTGCGACGAAAATCATTTTTAGTGCGCCAACACACAGAATTACTGAGTTTAGTGTGAAGACCCCCCAGAGATAGTTTAAGAACCGCAAATGCTCTTTGAGAGAAGTCTATTGCCCGACAAGACTATGCGATTTGATCACAATAGACTAGATTTTGTCGTGGATAATTAAAGTTTCTCGTGTGCAGCCGCTGGCCCAAATTCCAGCTCTAGAAAACAGTATTACAGCTGCCATTGACTAGATACCGAACGAAATGCTGGAAGAAGTATGCCAAAATTGGATATAAAATGTAGATATAATCTTTAAGAAGAAAATTACAGACCTTCATTTATCAGCTCAAATAAATATTTTATTCACATTTGTAAGTTCAAAATCACTCTTTATATACAATATCTCATTTATGTCAATACAACTGGCTGAAAATTTCCGCTAATGTTATTTTAATTTCAAAATTAAATTATTCTATATAATTTTTGTATACATTGCTTTATATTGAGACCTTGAATTATAATTTGAAATTAATATTTCAATACGATATTTCAATAGTGGTACTCACTATAACAAGTTACACTCACTAAATACTTATTAAGTTTGTAGTTGAATTTTGATCTGAAAATGTCCACTTTACTCCTGTGGTCAAGCATATTTTTAACAAAATTTTTCACCATTGGGAATATGAGAACATGCACGTTAAATAGTTGTAAAAAATTAATATTATTTTGTTCTTTGTATGTCTGTATACGTTTCGGTTACAATACACGTAAATCTTTGTCAAATATGCTTTATGGCTTAGTTAGTGTAGTTGACAGTATGCCCATGTATGTATGTATGTATATATAGTTTTGAACGTAGTACATACCTGTGGTTTAAAAGCACATTTTCATGCGATTGTCTGGTCGATAGTTGTTATCGAAAATATGTACACCGCACATTGTGTTCATTCGTGTATTTCACCACTACTATGCAAACAGCAATGAATCGTGTGCTGTAATCGGCATCCAGTAATTTGTGCATGTTTAAATTTGCTTGTAGTTACCAAGGAAAAATTAAACATTCCAAAAAGTAATAAATAGTAAAATAAAAAGTGGGGTATTCTGGTTACAACAGGTGCGTAATTCGACAATACAATTAGAATACATATTTCAAATGCGTATTGGATTTTTAATTGTCCATGTCATTTTTACACACACACATTTTGTATGAATGTTGTGCTTTAGACTATGCCAGACTAAACGCTACGAACTGTGCCACACTCGATGGAAGGAATCAGTAGAGTGTAGAACAAACACTCGAATTGAAGCGAATTTCAATGATTGATTTGTGTGCGATTTGTTGGTTGATGGACCCAAATAGTATGAGTTCCAGATAATAGAACAATATTACAAAATTCTCCGACAAAAAAATATATAAAGATTTAAATCTGTATATATCTTTGAAATCGTTAGAATTTATACTAAAGCATCCAAGCATACTCTAAGCTTTAGAAACAACATACACCATAAGGTTAGAAAAACTTAATTTGTTGTCAAAAATTACACTTAAATCCTTTACTTCAGCTACACCCTTAAGCGGGCGGACACCAATAAAATAATTGGAATTATTTGCGCGTACAATGTTTGTATAAGAAATTATACAACATTGTGAAACAATAATATTAATAACATTATCATTGAGGGCGGCGATGGTTGAAATAGTCTGCACGTTGACTACAAAACGAAAATTTTTTTTTAAGTTAAAGCCCAGATTCAGACTCATAAAAGCTTCTCGCATTTTTTCTCATGTGTGTGACTTTGTCTCAGTTGTTGTCGCAAGGTTTCAGTAGCGAAGGCATAGCCATTGGTCACTGAACAGTAACGGCTTCAGCTGTATCCAATACACAGGTACATCAGAACGCCTTCATTCGTCGGTATTGTGTAGCATCGTCTACTAAAAACGAAGCTTCGCAACTTAATACGTCTCCTTGCCATCAGAGACGTTAAACACTGCTATAAAAACAACTAACGTGCAAAAAAGCAGTGTTGTACGATGGTGGAGCTTCATAGCCTGTCATTTCTCCTACTATCCCTTTTCTCTAGTTCCAGCACAATGCACTGCTGGTCCCAGATAAAAAAAATAATTAAACAGCTGACTGACAAACACACATTCACAATAATACAACAACAGTAAGATAACATAAGTAAAGGGTAAATATAAAGATATGTATCGGAGAAATACAAATGTAAATTCAAATAAACGGATTTCTGGAATATTCTACACAGCTCTCAAAGTTGCTGCACACTACTAGAATTTTCTAACAGACTCTAGTGCAAATGGCTTTGGAGTTTATATAAGGGCGTTTGTGAGCAATTGTTATGCTGGTGTAAAAACACTTTTGAAGCGAACGTTTATATGAAGTACGTGAAAGTAAACTATAGATTGTGAACATTATTAAATTAATGTAGCAATGAGCACAAATTATTGATTAAGAGGACAAATAAATAAAAGCTTATAAAAGTAAATTATAAATAGTGGTCCATAAAAGAATACACATTTTAAAAGGTAAAACGTAATAATTCGTTGCTTTATTTTGCAATCAGGAATTCCAGTAGAATAAACGTAAAACGTAACAATATTGTATCATTATTTAGGTATTATTATTATTGGACCAGGAAGCACCGCGACCAAGAACATCTATAGTGCACAATTATTTGTGTATATATAAGTAGTATATCAGGTTTAAAAAAATATATACATATATATATAAGAGCTTTTAGAATAAAGAATTAAGCATTTCAATTCTAGTACGATTTCTTTGTTTTGTTTTAATTATTTTCATGGTACTTGCAACCTCAGCGTTACTGAAATGTAAATACTAGATTAACTAAATGTTGAAATGAATTTTCTTTCTTACATTGTCGCCCCTCCACCCAGAACTGAACTGTAGACTCAACATTTGTCCAGTTATAATTTTATCAATATAGTTTTTTGACATGATCAATAGGAAAATGTTTAATATATTTCAAAATGATTTTTGAGGTTAAATTTATAATAAAAAAAAAGTTAAAAAAAGCCATGAAACTAAAACGTAAAAAGGCATAACTTATCAAAAAACTTTTAAAAAATAATAATATATTGTTGGAAAAGCCAAAAAGCGTACGTAAAAAAAGATAATGGCTAACTGCACATTGACTACAAAACCACAATGGCCTGGGTTCGACCCATAAAAACATGTGCATTAGTGTGTATTTGTGTGGCAGTTGTTGTCGGAAGGTTTCAGTGGCGAAGGCATAGTCATTGGTCACTGCACCGTACCGTCTTCAGTTGATAAATATAAATCCACAGGTAACATCGGGGCGTTCCCACTCGTTGGTATTGTATAGTAAAACCAAAACTTGAAAAATTTAATACGTCTCTTTGACTTCAGAGGCACTTCAACACTGCTATAAAACGAAGAACGGGCAATGGAGAGTTTTAAGATAGTGAAGCTGAAAAAAATAACTTAGCAAAGTCACTTCTATTGCAGTTACAATATCACGAGTGCTTCAAAGTAATTAGTAGTAGATCTATTCGGCGTTTTGTCGATAGGAAATGAAACTTTTAAAATGGACAAAACTTTATTCTAAAAAATCTGTACAACTGGGATTTGTTTAATTATGGCCTACAATTAATAACACAGAAAAGCAAAATAAAATTTCTTTTTTGTTGCATAAAGTTTTTCTACTGTTGTTTACTAATTTGGGTGCGCTGATTTCAAATCTACCCTCAAATTTTTTGTAGCAGCTCTAGTTAGTGAGATACAGGTACCGTCTTAAATTTACATAAGTAGTCGGTAGTTTCTATCAATAGCGGTATAACTTAACTAGTTCCTTTATAAATTTCAGTATGTCTTCCTCAAGAAGGACCTTTTTAAATAATCCTGAATGTTTTTGTGTTATTTGTGGAGAATATAAGGTTCCAAAAATTTCGTTTAAATGTGTCGGACTTTGTGAAAAAGGCATACTTGGACTACTTTGGGTTGCCGTTGCCGTCAAACGCTAAACCTTGGATAACAAGTTTGGTATGTAAAACATGTGTTGAATTTTTGCGACTGTGGACAAACAAAAAAAAAGACCCACTTTTAAGTACAAAGCTCCTATGATTTGGCGTGAACCATCCAACCATCATGACGACTGTTATTTCTGTGTAACGAAAATCATAGGAATATACCATAAAAATTGCTCTACGTGGATATATCCAAACTTAAAATCTGCCATAAGACCAGCCTTGAGTATTAGTGACACATCAACACCACAGCACCCATGTACATCTTCGAAAAATGCAGACCAGTGCAGCGGGGAAACCGAAAACGACGTCAGTGGTAGCGAACTTGGTAAGAACTTGGTTCCTTACCTATTGCTCATTCTACAAAGGTTAAAGAAGATTATCCCACAATATCTTTAGTTTTCGACAAAATCAAGTACAAGGAACATAACTGGGTTGTATGTGTTGCTTTGAAAGTGCTAAATTTTCTCCTGGGCCAACAAAGTGGCTGCACAAAATATCCCTGTTTCCTATGCTTATGGGACACCCGAGCTCAAGCTGTCCTTCTAGGGAGGCTTTGATTCCCGGTAAGCAAAATGTAATGAATGTTCCACTAGTATCCAGAGACCGAATTTTATTGCCTCCTTTGCATATAAAACTGGGGTTGGTAAAACAGTTCGTAAAAGCTCTTAACAAAGAAGGAGAATGTTTCAAATACATTGTAAAAGTGTTTCCAAAATTGAGTAGTGAGAAAATCAAAGGTGGTATTTTCGATGGCCCACAAATCAGGAAGTTGATAGATGATAAAAATTTCATCAAACATATGACAGCTGTCGAGAAATGTGCATGGGAAGAGTTTGTTTGGGTAGTGAGGAATTTTTTGGGCAATAGGAAATGTGACGGCTACATTCAGCACGTTGAACACTTCCAGCGGCTTGGATGCAACATGACTATTAAGCTTCACTACCTTCACAGCCACCTAGACTATTTTCCTGAAAATCTCGGTGACCTAAGCGAGGAACAAGGAGAGCGCTTTCACCAGGATATTCGCACTATGGAGGAGAGGTATCATGGGCACTGGAATGAACATATGATGGCTTATTATTGTTGGAGCATTCAAAATAGTACTCATATAACATCTCACTCTAGAAAATCCAAAAAAAGGAAATTTTATTCCGAATAAATATATTTAATAAATTTTTTAAACTTAAACTATGTGCATTTTCAATGAAAAATCCTGTCACTTCATAACTCCAAAACTAGAGCTGCTACATGAAAACGGCATATATTTTTTAAATCAGCGTGGAAAACCTATTCAGATTCATGTAAAAAATCTCATGCAACAGACATGCTGTTTTCCAGTGTAATTTATCTGCGGTCCTCAGATTTAACTACCCGAAAATATTGTTTGAAATTCTTTGAAGAGGTTGTCATGTTCCTATTGAATGCGAGTGCGGTTTGAATATTGAGCTTCTTTTAATGTATCACATTATCCCACATAGAATAGAAAAATCTGAATAAATGTGAAGATGATATACTAAATTACTTTTTTGTTTCTCATACTTTGTTTATTATTATATGCGTATAACTATCAATTGCGGCATAAAAAAAAATAAAAATAAAATCTCTCCCCCATGTTTATGCAGAACCAGAGGCGCTTAAAGCCAGCACATCAGAATAATTATTTTTCAGTGGTATCGGAAGGCTAATTAATATTGTTTATGTTTACTGGGCTATTACAGAAACGTTAGAATATTACGTCGGTATAATGCATTAAAATTTGGTATTTCAAATTTCAAGAATTGTAATTCAACGCTGCTGCTGAAACAGAACGAAAAGTAGACCACGTAAAATTCATGAACATCTACTGTGAATGTCAAGGCTAAAAATAAGGCTACAAATATTTATAAAGAAACAAAAAACTTAATAATCAAACTTAATACATTAATCATAATACAAAACATTTTTTATTTTTGTTTTCTGAAAAAGAAAACATCTCTCATGTATGTGTGTACATATATAACGCCAGCTGCAATCAAACTTCCCTCGATGAAAAATGACATCCATGTTAATTGTATTATATGGTCATACATAACCGCAATAAATGAAAAAGTTTAGACTCTCTTACTGCGTAATTTTGACTGCACAATCAATAATAATTAATTTCGACGTTGGAGGATTATGCTATTTAAAGTACTCAAATTGTAATGTGAAGTATTTATAACCATTTGATACAAATAATTAATTTGAAATTTTCTTCATACAAATTAAATCTTCTTGATTTATTTTTTACAAGATTTAAGATAATTTTGCAGTTTCAAGCGACGCTATGTTTATGAGTTTTAATTTTGCCGGAGGTGACTTCGAACGGAAGACGTTTGAGCATAAAAAGTCAATAGCTTCAAGGCACAAAATAACACACACAATACAACAGCACTTTCAGATACAATCGCTTCAAAAGTGTCGAAGAAATTTAAGTTAAGGAAAAGCAACATTAATCAACAGTCGGACCAACAAAGACATTTGTGCCAAAGTCTTGTTATTTCTTCCACGTTTATTGTTTTTATTTTGCACTTCTTGTGTTTTGGTTCCTGTAAATATGTGTTATTGTTTCCTTTCTGCCTTGAAAGTTTTCTCCAATAAATTTCATTCAAGAGACAATGTCAAAGGTGTTGTGCTTTCAATATTTTAAGTTGTCAATTACAATTTAGTCGAATATTTTTTTTCATTTCTATGCTACAAAGCATATGAGCAACTAAGATTTGGAGTACTACATTTTATATTTTATTTAATTTTGAAAGATGAAAGTCACACAAGAATTATTTAAGAATAAACTTGTCACTTGTTAAATTATTAAAATTTTGCATAATGCTAGAATAGCTTAATAGAAATTAATTTAGTGAATAAATAAAATTTTCGAATTGGTTTTGACTCGTGTTGAAAAAAAAATAAATTTAAATCTTTTCAGGAATTTTTCTGGTTAACGAACGTAGTTTCTTTTTACAAAAACCGTTTTTGAATTACAACGAAATTTTTCTGTGAAGAATAAAAATCGAACTAAACAAATTGGTCACAAAATTTTTGCATTCAAGTTTTTCCGAATACTTGTTTACAGTTCAAAAAGTGTTGAAATTGTACTGTACCTGTTAGACAGGCAATTATTTTATATTTTTTTTTAAATAAAACCAAGTGGCAGTGTACAGTTCAAGGTGAATTATACTAGTGAATATTATTTTTTTTTTGTTCTCCCTGCAGTTCCAGAGCATGTTTCTTGAAATCACAACATAATTATTAAAAAAATGTCGAAATTTTAATTTTCAAAGAAATTTAGGGCAAGACCTATAGGGATACTCTTAAAAAATTTAACTATTTTAAATAGACTCGTAGTATGTCCATAAAGTTAAAAGGCAACTAAATCTATAAATAAAAATAACTCGCCAGTCAAGTGATTCATACCATTGTAACAAAGTTACAAATAAGCGATTGTTTTATTTTTCGAAAAAAGATTTGGAAAATATAATGCAACATACAAGTAGGTAAGTAACAATAACCGAGTCAGAACTGCCGGGTTTTTATTGCCTCTATTTATTTATTTATCAACAGCACTTTAACACTGTTTTTATAATTCTGACATACATGTAGTATGACTTTGCAAACATTACACGTGCATGTACTTTTTCTGTTGTGCCATATTTGTATAATTCAACAATAAACTAACATGTCGTTACAACGGTGGAAGAATAAAAGATTTCTAAAAGATAAGAGCAGGGTCCGGTAGTTTTTCTTATTTTATTTTATAGTTGAAATAATAATTTGATGTTCTTGAATTTCAGAAAAATTTTTTGATTTTAAAATGTTTCGTAGTTTAGTGCCCGAGCATTAGCATATCAATCTGGAGAATGCGGTTTCGATTCCTCCCTAGATTTTAGATTTTTCTGCTAAGAGGTTTACAGAATGAGTGTTTGTTGTTAAAAAAAATAAAACAATAAAAAATAAAAATATAAAAAAAATATTGATTACACTAGTAGTCGGGGAAAGACAACTATTTGCGCCAGCTGCTAAAATTTTTAGCTAATTCAAATTATGACTTCGCTTTTATATCCCATGTATTTTGTTAGAAGGTGATAATGCTTGTGAACATGAAATTTTATCTTCTTAACGTCTCAATTGACAAAAAATGCTTCTGCAGCTGTTTTTTACTTCACAAAAAGAAAAATTTCCTAATTTCTATGTATTGCTTAAGGTGCGTTCTTGACTAGCAGAGAGACTATTAATGGATATCCTATTAATGAAGATTGTTTCGTTCGAATAAACCAAAGAGTTTTAAACATGATTTCTTTGACTTCAGTAGAAGGCTTACCGTAGCGATATACAATTAATATTGTAAGAATGCTTTAGTGAGTCATTGAAGTTGTCTACTCTAAAAGTCACCGATAGCTGTATTCATGCTCTCTTGCTAACAATCGGATAATATAGCATACCAAAAAACCAAATTAGCAATTAGACGTAGTTAAACTGCATGCTACTAGAAACATTTACTACGCACATTCAAATTCGTATTTTATTGTTCACTACGCGTCATTAAGGTTGTATTAGACTAAACTAAACATTTTCTAAACGAAACATATTATAATCCAACCTTTGCTACTAGCGATCTGAATGTTTTCTTTATATTTTAAGAGTCAATTAATTATATATTTCCTGAACACTCATTTATAATAACTGACTTTAAAATTCTGTAATTCCTAAAACATGCCATTCAGCACAGTGCTATAGTAAAAAAATAAAAAATACAAATAAATGCAGCAATAACGAGACGTGGTAGAAATATATTTAGCAAATTTTCTAAAACAAAGGAATGACCAATTCTGAAAGATTCGAGGGATCTATTTGGTATATTTTAATGGCTTTTGAGAAAAATGCAGAAAAATGGGGTTTTTTTAACATTTTGCCACAAAAGTCGACGAAAAATTTTTTTTCGCTGTGTAATAGTAGCACGATTTTTCTACAATTCATAACCTACATTTTAGCTAAAAACAGATATATGAAATTTGCATTTTCTAAAATGCTGACTATCACAAATATTAACTCAATACCTGAAATTTTTAAAATTACAATACGCGTTATAAAATGTAAAACCATGTAAGTGACAAATTTAAAAAAAATTGATTTCTCTATTGAATATTGTATACCATGTAGAAATGCATGTCCATTTAAAATAAACTATTTTTGAGGGTGGCGATGGTCGTCGTAGTGTGCACGTTGACTACAAAACGAAATATTTTTCCTGGGTTCAACTCCAGTTTCAGACTCATAAAAACATCTCGCATTTTTTCTGATGTGCTTTTGTGTGCCTTTGTGTCAGTTGTTGTCGGAATGTGTGAGTGACGAAGGCATTGAAGAGTAACGGCTTCAGCTGTATCCAATCCACAGGCACACTAGAACGCCCTCCTTCGTCGGTATTGTGTACCATCGGCGAAGTAAAATAATTACTAAAAAAATTGCTACTAAATACGAAGCTTTAAAATTTAATACATATCCTTGAGATCAGAGACGTTACAACACTGCTGTAAAAACAAATAACGTGCAAAAAGCAGTATTATAAGATAGTGAAGCTTCACCTCCTATCAATTCTCCTACTATCCTTTTCCACTAGTTCCAGCACAATGCACCGCATGTGTAAGGGTCATCTCCTGAGTGCTTGTAAAAGATAAAAAAAAAATTATAGGTGATTCTTTTAATTTTATGCGAGTTTTGAAAAACTTTTTCCAGCTCGGTTACTTAACTCTGTTACCAAGTTTTTTGCCTCTCCTTTAAAAAAAAAAAAAGTGTAGTTACATGATTTTTCGTTTTATAAGACCAAGAGCGATATTTCGCAAATGGTAACTTCAGGGAATAAATCGTTTATACCATCAGACACACTAACGTGGTTTGCAGGAATGACCGACAAGTTTTACAATGTATAGTACAAACGACAATGAAAAAAATTAAAATGAAAAATATTAAGGGTTCATTAAACAGGCTAAAATTGCCATTTGCCTAATTCTGCATATTCGCGTGACTTTTATCATGAAGCCCTATTTTAAACTTGCCAGAAAAGCACTAAAATATACTGGAATTTTGGCAAATATAGACAATGCAGTATCGAACTGCATCACCATTTTTAGAAACCGCTAACATAATAATAAATTATATAAAATATGAAAAATTTAAATTTGTGTCTAGAAATTGTAATTTGCTATTAAAAATCCCTTAAGATAGACAAAATTCTCAATTGATCAGATTTTTTGCAGAAGTTGCTATTTGTGATAAGTTAACACTAGAATTTTTTTGGGAAAAAAAGTGACGACATGTTGTTTTACTAAATAATTTGTTTGGCAAGTATACAAAGTTTGTGGAAATGAATTCACATGCAATTTTAAAAATTAATTTGCGAGAATGTAAAAATGCATAATTTACGAGGATTTTAAACGTTTTCATGATGGCTCTTATCGGGCAAATATATTTATTTTCTGTAATCAGTTCTTAGTGCTCGTTTATTTTTTCTGGTAACTTGTAAAGCAGATGTGTTGTGTCTCTGTTATATTGACGAAATATTTTGATGTGTAAACATCTATACGCTAGGGGGAAAATTTTTTTTTCACAATACAATCACAAATTTAGAGTAAGATTGTAATTACGATATCGCGGTGTGAGCTGTGTATGAGTGTATTAGTGTAATCATATGGAGAACAATAAGTACAGAGAAACTTAACAGCTACATAGAAATACACTAACACCATCTAGTGCGCAATAGTAGCCGTAGTAGCTACTAATTTTCACTAATTGTCGTACATTATGTTATCGTAGGCAAATAAAAACAAATAAATAAAATGAATACAAAAACATTTAATTTTAATAACTTTTAAAAAGATTTTTTGCACTTTTAATAAGAAATTTACTAAAACAAAGCAAAATAAGGAAAACAAAAAATATTTCATTACTAGATGTTTACACATCTCCCCTGTGATCGGACTCACATTTCTTTTTTTAATAAATGAGAGCCATTTTTTTATTATATTACTTTGTCCTGCAAATTTTTTTATGACTCCAATATCGACGAAGAATAATGTACATCACGAATACATTTGGCGAAACGGCGACTTATGGCTATGAAATGAAATAAAAACGCTAATGCAACAATGCAATTAGCAACGCTATTTCTATTATAATTCGGACATATTATACCGTCTTCAAAAGATGAGGCATTCTAATGCGTCCTTTCCCACGTTAAAATGTGATCTGTACATCATACTAGAAAAATGAACATAACCCCCATAATTACAAATACAATTGAAAATAGCATTTTATGAACAAATGCGAACACGAATAGTAAAGCGAAACATAAACTCATGCATATGCAAATTGGATTTTCAGAGTTTTTAAATATATGCAGCAGAAATACGTATAATATTCTTGTTAACAGTTTTGCTTGTAATACTGCAGACGTATGAGTGTTTTTATATACACTCAAAATTAATGACATATACGTACTATCACAGATTATATTACTGTAATAAATGATATAATAAAAATATTTGAATATATTCCTGATGTGATTAAAACCAACGTCGTAATGATATCGCTCATTTACTTCAACAATAATTAAAAAAAAATAGTTTTTTAAAAAAAGTTCTTAAAGTTTTCAATTTACATGCCTCTTAATGGGGAAATGAAAAAATATTCTTGTCTCGAGGTGAGTTCTGAAGTTATTTGCATAAATTTTTTACACAATATAAAGGCCGATATAAAGCATTATTCTGCATTATTAACTCAAAAAGTGTATTTTTTATTATGATTATGAGGTTATTGAAGTAAATAAGCGATATGTTATATAAAAAATCACAATAAAAAAGTTTTTAAAAAAAGATATATGGTTTTCTTTAAAGTAAAACGCAAAGAATTTTAATAAAAGTATAATTTCTGCAGGCTTTTATTTAACAACATTGCCGATACTACAAGATGACAGATTAATTATGAATACGAACAGGAAAATGACATAGCATTAAATTCAAGTTGGTGGAACAATTATATTCATACTAGTATGATATGGGTATCAAAGGAAACAATTTCAGAGAAGAATGCGAAAACAAAATAAAAATATATATGTATATATATATATATATATGTATATATATATATTGTGTTATATAGAAAAAGTTTTTAAAAACAAGTTGGTATGTGTTTGTACTCAAATGAAAATAATAATTTAATATAAAAACTGTGCATAACATTGAGGACTGAAGTAAGGACGGACACACAGCTTATACAAACATTGAATATAAATAAATAATTGAAATAAATAAATGAAAATATTCGTACAACGATTAATCAATAATTTTCTACAGGGAATTTGCTTTACTGGGCATGAAACAGAAGTTGAACAGCTACCAGCATGTTGTTTCTTTCCCATCCAATAACAGCGACAATAATGGGAAACGATTCGACAACAACAACAACCATAACAAAACTAGTAATTATAAATATTTTCATTTCGGTTTTGTTGCTCTCCATAAATGTTCTCTATCGTTCTGTTCATATACATATGTATGTCTATATGTGTAGGACAATGTAAGTGTGTAATAAATGTATATGCATACTAGTGTGTAGTCGGTATTATTTTTGCCGTAAAATTAAGCGAAAGCTATAATTTTTTGTTCTTGATGTTGCTACATTAAGTAAATAATGTATTTACTGGTTTAGCTTTCTGTCGGTAGCTCTCGTTGGAGGATTTGTGACAAGTATACAATCAAATAGCGAAAGCAAAAAAATAAAAATAAAAGAAAGGGAAACAAATGAATTACAAGGTTTCGACTAATACCATAAGTTAATAGACGGATGGCTGAATGGTTGGTTGAATATATGAATGATTGGCAGACTAGTGGTTGTGTCTAAAAATATGATCTTTTATACTGATTGAATGGATGGATGGATTTCTATGTGTCATATTGTGACATTGTAATTGCGCTTAAAGATTGTTTCATTAAAATTAATCACTTGCTGTGTTTTATCCACGATACCAAATGCTGATTCAAATTATTGGTAATCATAATAATCACTTTCAGAACATAATTAATTTCATTTATCGCCTAAATAATAAATACAAATTAAGCATAAATTTAAGAAAGCTAACAAGAAGTTTGGGAATAAAAAATCGTTAGGAATTGATATTAAAAATTATGCATATCATATGTGATGTTTTTTATATTGAAAAACTGAAATACTATTTTTATTTAAATTATTCAACAGGAAGGAATAAGTTTTTTTTTTATAAATTTTACTGCGACTTTATTTATATATGTATGTATGAAACAACGTTATAAAACTTCTTTTTATTTGTCAATGTTTCAAGATTTTTATCGGCATATTTATTTTCGTACACTTAATACAAACGAATAAATAAAAATTTAGTTGTGTTTAAGTTCATAGTTAATTTATCACAATAGTGTGAAAAATATTTAGAATAAAGGAAAAAGAACAATTAATCTCCTTCACCAGTTGAGCACAATTAATTAATAATTGCTTAAGCTTTAAGGAACCTTGTACAAAAAAAATTGTTTTTTCCATACATATTCGTATTAGTAGCGCAATATTGAAAATAAATAAGAGAATAAACTATTCTATAAAATGGACCTTGCACGTTAAATAATTAATAAATTTTGTAATTAAAAATGTGTAAAATTAAATTAACATTAATATATTACGAATACTATTAATAAGAATAGACAGTATAACCTCGATATTTCGGACAGTTGCAAATTCGGACAACAAGTTAATTCGGACATTTAATTTCTCTACATTATAGCTCTGTAATCCGGACATTATATTTATTTTGTTCCTCAATAATCAGGACACCGTACTGTTTTCAATGTTTTTGCACAACAAGTCACGTTGTTAAACTTTAAGTGGTACACATATGTACTGTTAGGGTTAAACAAGTAAAAAGTTTCTTAAGGAAAATTATTTGTCGAATAAGCCAATTTTATTTATAGATTAGGTAACGCGTCGTCTAAAATCGTTAGTAAACTTGGATAAAAATATTTGTATCATTCATGCACTTATTTAGCCTATGAATCAGAATTCCCTTTGCATTTTTCAAATTAATTATCGCAAAAGTTTACTATCACTCATTTCCTTAAATGCTTGGGATAATGCGAATGGGTGTATTCTTGTAAAATGTTTCTTCTTCATTCTTAATGATCAATAATGGCGGAAATACCACCGTCAATGCTAATGCACAGAAAGAGTGTATTTACTATTCGATATATCACCTGATATATACAATATATTAGAGATTCGGCGTAAGGAAACCAAAAAGTATATAAAAAAAATACTAGAAAATCTTGAAATAAGGAATAAAAAATTCTTCAAAATCATCAGGAAATGCTGAAAATTGTTGTTGTTATAATCCTAGCAAAAAAGACATACTAAAGAAATAGTTAATGCTTGAGTTCTATTGCAAATGAACTGGTTAAACTTAGCTGAAGAATGCACGATGCTCAAAAAAATCATTAAAATCCCAATACATAAAAAACGCATTCACTTTTTTTGGTGGGGTTCATTATTTATTTATAAAAATTGTATAATTTATATAAAATTTATATGAAAATTTCTTCCTACTGTATCATAAATTCTCAAATATAATATTTTGGTTTATTTTATTACATCCAAAAATTTTTTGGAAATTAACTTAGAAGTTTATAAATTTTTCCAATAAATTAATTTATTGTATGTTAGAATTTATGAAATTTTGCTTCTAAAAATTATTGTAGGGAACTCGCAAGCGCCAGAAATAAATTTATGCAGTTTGCTGTGATGATAACTCTACGTTGGAACTACTTTCAATTTACTTCGAAGTGGCTTTAAGCACTGTCTGAAAACCATCTACGAGTTTTGATCAGAGGTAGATGCTGGAAACTTCTGATAACTCTATTCGTTTTTTTCATATAAACGAATAATATAATTCATCTAAATTCTTACCAAATATATTAAAATTATTGATTTAAAATCATATTCTATTCCCGTGGTTTAATATACCCTTACTATTTTATTAAAGAAAGTCAAACGTTATAAAAATGCAGCAGCCATTTCATTCAAAAAGTTACAAAAACGAACGCACTTAATTACTACAACACATAAAAGCAAATTAAATACTTGAAACTCCCATCGAATATAAATTCTTTGTAGCACCCAGACACTCATCGCTGATGCTGTAAGCACATTGTTAAATTTAGTATGTATTTACTATTTACTTACATCCATATAATTTATCTAAAGAAAAAAGAAGTCACTCTAAAATCGACTGCTATACTTCTATTACACCGAATTGATTTCTGAGCTTAATGAAAACTGTAAAAACAAAACTTGGTTGCTTTAATATTTATGGAATTGAACGAGTATTTGGAAATTGAATAAAACGTTTGATGAAAAGGATGGAGTCCAACAAAACCGACTATATTGATCATTGTATTACAATTTAATATAATACTATTTTATCTTGGACCATCACTCAAGGGACGACACCTGCACATGTGATGCATTGTGCTGGAAAGAGAGAAAAGGGATAATGTGAGAGATGAGAGGTGGTGAAGGGATAGATAGAGGAATGATTCACACAATACGAAGAAAGGCGCTTTGATGCGCCTGTGCATTGGTATCAGCTGAAGCCGGTATTGTTCAGTGGCCAGTGACTAAGTCTTCGCTGCTGAAATCTTCCGACTACAACTGACATAAAGACACACTAATGCACATTAGAAAAATGCGAACTGTGTTTATGAGTTGGTCAGAAACTGGGCCCGAACCCAGCCTCCTTGGGTTTGAAACCATCGTGCTAAGTACTTCAGTTATCTCCACCCTCTTGAATTGACGTAATTTAATGTATTTCAAAATTTCTTTCTTCAGTTTATTTGTACATTTGTAGATGAAATGTAAATATAATTCGGAATGTAATGTGATGACACCAAAAGTCAGAAATAATAAACTGTCGCAAACATACAAAAAATAAAAATTAATAATAATAACACTTTGGCCAAGTTTTTTTAAATTAAAAATTCTCTATAATATTTTACAATAAACAATATACTGGAACTATGAGCTAAATATTTCATATACGAGTAAAATAACTTATGCCCATAAATTATATTGTACTTTGTACTGGCTAACATGTTACTACTGAAAATCTAAAAAAGCAACTCTATTGCGGTCATCAAAATAGTTTGAGACATACTTAAAATGAAATAAAGAACTCAACCAGCCACAAGGTGTAAAAAACTGAAAAATCACTTGAAATTTTTTTGTTATTAAATATAAATAAAGTGGATTAAAATCGATGAGAATCAAGAGTCAGCTGCGAATAAAACTACTCTAAAAATACAATGATAATAAAATCTACTAGACTGCCAGAGTTGGGTGAACGACAGTTACATACAAATAATTTATTTTTATGTGCAGAGTTTTTATCTTTAAAACGGAAACTTCAAAGGAAATAATTTGTTAAATTGAATACGAATGCAAACAAAAAGAAATTTAAGCGGAATAAGAAAACTGAAGAGTATATGCAGTTTTTATTTTTTACGGATTTCATTAAGACTTGAAGCTTGTTGGATGTATGTCTTGCGAGTTCTTATAAATTGCAAGTTAAATGCGCATATTTTAAAGAATATCTATAAAGAACTGCCCGATGGGGGAAAATGCAAATATATAAATAAATTGAAGAAATCAACAAAATGATACAAAAGTCTGTGCAGGAATTATGGGTAAAGATGAACGTAAATTTTTATGTGGCCATAAAACAATTTAACGAGATTTTACTTGTATGGCTGGTGTCGCTACTGTTGTTGTTGTTGCTGTTGCTGCAGTTGTTTTCTATAATAATTTATTTAAAATCATGCTTTAAATTTTAATGTTTCACATAAAAATCCTTGTCTTTGATTGTGCATGTATCAGTGTTAAAAGATTCTCAAAGGCGGAGTGTTCTTTTAGAATGTTATTATTTTGTTAAAAGAAAATTGTTAAATTTTAGCACGGTTTTCTCTTTAAAATAAATACTAAACAGACTTGCATGTAGTATGGCAAGCTAGTGAAAACATATAGACGTGCTCGAACTTGCAATGAATAATAAATAAGTTAAAATTTGCGATTGTATTTAAAACGTATTTTTTTTTATGCGAAGATGGTATTTATATCATTCTCAATTTTCTGCCTTCAAAAGAAATATTTTGGATTAAAGAAATTGTGATGTATTTTTCTTAAAAATATGATTTTTTTTCTGTATTCGATGACTTTCTCCCCAAAGCACATTGCAACGCTGAATGAGAGTGCTGGGTAGCTAACGGGTTGGCTTCACCAATAGATACCTGTTCCAATCCCCGATCAGACCAAAAATTAGCAATTGTGTCTATATTAACAGCGCCCTCCTTTGTCGATATTTGCACAAAAAGACGTCAACGAAGTAAAATAATAAATGAAATGGATATCCTTCGGCTTAAGAATTAAAGCGCCAATATAACACGTTAGACGCAGCAACTCTGCTTTACGAATTACACAAGTCAACAGTAAAAATGAGATTGAATAGCTCAAAAAATTATAGTAACAAAACTAAAGCTGCCATAATTTCAAATTGTTTGACGTACTGCATAACAAGATTGAATTAGTCTTTCCAAAGTTACGACCAGATGCAGAGAGCAGCCTCTTCAAAAAATTTTAGAAAAAAATATTTTTTACAAAAACCTTACAATAGAATTTGAAATAATAATGATTTTTGTAGTTATGTGACCACAGCGGATTAAAAAAAAATAGTGGCTTTAAAAGCCTTTTAAATTTTTTCGATTTTGCTGTTGCCTTGTGTTATAAATACAAATAAATTGTACTAGATTTCATCTTTTCAGCACCTGTCTCTTTACTCTATACCTTTCCTTCTAGTTCCGCTGCATGCATTGCATACGTAGAAGGACATCTCCTGAGCGCTGGTCCCAGAAAATGCAAAATCTATATCTCAACAAGGCGATCAGCCAATCGGAAAACTAAAAGCGTTTTACAAAATTAATTTGAAGGTATTTTATGTTCAAAAATAAATTTTTTCACAACTCCATTTCCCATTTTTGATTTTCCAAGACATACATATGTATGTGTTATGTATGTAGTACGTATGTATGTATGTATGCATGTATTATGACGTGTTAGCTAAACCATTTTATACTTCGCCAACTTTATGTATAAATACGCCTCATTTCAAAAAAATTTCAAGAATTTCGATAATTTCCTACCGACCGCCATTTCTCATTAAATTCATACATACATACATTTCATAATATAAAACACACATGTTGGTTGAAATATACTTGAGACTCATTTATTGTTTTTATGCTATTTTTATGACCATGTTTCCAAGAGATGTGTTCACTCCAGATGCTTTTCTTATTTCGTGCAACAATTTTTGTTGAACGGTTCCCATAAAATCTGTTTAACAGAAAAGCTTATGTACTTAAGATGTATGTGTCTGTCAGTGTGTGTATGAGTATGTGCATAACATTAAGAAGTGAAATTTGTTTATGCAAGCCTTTAATTTATTAAATTTTCTTAAATAAAATTGCGTACTGGTAACTTATTTTTATCGTGTATTTAAGTAGACTCATGAAGGAAAAAAGAAGGAAATATGTTAAAGCTTTCGGAAATGTAGAGACATTTTATTTCCACACTGAAACAGGAACCGATTTATTTTTAAACCACTCGCACTTTATTGTAAAACGATTCTAAGTAGCACTATATTCCCGCAATTGTTAAGAAAATAAACATAATAAATTAAATTATAAAGATTTGACCAAACTGTTTTATTCATATTGTTATAAAAATTGGGTGAAGGATTTAATTTATCAAGACAATACTTAATTTTACAATTTATGAGGTTTTATTAGAAAAGAGAACTATTTCATTTGTGTTTTGAGTTATAATTTCATTTAATAATATTAAATTAAACATATAATTTTAAAGAACTATTTATGCCAAGAATAGTCCAACCATAATGCACGATGTTAATTGTGAGTCACACCTTAAAGCCAAGCTTTTTGTCCAACTTAATTTGACATTTCTTTGTTTCAGTGTTGAACAAATTCAACTATTTAGAGGTACACATTTGAGCAGCGCGTTAAGATTGTTGAATCATTCTACGAAAATTGGCTTTCAAATCATAATGTATTTAGTGCACTCGTAATTTTCTTGGTCAGCATAATCGACCAAATTTCAGCAAACCCAATATGTAGGAAATGTGAAAATACCTGTGCATGCTCATCCAGTTTGTTCTGCGGAAAACATTGCTCGATTCGTCGTCGTGTCCAACAATTGAACATTTTACGCGAGATGATAACGGAATTATTGTGTCCAGAGATTGACGATATGGACCTGTACTATATGTGGTTGCAACAGGATGGGGCCACTGCCACACTGCCAATAAAATAATGGCTCTTTTGTGCGAGAAATTTAATGACGGTGTTCCCTCACGTTGTGGCAATGTTAATTGGCCGTAACGATCATATGATTTGACCGTTGGACTTCCTTCTTTGGGGATATTTAAAAGAAAAAGTGTACATCAATAAGCCAAGAACTATTCAAGATCTAAAGGATGAGATAATTCGGCACATTAACATTAACATGCCTCACAGTCATTGAAAATATCGACCATCGGATAGAGGTATGCCACCGAATCCGCTGCGAGAATTTGGCAGATATTTTGTTTCACACTAAATTGTCATAGATCCTGCTATCATAATAAAAAATATAAAGATAATTCTCTGAAAACTTTTTGTTTTATTTACAATTAATAATTGCTTTTTGGATGGACCACCCTTTATATATGAATTTTTCTTTAAAATTGGTATGAATATTTCGCTGAGCTAGAATTTTCCGTGCTATCATCCTCCAACTTTTCCTTTTCTTTTGTTAAGCACTATGCTCAAACGAATATCATTTAATTATAATTTATATTGATTTGCAAAGAAACTAAATTCTTTATTTAAATAATAAAGTCTGTATCAACTCTGATTTCAGAGAAATCATTTTTTTTATAAATTTCCTATATGAACGCTCCTTAGCTTGAAAAATGACTACGAAATGGTTGAGCTGGTATTATGCAATATTTTTACCATTAACATTTGTATGAACGTCTGCTTCAATGTCGGTATTGTGTGGCTTCATCGATAAGTACAATTATTAATAAAATGCCTAACAAATACAGCTTCAAAAATTTAATGCGTTTCCTTGATATCAGAGGCGCTGCAACACTGCTCTCTATTCCTTTATCACCTGTAAGCTCTACCACAATCACTTTCCTAGAAGTTAACAGCTGGTAGTAGGCAATCACTGTGTTACTTCTCTTTAAAAAAAAGTATTATGTATATTTCTCAGAAAAAGAGAACTGAATGCGATGGGTATTTTTTTTTTTTTTTGATTTCTTAAGCACTTCTGTATCATCTAAATGTTAACAAGATTATCACTTTTGAACTCATGGAAAGCGCAGTCAAGTCTGCCGATTAATTCATATGCCCAAATTCATAATTTAAATAAAATTTTAAAAGTGTTACAGGAACTCATTAATGCATGCCAAAAAGCAACCAAAGCATGGCATGTTGATTAATTCTAAGCACTCCCTTAAATGCCAAGCTGATCTGTTAAATTTGAACACCTGCTCGCCAATAACACCCCTTTGTTAAAATCATGCGTTCTTCAGCTAAGTTGTACCAGTTCATTTGCAATTGAATCTATGCATTAACTATTTCTTTAGTATGTTTTTATTTTGCTGGTATTTTCTGTGCATGTCTTTTCTTGCTGTATTTACGAAATACTTCATTAAACAAGAATATGCATTCCACAACTGTTTGGGAGAAATTAAATTCGTTTTGGCCACATGAAATTTTACTTCTTGTAATTTAGTTCTATATAACGTGCAACTTTCCATTGCACACTTTAGGTCGATTTATATATTATAAGTGGAATATTTAAACAGACTTTTCTCTTAGTACTTTGTTTTGTTTCTTTTCTTCGGTTTACTGACCGCAATTTGAATAGTTTTTATTATATACTTTTTTCTTTGTTTGTGTACTGCTGGCATCTAATTTTAATTTTTTTATTATTGTCTTAAATTATTTGGTTGCTAATGTATTGTTGTGTTAGAGTTTTCTTGGGGTTTGCTTTTACTCTTTGAACATTTTAGTATGTTTTTATTTTAAGGCTTGTTGTGCAAGTATAAGTGTTTTAAGCAGCTTAACACTTTTTGTAGAAACTAAAAAAAATAAGAAAAATAATTACAAACAAAACAAAAGAAAAGAGCTTTTTTTTTTGGCAAACATTCTGTATTTGATGGTTGGTTTTATTTGGAAAGTATAACAATTATCACAATAAATGAAATAGTTACTTGGAAGAATATGATGCGGAAGGACGTGCTTTTGTTTTTAATTTAACACACAGCAATTGAAATTAAATTTCATTAGAATTAAATTACACAACTTTTTTCGATAGATTAATTATCGATTTAATATAAGATATAAAATATTAGCAACATTGTTTTCTGTATAATTCAGTAAATTTATTTATTGGTAATTTTTTTAATCCTAATTTCAAAATTGTGCCTTTTCCCGAAAAAAATATGTTAAATGTATTATTACATACTTCATGATATTCTTATAAAGTATTTATTATAAAACCAAATTCAATAATTGAGGACGAAAGCATATCCATATAGTACTATTTCGCTAATGCTTGCGCTAATGCTCATCATTGGATTTTATTCTTTTTATAAATATTTCAATATTCTCTTTCAAGCTTTTTTTTCGATATTTTGCCAACCATCGGTTAACATCTTCAGAAAATTTGTAATATTTTATTTTTGGTTTTCAAAATAAAAATTAAGCTTTCCAGAAAATCATTCTGAATTAGTATATTCGTAATTCTTTCCTTGTTCTTTATATGAAATTCGCTATCACTAGTTGTCAAAACTTTCTCTATTAAATTCAAACTACCAGATGCTGTCTTTTTATACCAATCCATAATTATATTTTCTCCTTTTCTTATAACTAATGTATCTAAATAAGGTAAACTATAATTGCATTCTTTCTCCATCGTAAACCTAATATCGTTATTAAACGTATACAATGCACCTAATATATCATAAATAGCATCCTCAGATATTATGCAAAATAAATCATCTACGTACTTTGTAATTATTTTTGGTTCTACACTGAGCCTAACAATACATTTGTTTAATAACTCCTCTATAACTAGATATATCTCCTACAAATGGGAAAGCCGGAGAACACATAGGTAAACCCTTATTGCTGATAATGGAATTTTCCGTCTTATCCATCTTTGGTATGCAAAATCTTAAAATACGTATGAACAAATTCTTATTCATGAGAGTAAATTCTGTTAATAAATTCCACTTTTCTTCTATTATATTTATTGCTAAATTTATCGGTATAGTTAGTAACAAAGATACCACATCCAAAGAAATAAGCCTATCATCAATATCCAAATTAATTCTACTCAATTTTTCTTTAAAATCCAAAGAGTTCTTGATATTATATTATGATCCTATATTTTTTAGTTATATTTATTTTTGAGCGATGGTCTATTTTATGAAAAGTTGTTAACAATTTTTTATTTTTCAATATTTCGCTACCAAATAGATAATATTAATATAATATTAATGGGAATAGGAATATGGAACCGAAAATTTATAAATCTACGACATACATACATATATACCTAAAATGTCGGAACAACTTGTAAGATCGAGAATATTTAATACGGAAAAAGATAGAATAACATATAAAACATATAATACTTTAGAAAAATTATTTAATAAAATGAAAGATAGAGTTAAAAACACAGAATTATCTAATTTAGTATACAGGATACCTTGTGGAGGAAATAATTTAGAAAGTTGTAATAAAGTATATGTAGGAACAACATAAAACAAACTTAAAATTAGATTAGCAGGACATAAGTCAGATCAAAAATATAGACATATAAATACACAAAAAACAGCATTAACTACACATTTTGGAACATTAAATCATTATCTAAAATTTGAAGACACAACTATATTAGAGAAAAAAACTAATTATAAACTACGTTTTTTGTTGGAAATGTTACAGATAATTAAAATACCTGCGGACAATAGAATAAACTATAAATCAGATGTAGATAATTTAGCACAAAATTATAGATATTTAGTTAATACAATTTAGATTTAGATTATGTATTATATATATATTTTTATGCGAAAAAATAGAGTTAATCATAGATAGTCATAGGTCATTTATTAAATAATTTTTCATAATTATGTTCTATTGTTATAGTTATATATATTATTATTACATTGTAGAAATATGTTATTTTACATACATGTATATATGTACAAAAGAAAATAATTTTGAAAACATGTTTATTTATGTATACATGTACACGCACTTATACATGTGTATAAAGAATATTTTTAATATCAATGACAAAAAATTTTCCTTTCCTTTCAAAAATATTTTCTTTTTCTTATTTCAAAAAAAAATATTTTTGTTAATACAAATTAGTATTTCCTGTTTGGTAGCGAAATAGTGAAAAATAAAATTTGTTAACAACTTTTTTTCATAAAATAGACCATCGCTCAAAAATAAATATAACTAAAAAATTTTAATAAAGGTAAAAAATAAAAATAGAAGTGAGACTAATGATCCTATATTAATATTCTTCAATACATTAGTAATATATTTACTAAGTTTATAAGATCGAGAATTTATTTAAGTCTTTTAATCTCCATATATTAAAATAAAAGTCTTGACTCATCAACGCACAGCCCAAACATAATATCTGCGGCATTAAGGCAGATAGAACCAAATAGTGTTAAAAGTGAGTGGTGAGTGTAGCGAAACACTACAGATTAATCAGGTACTGAATATACATACCATATAAAAATTCATAATTTTTTATTTCAATTCACAAAATTGTGTTCTACAATATTAAAAAAAAAATATTGCACTTCAATTACTAAATGACATTATTAATTGTACTTGCAGATTGAAATAGTGGCAGTTCAATTAGTTATTCGTATTGCTCAATTCACAAGCCACTTGTATTGTTATGTCAGCTTTGTTATTGTATTAGTTCATAGTAGTATGTACTTGTTGTTAGTAATTTAAAACGACAAATTTTGCATAAAACTACATAATTTAGTTTCCTATGTTTTGGGGCAGTTATTAAAATAATTTGTCACTTAAACAGGAAATAAATATGTTTTCATAATAAAACAAATTATAATGAAGATAATTAATAGTATAAAATTAATTAATACATCTCCCTATATTTTCTTTAATATAGAAATTTGCCTTGATGATAAAATAATCTTCAACTTCTAATAACTTTAGTTTAAGTCCTTTCAGGTAATTGTATTACGGTATTTTATATGTAAATTTTTAAAACTTTAGTGCATTTGAAAGCTACTCATAAAAGAAATAAGCAAAGTAATATAAAATAAAAAAAAATATCTCCAAAATATTGCTGCTGAGAATAAGCTCATGTTGATTTTAATTAAAATATCACATGGAAATTCCCAAACGTTATATACTGGTTTCAGTGAAATTTTCTTTTTCAATTTAATTTTTTTCAGCTTTGTTTTATAAATTTTGTCGAAAGTTTATACACACATGAATATACAACAGATAATGTTACATCACATTCGTGATTTATTTTAAAATTTTAAATAAATGTAATTTGATTATTTAAAATATATGGAGAAGATTGCAATCATTTAAGTGTAATCAGTATAATTGTGAGAGAAAAATATTATTAAGTACTGAATGTCTCTTTAAGTGGACCATCTCCTATACATTCTGAAATGGTAAAATCATTTCTATGAAGCATTACTGAAAAGTTTATAGAAATTTTAAATTTTCGCAAAAAAATTTTTTTAACTGTTTTAAAAGCAGTGGCGGCCTATTTAGAGTTATAATGTTTTTTAGCCACCTTGTTTTAAATTTGAAATGAAAAAAATTATTTTTTATCGCACATTTCTAAAAGGTCTATAGGAATCAGAATGATCACTGCACAATATTATGCAGAGCTTTTCGACAAATTCGATGTTGATTTAGAACAAACACATTTGACGAAAAAAAAGCACTGTTCCATCAAGACAATGCACGAGTGTACACGTTTGTAGTCAGTGTGGCAAAGATTCATAAACTAGTGTACGAACTACTCTCCATACAACATATTCTTCAGATTTATATTTATATCAAACTTTTAGAAAATTTAAAATTAAAGTCAGTTATTTTCTACTATTTTCTCCTTGTAACAAATCCTTGAAAGTTTTTCTATTATTTTATAACAGTAGACGCTACAATACAAAAAATATTGGGTTTCAAGAACACTGAACGTAAAATATTGAGAAGAACAAATTTTTCACAATATTTGTATCAACTTAAAAATAATAAATTTATTATGAAATTTATTTTTTCTTTATCTTATATATTTCTTAAAACTAAATTTTAACACTAATTTTTACACACTGTTTATTTATTTTTTTTTATCTTGGATCAACACTCAGGACATGACCACTACACATGCGGTGCATTGTGCAGGAAGTCGAGGAAAGGGATAGTAGGAGAAATGATAGGAGGTGAAGCTTCACTATCTTACAGCACTCTTTTTGCACGTTATTTATTTTTACAGCAGTGTTGTAGCGTCTCTGATGTCAAGGACACGTATTGAATTTTTAAGCTTCGTTTTTTAGTTGCCATTTTTAGTAATTATTTTACTTCGCCGGTGCTACACAATACCGAGCTTGAATTTCAAGAAAAATAAAAACTAATTGTTGTTTGGCGTTTAGATGTTTTCAAACATTTTACAATAATTTTTATTGCTGCGTTATTATGATGATACAAAATTTTTATTATTATTATTTAATTTTGTTTGTTATACCAGTTTGCAAATAATGTGATGTATATCATGTCATATTTCTAAAAATAGTTCTTACTGTCTATGAAGAAAAAAAAACATTCACATGCAAAATAAAAGTTGTATTTGCTTTATTTAATCCAGACAGCAAAATGGTAATTTTTATTTGTATATCACTATTTCATACGTTACTGTGTGAGTCGTTACGCAAATGTTTTCTCACGTACTTTCAATCTTTTCCATCTTTATACAGGGTGGCGCAGAATAAGGGTATATAGTTTAAATAGTGTATAACTTTTGTATTTATGCGATTATTATAATTTTTTTTTTAAATACAGTATGTTATTGGTGAATTTTTTGCAATTAGTTTTGAAAAATTATATCCTGTAAGTGATGTCCATTTTCTGCTTCGCACATACGTGCTCTTTTTATCATATTTTCCGTAACTTTTCGCAAAATATCGGCTTTAATGGACATGATTTCATTTCGAATGTTGGTTTTTATTTGGAGTATGGTTCTTGGTTTGTCAACGTACACTCTTTCTTTCAAATATTCCCAAAGAAAACTGTCAGGAGCTGTTAAATCTGGTGAACGCGGGGCCAGTTTAAATCGCTTGTGCGCGAAATAATGCGTTCGCCGAATATGTCCCTTAACAAAGTCATTGAGGCACCTGCAGTATGCGCTGTGTTAGATCGTGTAATGATTCATTATTAATTCTCCAAATCTTCTTCACAAAATGCTGAAAAAAACATAATTATTTAAAATAAGAAAAAATTATAATTAAAAAAGTTATAAAGAATTCAAACCATATAGTTCATTCTGCGCCACCCTGAACAATTATTATAATTGTATTTCATACTTTATTTAAAAGTATTCTTCAGTAAATGTTTTTAATAATTTAAATGCCGTTATTTAAAAAAATTAAGAAAAATTCTCTCAATAATTTCTTTTATTTGATAAATTGACGACGGTTTGAAATATAACTAAACTACTATTATTATTATTATAGAATTATATCACTTCAGCTTTATTGTTACAAATTCCTGTTCCTACGATTTTGTTGTAAATTATGAATTAAATTTTTATGTTTATTTATTCTTTTTATTTATTTACCGCAAGTCGAAATTGGTAGTAATCGTGTTAAGATATACATGCAACATATTAACAAATAGAGACACCTTACATATCCTTAAAATATTGCGTCAGTACAAAAATTCCAAATATTTAAATATTAAAACGCGAAAAAAGTGATGGTCGAACAGTTTTATCTAAAAAATTAATACATATTAAAAATCACTAGAGGGTGGCGATGGCTGAAGTAGTCTGGGTTCAATACCAGTTTCAGACAGAAATTTAAAAAAAAAAACATCTCGCATTTTTCTGATGTGCATTAGTGTGATGTTTGTGTGTTAGTTGTTGTCGGAAGGTTTCAGTGGCGAAGGCATTAGTCACTGGTCACTGAACAATACCGGCTTCAGCTGATAGCAATTCACAATCACATCAGAACGCCCTCCTTCGTCAGTATTGTGTAGCACCGGCGAAGTAAACTAATAATAAAAAAAATGGCTACTAAACCGAAGCTTCAACACTGCTACGAGTATAAAAACAAAGAACGTGCAAAAGCAGAGCTGCAAAAATAATTAATTAAGCTTCACCTCCTGTCGTTTCTCTAACTATCCCTTTCCAATAGTTCCAGCACAATGCATCGCATGTGTAGGAGTCATCTCCTGAGTGCTGGTCCCAGACAAAAAAAAAAAAAACAAGAAGGTAATAATAAAGTTAGTTCCATATTTGGAAGATTAACTAATAGAAGTCAATTTTACAATTTCTCAGCCGTATTTAATAACAGGCGCGCACACTGGATTCAAAACGCTGTCATCCGTTGATAGATCAAGCCAGTCAAATGAAGACCTTGAATCGATATTACAAATTCGATTATTAGTTGTTGCAAATTCGGTTACTAGTTTTTAGTTTTTTTGATTTCTAAAGTTTTCTAATGTTCTAATTTTTATAAACAGCTACAGAGAAGATATTATTGAAATCTTAAAGCGCGCTTCATGTCAAGATCATGAGTAAAAGAAATGTTGTTCCATAGCCGTGCGTACTAATCCAGCTCTTAAAGACCGAACTTTATTCTCATCTTTAAAAGTACATGTGAGCGAATTCTAACAATCGTGTAAAAAAGAGTTGGATATACATGCGAACAATATTAGAAGTACTGCTTCTTTTTTCAATTTGCAATGTTCTGTTGTCCTATGATGACGAAATATTGCTCATAAGCTACGGAAACAGAAAACTTCATTGCGTGTTTAAAACACAAAGTCCTACTTCGAATTTTGACAATATTTTATTTAGCAAAATTTAAAACCAAATAATTGTTTCCGCGTTTTTTGTTCTTAATTTCGACTGAAATTACTTAATTTATTATTATAAAAATTGTTATGTTCTTCATACAATCAATAATATTGTAAGTTAAAATATTAATTATGTATATGACTATATTATGTACGTACAATAACCGTCAAAGTTTATTTCTTAATTTATTAAATAGAGAAATCCCCTGAAGAAGTGAACATAAAATTCACGAAACGTTGGGATAAATAAGTAATAAAAATTTCTGTGTTTTTTTTTACCATATAATATATTAGGCCTCACCAGCTATTTATAAAAGAAATTAACAAAATCTTGGAAATTTTTAAAGATTTTCTCGCAATTAATTACTAAAATATTTATGTGCCCAAAAGAAATTTATGATGTTAATGAAAAAAACTCAGGATCTGTGTCGATTTTTATGCCAAATAAAACTTATTACAATTTTAGTTTTTGTTGTTTTAACGAACTAGATGGTAGCAATTGACGATTTGTATAGTTTCGTAGTTTATTAAACTGAAAATAGAAACAAGGCAAAAATCGTGTTTAGTTCTGAAATACAAGAATAAATTTAATTAACAATTTTACGGTGTAGATATATAGCCAGACACAAAGAAATAAAAAATTTTTTTTTCAACTTTTTGTTAAATGTACATAAATATAATTAAATATTTTAATAACAGCACACGAAGGGTTTTCACTTAATAGTTAAGTTTAACAATAAAAGGGAGAATGTTTTTAAATTTTTGTTATTGAAGTCTTTGCGTGCATTTTATCATACAGTTGGAATCAACTAATTTGCGTTGTGATTTTAATGTACAAACAAGAAAAAAGAAATGAAGAAAAATTTGGTGTGGAAAAACTTTTAAAAGAAATTAGGTTGCATGTTGTTGTTGCATTGAAATACACATTCAGCTCACGTACTACAGCGCTGTGTGTGTAAGACAACATAAAAACACACATATAACATACTTACATTCAGATATACACACGCATATTTAATCTACTTATTTAAAATAAAATATGCATATCAAAGTTATCACACACAATTTGCCAAAAGAATATGCAGGCAGAGTTTCTTTTTAATATTTAACTTTTCAAATTAGGCAATTTTCAACAGTTTCTTAAATATTTATTAAATTCTTATACCTGTACCAGTAAAAATTATAAATACTACTAAAGTTCTGTTCAAACAATAGAATGAACTTTATTTCAGTAAATTAATGAATCTGATTGCTTTATTTGAAATTACTTTCTTCTGTACGCTCTTTAAGATCAGTTGACAACAGAATAATATTTGAAAAATAATGAGACTTCTGTAATATTTTTTTTTTTTTCTTGAACCAGCAGTCAGGAGATGATCCCTACACATGCGGAGCATTGTCCTGGAACTAGGGGAATGGGATAGTAGGAGAAATGACAGGAGGTGAAGCTTCACTAACTTACAACACTGCTTTTATGCACGTTACTTGTTTTTGTAGCAGTGTTGTAACGTGTCTGATGTCAAGGAGACATTAAATTTTGAAGCTTCTTTTTTAGAAGACATTTTAGTAATTACAGTCGAACTTCTCTATAACGTAGCAGTTGGGGACCGTTAAATTTCTACGTTATAGAGAAAATTCGTTATAGAGAAAATTTTTACTACATTTTTTTTATGTAGAAAATATATTTATTAAGACAAAAAAAATTGTTTTTACATGAACACATTAATTTTTTTTTTATTAATACATACATATGTGACTAAATTGATGCAAAAAATCGATTGCTAAAAACTTTGCAATAGAGAGATTAGTTAGTGTGAAAAATTCTATTTAGGTCTTAAAAAATTGTACGTTACAGAGAGAACTTCGCTATAGGGAAGTTCGTTATAGGGAGATCAAAATGTATGAAAATACTCACAACAATGTTGTGTTCACGAATTTTATTTGTTATAGAGAAGATTTCGTTATAGAGAAGTTCGCCTGTATTTTACTTCGCCGATAAAGCTGAAGCCGTTACTGTTCAGTGACCAGTGACAATCCTTCGCCACTGAAAGCATCCGACAACAACTGATACAAATACACACAACTGTACATCGGAAATAATGGGAGACGTTTTTAAGAGTAAATTTATCAGTGAACGCCATGCGTATTTCGGCTAACATTCACAAACAATTTGTACATATTTTGCAATATCAATTCTGTAGTTCAATTCTTAATTTCCCACTTTCAGATATAAATTATGATTTTGCTGGAGAGTTTGAACAAACTCAGTTGCCTTTTCTATTTTTTTCGGTTGCCCCGGTATTCTAGTGAGTAGTGCGCTAGTTTATGGGTTTAGGAGTCTAGGTTCGATTCCTAGCAGAGACTCTGATCTGTACTTCTACAATATTGGAAAGTTTTTTTTAACTACAGGTATCAGAAGTAGGCTGGAACTTTTCTTTACCTTTATATCCTGCAACCTGCCACCAAATCAAATCGTTTAGTCTGATTGTGAATGTTAAGAAATTTACTCTTGAAATTGACCACTTGATTCCATGTCGCATTAGCAAGTAAGAAGTTTATGCGTTGGAAATGTCATTAGAAATGTGTATATACATATTTAATATTAAAGAAGCCAAACTATAAACAATTCCTTCGGCTTTAATCGATCTTCACAATAAACGTTCCTTGTAAAACTCAATTGAATCTGAAATACAACAGTCTACAATCTAAGAATTTTTAAACTTTCATATTCTTTTATTCACTTATTTTAGATATGAAATACTAAAGAGTTCGCACACATGTTGAAAATACTAAATTATTTCTGTCCTACTACTACTGTAGTGTAATCCTTAGATTACCAAGTTTCTTGTTAAATTATTTTTTAATCACTGCTGCAGCATATAATTTAGAATATTTTTATACCCATACGAGTGATGAATATAGTTCATATATAGTATACAAATGTCAGTGCAGTCTGACCCCTGATTGCATTATGTAAGAGGAAGAATTTTTCCGTAAGGATGAGCGGGTGTATTTGAATCCTTCATATGAACATATAAAAAAGGCGCACAGAGCAAAAATACTTTTAAAAGTATGTACAAAAAATTGTTTGTAAATTTTTGCCCTCTTTTGTTGCATGTAATAGAAAGAAGAAAAACAGAATGGAAATATGTACATTTCCTGTATCCTTAACAAAATTTATGCAGGTGTGTACAGAGAAAAATTTTACACATTTTGTATGCAAACATGTGAGCGTAGCATTTCACATGTCTGACATACTTTCTTCAAAGTAGCTGTTGCAACATGAGTTTTGCCTCAATATATTCCTCAGTAAATACGAGTAATAGATTTTAACCACCCGAAACCTCTCTGTGGGAGGAAAACAGCTATTTAAAATTTACTGCAAATTAATAAGGCTGGCTATTTCATATTGGATTACAAGACGTGAAAAATAAAAGGAAAATTAAAATATTCTTGAGTTGACTTAAGAGGTCTCAAGTAAACTTATAATTTAATCTGTTTCTAGGCATATTATAAATTGTTTAAAATAATTTTCCTTTAATAATTTAATTTAGCAAGTCAAGTCTAGGTATTCAATACAGTTGTTAAAATGTGTATGATTATTATTTAACAGTTTGTCACTTTTTAAAATTCAACGGAAAAAAGAAAATATTTTAACAAAAGAGAAAAATATTTAAAATATTTATTGTTAAAAAGTTTTTGCTGAACATCAACCATAACTTTTCACGTACTTTTTCAACAAGTAGATGATGAAAATAAATGTTCAAATCTAAAGAGTGCCAAATAAAAGATAAGAAAAGTTGAGCAGAATAAAGCATTGGTGTAGAGAAAAAACCACGATTAATGAAAAAGTACAATTTTCTGCGCACAAAATAATAAAATAAATGCTTTCTAAGAAAGTTTTATTCAAGCTACAAGTCTTTCATTCTTACGTTTGACTATTTTTTTACAATAAGAATCGCACACAACGAACTTAATTGGAAGAATTGGTGAGGTACATATATTTTTTCTGAGGATTTATTTTTGAGAATGAATAATCATTAAGAAAAATTCTTCTTCTTTGCCACTTTTGTTTAATGACTTACTCACCACCCAAAATTTTTTTTCAATACTAATTTAATAATATTTTAGTAAATTCCTAGAAATTATCCATTTTAAAGCAGCAAAATTTTTATTCGAAATTATTTGAGTTAGTGTTATCTAAATTTTCTGAAGCCTATAAGGATTCAAGCAAGTGAAGAAAATAAAATTGTTTGTTATATTTAAAGCTGTTACAATACAAGAACATTGTTTTAATGAACAAAACAAAAAATTCTCTAAAATTTTTATTACGAAAAAAAGAAACAGTTTACTTACCAAATTGCAGAAGGAGTTATGAAACTTTGTATAGTAAAAAAATAATATTTGCACACTGCTGATGTTATTGTTCTAAGGAAAAATTTGCTTTGAAGCAATTCCATTTAATTCCCTTGAAATTTTTAGTTTTCAACTGCATTTTACATACAAAAGGAACAAGTAAATGCAAATAAATTGTTATAGAATACTTTTAATTTTTACCTTTTCATATTTTGTTTTTCAAATAAAAGTTTAAAAAATATACTGTTTTTGCCATGACAATAATTCTTGAAGGTTTGAAAAAAATAACTGATTTGTAGAGCAGCTTGAAGTAAATTATAGTATATTCAAAATTATTTTTTCCCATTAGATTATGTACGTATTAATTTTTATTATTTTCATGTAAATATATGGTTGAAGTAGTCTGCACATTGACAACAAAACCAAAAATCCTGGGTTCAAACTAAATCATAAAAATATCCGCATTTTTCTTATGTGCAATAATGCGTTTTTGTGTCAGTTGTTGTTGGAAGGTTTCAGTGGCATAGTCACTGGTCACTGAACAGTACCGGCTTCAGCTGATAACAATGCCTACTAAAACTTTAGACTTCAGAGGCACTACAGCACTGCTAAAAACTGAAAACGTGAAAAAAACTGAGTTGTTAAATAGTGAACATTCACCCCCTTTCATTTTTTGTACTATCCGTTTTTTTCAGTTCCAGCGCAATCGCATGCGTAGGAGTCATCTCGTGAGTGGTGGTCGCAGTTAAAAAAACAAACAAAAAATACATTATGATATTGCGATATCATTAGTAATCCTGTGGTTAAGTATAAGGCAATATTCCCAAAGGTGTTAAGTTTGCTAAGAAAGCTAAGGAAGTCGATGACTCCTATGTGCAGCACTGGTGGGTTAAATTCTTTTTTTTTTGTGAGCTACATGTCTGCAGTTAAATGTTTTTGATATTTTGTAAAGCAGACTTACTCTGCGTCTCAACTGTTATATAGTAGACGCATTAATTTTTAAACTAAAGGACATTTTATTTATTATCCCGACAAAAATTATGCAATGCAGTAAGTGGGTTTATAAGGAAATATTGGGGTATCATTCGGTTACAATCCTTCCAATGTTCCACTTTGCAGCATTTAATTTTTTTTTAATCTTAATCTCTCAGGAGATGGCGCCTATATATGCGATGCATTGTGCCGGAACTAGAGGAAAACAAGAGGATGACAGAAGGTGAAGCTTCACTCCCTTTCAACTCTGCTTTTGCACGTTCTTTCTTTTTCTACTGGATAATATTTCTAGCACTATATATTCGCAAAAATTTACCTATTAGGCCAAAAGACACGTCTGTACTTTTATGATATGAACATTTTTCTTAGTAGTTTTAAATTGTTTTTGCCAAAGATCGCCAGATACTAAATGCCCGAAAATTTCTTACAATACAATATACAATACTATATATATGAAGGTGGCGATGGTCGAATTAGTCTGCACGTTGACTATAAATCGAAAAAGTTTCCTGGGGGCAACCCCTGTTTCAGACTCATAAAAACATTTCGCATTTTTTCTGTTGTGCATTTGTGTGTCTTTGCGTTAGTTGTTGTCGAAGGGTTTCTGTGGCGAAGGCATAGTGACTGTGTAATGAACAACACAAGTCGATTGCTAAATCTGTACTGACTTTATTTATAATTCAGTTGTCAGTAATAAAGAAGAAGTATAGTAAAGAGGAGATGCCAAGAAGAATATAAACAGAGTTGTCTGATTCAACCTGACATCCCCCCGTTTGTAAAAATGTTTACTTATATTAGGAAATAGGTATATGAAGTTCTATGGGCTGTATCTCATTGGTTGCTTTATGGGTCGACCATAACGTGAAACTCTGACTTCAGGCCGAGGTGGGGTGGCCATACCATCTGGCGATAGGGTGGTACTGTTATTGAGATCTGGTGGTTCGTTTTCCTGACAAGCTTGTAATGCGTCGGGTATGCTGGCTACTACTGTCTTTTCAACTGGTATTGTTGCTTTTGTCTTTTGAATGTGAATTGAATTTCTTCTTACTAGTTTCCCATCATCGGTGCGTATATAAAATGAGCGAGGTGCGGTTTCTTGCGTTTTTTCAATAGTTCCGGTTTCCCAGTGGCGATGTCCTTTTTGAACTCGCACGCGATCATCGATTTGAATGTGTTGTGGTTGTTTTGTATGTTTATCGAAATAAGTCTTGTTTTTTTTTCTGGTTTTGTTCATATTGTGTTGTACATTTGTTATTATCTTAGGTGTTAGGACGTCTTTAGATGCAGGTATTGTGCTTCGAGTTATTCTGCTCATCAGTCTTTGGTTAGGCGATTGCAACTCTTCGTTCCTTGGCGTATTTCTGTAGTTAAGCAGTGCTAGATAGATATCACTATTGTCTTTCGAACACTTTTTTAACATTGCTTTTGCTGTTTGCACATATCTTTCAGCAAGTCCATTTGACCTGGGGTAGTACGGGCTAGACGTTTTGTGATGAATATCCCATGATTTAGTGAAATTGGAGAAATCTTTTGAGCAGAATTGTGGTCCGTTATCGGATTCTAAAATTCGTGGAATTCCATGTACTGCAAACCAAGTTTTTAATTGTTTAATTACCTCAAATGATGTCGAATGCTGCAGGAGCGCGAAATCCATGAACCCCGAGTAGCTGTCAGCTATTAACAAATAATTATTGTTTTGAAAGTAAAATATGTCTGTTGATACAATCTCCCAGGGTAGGCATGGTATGGGCTTAATGATCAGTGGTTCTTTTTGCTTTGAGGGTTGATACGATTGGCAAATTGGACATTTTTCAATGAACTTTTTGATCTCATTGTTCATTCCGATCCAAAATACTATTGATCTTGCCCTGTTTACACTACGTTGTATACCTTGATGACCGGCGTGAATCTTTTTTATAATTTCAGTTTGAAGCGTTTTCGGTATTATTATTTTTGTTGATTTGTATAAAATGCCTTTATCGTATGTAATTTCTTCGCGAAAATTCCAATATTGTCTTATTTCTTTTGGTAGGTCTGTTATTGCTGTCGGCCAACCATTAAGTGCAAATTCTATTAATAATCGTAGTGTTGAGTCTTGTTTTGTTTCATTTATTATCTTCTCCTCTGTATTTTTGGCAATTGTTGCTACTGAATGCACTTCTATGTCCTCTTTTTCACGAAGGGGTTCTTTATTTTCACAGTCTCTGCTTAATGTGTCTGCTAGTTTGATCTCTGTTCCTTTTCTATATAAGACCTTTGGGGAGTAATGCAAAACGTGTAATAAAATGGTTTGTAGTCTCTGAGAGGCTGAATGGAGAGGTTTTTTGAAAATTGTCTCGAGAGGCTTGTGGTCGGTTTCTATAACTAATTTTTTCCCGTATATGTATTCGTGAAATTTTTCACAAGCGAAGCGGATGGCTGTTGCCTCTTTCTCAATTTGCGCATAATTTTGCTGCGATTTTGATAGTGCTCTGGAGGCGTATGCTACAGGCTGCTCATTTTGCAGCAAGGCTGCACCTAAGCTTGATTTGCTTGCATCTACTTGGAGTTTTACATCCAGATTTGGATCATAATAGCGTAGCAAGGGTGTAGAAGAGAATGCTATTTTTAGGTTTTTGAATGCAGATTCATGCTGAGGCGACCAGACCCACTCTGGTCGCCTCAGCCGCAGTTCACGGAGAGGAGCAGTAATTTCCGATAAATTGGGAATAAATTTACACAAGTATGTAGCCATGCCCAGAACTCTTTGGAGTTGAGTGCGATTTTCTGGTTTTTTAAGCTGATTAATGGCTGCAATTTTTTCCGGGTCAGCGGCGATTCCCTCTGAGTTTAAAATATGACCTAAAAATTTGACCTTATTTACGTTAAATATGCACTTATCTTTGTTTAATTTCAGACCTGAATTTGATAACTTTTTGATAACTTTCTCTGTTTGATTTTTCAGCTTCTCTCTTGTTTCAGCGTGAATCAGTATATCATCCATCGAAACCTCTGTATTATCGATGTCTTCCAATAACTGTGACATCAATTGTTGGTATACTTCAGGAGCTGATGCTAGGCCAAATGGTAAACGAAGATATGAATAACGACCCCATGGTGTAGCCATTGTTAGATATTTTTGAGTACGCTTCGTTAGCTCAATTTGCCAAAATCCTTTTTTGCAATCTAATAACGTAAACCATTTTGAATTTTGTATGTTAGCCGTTATTTCGTCGAGTGTTTTTAATGGATGATAGCGCCGTTGTATGTTTTTATTTATGTCAGTAGGGTCAATGCATACACGAATCTTACCTTTTTGTTTAACAACTACCATTGGTGATACAGCTGGTGTTATTTCATTAGTTCTTTTCAGCACTCCTAGTTTTACCATGGCATCAATCTCTTTTTTTACAGTGGCTTTTAAAGCATGAGGTATTCGTCGTGGAGCATAATGCTCAAAGGTAGGGTTTTCTATCAAATCTATGTCGTATACAAAATTTTTCACCTTTCCCAGTCCCTCAAAAATATTAGAGTCGAACTTTACTTCATTAACCCTGACGATAAGTTTAAAACGTTCACAATCTTCTTTGCCCAGAAGTGGTTGTAGATTTTGAAAGTCTTCAACAACTAGAAATTTTGTCTCATAAAGCTTATCTCTGACGATGCATGTTAGAGTAATCTCTCCGCAAATGTCAATTTTGCCACCACCAAAAGCGATTAATTTATTTTTACTGTTTTTCATTGTTTGCAAATGTTTTTTGTTGACGAAACTTAATGGGATAATATTTCCGTCCGCTGCCGAATCAAGTTTAAATGTTACTTTTTTGTCATCTATGATTATTTCTTCATACCAGTTTTTATTGTCATCTTTGGTGGTTTCTGATGTTTTTACCATCAGAACGAATAAATCGCTGTCGACGTCAGAGTCGACATCTTCTCTCTGCTGTAATGTATTTACGTGTCTTAGATTGTGCTTTTTATTTTTGAGACAAAATTTAGCGAAGTGCCCCCTCTGCAGACAATTTCTACATTTGTTATTGTATGCTGGGCAATTACGACTTTCGTGATTATTACCACATCGTTTGCAGTCATATGAAGAAACATTTTTCTCATATTTTTTAAAAGTTTGTGGTTTTGCATATTTTCTTATTGCTTCTATTTTAAATTCTTCTGTTTTATGCAGTTCTTTTAGTTGTTGCGTCGCCATTTCACTGGCTTTACAAATTTTTATTGCTTTTTCTAGATCAATATCGTCTTGGGAGAGTAACTTTTCTCTAACTGTATCGCTTCCAATACCAACCACAATTTTGTCTTTTAAGAGAGAATCTTCAATACTTCCAAAATCACATTTTTTTGCTTGGTTTTTTATTTTAATATAGAATTCTTCAAATGTTTCTCCTTCGTTTTGACAAAGTGTATTAAATTTATATCTTTCAAAAGTAACACTGATTTTTGGGGCAAAATATTCTTCGAACTTTTTCTGTATTGTTTTAACATTTTTTTGTTCATCAGATGATAACGAGAAAGAGTTGAAAATGTTGATTGCATCAGCCCCAATGGACGACATAAATGTCGCGACTTGTATTTCTGCGGATTTTTTGTCCATTTGTACCGCTGTCGAAAACCAATTATATTGCTGAATCCAATTTTTCCATGATGTTGATAAATTGTTTCCATTTATTTGTAAAGGGTTGGGTGGTTTAATATAAGATGATGACGATGCCGCAACCGGTTGTTCATTATCACCAGCCATGTTGGAATAGTGATTTTTTTTAGTTTTACTATTTAATTACTTAGATCCCACTTCTGACACCATGTAATGAACAACACAAGTCGATTGCTAAATCTGTACTGACTTTACTTATAATTCAGTTGTCAGTAATAAAGAAGAAGTATAGTAAAGAGGAGATGCCAAGAAGAATATAAACAGAGTTGTCTGATTCAACCTGACAGACTGGTCACTGAACAGTAACGGCTTCAGCTATATCCAATCCACAAGCAAATCAGAACGCCCTCTTTCGTCGGTATTGTGTAGCACCGGCGAAGTAAAATAAATACTAAAAATTGCTACTAAAACGAAGCTTCATAATTTTAATACGTCTCCTTGACATCAGAGACGCTACAACACTGCTGTTAAAACAAATAACGTGCAAAAGCAGTGTTGTACTTAAAAATAAACTATTTGCGGAATCTTCTACTTCCATAAAATATAAGTTATGTTTGAGTACTTCATTTAAATATATGAAATACTTACAGCACAAAATGGTGTAAGCCCCTGTTTAAAAAATCCGATCACGCAAGAATTGTGTAAGCCACAAATGCATTAAAATATTAGTTTTTGGTAGCTTTAGGCACAGATGTAACCAGATATAGCATAAGTGACTTTTGAAAAGTGGCCATATCATATTGCACTTAACCCTTAGGTATGAAGAGCAAAAATATACGTGGCATCTTCATAAGCAATGGGTTAGTCATGCAATTCATGCAAATGACGCAAAAACAAAGGAATAGCTGCCAAATAATCCGCCAAAAACAGCAAATTCCAAAATTTTTGCGCCCATTTGCAATAATTTCTATGACAATTAAATTGTAAATAAAATATTTTCTTAATCCTTTCATACAAAAGAGACAACAATATAAAAACAGATTTGTTGTCTCTATACGACGAAGGGGTTAAATTTGTGCTACCATTAGGATGCCAATGTGTTGCCATTTTGACATTTGGAAGTACCAACGGTGACAGTTTTATGGTCGTGTTCTATCTGGTTATAATCTGTGGCTTTACAGTAAAGAAAACACTATTATTGTTCAAAAAACGTACGGCGTAAGTGACTTTGTTTCGTCGTACAAATTTGAGACGCTTATTTGTTTCTGGTAAAAATTATGCAAAAAAGAATTTTCGATTTTTTTTTAAAAGATTAGTAAATAAATTTCCATGAAAAATCAGTTATTATACATTTTTTACGTCCAAAAAAAACGTTTATGAATTTAAATTGAATAATAATTCATGAAGCAGCTGACAATTCTGTAATTTGAAAGTTTGGCATATTTTAGTTTTGAATAGTTAGTCATCTCTGATAGCACGTATTTATTTGAACATATTTTTAAAATAAAAACTCACATTCAAAGCCATTGACTCGCTTACATAACCCGTCATTATAGTCATTTCAGCATTTTCACTGTTAGATTTAATATTTTCTTTCGTTAAGCCGATGTTACACGCATTAATATCCGCGGCAATATTTGTATTTGTGTGCGTTACTGTCCAAAAAACAGTCACACATAGACGGAAGACGTAAGAAAACATTCTACCTTTTTTGAAATTTTCTAAAATGTTTTTTTAACAGAAATTGTAAAAATTAAATTATTTATTATAAATTTTTTTGGGTGTAGCGAAGAACTACGTATTTTAACAATCAACTCGATTAAACTTGTCTCAGGTTTTTTTTATTTTAATGTAAAATTTTAAATATATATAAATAAAAATCGGATAATCATCTGTATGTTCTCTATTCCAACATTATTTCGTGGCAACACTGTTCGTCAAAATAAGATTTTTTTTTTGCATGTAGAAATGCTCAAAAAGCAATGCTACTCTTTCGCATGAATGTATATATTTATAAAAACAGCAAAAAAGAATGAGGAGGTTTGGATTCTAAAAAATTGTTTTTAAAAACTGGCACCATGAGTTTATGAGTACTAAGAATGTATTTGTTTCATCATACCGTATAGATATATGGTAAAATTTCTTTAGATGGATTGCTAAAAAGGGTCGTTACACGACTTGTGTTAGTGTATTTGATAGTATTAGTGGGAAAATTGTGGTAAGATTTAGTCAAGATAAGTTATAACAAACTCAGCGGTTTTGATGGGTGAGGTGACTGAGTAGATGGATGGCGTTTTGGTGAAGTTTGATGGTGCTTTTTATTGCATATTTTGAACATACCTGGAGCTAATTAGTGGGTCCAAATGGTATTTAAAGTAAGTAGTCCACCTAGTTACATACACGGACTAAATTTCATTAAAATTGTTCCAGTCTTTTCGAAGTTATGGAAGTTTTTATACTAAAATTTCAAGTAAAAAAACGAGGTGGTCGTGGATCTTCGGCTGTAGCTCGGAAACTATTCAACCGATTTTCCCGAATTTCAATCCGAAGAGATTCACGTCTACTACTGACCGATTGATACAAAACGAATTTTATGATATGATTAATTTGGCCAGACGGACGGAAGAACAGACGGACATGGCTCTATAAACTTCTCTATTCATAACATTTCTGAAAATACATATATAAATTTTTCTTCTGAGAGGAATATTAAAGAAGTCTCACAATGAATGACAAACTTATATATACCCTTTACACTTAAAGTGAAGGGTATAATAAGACACAAATTTATTCAATGCCTGTTTGTATTTATCTTATTTTATTATTAAAAAAGTCTCAATCGCCTATTACGCCTGTTGTTTGTTCTGATGGAACTAGAGCAAAGCGTGTTCTTGATGTTACTATTCCCATATTCATTGCGTTAGATTAGTGTGTTAATTAAGTTTTTTCAAAAATATCTCAATACTTGTTAAATTTTCAATAAGGGAAATATGTATAGAAAATCTTTGAATAGGTGATGCCAAAATCCCATAGAGTGAATGGAAAGGAAATGTTAAAATCTGAGCAAAACTTTTAAATCATTTGAATTGTAGTCAGTAAGAATAGTATTGTATTTTTATATCATAAACTCCCTCAGCATTTTATACTGCACAGAAACAAATACAGTACTAATATGCATGCTTGAGGGTGGCAATGTCTGCACGTTGACTAAAAACCAAAAACCGACCTGGGTTCAACCCCAGTTTCAGACTAAAATTATAAAAAAAAAAACATTTCGCATTTTTCTGATGTGCATTAGTGTGTCTTTGTGTGTCACTTGTTCTCGGAAGGTTTTAGTGGCGAAGGCATAGTCACTGGTCACTGAGCAGTAATGGCTTCAGCTGCAATCAATCCACAGGCACATCAAAATGCCCTACTTCGTCGATATTGTGTAGAACCGGCGAAGTAAAATAATAATAAAAATGACTACTAAACCGAAGCTTCGGCACTGGTTACAAAAGCAGAGCTGTAAAATAATTAATTAAGCTTCTCCTCCTGTCGTTTCTCTAACTGCCGCTTCCTATAGTTCCAGCGCAATGCATCGCATGTGTGGGTGTCATCTACTGAGTGCTGGTCCCAGATTAAAAAAAAATACTGAAAATTTCCATTTATTTCAAATAAATGAAGAAACACTATAAACTTTATTATTTATTAAGGCAAGTGAAAGTATGAATTAGAAAACATGAATTAAAAGTACAATGACATTTGCAGTTAAAACTGCAACTCTTATTAATGAAAGCGGAAGTGCAAAAAGAACTAATAATATATTTTTTTGGGTCAAGAAAACCTACAGTCTATCAAACAAGCACATCAAAGGATAATATCTTTTCACTTTCAAAACTTAGTTTCTCATACTCTAAGTTTCTCTGTGATATCATTAAACAAATTAAATTGAAACAATTTGTCAAGATGTTTGTTGCGTTAAATTTGTAAGAACTTTATAAGAGAATAACAATTCTTCTCAATTGTTATTTGCTATTTTTTCTTCTTTGGAATTGTATAAATTAAATTCTTGGTTATATTTTTTATAGCAGTATTATCTTTATAAAAGTATTTACTACTACTCAGAAGCTATAAAATATTGTGGAAAGAGGAATTTTCTTCTGCAGCAAGTAGTTTTGAAGAAGAAAACTAACGAAAGAAAACTTATTAGCACTTTTACAAAGACTAATTAATAATAAAAAGAGGTCTTAAAAAAAATTAGAAAACAACATTTTTCTTAGGTGTGATTTTCTACAATAAAAATTCTTTACACGAAATAGAAAATTTATAATATCGAATAAGGACATTTTAAAAATCCTCTGATGACAGTTTCTTTATACAGATATTTCAAACAAATTCTACATTGGATGTTTTTTTAATTATTTCCAAAAAATAATGGCGATGTCCTTTTAAATACGAACACTAGAAAAACTTGCTTCACATTAATTGAACAGGGCATAAATTTAAAAAACTCTAGAAATATATGTATGTTGATTAAGTTGTTATAGTAAATTTTTGACATTCGAATACAATTTTGACATTAAAAACCTCATTTTAATTTATTTTTATTTCAAATAGACAAGATGTTTAAATTGTGAATAAAATATCGGAAGGATTACCAACTTTTATTCATTCGACATAAAATTGAATAATAGCTAAATATTTTTACAGAGTTCATGTTCGTGTTTTGACATTTATAACGTACTGTACTGTTTGATGTGACCTAGAAAGCTAACATTGTAATAATGTAAATAAATTACATATTTAACTTTTTCAATTACCGAATTCCGTTGCTGTTATTAACCAACGCATTAGCAGACCGTTATGTTTAGATATCAGAAACGCTCTGAAAAATATTCGAGAATAGCTAAATATAAAAACATATGATCTAATGGAACTACACTGCGCTTCGAAAGGCCGTAATTGTGAAATGAAATAAACCCCTATGTTGCGCCTATTTAAAAAATTACCACAATATCTTCTGAATAAAAATTTATATATGTTTAGAAATGTTATGAATAGAGAAGTTTATAGAGCCATGTCCAGGTGTCTGTGTGTCCGTTGAAATGCCGTTTTTGGAAAGTAGTAGACCTGAATCTCAGGCTATTTAAATTCAGGCAACTCGGTTGTATAGTTTCCGAACTATAGCCGAAGAACCACGACCACTTCATTTTTTTACTTGAAATTTTAGTAAAAAAATTTCCATAACATCGAAAGAAAACAGATTATTAAACTCTATGTTTTTATGAATATGTCCAAATCTTTTTTTAATCTTGGACCAGCACTCAAGGGATGACACATGCGATGCAATGTGCTGGAACTAGAGGAAAGGAATAGTTAGAAACATTACACTAGCTTACAAATCTTCATTTGTACGTTCCTTGTTTAAGGCAGTGTGGAAGCGCCTGTGATCTCAAGGAGGCGTATTAAATTTTGAGGCTTCGTTTTAGTAGCCAATTTAAGTAATTATTTTATTTCGCCGATGCTACACAACACCGGTGAAAGAGGGCGCTCTCATGTCTTTGTGGATTGCTAACAGCTGAAGCCGGTACTGTTCAGTGACCAGTGACCAGTGACTATGCCTTCGCCACTGAAACCGTCCGACAACAACTGACACAAAAACAAACTAATCACATCACATCAGAAAAAATTATGAGATATTTTCAGGATTTACTCTGAAACTAGATATAAGCATCCAAAATATATATGTATATACATGTTGGTGTCTGACATGATATTGTAGCAATCATTAACGTCAACAGCAGAAAAATTATACGTACGTCAACAGCAGCATACCCGGGTATGCACATAGAGTTTATATGGAAATTGTTTGCGTTTTAAAGATTCTTTGTTGCTAAGTGTGTTTGTTTTACGTTGGCTATTGTGTTTTTGAATATTTTGATAACTGTTTTTGTTTTTGCTTGTGAGTTTTGTTTTTTGCATTGACCATTAGACAGGGCATCATTCAAATAAGTTCTAATAAGATTTTCAGTCGTTACTTTTAGCTGGTGATATATGTAGGTGCATAGTTTTCGCGCAATAAAAAAATTTATATACGCAAAAATTACAGACGGTGACTGGCTAACTCGACGACAATTTAGTTCACTGGGTTATGAACACAGAGAAGAATACATTCGTAAGAGATAAGAGGAATTAGTAGCAGAATATAGTGATGATGAGCCATTAGCATCTGAGGGATTCTGGATGATAATGAAATTAATACGACATCAGATTAATCTGATGTAGAGCCAATTCAATTACCAGAATATAACCCGGAAGATGAAAGTGAATCTGATGAATAACTTGGTGATACTAAAGATTTGTGGAAAATTACCTCACTTCCATTGTACCGTGCTTCTATGAGTGTAAGAATATTTTGGAAAATAAGTCGTTTTATACGTTTTGATAACGGAAATACGCGCCAGCAACGCAAGCAAACCGACAAAGCAGCAGTGATATCAGACTTTTTTTTTGATGCTCAACAGCAATTTACACACCAATTATGTTGCAGGCGCTAACGCCACAGTTGCTGAGCAATTGTATCCCTTCCGTGGAGGTACTGGTTTTACGCAATATATTCCGTCAAAACCTGCCAAATATGGAGTAAAAGTGTGGTGGGTATGCGACTCCATTTCATCTTATCCGATGAAGGGACAAATCTACACGGGAATGGCGGCGTCCGGTGAAAGAGAAAAAAATGTTGGAGAAAGAGTGGTGAAAGATTTGTGCGTCAATCTCTTCAGCGGAAGTAGGAGAAATATTGTATGTGACAGTTTATTCACTAGTTATAACTTGGCAAAGAGTTTGATGATAGATAGCAATTTGTCGATGTTGGGTACTGTGAATAAGAGGCGGTTATTTGTGCCATCACAGTTTTCTCAATCGAAGGGACGTGCAGTGGAATCCACTATATTTGGTTTCTGCAAAAACATTTCTATGCGCTCCTTTCAACAGAGCATTATACCACCGAAGTACAAGGTCCAAAAAAAAAGCCAGTAATGATATTGGAATATAATAAAAATAAAGGTGGCGTTGATTGCATGGACAAATGCCTGGCAGAATATTCTACAAAACGTCGAACAAATAGATGGCCTTTGGCTTTTTTTTTATAATATATTATGTTATGATATAATAATTTGTGTCATGTTAGTTATGTTCTCTTTTGGTTCTGTTTTGTTTGCAAAATAAAATTTTGTTTGAAATTATATCAAAATATTTGCATGTTTTTTCCTATACATACCCAGGTATGCAGCTGTTGAGGTAAAGGGTATATATCGAAATATGATAGTCCAAGTTGTCCAATTCCACTCAGATCTGTGTATATAATGTAAAACACTTTTTTTTAGGATATCATGAAATCTCAGATAATTCTGATAACTACTTTCGAAGATATATCGATTTTAAAACGCAAAACATACCCGGGTATGTTGCTGTTGACATAAAGGTTAATGCTTCTCGCTTTTATTTTAAAAACGATAGAGCAATATAATGCAAAGTACATACATAAGTATGTATGTATGGTCGAGACTAACGTGTACGTTTTTGTTCAACTACGAACGCATTTGTCATTCGTAGAAAATTTCTTGCACGGAAGAAACTGTTTTGCGACCTGATTATTTTTGTTAGAAAATGTGTAAAAAAATTAACAATTCAGAGAAAGATTAGTTTCAGTTATTGTTTCTTGTTTCTGCCATACCTAAATGAATTTGTTCTTTGTTTTTGGCTCTTTGCTGATTATTTTTGTTATCTTAGTCGTGATTTACACACATCTAGTTTAACTGATCAGTTTTAATTAAATTTTCTTTTGAACCTGCGTTCACGTTCATACACAAAAACATTTTCCCGTCAAGTTCCACTTGTTTTACAATACTACGGTTAAGGAAAGAATATAGAAAGCAACAAAAAAGAAAAGAGAAAGAAACGAACTTGCCGAGTACCCCTTTCCATTCTCTCTCAAACTTGATGTGTGTGAATCATGAGTATCATGAGTATGGCTTTGTCAACTTGACCTATACATATTTGTATGAATTACAGAGTTAACTCAGTTCACGACAACGACCGGCTCACATCGCTAACCAACTCTACTGAAGTGTTCAAATTAAATTTAGAAAATATTTCGAAACAAAGTAATTGCAAAATGTCGGCAAATAACTCGGAAGTTGATGATATATACTTAGGAGGTAAAATTCGTTTTGTGTGATCATTTGAATTTTTTAATATTATTTTATTTATTGTTTTGCTCCAGATTTGCTTTCACTCCAAATGGGTAAACTTTGCATAAATGAGCACTTATCTGATGTAGCATTTATTGTGGAAAACCAAACTATTCCGGCACACCGTGTTATATTGGCTGCCAGAAGTGAATACTTTCGTGCCTTCTTTTTTGGCGGCTTATCAGAATCCAAGCAGTCTGTAATAAATCTTAATGTTCCAGTGGATGCTTTTAAAGCATTATTGCGATATATATATTCTGGACACTTACCGTTGACACAAATGGATGAAGATGTCATAGTAGACACATTTAGTTTGGCCGATCAATTTCGTGTTTCAGAATTAGCGTTACCTATATCGGATTATCTAGCGAACAATTTAGCATTAACTAATGTTTGTGCCATTTTGGATGCAGCACGACTTTATAATTTGGATGAATTGACAAAAGTTTGTTTACAATTCATGGATCGCAATTCTGAAAATATATTGCAGCATGAGTCTTTTACGAATTTATCAAAGGTAGAAAAAATGAATTTATATTTTTTGAAAGTGATATTACATTATGTACACATACATACATACATTTATAATTTAGGAATCGCTGGAAGAAGTCTTGAGACGTGATACTTTTTTCGCTCCTGAAGTTCAGATTTTTTTAACCGTCCAGAAATGGTGTAAACAGAATGAAAATATTGATATTCAAGTAAGTGGAAAAACATATGAATTTATATTGTATGCAGACATACTTGTGTTTTTAACAAGGTATAGGTATAGTTATAAAGCGTTATTTTTAAAATATATGGACTAATTAAGAAAAATTATAATCTAAGGTACCTAAATGTGCAAAGTTATAGCCAAAATTTATTTTTTTTTCCACACAGAAATAAATTTTAAATTAAATATTTAAATGTGAAGACAATCGTGGTTTTTGACAAAAATACAAAGAACGGCCGGCAACGCCAAGCTATCCTAAGTTTTCACATTCTGCTTGACGATATTTCTTGTTATTGAAAAGCCTTTTTCGTTATCTGCGCAATATGGTTTTAATGTTTTTGTATTTTACAAGTTTTATAATTAAATTTTTTTCAAAGGGAGAAATTTTTTTTTCTTCTTTTTTCTGTCTTGGACCAGCACTCAGGGGATGACCCCTACACATACGATGCATTGTGCTGGAACTTGGAAATGAGGTTAAGGGAAGAAGGTTAGAGGGAGTAGTGTTTATAGACATTTGATTTGAATTGTCCCACGTCATAAGTGACAGGAAAGAATTCGGCAGGGAGTTTGATCCACATACGCGATGTTCAGTCGAAAAATGAGTTGTCCCTGTAATGCGTAGTACGGTTCGCTGCCAAGTTGACCGCAAATGGATCCGCTCTTAATGATGAACGCGTCGTGCGCATAAATGAACAGATCCCATTATAGTAACGATAGAACAACGAAACGCACTCCACGTTGCGACGATGCTCAAGAGAGTTAATAGAGTTGGCTCCCCTACTGTCTTCTACGAGTTTCTTCGCTCTCTCATGTACACGGTCGAGTAACTTCAAAAAACATAGATACATAGATAGATATGTACATATTTGAATAAAAACTCAATGATTAATATTTCAAAACTTTTTAGCACTTCCTTACACAATTAATTTCTTTATTTACAGTCTGTCCTTTCGCTTGTGCGCTTTCCTCTGATGAATGTTGAACAACTATTGCAAATAGTTCGCCCAACGGGTATATTAGAATGCAAAGAAATACTAGACGCAATACAAGAACAAACTTTATCTAAAAATTTACCGTTCCGGGCTCCATTATGTCCTGAGGAAAATGTGGCTACTTCAAAATTTGGTTCGCGTACCATTCAGGGTATATGCCCTGCTGCGCTCTTAAATGGCAATGTTACCAGTTGCAAGGAAAATTGCTTTACGTATCACTATATTACCGATGCCAACGATAGTGGTATAACTGTAGAGTTGGGCACTCCTTGCATTATAAATCATATAAAAGTCTTATTGTTGGATCGTGATAATCGCTCCTATTCATATTTTATTGAAGTCTCTGTGAATCAAATACAATGGGACCGTGTGATTGACTATTCTCAGTATTTGTGTCGATCACGGCAATTTTTATATTTTCAACCTCGTCCTGTGCGTTACATCAAATTGGTAGGCACTCATAATACAGTTAATAAAGTATTCCACGCAGTTACTTTGGAAGCAATGTACACTATAAATTTTCCAAAGGTTATCGAAGGCCTTGTGGTACCCACATATAATGTTTCCACTATTGAAATGAGTGCGGTAGTAGCAGATGGTAAAAGTAATGCTTTAATAAATGGCAACTATATTGATTATGATGGGGATTCGGGTTATACTTGGCATAAATTGGATAGTGGTGGAATTTTAGTACGTTTGGGTGAGAAACCACTTTATATGATATTCCAAATTAAGAACTTTATCATTTCTTTAAAGCACAACCGTACATAATTGGGTCAATGAGTTTATTGTTGTGGGATTTAGATGATCGTCATTACAGTTTCTATATTGAAACGTCAGTTAATAAAAAAGATTGGGTTATGGTAGTTGACAAGCGGAATGAAACAGTCAGATCTTGGCAAAACGTTGCTTTCATTCCATTACCAGTGTTGTTTATACGCATTGTTGGTACGCGTAATACAGTCAATGAAGACTTTCGCTGCGTCCATTTAGAATGTCCGTCGCAGGATCCTGATTTTAAACAACGTGATGGTGCAGAAGAAAAGGAAGAGTGCCTATAATGAATCGGAATTCAGCGGGCGAAGCACCCATACCAGAAATCAACCGATCCAAGTAGAAACATCTGTACTCCTTCAAATCGACACTAATTCTTTAGAATATAATAAATCAAAAAAATTTAATTTTAGAAATATTTTGTTAGTTGAAGTTAAGTTTCAAATGGAGACAATTGAAACGATCTTTCAGCAATAAGAAAATGAAGCAAATTGGTGATTAAATATTATATGTCCCTCTGTTGTAAAATGTAAATATAAATAATATATATATGTAATATGATTAATATGATACCGCAGGCATTTACAGTAGACATTTATTGTGGGACCATGTTGAAACTAATACTGGATGCAGGATAAAACAATTAATTATTTTTTTAAATGAAATATTTTATTTTGCGTGCTGTAGCATCTACATACGAATGTATGCATTTTTAACACGACAAAATGAGGCAGCTGTCAAAACCGTCTCTACCCACCCATCAAAAGCGAAAAAAATGTTGGCTATTCAGTTGGAGCAAAGAGGCATCAAACAGTACAGTACGTTATAAATATCAAAACACAACCAATTTATATTATTTTATCTTTGCCCCAATACATAAATATGGTATCTGCCATTACATGTGCCATGAAAATTTAATTTTCTTGGGAACTTGTTGTTAAAGTAAATATAAAAAAGACGAATTGAACTCTGTAAAAATATTTTTTTTTTAATCTTGGACAATCACTCAGGGGATGACACATGCGATGCAATGTGCTGGAACTAGAGGAAAGGGATAGTTAGAAAAATTACAGTATCTTACAACCCTTCTTTTGCACGTTCTTTGTTTAAGGCAGTGTTGAAGCGCCTCTCATCTAAAGGAGGCATATTAAATTTTGAAGCTTCGTTTTAGTAGCCAATTTAAGTAATTATTTTACTTCGCCGATGCTACACAATACCGATGAAGGAGGGCGCTCTCATGTGTTTGTGGATTGCTAACAGCTGAAGCCGGTACTGTTCAGTGACCAGTGACTATGCCTTCGCCACTGAAACCTTCCGACAACAACTGACACACAAAGACACACTAATGCAACATCAGAAAAATGCGAGATGTTTATTTTTAATTTAAAATTTTTGGTCTGAAACTGGGGTTGAACCCACGTCTGGTTTTTGGTTGTGTAGTCAACGTGCAGACTACCATCCATCGTGTCATCGCCACCCTCAACTACGTTCAACTACGAACGCATTTGTCATTCGTAGAAAATTACTTCTACGGGAGGAACTGTTTTGCGACCTGATTGTTTTTTTTAGAAAATGTGTAAAACAATTAACAATTCAAAGAAAGATTAGTTTCAGTTATTGTTTCTTGTTTCTGCCATACCTAAATGAATTTGTTCTTTGTTTTTGGCTCTTTGCTGACTATTTTTGTTGGCTAAAGGCCCGTTCAGACTATTATACTTTGTATTAATACTTGTCAAAAATTCAAGTGGGATAGTGTGAACGCAAAATGTTATGAAAACCACAAGTATTACGATAAAAAATTGACATCCCATAATACATTCTCATTTTTTGAGAATTTTCTAAAGGATAATACTTTTCATCTGATTAAAATTTACAAGCCAACAATTCCGCCGCCGGTGGCGTGCCGTCAATTTTTTGTTATTTTTTTCTTCATATAAAGGCCCAACATTTTTAAAATTTTAATGGCATAGAAATATATTTCGTCTTAAAAGCTTTTTTAATATTATTCATTTGATTTATTTCCTTTATCTAAATCGAATATTTTAACTGCTGCATACTTTCAAGAGCCGGCACGTTAGCCATCTACGTAAAAAAACCTGCCGCCGTTAGCCAATAATAATAATTCAATATGCGCATGTTGCTTGTGTTTCTTTATTATAGCTAAAGCCATCAAAACTCCCACAAATTTACATCTATTTCTTTTTTGAAATAACATGACTTTTCCTTTTTTTTTTAATTTTAAAACACTTTTGTTTATTAAAAATTGTTATCTCAACTTCTGTTTTTTTTTTGTATTTTCTCTCTATTTCAAGTGTGATGGTGTGAATACAAAATGTCAGTTTACGTTAGATTTTTTGACAGTCGCAATAAATGTACTTAGATTTCTGTATCGTAAAACGTGATGAAAGTCTTAATACTTGTATAATAGTCTGAACGGGCCTTTAGTGGTGATTCACACACATCAAGTTTAGCTGATCAGTTTTAGTTAAATTTTCTTTTGACAAAAATAGAAACTTATCAACTGAACCTCTTATAAGCTTCTAATATTTTTTATACATAATGCCGTAAATATTTAAAAATAAATAAATATTTTCTAAAAATATATGTATGTAAATTTATGAAACAATTGAAACTTGAAAGTCTTGAATACTGCAAACAAAATTTTGTTATTTTATTTTTTACAATTAATTTAAGTTTGTATACATATGTACATATATATTATATAAAAAATGTATAATAACTGATTTTTCATGGAAATTTAATGAATGAAATGAATTAAAATATAAATAAATTTCAATGAATTCGGCAGTAAGAATTTGTTACATTAAAGAAGAAAGCCGCAAATAAAATCGAAAATGCGTTTTTGTATCATTTTTACCAGAAACAAATTTGTACGACGAAAGAAAGTTACTTACGCTGTACGTTTTTTGAACAATAATAGTGTCTTCTTTGCTGTAAACCTACCAAAAACGTAAAGCTAAATACAAATGATGACCAAAGCCAACAAATACAAAGTAAAAAAACAAAAACAAACACAAACTTTATTTTTTTTTTAGGTCCAGTGTACTTGGACTCGTAGTTGCTCAATACAAATACATTAAAGCAAATACAACTGTTGTTGGTACGCTAAGTACAGGGTGGCGCAGAAAGAGCTATATGGTTTATAACTTTTTTATTTACGCGATTATTATAATTTTTTTTCTTTTTAAATACACTATATTATTGGGGAAGTTGTTTGCAATTAGCTTTGAAAAATGATATCCTGTAAGTGATGTCCATTTTCTGCTTTGCACATACGTGCTCTTAGCATATTTTCCATAACTTTTCGCAAAATTTCGGGTGTAATGGCCATGATTTCATTTCGAATGTTGGTTTTTAGTTGGAGTATGGTTCTTGGTGCTGTTAAATCTGTTGAACGTGGAGGGCAGTTAAAGCTTGTGCCCGAAATAATGCGTTCGCCGAATGTGTCCCTTAACAAAGCCATTGATGCACATGCGGTATGTGCTGTGTTACATCGTGTAATGATCCATAATTAATTCCCCAAGTCTTCATCACAAAATGCTGAAAAACAACAAAGAAAAAATAATTATTAAAAAAGTTAAGAATTCAAACCATATAGCTCATTTTGCGCCACCCTGTATTGAGGAAAGTAGGTGTAGGTTTTGTTCTACAATGAGGATATTTTTGATATTTTTCGGGTATATCGGATATATTTGTCTTTTTTTTTGCAATTTACTATTTTTTATTAAAATAAAGACTTTGTTTATCTGTTGCATTGGCTTTGCATTTTGCTTACTATTATATATGTACGTATAAAATAGTATTTTTGACACAATTGAATTAGTAAGGGGCTTGGAATTCCAAAAATATTAAAAAATAGATATGTAAATATGAAAAAGGGAAGAAAAGGGTGAAATCGGTAACCAAAAATCTTCAGAACTAATACAGATGATCAGACATCTTGGCTGGGCAGTACGGTTGCTCTTTTATATATGTACATATGTATGTATATTAAGAAATAAGTATTATATCATAAGCAAACAAATTAAACTCAAACAATAATGATTATTTTCTAATCAAAAAATACAACTCAAGGAGCAATCATTATTTTTCAATCAAAAAATAAAACTTGAAAAATAATTATTATTTTTGAGCAGTGTTTACCAAACACATCCATAGGCATTTTCTTATTCTCTTTTTTTATAAAATTAAAGAAACAAGCGGCGTACACCCTCCTTTGGCAACTGCTTGTTTATGACTGAATAAAACAAGTAAAGTTGATATATACAGTGTTGCCGATTACTAAAACTGTAATCGAAACCCTATATGTACATCAGTAGCTCTTTTTAAAACTTCCTATTAAATTGCTAACGGTATTTATTGTATTACTTTTTGTGTATTACTTTGTCCTTTTATTAATATTGAAGTTGTAACTTAATTATTATCGATTGAATTGTTAGTCAATATAGCCGAGATAGAAGTGCTAAAGAATAAAACAAAACTTGTCAAAAAATAAAATCAGTGAAATTAACTTTTTATTTAATGTGTTGCCTAATAAATATATAAAATGTTTAATATTGAATGGGAAAAACAATATTTTTTTGCAGAAAATATTTCTGGAAAATCGGAATGTCTAATATGTGGGCGTGTAGTTACCATGAAAAAATATAATATTGAGAGACATTATAAAATAATCCATAAGGACTACGAAAAAGGTGTTAAAAGCGATAAAAGAAATGAAATTCTCATGTCATTAAAAAAACGTTTTTACGAAAATATGACAGCTGAATATCAGGGAGTTTGGAAGCCAGTGGTGCGAAATTTTTCACTGGCAACACTTGTAATATTGCTCTTTCTCACTTCAGCTCACACGTATGAGACACTAACCCATAAACAATGCCCGCGGGCGTTCTAGTGGTAAACACTGTTTTTGAGTAATAAATAAAATTCAACAAATTTTGTCCTCTTTGTTTGTGGTTTTGGACAAATAAACCCGCGCAGCTTGGATAAACGTAAAACATTTTACTTTTTATTTAATATTCTACGTGCAATATCTCCATATATTTATAGTCTTTGGTACAACAGTCTCTGAAGAATTCCCACAGCCTCTACAGAGTGTATTGAACGGAATGCCCATTCTCTCAGCATGCGTGCCGATGGCCCAGTCTCCCGTGCAGATGGTCGTAAGTCAACTAATGAATACACGGAAAAATTTTGGGATTTGTCGAGTTCTACGCAAATCAAACCGCGGTCACAAATCTCTTACTATGGCGCAGCTACAGATAGATTCCCACCTCTCCTGAGCCTTCCCCCCAGAACAATTCATCTATGTATCTGTCCCTTTGCAACTGCAAAGAGAGCCCTACATCAGCAATTATATCACCAGATGACATGAATATTGTAGAAATTATAAACGGAATTACAAAACAGATAATGTGACGACTACAAAAAAACGACGTGTGTAACTTGAAATGCTGAAAACCATTCAGTACATTGACAATAGGAAATTCATAGGATGTTGCGAAAACGCGGAATATGGATTTTCAGCTTTAGTTCAATGAGTCAGTTAATACTCTCTCTCTCTCTCTCTCTCTTTTATTTTAAAAACGATAGAGTGAGCGAAAAAGGAATATAATGCAAAGTACATATGTATGGGCGAGATTAACGTGTACGTTGTTGCTCGAAGATGAGCGTATTTTTTGTTCGTAGAAAATTCCTTGCACAGGAAAAACTGTTTGCGAGCTGATTGTTCTTTAAGAAAATGTTTTAAAAAAAAAAACAATTGAGAGAAAGAGTAATTTTTTTCTTTGTTACTTAATGAAAAGGTAATGCTATGAAACTAAATGAATGAGTTCTTTGTTCTTGGCTCTTTGCTGACTATTTTTGTTGTCTAACAACTGTGTTTGCCACCACGTGTCAACGTGGCCTGTACATATGTACTATATGTATGGACTACAGAGTTAAATCAGTTTACGACAACGACCGGCTCACATCGCTAACCAACTCTACTGAAGTGTTCAAATTAAATTTAGAAAATATTTCGAAACAAAGTAATTGCAAAATGGCGGTGAATAAATTGGAAGTTGATGATATATACTTAACAGGTAAAATTCTTTTTGGGTGATCATTTGAATTTTTTAATATTATTTTATTTATTGTTTTGCTCCAGATTTGCTTTCACTCCAAATGGGTCAACTTTGCATAAATGAGGACTTATCTGATGTAGCATTTATTGTGGAAAACCAAACTATTCCGGCACACCGTCTTATATTGGCTGCCAGAAGTGAATACTTTCGTGCCCTCTTTTTTGGCGGCATATCAGAATCCAAGCAGTCTGTAATAAATCTTAATGTTCCAGTGGATGCTTTTAAAGCATTATTGCGATATCTATATTCTGGACACTTACCATTGACACAAATGGATGAAGATGTCATACTAGACACATTTAGTTTGGCCGATCAATTTGGTGTTTCAGATTTAGAGTTACCTATATCGGATTATCTAGCGAAGGATTTAGCATTAACTAATGTTTGTGCCCTTTTGGAGGAAGCACGATTTTATAATTTCGATAAGTTGAAAAAAGATTGTTTGCAATTCATGGATCGCAATACTGAAAATATATTGCAGCATGAGTCTTTTACAAATTTATCAAAGGTAGAAAAAATGAATTTATATTTTTTGAAAGTGATATTACATTATGTACACATACATACATACATTTATAATTTAGGAATCGCTGGAAGAAGTCTTGAGACGTGATACTTTTTTCGCTCCTGAAGTTCAGATTTTTTTAACCGTCCAGAAATGGTGTAACCAGAATGAAAATATTGATATTCAAGTAAGTGGAAAAACATATGAATTTATATTGTATGCAGATATACTTGCGTTTTTAACAAGGTATAGGTATATTTATAAAGCGTTATTTTTAAAATATATGGACTAATTAAGAAAAATTATAATCTAAGGTACCTAAATGTGCAAAGTTATAGCCAAAATTTATTTTTTTTCCACACAGAAATAAATTTTAAATTAAATATTTAAATGTGAAGACAATCGTGGTTTTTGACAAAAATACAAAGAACGGCCGGCAACGCCGAGCTATCCTAAGTTTTCACATTCTGCTTGACGATATTTCTTGTAATTGAAAAGCCTTTTTCGTTATCTGCGCAATATGGTTTTAATGTTTTTGTATTTTACAAGTTTTATAATTAAATTTTTTTCAAAGGGAGAAATTTTTTTTTCTTCTTTTTTCTGTCTTGGACCAGCACTCAGGGGATGACCCCTACACATGCGATGCATTGTGCTGGAACTTGGAAATGAGGTTTAGGGAAGAAGGTTAGAGGGAGTAGTGTTTATAGACATTTGATTTGAATTGTCCCACGTCATAAGTGACAGGAAAGAATTCGGCAGGGAGTTTGATCCACATACGCAATGTTCAGTCGAAAAATGAGTTGTCCCTGTAATGCGTAGTACGGTTCGCTGCCAAGTTGACCGCAAATGGATCCGCTCTTAATGATGAACGCGTCGTGCGCATAAATGAACAGATCCCATTATAGTAACGATAGAACAACGAAACGCACTCCACGTTGCGACGATGCTCAAGAGAGTTAATAGAGTTGGCTCCCCTACTGTCTTCTACGAGTTTCTTCGCTCTCTCATGTACACGGTCGAGTAACTTCAAAATAGTCTTTGAAGCACCGGCCCAAACATGAGAGTTGTATTCCATTTTCGGTTGGATGTAGGCGGTATAAATAGTGAGGAGATCAGATGGGGTGAAGTATGTCTTGCACCGTCTTAAAAAACCGAGGATCTTGAATGCTTCTTTTGAGACCTGAAAAATGTGCTCAGTCCATCGAACATCGCACTGAATTTTCATGCCAAGAACATCAAGAGGTTCTGATTCTTCGATGTTTATACCGCCCATAATTACAGATGACGCAGCGTCATCGGGCATGAGTTTATGTGTAAGCATGCTGCATTGGGTCTTTTGAGCGTTGAAATCGACCCTGATTGCCTGACCCCATTGCGATATTTTCATGAGGTCACAATTCAATGAATCACTCATATTCTGCCTCAGCGAAGTTATCATAGTCGATGTTGGCCTACGACTAAATTAATATGAATGAGAAAGGCTGATGTCATCTGCGAAAGAGTGGATGGGGTTGCAATTTTGACATAGGAGGTCAAACTAAAATAATTTAAATGCAAATGGAGAACATTTTTGTCAACAAACTATTTTATTTTGTTAATCATATTTCTTTTATATATATTTTATTTAAAAAACTAAAAAAATATATATCTTAAGCGTAATTTATATATACGTAGATATATGTTACTTAAACTATGAAAAACATCGCAATGTTACCAAAAAATTAGTGAAAGAAATGAACTTAATTTTCTGTCTTTTTCAAACGTGATTTAGAATCTGGTCACACTGTCTGCAAGGGCGCAAACGTAGGCTGTATTAATAGGGTCAGTTCTGGTAATTCTACTGTGAAAAATGTACCTCGGTCTGGATTGGAAATTATCGGATATGTCGATAAAAGATTGTTGTTCGATAAGCTCGATCAACTGTTTTTCAATTCGAGTAACATTTTTCGATTCTTAATAACTCGCAAGTATAAAAGAATATTAATAATCTTAATACTCGGTAATATTGTATGGGCATCTGAAAAGTAATTTATACAAACAAAGTGACTGCAGTTTTTCTATATTTTTACCTGATTTCTGTGCGCCCATATCTCTTTGTTTCTTGAGAACTAAAAATTATTTTTGTTAGACAAATTATGTTGAATTCAAAAACATATTTTTCTTTCTTTTCTTTGTATAGTTGATAATTCGTTGTATTTTTCTAGAAATAGGCACTATGCACATTCGAATGCATTCATTGTGTTTGAACATACAGTGACAGAAAAAATTATACCACCGTTTTGGAGGTCAACATACAAATTAAAACGATGTATAGAGAAATAAAAGTGTAATTGTATTGTACAATATATTTAATGTAAGGTATTCAAATAATCTGTACTTTTACGTCAGGTAAAACATATGTTTGTTGTCTACCAGATGTCCATTCTGATCTGCGAAACCCCGATATTACTTATCAGATGTAGCGTCACTAAACCATAAGTTTGTCTGGTTATTATCTCTGTGGTGGGCAAGTGCTCCACCCTCCAAACGAGAAAATAAATCACAAAAATTCAGTGTGTAATTAATGTAATAAAAACAAAGTATTTACAAAATTGTAGGTAACTAGAGCTGTCAAGTAAGAAATAAATATATATGTACATATGTATATATTAGCGGAATTCACGGTTTGACAACAAAAAAATGTTGTTGTTGAATTTTTTTGTTCCATTTGCATTGCATTACATTGATTTACTACAAGATCAAAAAGTTCTACAACAGTAATTTACTAAGAAGCGTGAATTCCGATATTAATAGTAATTATACTGAAATCACTTTATTATTCTCTTGAAGTTATTTTGTATTTTGTATTTGATTATTTCATTTTCCATATTTAAAATTGCAAAGTCAACATTTATGTAAAAAAATGTATTAAATGTATTGCCGGCTATTGTAAATATCAATCCACTTATAAAAAAGGGAAAAAGAGCAGGAGTGGACAGAAGCGGGAATGCATGCGTTTTGCCTACCTCAGGCCTTAAAAAAATCCACTATTGACAACAAGAAATCTAACGATAAATACATCACAGATCATAGAGATTTATCATGCTTTGAAGTAACAAATAAATAAGAGCAATAAAGTCGAAAAACAAAACAGAAAGTCCTATCACAATTCAACATTTAACAGTGCAAGAGACAATACTTTACATAGTTGAATTTTAATCTTTTTGCAAAAGTTTTCAAGTTTTCCTAGTTGCTATCGAAGTATGTAATTGTTAGTTTGCATTAGAAAGAAATAATCCGATCTGCATTGTACATAAAAAATACCATAACTTTATCAACTTTCGACCGATTTTAACAAATGAAGTCTCATTTCTCTCAGAAAATCACTTTCTTTAAGAATATTGCATTTTCTGTATGTGTGATAGTATTTTTTAATACAGCTATACAGTTTATAGAATAATGGGAGCAGAAAATCTTTGGCTCGATTTGCGCAGGATATTATTTGATCAAAGACCCGTGGTTTCTGGGGATACGATTTTTGACAAAAAAAATTTACCCACCATAATGTACATACATATGTACATATATCGACCCCTGTGCGCGAAATTATCGTATGTTACATCTTTTTCGAAATCGACTTTTTTATGCAAATTTGTTCTAAATCCATTAATTCATTTCGTTTTATCATATGTGACAGCTAATTCTGTAAGGCAACAACAAAAAAAGGAATAAAAACGCTCTCATGTAAAATTTAAGTTTTGTAACATACGATAATTTCGCGCACTGGGGTCGATATACACACAGAAAAAAATTCCAATATAAAGTTATAATGACTAAATGTTCATTAAAATCATGTTAAATTTCTGCAAAAATGAATTGAAATTTAACCCTAGAACCATAATGTACGTAAATTTTACGTGCAGTTTTTTTTCAAACACAGAAAGAGCACGTGTTTGGCGATCTAACTGTAAATTATTCATGCTATGCTTTTATTAATTTTATTTCAATGCATTGATGTGCCAAAACAGACAATTTTTAGAATACAACATATAATAAGCGAGTGCACAGAAGAAGCTTGTACAAAAAAATTTACGTAACGTTGGTACTAAGAATAAAAGTTTTGTACGTAATTTTTGCGTATCTTTAGTTTAAAAAGAATATATTCGTGTCGTAATTTCAAATAAGATCAATCGTGATATCCAATGGCAAAAGAAAACCCGTCTACTTCGAAGCGCAAACTCAATTGCGATGAAGTAGAAGCTATTTTGTACGCTAGCGACACAAAACAAAAAAAAAACAACAAAATTGTTCAGGTAAGAAATAAATATAAATTTAAAAATGCCACGGTCTCCAATACGAGTTTGAAGGAATTGAAAGCTTTGTTAGGGTTACTACTTTTGTATGCAGTCTTGAAAAACAACCACCTTTCGATTAACCTCTTATTTGACTCTTCTTATTCGGGAGGTCGGTATAGAGTTTCTAGTGAACGCGCTGCGATTTGACGACAAAGCGACAAGAGAGGAACATAGGAAAAAACACATTTGCTCCAGTTTCGGAAATTTGGGACATCTTTATGGATACCTGTGGAAAGCATTTTAAGCCAGGATCATATGTTACCATTGATGAGCAACTATTTGGTTTTCGTCGAAGGTGCTCATTTAAAATATATATACCGAATAAACCAAAGAAATTTGGGATAAAAATTGTCATGCTCTGTGATGTTGCTTCAAAATACGTAATAAATGCAGAACCTTATCTTGGTACGTCTACTAACACTGAAGGCAAGCCACTGGTCAGTTACTTTGTCGCGCGTCTGTCAAAGCATATTGCTGTGCTTTCAAATCGTCTGCAATTTGTGGCGAACATCAAATTAAAATTTGTCAAAATTGCATGAATAAAACTAATTAATTATATTTTTAAATTTTAATTTTGTTTAAAAGAAATTAATTACTTCAACTAAATAAACAAAAAAAAATATTTCAGACTGCAAATTTTTTCATTTATTGAAGTGTATCCAAAGAAAAGCATTAAGTACGTAAGATTTACGTATCGTGGGTGGTAACGTTGTATAAATTAACGTTATGGTTCTAGGGTTAAGATTGATTTCAAAATTAACTTAAAACAATATGGTTCAATATTTTTCGTAATGAAAATAACGTTGCTCAATGTTAAATACAAAAAATACTTTTTGATATTAAAATTAAAGTTTTATCAACGTTGCAATCTACTAAATCCCTTTACCCTTTCACCCAAAACCTTATTTTCTAGTTCCGGCGCTATGCACCGCATGTATAGGTGTCATCCCCTGAGTGCCGGTCCAAGAAAAAAAAAATCAATACTTTAAAATTCAAAATTTTCGTACAAAGACAGACTAATATAAAACTCACTGTTCATGTAGTTAAAATTATACAATATAATTAGATTATTGTCCATTACCATGTGTCCATATTGTATAAAAAATGACAAGAATTCCAAGTATATGTATATATGTATATTAATGTATATGGTTGCACAATGCTGTTTATTAAGTAAATTATAAAATAGATGTTGTAAGTTTCACAGTCGCAAAAGGGGGTGCTGATGGCGAGTAGTCAGCGTGTTGGCTCTGCAACCAGAAAGACCCAGGTTCGATTCCCAGCCGGGTCAAATCAGAAAAAATATTTTTCTGAGTTTTCTGAGCTACAGCACCCTCCTTCGTCGGTATTTGAGCAATAAAACGTCGACGAAGTAAAATAATAAATAAAATGGCTCCATTAGCTTAAAAATAATGCGTCAAAAAACATCAGAGACGCCGCAACTTTGCTTTATAATTTACACGCAACTGCAGAGTTGTGCAAGAATTAAGCTCTATCTTCCTACCACTTTCACCACCTGTCTATTTCTTCCCTATCCTTCTCTCTAGTTCCAGTGCAATGCCTTGCATATGTAGGGGATAGCCCCTGAGCACTGGTCCAAGATAAAAAAAAAAAAAAAAAAAAGTAAATTTTAACAAGAATTTTAATATAATAAAAATTACAAACCTGAAGAGAAAACTAACAAAATATATTAATTCGAAATGAGAATAACACCGTTAGGTATACAAGTATTACTCTATCGATTTATTGGTACACGTCATTAAAGTTTATAGTTAAGTACTAAAATGTACAAAAAAATGAGTAGTTTAAAATACGAGATCAATCATTTATACGTACATACTCGTATTGCCATTGGAAGATAGTTATCATTAAATATAAACTGTATTAATTAGTGATTATTACAATTAAGGTACACTGTATATAATACTTATAGTACCGATAATAAACTTTATATGAATTTATATTAAAGACAGTTTAAATTAAGAAACGGTTAAAGAAATACTGTTTATTTCAGACGCACTAACATTGAATCAGGTTAAATGAAGTTTGAACAATGTCAAATAAACAGATGAGAATTTTAAATCATACTTAAGGCAGCTTGAAACAGGCAAACATTTTGATACGTTCGTTTATGAGTGTGAGAAACAAATAAACAAATTTATAGTTCTCATTCTTAATAAATCTCATAAATGTACATACATGATAATTTTCAAACCCTGACAAGGTGCCACTATAAAAGAGGAACAAAAATAAAACGTAGCGAGAAAAAAACATAGATACATATGTACATATTTGAATAAAAACTCAATGCCTAATATTTCAAAACTTTTTAGCACTTCCTTACACAATTAATTTCTTTATTTACAGTCTGTCCTTTCGCTTGTGCGCTTTCCTCTGATGAATCCTGAACAACTATTGGAAATAGTTCGCCCAACGGGTATATTAGAATGCAAAGAACTACTAGACGCAATACAAGAACAAACTTTATCTAAAAATTTACCGTTCCGGGCTCCATTATGTCCTGAGGAAAATGTAGCTACTTCAAAATTTGGTTCGCGTACCATTCAGGGTACACGCCCTGATGAGATCTTAAATGGCAATGTTACCAGTTACGACAAGAAAAAAGGCTTTACGTATCACTATATTACCGATGCCAACGATAGTGGTATAACTGTAGAGTTGGGCACTCCTTGCATTATAAATCATATAAAAGTCTTATTGTTGGATCGTGATAATCGCTGCTATTCATATTTTATTGAAGTCTCTATGAATCAAATACAATGGGACCGTGTGATTGACTATTCTCAGAATTTTTGTCGATCATGGCAATTTTTATATTTTCAACCTCGTCCTGTGCGTTACATCAAATTGGTAGGCACTCATAATACAGTTACTAAAGCATTCCACGCAGTTACTTTGGAAGCAATGTACATTATAAATTTTCCAAAGGTTATCGAAGGCTATGTGGTACCCACATATAATGTTTCCACTATTGAAATGAGAGCGGTAGTAGCAGATGGTAAAAGTAATGCTTTAATAAATGGCAACTATATTGATTATGATGGGGATTCGGGTTATACTTCCCATGAATTGGTTACTGATGGAATTTTAGTACGTTTGGGTGAGTAAACCACTTTATATGATATTCCAAATTAAGAACTTTATCATTTCTTTAAAGCACAACCGTACATAATTGGGTCAATACGTTTATTGTTGTGGGATTTAGATGATAGTCGTTACAGTTTCTATATTAAAACGTCACTTAATCAAAAAGATTGGGTTATGGTATTTGACAAGCGGAATGAAACAGTCAGATCTTGGCAAAACGTTGCTTTCATTCCATTACCAGTGTTGTTTATACTCATTGTTGGTACGCGTAATACAGTCAATGAAGACTTTCGCTGCGTCCATTTAGAATGTCCGTCGCAGGATCCTGATTTTAAACAACGTGATGGTGCAGAAGAAAAGCAAGAGTGCCGATAATGAATTGGGTTTCCAAGTAGAAACATCTGTACACCTTCAAATCGACAAGAATTCTTTAGAATATAATAAATCAAATAATATCCCAATAGATTTAATTTTAGAAATAATTTGTTAGTTGAAGTTAAGTTTCAAATGGAGACAATTGAAATGATCTTTCAGCAATAAGAAAATAAAGCAAATTGGTGATTAAATATTATATGTCCCTCTATTGTAAAATGTAAATATAAATAATATATGTAAATAATATGATTTGTAATATGTGAACTGAAAAAGTTTTATTGTGCTGCCAACAGAACAGAAGCTGTCCAGTGAAACTGAAGTCAGTCATATTTTTTGTTTGTTCTGCGATATTGCAGCACCCCTGCAGAAAATAATAATAGTAAAACTGTACTGACAATGTCACCTAAATATCCCCAAATCAGTCGACGAAAGTGATGATTTGGAAACACTTGGTCTTTTCTTCTTAAAGGGAATAAATGCGATAAATGTGTAGCTATTATGACACAGCTGTTGTGCTACTGTATGCTAGAATTATTATTATATCGTATAGTATTATTGCACAGTAAATACCCAATAAGCATTTGACATTCCTATATTTATATAAAAAAAATAACTCGTTTTATTAGGGTTCCATTGCGTATTCAGTAGATTTGATGATTTATTGCCCTTTTGACGATTTTTAGTATGTTTTTCTTTTTTCATATTGAAAGCATACCATAAATTGTAAAAACATATAAACTATAGTGAAAATTCTAAAAATTGTTAGCAATACACAGAAGCGGTAAATAAATAATTATCTTTTACAATATAGGGTCGAATCGGACAAAATTGCAGCAGTTATATACTTCTGTAAATAAAAATATAGAACAAAAATATAAAAACATATGATATCTGTATTAATAAGAATTTTGCTTATTTTATGTAAAAATTATGTTTATGTTTTGTTTTTGTTAAATAAAGCAACTATTTTAAGACATTTAATATCTTTAGATATAAGAATTATTTTACTTAAATGTGAATTGAGTATACATTAATATGTATGTTGATGAAAATGCAAAACGGATTTTGAATAGAACCGTCGTTCTTTCTCGAAATTTTCTTAGAATTCTTCTCAGATTACATTTCTCCTATACTTTTTATCAAGTTTTATGGTCCCGAACAAATTCACCGACTCACATACAAATGTGTATTTTAATTAATTTAATAATTAAATTTAATTAAATAATTTAAACAATGCTGCAATAATTATTGTATCATGCCCAAATGTAAATATTTATATTATATTTATGATTCAGTACTGTTTTGATTAGTAAATAAAACGTTGAATTATTAATAAGAAATTGTTAGACTTGTTTTAGCTTTTTTTTGGGTGATTTAGCTTTTTCTAGCGTTGTTTTTAAAGCTGATTTAGCATTTCTTTCTCCAGCTCCTGGCACTGGTAATAATAGTAATAATATCAATATCTAATTCAGTTGCATGGGAGACATTTCAGTTATAACCGGTAAATAATTGGCAAGAGCTAAATATAAATTTTTGAAACTTCGGTGCCACGAAGAGTAATAAAATTTTGTCTTTCATTTTTTGGCAAATTATTACATAATTTTAATTAAAAATATACCAATACTAAAGTATAGAGTTTAAAATAGAAATATATGCATTATATATATTATATCCGCACCATAATAATAAACGGTGGGAGGGTGGCGCCGTTGGCATTGTCGATTTTTTTTTTTTTTTTTTTTTTTATCTTGGACCGGCACTCAGGGGATGACCCCTACACATGCGATGCATTGTGCTGGAACTAGGAAATTAGGTTATGGGAAGGAGGATAGAGGGTGTAGTGTTTATTGACATTTGATTTAAATCTTCCCAAGCTAAAAGTGACTTAACATGTTCAATTGCAACAATTGCATAGGTTCAATTGCATCAGTCTTAATTCTCATTAGTGCAAACACTAACTTATATCTAACTTATGAGTGCTGTATAATATATAGAGACGGCTACAGCGAAACTTCTCCATAAGTTCTCTATTGTATTCAGTATTAAATTCTCCACTGTCTTATTTCTATCTAACTTTTAGGAGCTGCTGTTTCATTAATAAGCCTACAGCAGGTATCACAAAAGTGTTACTATTATAGTATGCTTTGACTTTTTCCAACACATTGATTGGAAACTTCCTTAAAATTAGAACTTAAATCTAGTGAAGCAGGGATTGGATGGTGCATGTGCAAGGAGGATGGAAGACTGACGCTAGGCTATTATTATTCGATAGAATAGTTTTTGAATTAACTTCAGAGAAAAGATTTGTGAGAAATAATGGTTGGTTCATTGTAAATATTAGCCTTGATTTTTGGATAAACTGGTTTAGAGAGATACACCATGCAATTCTGGGATGCATAAACCATATTCTGGGGATTGTGCGGATTTGTCAGTCACGATGTCGCAGTGTCGAGTGAACATCGCGCATTCGCTGTGGAGTAATGTGATGGACCGAGTGTAAATTTAATTCGTTCGTGGGTGCAGAGATTCCACGCAACTGCTTCGGCTATGAATGGCCCACGGCCAGGGTCCTGTCGATCCGCAAACATGAAGTGCTTGAAAGCAGTTTACGTAAAAATTCGTGACTTTCAATACGGAAAAGAGCAACCTCACTAGGACTTCCGAGAGCGATTATTCATGAAATTTTAAAAAAGGATTTGAAGGAGCTAGTGTATATACTCTTTAAAAAATAAAATCCGCATTTCCATTCTATCGTTCAGTGCTCTTCATAAAACTTTATGTCAATTATTACGTTTTTTATTTAAGTTTGAAAATATAAACCTGCTACCAGACAGCCCTTAATATACATATATTTTGATATTTTTTTATACCCTTCACTTTAAGTGTAAAGGGTACATATAAGTTTGTTCTTCCATGTGAAATTTCTTTAATTCCTCTCAGAATTAAAATTTATATATTTTCAGAAATGTTATGAATAGAGAAGTTTATAAAGGCATGTCCGTCTGTCCAACTGTCTGTCAATGCCGTTTTTGGCCAAATTAATCATCACATAATCACGTCTTGGTGTCAATCGGTCAGTTTTGGACCTGAGTCTTTGGATATTTAAAGTCAGGCAAATCGGTTGAATAGTTTCCGAGATACTGCTGAAGAACCACGTCCACCTCGTTTTTTTTCCTTGAAATTTTAGAACAAAAACTTCATTAACTTCGAAACGGCTGGAACGATTTAAAAGAAATTTAGTTCGCGTATGTAACTAGGTGGACTGCTTACTGTTATTATATATTGATATTTGGACCCGCTAGGTAGGACGAGATATTATCAAAATATTTCAAAAAACACCTGATTTCCTTATGAAATATGCATTATAATGCATTAAATTAAAAAATACTTTTTATTTACATTCATAACATGATTCGCACTACCATCAGAACTCCACCAAAATGCCTTCCAGATACTCTGTCACCTCATCCATCAAGAGTTTTTTATAACTTATCAAGACTACATCTTACCACAATTTTCCCACTAATACTATCAAATACACTAACACAAGTTGTGTAACGACCCTTTTTAGCAAATAAAGAAAATACCACATATGTATACGGAGTCTGATGAAACAAATACATTCTTAGTACTCATAAACTCATGGTGCCAGTTTTTACAAACAATTTTTAGAAGCCAAACCTCCTCATTATCCTTTGCTGTTTTTTATAGTACATTCAGCGAAAGTGTAACATTGATTTTTAAGCATTTCAATATGCAAAAAAAAAAATTTTATTTTGACGAATAGTGTTGCCACGAAATAATGTTGGGATAGAGTCGATATTCGATTTATATTTATATATATTTAAAATTTTATATTTAAAGAAAAAACATGGAACTGATATAAGTTTAGTTGAATATATTGTTAAAATACATAGCAGGAAAGACTTAATTGTCCTTATAAAATTACAATTTCAGGTTAAAAACATCTTACAATATTTGAAAAAAAGGTAGAATGCTTTCTAACTTGTGCGTCTATGTGTGACTATTTTTTCTAAAGTAACGCACTCAAATATAGGGTGGCTGATGAAAGCTGCTACCAAAAAAACGTAATAACTTTTTTTCTGTGTAACCAACCATTTCCATTTTTATTTTATTTTATAGATTGATCTTTAGATTTAAAAAAAGGAGAATTGGGACAACGAAACACTAATTTAGATAGTGCGCCGCTTTCATGCCTTAGAATCCGTAATTTCCGTGCAAAGGGAGTATATGGGCACGTTTGGCGCCAGCAAATGGACTATAATTTAGGTCGTGAATAAATTTTCCGAGCGTGGCAAAATTCCGAGATGGCCTTATCATCGCGATCCCTCAGTTCGAATGCAGGAGGGTGGCGATGGCACGATGGATGGTAGTCTGCACGTTGACTACGAATCCAAAAACAGCAAAGCTGCAAAAATAATTAATTAAGCTTCACCTCCTGTCGTTTCTCCTACTATCCCTTTCCTATAGTTCCAGCACAATGCTTCGCATGTGTAGGAGTCATCTCCTGAGTGCTGGTCCCAGACAAAAAAAAAAAAAAGGAAACTATCGCTGCTGTATCTGCTGCCGTACAAGCCAAATCCAGAGTTTCGACAAGGTGATTATCTGCTCAACTCGTTGTAAGCAGACAGTCATTGCAGACAATTTTGCATAAAGATTTAAGTATTTTTCCATATAAAGTTCAATTAATAAGTAAGCTGAATACAAGAGACTTGCCAAATCACCTTGAATTTGGGAGAAGATCATTCAAATGGTCAAAATTGCTGAATATGGAGTAATTGTAACCTACAGGTACTCCATGAGACATAATTGCATCCACTTCGTGTCACAGTGTGGTGTGCAGGATCATCAATATTCATTGTCAGGCCTTACTTTTTCGAAGAAAACCGTCGTACTGTTACGGCCAATGGAGACCGTTACTTAAAGATGTTGAAAGAGTTTTTCTTTCCAGAATTACGCCGAAAGAGAATCCCTTTAAACTCTGTGTGGTTTCAACAAGATGGGGCAACTTGTCACAGCCACGCCTGTTATGACAGAATTGCAGCGACCCAAATAAGCTTATTTCCAGAAATTCCACATTCCTTTGGCCCCCCGGGCCTACTGACCTTACTGCATCTGATTTTTTTTTGTGGGGTTATTGCAAATAGGAAGTTTACAGAATAAAACCGTCAAATTTGAATGATTTAAAGCAATGCATTCGAACAATAATTGAGACAATTCCCGCTGCAACACTCCAGGCGGTAATGATAAGATCTTGATAAGATGTCGCACATGTGTCACCGAGCGTGGAGGCCATTTGAATTCAATTATTTTCAAAACTTAATGAATTTTCTTAATAAAACTGTACGATTTTTCAAATGAATTAATCAAAGTATATTATATCAATTTTTCAAAAAGTTATTTGGGTTTCTTAATGTAGAAAAATTCATCAGCCGCGCATATTGACGCGTATACCATCAGCTTTACGAAAGAAAATATTAAATCTAACAGTGAAATGGCTACAATTACGGGTTATGTATGCGAGTCAAAGGCCTTGAATGTGCGTTTTTATTTTAAAAATATGTTCAAATAAATATGTGCTGTCATAGATATTCACTATTCAAAAGTCAAATACGCGAACTGAGCAACCTAAAATATCTAAAAAGTGCTAAACTTTAAAATTACAGAATTTTCTATTGCTTTATAAATTATTATTCCATTCAAATTCATAAAATTTTTTTGAATGTAGAAAATGTATAATAACTAATTTTTCATGGAAATTTTTTAATAATCCTTTAATAAATGAAATTAATAAAAATATAAATAAATTTTAATGAATTCGGCAGTAAGAATTTGTTGCAAAAAAAATTTTTAAATGCATTTTTGCATAATTTTTACCACAAACAAATAAGTGTCTCAAATTTGTACGACGAAAAAAAAGTCACTTACGACTTACAATTTTTTAACAATAATAGTGTCTTCTTTGCTGTAAAGCTACCAAAAACGAATATTGTGATGCATTTGCGGCTTACGCCATTCTTGCGTGATCAGATCTTACAAACAGAGGCTTACACCATTTTTTTCTGTAAGTATTTCATGCATTTAAATGAAAAACTCAACTATTACTTAGATTTTGTAGAAGTAGAAGATCCAGAAAATTCTATGACAAATGATGTGTGATAGATCCAGAGCTTCGAACCGTTATATAATTTATTCCGGTTTTTGGTTTCGTTTCTAAACTTTTATCGCTTCGGGTTACGTGTCGGTTTTCAATTTTTTCTCTGCGAAACCGGTTTTTTTCAGTTCAAAGTTTTTTCTCAGTAGTATTTACATATGTGCATACAACAACTCCCAAAAATTATTTTGTTTGAATATTTTGGGAGTTTCTGTATAAACATATGGAATTTCATAGGTTTTTTCAAGAAATTGGTTAAAGGTATACTGAGATTTTTGATGTTACCACCAAATGAAATGTAGATATGCACCAGTTAAACCATATAAAAATAATAATTTTTTTTCTTATTTAAACACGAAAAAACACTGAAATGAAAGTTCGTTCCGGTTACGGTTACACTTTTTGTACGGTTTGGATATAAAATCCGGTTTTCGGTTCGGTTCCCTTTCGATGCCCTGGATAGATCCCACCTTCGAATTATTCCACGTCATTTGCAGAAGGTTAATTCATTGCTATTTAGTTTTCAAGCTATCAAAATAATCGACATTGCTTATCGTGAAAAATTCTCATACCTGGTTTAATTTCATGATATCCAATGAATGCCAACCAACTCTTGTTGGAGAAAAAATTAAATATTAAAATTATCAATTTGTAAACGATAAACCATACGACTGAACTTGTAAATTGAGCATATGATAGACAAGCATTGTATTGTATTGTAAAGCCAAAGTGAAAAATAATTTTTTTAATATTTTTGATAAATAAATTAATTTCAGTTTAATTTTTTATAAAAATTCATATAAATAAAACATGTTATCAATCTATATTTTTCCAATACTCTTTTCATTTACGGATACAAGTTGTTTCAACTCTACAAGTGTTCATTAAAATTGGTTTCGTTTAAAAACTTTTGCATGTCTCCTCCTTTCTTTACCTTTCTGAATGAGATCGCACGAAAATTCAATGATTTTGATATAAAATTAAAAAAAAAATATAAATTCAGTTGATATTAAAAAAAAACTTAATGCAGTTGAGCCTATTCTAAATCCTATTTATGTGCATATATTACATTTCTTATTCTAATGTAAGAAAAACTTCCAAATACTTGTTTACATTTAAATAACCAAGTGCAAATTGTTTTATTTTCACAATTTTTGAATTATAGAACTAAAAGTTCTTAAAAGTTTTCTTGATTTGTAATTTCTACGAACTTTTTATTATAAAACGCAAACTTTCCAATTTACTTCATTTCGTTGTTTTTGTTGTTTTGTCTTTAACCTTTGCATGTTGACATTTTAACCTTCTATATTCTAATGGCTTCAAGGTCAGTTATGTTTGCAATTAATGTTTGTTATCATGGCAAATTGAATAGTGCCTTTTGTGTGAGTACGTGATACATTTATGTATATATGTATGTACGAATGTGTTTGAAAAAAGCCCAATAGTGTTGTTGGTTTTTAGTGGGTGTGTGTGTATGTGGGTATATGTATATCTGATTACGGGAGTTAGTAAAGCGTGGTCTTTTATGGGCACCATTGAAGGTTTGAGTATTCAATGTTGAACGGTTCGTTCAGTGGGTTGGTTGTAATTTGTTTGTATTAGACTATTGAATGGGAGTGTCCTGTCATAAATAAATTAACTCGAAGCAAAATAACCTTGTCAAAAGAATTAAAGACTAACGTGCTATGCAATAATATTGAAGGTTGTTTAAAATTTTTAGCATTTCTATTTCCTCAAGGTTCATTTCTTCAAAGTGTTTATGCCATTTTTCCATTTGCTATTTTTCTACAAATTAAGGTTTTCTGTTTATTATGGCTAAAGAGTTCTGTTTCATTTTTAAAATATCTCAATGATGGATATGAATGGGAAATTTTTATTTTTAAGGTGTTCTTTAGCTTCTAAAAGTTTAAATAAATTGTTGCGTGTTTGCAGTACAATTTTTTATTGGTTATATTATTTGGTTTAAGATGACTTTTCTCTTTCAATAAACGGTACTACCCTTTGGCACTATATTACTGCAGTTCCTCTGTTTAATGGCTAACAATAAAATTAAAAACAAACAAAAACAATAAAAATAAAAGAAAAGAGAAAACAACTAAATATAATAATAATGCTAACAGTACTTAAGCCAGCACTAGCACCAACTCCACAACCGTTATTTTAATTCTACTGACATCCACTTTAACTACCATTTTCCTTTTTCTTCATTGTAATGAGGGTAAAATATTGTGTTTAATAAAAAAAGGTATTAACGACAGCCCCGGCATAACTTGTTATTTTCCCTTCGACATTATCCAGTTAATATCGTTCCTTTCTATTGTTTTTATTCCACTTTAAGTTGTTAGAACAATTTAAAAAAAAAATGGCTCTACTAATATTTCTAGGGTTCATTTTGTTTAGCTGAAAATTTTAAATACGTTTAAGCATACGGCTTAAACGTTTATAATAATCCTTCTTCATATTTTTCCACGCAACTATTACAGAAATAAAATTTCACAAAAAACATCTAAAAATCTATAAGGAGGTGACACAAAATATAGCGACATTTCCGGCAAATAATACTAAATATTGACATATTATATACCCTTTGGGGAAAGAAATTATCCCAAAACCAGTCATAGGACTGTTCCTTAAGGTATAGGGATGGTTTGCGGAACATATTCCTTCAAGAACGATGACTACCGATTTTTTTCGCCAATTGAATTAAAACATTTTATATGCAATTATGGAATAACATTGCAGTAACAATTTTGTTTTTTCTACATAATTTTTTTAATTATTCCTAAAATATTTGTTCAATTCTCATATTATCGTCGTGTGCATTGTGTAGTCGTTTGATTATACAGTATTGTATTTTTATTGTTGGTAATTTTCATACAAAAGTATGTAGGATAGGATAGAATTTTAAATTTTTTTTGAAAAAGTTGTATTGAGGGTAAATATGTCTGGGAATATTAAATTTTTAAAAACTTTCGAAATATTTGACACCTAACACGAGAAATTTAATTTCTATTAAATTTTAAAATTATATAAAACAAGATTGTTTATTATGGCAAATATGAAAATAAAATTGTATAAAATTCAAATTTCCATAGATGATGTAATTTCATGCAATAAAATGAAATGGATGTAAACATTTTTTTTTTAAGAAATAAATAAAAATACGATAAAATAAAGATACTACCAATTTGCCTGTTCACAACCACATAATGACATATAATTTTTTTTAAGCAATAAACCACACACCACTGAGCTTGAGGAAATGATTATACTGAATAATACTACGGGAATAGTTTAAAAGCGTTCAAATAAAAATAGGACAGGCTCTTCTCGAGGAGTCACGACATGTACAAACATTTGTATAAGAAGATGGAACATTTTGCCCTTTAAACCAATTTGTGGGTCTATGAATTATTCACAGAATCATCCCTATCGTGAATACTTTTTCCCTCGAAATTTATTCTATAGTGAACGAATTTTTTCCTTTGTTTATTTTTGCTGGGATATTGCATACAAAATTGAAAAGAATTCTTCTTTTAGTTCGATATTTTATAATTCTTCTAGTTTTTTGACCTCTTTTTATATTAATAACACTAATTATTTAAGCTGTTGGTCTTTTTTAATATATGTAATATTTATTTTGATTCGATATTTTGCTACTCCTTTGTGTAGCTTCTTCAGGAAAATTGCTTTTTGTTTATAAGGGCCAATTAATTATTAATTAGTGTTATTAATAGATATTATATATATACATATGTGTTTATATATAAGTGTTTTTGTCTAAGTATTTTAAGATATAGGGGCCGAGTTATGGAATTCTCTCACAGATTAAATTAAAATCGTATTACGTCATAGTTCCAAGTCTAAACATTTTGTTTACACTTTTGGACTACACTATTTTTATTTATTTTATTTTTTAAATTTTTTAATTTTCACACTTCTGATAATTCAAGTACTTTTATTGTTCAAATGCACTAATTTTTATGTGATTGACGAATTCACTGAAGAACACTACTTTACACTTAAACCTGAAGTACATGATTATATTAATTTGGTTTTAAAACATCATTTTTGAATAGGAATTTATTCATAGATTTATGAAAAATAATAGACAACATGTAGTTAAAAATTTTTAGTACTTACTTTTGAAAATATAATAGAATTCTACACGGCTTTTGCAAAATTTTTTAAACAATTCCGTATTTGTTCGTTCAGGTTTCTGATTCTGAATGACATATGTTGTTAACTTAGCAATACGAATAAGAAATAGATAACTCATTTCTTCATAAAAAATAGATAACTCATTTTTTCATAAAAAATTCTAAAATAAAAATTGCTACTAAAACAAAGCATCAAAATTTAATACGTCTCCTTGACATAAGATGCGCTTCGACACTGTTATAAAACAAGGAACGTGTAAAGCAGAGTTGTAAGATAATGAAGCTTCACCTCCAGTCATTTCTTTAACTATCACTTTCCTCTAGTGCCAACACAATGCATTCAAATCTTCTTCCTTTCATTTACTGAGAATGATGACGGATAAAAAACTTTACATGAACGTCAGCATACCAATTTGCCCCTCGCTGGGAATGGAAATTTCATGGGAAGAAAAAATTTTAATTCTTATTCGCGATAAGAATGTTTAGCTTCAAACTTTTCAAATGCTTTTACTGATTAAAAAGAAAACGTTCCTTTACGACAATGACAGTTATAATAAATTCTGATAAAACTTACAAACATGGAAATGAAATTTTATTTGTACGTACATACAGTGTACAGCTGCAAATTAGGATTGATTTCTTTCGACTTTTTTTGATGCATACATTAACTTTTTTTTAACAACACTTAATCTGCTAAGCTTCTGTGCCTGTCTGCAGAAGCACTCAGGGTCTAGGCGCGTATCCAAGCCGTAACATCCACAATTAAGGACTAATGCCCTCGTGCTGGGCTGCGGAACCATCATTTGACTTTTGATGACATAAGAATGTAAACTAACATTCGCTATTTCCTTCATATACAAACAAGTATATTTTATTTGCTTTTTTTAAGAAATTATAAAATACTTAAATTTTTATACATACGAGTACGCGCATACATTTTACATTAACGAGTAACTTGGGTGAAGGGAAATAACAAAAAGAAATAAATTACAAATTATGAAATAAACGTAACCATAAAATTCAAATTATAACATCATTACAGTGGTTAGATTTTTTATCCGGCAAACAGTTTTCAACACAATGGCGATAAAATTTAATTTATGTTCGCAAAGTCTGAGTAATACACATACTCGTACATATATACTCGTACACAGATATATTTTATATATTTCAAAAACTTATTTCATTATGGAAATTAATGTTGAAATACTTAAAGAAGTGTTTCCTTCTTGTGAGAACGAAAAATACAGCATATTCACCTGGCAATTACGTTTTAATTACTTTCCTTTAAATATTTTCCCCCTAATTTGAACACATTATAACTTTTGTATTGCCCGCATAATCTTTTTATTTATATTTATTGTTTGTATCTGTGCCAATTTTGGCAGAGAATGAGCGAGCTCTTTATTACACTTGTCCGTAGCACCACACCAACTGCCTCAAGTGTTTCTTAATTCTGCATCTGCCATTAAATTAGGGTAGTATAATTATTAATATTCTGCCTTCAGCATATAAACTATATGAATTATTTGTTTTCTAACATGAATGTGAAGAAAACAAAATGTTTCAATTTATTTTCAAAGAAATTTGTCAATTGCCAAAATTGTTTGTAAAGTAATTTGCATAATTCAATTAACTGTAAATATTCAGTGATTGACCCAATTTGTACAATAAAGATAATGTTACTTATCAGTCGCTTCTTTTTAGGTCTTCACAATCGCGTAAATAATCAACACAATTTGATTTTGAAGTGTTGCAGGCATAACAAACAGCAACTCTTGAAAAGTCCTTTGAATTGCTTCACACTAACAGGCAGACAGATGAAGTATGGCATTTAAAAACTTAAATTTATGCTTTCAAAGGATTAGCGCCTCTTTTATTATTATTCGAATTTCTCAAATATATTGTAGATTTAATTAGAGAAGAACATTTTTTCTTCAAATTTAATTTCCGTTTCATTTACGTTTATAGCGAAATATTAACTTTGTAATAGATTTTCATTAGGAATATGGCTACTGATTAGAACAAGTATAATTGAGATATCCGAAGATTCTTTTAATACTATACGAATTGGAAGTTATTCGTCTTTTACAGCGAAACCTCTCGTAACTACGCACCGAAGGGAGAGCAGAAATGTTCAAGTACAAGGGAGATGTCCTCTCAAAGGAAATTGCAGTTGTAAACTGGAGCGTTGCCGGGACCAAGCAACATTGTCCTCCCAAAGGAGGTGTCCGCTTTATGAAAAATTTAACTCTACATCAATTATATGAATACGATCGTGATATACGAAATTCAGAAGATTTAGTTAGTTGCTGTATCAATAAAAATATTAAAATTTTTTCATTAGACTTAAGTATAAAATTCAAAACCGAAAAATTTTTACTTATGTAAAAAATTAAAGAAGAAAGCAAAATGCTCATGAGACATGGGTTAATTGAGTGGAAATTAGTGATGATAAACTTCAACTTTACGAATTAAGTTGGCAACATTTTAGCATATTGGAATGAAAAAATTCTCGCAGGTAATTTCGTCAAAGAATTTGTGAATATAAAATTTCACAAAAAACAACTGAAAATCTATAAGGAGGTGACACAAAATATAGCGACATTTCAGGCAAATAATACTAAATATCGACATATTATATATCCTTGGGAGAAAACAATTATCCCAAACCAATCACTGGACCGGTTCTTAAAGTACAGGGATCGGTCAACTTAAGATGGCGAAAGCATACGAAGGAGTTAATTGTTACCTTTTAAAGACTTTGTGATGTGTTGTGGAATAAACCTAAAGATTTAGTTCTGTCATAACAGGCTCTAGGAAACGTGTCGCAGTAAAGTGTAATCTAAAATAACTAATATAGTACTGATGCAAAAAGCAGCAGTGGTAACAATACTGCCGTATTGCAGTATGCAGTATTAAATCAATATAACTCTGTTCTAATTGTAAATATATATCGTCGTTGCTCCGATAAAATCAGCTATATATTTTTTCGAACAATTCTGTTATAGCCCGTCGGTGTCCAGTTATTCAAGGTTTAATTTGGCGAAATACTTATGGCCATATGGGCAAAGTTATGATATAAAGGTTTTTTTTTTGCTTTTTTAAAAATACTACTAAAAACATTTAGCTGATTTTGTCGGAGCAATGAAGATATATATGCACATACTCGTATATATCTCAATTTAATGTTCTTTTGAAAACTTTATTAATTTGAATTAAAATGCTATTCAGTATTCATAAGAGCAATTACTACAACATATATGTTTATATATATATTTTTTTATATATTTTGTAAGTGTTATTAATTAACCGATATGACGATATATATTTATGCGAGTGTGTACACACATGTGTATGTATGTATTAAGAAAATCATTATTTAGGTATTATTAGCATATAGATATTTGTATCAATGTTCAAAACAAGTTAAAAATACATACATACATATGTACATATGTATAAGTTAATAAAAAAAGTTTTGTTTTCTGTTTAGTAACACCTTTTTACATCAGTCATATTTCACTAGTCACGCCTCAACAATTTTTTTAGTAATCATATTTTCATTGATCACGGAAAAAGTGCTTATAAAACAATTGATACAAAAATTACCGCATGGTTGTTTTAAGTTTTCTTGCAACCACAGCCAGCTAATACTTAGTTAATACTATGTTCACACCTACCGTATTTAACATCTCAATCGTGTTTAAGGATTAAACACATCAATTTTGAGATGTTTTACCATACATTGAGGCGTTTTGTTAAACATCTCAAATGAAATGTTTTAGATTTAAACAATTCGTTAAACGCGTAAATGGCAGGGCTGCATTTAATTTTGGGATATGTTCAGTGTGTTTTTGACGAATGTGTCACTTTTTTATGGCTATTAAACACATAGTAAAATAGCGATGTTTTTCTTATACATCTTTATTTCACCTTTAAATAGTTAATCAATGGTAACAATTCCATCTTTAACAAAACTCAAATATGCAGCTGATAATTTCACAATTGTACTTTTTTCCAATATATAATATTTTTAATTTTCTCAAAATTGTATACAATTGTTTACGAAACCATAAACAGCTGATAAAACGTCATTCTTAAACATCTCAAATATAGTGTGAACGGTTGCGTTTAGTTATTAAAACATTTTGCTTAAACGCGTTTATATATATATATATATATATATTAATTTATTATAAATTATAAGAAAAAAAATCTTTATTGAATTTAATCTTTAAATCATAAATATATTATTCGTATAAGGAAATTTATTTCACTAATTAAATTTGCAATTTCTCGTCTTAAATCATTTTCCGATTATTTGTTCTTAATTCTATATGAAAGTCTATTCGAGCATCAAATAAATACAAAATTAATTATGTATTGTTTTGCATGAAAATATTTTAATTCGAAATATTTGCATAATAATGCATGATTTCAAATAACAAAATATCTATTACGCTTAAACGGAAGTGAAATAAACACCACTGCGATTATCACTTCCATATACAACTTGATATGCATTTGAAAAACAAAATAAATAAATAAATCAAACTAAAATTTTACAAATTCTAATTCGTACATGCAGCGTGCCAGGCAGCAATATCAAAATGTATTTATTGAGACCAAAATATTATCGCAGCGCACATAAATATGGAACACATTGCGAGCAAATTGACTTTTGTGGATGGTGCATTATTGCAGAATATTAGATGTACATATGCTGTTCACTCGAATGTAGAAATAGAAAAATAAAATGTTAAAAATGAAGAGGAATAAATAAAATAAAAAATAAATCAAGCAACTATATATGTATATGCGAATGTATATCTATCAGTACATCGGCCATGCATGTCATAAACAGTAGTGGCCATATAAATATGAACCATGTAGAAGCTTCCTTCAGGCAAAATGTTCCAAAAAAAAAACTTATTTATCTAACACACTTTTATTGATGGGATGCCCCTTTTAGATGCATGCAAACTACAATCACGGAATCATATATCCAGGAGAAAAAATTTTAATGAACAAAACTGTATTCTTCTAACTATCACCGTATGTGGGCGAACATTTTCCCTTTCCGGATTCGTAATTGAGGTTGTCGCTGGCTGAAGTAGTTAGCACGTTGACTACTAAACCAAAAAAGTCTTGGCTTCGAGCCCACTGTCGGACTAAGTCATAAAATTATCTCTAATTTCTTCTGATGTACATTATTGTGTCTTTGTGTCAGTTGTTGTCATAGGCGAACGCATAATCACTGGTTACTGTACAATACCAGTTGATAACAATTCACAGGCACACCAGAGAGCCCTCAATCGTTGGTATTTTGTAGCACCATCGAAGTAAAATAACTACTAAAAATGGTTACCGAAACAACTATAAAAATTTAATATTTCTCTTTGACCTGACTACAAACAAAAAACGCGCAAAAGCAGAGTTGTAAGATAGTGAAGCTTCTCGTCCTGTCACTTCTCTCACTATCCCTTTCCTCTAGTTCCAGCGCAATGCATCGCATGTGTACGAGTCATCCCCTGAGTGCTAGTCCAAGGCAAAAAAAAAATCCACTGATCCACTACGTATGTTATATATATACCGGAACTAGCTTAAAATTTGTTGGGATACTGTAGAGGGTATACAACTCGTGTTCTAGATTCTCTTTGCTACCTGCCATGACGGCCGGTTATATTTTGACTCGTTCACTAAGTAAACTTATGTAAATCAAAAACGATCATAAGTTGCAATGTGTTTCAGGGTTTTCACACCTGGAAGCATGAACATTCCTAGGGATGGGTCGACAACTGACGAAAGGGGTTCGTGGTCGGGAAACAAATTGCAACGTATGGTCAGTTTAGTTTACATTAGTTTGTTCCTATTGATACATAAGACCGTTGTTGGATACTGATCAACTTTTGGTTGTGTTTCTAAATCTACTTTAGCATAATTCTGTCGATCAGTATTTTATTCTATTGAATGGCAACAGCACTTGCTCGATTATATTCTAAGCAGTATAATTCCACAAAAATGTATTGGTGCACTCAATGATCATGGTATTTACATAAATCAAAGAACATTCCGTACAAACATGCGACTTTTGAAATTAAATCTACAGCAACTACGAGTGCTTCCTGGAATGGTTTGACATTAAGAAATCCTTAAGGAGTCCAGTAGTTATACGGTCCTCACACCTGTAGTAGCAGAGTTATGTAGGTATCTGGTTAGGTACCTGAAGCGAATCTTACGAAACAAATCAACACATGACAGCTTCCTACATTTACGACTTCTAGCCATGATCAGTGTAAGCGCGGTGACGTTCTACCCGTAGTGTCACGGACCTTAGTCTTTAGATCCCTCCATAATATGAAATATATGCTGAAGGGATAGAAGTATAGAGATTTTAATTCTTACGCAAGAGCGGGGTTTTTGTTAAAAACTTGTAATGATAAGTTTCTGCGCCTCCGGTCTTAGGTTAATGCATTTTATTTATTATTTTACTTCGCTGACGTTTTATTGCTCAAATAGTGTCACAGGAGTACGCTGTTGGCAGAGACACAATCTTTGATGTTCTGATTAATTTGTAAAGCAGAATTGCTGTATCTCTGGTATTAAGCAGAGGAGGGTGCTGATTATCATAGAGGTATTTGCTACTCAGCTAACCCTCAATTATCGTCAGCCATCGGCACTTATAACAGTTATCCGCTTATGGACTTCTTTTAATCTTCATCGACCACATTAATAAACTGCTTTACTTGCAATTATACAAATGTATATATTTTTTTCAATAAAATCCAAAAAAAGTTTATCGCATATCGCGATTTTGTCTAACACTCCAGTTTCGTGAAACGAACTCCCATGCTAAACGAGGTGGACATTATTTTTAGTAATACCTCTCAATACCTCTATTATAATATTAAGTCATCAGGAAAAGAAAAAATTCTTTTCAATTTTCAATTCAAAAACCTCGGGAGTCATAACAAAACCACGACTGTAACTAGATATACATATTTGAATTTGCTTGTTTGGTGTTGTCATTGCAGTTTTTAGTTTTTAAAAATAAGAAAAAAAAACATTGAATATAAAGATATCCTTTAGCTAAACAAAACGTAACGTAACATGACAACTAACATACGTGCATCCATGTATAGATTTATATGGTGTTGGTGCACTGATGGTATTTGTGGTCAAATGGTAAATATTTGTTTATCTGCAGAAATAATACCGTTAAAAATATAAAAAAAAAAAAAAGAAAAAAATAGAGGAAATAGACAAGTATAGTACAGTAAACACTTTTCGCAAATGATCATAAAAGTTATTTTCGCAAATCGTTTCAGGTTTTATACTCCATTAAAGTAAATAAAAGAGTTTGTATTAAAATACTTAAATTCATTTAAACATTTAAGTTTCGTGGCAGATGTAGAACGCTTTCAGTTTTGATAACTGTTTTTTGACATGTAAACAAAAAGAACGTGTATCAAAACTTTACAGTAATAATTTTTTACTATTAAAATTTACTTTACTGTTGTACTTCAATTAGAAAATATATAGAAGTACATACAGTTTTACCATGAATGACTGGCATGAACACAATTTTTTTATGACGCTTGTAGTAACGATTGATATTGATTTTGCTGTTCTATACAAATTTAGGATTTATTTTAAAATATGACTCTCTAACATTCAAAAATGCGATAATGGTCAATGTATATTCGACACTCTTACATATTTTTTTTATATGCATATAATTTTTGGGTCTCTGTTTTTATTACTGAAAAATTGACAAAAATAAATTTTGGAGCTTTTGCGAGCACTGCTCGATGGCGGTTTAAATAACTAAAATTTAAATATTTACACAGGAAAACATTTTCACATGTACGAAAAAATTAATCAAATGCTACAAAAAAAAAAAACAAATGTAGGTACAGGTAAAATCAAATAATGCCTGGATTACTTTGAAACAAACGAAGTATAACCTCCTTTAAATATACGGTTTCTTATCTGCCGATGTAAATTGTTGTATACACTCTGTTCTTTGAATTAAGTGCGGGTTCACCCGAAGAACGTCAAAACCCGTAAAAGAGAACAATGAATTTTTCACTGCACGCTCAGGGGAATGAGTTGTTGAGTTCTGATACCTTAGATCTCAGATATCGTGTACAGTTCGTTCTTTACATATTTTCAAAGGAAATTTCTGGGTAGACAAATCTCTATTTGAGACAATAATATCCCCAACAATGCCTAGTGTAGACATCCATTGGATTTCGGCGCTTGGTACTCTGCTTTTTCAACACACCATGCCGTTACAGGCATAGCATTCCTCTTGCTAATACAATCTATAAAATTAGTCCACTTGTTAATGGCTTCAAACGAACACATGCCAAAGTTATGTTATAAACACGATTTTGCGTAGATGAGCAGATATATTGCTTAATTGACAGAAATTCCAGGCTCACATTGCATTGTAAACTTTTGCAATGGTGCTATGGAATACAGTTTTAGGGTATTTCTCCAGTTTGTAAAATTCTACGTTTATACCACCAGCTTCATGATTACATAAATAATATTAACATTCCCAAAGACACAAACGAGCTACTCGTAAACACAGAGATAGCCAAGTCGGTATTGTGTAGCAGCGGCGAAGTAAAATAATAATAAAAATAGCTACTAAAGCGAAGCTTCAGCACTGCTACGAATATAAAAACAAAAGAACGTGCGAAAGCAGAGCTGCAAAATAAGTAATTAAGCTTCACCTCCTGTCGTTCCTTCTACTATCCCTTTCCTATAGTTCCCAGCACAATGCTTCGCATGTGTAGGAGTCATCTCCTGAGTGCTGGTCCCAGATAAAAAAAAAAAAAATACGCAGCAAATATTTAAAAAACATTCCCGTAATATTTTAAATTATTGCTGACACAAGCATTCAAAAAAAAGGACTCCCTTCAGCTCTAATTTCCCAGCAATTATTTCCTAAATATATTTGTAATCAAAGTAAAAATATAAGAAGACTTTAAAAATGAATTTATATTTGGCTTTGAAATCATTCAGTAGTTAGCGCGTTGACTCTGCTACCAGAAGGTTGTGCGTACTATCCGTTGTCAGAAAAAAAATTGTTCTGATGTGCTTACATTGACAGTACCATTTTTCGTAAGTTTTTGACCAATAATACGTCTGTGAAGTATATAAACAAATAATTTTATTTTAAATTAATGCATCAAAGAGCAACCAGGGCAACAAAAATCGTCAAAATCTCGAAAAGCGGACAGCAAAAGTACATATTTTTTATTTAATTTATTAAAAAACATTTCATGTGATTACGCCCAGAATATAATATTTTATATAGAGGTAAAATAAAATATTAGTCCAAATTTAAATGTTTCCACTAAAACTGAAATGCCTTTTCATTTGAAATTTTTTTTTATCTTGGATAAGCACTCAGGAGATGAACCCTACACATTGCGATGCATTGTATTGGAACTAGAGGAAAAGGATAGTTAGAGTTGTGACAGGAGGTGAAGCTTGACTAACTTATAACTGTGTTTTTGTAGTTTTTTTTTTATAGTAGTGCTGCAGCGACTCTGATGTTAAGGAGACGTATTAAATTCTTAAGTTCTCTTTTTAGTACTTAATCTCTTTTATGACTTAGTCTGAAACTGGACTAGAACCGAGGACTTTTTGGGTTTGTAGTCAACGTGCAGACTACTTCAACTAATACCACACTTCTATAATAGAAGTCTTACAATCAGTCTATTGAATATTTTTACAAAAGTGGGCTTAAAAAAAAAGCAGGAACTTATCTTATATTGAGTGCCTTCAGTACAGTAAATAAAAGTTTATATGATGATTTATTTTATTTATAGTTTATTCATACTTTTTTTGTTAATTTATTCATCCTAAACTAATTTCCATTTTCAAAAACTTTTATATGCCCACATATATTTCCATTATTTATTTTAAATTAAATTTTGGAAACTTGTTCCCCCAAGCTTCTTTATTGAGATTGAAATGCCATGGTAATTACATTTGACAATACACATCGTTTATTATATTCCACATTTGAATATTTAAACTTTAAAGTAATTATAGAAATTAATTATTTGTTTTTTTAAAAAATCTTTAAACTCAAATGTGAACGTATGTCAAAAATCAAATATATTTCTTTTAATTTATTTTAAATAAGGATATGTAGTTAGGCAAACGCAAATAGATAGAAAATACGAAAATATATCGGCATATCAAATAATTAAATAAGAATAAATAGATTTCGAATGACATAACATTGGCAAATTGTCAATGACATTAAGTTTTGTTTTGTTATGCACAGTTGCATCTGTTGTGTCTAAATCTGTATCAGCCTACATTCATATCCACGTACACATACATACATATGTACATACATACAACCATTCATAACAAAAAATATATCTACTTAAAGTGCAAGCGGTGTCAAAAGTTCGGTCAATTCGGATTTTCTTAAATTAAGTATAGAGCACTTCAAGTACAGATTCTTCATTCTTTAAATTTAATTTTACCCCAATTAATTAATAACAACTCCGTACTTGAAATAAGCTGAAAACGATATAGATTTAAATTTCTATTTTCTAAAAGAACCATCAAGTACATGATCGTCTTTTTACTTATTCACTGTCGTTTAGACCTTTAATGTCTGACCATAGATCCGCTCGTACCATTTTAAGTTGTTAAGGTTAATGAAAATCAAATTGCATACCCGAAGTAGGATATGGGTATTTAAATACCCTATGGCCTATATTGTGATATTTTTTTTGTTGCATTTTTTTTATTTTTTTTTTTAGTTTAAATAATAACATTATTTATGTATTATTGAAAGCGATTGTGTCGTCAAAAAGAAATCCGACTTTGAGTTGTACAGCTTATTAGTTTAATGATAAAAAGGGGATTGATCTTTAGTTTATTTTTCTCAACGGTGTTTGAATTTTTAATAGTTTATTTTATTTTTATTTTATTTATTATTATTTAATTGTAAAGCATAGTGTAAAGGTATATATCTGAGAAAACAAGTGAAATCTTTAACTATAAAAAGTGAAAAATTAACACTGCTATTAATACAATTTGAAGTGAGTTTGAAATAAAAATTTTCTTAAAATAAAAACACTGTAAAATTGTAGTATTGACTGCGTACTACATATGACCGACTTTCATGCAAAATATTTATCAAAGGAAAAATAATACGAAAATAGTAAAATAGTAGGAAAAATAGTACTGGCGTTTAGCGTCTAACGAAGACTACTCACGATGAAGGCTCACACTGAACAGTAGAAAAACTTAATTTAAAAAAATGGCTATGGAATCCCCCATTACTAATGACGCGCTTGTCAAATAATGTGTTTTTCGCTTTGGGAACTGTACGTGATAATCAGACTAATCATGCTCCTTGTGATATTGGCCAATATTAACAAATGCTTTCCTCGCAGATATGGAAAATGCATGGCAGCTTAATTCTGTTTGTTGCTAATATGAGAAAAAAACACCAAATGGCAAAATTTCATTTTCAAGTAGAGGTATGTGAATAATGATGAAATCAAATCATCAAAATACCGGGAAATGCTTAGTTCTGGGGCACAAATGAGGCTTTGGTATGATTGAATAGATCACTTAACTATGCATTCTTCATCGTTGTGCACAGTGGCAAAACCGAATATGGATGTTTGAAGTGACAGGTGAATTTGCAACCGGCTCCATTCTTCCAGAACTTTCACAAGATAAATCAAAAATCGTAAAGGCTAAATAAGTTATAACTTTGATTAGATATATAAAAAATATATTTTTTTTTTGACTTTTTATTTACCGCAATATATTTTTTTTATATAGAAAACATTGTTATATTTGAAACTCAATGAGAACTGTTGGGTATTTAACCCTAGAACCATAATGTACGTACAGTTTTTTCACATGTATATAAAAGAAGTAATCGGCATTCTAACGCCAATTCATTTTAGCTATGCTCTCATCAATTGTGCTGCTATGCTTACAAGTGTTAAAGCAACACATATTTAATGTTTTATAGGAAATCACAGTATGCGCACTTAGAGGCTGTACGTAAAACTTACGTATCGTTGGTAATAAAGGTTAAATTCTTGCACGTAATTTTTTCGTAACGTTAGTATACTACGAAAGAACAAGGCTGAGATAACTCCCGAGCTACTTGGTTTGCAGCACTGTGGATCATCGCGCTGTGTTTATGATGAAAATATGACGTTGATCTTTTTTATGTCGATGAAAAATAAAAACGTGATATTGCTGTCATCAATGCACTAGAGGGATTATTTATAGACAAATATACATATTTGCAAATTATTTTACTTTTTATAAGAAAGTAATTTCAATATATATTTTTAATGAATTAAAAAAAAAAACAATTGAAATGAAATCCTATCGAAGATTTGTCATTTATAGAAATTTATCAAACGAAATGTATATTATGTACGTCACAATTTACGTATCGTTGGTATTAACGTATTATAAAATATCGTTATAGTTCTAGGGTTAAATACCCATTTACATTATACACCGTGTTGCGAGCTAGTGTTTTTTTCTTTTCGTATTGCCCTTTGTTTGGCAACGAGCTTTCCGTTCTTTTTCCGACATTCCATGCAAGATAAAGTCGAAAAACAAAAATGTTTACTTTTTTAAGTTCTAACTAATGTCTGTTTCTAAATAAAGGGTGGTTAAATTTCAAGGGCCGATGTTGATTTTGAATAAAACACAAACTATTTAGGAAATTATTGTAATTTTATTTTATTATGATATATTGGTATTACTCAATTATGTATGAAAAAAAAAAATATCGGCCAAATGGGCGCCGCGACCACGGCGGCACACCTCCATCCGATGGTCCAAATTTTCGATGACCCTGAGGCATAATGGAGGTTCTATGACGTTAATGTGCCGAATTATCTCATCCTTTAGCTCTTGAATTGTTACTGGCTTATCGACGTACACCTTTTCTTTTAAATAACCCCAAAGAAAAAAGTCCAACGGTGTCAAATCACATGATCTTGGCGGCCAATTGACATCGCCATTACGTGAGATAACACGGCCATTGAATTTGTTGCGCAAAAGAGCCATTGTTTCGTTAGCTGTGTGGCAAGTGGCACCGTCCTGCTGAAACCACATATCGTCCACATCCATATCTTCCAATTCGGACCATAAAAAGTTCGTTATCATCTCACGATAGCGAACACCATTCACAGTAACTGCCTGACCGGCCTCATTTTGGAAAAAATACGGCCCGATGATGCCGCCAGCCCATAAACCGCACCAAACAGTCACTCTTTGTGGGTGCATTGGTTTTTCGACAATCACTCTTGGATTCTCATTCGCCCAAATGCGGCAATTCTGTTTATTGACGAATCCACTGAGCTGAAAATGTGCCTCATCACTGAAGATGATTTTCTTCGAAAATTGATCATCCACTGTTGCCGTGGTCGCGGCGCCCATTTGGCCGATATTTTGTTCCATACATAATTGAGTAATACCAATATATCATAATAAAATAAAATTACAATAATTTCCTAAATAGTTTGTGTTTTATTCAAAATCAACATCGGCCCTTAAAATTTAACCACCCTTTAAAAACGGAAGTCGAAGCCTTAATCTATAATAATATGCTCGCTAGAATTATTTACTGTCGTCATTTTTTTTGGGTATTTAAATATCATTTCGGCAGGAATGGGTTAGAAAGCTAATTGCGGTGATGTTTTCTTTCTTGTTATATCCAGATTTCTCACAGACGAGTTGTAATAGATGGGGTCTTATCAAACGAGTTCAAAATAAAATTAAGGGTACCGTAAGGTTCCGTACTTTCTGAAACTCTGTTTTTAATTTTTCTTAACGACCTTCTACGTCGAACTTGAAATCTTATTTACTGTTTTGCTTATGACAGTAGCATTAGCCAATTCATATTCTTTCGGTAGTGGGCCCAACACGACAATTAATAATGCCATGAGGCAGAAGATGACAGCTAATATATTTTTATTATTTATTATTTAATTGGGAACGTTTCAATTTAATATGTTCATTCCACGATAATCTTCTGTGTATGTGTAGCCAAACATACTTAAAGTTCCATATAAATTTAAATTAATTTACTTTGTATAAATCAAGAACATTTTTATGAAAACGACAGTTAATATTTTTCAACTCCGTTCGCTATTTAATACCCTTCTACATTCAAACTTAGTACGCTTTAAATTTAAGAAATATTTGTCTCACTTTTATAAAATATTGTTATGAAAGATTTTCATTGAAAGATATTCATTATTATTCAATGTTATTTATATCTATTGGTTACAAAATTTAATTAACTTTTTATTAATTATATGTACAAGCTATTTTTAATTGCTTCCAACATAAACGAAACAAACAATTGATCTCGGAAATTTTAAAAGCCCTGAATTCTGTCCAAATTATTGTCATTTCTTCCGAAATGTGATAAAAAATTATTAAATCCAATAATAATATCAAAGTAATTTTATTAGTATTTCATTTACAGATGTAATTTTTCATACACACGAAAATATTTTTGGTTTCGTTTATTCATTAACTTACCGTTCATATATGAAATGAAATCTGTCTTTTTGTCGTTCTTTATCTCACGTTTCAACACTTGATGTGGCAGAGAAGTTCGCTGCAGATATTTTGCCGCAGCCGCAGCAGCATACGTTGTAATGCCATCATATGGCGTTATGTGCTTCAAGTTCTTTTGATAATGTTGCTGTTGTCCTTCTTTGCTAGCATCAACATGTTGCTGTTGTTGCAGTAATATTAAAACAACTGCCACAAGAAGATTAAACAACCATATACAGTTAATGTCACACATTGTCCATTTCACTATGCTCAATGACACTTATCAAATTAAAAAAAACAATATCGCACTTTGTTTAATTTATTTTAAAACACTATTTTATTTTGCTTTTTGCTTATTTATCAAATTAGCAAAGTTAAATTGCTTTAAATATTTAAAAAATAAATCGTTATAATAATTAATGTTATTACGACCGCAAACAAACGTGCTGCTATTTATCATTGAGGCATTTTATAAACAATTGTAGAGTAGCACGTTTTTGTTGTATTAATTGTTGTATTATTTTATTGCTCAGCTCCAACACAAGCACATCCAAGTACTACAAAAATATATGCAAGTATGTACGGCTGCAGAGTTGAAGTATAATAATTGTATTGCTGTATGGCGAATGTATTGGGACTAGTGTCCCTGTAATTGATTAATTATAGATTTATTAGTTTTGTTTGTGTAGCTTGCAATTTAATTTATATTTCTTTTGTATTTTTATTGAATTATCTGAATCAGTAGTCGTTTTATAATTCGTTAATATTTTTTATTTATTTACTCAAATAGTTTTTTGTTTCAACAGTTTTTATGTTTCATGCTTTTCTTCTTTGCTTTTAATTTTTTTAGATAATTTAAATCATGTTAATTTCACTCTAAAGGCGGTAATTGATATACTAGCAAAACGCAAATTAGTCACAGTGGTACGTAGTGAAATGTGTACAAATACCTGCTTTCAAGGCCATTGAATATAAATTTCTATGGTCCTGGTATCTGAACTTTAAATTCTAAATATGTTAAACTTTAATTATTCTTTAAGTTTTAGAGTATATTTCAGTGATTACATGCATAACGAATAAGAATAATAAGTACACTACTCCAAACCTAAATCTACGCTAATATGCTCTAAGACTCTCAGAAACTCAGTTGCAGCCATCATGTTTGTAATGACTGCAATATAAATGTAATGAATATAATAAGAAATATTTCATTTATTATTTTAATTTACTATATTTTGCTTGCAAAGCCATACCGTCATGAAAAAAATTAAACATCATTCTTTAGGAACTATCTTTGAACTGGTATAATTTAGACTTCTAAGGACATTATTAAGAACAGAATTCAGATAATTAATATAAAAGTGACTTTATTCTACATAATTAGAATTGATTTCTGATACTTCTGATGTAAAAAGCATTATTTACGACTTTTATATTTCTAAAAATTATTAAATTTCTTTTTCTTATTAATGGCATTATATTCACTTTAAAAATATCACATTAAAATTAATCCAGAATAAGCAACTTTTCATAGCTTTTTCGTAGGAGTAATAAAATTTTATTTATGTTGCTCTTGTTGTTAGCATCAGGAGCTTTACTTCAAATTCAAAGCATCAGCATCAAAAAAGAGAACTTCCGGCAAAAAGAAGTAAAACAGATTCGCTTTTGCACTACTTCCCAGATCACAAGTTCAAGATCTTTTTTAAGGACTATTTTCACTGGGATTTCAAAAAAAAAATCACAACTATGTTACATTACTCTGGGTAAATAATAGTAAATTAATTTTACAGACTTCTTAAATTTAATTTTTAATTATTTGGAATTAGTGATATTTATTTGAACTACAATTATTAAAAATTTAGTTGTGTTTAGGTTAGGTTAGGTGGCAGACTCCCCCGGAAGAAGAACGCCTCACTTAGGTCAGAGCTTAGGCGTAATGCGATACCACAAGAAACATCTATCGTCGAGAACTTAGAATAAAGGAAAAAAGAACAATGAGTCTTCAGGACCAGTTGAGTAGAATGCGATATATATATTTTCAAATCAGTATTGTTTATTTCAACAGGGAGGTAATTGTAAAGTCACTAATATCATCTATTTAACCCGACAGAGTTGAACAAATGTGAATACGAGATATAACTAACTCCCAGTTGACACAAACAGTACTGATGACGAGTGCAGTGGCATAGGAAATATGTATATCGTGTTCTACTCAACTGCTGTTGAGTTATTCTCAATTTCCTCATTTTTGTGATACATTAACTATGAACTTAAACACCACTAAATTTTCATTCATTTCTCATTATTGTTACTTTACGTGTACCGATACTATAATTCATAAAAAAAATAGCTTATTCATAATTTGTGTTTCAATAAATTGTAGTGCACATTTTATATCTTCATAGTGACGAAATTATTTTTAGTGAAAATATTCCACAGAAAATAAGTTAGAAATATTTCTACCATTAGTATGCATTTTATGTTTAATAAAAACAACTTCTCTGGCTGTCTGGAACTTTTGAAATACAAATGTATGAATGAAAATTTATTCAAAATTTTTTTACTATTTATTTTCAATTTAATTGGCTAATTTCTTAGGAATCCTAATATTTCAAATGTTCGTATTAACAATTTAATTTTCCTTTTATTTTTTCCTTTAATAGTTGTTTTTCATATACTTTCTGTTATAAATTTAATTCACATGACTTTTCGGCCCACTGTGGAAAATAACTATATGTAAACCAACAGTTTTTATATTATTTTCGTCTCCACAACATGTCGACACATTAAACTTTTTGACCAAATGTTAATTAAAAAAAAAAAAAAATTCCAATGCAAAACAAAGCAAATTTCAACACGCAGAGGTCCTACACGGCGTATGAATAATAAAAAGTAACTTTATTTATACAATTGGACGTGATTTTTCATTTTCAAGAGGATTAAATAAGGCTCACAATGTGCTTAAATTTCCTTTATAACTTTGAAAATAAATTACTGGAACTTCATTAGCATAACATTTTATTTTCGATGATTGTTATTTTTCTTAACGTTAAATATTTTTTAAATTTAATTTATATTTTTTACATTAAATTACTTAATACCGATTTGAAATTCCATACTTTCTTAATAGATTTTACAAGTCGTTTCTATTAATATTTTTAAATAAACTTTGTAATTTATAGCTTGGCGTTTCAGATCCTTTCAGCTCTTTCTTTTACCGTGTTTAAATACCAACTGACTTTAGAACCTTCCATAACATTACTAATATATACAATGAGTATAATGTTGTTTTGTATGGACTTAATTTGTGCATGTATGAGTGGAGCCGAGTTGTAGAATAGCCGCTTTCTTTTTTATATGCCCTTCCAATTTTTCTTTTCAACAATTTTCATTTTACTCTTGTATCTGTGAATTGTATACTAATACTAGTGTGAAAGTTTACACCAACAGTACACAATCAGAAGAAATATTTTGTAATGTCAACAGAGAAATATTTGTGTAAGTTATTTTGCAATAACAACAATATTTTAGTAAAATTTTCTTGAATGAATTTCCAACGCATGCGCACTCAAGGAGAATGTTTCGAATGTTTGCTATGTGCTCTTCCCGTCGTAGGTGTCATTCAAACACCTACTACAGTCTTTATTCCGCGTTTAGTATTGTCTCAGCCAGGCAGTTAAACTGTCGAATGGAAATTCATTTGCTGCCTGTCTTGTATAGAAGTACTATTGTATCTTTTATCGATATTTTACGCTTCTATTAATGCAACAGAGGAAACACAATATCAGGATTCAACAGATTTCTGCTTGTTGTCTGTAACAATTAATTTTTATGTTGTTGCTCTTATTACACGCCGTTTTAACTATTTTATTTATTTTCTGTTTTTGTAACAGCATATTGGCAGTAGTGGGTGTTAAAGCGGTATTTTTCAATTTTCCATTTTGTGTAGGATTTATGCTTAAACGTACTACTCACACACATATTTATGCAAAAATTGTGTGTTTATGTATTGTATATACAATAATATGTACATGTGTATGTATTTACATGCATATTTTAGTTTTATGTTGGCGGCATTTGTTAAGGATATTGTGTTATTATTTTATTTTTCATAAGAAGGGACTTCAATTATATAAGAGTCTTGATTTTGAACTAAAAACTGTTAGTGATTGGCACTTGTTGTCTTGTACCTACTTATGTTTGAATTAATAAATAATATGCAATTTAAGCTTTTAAGCCATTTTGAAAAAGGCTTTATTTCGTTTTTTAATAACAAATAAATTCTAACACTTGACATTTTGACATCTGAGTAGAATGTGCTATGAATTCGAATACATTCTAAAATATTGTGTATATGCGTAGTTCCCTCAAGCAATTTTCTTGGTTATTTTAAAAAAAAATTTTATGCAAATAATAATAATTCAGCAATATTGGTGGTACACATGGTATTAGCTAAGTTCATTGAAATTTAATAGGAGTAATCCTTAGCAATCAGTGGTTACGCTTACATGATTGTGGATGTATATTTTAGGTGCCGACTAATATATAAAATGTTGTAATTACTCGATATTTGCTGCAACATCGAATATGCGCAAGATCAAATGATAAAAATATATTACAGTCCACCATAAAAAAAGTTATTGAAATGGCCTACTTGAATTATTTTTATATTGAGGAGATCGGAGCGTTATCACATTAATGATTAACAATCGTCTAAAAGATTTCTCAGCGAGAAATAATTCAATTAGCTATCTAAGAGAATATTTTATTACATTTACTAAAATGTGAAATGTTATCCAGAGCAGACAGTACGAGAACATCGGATTCCTGCCAGGTGGCCGACTGGCATGCATACAATTTTTTATTTTTGTTTATCTTGGACCAGCACTCACATGCGGTGCATTGTGCTGGAACTAGTGGAAAGGGATAGTATGCAGGAGACAATGATAGGAGGTGAAGCTTCACTATCTTACAACGCTGCTTTTTTGCACGTTATTTGTTTTATAGCGTCTCTGGTGTCAAGGAGACGTATTAAATTTTAAAACTTCGGTTGTAGTAGCAATTTTTAGTAATTATTTTACTTCGCCGGTGCTACACAACACCAACGAAGGAGGGCGCTCTGATGTGCCTGTGGATTAGATACAGCTGAAGCCGTTACAGTTCAGTAACCCGTGACTATACCTTCGCCACTGAAACCTTGCTACAACAACTGACACAAAGTCACACACAAATGCACATCAGAAAAAATGCGAGATGTTTTTATGAGTCTGAAACTGTGGTTCAACCTAGGAAAAATTTCTGATTTTGTAGTCAACGTGCGTCTGCCCTGCCATTACATAAGCTACTGATTGCATGCAACTAGCATATTGTCATCGAAAAATTCTGCGAAGTCCTCGAATCTCTTAACATTAGGTTTTATATGAACACATGCCACTGCGTCTTCATTTTAAAAAGTTGTCGAAGCATAAACTTCAAAAAAAAAAAATATTAAATGAATTTACTTTGGGAATATCTTTATAAATACATATGTGACAGCGCATAGAGAAAGGGACCTAAGAGTAAAAAAAGCAATTTTCACTTTTTTTTTTTGATGTGGACAACATCTGATCATCGAATGAGACCGATCCCATGCCCCAAAAGTGTTCCCTCCCAGAGATATGCGCGTTTTATGAAAGTGAAGTACACCAAAGATACACGTATTTAAATCTTTAAAATGGCTCTCCTGAACAAAACCGGTTTTTACCCTTAGGTCCCTTTCTGTTTTGCGCGTCACATATACTTACATATAGTATATGATTCTAGTTTCAAAATTATGTTTTTTTCGGAAAAAAATATATGAAATCTGTTATGACATACCTTATGATATTCTCATAAATTATTTTGAAAAAAATTAACTCAATAAATGAGAAGGAAAGCATATCCACATAGTGATATTTCCCTAATGCTTAGTTAGGTCGTGAATGGATTTTTCCTAATTTCTGATTACAAACTTATGATTCAACTAATCAATCGAGAATGAATAGTTGAATACCGGACACAAAAGCAAACATTTTTAAACAAAAAACATAACAATCCATGAGTTTACCATGAATATTTTTGGGACTAAAATATTTTACAAGCAACTTTACTTATGAGTGTGGCAAGTATTAGGGACGAGAATAGGGGCCACACTATCGGTAAAGTTGCGATTCCTTTTTTTCTGATGCAACAACGTTGCAGTTGTAACCCGATGTTACCTGCCTTGTTGTTTTTCCAACTTAAATAAACTCTCACAGGTGATTTGCAAATCAAGTTTTTGTATTTAATCCTTTTTTTTATAAACTTTATATTTCACAACTCAACGGTGTTAAATCTCCTATACTCGTACATACTTGTATATCTATTATTTTATATTTTTTTTTCTCATCTACACTAAGCTGTCCATTGGCCAGCAAAACATAATGCATTCAAAATCATATGAAAAACAAATAATATTAAATTCAAACACCGTGCACATGTATTATTTTTTTTTTTTTTTTATACAATATATATTATTTATTGAATCTTCAAAATCAATTGAACTAACAATAAGTATTCAAATCTTAAGAACTAATTGCTAATTATTATTAAGTACAGCCTAGCTGTACAAAATTATTTATTGCTCGTATAGTTTTATTTCCTCGTCTACTACGTTCGGGCTAGGGAAAGAGTATCCCTTCTTTTCAGTCGAATGAACCCTCTTTCGCTTAAAATATTTCGGGCTAGTATATTTGGATGATCTTGGAGTTTGGTTAGGTATGACGTTGCGTATGTTGTTATCTCTTGTTTGACTGTCGGAATATTTAAATCCTTGTGTATGTTAGAATGATTGATATTAAATGAATTTATTTTGAAAATATCTATATTTATATACAGGGTGGCCCCAAAATGAATACAGTATATTAATTAATGGGGAATATATTTAATTTAATTATGAAAAATATACTTAACAAGTGTTGGCCATTTTCTGCTTCGCATATTTTTGCTCTTCCCAAAACATTTTCCATAACCTTTCGCAAAACTTCAGGTATTATTATGTTGTTGATTTTGTCGCGTATATTATTTTTTAATTGCTGTATGGTTCTAGAAATAAAGTTCAGTTGATAACAAATTTTATTTTGATATGAATTTGCATTTTAATAACTTTAATTTATTAGATTATTAATTGATTTTGAATTGAATTTGCCAAATGGATATACACTTTAGTTTTATTAAAAACAACACATGTTGCTTAAATTTAGTAAAAAAAAATTATATAAAAAGAAGTCGGATATTAATATTGTCTATAACTTTTAATATTCTTATTTTGATAGACTGACATTTTTCGTATATTTCAATGTATGCATATCGCAAACTTTTCAATATAAATTCTAGTACTTTTTCAGTTTGTAAATAAAAGCTGGAAAAAAGGATACACCAACATACAATTAAAGTATTTTATATACTACTACACAAACAGATGTTCACGAAGCTTAAAGGATCTTTTCTTATTAGCAGTTACATATTTGAGTAGAAAAAAGGAGAGAGACATTAAAAATTAATATTTCATAATGCTAAAAGAAAGTATAAATTTATTCTATAAGATTAAGATTCTTTGGGACAAATTTTAGTGTTTTAACAAAATTTCATAAAAGTAGCAATTAAGCTGTCACAGTTTCGGGCCCTAAACTGTTACAAGGTCTGTTGAAATATGTCTAAAAACAATTTTTTTTTATAATTCATTTACGAAAGTGACAAAGTGCAAAGTTTGCCCAATTCACCAGTGTTTTAAGAGTTCATATGGAAATCGCAACTACTTTCTAAATGTATATTTTGACTGTTACCACAACTGCTAGTATTAATACAAAGAAAACATAACTTTATAAAGGCAAACATCTAATGTTTTTTTAACCGCAAACATCAACGATAAAAAATATTGTCATCTTCTTACATTTAATAAGGGCAACGACTAATGGGCCACTATTTGTGGATTTAGTATTTGCAAACAAAACGTATATACAGTCATCTCTCGATAGTTTGAAACCCCAAGAATAAATGAATAAAATCAAGGAATCCTGGAGTTATATTTTTGGTTACAATTTATTAATGGATTAATTAATGATTAAATGCCTACTTTTGTTTTGTTATGCTATATATATCTCTGTATTATTTTCCACTTTCAAGCTGTCGGAAGCAATACATTGCATATTGACATATCGAAAAATGCTGCCGAAATGCACTAAAGTAAATGAATACACTATTAACAGCAGTATAAAAATACATTCTTATGCGTTTGTCTGTTTAGATGCTCCTAAATGGCTCATCGCGAACAAAACTAAACATTATAAAAGCTCGAATGCAAGTTATTCCCTTTTGTTTTTAGAGAGCACTAAATTGTGCTGGTCAACGTTGAATAAAAGTTAAAGGTACTGCAACCAAAAGGAAGTCCTCTGTATCCCCTGCCAGGTGCTCGAGTACCTCATCAAGACCTGCTCTCCCGAGAAATATCAGGATTGCCTTTGCTCTTAGCATTGGCAGTTCCCCTATAATCCAATAGATGTGGTTACGCAATTGGCCTTATCTTCTGTGGCAGTATGCCAGAATGTACTCAGTTTTCTCCTTCTCATAGTTACTTTCCCGCCCTACACATATTTCATAACTGTATGGTTAAATTCACTTCTAAATGAGAAATAACAAATCCTGTTAAAGCCTCCTATAACCGTATGTGTATGATGAGAAGTGAAATATACTAAAAAAAAAGTTTATCCATAAGAATTTTGTGCTTCATCGACTTAATAACGTGCAATATAAATGGACTGTACTGAATTGAAAAGGAGTGGACTGGTCTAGTGCAACTGAATTGGTACTTGTGTATTTTTATTTTTAACATGAACATATTTTGGCTAGAAAATAATAATAAGTAAAATTGAAAAAGTTTCAATAGTATACATACCACCAACACGCAAACAAACAAGTACATAAACTACTGAGAACCACACAAAATCCATTAAAACAGTCGACACGCTTCCTGAAAGGTCAATGCATTTTTTATTACAACAAATGTTACCCCTACTAGCACAACTGCGAGGAGTACAACTTCTAAAACTCTTGCAACAGCAGTATGTGTGCAAAGTACTCTCATTGTAATGTACGTACAAATATTGCCGTTGCACAGTGGAAAAATTTTAAAGACCAAATTAAATTAAAAAGAAATGACAATACAGCTTTGATTTCTAAATATTATGCATTATATTTCCTTTAAATTGATGTTGATGTTATTACAAGAGCAGCAATTGAATGTAGATATGTTCACTATCTCAAACACAGAACAACACATAATGTTACTAAATTATCCCAGTGCTTCCAAAGTAGTCAATAAGATCCTAAACTTGTGATCGGGAAGTTCTGCAAAATCGAATTAGTTATATGTCTTTTTACATAAGATTGTCGAAATTCGAAGTAATGCTCGTAATGTTAAGTAAATCTACTTTTTAATCAGAGAAAAATAATTAATTTTTTAATACTCTTACGGAACTTATCGCTTTGGTTTAGTCTTAAGTTAATTTAATTTATAAAAATAAAACCAAAACTAAAAAAGTTACTAACTGTCGCAGTAAAAGAAAATACAAATTTTCTTTAATTATTTATTTTGATAAAAGAAAAATAAATTGTCTATTGTAGTGTGCTGCTTTGCTCACCTAATATATTTTCAGCCCTGAAACTAGAAATAGAGTTAATTAATTTACTGTGATTCACGATTAATTTTTCTCCAAAATTTTCAATCTGCAACTAGAGGATCCTCCGTTGAAGATACGGTCAGACAAAAAATTTTATATTTTTCTCCTTCTTCTATATTTAAGTTAAAAAAATTAAAGCATAAATATAACTCCAAATTGACGTTAACTTTACTTTCTTTACTACACCATCAGTATCTTCCCCATGCCAATTAGTTTCTGTAGAATACATGCAGGGCTTAGAAGACATCCTCTGAGCCCTGGTCCAAAAAAAAACAAATCGTTCAATAGGGAAGATTAGTAACAATATTTCTCTTTAAATGCTCCACTGTTCTGCATCTACCATTTTGATATCACCATATTTAAGAGATATTCATGTTACTACGGATATTTTATTCTTTCGTTAAACTATTGGCATGCAGCTTTTGTAGAACGTATTTAGAGTATAACATAACGATATTCACAGTAATTATAATAATTTAGAAAATATTAAAACACAAAAACTTTTTATGCCTACCGCAACTGCAGCTGCTTTTAAAGCTAAAAACACAGACTCATTTAGAGGGTCTGGTTTTTGAAAAATGTTCGTGTACTTGTTTTTATTTTTGTACGCAAAAATCAGTTCTAAAGTTTTTTCCACATAAAGAAAAGAAACGAACACAAGTAAAAAAAAATAATATAACTTATTGTCAACGGTTTCACATTTCCTTTTAAACGGACGCGGACAACATTTCCAAACACACCCTTTTCAGGCATTTTAATGCCCAAATAGCTAAAAGACCTTCTGCATGCACACAACTATATATACAAACGAATGTAGAAGTTTGTTCCTTCATTGTGGCAGAATATATACATACTTATATACAACTCACCCACAACTACAAAAACTGATGTAAATTTATATTTAAAAAGTTATGAACTCAAAATTACTTAAAAGGGCCGGAAATAGAGCGGATGTCATGCTTGTGAACTTAATATGAATATATTGTTATAGGAGTAAAAGAACCTCGAAATAATTTTTCCAACTGGAGTTTAACAGACAAAAAAGAACTTCAATATAATTGCGGTTGTTCGCCCTAGCCAGGCGACGTCGTCATGTCACACATATTCGCAATAAATTATGTTTTAAATAATGTTGTTTAGCTAAAAAAAATTTTCTTTTATTTATAGAGTAATTAACGCTGCTCTGTACTCTTGTAGAAATAAAAAATTTTAATTATGCAGTGATGAAACTAAAAAATTAAACAAAATTACTCAGTACAAAAAAAAAAATAATAAAAAATATCATGAAAACATTTTTATAAAAAAAAAAACATATTCACAGAATTGAAAAAAATTTATAGAATAAATTCAAAAGTATTTTTCTATTTCAAAAATAATAAAGAGCGAATTTATTTTATTCTTCAATTAAACATAACGTACATGAGGCGTATAAGTAAGATGATATTAATTATGTACATTGTTCGTGTAAATCCCCGTCCACACTTACAATTTTTGTAGCAGCAATTTTTGAGTTTGTTGGCGAGAGAGGTGAGCAGATTGGGGATGCGAAAACGGTTTCATGTATTCTCTAATTCTCTTCTGCTTCGCAATTCTTAAAGTTCAACTAAGAGTTTGATGTAGGTGTATTGGTGTTGTCGGTGAAAAATGCCATAAGAAATACAAAAATAGTAAAAATTTCATAATGTGGATACTAACTTAAACTAACTTTAACTAACTTAAAGCAAAATTCTTAAAAATTGCAGATCTGGACAGCGACTACGGAATTTAACTGAATGATATATATATATGCAAACCATAAATCTAAAAATATATTGATTTAGAGTCATTCCAGCGATACATTTGGTTTTTGTATATATTTTCAGGCCTTCCACCACCTCCAGTCCAAGGAATATGTAAAGAAATTGTGCGGTGTTTAAGGTTGGTCTCAAGTAGAAAGTCCCCAACTCGAATTTTTTCGAAATTAGCTTTTTTAGTGGTTTCCATTCATATCCCACAAGTACACTATATCAGGAAAATTTAATGTTAATGGCTCAAAAATAATGGGTTCACAGGCATTTACAATATGATAATTGCATTGTAATAATAACAGTTATTATTATGTTTTTCCCTTCTCCTCTAAAGTTACAATTATTTGAGTTAGGGTCTTTCTACTTGTGACCAACGATATATAAATATCTAACTGTAGGAGCTTACCAGGGCTATGAAATTTTTAATCACCCATAGAATTCTAAAGCTTTTTTTTCAGTTTAAACTAAACGTCGCCTCTTGGGCTACTTTAAAAAAAATTTTTTTTTTTTGATTTTCTTACGTTTTTTTTCTTGAGAAAACAATTTGTATTTAACTTCTGTTAATATTTCAAATATAAAATATGAATAAAAATAGATTATAAAAATTTAATTTATTAAACTGTTTTTATAAACGATTAAAATATAAACTAAAAACAGCACTTGAATTTTTTTTCTTAAAAAAACATTTAAAACAAATATAATGAAACTTTAAATTAAAAAAACTTAAAATTTACATTTCTTTTATAGAAGGTTTGATTAAAATAAAAAAGTTTCAACATAACCTTTATATTTTGCTTTGAACATAAAAATTAGTTCGACTATTTTTTTCCCATATCACATTGATAGAAATTTGGAGATAATCTTGCAGAAAATAAATGAAATTCTAGTAATAACGTGTAATCTGAAATATACCTTTAACAGTAAACCTCGTATCTCAGGCAATACAAAGTATTAGTTCAATGAACATCCGCTCACAAGTTCATAGATAAATTACAGCGTTGGTTGTAACTTGCACCCGATCAATACTAAATTCTCTAAAACGTAATTCGTTGCCCCTCACAGGCGGGATTTATTTTTCTAGGGTTAAAGAACAAATCAGAAAAATAAATTTTTAATTATGCCTACAAACTTTAGCAGAAGGGAACAACCTGTTACAATATTCTGAATAAATCGCTGTCATAGGCATTCATAGTCTATTGTTCGGTATCATTTTTATTTAAACATCAATCATTCTTTTATATCAAATAACAATTGAAATTGAATAGGGTTCATTTAAATTTTTCTTCTACGATTATTTTATGAAATTGTGGAATAGAAATCGTTCCCAATTTTGAATTCCAAAAAAAAAAGATTTTTTTTCGAAAACCAATATAAATAACATGTAACCCCCGGATAATAAGAAACTGGAAATAACCTTTTTCTATTTCAATTGTAATTTGACATAATAGACTGATTGATGTTCACACAAAATTGACAATGAACAGTTGAATAGATTAAATGAGTGGGGTGGGTGTACTGGGCTGTAGCCGCCTATGAAAAAGGGCATATTCTTCTATTCTACTTGTATCTGTTGGCTTATATAAAAATGTCCTTTACTGATTTTTATCTTAAGTAGCCATTATCTTTATGTATATTTCGTAATTAATTCCAGCTTTGTAGAGACTTGTTTGGAAAGTTTGATTCAATAAAATTAATCAAGTGAATTTTTTTTTTAATTAATAAAGTAAAATCCTTTGAGAAAGTGAATACCAATAAACGAAACGTCGGAGCAATAGTTAATAAAATTTTGTTTCATTAATAATGTTTTTAGTAACTTGTTATATGTTAAAGAATTAAATTATATATAAAAATTATATTTTCATTGTAATAGCTTTTGATCAAATATTAAAAAAAAATTTATAAATATGTCTTATATATAAAAATGACATGTTTTTATGCCTTAATTCATTAAAGTTTTTGGGGTAATAATTCATTATTTTGGGGCGATATTTCATAAAAAAAAGGTATTGGGGTAATTTTTCATAATGAAAAATGGCCTCATGTTTGCGCCTTTATTTGATTTCACACTTTGGGGCCTTGTTTCGCAGTGCCGGACTTTAATTTAATATGTCTATTTCAAAAGCTAAAAAAAAAGGAATTTTGCATAAAAGATTTAATTATTTTAAATTAATTTAAATCAATTTTTTTAAATTTTTAACACAATTTCTCTTTCAATAAAGTGTTCTGAAAAAAAAAGAATTCACTTGCCAAGAGAATGTGACACTGAATTACAGAACAGTAAAAATCAATTTAAAAATAAATTTGAATTCTTTTCACGGTAATACACTGTACATGACATTATTGAATGCCAGTACATACATTACAATAATTTTAGATTTTTAACTTATTTGCGTCTTTGTAAATTCTAAAACAATTGTGTAAAATATTCATGTTTTTGTGGTTGAAAAATAAAAATAATAATAACTGAATTACGTTGTCGATTTGAATAGAAAGCCAAATACTTCCAGTACAAAGCAGTAATTAAATTTTCAAATGTATCTGCAGACAGGGGGGAAATCTTTGAAATACATTCAAAAGAAATTAACTCTGCTATACTTGACTGGTAGTCATGGCAAAGGGCATAATTTTACAATTTTTAAAATTTAGTACACATAGTAACTGAATATTTATTTACAAATTTTAACAAAAGAAAATCCAAAGTATATGCATTATTTGATAACATTCCTTTTAAGCCCTTTTAACGATACAGGAAGCATTAAAGCGATATTTCCATTCAATTTAATAAGGAAAATACTTTTGATGTTGCAAACTTTATGTAGGAGTAAGAATAATATGTTTGCATGTATACATACGAACCCTTTGCTTGGCATAACGGTTAACTCCATGAAACAACATAATTCATTCCCTGTTTTAAGAAATATAATGAAATTATTTGCATTCGGTAACCGATATTGAAATATTTACAACCACTTTCTAAATTTCCAAAACCCTTTTAAGGTCAGTTGACGGACTACTTGTATGAATGCATTCCACGGCAACTGATATCAAATAGAATATTTTTTAAGAAGAGTAAGAAAAACAACAGGCACTTCAATATGGAGGACAATTATTATTCGGCCCAGAAAGCACTGCTACCAAATAAAATCTATGGTGCAGAGCCAATTACATTAACACGTCTTCTTATTGCTCCTAAGAAACTGAACCACAATTTGAGGTTTGGTGTTCCACAAATTACCGTGGAGTCACACCAATGTGACTGTCTGCCGGGTCCGATGCCACCGCATGCAACGTGTTCCGAGCTCTCAATGCCATCCTCACAAAATCGACAAACTTTGGTTTTAAAGATACTAATTATCTTCTGGCCGCAATATTCTGTAAAGTACGCGTGCTCTTCTCAGCAAAAGCCGATTATCCGATATTCTTCTGTTGGGAAGCAGGAATCGTTTGGCCTGCCGCTGACTATCACAATTATGCCAGTGAAGACCGAATTCCCTTGGCTCCTAAGAATTTAATTTCTGTGGCCAATTGTGGGTTCACAAAAATGCTCTATGCCCTTCACCAGACAGAACACCAGACAGAAAAGCTACCCTTCCTATGCATAGCCTTCGGCCACCACACTACTGACGCATGCAATTATAGTTTTCACCTCCGAGTTGAAAGTACTGAAGTTTTTTTTTAGATTCTGACCCCAACTTCTACCAAAAAGATTAGCAGAGGCAATGAATGCACCCAGATAATTCATCTTACCGGAGAATTATAGTGCCATTCTGTTCAGTATAGGGCATCAGAGATTGGCACCCCTCCTTCCTGGGTAAACCGCTGTAGTCGAGGACAATATTTTGTTATCCAACACCATAATCAATTGGAAAGGTTTTCTTTTAAGTTTATTAATTTAGATAGACACGTTGTTGATTTAAATTAATCTTCATTTTAAAACCATTAAGACCATTAAAATAATGAAAAACATACTTCTCGTTTAATAGATGAATAACATAACTATGCACATGTTTGTTGGGATAGAATGAGTTCTTGAGGTTCAATTGTAATTTACACATTTAAAATGGTACAAAAATATATACGAAATATTTTGCTTGTGTTTTGCTTTTTAACTGAACTTTACAATTGAATTATTTATTAGAAAATGGAATATTTAAAATTAAAACTTTGCACAACAATATCTGTTTTTACAATGATTTTCATTTCTGTTCGCAATTACCTGAAATTTATCAGGCGTTAAAATTAATTAAATTTCTGTGGTGTTTTTGCAATTAATTTTAAATTGAAATAAATTATACATGACCGAATAATAAAATTCAATTGTTTTACAATAATGCAATTATTTAATTTCATAGTTAATTATACTATTCCTTCACTTTAGTGAATTGAAAGAACATGATGTAAAAATATTTTAATAGGGTCTTACGAAATTTATAATTGATAGCGGGCATATCGACCCCTGTGCACGAAATTATCGTATGTTACAAAAACTAAATTTCACAGGAGAGCGTTTTTATTTGTCTTTTTTGCCTGACAGCAGTAACTGTCACATACGATAAAATGTACATAGTGTTATCTCCATAACTATAACAATTATCGCAATAATACTTTATTTGCAGATGAATTAATGGATTTAGAACCATTTTGCATAAAAAAGTCGATTTCGAAAAAAGTGTAACATACAATAATTTCGCGCACAGGGGTCGATATGGTAAAGTTACATTTATCTACTGTGCTGTACAACATCTCCTGTTAAAGATGAAATTGGTTCTGGTTACTTTTTTTTTCTTAAAGAGAAGTAACGCTCTGACAATGATTGGCAACTACTACGAGGTGTTAACTTCTACTAAAGAGATAGTGATAGAAATTACAGGTGATGTAGCGATATATAGAAGAACACTCTTGCTTTTTGTAGCAGTCTTGCTGCGCCTCTGATATCAATGAAATACATTAAATTTTTGAAGCTGTATTCGGTAGCTATTTTATTAATTATTTTACTTCGGCGATGGTGCTACACAATACTTTGCGCGTTATGTTGATTTCCAACTTCTTTTGGTCAGAATTTTCTGATAAGAACAACAAGGACAACAAATGACGTTACATTGGAGATTTTGCGGTAGATATTTAACTGTCTCACGTAAAGGTGATGTAAATTGGCCAGCGAAATGAAGAATCTAATGGAGTGCGACTTTTTCTTAAATCCTTTTAATATTTATTTTAATTTCAGAATAACTGTTATTCTTCGCTGAATTACATAGTTTTTTGTACATTGAAAACTGTAATACAGAATGGCTGATGAATTTTGCTACATTAAGAAATTGGAACAACTTTTTTTGTAATGCATGGAATATTTTCAATCTCTTTTCATTTGAAAGCACATTGAATTAGTCTTAAATATAATCTAATTTATATGACCGCCATGCTCTTGGATGCAGGTGCGGCATCTTACAAAAAATTGTTCAATACTGCCCGCAAAATTACCGCTGGAACTGTAGCTATTGTCGCTCGAATTGATTTTTTTAGTTCCTCCAAATTTATCTGTTGCGATTTCTACACTTCCTGTTTACAATAACCATACAAGAAAAAGTCCGGGTGACAACGGAAGGTTGAGTTTCTTGAAATGAGCCTGTTAGTTAGTTGAACCAAAACTACAGACTCCAATGCGTAATAGTGGCATTCTTTTTCCAGTGTCCCACTTTTCATTTTCATTAAATCTAAGGATCAATCTACAAAAACCAAAACAAAAAACTCCACATTACTTAGATAGAAAAAAGTTACCAAGTTTTCTTTTGGTATCGAACTTTCGTCAGCCATCCTGTAGTTCGCTACGGTTGTGAAAAATATCAGGTTTTTATTGCAGCATATACAATTTAAATTTTCATATATGTATATATTTGTTCAATCATAAGCCCGTTTTAACGTCGTGTGCATTGTGTTTTATTATACAGTATTGTTGTTCTTGGACTAGCACTCAGGAGATGACCCCTACACATGCGGTGCATTCTGCTCTTCCCAGATAAAAAAAAAAAAATAATTCATTTCAATTAAATTTTTACACTATTTGAATCAAAATTGGTTATCGTGAAAAACCTAAAAACTAATTCGTATCTAATTGAATGGGATTTTAATAACTTCTTTAATTTAGTGGAATAAAAAGAAATGAATGTAAAATTTTTTTAAAGTGAAAAATGAAAATACCACACAAATTTCACAATCCTCACAAGCACATAAAGATATGTCGTTTTTTTTTAAACCATACAACTGAGTTTGTGGATTTCGAAATTTTTCTCAATCTTATATCTAAAAATCAAGCGCTTTTTAGTTAATTCACAAGTTCTCTTTACCATAGTTTTATTAATTTCCTTCTTCTGCAGCAAATGCCTAACAAATTCCCAGAATCCCTATTAAATTAAATAAAAATGCAATAAATTATAAAAAATAAAGAGCAAAAAATTTATGTATTCATGTTTATAATTCTGCAGCAAAAGAAAATGAAAGTTATTAGGAAAAGTCAAAGTTTTGTTCCTACTTGTAAAGAAAACTTCACAAGAAGAGGCAAATTTTACTGGTACATGCTGTAGGCATACAATAGGGATAAAATAAATAACAAACAAAATAAAAAAAAGAAAAACTTTCATATAGGAAATTTTATTTATGTTTTTCTTGCAGTATATTTGAATAGAACTAAATATTTGTCACAAGAAATTAAACTGGGTCAGCAATAAATGGAATACAATTTAATACAGTCGAATTGAATAGAAAATTAAATGCCTATGGCTGGAAAAATTAAGTAAAATTTTGTAGATTGTTTTTTCAATGTCGAAAAGAATTCCTTCTATTTGTCTAGAAATAGGTTGTACATTTTGGGGTGCGTTACTCAGATTTTTTTTGTTTAATTTCAAACAAAAGGAAAAAAACAACTTTGTTTAATATTTAAAAAAAATTTTTTATTTCTTAAAAGAAAAACTTAATTTCTTTCTTTGTAATTTTAACGATCAAAAAATTTTTAAACAAGACCTCCTACTCATAAAAATATATTTTGTTGTATTTTCAAGTGGCAGCCAATCAAAATATACACATTACAAACTTTAAGCTGGTTGCTGTTGGATGAGTAGCTATCGCGCCATGTCACTATATCTGTGCTAACAGCGCCTTCCTTCACCAGTATTTCAGCAACAGTACGTGAATGAGTAAAATAGTAAATAAAATTACTCTCTTTAAGCTGAACAAGAAATGCGTCGACATACATAGCAACAGGGACGCAGCAACTCTGCTTTACATATTAAAAAGAAACGAAGAGTGCAGAATTGTATAAGAATTAAGCTCTTTATACTTCTACCACTTCAATGCCTGTCTCTTCACTGCATTTCGAAATATTCTTGCAGAAACGCAAAGCACCCATGGAAAAATAACCCCCCTTGCAGTTAGAGAAAACGAAATTCCTTAGATCATATTCACGAACAATTTAATCTTTGTGTACAAATAGTTGACAAATGATCTTCAAAATTTATTCTTAAAAATTATTGTTATGACAACTTTTACTGCATGTCACTTAGTTATCAGCCGTGTCACAGATTCCGCTCGGAATGCTTGTTATTCGTATTTACCATTCCGTTCGAATTTTCTTTTTTTTTGATGTCACAGATTGCTATCGTTTCTAACATTCGGGAAGAAATTGTAAAAACCCTTTTTTTTTATATATTTTCTTTTTTTAAATTATCAAGAACACAAGCGTAATATGGCAACATAGAAAAAGAAAACAGCAGTTTACAAAGAAAAAAATACCAGCAAGAAATTTTAAGTGAAAAAACTTCAAATGGCTTTTTGAAATTATTAAATTACTTTTGAGCTTTTATGTTTTCTTTTGTTTTATTTTCAATTCCGGTAATTTTGTTTTCTTGCAGAAGTTTTTTAATAATAATAGTTTTAAAGTTTTTGCAAAATAACGCGCTTTAAATTATTTAAAGTAAACTTTCGTGTTGAACATAAATAAAAAATCACTTTCTTTCGAACAAAAAGGCACTGTAACTGTCAATTTTTTTTTCTTTTTTTTTTTGTAGTACCAAATTAAGCATCGAATTTCGCTTACGATTAGAATTTAACTACTATCTTAATATATAAATATCCTTAATAATACTTGTTTTTTTTAATCGAGATTTTTGCATTGAAGAAAAAATGCCGCCACTGACAAAATACCATATAAAAAAAAACTGTATTAAAATATTATGACGACCACAAAACTTAAATTCATTCCCATATACACAAAATAAAAATTTAGTTTAACTTTATTTCTATATTAAAGTAACGATGTGCTCATCATCACAGTAAATTAAATCAACTAATGATTTCCTTCGTTTCTGCTACGAAATTAATATGTATTTTTAAAAATAATTTCTTATTCAAGAAAAATGTCAACGTACATTTCAATTAAAGTAATAAAAACAACAAGAAAGAAATAGTAAAAACCGAATTTAGTTCCAGTTGGCTTTTGAGCCACAAAGTACTAATGAAGATACAGGTGTGTATTTGTTCGAGGCATTTTATTTCTGTGAACTGTTAAAGCACTTATGCCAAAGTTTATTTTTATTTACTTTTTCTTGTGTACGAATTGAGATTGCTATTTCAGATCCCTGTGGTGCTATATTTCAAGTATAAGTATGCATGTACGTTTTCTCTTTCATCTACACTTTTTACTCTTCAGACATTGTGGGTTATTGAATTTAAAGCGCAAAGCAATACAATCTATAGATCAAAGTTATTAGCACGTGCTGTTGTATATGTGCCTACATGATTGTATATTGTTACCCAATTGACCACAATATCGACATACGAAATAAATATAATTTACCTTAAGAGCTTTGCAAACAATTCAGCAGAATGGTTATTCATGAATGAGTAGTAAGTTTATAAGAAATTATTCCAAACGCAAAGAAAAAAGAAAGAGAGATAAATATTGATAAAATTTAAATTTTCTGTGCACTTAACAGTGGGACAATATATTATTTTTATCTTCCTAATCATTTGGTAGGCCAAATTTAAAAATTTTTTATTGAATATTATTTGGTCTGGACATGTTCCCCACAATTGAGAATTTGTTACGCAGAAATGGTGCATCTTTAATGTTATATAGGCTGTTTATTTTTGCGTCTCCAAGCAGAAAATCCTCGGTTCAGGACGATTCAGCAACTTTGGACAATAAACGTTAAAGTTAATTCTATCAACACAGGTTATAGTAACAATACATCAATTATGTCACATGATATTGACCGCTCGCTTTGTTAAACTCCAAACAAAAACAACATTTTAAATGTTTGTTTGTTTTATTTATTATTTATTTCTTCATTATATTTCCAAATGTCGGTGGCGATGGTCGAACTAGTCTACACGTTGACTACTAAACGAAAAATTTGTCCTGGGTTCAACCCCAGTTTCAGATTCATGAAAACATCTTGCATTTTTTCTGATGTGCGATTGTGTATCTCTTTGTCAGTTGTTGTCGGAAGGTTTCAGTGGCGAAGGCATAGTCACTGGTCACTCAAGAGTACCAGATTCAGCTGTAACCAATTCACAGGCAAATCAGAACGCCCTCTTTTGTCGGTATTGTGTACCACCGGCGAAGTAAAATAACTGCTAAAAATGCAGATATGGGAGGAAAAATAATAATTACTTTGTAAGTGTGGTACATGTACCCCTCCTCATATACTTTCCGGTATTTTAAGAGCTACTCACATAAAATTTAGTGAGCCTCACTATTGCAGTTGTGGAGATATGAATTAATCCGTCAAAAAAGGGCTTTTGGCCTTACTGTGCGTCGCCTTGACGATCTATTTAAAACTATATATATATATATATAACCTATGTTTCTTTCTAGACGTAATAAAGAACAATGTTGAATTTTTTTTCGTATTTATGAAAACGAACGAAAAGGCTTTACGCCCACTGTGCAGCGCCCTCTTTCGTCATTATTTGGCAATAAAAATTAGTTGCATATATTGACCTAAAAAAATTGAAAAACATTCAAGCTCTATACAGTTCTATCATTTCATTACGTGTCTTGCACCATTAGCCCTTTCCAACTAGTTCCTGTGAAAAGTATTGCATTCTTAGGGAAAAATTCGTGAGCTTTGGTCCAAACAAAATCATAAAGACAACCCATCTTATTTGTTATTTTATTTCACTTATGTTTTATTACATAAATATCGTCGAAGGATGAGGCTGTTAGTACAGACGATATCTTATTGTTATATTGCCAAAACGCTAGCTACTCTGCCAATTATCAATTATCATTGAGAAATAAAATCTCAGTTTTGTGATTGACATGATGGAAAGATGGATAACAAAAAAAAAAAACATTTTAATCACAATTCGTTCAAAAGATTTCCCAGTCTCAAACTGTTTCATACAGAGTTTTTTCTTCCAGCAATTTTTTTTCTGTTTGAACAAAATGGCGCAAGACGCCAATAACAAAAAAATCTTCTGCCTATTTGCGAACGAATGCTGTGAATTCACAACAAATATGGTGATTGATCTGTTTATTTGTTCATCTCCCCTTTAACGGAAGGCACCGAATTCTTTTAAATGTGCATTGATTGACGTGTTTTTTATCGCCTCCAGGGCACTTAAAGTACATTAAAAAAATGGATTTTTATTTCTTCATCAACTAAGAAACTCCCAAATGGCGAGAATTGCTAAATCCAATTCAGGTTTATTAAGTAATAGAAATAAAATTAGTTGTAACTTTAAAATTCCTTCTGTTTGCAATGCAAACATTTATGCATTTATGTGATTTTATCGATTGCAAAAGATGTTATACACTGCCTTTTTCCGAAATCTGTTATTGCTTACAAATTTCAAATTAGTAAATAGTAAAAAACCATAAACCTTTTACTAAAAACACGTAAAATTTTAATTTTTGGCACTGTTTTTTATTACTTCTTTGCTTTTATTTGCCCATTGTACATCTCGTGTCTACAATTTGTTTAAGATATTGTATGTAATTGTCAGATTTCCAATTTAATATTATATACGTGAAATACATAAGAATAATACAAATATTCGTACAAATAGTTCCACTTCTGACAATTTTACCCAAAAATTACTTTCTTCTGCTTACGGATATTTTGTAAGCAAAGAGATATAAGCTTTACCACGAAAGCAAAGCCAAACATATTTTTGATAGCGCTTCGGTTAATAAGAACTAACAGATTAATAAATATTTTATTTATTTATTTATTGTTTTCTAAGTAGCTTTTGTTTTGTATACTCAGTAATTTTCAACTAGGTCGAAAAATTTATTAAAGTATTTTTATAATATTTTTTTTTATTTAATTATAAAGTGAAACTTCGTTATTGAGAATTTTCTTTTGCTGACTCCACTGAAAATTACAAATATACATTATTTTTATAGTGAAACAATTCTGCGCAATCAAGCCTATTTATTGCGAAGTAGTTGTTCAAAAAAGTGTAACAACTTAAGCAAAATGATTAAAACAAAACGAAATTGTAACTAAAATGGTAAATCCCCGTTGCCAAACCAACGAAGTCTAAATATGCTTGGAAGTGCATATACCAAATGCAAATTCTTTATATAGCAAAGTACTTATTCAAAAGGCTCTATACCAGAGTCAGGCAAAATGCCGCCCATGGGCGGTTTGTTATTCTCTTATTTACCCGTAGTTAAACACATATATTGTAGAGAATTAATCAATATTACAATTTCTGGCTTGAGTATTCAAAGAAGTAGGCTGTGCTATCGCTTGTTGCTAAAAATCAGTGTTGCCGCAAAAAAAAATTCTCCTCCTCAAAAATGTTTGTTCTCTTATATAAACAAACTGCAAGAAAATATGTTTAATTGGCAAAATGTGCTCTATACTTATCAGTATTTTCAGATAATTATTTGGCTAACTAAAATATATGGTTTCTTAACACGCATGAAAAATATAACATGAAAAATCATTACACGCATATTAAATTTCTATTATTTAATTACAACTGTCGTTTTTATGACGGCAAACAAAAAATATCAAATTTTATCGAAATGCATAAGTTATAAAGTTAAAACAAAACTAATTAAAATGAGGGTTCTGAAGATATATTTTTGCCAGACATATGTATGTAATAAGCAAACAAATTACATTTGCAAATTATACTTAATATTTGTATTGATTTATCTATATTTGTGTGACAACATTTCCTTTATTGAAACAAAAAACGAATTCTTTTGACAGATAACCAATTTGAAAACATATTATGCATAAAAGTAGCACATACCGAATAAATATTGAAGATGCAATGCATACCAAGATTGATTTTTTTCCATTTCTATATATAAATTAATTTACTTTTTAAGTTGGTTTGAATACATTTGTTTTTATGTAGAAAATATATTTATTAAGACAAAAAAAATTGTTTTTACAAGAACACATTAATTTTTTTTTTATTAACACATACATATGTGACTAAATTGATGCAAAAAATCGATTGCTAAAAACTTTGCAATAGAGAGATTATTTAGGTCTTAAAAAATTGTACGTTACAGAGAGAACTTCGCTATAGGCAAGTTCGTTATAGGGAGATCAAAATGTATGAAAATACTCACAAAAATGTTGTGTTCACGAATTTTATTTGTTATAGAGAAGATTGCGTTAGAGAGAAGTTCGCTATAGAAAAGTTCGACTGTATTCCTTTTTAATTTTCAGTACAACTGCACAATACATGGGCACCATACACACATACGTATACTTAATAAACAAATAAGAAATCTCACGTAGCGTATACGTAATAAAAATATTATGAATTTTTCTTAGATATCTGAGAGCTTTTGATTTACTATTTCTACTTATAAAAATATTTTTTCTGTTGGAAAGCAGCTTCGGGCTGAAGAACAGCTCTCACGTCATGGTAATTATTTTTAAGTGCGCTCAGGCTTATGTTTGTTGTTTGCTCTAACAGAGTTTGCGTCTCACTCGCACTGGTAAATTAATTTCCCACAATGCATCGTTTTAAATCAGTCGCAAAATCAATTTTAAATTTCTTTTACCCCTGCTGTTAAGTTTGTACCATTTTGGTATTTCTTTTTTCTTCAGCTTTGATGTGGTATTTTAATCTTTTATCATTTCCAAGAATTTTTTTATAACAACTAATCAAATAAATTATCAATAAATTTTTAAATATCAAATAATTAAGCTAGATAAAAAAAAATAAAAAAAATAATTATTAAATCTTTGAAGAACAAAATGAAGATCTCAGACAATACAAGATGGCAGATAATCGGGCCTATTCCCGTTGGCGTTTTCGTTTTAATTAACGTTTCTATATCGTTATTGTTTTTATCGTCGCTTCGTTTCTAAATTGGTATTCTTGAAATATATTGAAACGACAAAGAGAAGTTATCAAAATTAACGATAAGAATGAATGAAGTGTGGCAGCGCTGCAGTATTTTGTGTCATTATTTTTATTTAAATTGGAAAAAAATTTATATTTTAAAAGAAAAATAAAAAAATGAGTACAGAATTTTATTTTTCTAGTTCAAGTGAGGATGATGAAATAATGGACATATGTAAGTATACAGCGAAAAATTTTAAGACAGAATGTTAATATCTTTGCCATTACAGATTCTGTATAAGAAACGATATTTTGATAAGCATATACTGGTACTTTCATTAATTGATTCCCGTTTAAGATTTGTGAATACATTTAGACTAAATAAATCTGCATTTCAATACGTTCTGGAACAAATCCGCCCAAAACTGAAATGTAACCTACGCAAATCTGCAATTACGCCAGATATAAAACTGGCAACTGTTTTGCGGTTTTTTGCGCACGGATCATATCAGCTAAGCGTTGGGAATGACTGAATGACTATAATTTGTCATTAGCTCAACCTACCGTTAAAAATTTTATCCGAAGTATTGGAAGCAATGAATGCAACAATTTGCAATAATTGGGTTAAATTTGAAATGACGGAAGAAGAGACGATGGAGTGCAAACAATTTTTTTATGAGCAAACTGGATTTCCTGGAATCTAGGCTGTGTCGACGGAACCCATATTAAAATGGTTGGTCCCTGCAGAAGTTCTCAACATTTGTACTACAATCGAAAAGGCTTCTTATGATTGTAAGTACCATTCATAACTATTTATAAATTAATTGAAATGAATTGCCAACTTTTCAGTATTTAATTCTCTTAGATTTGTGACCATAGAATGCGTATTCGATATGTAGATGCCAGACATCCAGGCTCCGGCCATGATTCACTAATTTGGAATACCAGCAGAGCAAGAAGATTTCTAAAAGAAAAGTATGAAGCCGGTGAACGTAATTCGTGGATTATTGGTATGAAATTTTAAATATGTATATAGAATATCATTCAATACTTAAATTTTTAGGAGATGCTGGGTATCCTTTGCAACCATTTTTAATGACACCGTACCGATCAGCAGCTGAACACAGTACAGAAAGCAGTTACAACTCTGAGCATGCAAAGGCTCGAAATATTATAGAGCGAGTAATTGGAGTACTCAAGTCGCGATTTCGATGCCTGCTTGGAGCACGGCAATTACATTATGATCACCAAAAAATCACAAAAGTGGTTAGTGCTTGTGCTGCTCTCCACAACATTTGCATTCACTACAATACTTCTTTTACTGATATTGATGTACAGCTGCATACAGAAGAAACAGAACATTTTAACATGAGTTATGACAATGATGACATAGGTGATAGCACAGAAGCTGGCAGAATAAGAAATATGATCAAAAACTCTTTTTCGTCATAAGTTTTATTACAGTGGTACTTAAAGATTTATTTATTTTCACTCTTGTTAAATTAAAATAAAAATAGATATTCACATACAAAAAATAAATAAAAAAATTATGAACATACATATAAAAATTATAATATATATATATAAAATTATAATATATATTATAATATATATATAATACATACATATAAAAATATAAAAATTAATACAAATAAAAAATAAAAAAAAATATAAAAAACATAAAAAACTAATTTAGCTGTTGTAATTTGAATTTGTTTTAAGTTCGCTGCTAATAATGGCGGCGACAAAAATTTAAAGTTTCTTTGTCGTTTTTATCTTCGTTTCAAATTGAGGAATACATATACACATTTTCGATAAATGTCAATAACGTCAACGGTCATGCCTAATTGTCGTTTTTATTTCGTTTTCAAATAAGAACGCCAACGGGAATAGGCCCGAATATTTACTTTCCCACCTCCATGATGAGTTCCAAATAAAGGGATTTTCTAAATAAAATCACTAAAACTAAATTAATGTTAATAGAATAACAACATATCGGAGACCTCAAGCGGAAAGTATTTAATGTAAAGAGTAGGAAATCAATAACTAGATGTGGACTTTGTGAAGGTGAAGATAAAGTTTGTTAAAAAAACGAAAAACAAGTTTATTTAATTTACTGTAAATATAATTTAAATATATGATTCTAATTGTGCTTTTTCCCTTATAAACTATATGTGAAATTTATTATTACATACCTTATGATATTCTCATACAGTATGAAAAATATCACAAAGCATTTTATTACAAAAGCAACTCAATAATTAAGGAGGAAAGCATATCCATATATAGTACTATTTCGCTAATGCTTACTTATCTCATCAGTGGATTTTTCCTAATTTTTGAATACAAACCCAAGATCTATATGTTTAAAATTCAATTAATCAATCGAGAATTGATTTGAATATCAAACATACAAACAAAAAAATCTATAAATAAAAACATAACAATCCATGAGTTTACATTTATAACACACACATATTTCTATTTTTAGTTTTTTATTTAATTTAAAGTAAAGTGCTTTAGTCATGTTAAATAAAATTATAATTATTGATAAATGTTAATTTTTCACTGTTCAATATTATTCCCAGCTGTCTTTGGGTAATTATTTTCATTGTTATGCACGTTATGAATGTACATCCGCTACTACTTTTATATTTTTATACTTAGGTACTGTTTTTTTTATTATATTCACTTAAATAAATTAATGTTATGCACTTCTGTTGCATGAAATTATTATTTTGCAATTAATTACTAATAAATTGAAGTCTTATAAAGCCTTAGTCTTTCCCATCTACCGCATTTAGACCTACAAACTAGTGTTTAGTACATTTGATTTACAATTGTAGCCAATATAATTTTTATAATGAAAAAATTAAATTTTGTTTGCTAAAGGCAACATGAAAGCTGAAATAACCAGTCAGTATTCTTTTTAAGTTTATCCAAAAATCAGCAGTAATCGCAATAGCTCCTAACATCCTAATTTTTACGCTACATACACAACTGTATATCTTGAATATTCATTGAATATTTGTTCCAATTGACGTATGTATATTGTGATCTACGATTGCTGGTATATTGAAATGTACACAAATCACATTGTTTACACTTCAGTCTACATTTGATTTTTGATAATCATTTTAATCAAAATAATTTTTTAATGCAATTTTTCTATTTGTGGCAACGATTTGTTTACAATATGCAGAACGTGTTGTTCATGGTTTTCGATTTTTATTTTAGTTAAGAGGTAGCCGCGTTGGATATACAAAAACATTCGCTGGAATAATTCAGTGTTTATTCAGAAAGCGATTTCTAATAATCCTAAATTCATCTAGCGCAAGCGGAAAACCTTTTTAACAGTGCAGTTAAATTTACATAACAAAAGTTTTTGATTTTTCAATTTCCAAAATATCAACAAAAGTTAATATTTAAATATTTGAAACAATAACTATAGAAACAAAGAGATATGTATGTACACTACAGTATCTAATATTCGATACATAATTAAAAAATTAATATAAAATAAGACTTAATGTTTAGTAAAAACAATATACTGCTCTGTATATAAAAAAATGTGTTTAATGAAGAGTAAAAATGTTAAAGTTTCTCCTTCGACAATATTGTACTTTCTTTAAAAAATACCTCAATAATACGCAAAATTTTTTTTCAATTTACAATCACATTTACTCGTATATGACTCCTTATATTTGTCATCAATGAAAATATCTTTCGTTTTACGTATTTTAACTATAATATTACACAGACCAGTAACACCTGATCGGAAAGCAAGTAAAGTTATGTTCGAAATATGTGTAATGCAAGCAAAACGAAGTCACAACTATACATGTATATATACATAAATATATACATAATACGTAATTTTTTCGTATAGATTTGATATAATTTATCACATATGCAGAAATATATAAGGGATAAAAATTTGTTCGAAAGTATGTGTAATAAAAATAGATGAAATTTTTGTATTAACAAAGAATAAAACTGGAAATTATTTATGCTGCAACAAAATAAACGAAAGCATAATATTATCAATGTAAAAAAATATTTTTTCAATTATATTGAAAGCTGCCGACCAGGACGGGTCGAGTCAAGTAACACCATAAGTGCCATTTTGTTACCTTAGCCCCATAGAAACCAAAGCACATCACAACCACCCATAATAAGTCTGTCTGGGACAACTTAGAGCACTGCTCCAAATTTTTCTTTTTTTCTTTTCTTGGACCAGATAGAGCAAGGGATAGTGTAGAGAATAAAAAAAAGGTGAAAGTGGTAGGAAGATAGAGCTTAATCCACAACTATGTAGTTGAGTGTTAATTACAAAGCAAAATTGCGGCATCTCTGATGTTATTTTTGACGCATTATTTCGAAGCTAAGCGGAGCTATTTTATTTGTTATTTTACTTCGCCGATGTGTTATTGCTCAAATACCAAAGCAGGAGGGTGTTGTAGCACAGAAGGCTCAAATAACACCCTTTTTTCTGATTTGACTGCGCTAATTACAAAGAAAATTGCGCACCAAAAAAACTCAGTCTCAAGCCAGCCTGCGCATTCACAGAGAAGGCTCGAAATAGTTTGCTTCTCTGAGCTATCTTTACAGCTTTTACACCAACTATTGAAGGGAATGCACATCCACTCAGCATGGGTGCCGATGTCCCGATGACCATTTCAGATGCCAGAGAGATAAACTCAAGAGATGTCGAGATCTAACTTCATCATAATATGAGAAGAAAAATTTGGCTTTGGATCCAGTAAAATTCCAAGATCAAGAAATGAATCAACTAACTCCAACTGATGATCTCCCAATGAGTAGTTAGCTGCAATTGGGTTACTTCTGGAAAAATTGGAGTGCACTATCAACGAATATGGATAAATAAAAGTGGAAAACCGGCGGCGATCTGAAAGTAATTGATGTATTCTTGGGCCATCACCTTCAGCACCGAGTGCTATAGATCTATTTCACCAACTTATTTTGGTAAAAAAAAATACAGACTCCAGCGAGACCCACAGCTTATTGCACAGGGGATTTCAGAGGCAGGTCATCTCATAAGGTAATGTGAACTGGCGACGGAGACTTTCTCTTGTAAGACTTTCTTAAATGGCAGCAGCACAGAAATAACACACTAAGTTCAACGGCGATCGAAGCCATTAAATTGGGCCGAGTCACTCATTTTTCGCAACATATGATTTGCGATAGCCATCGAAGCTGCGCCGATTCGTTTCCAAAGGCAGAATGCTCAAGAAATAAAATATACAAATCATTTTTTTTAAAGTAATTTCATGCCGTTCATATTATTATTTAATTAAATAATCTTCAGCTAATAATGCCTAAGACATATGTTAATAACACATTTTATTTCATATTTGCATAATGTTTCGTAAAATTTTGCAAATTATTCAATTTTACCAAAAATATTTGAACAGGTAGTAATAAAACATAACTTTAATAAATTTATGTTACCACCATTTTTTATTTATTCTTTTAAAATAAGCATACATCAATTGTGTAAGTAAAATATATACTTAAAATCTTGAGTAAAATATCATTGGAACAACACTTAAGCAAAAATGTACGTTTGTAAAACAACTCTAAATAGCGCCTGTAAACATGAACGTAATTTGGCATTACCAACTAAGCATTCTTATTACTTCTCTGCCAAATTTGTTAATTCAAGAAGACTGTGCCTTTTATCCAGCTTCTCATAAGAAAATAATAATTTATTTGTAAAGGTACATTTGTCATTAAATATAAGCATACTGTTCATACAAATCTGTTGAAGTGTTGGGCTTTTTAAAATTCAGCACGTACAATTCATTAAGACAAAATGACACCCATGCCATTTCCGCTACATTTCTTTCAGAAAGAATATTGCAGAGTTTGATTAAAGAAAGCACTCTTGTACGATTATCATTTTGGAGGAGTTATAAAAGTACATGAGTATGAGGCGCTCGTTTAGTCAAATAAAGTCATAACTCAATAAATGGGATTTTCGAGTAAATAGTGTCTTCTAATTTTGTGTAAAAAAAACTTTTGAAATTTGTAGTTTGTACACTCAAACCATTTCTTGATTAAGTTAAGATTCATTTTATTTTAAACCAGCTTGTCATAGCTATTTTTTTTTTTTTTTTTTTTTTTTTTGGCGTGTGAGGTAGGGTTGAAAATGCCTTCGCACTTACAGAGACCGTCGTCTTCTGCGTCGAGTGGTGTTGCCACTAAAAAATTCCCTCCTCCTCCTCTGGGTAGATTCCTCCCCGGAACCGCTTTCCGCATTACTTCGGGAAGGCCCAGAGCCACGTCCCAATCAGGACCACTCTCACTCACCCACGTCTGGGTCCACTTGTCATAGCTATGGCGTTAATTACTTTTTTTTTCTTGGACACGCACGCACGGTATGTATTGTGCTGGAACTAGGAAATAAGATTTTGGGTGGGAGGGTAGAAAGAGTAGTGTTTATGAACTTGCGATTTGAATTTTTCGCACGTCAAAATTGACAGGAAAGGCTTCTTCAGGTAGTTTATTCTTAATACGGGCTGTTTGGCTAAAACGATTTTCTTTTTTTTTTTGGGGACCACCACTCAGGAGATGACCCCTACACATGCGATGCATTGTGCTGGAACTATAGGAAAGGGATGGTTAGAGAAACGGCAGGAGGTAAAGCTTAATTTATAATTTTACAGCTCTGCTTTTGCACGTTCTTTGTTTATAGGAGTGCTGAAGCTTCGGTTTAGTAGCCATTTTTATTATTTTACTTCGCCGGTGCTACACAATATCGACGAAGGAGGGCGTTCTGATGTGATTGTGGATTGCTATCAGCTGAAGCCGGTATTGTTCAGTGACCAGTGACTATGCCTTCGCCGCTAAAACCTTTCGACAACAACTGACACCCAGAGACACACTAATGCACATCAGATAAATGTGAGATGTTTTTTTTTTTTATATAATTTTAGTCTGAAACTGGGGTTGAACCCAGGCCTATTTTGGTTTAGTAGTCAACGTGCAGACTACTTCAACTATCGCCACCCTCGATTTTCTGTCTAATGCGGAGTATGATTCGCTGCCAATTCGACAACAAATGGATGCGCTTTTAATGACGATCATAATTGATATAATTGACCGGGTTTCGGGAATAAGTTTTCTGATTTAATCAGAGCACATCCCATAATAGTAACAATAGACCAAAGAAACGCGACGCTGATTAAGTTTCAATAAAGTTAGCCACCGTCCTCAATGAGTTTCTTCGCCCGCTTTTGAGCATTAAAATCAGTTCTATGCGTGAGGCCCCATTCCGATATTATTGTGAGGTAACTATTTAGCGAATCATTCTTATTTTGCTTTCTCGCCGCGTTTGTAGTCGATGTTAGCCTACGAATGGCAAATGCTGCTGTCATCTGCAAAATAGTGGATAAGGTTGGTAGTTTGACATAGAAGATCATTAAAAAGGATAAGAAAGAAAGAGAGAGAGAGAGAGAATGTTGCCTTGCTGAACACATGAATTTATCTTGAACTCGTTAGATGAGATCACATCTGTAATGAATATTATAGGTCGATAGAGAGTTAGAAAAGATATAACCGATACCAAAAGCAATAAGTTTGGACAAAAATGCTTCGTGCTACACCCTATTGAAAGCTTTAAAAGTATCTACAGCCACCACTTTACCTTCGACAAAATGGTGATTGGTTCGCACGATTTTTTCTAGAGGAAGGCCAATAAGTCACCCGTGGAGCTTCCTCCACGGAACTTTTATATGCGGTCATTAAGTAAGCTCTTGGACTACATTTACTTCACCAGATGGAAGTTTAGAATATTTGCCATTCTCTTGGAATTGAAGCATATAAGCGATATAAATCATTTGTAATCCAAAGTGTTTAAACAGAAGGAGAAGATGAATTGCTTGACTGATAAAGATGATACATAAATTCACTAGTTCATAAAATCTTGACCATCGCACCCACAAACATTTTTTTATTATTATTATACAAGTAAAAAATATATTAAAATTTTATATATGTTTATTTAGAGTTAATACTTTTACTAGTATTACAGCAAGCATAAAGTAAATTTAGAATTAACTTGTCAATAATATGCGAATACTAAGAACTACATAGACTTTTTTGGGTCTAAATAGTGTCTAAATAGTCTAAATATAATAATGAGACGACAATTTCTAGTTGTCTGTAATTACAACTCAAGCATTAAATATATACAGCCCTGCGAGAAATTTTCTACCAATCTTGTTATAAGACTTGTTCCGAGACCAGTGAAAAAAATTTTTGTTTTAGCATATACCTATATATGTATATAACGAATTATGTACGTAATTATGTATCATAATAACAACTAATACTGTCATAGGACCGTTTGGGACTATTACTATCACTGTGTGTCTAGTGTGATGAAATAATTCACGATACAAGTGGTATATAGTCGTATAAAGCAATCTCAGTACAAAATTTTTAAGGTTGTTCCACAGCACATCGGGGTGTTTAAAAATTAATACGTACGACATCGCCTTGTTGAAGAGATCGATTTAAAATATACCTTAACTAACGCTCCAGTGAGTGGTTCCTTTCCCCAAAAAGTAGGTTACACAACTACACGACTACCGATGTTGTTAGTAGCATATGTCGTCTTGTAGTCGTCCACTTAATTACAGTTGAAATACCTTACTGTTTGTAGAAATAAAAACACTTGTTCAGAATATATTTAGCAGCAAACGAAATATACTTATAGAATAGCAAAACTTTGTAAGAAACATAGATAAATTACATATACATAAATTATCCTGTAGTTAGGCACTCGAACTAATGTGTTCGGAAGGGTTGAAAAAAAAAAATTAAATGAAAAGATATGACAACAAAGCTAAACGAATGCTATGGAAGTTAGAAGCGGTGTTCCTATATGTATATGACTGAAACACTACTGTATCTCCTTCGGTGAAACTACCAGCTCAAATTCAAACGCAGAATGTGATCATAGAAAAGGTTGGAAAAAAATGTTCACTCTACTGTATGATTAGTTATCCTTGTCGGCTATAATGTGCTGCAAAACTATTTCGATCTTAAAATGCTTAAGCTTCAGAAATTCCTAGCAAAACTCGTTTACTTCTATACTTTCTATTTTCAAATGTTAACATCTCAGAATTACAAGAATTCAATTAATTCGGTTCGGTTAATAAGGCGCAACATGTGTTTTGGTTTCTCCAGAATTCGGTTAATGTACAGGGTGGGCAAAAAATCACGCCTGCGTGTAAAAATTGAATAATTTTTTGTTTATTATGATTTTTTATTGTTTTTTTAGATAATTTTTCTAGTTTTTTGACCTTTTTTTTTTATATTAATAACACTAATTATTTTAAGCCTAAGGTCTTTTTATATATTTTATATTTATTTCAATATTTCGCTACTCCTTTGTGTAGCTTCTTCAGGAAAATTGGTTTTTGTTTATAATAAAAAAATTTTTTTTAGATTTTATTCATCGAACCGTGTTACACCACCATGCAAAATTTAACGACCGAGCAACGTACTAAAGTGGCAGAATTTTACTTTTTCAATTTTTGAAGGCCGAATTATCTCAAGAAATTCAGATAGAAATTCAGCAGACTTAACTGCCCCTGATTATTTTCAATGGGGTTATCTCAAAGAATGAGTGTATGTTAACACGCCCCAAACTATAGAGCAACTAAAGAACAACATTGAAGCTTAAATCAACAATAGTGCCTGTAACTTTGCGTGCAGTTATGCAAAACGCCTGTTTAAGAGCCTAATTGAGCATCGCTGATAATATTGATCATCTCTCTGATACTATTTTTCATAATTAAAATTTAATTCGTACAAATCTAATATTATATTAAAAAAAATATAAAGATAAAAAATAATAATAAACGAAAAAGTTATTAAATTTTTACATACAGCCGTGACTTTTGGCCCACCCTGTATAACGAGCAAATTATCCACCTCAGCTACTCATTTTTAAGATCTAAATTATTTTATATTTCTGATTATTGTCGCTTAACATTGTCTATTAAATTTTCTTTCATGTGTCTATTAAATTTTGTTATGCTGTAGTCAGTAGTCTACTGCGGTGTATGTATTTCACGCTTCATCATTTCACTTTGAATGTAATAAAGAAAAGTCGCAATAAAAGTAAAAGTCGGTAATGTGTACCACCGGCGAAGTAAAATAATAATAAAAATGGCTACTAAACCGAAGCTTCAGCACTGCTACGAGTATAAAAACTAAAGAACGTGCGAAAGCAGAGCTGCAAAATAATTAATCAAACTTCACCTCCTTTCGTTTCTCCTACTATCCCTTTCCTATAGTTCCCAGCGCAATGCTTCGCATGTGTAGGAGTCATCTCCTGAGTGCTGGTCCTATATAAAAAAAAAAAAAAAATTGTCTATTTGTATATACAAATATATGCCAATCTATTAATATATAAAAAAAAAAATATTATTACTAAAAAAAATTGTTTACAGCCGTACATTCAGCCGGGATGTAGAATTCCATTAAAAATTTATTGTACTTAAATAATTGTTAATAACAAGTCTTTCTTTTCTTTTATTGAGAAATAAAAATTTAAATACTTCTTATAATTCTTATAATTCGCAAAATTTCCTGCAACATTTCAACAAATATCTCTTCACGGGAATTTTTCTTTGCAAATTGATGTGAATATATTTCCATAATTTTCCACGAAAAAAGATCTGCAAAAAAAAGAATTATGTAAACCGAGAATAAATTATTAAGAAGTCATGTAGATTTCATCGCTGCGTTATTTGTCACAGAAATTTGCAACAGTTTCCGTTTTTTTTTTTTTGCTTTTGGCTTTCACCATAGACAATGACAAATAATAAAATAAAAAATACAAAAAAGAAAAATAACATTTAGAAAAAAAAAATTTTATATTTAACACTAAATTTCTTCGAGAGTAAAACGTCATCCGCACTTTTAGTTTTCAAAGCAAAATTCAAAAATCAATAATCAGATCGCAAGGAACCACTAAGCGAAAAATATGACAGAATAAATCGAAAAATTATTACCATACATTTAGCAGCAAAAAGCCAAAGAATAAACATAATTTACCAGGAAATATATGAATGTACTATATTAAACCTTCCAGCAAAATATTGCAAAAGAAAAAAAATAAAACAAAAATGATAATCGAAAATGCTAAAAACGTTAAAGTGATGTTGATTTTTCAGATGGCAAAATATCATAAGTTTTCACCATTATTACATGCATACCAAACAAGCTGCAGAAAATAACGTCATTCAAACTGACTGACTGACTGACTGACTGACTGACGACTGGAGGGCAATGTGGCATAAAGTGTTATCAAACAACACAAGAGCAATCGAATGGTAAAATGTGCCAGCCTTGTTTTTTTTTTGTTTTTTTGCTCATATTTTGTAAAACTCATCATCAACGTCATCTCTCCATTTTCAACATTCAACACGGTTGTAAACACCAGCATCACTAGAAGAATAATCAGCGGAATACATTTTTGCAGAAGTGCTTTTTGGGTGGTGTAATTGAGAAATATTTTAAAATGATTTTAATGTTTCAAAGAGTAGTTCTAGAATACGAATTCAATTAGCAAAGAATTATTGAATGTAAGTTTAAACTTGAATTTTTCTCCAGATTTTTTTTGTGGAATTTGCGGTTGCAATGTTCCTTCCTGAAGATGTTAACCGAAGGTTAACGAAATATCGAAAATAAATATAAAAATAATAAATAAAAAGAGAAAAAACCTTAAAGCTTAAAAAAATAGATTGTTAAAATGTTTTTATTTATTTTATTTACCAAAAATTTTTACAAGCAGTCAGTTATATTCTTCCGGACCACCAAAGACGATCGGAAATTTCTCTCGTGTTGTTTCATTTGCAAATGGAGGTATGGAACTATAAATTATAGAACGTCAGCGAGCAAGGTATTATTTCTATTTATGGAGCATTGTATATAAACTGAAATAAATGATTGTGTACATCAATGTTTGTTCGTGATTTTTTTTTTGCCAAAAGCAACACCCTAATCATGCCTCAACTACCTTATTCACCAAATTTATTTCCCTGCTACTTTTTCCTATTCCCAAAACTAAAGATACTAATAAAAGAAAAGCTTTTTGCTTTAATCGATAAAATAAAGTTAAAATCGAAGAAGGAGGTGGTTGCCATACCGAAAAGCACATTTCAGAAGTGCTTCGAGGATTGGAAGAAGCGCTGCCATAAGTGCATTATATCTGAGGGGGATTTTGAAAGGGACAAAATGGATGAAGAATAAATAAATACTTTTGAAAAAAATTCAAAATTCTCCTTTTATTAATATAGACATTCTGTAACTGTTTTTTTCTTTTCAAATCGGTTTTTTTAAATATTCATATAGATAACATTTTAAATAAAAATAAAATTGAATAAAATGAATTGCTTAGAGAATTTAATAAAAAAAAACCTCAAAGAAAAATAATATCGACTAGAAATCATAAGTTTTTATAAAAACATTTCTATTTCTTGTGAAGTAAATTATTAGTTACTGCCATATTAGGATATTCATATATATGCATAATTGGTTTCTGGCAAATGGTTGCAACGATTTTGATAAGAATTGCTATTTTCTGGCACGACAATTCCATCTGTTCTCGGTAAAATCGGCCTTGATAAGATTTGCACTCATTTCTCGGCGAAATTATGCCTCTATATTACACATTTATCAGCGCATTATTAGGAAGAGTTTTCTAAGAAGAAAGTTTTAAACAAATTTCAACATTGTAAATTCAAAATGGCTGACACTAGCTGAGCGAACGCTTCAAATCTACGAAGTATTATTTTTATAAACATGCACATGTAATGGGTGTCAGATAAAAGAGATTTGTGAGCAGAGAACTGAATATGAAAAGGATCTACTATAGGCACAAAATGGAGCGGAAAACAGCATCGTTTATAACGCTACCTGTATGAAATAGCCGTGGTCTGATAATTAGAAAAACTATAAAAATACAACATGACATTTGCTTTTTGGACGTTTTCGGGAACGGCAAATAAATCTAGCGTGGTCTTGCTTTGGTGAAAATTCGATTTCGTAAGGCTTTCATTCATTTCGCATATTTTAATGCCTGTATGTTAGCGATATGATCTGGAAATGTTATACATTCAAAATGGCTGCCAGTTTAAAACTGCGAACGCTACAAAACCTTGAAGTATAATTATTACAAGCATACACATGTAATTTGTGTCAGATAAAAAAGATTTATGAGAAGAAAACTGAATAGAAAACGGAAGTGCTATAATAACAAAATGATTCGAAAAGTAGCTTCGCTTATAATGCTATCTATATTAAATATCCATGGTCTAATAAGTAAAAATAAGAAGAACAACAGAATATAATCAGGTGTGTCATAGAAAGTTTACGAAAATCAATATTTTTTATTAATAAAATTCAAGAATTTTATTTCCCATTTATAATGAAGTTCTAAATTTACAAACACAACTTTTTCTTTTTCTGGGACAACTTGGAGCACTTAAGGGATGACTCCTACACATGCTAGAACTAAAGAAAATGGATAGTGCGAAGGATGACAGAAATTCAGAAGTTTTGTCAATTCAATTTCTTGTATAACATAATTCTGCCAAAGTTACTATTACTTTCAACATGGTGAACGACTATCAAGGACGGAGTGGATACTTTTTTTTATCTAGTGCCAGCACTCATGCACTTGCGATGCATAGTACTGCTGAAAAACGACAAGAGGTGAACTTTCACTATCTTACAACTCTACTTTGGCACGGGCTTTGTTTATAGCAGTGGCAGTGCCTGTGATGTCAAGGAGACGTAATCCATTTTCAGACTTTGTTTTTAGTGGCCTCTTTTATTTCGCTGGTGGTACACAATACCGTCAAAAGAGGGCGCTCTGATGTGCCTGTAGATTGGATACAACTGAAGCCGTTACTGTTCAGTGACCAGTGTTAGTCATCCCTTCGCCACTGAACCCTTCCGAAAACAACTGACACAAAGACCCACTAATGCAAATCACAAATAATATGAAATGCTTTTATGACTAATTCCAAAACTGGGCTTGAACCCATGGCATTTTGGTTTAGTAGTCAACGTGCTAACTAATTCCCTTTGGCATTTTTTTGTTTTCATTTTTAACTGTGTACATGTTTGTTTTTGTTATACTTGAGGAAATTGTTGTTTTGTTTTGGTTTCTTCAGGTATTTTGTGAAAAAGCAAAAAGACCGCTGCATATGAACGTGTAGCAATCTTAGAAAAAATCATGTCGATCCGTCCAATTTGAATTTATCAGTGTGATTTATAATTTTCTTAGTAATTATTACATGTAATTTTTACTACCTGTATGTTATCGATGAATTGTCTATTTAAAATTGAAATATTTTAGTTAATTTTAAAAGTTTGTTATTTTATAAATAATATTATTTTAAAAGTAAAGTATCGACGCTAGTAAGACTCTCTATATAAAACTCGCCAGCTTCCACAGAATAATCAGTATAATTGCTAACATTTTAGTAAGTCAGAACTTTTCTTAAAAAGGCAACTTTATATTTATCACTAAATAAATAGTCGAGCAAATATATTTTTGTTACTGTTTATATCATTATCAATAAAATCACGCACCGCTAGGTGGGCCGGAAAGAATTATTTTAGAAATAACAATATTTGTGGTTTATAGGAATGCTTATTTGAGAGGTTTATGCTTCCTTTTTGTATTATTAACGTGCAGTTACTAATATTTTGTTTAGGTTTTTCTCTATTGAACATCTTTAAATATTGTTAAAAAAAATCCAATAAAATCATGAGCACTATTGTTAAGGCAAATTTCTTAAGCCAATCTATTACCTTTCTTTTATTCTTCTACTTTTATTTTTATATGAATTTGGTTTCTGTTTTGCCCACAATGAATTAAAAAAAACAGCTTTTTCTTTTTTGTTTTGGAAAAGTTTTTCAATATGGAATTGAATTCTTCTTTGTTGAAGTGATAAAAATTTTTCCTTAAGAAAGGATTTTCTATTAATAAAATATAAAGAACCAATATATGAAAAATTTTAAGGATTTAGAACTTGCATAGAAAAAACAACTGAAATCAATTTGCTAAATTTAAAAGCTATATCCGGTACTAAAAAAAAACCCAATGTTCAAATTCTTAAATGAAGAACGCAGCAAAATAATAAATAAATAAACAAGCAAGTTTCTTTAGACTCTGCTCGATGTCTTTATTAATCATTTCTTTTTCTTTAAGATGAAAAGTTTCCTTTCTCAATTTACCTTGACTTCTTTTATTTAAAATTTTTCTTTTTGTTTTTTATTTTAAGAAAAAAAGATAAAATAAATAGAATTTTGTACGCAACAGAAAGTTGCTACGCAATACCCAGAAAAGGAAACAAAAGCAAATTTTAAAATTTAGTTCCTTATTTATAAGCACGTAATTTATCATACCGTATAAAAGACTCATTAATGTTACAGGTCAATTAGTAGAAAAGGAAAAAAAATGGGACTTTTAGACAGTTTGAGTGTTGCTGGGAAAGTATTGAATTTGCAGAAGAACAGGCGAATTAGAATACAATTGTACAGCTCTGTGTTAAGTGAAGATGTACGTTGAAAAGTAACAACGAAATAATGTATGATATTTTTAAACCGAACTGAACAATGTTGTCCTTCTCTGCGAGAGAAGCTTTTAGCTTATTATATCTACAGAAACTATAGCTAATTTAGTTGAAATATTTAACAAACAAATCTTACATACCTATATACATACGAGGTTTGTTCAAAAGAAAAGTTAAATTTTGTTTTCTTCGATTACAATGGCGTGGTGCATCATGAGTTCTTGCCAACAGGTCGTGCGGTTAATAGGGAATACTACAAGGAAATTTTGCAACATTTGCGTGAAGCAATATGGATCAAACGATCGGAATTGTGGAAAAAAATCATGGATTCTGCATCACGATAATGCACCAGCTCACACATCAATGCTTGTTCGTGATTTTTTTGGCCAAAAGCAACACCCTAATCATGCCTCAACCACCTTATTCACCAGATTTAGCTCCCTGCTACTTTTTCCTATTCTCAAAACTGAAGAAGCTAATGAAAGGAAAACGTTTTGCCACAATTGATGGGATAAAGTCAAAATCGGAGAACGAGTTGATGGCCATACCGAAAAGCGCCTTTCAGAATTGCTTCGAGTATTGGAAGTAGCCCTGCCATAAGTGCATTATATCTGAAGGAGATTACTTCGAAGGGGACGAAATCGATATTGATGAATAAATAAGTAATTTTCAAAAATAATTCAAAATTCACCTTTTCTATTGAACAGACCTCGTATGTACATATGTATGTAATTTTGAATTTCAAAAAAATGTTTATGAAATAAACTTTTACCAAATTATAATTTCATATTTAAATGCTTATGCTTTCTAATAGAAACTTTTAATCGCTTTTTATTTGGTTGCAAGTCATATAAAAGCGATTCCATGAAATTGTCTAACACATCCGACTCTTCCTTTAACATGCCAAAAAAAATAAAAATTAAATTTTTTTTGAGTGAAAACATCAAGAAGCCACATTGACATTGCTGCCATAAAAATAGAAATCATATAAATTATTGTTAGAATCAAATCAAAATATTTATTGAATCATGAAAATAAATTAAACTATACGGTGTTTGAAAATATTTAAGTACATTTAATTGCTGTGTAAAGAACTAAATCAACGATGATAATGCAATTGACAATTTACAAAAAATTTCGTTCTCCATTGCCTAGACTATATGTACAATAAATTTGGTTTGTCGATAAATATTTTCGATAATATTTGCAAAAACTTTCGGCGTTTTAAATTCTATTGATAAGTATGTAATTTCATTTCTTTATAAGATTTTTATTTATTGCCACATCTTTCGAAAATTACAATGTAATTGAATGTTACTCATACGTATGTATGTATGTACGCATTAAACTGCATTGTGGATCCAAAAGTATGCAACAAAATGCTCTTCTCAAAAACAACTCGGCTACGGGAATTACATGCACATTACCTCAATTAATAGTAGCGGCTGCTAAAGTGTAGCGAAACTTCAACAGAAGTTTAAGATTTTTATTTTTCATTCCCACTTTTTGCCAGACAGCAATGTAAGCAGAAAACGTTTACGTTTCTTACCTTAAGTTAGTTTTAAATATGATAATAAAATTTAGTTTTAAGATTCAATTAAATAAAAACAGAACATACAATATATTAGATTGTGTAGCTTTTTTGTTTCTTTTTAATTTTACGATATTAAAGTGTTGGTTTTCTGTTCAGTTGGGTGCCGTATACGCAATACTGAATTGTTCTTTAATCAACATGAGAGTATTTATCAGCGTTGCCATCTTTTTTTTAGAAAAGTTTGCAGCTGGAGAAAGGCAAGAGGCTTTTCTTTTTTTTTAATAATTATTGTTTTTAATTTACAAAAAATAATGTATAATGCTTAAAGTTCATTTCATTTATTTATCGAAACAAAAAATAACATACATACATTCGAAACTCAATTAGATAAAAAAAATTCTCAATTTTAAATAGGCAGATGATCGATGACATACAGGCAGTCAGAATTACATGTGCTAGTTATTAAGAAACAATATAAATCAAACACAAAATTATAAATCACGCTGACAAACACCAGCAGAATATAACGAAATGCTGTTTTCGAAATACGTTTTGTTTCTATGAATTACATAGTTAATGGTTTTAGTACTTAATTTATTAATAATTACCTACTTACAATGTCTTTTAAATTACTCCAGAGTAATTACTAAATTTAACACAAAATTATTGTAAGCAGAAGCAATATTATAAAGCGATTTAAAAAGGTATTAAATATGGAAATTCATCTATGTTTCTTATATGGTCTAGTTGGTTTATGTGTACATTTCATTTGGTGGGAATACCAAAATCTTCACTAGGTCTTTAACCAAATTCTTGAAATAAGCTAAGCAATATCACATGATTATACAAGAACTCCCAAAAAATCTTTGAGAATTAAAAATATACAAAAAAAAAAAAAAACAAACCAAATAGTTTCTTATAAATTATCTTTATACAACAGACATTTCATTATTCGATTTAAATCTATCTAATTTTTCTAATTTCTTGACAATTAGCCGACCTTCAAACATAGCTAAATAAACGTAATTAATTTTGATTAACGTTAAATAAATGAAAGAATTGCTAAATATAGAATAATTTAGATATTTCCAAATCTTCTTATAACGAGTGTGTTCAATATTTACTAATAATTTTGTGTATCCAAGATTCAATTCGACCGATATGATAAGCCAAAATTTTAAATTTGAAAATATAAAAAAATTTTATAAATTCAATTATAAAATTTTTGAAAACGTTTATTTACCTTAGAGGTGCTAACAATAGAAAAATAGTGGATATTGCCAACAAAATTTGACACATAGTGTCAACAGAAAGTGAATTTAAGTTTGGGGATACGGCAAAACACTGGATTTTGTAAAACTTTTTGCACTTAAAAAACCTGCTAAAAGCGGATAAAACTGCACAGCTGGCAACGCTGGTAAAAATTAGTGTTAATACTTCCGGCTTGACAACAGTCTAAAGTTATTTTTCCTATATTTAAAATTTAACAAAATTATAAATTTAATTAAAATTTATAAATTATTTTACTCACGTACTCAAATTACCAGTAAATTTTGCCCACGTTTTTGTCAAATCATAAGAATCAATAATTCAGTATAATATTTGACAAACTTGTGTTGAATGAAATTCACAAAAAATAAATAAAATTTATTTTTACACTTCTCTATTTAAAATAGCAATACTAATAGAGAAAAGGAAATGTAATAACAGTTTTTGCTTTGAGTACTGTAGACAAAATATATCAATTATTTTTATATTATACTATTTAAAATAAATACTCGCATAAGTAACAACTTAAAAAATATTATATTTATCAAATTCAATCATATCATATTTTAAATATTTTAATCATAAAAATATTGAAAGTTGGAAATCAAATACTTTTACAAATTAAAATTTCTTTAAACTAGTAAATTAAGTATAAAGTACTTACAACTAACGAAAATAGTGGAGATATTATTTTTTTTTTATGGGACAAGCACTCAGGAGATGTCTCCTACACATGCGAAGCATTGTGCTTCGATTCAGCAGCCATTTTTATTATTATTTTACTTCGCCGGTCCTGCACAATACCGTCGAAGGAGGGCGTTCTGATGCGATTGTGGATTGTTATCAGATGACCAGTGACTATGCCTTCGCCACTGAAACCTTCCGACAACTACTGACACACAAAGACACACTAATGCACATCAAAAAAATGCGAGATGTTTTCTTTTATAATTTTAGTCTGAAACTGGAGTTGAACCCAGGTCTGTTTTTGGTTTTGTAGTCAACGTGCAGACTACCATCCATCGTGCCATCGCCACCCTCCGCGGTCGTCTGATTTGACTGTTCCGGACTTCTTTTTGTGGGGATATCTGAAAAGCAAGGTCTATGCTAATAAACCACATGCAAATTTGGCACTATTGTAACACATTTCATTGGGCATGAAAATTAAAGATTTTCCGCTCATGTTACTGTTGTTATTATTAAATTTTTTTTAAATTAATTTTAAATATGAATATCTTGTTTATCTTTATAAATTTTTTTGTATTTTTTAAGATAATAATGGTAAACGGGAGAGGCGATGAGCGTGGCGGTAGTCGATGTAATCTGCAAGTTAACTATAAAATGAAAAATTACCTGAGTTCGACCCCAGTTTCAGATTAATAAAAACATCTCGCAATTTTTCTGATGTGCATTTGTGTACGTCTTTGTGTCTCTTGTTGTCGGAAGGTTTCAGTGACGAAGGCACAGTAACTGAACAGTAACGGCTTCAGCTGCATCCAATCCACAGGCACATCAGAACGCCCTCATTCGTCGGTATTGTATAGCACCAGCTAAAAATGGCTATTAAAAACAAAGCTTAAAAATTGTATACGTCTCCTTGACATCGGAGACGCTGCAACACTACTATGAAACAAATAACGTGCAAAAGATAAGAAAAATGTTGTAAGATAGTAAACCTTCACCTCCTATCATTTCTCCTGCTATTCCTTTCCTCTAGTTGTGTAGGGGTTATCTCCTGAGTGCTGATACAAGATAAAAAAAAAGGAATTGCATTCAACAATAATCTTGTGTAGGAAATATCACCCTGCATCAAAAAAAAAAACAAAATTCAAACAACTAAAAGTTTAGCATGGAAAGCCTATATTGATCACAAGTTAGCGTAAAATATGTTGAAAGTAGAACAGATTTCTTTGAAGTTTTCTATAACCTTAATACTCTGTTTGAAATTATAATTTCTACTGTATTCACCTCTAAAACACATATGTCGATATGGATTCTACTTAGAAGATCCTGTCTCAATCAATCAATTTAAGGCACCTTCTATACATGATACCAACCAAGCCTTATATTTAAAAAGATCTTCAATATAGAAAACATACTTTCAAAATCTATCCAAAAAGCGTTGTTCAGTCTAACTGGCACGTGCACTTAAGAAACAGGGACTGTGATGCTCTCATATGCACTTAATTGAGATAAATGTGCCAAATAATTTGACAAAAAAAAAAAATATAAGATATGTTGTATATTGGAGGCTTTTCTTTTTGACTAACAATAATTGGGAATTCTATTGGTAGTTTTGACGTTTACAAAAATTACAAAGCGTACAAAATATAAATGTTAATTTGAACTCTCTAAGTGGTTTCTGTACCGTAATGTGGCCGACAAGCTATGGTTGCAGCTGTTGTCAATTCCTTAATTTGTTCTAAATGAACACAAGTGGTTTCCAATACATACATTTACGTCTTCTATTATCTTTCTTTCAATTTCTTGTTGTATTGTAATCCAATAATGTATTTGATGTAAAATATGCAATTTATTGCTAAAGATGTGTTTATCTTTTTTTTTTTATAATAAATACGACTTGGAAGAATATTCCTGTGTAAGAAAAGCTTTCTTTGTAGCTAAGAAAAATGAAAAGGTCTTATGGTTTTTCTACTTAAGGGAGAAATATTTCTTTTATACTTTTAAAACTATTTATTCTTTAATTCAATTTCTATGGGAAAATTTTAAGCTTCAAAAGTTCTTAATGTTTGAAAAATTTTTGTTTTGTCAAAGCGTCCCATTAATTTTTTTTATTGATGTGGGTGAGTGTGTTTAATACATTGACTATTAATGGCTCCATTCGTCTTCTTATGTCAAATTAAAGTTTAATTTAAATTCAAATAATTTTAACAACAACATATTTCAATGCTGAAAAGGATAAAAAAGATATTTTTGGGTTTTCTGAATTAATGAAAAAGAATATTTTTTTTTTATTTTATATGAACCTCAACGGCAACTATTAATCAATATGCACCAATAATCTAGAGTTTTTCTGCTTTAAAGGAATGTTAACACTCCTTTTTGATATTTCAGAGAGTTACTTTTTTTTTGCATATAGTTGAGTGTTGATTGAAATATTTTCCATGTGTCTGCACAACACGAGCTGGCGGTTCATAGTTGTTAAAGCAATAACCTCACATACATATGTACATAAACAAGATTTTCAAACGAATTTTATAAATAGAATTATTTGAGAAAGGAAATACGAAAATTGTCCACATATTCATAACATATAGCTGCTACGAATTTATTGAATATAATACTATACACATATAGAACTCATGCATACTTTTCATAATTCTTATTGCGCACATAAAAAAATTACTTTTAGTCTTTACGAGGATTTTCCCGGCTTTTAATAAATAAAACATTTATATTTGTATTTATAAATACGTTATAAATAAGCATGGTTTATATGTGAGTGTTTGTAATTCTCAACCGTGTTAAAAAAATGAGTCCGTTTTGCAGATATGTCGTCTTATATAAAACTTATTACCTTTTTTCTAACAATGTCATTGTGAATCCATGTTATAAAAGTACCTTGTTATACAGTTCTTTCCTGTATTGAGTAAAAACACTTCCTTTCAAAGTAAGAAATTGATTATTTTATTAATTTTTCATTATAAAAATTGCATTCTACTGACTTGATAATTTAATTTCATAACATCTTTTGAAATTTCAGTAGGAAACTAACTATCAAATTTTTATAAAAATAAAGACGGTTCAAAGCGTTAAAATAGAAGAAGTTGGAATTTTTGTAAATTTTGTTATACAAAATTGGAAGAAGAAAAAACTTTGTTTTACAATTTGTTCTGCGTATAAAAAATATATTATCTGACAAAGAATTTTATAAAAATTCCTAAATCCATTTACCTCCAATTGGTACATGAGATTTTTAAGGTTGGACAAAATTGATGAACGCAATGTTCAGTAATTGCCATACTGAATGCTACTACGCACATTTAGCACGCTTCTTTAAAGTCGCATTCAAATATCGTATAACTGAAAGCGTATTTTGTTTGTTTACTACCACCCGACATTCAGCTTGTATTATATTTGAGTAAATATTATCTAAACGAACCATATTAAAAGCCTTCTTTACTAGCGATCTGTAAGTTTCATTCGAATTTTTATACATATTTTTTTTATTATTAATTTATTTCTTAAAAAAATGTGTATGACATGAGTATCCGTAAAGCTTTAAGGCTTGTCTGCAGAAGGTGCTTGTTGCTAATATTCATATATATAATAGTAAAATATAATAATAAAAGTAATAAATTTGAGAGGGAAAATAAAATAATACGGTTTGAATCCTGCAAAAAGGCAAAAATGTGTCCCTTATCATTCTCCTGGTTCTAAAAAAAATAATTCAGAAAATTTTCTAGTGATCGAATTATCGAGTTGGGCGCGCACAGAATACGAGCAAACAGACAAATATTAATTTTATTCGATTTTCTAGCGTTTTACTACAAATATTTTTAGGACTGTTTGTTATAAGGCTTAGCTGATCTATATGTATGTACATTTCATTTCGTGATAATATCAAAATCTTCAGTAGGCCTTTAACCAAATTCTTGAAATAAGCTAAGAAATTTTACATGTTTATACTAGAATTCCCAAAAAATCTTTGAGAATTACGAAATATACAAACAAAACAAGCTAAGTTTTTTATGAACCTGAAACGTACAGTTTATTTTATGGCCTACACATGGTACTTGTTAGAGGATTAACTCAAAAGTTTGCAGTTTTATTTTTTTGCAAGAAAACGATATACGGTGATGATACAACATTTTGTATACTTTATTGCCGGAAAAAAAAAATTATACAGGTGTATTGCCTTCGTGATATACACTTTTTAGCTGTTATTGAACCTTTTGTAAATTTTATAAGAACAACTTCGGTAAGTAAATTAGAAAAAAACTGGTATTTTATTGCGGCCAGCAAAGTTGTGCACAACCAATTATACTCTTTTTACATTTTATTGATTCTTTATTATTCGGTTGTAATAAAGACATATTTTTGTCATCAAGACATAAATGTTATATTCACTGTAATTAATTCATATTTCATCCAGAAGGTGTTCACAAAGCAGCACTCATATGTTTGCAAATGAATTCTCTTATATTTTGAGCAATATTTATAATAAAATGCGTTATTAAATGCCTTTCATTGCATGCTTTCATTTGCTTATGGTTCATTTGTTCGTTAAGGCCATTGTTTCATATTTTTATTGTTTGTATTGAATAATAGGATTGCGATATTTTCTTAGTCGTGAAACAAAGATAAAAAATGTATTGAATATGTGCATTTAATTTTTAATGAAATATTTTAATTAATTTTTTTTTTGTAGCTCCCAAGCAAATAGCTGTCGTGTACGCCGTATCTACAGTGTTTTTAATCGAAGGGCAACCGCAAGTAAAGTAGTAAAAGCCATTTTCTGCAAATCCTCTTTTTTTCGAATTACCGACATTGCTCAAACATGAATTCAGCTAAAATTCTATATATTATCGGTCTCAAAAAGCAGTCAAACATCAAAAGTCAGAAAAACGTTGCAAGTTACTAATAAAATGATATTATCGGAATTTGCCAAAAGTTAATTAACAAGTGAAATAGAGATACAAAAAGAAACCTTCTTATGGAAAATTGTAAATATAATAAGAAAAATGCTCAAAATTAGTGTAAACACTTTTCTAGAAAAATATGGTTATACCGTGAACGTTTTAAGTATCACATCACATTATTTTTTATTTGAAGTCTTATTTTATACGTTCGCGACTACAAGTACTCTTTTAATTGTAAAAATTTACTATCAATGAAATAAAAGAAAATTTTTTATAAATTCTACAGAAGAAATTACAAAGATCGAACAGATTTCTTATCGACCTTAATTGGATTGTGCGAAAATCAAAAAAAAATTTTCACTTAATCGTATTCCAGATAAATTTTGTTAAATACAAGGTGGCGAAAAATTAATCATCCAATTTTGTTTTTTAATAACTTTTCTATTAAATAAAAAAAATTATTTTGAGTGGTGGACATCTTTATTTTGACCTGTAAAATTTTTCCTGTTAATTGGAAATCGTCGGTATAGTGTAGCACTGGCGAAGTAAAATATTTAATAGAAATTTCTACTAAAAACGAAGCTTTGAAGATAAAATTTTAATACGTCTTCTACACATCAGAGACGCTACAACACTGCTGTAAAATCAAATAACGTGCATAAAGCAGTGTTGTGAAATAGTGAAGCTTCACCTCCTATCATTTCTCCTACTATCCCTTTCCTATAGTTCCAGCACAATGCATCGCTTGTATAGGGGTCATCTCCTAAATGCTGGTCCAAGATAAAAAAAAAATGGTAACAGCCAAATTGCATCCTCCAGTGTTGATATACATTTGTGCCCGTTTTATCGCATTTTCCACAACTTTGCGCAATATTTCCGATGATAACTGTTCGCATTCCTGTCGAATAGTATCCTTAAGGGCTGCGATTGTTTGCGGCTTGTTTGCATAAACCCGCGACGTCTAATTGCGTGGAACGTCGTCTGGTTGATGTTTGTTTATTCTCAGCAACATCGGCAGCCACAGGCGCGATATTCTCGAAAAAATTATCAGTCCGGTGGCGGCCCTGAAAGATCTATTGTGGTTCCAGTTTATTCTAGTCGAGCAGCTTATCGGCATAATGCTTGTCGAGTTAGATTAGGAAATCTACGACGAAATTCACGCCGACCGGTTGAAAAAATCGATACAATTATTCTACTCTCCTGCGGAGTATAGCGCTCCATTATTTCTCTGTTGGTATTCTTCGACTATCTGGTCTACAAACATCAAATATGATTGACGTAAAATGCCATTTGCAAAAGCTATTATATATTACGATAAGGTGATTAATTTTGCGCCACCCTGTATATAGAGATTGTGATAAGTGTTTACATGAAATATTCCTAAATCTTTGAAGAAAGCTAGTTTTTGAAATATTTACTTATGTGTTGGAAATGATTTTTTATTCGAATTAATTTTTTGTTACAAATAAAAGGAATAATTTCTTATATTCTTTAATATAAGCTTCTCTTAAGAATATAATCCAATCAGTCAAATTTTCTTTACTAGTAATATTTCTCTTTGTAATAATAATAATAATAATTTGAAATTTCAACATAAAAGATCGTGGAATAACGTTTTAAAAACCATCAGTAATGAATGCTTTGACTATTGGAAAAATGTTTCAATTGCCCTTCACATTTCAGATATGAAACCTTTTTCAACTGAACAAAGTTTTACACAGAAAATTCACATGTAATTTGATATTATAATTTCTTGATATTAAAAATTAAAGACAAAAATGCAAAACGGTTTTTTGCTCTCCTGAGAAATTATTGCTGAACCCACAAGCTCAGTCGATTGGTTTATCGATTAAAAAAAGACGATATAAACATATTTAAATTTTCTTCCTTAAAAAATTTCACATTGATGTTATTTTATTTCATGAAATTAAATCAGATATGCAAATTTCAATTTAATACGAATTAGTTTTTTAGAGTTTCACGAAAAGCAATTTCGATTCACTAATTAATTCACGATTATCACAAAGAAGAATTTTATTTCTGGCATTAGTTCTTACATGTTTGAAAGATGTTTACAGAATTAATCAAACAAATTTAATAGTTCCAGACCTTATTAAAAAACATTTAATGCTGTAATCAGAACACATTTTCGTATAAAAATTACCAACAACAAATATACAGTGCCGCATAATAGAACGATTAGATAATGCATACGACGTTAATATGAACTTGTGAATTGAGCATATTATTTTGCCACTTACAACGTTATTCACGGCTGCCCTTCAATTGTTGATTGTAATAATTATTTAAAAGAATTGTTTTTATTTTCATACGTTTTTAATAAGGGGGATTTATTTTCAATATAATTGTTTACTACATACATAAAAGAAAAATGTTCAGTATAAAATAGTATGATATTATTTCAGAAATTATTTTTCAGTGACTTATTTAAAAAAAAATTAAATAAAAATGATCTGCTTTTTATGATTTTAATTTTTCTATCTTTATGAAACACAGAAATTGTATCTAGCAATGCCATTTATAGATTCTGAAGCCATTAAACCGACGCACCCCCACCGGATTCATTAGACAGTCGGGAATGATAGCTTTAAATCACTGAAATAGTGCATGAAGCAACTTGGGTTCATCTTTGATTTTCGATTTTTCCCACAGAAAAATTTTCCAAATTTTTGAATAAAAAAAAAATGTTATATTAATAACACTAATTATTTTAAGCCTAAGGTCTTTTTATATATTTTATATTTATTTCAATATTTCGCTACTCCTTTGTGTAGCTTAATTATTAATTTTAATGTTAATTATTAATTTTTTTTCAGTACACGTCCGATTTTGTGGAATTTCGAAAAAAAAACATTCGATTTGAATCGAAATTTAAAATAAAATTCTATTAAAAATTTTGGAATGTCATTCCATATCGAATGCCGTAATATGGGCATTATTAAAAAGACATGCTGTAATTTTTCTAAGATAGTATGAGGATTAGAGTAGGGGTGACGTCTTCCTCTTGCTAACCAATATAAATACCAATAATAGAATAAATTTTCAAAGTGGGACCAGGAGTTGTGTAAAGGGATAATTTTTCTTTCAACTTATTTCATTGAAATTACAGAAAAACTAATCTAAATCTAATGGGAGACATAAGTTACGAGTATTTATTTATTTTATTTTTACCTCGTGGAAGCTATTAAATTGAATTCATTGAAATTTAAAATATATGGAGATTTGCATCTATTGGTATATGAATTCCTAAATTAATTTGTATCACTCATATGAATTTAATATTAAAACTTGTTGCTAAACATAATACAGTCGACACGCGATAATTTTAATTAATTCCAAGGTCTCTTCAAAAACATTAAATAAATAGAAAAAAAAAACCATGGAATTTGGTCCTCTCGCTAATTGGAATTCATTTGGATGACCGATGTGTTATAAATTTAATTTTTTCGGACGTACGATCTATTTCATTTCTTACCTTTTCTATTTATTTGGGTGTCGGCTCTAATTTAACAAATATGTACCGATAAACACTAACTTTAGATAGTAGATTAGGTTAGATTATATCAAACCTTTGGTGCAATACCGTTGTAATTCAAAAATCGTGAACTGAGAAAAATACATTTCAAGTTTTGAGCCATCTTTTTGATAGTATTTTCGTTTACAAAAGTTAATTTTTTATAAGTTTTTAAATAAAAAGGCATGTTTTGTAATGTTTTCTGTTTGTGAATTTCTTGTCATAAAGAAAATATTTCATTATTGCAAATAAATATTGTTGGAAATAGCTGGAGGCAATAAAGACATTTGTAGCTGTAGAATCTGAACAGTTAGAGATAGAACCATAATATTTTTTCCTTTAGATGTATATTTCCCCAAAGATCATTTCTGCATACCCAGCTCAAAAAATTCAAATTTTGAGTTACGACGGTATTGCACCAAATGCTCGATGTGGGATCAGTTTTTCAGGTAAATTTTTGCATTCAATTTACTTTTTTGTTTTCGAAGCATTATAATGTGAACTCGTAATTTGCGTTTGAAGAAATGTTTAATTAAATTGTTTGGTTAAATTTCGCAATGCATTCAGTAAAACTCTTGTTAATATGAACTCTGAATAATTTTTTTCTCCTGCCTCTGAAATTCAAAGTATCTAGAGTCGACTGTATTTAAAAATTTTACTTTGCTATTCTTGGGGAAATTTATTTTTGTTTCTTGTAATTTCCAGAGTACATTACTACAGAACGAAGGAGGCGTGGAAACATATTTTTAGCATAAATTTTCTAAAAGAGACTGTTGTTTAACTCTAGATTGACCTCCCAAAGTCCAAATTTGAATGTAGAGAAAAAGAATACCATAAAAGGAAATAGATCGAAGAAACGATAAAAGAGGCTAAAACTTCGTGGAACAAGATTTCTCCAGCCTTTAGTGGATTCCGTTTCAAGTCGGCATAAAAAATTTTCAAAGGGTTTTAAATATGTTTAAAAAAATTAAATGTCAAATTACTTATGCTACATACCGAATTCTAAATATTTTTAATTTAATTTAAAAAAGAAATTGAACAACCTTTGAAATGAAAAGTTTCATTATTTCTCTTTCTTATTCCAACCCATAAGACCGGTAGTAAAAATAAGATTTATCAAAATAAATATGTATGTCGTAAGTATATGTCACGGTCGCTTAATTATATTGCAAACAAAAACAAAATTTCAAATTTAAATGACACTTCGCCCGACATCAATTTTTTTTTACAAGATTTAATTGAATTTAAAAGATTTAAAGTTTTTACATTCTGCCTAAGTTATTTACCGCCTAATTACAATTGAGCTACATTGAAATATTGTGGGAGTAAAAATTAAAAAAAAAAAATACTCCACCAAAGACATTACGAAATAATTAATAATAATAAATAATTTAGAATTTTCACATGACAGCTTTATTATCCCATATTGAGTAGAAAAGGTAGAAAGCCCTTATCAAATGCAGAAGTAGCACAATGAAAAGAAATAAAACACTTTAGAAAAGACGCAAACCAGCAATATGGAAATATAAAGAAAAACAAAAATTAAATCTATTTGTATATCCCATACTATAGAAATATAAAAATATGTGTGTAGGCGTCTGTGTGTGGGTTTAAGGGTCTTTGTATGTGAAATAGCAATTTATCCAAAGGTGTATATGTACAAGTAACATGAAGTGGATAAATAAACGAAAAGGCTATACCGCACACGCTCAGAAATTAGAACACTGACTATTTATAATATTCTGTAATTAGAACAGTTGTAGTTTCAAGACACCGTAAGCTCTGAAATTAGAAATAAAAATTTTAATTTGGCAAATTGTTTTAACCCTTATGTGAACACCAAGGTACCCCGGTACCTTTAGCACTTTCATCTTGTTTTTTTTTTTAATGGAATCAGATGGTTCTCATACTTCAAACTTCTTGAGAACTCCTAACTATTGAAATAATTTAAATTATCATTACCTGTAGGCTAAAAAATTATATTGAATTGGCGTGGTAGTCCAATTTATTTCTTACACACTTAACAGTACGGCAAGGTACCCGGGTACCTTCATACATTATATATGAAAAAACTGTTATAACAAGTACAATATTATTGAAAGATTACTAAAGCAAAATAAGATAAAGTCGTTATAAATATTTTATACTTGGATATTTATTTACAGAGAAACAAAAACAAAAATAATAATTTTTATTCATATAAACAGAAAAATAAGAAAAGAGAAATATGAAGTTACAAATAAATTCTACTGATTACTTTGCGAACAATTTACACATATTGCGTAGTTTGTTGAATGTTGATTACAAATCCGTTTGGAACAAGAATGACAAGATTTACGTGATTTCCTTTGTTTCATGCGTAGTTTCGAGCACACGTGACAGCTTCCTACTACTGGAGTACGTCCGCTTTTAGCAGTTTTTTGCAAAGCAGAAATATCTCAAAATCTTTTTCAAGCACACTTTGTAATGCTGATTTGACAGTTGATTGGGCAATAACTTTCGGGTTTTTAGCACGTTTTTCTTACATAATTCAACACTCAGTTCTTTTAGAAATTGTCTGCGACGGTCTGTGGAACGCAACTGTGTATTGTTTTCTATATATATTACATAGGACGCCAATGCAGCTATATCGATTGCATTATGAAATAATGATAGTGGCCATCGACTTGTTCTGCCTTTGCATGTGTATTCGCCTAATAATTTATCCATGATGTCAGTCCCTTCTTTAGTTTTATTGTAATGCAATATATGTAATAATTTCAGATTTAGCAGCAAGAGTTGATTCCACGTTAGGCTCTGTATGCATACTTGACAACAAGACTACAGCTTTGTTTTTTTTAGGTATGTAAGAGCACAACGATGCGTCTTTACTAAAAGCAAAATTTGTGGAATGTACGTTTCTAAAATTAAATTATAAAATTAAATAATAATACGTATTAGCAAAAAATGTATAACACGAACTTGTCTTTAGGATGTCAAAAAGTTATCGGTAGTTACATTTCTTGCAGAGTTTTTGTACGGGAAAACCAGATCTAATACTGTTCTTTCGCCTGTATTTGTTTGTCGTGCGCCTTCTGTGGGTCTACCAGTGTACAAAATTCCATGCAAAAAATAGGAGTTAAACGCATCACAAGCCCAATATATTTTTATTCCATATTTTACGGGTTTGGATGGCATGTACTGCGTAAAGCGGGTGCGTCCGCGATATCCATATAGCTGCTCATCAACTGTAATGCAATCACCAGGTTTATAACTCTTACGTAAATTGTCATTCAGCATCGTCCAAATATCACGAAAAGCAGCAGCCTTATCCGTTTCTGCTCGTAAGTTGCGGGTTTCACTTGTAGCAAGGTACATCAATCCAGGTAATGTCATCCCGCCAGCTGACTTTCTCGCTTCAAATCAAACTATAAAAGAACGTAAATTGTAAATCTCGGAGTTATTTTGCGAGATCATGCATATATTTTTCTTTAAAAATGTTAGTTTACCATAATTTTTCCATATAGGTACATATAGGTAATTTTTTTACTAATAACTTACAAAATATATGACGCTCTGAAACGATATCGTTTTTGCGAATTGTGGAAACATGAGATAGAAAACAATTTTACTGACTTTTATTGGCCTCAAGTTCGATGTCTTCTTTATTTTATTTATTGTCAATGAACTCAATTATTATAATGATATAATTAAACTGGGTGGCAGCACTACTCCAGGTAATTATTTTTTTCTCTGTGTAAGTTTGTGATTTAAAATTACAAAATTCTATACAAACACGATTGTTACCAGATTTTATCACTAACAAAAGTATTCTATTATAAAATATATATTATTTTTGCTTAAATATTGGGTGTGAAAATAGTTTTCTGATATTTTATGTCGCAAAGCACAAAAAAACAAAGCTTTAGTGCTGCCACCTTTGTAATTGCATCATGATTGTTAGGTTTTGTTACAGTTTTTAATTTATTTCAAAATTAAAATAAACAAGCAGTAACATAATATTTTTTATATTCAGATTTAACTTTATTTTTATATATAAGAGAGGATACAGATATTAGAAAAATTCGTAAATCCTTATTGGCGTAAAATGTTAGGTTAGGATAAGTTGAAGAGAGGGTACGGGATTGTTCAAACCAGCATGTCTGTTTAGTCCCAGTATCTCCTTTCACATGTCTTGATTCGAATTACATCAATGTATTACGGTCACTCTTTCTACAGTAGAATTTTTCCAATATCTCCCATGAAGCTTTACCTCCTGTTATTTCTCTTACTATCACTTTCCTCTACTTGCAGTACAATGCTTCGCATGTGTAGGAGTCATCTCCTGAGTGCTGGTCCCAGATAAAAAAAAAAAAACACTCAGGAGATGATCCCTACATATGCGATGCATTGTACTGCAAGTAGAGGAAAGTGATAGTAAGAGAAATAACAGGAGGTAAAGCTTCACTATCTTACAACTCTGCTTTTGCTCGTTCTCTGTTTTTATGGCAGCGTTGTAGCGCCTCTGATGTCTATAGGGCGTATTAAATTTTGAAGCTATGTTTTTAGTAGCCATTTTTATAAATTAGTTCACTTTGCTCCTGCTACCGACGATGCATGGCGCTCTGATATGCCTGTGGCTTGGTTATAGCTGAAGCCGGTACTGTTCAGTGACCAGTGACTAGGACTTCGCCACTGAAACCTTCCGACAACAACTGGCACAAGGACATACCAATGCACATTAGAAAAAATGCAAGATGTTGTTATGATTTCTTCTGAAACTGGCCTTGAACCGAGGAAATTTTTGATTTTTTTGTAGTCTTCGTGCAGACTACTTCAGCCATCGCCACCCTCGCCAAGTTAAAGTTACGCTCATTGGTATATTGGTGTTAACCTCTACTCCCTATACCAATTTAAACACCTTATTTCTTAGTTTAAGTACAATGCATTGTACGTACTTGCATCACCCACTGAGTGCCGAGCTTAGACAAAAACAATTTTTTTTTCCTAATTCTTAAGATTTAACGTAAAACCAACGCTTTCAGCTGTATTATTGCGGCGGTATTGTGCAACACCGCCAAAGTAAAATAACTACTAAAACACCCACTAAAACGAAGCTTTAAAATTTAATACGTCTCCTTGACACCAGAAGCGCTACAACAGTGCTATAAAATACAGAACGTGCGAAAGCAGAGTTGTAAGATAGTGAAGCTTCGTACCTGTCATTTCTCTTACTATCCCTTTCCTCTATTTGCTGCACAATGCATCGCTTATGTAGGGATCACCTCCTGAGTGCTGTTCGAAGATAAAAAAAATTCTACATTTACTTTATGCTTGTTTTAATACTAATAATAGTAATAACTCAAAATATGTATATATAAAATTTTTATGAATTTTTTTACTTTTAATGATGAAAGATTATTTAATATATAAACATAAATAATATATGTATGTACGAATAGAACATCCTGTAGCTTTCATATGCTACGGCTATTGTTTTTTATATTTATCTGAGAATACATAAATAGACATCTAATTAATTACAAGAGAATATATAACCCCAATATAAAATATGATGTTTTCACCCTCTGTAGTTCACAAAAAGTATACAATATAATTTTGTCACTTTATCTTACGAATCTTGTTTGACATGGTTTACCAAACACTTCTGCTCAGATGAAAGCTAAAGAATAAAAAAATGTTTTATGAAGACAACAAGCAAACAACAGTAGCAAAAACAAAATTTTTTTTTTTACTTATTTCCTTTATGAAACTTTTTGTTTGACAACTTATCCTGTTGGCTTTTTTATACGCATCTGTATATTCACAAAAATGGATGCATACATATGTATACAGGGGTAGGCACTCAAACTATTATCAATTTCATGGTACTGTAGCTAACAAACGGTCGCCGCACAGTGTTGCGAAACCGGAATTTTTTGGAAATCATATTGCCTAAACTGTAATTTTAATTGTATCGATGAAAAACTTCTACAGATTGGTCAGAATGAAATCCCAAACAGAATGAGTGAAAAAAAAATTTACACCGAAAAAAATTGTTGGGTCAAATTTTCAACAAAAGTCAAAAATAAAAAAAAAATTGTTCGAAAAATTTAAAAAAAAATTTATTTTAATTCTTCTTTTATTTCTGATATTTCTGACTAGTTTTTAAAATAAATTATAGGGTGGTCCGAACAAGAATTATAAACGTCAAATTTTCATGATTTTTCGATATTTGTTGAATAACTCTGAAATTTTATATAAAACCAAAATTTATTTCATTTCTTATTTGAAAGGTGGCAATAAAAGCTTTAATTTGATACCGGTCTGAAGTCAATAGCTTCAGTTTTAAGAGAGTTATGCTCATTTTTGTGGAGTGCTAGAATAGATGTAGAATAAAAAAATACTTTGAAGATACTATTTTATAGCACAGGACTATTTTATTGCATTCTACAGAAAAATTACAAATTAGCAGTCATCTACCAATAACTTCATTGCTTCCTCTGATAATTCCAGGTGTTTCTTATAAAAAAAAATAAAAACAATACAAATAAGCGCGCAATAACGGATTATTTCACCCCCCAGCCAGGTAACGAAAAAAATGCAACATAACTGAAAACAGATAAGAGGATAGCATAAGCGCGCACAATATACCAAGCAGGAAAATAAACTACCTAGACGTAAAGGCCGCATTCCACCATAAAAACAAAGGGGGAGAGAGAGAGCGAAAGAGAGAGAATAAAATTCTATGGAATAAAATTTACTAAAATCGCTATAACTCCCAGGAGGGCAGGTATGGGCAGCTGATTTTTTCACAGTTCGTTTAAAACAAATTATGTAACATTTCTGTAGTGGTTTGGAACTGGGACTCTCTGGGACTTTTTAGATATTGCTTACCTAACCCAAATTTTAAGGAAAAATGGACCTTTAGTCGGGTTTTCGCTCTAAAAAAGGTGCATATGAAAATGTCTCAAACAACATTCCTTTTTTTTACAGAAGATACTTGTCCGAAGGCAGATTTTTTTTCCGAATCAAAATATCTGTCACCAAAATCAAATGAGATCATTTTGAATACAGCCCTGAAATCCCCTCTTTTCGTGAAAATTTTGTATATTTGACTTCTAAAATCAATTAAAAATCAACGGGCCAACATAAAAATAAGCTTTATGTGTTTTTTGTTTACTTGGAATGTCTGTGACAAAATTGCATCATTAAAAACACTGAAAAAAATAATCGGAAAAAAGTTACTTTTCCACTAGCCGCAACACAGTGCGCCGTTAGAATGTTAAACTTTTGGCAGGTGTCAGCTTGTTATATTATTTACAAACCTACGCAGTTAAGAACAATTTATTGAAATTACTTAAAGCGAAATAGTTTTGCGGCTTTTTATCGCAAGCAAACATCGTTATGATTGTATTAAAAAAAAATGTGCCAAAACAATTATAATTAACAAAGAATGGCAATGTCAAAAAACTCTTTTGAGAAGGCATCCATCACGAGAAATGGTTTGAAGTCTAGGATGCAAAGTAATTCATGACAAGCCGTACTTTTATTGAAGAAAACTTTCAATTAGATTAGAAACTTTGATATTATCTACAATGGTCACCCTACGAAGTATGCCAAAATTAAAGATATTTATAAAATTCAGTTCCACTAGTAAAACGTCTTAAAACATTTGCATATTTGTGAGAAGCGGCACAATTTAAACTGATAAAAAAATTTCTTACATCCTAAAAAGCAAATAAAATGATTTTGGACCGGCACTAAGGGGATGACCCCTACACATCCGATGCATTGTGCAAATCGAGTAATATCGCTGCATTCTTATTTCGTAGTAGCTCCGATTCCGTTCCCTGTGTACTGCTACGCATATAAAATAAAGATGTAAAACCATTTGCAGTTAATATCATTTTTATATTTTAAAAAGTTTCATTGAATTAAACTACTTTTAAACTTGTTTAACTATTGTTATTGTTATATTTAATATTATCTGCTAATAAAATTATAGCCAAAGTACGAAAAGGGGAGAAAAATAAAAACAATGATGTAATTGGATGCCTGGCAAAGTTCAGATAAAATTTTCAAGTAATAGAGTTTCAACATTGCATGATACAATTGTAAAATTGTATTATAGAAACCCGCTGATATTTATCATGAAATATGCTTATTTAATTGTAGATTTGCCGGATATGAATGCCAGTGAACGAATCAAACAGCCAGGGTATGAAATTTTTGTTCAAATTTTAGAGATTTTCTGTACGAGCTTTATGAACGCACGCCAAATAAAGTAAATTAAATTCGCACACACTAAATTTCAAGTATTTTTTTTTAAATCAAATTCGAAAGCTCTTAAAAAATTACATTTTAACTGTCCAAAAGATAAATAATGTTACCTTGCAAATTTACTGGATTACTGTAAGATTAAAAATAATATTCCAACATGTTATGTGCATAATTATGATTTATTTCTTCAAATATATGTACATAAAACAGGCAAATGGGTTCGTTATAAAGCATTAACAACTTTCAAATAATACCAATAGTAATTAATTTTAACTGTTTTCCCAAAAATGTGCCCATATGATGACCTTCGTAAGTCTGCTCTATGAATAAAACATCGAGGAAAACTGGAGTAGTTTTACATTTCGAAGACACTTTGAGAATTATGTGAAAATTAACAATCAAATTGCAAGAGATTCAACAATTAGGAAGCGTTTTTCGTTGATATGCGTATGTATACTTTGTTTTACAAAGGCAACGTTACTGCCGGTTTAACAAGATTCCTTCGTTCGTTTGTTCAAAAACCAAAACAAATGTTTTCGTTTTTAATACAAATAGATGCACTGACCCAACGAGATGATATCGGTAAACCGGCAATTAGCTTCTGCTACATACATATTTATCTCTAATTTCAATTGGTATTTACAAAAATTTGACTTTCATAGTAAATGGCAATTAAGTTTTTTTTTTTTCTAAAACCACCACTCAGGAGATGACTCCTACACATGCGAAGCATTGTGCTGGAACTATAGGAAAGGGATAGTAAGAGAAACGACAGGAGGTGAAGCTTAATTTAATATATTTTGCAGCTCTGCTTTCGCACGTTCTTTGTGTATACTTTTAGCAGTGCTGAAGCTTCGGTTCAGTAGCCATTTTTCTTATTGTTTTACTTCGCCGGTGCTACACAATACCGACGAAGGAGGTCGTTCTGATGCAATTGTGGATTGCTATCAGCTGAAGCTGGTATTGTTCAGTGACCAGTGACTATGCCTTCGCCACTGAAACCTTCCGACAACAACTGACACACAAAGCCACCCTAATGCACATCAGAAAAATGTGAGATGTTTATTTTTATTTATTTGTAAGATGTTTATTATTTTTGTCTGAAACTGGTGTTGAACCCAGGTCTGTTTTTGGATTCGTAGTGCAGACTACCATCCATCGTGCCACCGCCACCCTCAAGTTTTGAAGCAAAAGCTTTCGGATATCGACTTGAATAAATCTAAATTGTGGTATCGTTATCAACGTTGACAACTGTCATTAGAGTGAATATAAATATTATTAAATTTCGAGTTTTAAATTTTGTATCGGGTTCTCATTTAGTTGCTTCAAAATAGTTGATCTGGCAAAGCTGTCAGCTGTTGAATATCTGTCATCTGAAGTGCTATTTATTTAGTGAAAGGTTTTCCTGTACGAATTTGAATCGTTTGACAACCGAAGAACGCGTAAAAATAGTTAAAGTACACTACAAATGTTCTACTAGAAATGATTCAAACATGGCCATTTTCGAGCATTACAGGGTCATAATTGACCTAATGTGTAAAGAATTAGCAGTCTTATTAAGAATTATTAAGAGGCTGGTAGTGTTACAGATGTGGTGAAGCCTGTGTGCGCCGATACAAGAAAATAACGCTTCTGTTAGCGAAAATGCAGCGGATAATCCAGTAGTCAATTCAGAGCACTATTACCGCATGACAACCGTTTGGTCTTCAGTTAAAAATTATGAACTGGGCGATATGTAGTTTCAATAAGACAGTGCCATAAGACACAAAGTACAACCATTTTTGCTGTATTGGATGACAAGTGTGCAGAATTACACGCTTTGGCGACGGCAATTGGCCACCAATGTTAAGCGATTTCACTCTGTTAGACTTTCTTTTTGTCAAAGACCGTGCTGACGCAGATGATCCCCTAACGTTGGAGCATTTCCAAACCAACATTCATCACGTTATCGCCGAAATACCGCCTGAAATGTGCGAAAAAGTGATCGAAAGGTACCTTAAAAGGATCGAGTGCTACTAACCAATCTACTGGAGGTCATTTAAATGTCAATGTATTTCATACATAACGAAGCATTTAAGCATTGAAGCATTCCATGCAAGCATTTTAATTAAATAAAATTTTCATCGTGTGTGTTTTATTTAATTTTACTTTTGAAACAAAACAAAAAATTGAGAACTCTAATAGCAAGTTACAGTTCGAAAAATCGTAAAGTTCTAGCGACCTTGAAATATTGCCCGAATTCTGTGAAATTTTATAATACTTATTCTGTTTGCCGACTGGTATATCGGTGGCCTTGTGGAGCATAAGATTTTAAAATATTTGCATTTTGAGCTAGTCTAATGGAATACCAACGCATTTCCTTTTTCTTGGACCAGTGCCCAGGGGATATTTCCTATATGTGCATTGCATTGCACTGTAGAGAGTAATTCTTGTACAACTTTACTGTTGCGCAACGTTGAGGCATCCTTCGCGTTCATTTCGTGACATTCTTTTAATAAGGGGAGTCATTTTGTTTGCTGTTTTACTTCACCGATATTTTATGGCTCAAATACCGACGAAGTGGGTGCGCTGCAGCATAGAAAAATCAGAAAAACTTGCCTCACCGATGCAGTGATCGAACCCGGCTAAAACATTTAGAAAAATTTGACAAAGGCATGGCATACCATTCATACCATCCGGAATAAACAAACTTACAAATATACAAACACGCATTAAGTTTTACATATACAGATATGAAATATTCGTTTATTAAATTGTAAAGAAAAACTTAATAATTAACAGTTTTTGTGGTGGATGGAATGAAGAATATTTTAATATTTCTTTTGTTTTTATGTGTAACTTCTAATATTTACAAACGAAATACTTAAACTATAAAGAATAGTACGCTAACAATAATCAGCTATAAATGAAATAAATAATAAAATATAAACATTTCTAAATTTTCATTTGCATTACACTTATAAATGTTATAAAAAGCAAGTAACTTCTAAACATTTAATTTACAAACATAACTAACGTTAAAAAGTGAATTTTAAACTACACCTAACAAATGTTTGCAAAATATTTACAAAATGTTATTTTTGAGCAAATATTTTAGGCAAACATTTTTTTCATAGTGTTCAACAAAAATCCCCTACGTAATAAACATTGTAATTTTAAAGTGGATAAAAATGAAGAATTTTAAATTATTATTATTATTATTAATAATAATGTTGTTTACGTTTATACATTTGTATTCAATTTCCTTTTTCCTTGTATAATCAGTCTATCGTGAACTCTGCTAAGGATTGCTTTTCAATGCTGGATTGGAATAATATTTTATGTTGATAACTTTCAGGCTAAACAAAACAATTTCTTCCAAAATGATGAGCGATTAGGTGGTGATGTTTTGGGGGCCAAACCTTCCCAAATTGCTGTATCAAATACGTCTTTAACTTTATCCTGCAATAAAAAAGCGGAAAACAAATACATCATTTACAGATATTTTTTTTTTCGTATCTTGAAAAAGTTTTTATAAAAGTGAATATTTTCGCATGAAAAAAATTAAAAAAAAAAAAAAATCTATTGAGTAATTGAATTGAAAATTAATTAAATTATGATTGTTTTTAAGAAACAGCCAGTTAGTCTCGCCACCTCTTTGAGATGTAAAAGTTTTCTCTTATATTTTGTTTTATTTCTTAAACGTGTGCATAAGATTTGCTGTAAAAAAAATTGCATAAATTGCAAGAAAGAGAGAATTTAATATATAAAACTGTACTCATGATGACAAGTACTGTTGCTTTATTAAAATAATCGGTTTTTTTTTTTTATCTTGGAACTGTGGTCAGGGGCTATCCCTTACACATGCAATTTTAAAACGAAATAAAAACAATAATTTGGCATCACCGTTGGCATGACATTTATCGGTATTCTCCATTTTGAAATGAAGATAGTAAAGCACTCAAACATTTGTAGGCTATCGTTCTATTAAGAGTACTGAAGTTCAAATAATTTGTAAAATAAAAATAAAAATTAATTTTTAACACATATTTTTGCACATATTCCACATTTACTAAGGTCTTTGAAAAGGGCATTCAACCCATAAATTTAATTTGTTTCAAGACTTATTGGAATTTAGTTTTATTGAGTCTGAAAGTGTTCAGAAATCTTAAGACACATAGAACAATTAATATACTATAAGAATAAAATTTCTTATATTGGATCGTGAATCGCAGATATATTAATGTGTTGCTGCAACATCTTCCCATGAATAGTTGTTTGCAATATTTCATTATCTTCACTTGAACTCGGTACTTGAAAAAATTTGTAATATTCCCCCCCTTTCTGTAAACCGAGTCGATTTAAAACGAGTGATTTCTCAATACCTAAGTATGTGTATGTATGTGTAAAAACGAATAATTATTGCGGATTCGATTTACAGAACATACCCGATTATCAAAAATAACCAAGTAAAATATTGCAGCGCCACACTTTCATAATTTTTATTTCTGTTTTCTATAACGTCTTCGTTTCAATGTATTTCCAGATTAGCAATTTAAGAACGAAACATTGAAATAGCATTTATAATGTTCGTATTTTTTTAACAGCAAAAGAAAACGAAACTATTTTTTAAATTTTCATTGTTCCGGAAAATGGTTTGCGCAACTCAATTCATTTTAATATGATCTTCTTAAGCGACTCATCTATTACAAAATATTAGTATACATGTTATTCGTCATAATTAATTCCACTTTACCCGATACTATGCAATAAATTGCACAATATTTGCAAATCTACAAAGTAAACATATCGTATTGTACAATGTTGCCAACGCATTTCATCGTATATTGCACTTTTTTCAATGTATCATTGAAAATCATCATACTTCTTGTAATAAGATTGTTGGAATGAAATTTTATTATTATAATCTCGGAGATAATTTCATGGGTCAATGGTGGCTTGAATATTGGCTTCCAATGCTTCAAAACTTGCTGGTTTAGCGGCAAGAACCAATGACTTAACTAACATAATCCCATAAAAAAATTCAGAGGCGTTCAATCACAGGAACAGGACCACTTCTGGAAATAAATCGATTATTAATGGCTCTATATGAAAAGTTGCGTTGTTTTGTTGGAACCAAATGTCGTAGATGCTCAGCTGATTAATTTTTGGAGGCAAAAAAGGCCAACCAGTTGAGAACGATAACGAATCGTTATTTCGGAGTTTTCTACACACTTTACGCTACAGGAGCAAATATTCTCTTCGATACGCACATTACTTTGTGCTGTGTTGTATCGTTAAACGATTTATGATAACTTTCCAAGCATTACTGTAAAGAAATGTCAACACAGTTTGATATTCTCAGCAGTCAAACAATAGTTATTCATATGGATAGTTCTCCAGCAGCTAAAAACAACACCCGATGTAATAAAAGTGAAAAAAACATTGCCGATATTATTGTACAATATGAAAAATTGCTCACTTAAATTGCAAATATGTAGACCGCTTTAAACATTTTGCTAAATTGTATACAACAAATATGCGAACGCGCCTATTGTAACATTAATTAATTTAACATCTGAAACATGATTTACATATATGTATGTGACGTATAAAATGAATTGATAAATTGGCGGTGAGTCTACCAGATATGAAAATTTAATTCAACTAAAAATTATATTTTGAAAAAATTTAGCAGCAGGAGTGAAATCCCAATTTTTGTTATTTATTTCTTCAACTAGAAATCCATTTTCACGTTCAGTAACAATTTTACAAACCACAGAATTACAGTAAATCGTATACATAAGTACTGAAATTCTTTGCTACGAAACAACATGTTTCTCCTCTAAATTGCAATCAGGCACCCCAGCTGATATAAACGTACAAACATTATATTCCAGTTAAAAAGCTTAACTTAACAAATCCCACAAATTGTTGTTGCTTTTCGCTTTATTTTTGTAGAACAAAAAAAAAAATTGCCGTAAAAAAACATAAACATACACATTTAAGAGATTCAAACACACTTTAAATGTGAAAAGAAAACAAGCTTTAGAAAAAGTACGACGACAATTGTTGGTTGCTTGTTATTGTTTCTTGAGTGAAAACTTTTTATTATTTTCTTTCGAACACTCTTCTGGATACCATCGTCATGTTTTTTCTACAAAAAAAGTTCTACACACTATACCAGACAAACACACAAACACACATGAATATCAGTATAAATAGCAAGGAATTCACTAAACAGGCGCTTTGAAAGCAACGCCTTAGAAGCCCAGTAAGATTAAATTATAAATATGGAAATTAATATTGAAATTTTGTCAAAAACCCACGAACTTTGACAACAGCGAAAATCGCACAATGTGTATCGAATTTTATCGTGCAAAGCCGATCAGATTTCTAAATTCATTACGAATTAGTTTTGAGTATCCAAATTATCGTTGCATATTGAGTGCCTCGATAGTCTAGTGAGTTGTTTGAAGGTTCTGGATTCGATTCCTAGCGAAGACTATGTTTTATATTTCCAGTGATGAGTGACGATCAATAGAATTCAGAGCAAATGCTAGGTTTGGCGCAGATCTCAAAAATGTATGGGTGTGCTAATTGTTTGATGGACCGACAATCATTGGGACATGAAAAGCATCCCAAATGGACACGATTTAGGGGTGGTTATAGTAAGGAAAAATAAGTAAAATATAATAAAATAAAATGAAATAAAGAAATAGAAATGATTTTTCTTAAAAACTAGAAAAAAATAAAAATTTCTGACTCAGATGAAGTATTGAGAAAAATTATATGAAGCAACAATTCGATATCGAATTTTGTAAATTCCAAAATGTAAAAAAAGTAAAACAACGAAAAGGTCAACAGACATATGTATATAAATCTGGACAATGCAGCTAAGAATTTCGATTTTTCGATGGATATCGAATACGAAAAAACTAAATAACTACCAAAAAATAAAACACATAAAATAAATCTGAGAGGGCTGGGAGTAACTTCATAATGAAATAGTATTTGTATGAAATTTTTTTGGGACTAATTTAATTTTTTCTTGGGACTTATTTCACCTGCGAGTTATTTCACGGAGCCGTATTTGGTAATTTGTTCTTAAGTGACCTGAAAATACAAAACGTGGTAGAAAAAAAACTAATAAAATGGCTTAAAAATTAATAAGATCAATATTGGATAAAAGACTCTGATTTACAAGTTCACAAAAGCGAGCAACTGCAAAATTGTGCAAGAATAAACCTCTATTTCTTCCCATCACTTCACCATACGTATCTTTTCTCTAATACACCTTTCCAATTAGTTGCGGCGCAATTGCATACGTAGAAAACATTCTCTGAGCATGTTCAAATAAAAAAATTAATTCCAAGTGACCCTGCCAAATACAAAAATTATGCGGCAAGAAAATTTTTCATAGAATTGAAAATGAATTTTGAACATTTTGCTGAAACAAAAGATCGTTCAGAACAATTTTTTTATCATTGTTTGATAGGGAAGAGAACACGAGTTAAAAAATTTTGTAGTTAATTTTCCAAAAAAAAAAAAAAATATGAGTAGACGATGTCACCTGACCATTAACGGCAGCATATTGTATACAATGGTTTTCGAAAGGTTTTGGTGACACTACTTAGAAGAACTTTTATTAATGTCGTTTATATATACCAAGCGGCCATTAGTCTTAATTCTTAAAATGTTCTAAGTATTAAACTAATCGTTTTACGGTCAATAACATAAAAGAAAAAAAATAATTTCTTGGACAACGAAATGATACCAGCAGCCGTAGTCTGTTAGTTATATTTCGATCGCAAAAATGCTAAAAAAAACTTATGATAATAAAAATAATAATAATAATAATAGGAACAAAGTTGCGACGAATGACGAATTATTCCTGGCAAACGTTCGCCATCAGAAATAAAACATATTTGTGCTTAGTCCCCGTCCATATTGTGAAGCATATGCTGCAAAAGTTTTTTGAATTCTCTTTTGAAAGTGCAGCAGTGTCCATACATGAATCTTTTGCTTCATGTTTAGTATTTTTTATTCCTCCCTTCTATCTTCTTTTTTAAATTTTTTTTTGACATTTCTCAATACCGAATGTAAATATAAAATAACTACCCTGTGATAGAAGGTGTGAATATTTTTTTTTGGATACACATTTGAAGCATAAGGTATAATTTGAAGCAAAATGGACGCTAAGACGAAAAATTATATAATAATTTTTATATAATTTTATATTTTTTTTTTTAAATTTTTGATTATATTTCACAAAAAATTAACAATAAAACAGGGTAGCTATTATTATGATAGAAGTTAACAGTATACCAAACGAAAAGAAATAAAATGAAACGTCAAATACACCTCATCTCAAAAGATGCAAATAAGAAATTCAACAAAAACTGCATGTACATGAAACAGCATACATACTTCCACTCCTCTTCCCCTTCTCATCAACAAACTCAAAAGTTTTGCAGCATATGCTTCACAGTATGGACGGGGACTTATGAAAATTAACACAACACAGCCGTCGACGAAACTCGCGGTGCGTGACGAACCTTGAGATAGATTTATTTTTATTTCTTTCGCCGACAATCAACGAAGAAATTAGTACAGAGTTATCGTTTTTTATTTTAGTGTTTATATACACGGTGCTCTAAAAGTAATCACCCGATGTCTTTTTGCTGTAATTTTATTTAATAAAAACCTTTGGATAGGCATGCATGGTCATCAACTCTGGCGGCGGTCATTTAGCCCATACCATAAGCAGTGCCAAAATTTGTCTAAAAAAAGAAATTACAGCAAAAGAACATCGGGTGATTACTTATGGCCCGGGTGTTTACTTTTGGCCCACCCCCATACATACATCATTTAAGTTAAATATACACAATTATTTACAATCAAATTGCTTTTCAATTCTTTTTTGTTAATGTTTAATTTTTTCAAGTAATTTTTTTTTACTTGATAACACAGACAACAAACACCTTTGCTTATTATGACAGCTGTAATTTCATCGTCGTAATTGTGCACCACACTGTGAATTTACGCAGCGAGTTCTTACCGACTAATTCGTTCTTATAGACGAAGTTCCTCGTTCGTCCCAATTATGTTCCCAACATAAATCTGTATTCGGTAAGTTCAATTGCGTCGCTAAAATTTATTTATTTCGCCGCAGCTAATTTGCTATCTGTAGACTATTTCTTTCGTTCTGCTTTGCTGAACTGCTGTTAGACAGGGACAAACAAATTTTGTTCATTTTTGACTGCTTATATAGTATAACCTTACTTTGTTGTTTTTGTTTTTCCTTACAAATGCGTGGTATTTATCTCATACAAATTCTTAAAATACATTCTGAAATATAAATTTCTATGGGATATTTAAAAAGTTCTCGTCAAAATTTTTGATATTTTGCAACATGTAGATTTGAATAGTTCTAAAATATGAACTAATTTTTCATGAAATCAGCAAATGCTGAAATTATGGGAACATTTTTAAGAGATGTCATCACATTAAAGAATTCGTTTATTATTGATCTGTTTTGTATATTGTATTATTTAATATAATATATACATATATATATATATATCTCAATAATAAAATTAACAAAATAAAATTAATAAAAATAATAAAAAAAATATTTTACTCAACAAATATAAAGAGTGTACGATTAAGGGCAAATCACATATTATTTATATTTTTAATACTATGCAGCATAAATAAAAAAATTAAGATCGGTGCCAAATTTATACACAGAAAATGTTCCAAATATTTTGGAGAGTTGTTCGTATATCGCGCGTTTAGTTACTTCTTCCATAATTCTGCTACATTAAAAACAAAATAAACGAAAAACGATAAATTAAATAAACACTTTTATATTTACAACTATTTAGCACTTAAAAATTTTCGTTACCAAATATTTATCGTTTTGAAGAAATCAACAGCTTATTTGATCTTACAGAATACAAAATTTTCTAATTTTTGAATTTCTCAGAGATTGCCAAATTAGCAATACAACACGTTCCAGAATACTACATTTTGCCGCCAAAAATTGCTAAATCGTATTTTAAGATTTTTAGCGATGGAGATTTAACTTCAGCGAGTTACAGAATAAGGCTGCAGTATGGCCTTTACAAAAGGCCCTTTACACTTTAATTTTACGGCTGCAAGTAATTTGTGATTCTTTGTATTACATTTTGATACCGACATATGAACGTTCCCACACAAAAAAAAACATAAATTTTTGTCAAAGGTATAAGAAGGATTTTAATGCTTTTCTTCTTTCTCTTCTCAACAAACGAAAAACATTGTGTTCACGTATTTTTTCCAACGCTTTTTTGAATGCGTTGGTGCCATCCTGTAGAATTTAGATCCCTAAGGAAATTTAACTTTGTATTTGAGTTTTATTTAAAAATATACAAACGTATAGAGTCGGATAAAAGTAAGTGTATATGTATATATGTAAGTGGTATGTGTTAAGTGTGCGTCAGTAATTTAAACAAAAATATGATGGCTGCTGCAAGTTAACAAATACATAAATATATTTTTGTATATAAAATCCTTTAGAAATAACTTTTTGCACCTAAATATCATTATAAAGCATTAAATTACAGGAAGTGGAATTTAAATGGATATTTATGAAAGAGAAAATTTTGTGCGAAAGCCTGAGGAATACAATTATCATTTTATGTTTAAATTATATGAAACTAAAAAATTTTTAATGCCTCATGATGGATTACATTTACAAAGTGGGAAATGTAATGTGTATATGCATATTAATTTCAAATTGATTTTACGCCGCGCTTTCGTTTGTTAAAATTAATCCTATTTGCCATCAAGTATTATCATTTCATTCCACGAAGGAATATAAATTACAAAAACAAAAGAAATTAATAAAGTTGTTAAAACGAGTGAAGAGATTTACAAATTTACACAACATCATTGGTGGAACTACATCATTGCCCTTTTTTCAAACAAAATAAATCAGTATTTTTTTTATAAAATTAATATGCTAATACAAGATTACTACTAATCGCACGCTTTGAGAATTTGTGTGTTTTTCATAAACTTTATGTGGTCTTAAAACGCTAAGAGCACAATTGTTCGCTATTTCTTGAAGTTTATGAAATAATCAACTTGTGAACCGAGAATTTGACGAATGCATCCTGTAGCTTCAATGCGGCCGGATAAAATTACACTACCTGGCCCAGAGATGACTCACGTTCATTCGCTTAATGGCATTAAAAAAAAAATCAACATTTTAAATTTTGTTTTTGTTTTGAATCAAAATAAACAGTTGAAGAATATCGTGTGACATCGTGGGCCAGCCAGTTAGTAAAGTCACCTGAACGTACAGAATATGGTCTATTATCAATGATAATAAAATATGTTGTGGATGGGAAAATTACGCGTTATTTTCGATGAACGAAGGATGGTCTGTTCAGCTTTTTTCGGCAAACGACGTATCCAAGATATGTATTGAAAAACGTGGCGACTTTGATGAATTGCAATTCATTTTAGACTGATCATTAGAGATCAAGCCATTCACATGAATGTTTTGCGAGATTGTAAATAGTATATATTTTTATTCTTATATATTTACAAATGTTGCCAGACTAAAACTAAACAAACATCCCCGAAGAAGTTTGGAACTTCCTACGAAACGTATAATTTAGAAAAAAGAAAAAAAATTTTTTAAAAAATAATAAAAATAAAGAAAACATCTTTGTTTTTGTTTTATTCATATTGGGTGACCATAAAGGCCGCATAGATAAAAATCTTAAAATTTTAAAATTAATAAATGAGGTCAATAATGAGGATGAATCAAGAAGATAATAAGTATTTATATTTGTTTGGAAGGGAACGGAATAGAGAAGCAAGAGGCGTATTCGTTACATCATACTTAGTTGTAGATCACAAATAGCGACTGTACTGCAAGATACACTTAGTCAAAAAACTCTACATACGATTACGAAATTCATTTAATCTGCTCATTACTTTATATGTAAAGTAAAATTTTTGAAAATTCTTACTTGTAGTATTTAACAGGGCACATTTATGAACTCTTTTAAAACACTAACTTACATATAGAAAGGCTTCCTCCTCTTCTCACTTGCAAGTGATTTTAAAAGACGAAATGGAAATGTTTCCCCCGAAATAAAAGAAAATCTATTTTTTTCGATGCTTAACGAAGGCTTAACGAAGTTTAAGGTGCAAAAAAGCCCATACAATCCATTAAATATTTTCTAAATCACCCCAAAAGTTTTTGCAATGTATCGTATGTAGACTTTTGCTTTTATGAAATTTACTATTTTATTCATTCAATAATATTAAACAGCGTGTATTTTTATTTTTTTATTTTCTGTAAAGATTGTTAATCCTATGAAATGAAAAAGTTCAACAACTTTTTTGCATTTCTCTTAAAAATTTTAATTTATTGAAGAAACTAAATCGTATGTGGAGTTTTGCGACAAAGTGTATATCGAATTATTTCGTTAGCAAATCTCAATTGTTTTTTTGAGAGCTTTAATTTTCTGACATTAAGGTAGTACATTAGGGGGTAGAAATGTAGATCTGGTGGCTAAATACTAGCACGGAATACTGAAAATCAGTGGCTATTAATGCAGAATATTGGGCCACTCGAGACAAAAACTTTGATATATCATTCTTTAAGATCCGACTACAAATGCCAAAGATATAAAGAAAATTTCTAAAAGACGACCCCCTTAAAACCCACTAACGAATATTTAAATTTAGGAAATAAAAATTTTTCTAAAACCTGCAGAATTGTTTACCTGTTTTGCTGATGAAGTTTCAATGTATTTCGCACCAATTGTTGTTGCCAAGTCCCAAGCATCCGCATATGAAACTGGTTGTTCGCCATCAGACTACTCAAACAGCAAGAAAACGTTCAACACATTAGCGCGTCATAAGTCGTTAACGAGACGTAGCGCACAAACAAATGCAGGTAAAGAAAAGAAAAAGTAAAGTGAAAATATAAATTAAAAAAAAAGTTCTTCTCACTACAATAACAAATTGTAAATTGTAAATATGAAATATTAAATCGTTTTCCCTTTAACAGAAAACAGAAAAGAAAGAGGAAAATAACAAAAAAAGCCCTACATGACAGTTCATATGGCATCAAGCTCCATCATGTAAGGCAGCATATTCGCACTCATATACATAACTGTGTCATCAAGGTTTTTCAAAAGCAAACAGGATGCTGTGATTGACTATTTTTACCTGCAATTTATTCAGTACGTTCGGATTTGTACGCAAATCAGCTTGTGTACCAACCAAAATCAATGCTGCTTTTGTCTTCGAAAATTTTGGCGCCCATTTTGTTTTGATGGCATGGAATGTTTCCGGTTTTGCTACTGAAAAACACAAAAGAAACACATCGCTATCTGGGTAGCATAGTTCACGTAATGGATCCAATGTATCCTGACCGGCTGTATCACAGAGTGTTAAATGCACTGGACTATCGTTGACCATAACATCAGCTACCAAAAAATAAATGCAAAGTTTTACACAAATTAAAAAGTTATACATGATTGAAATGAAAAAAAAAAACCTTTAATTCAAAGGAAAAAATAAATATAAATTCATGTGTATATAAAATTTCGACAGACCTGAAATGTAAATTTAAAAATTATTTCGTCAGCGTTATTGCAAAGGTTATGCTGAAAATATAATTGATAAGCTGGTGTATGTAAATTGTTCAAAGAACACATGCGTACGTAGAATTTATGTATTTGTAAAAATTCTGCTTATTAATTCAAAATATTTACATTCATACACGAGTATGTACGTTAATAATAAATGTAGATTAATTGCACTACTTAAATGCGTATAAAACAAATGGAAATTTAGAATTGGTTGCATTTATGCATTTATACCAGAAGTCAAAAACATCTTAGGGCCATTATTACAACTAAGCAATAAAGTTACTGATCGCTAAAATTAACTTTAAGTAAAATGAATAATAAAGTGACCTTTAACTTGTTTTCATTATTACAGCTGTTCGATAAAATAAAATTAATATTTTTAAAAATATGGCAGTACCAGAGTAAATACCGACTACTTTTGACAAACAAAGGACAATGTTTTATTTTATTCCTTATTTAAAAATTAATTTGTATACTTTCCATGTTGCCATATTTAAAGTGCATAAAATATGGCAGCTTCAAATGCTTTAGTCCACTTTAAAAGTTACGGATAGGATGAACTTTCCGGTAGCTTATCGGTCACATTAGGTTAAACTCAACTTGTAATAACGAAAAACTAATTATTTGTTCGATAGCATCCCAACTTTAGCTATCGGCAAGTTATAATAATGGTCCTTAGTCTTACATATCCTGATAGTAGAGATTTCTAAAATGTTCAATTCGTTCCTTCTCGCAACCGACAAACCGACAAAAAAAAAAAAAAAGGAAGCGCCTAAAACAAAATTTTACAAGGGAAGGTCTTTCCTTTCACTCTAGTTTACATATCTGGGACGGCCTTAATTTTTTACTGCTAATAAAACAAGTCACAGTTTCAAAATAATATTCCTATTGGAAGGCAGTGCTCAAAGACACGTAACATTAATAAAAAAATTAAAAAATCGGTAATTTTGGAATTTTTTAAATTAAATACAACTATTTTATAGTGCAAATTTTATGAATGATATGAACATCTTGTAGAAAAGTCGTGAGTGGGCTAAATAAATACGCCTTAATCCTTTGTAGTTGACAGTTCAAAACTTTCACAAACTGCTTGTTTTGTAATTTCGGTCGAAACTCACTTTTACACTTTTTACTGTCTTTTCTTTGTATTTCTTTCATAAAAACAAATTATGAAAGAAAAAAGAAAAACCCAGAAATAAATATATATAAAAAACTAAGTAAATATGAAAATTATTAAAACTTTGGAGACGTTGAGCACTGCCTTCTTCCACTTACGGCATTGAAATTTCGACACTTTACTACTATAAAGTAATATAAAAAACTTGGTGTGTTCCCCGCGGTATTCTGGGACACCCTACTATACATACGTCTAATTTGGTTTCGCTGCAAATTCGTAACATAACAGTAATTTTTTTTTTAAATGCACTATAAAGAAAGTCGCGAATATGAAATTAGATAATTCGGAAACTCGTTCTGCTGCATATCAACAGCTGAGGCATTGAGAGATGCTCCTTAGTATTATCGACCGAATGAAAGAAATGTCTATACTTTTTACTTTGTGCCTCAATAGTAAAGATTTTGACAGGAGCAAAATTATGCTTCTTTGTCCCCCAGAACTACAAAGTCATTAGTTCTAGGTTCAGTACTGTATATCACTATTGTATAAAAATAACATACACGATACACTTTTTAAACAGTTGTATTGTATTCCATGCTATCGAAGTAATGTGAATGCAAATTATTGAAAATAATATTAAAAGACAAACATATTTTTCTATTGGTAATGGAAAACTTAAAAATAAATAAATATGAAATAACATTTGACAGTAAGTAAGAAAACTATAGTTAATATACGTTACAACTATCTTGTGAATTTAATAAAAAAAACAAATAATCATGTTTTTCAGAACGATTAAAAAGTTGTAATAAGTATCAGATTCTGGTAGTAACTGACAGCACTTATGTACATAAATAAATTTCAAATTCCTAAACTATAATTTTGTCCGTGCACAAAAAAAAAATCGTTTAAGAACAGAACAAGTTAATTTTCGAAAACCCGAGTATTCAAAATCGTTATAAATCAGAGTAAAAACACGATTGGCTGTATAAATCTACAAAAGAGTCGAGAACTAAAAGAAAATTGTAGCAAATCAATACTGGTTTAAGTAAATTTCAATTTACTTGTATTAATAACTTTTCTATTTACCTCTTTCTTTTGTATGTTGTTGTATTGGCAAATTTTGCTGTTGTTTTAGGGACTATTCTGTATAAGGAGGAGGACACCAAACCTTGAACATATTTAAATATTTTCTAGCTAAAGTTCAAATTTAATACCGGACTTTACTAAATATATTCATGCAACATGTTAATCCATGTTACAGAACTTTTTTTTTACACTTTCTCACTAAAAAGGACAAAAATAAGCCGAAAGGCTTTAACTCCTCTAAAAGTATTGTAAACGTAAACTTTCAAAAATCCGATACACCTGTGTATATACATAAGTACATATATTTTGTATACCCTCTGCAGAAATCCTTTGGCAAATTTTTTCAAACAATATTAAGTTTTATTTTATTATTTTTGTTGTTGTAGTTTTGCCTTTTATATAAATTTATATATATATATATATATTTAGGTCAAATCATGAGTTGTTCGGCAAATATTATTCATACATTTAAACTACAGCAACTTCTGTCATTTGCAAGGCTACGAATTACATTTTGAACGTGGGAGCATTTATACTTTCGGAAATTTCGCATTCGTTATCGAATAATACTTATCAAAATTTCAAATTATGCCAGCGGATTCCTCTCTACATAAATTATTATTTGCAGAGAATATTATTTTTTTATCTTCGATCAGCACATGCGATGCATGCATTGTACTGGCACTAAAAGAAAAAGATAGTGAGAGAGATGACAGGAGGAGAAGCTTCATTATTTTACAACTCTGCTTTTGCATGTTTTTTTTATGGCAATATTGCAGCCCCTCTGATGTCAAGGAGAGCTATTCAATTTTGAATCTCTATTTTAATTGTAATTTTTAGTAATTATTTTACTTCGATGGTGCTATACAATACGGACGAAAGAGGGTGCTCTGATGTATCTATGGATTGGTATCAGCTGAAGCTGGCACTGTTCAGTGACCAGTGGCTAGACCTTCGCCACTGAAACCTTCCGGCAACAACTGACAGAAAGAGACACTAATGCACATCAGAAAAATTGCGAAATATTGTCAGGGCTCGAACTCAGGATTATTTGGTTTCGTAGTCAACGTGCATACTACTTCAGTCATCCCCACCGTATCAAAAACAATTTACACTCAGAAACAGATTTTTAATAATGTTATGACCACGATGTAATTATTAAGGCGGTAGCACTTAAACTTTTACAGGCGGTCGTGTGTATGTCCTTTGTGCCATAAAGTGTCAGAAAAATATTATATTATATATTTAGCCACAATATTTAAGCACAAATAATAATTGTTTTTAATGAATTACCGATTGGCAGAAAATTACTGAAATTAAATTGCTCAACAATTTTTTTTAATAATAAAAACTGTTAAAAAAATGGGTAGGTACAGAATTTTTATGTTTTATGTCATAAATTTAACCAGAAAAAAAAATAAACACCTGGTTTAATTATATCTTGATAATGACGGAGCCTACTGATTTGGCCAAGAACAATTTGCACTTTCATTATAAAATTGCCTGTCTTTGCGTACTGGAAAGTTACACGACCAAGTTTTGCTTTTCAAATTCTAATCCACTCAAACCATTCCAATATGCTTTCATACTTTGATAAATTGATTACTATTCTTATGACTAATTTTTGTTGTTGTTCTCTTGACGATGACATTTGGCAAATATATTAAAAATTGCTTGCTGCCTGCTGCCTATGTCAGTTTCGGTAACTTTTATTACGATTATCGTATCGTTAAAATAAGTATAACGAAATTTCAGTAAAATTTATAACGATATTCGCTATCGCTTCAAGTCGGCTCTTATCGTTAAGTTTGCGCAATTATTTATGTGCTGTTTATTCTGTCGATAAAATGTATGTTGTGGTGTTTAAAATATTGGTGAAGGGTGCATTCATACATACGATTTAATCTTTGCTGCGTATTTGCAAAAATTTTAGCTTTTAATTATATAATTTAAATTACATTTTATAAACATAATGAAAAAATAAAATACTGAATAAAATAAAGATAATAAACATATTTTTGTGTTCGTTTTAAATACGAAGCATTTTTTTGGTTTTTACATGTTCCAATTTGTGGTTTTCGTATATTTTCCCAGAGATGCTACTTGATTTCAATGTATATCTACTGTTGTTGCAGAATCGCATATACGTTGGTGAAATCAACTTGAAACATCGACATACTTAACAATTGTCGTACCGTTAAAACGATGTCGAACAATGCAGCACCCAGAACGCGAAAGTGCAAGTTTCTCTCCAGGTCACTTGCAGAGGAAGTGAGCGACACTCTCCACTTCCTCCTCGTCATTGCATCCATAGCAGAAGTCGTTGAAAGGCAGACCCATGCGCCTGGCATGAATCCCAATAGGCCAATGTCCTGTCATCGCGGCGGTAAGACACCGCAGCCCAGATCTGTTGACGTCAAACCGAAGCGTTAGTGTCCTTACGGCTCATTTAGCCACCTGCTACGAGCCTCTCTCAGAAAGTGGTCAACCCAGAGCGTCCAGCACGATGCGAGAAGCCCACAGAATCCGTTCGCATCCCCGTCCCCAAGACGAGTTCCCCCTCCGCCAGATCATGCACAATACTGTTGCCCCACACGCCCCTACGTCCCTCTTATTTATATAATCTGGAAAGAACGCAAGATTTAAATTGTAAATGCAGCAATTGAATTGTTTCTCTGGCTGTATGACATGTGGCGCCGTCTTGTTGAAACCACATGCCCTCCACATTCATTTCTTCAATTCTAGTCACGAAAAAACTGGTTATCATTTCACGATACCGAACACCATCGACTGTTTGCGCTCGACCTGCCTCATTTTCATAAAAAAAAGTTCCAATGATTCCTCCAGCCCAAAATCCACACCACATTGCATTTGCTTCTCGTGAATCACTCGAGGATTTTCCTCACCCCAAATGCGACAATTCTGCCTATTGACGAAGCCATCAAGATGGAAATGGGCCTCGTCACTGAAGATGATTTTATCGGCAAAATCAGCATTTTCATGTTGTCTCTCCAATACCCAATTAACGAACTCCCTTCGCTCCATTTTTACTAACCTCGTACCTTCTACTAGCAAACAATAACAATTGTTCACATGTCAAATAATGACACTGCGAATGGCGTCAAATTTAAATCTTGCGTTCTTGTTGGGAGACACTTTATAAAGACATAAAAGTTATTAAATTTTTAAACACCATGGTAACTTTTGGCCCACCTAGTATTATTATTAAAATAATTTAAATATCTTAATTATTCCATTTTAGTGCTTGCTCGAAAGTTAAGCATTTAATAAACATTTTACCATTATCGAACTTTCATCGGCAGCTAAACTCAGCGAAATACCATCTATTTAAATATAAACTTATGATCAGTATTCTCTCATTAACGTTTTTACTTGAATATATCCAATTCGTTATCCATACATTAATTACATTTTCGCCAGGTTGCTTCTTAAGTATTAATATGCCCTAATCGTAATTAGATATGCATATGCATACACGTATATACATATGTATATGCCTAACAATACATGTTTTTTTTTTGTAAATGCATACATCCAAGTATAAAAGTTAATTTAACTTTAATAATAATGAAACACATTGTTTAACTTTAACAAGTGCGGACAGGGATTTTTTAAGCATTACTTTCTGTTAAATATAATAGGAGTAATAAAACAAACTGTTGCATTATTTATTTCATTGTAATTATGTTGGTTTAATACCAAATAAAGCTGAAGGTCGCATTACTACCACAACACACATGAACGAGTATTTATATTACAAAGCAAAATACATTAATACACTTATTTAAACGGAGTATCATTTATATAAGTTTGTTTTTTTTTTCTAATGACAGATAATCCATGCTATTATGTCCACTTTACTATTGTTACAAGGGCATTTTTTTAATTTAAAATGCAACATGTATGTATGTATGTTCAGCTATATTAATATATATTTCTATTATTCCCATAAGAGTATTAGGGATGAAAAAGTTTTAAACAACGAATAAGTAAAATACAAGTTTTTCTAAAAGACTTTTCTTTATTATTATTATTATTATTATTTTTTTTATGTTCAGAAAAATATGCTGACACCTTAACCTGGTTGACCTTTTTTAGCACATGAAATTCATTTTAAGAAAATAACATGTTCAAAGATTTGGAGTTAAACTTGTCAATTTAATTAAATTTAATGAAGAAAACACAACATTCAAAATTAACTACACAAAAAGTCATTGGAATTCAGCAAAAAGAAAAACTAAAACACAACCGACAACTAAATTTTGTAAATTTGTTAAAACACCGTTTTAAGCAAAGAGTGAAGCATAGACAAAGAGATACAGAGAGAGAGAGAGAGATGGTGAAAGTGGAAGACACCTAGAGAGAGAAGGAGGTAGATACGCAGTATAAAAGTTTCAATTAGTTTTATTATTAACAGCAGACATTTAAGTGTATTTGAGTGTTAAAAAGTTTTAAGCAGTTAAGCTGCTTAAATAAAAATGCCATGTATGTATATATGTAATTATTCCATATACATACGTACATGAAGACAACCCTGTAGTTCATTACTCTTCAGGGGGGTCGATTCTTGTTCTGTAATAATGTGAAATGAAAACTTTTTCCATATTTTCACGTGTATCTGCTCCGCGTTCAATGAATAAATGAAAAAAAAATTTTAAATTTTCATATCAACAAATCAGGTGAAATGAAATAAAATTTTTCACAGTTGCACATCATTATCGATTCCCGTTTTATGTAACAGTGGAAACAAGTGATAAAAACTTTACATCTGAAAAATTGTTCTACATTTGCCATTTATTAGTGAAAAACATGGAGATGTCCAAAAGTGGAAAAAAAAAATATTGTGATCACTTTATTATTTGCTTTTTTTTCTTGGGCCACTGCTCAGGGGATATCCCCTACGAATGCATTGCTTTGCACTGGAACTACATACAGAGTGTAAAGAATACACAGGCGGTGAAAGTGGTAGGAAGATTGATCTTAATTCTGCCACACCTTTGCAATTGCTTGTTAATTAAAAAGCAAAGTTGCGCCGGCTGTGATCTTAATTTTGACAAATTATTTTCAAGCTAAAGGAAGCTATTTGATTTATAATTTTACTGCGCCGACGTCTTATTGCTCAAATACAGATGAAAGAGGGTGTTGTGGCAGCAAAAATAAATTGGTTGACTCTGGTTGCTGAGTAAACAATCTACCTACTCATCCATCAGCTTATTTGTTGTTCAACTCCACACTCGTGAAAAATATATTCAGTTAAAAGAAGCTGAACAAAAGATATGCCACTCAAATCGGCTAAAACCACTATGGTCTTTAGGAGAACGTGTTATAAAAATAACAACTCCTGAGTTTGTAGACGGAGACGGAACGCCAATTACAACGGTTGTGAACAATGTGACATTATTGTAGCAAAAGCATTCCGAAATCACATCAAGTCATGCAGTACATCAACTGCTACAAGCACATCAATTACAAGTACGCCAACTGGAGGCGACAAAACAATCCTCCCGTAAGCACGACAAAGGATATCGCAATGGCAAGCTGTGGTAAAAAAAAATGCATGCCGAAATTCGTGTAATAAATCCATTGAGAACAATTAAAACAGACATTTTCTATTTTTCTTTATCTGAATTCATATTTATTTTTCTATTTTATTTTAATATTTTAAGTTGAATACCATAAATACAAAAGTTTCTCAGCTACAACTGGAATGAGATATTTTTTCATTAATTCAACGGGAAGCGCAATCTGTGTAACTGAGAAAAGTTCTTATCATTTCACATCATCACAGAACGAGCATCAAACCGCAACACGTATTTTATCTGCTAAATCCAAGACGCTATCAAATAGGTTTCAAATTATAATCACATACAGAACAAATACGTTTGTTACAACGTGTTTCGAAATTGATTCAATTTTATTTATATTGTATTTTGCCCTTGACACAAGGAAGAGAAGAAAATTCTGTATTTCTCACCTGTATATATATACAACATTTATAGCCATTTGTTAGCCTGCTGTCAACTTAAACCAATAAAAATAAAAATAAAAAAAGTTCTTCTTGTAAAGTGAACTGAGTGTTTTGCTACGGTCTTATTATTGAATTGCAGTAGATTATCACTGATTGCCAATTGAAATAAATATTGAATGATAAAGATGATATTTCTGATAACATGTGGTAGTAAAAATTGTTATTCTAAGGAAATTATGTTGCAAGTGCCTAGAAAAATAAGTACATAATAATGGCAGCACAGGGTAATATCGGCATACTTTGTGGGAAGAAAATGCTGTTAAATTTATTTTCCAACATTTTGGGACATTTTCTAATATGTTTTAATAATAAGTATAGACGGGGGAAAAAGTTATGTCATAATTTGTATTGGCTTCAATTTTTTTGCAGATGGTGACGAACGTTACTGTGTTTTTACATTTATGATGTTGATATATTTTTTTTTTTTTTATCTGGGACCAGCACTCAGGATATGACTCCTACACATGCGAAGCATTGTGCTGGAACTATAGGAAAGGGAGAGTAGGAGAAACGACAGGAGGTAAAGCTTAATTAATGATTTTACATTTCTATATAGAGAATTAGTTGTCAATAAGCCTTCGGAGCGATACACACCTCAAGGACACATACTCGGTTCAATTTGGTGAAGGGAGACAATGACTTCGTATCAATACTCATACGAGCAACGTATCTCATTTCCACTTACGTGGTTGTACCGGCAAACAAAATTTGCATTTATGGGGGATAAAGGATCTACATACAGATAATGCATGAGGAGCCATTGTATCCCTCATACGAGCAACGTATCTCATTTCCACTTACGTGGTTGTACCGGCAAACAAAATTTGCATTTATGGGGGATAAAGGATCTACATACAGATAATGCATGAGGAGCCATTGTATCCCTCAAATTGACTGTTTGGTGTAGCATCTTCAGTAGAGTGGCGATTTTTACAACATTACTTAATATTAATGTTTCCTTTCCAGCTAAAAAGATCACATGAGAAAATTTAAGTTAATCTGTGTGGCTGTATGGCTGAAGAAGTCCGCAAATTGACTAATAAAATTAAAAAAAAAACCTGTATTCGACCCCAGTTTCAGACATGTTAAAAACATTTCGCATTTTTTCTTCAGAAAAATTCTAGTGGTAACATATCACAGAAAATAATTATGTAAAAGAATCTCAGTTTTGAATACATAGATTAGTTATAAATATCGTTATACATATTTTAGAAATTTTACTGATAATCACCACTCTCGCGAATAAGAAATGATATTTTTTACCATTTTCATTCCGCTCGAAGGAAAAATTGGTATTGTGAAGTTCATGTGAAATGTTATTCCCGTCAAATGTTCTGGGTGAATGCAAAGAAGGGAAGAAGATTGGAAAAACATAAAAATTAATTAAAAATTAAACCAATTTAAATTTAATACCGAAATAAAAATCCACAAATTTGCATGTCTTTAATAAGTATTGAGTTGTGTTAAAATTTCAGGGGCCAGTGGATTCGTCACCTATACAAAACGTACTACATTTCAACAATAAAAGTACCAGAATTAACAAAAGTGTGAAAAATAGAGAATTAAAAAAACTAAAAAAAAAGATTACTCCATGCGGACTGATTCGGCTCAGGTAACACAATGGCACCCAGGAGAACACAAATGAGCTGATTACTTTTGCACTTGGCGGCTTGCCTAACCTAACCCAAGAGTACTTCAAAAATTTAAATAAAATGTTTAGACTTGGAACTAACTTTGATGTACTAGAAATTTGAGTTAATCTGAAAGAGAGTTCTTAACGCACAAAATTGGTCTGTTGGTTTGCCTTTAATTTATTAGTATGTACATATCTTTGCACTATATAATAAACGAGAATATATTAAAATATTGCACTAAAAGAAGAATTTACTTAAATTGTGTATGCAATTCCCCATCAAAAACAATGAGAATAAATTAAAGAGAAAATATTTGAGTGAAAAATATCCTTTGCGCTAAAAGGAATTTTCTTTAGCATGCACGGGAAATGATACATGATTGCAATTTTGGGAAAAGGGAGAAGATATTTCGAGGGAAAAATATTCACGATAGGGTCGATTAACTGTTCCGATTGAACGCAGAAATATTTTTAAAGCAGACACTGACTGATAATGAAGCTCAAAATTACAGATGTTTATTAAAGAAAAACAAGAAAAGAAATTAGATTATTTAATTTATATTTATTATTTTTCATAATTTTTATAGTTTTTTGACCTCTTTTTATATTAATAACACTAATTATTTAAGCTTAAGGTTTTTCTTATATATAAAATATATTTATTCTAATTCGATATTTCGCTACTCCTTTGTGTAGCTTCACATAAATATTAAATATTAAATATATTAAAAAGACCTTAAGCTTAAATAATTAGTGTTATTATTTATTATTTTTATATTTATCAAATTATATTTTTAATAATATTTTAATACCCATTTTTGCTCTTTTAGTAGTTTTGCGTTCGGTCATATTTCAGAAATTTTTATTAAAAACTATTACAAGCACTTATGATTTAATTATTTTGTTTAATCAAAGAATGAACGATTTTTAACACATTCATCCGTCATCACAGTGCATTCCTCTACTTCGGGGAAGGTCTACCATATAACTCAACACATTCGTAAACTTTGGCAATTAGAAACTTAAAGAAAAATTGTTTTTTTTTTTCATTGCACAATTTTAACTGCAAATAATTTAAATAAGAAAATGCACAATTAAATGATGGGAATATTTTCGGGAAAATGGATCTGCATCATATACTCTGAAGCAAATATGATATACCGAAGAGCATATCTCTATTTTATTAAACTCCTAGTCATGTCAATTTCTCATAATATACAATTGTATTTTTAAAAACTACTGGGGAACAAATCCACTCATACTCATTAGCAATAGAACAAGCAAATGCAGTCAAATAGTTACTTAAGCTCCACACGAATATACACGCTCGTGTAAATATTACCTGATTAACTCAACATTTTCATGGGTTGTTGAATTTTAAATTTAACTGTGATTTTTGTACTAATTAAAATCAAATAAAATAAACACGCCATGTGTAAGGAAAATAGAAAACGAATACAAAAATAAAATGAACACGCCATCCATGTATAGAAAAAGAATTGAAATAAAAATGCTGAATACAACAGGGTTAAAAATTAAACACATACAAATGGCATATGAGAATTATATAAAAAAAAATCTTTAAATTGTTAAAAATATAAAATGATAATTTTTATGCTTTAATAAAAAAGTGAGAATTTTTTTATTTTATGTTCCTGATATAAAAAATCAGTGTGATTTTCGGTGGATTAAACAAAGTATCTTGCCGTTTTAAGATGATGTAAAGGCCGTATCTAATTATCTTACAAAACCATTCGATGATGGACAATAAAATGAAAAACAAATGGCAAATTTTTCACTCAGCTGTTTCACAAAAAGCAACTCTGATCGCATAGAAAATAATTACTTTCACAAAATTTTCACAGAATTACAAAATCGGACAGACTTGTGTCAAACTTCAAACTGGCATGTACATGTGTTGGAAATCTTCATTTATCTGTTTTTTTTTAATATTTAATATACCTGTTTTATGTTGAACAAAAATTATGTAGTTACCCTTGCTTTATAAATTTTCACTCTGCAAAATATAAAAATTATTTTTTGTAGATTGTCAAATAAAGAAATTGTTAGATATAGTTTTGAACATTGAAGAACGACTTTTATTTGTATTAAGAAAGAAAATAACGTTTTTGGCCTTTTACATGTGATTTCCATTTTTTCTTGAATTCATAACATATTGTTGTGTGTCATTTTGTGGCTCCAAAGCTGACAACACGATCTTAGAAAACTATTTTCTGAAATCAACAGCAACTTTTGCGCCATCGTCAACACATGAGCATGTACATTCGTGAATCACAAATTTCAATGGCGTTAACACAAATATGAGTGATAGTTTAAAAATTAAGGAATACAACTATTGTTGTTAAGTTTCCGTTAAGGCGAATTGCTTTTTAAAATTAACGCTTCTGTTCGCTTTTGAGTGGCTTTTTGAGTATAATATTATTAAATTTTTTGTCCGTGTTCGGTTATGAAAATACATTTCGTACGGAAAAACTGATGAAAATCGCGGTCCGGTTATGGGAAATGTCCGATAGAAAAAGTTTCACTAAACGAACTGGCAATTTTTGTCAGATCTAACTGTTTAAAATATACTAGATCTCTTTATTATCTACTACATATATGTACATGATCATTCGGTCGAAATTGGAATGAAACTGAAATGTATGGTCCGGCGCTTCATAGTACATTTTGAAGCTTTTGGGGAGTAGCTAGAAGCATCGGCGCAAAGGAGTGTATTCCGTTTCTTATCGTTGCTCTCTTGATATGATATCAGGGAACTTTTTCCTGAAAATCTCATATTTTTTACCTGCATAAATGTTCCCTGCCAAAACGAGATATGTTGTTGTGTATGTATTTCTTTTGAAAATACATAAAGACTTTCGTTAATGGTATGCACTATTTGTTAATCTATAATGGAAGTGCAATTGACTCAATAGCTATCGCGTCTATAACCAGAAGATCAAGAATTTCAAAATTTTAATTATTTATTTTACCCGTATATACGAGTATATATCCATTAAAATCCAAGTATGCATACTTGCAAATGCGTTCAAATGTATTATACATAAGTAAAAAATGTAGATATTTTAATTATTCATTTCGAATTAAAAAAAAAAGGGGAAAACCAATTTACAAAATGCATTTAAAATTATTCGCAAGGATTCGAGCCATTAACAATACGAATACTACGAATTTAATCTCAGGAAGAGAAGGAGTCGCAGAGAATATATTTCAAATGTATTCTAAGCATGACAACTTTACAACTAGACAATCACATGGGTTCAATTGCACAAAGTTCGAAGGGAAACAAAATACTCAATTTCAAGAACAAAGTCAAAATAAAAAGTCAAAAACTCACAAAGGAAATAACAGCACATCCCACATATATAGAGGCCTGTATGTACATCTGTGAATGGTAAAATAGATTTCCTCTTACAAATTACCAAAGTACGTGGAAAAATAATGTCAGTCAGAGAATGGATACAATAACGTGATTGCTAAAAAAAAATGTTGTAGGATTTTTTATTGTTCTGTTCCTTGAAAAAAAAAAATAGAAAAAGAACGTGAAGTATATAGGAAATATGGAAAAAACATTTATAAATTGCGTTCTTAAATTATTCTGTTGAAAAAAACAAAATTAATACGGCAAAAAATGGAAGACAATCAGCAATGACTACTTTTACAAATAAAAAAAGAGATGTTATTTTATGGCTTAGAAAGTTTTACTAAAATTTCATAGGCCAATGGAAATATAAATATTTATTAATAAATCTCGTATCTGAATAATTAAGTTTTAAAAAAAAAATATAATAAAGGTTTATCCACGTAGTGGTTTCAGAACAGCTGGTCTGGCAAGGTTGTCCGCTGTTAAATATCTGTCATCTGAAGTGTAATTTATTTAGCGAATGGATTGTATACCGTTACTGTACAAATGTGGGTGGTTCAAACAATTACGGCGTGATTATACCCAACATAGTCGATCTACTGTATAAGAAATTTGAAGAGACTGGCACAGTTACGGATGTGGTCAGACCTGTCCAATGTGCACACTGCCAAAAATTTCGCTTCTGTTAGTGAAAGTGTGGCGCAATCGTTATCGTCAATTCAGAGCGCTATGACCGTACGATAACCGACTTTTTTGGCCTGCATTTGAAGATTATGAACACGACGATATGCGGTTTCAAGAAGACGGTGCCACACAACACGACCGATTTTGACTTTGTTGCATGAGAAATATGCAGAACGTGTTATTTTACAATTTGGCGACGGCAATTGGCCACGAAGATCATGCGATTTGACGTCGTTAGACTTTTTTTGTGGGTTTCCCCCAAAAACCGTATCTACGCAGATAATCTCTTAACGTTGGAGCATCTGAAGCAATAATTCTCAAATTATCGTCGATATACTGCCTGAAATTTGCGAGATGGTCGAGAACTACTTCACAAGGATCGACTGCTGCTAACAATCGAGAGGCGGTCATTTCAATGACATTCGTACGTAATTTCAAGATCCAGGCATTATAAACGCATAGCTGCATGCATGTTTTATTAAACTTTACTTTTGTAACGGAAAAATGGAAAGCTGATAGTTGATTTTTGCTTAGTTAAGTGTGACATTTCATTGTGGTTAGAAGTACGCCAGAGCAACGATTTTAAATTGTTTAAATTTTTTTTATATTATTATTTTATTTTATATTATTTTATTTATGATTCTGTTCATCAAATTTGTTGTTGAACTTCCAATAAAATTTTTTGTTCTCTTGGTTGAATGGGTAGGTAAAAAAGCAGAATTATTACATTTGGAGTGAGTAGCTTTAAATGCACAGAAAACTACTGTTTGGTGCGCTTTTATGGGCTGAAGAAGTCATTGGTCCATATGTCTTTCAAAAACGAAGATGGTCAGACTGTTACTGTCAATGGTGAACGGTATAGGGACATGATTAAAAATTGTTTCGTTCCTCAATTAGCTGCCATTAATCTTGTTGACATGTGGTTCCAACAGAATGGAGCCCCATGCTACACAGCGCGCGCTACAATTGATATATTTAAAGAAACTTTTGATGCAAAAAGAATTTCACGTAAAACGTCCACTTAATTAATTAATTATTAAGAAATTCAAACATTGATGTCATAAAATTATATATTCTATAAAGCCCGTTTCTTTGATATTAAAAATATATTTCTTTGTTTTATTATGATTTAAATTTGTGTAACTGCAAAAAAAACACCCTGGTTGATGTTCTATTAATATATAAATATTATTGTATTCTATTAATATTATTATTTTCCATTATTAAATTGAAACACTTACCTTTATAAATGTCTGATGCTGTAGGCACATGTTCCGTATTAAAGCGATTCTCGAGGTATGAGAGTATTAAGTTTGTTTTCCCCACTGCACAATCGCCAACTACTACACATTTGACACAATTCTTATTATGAGATTTCAACGGTTTAGAATCTACAATGAACAGAATGATAAAAATAGAATGAAATATATATATTTTTTTTTTTTTGTTCATCTTTCATTTCTATTAGAATGTTCTGTGTAATTTTGCACTTGGTTATCTCGCCCATTGCTCTTTCCTAGATGTAAGAAAATATTGCATAAAATGCTAATTAATTAGAAAACCATTAAAAGAAAATTACTGAAAAAAAAAAAAGAAATGAAAAAGGCAGCATTTGAAGGAATTACGAGTGAATGGAAATGAGTTCCGTATAACCTCAATTCTGTTTAATTAGTTTTTAATTTATTACAAAATCTCACAACATGATTGTTGTTTGTTTGCATTTGAAGTTGTTCTTTCAATTGTGTGTTAAGTTTTAGTAGGTTTTTGAACTATTCAATGTATAAACTTCCCCCTCAAAATGACACGATTTTACCAGTTTTGTTGAAATTTGTTTAAACTCTGATAAAAAAAAAACCGTTTTGTTTCTAGCAGCAATAATGTGACCAACTATAAGCTTAAATTTATAATATTTTTATATAGTTTTTATTTATAATATTTTTATATAGTTTTCCCATTAAACGAGTAAAATTCGTTAGTAAAAACGTTTTACTAATTCCACTGGTTGCACCAACGAAGTCATGCCCCTGCTCAGACAGATTTCGCCTGATTTTTATTTTCTGTAAAGCACAAAAGGAAAGCACGTCGACCATTACATCATATATTCTCGAACTTTTCAATATATGGTTCTGTTTTTGGGAGTTTTGGTAAAAAAAAAATACTTTAAAATGCTTAAAATATTCGACAAAAAAATATTCGCCTTAAAATAGGATTTCAGTACAAGTTGATATTGTAGTAGCAGTGCTGAAGCTTCGGTTTAGTAGCCATTTTTATTATTATTTTACTTCACCGGTGCTACACAATACCGACGAAGGAGGGCGTTCTGATGTGATTGTGGATTGCTATCAGCTGAAGCCAGTATTGTTCAGTGACCAGTGACTATGCCTTCGCCATTGAAACCTTCCGACAACAACTGACACACAAAGACACACTAATGCACATCAGAAAAATGCGAGATGTTTATTTTTATTTTAAAATTTTTTGTCTGAAACTGGGGTTGAACCCAGGTCTTTTTTTTGGTTGTGTAGTCAACGTGCAGACTACCATCCATCGTGCCATCGCCACTCCCACCCTTGACCTACAGATTTATATTTATGGGTATTAGTTCGGGTGTTGTCTGGAAAGTTCGAATACTCATTGAGTACTAACATAGCATTACATACTAACTTTAATTTACACAAACACACCCTGTAGTTCTGGTAATTCATAGATTAGTTAGTGTCACATAAGCTCAACGCCTAATCAGCTAATGCCATGCCCAAAAATTCTCCTCAGAGAATGTCCCATTTGGGTGCCCACTTGATCGTGGTGTACTTATATACAGCGCCTAATTTCTGCAAAAAAAACTAAACAATTATTCTCATTTTTAATGAATTAAACTAGCAGTTACTACTTTATAAATGATATATATAAATAATATTCCTTGCATGATGCCTTAATCTGATTAAAGCAAAAAGAAAATCAAATTTGCACTCGTTTCTGACAGTTCTTGAGTACTTGATTTAAATTTCAATGTCATATTTCAACTATTTTCAACTTCGATAATCATTTGCATATTTTTGGACGTATTTATATCTTATTATCTGGTCATATTATTTTACATTTTTCTCTTAATTTGTTGCTTACCTTTAATTGAAGATACTTTCGTATTTCGTCTTCTTAACAAATACTTTGCAGCACCACTGCGGCTACTGCACCTTGTGCCATCATTACTCGTATTCGTAGTTGTTGTACTCTCTTCGGGAGAATTTGAGCTTGTATCGCTGGTAGATTGCTGCTGCAACGAACAAATAAAAATAAAAATGTAGTTGGAAAATCACAGAAATAAAAATTTCGGATGCATAAAATGACAGTAAAGGAATTTTTTTAAATTCAACAAAAACAGAAATAACAGCCAATGTGTTTAGACAGGGCGATATTGTGAGAGACAGAGAAAGAAATATAGATAGTATTTTCTATCCTCAAAATAATTCTGCCGTTGTACGAATAGTTTCATGTCCCATCAAGTTTAAAAGCATTTAAACCCGAAAGATGTAAAATGAAATTTTAATGCAATTCATAAAGTCAAAGTTTAAATAGTGTAAAATAAATGGTTTTCTGTTACTTTTTTGTATATTTCTTGACGATTTTATCACTTCAAATCTTAGCCAAGAAGTTTCGGTTTTATTTTGTACTTTTTATTCTTTTTATTAAATTGAAAAATCTTTTCAAATAGTTTTTATTGTTGTAGAAAGTGATAGAAGAAGAGACAAGTGAAACGGAAGTTTTCGTTGAAAACGCTAAGAAAATTTTTTAAATATTTACTTTAAGTTAAAGCTCAAATAGTGTTAGATTTGCGTAATCGATTGATGTAGGATGGTCAAATATAATAAATTAAAATTACTAAAAAAATAAAATTAAATTATTAAATGAAAATAAATGCCATTTTTCCATTTAACAAACATTTTTTAACATTTTATTTTGACTTTATTAGTTAAAAGAATTCAAAAATGATAACGGTTCACAAAATCTTACTCTTCTTTTTTGAAATGAAAAAATGCAGCATTAACTTGACCTTGAAAGTAACAACGACAATGAGATTCTGTAGAGAAGTTTATTTAAGAATTTTTATTTAAGCATTTAGGAGATGACACATACATATGCGGTGCATTGTGCTAGAACTACATGAAAGGGATAGTAGGAGAAATGATAGGAGGTCAAGCTTCACTATCTTACAACACAGTTTTTTGGACGTTATTTGTTTTATAGCAGTGGTGTAGCGCCTTTGAAGCTTCATTTTTAGTAGCCAATTTTAGTAATTATTTTACTTCGCCGGTGCTACACAATACCGACCAAGTTGGGGTTCTGATGTGTTTGTGGATTGGATACAGCTGAAGCCGTTACTGTTCAGTGACCAGTGACTATGCCTTTGCCACTGAAACGTTGCGACAACAACTGACACAAATGCACATCAGAAAAATGCGAGATGTTTTTATGGGTCTAAAACAGTGATGTTCGCCACATACAACATTTGTTGAAAAATTTACACAGACAGTTGTTATTCTATTTTAAAAACTTTCATTCAGTCGTCGTTGAGCAAGCGATGAATACACATGCGGATGGTTATTGTCATTTTTTTCAGAAATTTATTAAGCATTGTTGTTGTTTCTTGTTGGACGAAGCACAATAAACACACTCGATTCAATTAGAATTGAATACGAAAAGAATTAAAAAATAATAAAAATTCACGAAATGAAATGTGAAAAGTATTTTATGGTAAAAGATGCTATTTATGGACCCTGATGCTCTTATCTTTTTCTTAAAATTCAAATTACATTCATTTAATAAGTTGTATATAGCTGGCATTTTCTTTCTTATTTTAAACGTTTGACATTATGTTTGCTGGGCAAATTGTCTCACCAATACATCTTCATTTTATTTTTGAACACCACTGGTCTAAAACTAAAACAAGAAAAAAAACTAATTCCAATGATAAAATTTTTCTTAGAATCATTAAACATCATATCGATAACAAAGAGAAGTGATAGAAAATTGGTCACGTGAATTGTTTTTTACGGCGCAGTACCAATAATTTATATTCAATTTACACTATTTTCATACCTCGAAGCAAATCTGAAATTTAACATTGAAATTGTTGTTTAGTACGAACAGTTAGTAGGCCCAAAGTAAGAACAGGAAATCTTTGCTAACCGTATGTACCATAGCTAAGGAATGACTCTGTCAATTGCCATTATATATTTATTTACAATCTTTACTTAATTTTATATATTATATATTTATTTTATATATATATGTGTTAAAAAGGCTCATTAACCATCTTATAGAAATCCAGCGCCACAGCAAAACTGATGTCACTTGCCACAAACAAGCGTCATTAATTTATTTAACTATATTTAAATATCACTATTTTTCCTAGAAACCTATCTGCATTTGAACCATGTTTTAAAGAAAAAAAAGGAATAAATTGCAAATGTCAAATGCATAAGTTTCTTTGATGTTGATACTACTTGTGTTACCGCTGCTTTTGGTTGTGTTACGAGTATGCACTATCTTGTTCTCTAAGGTTGCATTAAATGCTTGAAATATATATTTATTATATTCGTGCAAATAAATAAATTGGTGGCCCAAAAATATTTTCTAGGGCAATCATTTTAAGAATGGCCAACACCACGCCTATTAACGGCTTCTTTCAGCTCGTGATACTCAACTCGTTCTTAGCAGACTTTCCAATTAATAAGAAAATGTTCGTTATACTTAACTCAAGCTTATGAAAATGTTCTTTATTTGTTAGAAAAGTGGAAAGAGTTACGATAACAAATGCACTGTTGTTTAGTTAGTTGTTTCATGTGGCTTTCTGCAGGCACTCGACTTGAATCACGATATTCCCTTTCGAAGATACCACCCACTCATCCGAGTGCTAACCCATGTGAGGCATCCCCCGTTGAATCCACAAGATAGATGTAATAAATTCACCGCATTACGTTGAGGTATTGCAGAAAGTCACTCATACCAACGTGCGACACCTAAGATAGGTATACACTATACCAGTATAAAGTACATATGTACTACTTTTAAGTAATTCTTTCTATCACTTGTGCAACTTTAGGAACTTTCAAAATTGCTTCTGAATTGCTCAGTAAATAAAAAAATAAATACCGGGTGTCCGCCGGGAAGGTATACTACTTTGTTTGTTTATAGTTTTTGATTAAATGAAAGAGAATGAATTTTATATTGATAAATGTTTTATTTAATGTCGGCAATTATGTATGGAATACAATATCAGATAAATGTCCGCCTCTGTTAGCCTCACAAATGCGAAACCCTTTTGAGCACATTTTTCATTACATTCTCACACATTTCATGCAGTATTTCATTAATTTCATTACAAATATTTTGTTTGAGTTGCTCAAGCCTTTCTGGTTTGTTTGCGATATTTTTATGAGGTCACAATTCAATGAGTCACTCATATTCTGCCTCAGCGAAGTGATCATAGTCGATGTTGGCCTACGACTAACTGAATATGAGTGTGAAAGGCTGCTGTTATCTGCGAAAGAGTGGATAGGGTTGGAAGTTTGACATAGGAGGTCATTAATCTAAACTGAATCTTAAATGGAAACAAATTCAAATCCTTGTGCAAAATTGTGGCCAAAGTTGTTCTTTGAAGAACAAGCTCCTGATCACGACGTCGAATTGAGGTTGAAGGATTGTTTTGAACACTTTCTTGAGCAGCAGTAATGGTTTCAGCCGATCTTACAGTACGTTGTGGTCCATGCTTGGGCCTATCACCTACAGACATTCTTTCTTCGAAATCATTCACTACACGATAAATAGTGCTTTTTGTTGGCACGTTGTTTCTCCCAAACTTTCTCATCGTCACAGTAATCGATGATTGATTTTGATAAAATGTTTTAACGATTAAAACACGTTGGTTTATCGAATATTTTTCCATAATAAATTTGCCACGTGTCTACTTCACGACTGCCAAATATGAACTGTCAAGACTGATGTTTACCAATATGGCGGCAAAACAAAGTAGTATACCTTCCCGGTGGCCACCCGTTATTATTTAACTACTTTGTTAATTTATTCAGCAAGAGTCAAAATTAAGTACGATTAAATAATCTTGGTTTTTTATATGGTCGAGCTGGTCTATATGTATATTTCTTTTGGTGGTAATACCAAAATTGTCAGTAGAACTTTAACCAAATTGCGGAAATTCCATACAAAAAATATTTTTTTTATATCGACCCCTGTGCGCGAAATTATCGTATGTTACAAAAACTAAATTTCACAGGAGAGCGTTTTTATTCGTCTTTTTTTTTTTATTTGCTTGGCAGCAGTAACTGTCACATACAATAAAATTTACATAGTGTTATCTCCATAACTATAACAATTATCGCTATAATATTTTATCTGCAGATGAATTAATGGATTTAGAAGCATTTTGCATAAAAAAGTCGATTTCGAAAAAAGTGTAACATACGATAATTTCGCGCACAGGGGTCGATATAGTAAACAATTTATTATTCGCTTTAAATCTATTTAATTTGTCAAAAACTTTTTACGAGTAAAAATTTAGAAGAAAAAAAAATTAAATAGATTTAAATCGAATAATAAAAAATGTTTGTTGTGTAAAGAAAATTTTTTTAAGATGCTGTTTATTGTATTTTGTTTGCATGTTTGGAGTATGAAAGTTCGTTTTTTTTTTTGCAAGAATTTGGTAAAAAATTCCTACTAACGTATTTGTTATTAGCACCAAATGAAATCTACATATAAACCAGTTAAACTATACAGCAAACATACTAGCTAAGTAATAACTATTATTCTAATTAACATAGCACGAAATCCATATAACGTATTGCTATAGCGTGCGAATAATTTGTTGAAAATAGTTGAATAAATACTTTTTGCTAAAGACGATTTTTCTTATTCAATTTCGTACATTTTCAAAATGTCTTAAAGTTTTATTAATCGTATTTCTAATTTCATTGATATAAAGCAAAATGTGTCGTATGCACGAACTATGAAATTTATCCTCTGGCAAACAGATGTCAGTTTCTATCTAAAATTTCAGCGAATTTACTTGAGATAGAATATTCATATTTTATAACAGCTTTTACAAGCTTTCATAGATTATATATTAACTCAAAATCTATATTTATATACATTTTTTTAAGTTTCAAAATTGTCACGCACAATTACACCGTAGTTTTATAATACATTCTCTTTTATTTCGATCATGATAAAACATAAAATGAAATAAAAAATGATTAAACTTTTCTTATTTAAGTACATTTTGGTTATTATGAAATCTAAATTAGGAAAACTTTCGCAACATTTTTAGTCAGAAAGATTTAGACGTGAAACAGCATTCTAAGGGAACGAGGAGAAGTCCACGTGAATCAATACCAATAATCAATAGCACATGTTAAATTTAGTTCTAATTTGAAACTATATTTCGTTTATTAGAAACGAAAAAATAAATCTTTTAAGAAACTTTTAAACTTTATACTACATTAGATTTTCGAGGTGATTTGCAGCAATTGAAAACAAATGATATTTTACGAATTCACTTAAACAAATTTTGATGTATATCGAGGGATTATATTTTATATAATTTCTCTTCTCTATACAATTTGACTTTTAAACGACACGAATGACTTTTCTGTGAAATTCGTGATATACCTTACGAATTTTTTGCGCATACTTCCATATTCTTTTTCCTTTTGTGGAAAAGATAAAGACATTTTTTAACCATTTCTTTAGACACTTTTCTCACTCCCTTCCTAATTTAACCGCTTCAGAAAAATTTCTTTTTATGTAGCACAAATCATTTTCAAACTTCGACTACTTAATGTATGCTTGTAAATAACTAATCTTTCTGTACATATTTTTAATCTGCTGGGCAATTGATTGAGTATTTTAAAGCATAAAATAACATTTCGAGAAACATTTTTTTCCAATTGTGAAAAGCAACATTTTACATAAATAAAATTCTTGAACCACCCTAAAGTACAATGTTTGCAACAACATTTTTGTGCATGCTGTTGCATAAAATTTCACTACTTATTAACATACGAGCACAACAAGCTATCGAACGTGAGAACTATGTTTCAAAATGACGTACGAACACGCTACTCAAATTTGACGAAACAACAAGAAAATAATAATAATAATAAGATTATATGCATACATATTTAAATTAAATAAGAGAACATGATAACGAAGAATCACTCGTACATTTTTGCATATCAAAGAATTGTCTTAGATACACAAGATGATAATATTGCAACTTGCTAAATTTATATGTGTAGAAGTAAAACGATGGATGCTTAAAGCTTTAAAAAATTCTTACAATTCGATGTTTTTATGTATATCAATGAAAACGGAAGTTACTCAAAGTAACTTGTCTTAACAATGCTGAAAAAGTTTATACAATCATTGTTAAAGAACGAATACTGTGTAGCTTAATTCATACATTTACAAAGGAATGAGAGAATTAGATATGTGCATTCAAACTAGCAACGACATACACAAAGACACATTTTTACACACGCATACACACGCATACACACACACACACATGTAGTCAAAATAATTAAGCAGCTTAAGTTTTGTTCTGTAGCATCGATGTAGATGGGTTTCTATAGGTCGATGTAGTAATTGCATACAGAATCATAAATGAATAATTAAATGAGTGGGAATGAAGTTTGTCTTTTGCGGCAAAAATCATCAGCAGGAAAAACAATGAATTTTTTTCATAAAACAAAAATCCTGTTAAGTATAAATCACAATTGCACTCATTTAGTCGATATACGGCAGCAGTTGTTGCCTTCATCAAATTTAAAGTTTGGGCGGATTAACTACGTACATACATTTGGTCACATGTTCATACTCGTTTTCTCTTACTTCTTTGATGAATTAAGGGTACTGACAACAAGATAAACTCTGCATGTAACTTTATTAATTTATTGTTTGCTAGTGAATTAAGCTATATGTATATACATACATATATATTGAAAATTAAATTTTAATATATTAAAAGAATATATTATGTATATGATTCTAATTTTAAAATTGTGCTGCTTCCTTAAAAAGTATATGAAATGTATTATTATATACCTTATGATATTCTCATAAAGTTGTTTTTATATATACGAGTATGTATGTATGTATGTGTAGAAAGTAAACTCGTGGAATGTTATTTTTTTTTTTGGTAAAAAATTTTTGGTTTTGTATTCGGTATTTAACTCTCAATTCTCGATTGATTAGTTGAATTTGCAACATAAGCATCTTAAGTTTGTAATCCATTAGGAAATTGTACTATATGGATATGCTTTCCTCCTCGACAATCAATTTCATTGAGTTTATTTTTTAAAAAAAAAACTTTATAAGAATATCATAAGGTATGTAATAATGTATTTCATATATATTTTTTTTCGGGAAAAAGCAAAATTTTGAAATTATAATCATTAAATTTTAATATGTGTCTTTTTTTCTTGGACCAGTACTCACGGTATGTCTACTACCTAAGCAATGCCTTGTATCAGAACCATAAAAATTGGTTTTGGAGAGGAGAATAGAGAGAGTAGTATTTGTGGATATTAAAACTCACATTTTCCAGTATCGCCATTGACATGATGGAGGTCTACAGGAAGTTTATTCCAGATACTAAGAGTTTGGCTAAAGGACGAATTTTCTCTCAAATGCGTAGTGCGATTCGCTGGTAATTAAATCAACCACAAATAGATTTGCTGTCAAAGGAAACTTTGCAGTACTTAAAAATTCCCGAGTTCAGGGAGCGAAATCTCTGATATAATTAGATCACATTCTAGCGATAGAATAACGAGACACATGCCACATTTGGACCAGTTGGCTAGTCTACTGTCTCCGTTAAAACACTCGGTCGACCAGCTTCAAACTTCAGATTTTGAAGCGACAGAGTAGATGTCTTCCATTTTCGGTGGGCTATAGACGATATATGAAATCAGAAGGTGTAAAATATCTCTCACATCGTCTTAAAAAGTTTAGCCACAATGAACGTCCATAACATCTATACCACCCATAAACACAGTTACACTCAAAATAAATATCAATTCATCCGTACTTAAATCAAGCCGAAGCTGCGTCTCAATTACGTGTTTAAAAGTATTTACAAAGATTAAACTTTTTTATTATAATTGAATTTTATGTTGTTAATTGATGAATTTAACTAGAAAGTTGGCAACATTATGCTTCCAATCTTGACTTCGAAAAGTTTCATTATTGTACATTTCTCTTTCTAGTTTTAATGAAACGTATCGCATCCGTTGGGCAAAAGCACCATATAAATTTTTGTAATGGATTATATTCCTTTTGTAACTCTCGACAAAGGAAGAGGATAGTGACGGCTGAAGTAGTCTGTACGTTGATTACAAAACCAAAAGAGTCTTGCGTTAGACCGCCGTTTCAAACTAAGCCATAAAAACATTTCGCTTTGCATCTGATGTGCATTTGTGTCAGTTATTGTCGGAAGGTTTCACTGGCGAAGACACTGGTCACTGAACAGTACCGGCTTCAGCTGATAGCAATACCTTCGTCAGTATTGTGTAGCACCAGCGAAGTAAAATAATTAATTAAAAATGGCTGTTAACAACAAAGCTTAAAAAACTAAAAAAAATGGTTTAATTTCAAGGAATAAAAAAATTAGTGCAGTTTTTTTTTTACAAGAAAATATAAATGAAATCAAAAATAGAAAGACAAATAAAAAATGTGCCTGTTCACAAGAACATATCGTCTTTTTTTAAACAATGAACCATACGATTGAGTTTGTGAATGGAGCAAATGTTATCTGAAAATTTTAAAACATCAAATACAATTTTTAAGCGGCATTATGTTCAACGAAAAGTCAATAAAAACTTTGTTTAAAATGCTCAGAAAACTTACAGCTCCTATAACAAATTGAATAAAATCATAAGAATTGCTAAACGTTTTATAAAATTAGTAATTAATTAAAAAATATTTTCAAATAAAATAAATCATATCCTTCTTAAATGCGACATTTTTCGTTAGAACTGAAAGTAAATTAAATATATCAATTCAACAATAAATTAAAGTTTAGCAATCAATTAAAAATAAACGTTTCTTCGAAAAATCTCCACCACTCCCACGCGCTTATTTATTCACAAATACAAAATATTTTCTTTCACAAACATGAAGTAATTATTTGTCTTCTGCTGCAATGAGACTTAATTTTCAATGTGTTAATTGCTTCGTTGAAAATGTTTCCCACCATTAACCCATCCTCCCAATACAGTAGAAAGCAGAAAAAAATACTGCCGCTGTTTATTGTTGCTTATTGTCTACATAGAGTTAAATTTATAGCAAGAATTTCACGACAAATATAAAATACATGTGTATATATTTACATATGTAAGTTTGTACATATAAGTATGAATATGTATGCATGCAGATGCTTGAGAGCTTGATTTTTTTTTAACAATATTGCATGTTTGAATGGCTTTCATTTATTTTATTTTTGGAAGTCACGCATAAGTCATAAATTAATACTCACTCAGCTGTTTATACACATGTAGATATGCATACTTGTACATACAGAAAAGCAATGCAAAATACTCACACTACGGCATTAAATTCTGCACGTACAATGTTCTGTTAAAAAAGGATACAATTTAATGGACTTGAGCGTTGCATGGAGAGAAAATAAATAAATTTTTAAACTGTATTTGTATGCTAAACGACAATTAAGCAAGGAAATTAAATAATTTTAAATCAAATAGTAGAATAAATCAAAAAAAGCGAAATACTATGAAATATTGCTCAGAAATAAATATACATACATATGTATGTTACGTATGTAGCTAAAGGATCTCAACCAATAATAGAGACACGAGTAGTATTAGATAAAAATGTTATACAAGCCAAGTAAATAGTTTCACCTGAATTTTACTGAAAATAATTTGAATTGAATTATAAATTTTTAAAAGCAAAGAAACCGAACAAAACAAGAACTTCCAATGAAGTGAAGAAGATCTCAATATTGGTGTGCGGAAGTAGTGCAAATGTGGATCATTTCCAATGAATTTTATATGGGTTTGTTCTTGTAGGATGTTCTCTTTTGCGGCGCCCATTCAGTTAATCGGAAGCAGTATTCAAAGCAGTCTATAAATTACAACTTGTTAAGGTGTTTCGAGCATTCTAAACTCTATGTCACATCAGAATGTATTGCACGTCTGCACGTTGACTACAAAACCAAAAACAGACCTGGGTTCAACTCCAGTTTCAGACTAAAATTATAAAAAAAAACATCTCGCATTTTTCTGATGTGCATTAGGGTGTCTTTGTGTGTCAGTTGTTGTCGGAAGGTTCAGTGTCGAAGGCATAGTCACTGGTCACAGAACAATACCGGCTTCAGCTGATAGCAATCCACAATCACATCAGAACGCCCTCCTTAGTCGGTATTGTGTAGCACCGGCGAAGTAAAATAATAATAAAAATGGCTACTAAAGAAGTTTCAGCACTTCTGCGAGTATAAACAAAGAACGTGCAAAAGTAGAGCTGTAAAATCATTAATTAAGCTTCACCTTATGTCGTTTCTCCTACTATCCCTTTCCTATAGTACCAGCACAATGCTTCGCATGTGTAGGAGTCATCTCCTGAGTGCTGGTCCCAGATACAAAAAAAAAAAAAAAAAAAAAAAAAAAAAAAAAAAAAAGAGGAGGGTGTGCCATTCATAATTGAAAGCGCCTATCATGAAATTTTCCGACTCTACTAATTTGAATTTCTCAATTGTTGTTGGCAATGTACAGTAGATAATAGCAATTTTATAGAAGATAATGTTGGACAAATGTCATATTCCACAGTAGATAAAAAAACAGAATCGAATGATTCGAGTCCACCAATATGTCGCCTGTTATTTCTCAGTTACCAATGAATTAAATTTTTCTATGTCCAACTTGTTTTAGAGAATATCTAATGCTTTTTTAATTTCGTACACATTTCATAAAATAAGTTCTTTTATATTTTTTTACAAAGTATGAATTATATGCTGACATTGACTTAATTAAAACAAGATTTATTGTGTGTTGGAAATGTTGAGTATTCCTTCGCTCATTCATAAAGTTTCACGAAAAACTAATAAATTAATTAAGTAATTATGCATTTAAAAATGGAGATGGGGGTAGTAAATCCTTTTCTAATACCATTGTAGAAATATAACAATTAAAAACAAATTAATTATTTATTATTGAAATGCGTGTTAAAGTAAGAAGGGTGTAATTTTTTTTAGAAGCAGGATTTAATTGCAAATAACTTTGTAATGTTCCTTTAATAGTACAGACGAACTTTTCTATAACGTAGTAGCTGAGTAGTGGACGAACTTCGACGTTATAGAGAGAATTTCTTACAGTGAAACTTCGATATATAAATAAATAAAAAATTAAAAACTTTTATATTTTTTATTTTTTACTATTATTAGAATTTAATAGAATTTAGAAAACAATCATCAGTATTTTCTCAAAAATGTTGTTTTCATTTTGAATGTAATTAAATGACAGAACGCTTTCGTACTATATGGTGGGCCAGGCAGTTAATTTTGTCTATTTTTCTACTTCGTTGTATAGAGGGCTTTGAATGAATACTTCGCCATGTAGCCCTTTCAGGCCTGACGCTAAACTACTGTGAATTTTTTCTGAATTTTTTGATATATATAGTCGCAATATCGTATTAAAATATATCCTTCAAGGCTTTTCTAGACACGCACAATTGATGCATGTCGATTTAATTTTTAGATAAAAAGCATTTTCTTTTTTAGCATCAGATGACTTCATGGTTTGAAACATTAAAATTTATAATTTTTTTAATTAAAATATTTCCACTTCATTATTTGTTAATGTTTAGTACTTTTGCAATTGCACTTACTTCTGTGGCTCATTTTGACAAAACTGAAATGCGAGGCAAAAATTCAAGTAACGGTAAATCGAAAAGCGGAATAATGTGAGAAACGAACATAAATAACAATCATTATAATCGATGCATGTCGGTTTATTTGACATTGGTCAATTAGAAGCGCAAATATTGAGACTGAATCCAACACCGCATAATCAATGCATCGCGGTCTGAAAGGGATAGAGTATTGATAAATGCAATTCCAAATAAATTCCCTTGTTCCGGTAACGGGAATGTACCATTTTGCTTAAAATTTAATGCCAAATATATTTAGACTCTGTTGTTTGGATATCGAGAATGTGCCGTTTTGCTTGCAGTTTAATTTTGCTTTATTTTAAGTTCGTTGTTAGAAGCTTTTGAATAACTACTGTGCAATATACAAGTTTGATTGCGCACGATTTCTGCGTGTATTTTAATTTGAAAAAATCAGTGAAAAATTCTAATGTGTTTTTCGTTATATCGAAGTTTCACTGTATAGAGACGGCGACATCTTCAAATATGTACATTAAATTTCATTTAAGCCTTTGCTTTCTATTTCCATTTAGGGTTGCTTACAACCAAACAAATTTATATGAGTACATACAATTATGCATTTAAGACACATTTTGGAAAAAATTTGTTATTCTTTTTAGACTTTTATATTTCACTTTCAACGACAAAGTCTTCACAGCTATTGAGGAATTTGTTATACGGAGATTATTTAGCATATCAAGATGAAGTTGTGTCTCAAGAGAATGTTCTTTTCAGCGAGAAAAACGCATATAGGAATTCGTTATGAGTAAATAAAAATGTGAGGAAAACTTTGACAAAATACAGTGTTCTCCAAAAACAATTGGTTATAAAGAAAAATTCGTAATAGGGAAGTTCGACAGTATTATAAAAATCCTTCAGTATGCTGAAAATTTTTACTATATTCAAAATACATACATTTCGTTTCCACAGAAATAATGAGTGTATCGTGCTATATGCTTTTTCAAATATATTGGGAATTTATTCGTTGTATTTTCAGGTGTTTGAGTTCAATGTCAACAAAATGTGATGAACTACAATAAATGTAAAACTAAAAAATTAGATTTGCATGAAATCCCTAACAATTAACCACATATAATTAATCATCTTAGCCACTTGTCGCCATGTTGGTTTTACTTTTTGTTTTCATACAATAAAATCGTTGCTAAAGAATATATAAACAATGATTTAGAGACAACTGCAATTAGTTAATGGAAACAAATTTTGCAAACAAGAACAAAAGCTAAAAAAAACAAAATCACTTTAACAACTCCAATTGCAACTAAAGTTGTGGTTTTATTAAATTGCATGAGTGGACAACAAACGACATTCAGCATTTATAATCACATGTACACGAACCCAAACTCATACACACGCAGACAAAGGCACACATATACGATGACAAGTAGAAAACGCTAATTGCTTAAAAATGGTTTTGAAAATAACAATAAAGTTAAACAACAAAGAAATACAAAAACATCAATAATATACAAAAGAAACAGACTAGCATACAAACATACATACACACAACACTGGCAGTTAGTCATTGTAATATAAATAAAAAGCAAAACAAGAGAAAACATCCACAAAATAAAAACCACATCAGCAACAGCAACAAAAGACAAGTAGTAATAAAAATAGAAATATTGTTAAAACAACAAACATGCTGTATGTATGCATGTGTGCATACATATGTATATCTTGGAACAAATGCAAAAACCACTAATTCTGCTACTATTATTACCATTTTCCGTACACAAACCAACACATGAATAAAAATATAAATTAATACTTATGCACATACACTCACGCAATTTAAAATTTACCACACACACAGACACAAATTGTATCGATAGATACTCGTATTTCACCTTTGGTTTAGTGTGTATGACGTACGTCTGGCTGTATGTACTACAAATGATTGCATTTGTATACACAATTATATTGTACTCGGATGTTTATGGATAAAACTGTGTTTTAAATTAAACAACAAACCGAAAAAAAAGATAATACATTAGTATACTTATAAAATTTTCATAACGTATAACTACACTGGAACATAATAGTATTAATAGAAAAACCGCAAAAGCCATAAAAAGCGAAACAAATTGAAAGTGCAACACAATGTTATAACAAAGCAATTATTGTAGTTCCAAGGAAACAGTTGGCGTGTTCACAGAATACACAAAAATACAGTTAACTCTTGATAATTTGAAGGTCATTAATTTCAATCTCTGGAAAATTTTAAATGAAAAATATCGACATATTGAAAAAGATCAATTGTAATACAGTCGAACTTCTCTATAACGTAGCAGTTGGGGACCGTCAAATTTCTACGTTATAGAGAAATTTTGACTACATTTTTTTTATGTAGAAAATATATTTATTAAGACAAATAAAATTGTTTTTACATGAACACATTAATTTTTTTTTATTAATACATACTTCGCATATAATACAAAACTTCGCAATAGAGAGATTATTTAGTGTGAAAAATTCTATTTAGATCTTAAAAAATTGTACGTTACAGAGAGAACTTCGCTATAGGGAAGTTCGTTATAGGGAGATCAAAATGTATGAAAATACTCACAAAAATGTTGTGTTCACGAATTTTATTTGTTATAGAGAAGATTTCGTTTTAGAGAAGTTCGCTATAGAGAAGTTCGACTGATGTTCTCTTATATATAGAATCAGTCATTAATTTGCTTTATACATTGAAATATCATGTCGCTATAATTTTAAATAGATATCGCACTTGGTCAACAACTCGAAATTCTAAAATTTTCACTCTTTGCAAAAAGTCTAATAACAACATTAATATACATATATGCAGATTCAGATTAGTTTTTATCTCAAAGAACCATGAATTATTTGAATTTTCTAATTCACTTAAAATGTAACGACAAACAGTTTCTGATCTCTACTGCAAATATTATATTTTCGATAATTTTGTAACAACCTGAAATTTTTTCAATAAACAGTAAACCAGTTTTCGTACAAATGTTGACAGATCGGACGAAAAAAAATATGGCAGAAAATTTCTGTGCAATTAATAATCTCTATTCATCTCTTTTTGATGTTTCTCACCAACATTTGATTAATGATTTTTTAAAAGTTAAATATACTATGGCTTTCAAAATGCGAAACTTGGACAGGTGTTATTAGCAAAAACAACAGAGCGCAGTTAAATTAAAAAAAAAAAACCTACATAAAATCTTTTAATTTATTTTGTAATTTGAATTCTTTCCTATGGTCCAAACTTCAAATTATCAAGAGTCAGGTCTATGTATTTACTATCAACTTCATTTAAAATAAACATTTTGCAACTCAGCATTTGTGTACATTATTGATTTAATTCACCCAAGTCTTCATATATTATATCGAGGTGATCGTAAAGTCTTATTGGTTTTCGCTCAATTGTCTATTATAACCTTAAAAGCAAGAGGCACGTTTACATTAACTGATTTTCATTATATATTAATCCAAAATTTCCACTTTTTAGGCCGAATTCTTTTTTAAAGAATTTTTGATATACAGGACTTATCGGACGAGGAGTGCGAAGCATTGAAATGTAATATTAAATATACTTGTATTTGAGGGAGCACTCTCTGGTTAATATTAGAAATAATCTCCAAAGCGTATAACACAATAACGGCTTTTATTTAGTCAGCAAACCTTGCGTCATCGTATGAATTATACGTCACATGCATACAGACATTTTATGCCAATATTACAGTCTATACTGTAAGTTTGAAGGTTATATGACCACGCTAAATAAATAAGTACCCTTATTTGAAATATACCGGGTGTCTGGTGGCAAATTTATATTTTTAAATATGATTATTTCAAAAAGTAATAAATGGTGCGGAGGGAGGGTGGCGCCGTTGGATTTATCGATTGTGCATATTTGTCAGTCACGATGTCGCCGTGGTCTCACGTTCGCTGTGGAGACATTTTGTAAGAGTAATGATTCTTACGTAATTGCTCGTCACTATGCGGCGAATTAGTGATGGACCGAGTGTAAATTTAATTCATTCGTGGGTGCAGAGATTCCGCGCAACTGTTTCGGCTATGAATGCCCTACGGCCAGGGCCCAGTCGATCTTCAAGGACTCCCGAAAACATTGAAAAGTGCAGCCTCTATGGACTTCCAAGAGCAATTATTCATGAAATTTTAAAAAAGGATCTGAAAGATCTGGATGACATACATTTTAAAAATAAAATCCGCATTTCCTTTCTATCGTTCAATGCTCTTAATAAAACTTTGTGTCAATTATTACATTTTTTATTTAAGTTTGAAAATACAAATCTGCTACCAGCCACACTGTAGAACTGAATAAGCGAAACGTACGTCAGTCGCTTCACCAGGCTACTACATATAAAAAAAATTTTTAACAAAAAAATTCAAAAATATATTTTATTTGGCAAAAATAATTAGCAAAATATTTAAATTTCTTACATAAATTTATTTGGATATTTCCAAACAAAATCAGTCGTGAATTTTTAACGATTTCAATAAAATTTCGTATACTTGTTACTCCAGTTAAGAAACAAGAAAATAAAAATTTTTAGTGTGCTGGTCTACAGTTGCCGAAAAGACTGCTAACAAATAAAGTTTTGAAAAATTGTAGAGTTGATAGATCTCATAATTGAAATAGTGGAAAAAATGAGAGGGAACGTATCCCTGATTTTTTTTTAAATTTCGAACTCCTAAAGAGTAAGGCCAACAATAAAGTTTATTTTAAGAATACTAAACTAAAATTTGTTAAACGTTTACGTTTGATAAACTATAGACAAGTAAAACTATATTTTTAGCGTAAAAAACGACTTTATGTTTTAGGGTTGAGATGGCTGAAGTAGTCTGTACGTTGACCTTTAGGGTTCGAGCCCAGAGCGTCCTCCTTCATGAATATTGTGAAGCGCCAGCAAAATAAAATAATTACTAAAAAATTGCTATGCAAACAAAAGCTTCAAAACTGAACACGTCTCCTTGCCATCAGAGGCATTGCAACACTGCTATAAGCAAAAAACCTGCAAGAGCAGAGTTGTAATATAGTGAATCTAGGATAGGATTCAAATAATGAATAAGAGGGTTTTAATTTCAACTGAAATGTTTGCTTTCCGAGAAATTTTATTAAAATCAGAGGCAGACATAAAAAAAATTGTCATTTTTTTATTGTTTTCACTTGTAATAACACATTCGCAATATTAACTAATTAGTGTACATTTTTTAATACTATGATCACGCGGTGGTCCTAATACAACGACTTGACATTAACAGTTAAAACAAATATTTCTTTAAAAAGAAAATAAAAAATTTTTTGTGCCAAAACAAAAAAACACCTAACCTAATCTAACCTAAAATATAATATGTATTCTGATTCAAAGACATGCATTCAAAGATAATTTGGGTTATCTTTGCATTTTTTTTATACCCGCTAGTGTATATCATATTTTGTAAAACACACAAGTGCATTCACTTTCAAGCCTGCCCTGGGCCGACATTTCATTTTCAAACGGGAAATTAAACTCTTCAAAGATACAATTCAGCATTACTGCACATATTCAGTTTTACTATGTAATTTACTTAATTTTTCCTATTAAATTACTTTCATATTACTTCATGCATATTTATATTTTTCTTATAAAAATTTAAGGAAAAAACAAATAAATTGAAACTAAACTTGATTCTATCATATGCTCGAAAGCATGATTTATGTGAAAAATATACTATGAAATTATCTATGCATAGTGAAAGCTGTCACAAGCGGATCGTGGACAAAATTTTTGTAAGTTCGGTGAAGAAATTTAAAAATTAAAAAAACCTAGTTAAATAATTTTCTAACGTAATTTAACAGCAGTAAGAGAAATATTGTCCATCTATGCTGTCCGCAATTAGATCTGTAACTGTATAATAAAAATTAAAGTAAATAAACATTTGTTTGAAAAGAATAAACTACAAGTACGAGTTATTTTCAAAAAGACACGTGACACAACGGTTCACTGCAACGTATGAGTTATATTTAATTAAAGTACAATATTTACCAAAAAAAAAAAAAAAAAAAAACTCAGAAATGTCATAGAAAAACTTAAATATACCGACATATTAATATTGCGAAACATATTCGAATTTATTTATTTTTTTCTTCTTCTTATTTTTCACACATGAAAGATATGTTTGTATGCATGTATGTATGTATGTCTATTTATATACCCATCTACATAAATTTGCTTTACTTCACGAATTACTCATACGTACATGCAGAACAAAATATATTAAACAAAATAATATAATTTTGTCATGACACAAAACATTTCAATGGTTATGGCAAGCCACACACAACTTTTTGCAAATACAGAAAACATGACAGATGCCTCTTTCAAGTTTCAGTTTCATTATTTTTTTTTTCTTTTTTTTGTATCATTTTATGCGAGTTCTGTATTTGAGTAACACAGCAAAACGAAAAAACAAGATTTCTCACACTTGTATACAAGCAAACTTACGACAAATGCATGGAAAACAAAATATAATATGTTACTTATCCTGTGATAAACCAAATGAGACAAATTGCTTAGCAATACATATTTGCTAAGGTAAGAGATGAGATGAAGCAAACAGGATATTTGTGCTGTCATCGAAAAATAAGTTTAGAAGCGACGTGGTAAGGAAGCTTTTTCTTTTTGTTTTTCTGAGTCAAAAAATCACAGCTTAAAGTAATTCGCATTTGAGGGTGGTGTTGGTTGTTCGATATCCAAGTCTATAATATTCAGCTGTATGGTATCCAATTTCCGAACTTTGATTTTTTTTTTTTTATAAAGCTAGAACGAGTTTGAAATACCTCAGTCCTTGCGAATTAGGAGAACGCATGAAATTAAATAGTTATTCCCTGCAATTCGCTAAGACTAAAACATCTGCAAAAAAGTATTTTTGAAGATTCTAGAACAATTTCCCCACATCTAATTTGTTTGATAATCAGATTTCGGCATTCTCTCGTTTTCAGTGTTATCTTTAGTAATCTTTTTAATGGGGATGAAGTATCGTTGTGCCAAAGCAAGTCTAGTTACCAAGCAAATTTGGCGTGGGATAACGGGAAATCGTTAAAAATTCAAACAAACGAAGGTGTAAAAAAGAAAACACAGCACTCACACGCGTAGTACTCAGACTTGGGGGAACTTTCAAATAATGCACGCTTCATCGAGGATTGTTTCTGATATTCTTTAACATCAAACCTAATACAAATATTATCGCAACGCGCTTCTTGGTCAGTATTTGGGTAATGCAAAATAATTAATTAATAAATGAAATATTACAGCGCTTACATTACATTGCATTAGCATCAGTGGTGTTCAATTGGAAATGTATTTAAACTTAATAAAGCAGGGATGCATAGGCAGGCACTAAGCACTTCACATCGGTTACTTCATCTGGACTTATCTCCACAATATTTATTTCCAGTAAAAAAGTAATAACTATACGTATTATGCCTCTTAATTGCATGACTATTCTTAAGCAAAAGATAAAGTATTCGTATAGAGAAGAAATATCGTATAAATAATTCAGCAAACTACCGGGGAAGAAAACTAATTTTGATTCTTTATTTATACCAGAGACGGCATCATGAGTGAAAATCATTCAAGCATATACAAAAATCAAACGTACTCATAAACACCTATTTACGGCATATTTTCCTTCCCTCACAACCCTGCACGCTAATATGAGTGAAAATCCAAATTACCTCCGCTTGGAACATGATCACGTTAAGCACGTGGGAACCACTATAGTTCACACTAAGGTATCTACTTATAAAAATACTACACACATGCATAAAGAAGTATGTGTTTGTTGCTTGTCTTTCCCATTTCATATTTACTACACACCCATTCACAGAAAACCCACAGACTCAAATACAGAAATACTTACCAGCACAATATGGTTTTGCTTATATTTGTATATTTCATAGATTGACATTTATTTGCGGTTAGATTTAAGTAAAATATGCTATGAATATATATTTTTCACTTCTTCTATATAGTTTGTTGTATATTTATTTATTAATATTTTGTTTTTGTTTTTTGCTTTTGCTTTTGCCACAAAAAATACAGCTGTTCCTTAAATGCTAAAAAAAACCTAATTAAGCATTTTAGCGATGTCAGTTGAAAAGAATAAATAAATAAATTTCATAAATTACACGAATATATACAGATCTTCGTAATCCGATATTTAATGTTTCCTTCAAAGCTATTATTATTATTAATTTGCCGTTTGATATTCTATAATTTGAGATTTGCCTTACATTTTCACAAATGCATTATTAAGTGAAACGCTAATATAGTTGTCAAAACAAGATGAAAATTGTGCATTAAATTTATTTTTTTGCTTCAAAATACGTATAGTTCCTCTTGATTTTCATTCACACATTACAGACAGACTAACAGTTTAGAATGTCAACTATTTTGGAATTAATTTTTAATTGAATTCCAAAATGGTACTCGTATACAGACATATATTGAAAACGAATAGGTTTTAATATTAAACTACAACTGACGTCATAGCCTTGGCAAATTGTCTTGCATAATTCCATTTGCAAAGTTGTGTAGTAAATTTTTACTCCACACTACCAGCATTTGCTACGGCGTAGGACCAACGTGACCATGGAGTTTAAAAATTTAGTAACTTTTTCATTTATATTTTTTAATTCACAATTGAAGAAAGAACCAGAATAATACAATTTTATTTAAATCACCCAAGAGCATGTCGACGACATTATAACGTGAGAATACCGCTCTCTGCAGCAATTAGTCGTTGCTTAGATCATTGTCACCATCAACATGGCGCCGGTAGACTACTTTTACGTGGTTTTAAGGAATTAAAAAAAAACAATTGAAATGAAATCCTACCGAAGATTTGTCATTTATTGAAATTTATCAAACGAAATGTATATATACGTACAATTTATATATCGTTGGTATTAACGTATTATAAAATAGCGTTATGGTTCTAGGGTTAATCAAACACACCCTTATTTGAATTTTGTATCACATCCATATTTTAATAAAAAAATTATTAAATCATTGTATTGAGATTTAAATTATTGAGAGTCGAATGTAAAATTTATACGCATGAAATTGTATTCAAGCAAATTCTAAATGAAATATAATTTACAAACTTTTTTATAAAATTATTTAATCAATTATTAAAAGTTTAATCCTTATTGTTTTGAAAAAAAAAATTAGTAAATAAAATTCAATATTTTTCTGAAGTAATTAAAAAGAAGAAGTATTGATTTAAAAAAAAAAAAAACTTCTTGATAAGACCTCGAGCTTAAAAAAAATATATACATACATATTTATGTGAAATTGTTTTATTTCACCAATGTACTGGAAGGGCATTTATATGAATTGACAATTAAAAACTTACAATCATATGAATAAATTACTCAAAAATTCATGAATTCTTTATATATGTACATACATACATAGATATGGCGATTAAAAAGAAACATAATTTTTATTGTAAAACGATTGTTTTTTTTTTTTGTCAATAAATTTTTGTTTTATCATGCTTGTATTTGCATAATGCAAATTAATGTGATTGATGGAAATGAAAGAAATAAAAGATCAATAAATGATATTTTTGTGCTTAAATTATATTCTGATTTTAGAGAAATTAGAAATTGTGTTTTTATCAAGTTAAAATCAAAACTAAAAATACAAAAATCGTGTGATTTACAGAGCAGCGCAAAATCACAATTGTGATTTTAAAAATCAGACTAGAAACAACATGTAAATTAGAGGACTTTGCATGAATGTCTTAAGCGAACATGAACGTAGCTTATACTGCCTAGAACTGCTGGCGATAAGACCACTTTTTGAAGAATTGTTTGTCTATACGACGCCTCTATATAATTTCCTGCAACTTTCTAATTATTAATAGCAAAACGTTATGTTCTATTCGTTTCTAACTATTTAATTTTTTTTGGTTTTTTTTTGCTATCTAAAGGCATTTAAAACTTTTAGGCATTACCTGTACCAACTGCACCTTTTGTTTAATTTTTCCTTATTTAGCCATTTAATCCAACTTATTTAGAACATGCTCACGTATAATAATAATTAAATAACAGTGCATAACAAAAAATCATGAAATACTGTAACATTATTTATGATACCGTACGTATACAAAAAGTAAAAAAAAAGAAAGAAAACAGATGACACTTTAATAACGGAGCTGGAATAGAAAGTGACGCTTTTGTGTCATTCTACTAAAAATTGATTGTTAGACATTTTTCTACGTTTCAGAAAGTTACAGAGAATAACCAAAAAATATATCTGGAAATTATGACGGTATAAGTAAAATTTTTATAAAAAATTTTAAAATATATTTGATACATTTTTTAGTACATTTTCTCTTTAAAAACCACAAAAAAGAGTTAATTTTATGCATTAATTTTAATGCTTTTGTAAAGCATTACTCGTATTCCAAATGAATAAAAATAAAAGTACTAAATTTTGAAGAAATTTGAAGATCTTCTTGTAATTTCTACATAAAATAAATCTAAACTTTGCCCATTTTCTTGACAATATATCTTTCTTTTTTGTTTCGTTGGAGAAAATTTAATCAAATGGTGTAACTTCGTTTAAGTTCGGTGACGGACACTCCCCACTTAAGCCAGAGCTTATGCCTGGTGTGATACCACTTGTCATTCACACCCGGCGATCAGACATTCGCCACACGAGCCCACTCCGATTCCAAAATAAATACCGCTATGGCGGAAATCCTGAGATGGAAGAGTTCAGTCAATAAAGACAAGACGCCATCGAGACTCAGCATACCAAAGGTCTGCGCCTTGTATGGCCTGCGGAAAAGCATCACTTTCATTCTGCGTGCATTGACGCTCAGACCACACGACGAGCACTACCTTGCGTTGAGTTCTAAGGCCTGATTACACCTCGCAGAGAGAGTGTGTGAATCGAAAACTGACACCACAATGGTTCACGTAACCAACCACCTTAAAACCGTGTCATTGTAGCTTCTCCAGCAACACCCCTTTGCGGGGTACCTCTCGCGATCTCACGCACTAAAAAAGCCACCACATGGAGGCCGTAAGGACCAATTACGGTCAAACATTCCCGCACAAATTCCACTACGCAACCATACACATGAAATTGTATAATTAACAAAGTTTTTTCACCAAAGTGATGATCGAACTAGAATGCTGCCATCTACTATGAGCTGCTGAAATCGAGCCAGAGCTCCAAAGTGTGACTGACTCTCCTTTATGTGAAATTTTATTTATTATATTCATAAACATAGAAACAAAACGAAATATAACAGCACAATAAACGGACGGTGGCTGTTTGATAACTTCGTGAAATGCATCGATATAAAGAAAGATTATGTTGAAAAATAAACTGCTTATTTGGCAAAAAAATTTTTTTAATCAAATAGTAACAGTGTTATTAAATACACATCGTACATATAACAACCGTTATAACATAAACACAGGCACAACTTAAAATATTTCCTTTTTAGTTGAAACAGAACTCATACGCATTGAGCTCACATTGCCGGAAATATTTCTCTTTAGTTGACCTTAAAGCAGCTGGTCTTATATCAAAAAGAAGGGTATGAAAGAGTAGAGAAAATGATGTAAGATTTTTCCTGTAGTTTGATATGATCACTGTATATGGTTTTCTTGTAAAAAGTGAAAATTTAACAATTTTGATTTGACGCTCTTTAGAAGAACCAGTGCGATATGTAAATTTAGTTTTAGAAGAATGTGACATTTTTGAGAGGTACATTTTTAAAAATGTATTTTCTGCGAGTGATAAATTTTTACAATATATGTAGTGTATATTTTTTGATAATAAATATTAAGAAAAAAAAAATAACAAAAAAAAACATTTTAAGGTTTTTCGAAAATTTAAATGCAATTAAAATTAATTTGTATGAAAATATTAAGTTTCTAGATCTAATTTAGATTACATACTTCTTCAGGCTATTTGTACAGGGTATCACGAAGAATGTCAGTAGAGAAAATGGGAGGAAATTGGAATACAGTCAGCTTGCGGCTCTCCTTAAATCGTCACAAGTTTCATAAGAGCACAAAATATATTAACAAAGACTTTTAGACCAACATCGGACGAAGTCAAAAAGTTAAAGTTGAGATAACTGCTATTGATAAAATTATTGCTTAACACATTTTGCGCCGGGTAGTAAAAGTGCTGGTAATTATAATGACCAATCGACGAAAAAATGGGTTTTCTTCTAATTGAAACAGTAGTTCATTTTTAAATATTTAAAAAACAATAGCGGGAAGATGCACATAAATCCAATTTTTAAACCACAAATGCATCAACTAAATGTATGCACTTACAAGCGTACCATGATTTAGACTAATAAAACTTTTTATGACGGTGTAGCAGAATTCGAAAACAGCATGTTGTTCCGTTTTGCTAGTGTTTGAACAGTGTTATTTACAATTCTGTCTTTAATTTTGTTTGTTTCTTAGTAAATATCGCATGTTTTTTTGACTGTCTGCATGATATCGATCATCAGCCTATTTAAAATTGAAGAAAATTAATTAATTGCAAAAACGTATTATTATTATTATTTTTTGTGTAGCATAATTAAATATGTATGCAAATTTAATAACTCGATTGGCTACATAGCTGCAAGAAGGTTTTGAATTACTCATGGAAGCCGAAAGAGAAAAAAAATTTGGCAAATAATGGCATTACGTCATTTTGCATAAATTAAACAAAAACCGCATTCTCAAACTTTTCCCAAGAGGGACAAATGTAGGCATTTGTTTTCTGCTTATAATATCTAGTGCAATTCATATACGAGCATGTTACACATACATACATCCATATGTATGTGCATGTAATATAATGAATGTGAGCGCAATAATAAAAGGAACAATATGACGAAATGTGCAGGCACATGCAAAAATGTTTTTAAATACATATACACATGCACATGAAAATAAATAGTATACATTTACATGGTTTATGGGAAGGAGCGGTAAAAACGCAAGATTAATTAATTTTACCAGGTTACTGTGTAACACTTGAACAGAAGTTTTTATTACGGATGTGCAAAGTTTATGCACAAACTCATGCAAACGAATCTTTTTTTCTAACCAAAAATTTGTGTTAAAATCGAGGGGAAAATGCTGATATGCAAGGTTTTTGAGTAGCTTGTTTATTTTGTTCCTTTTAATTTTTCAAAAGAGTAAATGTTTAAATGTTTGTGTTTGGCTTTGTATGTGTGTGGCAATACACAATGTTTTGCTAATAAAACAGAAAGAAAAAAATAACTTTTGAAAGGCTGATCTAGTTTCATTCAGCTCTTTCCTTTAGAAAATAGTAGTTAGATTTCAAACTGAACTGTAGAATGAAAATTATACATAAAAGGAAAATAGGATACAGGTCACAGTGGGGAAAAAGGCCAATATAGTGGCGGAAAAAATATACCTTCCAAACTAAAAGTCTGATCCAAAAAAAAAAAGCTATTGATGTATAATATAAGCTGGATAAAAATTGGGCTATTTCTAGCACAGTTGGTGTTGTATATGTTGTTAGATATGACCAATGTTACCGTTAAAATTCTTTAGTCTACAATTGTATCAGTTTTCTTTTTTATTTCTTTAGTTATATTTTTATTGTAAAATATGTGAGAGCTTGGGAAAATACGCTACATGCACCATTATTCCAATATAAACCTTCAATAAAACACCAAGTACCATCTCTTAATTTATGCGGCGCAGTAGTTGCACTGCATTTGTACCGGCTGGGCCTGCCCAGGCCCTGTAAGTGTTTGTTTTCAAATGATTGGAAACTAAACTAAATAGAGTATATTATAGATTTTATAAAATACAAATAAAAAGTGCATATGGAAAGAAAAGAACACAACACACAAAAATTATAAACCGCATGCAGATCATACTGTCGATGAACAACTGTGTCCGTTCAGGAGTAGAACGAAGTTTACCCAGTATATTCCTTCAAAACTTGCTATATATGGAATAAAAATATGGTGGGTGAGTAACGCAAAAAGTCATTATCTTTTAGTAGGGAAAATATCAGAATCAAATTCGAGCTGAAAAACAGGTAAAAAATAAACTATTATGACTTACGATACGTTATAAAGGTTCTGCTACAGCAATTGTTGACGATAACTTTTTTACCCCGCTAGATGCATATGTAAACGGTTAATAACCATTGGGTTTGGTTTCGTTGGTACATTTAGAAGCAATAAACGATGAATGCTATTAGAAATGAAAAAACATTCAAAACCATAAACGTTGTCAGGTGAATTTGAATTTCACGAAAACATTGTAATATGATCTTACGTTCGAAAGAAAATAAGCTCTTATTTTAGTATTAAGAGTTCATTATGATACGACTTTTATTGGAGTCAAGAAAAAACTGGATCTCAATCTTTTAAAGTGCATATTTTTAGAACCAGGTAACCGAGTAATAAATTATCTTTTTTTTAAATGCACCGTTTTATCCACTTTGATGCAGCGTTGCAATTTTTTTTTTAATTTAATGAGACGCTAGATTGGCTTTTTTTTCCCAGTGTGCAGCTTTCTGAATTTTCGTGTATGAAGTATACAAGTCAAGTATAAAAAGTTAAAAACTAAACAACATTTAAATTTTAGATTAACTTTAATTTTTTCTGATGGCTTCTATACAAATAAAAGAAAGATATAGAAAAAATTAACTATTAAATGGCAAGTTGTATGCATAGTCTTACATGAATATGTGCTTATGTACATATACATATGGATACATATACAAAGGGTGATTATTTAACCGCCTGCGTTAAAAAAAAAACACAAAAAAATAGGAAAGGGAATGAAATAGTTATTTGGGGCAATAAACAAATGACTGCTTCCATTTATTTTTTAAAGAATATTTCATGTAACTGTTCCACTGCCACAGGTGTTCCATCCATGATCCCCATTTTTGGTATACTTTTTCCAGAATTTCACCCAGTATGTAACCAATGGCAGGTGATATATTGTCATATGAAATCAAAAAGCCTGAAGTTGGAAACAGAATTTATAAACGACGTTTTGGTTTAAAATAAAGTCTATCAAGACACTTGCGTCTACATAATTTTAATAAAATTAACAATAATATCATAAAATAATTATAATTATAATAATATAATAAAATAGTAATAAAAAACAAGCCTTTAAATTTTTTCGATTTCATATAACGATATCAATATTTGTTCGGGTACTCATTAGCAAATAACACATACAAAAAACGCCTATGCTTTTTAAGTTGTTAAAGATACTGGGGGTGCTGATGGCGAATAGTCAGCGTGTTGGCTCTGCAACCAGACCCAGGTTCGACTCCCAACCAGGTCAAATCAGAAAAAGTTTTTTCTAAGTTTTCTGTGCTACAGTACCCTCCTTCGTCGGTATTTGAGCAATAAAACGTCGGCGAAGTAAAATAATAAATAGAATGGCTCCATTAGCTTAAAAACAATGCGTCAAAAAACATCAGAGATGCCGCAACTTTGCTTTATAATTAACACGCAACTGCAGAGTTGGGCAAGAATTAATCTCTATCTTCCTACCACTTTCAACACCTGTCTACTCTCTACACTACCCTCTCTCTAGTTCCAGTGCAATACATTGCATATGTAGGGAATGGCCCCTGAGCACTGGTCCAAGATAAAAAAAAAATTAAAAAAAAAAATGCCAGTCTGGCCCTTTGAAAGTATTGACTTCGATAAATAATCTTTATGAATATTAAGGCATTTGTATAGTTCTTAACACATCTGTGTAGCATCATTGTAACTATGTATGATGTTTAATTAGTATTTTTTGTATTTCGACTCCAATTAAATTCGTTTTATACATTGAAAACCATTTTAATAATAATTTTAATAATAATAAAATAATAAAAAAAAAAAAAGAATGTAATTTAACTTTGGCCAAATTTATATTTTATAAAAAATGTTCAGTCTCAATACTTATGTTTATATACATATATGTATGTATGTATGTAGGTATGCATATATAAATGCATACTACTTGCTGCTAATTACTAGCATACACACAAATATAAATAAAAAATGTACACGAAAAAACGTCTAAATAAAAACTATTAAGCGTAAAATTGAGGTTAAATAAAAACTTCGTTACAACAAAAGTTTATCAACAAAAAATTGTAATTGAAAACAATTTTGAACTAAAACTATGACAAGACTGGTATATTTGTGTTAAATTGTTTGGTATATTCACATTTAAAATATAATTTTGTATAAATTTTTGGTTTACATATTTGCGGTTGATAATTTTAGGTGGCACACAACTGTTGTACAGCTTTTATTTCTCAGGTCAATTTTATTTAATATTTAGTTTTATTTAACTCGACGTAGTTTATCTACATAAATTTAATTCAATTATGAAAAGATGTATGCATATATATTTTGTTGGAGATATATGTATGTAGTTACTGAATTAGAAACAAATACAACAAAAATAAAATTTTAACCTATGCAGAGATCAATTAATACCACAAGTTTAAAAATAAGTACTGAAGCTGAAATAAATTAAATTGTGCGAAGTTTGTGTAAAGTAGTGAAACTGTAGATAAACGAGCTGTCTATCTCTGTTGGCCAAAATATTATACCAGCATATTATTGGAAATATTACACGATAAAACTAATATGTAGCGCTAGAAGTTGGGGGTACTACCGGCCATGCTCACAGTTGTTATATGAATTATTTACGTCACTCCTTCCTGAATTTCAACTCAGGGAATGGGTACAAGTCTGCAATACCTAATAAATTTAAGTCGAAACTACACAACGTTGTGCAAAATCGATTTCTAGATTTATGAAGGGCTTTTATAAGGCGATCAGCAACACTTGGACCTATATTAATAAGATGTTCACAATGCCGTGCTTGAACAAGTTTTAGGCGTTTTAGAGCAAAACAAGTCTATTTATAGTCCGACTAGAAATTTTCCCAATACATATATTAGTAACAATTTGGGAATATTGTGGCAAACCAGATATCGTTATCTTACTGGAGATCAGGTTGGAAGTTAATTGGTATACACCAACGAAAAAATTACTGCTCCATCATCAGTTTTTCCCACGAGGGGGCCCAATTAAGAAATTCATGGTGTTTATTATTTATGAAAAAATTAATTATTATGTTCAATTTTTGTAGCAATTTTACACCGAAAAATCAAAGACGATTATTTAATTGCTATCTTAAGATAATACCCGGTTGGAAATAATAACGGTATTGCTTCATCAGTTCCCAACTTACTTTTGCGTTACATCCCATGTGTGGGACACAATTTTGCAACCCAATAGGGTACTATTCAGGTAAAAATTCAAATTTCTAGTCGGCAAGTGCTTTCGCATACATTTAATTGTTTTTAAAATTTATATGTTTAAAAATTAAATGTGTACATGACGTGTATACCAGCTAAACCATATAATCAACATACGAGGTTTATTCAAAAGAAAAGGTGAATTTTGTTTTCTTCAACAGGTCGTACGGTTAATAAGAAATACTACAAGGAAGTTATGCAACGTTTGCGTCAAGCAATACGGCTCAAATTATACGAATTGCGGATAAAAAGTCACGCATTCTGTATCTCGATAATGCACCAGCAAGTTTATGCAAATGCATCCAGAAGCTATAAACTGAGAGTTGACTCATTAATGAGTGAGCTCATTCCTTTTTTTAACCAGTCCTTCATCCAAATTCTTTACTTATTTCTTTTTCCTTTTTTTAATGCTAATGCCAATGCAATGCCGAATTTCTTTTTATTAGACTTAGTGCTTTCTTTTTAATAAATAAACTGATATGTATTATTCGTCTGTCAGATTCGGCACAAATGTTCGATGGAACATCAAATGCCAACTTTAGAATGTAAATGAATTTGACCTTTATAAATTCAACTCTATTAGTCTAAAAGTTATTGGAACGATTAGAAAAATATATTATTAAATTTCTTAGAATTTAATACATTAACTTTAGTTAAGCGTTTAAGTCGACTTAAGTCGCTATTCCACATTGCTGTATACACGTTCATTTGTATCGATGTATGTATTTTTGTACATATAGATACGTTTTGTATTATTTTCATGTGCACAGCAGTTGCATTTTGTAAATTCACATTTTATAAAAAATCAAAAATTAATGAATGGTACTGTGACTTTCAGCAGCAGCAGCTCATGCAGCACATTGCATACACGGTGTTATTATTTAATACCAACAAGCGTTGCTTGTCAAATTTCATATTTTTTATTTAAAAAATATATTTCTTCTATACAAGCACCCTAACGAAACACACACATGAACTGACAGGAACATGTAGAAAAACAAAAATGTTATACGATCACGGATAAGCACATTTTTTGTAAACTTGTATAAAATAAACTGTAGACCACAAATGAAATATTCTGTCAGAATAGTGTTAAAAGTTGTACAACTATTACAAATGTTATGTATAAAGGGTATTCTAATTGGAACATAACAACTTTGTTGGTCTATTGTGCGTTGGTCCATCAAAGTTAATTGAGTTAACTGTGAACCGAAAAATAATCAGTAAGTAGGGTAGAGTACGACAGTGTAGAAATTTGTATCCACAATTTTACACAGTGGACCATATTTTGAGAAGGCGGGCAAACAAAATTTTTTGTTTTAAGTTCTGTCAATGTCTGTGAATGTAAAGGTAAAAAAAGGTCCCAACCCACTTGGTTTCAATTTTACCGTGGTCCCATTGTGATACGTATGTGAAAAAACTTTAACGTTTTGTAGTGATGCAGACCAGAGTCTCTGTCAGGAATCGAACGTCAATCACCAGACTGAGAATCCAGCACACTACACACTAGACTATCGGGGCACCCCAGTTGAAAATAAATACCAGTGAACCTCGCGAGCCAAAAAATTACAGCTCTATTTAGAATATATCACAGCTAACAGGATGATGCAGTATTTTGTTAAAATTACAAATTTCTTCGTACATTTTAATTTTTAAATGGCTATAACTGTTTTGTTTTAAGAGATTTTAAAGTAAATTAAATTTTGTATAATTTTGTAACTCATAAGCTGCCAGTTCAAGAAAACTAAAGGTTTTGTGTATATTAGAAATTTAAAAACAACATTTTTTAAAAAGGTCGATATTAACCGAAAATCTCCTACTTAATAGAGCATATCTCTTTGCCATCACAATACAGCAAAGAAATATTTCACTATTTTGTAGTCCGAACCTCGTTAAACACTCTTTAAGGTGTTCTTTATCCGCCAGTTTCTAACCTTGTGACCCATACAGGTTTTTCTGACCCAAGATCAGATATTCTATTCAAAATTTATGAATAAAAATGCTTAATTTATATTAATTTTTATATGCAACAGTTTCTTCTTGATTTAAAAATTTAGAAACTTACAATAAAACTTGACATTGAAATATTTTAGAAAAAATATTAAAAGAAATTGTTGCCTAAAATAAAAACACAAAACTTTTTTATTAAAACTTCTCCATATTAGCCAAAAATTTAACCAATATGAGATAACTTTTATGTTCGCTACTTAATAGACTATATTTCTACACAGGCTGTTTCAAAAAACCCCACCTTTATAACATAGAAATAAAATGTTTACGGGGGCCAAAGTTTCTGACAACATATAAGGTACGTAAAATTGGTATTACCTGTAAAAGTAACTGTAGAAATAATACTCTATATATGTGCATATAAATATATGTATTTTAAACTATTCATAACTTTTTTTCTTATTAGTCGATTTTTATTTTATAGCATAAATTTAAGGCTGAAGTCTCTTGTACAAAACAAAAAAATAACTCGTATCTAAATTCCAAGCCAATCAAATGTTATAGATTTTTGATCGCCTTCTCGAGAATTGGTCCACTGTGGATCGTGCCGCTCGATTTGATGAAAATATCGTAGCTGTGATTCAAAATAACATAAATCCCACACTTAAACATCTTTCTCATATCGTACTTGATAAACAAGAGGGTATTAAATCAAAATTTTTTAAATATAATTTTTTGCAAGAAATCAGCTAACAACATCAATATATCATCAAAAATGTCATCTTCTTCAGTTTACTTCTTCATTTTAAAAAAAACATGAATTATTTCGATTTTGAAATACAATTCAAATATAAAGAAAAATAGTTTTGGGCTTGTACTGAAAGTTTTTAAATTTAGAATTAATACCCTCTTGTTGGTCAAGTGTTTTTATCTCGACCAGTGTTTCATATTTGGTACAAAAAATCTTGTCCTACAACCTTACAAACTTCAGTCGGAAACTTACTTTCTACTGGATGATATGAAAATTCGAAACTTTTCCAGCTGTTCTATCGAGAAATGGTACTGTGGAATGGCCGCCTCGCCTTTGAATTAATTTTTATCGGGTCATATCAAATCATTGGCATGTACCAACAAGGAAACTGCTTTCGACTAAGTGCGAAATTGGGGACATTTCGGTCCAAATGTGTGTGGGAGAAGGACGTAGAATTTAGTCGAAGGAATCGATCGCTGTCATATATCCCAAATAGAATTTCATTCTTGACGTGTTATATTTCACCTATACCTAGAAAAATTTTAACTTAGGATTTTAAATGTTCTGTGTTTTATTAACAGATAAAAATGTTATGGACCTAATGGAGAACCCCGTACAAGCAAAATATTTATGGTTCTGACATTACCAATACACACGGAAATCGATCAGAATTACACATAAATTAATAATAGAATTTTCGCCATGTGTATTAGTATTATGGATAAAATTTTACACACACAAAAATGCTTCGTACGACGTTGTACGCGATAAATTTTTAGCAAATTAAATTTTCTCAAAAAACAAATGAGAGATCGATATCTTGCACATACATATGAATTTGGGATGACGATATGTATGTATATTTCATCAAATATTTGCCTAGTGTGGCCGTAACTTATATATTTATTTCAAATAAAACGAAAATACTTTTAACTAGTTCAGTATAGTAAAAATGAAGTACATATGTATACCGGTATGTATATCTACATGCAACACCCTCAGGTGTTACATTTGAATTGTTGATATTGAATGTTTTTGGTAACACGAAATAAAAAAGGAATTAATATTTCCGACGTGTAGTTCTGTTTATTCAAGTGTCAACAGTTTTTATTTGATTTATTATTATTATTATTTTTTATTTATTGAAAATTTAAATTCTGGATTTTGTATGCATTTAAGTATTAAAATAAATTGTTGCCTTTCCAATCAATTTTTAATTTCCTACTAAAGCAAACAACATATTCCACTAAATAGAAAAGAAAATTATTTTAGAGAATTTATATTGAAAGAACAAAAAAAAAGATGTTTTTTTGCTGTATTTGGTTTTAAATTATAAATATGATTCAAAATGATTCAAAACTATTTGTTAAAATAATTCGAAAATTCATTAATTAAAACTATACCAAAAGTGAATCTAAAGTGCTCCAAAAAATGTAATTTAATTCACTTAGAAAGAAGCGAAAATTATCGGCGTAAATGAGATACTTAATAATAAGAAACTGAGTTTCATTTCACAATAACAAAAAATTTCTATGTATATGAAATGGACGTTAATATGAATAACTTTTAGTTCTATTTTCACTAGTATTGCAAAAGCGTGAACAGTATTGACTTTTTGAAAATACGATTTGAAATCTGCTGATTGCAAGTAGAGAAACCTGGAAATGCAAATCATAACACAATTTTACGTAAAGATTAACAGCCGTATTCATAAAAAATAATGTTTTGTTTTTCAAATACAATTTAGTTTAAAAATATTTTAAGCCTAAAAAAGACTTTTCAACCTAAAATGGGTTACAAAAAAACGTGTTTGTATATTAATATATAGAAGATTATACACGTTTATTTACGCAAAAATGATTAACGAAACGGAAGAAACAGTGACATGATGGTGAATCGTATTTTAAGTTATAGGAAAACCATTTTTTTCATTTATTATTTTATTGCAGAGATACTTCAGAAAAACTTTTGGTGAGACGGTATTGAGCAAAGATCTTCTACCCAGCTACTCAACTACTCAGCCAACTGCCACCATAAATAAAAAGCGATTTTGAAGTAATAGAAAATACATTTAAGTCGTCTAACAAGCGTCAAAAAGATTCACAAAAGCATCATCCAAACGAGTAAAATACAATTGTGGTGACATAACGATCTTTCAATGGTCATCAGAATGCTAAAACGTCGATTGTGGTATAAATAAAAAAAACACTCATAAACCATTTATCGAAATGACTCGCATAAATATCATTGGCATCAAATGTAAATTTCAAATTTTAAAATGAATGAATTTTCTAATGAATAAAAATTTACAATAATAGAATAGAATAGCAAAATATATAATTTTTTGTTTATAAAGCAAAGGTAACGTTCATCAAACTTTCATTTAGTCATAGAAAATTTAATAAAATAATTTTAATTCAGCATTCATTCAAAATTACGAACGTAAATAATATTCATGGCAGCTTCTTACATATATTTGAATATACAGTCGAACTTCTCTATAACGAACTTCTATATAACGAAATCTCCTCTATAACAAATAAAATTCGTGAACATTTTTGTGAATATTTTCATACATTTTGATCTCCCTATAACGAACTTCCCTATAGCGAAGTTCTCTCTGTAACGTACAATTTTTTAAGACCTAAATAGAATTTTTCACACTAAATAATCTCTCTATTGCGAAGTTTTTAGCAATCAATTTTTTGCATCAATTTAGTCACATATGTATGTATTAATAAAAAAAAACTAATGTGTTCATGTAAAAACAATTTTTTTGGTCTTAATAAATATATTTTCTACAAAAAAAAAAAATGTAGTCAAAATTTTCTGCAGTTTCTCTATAACGAATTTTCTCTATAACGTAGAAATTTGACGGTCCCCAACTGCTACGTTATAGAGAAGTTCAACTGTAGCAAGTGAAATAAAAGAAATAAAATAGAACTTAAAACTTTCTCCTCTTTTGAATGCAGTCAAAAATACATAAATAAAAACAAAATGAGGGTGATTCTCATTATTTAATGGACCACAAATAAACTGAACTGAAAGAGTAGAAATAATTTTACTTAACATTTGCAGCCATTTAAAACAGGCCACTAAAAGGAGAGCATTAATTACCACACATTAAACACAATAAAGTGCTGGTAACTTTCACCTATACCTATACACTCATTCAGAACACTCACACAGTGAACGCTTAAACACGAGTAGCAGTAGAAATTACAAAAATATTTTATTTTAAAATTTAAAAAAAAATATAAACCAAGAAATAAAGAACAAATAACAGAGATTGATTAATTTTCATTGAATCAATTCAAGCTGTATACGGAATGAAACCTTTAAAATATCGCATTGTTGTTTGTGTTCCGGGAAATGAGTGAGTACTGCTAAATGAAATAAAATATTTCAAGCAGTTGAAAGCAACTGTTATCTCTCAGGGATTGTCGTTTACAAGTACAATAAGATTTGTAAGTATTGCAAGCGTAGTGCAATATTATTCAGCAAATTCGAATTATACATATACTGAGGGTGGCGATGTATGAGGAGTTAACACGTTGACTACAAAACTCAAGGTCCTGGGTTTGAGCCCAGTACCCAGTACATTCATAAAAAAACATTTTCGCATTTTTCTGATGTGAATTATTGTGCCTTTGTGTCAGTTGTTGTCGGACTGTTTCCGCGGCGAAGCCATAGTCACAGGTTACTGAACAGTAACGACATCAATTGATAAAAATCCACAAGTAACATCAAAATGCCCTCCTGCGTTGGTATTGTGTAGCATCATCGGCGGAGTAAAATAATGAATAAAAAGTCTAACAAACAGCTCTTCAAAATATGAATGCGTGTTTTTGATACCAGAGATGCTGTAAACATTGCTATAAGAAAAGCAGAGTTGTAAAAAAATAATGAAGCTGTTCTGCACCTGTCTCTTTATCACTATCCATTTCCTTAGTTGTATACATTGCATACGTAGGGGACATCCTCTGACCACTGGTCCCAGAAAAAAATGTATTAGTGTGTTACGATTACCAATTTTTAATATTCGCGAAAACAAATATCTACACACTGAAACCGAATACAATCTGAACTTTCGCGGGATTTAAAAAAAAAAATTTACAAAAATCACCACTTTGCGTCAATAACTACGATATACCGATGGCTCAGTTCGATATTATTAACTTTGCATCTGAATAACACTGCAGAACATTTATCAGCTTTGGTTTCCAAGCTCCTACTCATTCTTTAATTCAAAACACTTTCGTGGAATATTTAGCGGAAAACGGTTAGCAAATTACATCGACCCATTGACGTGGTGAAAGTAAATAGGGAAAAATATGAGCTTCTTTCAGCTATAGGATATGCGGCATTTGATATCGAACGAAATTCCTATAAATATATTTAAATAAAATTTTGTCTGAAATTTCGATTCGAATCGAGTGCGATAATTAATTAGCAGCAGGGATTATTTAGTGACATAACTAAAGAGTGTTTCGAAACTTATTTACACAACGTATCCCAATACGAAAAATGGCTTAAAAATGATCATGTTCATTTTGGCTGTGAAATATATTTTGATTGTTTTTTTTTTACTTTAATAAAAGGAATGTTATTTTTAAAATTATTAAAATTTAATGATTTTGTTTCATTTTATGTATTTTTTTGTTACTGAATATTTTGTTTTTTGAAAGCTATTCGCAAAATATTTCCGTGAATTTAATAATACGAATCTCATGAAATAGGCAAACACTCAGCGATACGAATTAAAAATATTCTCAACATTCCTAATATATTTATTCAAGAAACAATTAGCTACAAAATTTGTTCGATAGACCCTTAGCTATATTATTGGCATTTATATATATTTATATTTATTTATCACCTAGTCTTAATTAGCTGTTGGACACAAACTGATGACACTTTTTTGCGGGACCGGCTGGTTTTCAGAATATTTGGAGGCCTATAAAAAAATTGTCCCCGAAAATGCGAGTATCGAGTCTTTTTTTCACATTGTTGCACTAGATAATCTGCCTAGAGAACTTTGCAAAGTATTTCATAAATATACCAGGGAAATACGTGCATTATTTCAATTTTGTTTCTTGTTTCTTGTTTATGGAATAATATTTTGAAGAAATTTAGCTTCGTCTTGAAAAGCAAAAGTTTTACTTTTTCGAAATTAGAGCACATAATAACCGCTTGACTTTAAATTTCTTTATTTTTCTACATATTTTAATTTTAAATATCCTTTTCAAGCAAAAATCTTCATTAATAAACAAAATTAAAAAGAAACAATTTGCAATTGCCACATCTGATATCCAATCATAAGATTTAATATTATTATTATTGTAAAAACCCAAAGTTCATATGAAAATATTTTCGAAATCGTAACGCTGTCTACGTTTGTCTACTGCCTACAAAATGGCTTTTGGAAATATACATTTTACGTCATCGGAAATCACTCTGAATTAGCATAACAAAATATATAAAATTGATTTTTGCCTACACTTTTGCAAATTGCAACACAAATACAATTGCAGAATGAAAAGCGAAAATATTTAAATGACCCAACAGAGGTGTTTTTTTTTTTTCATAAAAGCAAAATAATGAATGATCTACATCGACAATACTTTACGGCGGAAGCGTCTTTGCGCGAACTATCTGCTGACCAAAACAAATCATTGCATACTTAATAAAATTGCAAATCTGCTACGAGGTGTTGCACAAAGGAAAACGCAACGATGCACCAAATAAAATTGGTATGAATTTTATTTGACCACAAAACAAACGCAACCCTACCTTGCATTTCGACTTTCGACATTTGTCCAAAAAGAAACATAAGAACCAAGAAAAACTGAAGTAAATGCACCACTATAAAAACTAAAACAATTTGTTGCCACAGCTTATAAAACACTAATAAAGAAAGAAAATATTTTTCTTTTTAACTTTTTTTTATAAGTCTTTATGCTTTTTTAGGTGGCATAAATATTGTTGTTGGAATGTAAATTTGTATTAAAAATGTGTTTAAGTTCTTCAGTCACAAATTATAGTTCTTTGGGAAGATGATTGTCACGATATTTACTGGCTCTTTAAAAAATATTTGTTTTTGAATTGAAATTGAAATAAAGGTACGATTAATTCAACAACTTATTATTTTTCCTAATGAAAAATTAGCGTAAATATTTAAATTATTTCAACCTTCATTTGAATGAACCATATTTAGTTGTCTTGCAATATATTGAAAATTTTATTTACCGCACTAATGCAAAATTAATGATGCAATTCTGGTATCATAGAATTTCATTATTTGCATAAGGAAAAACATTTTATTTATAATACTTACACTGAAAAAAAATTTTACTTTTTTATTTTTAATTAACATTTTTAATTAGAATAATATCAGTTTCCAATTAAATTTTTAAATAATTTTTGGGATCAATAATTTTTTTTTGTTTTGCTGTAAAATAAACCAAGTAACGGTTAATTTTTCTAAATGCTTATCTAACTGTTTTATATCATATACAAATAGAAATTAATACCTTACAAACATTCGAATTGAATTGAAAGATTTTTTTACTATTCAAAATTTGTGTGAAATTTTCAAAATATTTAATGAAATTTTTAATTATAATTATAAAAATTGATTTGAAAATCAATTCGATTAGGTCAACAATAATAATTTACTATGCACTCTATGTCTAACATAAAATTAGTTGAAGATAAACTTAATATATTGTCTCAAAACTTTAAAAATCGTTGTAGATACTCTAGCTATCTACACATCAATGCATTAGTTTGATAACGTTTATCCCTTGTTTTTACCCTCTGACATTACTGCTCTACTTATGGGGTTTTTGATATCCCTTTTCCCCTAAATAAATGTACATATAAATGATAAAATAAAAACATACTTATTAAAAACATTGCTGTAAATGATTAAGTAGAAAAATTTGATTAAGAATTGATCTCTTAAAATTAAAATTAAATTATTGTAAAAATGTAAATGTTACTGTAACAATAAAAATTGAGAAAAAAAAAAAAATAATAATTTAGGTGAAAATTCAATTAATTTTTTAATTGATATTTCAAAATTTTTAATTTCAATTTGTTTTTATTTTTTTTCTGTGTATTTTATAGAAAGTTTCTAAAATTCTAAAATTTATTCAGAATTTTATTTTGTAAAATTTTTAAAAAAATTTGTTTAATCATTATGAAGAAGGCAGCTGAATTTTATAATTGTGCCAAAAAAAAAAATACGAACAGAAAAAACTGTAAATTTATTTATGAAAATAAACAACAAAATCAGACATGTCCTTTAACTATTTGCACGAACATAAATTGATGTAACGGCTTGTAATTGATTATCAACATTCTAAAATAAATTAATTTTCATTTAAATTTTTTATTCGGATTACTGCCACATAATTTATGTAGAAAACTATTGCAATTTAAAATAACTTTAAATTGCATAATTTCACACAACTATACACAAGTAAATGTATTTATTTACAATATATCTTTCTGCGAACCAAGGACGTCATTGAAGCACATTTTTATTAAATTTTTTTGCTATTTGCACAATTCAATTTAGTTTACATGATTTTCCTCCAAAATTATGTAAAAAAAAATATATATAAAATTATAAAAAAAAAGGACAAACACATATCGAAATATTTGAACAGGCATGTAGTAACTTTATAAGTCAAAGTTATCTCATGGTCATAACAGCGAACAACATCAGCAATTTTAAAGAAAAAAAATAAATAAAATCAGGCGAAACAACAAATTTTCATCGCAAAAAAAATAATTTTTTCCCAACTTGCTGCACCAGACAAACTGGCTAACAACTTAACTATTTGCAACTCATATTGCAGTATATAAATGAAATCTCACATCTACTGGCACAAACAAACCTACCTCTATGGGACAGAGACTAACTTTGGTAACTGCAACAACTGCTACTGCGTCTGGCTGTTCAAAAACAACATTAACTAGTTTGTTGCTGATGTTTAACAACGTTGTTATTCTTGCTTTTTTTTCTCCTCTGTTATGCACAGCTGCAGAATTCTTTTTTTTTCTGCAAATTATTTATAAACATAAATATATAAAATGCAACCTAATGTTTTAGACATTATGTTTCACGGCAGCCAGAAACAAGATATCGTAATGCATACTCGTAGCCACCAATTTTAAAACACCCTACATTTAAAGTGGCGTATTATACACGAAGGTGCGGTTATATATTGCAGTCCTATGGTCGTAAAAATTTATTAGAAGCTTATAGTTTTGGATTGCAATTTATCAGGAGCATAGCTGTTGAATTACAGCACTCGATATGAATCGAAATTTCTATAAAATTTTAATGAAAATTATTTCAATGCACAAAAAGTTACTCTTTCTTATTGTATTATAACATACAATTATGTCTGCGTCTATATTTTGAATTGTTGCTTTAAAATTTAATTAACATTAAAATTAATGCCACTTCTTTTCCTGTACGATGTTGCAACATCGAAACATACGAAACAATCTAACTGAATGTCGGCAAGTTTATTTGCAGCGCTGGAATATAAAACAAAAATGGAATAAAATGGCACAAGAAATAAAGTGTTTTTGTATTTGTACTTAAGACGCTTATAAATGGACAAGTAATTCATCTTTAAGTATGATTTTTTTATTGTGGAGTGTTAAAAGCCTGCTTGAATAGTTTAAGCTCTAGAGGAATTTTTTTTATTAAAATACCAAATGTTTTGTGCATTTTATTTAAAACTATTTGTTACATAATTACATACGTACATATTAAGCGTAATGCTGTAAATAAGTATGTAATCTTAAGGATATAAAAGTCATAAATTAAATAAAAATACATACTAATAATGCAACTCAGACGTTCAAACCCTAATCCAAATTCAAATGTTTGTCTGATGTGTTTGTGTGAATGGATATTATGAATATATCTGGGTCAACGATGCCAACTCTACCACTTTTTTTTGTCTATTTCTGAGCAGCACTCAGAAGATGACCCCTACACATCTGATGCAGCATGCTGGAACTAGAGGAAAAAGATAGTTGTGACGCGCAAAATAGAAAGGGACCTAAGGGTAAAAACCGGTTTTGTTCAGGAGAGCCATTTTAAAGATTTAAATACGTGTATCTTTGGTGTACCATTACTTTCATAAAACGCGCATATCTCTGCGAGGGAACACTTTTGGGGCATGGGATCGGTCTCATTCGAAGCTCAGATGTTGTCCACATCAAAAAAAAAAAACGTGAAAATTGCTTTTTTTTACCCTTAGGTCCCTTTCTCTATGCGCTGTCACAGTTAGAGAAATGACAGGAGGTGAAGTTTCACTATCTTACAACTTTGCTTTGAGTACGTTTCTTCTTTATAGCAGTGTCGCAGAGACTCTGATGTTAAGGAGACGTATTTAATTTTAGGCTTTGTTTTAGTAATTATTTTACTTCGCCGATGCTACACAATACAGACGAAGGAGGGCGTTTTGATGTGCCTATGGATAGGTTACAGCTGAAGGCGGTACTGTTCAGTGGCATCACAGAAAATGCGAGATGTTTTTATCATTTAGTCTGAGGTCGAAGCCAGGCTTGTAGTCAGCTTGCAGAGTAGTTCAGCCATCGTCACTTCAAATAAAGTATGTTTCAAAAAGCGTGAGTTAACAATTACGATTCTTTTATTTTAACTTCTCAAGGTACCACCCACTAAAACAGATGCTGTAGATCTTATAGCCATACGAAAGTTCTTATCTCTTAGTGCAGCTACTGGTGACTGTGTAGTTAGCGTGTTGCCTCTGCAACCGGAAGATCTGATGACTATACTAAGAGGGTCTTCCTTCGTTGGTACTTCCGCGAAGTGAAATAATAAATAAAATTGCTCTCATTTAGTTTAAAAGTGAATGCGTCAACATAACACGAATTAAGCTTTTCTCCTTCTTCTGGCTTAACCGCTCCCCAAACTATTCATACTTTTACAAAAACAAAATATATAAATTATAACAATTTAACGAGTAAACAGTTATCGTATGATATGTTAACTCCACTAAAAATCTCTGCAGCTTAGGGAGGTAGACAAGCAATCATGTTGCCGACTTAGTTCATGTAATAAAGAAGCAAATACTAAAATAATTTTTTCCGGAAGTCAAGCATAACACAAAATGTTAAAAGAATAAATTTGGAATAAATTGTAGTTACAAATATTGAAGGCGACCATTAGAAGCTGTACGAACTAATAATTGTTGTACGAATTATTTTGGGTCTTCAGCACTGGATTTCCATTATACACTGGCATATTTTATGAAACTACTAAACTAACTACTGTGAGGTCTTGTTACTATTCTCGTCAACAAAAACTCCATGCATTTCTAACATTCAAACTCGACATTAAAAAATAGTTCTTAATAGTAACTTTACTATTTTAAAAGAAAGCACAGTCTAAGATTTATGCGACGAATATTCTTAAATATTAGGTTCGATTACCGGCCCGGTCAAGTCAAAAATAAGTTAGATTCGAATTATTTTAATCGTCATTGAGCTTTAAATCTTTTTCTAGTTGTGATCACACTATTGGCCGGCTATGAGTACTTATTTAAGACCTGAATGACTCGAATCATTTATGTATGCTATGAGCATTTTCCCAAAACGTTTAACTTATACGTAGGTAATATTTGAGTCATGCAGGTGAAGAGACGGTATGATTACGATCACACTTATTGGTACTTAAGCTATGTTCATACGATTGTTAGATTGTACAATATTGTAGGATACTCACAATGAAAAATTCTTACCATCTGGTAGTTTGTCTGTTCACACTATTGAAAGAAAACCATACAATTTCATTGGCAAACAGTTCTGCGACAAAACATTTTTGTGCCAATAATAATTGGCTGTTCACACGGTTGTCAGATTATTGTATGGCAAACGTTGCCAGATCAGACTTTTAACATTCTATCTAAATATTTATGGGCAGCATTGCCAACAAAAATATATGTATGTGTCTGCCAATGGTGTTATTGTACGGTGCACTAAATGAAGCACATGCGACAATAACAAATGACTGTAAATTGTGCGTCAATGGAAATGAAGGATGTTCTCACGATTGTCAGAATTGTGACAATATTATTGTCATACAATGCACCGACAATACATTTTGTGACGATGTTGCCGTACAAAAATTGTGTGTTCACACGGTTGTTGCACATTTTGTAACAATTTTTGGTTCAATATTGTAGAAATAACAATCGCGTGTACATACCTTTATACTCACAAATCTACTTTATTGTAAGTATGAGTACGTCAGAGTAGTTAAATTTTAATGACGCGTACTTATCTTATACTTATAATAATTTCATTAGTCACAATGAGTAGCAAAAACAAGATTCATTTCTGATCATTTACAATTCATTCGATTCAACCTAAGTTAAGTTAGTTCGTAAATGAAGCCGGAAACCAGACAGAACCTTCAATTGATCTGGCAGTAGCCCCGTTCTCAAGAGACGTTCAACTAACGAGAAATGATGACTCCAACGAAAGGAGTCTACGTCGTGCCAGCAATAAACAATACCACATAAAGTGAGCGACACTCTCCTCTTCTCTCTCGATTCAACATAAAAAGCCAACGTGATCGTCAATCTACCAAGAAAAGCTGCACATTCATGTGCTTGAATTTTGAAAACTCTGTCACTCATTAAAGACTGCATAGATGTTGCGGTATTCATTATTGTAGAACAACGATATCAGCGTTAAAATAAGATGTTATTAATAACGTTGATTATGCAGAATTTGCAATTTAATTATTTGAACGAATACACACACTGGTGTAAATGTAAACCTTAAAAGCTGACTGCACAAATAAAATTTAAAAAAAAAATTTAGTTTTATTATTTTTCATGCTACAAGTTTGAACGTTCTCATGAATGGGAGTAAAATAATAATAAAAAAAATATATGTATGATAATAAAAAGCATCTGCTGTATGAGGCAAAAAGAGTTGCATGCAATTTTCCACATGCGAAGAACTACATATAACAGCTTGTACACTCATACTACATACATAAAAGCAGTCTTCTAGCAAGTACGATTATAATTTTTCTAAACCAGTAGCTTTCCAAAAAAAAAAAAAAAAATCAAAAAACAAAAGATTAAAAAGCAGTAACAGGAATATTTTACGAGAGTGAATAGTTTCCCCATTTTTATTATTTTTTTAAATTCTCTATGAAGTGTTGAACTAGAAATAATTTTATGAGGTTAATTTTTTATTTTTCTAGGAAAATTAAGTTAATCACATGAGGTTTGCTTTTACCGCCATTTATAAGTGTTATTCGTAAATTATAATTTACGAAAAAATCTTTTATTTTTTTGTTCATTTACAAAATCATCATGCTGAAGTATTTATTATTAATCTGAATCCTTTGTGTGTGTGATGATGGTGTTTGTATATGCACTTTTTGCCACAAAGTTATTATTATTAAGCTAATGAGATATGATGATCATCTGCACCACAAATTATTCACTTAATTTGCTTTTTATTGCAATACATGTAAAATTTTTTGTCTTTTGCCAAAGTGCAGTGGTGTTTGTAATTTTATTATGTCGCAGCACTATTCGGCCTTTAATGGCGGTTGTCTTTTGATTTGGCAAATAATTCAATAAAACTGAACGGACTATGGGTTGGGTAGGCCCAGCCCACTTCAATTTTGTCATGTGCTACTTGTGGGGCATTCATTGCCTTCAATTATTTAAACAATAAAATGTCTTTTAATATTCATAAATCTTCTTCTCAACTTGAAAAGTACTTTACAAAATAACACTTACGGTACTATATGTATATAAAAGTGTTTCCTTTTATTAAGAACTTTTAAGTCTTAATACATTGAGGGTGCTGATGGCGAGTAGTCAGCGTGTTGGCTCTGCAACCAGAACGACCCAGGTTCGATTCCCAGCCAGGTCAAATCTGAGTTTTCTGTGCTACAGCACCCTGCTTCAACGGTATTTGAGCAATTAAACGTCGGCGAAGTAATATAATAAATGAAATGGCTCCATTAGCTTAAAAGTAATACGACATCAGAGACGCCGCAACTTTGCTTTATAATTAACACGCAACTGCAGTGTTGTGCAACAGTTAAGCTCTATCTTCCTACCACTTTCACCACCTGTCTATTATCTACCCTATCACTCTCTCCAGTTCCAGTGCAATGCATTGCCTATGTAAGGGATAGCCCTTAACACTGGTCCAAGATAAAAAAAAAATTTTTTTCGACAGTTTAATTAATAATTATTAAAAGTAAAATAATCGAGAATTAAAAAATCTACAAAAAATAAGTCAATAAATTGATCAACGATGTTGATTATAAAATGGGTATCTTTTAGTTTAAAAATTAATGCGTGAACATAACATCAGACACGCATTAACTCTGCTTTGCAAATTGAAAAAAAAAAATACGTAAGTGCAGAGTTTTGCAAGAATTAAACTCGTCTTCCTATCACTAGTATATACCGTATACCTTTCTAACTAGTTCCGGTGCAATGCATTACATACGTATGGGATATCCCCTGAAAACTGGTCTATACTGGTCGTCATACTTTTGGGAGGCATTTTCGAAAGCAAACAGCTTTTCATTATTCATATAAAAGAAAATTTAATAATATTGACTAAAGTTCATATTACGCATGATTGAAGATGGCGGGCAGTAACGAGATACTGCGAATATATTTCCAAAGCGAAGAAACCTGGCCAGATCACGCCCAAGGAACAGGGATAGGGGAGGACTTGGATGCATGTCAGAAATATATTGAGAGCTTAAGCTATGAGTAATTAAAAATCACCCCAAAAATAATGCATTGGAGCGTCTCTGGGGTGGAATCATTTCTATGAGAGAAGAGAAGTTAATTTTTAAGTCGGTAAACGTGACAATTGAGTTCGGCATAACATGCTCCCCTTTCCGCCAAAAAAAAAAAATTAAAATAATTGCGATTATTATAGAGAAAAAAAAGATAGAATTGGCCAGATTCTACGGCGGATCGAAACTTGATCGAGTAAAACAGCTTAGATATGAGATCAAAGAGGTGTTTCATTCTCGCAAACAAATTCTGCAGCTTCCATAAATTTTATTTATTTTTTTTTTCGGACAAGTACATTCAGCCATGCGTCTAATCCGAAAGCGATAGTGTAGAGGAGAGATAGGTGGTGAAGAGGCAGAAGGACATATAGAGATTCTTGCTCAACTCTGCAGCAGCGCATTTTTGTTGAGAATATGAAGGTGGCGATGATTGCCCATTGACTGCAAACCGAAACAGTTCTGGGTTCGACCTCAGTTTCAGACTAACTAAAAGTATTGTAAATAAAACTATTTTTTTTTCCTTAATATTTTCTTCTAGAAAAAAATATCGAATGTATTTCCTTACTTTTGCAAAATTCCATGGTGTAAAATTGCACCTTTGTAAGCCATTTAAATAATGCTTTTGATATAAAATTTTTTACTATTTCTATACAACCCCATGATATGTGTACCAAATTAAAGGGATTTTTGAGAAGAGAACTCAAAATCAAATAATCATAGTAACCATAATGGCGAACGACTATCTTTTTCCCCACTTCCACCATATCAAAAGAGACGAATTTTTGACAAGACAACTAAAACTAAATGAAATGAGTACTTTTAGGAAGAGTGGGCGAGATTAGAAAAATTGGTGTGTGGTAGCGAAGCTTATGTAGGATATGAAGTGTTTTTTTTTTTGGGTTATAAATGTGTTAATGTTTTTTGGTTTATAAATATTTATGTAAGTATATATATTTCCTCATATTTAAATTTTTCAATTGACTTTTAATTTTCAAATAGCGGCGCGAAATATTTATTAATGAAATAGAAATTTAGTGCAATCAAATTTATTAAAAACAAAAGCACCCAAATTAATATTTCTTTTTGTTAATAATAATTTATAATTCTGTTCTGAAGAAGATATGCAGAGGATATCGAAATATCGATAAATAAAGATAAAGGATTATTTTAAAACGTTGTTTATAAAACACTGACCTCTATTGATGATTATTTCAACATACTTATAATAAGAACAGATCGAAAAATTAGAAAATTAAATAATAAGGCTTCAATATTTATTTGTGTGGTAATAAAGAACAGTACGATAAATCGATTTAAGCCCGTGAATTACATACATATATTGCTGTGCGTACAATATTAAGAGTAGTATATTTTTATTATAGTGAAACCTCTCTTAAGCGGACACAGTAATTTTGTCCGGTTATGAGAGGTGTCCGATTATGGAGGGTGTGCATTAGGAGCGGTTTCGCTGTATTAACGATTCAAAGAAAAAAAATGGCCTTCAGAATAAAATAATTGAATAATAAAAAAAAATCAATTTTTTTTATAAATGGAATTAGTGTCCAGCTACTATTTCATATTGCCACTGACTGACAAAATATACAATTGTATAATATACAATTGTATTCCCATTAAAAAAAATACTACTTTAAATATGCCTCAAATTTATATTCGAACAATAAAAAATTTCCCAAGTTGCCAATAAATTTTGTGTTTTCATATTTAATTTCGCTTAATACTTTTAACCAACAAAATTCTTTATTTTACAAAACCACCAATTGAGTTTAAGTTGTGCTTCTATTGCATTTCGTTTTCCTGTTGCTTTGTTAGTTTATTATTATTCAATTACTTTTCTATTATAATTTTGAGTTTTCAAGCTTAAACGAACAACCACAAAAACTTTAGAGTGTTAAATATTTGTAAAACATGGTTAAATGTTTTAATAATACATTAGTTACTCGGAAATATATAAACTGTTAACAGGTAGAAAAGGAGTGGGATACATACTCGTACATATATTCCGACCGGCAAACAACTTCAATACGAGAGCAACTAACTCATTAAAAGTTTACAAAATAAAGTTTGTATAAAATTCATGCAAAAGTTTAATTTTAATATTAAGTTAAAATTTTATTTATTTGCATCTTTCAGTTGTTTTTCTTAAATATGTAAATATTTATAACTCTTATTGCTGGAGCTTCACTTAAATTTAATTAATAAATTAATGTACAGTATGTACGCACGCCTCACACGTATTACGTACAAATTACTTCATAGAAACCGAAATGTTTGTCAAATATTTAATACAATGTGTCGTTACTTGAGAAAATAATGTATAATATTTTGGAAATAATCTCACGTGTTTTCATTGTAAAGTAAGCAGCACTAAAAAGGAACAAAAGGTGTTAGTGGATCGACTTTAGCGTATTTGCAAACGCTATTTCGGAATTTATTTCTTAAAAATAACAACCTTCAAATGTAAAGACTCATTTAAATGAGTTGTAAAATTTCTAATGACAGTTCGGCACGTAGACTCCATTATTTTGAAGTGTCAAATAACAAAAATCCTTAATAGCTAAATCAGTACTGAGTCTTCAGATTGATGTCAGTAATGATGACATTTGTAATATTATTGATGTCAGCTACTTTTAGAACGTGGCGCACAGTGCGATGTCTTTATACACCGAGCGTGGAAGGAGATGTTGTAAAAAGATGAAATTAGGCACACCTATTTTAATTGGTGAAAGGTAACCAAATATAAAATTTCGGTGCAAGGATTTGCATCCTACATGTACATATATCCTGCAATGAGAAAATGTCTTAACGTATAGAACAAAACGTACATTTTCAAGAATCTTTGCATATCAAGTAAAGGAAAAAGGGTTTTAGCAAGTTTTATTAAAATCAGGCCAATGATATGTTGTCTAGCAAAAAAAAGTGCAAGAAAAATATTAAAGCAATTCCATACACGAATCACATATAACCAGCTTAATGTGTATTTAAGTTGTTTTCGATTCCGAACAAAGAAGTGAATAAAATCATCTACAGTGTCTTCGAATGGTCAAAAATAAAAAAAGTTCTCGAACATAAATGAAATTTAACATGAAAAGGTGTACTGAAAATTTTAAAATTATATTTAAAAATAATTGGAAACCGAGTCGATTTAAAAACGAGTGATTTCTCAAAACCGAATAAATGCTAATTTGGTGTTTTAAAAATCACATAATTTCCAACATTCGAACTTGCTTTCGAATAATATATTTTAAACGTCAATAAAACCACTCAAAACTTGTACACAATATTGTTTATTCTTATTTAAAAATAATTTTTTAATGATATATCTAATGAATTTAGTGAACATGTGCTTTTAATGATCCATCTATTTTATCTGCATACTTTAACAAGAGCATGGAGAAATATTGGAGTGTTTTTTAAATTGATTATTTTGTATTAAAATCTATTACAGAGTATATAATTTGACTTAATTTAATAAAAGAAAGACTTCAAGTAAAAATTGCTAATTTTAAATATTTAATTTTTTTTTTTTTTTTTAATTTTTAAAATTTTTTTTTTATTTTTTTTTAAATTTTTTTTTTATTTTTTTTTTAATTTTTATTTTAATTTTTTTTTTAATTTTTAAAATTAATAAATTTAAATAAATAAAAAAAAAATTAATTTAAAATTAAAAAAAAATAATGTCTAGTCAATATGGAGGTGCGGGTTCGGTTCGCGCTTAGAGCCTGGGTGTTTCTACAGACAAGCTGTAAGAGCAAAGTAGAGGTTGTATTGTTAAAAAAAAAAAAATTAAAAATGGAAAAAGAAGGTGCCGATGGTCGAAGGTGCCTGCACGTTGACTACAAAACGAAAAATTTTCCTGGGTTCAACCTCAGTTTTAGACTCATAGACTCGCATTTTTTCTGATGTGGATTTGTGTGTCAGTTGTTGTCGGAAGGTTTCAGTGCCGAAGGCATAGTCACTGGTCACTGAACTGTAACGGCTTCAGCTGTATCCAATCTTCCTTCGTCGGTATTGTGTAGCACCGACAAAGTAAAATAATTACTAAAAATGGCTCCTTGACATTAACGACGCTACAACGTGCAAAAAGCAGTGTTGCAAGTGAAGCTTCACTAATTTAATTAATTTAAATTTAATTAAATGAAATTAATTTAATTCTCATACTATCCCTTTCCAATAGCTCCAGCACAATGCACCGCATGTGTAGGAGTCATCTCTGAGTGCTGGTCCAAGATAAAAAAACAAATGTTTCTTTATGTTATTTATTAGGAAGATAGTATATTCGATTTAATTTCGACTGGACTTATCTACTCTATTTTAAACCGAGTAAAATTATGCGAAATCGGTTTACAGAACACAATAATTAAGTATTTGTATTCCTTTTAAAAACAAACAATTTGTGCGGATTCGGTTTACAGAACATACCCAATAATGCGAAAGTAAGAAAGAAATATTATTTTGTGTTTTTCTTTTTATTGACCACCGAATTATGACGTGCAGATGATTTTCTTACCCATTGTCTAAGTAACGGTACATAGCGTATGAGTGATAAAATATGGGAAACGTAATGAGTCATATTATAACAGTATTCCCCTAACTTATGTTTTTCCCATATTTTCAAATACAGCCGAACTTCTCTATAGCGAACTTCTCTATAACGAAATCTTCTCTATAACAAATAAAATTCGTGAACACAATATTTTTGTGAGTATTTTCATACATTTTGATCTCCCTATAACGAACTTCCCTATAGCGAAGATCTCTCTATAACATACAATTTTTTCAGCCCTAAATAGCATTTTTCACACTAAATAATCTCTCTATTGCGATGTTTTTAGCAATCGATTTTTTGCATCAATTTAGTCACATATGTATGTATTAATAAAAAAAAAATTAACGTGTTCATGTAAAAACAATTTTTTTTTTTTCTAAATAAATATATTTTCTACATAAAAAAAATGTAGTCAAAATTTTCTGCAGTTTCTCTATAACGTAGAAATTTTACGGTCCCCAACTGCTACGTTATAGAGAAGTTCGACTGTAGTTGCGAATTTGAGAAGTTACGGGTAAAATACAGTAATTTTCTGTGATTTAATTAAAAAAATTTGTTTGACAGTGTGCTCCGTCCTCAATGTGAATATACAGTTTTCTATGAGTATAGAACCTAAATTTAAACGAACCGGCTTTTATTTCTTTTATTTTATAAACCTTGTGTTCATGTATACTGTGCTTGTATCTGATTAGCTTAATATCTTCATTTATAATTTTTTTTTTTATTTCAGATTTTATTAATGTTTGAAGTAGATATAATAATATTTGCTATATTCTTGACTATGAAGTTTACATTCATAACATTCTTATAACTGCTGATTATCAATTTTGTGCCAGACAATATAGAAGAAGTATTTGTAGGCTTCGAGTGTTGTAAACAAACACAAACATCGGTTGCAGTAACACGGCATTATTATTAACAAACAACAGCAACGTAACATCATATTGCAACATAAGAGGATTACGAATGTATGTACAATGTACGACGATTTGCACTAACATTTGCATATTCCTCTCTGTCTGTTTGTCTTTAAGAGTAGAAAAAAAAAACAACATCGTATGAGCTGTATACCGAGTAAATTTATAATATTTTGTAATAATTATTAATCATGCATTATACATATATTTAATGGTTAATGCGAAAATGTGAGCAGTGGACTTGGAATATATTTCAAAGTAAAATTAATGTATTTATGAACTGATCGTGGCTGCCAGCGATTAGTTTTTCCAAAAATCGTCATATTTTTAAATAAAATCGTTAGTATTATTTAACACTAGAAGCGCCGAAAGTTACGACACCGCTAAAACAGCCGCCGTGACAAAATTTTCTCTTTGTAAATATTACAACGTTCTTTAGAAGAGAGTATAAATTTATGATTATTTATGATTATATTATAGGACATTTAAAACACGTTTATTTATTAATAATTTAAATAATGTTCTTATTCTTGGGAACAAAAATATGTTTTATTTTGCATACATGTCAACCAAAGCGTTTCTCTCTCTCGTTTATAACCTGTACAATATGTACGATAAACAAAAAATTAATTTCTAATGTATTTGTTTTTCTTTTCCGTATGGATTCGTATTTAGAAATAGAAACGGGTGTTGTTTTGCTTCAAGTATATATTTTTTTTAAATTTACAAAAGCAAGACCTACATATAATTGTTTTTTTTTAATTAAGAATTATTAATTATAATTGACGGGACAAAAATTACCAGGCGGCAATTCTAGGTAAATCGTTTTTTTTCATTAACTATTACTATTTCAAAATATGTAAACATTTAAATTTGTTTATATTTGTACATAAAATTATTAAAAGTCAAAAAGTTTCACGAACCTAAATAAAAAAATAAAAGAGTTAGAGTCGATTAAACAAAAATGGCACGGCGGCGTTTCTAGTGTTAAAACACGATAGTATTTTATATAAATAATTATAAATCTTATAACTGCGATATGTCCGGCACCTACAGCATGTGCTGGGGGCTACTCTGACCCCACGTTACAATTTAATTATTAAAAAAACTAAGAAATTTCACATGTTTATATAAAAACTCCCACAAATTATTTGAGAATTACACACTAAGCAAACAGCAAACAGTATATTCTATATTACGGAATCCATATTAAAGAAAGGACAAATTATTATAATTTTTGATAATAAACATGGCAAGTAGCCCAAGGATCTATTTTTGAAAGTAAAGGAAAGGCTATTGATTGATTGACATTAATTTTTTCAACTATTTTTAATAAATCAATTGCAGCATCTTTAATATCAATGCATTTGTTAACAAATGCATACACTACCAAACCTATTATTCATTTGAATATTTTTCACTTACCATTCTTTTGGCTGAATATTTGTCATCATCCTTTGTAATGCCCGAATCCTCTGAGATATCACCAAATGAGCGCCCACCATGAGGCATGCGTGTAATGTCAATTTGTTGTTCTGGTGAAATACCAAAAATAAATGGTCCACCATGTAGCTGCTGCTGTTGTTGCAACTGTTGCTGTTCTTCGCAGTCAACCCCATCATGCTGAGGAGTATTCTTAGAAAAGTCTATATTACGACGACTACAAAAATCATCTTCAAAACGAGATGATTTACCCAGTCTTACATCCACTGATGGTCGTCTAGCTGTATAATAATCGGTGTCATTAACATTATAACATGGTCGTGAGCTGGAAATGGTTATGTTGTTGGATTTGATGTTGTTAGTGGCATTGGTGCTGGTTGTAGAACCATAATTGTTTATATTACCATAACGTGGTGTAGAGGTTAAGACAGTTGAAATGTTCTTGCCGTATGCTGTTGCCAAAGAATCAAATGCAAAATCTGTTGTTGTATTTTTGGCAATATTTTGTAAGGTTTTTGATGTGGACGATGATGTTGATGTTGTTGCTGTTGCTGTTGCTGTTGCTGTTGGTGTTGCTGTTGCAGTTGCCGTAGTGTGTGTTGAATTGCGCGTAGGTGACGGTGGACTGCCATAAGGATAACCAATATGGGGTGATTGTAAGTGTTGATTATACTGTTGGGATAGAATATCAAAATCATTGAAGCCATGCAAACCTTTGGCACTATCACGTTTTTGTTGTTGTACATAAGGTGATATATACGATTTTTCCTGCTGTAGCTGGGTTTGATGTTGCTCCAGATGCAGCTGCTGCTGATAGGAAGTCTGCGAATTGTGTTGATTTGTGGTTAAATTTTTCTTTTTATTGTTGCTGCTATTTTGCGATAACAACAATTGTGGTTTCCTATCGGGCAACAAAGGACGCTGCGAATTGTTGTACGGATGATCGCGTGATGTCATAATCGAGGCTGTTGTTGAATACAAAGACATATTATCATACTCTTCATCATCCATATAAGGATTATAAGGTTTTTGCAATTTTTGCTGCAGCTGGGGGTGATTATAATAATTGTATACCGGTGGGGGGTTTGGAGGCGGCAAAGGTGGTGGCACTTCGGATGATAAATTATTGTTCGTTGAGCCAGTAAACAGTTTGGCCAGTTTAACTGTCATAATGGATTTTTATTTCTACTTTTTTGTGCTTATGGGAGTAACGCTCTTTCTTAAATAGCGTTTTCGTTTCAAAAAAAAATTAAGCACGTTTTCAATTAAAATCCGATAGTATAAATTCCATAAAATTTATTTATACACTTTTTAATGTTTCTTTCATCGCGCTTACACACTCACAACACAATTTACCATTTCGTATATTGACTTTGGTTACAATTGTTGGTTTTGTTGATGTGTAGTAAGTAAATGCTAGCAACCTGAAAATGGAAGAATAAAGTAAAAAAATTAAAAAAAAAAATAAAAACCTCGTTAGCTGAGTTTAACAATAATAATTGCATGAAGCTGTAAAACTGAAACCAAGAAGTTCTTTTGTGGCTAAAATCAGATAGGAATGCACCCTACTCTCAAGTGATTGGCAACCTTGATGGACTAGAATGTTTATTGTTTAATTCTATGAGCTTAAGAACAAATTTGTGTTACAAAAGCCACCTTGAGCTCAAGTGTTTTGTTTTTGAACTGAAAAGATGTCTGCCAGCAACATTAAGCGGATATTATTTCATGCTGTCGTTGTACGAGCGCAGTTGATCTATGTATATATGTATGTGTATATGTATGTATGTATGTATATGTATCTGCTTGGTAAGATGCACAAGTTTAAAATCGTATCAAATATATGGCTGCACTTTTTTATGTGTAATGCAGTTCATATAGAAACTTTATTTTATAAACAGACAGACAAACTTTATTTTTTTAATGGAAAAAATCACAAGACCAACAGCAGAGAGACGAAAAAAACACATTATATAATTTAATATCATGCATGCGGTAGGAAGTTTCACTCAATTTTAAGTTAAAAATATAAAAAATAATGATTTTTTTTTGTAAGAAGTTCTGCATCTATTGTACTTAAATGCAGGCAAAAGCATGGTTTAGAGCAACCATAATACTGGGATCACTCACATAAACAACAGACACAGGCACATGCACATGCACATGCACATGCACATACTTGTATAGATACTAAATCATAAAATATTTAAAACTCAGACTAAATAAAAATAACGACAAAAAAATTAAAAGTTATGACAGGAAGTTAAGTTACGGATATACACAAGTTGACTTTAAACTGTAAGTACTTTATCAACAGAATAATAGTGGATTGAAAAAAGGAAAAAACTTATTTGCAAGAGATAATTTTTTAAGTGTATGTTTTAAAAATGTTATACAATTTCTTTTTACTATTTGAAAATAAGATTGCTGTTGCTCTTATGGAAGTGTATCTTAATTGTGGGAAAATAATTGCAGCTGCAATGGCGTTGCTGGCAAACACTTTAACGTTACCGTCATTATTATAGTGAATTTTTGTTTTATATTTTAATTTAAATACTGTTAGGTGTAGTATTTATTACAAAGGATAAACTTTCAATGGAAAACGTATAACTATAAAATATTTTTAACTCCCCGCTATAGCAAGTTACTAGATTTATTGCAAAATTTCGAAAATCATGGTTGCATTATATTCCGATGCTTCGAGTTTCTGAGAGCCGCTTTGAACTATTTTCACGAGGATATCGCATTCGAAAGAAAACTTAGATGTAGTGAGATAATGAACCAATTATTAGAATAGAAATAATTTCAACAAAACGCAAACGCGTTTGGAGCTTAGCAGAAGGCCCAGCGTGTGGAAAAATGGCCATTACCTTACACATATGTACAATGAAATTTATTTTTAATCATTTAAAGCGAGTTGCAATTTTTTGTTTACCAAAAAGACTTTCAGTTTTTATAAAAAAAAATCTTTTTTAGTCACAAGCAATTAAAAACCTAAATCAAAATAAAAATAAGAAGCAAATTAAACACTTATTGACAAGTGCGCAATTTCTGATGTTGAAAACACAACCCTGCACAAAATTATCAGGAGAATCGCTCTGACCTATTCATTGTATCATGAATCAGAACAACTTCAAAATATTATCAGCTTTTAACATCAAGAAAAAATGACGATTGCAGTCTTGCCAACAGTGCAGTTTTATCTGTTTTTTAAAGTGCAAGAAATTATCCAGTTTTTGACAATTATTTCTGTTTTTGCAGTTCTGTTCTTGCTATAGTGAGAGGAATGTGAGCTGGTGAAGTTTCACTATCGTACAACTCTGCTTTTGCACGTTTTTTCTTTATCGTACATCGCTGGTGCTACACAATACCGACGAAGGTGAGTGCTCTGATGTACCTGTGGATTAGTTACTGCTGAAGCCGGTACTGTTCAGTGACCAGTTAATCTGCCCGCGCCACTGAAACCTTCGGCAACAACTGACACACCGACACAATAATGCACATCAGAAAAATATACGAGATAGTTTTATGACTTAGTCTGTAATTGGGGTCAAACCCAAGACTTTTTTTATTGGTTTTGTAGTCAACGTGCCGACTACTTCAGCCATCGCCACCCTCATTATTAATTAATTTAATTTGTCTTCACAATATTGCCATAATATTTCGAAACAATGTTTTTTATACGTAAAAATGTGTACAAACAAAACATCTAAATGCAAAGGTTATTATTTTATTTTTGGTTTAGAGAAGGCGAAATGCATCAATAAAATTTCAGATTTCATAGATGCTTTATTAAACGTATAAGAGCGTATTAATAATTTATGAATACAACTTGGTTCAAATTTGCTTATAACCGGTGAAGGAGTTTATTAATACAGCTGTAATTATTTATTTTTTTATATCAGTTAACATAAATAGTAAATAGCACACTGCAGTCATATTTTACATATTATTATTTTAAAATGTCTTCTTTCCGCACATATAATTAATTTAAAACTTGCCTTTAACTTTCCTTAAAATAAACAAATTCCTGCTGCTTTTGTACTTCATTATGCAAAGGTCGAAATGAAATCAACATGTTTATAAGTCGTCGATGTGTTTACTGAATTGTAACTTTAATGTACCAATTGAAATAGTAAACTTACACACATACATAAATGTGGACAAGCAACTCTCACACTGTTCAAATGATTGTTTACACAACACGAATTGTCATATGAAGTGACAGTATTCCATAAAGTTTATTTCGTTTACAAGCAACATTGACAAATTTAACATTTATGGACAGCAAATAAAATAAAATTGTTGAAACTTCAATAAATTTATAATAAAATCGGAGGAAAAAAAATTTTCATTTATGAAGTGGGATATGAAAATCAAATTCAATTAAAATATTTTATATTGAATTGCTTTATAAATATTTTAATTGTAAAAATATTATTTCAAAATATTAGTTTTAACATGCTCAGCTCTTCTGTAAACATTTACTCAATATCTTTTGCTGGTGTTTTCTTTGTAAAAACTTTTTAAGTGAAAATATTTTGCCAAAGAACATCAAAAAGCCATAAATTATCTGCATGTTATCTTGAGGAGTACATAAATTTTACTTCTTTTATGAAAGAAATATGGCATGCAAAATAAGATACATATAAAAATAAACAAAATTTTGTGCAATTTTTTTTATAAATTTCTTTACTCTATGCAAAATTGTTGCTGAATGTCAGTACACTACAGCATAATTCATGATGATTTGGTTTTGATTTCAAGAATGATTTTTAGTAACTTGTGAAACATTTTCGATAGTTTAGTAAATATTCAACGCATAAGTAGCTGGAATGCTGATCATTTGAAATTATCCGCGAAATTATATGAATGATATGAAAAATATGATCTTCAAAAATTATGTTGAGAACAGAAACACAATTTATCAATCTATCTGTTATATTTAATAAAGATAAGAAATGCAATTAGTAATTATGCCGATAGTCTAATAAAGAACCCAGAGTAGAGCCTTTTATGGGAATCGCAAATTGATACCAAATTCTCATGCACTCGTTACACTAGAACACCCTAAAATTTCCTGTGTTTAAGAAAATAAATTCTTTTTATTTTTTAGAGGACGGATACTTTTCATAAATTTGAATAATAACTTTGTTGATTAAACATGGAAATAATGAAGGCATCCATAATTAAAAAAAAAATGGCCCTGCTCTGGCTAAAAAATTAATTCGGCAATATAACACCGCTTTACAAAATGCTCTGCGCAACTGCAGAGTTGTGCAATAATTAAGCTCTCTATCATTCTATAACTTCACCACCTGACTCTTCTCTACACTATCCCTTTCCAACTACAACCAATGCAATTGATTGCATATGTAGAGCCAGCTGCTGAACACTTGTCTACGAAAAAAAAAAAAAAATTGATAGATACGAACAATTTGCACCCTGTAATTCTCTTATCTAAAGCTAAACGGTAAAATACTTTAGAGCAAATACTTTAGCAAAGTCGTTTAATAGATATACTGTAAGTATCACCGTAGTTTATTCCAGAAGGGTATGCTATATCTTTTGTTTATCTCCATTAATTAATAATATAAAGGGTGTTTTTTTGCGTCATGTTAAACTGTTTTGACATATTTCCAAATTTGCTTACAAAAAAATAAATCTATTAGCGAAGTTCATAAAGCACTTCGTCCATTTTATGGCCAGCATAATCGGCCTAGTGCGCAAGCAATTCGAGCAGTTATTGCACTAATTTTCCTCTTCTCGATTCAAAACCATCAACAAGGCAAAAAAATTGGCATACCGAAGGGAATGTTGCTGCACTTTCAAAATGAGCAAAGAGCTGTCGTTACGGTGAATGGCGAGCGCTGCCAAGCCAAGCTGACTGCATTTTTGTTTCCTAAAATTAATGAGCTAAACATCAAGGGCATTTGCTTCCAACAAGACGGCGGACATATGCTAGAAATCATATTTAAAAAATAAATGTCATGAAATTATCTACGAAATTATAATGAAAAAAATTCCATTCAAAGAATATTTCCGTCTTTTATTATCATTTACAGTTCTCATGCAGCTAAAGAAAAACATCCGATACATTACTGAATATTCTATATACAATTTATTGATTTCTATCTATGGAGATTTAGCTTTAGTGAGTTGCAAAATGAGGTGGCTGGCAGCAAGAAATTTGCTTCGTTAGATCGTAATTGATCAGGGATCAAAGTTGAGCTGAGTTGGAAACGTTATTTTTTTACAAATCACCTCCGCATAACACGTCGTTTGTGCATAACGTATGTATGTATAAATAAATTAAAAGTGTAAAAACAGTTAATAAAAAGCGCTAAAATAAAAACGCTTTTATTAGAGCTTACATTAAGCTTTGTATATCGTCACCGAAATGCAAATATATTTACAAAAAATTATTGTGCTGATCCTTTTATATTTATATTGCAAAATGTTGTGGTAGTTGTCAATATATTTTGTATCCAAACAAGTTTCTTGCTTCTCATGTAATATTTTTAAAATGTTCGATTGGGCTTCTTACATTTCCTGTGTAACAGTCGTTTTCGCATAAAAGCTTTTATGTCTAACTAGTTGGGTACTTCCTTAGTCGATTATTTTGGAATCTAACGCCAAGACACGGTAGCTAAAGCACGACACAAGATAAATATATGAAGAAGATATCCGAAGTACCGACATAAAAATGTCTATCTGTGAAGTCGACAGCATGAACAATTTTCTCGATGTGTCTCAACGAGTTAAAGAAACGTCTCGATCGGCGAAATAGTCTGCACGTTGACTACAAAACGAAAAATTTTCCTGGGTTCAACCCCAGCTTCAGACTCATAAAAACATCTCGCATTTTCTCTGATGTGCATTTCGTTGTCTTTGTGTCAGTTATTGTCGGAAAGTTGCAGTGGCGAAGGCATAGTCACTGGTCACTGAACAGTGACGGCTTCAGCTGTATCCAATCCACAGGCACATCAGAGCGCCCTCCTTCCTCGGTAGTTATGTAGCACCGGCGAAGTAAAATAATTACTAAAGTGGCTACTAAGAACGAAGCTTCAAAATTTAATACGTCTTCTTGTCTTCAGAGACGCTACAACACTGCTGCAAAAACAAATAACGTGCAAAAAGCAATGTTGTAAGGTAAGGAAGATTCACCTCCTATCATTTCTCCTACTATCCTTTTCCTATAGTTCCGGCACAATTCATCGCATGTGTAGGAGTAATCTCCTGAGTGCTGGTCCAAGATAAAAATAAAAAAAATATATGAAGCATAAGGAACGGTCAAGTACCTTTCCACTCAGCATCAATTTACAAAAGTATTGGATTATGATATTAAATCTAAAGTAGAAAATAGACACTCAACATTATTCCACGAAGCCTATTACCATATGAAGCCATCAAGATGGAAATGGGCTACGTCACTGAAGATGATTTTATCGGCAAAATCAGCATTTTCATGTTGTCTCTCCAATACCCATTTAACGAACTCCCTTCGCTGTCCATGGTCAGCTGGCTTCAGTTCCTGAGTCAATTGAACTTTGTATGCATGAAGATGCAAATCTTTCGTCAAAATTCGCTGCATAGTGGATTTGGAGATACCAATTTGCTGAGCTCGGTGTCGAATTGAGGTGGATGGAGTTTGAGCGACATTTTCGATCGATCGACCTGGTCGAAGGCGCGTTGTTTTCTTTACATCACTAATAGACCCAGTTTCGGCAAATTTATCCACTAATCTCTTTACAGTTGACTCTTTTGGAGCATTATTGTGACCCTAAATTGATCACAATTTGCGAACTGTAGCCGAAAATCATTTTGGAAAAACAATTTCACAATGAGAATGCGTTGTTCATTCGTGTAGCGCTACATTTTTACTAACCTCGTACCTTCTACTAGCAAACACTAACAATTGTTCACATGTCAAACAATGACACTTCGAATGGCGGCAAATTTAAATCTTGCGTTCTTGTTGGGACACCCTTTACATGCGTAGCATCTGGATTCATCATATCCAGTTACGTTGTACACTCAAATTACTGGCTTCATATAAGAAAACTGTACACCTTTTTCATGCATTCACATTATAACGGTATTATAACAAATTTTGCACACTCTGTTCGGCGTAACATTTGCACCAATTAAATCTGTTTCATTAAAATAATGTCAATATGATGTTTTGAACTCTTCAGTAAGCAAGTTTTTTCGATCTTCTTTGCCAATTTTTGAGACGATATGAAATTCTTATTTTTGAGGCTACTGTTGCGTGCAATTCTCAGAATTGAGTCCCAAATCTATGAGCTAAAAAATGTCCCACTGTGTAATTCTGTTGAATAACATGTTTGTTTACATTTTTGCACTTCCATTGTCAATATCCGACTACAGCAAAATAGGATCATTAGGATCTTTTGAAGGTTTAACAATTTTAAAAATTTATTTCTTTATTCGCACTGTCAGATACAGCAGCAATATTTTTCTCGGTACGCACTCTTCGCATACGGATTGGTAGATGAATGTCCAATAAAGTGAAACTGATGTAAAATGGCAAAACACATTTCTCACACAGCACGAACTGTGATAATAAAATTCAATAATTTGCAGTCGTTGTTCATTTGTTAGACTTTTCATGGTGAAACGACAACTTACTGAGCATTTTTTGTTTTCCTACTTGTCAGGAATCTTTTTTCGCACAACAAAAAAAATGTACACTGAAAAACACAATAGTAAAAAGGTCACCCGGTATAAGCTCGTGCCTCAGAAATTGTAAATTATGCACCTAGAAGTAAGCAAAATGGTATAACGTAAAAAAACTGTATCTTTACAGAAGCCAGTGGAAGGGATGTTTGCTTTTCAAAATGGCAGACTTAACTTAACTCAACGATCAAAATTTGCTCTATCGGAAGCTGATTAAAACAATACAAATTAATTCTGCTTTGTATGCCAAGTTTCTGACTCGATACTGTATTAAAAACATATTTGGTTAATTTTCAATTTCAGTTGTATTTAAATACAGCTTCACTTTTTCAGTGCTAATTAAATGTTCGTATTTAAATGCGATTAAAGTGTGAAATTATGGATAGTTTTTAAACACAACCCACTTTAGCAATCGCATCATGTGGTACAGAGACATTTTAAACGTTATGAAAAAGATTCTCTTAAGCAAAGAAAAAAACATTTTCATTGTTTATATTATAATAAATGTACACTTTTATATGCGTCTATAAAAAATAAAACAAAAAAAAAAACGATTTAATTACGAAGTCAAAAATTGGCCCTGAATCATGTAACTTGCCAAATAAGCAAAGTTTTGAACAGTACTTAGCTACAATGTATTTACCCATAATATGCCACAGATGTCACTGTGAGAGAATCCGTTAAACTAAACTTTTGCACTGCTGGTGCAGATATTATTTCTAATGTAAATTATTTGAGAAACTGCAAATACTTTTAAGCGGTAACTCAAATTGCTGATAACTACTAGAAACAATATGTAGTATTGGCAATTCACTGTCACTCAGTAATAAAATAACACTGCTTGTTATAAAGCTGAAATACAATTCGTTATAGTCCCAACTTAAAACCATTAACATAAGTCGACTTTCATTCGATATATGTACATACATACATGCGAAAGCATGTACGTGGGTTGAGCATTTATTTTGTATCCTTCTTGTTAAAGATGACCATTTGTGCCATCCATGATGCAACTGTTGTTTTTAACTACTGGTTACAGCATTTATTCAAGTAACCACCGAACCAACCCAACTACTACGCATTGTATCTTGACTGACATCTTTTATGTCATTAAGTTTTTCCCGTAGTTGTGCTTTTTTTTTCTTTAATTTTTGTGAGTTATTTTTTGTCTTTTTGCTGAGTATCGTGCATATTCTTTGCATTCATTCTTTGGTTACTTTTAGCTCTTAAATATTCTGTACATAAAATATGTCAGTTGCATATGCTGATATCAAAGAAACAAAAAATGTGCCAGGCAAAGCATGTTGTACTCGTTGGTTGGTTACTTACATACATACATACATATATACATACATATATTATTTAGATAGTCAGTCGATTTGACAGACGCATGGACGAATGCCCGTTGGTAGCTTTAGGCAAAAAAAATGGCTTTTTTAAAACCACAGAAAGTAGTCGGAGCGAAAAAAAGAGACCAAAAAGCGAATACTACACCATTGCGGATGACAATGTTAGTAGTTGAAGGCTTAAGTATTAAATAAAAAATGAACGAAACGAGCAAGAAAATTGTTAAGAATCATTTACGTTTGCTTTAAGTTTAAACCAACTATCTTTTTTTGTATTTCTTTTTTTTTTTCAGTTGTAAATAAGAATTATTTACGGCATTTAATACATACAATACATAAATTATTTGATCATCGTTCTTTTTGTTCTTCCATTTGTTTGTGAAAAATTTAAACAAATTATTTTTTAAGTGGCTGCTTTATTAATATTTTGTATTTGTGGGTAAGAAGAATAAGAAGTTAAAAATAAATGAAAATTCCTTGAAATAAAATTAGTTTGCTTGCAGAACCTTAAACAAAATCTCTTCTGGCATTATTTCCAACACAGAAATAAAGAATAGCCCCACATGTTAGTTTCTTAACACAATAAAAATCTTAAAGATTGTGCTGGTATTTCTTTTACAGCCTTTTCATCTTCAAACAATAGTTATCAGAAAGAAAGTCAGCCAAACAGCACCAATTTTGTAAGAAACAAAATGAAAAGGCTTGAAGAGAGCACATAAATACACACATACATCTGTAAATATTTATATACATGTACTGTGTATGGTTGTGTGTATCTGCATTCATAAAGGTAAAACAAAGCTACAGTAAGAACAACAGTTTTAATACAAGAAATTATTGGTGAGCTCAAGTCATATTCATTCAAACTTAATGTGTTTTCCTTTCATGTATTTTTTTTTTATTATTTGGCATCTTTATATTCGGAAGGTAACAGACACATTACCAAACGAAATTCTTTAACAAATTTCATTCTTTATTGTTCTTTATTGGCAAAAAAGAGAAAGGCCAAATTAAATTTAGATATTAAATAAAAATATTAAATACACATCTATACATTAGATAGAAAATTAAAAAAAAAATTAATTCAAATTTAATAAATTACTCTTTAACAGGATTAAATTTTTTGAGTCTGAAATGAAAATGGTGGATTCGAATTTCTCTGTTTAAGAGCCTTATGCAAAACAAGTCAGAGATTATATTCGAATCTTATAAACCCTTTCACCCAGCTATATATAGGGTCTTTCATTAAGAGCATCCTATGTTTAAATTCAAATAAAGCAAAGTGTATGTTAGATATCATCGAAATTTTATATTCATTTGAATGACCTATTGATGCCTGTATGTGTTGAATATAACATCGTTCAAATGATCGGCACGGCTTCTATGGGTGAAGTGTGTCCGAAATTTAAAATTTTCCATGACTCTGGCGGATAAATCAGGCAGAATTTTACCGATGGCATAGTTTCTGTTGGCTTTGGGGACCGCTCGCTATGCTCGTGTATGCTTATTCGCATACACCTGTGACTTCAGAAAAACCCACAAGAAAAAGTCTATCGGGATCAAATCGGACGATCTCGGTAGCAAGTTCACATTACCTCCACGGGAGAGGACCATGCCCTCAAATCGGTCATCCAATGTAGCATGCAGCACCGTCCAGTTAAAACCACATGTCGTTGGTGTTTAGATCATCCAATTCAAGCCAAAAGAAGTTGGTACTCATCGACATATATCGCTCGCCGTTGACAGTGATGGCGTTGCCAACTTTGTTCTCAAAGATGACACCGCCAGCCCAAAATCCACACAAAACAGTGACTTGTTCGGAATGCACTGGAAGCTCATTGGATCTCATGTAGATTGGTATCATCCCAAAGTCGACAATTTAGTTTGGTCACGTACCCATTCATACAGATATGTTCCTCATCGCTGAAGATGATTTTTCTATAAAAATAAGGGTCAGTTGCCAACCGCTTCAATTTTATTATTTGCACATGTTGTTGAATACTGTATTCGTCCATTGGGGATTTGGAAAACCAGATTGAACAAAAGACAACTAATTTGACACATTTGGTTAAACAAGATGGCCGTTATAAACTGTCAAAGTTAAGAAGTCCCTGTTGGAAGACCCTGTACTATACAGGGTAGGCGAAAAATAATCACCCGGGACATAAGTAATCACCCGATGTTCTTTTGCAGTAATTTTTTTTCAAGATAAATTTTGGCACTGCTTATGATATGGGCTAAGTGACCGCCGCCAGAGTTGATGACCATACATGCAGATCCAAAGGTTTTTATTAAATGAAATTACAGCAAAAAGACATCGGATAATTACTTATGCCCCGGGTGATCATTTTTGGCCCACCGTGTACAATATGTATTAAAAACTTTTATTGTATTGAAAAGTAATCTTTTCGAAACCTAAAACATTTTGTGGTATAAATGTGGAAAACGAATTTGGCCCGTCCTAATTATTAGTATCTTTACTGTTTTGGATGTTTCTAACGGTTTGATATCGTAACCGATTTCTGCATTCTTAAGGCTGTTGGGTTTATTCATTTTGCGTTTAATTCGAAGTGCTTTTATCAGTTTAGCAATCCATAAATATCATCGTAGTAATTATTTACTGTTGAGTAAATATAGTATTTCCGAAGTACTTTCTTAATTTTTGTATTGCTTTTCCAAGCAACAACTTAAATTGGTTTTGAGTAAAACTTTAATTATCGTATAAAACAATAAAATAGTACAATTTAAAGCGTTATGCTAGACATATATTGAAATATACTTCTCCAAACATATATCACTCGTCTCCCAAAAATGGTATTCCTTATGTACACAATTATAGCCCTCCTTTGCTGAGTTCTCTACTGAGATGTGGTATAGAGCTAATTTAAACGCGATTTAAGAAACTGAAGAAAACCATATTTGTGTTTGCGACAGTATTAGCTCCATTCGTTTATTTGTGCAATATTAAAAAAATACTAAAAATTATTTAACAGATGCTTGTAAAATTAATATTCCTTTTAGAATTTTTTGAAAAGATTCAATTGTGTAATTTTCTGCTCATAAATGTTGCGAATGAACTGAAATTACTCGTTTTTTATTTTTTTCCTTAAACTTCCTTGAAGTATACTTTATTAAATCGGTTTTGGAAGTTCATGCGTTCCAAATGTCCAGCTGCGAAAATCTGCCTAATCAACATTATCCTCTTTCCGAAAGGGATACAAATGAAGAACTTGTTTAAGTGATAGCGAATGAGCGGTCCCTTCGAAGACCAAACAGACAATAAATTTTTCTGTCAATAATAACTGTGTGTTCACACGGTTGTGTTCACGGTATGGCAAACGTTGCCAAATCCCACTTTTAACATTGTATCTAAATATTTATGGGCAGCATTGCCAACAGAAATATATGTATCAGCCAATGGAGTTATTGTTCGGTGCACTAAATGAAGCACATGCGACAATAACAAATGACTGTAAATTGTGTGTCAATGGAAATGAAGGGTGTTCTCACGATTGTCAGAATTGTGACAATATTATTGGCATACAATGCACCACCAATGCATTTTGTGACGATGTTGCCACACAAAAATTGTGTGTTCACACGGTTGTTGCACATTTTGTAACAATTTTTCTGTCAATATTGTAGTAAATGACATTCGTGTGTACATACCTTTATTGAAAACTTGCACTCTTAAAATTAACTGCGAAAAGTTCAACTTTATTTAATGGAAACTAGAAGACAAAGACATAAGAAAATATGAATTGGAAGTTTATTTGTTGTTTTTTTAAGAAATCTTTCGCTATATTCGCTATAAATTCAATCGTTTTTCACTTTTAATAATAAAAAAATTTAATTTGTTTTGTAGCAGCATCTGTGAATTACATTTTCCATCTAATTAAATTCTTTATATATTTTTTTTAACCGACAATTTTAAAGAATGAGATAAGATTTTTCCTCTTTTTTAACTAAAATTTTATAATACTTTGTATTCTTTTGACCGACAAATAGTTACTAATTTAAGGCTCAAAATTTAAACGTAACTTACATCCAGAAAAGTAAAGTTTCTCATTCTCATTTTTGTATTTCTCTGTTTTTTCTCAATTTACTCAACATACAAACAGGATAACAACAATTAAGACGGACGAACGCACGATAGGAGTTCTTTATTTACATTAAAACAGTTCCTTAAAAATTCTCATAAATCTTATCTTAATTTTTCATTTAGAAACATATGCAGCAACAAAAATTTAAAAAGAGAGAGAGGGAGCACAATTATAGTGTATCATCAGCGTTACCAACTCGGTGCTTTTTAAAATTTTCTAAGCGAAGAATTGTTGAGTCGGTACTCGCTGCTTTTATTTTTAATTTTTATCGCTTCTCTTTATATTCGGCGCACCAAGTGTACTTTTTTCAGAAATCCAAAAATTTTAATAGGTGATATTGCTAAACCAGCTGAAAAAGTTGTGTTTCTTTTGGGTATATATTTGAAGAATCTTGTATGCTTACTAAGATTGGCGGTAGAAGAAAAATAGAGGTACGAAAAAACTGTTACCAATTTACAATAAAATTAATTGAAGAGATACGGTTGCCCAATTTGAAAATTTTACGAAAATAAATATTATAAAAGTTAGAAATGTTTTATCTAATTTTAGAAATAATTTTAAGCCATTAGCTACACAATTTGAGTCCAATACCGAAATTTCCATGTAGTATGGATGGAAAATGGATGGGCCTTGTGCCTAATTTAATTATTATATTAAATGTTTTTTTTTTATGAAAAGAATATTATAAAATAATTTTCTTATAAATATCCAATAAAACTAAATATTTTAAATTTAGTGCGTTTATCACAAAAATAATCGAGAATATTCGTGCGTTTCAAAATTTAAAGGTTGACAACGCTGTAGATAAAACGCAGAAGGAAAATTAGTAACCAGGTAGCTGAGAGATAATAATACAGCAGATGGAATTATTGAAAATATATCCTGTTGTGTAATTTTTTAAACAGAAAAGTAAAAAATTTCATTAAAAAAATTTGTGAAACTGTATAAAAAATTATGAGCACAAATATAAATTAGTACTAAAGACCCTTCCACACTGCAATACTGAATGAAACAAGTTGTTTTCAAAATATCCAACACAGAATATGAGAATATGAAGAAGCGTGCTCAAGATGTGTATTAAAGAGCAATTTCATATTCCATAATAATCCTCACAATTTTTGTACAATTTCCTAAATTTCTGTGTTCAATTCCAAAGGTCGAAGATAAAAATTGATGAATAACCAAATATATTGATGTGTATCTAATCCTACAATTTATTTGAAGTGTGGCAGTACGTTTTAAAATTTTCTTTTATCACAACTTACGGCGGCAAATAGGTTAAAAAAATTTTCTTTATATAAATGATTTGCTGTTTAGAATAAAAAATAGAATCGGATAATTTTTTAGAGGACAAAAATTAACAAAAAAATACTTTCTTTTTCTCTTTCTCTTTTAGTATTTTATTTTGTAAAACTGACAATGGGACGTCTTTATTCCTTGTAATGTGTATGAATATAAAATCTTTGAGTTAAATAATATACTTGAAAAAATAACGCATCCTTATATATTGCAAAAATTTTATACTGCAATTAAACTATTAATTCTCAGCTAGTGAAAGTTATAGTGAAATGTATAACCTATGTATATGGAAGTATAAAGAATTACTTTACGTTGCAGTTTTAAAATTTTTGTCATGTACTGCTTGTCAGAAGTCACGTGGATTAATAGCTGTGGCTACACGCAAGAAATTTAAAAACAATTTTATTTTCAAAATGTCGCCGTCAAAAAAAACAGCTGAAATTATTTATAATAAAAGAAACATTAAACACAAAAATTATCATGGCATAACAATCGATAAGTAAAACTACAGAAATTAATATCACCTGTTTTCTAGCCCACAATTTGAAGCAATACTTGCCAAGAGAATTTGAAAACACATTCGTATCAAATTTTGAAAATATGAATGTATTAGTAACATAGTGTGAGAGTATTAAAATTTTAAAGGCAAAAATTTTTCGCATAACCCCCAAGTTAGGAACGGAAAATTCTGCTATGTGATCAAACACTTCTAGAAATACTTTCCTAGCGAATTAGTTTTATAGACTGTTTCATTTCATTGATTGGTTTTGCTATTATTAAACGTTAATGTGCGGTATTTATGAAGTATTTATGAAAATTCAGTACGAAATAATTGCATTATATTGATATCTTATTATAAGATGTAGAGAAAAATTTTATTGCATGCGATATTTTTTTTTTAATGCTCCATATAATTATCTTTACACACATTAAATTGTATACATTTGTAAATGTTTCAAACTTTTTTTTTTCTATGTAAATTCTAAGCCAAATAATGGTACGAACTTAAAAAGAGAAAAAAAAAACAGAAATATTTTAAAAATGAGTTTAATCTGACAATTATTTTAGCTGACACAAATTATTTAGCCTTTCATTTTATGACATTTTTTTAATGGATTCATTAATAAACATTTTCATAGTAAAGATAATGTGACAAGCAACATCAGCAAAAATGCTAAATTTATGAAGCATAAAATATGTACATATGTACATATGTACATATGTATGTGCGAGTATAAAAAATAATTGTTATTACAACTGCACAACAAAAAAAAAACTAATTCCAAAATAAAGGCCATTTGGAAAATAATTATAGACAAGGCCCTTAAATCATTTATATACGAAAAGGGTCTTCCAACTTTGACAGTTGATAATGGCCATCTTGTTGAATTAGTTGTCATTTATTCAGTCTGTTTTGCCAAATTACCATGGACAGATATAGCATTTTTAACCTTTTTTATTATTCGAACAATCTATTTAATTAAGCTTTAAGGTTTTTTATTTCTTATTTTTATATAAAAAAATAATAATATAGAGATTATATAAAAATAAGAAATAAAAAAGCTTAAAGTTTAATTAAATAGATTGTTCGAATAATAAAATTGTTTAATTGTTTATCTGTTCGAACGGCACGGTTGTCCCATTTTACGGTCGCCATAATCGTCCTACCGAGAGGACTATTCGCAATGTGGGGGATAAATGTTGAGTGCACTTATTCCATAAATGATCAATCAACACCCGTTCATTGATCCAGAAACTGAAGGTAAAAGACCATAGACAACGACGGTATGATCATCTCACTTTAAGGCGATTTGGACTAACCACCGAGATCGTGCGATTTGACACCGATAGAGTTTTTCGTGTGGGATTTTCTTAAGTCACAGGTGTATGCGAATAAGCCACAAACCCCAGCGGTGCCCAAAGCCAACATTGTTCATGCCATCGGTCACATGCAGACTGACTTATGCGCCATAGTCATGGAAAAATGAACAAATCGAATGGGCTCCACCCAAAGAAGACATGGCTTCCAATTAGACAATGTTATACTCTACACATAATGGTATCAACGGGTTCTTCAAACGAATAAAAAATGTTGATGAGAAGTCCTTATTGAAAGACCCTTTATATATAAATATTTATATGTATAATATATATGACTTGTATACATTTATATAAAATAAAATTCTTTCTTACTCTTTCATCTTTTTGAACTTTTTTATTTATCTATTTAACGTGAGTAAAAATTAATTACAATTATTAATTTGTGTTTGTTGCGTGGCTTAGACCCCCTATGTACACTATATGATGCTAATGTCAACTCATCAGAAGACGACATTCAACCAAATACCTGGAAGAGCTAAAAAAATCGCGCATGTTTATATAACAACTCAATTGAAATCTTTGAGAATTATTAAAATACAAGCAGAAAAAACACTAAGTAAAAATTATAAATAAATAAATCGTTAAGAAAACTTAAGTTGATTTAAATCGAATAAAAAATTTCTGTCACACAGTCACAAAATTTTAATAATATTTGATCTCAAGGTGACCCCGCATATAAAGCAATCTGTGAGACCCCACGACCAAGATTATATTAGCAAAACTACACATTTTTATCTAGAGGTTTAATCAAAAATCAGCTCGGCTAATAAATACCTAATCATCTATCACTGAAGAGCAATCATGCTGATTTTCTACTCCATAGGGAGTACGAATTAATTTATGAAAAAAAGGTTCCATTTTAAATTTATAAAAAACGTATTAACTCCTCCCAAATGATTTGTTAACGTCTTATTAAAATGTTAATTACGTAAATATTCCATTTGAATTACGTGTTGTAAAATTCATAAAATCTCTAATTAGGGCCCTAGAAAAGGTATTGTTTAGTATTTTGTATTTTTTTAATTATCATTTTATTTAATTAAGTTTTTGTCTAAGCTAATTAATAACCAGATTATATTAATTGTTTTGTTATATTTCGCAGATTATATCTCTTATTTTGTTGCAAGTTGTTGCTGACCTACATTTGAATCTCGTCAGCAGTTACATTTGGAAATTAAAACAGATCATATTTTTTTCTGTTCATAAAATGAAAATAGTTGAAAAATATAATAAAAAAATACAATATCACTTTTGTTGCTGCTGTGCTGCTGGTGATGTCCGTTTAGGTCACTCTACTTTGCGCAATAAAAGGATGTTGTGTACATTGTGATGTTGGTTAATCAAAAAGTTATTTTACAACTGCATATATTTTTATATTTACAAACAATAACACATATTAATTTTCTAATAATCTAAAAAGCAACTCGGAACAATAACTCCAGGAAACATTTGTCAATAGCGCTTTATAAAAATTAATATAAATAATAAAATACAGCACTTTGAAATACTGTGGAACGAATTTTGTTTGATAAGTAATTAAAAAATTTATCAAAAATAACATGTTTATTTCAGTTAGAAACCGATGATCCAGTTAACACGCCTTTACAAATTGAAAGTGTAAAATAAAGAGCTGCAGTAAATATAAAAATAAAACACGCAGTAGTTCCCAGCAGTGTGTTTTATTTCAATCTTTACAATAAATCGAGCACTTCATAGAAAATTTTTAAACAAACGGAACACTGCATAGCACTACGCCCAGACGTTACATTTTTGCTTTAATATTTTATGCATATGCAGCTCTCAAAAATTCATGTGAATTGAAAGCTGTGACGTACACTGCTCGCAAGTTTTGAGCAAATTTCAGTTCATTTATCAAGATGTCTCCGCTATTCATAAGTAAGTTATCAGCCATTTTCTTGCCCATAATTTGAAACAACACTTTCCCAGAGAATTTGAAAGCAAATTCTGCTCAAATTGCAAAAGTATGAGTGTATTAGTAAAAAAGTGAGAGAGTTTAAAAATCGTTTAAAGTAGTACTGACTTTAGACTAGGAAACATTTGGAAGGGAAATATTTAGTTTGTACACAAGATACCATATGTAAAATTTTCTTTTAAATTAATTATATTAATATATAATATATTTAAATTTTCTTTTACAATACTAATAAACTATAATTATTTTTACTTTTTATATTAATATAAAAATAAATCTTTAATAAATATTTTTAATAATTTAAATAAAATGATTTATTAAATAAATAAATTTTAATTAATCAATTTATATTGATTTGCACAAATTTCTTTACAATGTAAATGAAATACTTGCTATAAGTTTTAAATTGTCTAAATGCACTTTCCAGTGCATTTACTTTGTTACAACTTATTTTATTTTAAAATAATAAAAGCGACGGGCGATATGTACACATTTTAGAACTTTTGTCAAATTATCGTATCGTTTTTGTGTTGTCGTTGCTTACAAAAGTAACAATAACAATGGAACAATATTACCAATAATAATGAAATACGTCATATTAGAGCGTGTATGGAGCACTTTTTTTTGAGCCTTCGAGTTTGGCACTAAGTTCGGAATAAAAATTAAAATTAAAAAAATTTAATTTAACCGACGTAGAAAATGAACGAAAAAGTAAAAAATAATCACAATAGAGTTTACGTAAGCAATTTTTGCCGGGTATTACTTCTCTTTAGAAAAAGAAGCAGTTGTTGAAAATATTTCCGTTTGTTTTCTGTTTATCCTACGTTCTTATAACGTTTATAACAACTTTTAACCTTTAAAAAGTGGACAGCAAAATTATTTTGCCACACAAACTATAATTTTTATTATTAATTAGCTCTCAAATCTCATATTTTAATAATAAAAAAAAAGAACATTAAACAACTTTGGCTTGACTGGTTTCCATTCTAGAGGATTTCTAAAGCCGATGTTACAGACTAAAGTTTTCTGTAAAAATATTTTCTTCTGTAAATATATATGTATCTAATCGACAAATAAAAAAAGGAAAATCTGCGCAAAGCCAAGAGTCGTTTTTTTTTGCAAATTATTTCACCTTATTTTAGAACTATTTCACGAAGAGTTATTTCATTGGTCTTATTTCGAAGTAAATCTTAGTAAGGGCTTTACAAATTCTTTATTGCTAACGTTTGCCATAATATGTCACATTAAAAGAAATAAATAAAATAAAGTAAATCATGTTTTAGGCTTAATACTTTTTTGCGTTTCCATTCAACTAAATTTTTTGTTTTCTTTTTAAATGGATTTAAAAAAGCGAAAACCGGATTTAACACTGTTTTTATTTTTTGCTTAATAATGACACACATTTCTTTATAGGGAATACAAGAGCACAAGATTACAGAGGATAAGTTATAAGCGGCCAGTGGCAGACAGTATTATATTTTCATCATTAAATTGTTATAATTGTTTATTTCGCTAGTTAGCTTTAGTGGACAATGAATAAATCAAGTTTTAGCACGCAATGCATGTATACTATACATGTTGTATATCCCACATATTCTTATGTATCGGGTTATCCATTTAGTGGTTTTAAAATCGCCGGCTTGGCAAGGCTGTCAGCTGTTAAATATCTGTCACCTGAAGTGCCACTTATTTAGTGAAATGTTTCCCATTTACGTATGTGGTGTTTAACAACCGAAGAATGCGTAAAAATATAGTGGTTTCTACCATAATCGCAATGTGCAAACTAAAGAAAATATCGATTTTTTTTAGTGAAAGTGTGGCGGAACAGTTATCATCAATTCAGGGCGTTATGGGCGTTTTTTGTCCAGCAATTGAAGATTATAAACTACACGTTATGTGGTTTCAACAAGACGGTGCCATGAGTCACATAACACAACGGATTTTGGCTGTACTGCAGGAGAACGCCTAATTTCACGTTTTACCGACGCCAATTGGCCACCAAGATCATGCGATTCGACACCGTTAGAGTTCTTTTGTGGGGTTACGCTAAAAACAGTGTTTATGCCGAAAATTCCCTAACGTTGGAGTATTTGAAAACCAGTTATCACCGCGATAGGTCCCGAAATGAGCGAAAAATTGGACGATAATTACCCCAAAAGGATTGACTGCTACAACGAATCTAGAAGCGGTCATTTAAATGCCATTGTATTTCGTACATATTGATCCAAGCATGGTCGAAGCATTTTAATGAAATAAAAATTTCATATAAATTATAGCTTTATGAGTGCCTTATTTAACTTTACTTTTAAAACCGAAAAATGGATAACCCGTTACATATATGTATATACATGCATACTACATATACATATGTATGAATACATTTTTTTTTGTCCATATACATACTTATACATTTATTTAATTTTTGGAGCTAAACTTCCGGCCAGCATTTGATATACATAAGTGTGTTAGTGTGTGCGTTCGTGTTAATATGCAAGAGAGAGCGTGAGTTAGATTTTTTTCGTAAAGTCTTGAATAAAGAATCAATTATAATGATTGAAATACAAAGAAAAAAAAAATATTGGTTAAACGTTGAGGCGTATTGCATTCGGTAACAATAAAAAAAGAAAGTATGTTTTAATAACTTTTTGTTATTTAAATGTTTAACGATTGGTTTTATAGGATTTTTATAATATATAATTTCTTTATGTACATAAATATATATGTATATAAAAAGTAATACCCGATTAAGAACATAATAGAATACAAATGCAAGTCTCTACATGGGTGGTATAAATATTGAAGAATCAGAAGCTCTTGATGTTCTTCGCATGAAATTCAGTGTGATATTCGATCATTTGTCCTACAGTAAACCTATTCCCACAATGAAGCCCCTGATATCTATACCACGATCCGCAATATCCATAGCTCCACCAGGTCTAAATCACAAAAGAATGGCATTCCAATGGAAATAGGATATTCCAGTGGAGAGTTAAAAGTTTTGACCACATTTCGGCGGAAGTTTTGTGGCTAATTGTGAAAAGACAGGTTGAAACAAATTTGATGAGCTATAACGATTCGAAAAGAAGTTACATAGAAGTTGCTGGAAAGTGTACCATATGATATGGAAAATGTTTTCATCTTATTCAATACCAAATTCAGCAGTTACAAACATGTACATCTTGTGATCACCACTGTACATATCCAGGAGAAAAAGTGAATGTCTTCACTATGAATTGGTATTTTTATGTCGTCTTAATAATTTTTTTTAGCTGAACTCTTTTCAAATGACATCTTAAATTTTAACAACATTATCATTTTTGAACTCATTTCAAACATATTCAACTCAGCACATAAGCAACTCCGAAGTTACAAACGTACTGCTGGGTACATGCGTACCTGTCCCAGCCAAAAATATAGAAATTTAGAAGCACAGAAGAACAGCTGTCGGAAGCAATGCATAGAATGCCTGGGAAAAAATGTTTACAAAAATGCTGCCCAAATACACTAAAGTAAGTGAATACTCTGGTTATAGCAGTATAAGTGCTAACAAAAACTCACAACAATAACGTTCTTCTGTTTGGATATAGAAAGTAATGCCCCGGTAGTCTAGTGAGTAGTATGTTAGTTTACCAGTGGGGGGTTCCAGGTTTGATTCCTAGCAGAGACTCTGGTCTGTATCACTACAACCCGTAAAATTTTTTTCACAATAGGACCACAATAAATTGGAAACAAGTGGGCTGGGGCCTTTCTTTACCTTTACATTCAGCAACCTGACGACCTAACCTAAAACAAATAATGCTTTTAAGCGGCTCATCGCGAGCATTATAAAAGCACAAATGTAAATGTTTTAGAAAAGTTCTCCCTTAAAAAGTTACATCCAGGCCAGCACTAATTTTTGCTGGCATATTGTATATTAAAGTTATAAAAACTCAACAAATCGTAATAATATTTTTTTAAAAGTTCATGTTCATACTCAATATGTGTTATTCAGTGCTCTCTGTTGGCAAACGGACAATTTTCATTAAGAAGATAAAGGTGATCAAAGCCGACAGTATTCTCTAGCAAAAGACATGCCATTATACTAAAAATAATTGTGCGGCAATTTAAGTTTTTATTTAACATCAGCATGATATTTTTTTTTTATTTTTAGAAAAGTTGCTGTGGGCATTATTGAAAGCATAATTTAATTCGAGCACGCATTGGCGATGAAAAACGTAAATAATTTGAAGAGAAATGTTTAATTAGTTCTGATATATACTTCTTAAGAACTGCCGCCACAGTCAAACCAGGCGAGATTTGAGAACTTTTTTTATTTTTCTTTAAACATTGTTGCATCATTAATTGTAACATTTTGAAAGAAATTGCCGCGTTTATTAAGAATTTATAAAAAAAAAATTTAAATCTTTTGCTGCAGTCTCATTTTAGCCCTTAAATCGTATCGATTTTTCTACGTTCTTTGTTGGTAACGTGACTTTTGACCGGTTATGGATATCAATGCAATTTAGGCATTACCGTCCAGCATATAGTAACTTCTTCAGCAACAAGCGGGCGGATGAACTGACCAAGGCTGGGTCCGCTATGGACATATCGGACGCGATTCTGGTCGCATTGTCGTTTAGTACTATAAGGATCTCGATCATGGAGAACTATTTTCGGAAGGCGGTGCAGAGGTGGAACGGGTTGAAGACATGTGGGCTCTGAAGACAACTGTAGCCACAATTCGGCGATAAACGCACGTAGTAGATCGTAAATAGGAACCTAAGGAGCATCTCACGGCTGATCGCGGTATTGACGATCTACTGGGCTATCGGCAGACATGCCGGTAGGCTGGGTCTCTCTCACAATACATCTTGTCGCAGACGTCGGAAACACGTGGACGGTTTTCCACTTGATTTGCGAGTAGCCGGCGTTGCACGTGATGCGGCACCGATTTTTGGGCAAACGTGTACTAGAAGACCTCTCAGAGAATATGGGTGTAGGTGACCTTGTGCGATATTTCAACGCAAAGGGGTGGATTTAGTGCATCTCTCTGATGAATGCAGCGAGGGATCTCTCACATAGGTTAGGTCTCGGATGAGTAAGTGGTATCTGCGGAACGGAATCTCGCTTATACGCCAGTGCCTGAAGTCAGGCGCGTAAATCCACCAACCAAGTGGCCATCACAGTATAAGAACTAATTTCAAAATGTTTGCACTCAAACAATTAAAGATCTAAGGAAGTACTTGTATGTTGGACCGAGTATATTTGAACCAGCGCATAGAGCTGTCAGTTTGAAGTTGTATAGGTATGTACACACGATTGTCATATATTACAAAATTGGCAGAAATATTGTAATAAAATGTTTAACAACCGTGAGAACTTACAATTTTTGTGTAGCAACAATATTACAAAAATCACTGTCATTACATTGTATGACAATAATATTGTCAGACATCTGACAATCGTGAGAACACTCGCAATTTCTATTAACAATTAATTGCCAGATATTGTACGGTCATTTGTTATTGTCACATGTGCTTAATTTAGTGCACTGTACAATAACACCATTGTTAACATTGACAATAGTCTCATAACCGTGTGAACTGACAATTCTTATTGGCAGACAATGAAATTGTAAGGTTTTCTTACAATAGTCTGAACTAAGAAATTACCAGATGGTAAGAATTTTTCATTGTGATTGAATTGTCACCATATTTTCACATCGTACAATATTGTAAAATCTTACAATCGTGTGTACATAGTTTAACACAGTTAATACCTTGAGCTCTGACTAGTGATCTGTCACAATGGTCGCCGGTGCACCCTGTTTTTGCTCAATCTCAGACTTCAATCTCACCCCGTGATAGTCATTGCGTAGCAGGTTTCTGGGAATGCAAACCATAAATTTTTACAAACAGTAATCTGTGATTTCCAGACCACACATGGTGTGTACAGGTACTATACAAAGCTACGCTGCTATACACGACGGGATTAGTTCCGAAAATATGCACTCAGTTTTAAGTGTACGTTGTGATGTTGAGTTCACTTAACTAGTTACAACTATTTGCACTTTCTTGTCCTCTTTTAAATTGTACAACACTGTCACGAATGACTTTATAGAGGAACAATAAAGTGCAAATGATTTAAATGGATTAGACGAAATAGATCAAGAAATTCGAAGCAATTTTGGTTGAGAAGAGAATTCATATTGACCCGCAGCAGAACATAAGGGCTAATATGTATTTATTGCCCGCAACTTACAAACACATTACAAAAATGTTATGTCTTAAAGCTGTGCTATACAAACCGTATACTGGTGATGATTATTATGATTTTGAAGAAAAAACAAAAAAAAAAGAGAAAAGTTTCAAAGCTGAACAAAAGTTCTTTTGTCGCTTAGCAATACAATAGAACATCATAACTTTTTTCTAATATCAAAAGTTATTATAAAAGTTTCAATAATACGCTACACAAAAATTATATATATTTAAAATTACTTACTATTCATTGTATTTTGTGAGAGGTTAAGCCGACATTTGTACAAACCTAAAAATATTAAAAGAATGAAATGGTAAATTAATAAATTATATACATTAAAATTACAAAATTTATAAAATAATATTGTTTTAGAGATATTGTGAATTAATTTTAAAAAATATTTAAAATACATATGATTCTAATTGTGCTTTTTCCCTTATAAACTATATGTGAAATTTATTATTACATACTTTATGATATTCTCATACAGTATGAAAAATATCATAAAGCATTTTATTACAAAAGTAACTCAAAAATTGAGGAGGAAAGCATATAGTACTATTTCGCTAACGCTTACTTAGCTCATCAGTGGATTTTCCCAACGTCTGAATATAAACCCAAGATCTATATGTTTAAAATTCAATTAATCAAACGAGAATTGTTTGAATATTAAACATACAAACCAAAAAATCTATAAACAAAAACATAACAATCCATGAGTTTACTTTTATAACATACTCACATTTTTATTTTTATTTTTATTTTTTTATTCTCATCTACACTAGGCTTGCCATCGGCCAGCATAACTAATGTATTTTGAATCAAATGAAAAAATTAAAAAATTAAACAAACAAAAGAATATTAAAATTCAATACCGTGCACATGTAGTATTTTATATAATAAATTTCACATATAGTTTATAAGGGAAAAAGCACAATTAGAATCATATGTATAAATAAATATTCCCAAAATAAATTCAGTTAATATAAAATATTTAAAATTTTAATTTTTTAACTCCATCCAAAATAATTTGGTATTTATGACAGATTTATCACTAATACCATAAAGGCTACGAAGAAACGACGTTGTGCAAATAATCCAAAGCGTTTTTTTTTTGTGGTGATTATATCCTTGCACAGTATCGTAAACCTATACTGGACTTGCTGAAGACGGCATTTTTCTAATACGGCGAAACCTCTCCTAACGGATACCTTCTATAGCCGAACACTTCCCATAACCGTCAAACTTTGTAGAACCGAGATTTTCATCAGTTCTTCAGTACAATATGTATTCTCATAAGCGGACGTGGACACTAAATTTTAAGACATTGTGCGCAAAAAGCCTCTCTTAAGCGGACAGAATCGTTAATTTTAATTAATTCGCATTGATTGAAACTCACCAACACTAGTAGTAATTCTTAATTTTTCAACTCTGACTCATATTTGTGTTAATGCCAAATGTTCATACTCATGTGGTCAGGATTGCTTAAAAATTGCTGTTTATTTGAAAAAATTGTTTGCTTAGCTCGTTGTCAGCTTGAGAGTCGCAAAAAAAAAATATATTTTATCAATTAACCCCAGAACCATAATGTACGTAAATTTTACGTACAGTTTTTTTTTCACATGTATATAAAAGAAGTGATCGGCATTCTAACGCCAATTCATTAAAGCTATGCTCTCATCAATTGTGTTTTATAGGAATTCACAGTAGAGAATGCACTTAGAGACTGTACGTAAAACTTACGTATCGTTGGTAATAAAGGTTAAATTCTTGCACGTAATTTTTTCGCAACGTTAGTACACTACGAAAGAACAAGGCTGACATAACTCTCGATGTACTTGGTTTGCAGTACTGTGGATCATCGCGCTGTGTTTATGATGAAAACATGACGTTGGTCTCTTTTATGCCGATGAAAAATAAAAACGTGTTATTGCTGTCATCAATGCACTATGAGGGATTATTTAGAGAAAAATGTACATATTTGCAAATTATTTTACTTTTTATAAGAAAGTAATTTCAATATATATTTTTAATGAATTAAAAAAAAAACAATTGAAATGAAATCCTGCCGACGATTTGTCATTTATTGAAATTTATCAAACGAAATGTATATAACGTACAATTTACGTATCGTTGGTATTAACGTATTATAAAATATCGTTATGGTTCTAGGGTTAAAGAAAAAATGGAAATTTTATGTACTTGATTTCTTAAATAGTTGAGATGAAGCATTAAACGAAATTGTCGGCTTTAAATATTTTACTAGAAACGAATTCGTCGCATTTAAAAACATTTAAAATGATTTTGAAACTCAAAGACTCAAATTTAACCGATCCAAGTTAAAGCAATTTATTCTGAATGAATTTTTTCAACCACAAATCACTAGTCTAGCATTATAATATAAAGAAAATATTTAAAATAATAAATGTGTACGCCTTATAAACGGACACCTCTCATAACCGGACAAAAATAATGCGACAGTGCGGTTATGAGGGTTTCACTGTACTTTAAAATGCAAATTTCGTATTGACTGTGTAAATAAATTTTATAAAAATATTTTTTTTTATGTGAAGAGAAACATTTTGGATACTATTTGAAACATGTATAAAATTAGATCAAATATGAAGTTGTTTTCTAAATATTTCCGGACAATCTTAATATATTGAAAAGTTTCCTATTAACCTTTGCACTACCAAACCTCTTCATATTCATATTTACGCGAAACCCACGCTGGTGGGATATTGCACATATTTTACAAAAAAATTTTGCATTTACACCAGCATTTCATGTTTTTTTCGTTTAAATGTTTTAAAATTTTCCTTTAAAAATAAGAAAATTACAATAACACCATTGTTAACATTGACAATAGTCTCATAACCGTGTGAACTGACAATTCTTATTGGCAGACAATGAAATTGTAAGGTTTTCTTACAATAGTCTGAACTAAGAAATTACCAGATGGTAAGAATTTTTCATTGTGATTGAATTGTCACCATATTTTCACATCGTACAATATTGTAAAATCTTACAATCGTGTGTACATAGTTTAACACAGTTAATACCTTGAGCTCTGACTAGTGATCTGTCACAATGGTCGCCGGTGCACCCTGTTTTTGCTCAATCTCAGACTTCAATCTCACCCCGTGATAGTCATTGCGTAGCAGGTTTCTGGGAATGCAAACCATAAATTTTTACAAACAGTAATCTGTGATTTCCAGACCACACATGGTGTGTACAGGTACTATACAAAGCTACGCTGCTATACACGACGGGATTAGTTCCGAAAATATGCACTCAGTTTTAAGTGTACGTTGTGATGTTGAGTTCACTTAACTAGTTACAACTATTTGCACTTTCTTGTCCTCTTTTAAATTGTACAACACTGTCACGAATGACTTTATAGAGGAACAATAAAGTGCAAATGATTTAAATGGATTAGACGAAATAGATCAAGAAATTCGAAGCAATTTTGGTTGAGAAGAGAATTCATATTGACCCGCAGCAGAACATAAGGGCTAATATGTATTTATTGCCCGCAACTTACAAACACATTACAAAAATGTTATGTCTTAAAGCTGTGCTATACAAACCGTATACTGGTGATGATTATTATGATTTTGAAGAAAAAACAAAAAAAAAAGAGAAAAGTTTCAAAGCTGAACAAAAGTTCTTTTGTCGCTTAGCAATACAATAGAACATCATAACTTTTTTCTAATATCAAAAGTTATTATAAAAGTTTCAATAATACGCTACACAAAAATTATATATATTTAAAATTACTTACTATTCATTGTATTTTGTGAGAGGTTAAGCCGACATTTGTACAAACCTAAAAATATTAAAAGAATGAAATGGTAAATTAATAAATTATATACATTAAAATTACAAAATTTATAAAATAATATTGTTTTAGAGATATTGTGAATTAATTTTAAAAAATATTTAAAATACATATGATTCTAATTGTGCTTTTTCCCTTATAAACTATATGTGAAATTTATTATTACATACTTTATGATATTCTCATACAGTATGAAAAATATCATAAAGCATTTTATTACAAAAGTAACTCAAAAATTGAGGAGGAAAGCATATAGTACTATTTCGCTAACGCTTACTTAGCTCATCAGTGGATTTTCCCAACGTCTGAATATAAACCCAAGATCTATATGTTTAAAATTCAATTAATCAAACGAGAATTGTTTGAATATTAAACATACAAACCAAAAAATCTATAAACAAAAACATAACAATCCATGAGTTTACTTTTATAACATACTCACATTTTTATTTTTATTTTTATTTTTTTATTCTCATCTACACTAGGCTTGCCATCGGCCAGCATAACTAATGTATTTTGAATCAAATGAAAAAATTAAAAAATTAAACAAACAAAAGAATATTAAAATTCAATACCGTGCACATGTAGTATTTTATATAATAAATTTCACATATAGTTTATAAGGGAAAAAGCACAATTAGAATCATATGTATAAATAAATATTCCCAAAATAAATTCAGTTAATATAAAATATTTAAAATTTTAATTTTTTAACTCCATCCAAAATAATTTGGTATTTATGACAGATTTATCACTAATACCATAAAGGCTACGAAGAAACGACGTTGTGCAAATAATCCAAAGCGTTTTTTTTTTGTGGTGATTATATCCTTGCACAGTATCGTAAACCTATACTGGACTTGCTGAAGACGGCATTTTTCTAATACGGCGAAACCTCTCCTAACGGATACCTTCTATAGCCGAACACTTCCCATAACCGTCAAACTTTGTAGAACCGAGATTTTCATCAGTTCTTCAGTACAATATGTATTCTCATAAGCGGACGTGGACACTAAATTTTAAGACATTGTGCGCAAAAAGCCTCTCTTAAGCGGACAGAATCGTTAATTTTAATTAATTCGCATTGATTGAAACTCACCAACACTAGTAGTAATTCTTAATTTTTCAACTCTGACTCATATTTGTGTTAATGCCAAATGTTCATACTCATGTGGTCAGGATTGCTTAAAAATTGCTGTTTATTTGAAAAAATTGTTTGCTTAGCTCGTTGTCAGCTTGAGAGTCGCAAAAAAAAAATATATTTTATCAATTAACCCCAGAACCATAATGTACGTAAATTTTACGTACAGTTTTTTTTTCACATGTATATAAAAGAAGTGATCGGCATTCTAACGCCAATTCATTAAAGCTATGCTCTCATCAATTGTGTTTTATAGGAATTCACAGTAGAGAATGCACTTAGAGACTGTACGTAAAACTTACGTATCGTTGGTAATAAAGGTTAAATTCTTGCACGTAATTTTTTCGCAACGTTAGTACACTACGAAAGAACAAGGCTGACATAACTCTCGATGTACTTGGTTTGCAGTACTGTGGATCATCGCGCTGTGTTTATGATGAAAACATGACGTTGGTCTCTTTTATGCCGATGAAAAATAAAAACGTGTTATTGCTGTCATCAATGCACTATGAGGGATTATTTAGAGAAAAATGTACATATTTGCAAATTATTTTACTTTTTATAAGAAAGTAATTTCAATATATATTTTTAATGAATTAAAAAAAAAACAATTGAAATGAAATCCTGCCGACGATTTGTCATTTATTGAAATTTATCAAACGAAATGTATATAACGTACAATTTACGTATCGTTGGTATTAACGTATTATAAAATATCGTTATGGTTCTAGGGTTAAAGAAAAAATGGAAATTTTATGTACTTGATTTCTTAAATAGTTGAGATGAAGCATTAAACGAAATTGTCGGCTTTAAATATTTTACTAGAAACGAATTCGTCGCATTTAAAAACATTTAAAATGATTTTGAAACTCAAAGACTCAAATTTAACCGATCCAAGTTAAAGCAATTTATTCTGAATGAATTTTTTCAACCACAAATCACTAGTCTAGCATTATAATATAAAGAAAATATTTAAAATAATAAATGTGTACGCCTTATAAACGGACACCTCTCATAACCGGACAAAAATAATGCGACAGTGCGGTTATGAGGGTTTCACTGTACTTTAAAATGCAAATTTCGTATTGACTGTGTAAATAAATTTTATAAAAATATTTTTTTTTATGTGAAGAGAAACATTTTGGATACTATTTGAAACATGTATAAAATTAGATCAAATATGAAGTTGTTTTCTAAATATTTCCGGACAATCTTAATATATTGAAAAGTTTCCTATTAACCTTTGCACTACCAAACCTCTTCATATTCATATTTACGCGAAACCCACGCTGGTGGGATATTGCACATATTTTACAAAAAAATTTTGCATTTACACCAGCATTTCATGTTTTTTTCGTTTAAATGTTTTAAAATTTTCCTTTAAAAATAAGAAAATTCGTCACTGAGTCGAAATCATTTTCAGATTAAATTATAATTCAAAAAGTTCTCACTTTTTTTTAACAACAATTTATATATTATACTAGATGACCGTTCCGTCTTCGCACGGAATCTGTTTACTAATGAGAAAACAAATAAGTTGTGCTGTTTTTAGCTGACCCGCCAAACGTTGTTTTCCCATGTATATTATTTCTAGGAAATATTTTTTTAGTTCAATAAAAATAACTATCTACTATAAGTGTGCGGGGATTAACTTATAATCGAAAGCATTGTAGACAATGAAATTATGCTTTATTTGGGTTAATAAATTAATATTCATCAAAGTAGAAAATATATCTTTAATTACAATTCTCGATAGATATCTAAACATTAAAAATAATTATTAATATTATTACTATCAACTGTATAGTGAGAAAGACAGGAGACCGGCTTCGTTCTCATCCCTTTAGGGTCAGTCGCCATATTGGACTTTTGTTGATGATAAACTTTTTAAAATCTCCTCGTCATACCCCTTTATTTGATACCCATATTGCAAATAAGCATTAAAAATAGGTTTTTGTAGTTTTAAGGTCCGTAGCCATATTGGATTTAGGTTGGTGATAAACTTTTCAAAATCTCCTCATCATACTCTTTCATTTGATACCCATATTGCAAAAAGTGAAAAAGTAGGTAAAAAAAAATGGGAGTAAAGTGGGCGTAGTTAATTTTAGGGGGATAAAAAATAGATGTTGTCCGATTCTCAGACCTACCAAATATGTAGACAAAATTTCATGAGAATCGGTAAAGCCGTTTCGGAGGAGTTTTTTTTTTTTTTTTTTATCTAGGACCAACACTCAGGAGATGACTCCTACACATGCGAAGCATTGTGCTGGGAACTATAGGAAAGGGATAGTAGAAGAAACGACAGGAGGTGAAGCTTAATTAAGTATTTTGCAGCTCTGCTTTCGCACGTTCTTTTTGTTTTTATACTCGTAGCAGTGCTGAAGCTTCGCTTTAGTAGCTATTTTTATTATTATTTTATTTAGTTAGTTTAACTACAAACACCGCGACACGAGAATTTTATATACATATATGATTTTAAGCTCAAAGGTTTGCTTTTATGTTTATTTGTTCTACTTCGATATTTCGTTACCATCGTTTAAATCTTCTAAAAATTTTCTTAAAAACATACCTTTGAGCTTAAAATATAATATATAAATTATTGTTATCACGAAAATACCACCCGCGTGGGTTTTGGTAGTGCGAAGGTTAAAAATAAATTATCTAGTTTGTGCGTACATTGAGAAATGGGGAAAATACTCGTGAAATATTAAGCGAATAATACAAAAAATTAAGTAAATTAAGGAAATATTACATGGCACTATATCTTGAAACTGGACGTACTAGAAATAAGATAATCACGTCAATTTAATCAAAAACAACGAACATAAGTCTAGAAAATTTTGTTGTGTTCCCCTGTATCTTTTATAAACTCAGAATCAATTTACTAGTTTAAAGTTCTGCTCTATATGGTATATCTGGTTAAAGAAAATATTCTCTTCGCCTTTTTAAGATGTTTCGGCTTTTCGAAATAAGAAAAGCAAAAAACTCTCAACTGTTGAAAATTTGCTTGATTGCACCTTAACATTTCATGCATTTGCTGCTTCTGCTTAATGCATTTTTTTTCTTTTCGTTCGTGTTGTTATTGTTTTGCTGGTTCTTCCAGTTTTTGCTGTTGTTAATTTGCCGCCGGTAAATGCTATTGTCTGCTCCAAAAAAAGGAGGAAAAAAAAAACCTAAACCAGTTTTGTTGATTTGTACGGACGAAAAATTAAATTGTTTCCATTTCTAACCCGAAACGTTTTCTGAGGTTCGTTTAGATTTGTTTGAAGAATATTGTGCCGTTCAAAAGTGGCTCACAAGTCAGGTTGTTAACGTAACTACATATGGTCTATTAAAAAACAAAAGGGTATAACAAAACTATTTAATTTCAGACATAGAAACAATACAAATAACATGGAATGATTCATACGATTTATCAGACGTTCCCCTGTGGATATGAATTTTCAGAAATTGATAACAAATTTGCTGTTATGACTTTTTCAATGTTCTCAATAAACTGTGTTTTTATGAATCAAATATCAAATTTTCAGTCATTTCTTTTTCAGGTAGCGCTATGTCTGTATATATATGATTCTGGTAATAGCATAATATAAAAGGAAACATTATTTTTTGCAACATTTTTATTGTTTAGAAATTAAATTTTTGTCTAACTTCTTTGAAGCATTGAAGCATCTTTCAACTCTTATCGTTGCAATTTTTCCTCTTACACATTCTACTCGTGTATTTCTTGATATTTAAATATAAAATATTTAAATTTTAATAAATGTCAGAGTAGTGAATGCAACTTGAACTTGAGGAGTGGGTGAACTTAGCAAGTTTTAAATTGTTTTTTATACAAGAAAATATATTAAACAAAAATAAGAATTTAGCAGACACATCAGTTGAATATGTCTTTCAGAATTGCAGAATTTAACAAAATTGTATGCTTTTTCTTGAGCAGTTCAGGGTTAGTATAGAGGTGGTGAAGTCCTGGAAAGATATATAGAGCTTGCATAACTCGGCAATTGCACGTTTTTGGGAATTTATAGAGGGTAGACTTTTTCACAGTTTTATCGCTAATTCAATGGAATGTGCTCTAATGATATCAGAGGAACTCGTTTCCGAAACTCGTATAATTTTACATACGAAAACATTGTCTTCCAGATCACATTAAGATGTGTTAGATTTAACAGCGAACTACACATTACATAGGAAATTGGTTTTTTTTTTGGCCAAAGTGTTGTGTGGAATAAACTTGATGAATAAGTATTAAGTAAGTCAATTGTGATATTGGAAAATTTAACTCAAATGTTCATGACCACTACTCTACCAATATTGTCATCGATAAAACCTATTTTGACCTCAGCACTAATGCAAAAAAAAACTTCGGCAATATAATCACTTAACACAAACTTTTAATTTATAATTCAAATAAATTCTATGACCATAAATGGCAACACTTTTATTTATAAATATATTTAAAAGAATTCCAAGTATTTTGTACAAATTACCCATCTTTGACACTGTTTAGAATCGGTACGGAAAAAAGCCCTTAATTAAGCCCTTTAAAGTTCAACTAATTCAATTAAATCTTTAATTAATTTTTCAGCTCAACATTGAAATAAATATATAATTAATATTTTGCTATGAAATACACAAAATGGCGGCTTATTTTAAATATTTATCTGATTGTCTTATTTCATATATACAACACTTTTTATACAATAGAAATGTATATCAAACAAGCAATCGAACTGAATCCAAATACTTTTTTTTTCTATTAAAAATTTGTTTAAAATTTTCAATATCTTTTTAGTTATTATTATTAAAAATTTAATTGAAATAATTTTCAAATAAAGAATAATAAATTAATAGATACTATTAATTTACTTACACATGAAAATCTAATTAATTTTTTGATTGATATTACATAATTTTTAATTAAAAATTTCTTTTATTTTTTCTGTGGGTAAACAATATATAAAAAAAATTAATGTGATTAAAAAGGCAGTAAAAATAGCTTTAAAGTATTTAATACTTTAGAAATGGTCAATACAAGGAACACTTAATTTGCCAATAATTTGACTACCTAGCAAAAATAAATAAATAAATCAGAGAGACTGACGCGGGCTACAAAAGATTATCAAATTTTACACCACACAAGAAAACAAAAAATTTCTAAAATCAAAAAGTTGAAAATGCCTAAATTCCGAAACATATTAGTTATTTAATAAAAAAAAAATTGTTCTCTCAAAACCCCATTTCGTAGTTCCAGTTCCCCTGACAGCCGGTTCAAAAAAAAAATTAATAAATAAATAAAGAAAATTTTTAAACGAAATCGAGCCAACTGAGAATCAAGAATTTAACTTTTTAAATAAATCTTATAAATATATAACAGCTGCTAAAGAAAATTGTAATAAATTGTGTTGCATGTCATTAATTTCGTTTAGGACTGCATTTATAATTGTTTCACATATTAACGATGGGAACGAACATCATTAACAAAAAATTTAATTTAATGCCAAACAGTTTTAATGTTCAATGCTGTTAATTTTTATTTTATTTTTTATTTTCTCTAACAAAGATTTTTTTCTTAGAAGGTAATCAAAAGGGTACATCTTTGGTAACTTGAATTTAAACAAAATGCAAGATAGAAAAAATATACACTCTCAGCATGAATGCAGTAATATACAACAGAATATCATGTAATGAACTTTGGCTTTGATTAAAATGGAGAAGCAGAAAGTAAATTATAGGTTTTTTTTAAAACAAAAAATAAATAAAAATAGACAAATTAAGAAAGATAACACCCGTATCTTATTTGTGTAATGTTTTTTTGTGGATGCAAGTGTTGTGTTATAAATCTTAGATAAGCGTGAGAGATAATAATTGTTGAAACTTCTAAACTTGTTTGTTGTAGTTGAAGGTGTAAATTTTTTCTATAGTTCGTGTTATCAAGGCCGAAAATTGAAATTCAAACAAAATGAAAGCCATTGAATACATTTGTGAGCTATTCAGTGTTGCAACTGAATAATTCGGAAATTACACATTTGAAGAAGAATTACACATGATATTTTGTTTATTTATTTATTTATAAATAAATAACTATGTATTAAACACAAAATATACATCAGTCGTAAAGCAGCTCTAGGCTGACGAACAGTTTTCGCGCCATTGTAGTTATTCTTAGCTGAGGTCATGCTTGTGTTTGCTGTTTGGCCTTCAATAGTTTGCGTCTCGTTTCCAATGGTGCATTCATTTCCCACAACTAATTGTGTTTTTTACGGATTTTTGTAAATTTTAATTTAACAACTCTGCTTTTTGCACGTTCTTTGTTTTTATAGCAGTGTTGTGGCGCCCCTGTTGTCAAGGAGACGTATTAAATTTTGAAACATCGTTTTTGGTAACCATTTTTAGTAATTATTTTACTTCGGCGGTGCTACACAATACCGATGAAGGAGGGCGTTCTGATGTGCCGTGGATTGGTTACAGCTGAAGACGTTACTGAGATGAATATGAGAACATATAAATATTTTATTTTGTTAATGAGACAACCCCACCCCAAATGTAAAAGATTGTAAATACATTAATAATCAAGACGTTTTAAACAAATAAATTGATTTGTTTTACGTAATTTTATATTTACAAATGTAAAATATTTTAATGTGGCAATTTGGAAATATATTTCAACAACAAGCATCTATCAGTTTTCAGCTGGTTCAGCTGCCATCTTCAAAATAATTAAGTCGCCGACTATAAGACAACGAATGCCTTGTAGTCTATGTACATATATCGTAATTAGCTGCCTTGAATATGTTTCATGCTTATGACTATAATCCCTGTAGGAAATGTCAAAAGCGAAACAGTACTGATTCACTACTGACATTGCTAGCAGTATTTCTGACTTACTATACCCCAGGCAATGTACTTTTCTATAGACATTTAACATGTGCGTGTCATTGAGAAAGCACTAGTTCTATGTATAAGAACTACTGACTAGGTAAGGGTCAGTATTTCTACGTAGGAGTCACCCCTGGTCCAAGATTAAAAAATAAATTTAAATAAATAAAAAGAAGAAGCATAGGTTTTCAGCTGTCAAAAGTACCTCTACACACAAACCTCAAAGTAAGTATAGACGGTTTGCCGACAATGTAACCAATTTATGCATCAAAAGTGTTGACTAGGGATAATACAGCTCAGGATTCTTTCAGGGATTTTAATCCCCCAAATATGAGTATGTTTTTTATTTCGCAAAACTTGTATAAACTGTGCACCGTTATGTGATGAAGAGTATACAAATAGATATTTATAATTTTCTAAGCAAATAAATAAAAATAAGTAATAAATTAAAGAGTTTATTACTACTGCCCATCATTAGGCTTGTTTCTAATATATGTAGATGGCATTACGAACTACAGAAACGCTAAATGGTAATTAAAAAAAATAGCAAAGATGCTTTCTTTATGTATTTTTTAATTGACTTTCTTGCTGATTTAATTTATTTTTTTTTTGCCCAAAGCAATAGAAGGTTCCACGTTAACTTTTCACCTTCATTGCAGTTGCTTCTAATCCACATGTTAATGCTTTTTTAAAATTATACTTTCCTTCATTTACTCCTAGTCTAGGATAAAGTTTTGTACACTCAAAATATTATGTACATAAAGTGCATTGAAATTGCAATTTAAAATAAATGGAACTGCATTTAATTAATGGTAAGAAATTGAGAGACAATAATAGACTTCGTAATTAAATCTATTGAAATAACAAATTCGAATCCTTCAGTATACAATTTGAATTGGGCATATAAAGTCTATTTAACTTACCATATGATTTCGGCTACTGACACTATGTGGTCAGGCAAACATAATGTTTATTTAATTTCATATATACGCACATAAAATTGCACGTTTATTACAGTGGAAAAATTATATAATCAATGAAAAGGTCCATACTTTCATCGTATTTTAATTAATTAAACTGTAATTAAATACAACTTTAATCTAAATGACACTAAGTTAATCGAGTATTTAAGTAAGAAGTTAATTATTGGCCTTAAATAACTTAAAGCCATAAAAACATTTGTCTTTTACTTTATTTTAACTTATAAATAAACGAATAATTACTACCATAAAATGTACAGATTTTTCATTTGTTTCTCATTTTTACTTTGCTTGTTATAGTTCAAACGTGGAATAATTAAATCAAATAGAAGTCTATATGTTTATATGCTGAATTTCCTCCGCAGACATTCAACAAACTCTTTTGAAAAGGATAAAAAAAAACTGACTTGTTTATATAAAAATTCCCCTAAACAATTTGAGAATAACTAAATATTTTACCGTAACAAAAAACAAACTACAGGTTTTTTTTAACTGGGACCAGCACTCAGGAGATGACCCCTACACATGCGATGAATTGTGCTGAAAGGAATAGTTAGAGAAACGACAGGAGGTGAAGCTAAATCAATTATTTTACAGCTCTGCTTTTTGCGCGTTCTTTGTTTTTATACTCGTAGCAGTGTTGAAGCTTCGGTTTAGTAGCCATTTTTTTTATTATTATTTTACTTCGCCGGTGCTACACAATACTGACGAAGGAGGGCGTTCTGATGTGATTGTGGATTGCTATCAGCTGAAGCCGGTATTGTTCAGTGACCAGTGACTAATGCCTTCGCCACTGAAACCTTCCGACAACAACTGATACACAAAAACACACTAATGCACATCAGAAATATGCGAGATGTTTTTTTTTTATTTTTTAATTTAGTCTGAAACTGGGGTTGAACCCAGGTCTATTTTCGTTTTGTAGTCAACGTGCAGACTACTTCAGCCATCGCTACCCTCATGTACAAACAACTGATTAACTGATAGAAATAATAAAAAAAATGTTTTCTATTGATTTGAATGTATTAAAAACTTATAACATAAACTAAGCATAATTTTCAAAGCAACTAAAAATCCGTATTAATCAATACCAACGTAAACTTACCAACCAAACCAGGTAAACTTAATAGTAGCACAGCGACAAAAATAATTGTACGGTGTGAAAATAATTCATACAATTTTGACATCAAACAGAGATAAATAGTCGCCAGCTGGGCAGGTAAGTTGACTTCCCTACAAGAAATGCATGACCGAAACTAAAACACACACATTTTTTTTTCTAAAGCATTTGCAGAAATTTTATATTTGTCCGAACATGTGATTGTTATTGCTGATGAATAAAATTAATTTTTATCTGTATATTTTATATTTTATATTTATATTTGTATATTTTAAATATTTGTGTGTTGTGAAATATTAATGTGTCCAATTATATTTAAAAAACCTGGATATTTAAGTGAAATTGAAAGCTAAGTATATTGCGTTAATTATGTAGGTATTTTTAATCATAATGCATTAACAATAGCAGTGACCGATATATCCGCCAACGCTGACCGGTCAGCAGTGACCGATATATCCATCAACGCTGACCAGTAAACAGCATTAGAGCGAGCAGTTCGGATATAAACTCTATGGACGACAAAATTCAAAATGCAAAAAAATTTAGAGAAAGATCCAAAACACATGTACACAGAAGTTTCGGTAATTTTTCTCATAAAGCATTTAAGAAAATGATAAAAACTTTGTTGAACGCAATGACTGATAATTCGGTCAGCAATGACGGTCAAATGACCGTCACTATTCTTGTAGGGCTGTTGTGAATTCGCCTTCATGTGTAATTAGTTTGTTCATCGGATGTCAAAATTGGGTAGAATTCTAAATGGTTTTTCAGTTAGAACCAACACAACGGAATACTTCTTGAATAAACTACAACAGTCCGTTACTGTAATAATTTTGTGAGTATATAAAAAAAGTTTTTTCGCCATTAAAAAATATTTTCAAAGGCTTAACACAAATAATTTGCACTATATTTGTAAATGAAGAGCAAAGAAAAATACCAGCTTGAAAAAAGTTTATCTTTGTTATACTAAAATATTGTTTTTTTCTTTTTTGATATTTTTCCATTGAAATTAAAAGAAACGGGGAGAGAAAAAGAAAAATTGCAGGTGATTAAGTAAGTAAAAGCGATGTGTTTCTAAAAAACAAAACAGTAGAAAATGAATAAAAATAAAAATCTGAAACGGATAACAAACGCTTTTCAAAGTCATGCTCTAACTAACCTTAAGTATTTTGAAATGGTTTGTAGTCGTAGTTGTAGTTAAAATAAGTTTAACGTAGCAGTAGAGCGAATAGAGTGCAATACTTTTAAATGTAAGTGGAGAGCAAGCCACAATAAATACCACAATAAAAACAATATGTTTATTAGGGAAACTCAAAGTAAATGGTGACAAAATCACCGTCACTAATATTCTCTATAAAATTTCATTCTCTTCAGTATGTTTCTTAGTAATTATCACATGTAATTTTTGACTGCCTACATCTCTTCGATCATTAGTCGAATTTAATTAATGGCATATCTAAAAATGACGTTCGAATTAAAGCACTATCTAACAATATATATATACATATTTACATATGTGATGGGAAAATCGGCATTACATTTTATTTACATAGAAATAAGGCGTTTGACTTGTTTAAATACCCAGCAGAAAGAAAGTAAATGCGTTCGCTATGAATTGCTATTTTCATGAATTCTTAAACAATTCTTTATCTGAATTAATTTTTAATGCCGCCTTAAATTTTAACAACATTATCACTTTTGAACTCATGGCAAACATATTCAACACTGCCGATTAATTCGTATGAAAAACTGTAATTTTGTACCTTGCTTTGTATTCATGACGAGCTGTTTTGTTAAATGCGAAACCGTAACAAAATCATAGAACATTCATTGGTTCTAAACGAGTGATTTCTCAAAACAGAATAAATGCTAATTTGGTCTTCTAAAGATCATACTATTTCCAACATTCGAACTTGCTTTCGATTTTTTAAACGTCAATACGTAATAATGCGTCAATAAAACCACTCAAAATTTGTTAAAAGTTTTGTTTATTCTTATTTAAAAATAATTTTTTAATGATATATCTAATGCATTTAGTGAAAATGTGCTTTTATTGATCCACCTACTTTATCTGCATACTTTAACAATAACATGGAGAAATATTGGAGTGTTTTTTTAAATTGATTATTTTGTATTAAAATCTATTAAAGAGAATATAATTTGACTTAATTTAATAAAAGAAAGACTTCAAGTAAAAAATAGTAATTGTTTTTTTATGTTTCATCAGTTATTTATTAGGAAAATAGTACTTTCGATTTAATTTCGACCGGACGTATCTACTCGATTTTAAACCGAGTAAAATTATGCGAATTCGGTTAACAAAACACCTAAGTATGTGTATTCGTTTTAAAAGCGAACAATTTTTGCGGATTCAGTTTACAGAACATACCCGTATGTATATTGAATGTCTTTTTTAACTGGATACGTGCACACTTAATTGCACAATTTGCAATTTGCATGGCATGTAATTTTATAGCAGTTGTTTACTAAATAGAGGTCGCTGGCCTACATTTGTTTCAATAGTTTTTTTATACTATTCTATGTTATTCTTAATTGAAATAATACTGATAATGGTGATTCTAAAAGCAGAAAAAAACAGGCGTTCATACGTAGTCGATACTTGCACTGGTAGCGATACTAAAGTAAAGACGTTCCTTTTTACAGGCAAGTTGTAATAATGAAAAATTTTTAACTGTTAGTTTCTCACTCACATTTGCGAAATGCACATTTAACTAACGTCTACTTTAGCGCCAAGTTGTAATAATGAAATAACTCGAAAAAATTTCTTTAATTTTATCAACATAGCTGAGGCTATAAAAATTCTTCTGGGTTTGCAGATATTTGCCTCTAATTAAATAATTTTTTTTTTGTGAATTTGACTTCCCCTAATAATTTTACGGCGCTTTGCAAAATTTCTTTAATTCTTATTTGCACCATCGAGCCGCATCCATTATTGAAAATGTGCATTAAAAGAAAATTGCTGGAAACCTTTATTTGATAGAGAATTTCATGCCATTTCAGAAGACAAGAATATTTTCATTTGTTTCTTAAATTACATCAGACGTGAAGATATTGAAATATTTTATTATTAGCAAGTTTATAGATAAATTAAAGCGTATATATTTGATATTTTGCATTTGTATTTTAAATTATATATTTCATACGAAATCTATAACACAAAAAAATAAAGTAATAACAAATAAATCTATTCTATGTTTTCAATCATTAAAAATTATGCAACTATTTTTGATGTAGTCAAAAGTAAAATTCATTCAAACCGAAGCATGTAATCAACTAAAACAAAATATCATCCAAAATAATAGTAAAGATAGTCAAACGAAGTATATCTATCAGCTATCAAGCTAACAAAATGAAGAGAAAGAAAAGAAAAGAGCAGCGTTTAAAAACCTTTCAAATAATTGCAGTGTTTATTTTTCTTTTCCGATTTCATTATTGTAAATGTCAGTGCGTAAGTAATCAGATATTAAAGGTCTCTTTAGTTTTGACTTTGTGTTGCTGGGTTCTGTTACGTATCATTCTTTTGAAGAACATTATGTTTTTGTTAGCTGTTGTTTACAATAAAACTGACAAAAACCTGTGTATTCGAAATAAAGCAGACTTAAAATGCTTGTCGAAGTTGCAACATCTTCATTAAAAAATATTGCAGCTTCAAACGTTAAAAACTTACTTTAAAATTTACCGAAAAGATAGAACGGACGGCATCTAAAGATGCTTTTATACACTAGTGCTCAATTCACAATAACAGTCGTATGGTCTATCGTTTAAACCAAGACAATATATGTGACATCGCATAGAGAAAGTGACCTAAGGGTAAAAAAAAGCAATTTTCACTTTTTTTTTTTTTTGATGTGGACAACATCTGAGCATCGAATGAGACCGATCCCATGCCCCAAAAGTGTTCCCTCCCAGAGATATGCGCGTTTTATGAAAGTGAAGTACACCAAAGATACACGTATTTAAATCTTTAAAATGGCTCTCCTGAACAAAACCGGTTTTTACCCTTAGGTCCCTTTCTATTTTGCGCGTCACATATATTGATGTGCTTATGAATAGGTCGATCATCAGCCTATTTAAATTTGAAAAATTTTAACTAATTTCATAATTAAGTTTCGAAATAAGGCAATGCATACAGATGTATGTACTTTACAATTAATTATTTTATTATTTTTATCTATATTTTCTTCTTTGAAAAATAAATTTACATTAATTTCATTTTAATACATGGAATTAAACCTGGTATAGAAACTTCAATTTTATACGATTTAGTTTTTAAGGTTTTCACGATAAGCAATTTGACTCAAAACTGAATTGAAATTAATTAAATATATCGGTAGCTGAAATGGAAAAGCACGTATCTAACAAAATATTTGAAATTGATTTTTTGATTGATTATAAGAATATTGTAGATTAAAAAAAAATCATTATTTTATAAGCGAAAATCAAAAGAATGTAACTACAAAAACATACGAGTATATATACAGGGTGGCACAAAAGGAGCTATATGATTTGAATTCTTTATAAAATTTTTAATTATTATTTTTTCTTTGTTTTTTTTCAGCATTCTGTGAAGAAGGCTTGGGGAATTAATTATGAAGCATTGGAAATGAAATCATGGCCATTACACCCGAAATTTTGCGAAAAGTTATGAAAAATATGTTAAAAAGAGCACATAGCGAAGCAGAAAATGGACATCACTTACTGGATATCATTTTTCAAAGCTAATTGCAAAAGATTCCCCAATAATATACTGTATTTAAAAAAAAAATTATAATAATCGCATAAATAAAAAAGTTATAAACCATATAGCTCCTTTTGTGCCACCCTGTATTAAGTTAAAAAGTTTTTTCATCCTCCTGTAAAAAAGTAAAAATGTTAGTTATGTGGTTTTGCATTTCACCTAACGATATACAATTTATGATTAAGAAGAATTAATTTGCTTGTGTTATTTTCACACAATTAATCAAAAAAAAACTTAATTAAAAAATTCTCAGAGCTGACCTCAATACAAATATTTACAAAAACATAAAATTCTATCATGTAATCAGAGCACACTTTTTGATTAAATTACAACACAATACTCTACAATAAAACGGTTAAATAATTGATACGACTTTAATACGAGCTGGTGTATCGAACGTATGTATTTTCGAGTGCGAATTTCAAATGTCCCACTGTAAAATTTGCTTCTGTAAAAGTCATACTGATTTGACAGTGTTTCAGTTGTCTATGCTGTTTTCAAATGACAAGACATCTGTCATCAGCTATATTGCAACTGAATTAGATTTGTCGTTCGTCAAAATGTATTTAATTATGCATATTGTTTAAAAAAATTAAATTTTTAATTGAATTAAATCACGAATTCGCACAGAAAAGGCATCCATGTATTTAAAACGTCAAATTTTTGATAGAAGAGAAATTATGTAAAATATAATCTCTCAATTTACAATAAGATTTTTTAAAGCGAATTTGTAAAAATAACGGTTGTTATCATAATGTAGTAGTAAAATTATATAATGAAGATTTAATTTTCGACCAATTATTTTGCTTATCTGATGTAGTATCGGCAAAAATTATCTTAAAGTTTCTTGAATTTATTTTTTTTTTCGTTTCCAATAACAAAAACACAAATTTAAATAAGAAATTAATGTAGCCTGTGTAGGTTGGTGTGGATTGACGTTGATTTTTCCTTGGTTACCTTGGAATGCTCGAATGCTCATGTCTAATTTCTTCTGGTTAATAACGTTCCGAACTTCAGCCTAGTTTGGTGTTAATAATAAGCAAATTATACAAAAATAAGAAAATTGGAATCATTGAATTTAGATTTTTAGCACGTTCGAAACAAACTAGTCTGTATTATAAAAGTAATATGTGCACAATACCGACGAAGGAGTGCGTTCCGATATCGATTGGTTACAGCTAAAGCGAAGCGGACTACGCATTACAGAGAGCACTCATTTATCGGCCGATCAGCTCCTATATGGAATAAACTTCCAGCAGAGGTCTTTCCTACCCCCGTTGACGTGGGAAAATTAAAATCAAATGTCCATAAACGCTACTCCCTCTTACCTCTACCCATAACTTAATTTCCTAGTTTTAGCACATAAAAAATATACGACAGAAGAAGAAAAATATCGAATTTTTATCTGAAGTAAATTCCCTGAAATTTTAATTCCAAACTTATAGAGACTTTCATTCAAATACGATCCATTTGGCATTTAACTGTTCAAATACTGACGTTTATACATCTTCTTTATTTACAAATTAATGAGCTGATTCGTAGCAGAACAAAAATGATACTTATTCTGCTCTAAATTATACAGCAAATGAACATTAAATTACAAAAGGCTCTGCAAATACCAGCCAAATTTTCGAAGCCCTATGTACATACGTAAAAACTCAGAGCTCTTAAGCTGAATTCACCCACTGTTTCGGAACGAAATTTTTGTTCTGAAACATTTTTACTCGTTTGAGAGATTGTTCTGAAGTGATTCACCCACTTCGAACAATTGTTCTGGAACAACGAAGCTGCCATATGAAATATTTTTGGAAACGAAGCATGTTAGTTTAACAATTAGGCAGCACAGTAGCAGATAATTGCAATTTGCTTGTTTTTTTTTTTTGGCATCACATTCTTATTTTTTATTTGTGTGAATGTATTTGGTTTCTTTTTTATTGTGTATTAAAGAAATTGTGTATTAAAAACAAAAAAAGTGCTTGGCATTCGATTCCTGAATATAATTATACCCAACTTATTCAATAGCTTTGGTACTCAAATAAATTTAACATACTTCCCATTCCAATAGAGGTTGCTATTGTTAACCAAACACCTTGTTTTAGGTGATTGTTTTTGTAATTTTTGTTGCCCATGTCGTACAAGAACTCTCTACCCGGCATCTTCATTTCCGAAATGAGATTACGTGCGACGGTTTCATTAAAATCCATTGGAAAAGTAATTTAATTTTATTTGTTAAATTATTTATTAATATTTTTAATTTGCTTTTTTTTAAATTCTCCACTTTTTTGCGAGCCGAATTTATTTTCTTTTTTTAACAATAACCGTTAGTTATTACTTGTTGTTATTTGTTTGTTTTTTGTTTTGCTTTGTATTTTATTATCAATACATACTATGTAGGTTTAATAAGATATGGCAGCTTTGCATAAGAAATTTAAGAAGCTGGCAGCACAGTTCAAATGTTTCAGAACAAAAATTAAAATTAAACCATGGATACATATAAAAAAAAATGTTTCAGAACAAAAATTCCGTTCCGAAACAGTGGGTGAATTCAGCTTTATTGTTACAATTTTTATGTAGACATTTGTTACGTTGTTACTACCACCTTACGCTTTCCTTATTTCTTTATGCTCTTAAGTCTTTCACCGTCCACAATGCCGACAAAGAAGAGCTTTATTTGTACTTAAAATACAGTCCTTATTAAAATTATATATAGAAAACAAAGAATTAAAGAATTAAAAAATATTTTATCAGTGCATTATTACCAAATTGGTAATTGATATTCATGTGTGTGTTCGTAAATACATACATAGAAATTCGAATCTATTTTACAACAACTTCTTCATAAGCATTTATTTACGTAATAAATCATCTTAACGTAGATTTAAAATGCAATGCAAATGTGAAAGTGCAACAAATCGTACATGAAAACAACATACCAACAGTACAACGGAGTTGCAAGGCAATAACAATGTTGAACAACTACAACGCTCTATCACTTACGTGCATACTACGTTCGAAAGAAAACATTTTAAAACGTAGTCAAGGCTTTTAACGAGGCTGTGGCACACTATAGCAGCCATTGTGGCTGGCAACCGACAACAACATTAAAACTGATGATGAACAGGATGATGATCATCGTCACCACCATAACCATGCTAGTTTTTACGCTTAAATACTTAATGGTCTTCATGTGTTTTTCATTAATACTTCAATCCTTAAGATAAACGACTGCATGAAGAAAACATTTACACTCGTACGAATATAAAATAAAAAAAAAAGAGAAATAAATAGAATTACAGTACCGAAAATAAATGCAAATTGTTTCTTTTTATTAATTTTGTATTCATCACCTTCGTGAAGTGTCGCCATTATTTCTGTATCGTCAATACTATCGGATTCCATGTCAGCCTGGTTGAAATAATTGTACAGAGTGTGGCATATTGCTTTCAATAATTTTAATGAAATCTTAAGTTTATTATGGTTTCGAAAGAAATATCACATGCGAGCCTGCCCCCGTTTACAATCAGCCATTGATATTTCTATAATCACAATTCAATCGGGTTTTCCAGATGACAGTTTTAAACCGATGAAGTGATCAAAGAATATTTAAATAAAGATATTAATTGACTAGATGGTTAAATGATTTCAAAATGTTCGGATAATATCTTCAACGAACTCACTGAGTGGTTCTGATGAAGACGACATGCCACTGCAATTAAAAAATCAATTAACGATGATTAATCAGGTAATAATTGAAGACTACAATAACGTGTAGGGAAAGCGTCGACAACTTTACAGAAATTGCTGTTTTTGCGATGCTCGATTAAACAGAAAGAAATGAAATTATAAAAAACCCAAGGTTTTAGCACTCCTATTTAATAACTTAACAGGCAATTTTCTGAATAAATTAGAACTTTAGATGGCTAAACACATTTCTACAACTCCGACAATTAGTTGAAAATATCCAATGAATATTCGTTAAGTTTTTTCACACACTGTACATACATACACACCATTGTGTATTTTCTTACTGACACTGTATATGGTAGATAAGAGCGCTTTCCAATGAACTCTTAAATACGTAACGCAATAACGTTAATATTAATTGGGAAAAGAACGAAAAGAAATAAAAACTTACATACATAAAGGAGAGTGTCTATAAAAAATTAAATAACAAAATGAAGAATTTCCTGCAATTACAATAGCATTTTTGAAATGCCTTGCGTCATTTTTATAACCGTCATAATTTAATTCTTAAAAAAAGAGATAACGGAATGAAACCACTTTCACTTTTAACAGTGGAAAGGTCAAACAGTTTTTCCGTGAATTTGAGTTGCATAATAAAAATATATGTATTGAAGATGCAGTAGTTCGAAATAAATATTTACGGCTTAAGATATGCCCATTAACATACATTTTATTGTGTGCCTTAAAATATGCAAAATTACAAACTGGAAGAAATTCAGTATAAGCGAAGTTGTTCAAGATAATTTATAAAAATTTAAATATTGTTGATTTTCCGATTGTCGCATAAAATTTTACACATTCATGTGTAAAAGGTATTTTTTTTATTTTTTCAAGAGATATTTCCAATTAAATAGCTATTAATTTAAGAATTCATGTAATGAAAGGACTCTGCCATAGCTCACTTATACAAATAATATTTTTCTTGATTACCCAGTGCCATCTTCTATAACATTTTAATTCTGCTGAGACTTATTTTTAAATGTTAAAATTGCTTGCAACATATTTCTTTTCTTCAACAATTGAAGTTAAGAGCAGACAAATCATTCTGCATTTTCACTTGTGGTGTTAAATAATTTTTATTGTTATTTTTTTGTTTTGTGTTACAGATACGAAGCGATTAAATACCAAAGAGAACTGGTTATTTTTTATTGATTGTCATCAGATCAATAACGCATTAAGTGTGGAAAATTTTATAATTTCGTGTAACAGCAGACTGTGTACACAAAAGCATAGATTGGCGTGTGACAAAGAAACTCACACTCTTGCTTCAGAATCTACGTTTTCACTTTTGTTAAGTTTTTGTTATAAATTATTTAATTTTTTTTGAGACTGTTTTCCTTTTAGAGTTGAATACGAGTATAATGTGCAAAGTATTTTTTTTTTAAATTATACAGTAAAAGAAATTCGTATCAAAATCAAATTTTTAAAATTTCCTGCAGCCAAATAACTGCATTCGATTCGAATAGAAATTACTAACAGAATTGAATGAAATGACTGTTAAATTTTTTTTTTAAGAAAAAAACATACAGTTGAATCTCAGTTATTGGGGCCTCTATTAATCAGCAACATTCATTTAATAACCTCTATTAGGCAAATTGTGTTTTTATAACTCTATCAATCGTGATTTACCTCTATTATCCGCCCAACAAATATAATTTTCTTTTTCCTAAGGGAATCATATAGGCCGCCTTCACACTTGCCATTTTCTTGCAGCAATTTTGGAGTTTGATGGCGAGAGGTGACATGATTGGGGATTTAATATGTTCTGCAATTCTCTGTTGCTTTGAAATTCCTACTATTCAACTTGAAGTTTGATATGGCTGTATTGGTATTGTAGGTGAAAAAAGGCGCAAGAACTATAAAAACTAGAACTTCATAATGTGGACATTAATGCAATTTTAAAGCAGAATTTTTAAAAATTTCAGCAACAAATATTGCGAATCTGGACAGGGGCATAGATATATATGGCCGATTCTGAGATTACCAGCTAATTTGCAGGATTTTCGACAACACCATTAATGAAATGAAAGTAAGTAAGTCACGTTTTGTCGCTCCTAATAAGCTTTCACACTTAAGTTGGTGATATTTTTTAAAAAAAAATCTCTATATTTTATCATTTTATGTGGGGTTTTTTAAGTTCTTTTAAATATCAACTTCCGATTCATGTCAATTTTTTAAAAGTTGGTATTTAAATTTCAATTGAAGAAACTTTTCTAGATATTCGTCATTCCCTGCCATCATACCTCTGCCAATAAATAATTGTTTTTCGATTTTCATGATGGTTAGAAATAAAGTAAAAACCAAGGAACAGGTATTGGCAGAGAAGCGAGAGGCAGAAAAAAGCGATATAGTAAAATTAAAGACGATCCAGTTAAATACGAATTAAATATGTATGTTTTTTATATAACAACCATTAATCGTGTTGTGGGATTATCCATGCGACCACTATAAACAACGTTGAGTTATATAAAAATAAAAATAAAAATAAGATAAGATAAAGATACCACAAATGTGCCTGTTCACAAGCGCATAAAGATATATCGTCTTTTTTAAACGATAAACCATACTACTCACCTTGTGAATTGAACAGCTGATGAGCGCTTCTACGATGAAAAAAAAGAAGGCAACACTTAGACGAAACCTACAAGTCTTCTTTATATTTTTTATATTTAATTTTTTTGATATTCTGATGATAATTTCTATTTATATAAATGAAATGCCTAAAAAAGTGAAGTTCTAGTTCACTTGAAGTCAATTGCATACGTAGGGGACAATTCGGAATTTCAGATTTCTTTCGCCCAATATACCAGAATATATAGAAAGACCCTAACTCACTTTCATTTCGATAGATACATACATATTTCGCTACTAAACTGTTCAAAAAACTGCTTGCAAGCCATCCCTGAAACTTCCCGCTATGTTTAACTCAATCAAAACAAAATTTCAGCATTCGGCAAGATTTTTAAATCCAGAAAAATTAATGCGTATCGAAAAACAATAAAATGTTTTGCAAATTTTCGAAATAAATATTTTTGGAATCACTTTACAGAGTTTTGTCACATTTGTGGCATTCGATATATTTTTTAAATATGTAAACAACCGTGTATATCTTAACACGATGTAACGAAGACTTTGAGAGTTATTAGAAAAACATATTTTTCGTCACGATATCTCTCGAACGAATCATACGATTTTAGTCAAATTAACAGCAATCGACGCCACTTTCTGACGTTAAGAAGTGAGTAGATTTTGAACTTGGTCGGCTGAGTAGTTAAAAATTTATTGAGAAAAAAACAATTTCGAAATCTATCACACCGAATTGGTTCATTATTTGACGACATCAAAGTGAGCTATATATCTTTCGTTCCTATCCATTGCCGCGTTCTTAAGTTATGAGATGTTTACACTTACACTCGTAGTGTAGATAATCAGAATCGACTCCGAGGACCTCAAAACGTCGAAATATAAAGAAAACTTGATTTTCAAAAATTGAGAAATTAAATACCTTTCTAAAGCTTCAAAATACTGCAAAAAATATTCTAAACATTTGACCCCGAAAGAAATAGCTAATATTGGTGAAAGAGCTTATAGTAAATAATTTTAAATTTTTGCTACTAAGAAGAAGAAAAATAAATATATTTTCGCATATTCCACGATTATTAATCTCAAGTAGTTTGTACGTTGACTACAAACCCAAAAAGTCTTGGGTTCGATCGAAACTAAGTTTCAGACAAAATCATAAAAACATTTCACTTTTTTCTGTTGTGTATTAGTGTATCTTTGTATCAGTCGTTGTCGGAAGGCGTACTCATTGGTCACTGTACCCAGCTGTATCCAATCTATAGGCACATCAGAACGTCCTACTTCGTCGGTATTATGTAGCACCAGCGAATGTAAAACAATTGCTAAAAATGCCTACTAAAACAAAGCTTAAAAATTTAATACGTCTCTTTGGCATCAGAGGAGCTTCAACACAGCTACAAAAAAAACAACGAACTTGCAAAAGCAGAGTTGTAAGATAGTTAAGCTTTACCTGTTATCTCTGTCCCTATCACTCTCTTATATAGTTCTAGCACAATGCATCGCATGTGTAAGCATCTTCGCCTGAGTGCAGGTCCAGGATAAAAAAAAACTTTCAAGGAAAGGACATGAAATTCAGTGATGGTTGCAAAAATTTAAAAAAGATACAATATTCTAATGAATTTTGGACAAACTCACCCATAGAGAAATGTTTAAATGTGAACACTCTTGACAGAAATTAGTTCACGTATATATTAGAGAAATATGTATATTGTTCTATTTTTTAGTAAATGACTTTTTTTTTTAATTATCCTCGTTGGCAAAACTTGATTTCCTCCAATGATTTAAACAAATTTAATTTTTTTTTCAAAAAATCTTTCAAAACTACTAGTTCAAAATGATAAAGGTTGATGTAAAGCTTATCAATACAAAAATGCGACAGTTGTTGGATAAATATCTTACCTTTGCCATTAAAAACACGTCAAATAAAACTGGTCCTACGATGCTGATGCTGGTTTATTAACAAACAATTTAAATACATAATTTAAATACTTAATTTAAATTGTTTTAATCATTATTTAATTGTAAATCAAAAAAAAAAAATTATTCACTTCTTAAATTCTTGCATTATGCTGCGAGTTATATGCTGTACCCTAAAGGGCACACAACTAATGTGAAAATAAATTAAATAAAACAATTTTTATACACAAAATAATTTATTAACATTTTAAACTGAAATAATGGCTCGCTATTGACTTGCTATAAACCATTTATACAAATAAATGTTCTGCCATTAAATAAATAAAGGTGTTGTAAGTGGCATTTTAATAAAATATGTCAACTTTTTTTCATTAAATGTATGTGAAAGTATGCACAACGAAAATGAATTGGAAACACAGAAACAACTGCACAAATATGTTTAAAAAAATATTTTATACAAAAAATACGAAATGCCAACAACAAAGTACATGAATTTTAAATTTATACTTAAAATATTAACGGGGGAACATAACAATATTGTACATGAAATATTTAACTAACAGCAATGCTCTCATGCACACATGAACAAATACATACGAGTACGTACATACTCATACATGGCCACAAAAAGTGAACCATGGAGTATCTAACAAACTGCAACTAGCAAAATAGAAGCCAAATCAATACTTGTTTAATAATAAAAATGAAAATGTCGAAAAGAAAAATTAAAAAAAAAATACAATTTTCCAAAATACAGCTGTGACCGCATTCAAAAACTACACACCACCAATACTGCTAAAACAAAATGTGACAAAAACAGACTGTAAGACGACAAAATTTTTATGCAAAACTACAAAATCCAAATAAAAATACAAGAAAAAAATCTGTTTTTTTTCACTGTTGCACATGCAGTATTTATTATTTCAACATCAAGTGAAGTGAGCAGTGCAACAGACAAAAACCGAACACAAAATATTCAGCAGACTGTGCCATAATCAGCAGCGATACAACCAGATTCCTCTACGTTTATGTTCGGCCAGCAGCCAAATTATAGAAATCATTTGGACAATGTTCCAATATTTATTTTTATGCATGTTTGATCAAATGTTTTTCTGTTTTTTTCTTTTTCATTCAATTAACAACAAATTTTCATTAACGTTAATGCTTTTGTTTTTTATGTTTTATACTTTTTTCCAATTCTTTTATTGACAAAATCATCTGACCGTTTTATTTAAAAAAGAAAAATGTATGCAGTCAGTCTGGCCAGGTCAATCTGAACGAATGCATTTTATTACTACAATAATTTATTTATTTGTTTATTATTACTTTTTGGTTACAATGACATTTATGTACATGACCAACTTTTCAAATGGAGTTTGTTCCGTATTTAAATAATTTGTTGAAATTAAAAACGAGTTTAATGAGACGTATAGATGTAGTAAACAGGATTTACTTAGTGACTGAAATAAATGAAAAGCTTCATGGGAATGCAACAGGAGTGTCGTACGTTATTTCTTTACGAATACCGCAATATTTTCCAGTTCCCTAAAATGTTCATCTGCCCTGTATAATTATAAGTCATGATACTCATTTTTGTATTTCAGGTGACGATATTTAAGTCAATAAATACGCGCTTATGTGTATGTGTCAGTATGAGAGAAAGATATGGTACTGACTGATTGCATGCCGCTGCATGCCTTTGACATTTTTTCGGAATAATTAAATTTAAGGTAAATTTATTAGGCAACTTCTATATCGTCACTTAACTCCAAAAGGCCGTAACCGACAAATATTTCATATACGACTTTTTGATTGCTGATGATGTAAAATACATCTTTCCTTAAAATTTTACTCGATTTTGCTCAGGAGATGTCTCCTATGCATACAAAAAATGAACCGAAAATAAGGAAAGCGGTAGTGATAGAGATGACAGTTGGATGAAAACTTCATTATTTTTAAAATTTTGCTTTTGCACGTTCTTTTTATTGCTATTTTTCTACCAGTGTTCCGTCTCTAGTGTCAAGGAGACGCATTTATATTTGAAGCTGTGTATTTTACTTCGTCGAAGATGAAATGATTTTATGGCAGTCGCATACTGGGCTCGAACCGAAGACCTCGGTTTTTGTAGTCAACCTGCAGACTACTTCTGCCATCGTTCAAAAATACCGACTATATTAATTAAATTCAAAAGAAAGCAACAACAATGTCAACAACTAACTAAACTTCAAGTCATATATGACAATGGGTTGCATTGGCAGGGAGCTGAGATCGGACGGCGGAGTTAGATGGAGAAGTTTGACGACCTGAATGCAGAGCTAGTAACGTGGCATGAGAACTTCAGTTATAAGCTGAGTCGTATTGGGGTCGTAGAGGATGATGTTTGCAGACTATGTCTGGAGGACATTCGCATTGTAAATGGCGAAGTATCTGGCAAAACGAGAAACAAATTTGCCCTTAATTAGCCCCGAACCATTCTGTGGACTTGCAAAAAACCACAGAAATGATATTCTTAGAAACTGGATGGAAAGTAAATCCACTGCTCTCTGGCATAATGGTGCCAGCCAGCGTCAGTCCAAACGCTTCCTGATCCCGACAATGTGAAATAACCTGCTTTCGCTAAATAGCGCACATTTAAGCCTTTAAACGGGGCACATTGTGGCCTGAGGTACGACCTTAACAAAATTTGTCTTTCCGAGATTTAGTGATAGTGACACTGAATGCTTTGAACACGTTCTTTACCAATGTTTTGCACTCGGCAGACAGAGGTTTCACCATCTGGGTGGAATTGCGCTGTGGAACACCAGACCCCGAATAGAATTTGGTTTTTAAAAAATCCGTAAGATTCGGGTCCAATATCACAGGCTTTGAGCAATCGATCCTCTCTTGTCGCGGTGCTTCCTGTCCCAATAATAATAATAATAATAATAATAATAATAATAATAATAATAATAATAATAATAATAATAATAATAATAATAATAATGCCTGGAGTAGGCTGAGGCGGCGGCACATATTATATGTGAGTGTCAAGGTATGGCTAAGGGTGATGGGTGGCCCCATCCTCGATGGGAGTGGAATGGGGAAAATTATCCTGGCGCTATCTAGCGATAACGAATGCCTCCGAGATAAGGTTGGAAGTCGAGAAATATCACTCGACTCCCAGAAGCCAATAAAGTCTGGCGCAAACGTTGGGATTAGCGAGGATCTCAATGACTGATAGTTTTGCCACCGGCAATTATCGGATGCGAGGTCGGCGAAAAAGCAACCGATTTGGTGGCGGTCTATTGTCTTTGTCATACATTTAGTATAACATTTTGTGTAAGTTCCTGTTGGTAAATTCTTATTGTACAAAAAATATATCGAAGTTGTTTAACATCAGAGAGTTTAAATGTTATTGAACGTCTACTGATGAGTTAACATCGCCACAAATGCAATGCGTCATACAAACACATATACAATATCAGCATAACCAAACAATAAATATAAATTTAATAGAAAGAAACATATATAAATTTAACAATGATAATAAATAATACGAATTAATTTCAACTAGCGCTGAATAAACAAATTAAAATGTTTTGTAAGACATCTAAACAAATAAGTTAAATTTCTTTTATAAATTCAAATTTCTAAATTTTTAAATTATGCGCATAAACATAAAGAAAAACGAATACAATGTGAAGCAAAAGCAAAAAGAAGTATGATGGTTTTAAAACTGGCAGCGGGCTTCTCAACACCATTTCCTTCTTATCAATTAGTTGTAAAAAAATTTTAAAGAAAATTAAACTATTAATAAGAAAAAAAAATTGGAAAAAAAAGTTTTTTTCAAGTTGTTTTATTTGAAACAAAAGTAACCAACTCATCAAAACACATATTGAGTTCGGCATTTAGGGTCCTTCAAATAACAAATATATTACAAACAAGTATTTATTATTCTACTAACTACAAAACTGCAACGAAGTTGTTCAGTGAAAAGTCAAGTAATTTCAAATGTTGCGTTGTTCGTGCAAAAGTTAAAACTAAATAAGAAATTATTATGAAAAGAATTTAAAAAAAATACATCATATTTATGTGTCTATATTCAACAAATATAGCATAATAGTATAAACACAATTGGAATGAACGACGATTTTCGCATAGTACGACGAACTTAACGACACGAATTCTTTGCGTAAATTCGTCGAATAAAACACAATTACAGAGAGGATAACAGCTGTTAATGTCATGTGAAATTACTACATACGAGGTGTGTTAGAAAAATTTTAAACATTTTATTTCATTTAGAGCAGACGCACGCCACTTTTCAAATGTTTCAGAGCACTTGATTGCATTTTCACACAAAATTTTATGCAAATTCGTTGTTCCATTTTCTGTAATAATAGAAAATCGCCGAGAACAACAAAACACGTCTAACCTTTTTATCTGTTAAAAATAAACTAAGTATTTTCGGGGCATGTGTGCCAACACGAAAACAACAAAAGATCGATAATCCAATGTACGCTGCCCGCGAAATTTTAAAAGTCACCTTACTTTTTGTACACACCTCGTACATAAATAAATATGAACAAACTCTGCGCCTAGTGTAAATTATTAAAACTACTAACATCATGGTCAGCATGGTAGAAGACTTAATTTTTGTGCGACAGCATAGTAAACATGGGTTGCCTTCCACAGAATAGCAAAAATAAATAAGTTTTTATTTTCATGTAGCAAGCAGGTTATAGTATAAACATCTCAAAAAAAAAGAAAACAAATAGGAAATTATATAAGGTTCCGATTAAAAACGATTATATGTATGTAAAACAATTATTAAAATGAAAAATTATTTTGCTTACTTAAAAAATATAAAATAAAAAAAAATAGAAACGACCACTCTATAGCAATATTTTGTTGTTCGTCTCTGTAAAACTGAGAAACAAACCTATTGCAAAGGACGTTACGCATGCTTATTTCGTCATGCGTTCTGATTGTGTGCATTTTCTTAAAAACAAATGAGTTTTATTTCCTTCGACCAATATTCGTTACGAAAAATTCGTAGTTCGTTTCAGTTGTGTTTATACCATTAATTGCATTTTATATTCAAACATATTCAAAATATATATCAAATATATTTATGAAATAAATAAGTATGTATATCGTTGCCTTAATAAAGGGTGCCTCCGAAGCCTAGTGCATGAGCATTGGTCTTATCAATCTGAAGATGCGGGTTCGATTGTCGCCTACACGCTTAGCATTTCTACTTGTGGTATCACAATCGAGCCAAGCTTTGGTATAAGTGGGGCAATATCCTTCGGGGAGGGTCCGCCTCATAACCTAACCTATCTTATTTTTTAATAGATACTTTATAAAATGTTATAAACAATTGTCTTTCGGAACACACGCATTTTGTTCATTAAATGTTAAATAAAGTATTATTATATGTAAAACACTCGATTTTTAGAAAAATATAAGTTAGGGCCATTCTCTACTAAGGTAACGATATATATGTAAGTCTAATTACTTTGAAAAATGCTGTTTTTATTTCATATTTTTCCGAAGATTCGTATATTTTACATCTATTATGGAATTTGTCTATTTGAAATTGTAATGTATATAATGCATTGTACTGGAACCAGAGAGAGAGAGAGAGATAGAGAGGGATAGTGTGCAGAATAGACAGGTGCCGAAAGTAGTCGGGAAGATAAACCTCAATTCTTGCACAAATCTCCTGTTACGTGTTAATTTAAAAAAACAAAGTTGAGGATTATGTGATGTTTATTTTGACGTATTATTTTTAAGGGGAGCCATTATGTTTATTATCTTTTCCCCGATGTTTTATTACTCAAATACCGACGAAGGAGGGTGCTGTAGCATAGTAATCGAATTTGAATTCTACTGGTTGCAGAGTCAGCACACTAACTACTCAGCCATCAGCCTTCAGAAATTTTGTCATTTCAATTTCTTCTATAACACAATTCTGCCATAGGCACTATTTCTTCAAACATGCGGAACGACTATCAAGGACAGAGCGGATATTTTTTTTCTTTGGGCCAGCACTCAGGAGATGACCCCTACACACCCGATGCATAGTGCTGCTGCAAAATGACAAGAGGTGAACTTTCACAATCTTACAACTCTGCATTTGCACGTTCTTAGCACTGTTGCAGCGCCTTTGATGTCAAGGAGACGTATTAAATTTTGAAGCTTCGTTTTAGTAGCATTTTTTAATAATTATTTTACTTCGCCGGTGCTACCAATACCGACAAAGGATGTGCCTAATGTGCCTGTGAATTGGTTATAGCTGAAGCCGTACAGTTCAGTGACTATGCCTTCACCACTAAAACCTTCCGACAACAACTGACACAAAGACACACTAACGCACATCAGAAAAAAATGGGGAAATGTGTTTATAATTTAAACTGAAACTGCTGCAGAACCCAAAACTTCTTTGGTTTTGTAGTCAACGTGCAGATTACTTCAGTCATCGCCACTCGGAATTGTTATTAGGACTAAATGCTCACCATAACTACCAATATATGCACATATATACCCACTTCAATGAAGGCCCTGATTCACTATCGTGCACAATTGCAGGATTCATTCACAGGGAAATGATACTGAAGTCTGACCGACTTTAAAAAATCGTTACAAAATGGCGTTGTAATTGTCACACTAATATATGTACAAATAATTAAATAAACAATAGCATGTAGCCAGCAAAAAAAGATATGCAAAAGAAATAATTAATGCATGACTTCTATTGCAAATGAACTGGTTCAACTTGGTTGAAGAACGCATGATTTTAACGTAGTGATTTATTGGCGATCATGTGTTCACATTTTAACAAAACAACTCGGCATTGAAATGACTGCTTAGAACCAATGTATGTTCCATGATTTGGATTAATAAGTTCCTACGACACATTTAAAAATTTATTTAAATTGTTCATATGAATTAAGCGGCAGAGTTGAATGTGTTTGCCATGAGTTCAGTTAAAAATTAATTCAGATAAAGAACTGCTTACAGAAGTCAAGAAAATACCAATTTATAGTGAACGCATTCATTTTTCCTTGCTGAGTCTAATTGATAAGTACTTTTTATACCTGTCCATTTGTTTTATTTATTATGTTTATTGTTTAAATTGTCAGCTGTTTGGCTAAAATCCCATGAAAATTATAATTTTATGAAAATTTTCTTAAAGTTTTCTAAATCGCACGACCTGCCAAAAAAAAATCTGTCATACAGATGCACATTTGCTACACACTAACTTGATTTTTTGACACACATGTCATATTTGGCAGATCGTGCGGATAGTGAATCACGGCCTTAATTACTACAACGTATTGGAAAAGTTTATTTAATAAATTGATGGCCAAAAAACAAGTATTAATTTCGCTCCAAATCTTGCCACAACGGAGAAATTGCTTTTAAATTACTTTCGTTGCTTCCTCTTTTTTTCACATAATGGTAGACTGTCATTTTCAAAAAGATAATGTTTATTAACATTTTCCAATTTATTTTATTTCAGCTTTTTTTATAGTGTTTTGTAACCATGAAATTATTAAAGCGATAATACTTTAAAACCACATCGGAGAAAGCTTGTCGAGTTGACAACTTCTGTTTGTGGTAATTTATTTTAAGGTTTTTCGTTTTACAAAGCAATTTCAAGGAAATGTGAGTCCTTTTACGTTTTGGCTTTTAAATTGTTACATGGCAAATTAAATATTTATTATAAAGAAATCCTTAAGAGCTGACGAAGAAAGAACAATTTATTTTTTAATCTTCAAAAGAACAAAAATACAAAAATTAATTCGGCAAAAATAAAATATGACTGATTTCTTTACTGTTCCCAAGTAAACTGAAATTATGTATGTTGACATTGTATCAGAGATGTCATGAAAATGTTAAGACTACCTTCATCATGTTGAGTGAATTCTCAAAATTGTCATTAGCTAAATAATCAAATCGCTAATTACTTCAGTCAACAGCAACTCTGGGTCAGAGATTTAAACAGTAAAATGTATTCAATATTTTACACATAGCTTGTTTTGCCCATCATCCGCAACTGAGTCAGTGTTATTTGAAAATTTCACTAAATACATGTATTGATTTTTTTTATGTTTTTTTTTTTTGAAAATCACTTCTTTCATTTCGTAGATGGGAATATAAATTATTGATTTACTGTATAAAATCTAAAAGCACTAATGTGAAGTAAAAAATTATCTAACCTTGAAGAAGCAAATTCGGAGACACAATAAAATTGCTTGTTTAATGCGCAAATATATGTATAAACATGTTGAAGCAAATTGGCTTTCTTATGCTTGTCATACATGTTTGAATACATTTTTAATAATGTATATAAATATTTGTATACACATATATAGATATACATATATACATGCATATGTATATTAAAGAAATATTTCTCAAATACCCAGTAAACACGAAGTCAAACTTTTGAAATAAGATGCCTTTATTATTTAATACTGAGCATAATTCCCAAAACTTTTCCAGCAAGCAAAAATAGTTGGTCTGTTTTGCCAAACTCTAAAAATAGGTTAAAATCCGCTCCGCCAAACGGTTGAACCGTTGTTCGGTGAAATTTGGTTACACGTTGAGTGCGCTTTTTGAAGGCATAAAGTGAACTAAAAGAGCTGCTCCAAAGGACCAGATAAAAATATTAAGTAAAAATCCGGTACTACTTGGCTGAAATTCAGACGAATACGGGATATAAGGTGTGCCAGTGAAGGGTATTTCAAATTCGGCACTGCCAAATGTAGCACTCTTACTTGTTACTTTACAAAATGTAATCCATTATAATTGATAATTTGAAACTCATTAATTTGAATCTCACGATAATTTTTATCGTTTTCCAGGTCCCTAGAAAAACATTCAATAAATTGAAAAAAACAATCCATGTAATCTGATTTCCTGGGTAATTTGAATTTATTTGAATCTTTTTTATATTGAATCAGCACTCAGGGGATGTCTCCTACACATGCGATGCATTGTGCTGGAAGAGAGAAAATTAAGGTGAAGTTTCTCTATCATACAACACTGCTTTTGCACGTTCTTTGTTTATACCAGTGTTGCAGAGCCTCTGTTGTCAAGGATACCGACGAAGTATGGCACTCTGATGTGCCTGTGGATTGGTTACAGCTGAAGTAGTTAGTGGTCAGTGACGAGTGACTATGCCTTCGCCACTGAAACCTTCCGACAACAACTGACACAAAGACACACTAATGCACAACAGAAAAAATACGAAATGTTTTTATATGATTTAGTATGAAACTGGGGTCGAACCCAGAACTTTTTGGTTTTGTATTCAACGTGCAGACTACTCCAGCCATCGCCATTTTACTTACTTTACTTTACCAATAATGCTACACAAAATCAACAAAGCAGTGCGATCTGTTGTTATATGGGAAACTCTTTCAGAAGTCCGCTTCTATAATATTAAATTAATTTAAAGGAGTGTTTGGGATGGTTTTTCAAAGGGAAAAAGTATCAAAGTGGTAATTCGACTAACATGTCTTTTCCATACTGCTTATGGCCATGACAATTTGATATTTAGAATAGATGCAGAAGTACTTTGAGACACGGTTGACGTTGCTGTTGTCCCAGTTATTTAGCGCGTTGAATCTACAACTAGAAAATTGTCTGATGGTTTAGAGCTAAAAACGCTCTCACTTTTTATTTATTTAAGATATAAAAACGTTGGTGAAGTAAAACAAAAAGTAAAATGGATTTCCTGTGGGTTAAAAAAAATGAATGCTTAAAAATAATTTACGCCCAAAGCGCAATAACTATTCTTTACAAATTAACAAAAAACCGCAACTGCAGAGTTGTGCAAGAATTAAGCCATTTTCCTTTACGTCATTCAGCGCCTGCCTTTTTCTATAATATATCTTTACAGCCAGTCATACAAATCACGAATTTATCTTTTTATTGTACACATATTCAAATGGAATTAAACTAACAAAGGAAAATTAGCAGAAACGTTTTTTTAAATACAGGCAAACAAAATATCAGTTATGTATGTATGTTAAAGTACATCAGAGCCCCGATTTTCGTTTATTCTATTTGCGTCGTTTCGCTTTGAAATATATGAACGAACGCTTGAATTTTTTAACCGAAGTGAAAAATTTTGCAATTTGCCTGTAAAAATTGGGAGTATCCATTATTTTAGTTGTCCTAAAGCCGTGTGTCCACTACCAAGTTTTCTTGCGGAAGTTGCTTCCAGAAATTTTTGTCGTGTAAACACGTATTAGAAGTCGACTTCCAGAAGTCACGGCTTACAGAATTTACTTGCAGCAATTATGTGGAAACACGTGTTTGTTGCTTGCTGGAAGTAACTTGAACGACTTGCTGTGAACTACAAGTGTTTTGAAGACTTGCAGAAGAAGTCGGGTATACGTGAGTAAACGGTTTGTGGTATTCTCTTCTGTTTTCAGTTTTTTTCGAAGAGTAACTAAAAGCCGGTCTTTGGGAGGTATAGCCAATCTCATTTTAGTATCCTGCTTTTGAATACTTGTTTAAATTAAAGATAAAATGTATTCAAAATCATCATTAGACATTCTCAGGAAATTTTTCAGATGCATGGAGTCTTCGGTCCGCAATTCTTCAAGTAATTTATTTTGGAAACTTAAATCTACGCGCCGCAGCAGCCAATTTCTCACCCAAACACTTTATTTTGTTTTCTTTTTAATTTGTTTCTTTTTAATTAAATATGCTGCGATGGCAGCTGCCAATCTTATTATGCCACAAGACATTTTCATACTGTCATCCGTAAAAAAAGCAAACTACTGCAAGCTGTACTCACATTGTGTGGAAACACGTCTGCAATTTCTTGCAGCAAGTTCGTCGTGATAATTTCTACAAACTACTTCTGGAAGCAGACTTCCGCAAGTTTCGGTTTGAGTGGAATTTACTTCCCAAGAATATTTCCCTTATGATATTTTTTTCAAATAAATATATTTTTATAAATTATTTTGATAAATACATACATATGTATGCTGTGCCACATTTCGAAATCCTTTTCATGCATAAGTTAAAATTTTTCAATTTTAAATAGGCTAGTGATCGATAACATACAGGCAGTCACAATTACATGTGATAGATACTAAGAAACAAACTAAATCAAAGACAAAATAGTAAATTACACTAGTAGAACAGAACAACATGCTGTTTTTAGAAGGTAAATACACCTTCATCTTCAGCGTTCTTCCCAGCGTTTTGCCCACTGTCTGTGGTTATCAGTAGATGTCAATTATTAGCTTTATATATTTTTTTTTTCTTTAAATAGAATATATTTTTATTTATTTTTTTTATAATAATTAAACCCACTTGTTGCAATAAATAGAAAAGAAAACGTATATATAAGTACATATAAGTTTTTTTTTTTAATCAAAAATAGATATTTGTTGGTAAATATTTAAATGTTTTACTCAATCTATAAGAAATAGTAAAGTCATCCGTTTTGCGCCGTTTCGCATTGCTTCGCATTTCGCCGGTGCTCATTAACAAGGCAAATCGGGGCTCTAGTTTATACACTTTTAAAATAGCATATGTGAAAGAAAAACAAATTGAGCACAAAACAATAGGGGTACTCGTTTAACCTGCTAACTTTAGTAACCGAAATTATTTTAATTTTCCAACAAACTTAAACGAACACAATTCGTAAACTCAGTGCCTAAATTTGCTTATATTTTTTCATTGCTGTTTTACTTGGTTAAACGTTAAAACCACAAAAGATATAATCAAAGTAACTCAGTTTATTGTCCTAGGTATTTCCAGAAGAGAAGTGAAGAGTGGTAAAAACTTTAAGATCCACCTTTTCCTTATTTTAAGACCCCATAAATAAGTTTAAGAGGCATTTAGCAGAACAAACGAGTACCCCTAATGGGAAAGGATATTTAATTGGGTCGTACATTGCAGACAGTTTCATGCCGAAAAATTTTATATTATTTTCTAGTAGTTTCAAAATAATTTATTATGGCAATAAAATGTCAAAAGTGCCAATAAATGAGCAAATAAATGCAATTAAAGTGAAAAAATTATAAAATGCATTTATTTCGCTTTTTAAATCATTTTCCTATTTTCTGCACCATGCAACGAAAAGTGTGTTAATAGCAAAATTTCAAACAACAACAAAAACAAATATAACAACCGAACAATAAACAGCGATTCAGTCTAAAGGGCTTTTCTTTGTATTACAAATTTAGTTGTTGCTGCTGCTGGTGTATTTGCATTTACATTTTCTTCTTTTAATTTTTCATTTTTTGGCCAAATGCCAATCAAAATTTTCAATATTTGTCTTATCGAGTAGTAATACTCCTACCACTGAATATGAAATATTGTTTTCCCTTTTCTAGTCAAGGTTTGGCTCAGCTTTTTTTCCTTCCTTCTTGTTAAATTCTCGACAAGAAAGAAGAGGGAAATTTATACAGCAAAATTCAAACAAAAAGTCTAATCCATTAATATTTATTAAGTTAAGTTAAACATCAGAATTTTAAATTAATGTGCGCACAAATAAAGTAATCCCGAGAAACATTAAAGAAATTGAAATATTGAAATTTTGCGAAAAACTTTATAATTTTTGTTATGAAAATCGCTCAGGTCGTAATAACACATCTCAACTCACCTGAGCGGCTCCCAGTGACAAAGTAAAGGACGCGATTGGCTATCCTACAAAATGAGCATGTTCATAAGACCAAAAAGTTAGCAATTGCTGAACTCAACAGTTACGTCTTAGAAGCGACTTACGGCCTGTTCATAGAAGCCGAATGAAACTAATCGTTCAGCACTTGTATGGAAAAAAACAATAAAAAAAACTCAAAATGTTTTTGTTATCAATATAAATGGCGAAGGATTATTTTCACCTCGGCTTCTATGAACAGACAATTAATGATGAATAAATATAATAAAGTAAAAATCACAATAAAAACCATAGACAAAGAATATTCTATGATAAAAACTATTTTATTAAAGTTTTCTATTTTCTCTTTTTATTCGATCAACTGTTTATGCTGAGCACAACATATTGAGTTAATGTAGCGAAAGAACTCATACATTACTCAACTGTTGAGCTGAGCGTTCCTAAAACAAACACTCAATAGTTGCGCAACAGTTACGTCTTATGAACGCGTCCAATGGTAGACAGAAATCTTATAGAATTCAGTACCACTTCAAAATATTGCAACAAAAGTCTGCTGCCAGTGCCGCCGCACTGTCACACATGTTTGTCATTAAAGTAAAAATACAACTCAAATGGAATAGAACGGTTTTATTTTATGAAATAATTCATAAAATTATAATATCGGACATATCTGTAAAAAAAAAAAACTGTTACACATTCCCACTTTTGAACCACATTATCTCACCTTTTGAACAGACAACATTTTTTGACATATCGCATTACTAAATATGATAGTGAATCATGGTCTCAGACAATGAATATTTATAATACTGTATGAAAATTTTATAATACTGTATGAACAGATTTTGTGTAACATATAAGTGGGTACGCGGTTTTCGCCCCAACCCCACAGTGATTTTAATACATTGCTCAAAGTTATTACATAAATTATTCGGGGTAAGACAAATTTTTAATACAGAAATGGAAGCAGTTGTGATTTTCAACATGATTTTGCGGTCTCATGTAAAATGTTCAAAGTGTGACTTGGTGTAGTTTAACTCACACCTACAAATATATGAGGTTGACGTAGCTACATTAAATAAAATTTTTATTGTCCAGCCACTACGAGCCCGGCTACATTTAGTCAAGCACTTATGGCATCTGTGCGATAACGTAAAGTGATACTCCCAACCAATATTGAGTCATTGGTTAGACCTCGAACTCAACAACAGTGTATTTCAGGGAAATTTTGAGCCATGGTACGCCCTTATCAGGATATAGCGGATTGAAAACATCAGTATATTCCCAAAGGAACCCTCTGAAGAGAATTTGCCTGTTATATGGAAATTTCAACAGCACATAGAATTCTTATAGAATACTGCATAAATTTATAGAATAATTAATTCAAAGATTGGACACTAAAAAATAATTAAATGTTTCATGTAGTTATCAACAGCTGTATATGAGAAAATAATTTGGTTCAAAGGCAGATTTGGTCCTTCGAGCAATATCCATACAACAGATATCGAACAAGTAATATAAATATATTTAATTATGAAATTTTATAATAATAAAATTGTTTTGCAAAATTTTGTAAACGTATGGCGTTTCCTCTACACACAAAAGCGCATTGCATTTCTCACCCCATCTTTCCCTATTCTTTTAAAGCATTTGCACTTTCTTATTCCGCTACGAAGCCACTTTAAAAGACAACAATAATTAAATGCAAACCTTTTTAGTGAATAAAGTGAAACGTTTAATGCATTTTTCGAGTCGCAAAATTCTACATATTCATTTTATTTCATCATTATTTAATCAGAAAGTAAAATGTTTACTTGCAAGTAGTCAAAATGGACAATTATGAACCATTTTAAAATAGAAACTTATGGCGTTTTCCTTTCTGGTAAAAGTGTTTCATATATGTTAGATTTCGTTGCTATTCGTGTTTCATTTTAAAGAGTATGTAAAATTCTAAAATGCTATCACGTTCCTTTCTATATATGTTGCACCAATAACTGACCATTCATACTACTCTTTTTTACATCTTTGATAAATACCCGTTCAAACAAATAATAATTTTTATTCTTGTGATTTAACTTTTACTAAAGCGGGAGATTTTTAAAACAATTTGTTATTATTGATACAATAACGCTAAAAATCGTAGAAGAAGTGAAAAGCTAAGTTAAGTCTTAAATATTTTGTACCATTATTGTAATAAAAAAAATGCATCACTTTTTAAAGGTATTGGCAAACTGCAGAAAGTTTTATCCGGCGAAACGCCACAAGATCGTTGATCTTGTTAAATAAAAAATAAGAAAAAATTTCATTATTTTTATTAAAGAGTTATTAATTAACCCCAAAGCTCTATTTAAAAATATTGCTTTGAATAAAAGAACTTTAAAAGTTTTGCTATAAATACAAATAAAAGTTGGCAGAAATTGCATTAATCGTTCGAGGATAATATCATTATTAAATGTTGTGGTCAACTGGGCATATTTGCAGTGAATTGGATCTTTTATTTTTTTTTTATTTTTTTTCCAAATTTTTTCCTTCCTGTCTTTGTAGCATCATTTGATATGTTTTTCAGGATTGTAAACCTATTTCAATGATAAAAAAAAACTCATTGAATATAGAAGGCCTTTGAAAAATACATGAACTCGTATTCTTATTCTTTTTTAATTCGTCTGGCAAAATTCTATTTTCCAAATTATTTGCAGTTCTAAGAAACAATAAAAATTAAAGAAGACATAACAATGAAAAGTGGAATCGTTAGACGAGAAGTAACTACAAACATACATACATATATAAAATACATTCAGTTATGCCCTTGAAAAGAGATTCGCTTAGAAGCGTAGAATTTTCGTTAAATTATCGAAATATGAACAAGATTTGAGAACATTTTTCTCTTTCTAATTCTCAAGAAAACAATGTAAATTCCTTTTTTAATTTTAATTTTAGTTTTATTTATTCAGTTTAGCAATTTGCGTTACAATAGTATCTGCAAACCTTGAAAGCTTGTCTGCGGATCTCTAAAAATTATCATTAACTCTTTTATCCTGCAATGAAAAAAGGAAGCCCAAGCTGCTAGATAGATATCGCTTCAGATGTTCCTCAAGCTTCTCTGATTTTACCATAAGATAAGGAGTCGTTTTCGCTTTGCCTTCAATAGACATTGTTATTATCATTGGGGCCAGATCAATATACATTATGGGAAGATTTGTTCGACAAAAATTTGCGAAAAAAATCAGACATGGTGGTCAAGTGGGTGTCTATGTTATTTTTATGTACCAGATTGCATTTGCTTTTGATTTATACTAAGTCAGAGCCGTAAAGGTACTTATTGATTTTCTACTTATCCGCTATTTTAATTAAAAGTTTTTCCTTTAATAAAGAATTTCAGAAAAGTAGTCATCAAATATGAAAGAAACTAAGTTTCGGGTATAATCAACAGATATGTACCCAAAGTTATTTAATTCCTTTCATACTCTGCCTTATTTTTGAATAAAAACTGCACTTTTGTTTAAAATTGAAAGGCAGCCAGCTGCTTTTGAACGTTGACTGGAGACTGAGATTAAAAAAAAATACTAAACTCCTCTTTAGTCATTCAATGCCAACCAATACAGTTTAGTTTGATTTTTTGCTCTTGAGTATTTTACGTTTTTCAGTCCTTGTTTTCTATTTTATACTCTCTTTATATTTTTGCTACCTGTACCTGCATCCCAGTCATAATCTGGTATAGAATTGATTTTGCTTGTTTTAGTGTTGGTTTTGTTAGTGATACATCAAACACATTGGACTTGTTTCAGAAAAGATGAAAATAAAATAAACAGGAATAAAAAAAAAATTAAGATTTAAAGACTTTTTAAACCATTTTATTTACGGTCTCCTCTTTGAGTTATTTTCTTTGTTTTATGTACTGAAAAAACATACAAGTGAAAGGGAATTGCTTTATCGAATTCTGTTTGCTTGTGATTTTATTCATTGATGACGTTTGTTGTTTCCATTACTGCTACAGACTTCAAAAGGATGTTTACTTAATGTATTGCAAAATTATTTTATAAATTTTCTGATTTTACACCTGTCGATTACAAGATTTCTGATGTTTTGAAAAATTTCCATTGCGAGAAACAGCAGTATACACAACACATGGACCATAAAACTTAAAATAAGTATATATTTTTTCAAAACTATGAAAAAGACACGAAAATGGACAAAAAAATATAACGCTGGCAATATAAAACGCTTAACGTTGGGAACATAATTGGGCCTAACGACGAATTTCGTCTAGCACAACGAAATTCGTCGGTAAAAGTTCATTGTATAAATTTGCACCAATTACTACGAAAAAATTACAGCTGTCATAATCAGTAAAGTTGTTAGCTGTCTGTGTTACCATATAAAAAGAAATTACGTGAAAAAATTAAACATTAACAAAAAACAATTCAAAAGCAATTTTATGGTAAATAAATGTGTATATAATAAAAATAAAAATTAACTTTATTAAATAATATATTTAAAAACAAATTTGTTCGTCGATTATGGGCGTATGAAATAGAAATGAATCTATCGCAAGACGAATTTCGTCGACAGCGGTGTTGCGTTAATTTTCATATGCATAAATGTGTTTTTTTTTGCGATAACGAAAGTTCGCAATGAAAAATTCGTTGTTCGTACCAATTGTGTTCCCATCAAAAATCGAATATGCGATTTTGCAAAATTTCTCACTCAAGGGATGACCCCCATACATGCGATGCATTGTGCTGGAACTAGGAAATTAGGTTATGAGATAGAGGGAGTAGTGTTTATCGACATTTGATTTAAATTGGCCCATGTCAAAAGTGACAGTAAAGACCTCTGCGGGTAGTCCATTCCACATAAGTCCTGTTCGGCCAAAAAACTAATTTTATCTGTAATGCGTAGTGCGGTTCGCTGCAAAGTCGACAACAAATGCGCGTGAATGACCGGTATTCGGGAACAAGTTCCCCGATTTCCATTATAGTAACGATAAAACAACGAAACGCAACCCACGTTGCGACGATGCTCAAGAGAGTCAATTCTGCCTCGTCACGCGATCATATTCGGCGTAGGCCAACGAAAAAATTAATAATAATACCAGATACTGCTGTCATCTGCGAAAGAATGGATAGTGTTGGAAGTTTGACATAGAAGGTCTTTAAGAAAGATAAGAAATAGGGTAGGAGAAAGAATAAGAGTATAGAACATTTTTTAACTTCAGTTAACATTTCTTTAATCAAATAAAAACAAAGTGGATGCTGTAATAAACAGTATTATTTTAAAAGAATATAAATTATTAGTCTCACTTCTATTTTTATTTGGACTTCATTAAAAATTTTAATTATATTTCTTTTTTGAGCGCTGGTCTTTTTTATGAACAGTTTTTTAATTATTTTCATTAATTATTTATTTCCATATTAATTTATTTAATTATTTATTTCCATATTATTATACAAATTTATGATTCCTAACGATGCTACATATTTCGTAGCGAAATATTGAAAATAAATAATTAAATAAACTTTTCATAAAAAAGATCATCGCTCAAAAAAGAAATATAATTAAAGAATATAATTTAATTTGTTATTTTAATATTATTTATATTTATAATTTGTTATATATACTTTTAATAGCATAACATAACATAACAGATTTTGCATAGATAAATTTTTAAAAACAACAAAACAAAAATATTGTTAAGACATGGGAAATTCGATTTCAGGCAACACGATTTCATACAATTTAAATACAAAATAATTAAAAATAGCGAAGTATCGAAACCGCTTTCGCTCTAATTCTGCTTCAGTTCTATTACATACAACTTCAAATCCACGTAAAGTGTTTACCTGTTCGAATTCTCCTACTTTCGTGAAAAATTTATGAATATTTTAGTTTATTAAATATAACATGTCTTGCTGCTACAACCACATATTAAAGAACTTCTGATGTTGTATATTTTTATATTTTGTTTCCATGGGAACCTTTAAACTAAAACTGCATGAAAGAAAAGGTTTCGTGTTTTAAGATTCATTGCACTCTTCTGTCCCCTCTCTATAACTGATCAAATTTGGTTTGCTTTTTATATTTTTGCTTTATTTTTGCATGCATCTCTACATGTCAAGATTTATGTTATTTAATTTGTTTTCTTTTATATACATACGTATGTATGTATGTAGATTTGAATGCACATATGACTTTTTCTTCTTCGTTTTCATCGCAACAAATTTTGCAATACACAGCAAACAAACAACTTAAAATAAATATTAACAGATTTGCTGCTATTTTTTACTCCTGCTATAAATTAAATTGGAAAGTTTTTTCTCTGCTTTCCCCTTGTAGAAAAAGAAATTGTTTCTGTTCTTATTTTTGCTTGTTTTTATGCAGTGCGGTAAATTTGTTCTTTTATACTTTCATTAGGGTTTGGGTCTTCTGGAATTACTAACTTGTCAGGAAAGGGGAGTAAAATGCAAGAACTATCAAGAAAAAAATGAAATTTTTTTTTAAAATAAAGAGTACTGTGCCTGTTTCTCACAATGATTAGTATACTTTTTGATTTTTTAAGTGTTATTTATCTGAAGTAATTTTGAAAAAGTTGGAAATATATTTATTCGAATGTTTTGCTTAAATTTCTAATACAAATTATTTCTGGAAGTGGATTTTCTCAGTTTAAGTGAACATAAAGTTATTAGTTGGGCTCAGTTAAGCAAAGATTTTAATTTTATTTTAAAGGTTGAAGAAATGAGCGGTATTTTAGAAAAAACTTCTGCAGCGTGTCGTTATGTGGAAATTAGATTTTGTGTGTATGTCAAGAACTGCGTTTCACACGTTGGTATGTTACGTACATCGGTCATAAAAATTTTATATATATTTTTATTTTTATTATTTTTAATCTATTATATATTGATTTTTATTTCTATTCACTTTTAATTGTATTTAATTAAAATTAAAATTTCGTTTTTCAAAAGGTTATGCATAAATAAATATAAATATATAATAATATATTTGCGGAACCATAAATACAATTCACTTGCCAAACATCTGATGTCAGATGATTTGTTCCTTGAAAATAGAATGTGTCGTATGTACTGAACAAAGCGAAATGACTCATGCTATTGTTTACAATGTAAAAATTAAGCATGTTAAAAAGTGAAATTCTATACGACAAATACATATAATATGAATACAGCTTAAGATAGCACACACACAATGCCACCTTTGTTGACAGACATCAATCATAATGGGCTGATTGTTATTTCTCTTTAGAGAATAATCAGCTGAGCTCTGGCCCAGATCTGTAGTGCGATTCACTAACTTTTATTACGAGAATCGTATCGTTAAAATAAGTATAACAAAATTTTAACAAATTCAATTCAGTAAAATTTTTAACGATATTCGCTATCGCTTCAAGTCAGCTGTTATCGTAAAGTGCTGTGTATTTTGTCGACAAAAAGTATGTAGTCAAAAAAAAATGTACATGTTGTGTATTTATGAAAATAAATATTTTAAATTACATTTTGCAAACATAAATAAAATTAATAAAAAAAAATTTTTGATTTCGTTTTAAATACGAAATCATACGGAATCAAGTTTTCACATGTTGTTCTTGTGCTTTTCGAACATTTTGATTTTAATTTTTATCTACTATCATTAACATGTAGTTACAGAATCGCACAATCGTTAGTGCAAGCAACTTGAAACGTCGACAAATTTAACAATTGTCGAATATTTAAAAGTTACTGAATCGCACTACTGATGGGCCTGGTATTAACTTTAAGACAAGTGTACTTTTGCCAATTTAATAATTCCATCGAATGTGATCTAGAAAGCTTCGCCCTTTGGTAAATTTTTTCAACGAAAAAATAATCCATACGAAAATTCCAGGGTGATAGTTTCTCCAACCCTGCTATTCCTAATTTTACAACGTGCCTGCGAGTTCTTTTGTTTACGTTTTTTTTTCTGGAAAAGTCAAATCAAGAAAAACTAATTATTTTCTTTTTTTTTTGCAGTTCATATTTACAAACAATATTGATTTTTTTGCGTGTTTTATCTATATTAATTTTTTATGGTTTTCATTTTTCACCAATTTTAGTGTTTACAAACTTCATTTGTTTTAAATTTGGTAATAAACAAAATAAATCGTAAAAGCATTATAATGATGATTTATGCCCGTAAAATGTATAGATTTAAAAATAATATGTACATACATGTATATTTTGATAAGCTCTTGTAAACTCTTCAAAAATTGTGAAAATGTTAAAAAGAAACAATTTTTATAGGCTCTTGTGAACTCTTTGATGGAAAAGCCAATTTATTATAGTCAAGAGCTAATAAAGGTGGGGATGACTACAATGAAATAAAATTGTTATTTAAAAAAAAAAATTGTTGAAAATTATAATAAAATGCATTTTATTCGAGAGACAGATAAGTATATAAGACGAACACTTTACGAGCACTGGGCTTCTAATACGGCACATAAAAAATAAATGCTGTACTTACGATATTTCGAGTTAAATCTACTTGTTTTATACTAAAGCCTCCATACAAAACCAAATCTACGTTGTCACTAAACTTGGGGTGCCCCGGCTGTTTAGTGAGTAGAGTGGTAGTTTATCATAAGGGGGTTCTAGGTTCGGTGCCTAGCAGACACTCTGGTCTGTATCACTACAACAGGTGAAAGTTTTATCACAACAGGTATCATAATGGGACCATAATAAATTGGATCAAAGTGAGCTGGGACTTTTCTTTATCTTTACAACCATCAAGCTGGGGGTGCTGATGGCGAGTAGTCAGCGTGTTGGCTCTGCAACCAGAAAGACCCAGGTTCGATTCCCAGCCGGGTCAAATCAGAAAAAAAATTGTTTCTAAGTTTTCTGTGCTACAGCACCCTCCTTCGTCGGTATTTGAGCAATAAAACGTCGGCGAAGTAAAATAATAAATAAAATGGCTCCATTAGCTTAAAAATAATGCGTCAAAAAACATCAGAGACGCCGCAACTTTTGCTTTATAATTTACACGGAACTGCAGAATTGTGCAAGAATTAAGCTCTATCTTCCTACCACTTTCACCACCTGTCTATTTCTTCCCTATCCTTCTCTCTAGTTCCAGTGCAATGCATTGCATATGTAGGGGATAGCCCCTGAGCACTGGTCCAAGATAAAAAAAAAAAAAAAAAAAACCAAACCTTGTCAGTAGACTTGGACGAATTCTACTCAAATCTAGTAGTACTAAGTGAACCAACTATAGTTTTTTACATGTCAGAATTTGTACATACTGCAAAATTTGTGTCATAGAAATCCATCTAAATGGTAAAACGATTTAGTGTAAACGGTCTAGATATTGAAGTAGATTCCAAATCCAATCTACTACATTCCGGTGCAATGTAAATGCACTATAACTCAAAATTACTGGAAAAATTTGTTTTGGTTTTAAAATTACGACTGTAAAATTGTTTCTGGAAATGAAAAAGCTGCAAGCAGCCAGTCTCTAAAGTGAGCGCTTTTTATTATTCAACTCAGGTAATTGAATTAAATCACTCTTTTTCTTATCCAAATGGCAAGAAAATGAAAATGCATATTTGTCTTTTTATTTGAATTGTCAAACATAATAAATAACAAATAATAAATATGATGTTTGATGGTTTGCTTAAAGTAAAGAAAATATGGGTGTTTATAACATGAAATTGTAAGCAATTATTATTTTTCATCCATTATTACACAATCAATCTTTAAAAATTATTTAAAACATGTAGTTTGTGGCAAAATTATAAGTCATTTGCCGCCATAAGATGGGTTTGATCAATTGTTCTCTCTGGTCATAGTTAAGTCACGTCTAATTGAAATTTGTCGAGAGTGGCGAACAGTGTTGCCAGAAGTGTTTGCAGAAAAGAAGATAAATCGACTTTTTAAAAAGGCTAGAAAAAGCTAAATCGCCCAAAAAAAGAGCTAGAAAAGGCTAAAAACTTTTTATTCATAATTCAACGTTTTATTTATTATTAATAAAAAATGCATAAAACATGTTAAAAGTTATGACACAAAAAAGCACTCCAAGTTCATAAATAAAACAAAACACAATATAAAATACTAAATAGATTTAAATCGAATAATAAAATATTTCTTGTATACAGAAAATTTTTGAAGAAGCTATTTAGTTTATAGTGTTGTTGTAATTCTCAAAGTCTTTTTTTGCAGTTCTTGTATAAATATATGAAATTTCTTAGTTTTTTTCAAGAATTTGGTTAAAGATCTACTGACAATTTTGCAATTTCCACCAAATGAAAGGAACATATAGACCAACTAAGCCATATAACAGGCATAAAATAAATTTTTTTGTTTTATATTATTATTTAATTATTGCTAAAAAGTTTTCCGACCTCAGCGTTTCTTAAAGGTAATACTAAATAGCTAAATATTTGGTTAAACAAATCATTGAATGTATATTGTAGCACAAAGTTAAACGTAATAACGCTAACTATTAAATTGTTAGCCGATTATTGATAATGCTTTAAGCGTTGTGGCTGATGAAATATTTAATTTAAAATTTTCTTTAAGACGAGTCATAAAATAATGTAATTAATTAAATAATTATGGATTGAGTAGACTGATAGGAAAAGTTACAAAAGCGACGTAAGGTTTACAAAAATTTTAAGAAGAATTTCTTTCTAAAACATTTCCAAAGTTTCTTTAAAACCTGACCGAAATTAAGGGCAAATTTAAAATTTTATTAATTTTTGCATGATTATAGCTTTACTGCTAGAATATTATCAAATTCAAATCTTGTTTTAATATTCGCACACAACATATTTACAAATTGTCATTCTTAAAAATCGAATAAACACTCACCTTTTTTTTGTCGTTGAATATTCGTGTTGCTGAATAACACCAAAAAAAATCCAGTTAAAAGTGCATTTTTATCTAAAATAAATAAAGCGATAATATTATTTTTTAATTGTAATTTTTGTTATATTTTCAAGTTAAAATTTATAAGTGCTGGGAAGTAAATTATGAGCAATGCTTCCTAGTTTGTTTAATTAAATATTTCAAACATCATGAAAACATACGAGGACAATTACAATAAATGTTTGTACATACATACATACATACATATGTATGTACGTATAATTTATTTTTATCATACATATAAGACTTTTCTAGTAACGCCTAAACTTGAACTTATTTTATTTCATTATTATTTCCTTCCACTTTCATTTGAAGAGCAAAGTTCGTTCTTTTAAGAATTAACGTTTCTTGCAAGTGCTGCCAATTCAAGTGACTTTAAGTATATTATGAATAAGTTTAGCAAGCGTATCACCTCAACACTCATTAATTTTAAACTAAAAAAAAATATATAAATGAACACTGCATGAACACACAAAATCTAAAAATGAAAACCTCATCGAATACACTTTAACATTTTCCCCACCAAAAATATATTCCAATGCAATTCTTTTCATTAGATATATATATATATATAAAGGGTGTCCCAACAAGAATGCAAGATTTAAAATTTAAATGCAGCAATTGAATTGTTTCTCTGGCTGTATGACATGTGGCGCCGTCTTGTTGAAAACACATGCCCTCCACATTCATTTCTTCAATTCTAGGCACGAAAAAACTGGTTATCATTTCACGATACCGAACACCATTGACTGTTTGCGCTTGACCTGCCTCATTTTTATAAAAAAAAAGGTCCAATGATTCCTCCAGCCCAAAATCCACACCACATTGCATTTGCTTCTCGTGAATCACTCGAGAATCACCCCAAATGCGACAATTCTGCCTATTGACGAAGCCATCAAGATGGATATGGGCCTCGTCACTGAAGATGATTTTATCGGCAAAATCAGCAGTTTCATGTTGTCTCTCCAATACCCAATTAACGAACTCCCTTCGCTCCATTTTTACTAACCTCGTACCTTCTACTAGCAAACAATAACAATTGTTCACAAGTCGAACAATGACACTTCGAATGGCGCCAAATTTAAATCTTGCGTTCTTGTTGGGAGACCCTTTATATATATATATATATTCTTTTTGCTTTTGCAATCGAATTTTTATAACCTTTCTTCTTCTAGTTGTATTTAGATTGGTTTGTGTACATTCAATGACCCTTGACATCAGTATATTTCAGACTCCCCTGCCAATATTTGAGGTTCATTCATTTGGTTGCTGTAACAAAAGAAAACTAATCAACCTAATAACCTCCTTTTTTAATTTTTTGTTCTCTTTTTCTCATATTCTGTTTTTCTTTATTTTTTAGAAGAAGTGTGTAAAATTGAACATCATCATCAATAAAATTGCCAAATGATACTTTTTTGTCTTTACAATATCTTTTGCTAACCTTACAAAAGCCAAAGGTATAAAAAAATATATACTCGTATCTCAAGCAGACAGAAGAACTCAAAGAGTATCTACAAAGTATTGTTAATCTTTCGAAGCAATTGCCACAATAGCAGGCAGAATATATATATATATATTGCAAAAGAAAAAAACTGCTTGGGAACAATGTTCCTTTATATGTAAAGCAATTTACAGTGAGATGTGTCCCTACGCTGCACTGTAGGTAATTTGTTCCATTTTTTTTGGCCAAAATTTAAATTTTCCATTTTTGAAAAACTATTTCTTTTTTGTAATACGATAAAGAATACTGGAGAACAAATAGGAATAAATTTTTTGTTTATAAAAAACAAAAACCAACAATCAACAATTTAAGTGAGACGCGCTTCGTGTTATTTGTGGTTACAATGCCTGACAAAAGTTCTTAAGAAAAGAGTGATTGAAAAATAAAATTAAATATGGAAAATAATATTGATAGTAAAAGCTAAATAAATGAATAATGATTTCTGAAGATAAAATATTTTTTTGGTAAAAAAATCACTCACTTGGCCTAAACTCGATTTAAAAAAGAAATTAAAGTTATTGTGCTTTAAAAAAAAATTTTAAATTTTTTATATCTGAAATTAATAAAGTATTGTTAAGAATTTAATTTTGATTTTATTTAATAAATTTCATATTGTGATTTTTTGAGTTTTTTGGTAGCCAATCCGGGTTGTTCGGTAATCTGTACAGCAGTTCTCATTATATTGAATACTCTATAATTGATTGCAACTTTACAATCGGGATTGCATGCAGGCTGTTGTGCAATGTTAATCTCTATTAATTGTTATTCCAAAAACATAGTTTTTCTCTTTTTTTTGCTGCTTAATTTCATGTCTTTTGTTTGGATACATCATTAAATTGTCAGAAGAAAATCATGTTAAGAGTTTTATTGTGATTTTCGGGACTTGTAAAAATTAAATATGTACAGGGTGGGCCAAAAGTAATCACCCGATGTTTTTCTTTAAGACAAATTTTGGCACTGCTTAGGATATGGGCTAAGTGACCGCCACCAGAGTTGATGACCATACATGCAGATCCAAAGGTTTTTATTAAATAAAATTACAGCAAAAGGATAACATCGGGTGATTACTTATGCCCCGGGTGATTACTTTTGGCCCACCGTGTATGTTGTTACTTTTTTATAAAATGTTCATACTGGAAATGTTAGATCTTGTAGCGTTAGTAAATCAATACATTTAGTTGTTGTTATACTGCATCTGCTATTTTTACCGTAAATTCCGCTAATATATAATGCGATATGTATTTTAAAAGCATTTTTAATACAAGAACAACGTTTTAAAATTTTTATTAGATAATCCGGATAATTTTACAACCCGGATTAGGGTGTACAATCAATTATCAAGCCTTTACTGTATTCCATTTTTTTGGTAAACCACTATTTCTCTTATAGCGAATTCGCCAGTTTGTTCGAAGAACAAAAGAGAGAAAAAACAGCTGCTTCGAATCATATGGTTAGAAAAATTGATGATAAGAAAACATTAAATAAAGATGTGTTTGTTCTCAAAGGAAAAACTAAAAACTATTGCCTCTTTTTATCTAAGAAATGGTAAAAATTTCATAGAGAAAACGTTTTGTATTTGAGACGAAAAATTCAGAATGGTTCTAAAGCTTTCGTTTATGCCAAGTTGGACGCCAAAAAAATTTTTGGAGAGAAACTGGAATGGAGACTGGCGAACTCATAACATTAGTACATCACGAATTGGAGCTATGTGTTCGCGCAGTAACAAAACGTGATCGAAAGCAAAAGCACCTGCAGTTAGCGGCGGTTTTCAAGAAACACTAACTAGCCGAACAAGGATATCTAAGTTTAAAAGTTCCAAGGTTGGTTAAACTTAGAACTTGGAACAATATTAACTAGGATTAATATTTTTTTAGATCCATACAAATCTTTTGCCTTCTTAATCCAAAAAGCTCTTTTGCAATTCGAATACTTTCTAGTCTGAATGTTATTAATTTTAAAAATTACCCATAGTGCACTATTAAAGAAACCCGTCATAACGCTGATGTAATTTGGCAACAACGCCATGTCAAGTGTCTTCATATTTGACCCTATGATACTTTTCTGCATCGTATCATCTTGTCTTCAATACCATTTAAGACAATTCTGTCATCTGTTATAATCAAATTTGATTTTTTTAAGACAACACACAAGCAATGATTGCGTAGTACTAGTTAACGTACTACTTGCTAACTACTTCAGCCGATGATGACCATCAGATATAACATAACTCTCTTCACTCTTATTCTCTTTGCTATTGATGACACATATTATGACTACAAGGAAACTTCTCATACGAAAACTGGCGTGTAATTACTTCATTCGATGTCGAACGCAATTTCAATGCGTTTCCATAAAATTTTCTATTAAATTTAGAATCACGTTGAATGCTGTATTTTTCCCCTTTGATTCATAGCAGCGTCTAACTAATGGACGATTGAGTCTTCAGGATAACCCAGTGCAAATTATACAGTTACATTTTGATGTTGTAGTTTTCAAAGAAATAATTCCTATGGAATCAAGTCCAACAACAAAATATTAAATAATACCCAAAGTGTTATATGAATTGGTAATAATATTTGTTTCTAATATTGGATTTGAAAATGTGCGCATTGTAAGTTTTACACTTTGTTGGAATATAAAAGCAATTGACATTTTGAAAGACAGCCGCAGAATATAGAAAAAAAATTTTTGTTCGAAAATTATTGCTATTATTATTATTATAAATTATCAATTTGCCTTGCGGCAGATGGCAGAAGCAAGTACGCAAATTGCCAGGGTATCCCACACAATATATATTTAAACGGCCTATGCCTTCACATAAGAATTTAAATTATCTAATATTCCTGAGTATGATGGTCTCCACCAGTAACAGCAACGTGATTAATAACGAAAAGCCAGAAAAACCGTAAATGATACAGTTACCCGTGGCAAATCCATTATCCAGTGCGAGTGAGACGCAAAACTCTCGAAGGCCAAACAAGAAAAACAGTCCTAACCGCACTTAAAATTAAATTAATTACGATACCGAGTGAGTTGTTCTTCAACCCAGAGCTGCTTTACGACTCCTGTTCGAAAATTAACATAAAATTCATCTGGTAACGTCATATAAACACTTTTGTGTGAAAATATTAATGCACGTTACAGACGATTCAACAAGTTTATGCAACAGGTTTATTTGTCACAAACACTGAAACCAACAAGTAAAAATACAGCTTTACAGCCTGCTTGTTCCACTGGAATGAAATGATTCACAGTATGAAACCAAGATCAATGCAAATAGAAAATATCAAAATATTTTGATATTTTTGAAATTTCGAATATAACACGAATTGATACCATAAACATGACTACAGACTATGCAACCATCTACGAACTTGATTGTTTTCATAAACTGTTGCACCGTCTGTAGCTACCATAATACGTCTCATGATGCTGTATATGGGTGGCATAACACGCCAGATGAGAATTTTTTACTCCATTATTGTGTGTCTAGCATTATGTCAAGAGTCCACCCGTTTTATGATTTCTTGTTATGTGTATATCTTCAAAAAGTAGCGTATTTTGGGAATTCATAATTGTAGATATATGCCGTGACAGAAACAAAAATTCCTGTATTCTTGTATTATTGTAGCATGACACGACTTACATAAATAAAAGTTACACTCACTTTATGTTTCACAATTGGCTTGCAGGAAAATGTGACACAATTCTTCTTATTAATGTTTCGTTTTTAAATGTTTTCCTTTAAAACAGTCAAAAACATATAAAGAAGACTGCCAAAGAGAAGGAAATACAATATTCGTTTTATACAATGTTATTTTATTTTATCTGTTGACAGTTAATTTTATTAAAGAAACGTCATTATTGCTGTGCAGCTCTTTGCCTTTTACTTTATATATTACATACATATGTACATATGTATGTATTTGCTATCTTCAAATACATTAATCGTTCGTTCATTTATTGAATTCAGTGCATTTGATGGACAGCAAATCAAGAGAAACGTTACGTTTAAAGAAATTACGTGTGCATCATTGTTGATATATGTATTTTTCTTTTGACTTGTATTGTCTTTCTCGTCTTGTCAACTACTGCAATCTTTTGATATTAAAAACTATTTATTTCTTAGTTTAATAGTTATTTCCTGTTACCTATTGAGCTTTTTTAATGTTTCGAAGCACTAATGGAATGGAATAGAAGAGTTGAGATAAAAATATGGCGAAATAAACACAATACAATAAATGTTATCTACAGTATTAAGTTTATTACAATCTCAAAAAGATAAACATTAGATACTAAGTACCCTAAAAAAAAGTTAACTTGACATACATATATACGTAATAATTGGGAACTTTATTATTCAACAGTTCAGCTTTCTGATCAACTATGCCCGAAGGAAATGAATTAACATCTAAAATGATGGTTAAGTAGTTAGCGTGTTGGCTGTGTAACAATAAAGACACGGGTTCGAAGCCTTGCCCGGGCAGGTCAAATTTCTTTTTTGATTTTTCGAAGAAAAGTATGAGTAATAAATAAATTGGTTCCCTTTAGCTTAAAAATAATGTGTCAAAATTAACACCAGAGACGTCGCAACTTTGCTTTATAATTAACACGCAACTGCAGCGTTGGCCAAGAATTTAGCTCTCACCCTACCACTTTCACCAACTGTATATTCACTACACTCTATCCCTCCAATGCAATGCACTGCATATGTAGGGGATTTCACCTTAACACTGGGCCAAGAAAAGAAAACTAAATATTTTTTTTATTGTAATTTTAATGTAATTTTACATCCAATCATGTTTTTGCATGGAACATCGCATAACAAAAATCGTGGGAAAACAGCCGCAGTATTAAACATATTCGTCCCTGTTTTGTATTCCATGTTAAATTAATTCCAGCGGAATTGTAATGAATTGCTGTTATAAATGTTGAGTTGCAGCAATAATGATATGAGAATCTGGACTGATTTGATTTCATGTGAAATACACGTTGATTCCACAACGTTCAAAGAAATAAAAAATTAACAATTCTGCGAAACACATAAAATTTCTTTTTTCACGGTGTTGCTTTTTTAATTTTTATAAGATAAGAATAAAACACATAAAATCTGATAGTGATCATATTGGCAGTATTTGTGTGCGTATATAAACTTAAAATTCTTAAAAAGGGATTTTGTTCTTGTAAAATCATCAAGCAAAATCGCTGTAAAAACACAATTTTTTATAATGTACAGAACGAATACAAATTTAAAAAAATATATGTATGTATGTATGTATATGTAGGTATGTACTTGCATGTAAACATCCACAATTTATGTATGTACGTTCTGTTTCACTTTAAAGTAGTTTAGGCTAGGTCTACAGGCTGCCAATTCCACGAGCATCAAGTTACTTGGCTACTTTTAGGTCTATTGTGTCGCCTGGATGGGGGTGGAAAAACACAATATGAAATTTCCGTATCATCATCCCAATTTAACGATAGTAAACCAGCATGAGTTTAAAGCAATTCATACAAAAAGTTACGGTGTTTAGTTCATTTTACTACCGGCACTTAGCGAAATTGATCAAAAATAGGGTTTTTAAAGAACTTGCTGATACACGGTGGGCCAAAAGTAATCACCCGCGGCATAAGTAATCACCCGATGTCTTCTCGCTGCAATTTTATTTAATAAAAACCTTTAGATCTGCATCTCTGGCGGCGGTCACTTAGCGCATATCATAAGCAGTGCCAAAATTTGTCTTGAAAAAAAACTACAACAAAAGGACATCGGATGATTATTTATGGCCCACCCTGTATAATTCATTAAAAAACCATAAATGACAATTATTGATTTTTGCTAATTTTTGTTTTCAATTTGCTTGCGGGCAGCAAGAAAAGTAACTGGCAGAACATTGGGGCAAATTACGACAGTCTATTTGATTCCAAATTCAAAAAAAAATCTATTGAATGCAGAAAGTTAAATATTTTATTAGGCTACCGAGCTGATGAATCAAATGTGCTCAAAAAAAATTTTACTAAAAAATAAAAACTGCAATAAGTTTAAACAAGCAATCAACCTGAATAAAAGTACTTGAAAAATTATCAGACAACCTGAAGTGCAAATGTTAAAACACAGAAGAACAAAAATTAATTTGTTAAAATATACAAATAGTAGGCGTATTCACAGATTCAGATCATGTTATCCATATTTCGGTCTCAAAACTAAAGTTGAATAAAACACTCATAAAGCTTTGATTTCGATGACACTTTTATTTTATTGTAATGCTTGCCCGTTAAGTACGAAATACAATGCCATTTAAATGATTGCCTCTAGATTGGTTTGAAGCAGTCCATCCTTTTTTGGTGAGGTGGTCGCATATTTCGGGCAGTATCTTTTTTATCTTGAACCAGCACTCAGGAGATGACCCCTACACATTCGATGCCTTGTGCGGGAACTAGAGGAAAGAAATAGTAGGAGAAATGAGAGGAGGTGAAGCTTCACTATATTACAACTCTGCTTTTGCACGGTGGCGATGCCTGAAGCAGTCTGCACTTTGACTAAAAAAACAAAAATTTCTTGCGTTCAAGCCCAGTTTCAGACAAAATCATAAAAACATTCTGCATTTTTTCTGATGAGGTTTCAGTGGCGAAGGCATAGTCACTGGTCACTGAACTCAGAAAAGAACTCTAAAGGCAGCACAAACGCAGAATATTCCTCAGAAAAGAAAACACCGTTAGATTTGAAATATCATGCATGGGGTTGTGGCATTTGTATTTTTTATGTTATGAGTTTAAAATATACGACACTTATGGCAGTTTCTGTAACCGCCAAGTATCTGTAGCATCAGACGGCATACTGAAAGAAATGCAATGGCACAGCGGCTTGGCGGCTTCACTCCTGCCAGAGTGAGAGGGACGATGCTCGATTGCGAGGACACTGTGGATTGGGACGCTGTGGCGCAATACGTAGGGTACGTTATACGGAGAAAGAAGAGGGACCTCGATGCGTTGCTGCATAGCGGGGCCCCCTCTGACGGGGACCAGAGGATACGGGCCGAGGCCATGGTGCCGGCTGCAGACTTGGCGCACCCAGACATGGGTGAGTAGGGGTGGTCCTGATTGGGACGTGACTCTGGGCCTTCTCGAAGTAATGCGAAAAGCGGTCCCGGGGAGGAATCTACCCAGAGGAGGAGGAGGAGGGAATTTTTTAGTGGTAACACCACTCGACTCAGATGACGATGGTCTCTCACACGCCAAAAAAAAGTATCTGTAGCCACTTTTGAGAAGAACAAAATACATATGTACGTACACATGAAGTAAGAAGTAATGAAATGTAGTAGTAACAATGTTATGATTCATACTCAAAATTAAATAAAAATACAAATGCAATATAAAAGGAACTCTAAAAGCAAAAAAGACGAATGAAGAAAAATACTTATTTTCAGTTGTTTCGACATTTACAAGGTGAATGGACTGTGCTTTTTAATTAAGAAACATAAAACAAGCAATCTAAGAAATTGCACATTAAACGTTGAGACAAGTACGTAACGTATTCTAACGTAACAGCAGCAGTAAAATTAAAAACAAAATTCTATAGAGTGAGAAAAATAACGAGAAAGCAAATCCCACGGCTTCATACAGTTACTCTGCAATTAAAAAGTCATGACACCAACTGAAACTTTGCTGACTTATGGGGATTTTTGTCTTTCAGCATTGGTTTCATCCGATTCCATTAATTTTCTTGATCTTTTTTTATTGCATTTTATTTTATCTTCTTGACAATGATTGTGTATTTTTATTATTTCTGTATATCGTTTTGTTTTGAGGCACAAACTATAAAATAAATCTTTATTTTTACACAAAGTGTTTCGTTTTTTTTTCATGGTTAATTTTTACTGCTGCAGAGATGAATCACACGTGGCACGTTTCATTATTTTGCAAAATTAATTATATCGGGATCAACTCGTACAAGAACGTTTCGTTAAAACTTTTGTAAACAAACATTATGATATTCATCTTAGTTTCAACATAAAATCTGGAGATACAGTTCTCAGCAAAAAAAAAGTTGGGCACTGGCCTACATGAGCATCAACAAAAACGGTGTTATTTTTTTTTATCTCTACGGTAAACGATATCGTTTCATATCGTATGGGAGGCAGTTATAATGCGACTCCATAATGGAAAAAAATATATGATGTAAAATAACTTGTTTATAATTGTTGTTTAAATGCGGTATCCATTTAGTGGTTACAAAACTGCTGGCTGTTAAATATCTGTGTATAAGTGTCATTTTTTTAGTGAACGGTTTGCCATTTGCGGATATGAATCGCTTAACAGCCGAATAATGCGAGAAATGATTTAAAATTTAATTTGCAAATGTAGTGGCTCAAACGCAGCTACTTTTCGAGCATTAGGGTGTGATTATGTAGTCATAATCGAGGTACTGTGCATGAAATTGGCAAGATTATAAAGTAATTTGAAAAGCGAAGCTTTATAGATGTGGTTAGGCCTGCGCATCATCGCAACGTATGCTTCTATTCTGATTGTAACCTCTATGCCCGCATGATAACTGACTGTTTTTGGCCTGCAATTAAAGATTATTAACTGGAGGATATGTGGTTTCAACAAGACGGTCTCAAGAGCCACACATCACATCCGGCTATGGTTTTATTACATGAGAAGTTTCCAGATCTCGTAATTTTGGCCACTTTTTTATTATTTATTAATACCTGAGTTATTATAAAATCTTGATTATTCTTAATTATTACATTTACATTTTAATTATTTTAGCCCAAAGGGGCTCGCTTGAATAAAAGGATAAAAAATACAAACAAATAAAGTAAATAGTTTATATAATCAAGAAGAAAAAATATCGGCTTACCGTTGGTATTAAAATTTAGAAGACAATTTCAAACTTTCTTTTTAAAAATTATTGTACTCCTCTGCAAATGCATTTATGTATGTACTGCGTAAATACATTCGAATGATATGGTACCATATGAACATAATATGTATTTACATATACCTAAGTATGTGTTTATATATTCAAATAATTCGCAGTGTCAACACGCGACTTAGTCACATGTTATTCCCTGCCACACTATGTTGCATGTAAAAAACTAACCATTCACAACTCGCACACATTCAGTATGCACGTTTATAAAAATACAATTTTGCTAGACAGAAGTCAATAGTGGTTTTCACTCTTCTATGTAAAATATCCTTGTAAATCTTATTGGTCTTGTAAATGTTGTATAAATAAACGTATTACAACATTTTGTTAACAAAGTTGTTTAAATACAACATGACAATCTGTTGCAAAAACATTTTGTATATTTGCTCCCAAGTGCTGAACACTTTTTAATTTCGTAATAAAAGAAGTTTTTTGGTTTTATATATAAATATATTACTTAATTTAAAACAAAAGTGTATAAGCTATCGTTACTGTTGTCGCTACTCTCATTTCATTGTTTCATTTCATTTTCTTACGGCCGTCTCTTATGCCAAAAGTTACAAGGGTGTTCAAATATTTGATGGAGTGGATTAAAAGTTCACGCGTGAGTCAGACTTCTCTGTCAGATTTTCTAATTTTAGAAAATGCTAATAATATAATATTTTCTATGCGATCAGAATATTTTGTGGAGCAAGGATACAGATATTTTTTCCATCTTTTTTGTATAACAGTGTGGCACCTAATCATGATATAATCGCACGATTTTGCAGGACCCTGCAAACTAGTTCATACATGCATTTAAAGTGCAGTCCATAGAGGACTAGTTCTAGTTCACGACTAACCTAAATGTATGGAGAGAACATCGTATATTTAACATTATGATGTCGTATGCGTGGACTATATAACCCACTTTTGCATTAAATCGGACTATCTAACTCTAAATAACTTAAATGCGATGGAGTAATCGTAAGTACGAAGTGAAGCACGAACACTTGTCGTATAACTAGAAGCTGTTGTTTTCTATGATATGGTCCATGCCTGCATTACATACAACCATGTTTGTAACCAGTCCATTTCAGTCACAATGGACCACGTAGTCCAATTTATCTGCACATACGTTTTTTGTTAAAAAGTCGTTGTAGCCGTTATTGCAAGTATGCAATCAAGAGTGAAAACCGCTTATACTTTGCAAAATTTAAGTATTTGTGTATAATTTTTTATGTTTTTCGAAAAAGCAAAAAATGCAGCTATAAATGCAACCAACAGAAAGACCAGCAACACGAACAACAACAATAACAACAAGGCAGACAATCGAAAATGCAAGCGACATACATAGTTGGTGGTGACACATACACAGAAATATAAATTAAGTGTTGAAATAATAAAAAAAAAAAACCAACAACTATGCCTGAGCTTATTTAATAGAAAAGTCAGCTGTTTAAAGATTAAAAGAAAATGTACGAGTATCTTGAATGAAAAAAGAAAGAAAAACGAAAATAAAATGTAAAGAAAAAGGAGTTGCAAAAGTAACGACCTCCTGGTGTTGTAAATGAATCATCATGAGATGATGATGACGATCGTCATCACTAAGAAGACTACACCAAACACTTAAAATAAACACGCTACTTTCCAGTTTTTCTTTATTTCTACTCTATAAAGCAACAAATAAAATAAATAGTTTTTCATGGCTGTTTTAGAGTTTTTACTATTTTAGTATTTTAAAGCTGGAAGACATTTTGCAGATAATAATTCAAGTCTTTCACCTCTCTCGTTTGTACTTATTTGCTTTTTTTTTGCAACGTAACGTGTCATGCATCAGTAGAGGTTGTAGTTGCGGTTTCTTAGAGCACGAAAAAAATACGAGATAAAATATAAAATAATAGCACCGACTAAACTACACACTAGCAACTCATGCTAAATTTATTTAAGTAGAGTAAAAAAAAAACAAGCGAAAAGAAACTCTTTACACAACATTATTTTACAATTTGAAAATAAATTTGCACTTGAAAAAAGTTTCAAGCGAAAAACGTTCGTTATTGTTCACGTACTGAGATGCGTTTACTTCTTTGTTTTATTTGATTTTGTTTTCTCATCTCCTTAAGAAAAATAAATAAACTGCATGAAATAACACAGAACACTTCTAATGTACAGGGTGGCGCAAAGTTGTGTAATAATTTGAATTGGCTGTCATTTTATCAGATGGCGCCAAATTTCGATCCATGGATGTTTGGCAACTAATTTATATGCCTACAGTTACTGACTGACTGACTGACTGAGTGATTATCGCCAAGACCAAACGATTTGAAGCTAGAAAAATTTTGAAGTTTTTTATATGGGCTTCCCCGTTGATATATCGATCCACTAAGAAAAACATTTGTAGATATTCAAATGCCAACGGGATAAGTAAGGATAAAAATAAGTAAAATTAGTAATTCTAATAACTCTTGAACTAATATCGAATTCTGTGACTTTTTGAATTTACCTCGTAGTAACAGTAAATGCAACACGGCTACCGGCAACCACCATCTACTGACTACTGTCAAATTTTAAGCAGGCTGCGTTAATTAGTTTGTGTGTGACAGCCATTCAAAGAAAAAAAAATGGAAAATAGATTAGTCTTAGAATAGATTACCTAGGGAAGGGTAAAAGGAGCACCGGGCAATATTATTCAAAGCTTTCAGACAGATTTGATATTGACTTAAAGCAAAAACGACGAAAAAAGTGTTCCATCAGGACAATGCTCGACTGCACACCTGTGTGGTCGTTATGACAAAAATCCATAAATTGGGCTACGAACGGCAACCCCAACCAGTATATTCTGCAGCTTTAGTCCCCTGCGAGCATTTTCTTTGCCAAACCTGAAGAAGTGACTTGCTGGTAAAAGATTTGGGTCGAAAAAGGAGGTCATAATGGGAACAAACGCCTATTTTGAGGGCTTTGAGAAAACCTATTATTTGGAAGGAATAAAAAAAACGCTGGACAAAATTTATTGAAAAATAAAACGCTCATTTTACGAAAAACAAAATAATTTATTTAAATTCCCACGGAGTTATCAAACAGCCCTCGTATTTTCATCTACACAAAAAAATAAGGGGACATGTGTGCAGTACTTTTTTTGATATTTGTACCTTTTAGGGGATAAACGGGTAAATATTTCATTTATAGACTCCTCTGTACCACATCGATGTTCTGAAGTAACATAAGTAGCATTTAATTTCATCATCATAATTGTAACATTTGACGGCATCTGCAAAACTTTCAGTTGATTATAATTATGACATTGCTTTTGGCCACCAATGGCATCCAATTCACATTATGACATAACTTTGGCGCCACTCTGTACTTGTCAAAAATGTTATACCAAAAAAAAATTTTAAATTTTAATCTATCAAAAATGATTTGAAATCACGAAGAAGGATGTGCGTGTGTGTGAAGTTAAATTTATATTTCGACTCCAGCAACAATTTCTTTCCTTTTTCCATTGCGTTTTAAAATGCTGACACGTTAAAATTGCTCAAATAAAAAGAAGGAGTGAAGTATTTTTCACAACATCTGAGAAAACCGAAGCATTTAAGTGCTTCTTTTGAGACACGAAAAATGTTGGCAGTCCCTCGAATGACTCAGTGAATTTCCCTGCCAAGAATATAAAGAGCTTCTGATTTTTTAACAGCTGCACCATCTATAACGGCCGATAACGCTTCCTTTTTAATCATGCTTTTTTTATACGTAACTTACAACATTTGGTCGTTAAAATCAACTCTATTTGAATGAACCCAATTTGAAATTGTCGCGAAATCTTGATTCATAGGCTCATTAATATTTCGCTTCATGGCACTAATAACGCCCATATTGAGCCTGCTTCTGAAACAAAAGTTGCTGTCTTCCACAAAAGAATAGATAAGATTTTGACGTTCGACAGAGAAGGTCTTTGCGAAAAATTTAAAATATAGTACGAGAAAGTATGTGGCTGATATTATAAGTTTTAGGATTTTACAACCTTCAAAATACTATAGTGACTGATATAAAACACAGAAATTGTATGTGGTTTCATCTCATTGACAGAAACAGTGGTAAAGAGGTTCTAAGAGAAATGTTTTATTCAATAATATTAATATATCGAGCGTTTGGTGCAATACCGCAGTAACTTAAAATTTGAATTTTTTGAGCTGGGTATGCAGAAATGATCTTTGGGGAAATATATATCTAAAGGAAAAAATATTGTGGTTCTATCTCTAACTGTTTAGATTCTACAGCTACAAATGTCTTTATTGCCTCCAGCTATTTCCAACAATATTTATTTGCAATAATGAAATATTTCCTTTATGACAAGAAATTCACAAACAGAAAACATTACAAAACATGCCTCTTTATTTAAAAACTTGTAAAAAAAATAACGTTAGTAAAAGAGAATACTATCAAAAAGATGGCTCAAAACTTCCAATGCATTTTTCTCAGTTCACGATTTTTTGAATTACGACGGTATTGCACCAAAGGCGCGATATGGATAATTTCCAAAAAACTCTAAAAAAAAAATACAACATATTAATAATAATAAATAAAAATATAATAATAATAAAATAAAATAATAATATAATATAAAAATGTAAACTCGTAGTAATAGAAAGATTACATAAGGAAATAGAAGAAAATCCTAATTAATCGGACACAGACCGCACGTTGAAAAATTCCCCCTACAAATGTACCTACGCATTTTAGTCATTAAAATTTAAAAAGAAAACAATTTAAAAAAAATTCTTATACGCTTATGTGTATGTATGTATGTTAAAGATTCATTAACAAAAATAAGTAATCAAACCAAAATCTATGGTATATACTTCTAATTCGGTAAATGAACAGGTTTTTCAAAAATTAATATATAGTTGTTTTTAACTGCCCGACCTACGCAATGTATGCCTACTACTAGGTGTTCCCTTCCATAAAAAAGGCATTGTGAGGCAGATTGTGAATGAAAAAACGCAAAGTGTTTTTGTGACTGAGTATGGCATTGAATTCAAAGACACCATACTCGAAGCTGGTCCCGCTGTGCAGAGACACCCTGAGCCGCGTTCACAGGAACGACAAGCTTGCTCATCAATGACCGCCTTTATCCTACCCACAGATGTCCGCATGGTAATACGTGAGATCAGGAGAAGATTGTGGCTAAAGTCTTTGGAGAAGGAATAATGCAGATAGAGGGGTTTGAGACCTATAAAAGACGGAGAACCGATAACCTCATGAAAATGTCAAGGAACAACATTTTCTCTGGGAAGGCGAGAACACAATGTTCAGGAGGTGTGGGGACGATAGTGAGTAATCGGTTTTCCAAGTATTGTGCGACTACCCGGCCCTGTGCAGGGGCAGACAACCACTCACCAGCTTGGTACAGTTTTTGGATTCCCCCTGCTGGATAAAGTATTCTACGGAGTGCTGACTATTACAGTCTGGGTTAGTTACTTCCTTTCTTTTTCCGTTTCGATACTTTTTCGTGGTATCGTCGAACCAACCAAACCAAATCAAATTAACGTTAATGCAGTCGAACCCAAGACATTTGATTTTGTAATCACCGTGCTAGTTCAGCCATCGCCACCCTCCTTAAACTAATATTTGTGTGACTGAATTTGTTCCACTTTTTTATGCGCAATTCTTCCTGAATCGATATTTGCGTAGGCTAAAGCAAACGAAATCCGTACCAGTTTCGATAAATTTGGAAATACAACCTTGTCATTATAGTTTTTGTATTATTTTTATGAAAAATTCATGTTTAAAAACATTAATTTCACCTGAATTTCCTGAATTGCCGTTAAGTAAAAATCTGGAAATGTGAATTTCATTTCATTATATTTTTCTTCAGGGTGTTTTTTTAAAGTTCCTCACAGTGGTGGCCGACAAAAATTTCCTTCATTCGCAATAAAATATGTGGTGATACAACAAAAGAATTTACTTTTAATTCGGACTTTTTAATACAATTTTGAGCGAATATAAATTTAGTTTGATTCAATGATTTTTCATTAATTTTTCATTATTGAGTTCAGTGTAGATTTCCATTTATCGCGATCACATACATATTTAATTGAAATATTGGAGTAAAACTTTCCAATTATATAATTTCCTTTTATGCCGTGAAAGCGACTAAGCGATTTTTGGAAAAACGTTTTCAAAAAAAAAATGTTTAAAAATAAATGTTCACTTTAGCATTTATTTGATAAATAATAAAATATGGAAAAATATATCTACATTTTAGCTAATATAAAAAGTTAGATTTTCTGTACGCTTTTTACTACTTTTGGCAACACTGACAAGACGTTTAATACAAGTTGAGGCACAGAAAGGAAGATGATGTGTGATAATAATCATGAAAACGGAAACGGAAATAACAAAAAATAAAAACTTTTTACAAGAAATGTAAATACAGTGGATGTAACGCAATCGGACTTTGAAAGGACGCCGGAAATGTGTGAATTTAAAGGGGATGTCTTCTCAAGGGAAATTGCAATTGAAAACTGGAACGTTACGGTAACAGTGTCCGTTCAAAAGGGTTGTGTTCTTTAAGGGAGAATCCGCTATAGGAGATTCCACTGTAATTATTTTGTTAGATACAAAAAGGGAGAATAGCAGAAAAGCTATGGCCATAGCAGAATCAACAAAGTTTTTACAGTTTGTCTTTGTTTTTGCTGTTGTCTTCCTTTTTTTGTTGTTGATGTTTGCCTGTTTGTAGTCGTAATCAATGCTGTTAGCTGATGAAGTTCATTATCCTTTTCGTACTTCGTACACTTATGAGAGAAAGCATATATTTTCAATGTGCTTATGCGAGGGTTGTTTTACATATTCTGAAACGTCACTCAGTGTGATGACAACAGTAATGTTAAAATTATAAAATGCAATATTTATAAAGCAAACTTGATTGATGTTTCAAATGCATATTAGTTAAAAAACACTTCAAGGCTAAAAAAGATTTTTTAAAAATTGGTATTCATAATCATTGTTTTAACACAAAAGTCAAGAAATATTTGTCACTTGTACCTAGCGTTACTTAATTTTTTAACAAAAAACTTTTTCCCACAAAAGTGTCCAAATAATGAAACAAAACCCCAAAAACATATCTTTTGAATTAATTTTTATTCAAACAAAAAATTGTAAACAACAACAACAAACTAATTCCTCGCAAGATTTTGAGCAGATCCCCACTTTTGTTGTAGCCTACGATGTGTTTGTAGCATATTCTGAGCTATTTTCTCCACTTGCATTGCTGCTTAAAACTAATAACACCAAAAACTAAAAATATTTCATTATCCTTACCGTTTCCCTATAAATTTTTATCCATGCTTTTTTGAAATAGAAAACTTTTTAGAAAAAAACACGGGCATAAAAAACTATAATATTATTAATACGGCACAGTATCAGTAAAGGGTGCTTTACATTGTCCCACAAGTCGTACGACATGCCAAATTTTTGTGTAGAAGAGCACAAGTCGGATTGTCTAAACATAATACATATGTAATGAAACTATAAGATTTTGAGAGAAAATACGAATGAAAATTTGACAGTCGTATGGTTCTCTTGATCTTTTAAAATTTTTCAAAAACCAATACACACCATTAGATCAGGGATGCATTTTTATGTAAAAAAATGTGAGAAAGCCAGGGAGGGAAAACTGGTTTCATAAATTTATACCAATTATAAAATCAAAATGTACATTTTGACCACGACAGCACAATTTTATAAAATTATACGTATATTTTCCAAAAGTACACTAAAAATTTTGACCACGAGAATAACATATTCGAAAGTTATAAAAATATTTTTCAAGGTTATTAAAAAAAAAATTCAATTGCAAAAGAACTCCATCCCTGGGGAAAACAAGCAAACAGCTGTAGTTAATTTAAATGAGAATGTTTTCATTTTACTTGATTTTATCCATACCAATGGTGTAAAAGCCAGAAAACAACCATCCGATTTTTGCTCTCTTTTTTTGAAATACGGATGGAATTTCATTTTATTTTCTCTCACATTTTACGTACGACAAATCTTATCGTTTAAAGCACCCTTAAATAGGGAATATACCTTTTAGCGCTGTTGCAGTAATAATTAGTGACAAATTAAAAGATCGTTTACATTTCATGGGAACATCTACTAATATTTTCGTCATATATACTGTAAATTAAAAATTAATAAGCAAAACTTGAAAATTTAAATGAATTTCGAAAAAATTTATTTTTGAAGCTAAAAACTTAAACACTTTTTGGTATTTCAAAAATCTTGAAAAATAAGAGAAAACTTGAAAAATGGCAACGCTGCTTGTACCTTAGTTTGGCAAAACAACGATTATTAACACACAAAGTACTCGTATCTCTATTTATTCGTTTGTCTCTATTCGGAAAAAAAGAGAAGTTAATATCGAATCTTTGATAAAAGTGTTATTTATATGATTTTTTATTGCAGATTAAAAAGCACTAGAATAACGAATTTCATTTTATTTCTTTTGATTGTTTACACATCACTAATACATTTTGTACAATTATCATTATTATGAATGTTTATTTACGCAAAAATTATTAACTAAACAATATTAAAGTTTAAAAAAAATAAATAATAAAGATTATTTCTTTCAAATATTAAAAGGATATTTTATTTTGCATATTTTTATACCAAAAACGTTGTTAACATGCAAAAGGGAATTATGTATGCACATATATACAAGCATATAAATAACACATGCATATGTATTTACATAAATAAACACAAAAGAAAATATCAACAATGTTATTTTAAAATTGGCTTTAACATGGGTGCAACCAATTTTACAATTTGCTTATTTACGTAAAGTTTAAAAAGGTTTTCTAAGCTCAAAATCTTTTCTGGAAACACATTTACAAAAATTGCCTCAAACAGATTACAAATGCTGTTTACAATTTTTATGAATACGGCTGTTAATGTTTAACATCGTCGTTGCTCCGAACTTGGTGTCGGTGATATATTCTCTCGATTTATATCGAGCTTCCTCAGGAATCGCGCTATAAGAGTTGTTATAGACGGGTTGTCATCAAACGAGTTAAAGATAAATTCATGGGTACCGCAAGAGTCCATTCTTTCTCCTACCCTAATTCTTATCTTTCTTAATGACCTTCTATGTCAAACTTCTAACCCTATCCACTCTTTTGGAATGGGGTCACGCGAACAGATTTGATTTCAATGCCCAAAAGACCCAATGATGCATGTTTACCCATCGCCGTATGCACGATCACGCTGCCTCATCTGTAATTATGGGAGGCATAACCATCAGAAGCTCTTGATGTTCTTGGCATGAAAATTCAGTGTGATGTCCGATGGTCTGAGCACATTTTTCAGGTCTCAAAGGAAGCATTCAAGTGCCTAGGCTTTTTAAGGCGGTGTAAGACATACTTCACCCCATCTGATCTCCTTACTATTTATACCGCCTACATCCGACCGAAAATGGAATACAATTCTCATGTATGGAACGTTGCTTCAAAGACTATTTGAAAGTTACTCGACCGTGTACAAGAAAGAGCGAAGAAACTCATAGCAGACAGTAGGGTAGCCAACTCGATTGACTCTCTTGAGCATCGTCGCAACGTGGGGTTCGATTCGTTGTGCTATCGTTACTATAATGGGATGTGTTCTGATGAAATCAGGAAACTTGTTCCCGAAACCCGGTTATTCACGCGCACGACGCGTTCATCATAAATAGCGCATCCATTTGTGGTCGATTTGGCGGCGACACGCACTACGCATTACAGAGAAAATTAGTTTTGGCCGAACGGCACGTATGTGGAATGGACTACCCGCGGAGGTGTTTCCTGTCACTTTTAACGTGGGCAAATTTAAATCAAATGTTAATAAACACTACTCCCTCTATCCTCCTTCCCATAACCTAATTTCCTAGTTCTAGCACAATGCATCGCATATGTACGGGTCATCTCCTGAGTGCCGGTTCAAGAAAAAAAAAATTCAACCATGTGGTTTTTTCGAACAATTCCATCGTAGCTCCCCAGTGGCAAATTATTAAAGCTTTATTTTACGAACTACTTATAGCAATACTAACATTATTTTAATAAACCGATTTGCGTTAAAAAATATGTCGAAGTTACAATATAAAAGGATTTCTCTCTATCGTGAGAAACTATTAAAAACCACAAGGCTGATTTTGTCGGAGCGATGACTATATATCATTGGAGGAGGAGGAGTGCTCTAAAAATCATTTTGACATTTTTCACGCCTTTAACATCACGTTTATAATATAATGCCAAATTTACTAATCAATAGCTGATTTTTTCAAATTTACAATCTAACGGCTGGCTCTTTTGAATATTAATGAAAATTAATAAAATAAAGGAGACAGTAGGGTTGTTAAACTTATGAATCCAATTCAGGCGTTACATACTAGTATTATTCCACGTTAAGTAAATAATAAAGAGCTGTACAAAATGTATTGCAAGTTCTGTATTCTAAAGCACACTACTTCCAAGCCGTGTATTCCAGTGTAAACATTATCAACAAAACAAGCATAACAACACATGGCTCTCACTGAAACAAAACGAGCCCCATTCGAAAAGTTTCTCTCTATAGTTTTGTTTGTGCTTGTGTGTTCAAATGAAGCAGAACATCAAAACAAAAACAGACAATGAAATAAAAAAAACGGTAAATTACACCAAAAGCATCGAGTACACAAGAACAAACACAAAAAAGCGTAAAAATCTAAAAATGAGTGTTATTAAATAATATCATTTAGGAGGGAAAACACCTTGCAGATATATAATTTTTTTTCATAATTTCAACTTTCTGATTTTCGAGATTTTTCTAAATTTTAGTAATCTTAAATATGTATATTGAAATGGATGCATTAAATGTAGGTGAAATTATAAATTTTTACAATTTTTTGCGAAATTTTAAATATTTTTCTTTAAAGAATTTTTTATGTTCATAAAAACTGCAAAAGTTTCTTTGCAAGTTTGTCTACGAGTTATTCAAACATGTTTTGAATGTTCCAAAATAGTTTTGATATTCTACTTCATTTCTCTTCCACTTCAGCCTTGTTCTATTTTAACATTGTCTTGTTGTACTTGTGTTCTCTTCTTCAATGTTTTGATCGTGGAACAAAAGAAATAATTTCGGAAGTATGTGTTTTGCAATGAGCAAGTAATACATACACACTAATTGCAATTTCATGAAATGCTTGTAAGACATTTTTATTGTGTTTGTGCCACACTTTAGTAAACAAAATGATTGACGTGGGTTGATAGTTTAGATCTAGCAATTTTTTTTTCTGATTTAGCATTAAGAATTTCCAAAAAAGTGCCAAATGTTAGTTTAGCTGAATTCTTGCAACACTGAATTAGAACCACTTAATTAATTAATTAAGAGTGGTCTCTTAATTTATATTTGATAAAAACGTGTAGTCACCAACAAAAGCAAGAGTTATTTTCAATGTTACTGTACTTATCCCAAAACAAGTCTTACAATGTCAATGCAATCTTTTGCCAGATCATTGAACTAAATAAACTTTTGTTTTACCTTCATTCGAAAATTTTGCACAACGTTTTGAAATGTATTCCTGTTTTACAGAAATGTATTTACAGCTGTAAATAAGAATAACAACTGCATGAACCTAATTAATATGATTGCCTTAAATAAGCAGAATTTAATAAAGTCATGATAATTCACAAGCCATAATAAAACAAACAATCATTGAAGTATGATTTATAGTTTTAAATTCATAAACACATAAATACGAGTACATACAATATATTTTAGAATTTTTGCTTACACAGAAATACTGCTGATTAACTTAGCAGCACTTACTCCAGGATATCACTTTATTAAAGTGTTAAAGTTTGCATTTAATTTGTGGAAACAAATTAAAAAAGTTGTATAAATTTTATTTTACAACCAAATATAATTTATTTATTTTTATTACAATTGATTTAATGATTTTACGAACACAATTAGCGGAATTGTCAAGTGTCAAAGAATAAGTGAAAAAAAATAAAAAAGCTTATTCATCTAAAATTATGTGATTCCCTTGGGTAGTAAATAATAATGTTAATTTAAGTTAATTAAAACTCTGGGTAAAATAATTAACATGAGAACAAAAAAACTAAAAAAATTTTTTTTATTTTGTATTTTAATCAAACTTATACGATTTAACATGCCAGCAACTAATTAGAATGGGAAATTGACAGATTTATAAATTATTTTATTTGTAAGTAGTGAAGGAATACATTAATTGCTGACTCCTTGAAATAAAATGATGTCCTGAAATATAAACAAATTCGATTGTTAGCTGAAGAATTAATGATATTCGACTAATATGCCCTCACAGGGTATTTATTTTTCGATTTACTTTTTAATTATTTTATTATTTTTTGACAAGAATGAAACGAAAAATTTTAAAATTAATATATTTACAAAAAGAGGTTGTGGTCTGTGAGTAGATATTCTATACAAGATATGATACATATCAACATATCGTTACATTGATATACATGGAAATAGAGCGTCTTCCATATTTCGGCGTATAATACAATTTTGGTGGACAGAATTCGTGTGCTCCGACTGCCAATTTAAAAAAGCCAAAAGAAGTCATCCAATGTTGTTTGGATTTAATTTTTTTTTAAATGAAAACTTCGATTCTATTTTCTATTATTTTTATCTGAACCTTTAGAATTTTATTGGTCAAGTCGAGAAGATGATATCGGCCAAATGGGCGCCGTCACAATTGATTGCTATACGGGCTCGTTTTATGGCATTTTTCATCACTTCGGCGAGAACATCGGCCGACAGATTCTCGCACTCGTGTCGAATGTTGTCCTTGAGGGCTCCCACTGTCTAGGGCTTGTTCACACGGGACTTCAAAAACCCCACAAAAAAAAGTCTGGAACGGTTAAATCGGGCGATCTTGCGGGCCAGTGCAAATCGCCAAAACGAGAGATGACGCGATCCGGGAACGCCGCCTTCAGAATATCGTTTGTGGCTCCGTCCTGTTGGAACCACATGTTCTCCAGCCCTAACTCGTTCAATTCCGGCAGAAAAAACTCGGTTAACATGGCCCTATAGCGCGCACCGTCCACTGTTGTCCTTTGACCAGCGGCGTCCTCGAAAACGGGCGTTCCGGTGCCGGCCGGTCTTGGCAGTGTCTCGTGTGGTCCCATACTCTTCAAGGTTGGTGGTAAAAATGCGTAGTGTTTGCGCAGTTGGTGTCGCACGACCGGTGAATCGGCGACGGAATTCGCGCTGCGCCAACACCACAGACGAATTGTTATGCAAAAAAATAGACACGATTATTTCGCGTTCTTGTGGAGTGTATCGCTCCATGGCTTGTTCACTTGTATTCTACATCTGTCTAGTTCACAAATGGCAAAACAGATTTGACATTGGCTGCCATTTGCAAAAATAGGGTGGTTTCTTTTGGCCCACCTTGTTAAAATTAATAGAAACTAAAATTTTTATGAAATGTTTTCCTTCTACGTATAGTAAGAAAATCATTGGTTTAGGCATTTGTATATTAATGTAACGATTTGAACAAGTATACATATATTCGAATATTCGCCCATTTCATGACAGTCGTATTAGTATTTCTATTCCCCAAATTCAAGCGAATATTTCGCGAATTTTTTGCGAAAAGGTCAAAAACAAAATACAAAATAAAGTGTAAAAAAATACATCAAATGAAATAAAAACTTTAATTCTTAATAATTTTTATTATAATGTCAGTCATCGAAAAGTCAGTTATTGACGCAAAGGGTCGATTTTATTCAATTAAATTTCAAGTATCGATGGAATATTCGTATTGGTATTCGTTTTCGACATGTACATATCTATAACTATTCAAAATTTTTTTTTTTAATTCAAGTTGAAGTTTTTAAGCCAATTTAATTTATCAAAAGAAGCTGACATATCAAGAAAACGTAAATGAGATCGAAATCTTGAAATATTCAGCTCTGCTATTGTAGTTCGCGTTGGCAATGTAAAAACGAAACACTAAAGCAAATAATAAACCAACTATTTGTAAAATACTAAATATATTAAATGAGCTGCTGCAACAAATTAACAAAACCCAAAATAGTCAAGTTGGTGTAAGAAGAAAGCCTTAAGCGGCCCATCCATTATACAATATTATTGTGTATTTATTCGCCATATTATTTCCAATTTGCTTTATATTATGCAATAAGTGACACAATATTTTCAAATAAAATTTGCCACAACTTGTTTACACACAGAAAGTGAGGATAACCTATTGTACAATGTTGCCAGCACACTTCAGTGTATATTGTAAGTTAATTAGAAACAAAAAGATTTCTGCCAATATAATGTTGCACTTTCGAATATAATGGTGATTTTCTTTCTAAAGAAAAATGTTGCTCTTTCGATGCCCATACCTTTAAACAGTGATAAATTTTTTACTGCCACAATGGTACAAAATATTTGAGATTAAACATTAATATATACTTAGCTTTTCACTGTTTCTACGGTTTTTAGCACCATTTTATCAATAAAAATTGTCAGCAACATTGTTTTCTAATCAGCTGCTATTACCTAGAACAAACTGCAAAAACTTTAAACCAAAAATTTCTCTAAAAAGTTTACATTAAAATAAATAATAAATTAAACAGAATCTTCCTCTAACAAAAGTCTGATGGTCTCTAGTCAAAGTGAAGACTATATTGATTTTCATAATTCTTATTTGTATAAAAAAGTACTTAACAAAGATGTAAAAAAGGTTAGTATATCACTCCGAATTGAGAGTACAGGGTTGCGAATTATTTGTGCAACATATTTAGAAAGGAACAAAATAGGTTTTTTTAATGTTACATGTTTTTTAGAATGGAACAGAAATAATAACGAAATGTAGCATATATGTAACATTTTTGTCAGAAAAGAAAACACCATAACATACACATTGACGTTACGAAAAATTGCTCAACTATATTGTAACTGTTGAGCCGCTTTACTCTTCATTGTCTGTTTCTGCTCTACGCTATCCCTTCCTAAGAAAAAGTGTAGCATGTGTAAATTAGAATCTATGAAATTAGAACATTAGCAACTATATCTATAAATATATATTTTAGGAAAACCTTCAGTGAAGTAATTAAAATGCACTTAAAACTTGGGCCGTAAATTTAAGAGATTATTTCTTACTATTTCAACTTGACAACACCTCGAACCTTCAAAAGTACACACCCAGTTTTCACAACTTCAATAAAAATATATAAAAAAAAATACACAACACGCACAACTACGAACTTTAATTAACCATAAAAATTAAGGTAACAAAAAATGTTTTAGAATGTAATCGTTAGAGCCCAATAATAATAACAAAAATTATAATAAACATGAAACATAACGAAATTTATGATGAAAAAAATTTATGGTACTTTGAATAGAAAAGTTGTAAAAGTTGTGTGGAAAAAAATACCAAACAAATACATATACGGTTTTAAATTGTTTTTCTTTTTGTAAGAAAACACGGTTGCAGAGACCTTTCGCACAATTGAGTTTAAGTCAATGTATTTACTGGCGCTGGCAGCCTGCATATTTCATTTAAGTATGCATCTAATATATGAATGGATATGTATGTATGTATGTATGTTGCTTAAATTTTATCTATGAATTGACAAAGCTTGACTCTTTTTGTTGTTTTAGTTGTTGTTTTTCTTTTAGTGACATGACACCTAGCGCAAAGTCATACAACCAAATAAACACACTTTGAGTAGATAAATGAACTTAACAACCAACGAGAGCCATACACATCCAAGAACGAGTTAGCCGCACTAAGCAAATAAATAAAAGTGGTATGTGAGATAGTAAAGACAGACAAAAACCCCTTTGGCACATGTCGGTTTAGTTGATGTGGATAGAAGTTGTAATGGCGGGAAAGAGCTCTTGCGTACTATTCCCAGTGGCAATACCACTGAAATTATTGCAAAGAAGTCTATTTTTTTTATTTTTTATTCTCAGCAAAAAAAAAGTGAATGTGATCACTATGAATAGGTATTTACATGACTTCTTAAGCAGTTCTTTATCTGAATTCATTTTTGATGACATCTTAAATGTTAACAAGATTATCACTATTGAACCGATGAAAAACGCATTCAACTCTGCCGCTAAATTCATATGAACAACTGCACAATTGTAATTATAATTTAAATAAATTTTTAAATGTTTAACAGAAACTCAAGGATTACTTGCTGAAATGTAACCAAATCATGAAACATTTACTGGTTCAAGTACTGATTTAAATGATGAGTTGCTTTGTTAAATGCGAACACATGATCGCCAATCACACACCCCTGTGTCAAAATTATACGTTCTCCAGTTAAGTTGAATCAGTTAATTTGCAATATAACCCATGCACTTACTATTTCTTTTGCATGTCAGTTTTTTCCGGGTAGTTGTGTGTTTGCATATTTTACAATGGAAGCATATTTTTCCATATTTTATAAGAAAAATATTTTTATATATAGTGCGTATTTTGTAAGAAACTCCCAATTTTATATGCAGCTGCAGTAAAAAAAAATGGCCCTTGTATATAGGGAGAATTGATATAAAAAACACAAAATTTTATAAAAAAATTTTCAGATTTTTAATTTATTTGATTTTGCTCTTTTGTTACAATATAGAATAAAAGTAATTATATTCCAAATTTAATTATATGAAATTAAAATTTGGGCAATAATAAATATAGGAGGAAAGCTTCATTATCTTTACAACTCTGCTTTTGCGCGTTTTTTCTTTATAGCAGTATTGCAGCGCCCAAAGCACACGCATTAAATTTTTGAAGCTGTATTTAGTAGCCATTTTCATGAATTACTCTATTTTTCCGATAAAACGGTTACATAATACCGACGAAGGAGCACACTCTGATGGTACTTGTGGATTAGTATATGCTTAAGCCAGTGGCCAGCGACTATGCCTTCGCCCCTGCAACCCTTCGACAACAACTGACACAAAGACGCTCTAATGAACATCAGAAAGATGCGAAGAGTTTTATGACTTAGATGGACCTTCGGTTTCATATTCAACGTGCCGAATACTTCAGCCATCGCCACACGCTTTAATTTCGAATCACTGCATTACATGTTCGCGACATCCAGTGAACGAGGTTTTCACATCTCTCTTAAGTAATGGACAGTCAGCCCGTCTAAATACCCGCCCACAGTTCAATTTTATTCTTAAGGTTTTCTTTAGCAATTCCCATCAAAACATCGGCCCATAAATTTCCAGGTTGAATTCCGAAGACTATGCAGGGCACTCTTTTACTTCATTCTCATTGAACCGATGCTACATAAAAGACATTTATATTTTTACGATTCTTATAAAAATGTTTCTTCTCCCTTAATAGTTTATTTAATTACACTTTGTATTTAAGGCATCATCTTGCACACACAAAAAAATTTATAATTACATTTTTCCCAATTAAGTCTTTGCTTAGTAATTTTGTTTTCTTAAGTAATAATTTAATTGAATCCACGTTTATTTTAATTCATTTTGCAAACAAAACGAACTTAAAATGGTCAATTGGAAAACAAATTCTGACATTTTTCTATTAATTGATCCGGCAATTTTCCTGGTATATTGAAATATAATTATTATTTTAATTGAATATTCGTATTTTTAAATTGAATCCGATTTTACTTTTTCTGTGCACCTTGCCGTAAATCTTCATTATGTTTTGTTTTATTTTTTATTTTTTTTTGTCACATGTCACTACCGTATTTACTAAAAAAAAATCTATTTAATATAAGTATCACTTAAATTGTTTAAATTCTCACACTCGTGTATACCAATACTTGTATGTACAACGGCAGTAAATCAAAAAGAACCTCCTTACAATGCAACCCCTTATTAGCGCCATTATTCTCTGTAATTAAAACTACTAATATTTTTTAATAAAAAAAAAGTCTAAGTTTAAGCACTTTTTGAGGTGTGTATTAAAATATTAAATTTTAAGATGGAAATAATGAAGTGTTAATTTATTAAAAAAGTATATCAAGTGTTAATGGAATTTAGTACGAAAATTATTGTTGAATTGAGTTTTTTGGTTGTTTTGTTTTTTTATAAAAACAAAAAAGGGAACATAATCACCAAAAGAAAATGAAAATATTTAGATTTAAATCTTTAGTATGAATCGAAATACATACAACTAGCAGACTGAAAAGTGTCAATAAATTAAGTAACTTTGCAGTCACACCAATAAGTTTTTCTTTATATATTTTTACACATACAGCAGGTAAAAATCCATGTGAACTGATAGCTGTGACGTAGCCTGCACGCAAGTGTTAAGCAACTGAAGAGCAATTTTATTTTTCAAGAAAACAACAACCAAAATGTACACTGGCATATTTTTTGAAACTACTAAACTAACTACTGAAGGTCTTTGTTACTATTCTCGTCAACAAAAACTCTATGCATTTCTAACATTCAAACTCGACATTGAAAAATAGTTCTTAATAGTAACTTTACTATTTTAAAAGAAAGCACAGTCTAAGACGAATATTCTTAAATATAAGGTTCGATTACCGGCCCGGTCAAGTGAAATATAAATACGATTCGTATTATTTTAATCGCCATTGAGCTTTAATTTTTTTTTCTAGTTGTGATCACACTTATTTAAGACTTGTATGACTCGAATCATTTATGTATGCTATGAGCATTTTCCCAAAACTTTTAACTTATACGTAGGTAATATTTGAGTCATGCAGTTGAAGAGACGGTATGATTACGATCAGACTTATTGGTACTTAAGCTATGTTCACACGATTGTCAGATTGTACAATATTGTTGGATACGGCCATATGGTGGGCATGCACTCATAATAAAAAATTGTTACCATCTGGTAATTTGTCTGTTCACACTATTGAAAGAAAACCATACAATTTCATTGGCACACAGTTCCGCGACTATAAATTTTTCTGCCAATAATAATTGTCCGTCCACACAGTTGTCAGATTATTGTATGGCAAACGTTGCCAGATCAGACTTTTAACATTCTATCTAAATATTTATGGGCAGCATTGCCAACAGAAATATATGTATCTGCCAATGGTGTTATTGTTCGGTGCACTAAATGAAACACATGCGACAATAACAAATGACTGTAAATTGTGTGTCAATGGAAATGAAGGGTGTTCTGAGGATTGTCAGAATTGTGACTATATTATTGCCATACAATGCACCGACAATACATTTTGTGACGATGTTGCCACACAAAAATTGTGTGTTCATACGGTTGTTGCACATTTTGTAACAATTTTTTTTTCTCAATATTGTCGTAAATGACAGTCGTGTGTACATGCCTTAAGAACTGTTTTTCTGGGCTATATTTTGAAACACAAAATGGGAAAAGAAATTAGAAAGCAAATTCGCATGAATTTTTAAAAATATGAATCGATTAGCGTAAAGACAAACCTTGATCGTATAACGCCCAAGTAAATTTAAACAAAAAGTTAAAAACCAAGTTCAAATTAGAATCAAAGAAAACTTGCGCAACAAAAATTACGGTGCATTAATGCTGTCGTACATGCATCCATTTTTTATTCAATATAACGCAATTCTTAATTTTTTTTTAAGTTACACAATATTTTTTTATATTAAAGAAAAATTTTTGGAAATAATCAGCTCTACGCTTAGGAATCTTTAAATTTAAATTTTTTTTAACACGCCAAACTCTTTTCAACATCTATAGACATAATTTTACAATTTTTAATGCTAATGTGCATAGTATGTTCAAATCACCAAAAGCCACTCAACCAGTGGGGCGCAACATGTCAAATAACATATAAAAACAATAATAAATAAATTAATGTTATAAAAAAAGCCAACCCAAAAATTTAAATATGTACGTAAAGTTATTTTTAATTACAAGACCGCTAGATAAACAAGCCAAAAATGTTAATATTATCTTCAAAACTCGAAAAGAACCTAACATGGCGCACCGAAACAAATAAAAAAAAAAACAAACAGACGAAAAACCTTAATTGGAAATAAAATCAAAGAGCTCCCAACAATCAATAAACATCATCTCATGTGAAGTATGAATAAAAATTCGTCAAAATGGCTGAGGGAGTTTGTGTTTCTGTTTGGGCCGTTAACAAATTTTCAAAGACATTTATCATTTACGTATGAACTGATAACCCTTCCATCATGCAAACAAATAACCGCACATCAACGGTAGGAAAATCCAAAGACCATTGTGGTTGCTGACGACAAACCACATCAAACGAATGAGCGACGACTGGGAAACATTTTCTTAACGTATAGACTACAAAGTAATGCCATCTCTGGAGAAACATTTTCTTTATTTCACTTCATCGAAATATCGACGAGGGGCGACGCGTTGATGGCTAGTTGCATAGACACTAATGAACATCAGAAACATTTCTGATGACTGTAGAATTTTGCGAGGCTCTGTTGCGATCTACAAATGTTTGAGTTATATCACTCATCACTACTGGGAGCATATCTTGTTGAAATTTTCATTCCGCAGCATGCAAATTATAACTCATTTTCAGAATTTTTATTCTGAACCCATTACAGCTTTTCGAGGTGTGTTTTGGCACTTATTTTTGACCACACCTGACATCCGTAAGTCATAATTGGCCGTATGCACGTTTTTTAAAGCTGGATTTTATTTTTGTAGTTAAGAGGTGATTTACGTTTAATCTATGGAAAAAAGCGTCTACCACATCTATTAGCTTTATCACATGTTTGTTGAACGTGATTTCTAAATGTTAGTTTTGTATAAGTATGTAATTGTTTCGAGCATGGGAATTGCAACTTCATCAATAGATAGAGAAAAATGCTTGGAATTCTTTTCGGCAATTTGTTATACAAAACACTTTTACTCTGTCATCCGGTGTCGACCGATATTTCAATATTTCATAGAATTTATATTAAATTCATATCGATTCAAATCCAAATAAACGCGTACCTAAAATAATGAATATACATACACAGCCCAATCCTTCAGACTACTTCTAGTTCATTTTATTCAATATGTTTTGCTTTAAATGCATTTTTACCGTTTAGCGACTTCCGGATAAAAAAAAATTCGAAAATCTGTCAGTGTAATTTTCGTAGTTTTTTCTTCCATTTAATTCTTTTTTAACGTTATAATATGTTTGTATATGTTTATATATATGTTTACTTTAAATGAATTACATAAAAAAGCATATTCTATTTGTTCAGTTAGTAGTTATTCGTTATAAAAAATATAATAAATAAAAAATAAATTGTGAACATAAAAGCTGTTAGAACTGATTTCTTACAAATTGCGGTGGTTGTGGCGGTAATTGTAATTAGACCGTTTCTATTCAGCCAAGCACAAACCATGCAAGAAAGTACAGTAAAACTTGAGTATAGCTAATTGTAGGTAAACAGAATGAGAAAAAGTAGAAATTGTTGTATTTTATTACGGAATTATTTTATTTTTTCTTTATTCATTTTCTTTGATCTTATTCATTCTTATTTTTATTAATAAATTTTATTTAAGGTCTATTTATATATTTATTTGATTATTTATTTAATGTTCCAATATTCCAATAATTCTTTAGTATGTAGTAACTACAGTTCAATTAAAAATTCTATTATTATTATATTATTAATATTCCAATATTTCGTTAAAATTTGTTTAACGTATTTAGAGAAATTTTTTTAGTATAATTAATTCTATCTAAAAAAACAATAAAATTTTTGACAATTAAAATATTTCAAAATGAAAGTTATGTAATGAAAAAATATTTAATTTAATATATTTATATTAATTACACTAATTATTCAAGCTTTTTGTACTTTTTACTCCTTCATGTAGCTTCTTCAGGAAAATTAGATTTTGTTTATAATGAAAAAATATTTCTTTAAAATTCAGAATTCTGAAAAAGTTCTTGACAATGAAAATTCAAAATAAAAAATAATAAAAATATAGTATATTTAGAAATAGACCTTACGATTAAAATAAATTTATTCATAAAATTGTTTCTGCGTACAATATTTTCTCATTACATATATCATGTTTTCATTTTCATTTTGAAATATTTTTATTGTCTAATATTTTGTTGTATTTGTTTTTCAATAGAATTATTTATATGTACTAAAAGAAGTTCCCTGAAGACGTTAAACAAAGATTCTTTTACGATTAAAATACTAAGAAATTATCTTAACATGATCGTTTGCCAAAAGTCCACAGATATAATATTACTTTTACTATGAATTAAGAAAAATAATAATCGAGTTAAGTATTATATTCGAATTTAGTGAAAAATTATTAAATCTATAGAATTGATTAAATGTATGGAACATTCTTCTAAGAGGACCGCCATCAGCATAATAAGATCTGACAAATTTCAAGGAATGTTAAAAGAAATCTCATTATGCATCAATATCCAGCACAGATATTGCTATTAACAATATTGAAAATAAACGACAAATTGAACATTGTTCAACGGCTTTTCAAAGTAGGAACCTTTATAATAACCAGTCGATCTACGTATGGCGGCAAGTTAAGTGGATTGACATGCAGTTTACGAAGACAAAATAGCAGGAATTGCTTAGGTACCGATTTAAATGCATTTAAATACGTTTGATTGCATTTAGATAAATGGGAGTCCTTTCAATCGTTCCATAGTCCAGAATCGGCCGAACAAGCAACATATAGAAGGGTTTCGTGATATAAGCGTCATCAAATACCTTTGCCCAGCATTTCATATAAACAAGTGTACCCTGCGCTTCAGTTATCATAAAAGTGTCCAGCAGTATACCCAGATCCAAGAAACTTTAGACTACTTCTACTGCATAAAATCTTAAAAAAATTTACGGAAATGGGATTATTTCTTGAAAATATCTTTAGTTTACATTTATTTTACATTATTTTACATTAAGATTATTTTGAAGATGTTGTTGATCCGAAACATGGTTATAACTTAAAAATATTTTTACGTCGTCAGCATACAAGAACAAGAACATTACAAAACGTTGTCACTCCAGACAAGTTATTTATAAAAAGTGAGAACAACAACGGCCCAAGGTGGCTACCTTGTGCTACTCTCGTTAATAACTTTAGAAAATAAGAATACGTTAAGGTTGCCGATTATTTTCAATTTCTTTACCAGAAGTAAATGATTTACTTTATCGTAAGCTGAACTCAATGTAGATGACAGCTGTTTAAATTTTTACGAAAAAACCTCGATTTATTATTTTTTGAAGTTGTAGAAGCCCTTTTTTAAATACATGTCGATACGGAGATATTGAGTTTGAGACTTGATAACAGTAATGTTCTGTTTCCAATTAGTTTTATAATGTCACAATAATTTGCAATATCAGATTTGTTCCTTTATTTGATTAACGTGTTAAACAAATGTAATAGAGGGGCAGCTAACACACGTCATTAATATACTACTGGGAATCGGATCAGCACCGTATTTATAAGAATATTTTAGGTTTTTTATACCAGTTACATCATGAACGTAATGGCACAGAGTTCATTATAGCCGAGTTTAGCAGTATAAAAAATTCAACATTCAAACAGTTTAATAAAAAAAAAAAAAATATATAAAAACTTCTTTTATTAAAAACGAGAAAATCGATTACACACAAATATACAAGAGGAAGAATCGACTGAAGGAAATTTTAACATCGTATAGAAGAAGAACAAGAACACATGCAGTCGTTAGTGCACGGTAAACTTTAGTGTTGTTATAAAAGTGCACTTGAAAAAGCCATCATTAAAAGAAATGCTCCTTCTGAAAACGTGCACATACATACATACGAGTACGTATTTGAATGTGTGACGACGTACAAAAAAAACTTCTCAATTGTATGTTTTTATGTAGATACCGACGTAACCTGCTGTCACTTATATGTTGGAAATATAATTTGAGCATTAACACTTTGCTTATTCAACATGTATATTCACATAGTTGGCTTTGAAATATTTTTTATGTTGTGTCACTTTGTAGAAAAATTTTATATATAGTTTAAAAGAATTTGTCATCAATAAAAGTCATACATGTACATTGTGTTTTGTACATTGCTTTTTATATAAGAACTTTGTGGAATTACTAGAAAGGGTTTGCATCACCACAACTACATTTCAATAGGTTATGGGCCCAGACATACGATTTGGAAGTTGTTGAATTTTTATTGCAAGATTTAAAAAGAAAAAATGGCATCGTCGTCATTATATCAGATAGAAAAGCTAGATGAAAGGAATTACGAAACATGGAGTATTCATATGAGAAGTATCCTTATTCATTCTGGTTTTTGGAAGTATGCAAGTGGCGAAGAAGAAGCAGATTCAACCTGGAGTCGTGATAAAATTTTGGAGTGGAAGAGTAATGATGAAAAAACGCTCGCAACAATTTTATTAAGTGTTAAGTCTAACCAGTTGAACCATATTAAAAACATTAACAAATCTAAAGATGCCTGGATTAAACTTAAGGAAGTTTACAAGCCGAGTGGTCCGATGCAAAAGGTTAGCTTATATAAAAAGATGTTAAGTTTGAACATGAAAGACAGCAAAGATATGGCCGAATATTTAAACAGTTTTTGTGAAATTACGGAGAAATTAGCCGATGTTGGAATTAGTATTCAAGAAGAATTATTGGTAGTCATTTTATTGTCAAGTCTTCCGAGAGAGTTTGAAAACTTCGTTATTGCCATAGAAACGAGGGATTCTCTACCAGCGTTAGGAATGCTAAAGGTTAAACTTCTTGAAGAGTATGAACGTCGAAATCAACAAAACAAATCATCTACGATTGAACAAGCTTTTGGTGCAGCCAAAAGAGAAACAGGTTACAAGAAAGGTAATAATAATTTGAATGTTAAAAAGGGAAATTGCTTCATATGTGGTAAGAAAGGGCATTATGCAAATAGGTGCAACGAAAAACGTAATCAAGAAAAAACTTACTCTTTGATTGCAATGGCGAATTCTGAAAAAAGAGATACACAAACATCGACATGGTACATTGATAGCGGTGCTACAAGTCACATGTGTGCAAATCGAAATTTATTTTGTAAATTAGACAGATGCAGTGATAATATAATGTTGGCAAATAGAAAATCAATTGCTGCTGAAGGAATAGGAACAGTCAATCTGTTTATAAATAATAATAAAATTGTACTAAAAGATGTTTTATATTCCTCAGATCTGAATGGAAATTTTTTATCTGTCAATAAGGTCGTACAGTATGGTGGCAAAATCAAATTTAATAATAAGGGTGCAATATTTACTGATGCTTACGGTGAAATAGTTTTAAAAGCCCGTAAAGAAGAAAATTTGTTCCAATTTAAAATAAAAATACCGAACGAGAAATTATGTGTTGTACAATCCATTAATGAAACTTGGCATCGTCGATATGGACATTTGAACTATGAAAGCCTGTTTGAGTTGTCGAAGAAAAATATGGTGAATGGTATAAATTTGACGCAGAAACATCAAGATCCGTGCGAAATATGTATGGTTAGCAAAATTCATGCTATAAAATTCCCGAAGAAATCTGAAAGTAAATCTGGTGAGTTGTTAGATTTAATACACTCGGATGTTTGTGGTCCTATGAAAATAGATTCAGTTGGAGGTTCGAAGTATTTCCTCACATTCATAGATGACAAGTCAAGAAAAGTTTTTGTTTATTTTTTAAAATACAAAAGCGAGGTATTTGAAAAATTTAAAAATTTCAAAGAATTAGTAGAACGTCATACAAATCGTAAAATAAAATGTATTCGTAGTGATAATGGAGGAGAATATATTAATAAAGATTTTAATAATTATTTGGAGCAAAGCGGAATTCAACGTCAGTTAACGGTACCTTATACGCCGCAACAGAATGGGGTAGCGGAAAGGTTTAATAGAACAATAGTAGAAATGGCTCGTTGTATGTTAGTCGATGCTGGTTTAAAACAAGATTTATGGGCTGAAGCTGTAGCAACAGCAGTTTATTTACGTAATAGATCTCCATCAAAAAGTCTCGATGGAAAAACGCCTTATGAAATATGGACGGGTCGTAAGCCATGTGTAAATCATTTTAAAATTTTTGGTACAAATGCAGTAGTTTTGAATAAAAGAAGAGGAAAATTTGAATCAAAAGGTGCAAATATGATGATGGTTGGTTATTCTAGAGTATCAAAAGCATATCGCTTATATGATAAGAAAACACGAGAAGTTATTGAAAGACGCAATGTTTTATTTAATGAATATAAATTACCCTGTAAAGAAATTAATGATAACATTCAAAATTTTATGGATTTCGAAGCGATTGTAAATAAGAAAGATGTCGATGAACAATTTGAGACAAATAATACCTCAAATCAAGAAGATTTAGAGTATAGCATTGTAAGATCAGTAAATAGCGATATTTCACTTGATGAGGTTGTAGAAACAAATGAAAAAGGTAAACGTGGGCCAGGTAGACCTAAAATTTTTAGTAATGGTAGGCCAGGTCGTCCAAGAAAAATATATCAACAACTGAATAATGCAGTGAAGGAGCAAGTTCCAAAAACTTTAGAAGAGGCATTATCCAGTCGTGAAAGTGAAAAATGGAGAGAAGCTATGAAAAAAGAAATGTCTTTGTTGGAACAAAAAGAGACATGGTCATTAGTTGATTTACCAGCAGGTCATAAAACTATTAAAAGTAAGTGGGTATACACTTTAAAGAAAAATAGTGAAGGTGAAATTGAAAGGTTTAAGGCAAGGTTGGTCGCCAAAGGCTGTAGTCAAAAATACGGCATAAATTACGAAGAAACTTTTTCCCCTGTTATAAGATACGAAACGATAAGAATGATTTTGGCATTAGCAGTTGAGCACAAAATGCATTTGCACCAAATAGATGTAACTTCAGCATACCTGAATGGAGATTTATATGATGAAATTTACATGCAACAGCCTCAAGGTTTTGAAAACAAAAGGTATCCAAATAAAGTGTTACGTCTGCACAAATCTCTTTATGGTCTTAAGCAATCCGGGAGAGCATGGAATTTTAAATTAAATGAAGTTTTATGTAAGATGGGATTTGAAAGTTGCAAAAATGAACCGTGTTTATATAAAAAAATACAAGACAAAGAATTGATTGTAGTCGCAGTTTACGTCGACGATATAATAGTTGGATGTAAAAATAAAGCAGAAATATTAAAATTCAAGTCTCAAATTAGTAAGAAATTTGAAGTATCAGATAAAGGTTTATTGGAACATTTTTTGGGGATGAAAGTTGAACGTAACGGTGAAACTGGAGATATAAATATCTGTCAGGAAAATTATATTAAAGATTTGTTACAACAATACACTATGGAAAATTGTAAAACATCATCAGTTCCACTAGAACCAAATTTTCAAACAAAATGCAATGAAAAATGTGAAGAGGTTGATAGCACATTATATCAATCACTTATTGGCTCTTTATTATATTTATCTTTAACGACAAGGCCAGATATATTATATTCTGTAAATAAATTAGCACAAAGAAATACTAATCCACATGTAGAACATTTTAAAGCGGCAAAACAAGTTCTTAGATATTTGAAAGGAACTCAAAATCTTAAATTAAAATTTTGCAAAAGTAATCAAGAGTTAATCGGTTATGCTGATGCAGACTGGGGTGGATGTAAAACTGACAGAAAGTCACATAATGGATACATATTTTATCTTGGAAATTGTGCAATATCTTGGGAGTCGAAAAAACAATCCACAACAGCATTAAGCAGTACAGAAGCTGAATATATGTCTATATCAAATGCAGCAAAGGAAGCAGTATACTTAAGAAGATTACTACAAGAACTTGGTTTCATAAATGAAGAAAGTATTAAATTGAACGTCGATAATCAAGGAGCTTTAAAATTAGCAACAAATCCAGTATTTCATAATCGCAGCAAACATATAGATATAAAGTATCATCACATTAGAGAAGTAGTAAATAATAAGGAAATCTATTTGGAATACTGTCCTACGGAAGATATGATTGCGGATATATTTACTAAAAATTTGTCTAAATTAAAACATAATAAATTTGTTACTTTGTTAAATTTAAAAACATAAAATCAGTTTGTAAAATATATATGTTGAGGAGGAGTGTTGGAAATATAATTTGAGCATTAACACTTTGCTTATTCAACATGTATATTCACATAGTTGGCTTTGAAATATTTTTTATGTTGTGTCACTTTGTAGAAAAATTTTATATATAGTTTAAAAGAATTTGTCATCAATAAAAGTCATACATGTACATTGTGTTTTGTACATTGCTTTTTATATAAGAACTTTGTGGAATTACTAGAAAGGGTTTGCATCACCACAACTACATTTCAATATTATAAGCGAAGAAAAATTCCGAAATAAAAATATTCGCTAAATTGTGGAAAATTCTACACAAAATTACATTAGTCCCGCAAATATCACAAAATGATATTTTTAAACACGTAACAATTGATTAGCAAATTTTTAAGAGACTAGATGTAAATTTACCAATTTTTAGGTCCGCTTTTGTCAAATTGCATGTCGGAAATAATAAAAATTAAAAAAAACTTAAAGGAAAAATTAATATGTTCTTAGTTAAAAAAAAAAACCAAAATAAATAAGTTACTGTAGAATTTTCATACATAATTCGAAATAGAAACGAACCAGCCATCCTCTACGACACAGGAATTTTCGTCTTGAAGGGTGTTTCACACTATAATATTCTGTATTAACACATTTCAAAAATTCAACTATTACGTGCAAGTGTGGTAGTGAGTATACAATGTATTACGAAAAAGACAAATAATACGGTAATACATTTGACATTCCATAAGACTTCCTCGTTTTCAGAAATTATTCTAAGGTGGCTTCAGACTATAATAAAGGCGTAATACCCTTTCATAAAACTTTGTGAGAAAGAAATCTAATGAGATTTGGTGCGACTGTCAAAAAATCTAAAGTAATTTTACATTTCGCTTTCACGCTACAAACAAAATGAAAAGTATAAATAAAATAAAAAAAAACCGGTTCAACACTAAATGAATTCTTTGTAATTTTCTTATTTTCTTTATTTGCTTTTATTTGCTGATGAAATGAAAAATCTTTTCGTTTACAAAAATTTCTAAAAACGCTGAAGTCATATGGGATGTCAAATGCATTACCGTATAATTTGTAATTTTCTTAACACATTGCATTCACACTATCCCACTTGCACGTAATACTTGCATTTTTGACATGTCTTATTGAAAGTGTTATAGTGCGAACGCTCTTAAATAGCAAGATTTTCAATTTTATCAGGGTTGTAATATTACAAAAGCAAAAAAAGAAAATTAAAATTTTCAAAAAAAAAATGATTTACTTCTGAACCGGTTTTTTCTAATTTTATTTGAACTGTGATAGTGTGAAAGCAAAATGTAATATTACTTTCGATTTTTTTTTGAAGTCGCATCAAATCTTATTAGATTTCTTTCTCACAAAGTTTTATGAAAGTCGTAAGACCTGGGGCCAAATCGCCGTATTCGTGATCTAATGAGCTTTCGTATCGAATAAACATTTCGTGACGTATCGAGTAGTCAGATCGAGGCATTCGATAGCGTTCGAATCGAAATTTGTTTTAAAATTTAAACGATTTTTGTGCTTTGTCAGAGAATAAAAACATATGGTAACAATCTTTATATATGAAAATTACATGTTTGTATGTATGTATGTGTGTTTCTTGAAATTTTAACAATATCCTTGATATGTGGAGGAATTATAGGCTATATAAAATTCAAAAATTACAACCGGTTGTTGCTACGGGCATAAAAAGAAAATATTTATTTTTGTACATCTTGCGAACGGTTGGCGTCTAAGTTTCTGAATATGGTCCAAATGACTTTGTAGTTAAAACAAATCATCAGGAAAAACTGGGAGGGATTGGACAAGTAGGCGTGGTACTGCCTATTTAAAATAGACTTTTCGATTGATTATGATATATTTTAGTTAATTTGTGTTAATGAAAATTTTGGATGTTAGTAGAATTGTTTGTATTTATTTATGTATGTACTAACATGTTTAACAGCAAAATATGACTGAATAATAAAATAAAAGTTTTCTTTCTTAAATAGCAAGCAAAAAACTAGTTTACGAAAGCTTTTAGTCTATCGAATGACATTTCGAGAGAATGTACTCGTTCGAATACTCGTTATTGAATGCCACGATATGAAATTTCGATACGTCTTATTCGATAACGAATATGACGATCTCAAAAAGTAAAATATCGATCAAATTCATTCGATCACGAATACGACAATTTGGGCCCTGTATTATAGTCTGATACGCCGTTGTAGGCGATATCAATTCAAAACAAATATTTAAAAAAATTGGGTTATTTGATAAAGTCATGTGATTTTTCAGTTCGGTTATTTTCACTTTGTTCCATAAATTATTTTTTGTAAACCAAAATTAATGAAAATTTATTAAAACTTATTAGTTAAAAAATTAAAAAATTAAGTTGTAAAATTTTAAAAATTGATATGCGTGTTAAAAGAAATTGTAACTCTCATTCTGCGTTTCGATTCGAATCGAAATTTTCTACGTTTGGCAACATTCGTAATTTGCGTTCCGTTCCCCGTACCATTTGATATATGTAGTTGCAACTTGCAACATCCTGTGAATTCATTGTTTGTGTTTGAACGCCTCTTTTACTTAAATAATAATTAATGATACTAAGTTAGACATGATATAAGTAGAGAGAATTAAAAAATTACATTCCATTACCATTGCAAAGCAGAAAGTTTTCAAAAACTGCATGCTATTAGAAAATGACTAGATGTAAAGAACTGTGATTTGAAAATATAATGGAAATGATAAAAGCTAATTGAAGAATTTTTAATTAATTTATTCCATATTATTAATACTTTATCGTATTACACTACAATTATCTGTACATTTCGAATAGTAATTTTAATGCTTAATTTTATTTTCCTTTTAATTCTATTCTCATCAATTAACTTCTAATTAATTAAACATAAGCCATCTATTTTTTTGTAAAATGAATCTAGACAAAATTTCAACTCAAAGAAGAAATAAATTGTTTACATTTCTCATTTTTTTTTTTGGCATAGTTGTTTATTTGATCGCTATTGAATACATGCTTAATTGAACTTTAATAGTCTTAATGTTGTGTGGGAATGGCAAAAGTTTAATTGAATGAATAAATACTGGAAGAAGTGTATGACATTTTAACATTCGCGTGTGCATAAGCGATTTATTGCCCCATTTATGTCATACGTAGTCGCTGAAGTCTTTCCTACTGTTTGATATACAAATAGAAAAAAAAAATTGCGAATGATGCACAATTTATTTATTAAACTTTTAAAAATTAAGAATTACCGAGTAATAGCCAGTACGTAAAATATCGTAACAAGACTAGCAGGTTCAAACCCAAACCCAATTTAATATGAGTAGTATTAATTAACTTTCTCACATGTTTTAATTCGTGAAACACTTTTTTTTTATATAGTACATATATGATCTCAATTTTTTATGAGCCTTTCCTATATGCTGTACGTATGTATGTATGTGTGTATGATTGTATGTATTAAAAATATTTTACTTTCTTTTTCGCATTCCGTAGTTTATTCCACATAAACAAGAATCCTGAATTCTTTCTGAGACGCAAAGGCAGCCTATTACGCTTCATTTATTGCTTTAAATCAGATTGCTGCTATATTGATGTTTAACCATGTATTTATTATTGCAACAAGCCGCAGCAACAACAACATTATGGCTGTATGCTCTTCAAGTCTAGATAACGTCAAAAAATATATCGTACGTTATAAATATCAGCAAACAACAAGTACACAAAAATATGTTCACCTACAGATACGGCACAATGTACAGCGTTATGCTAAATTAAGTGTTATTCGAAAAATTGCAGCAGTATTGTTGCTAACGTGTAACATTTGCATGTAAAAACCGCTTTACTCTCCAAATAGAGAACATTGAAAGAATCGTAAACGCTCAGATGTCAGATCTATGTCGGCTAGGTTATTGATTTCGATTAATAAAGAGAAATTAAATTGTCAACACCATATTCTTATACTGGTAGCATATTTCAGTTTGTTTTATCTTGGACCAGCACTCAGGGGATAACCCCAACACATGTGATGCATTGGGCTGGAACTAGAAAAATAGGTTATGGAACGGGGGATAGTGAGTAGTGATATGTGTTGTGTTTATGGACATTTAATTTGAACTTTTCTTTCTTTATTATCAAAAGTGGCAGGAAATACATAGTTCTACCACCACTAGATGATAGACATTGCTTGAAAAGATAATAAGAATTTACATGCATTTCTAGATCAATGTTAGTGCGTGCCCACACGAAACACATCAAGACACTTTAGAACCCAACTTGAAAATATAGTCAACTAGAGATTGACATATTAAAAATTTTAAAACTAGGCGCCATCAGTCCGGTTGTCTTTTAACTCATATTCGGCGACTCTGCGAGACAAAATGCAAAATGGCGACACTTCTGCCGTTCAGTAGCGAATCAATTCCGATTATCTTAGACAGTCTCGCTCCAAAAGTTTCCTCATCACTGCATATACGAGGTTTGTTCAAATTAAATGGTGAATTTTGTTTTCTTCGAATACAATGGCGTGGTGCATTATGAGTTGTTGCCAACAGGTCGTCTGGATAATAAGGAATAAGGGCGTTATGCAATGTTTGCGGGAAGCAATACGGCTCAAACGATCGTAACTGTGGAGAAAAAGGCATGGAATCTGCATCACGATAATGCACCAGCTCACACATCAATGCTTGTTCGTGATTTTTTTTCCCAAAAACAACACCCTAATCATGCCCCAACCACCTTATTCACCAGATTTAGCTTCCTGCGACTTTTTCTTATTTCTAAAACTGAAGAGACTAATGAAAGGAAAGCGGTTTGCCACAGTTGCTGTGATAAAGTCAAAATCGAAGAACGAGCTGGTGGCCATGCCGAAAAGCGCATTTCAGAAGTGCTTCGAGGATTGGAAGTGGCGCTGTCATAAATGCATTATATCTGAGGGTGATTACTTTAAAGGACACAAAATGGAAATTGATGAATAAATAAATACTTTTCAAAAAAATCAAAATTCACGTTTTCTTTTGAACAGACCTCGTAGAAGTGTTTATTAAATAATATTGCAAAAGTACTATCGTTCATGTTATTACCACATACATACATACATGATTCTCAGGTTTGCAACACTATTTCACCATTTTACAAACATTTCGTGGTGTACTTTTGGCTGAGCAATTTAGCTCGTAGACTCTCCAACCAGAAGTTCGTGGGTTTAATCCCACTTATTTCTTATGTTCTTATGCATATTATATAAGTAGATTTTTTTATATTCATGGGTCTTGCAGCGCGGTGTATTTCACAAATTATTGTTTGCCAAATAACACATATTATTCAAAAAGCTTTTAAATTTACATTCAAATAAACAAATAAATAGTTTAGTTGTGCATTGAAGCACGTGATTCAATCTTTGCTTTGGTTTGCAAGTACGTGGGCATGCTTTCGACTTTTGTTTTTTTTTTGTATTTACAACTCTCAAAAATGCTGAGGAGGCAGGCAAATTTCGAATGTATTTCTGTATTTGGAGCTTAGTGTTAGTAATTGCTGTCTTCGATTTATGTTTCTTGAAATTTTGTTTTGTACAATATAAAAAGTTGAAAATTTTATGTATGTAGTTGTTGTTTTCAATTATTTATAATTTAAAAAGTAAAAAAGAAAAAAAGAGTTTGCTAGACCACCTAGCAGCGGCTTATGAACTAAGTAGTTGATACTTTGCAGTTTTTCTATCAATAATAAATTACAGTTGTCTGCTCAAATCACTTGTATTATAAATGTTTTTAATAGAGGCTTGCAGTAGCACGAAGTTATAGGCATTGTGGTGACAAGGACTATAGGGATTTAATGTAGTTTGTATAACTTTAGTGACAATAACTAATCGTATATATTCAGTCATTCTCCATTCTAAAAAACAAATACAGACCGAACGTCTCTATAACATAGTACTATAGTTGGGGACCGACGAACTTCTAGAGAAAATTTGTTATAGAAACGCTGTCTTCTTTAAATATGTATGTACTTCACATTCCAAGTAAGCATTTGCTTTTTATTTCAATTAAGCGTTATCATCTAAACATCTAAACAAATTTATATGAATACATAGAATTATATATTTAAGACACATTTTGAAAAACAGTCTTTATTTTTGTCTGTTTTAAACTTTTAAATTGTTGTTGTGTCTCAAGAAAAGGTTCTTTATAGAGAAAAATACGCTATAAATTCGTTATAGAGAGATAAAACTATGAGGAAAACGTTGACAAAATATAGGGTTCTCAGTATTATGGAGGTAATTTTTGCAATAATTAATATCATTTATATAAAAACGACAAGTTTATATGTATGTGTGTTTGTGCCTTACAGACAGCTAAACGGACCAACTGATTTTCTTCAAATTTCCACTGTATCTTTCTGTATATGTTGAAGGAAGTATAGGCTATATAAAAAATTCAAAAAGTCCAACGCCCATGCAAGGTAAATATTTATTTTTGTATATTTTGAGTGAAAGGTTCTGAATATGGTCCAATTGACTTTGAGATTAAAACAAATCATCAGTCAAAAATTGGGAAGAATTGAACAAGTGGGCGTTGTACCTCCCATATAAAGTAAATATTGATTTTATTATATCTTGAGAAAGGTTTAAGATAAACTTTCTGCATTTGATCTGAGTAAGTTAATGGTCAGTACAACCCTTCAGTCAAAAAGTGGGCAGAATAGAGCAACGCGTGGCCGGATCAGCTACTATATATATACAGTGAAACCTCTCATAAGCGAACACTCACCGTCGCGGTATTTTTGTCCAGTTATGAGAGGTGTTTTTGATGTTTTGGAATGCGACAAAGTCATCTCTTGCAAAATGCTTCAAACGGACAGTTTGTTTTAATGCTTCTTCAGAAGTACATATTTATGGAATCAGTACATATAATTTTAATTTTTTTAATTTAATTGGCAAAATATTTTTGTGTGGCATTTTGTGGATCTAATGCTGTAACACTAGCTAAGCAAACAATATTTCTTCAAATAAACAGAAATTTCTGTGATATCCTCAGCACATGAGTCTGTACATTAGCATCACCTGGGGTTTCAAAAATTTCAAAGCAGCTTGTCAAAGATGGGAGCAATATGTGTTTGTACAAGCCGGTTGTGTAGTCTTTTCCGCCGTTTGTTTTTTTTTTTTTTCTTTTAAGAGAAGTAACACTCAGGCAATAATTGCCTACTAGGTGTTAACTTCTAGGAAACGAATAATGATAGAGATAGATAGAAGAAGGCTTCATTATTTTTCCAATACTGCTTTTGCACGTTTCTTGTTTAATAGCAGTGTTGCAGCGCCTCTGGTGTCAATGAAACGCATTACATTTTTGAAGCTGTATTTGGAAGACATTTTATTAATTATTTTACTTCGCCGATGATGCTACACAATACCGCCACGGAAACAGTTCGACAACAACTAACACAAGGCCCCACTAATGCACATCAGAAAAATGCGAAGTGGTTTTCCAATTCAGTCTGAAACTGGGTTGAACACAGGACTTTTGGTTTTGTAGTCAACGTGCTAAAAAAGTATATTTTTTCTAACTGAGTTTCAATCAATTAAAGCATCTGTCCGCTTATGAAAAACTGTCCGCATCCGGTTAATAGTGTCCGGTTATGGGAATACAGTTTGTACGAAAAAACTGATGAAAATCTCTGTTCTATAAAGTTTGTCCGGTTATGAGAGGTGTCCGTTAGGAGAGATTTGACTGTTTTAATAAGCGGATATAGGACACGAATTTGTCACAATTTCATTGATATATTACGACACAAATAAAAATTTACTTAAAATTTTATGTTCTCCGTATTTTTTATTAATTTAAAAGGAAACTCGCTTGGAACACTTTTGCACATGCAAATGTCTTTAATTATAACGTACAGCTCTCTTTTGCTGAGTAGTTAGCTTTATTCAATAAAAATCTAAAGTCACGTTTAAAGTTAAGCAAACTTTAAAACATAGTGGTAAAATTTTGGTCATGGTAGAACGTAGGGCCAGTAATAAAACTTTAAAGCATAAAGAAAATTGTCGACTACCTTAGTATTGGCTGCCTTCCTAAACATATCTACGCAATGTCAAAGCAATACTTAAACAGCCTTGCAAATCAAGCATTGTTATTTTAAATTTTGCAACACCCTCAACGTTTAAAAACATCTGTTTGCTTTGAATCGTAAAAAAACAATTTCTGCAAAAAAAAAATAGTATTGGAAACAATTAATAATAATAACTATTTAATGAAATATTTTTAGCATTAAATTTTTAATTGAAATTAAGTATTTATTTCATTGAAATTTTTTTACCTTTCTTCTTTAGTCGTTATTGTTTATAAAAAAAAAAAAACATTGTCAATGTAAATGATGCTTTTGTTGCGTTTATTTGTGCATCTAATGTGCATCTGCGGACATTAGGAATGTATTGCATCGTCAAAGTTTGCACGGTTGGGTTTAAGAAGATGTAACATTGTCACACTGTAAAGAATGTGACGTTTAGAAAGGCAACTCATTTGCGGGAATTAGTGGAAAAATCGCCTATCGGCAGAAGAATTAGAACTCTAGCAAGATGGAGAGCCGAAACGGCAAAAATTGTGAAAAACTGGTTCTCAATACGAATCATGTGATTAAGTGCCCTGATCTTAAACCAATTGAAAATTTCTGGGCGCTCTCAACAATGACTAGCAATGCATGAAAGAGTGTCAAAGAATATGCAGGAACTTGGGCAAAGAGTACAGCAAGAATAGAGAAATATACCGGATGAAGCAGTTAATCATTTGGTTGAAAAAAATGTTAAATCGTATCAAAAATGTAAAATCAATCAAGGCCAGTAGACAGAGTATTAAAAACTATTATTTTTTTTTTGTCAATATGAATTATATTTTATTTTTTGCAAAATTTTGTTTTATTTAAAAATAAATAAAGAGAAGTCTTGAAATTGTCAGACAATTTTTAATTTCTTGTAACGCTTTCAAAAGTGTATCGATTTTTAATGGCATAAAACAATTTTATCCTGTGTGAAAATTTTATGTTGTTCGTTGATTGAGTTGAATAAAAATTGAATATTTTAAATCGATTTACTGTGAAGCTGTTTGTCTGAATAAATACGGGATACTGTTGATTTAATTCATTTCACAAAAACATTCATCAACCGTTGATGATTTATATCATAAAAAGCAATTGACCAAAGGTTACATATATTTTCTTGAATTAATTGAAAAATTAATCGATTAAATGTTTTAAATAAACTTCGTAAAACAGTGAATGGTAAACAATTGTAATTTTTCTTAATCAATTATGTATATAATTTACTCTATTCACCACTGGTACAATATTTATTTTACCTTCTCTTATTTTAAAATCAATAAATATGTTTTAAAAATTACCACCACACAACTCCAATTTTAAATTATTAAAAGGATATTGTTAAAATTATACATCTTAAAAAAAATAAGCAATTGCCCAGAACGGAGAATATAAAATTTACGAACAAAGTTTGCTTTATAAATTTATATGAAAAAATTTAACAAAATAAAATATTTTAAAGAAAAGCAAGAACACATAAATTAAATAACAGATTACCTGTCAAAAAAATAATAGAAACAAAAAACGTACAGCAAAAGAAGTAATTCTTAAATGTTTTAAAGAAACTTGCATATACATATGTATGTATGTACGTACATACATAAAAACAAAGCGCACATGCAGAAGTAATTTATAAAACTGGGTGCACACTGTTATATTTACATATGTAGGGATCTATATGTGTACATTAGGGTGGAGCATAAACCTTTTTTAGGGTATTTGATTTTCGAATGGTCTAAAACGTTGCACTTTATTCTCAGATAATTATGAAAAAAATATCAGTATCAAGAATTTGAAAATGAAATGAAAGAAATCAATTTCTGAAACATGATATGATGCAACATTAAACATTTATTATAGTCGATGTTACTCATTACTTTCCAAATATCCACTATTTTTATACATAAAATGCCATATTTCAGACGAACTTGCGACGAAATTCTGAATACGAATACGTACTATTAAAAAGTATTTAAATAACAAATTAGTTTATTTTCTTTTATAATAATAGTTTTTATTAAAGCAAGTGGATTTTGTTTTATTTTCTTTTTATTTACATGATTTAATTGAGGAAACGGTTACTGAAGTTAAAGAATAAAATCGCGAGATGGGACTATATTTATCATGGAAAAATAAATTTTGCTCGACGATTTTCGCACACAGGGTGTACAACCTTGCCAAATTGGACGATTTCTCGTCATTTAGCCGCCTGAACGATTCTGCCTAAAATTTACGATTTTTAAACAATTTCAAGTTGGCAAAATTTTTTAGTATTTTTAAACCGACTCTGAAAGCAAAAATTGTAAAAAGTGCAAACTATAGTGAACGTATTACAATTTTATTAACAACGGCCAAATATTTACAAAGAAGCGAAAATTTTTTTATATATAAAATAAATGGTTTTTTTAATTGATAGCGCTGCTAATGAAGAAAATCCAGACTCCTATTTGATATGTCAACTATATGGGTGTATTTTTATCAGTCTGTATTTCGGTCTATGTCATTGTGGCTTTCGCATGATGCAAAAAATATGTAAACTATAAGTAAAAATGAAGAAAGTTATAATCCATTAAGTGACAAAAGGAAAGAATTAATTATTATTTATTATAAATATTATTATTATTAATTAGTTTAATCTTATGAGTAAAATCTAAGATAAAAATTTTATTTAACGACAATAGCTGCCGGGCCTCCGGGCATATCAGTTTATACAATAATCCTTCAATTCAGTTTAAAGTATAAACATATTTTTAGATTAGAAACAATATCCTAATGGATATAAAAGCGGCCTTTGATTCTGTTTGGCATGATGCCCTAATTCATAAACTATATACAATTGGACTGGATCCTGCGCTTGTCAAAATAATAAAAAGTTTTTTATCAAACAGAACATTTAAAGTTCATACTGGAAATATTTGTTCACAGAACTATGATATTCCTGCTGGATGTCCACAAGGATCATGTCTATCTCCAATTTTGTGCAATCTTTTTACGCATGATTTTCCAGCTTTACATGGATGTAATTCATCTATTTTTGCAGATGACACAGCTATACTTAGTTCAGAAATATTACCGGAAGATATCGTACATACTTTGGACGAATCAACTAAAATAGTTACCGACTATTTTAAGAAATGGAAAATAAAGATAAACCCCTCAAAAACTCAGTCTATCTTCTTTACAAGAAGAAGAAAAAGTTTATTTCTACCACAAACCAACATTATTGTTGGTACCGACCCTGTTCCATGGGATGACAAGGTTAAATATCTTGGTATAATGCTGGATAAAAAACTATTATTTAATGAACATATTAAATATATTGTACACAAAATTAATACAACAATTAAAATAATGTACTCGTTAATAAACAGAAAGTGTGAACTAAATACACACAACAAACTTCTTATCTTAAAATCTATATTCCATTCTATAATGTTTTACGCGGCGCCTGCTTGGTATGTCACCTCTGAGTCTCATCTTAAAAATCTACAAATATGTCAAAATAAACTACTCAAAATGATATATAATTTGCCAATACATTTTTCCACACAAACTTTGAGAAAAAAAAAACAATTTAGTATGGTAATGGTGTATAACTTACTTATTTTTTGTCAGATCTATGCGATTTTAATATTCTTTTATTCAGCACAAAATTGATTTAATTGCGTGAGCTTCAAAAAATTCCATACGCTTTCAGCAAAATAAAATAAATTTTGTTAAAATTACTAAAATTTCCAGCCCTGGTAGAGGACTAAAAGATATGTTGGAAAAAGTTTAAAAAAATAGTTCTGGTATATAATTTAGTTAGATGCAACATCCTTGAAGATTTCGAAATTTATTGCATGACTTTTTTTCCTTCATACACCGACGATCCACCCTTATGTGCATATAAGTATACATGCCTACATAAATATGAACGTATGTAATATGTAGATATGTATGTGTGGATGTGTGGATGTATGTATGTTTAGTGAGACTACAAGTGCATAAATATAGCGTGTAGTACGTGTGTAGAAAATCGTTTCCAACGATTCTTTGCTACAATTTAATGCATGTCAATATTGTTTGGGAATGCTTACGAGGATAACTACTAAAATTTTGAGTGGAACAACTAAATAACAAAATGGTAGTATTACTCAGATACAATAAACTATACTGCTTTTAATATATTGGGGAGGGGAAACGAAGTTGTTGCCGGCATGTGCAATAAAATTGCATACGAACGAATTACCTCTCAACTAGACTTTAATAATGGTCTTAAGATGCCTTGAAAAGAGCGTTCCTAATACATTAAGTGATGTAGATAAAAGAAAACTTAACATTAAAAATAACAAATAAAGAACTGTATGGCAACATCAAAAAAAAAACCTTTCATAAGTGTTTACTAAAAAAATTTGTTTTGTTTACAAAAAAGTTTGTTTGTGAAAATTTTTAATGAGAAATTAAAAAAGAGATTATTCTTGTATTGCAATTAATACTGAAACTAGAAGTTTTCAAACAAGTGGCAACGTTTCACAATTTATTTGCAAATAGTGGCGTTATTAACGACTTGGTTTCGTGAACGAAAAATAACAGGGTGTCCGCCGGGAAGTTAAACTACTTTGTTTTGCCGCCATTTTCGTAAACATTAGTCTTGACAGTTCATATTTGGCAGTCGTGAAGTAGACACGTGGCAAATTTATTATGGAAAAATATTCGATAAACCAACGTGCTTTAATCGTTAAAACATTTTATCAAAATCTATCATCGATTACTGTGACGATGAGAAAGTTACGTAATATTTTTGTTAGAAACAACGTGCCAACGAAACGCACTATTTATCGTGTAGTAAATGATTTCGAAAAAGAGGGTCTGTAGGTGATAGGGCCAAGCATGGACCACAACGTACTGCAAGATCGGCTGGAAACATTATTGCTGCTCAAGAAAGTGTTCAAAACAATCCATCAACCTCAATTCGACGTCGTGCTCAGGAGCTTGGTCTTCAAAGAACAACTTTAGCCACAACTGCATGCTTTGGGCTTAATTAACATGTGGTATCAACAAGACGGTGCCACATCGCATACAGCCAAGATTACAATGGAATTACTGCGAGACCACTTTCCACAACAAGTTATTTCAAGAAATGGTTATGTTGATTATTAGCCTCCACGGTCGCCTGATTTGACTGCTCCCGACTTCTTTTTGTGGGGATATCTGAAAAGCAAGGTTTATGCAAACAAACCAGAAACGCTTGAGCAACTCAAAAAAAATATTCGTGATGAAATTAATGAAATACCGCGTGAAATGTATGAGAATGTAATGAAATGAGGCGGACATTTATCTGATATTGCATTCCATACATAATTGCCGACATTAAATAAAACATTTATCAATATAAGATCCATTCTCTTTCATTTAATCAAAAATTATAAACAAACAAAATAGTATACCTTCCCGGCGGACACCTTGTATATGGTATCACCGTACTATCTGGTTTTGCGTTTCAGGTACTTTCCAAATGAGACTTAAATATTTCTGCAATGTGAAGTACAAAAATCATTTGACATCGCTCATAACGTAAACGTATCTAGTAACCTCCGTATTTGAGTGGGAATAATTTTCCATGAAACAGACGGTTTTTTAACTATGTACAGAAATTGTGGCAATTCAAATGGTTTCATAATGATTTTGCCAGAAAACAAAACAGTTAAAGAAGAGTGTAGGCCAATGAATAAAGTATGTAAAGTTGAAACTACTATGAAATTAAAATGTCATTAATTTTCCTCAATTCTTTCCACGTAATCCTTACCTTTGCATTATAAATCATAAAAACCCAGCAAAAAAAAGTAAGTTTTATTTAGAGAATGACATATATACTATATAAATATATACTTATACTCATTTGTGAGTATTTTGCACTGCTAAAATCCATAAATTTAATTAACCATTAATAAAATTAATTTTATTCTGCCTTATTGCGGTTGTCAACGACGACATCGACAACAAAATGTAACCTCTCTCAAAGCGATATGCGAAAACTCTCACTTAAAAATATTATTTGTTATTTACTGAAAAACACAAATTTTTATAAATGCCAATTTAAATTTGAAAAGATGGTCGCAGCATATGGACGTAACAGGGGCTACATTTTGGTGTCGACGTCGACAACCGCAAAAAGGCCGATTATTTTCATACCACCATGGAAGCAGCTGAACTCACTAAAGGGAGCTTCATCAGAATAAAATTTTTTGCATATTGAATAGGAGCCAAGAAGAAGAACATACCGCAAGGGATCTAGAAATGAATTCCAGATCACAATATTAGAATCTTCTTCACTTCTTTGGAAGTTCTTTTTTTGCTGGGAAAACATGCTTACCTATGTACAAATGTATGCACTTGTAGTTTGTCTAAAACTTCCTAGTAAGGAAAGCTGAGAAACATGTGACAAAGTTCCGAATAGATTTTCCTGTCAGTTACCTTTTAAATATTCAAACTCCATAAAGTTTTTAATACCCGAAGTATAATAAAAGAATTCGCAAGAAATTTAAAACAAACTGTGGCTTTCTAGTCTACATACTGATATGCATAATTTATATATGTTCACACACACCCACACGCATAAAAAAAAGCACTTAAAAAATAATAACAAATAATCCCAACAATGGCAACAATGGCAACACATGCTTAATCAATAAGCTAACAATCACTGAATATAATACTGGGCTGAAGAAAAGCAACATAAGAAGGAACCTCATGAAAACGCTTAAAATTGCCATTTGCTCAATTGTGCATATTTGCGAGGAGACTTGTTGCATGCAGCCCCCTTGCCGGAAAAGCACTACAATGTTTTGGAATTTAGCCAACTGGTGGTAATGCAGGGGCAATCTGCAATACCTGCAATTCCATTTGTAGCAAACTTAAAAAATATAAAAATAAATTAAATCGAGCCTTTGGTGCAATACCGTTGTAATATAAAATTTTAATTTTTTGAGCTGGGAATGCAGAAATGATCTTTGGGGAAATATATTTCTAAATGAAAAACGATTATGGTTCTATCTCTAACTGTTTAGATTCTACAACTACAAATGTCTTTATTGCCTCCATCTATGTACATATTTCCAACAATATTTATTTTTTTTTTTATCTGGGACCTGCACTCAGGAGATGACTCCTACACATGCGAAGCATTGTGCTGGAACTATAGGAAAGGTATAGTAGGAGAAACGACAGGAGGTGAAGCTTAATTAATGATTTTACAGCTCGGATTTTGCACGTTCTTGGTTTATACTCGCAGCAGTGCTGAATTTTCTTTAGTAGCCATTTTTATTATTATTTTACTTCGCCGGTGCTACACAATACCGACGAAGGAGGGCGTTTTGATGTGATTGTGGATTGCTATCAGCTGAAGCCGGTATTTGTTCAGTGACCAGTGACTATGCCTTCGCCACTGAAACCTTCCGACAACAACTGACACACAAAGACACACTAATGCACATCAGAAAAATGCGAGATGTTTTTTTTTAATAATTTTAGTCTGAAACTGGGGTTGAACCCATGTCTGTTTTTGGTTTTGTAGTCAACTTGCAGACTACTAACCATCGTGCCATCGCACGATGGTGCAATAATGAAATATTTCCTTTATGACAAGAAATTTACAAACAGAAAAAATTACAAAACATGCCGCTTCATTTAAAAACTTATAAAAAAATAACTTTAATAATCAAAAATACTATCAAAAAAATGGCTCAAAACTTCAAATGCATTTTTCGCAGTTCACGATTTTTTGAATTACGACGGTATTGAACCAAAGGATCGAAATTATATACGAAAAATTTAAATTTGTGTCTAAAATATGTAATTTGCTTTTAGAAATGGTAGAGAGAGGTAAAAAAAACTCAATTGAACAGATTATTTGCAGAATTTGCTATTCGTGATAAGTTAACACTAGAATTTTTGTTTGGGGAAATTGTGATGAAATCTTGTTTTACTTATTGCACAATTCTACAGCGCAAGTTTACAAAATTGTTGGGTAAGATTACAAATAATTTTCCATACAATTTTTGACTGTTCAATTGCGACAGTGTAAAAATGCACAGTTGACGAGACTTTTAGCCATTCTCATCAGGACCCTTAATGTGTATGTATTGCTTAAAAAATGTATAAAACAACAAATGTTCTAAAGAGCATTTTTTTATATATTTAAATATATATAATGGGAAATAAACCTGTTTTGAAAAGTGCTTTCACTTCACAAAGAACGATATTCTGCACGCAAAACATTTGGAGTTCATTTGACTTCAAACTGGTCAGCTAATGTGACTTGTTTAATATTTCTATACTTTAGGAAATTCAAAACATAATGATTGCTGAAATAAATTACTTTCGTTTTTTAATAACTTTTACGATAAAATTTTTTAAGTTAAAAAAATCAGAGGCACTTTTTATATTGAAAGAAATTTTGTTATTAGTTTTCGTAAATTTCGTACGTCAATCGACTTAGTTCTTTGAAAATATATGCATTTATACCCAGAAAAGAATGCGTCCACTATGACTTGATATTTTCGTGACTTCTTAAGCACTTCTTTATCTGAATTAATTTTGTATGCCTCCTTAAATGTTACTCGTAACAAAATTTTCACTTTTGAGCTCATGAAAATACATTCAACTTTGGCGATAATTCGAATAATGAGTAATTGGGCAGTTGTAAGTATAATTTAAATAAATTTTTAAATGTGTTTTATGTGTTTAAGGCATGCTAAAACGTAAACAAATCATAGCACATTCATAGGTTCTAAACACTCATTAAAAACAATAGCTGTTTTGTTAAATGTGAACATGTGCTCGGCAATGAAACACCTTTCTTACAATTACAATTAAAATAGAACCCATATTAACTATTAACGTATTAACTATTTCCTTTGCATGTGTTTTTTGCTGGGTACTTATCAGAAGACCAACATTTTCCATCAGCAGGAAGTATGTGTCAGATATATATATACATATATATATATATATTTGCAGTCAAATATAATTATTTTTACTGAATTCTTAATGCTAAAAATAATCAATAACTCTTTTTGCAATAATAATTAGGCAAATGGAAAAAAATTGTACTGAGAACTGCATTTCGTATTGTGTAAATCGTGTAAAATTCAGATTTTATTGACTTAATTTCAAATTTTTTTTTGTTAAATTTTTATCAGAAAAGGTAAAATTAAAATAACGAATTTTCGCTAAAGTAAGCAATAAAATCAAATCAAAAATCAACTTTTTCTTTGCATTTCGGAATAGGAAAATACAAACAGCGATTTGGAAACGAAAAGTGTTTTGAAATCGTATACTTTTCAGGACAGGCTATTTGATTATTCAACTACATTCTGTGTGTTTATGTATCCGATTGAGATTCAAGTCTAGAGATTGGCATTAAGTAATTGAATGTGTTTGTTTTGAATTAAGTATTTGAAAACTTTGGATGTTTGTACGTTTTATTAATGTTTGTTGAATAATCTAGAAATAATATACCAAATGAAAAATATCATTGAAAATATTTTAGAGTTTTAAAGTGGACTTTTTTATTAAATTTTTTTTTTTTCGATATCTATAGAAATTTAAATAAATCTGTGTTAATATAGAAGAGTAACTTAAATCTAGAGCTTTTAAGTAATGTAAATATTAAAATCATATTAAATTCTAACAAATCATTTATTAAAAGGTAAAATAAAATATTTTTTTAGTAAGGACTCTAAGAAAAACAAAAGCATTCATAATAATAGAGTTAAATTTAAAGAAAATAACTTTTAAGTTTAAACATAAGCATCTAACAATCGAATAAATTAGATAAGATAAGCTACTTTTCATATTAGCACAGAAATTATAGTCACTTAATTTCAGCAGAATAGCATCACAGAAAAAATTTTCATCGTCGGCGCAGTAAAATAATAAATAAAATGGTTTCCCTTAGCTAAAAAAAAACCACGCGTCAAAATTAACATCAGAGGCAACGCAACTTTGCTTCATAATTAACACGCAATTGCAAAGGTGTGCAAGAATTAAGCTCAATCTTCCTACCACTCTCAGCACATGTTTATTCACCACACTATCTCTTTCTCTATCTAGTTCCAGTGCAATAGGGGATTGCCTACATTTTTAATTGCGCCAATTAAATTCCTTACAGCCATACCTAAACTAGAGCGGAAAGCGTTTTCTAGCTGTCAAAAATTCTCATGCCCATACAATTTGTATGTAGCATACCGAAATGCCGCGTCGTCAACGCAACCTCAACGCTTTGCAATTGGAAAATCCGATTTTGACATTGCGGTTAATAGTGAAGTAAGTTGCAAATAAAGAAGGTGAAAGAAATAAACATAAAAAAATATTTGTTATTAGAAAATGGAGGTAAGTAAATCCTTTAAATCGTCCATATAACTCATTGTTTAAACTTTTTTTCTATAAAATGCTTATTTAAAAATCGCAAACACCAATAAACTTTATTGTTAAAATAATCAGGCTTGATATATTTATTTTTTTGATATCGCTGTTTTTATCGTTTTGACATAGCGTTGCCGCTTTTATTTAGGTATGGCATTTCAGCGTAAAAGCTAAGCGGAAAAAACGTTCCGCTTTCCGCTCTGTTAGTTGAAAGAAATTATAAATTTTTATGAGTATGCGTGCAGCATGTTTTTATACATATACATATGTACGAGTATAACATTTTATTTGACTTTTAAATGTTGAAAAACTTGACGAATAAAAAATACGTTAATTCATATCAGTGCAACGCCACTTTGCCAAATTAAGTCAGATGACTTTTCCAGTTTTAAAGAAACATCTCTATTGCGCGAATCGATGTGCGATGCTGCGAAAACTAAGCGATTGAGATTTTTGATACACTGCTCAACAGTTTTGAAGACAGCGTTGCAGATTTTAAGAGTATACAACTGCAGTTCGATTTATTTAATAACCCTTATAACTGTGATGTTACTCAATATGAGTTCGATATACAATCAGAACTTATATTTCTTCGAACCGAAGTCCAAGCTCCGGGAAAAATGGGAATAGAATTCTGGAAAAATCTAAATGATTTCGATTTTCCAGAGTTAAAAAGAAATGCTTTGAAATTGTTATCCCTTTTCCTTCTACATATTGCTACGAACAAATTTTTTCCGACTTAAAATTTATTTGTTCCAAGCAGAGAAATAAATTAAGTTCTTCAAATTTAAAACATATTTTGTTAATAAGAAATTGTTACAAAATCTTAAATTTTGAAAACGTAATTTATAATGCCTAAATACTCTTAGTTTTTCTAAGTTTTCATTGTAAATTAAACTCTACCAATCAAATATGTGTGAAAAAAATTGCCTAATTCTGTAAAAACTGAGGCATATTTTGTATTTAATTTTATTAACTTTTTCTAAACTTCATTTCCATTTTGCTTTTAAAAGTAAAATTCATTCCATTTGTAATGCTTACTTTTGTGTTTGCTGGACAATATTATCTTATCCAATACAGACGCATTTCATTTATTGAGAGTTTTGGCTACCAGTGATTCATATGATCAATTTGCTTGTAGGCTGAGTATTGGTAACCATTTTAATTAAGAACACAAGCTACTATAAGATTTTTAATTGCAATTTGGGTTTTTTTTGTGATGGTACTAATAATAACTAAAATGTGAAAACTGTTGCTTGTGTTTTACACACTACTGTAAATATGTTCATGTCGGTATTATTTGAAATGACATTTCAAATGTTTATTACTTGTATTAAAAACTATTTACTACAAATTTATTATTTGTTTGAGTTTATACTGTATTAAATTAACATTTTTGAAGTATTTTTCAAGTAAATCGTTTGCTTAATTTTAATTAAAAAGTTTTTAGTCGAACATTAATGTGGTCTCAAAATATTAAAGTCAATATAAATTTTAATCTTAGACCTCTGTCCTCTAAAAACAAAAACATCATTGATAATAATGTTTGTAAATATTCCAAATGCTTGATCTGGTGCTTGTTGGGTGTAAATCGACAATTGCAACAGCAACACCGATACTATGATTCAAGTAAAGACGATAAGAAAGTACAAAAATAAATTTTATTTAAGTGTTAAAATTGAAGAAAAATAAATAACAACAATTTTTATAGTCGCATTTAAACATTTGGTGTTTTAATTGTCACTGCATTATGAGCGATGATACATGTTTTTCCATTTCTTTATGAATACAAAATAAAACTTTATTTATTTGTAATCTTTATTCAAATCACAAACATTTCAATTTATTTAATAAGTGTTAAAAAAGTAATTTGTGTATAATTAGTATATTGTTAAGAAATACACCAGTACCCCAATTACGTCATATCGAAGTTGTTTCTTTTTAAATTTCTTTTAGTTCGAAGTTGGTTGTTTTTGTTTCAGTTTGCGTCCAATGGTTGCGCTCTTGTCTCGTTACTGCCTTCCATTTAATATGTTTTTCCAAAGATAAAACAGTCTATTGCAAATATGTATGCGACAGATATCAGCTTCATGTATTAACACATCGAAATAGGTTTTTCCTTTAATATGCAGGTACTAACAATTTCTTATTTTTAATTGCAATCTTTATATTTTTGTTATTTTTTCTTACGTTTTTCTCTTGAATTGTTAAATTTTAATAAAAATTGTTAAAAAAAAAAATTAAAATTTTTATTGAAAAATCAATTTTTCCAGCTAAAATTATGAATGTCGAACCAAATTAAATGAAGATCAATACAAATGTATGCAAAATCTTGCTTCGTTTCGCATCGCGTTCCCGCAAAGCAGGGTATTGGTGTAGTTTACGTTACCATGAAAACTTAAAAAAAAAAAAATTATAAAGTTTCAAAAGCCAAGATGGTTTTTGCTACATTTTTTAATTTTCACATTGGTTGAAAGCACTTCATGCAATCATTTTACTGAAACTTGAATTAATAATTTCTTTATTGTTTCGATGAATACACATTCGTATTATAACAAATAGTTGGGATAAAATCAGAAGTTTACGAAATGTTTCCAATTTACGGTTGAACGGCATTGGGAAGCATTTAAAATTTCCTTTCACAATGGTGAATCAGCGTAGAAAATGACGATATTAGCGTACACCTGCAATTTCACAATTTGTTTTATCAAAAACAATAATATGTGGAAGGTTGCTCTATTGTCCCTATCAACCTTAGAGACCAGTGGTTATTTCGTAGAAGCTAAGGAGCTTTTTAGAGAATGTTCCTGCCGCCGCCGCGAGCTCCCCTAATACCATTTTGAGGTTATAAGGTGGTGCTGGATTTCATCCTGCTAATCAGAACAATACCCGCATTGACTGAATGTTGCCATCAGTAATTAGCAGTAGTTGCAAGAATAATGTCGAGTGGTAGCTGCGCATAGAGTTCTAAGATTTCTTCAGCGGAGCTTTACAGCCTACTTTGCCTCCTTTGGTTCTTGGTTTGTTAACGTACACTCTTTCTTTTAAATATCCCCAAAGCAAACTGTCAGGAGCTGTTAAATCTGGTGAACGTGGAGGCCAGTTAAAATCGCTTTTGCGCGAAATAATGCGTTTGCCTAATGTGTCCCTTAACAAAGCCATTGAGGCACATGCAGTATGTGCTGTATTCGATCGTGTAATGATTCATAATTAATTCCCGAAGTCTTCTTCACAAAATGCAGAAAGAAAAAACAAAGAAAAAATAATAATTAAAAAAGTTATAAAGAATTTTAAACCATATAGCTCACCCTGTACAATATGAAAAACCATTTTAAATACGATCTGTCAATTTACAAGTGTAAAAACTTATGTTTCGGAGCGATTTAGAAATTTCTTTACGTTTATAAATCTAAAAAGACAGCTAAATTGAAACCAAAGTGTGTAAGTGGTTCCCACTGTTGTCACTACTTTGTTTTCATTGCATTTATTAACAATTTAGATAAAATACACACAAAGGTTTTGTAGATTGTAAAAGCGCTTTAAGAATGAAAACCGGTATGCCAAATAAAATATTTATTTTTTTTTAAGTTTGACTTTTTTTGAGAAGAACTTTTTCTTTATGGAAAATGGTGCGAAATTTAAATTTTATATGATCATTTCCGTATTATAAATTTTGTAATCAAAAAATTTCCATTAATAGGACAATAATACTTCAGAAAGATATCACGTTTCTCACCCGCTACAATGTAATACTGTCATGTTTAAAGTCTTAACTTTTCTTAAGAATTTCATAACAGAAAGAAACTTCAATTTTAGCTGTATTGAAACTCCACTACATACAGTAGCATGAATAAAAAGTGCATGACTGAACTACAAATCTTCAACATTGTCTCCTAAATAATAAACCATTTTTTAGGTTTAGCGAAGGCACAGTCACTAGTCACTGAACAATACCGGATTCAGCTGATAGTAATTCACAGGCACATCAGGGCGTCCTTCTTCGTCGGTATTGTTTAGCACCAGCGAAGTAATATAATTACTTAATATGGATACTGAAACATGGCTTTAAAATTGAATACGTCTCCTTGACATCAAAGGCGCTGTAACACTGCCATTTTATTTATCATTTTACTTCCCCTACGTTTTATTGGTCAAATATTCAAATACCGACGAAGAAGGATGCCGTTAGCATAGGCACAACTTATAAATGTTTGCTCTGACTGGGTTTTCAACCTTGGATCTTCTAGTTGCAGAGTTCAGCCCATAAACCCCATGACATTAAAATTCATTTTACGTCAGTTTATTCACAAGGATCGGCACTTCATATCCCATATTTTGTTTCACAAAATCAAAAAAGGAATTAACACGTTAATTTAAAAGTAAACTAGAAGCGACTATTTTTCATCGTTAAATTTTTTATATTATCTACTGTATGCATGACGTAGTCGCTCTTGCATCCCTTCCTCCAATGCATTCGCCAGTAAAAGTAATAATAAAAACGTAATCTTTTTTAAAATTATAATCGGAAATTAATGATAAACAATATTTTCTTAGAGAAAAACAAAACAAAAAAACAACAACGTCACCTAACTTATTGGTGACTGTTTATAAGATTGTGTTTTTGTTTTTGTTTCTTTTTTTTTTTTTTTGTACGAATATACGAGTGGTGAATATTAATAAATCCTTCTGGAAGCTACAAAAACAAAACTTTCATGTTCATGCATTTTAATAAGTATAAAAGTTTTATGAATTTTTTCATTGAAACGTACACATGGATTGCCAAGTACAAAAAATAAACTCTTTTAATGCTCGTTAAACTTATCTCTCTGGTTGTTTGTTTTTTTTTTTTTGTAGTTGTAGTGCTCTTTTGTATTGATTTATTGGGATACATACTGTACAGAAGTACATCTTCTGAGTTATTCCCATTTTCGGGGAATCTACCATTCAATAGTGGAATTTTATAGTTATCGAAAAGAACTTATACACAATACGTAAGCTCTCCAAAATTTCAGATAATAGTAGACCGATTCAAAAAATTTTGCTTATTTGAAGTTATAAAGTGGCTGATTTTAGATTATATTGACTTTGTCGCAATGGAATCTTTAAGCGAAATCAAGAGATTCTACAGAATTTTGCAATTTTGCCTTCGCCTCTGAACCTTCCGACAACAACTGACACAAAGTCACACACAAATGCACATCAGAAAAAATGCAAGATGGGTTTATGAGTCTGAAACTGGGGTTGAACCCAGGAAAATTTTTCGTTTCATAGTCAACGTGCAGACTATTTCACCCATCGCCACCCTCATTTGGTATTGTTGGATTGTTGTACAGCCGCACTTACCCAATAATTAGATCATGTTGCCGGCCTTGTAGTAATGCTACTTGTTATTCGACGACAACAAAACACAATTTATGAAAAACATTTGAGAAATAAGTTTGTTTAAATATATCCAATAATTCTGCCTCATCAGATAAATTTTATCAAAGACCAAAAATGTTCTTTTACAAATATTTTTATTTTAATTTTTTAATAAAGTATGTATAAAGAGATTCTTGATAATTTATTCGCCTTATTGCTTGTTGATTTTCTTTTCTTTGTTAAAAAAGCAAGATATCATATTTTTTCATAAAAGAACAATTAAAAAGTTTATATAGTATATATATCCAATATATCGTTTTCACATTGAAAATCTTCTTCGCGGAATATTTTTATAATAATTGAACATGAAAAATATCTTTTATAAAACGGTGGAAATCAAAAAACTCAACCAACTCTTTTAATCTTTTACTCTTCCGATTCGAAGCGAATTTTGTTAACTTGGTCTGGTAGTTTTAATAAATAAACAAAAACATATGTTTTGCAGGGCATGATTTAATTCTAGATTTTTATTATGTGGCTATAAAATGACCTGCCTACCGCCATTGTTACGGGCACATTTTTTGGAATAAAACATCAACAATACCTTTTAAGTATTGTAAATTAATTCTGTTGTAAATAAAATTAAAATAAAAAGTTAATTTTCATAACTTAATTGAATACCATTAAGCACTTGATTTTCCGCTGAGAGTGTGTGAATCTGGAAGTTGTGGGTTCGATTACCGCCTAGGCTTCGCAGATTGTGTGTGTTAAAAAATAAAATAAATTCGAGCAAAATACATTCGTTTTAGCTGTGTAACATAATTTTTCTAAAAGCTGAATTTCTTTACTTTGTAATTTCTCATCTATTAACTATAAAATTTCGCTTCTATGTTTAAAACAGGAATTTAGAATTTTAGAATCATTACTTGATTTTTTTATTATTTTGCAAGAAAGATATTGTATGCATTACTATTTTATGTTCTATTTTTAAATGATTACTTTAGGGGATTTATAAAGCATCATCATATACAGGTAAATTTCAAACGATTTTTGTTTCCATTCACACTTGAACTGCTAGACAGCTGTTGTCGCGGCTGTTGTATTATGTTCAGATTGCAGATAAAATCAAAAAAAAGAAGAAACACATTAAATTTTTTTTTTTTAGAATTTTTTTCTTGTTCCACACCATTCAATCTCACAGGATATTAAAATGTTAGTCTGGAGTTCATAAAGTAACAACGCAGGCACATGCATGTACAACGTACTCGCACAATAAAACTCACACAACACAATCAGACAAGTTCTTATCCCTAGAAATCCCATCATGTTCTTATTCACCTTTAACATGAATTTTTTTCGGATTCTCATTATTTTTTTATTTATTTTTATTCTTTTCTATTGAGGAAACATTTTCATGAAACGAGTATTTTTACAACACGAAACGAATCATACAAGTGCGAATGTGTGTCATATAAGTTGTATTTTATTTAGGGGTTGAAAATACCGGTTGTATGATGTACCAGAAATTTTTTAAATATTTTTTATTTAACTTTCAGTTCTCAAATGTAATTGTGAACACCTTCTTTGTTTCTTCATATACGATTAGATATCACTTGTGATTTTCTAAATTTTTAACGATGAAAACGGACAGATGATGTTTCTGATATTATTTCTTTTATTAATGTAAAACTTCAGAAAACCCCAAACGTGTGTTTCTTAGGTTCTCATTATCATATTTACTTAATTTTATTGTTCATACGAAAATACTTTCTGATAAGTATTTGCAAACGGCTCACACTGTAGTGAAGGCGGGCAAAAAATTCAAATCGAAATTACTTTGTTTTATGTGCAGTATTCTAATTGAGTGAAATCTAAAAGAATTCTAAAAAATGGTGCATTTTTTAACAAGTTTCGATGATTTGAAGTCAACACAGTTGTATATGTGTGTATACTAATTCAAGCGCCGCATGCGTTTGAATATTATTCAATACGCGTCGTATTTTTTTTTAGAGTTGCATATACTTGAATAAATATATTTGGGGTATTCACAAATAAAGTCATATGTTTTGAAATAATAACAAGAAATAAAATGTTAAAGCCCTTATAACACAACAATTTTTCAGCACTGTTCTGCTCTTGGAGAAGAGCGCAAATATATTGTAATGGGAAAATTTATCAGGTGCAAAGAGCATATTAAAATAAATGCGAAAACGTCAACTCATCCACTAGTGTTCTCGATAAAAAAAAATGAGTAACTGTCAAAAAAATGCAAAAAGTTTCAACTTACAATTGCCATTTCGAACTTAAAATCTTTTATATGTTGACAACTTAGTGATTTATGCACAATATCTGCGATTTTTAGTTTAGTTTTTGACCGTATATTTTTCTCGTTTTTTAAATTAAAATAAGGAGGCAGCACTTAAAAATGTAAATTTCATATTGTAAAGGGTATCTGGTAGCAAATTTATATTTGCAAACTTAAATAAAAAACGTAATAATTGACACAGAGTTCTATTAAGAGCATTGAACGATAAAATGGAAATGCGGATTTTATTATTTAAAAAGTATGTCATCCAGATCATTTTTTAAAATCTCATGAATAATCGCTCTGGGAAATCCCAGTGAGGCTGCTCTTTTCCGTATTGAAAGCCACGGATTTTCATGTAAACTGCTTTCAACCAGTTCAATGTTTTCGGAACGACTGGGCCCTGGCCGTGCCTCATACATAGCCGAAGCAGTTGCGCGGAATCTCTGCACCCACGAACGATTTAAATTTACACCCGGTCCATCACTTATTCGCCGAATACCGAACTTTGAACAAAATTGTCGACGATCAATTACTCTTAAAAAATGTCTCCATAATGAACGCGCGATGCTCACTCGACCACTCCGACATCATGACTGACAAATCCGCACAATCGATAATTCCAACGGAGCCACCCTCCCTCCGCGCCGTTTAGTACTTTTTGAAATAATCGTATTTAAAAATATAAATTTGCCACCAGACACCCTATACAAACATATACATATATAGATCGAATCAATAGCTTTACCGAAGTATTTTTCGATCAGCTTCATATTCGTTGTATCGAAGTTTAACTGTATATTTAAAAAACTTTTCCTTTCTTTTCCATATCTCTTCACTAAGAATTTATTTTTGCAATTGTCAGTGACAACTTTTCATGTCAAATTTCATTGACGTTCGGCTTTTTGCATTTTTGGCCATTGGAAAACACTGCGGAGTGTGAATAAAGCCTTGTTCCGAATCGATAACAATTGAAATGTACATTAAGCTTGTTATATACGTGTATGGAATTGATTTAATTGATTTGTTGTGGTTTTTCAAATATTTAAATAAGTGCATTTTTTCCTTTTCGTGTATAAAATTAAATAAATGTGAAAGATTCATGAAATTTAACTTTTTTCATTTCAGAACAATCCTTGCACTAAAATTTTCCATATTTTATATTTCGTTATCTATCAGCAATTAAAGCAGATGTGCAAAAGTTTCTGTTTTTTACAACAACTTTTATTTTTGGCCGCTCGTTGTGAAAACACCACACTGTGCGGCGCCCATGTTAATTAAAACAAATGCACTGTTCAGTTTCAATACATCTAAACAAATACCGTTGCACTTGTTTGCTGCATTTCGCAGGCATTCATTCATTATTCTCTTGCTTATTATGTGCAAAGAATTGCTGTCATTGGCGTTGTGTGATGCCGTGAATATTCATTGCACTGCTGTGTGTATTTGACTATTTTTGTGTTTCAAACCAAAGAGTTATTGTAACAATTGATAAAATTCCAATAAAATACAAAAGGAAAATTAAATTTACGACTTTGACCCCTGTGACTTGAAATTTAATTCGATTAAATTGTAACAATAAAGACAACAACAAGAAAAATTATGAGCGAAGAAAATACAAACTAAAAATTTCTCAAAATATATAAAAAAAAAAAAACCAAAGAAGAATTCAATTAAAATAGTAACTAAATTAGAAATGTGACGAATGTAGACACTCACTCTCTCTCTCTCTAGTGTAGAAGTGACATTCAGTAATTTTTACAATTCGCATTTGAAACGATGAAAATGTATTAATTTTCCGATATCAATTCCTTTTTACTAAATTAATTGAAAAATATTAGAAATGTTTTTTTCTTATTAAAAATGTGGAATGCCCATATGAGATGTACCAAATACTTTGTAACAAATAATGCAAAGGAGTATAATTTTTGACATCAGTAGGAGCGATAGTTAAATAGAGGGAGACACGAAGATTTGACTATTTATGTATCCATTTAATAGTTACATTGTTATTTTCGCCATCAATATAATAATTATATTTAATTATAATTACATGTAATTACAGTTTCCTCTTGATAATTTGAAATCCTATTAATCTACAGTTCAAATTCTCACGAGGGGATTAAAATTTAAATGATGAAAAGTTTGATGAAAATAAAAAAATTATTGAAACTGCTGTTACAAGAGGAGTAATTTCTTTTTCAATGTTAACTGCTTCAATTAGTACTGCGAAATGAAACTGGGCATGCTAAAAGGATCGCTTAAAAACTAAACCAAACGAAGCTTCATATCAATTAGAAGTTCTAATTGGAAATTATAAAGGGCAAAGTTTTTCTTTTTTTTTTTTATAAGAGAAGTAAGATTGCCTACTACTAGTTGTTGACTTCTGGGAAAGGAATAGTCATACAGATTACAGGTGGTGAAGGGATAGCTAGAAGATTTCATTATTTTTACAATACTGCTTTTCAACGTTTCTTGTTTTCTAGCAGTGTCGCAGCGCCTCTGATATCAAAGAAACGCATTAAAGTTTTTAAGCTGTATTTGGTAGACTTTTTATTAATTATTTTACTTCGCCGATGATGCTACACAATACCGACGAAGGAAGGCGCTCTGATATTACTTTTAGATTAGTATCAGCTAAAGCCCGTCCTGTTCAGTGACCAGTGATTATGCCTTTGCCGCGGAAACAGTCCGACAACAACTGACACAAAGTCACACTAATGCACATCTGAAAAATGCGAAGTGGTTTTATGACTCAGTCTGAAACTGGGTTCAAACCCAGGACTTTCGGTTTTGTAGTCAACGTGCACATCTGAAAAATGCGAAGTGGTTTTATGACTCAGTCTGTAACTGAGTTCGAAGCCAGGACTTTTGGTTTTGTAGTCAACGTGCTAACTACCTCAACTAGCGCCACCCTCAAGTTGAAATTATTGAGCTTTGTTGAGCAAGATGACATTTATTTACATGTAGTATTGACTGCCTGTATGTTATCGATCATTAAACAATTTAAAATTGAGAAACTTTAACTAATTGCAATTATTATTAAATATTTTATTAAAATTTTCGAATGGTTTTCAGGGTACCTTGAAAACGCTTCAAATTATCGAGACACATAATTTAACAAGTATACAGAGTTGAGTTTTTTCTACTTAATATTAGTACGAGTCGTACATCAAAATTCAATTACGAAAACCAAAAATGCGATTACTTGAGAGATGCAAAGCTGGAAATTCTTAAAATGAGGACAAAATACTCAAATCAAGAAAAACAATTTTAAATTAGCTATAAACTCAAATTCTCAAAGAGATTTTGGTAGTTTTTGTATAAACATGAAATATTTTAAACTTGATTCGATATCAGTTTTTCTTAAATCAATCTTATTTTCGGCTCATTCATAGTACGAAATCGTGATGAAATGTGGTTAAAAGTAAGTATTTAGCGGTTAAGAATCCATACTTGAATCAAGTATTCCGTATTTGATTTAAGAAAATCCATACTTACCGCACCTTTGACAAAGTTTGGGATTGATTTAAGTACGTATGGATTGATTTTTATTTTGAGTGTATCAATTTATCGAGAGCGGACTGTATTAATGTAATTGTAATCAATCTAATTGTATAGCTGTGTAATTATAACGTTCCGCACTTGCTCATGGAAATAACACTAGACCTTGAAATTAAGTTTTTAAATTAAAATTTCGATTTGACATTGTTGAAAATTATCAAACTTTCGTTTGTATATCATAAAAAAAAAGTGTTAAGCAGCTGCCAATATCAGTTTTTAATGTAAATTTGGAAACTTCTAATTAATCTTATCGTGTTTTGTACTTATATTGACTTTCGAATTCAAAATATTAATTAATTAATCTTCAATTTGCGAATAAAGAAATACACGGAGGATTTAAATTTAATAAATTTTGTACAATAATATTTGTTAGTGTGTGTCTTAAATCAACAACTTGATTTCCTTTAACCGTAAATTTCCACACAACACTTCAAATTAGTTTTACTTCAACAATATTGCAATTATGCTCAAATATTTATGTATGCATGTGTACACCCAACAAACACTGAATATTGAGTGTAATAAAGTGAGAGTCGTTTTAAATCAATTCCTGCATTCCTGACGCAAATGTTAATTTTCTTGGGATTTGCAAAATTCTGGAGGCATATTTTTTCATTAAAATTTAAATTTGCACTGCCCCGCAAGATCGCCCGATTTAACCGTTGCAGACATTTTTTTTTTGGGGTTTTTTGAAGTTTTGTGTTTACGTGAACAAGCCCGAGAACCTGGAAGCCCTCAAGGACAACATTCGACACGAGTGCAAAAATCTGTCGCCCGAAGTTCTCGCCGAAGTGATAAATAATGCCATAAAACGAGCCCGTATAGCAATCAATTATGACGGCGCCCATTTCGCCGATATCATCTTCTCGACTTGACCAATAAAATTCTAAAGGTTTAGATAAACATAATCAAAAAACAGAATTAAAGTTTTTCATTTAGAAAAAAAAATGAGAGCCAAACAACATCGGATGACTTCTTTTGGCCCACCTTGTATAAGACCAGGAGGCGATGTAGGGGGTAATAAATGTGTGTATGCTTCTCTGAAACTATCCGATGGATAATAATGGAGCTAATAATGTGAAGAAATCTGCGTCTAAAAGCTAGTTTAAAAATAAAAATTAAAATTTTAAATAAAATCATTGTCAACCGAAGCGTTGACTAAGTGTAAGATTGGATTAAAATCAAATAATAAAATATTTGTTGTAAAAGGAAAATTTTTAATGAAGATATTTGGTGTGTTTAGTTTGTATATTCCGTAATTCTCAAATATTTTTCGGGAGTTGTTGTATAAACATGTGAAATTTCTTAGGTTTTTTTCTAGAATTAGGTTAAAGGTCTACTGAAGATTTTGATATTAGCACCAAATGAAATGCCGCATATAGATCACCTAAACCATATAACAAACATAGATAAATAATCGTAATGAATTTTGACTAACGTTGAATAGTTGAAAGAATTATTAAATAAAAGTTAACATTTAATAAACAATATATGCAGTAAACAAAGTCAAAAATTTAATTTTTTAACCATTCTTAGGTTTTGTATAATACGGTTCTTTTCGTATAATACCATTCGATTAAAACGGTGGGCTTACTTTTGGAACCACTTCCTTGACTCATATATCACAACATTTTTCTATAAAGGTGATTAATTGTAATGTTTGTTGGGTATGTACAAAAATATTTGTGAATGCACTAGTTATGTATATATACATACATATATGTATGTTTATAGAATTGTGTAATTTTATTGTTTGAGATCTTCGTTTTTGTATATTTTGGTGTCAGCACTATTTACACTTGGCTTATTTACCTTTTATAGAACTAGTTTATTTTTTGTTTAACATTATATTTATAATATGTATGTGACATTTTCTATATAGAGATTTTTTCTTTTAACTGGAAAACAGAATAAATACAATTAATGAAAACGCAGTGCCTCAAAATGAGTTTAGTTAGCAGCCTAAACTAATCATGTACCAATTATTTTGCTTGAAATTGAGTGTTATTGTATTTACATTTCTTAAAGTTTAATATATTTTAAGAAAGTACTTAAATTAGAAAATCTATTTGGAATTATTTTTCTTTTTTTTTTATCAAATATAGATGAAGTAGGGGGTGCTGTGGTGTATGTATATACTTATGTATATATAATAATAAAACCCCGATATTTTACTTTACTGTGTTAAAATGTGCAAAATAGAAAATGTGATGGTTGAAAAAATGTAAGTGACAATTTATATGCGCACATTTCATTTGACTGCATCATATACTAAAATTGTTCTTTTATATTGCCTTCAGAACTCAATCAGCATTGCGGTCTTAACTAATCTGAACTAAACTGATGTTATACAAAATATACAGAATTGTAAAGCAGCTTCTTAATTGCTTTATTTTCGAAATGTTGTGTTTGCAATATAACAGCATTACTGTAATTGTTAAATCAATTTACTGGACGAAAAATTTAAGGAACCAGGAATTCTATTTTTTGGTTTCAGTTGAAAACCATAAAATTTTATGCATTTGTGTCTTTCTTGTTCTTATGCATATGTGTGTATGTACATATAGGGTGTTTTTTTTTTAATATAGAACCTCGTATATGGACAAAAAATTTCAATTTGAATTGAATTTTTCTCACTTATCATGTGCCGCACCCTTTATCGAACAAAATAGCTTAGCTCCAAAGATGTCACCGTATAGAACAACACCCTTTATTTTTTCGCAATAAATTTTGGTCTTTTTAGGGCAATGAATATGTATGTACAGCAGAACCCTGTTCATTCGTAATCGAAGATTAAATATTTTTCGTGTATTACAGGATTTTTTATCAGAAAAAATTATACTCGATTAAACGATGTTAAAAAAACGCAATAACATGCTGTTTGCGAGGCCTGCTACACTTTCATTTTCAGTGTTCTTCGTGTTTTTCCCCACTGCGATGATTATCACCAGATGCAAATTAATAGCTTAATATATTTATTATTTTTTAAGAATAGAATACGAAAATTTATACACGTTATTTTTCACCATAATAGCGCTCTAAATTTAAATCAGGTGTTTTCTGGTGTTTACGTTCAGATAAAATCACACTAAACAAGATTTAGAGAACAGCATAAAATCATCAGATTTGAAATCTCGTAATTTTCAGACGAGTCTTAATAGCGGCTTTTTTATTACGAATTATATGAGGTTTTTAACAATAAAATAATAATATAGGGGCACCTCACACTTTGAATTGCAAAAAATACGATATAACGGGGCATTAAAATGTATGGGATTTTTGCGAATTTAATGGTGCTTTCTTTTCCGCCAAAAACATGCATAATTTTTTCTCCTTAAAAAATAGTACACTCATAATAATGGCGAAAGCCAATGCATTTTTACCCCATGTACATCTAAATACTCTGTAAAACATATCGTATAGGTATAGGACTCGCTATACCTATAGACCACAATAATTTACGAACGACGATATGTTTTTCATTTATTCATGGGCTACCAGACAAAGTTTGAAAAAAGATCGTTTCAAATCGAGAGATTAAAAGAGTTTTGTTATAAGCAGTGGTGATATTTAGCAGATTTGCACAGATTCGCCCGAACTCGTTGTTAAAATTTTAAAAGTTTGCAATGTTAAATTTCTACTGAGTAAATACTGCCAACGCATCTTTTTGACTTAGATATCCCAAGGTCAGTTTTTCCCCTAATGTTGATAATGCACAGTTAGATGAGAAAAACGTTGTTAAGGAAAAATTTTCTATAAGCGAACGCTTTGTTAAATATTTTGAAAATCACCACTGGTTATTTCTCTATGGAATAAATATGATATTGTTAATACTAACCATGTTAGTGATCAAAGATCGGTGTTAGAAAATTTTTCACAAAAATGTTTTCATATGAAAAAATTGTTTAAATTTGTATTCGTTAAATCGGTAATCTGGAACTTTGATATAATATTTTCATATTTTATTAAAAAAAAAAAAGAAACTCAAGGAATTTGTAAAAGCTTTTAAAGAAAAAGATTAAAAATATGAATATTGCCGCATCTGTATATTCGCAGAAAATTACAATGATTTAATTATTGGATTCATCTTCGCTATCTTATGAGCAAGAATTATTAGATTATTTTTCTTTCTTTTCTTTTCTTTTTTATTTTACCTCATTTTAAATTTATTCTATTATTTAATTATTAAGCTCGGGGTCGCTATTCGTTTATAATTGTACTTTTTGTATTTATTTTCGATATTTCGTCAACAGTTTGTTAACTTCATCAGGAAATAAAAAAAAATAAGAGAATTTCCTGATGATGTTAACAAACTCTTAACGAAATATTGAAAATAAATACAAAAAATAAAAGAATAACGATCTCGGCTTTATAATTACAAAATAAAATATTATTAGATATAGAAAAAAGATTTTTATTATTATTATTATTATCATTATTATTATTGTAATTATTATTTTTAAATATTTTATTATATTGTAACATATTCGTAAAAATGTATTTTGGATTTGGTTGAAAAACAAATTTCAATACAAAATCTAATATTTATACCTATTTAAAACCCAGAATATATGTATTTTTATAATATGGCTGTTAACATTATTATTTTGAATTTTCATTGACAAGAACTTTTCCTATATTAAAAAAATATTTTCTCATTATAAACAAAAACCAATTTTCCTGAAGAAGCTACACAAAGGAGTAGCGTAATATCGAATCAGAATAAATATTAAACATATTAAAAAGACCTACACAGCTTAAATAATTAGTGTTATTATTATTATTAGATTTATTTAAACAAACTTATTTTTCAAATGTTAAAATCAGGTCGTCCCACTTTCTCAATCACGTTCAATAACATTATCAATAGCGTTCAATAGCATTATCTACTACACGGCTGGCAAGATATTTTTACACGGTGGGCCAAAAGTAATCACCCGGGGCATAAGTAATCACCCGATGTTCTTTTGCTGTAATTTTTTTAAGGCAAATTTTGGTACTGCTTATGGCTATATGGGCTAAGTGACCGCCGCCAGAGTTGATGACTATACATTAGGGTGGGGCGATTAGTATGGAAGGAAAAAAATCTTAATGGGCGCTTCGCGTTTCTGATTCTTCGGATTGTACTAAGCAAAAAAGTCCACTAGACCATTATTTATTATTATTTATTTATTAATTATTATTATTTATTATTTATTCTATTTATTTTATTTCTTATTTTTTATTCTTCTATTGTTTTCAGTTCATTTGATGCAGTTTTGTTAGTTTACTGTAAAAAAAACATTATATTTTTGGATAAAAAAGTGGAAAAAGTAAGAAATAGAACATTTTTATGATTTTGCGCTATGAACAACTGAAAATGGTAATTTATCAATATTTTCACGAAATATTTGCACTTTCGCAAGGCCAAAACTGCCTGAAGGAGCGTTCCAATGCTTTTGCGATGGACTAGAGAGTTCTTAACTATTCTCTTGGCTACAATTTTTGTCTTAGTATTGGATCGAAAATCTCAATGGTTTGGCTGTTATAGGCCAAAATATCCAAAAAAAAACGTGACAAAAATCTGATCAAGTCAAAATGGGGAAGCTCGATTTTCACCGTAGACGTATGGTCTAGTGGACATTTTTGCTTAGTACAATCCCAAGAATCAGAAACGCGAAGCGCCCATTAAGATTTTCAAATCGCCCCACCCTACTATACATGCAGGTCCAAAGGTTTTTATTAAATAAAATTACAGCAAAAAGACATCGGGTGATTACTTATGCACCGGGTAATTACTTTTGGTCCACCGTGTATGTATGTATTTACGAGTATATGCACGTTTTTTTTATCAAGATGTCATCTTTGGGGTAGAAAAGAAATTACGGTAATTATTTCGCATTGTTGAGGTTTTTGCATTTATGGGTATGATTATCGTGGTTTCACTGTACAATAACGTGAATATAACACAAACGTGCAATTACGGGTATGTACAGAAAACAATAGTCTTATTGAGTTTATACAATATCCTGCATGCATATGCATACGTACACATACTCGTATACATACATATGTATGTACATATATCGCACCCTAAATACAAAAGCGGCACAACTCAAAATTCTCAAATTTTCAGGAGAGGCAAAAAACTGTTTATGCAAAAATGATTGTAATATTTAAAATAAAATTGGTTCCATTATGAAAGAAGTCTATTTCGAAGAAGGTTTTGCTAAAATTTTTTTAATTTTATATTATATTTGTGGAAATAAAGTATAATTTTAAATTATTATATATTTTTAATTAAAAATAGGTCTTTTTAGTCGATCGTGCGTAAGCAATGCAATTAACATAAAAACAGACATAACGGTATTTTTCCAGTTAAAGAAAACAGTGATGAGAAAGAAATTTTTGAAGTAGTTAGAGATGTGTACTGTGAATTATTTTACGGAAAAAAGTACATTTTGGAAAATTTTGAGTTGTGTCACTTTTGTATTTAGGGTGCGATATATGTGTTTATGTAATTAAAAAGAAAAGGTAAAGCACATTGAGACAGACATACATAGTGCATACATTAACCCAAAGCGACGTAAAAGCTTAAATCCATAGGTATTTAATTGTGCAAAAATGTGAGGATTTAGTACACATTATAATATGTATGGATATGTAAATGTGTATAAGTAGCACATTGTTTATGGTTGTTTTTTTTTTTAAGCCGCAACAGAAAGCCTACGGAAGTAAGATACGCATAGACATGCATTTCAAATTGTATACTTGTAAATTTTTCTCATTCTTTCCTGTATGTGGCTGTGATAAAAATATTTAAAAAAAACACAACAGGATATTGGTAAAAGAATGAAGGAATTTTTGCGGTAAATGAAGGAAATTTATCTCCTGCAATTATACAAATTTATTTGGTTTTGATTTATGTATCTAAATACAGATAAATATATGCAGGTATATGCTTCAAGAATATAAATCGGGAAAATTTTACATAGTTGTGAGATCCTCAAAAAAAAAATGTAACGCTAACAGCGAAATCGAAATCAGTCATATCAAAAAAAAACGTTTTCTTTTATTTCTCAGACAATTCCAACAATACCAAAAGCAAGAGGCCTTAGCAAATTGCGTACTTCTGAAAAACATTTGTCTACAAAATAAAGAGAAATGTCATTTGTTTCAGTTGTTAGTAGAAAAATTAAAAATAATTTTTAAAAAGAAAATTCTTAAATTTTGTTATTCATATAATACAGGGTGTCTGGTGGCAAATTTATATTTTTAAATACTATACGCAGGGAGGGTGGCGCCATTGGAATTATCGATTGTGCGGATTTGTCAGTCACGTTGTCGCAGTGTTCGAGAGAGCATCACGCATTCGCTGTGGAGACTTTTTTTAAGAGTAATGATTCTTATATAATTGCTCGTCGACAATTTTGTTCAAAGTTCGACATTCAGCGAATAAGTGATGGACCGAATGTAAATTTAATGGCCCCACGGCCAGGATCCAGTCGATCCGAAAACATTGAAATGGTTGAAAGCAGTTTACGTGAAAATCCGCGACGTTCAATACGGAAAATAGCACCCTCACTGGGACTTCCAACAGCGATTATTCATGGAATTTTAAAAAAGGCTCTGAAGGATCTGGATGACAAACTCTTTAAAAACTAAAATCCGCATTTCCATTCCAATTATTACGTTTTTTATTTAAGTTTGAAAATATAAATCTGCTACCAGACACCCTGTATAATCCAAATATTTTGGAAAATTTTGTGCAATTATGAGGGACGGGATTAATGCAAAAGGTCTTCATTGGAAATCTTCAAACCTGTTTTTTTTTCAGCCATAGCCAAATCAAGAGAATGAGAAATAATAATAACAAAAACGAAAGTAAACAAATTTTCACAAGTGCACAATTCTGAATTCACCAGGAGAAGCGGATCATGCTCAGACTATTAAACTAAATTATGGATGCAAGAATTTTTGTAAATAATGGCTAAAGTCATTTTAGCCGTCAAAATGTATTTATATACATGTAATTTTGTTTTTTACAAGCACGAAGTAACACATTTTTTGTGTGAATAACTAAAATACGAAAACACAAAAAAAGAATTAAGTTAGAAGCAAACGTAACTTCAGAAATCAAAAAAATATAATATTTTTTTTATTTAATTAGTATACTGATATAAATAATTTAGTGATAATAAGTATAAGTATAAGCATCTACATCGGCCATTGCCATGTATGGGTTCATATCGCGCTCAAAATGTATAGATATGTTAATGACTGGACTTACAATAAACGCCAAACAAGCCTAAATCTTTCTCAGTTATGTTGTGCCAGACGATATCCTCAATTAAGAAATAAAAATTGCTGATGGTTGCGTAGTTAGCGTGTTGCAACCAGAATGACCGAGTACGATTCGCGGCCCAGTTTTTCTGATTTTTCTGTGCTAATAGCAAAAAAACATCACAGAACAAATTCTCAGAAAACGCGCAACTGTTGTGCAATAATTAAGCTCCATATTTCTTATCACTTCACCACTGTCTTGCCAACTACATAGTTTCAGTAAGTGCATAGTATACATCGAGGACATCCACTAAAAAAAATGTATTTGTTTGAAAATACACGGTGGCCCAAAATGACCGAAAGGGTTTAAGTTCAAAGAGCCATAAAGTTATGATTTTCTTCTGAAATAAAGTTCAACGAATTTGGTACGTTGTTCAATTATGTACATTTTCATTTTAAATTCCCCAAGTCTTCTTTACAAAATACTGAAAACAAAAAAAAATTATAATAAAAAAAGTTATGAATAATTTAAATACTTTCGCTCCTTTTAGGCCAGCCCATATATGGTCACTACCAGCACCCATGTGATAGAACAGATTGCGCTAGAATTATTTTAAATTCTCTTTTATGTTCTATGAGTGTGTATGTGTATTTCGTAGTTTCGGTTAGATGCTCACAAAAGTTATATTTTTTGTAGTACATTCGTCTCGAGAATTCGAAAATTCGAAAGAATTTTCTCTAACGGGGATTTGTTTTGGTAATTGTTTGTTTTTTTTTTTATCTTGGAGCAGTGCTCAGGGGTTATCCCCTACATATGCAATGCATTGCACTGTAACTAGAGAGAGGGATAGGGTAGAGAATAGACAGGTGGTGAAAGTTGTAAGGAGATAGAGCTTAATTCTTGCACAACTCTGCAGTAGCGTGTTAATTATAAAGCAAAGTTGCGGCGTCTCTGGTGTTCTTTTTTTGACGCATTATTTTTAAGCTAATTGAGCCATCATTTTATTTATTATTTTACTTTGCTTACGTTTTATTGCTCAAATACCAACGAAATAAATAAAATAAAATTGTACGCCTTTAAATTATTTATTAGAATTCGTTCTGGCAATTTACTATTTGTTGGGTGTTTGAAGCTTTTCCTCAATGTTTTCGATTATATTACATCGCAGTGCAAACAAAAGGAAAAGGAGAAGGATAATGAGAATTTCCATATTTTTGTTGATGCTGAATTTACTACAACTTATTATAAATATTAACGATGTCTTTAGTACATTTTTAATGGAATTTTTAATGTTAATTCGAAATGCATATGAATGTATTTGTTCTTGATGAGAATCTTTTGACATTTTGCTTATTAAAAGTAATCCGTACATATTTCATATTTCATCTGACATCAATGTATACATATTTTAAGTATAAAAACTCACCAATAGTTATGAAAAATTTTGCAGAATCATAAAATTTAAACAAATAACCCCATTCGTGTGATAACAGCCTTACGTTGAAATATTGATCATTTTAAAACATAAATTCCAGCATTAATTCACTTTATGTTTATGTTTATGTTACTTTGTTTGCAAACATTCAATGATTTGTTCTATCAATCAGAGTTTTATTTTTTATTTTCTCTTTTTTTTTTTGATATTCAAAAAAGAACTTGATATTTTTTTTTCGTTGAATTATGTATGTTTTATTTAATTTCACAAAATTAAATTTGTTTTGAATTTTCTGCGCAAAGAATCAATAGGGTATTCGTTTAAGGTATAAACAACTTTCAGTATTGGTTTTAATTTTTTTTTATCGATTTTTCGTTCCGCTCATGTACATACATGCATACAGCAGTTTAATGTCCAAATTTTGTTAATTGGGCAAAATTTTAATTAAAATTCGAAAAATGTATGTATGTATGTAGAATGGTTCCGGTTCGTAATTTTGTTATGTTTTTTTATTTCGTAAATTCATATATGTACATATGTAGATTTTTTTTATTATTTTAAATTGACTTATTTTTTAAACCAACGAAATAAAGAGTCGAGACAACAAAATGTTGGAAAGGGTTTTCACAAAAAAGAAAAAAAAAGGCAGCAGCACCTACCATTTATAGAATTACGCCACGGTGCGCTAAACGAATAGTAAACACAAAAGAACACAAAAAGTCTAAAAGAAATAATCTTTCCGAATTTCTAATTCTGGAAATAATTCAACACACACGCACCTTTAAACACCTGCTTCTTTCGTTTTACGTTTGAAAGTATGATATTATTAATATATGTATTATTGTATGTATGTACGTACATATGTACAGAGATATGGACCAACAATAATAATGCAAAAATTTTGATATTTTCTTATTTATGTTTTAATAAACTCGCACAACAATTTTTTTGTTTATTTTCTTTTAGATCTCTTATTTAGTGAATTTTTAATCACTTCGCGCATGCAATTCTTTGCCAACGTATCTCATTACCCAACCGATAACAAACTCAAACTAAATAAGAAAACAAAACTTTACAATGGGCATGTTTAAACTGGTTACTAAAATACAAACACTCTACACACAATTAATGTTGCCAGTTTAAAAGATTTACAATTGAGGATTGCTTGAGGAAACGTTTTATTGAATATATGTACGCAAGCAATAACTTTATAAATAGTATAATATAAGATGCGACTACATGAATCAATTAATTTCAATATTTTACTATAAAGGTCAACATGATTTACCACAATTCATATCTGTACTAAAAATAAGCAAATGAACAATTGCTGTACAAAATAAATGTACCACAATGGCAATTTATTTATTGCCATTCAAATCTTAAAAATTATGAACAGCGATACTGGTGAAAGCATATTGTGAAAGTATATTGCTTTCCAAATTGGATTTAGAAACCAGGAATATTTGTAATGGATATGACTGTTAAAATTTTTCTATTATATTCTGGTCATTCAGGTATATAAAATTAAATTTTTGTGAAAGAAAATATTTTGGTCATACATATCGATTCATAACCGCCAAAAAGCGGTTAAAAATCGATAGTTCTTCGATAGCAATGCCAAAAATGCTCAGTAAGATTTGGCATTTCTCCATGCATGGAATAGACTATCAAACGAATAACGCTAGCATATCATTGAATTTTATTATCAACATTCGTGCAATGTACCGTGCTATTATTAGCGTTTTCCTGGAAGACAGCTACCATTGGTGGCAGACATTCAGTTATATGTTGTATTTATATGAGTGAAATATATTTAAAACCCAAATTGTTGAACAATCACCAGTTACATACATGTATATTTTACCACTAATCACGGGATACCCTACGTATACAATGAAATTCACCAGAAGTAGTTGTTTGTTATAGTGTATAGAGGAGACATGTGGTGAGGAAGGCATAGAGCTTCATTCTTGCACAACGCTGCAGTTACGCGTTTTTCTTACTTTGTAAAGCATAGTCTGATATTATGTTCATTTCATTCATTTTTTAAGGGAGCCATTTTATTTATATATGAAAATTGTATTACTTAGAACTGTAAAATTTTTCTATTTTGTACTTTGTGATCCACTGCTCGTATATTTTCTTTATTTTCCTGGACGGTGGTCGGTTAAAAGTAAAATTTTAATTAAAAATATTTGTAAAATGCTTTGCTAAAGACGTTAAATTTTAATACTAATCTTACAAATAAACTGAAGATGTACGTGTGTATTGTGGCAGTGCTATGCCTTTATAACCTTGTTGCTCTGATAAAACGATGATAAAAAACCTAAACAAACATCTTCTTTATAACAATTTTGAATAATAATAACTGGAGCAAATGTATTATGTTATGATACTTTTACAAACTAGAAAATATGGGAGAAAACGTTCTAAGCTGGCAACACTGACAGAGCTAATATTTTGTTTGGGGATAATTTAATACACATTAGAGTATACCATACTTATCTCTCTTTCATAATGTGAGAGAAATATTACCAGAAATTTTGATAAAAAAATATCATCGATGCAATTTAAATTGCCCTTATGCAGAGAACACAATTGATGATAGCGTTACCATATAAAAAAAATACTTGAAAAAATTAAACATTAATAAAAGACAATTAGAAAGCAATTTTATGGTAAATAATTGTGTATATTTAAGTTAAAAGATTTATTTTAAAAATTGTTCGCCGTTCGTTGGTGTATGAAATAGAAGTAAATATACCGCAGAACAATACGAATTTCGTTCGTATTATGTTAATTTTCATATGCACAAATGTGTTTAATTTCCGATGGCGTAAGTTCGCAACGAAAAATTCGTAGTTCGACCCAATTGCGTTTCCAGCATTATGCATTAATATTATAAAATTATTGAGATCGCAGAACAGAAATGAGTTCTAATAATAAACTAAGGACCATTTAAGCTTATTTTAGAAAAAGTGGACATGAAGTAAATTTCAGCTAAAACATACTTGCTGGAAAATAAAATAAAAGTTATGAAAATTATCGGTAGGCCAAACATGTCAAATGACAAATAACTTTATGCTTTCTATTCCCTTCGCCAAAAACGGATGTCTTAGCCTCAGTACATACACCATGGGAATCCCCTGAGCACTGGTCCAAGGAAAAACTAGTATTTTGTTCCTTGCAGATCATCCCAAGTGGAATATTGCCTAGCCAGTTTTCGTTACCTAACGGTCTGATATTAATAGCATTTACAATTTATGTTCTGCGTAATAAATTTGTGAATTTGTTATATGATAACAAGAATTACATATATACATATGTATACGTATGTATGTGTATGTATATTTAAATGGTTCAAACAGATAAAGCCTAAAAATCTTGGTTTGGCATGAAAAAACTCCAAATCATCAAGATTATATGCGCGACGGTTATAAGTCTGGCAGTATTATATGTATCTTTAAGTACTCTTGATATTGTTGTACCTGTAAACATGCAATTAGCGCCATGCTCAGTTTTTTTTTAAATGTGGGGATACCAACATTGCCTTTTTGTTTTTTTAAATTTAAACCAAAATAATTTTATATACATAAATATATAAATAATAATTTTATATTTATAAACTAATAGGTATTTCGAGAATAGTTAATAAGTAAAAAAATTACATAAATTAGGTAAGAATATATAAATGTTTTTATCAAAAAAAATTTTAAAATTCGAAAACTAACCAAAAATCTACTTGTATCAACAGCTTTCCTTGGGTACGTAAAACTAACTATTTTCTGTAAAGAACATTTAAATTTTTAAAATATGCAAAATATAAATTAATATGGAAAAACTATTCGTATTTTTGTAATCACGTTTAATTTATAGTGTTTTTTGTATGGAAATCACCATATTTTATTACGAAAATTTCATAACAATTTATATAAGTATATATGTATGTATAGACAGACATACATACATACATAATTATTGAGAAGAAAAAGAGATTTAAGTTTGTGTAAAAATATATAATTTATACAAAATTTTCAATTAAGATTGTCAATAAAAATCTGCAGGAAATACTAAAAATATCACACATATGTATGTATACTCAGTCACAAAACTCTACATACGATTTCATTTCTTCAATAAATTTTAATTTTTAAGAGAAATACAAAAAAATTTTTGAACTTTTTTATTTCATAGCATTAACGATCTTTACAGAAAAGAACAATTCACGCTGTTTAATATTATTGAATGAATAAAATAATAATAATAAAAGAAAAGGCTACATACGGTTAACTGTTAAAACTTTCGGTTAATTTACAAAATATTTAATGGATTGTATAGCCTTTTTTATAACTTAAATATCGTTAAGCATTTTAGGCATCGAAAGAAATAGATTTTTTTTATTTCGGAGGAAATATATCCCTTTCGTCTTTTAAAATCATTTTCAAGTGAGAAGTGGAGGAAACGCTTCTACATACATATATCTAAGTTTCTGTTTTATATGAGTTTATAAATGTGCCCTGTTAAATACTATAATACTAGTAAGAATTTTCAAAAATTTTACTTTACATATAAAATAATTATCAGATTAAATGAAATTTCGAAATCGTATGTAGAGTTTTGTGACTTGTAATAATTGTAATAAGGAATTATTTTATTTTAAAATTTCATAAAAAAAATATGTACATATGTATAAATTCTCAGACTTCATTTACTTTAAATCGATTATTAATAAATATATCGATTAAACATCACTAAAGCATTTTTTTGCGATTGCTTTTTTTAATAAACACAAACGGGCATGCAACTGCATGAGCAATCATGAGAATTTCTTTGTATTTAGTTAATAATAAACTTAGTAAATTGTGTACTGCAGAGTAACAAAACAATGACAACAATATGAAGGTAAATGTAACAGCTGGTTCACACACATCATATTCGTCTCATCAAGTCATGAGTTTTTGACAAAGAGAGGAAAAGAGATTGGAACAAGTACAGAGTTGGCAGTACTTGCGAATTTTACTTTTTCATTTGCTTTTGAAAAATAAACTCTAAAGAAGCAAACTTTTAGTGTATAAATTTAAAAAACGCAAGTTCGAGGGACAGTTTAACAAAACTGATCAAGTACATTGGATGTATATGAACAAAATTTAAGGGAATAAGGCAGAATTATACAGCACATACATATGGATGTGTGTGTTTCTGTGTATGTACAACATTAAAAAAACGGATTCAATAGATAGTATCTTGCCGGAAATGTTTCGTACACTTATTTATATTTATTAGGGTTTAATATTTGTAACTTTTATTACAAGAATCAATCAGTGATGCATTTTTAGCTTTTTCATTTCGGCCAAATTGACGTTTTAAAAGGGCCAAAATAGCTTAATAAAAAAATAAACAAAAATATATCGAGTGCGGAAAAGAGTTACTAATATTTATTTTGTAGCTGTTGTTTTGTAATAAAATGTAACAGTGCTAAGTCTAATAATGTTGAAGAAATTTGAAATATATATAAAAATTTATTTTTTTAAGTTTTTTCCCTCTGCTGTAAAATTTATTAAATTGAACTTAACTCCTTTACTGAAAGTAACAATGTTATAAATAAAATTAGTATTCGAAACAGGAAGAAAATTAGAGTGAAAAACACACAGAACTGTTTATAAAGTACGACTAGTTAATATCACTTTATACTTTTTAAATTAAAATTTGGACAAACAAAAGATGTTGGAGGAGAGGTGACGAATATGTCAAGCGTGTAGTAGATGACTATTTTTATCCGATATACATATACTTCTCGTTGTCTGTCAATTTTATCTTGTTGCTTCATATTATTTTTATCACTACTTCGTCACCTTCGTTTCAGTCAGAAATGTGTATCATCAATTTTGCTCACAGTATTGATTTTTTAATATGTATTTTTATGAAAAATCCTTTCAATTTACATACATATTTAATTTCTTAAAAGATCACTTATTTTTTTCACTTTGAAAGTTTTGTCTACGGGGAAATTTTTCGTTAAATTTTGAGCTGCATAAAAAAAGTACAATCACGATGCTATTAAAACAACGTAGATTCAATTAAAATAATAATTCATTTTAAGCCATCACGAAAATTATGTTTAGTATCAAGAATCAGCATCCATTTAAACATTTTCACGGATTTTTCCACTTAACTATTTTATGGTATTTTGATTGGCAGTGTTTTAAGATAACAACAAACGTGGATTCAATTAAATGATCAATTAATTTTTTTTCTGAATTAATGAAAATAATTTTTTTTTTGTGTATGAAATATAATTAGAAAATACCACAAAATGCCCAATTTTGCATCATTGGCTAAAACTCGAGAACTGCTGGACCGATTTCAATAATTTTCGTCTAACGGTTTTGGTTTACACGGTGAAAAAAATTTAACCGAGAGCGACCGTAAGGGGGGCAATGTATGCCTATCCCAATTATTTTGATAAAAATTTAAAGCGTGGATATATCTGGAGTATAACAAGAAACATAGGCTTTACATTTCTAAAAAAAAATAGAAATATATGCATCTCCGAAAATATACGAGTGCAACTACTGTGTAACTGCGGTTAACGCAATCCCCGATAGTCGCAACACCCAAATTCTTAACATTGCTGTCTCTGTTAACTCACCTTTTGCAAAAACATAACCTCAATTAACGCAACTTTGCAAACAAAGTTAAATTTTATTTTAAAATTTAGTGTTTTATAAATAAAAAATATGTCATTTAAAAAAACATAGTCGAAAATTGCCCTCCTTTTGTGTTAAAAACATGAATATTCAGCTTGATAACAACCATCAGTACAAATTTACATGGAATGTGTGTTTTTTAATTATTCTAAATATTTTTTAGAATTCTTTTGGTTTTATTCTTTACTTGAATTAAGTAAATGCATTTATTTTAAAAGTTAAACTTTGTTTTTATATATAAACTTTTTACTTGCTTTAAAATAATATTTGTAATCGAAAAACGCAAAGAAATTTCTATATTTTATTCATTGCTTTATTGTACTAGTTAAATTCCTTGTGCAGATTTGTTTTAATATTCTGAAAATAGGCATCTATGTATAATGTATTAAATAAATTTTGCCTACTGTACATATATATGTATGTATGAGTATATATATTTATATGTGCACACATATGTATATATGTAAATACGTCTATATACAAAAGTATATAAATCATAGAAGTTTTTTTATATTAATTTTAATACTGTGTGCAAAACCACAAAATTATAGATTGAATTTCATTAAGATATACATTTCCTACAGGGTTTCTTAAAAAGTTTTAATTACGAAGAAATGAATTTTTTGTGAAAAATTTCAAATTATAAATTTGTACATGAAAAGATAAGACTCTAGTAGATAAAATAGACGCCCGCAAATTAGTTAGTTTAGTTTTTAAGGCGATTTTAATTTGCGAAAATTTCTAAATTCTGGACTCTTTATTTATGTATGTAAGTATATAAAGTAAATATAAATTAAATATGAAGTAATATAAATAGATTTTTGTTCTTATTCGAATTTAATTTAAAAACGATAGCATAACTGTTCTCACATTGACAGGCATGTCAGCATATAAAAACCAAATTTCTGTTTGTCAGAATAAACAAGCGATTTTATGGAGTTCATGTTGTTTAGAATCCAACAAAATCCACGACAATATGAAACCGAATAACCGTAATAAGCCGAAATAAGTTTATTCAATCATTCCTCCTTTTTTCTGTTGTGAAATATTGTACCACTTTAAAAAAATGTAGTAAATGTTATTTTTAAAATTTTTTTAATGATAGTTTTCCACAAACTGTTATTAAGACACTTTTTTAAACTGAAATTTTAAAAAAGATACTTTTTCCATATGTTTTTTTCGTAAATAAATTGTTGCTGAGTAACACCGATTTCGATATGACTTTGTGCAGAGAAGCCGGTTAATAGGTTTGCAAATGCAAAATTGTTTTTCACAAATACCAAACAGAAATACATTTTAATGAAAAGAAAGCCTTAGTTAACAGTTCAAGGAAAAAATAAAATAATGCAAATATGAAATCACACGCGACTTAAAATGAAAAAAATGTTTACAAAAATTTTCCTGTTTGTCTTTACTTCCAGTTCACAATATGAATTTTTTATATAAGAAATTCTACGTTTATACGTAAGAAGGTAGAAAAGCATGCGAGAATACAAATTTGAATACAGCAAGTTTGCGGTTGAAAATAAACTACGACTAAAAGTTGAAGTGGGAAAAATAGTCAATATGCAATTAATTATATTTTCGAATTTATCTGTTCTTCTTTTACATTTATCCGGCTACATAACATCATAAAATAAGTGCATTTAATTCAGAATTTAATTTACTATTACACTTCTGTTATTCGAAACGAAAAGAAATTATATGAATTTATATTTTTTTTTCTCGATTCGAATTACAAAGTAACCACTTGACAAGATCTACATATGTATGTTCTTTGATAGAAACAAACGATTATATAAATCAATAGCAAATTGCAAATGATATGCTATATCATTAACTAATTTAGATAACGAATCATAATTTCATACAAAATAAAGGGTTAGTGCACTAGAATAGCAGTCAGAGGCTTGCATGTTCATCACATGGTTTCTGTCTGTCATTTTAAAGAACCGTTATTTTCATGTTGTGTATTAAGATTTCACAGCATCATATTTAAAGTTCTTTTAAGATTATTATTTATTGTGGTATATGTACATTTCTTTTGAGTCCATACCAACTCACCAGTAGATTTTCAACCAAATATTTTAAAAAGCTAATGAACTTTCTTACAAAAACTTCCGAAATAGTTGTGAGAATAACAATATAGAAACACAATGAAACAATTAGCCTTTGCAAAAATCATTTTAAGCAACAAGTACTTTTTTAATTCGATTTAACGTTTACTAATAGTTTTTTTTAAGATTTTAAAAATTACTTTAGTAGAAAATAGTCAAATGGCTAGCTAATAGTTAAACCGTAAGATTGTTTCCAATGATTTTTAGTTGATTGGATATTTTGTTTTATTTGTACTTATTAGTGCAGCAAATATCGCTACACACTTGTTGTAAATAATAAAACACATTTTAAATCTTACCTATTACATCTGCAAAAATGTATTGAAAATAAGTTGATGAATGATGGATGACCTAATTTGAAGAAGTTATTGCTATGAAATGCATTCATAACATCCGTGGTAAAATAAAGCCGTGATTGAAAATATCGAAGATGCATTTGTATTTGTGTAATAACGTTAGTGGAAAATCAATTTAATTGTTATATATGCACAAAAATAATTGGTAGGTAGATATTTGTTGGTATGGGGTATTTTTCCAAATAAAAAATACTATATAAATTCGGCCGATGAAGAAGCATATGGTTCTCAAATAAAAAATTAATATTATTGCTGTTTAGCATGCGACTCCTTTTGGAATGGATCTTTTGTTATATATTTATCTAGCATTTTTTCAGCATCATCTTCTACAGCCGACAATTTGCCAAAACCTTCCTCGTCTACAAAACATATCTCGTGGCCATCTGGATCAGCCAATATTATAACACGTACCGTCTCTTTGCCTGGTGTATCCAACTCAATGAGAGGTGTTAATATTTTACCTTCGGCTTGAATTATAATATGATTGATGTAGGGCTGTTGATCTTTGGGTACCGCAAAAGCAATACGACCATAAGCCTTAGCACGATTTAAAGTTTCATTGGTCTCTTTAAGGCACAAAGCAGCTTGGTTTCCATCATATTGAAGTAAAATAGATTTACTTTCTTCCAGCACTAGATTCATGCGTAATAAATCATGCCAATATTTTTTGGACTGTTCAAGATTGGAAACAAAAAGTCCCACATTGACAACAGCGTCTTTGTCTTTAGGTTCTGCTTCTGGTATAATATAAAATTTGTAACCATCAGGAGAAAGCAATAATTTTTTATCATCCACATCGGACATGGGATAATTATTAGCCACGGCACGGTCAATAGTTTCTTTAGATTTCAAGACAACGCCAGCGAAATCGTTACCTGAAAAAAATATAAAATTGTAAATTAATGAACGCTTTAATACATTGGCAGCCACTTTACGTTCAGGAAATAAAACTTTCGAAGCTAATGCCAGGTCCACGTATCGCTAGAATTTCTTCACTCGTTCAACTACATTGAAAACAATATTTCAGAATTTCTTTTCATTTTAAATGTATTTGTAAGAATGAAAAAATTCTGTCGACATCGTGGGCCAGGCATTAATAAATAATCCATTATCACCAAAGAAAATTTGTAACGAAGTTTTATTTGCAAATAATTTATGAGAAGTTCAGAAAATACAATATAAATATTTCAACTCAAAATTTTTAAATTTTCACTTTTTGCAAGAAAACTATACCCAGTAGTCATGTCGAGCCAAAAAACATTCAGTTACGTACACATATCCCTCTTTGAATAAATAAGACTAAACTTCTTTAGAGTCAACTAAAAAGAAATATTTCGAGTTGTCCCCAAGTGTAAGATCAATTCATATCAGTTTTGTTCCTATTAAAAGAAAATATTTCAAGTTGTGCCTGTGTTTATGTTATAACGGTTATTAAAAGTTAGTTTATTGTGCTGTTATATTTCGTTTTTTTCTGTATTTATGAAATTAAAGCAACAAGTAAATTAACAAATTTCACAATAAGGGGAATCACTCAAAAAACTTTCGATAAGCACTGAAAAAATTGCAAAAACAATTGCGGTTGATTACTTCTATTCCTATTTCATAACAATAACATAACTGTTTTTAATTTTTATTGTAAATAAAACTGTTTTTTGACTCTACTGAGAATTTATATTTGGAGTTCGTATCTACCTGTAAGTATGACGAATCAAGGCGCTGAAAATTCATGAATAAAAATTGATTGGACATCTTTAAAATCTAGATACTCGATTTTAAGTTCTTAATAAACAGTTTCGCATTTCTTACCCAGTTCATAACTGGTCACTCCATAATTATAGGTGAGTTCGAAAACGAAATGAGAAGATTCAGGACCATAACCGACCATTGTCTTACTCCAACGATTGTCATAAGGTCTATAAGGAATCAAAGTATTTATTATATTTTTAAATTATTCACAAAACATTAACATTCAAATCTTACCCATTGCATTGAGCGTCGCAGCCCTCCTTAAACTCTTCATGACGCAAAACCTAAACGAAAATTAATTTAAAAAATCACAGTCAAAACAAATACATCTAAATGTGTAATTACTGGAAGAAACATTTTCTACTGATAAAAATAATATATTAATTTTACTTACTACACATATATATTTGTATGTGTGTATGTCTGTCTTATCTTACAAATTAAAAAAAAATCTAATTTAACAACATTTTCTTAATATACTAATTAAAAAAATAATAACAATATATCGTCTTACCTTCATTCCAAGAATATTCCTGAAGAAAAAGGAATTTTTGGAACGATTTCCTATTTTAAAAACATAATGCAAAGCACGACCGGTTATTTGAGACATTTTGTATTTCACAACTAAATTTTCACAAACGACTGTTACCAGTAATTAAACTGTGCACAATTTTACTTAATTATATTCACAAATTATTAACAATAATAAAAAAACTGACACTCATACAATTGTTATTTTCATACTCGTCGTACAAGGTAAATTAAATAAAACAACAAACACAACTGAAGTAATACCAGGTTGGGTGGTAATTTAAACACGATGAAGGCCTACTGATACCAACAAAATTCTCTTTTTTATAGAACTTTCAAATTCTATATAAATTAATCTATGGATACCATTTATTGTACAGAGTTTGAGTTTTTTTGTTTTGATGCAGTACTTCTGCTTTTATTTTCTTAAAACTGTTTGACCGATTTGATGTCAAAACAAAATAAAAACACACAACATATCTCCCATAGTTTTCAGCTCTCATATATATAATGAGATTAAAAAGAGAAATAGCAAGTATTGCAACCAAAAACGGAAAATTCATTGTTGAATTCGAGAATGTGTTATAACAAGCGTTACCATTTGTCAAGTTTTCCTTTTTTTAAAGTTTATTGATATGGTAAAAATTTTTTAGTTTCAAATTTTTTGAAATTCGTGAAAATTTTCAAGTTTTGTTTATCAATTTTTAATTTATAGTATATATGACTAAAATATTATATCATGTTATCATGTAATGTCAATGATTTTATAATTTTTCACTCCTGCAACAGTGTTAAATGTATCTATGCCCACTTTAATACAGCTGTGTTTTTTTTTCTAAAACATTTTCTATTTCAAAAGCATGGATAAATATTTAAAGAGAAACGCTACGAATAATGGAATATTTTTGTTTTAAATATTTTTTTTTGTGTTATTAGTTTTAATCTGCAATGCAACTGGAGAAAATATCGTAGAATATGCAACAAACATATCGGAAGCTCGAACAAAAGCTAAAAAATGGGGAACTAATGTAAATTGTGTGAAGAATACAAAGTTTGCTGTTGTTGTTAAAATTTTTTTTTATGTTTTGTTTATTATTATTTTATTTATTTTCAATAGAAATTAGTTCAAAATATGTATTTTTGTACGCTTATTTTCTGAGCTTTTTTCATTATTTGGAGAATTTTGTGGGAAAAAAGTAGTTGCAAAATTAATTTTTTTTAAATAAAAAGCTTTTTTAAAAAAGTATATGGTGACGCTGGTTATAACCATTATAAAAAAAATTTAACTTGAAAATTATATGTTAAATTTTTGCCTTTCAAATTATGGGCAAGAAAACAGCTGGTACCTATTCTTATGAACAGCGAAGCCTTCTTTGACAGCAAAAGTAGAACTTGTGGCTGCAGTGCGAACATAGCATTTAAGCACAGTGTTGCAATTTTATTTGCAAAAATCTTTAAAACAGATAAAAAATTGGTTCTTTTTTTTGGTGATTTTATTGAGACGTATTAAATTCAGTCAAAAGTTACTTTGTTTCTACTTTACAATACAATAAAAAAATTATTTTGAATATGAAAATAAATAGTATATTCTGTAAAACCATAACGAAATCTTTTGAACTGGGAGATATTTTGCACATGACCTTATTTTAGTTGCAGATAAATTACAAATTTTTTTCTGGTACCACATTTGTGATAAGTTCTATGTATAAACATGTTTCTGAACAAATATTTATATTGAAATTATTAACAAGTTATGTGGATCTACATCCTTTAATTGGTCGTGAGTTAAACAATTAATCTTCTTTTATTATTCCATAAACATTTTTCAGAGTTGTCCTCCTGTGCATTCCTTGAATCTATTAAGGATTGTTGAAGCATGTTTGGGATTACATCGTCCTCATATGGCTGCAGTGTTTTCAGTTTTTTTTGCAGAACTGAGAAACAGAAAACTGGAATGTAAAACTGGTTTCGATATATGAATGTTTTTGTGTTTTCCAAACAAACAAGAAATATAGTTTGCTGTAGTATCGCAATACATTTAACGTGCGCTTTGCTCAAAATAATTATATTTTATCATAATGTAAAACATTTGCATGTTATATATTTACGTTTGTTTAATATCAATAATTTTATTCTAGTTTGCAGTTTTTTTTTAAGAACATTAATGAAAGAATTTGTTGTTTGTTTTATAATTAAATATACTTCAAATTAAATTCAGCCTATTTTTTAATAATAAAATAAAATTTCAAATTAAAAATATTGTTTTTTTTTAGTATACTCATAGGCCAGTGGAGTGATAATTTTTCTTGTGCAAGAGTTTTCTGAAACCAAAGGCCCTACCTACACGAAATGTTCATCAAATCTTATACTGTAAATACTAATACTTAAATACTTTAAATTTTTATTTTTTTTAGGTTTAAAATTCACATATTTTTTAACAGATTTTATAATATAAACGACCATAAATTTGCCATGTGTGAACCAATTTTCGTAATTATTTTTTCGTATGAAGAAGGTCCACAAATTTTTTTTTTTGGCAAATCGATAGGAGGTAGGGCAAAGTAACCGCACCAAAAATTGATTATGAAATAACTTACAAAGTATGTTGCGTGACTATAAGCAGTAAACTTAACGGTGAGAAAAAAGGAAAACGATTTTCGATATGTGGAGTGACCCAAAGACGATAATAAGGTTGTTGCTTCTGGCATTTTTGCCGTTTCCAGCGTATACACTTAGTACGGTGAAAAGTCATAGTCATTAATTACAAAGTAAATGTTATTATGTATAAAAAATACATATAAATAATAAAATATGAACTGTAGAACATAAAATATGTGATATATAATTTAAATTAAAAAATATACAATATAAAATTAATAATTTTTGGAAAAATTTGTTTTTATGTATTAAAATGTATTAGGTTTCTTACTGTTGATTTTGTGAAAAATTAGAAACCATGAAAAAGAAGAGAAAATGTATAAGAAGTATTGATTTAACAAATTAAATTAATAGTTTTATTCGGAATAATGCAAAATATCCTATTATTTGGCTTTTTTTCTATAAATTTCTTTAAAAACTTTTTATATTTTACACAATAATTTCAGTGTATTTTGTTAAAATTCAATTTGTTCGCAGTAAAGATCTGGCAACATGAAATTTTTTTCAATGAAAATTAAATATGGCTGCACTGAAATGGCTACCACCAGCGTTACCGCTGACAAATTTCAGAAAGGGGTATAATAAGGGTCTTTTACGAGAAAAGCGTCTCATAAATGGTATTTGAAAAAAAAAATTAAGCTTTATTTTATATTTAATATGAAATAAAACAAAAAATTTACAATGGTATACAAACATTAATATAACAGAATTACTTATACTTAAAATTTCTTTTCAATAAACACTAAATTTTTAATTTTAAATGCTATTTATTTACATATCTCCAATGTCGACATCGACATTCGAGCTCATGCAAAGTAGAAAAGAATATGCCGAAACATTATTTTATTATGATAAAAGTGAAACTTTTAGCTCTTAATTAGCACTATAGTTAATGCTAATTACAAAAAACCAAGCCATCGTATGTGACACAAACAGAAATCACTTTCAAAGAAAACAAATTAAACACTGATTTCAGCAAAACCTTAAAACATTTTTCAATGCGTCTAATTTTAATTTAATTATATGCATTGATATATATTAATAATGGTTTTTATGTTATACAAAAATATTAAGTAGGTAGTACTCTCACGACATTTCGCATTTACCATTGTTAATTTTTTGTTTTATTTTATACTAAAAATAAAATAAAGCTTTAATTTTTTTTGTTAATAAAAAATTTACCTTTTTTTCAAATACCATTTATGAGACACTTTTTCCGCAAAAGACCCTTAATATAGCCCTTTCAAAAAATTTCTACGGGTAACGCTGGTGGTAGCCATTATTTTCAGTACAGCCATATTTAATATGCATTTCAAAAATTTTTCATGTTGCCATATCTTTACTGAGAACAAATTGAAATGATACAAAATACACCGAAATTATTGTAAAAAAATATAAAAAGTTTTTAAAGAAATTTATAGAAAAAAAGCGAAATAATAGGATATTTTGCATTATTCCGAATAAAACTATTAATTTAATTTACTAAAATCAATACTTGTTATATATTTTGTCTTCTTTTTCATGTTTTCGAATTTTGTACAACAACAAACAACAGTAACAACCACATGAAAACTAATACATTTTACTACATAAAAACAAATTTTTGGAAAACTTTAAAAATTATTGATTTTGTATTGTATATTATTTAATTAAAATGATATATTACATATTTTATTTTCTAAAGTCCATATTTTATTATATATATGTATGTATTTCTTTTTAACTTAACAATATTTACTATTTATATAAAGACTATGGCTTTTCACGGTACTAAGGGTATACCCTGTAAACGGCTAATATGCCAGAAGTGACAACCCTGTAGGCGTATTTGGGCCACTTCTATATATGGAAAACCGTTTTCCTTTTTTTGACACCACAAAGTTTACAGATTTTATTCACCTAACATACTTTCTAAACGTTGACTTAACATTTTGTTTTAGGAGGTTATTAATTACGTGTTATGAAGCAATGCTAAAGAAATTAATTCTATAGGCATGTAGTGCATGCGAATATTAAAAATTTTGTAATACTATTAATTAAAACGGAAATAATTTTCTTTCATGAAATCGTTAAATAAAATGGTCATATTTTTCATGTTTGAATTATTTTTATATTTTTATTGTACACAACAATATATCTATGTTGCCTTTCAAGTGGAACGACATGGAATAGTAATAAAATATGTAAACAAATCTATTAAATGGTTGCATAAATTTGTATTTTTGTACTTTTTTCGTATTTTAATGCTTTTTTTCTTCTTAGTACCTTTTTTTTCAACTGTGCGAAAAAGAATGTTATCTGTAGTGTAATCACGGTATGATTTCATAAAAATCACAGGTGAGTGAGTTAGTAAAATATCACAGCCAAATTTAATTCGTTTATTCCTTTTAGCAAAACCAACAACCAAGCAATAAGAGGCAGTACAATCCAATAACTTTAACAAAACCACACGAATTTAATTCGTTTGCCTTAGCAAATTCAAGAACAAAAATATACATTTCAGTATTAAAGAGCATTTTTGTATTTTTGCTCTGGCAATTTTTGCGCTCATTTGGATATTGCAGTGTTGTTAATAAGAAAAGTTCGCTGTATAATAAGAAATAAATTTTTTTTTGTGGCATATATATAAAAATTTATGATTTTAATATTTAAAATCTTTTAATTTGAGAATAAGACGGTTTCAACTTAAGCTTCCCTGCAAATAATGTGACTAGTCTACACATGCATGTATAGTGTAGTCCACAGAGGAGTAGGACTAAGACTAACCGAAATGTATAAAGAAAACGTGGTTTATTTAACATTACGATGTCCTAGGGGTGCACCATATAACCCATCGGACTAAATCAAAAACTACTCCATGGAGCACCTCAGAGAGTAATTTTAATGAGACGGAGTAATCGTAAATATGGAGAAAAGCACGAACACTTGTCGTATAACAATAAGCTGTTGTTTTCAATGACATGGTCCTCGGCTGCATTACATAGGACCATGTTGTGACCAGTCCATTTCAGATAAAATGGACCACGTAGTCCAATATTATTTGAAAGGTTAATCTTAGGGGTAGTTATTTATTAAAGGATTTTTAAAACTTCATTTTTGCCATGGAAATTTGTAAATATTAAAATCGCTTGGTGGAGGCAATATGTGTATAATTATATTATATAATTATAATTGGTGTGCTGTATACTTGGGTACATTCCAGACTATGTATAAAGAAAATTTTTTAAAGCACCTATTTAGTTTATTTTTTTTTGTACATTTCGTAATTTTCAAAGATTTTTTGGGAGTTCTTGTATAAACATGTGAAATTTCTTAGCTTTTTTCAAAAATTTTGTTAAAGATAAATAATCGTTATTAATTTATTTATTAAACTTGGCTACTGATTTATCCCTTGGGTACCTCCGTAGCCTAGTGCATCAGCTGTAGTCTACCAATCTGGAAGTTCAGGGTCTATTCCATGTTTTTTGTCATCCTTCGTCAAAATGACGACACGAGATTTTATTTTTAAGTTAAAACTTATTTTTTATTTGTGTTTTGATCTAATTTTTTGTATAGAGATAGTTGATTGCAAGCTGTGGTTAGATCAAGACTTGCAGCGAACTGTGTACATTGTAAGTGTTTGTTTTTCACCGTAGTCAAAATGACGAAAGGTGACGTTTATGTAACTTTTAGGTTCTTTCTGGGACGAAAAATTTTATTGTTTCTCTAAGAAGACTAATCAGCGATATCTAACAGATGAATAAATTGAACAGTTCCTCTCCCGAACTGACAACAACGATCACTTAGAAAGCGATTTTAGTGAAATAAGTTCTGGCACAGAAGTTGATCAAGACGAGTCCGTTGCCAAGTGCGGTACGGACATATTTTGCTACGACAATAAGCCAAAATCAAACAAAATGTTTTAGCTTTTGTTATCGTGCAACGAATAAGGCACTATAAATCCCAAAACAAATAAATTTAGCATGTAGCAAAGGAGGAGTTGGCACATTCGATCAGATGTGCAGTGTTATGAGCTGTTCAAGTATAACGAACAGGTGGCTGTTATGTCCATTTTTCGGAATTTTAAACATGACATTTATTAATTCATATGTAATGTACACACGCAATATGCTTAAACCTGCCAAAAACCTATAAATAGCGTTAATTCCATGGAAAAATCTTTTTCCGCATTCTTAAAAATCAGTTGAATGTCAGAAATGATATTCAAGAACAACTGTAAATTAATAACCCCACAGTTTCCGAGAATGTACCTTCACAAAATCAAAATAGAAAAAGGAAGGTATGTGCAATTAGTTCCTCTTCGAAGCGAAGAATGGCAAATGTTTTTTGTGGAAAGTGCTGAGTGGCGAGCATAAAATTCAAGTTTGTGTCTCGTTCTTTATACGAAATATTTTACCTCGAAACTCATGTTCCTTTTTTGATTTAATATCTATGTTAGAAGAAACTGAAAGACTGAATTGAAAAAATTTGCAAGATGTTATATTTTTTCAAAATCATGCCTATTAAAGGAAAGCTATGAAATGTTAATTTTTCGTTAAAGATTGAAAAATATATAAAAGATTTTCTTTAAATATTAATAAAAAAAAAAATAACTAAATATAAATAAAAAATTTATTTTGCTATGTAATTTTGCTCGTGAGGTGTTTTATAGTCAGTTAAATTATGTCGTAGTAAAAATGACGAAGGATGACGATCTAGGGTTAAAAAAAAAATTTAAATAAATTATTTAACATTGAAAACATTACAAAACTCTCAGGCTTGACAAGCAATGTTGTGCAAAGTGTTTGTGCAGCGAAAATTTTTTTAATTTTGTATTAATTTTGGCGTCAAACATTTTGTTTAAGTTCTATTAACAAAATATGTTCCAGATGCCACATCTGCAAATGCACAAACATTTCATGTTTTTAGACCTTCCAGGGAATAATTCATTTAAAAAAATTTATTGAATATAAAAAACCAACATTCTTCATAAGAGGTAAAAGGGAGTAGTAAAGAAAAGCAACTGATAACTGCGCCTAAAACGTGATTGCAATCCTTAAACTACCAATCTGCATTATGTACACAACTCTTTTATACTTCTTCTTTTCCTTTTTTCTGCTCACTGTTGTTGGATGTGTGTATATTGTTTTCCAAGACCAACTAAAAGTCGACATGTTACCATTAGTGAGTGTTTAGGAAAAGTTGCGATAAAAAAAAGTTGCATTAAAGTTGTACGTTAAAGTTTTGCGATGGAGTGAATATTGAAAACCTTGAGTTTTTGCAAACATAGTTTTTTTTGTCGTTCTTTTGTTAAAATGTTCACACCACGTACACATGAATGTGGAACAAACTTATTTGGTGGATTTTTGTTAGTATATGGGTATGAAAAAAAATGAAAAAATGTCGCCAAAATAAACAATTGAGTTGGAACTGCACAACTACCTATAGCTTCTCCCTGTTCGTTGTCTAACAGAATAACTAGAGAGGACTAGTAAAGCTCAGGTGTTGGTGGAAAAAATTAAACATTGGAATGAGAGAGGAATGGTATTCGCTGTCACTCTTATCTTTTTTGTGCAACAAAATCTCCCGTGTCGGCCTTAATTGTAGTCTAGAAGACCAACTTGAATTGCCCATCGCCTAATGCTGTATAGGAGAGTCAGTGTTTTGTCTAGTTTAATAAAAAGTTAAAAATTTAAATAAAAAGAGATATAAAATAATAATTGAGCCTTACTCTTAATCTTTACCATCTATTTTTTTTCTACACTATGCCTTTCCAAGGCAAAGGTCACCCACAATAACACCACTTTTGGCAGATATCATAATTGCCCCCAGGTAATGGGTATGATGTTGAAAAAAAAAACTGAAATGCAATTATTTTCCAACAATTGCATTTTTTAGCCCCCAACTTCACGTCGTATAAATTGGATAGGCTTGGGAATTACTGACGGATTTAGGTTTGTAACTCGCTGGCTTTTGCAACAAAAATAATTATTGCTGTTGCTACAGCAGAGATATATGTGTGAGTGAAGGTTGCCTTTCATCATCTAACACAAAGACTTCTTCCACGATTATGATTTTTAAATGGGGGAACTCTGATTCAAACAAAGATTACCAATCAGTTACTCATTACTTTGACAAAATCGAAGAGATTCCCAAAGTAAAAGGCATTCTTGATCAAGGAAATGTTGGCAACAAAATGGTAGACAATATCGATAAATTACTCATTGATTTGAAAATAATACGACTGCCTTTGCAGATCAATAATGGCATTTCCGATGACACCATTGAATAGTATTTATTTATTTGCCTGTAGAAAACTGTTTCATATATATAGGACAATTTTGGTGGACTATTCTGGTCTTTCGAACTCGATAGGGAAGTTGCGTTGGCTGTAGGTAGGCGTATATACAAGGTGAGGCAAAAGTAATCACATTATTGGGAAAGGCTATAACTTTGGCAAATGACGATAAATCTCAATTTTGTTTTCACATTTGTGAAGCAGAATACAAAATCGACAAGCCATGAATCGGTTTACTGCGCAAGAACTCGCACTAATTATTTCTAAACAAAGTTTTTCACAAAAAAAATATCGGGTGATTACTTTTGCCCCACCTTGTACTCATGGGACGACATCAAAAAGGGGGTAGATTTCTATATGGAGAACGTTAATTTGAGAGCTCCAATTAGCTTGACGGATGATTGTAGCGTCATGTAAATGAAATCTCCACTATCATACTCAACAGCCCTGGTTATTAGCGGGTTATTTTAAAGTGACACCGACATGGGTTCCCGGACAAGCGGACTGCGTGGGTAACTTTCTGGCGGATGCTATTGCAGGGTAGTCAACTGGCCTTCCCATGGGTCTGTGATTGAACTTGATTGACGGAGGTCGGAGGGCGAAGGAAGTAGTCTTACAGCGAGTACTCTATAGCACGATTATGACGCTTGTTATTGAAGTTCAGCAAGGATCAAAATCCCGATATATCCCTTCTTCGTCGTTATATGAGCAATAAAACTGCGACGCATTAAAATAATAAATAAAATGGCCTTTCTTTAGCTGAAAACTTACACCTGTGATGCAGCAAACTCTGATTCTCAAAAAACCTTTATCTGTACATTCACTAACTGTACCTTTTCAACCAGTTCCGGTGCATGCATTGCATACGTAGGAGACCTCCTCTTCACACTCGTCAAATAAAAATTGCATCGAATTCAATCACTGGTAGCGTTTCTATCGGGGCCCTCAATAATAGGGTCTCATTATCTCTAGATGGGTGCAATGTAATGGTAAAGAGGTGGAAGCCTCCAACACCACGACCACTTCTGATCTATTGTGCAGCGCTTACTGTTTATCGACCGCTGAGTGTGGTAATGAATCGAACCAGCTCCTTCAGTGGGAGGTCCCCATACGCTAGCGTGAACTCGTACAAGAACCATCTCCTCCGTTCATTATTGACGGACAATTGGTGATGAGGTGGTCCATAGATTCATCATCCTCATAGCAGAATATGTAGATGCTCTTGTTAGTGATGCCCACTGATGTTAAAGATGGACGTTCTAGGTGAATTAACTCGTAAGAACCTTTGCGACTACACGAATGCTCTTTTTATCTAGATTGAGAGCCACGTCTGCTCAATTTGCATCAAAATACAGAAATCTTCTGGAATGTCTTAGACCGACCATATTGGGTTAATATCGATCTAACTGAATCGTAGCCCAGTTATTCAGTTTCAAATCATTTATGTTGAAGCCAAACATGGGAACGGTGTCCAATATATCCTTGTCTCGCTCTCCTCTCGCTTGCAAGTCCGCTTTTGCATTATGATCATAACACTCATGCTCTGGTATCCACATCAGTGTAAAACTGTTCGTAGATGTCGGATTATTGAGGGCTCTCTGACACTCCAAAAAGGTTTTTCGAGTTATAAGTAGAGCCGTTCAAAGCCTTAAGCACAGACTGACGCTCCTAGAGTATTCTTATCCTTACCTTGCTGTAGTCTTTTTCTCGCAGAATATGTACTGCTTCTAGTATTGCGAAAAGGTTCACCTGAAATACGGTAGAATCCTTGTTGAGAGCAAGTGATCAGTAGATATTAGGCCTCTCTTCTCCTACACCCACACCACCGAAGGTTTTTTATCCATCGGTATATCATTTTTGGCAATCATCAATTATCAAGTTGGGATGCACTCTTCCCTCATTCCTTTTAGGGAAAAGATGGGTGTAAGTTGCAACGACTATTGTAGAACTGTACTTCACCACCCTTGACAATGGCTACACTAAGTGATATTCCCACGAAGAACTTCGGGTCTTATATACTGACCATCTTGGATGAAACATCAGGGATTGAGGTTACAAAACTGTTTAGATTCCTAAAAAAATGAGGATGGTTTAGTGAGTCTGTAGAATGATACTAGTTCGGGCATATCTATTCTATATATACTATGGCTTTTTATAAGCTAACCTGACAACGATATCATTAAGACTTTTTTAATGTAAAATGTACAGACATACATGTGAACCAGACAGCCATTTACAAAGTTTTGACACTACTTTTGTTGCATTTGCTTATTTTATATTTCAATATTCTTTTTTTTTTATTCCCAGCCCAATGTTTGTTGGTGTCCGTATTTGCAGTCGTAATGTTTTTGCTTTCATAAACGAAATGGGAGGCAGGCTTTAATATGTCATCGTATTTGAACTTGTATTGAATGTCAAAAAAATAAAAAACTGTGATCCTTTTCATCTACCATTGCTCTACTATTCCACTATTGCAACAGGATATTTTTTCATTCTGTTGCAACTTAAATAATGTCAGCAGGAGAAAAAGAGAAGCAGTCAATCATTTCATTAGGCATTCAACTCAATAAATGTTGTACTTGTTACCAATTTATAATGAGTTTAATACACAGATGGCCAAAATGTAATTTTCTCTTTTGGCTTCATTTCTGCCACTATTTTTTTTTTTTTCGTTCCTTTTTGTTGAAATTTTATTTCATTTTTTGCTATTGCATATTATATTACGTACACACACATACATATACAAATATACCCTATCGGCAAATTGGTAGTCGACTACCAAATTTATTTATAACTCTCTTTCATACTTGAACTATAATCTTGGTACATGGTAGTGAAGAATTTCCCCAAATCAAAATGTCTACATTTTGTGCAGTTCACTTTTGTGACTTGTTTTCTCTTTTATTTCTCCATTCATCAATTGTTTGATTTACTTTACACATTTATATCAATACTTTTCTTTCCTTTTAAGGTACTTAAAGACATTGTCCGAAGACAGCACAATGACTTAAAGTCGCTTAATTTATTCTTCGAGTTATATCAGTTTCAATGAAACTACTGCTATTACAGTGATCAATATATTTTATTAATTTATATTTATAACTAACTCATAAACAGTTAGCTTCTGGGTAGTTATTACCAAGTTATTTATTGGCTAACTGAGTTAGTGAGTTACTTGAAAGTAATGCAGAGATGGACAATTGACCAATTATTATGACAGCACAATGTTAAATTACTCAGTTGACTCCATTGCTTTAGCAAAATTTTTGGCCAACACATAAATAAAGAAAATAAGTAGAATTGTGAAACATAATTAAGATATTTTTCTTATCTTAGACCAGCACTTCGGGTATATCACCTACACGTACGATGAATTGTGCTGGAACGAGAGGAAAGAGTCAGAGAAATGCCAGGTGTTGTAGCGCCTCAGATATCAAACAGACGTAATTTTGAAGCGTTGTTTTTAGTAGCCATTTTTAGTAATTATTTAACTTCGTTGCTGCTATACAATACTTACGAAGGAGGGTGGATTGGTTACAGTTCAAGCCGGTACTGTTCAGTGACCAGTCACTATGCCATCGCCACTGAAACCGTCCGACAACAACTGACACAAATATACACTATTGTAAAACAGGCGAAATGTTTTTATGCTTATTCCGCAACTAAGACTTTTTGGTTTGTAGTCAACGGATAGACTACTTCACCCATCGCCACCCTCTCTGAGGGGAAAATGAAATGAAATGCAGACAAAAATGGATGGATTTACATCTGAAGCAGGCCGCAGTGTAGTAGTCAGAGTCAGGTTACCTGGCAAACTGTGGTGTTAATTTTTTTTATTTGTATCTCCGTATGTCCCCCACTCGTACTCTCTTCTCTGCCACTAAACTCTCTGCTCTGCTGCCCAGTGAACTTTTTGCTACATACATCTTCGATTTGAGACCAATGACAATGTAAGCAAGACCCTTCCAATGTCTGTATACAATTTCTATTTACATTTACACAGCGATGGCCTAGGCTGTAAGATTTATCCAACACAATATACATTGTAAGCGAAGGTTGGATGGGTCCAACACAATATACATTGTAAGCGAATGTTGGATGGGTCCAACTATTGTGGTGAATTCGGAGTGCAATAAGATGTATCTGAATGCCATTGATCTTGGAATGAATTTTAACTATTGCATAATTAAATTAGGAACTTCATTTTTTTCAATATTTTAATTTTTTATTGTTATACATATATATTATTAATATATATTAAATTAATTGTTATAATATGAGAAATAAAAAACAACACTTCACTTTAAAAAACACTTGTACTTGATACAAATTTTACTTTGGAATAATAATAAAAATGAAAAAGAAAGAATAACGGAAAAATTACTTCAGAAAAAAGAACAAAATTCATAATTAAAACGAAATGACAATATGATGCATGACAAAGCCATCCAAATGAGATGGTAATGCGATGCAAAATTTTTATTTGTGTTTGTTTTGATCTTCATTTCTAATAAACATTTAACTTTACAATTGGATGGGAAAAAGACACATCCGAATCAGATGCGAGTTGTAAGGGCTTAACTATTTTCGTTTTATTTTCCCTAATGACATAATATTATACAATCGGATAGCTTTCAATTTGTAATGAGTATCCGGACTGCTGGGAGGCTGTATTATCGATTGTTGTTTAAAATCAGTGTTGCCACAAAAAAAAAATTTCTCTTATAGAAACAAACTGCAAGAAGATAAGTATAATGGGCAATATGAACTAAACTTATTTTCACATAACTATTTCGCAAACTAAAATATTTTGTTTCTGTACACGCATGAAAAATCATATCATTCCAGGCACTTTCAATCATTTAATTACAACTATCGTTTTTATGACTGTAAGAAAAATAATAAATTTTGTCGAAAGCCTTAAGAATTCTTGTTACGTGATGTTGCGCATGAAAATCATGAAGTTAAAGCAAAACTAAGTAAAATGAGGGAAGGTCTACCTTTACCCCTTGTTAGTGAAATAGCAAACAAATTACATTTGCTAATTATATTTAATATTTGTATTGATCTATTTATATTTGTGTGTCAACATTTTCTTTCAAAACAAAAGTCAAATTCTTTTGCCAGATAAACGATTTGAAAATTTAGTGGCCCATACGAAATAAATATTAAAGGTGCAATGCATACCAAGACGGATTTTGTAACTTTTTTCCATTTGCAAATCTAAGTTAATTTGCTTTTTAAATTGGGTATATGATACACAATTCTACTCTGGCAACACCGAATCTTGTTCTGAAAGGATATATGTAACTCATCCAACCGAAAAACGTAATAGTATATGTTTGCCTGCCACTGAATTGGAGGTAGAATTTTCATCCTACCTGAAGTTTAAAGAAAGAGAAAAAGCTGGGATTTAATTCCGTCAGCCATCCCAATATTATACTCGGTGGTCCAAAAGACTTAAATTTTGAAGATTGTATTAAAAAAGAGATACTAGCAACAACCACACGACTGAGTCATATCCCAGCTGTAAAGATAAAATAACCGGATTTGCAATCAGTTGTAAAAAAAATTGCTTCGAATTCATTACAAGTTAACTGTGTGACCGTCAGGGTTTAGACACAGTTTACACACACACTACAATCGTATTTTGTTTTATTTAATGCATTTTTATACTCGTGAATTTATTTCTTTGATTGCTTAAAATTTAAAGATACTTTGTTGTCGTGGTTTTAAATTTACTTGTAGGATTTTGTGGGACCAGTGGTGTGAAAGAATACTTTCGTTTAACTTAACAGCTCCTATATTAAAGTATGTACACACGATTGTCATTTACTACAATATTGACAGAAAAATTGTTACAAAATGAGCAACAATCGTGTGAACACACAATTTTTGTGTGGCAACATCGTAACAATATGTATCGTCGGTGCATTGTATGACAATAATATTGTCACAATTCTGACAATCGTGAGAACACCCTTCATTTCCATTGACGCACAATTTACAGTCATTTGTTATTGTCGCATGTGCTTCATTTAGTGCACCGTACAATAACACCATTGGCAGACACATACATATATTTTTGTTGGCAATGATGCCCATAAATATTTAGATAGAATGTTAAAAGTCGGATCTGGTAACGTTTGCCATACAATAATCTGACAACCGTGAGAACGGAAAATTATTATTGGCAGAAAAATTTATAGTCGCGGAACTGTGTGCCAATGAAATTGTATGGTTTTCTTTCAATAGTGTGAACAGACAAATTACCAAATGGTAACAATTTTTCATTGTGAGTACATTGCCACCATATTGCCGTATCCTACAACATTGTACAATCTGACAATCGTATGAACATATATAGCTTTATAAAAAAAAGGTTTAAATTATAAAAAATTAATGGAGAAAATCAGTGGGCAAATGAAGGCTATGTATTCCAAAACGTAACTTCAAATAAAATATTTATTAAATGCATTGGAACTTCCTTCGATGTCTCATGCTGTAATTTGGGTCGAGTTTTACGTTTTCCTAAGATACAAATACCGAACGAAATAATAATTCAATACTATAAATACACTTGACCAGGGGCCAAATTACCGCATTCGACTCGAAACGAAATTTTATGAAAATGTATAGGAATTACAGTCGATATCGAATAATTTGGCCCCAGCATTATGCCATCTTAATTACTGAATGCAATATATTCATTTATCACAAATTTTATCTTTATTATGTTTTCATTGCATTTTCTTTGCTGCTGTGAATGTATTATGCTACCGTGTCCAATTTTCCGAATAGCAAATACAAATAAAAAATATGTACATTTATTTATGTTAGTCTTTCCTGCAACAAAGTTAAATTCCTTTTGTAAACACACAAACATACACACACACACAAGCACTCTCATAGAAATATTTATATACAATTTCGATCAGTTATTATTTGAGTATATTGGTTGGGCCAATAAATTTATATCAATTTATTTTTCTTTTCTATTTTATTTTTCTTTTTTCATTTCAAAAATAAACATTGTAATATTGTTGATTGACCCAAATTGCTTGGCCATCATGTAGCAGCATAAAAAGAGTACTTCAAAAGCTTTTAAAGAATAGAGAAAATGAATTAAACAAAAATTCCAGTTTTTTAATTTTTAGATAATTTTATTTGAATTTATTTCTGTTTTTTTTAAATATGAAAATAAATCTATATAAATACAATGGCACTGTATAGATGGGAAAAATAATTCTTTACAGATGGCTTAGTTTGCTATAGAAAATTGTGTTTTTATTCCCATCACATTGCTAGCACGGCTAACGTTGAAATCACGGTTAAAGTACCCCTTAGAGGTTCAAAGGGTGATGGTCGGTAATGGCGGCTTCAGATGCATAAGACATTGTGCGACAAATTAATCTAGGTGCAAAAACAAATCACTAGTTGGTTTTTCTTTTCCTCATGTTTTGCTCTTTTGTTTAATTTTTGGTGTTCATATCAATATAAAATAGTTGTTAAGCAAAATTGGTATCAAAGCAAAGGGAAGACTCAATACAATATGCTTTTCGCAGCCTGAAAAAAATATGGTAGAAATGTCCTTAAAAAAATATCCATATAATCTCCATATCATTGAAAGTTTCCAAATATTTTTTTTGTTTAAATTATATGCTGCGACCTAAAGTCAGCAATAAAGACTTCCAAATTTTATGGTTACATCTCTAATAGTTCGAATACTGTGAGGTTTTTTCGCGCGGTATAAAGTATATGTGAGAATTCCTTAGAAAGCAGCAAAGCAAAATCTGTGTTTATAATGATTCCAATTTTGTTATGTTCACACTGTATTGGTAATCTCCAGCAAGGGATGTCATTAGCATTGCTATTGACTTACGGGTATAGCAGGCACGTGCACACTAGCTGGTGTTTGACAAAATTTGATGGATAAACTTTATATGCTTTACCCATAGAACTCATATGAGCCAGTCTTGTAATCAAAGTACAAGGTTCTATTCTACGGTATACGATCTTGGTGAGTATTATTACTCTTCCTATCAAATATTTACCGCATAACGAAATAATTTTATGATTACGGGTGTGTAAATCAGCGGACCTTAGCTCGGGTATACGAAGAAATTTTTGATTAAATCTTATATTTCATACCTGTGGAATTCGTATGGAACCTCCTTGTCTCTGGTATCAGTGGTACAGGACAAGTATGTTGATGAAGGAAGTATTCTAATAATTGATTTTGGTTAGTAAATTATTATCGCAGGGAAAGTCATATCTATGTATTAGACTTTCGGGAAAAAGCTATACCGCGGACCCCAGCGCGGGTATAAGATGAATTTGCAGAACACAACTTTTTATTCTATAGCCGTCAAACTCATATGAATCTCCTTATCTCTTGTATCAGTGTAACGGCAGCGAGAAGGCTTTTTTCTTTATTGAATACGTTGTTCACTTAGTAAGTATAGGTTAAGTAATGAAATTATTACTTACTAATTTAAATATATCGCAGCCCTTTGTTGGGTAGTTACATGCAAATATACATATATGAGATTTAAATGTCTGATTGCCCAGCATGGGGTCTTCTTCGGATGATTTGGGTGTTGCAATCCCGCAATCTTTCAGCAAAAGGCCGATCATTGCCAGAAATATTTGAGAAATTTCACATTTTAGAAAGCATTCTCGTTTTTAGTTTCACTTTACTTGATTCGTTTCCGAAGTATAATCGAGAACTATAACTTTGACACTATGGAGGTCGTGGGCCTTGTAAGTTGTATCCTTATGGATCTGCTGATACCGGAATATATGAAGTTGGTCTCGTAGGGTATGCGTCTTAATACGAAAAGCCGATGGGAGATCGAATTTGGCTTTATTTTAGAGACCTTATAGGATAATTTGGATGGAATGTTTACTGTGAACTATATTATGAACATGCTTATACAAATATTGTATAGAAATTATTTCGATCTAGGTGCTGTTGCCATTCAACAGAACAAAATTCACCGTAAACAAAGTGAATTGACTAATTAATAAAAATAATAGAAGTGTCAATATAAGTGGCCCTAACCCCTCAGCAAAGTAGGTTCATGATGCCAAGAAATTATGAATTAAATTGGAACTTATGACACATGTCATAAGGGAAGGGGAGCCCTGGTGTTGGTGCTTTGGTGCTGAGACCCCAAACTGTCCGACGGTAGCAGGACAGGTGGACAATGGAGATGGTCAGTGGGTGGACGGCGATGATCATTCCCTGGATTCTTAGGAAACTTGGGGAGGTTAACTAAGTACTTTCAAAAGTACCTGTACCGCATGGGCAGGGCGGATGGTACCGTTTGCATTTACTGCGGTGTAATGGACGATGATGCAGAACAATCTATATTCAACTAAATCAGATAGCATGCTGCAAGGAATGAAATGGCGCTGCAGGTTGGCGGATTTACTCCTGCCAGCATGATAGGAAGGATGTTCAATTGCGTCGGGAATTGGGACGCTGTGGCGCAATACGATGCGCTGCTGCAGAGCGAGGCTCCCTCTGAGGGACACCAGGGGGTACAAGCCGGTTCCTTGGTGCGGATAGCGGTCTGGAGAAAGAATCTACCCAGAGCAGGAGGAGGGAATTTTTTAGTGGGAAAAAATGGTATTGTACAGTAATTTACAGGTATTATTAACTAATAACTATTGGCCAAATTATTTTAATTTTTTCAACATACTTGCATAACTTGGTGCGGTTAGAGGAGAGCCATCGGGCCCCTTGAGAATCCTTTCGAAGATAAACAAGAAGTGGATGCCATATCCTGCCCAAGCCAACATCACCTGTCCTACAGCCAACCTGTCGACTTGACAGAAATAAAATTTAAAAAGGAAATTCTTCCAAAACGTCTACTTTAAAAATTCATAACAACAGTTGTGTGCATTAAAGAATTCCCATTAAAATATTAATTACGTTTTGGTCACTAGCACACGAAGGGAGGAAAAAAGTTCTATTGTTCTGTTGTCGGTTTTGTTATACTGTTGTATGCTTTAACAGCATAAAGTGTCGATTATCAAATGTCAACAGCAATGTAACGCCATTTTACAAAGTCGTTGAAGCATAAAAAAATATGTGTTTATATTTTAATAGCATAAATAGAAAATTTAATTTGTTACGACCAAATTGCAGTCCGCGAAGTAAGTGAGTGTTGTGCAGAATAACCAGCATAACCGTGTAACACAATTACCTGTTTTGTACACACAACATTAAACCAAGCCAACCAGTTCAAAAACGGATACAAAACCACTTGGTTAAAATAATATTTCTGTAGATGAAAGGACATAGTTTTAGTATCATAAACATTTTGAATTTAAATTTTGTTTATCTTAAGAGTTAAAAAACAAAAACTAAAATTTGTTTAGTAAAGTCCATGCAGGGTTATGAGAAATAATCCTTTAACACGTCCGTGCAGAATCCGGAAATATCTAGGAATATCTAGTAATTCCCTTTTTAATTGCTGGAAAACAAACAACCACTGGCCGCTCTCGAGAGTGTATTTTTGTTTGTTTTTATCTTGGACCAGAATTTAGGAGATGACTCATACACATGCGATGCATTGTGCTGGAACTAGAGGAAAGGGATAGTAATAGAAATGATAGGAGGTGAAGCTCCACTATCGTACAATACTGCTCTTGGCACGTTATTTTTTATTGCAGTGTTGTAGCATCTCTGATGTCAAGGATGGTCTGGATACAGCTGAAGCTGTTACTGTTCAGTGACCAACTTCCGACAACAACTGACAGAAAGACGCACAAATGCACATCAGAAAAAATGCGAGATGTTTTAATGAGTCAGAAACTGGGGTTGAACCCAGGACAAATTTTTCGTTTAATAATCACTGTGCGGGTTTTAGCGGACCTCAACATAAACAAGTCTCCTGGGACGGATGGAATTCTGGCTTTGGTTTTGAAGCAGTGTTCTTTGACGTTATCACGTCTTTTAACAATTTTTTTAACCACTATTGTATAAAGTGGTAAAGTGTAACGCCGATCCCCATGAAGGGAGAGGCTAGCAACCCTGAATATTAACGCCCAATCGCAATATGTTCCTTCGTTTCATAGGTAATGGAAAATAAGCTAAACTTCTATCTGAACTCCAATATCTTATCTAACGTCTGGCAATATGGATTCCGTGGAGGACGCTACTGCTGTGTTTTTTTTTGGTGATATTTTCTCTCTATTTCTATCGAGCTTTCTCGGAGATCGCGCTATAAGAGTTGTTATAGATGGGATCTCAACTAACGAGTTCAAGATAAATTAAGGGGCAACACAAAGTTTCATTATTTCACCCACCTTATTTCTTATATTTCTTAATGATCTTCTATATCAAACTGCCAAACCTATCGACTCTTTTGCAGACGACAGAAGATTTTGCCATTCATACTCAGGTTTCCCTTGTCGTTGCCTGTGTAGATGCTGTAGAAAGATTGCTATGAAATCGAAGTACATCTTTCCCTTTAACTTCCGAAATGAAGCCAAGGACTCTTGAATCAGAAACAGAGTGATGCGTCTGGAGAAACATTTAGGTTCTAAATCCTATCACCTGCCAATTATTGGTGGCTATGTCAGGATTGCATAGCCGAAGAAGTTTCAGTATCTCCTTCTTTCCGTATGGTTCGTCCAGTACTCCGGCAGGTGTTCTAGGTCGTCGTGGAATATCCCGTATATACACCACGTCGTGTACAGCTCCTATGTAGAGCAGATCGTTCGTTTGCACAAGCTTTGATTTTCATGCGTCCACATAACCATCCAGTGTCCTCACACTGTGGGTGCTGATCTAGACCGTCTGCGCAATACCACAGCTTTCTGGGGCTAAGGCGCAATCGGCATCCGCAAGATCGATGACGGCCATTGCAATGTGATCTTTGGCAAACTCGCCGTATGACCTGTTCTTCGATGAATGGGATTTCAATTCATTAATCGCTGCCGTTTAGGTCTGCATAGCAGCTAACGTCTCCCACACCACAATACATACATATATATATTTATATATATATATATCTTTTTTTTTTGAAATGCAAGATATGTACTTCTGATATTAAAGAAAAATTGAAAAATGTTGTTTACAAAATAACTTTGAAAAGAGATCATAGTAAGATATGGAATGTTATGGGGAAGATTGAAAATGAAAATGATGAGGAAGTTAACAGATAAATTGTTGGAAATCAAATTTAAAGGGGATAAAAAGGGAAGAAAAGGGAAGAAAAGGGTGAAATCGGTAACCAAAAATTTTCAGAACTAATACAGATAATCAGACATCTTGGCCGGGCAGTAAGGGTGCTCTATTTTATATATATGTACATTAGGGCGTCCGTTATTTTTTAGAGTGGAAATATTTTTTGTCTCACCCCTCATGCTGATGCTTTGTCAATGCTGAAAATAGAAGAGGACAAGCAATTTCTTATTTCTCAGAGGCAACCAGGTCGAGTAGGCGCTATGGGTGGGATTGACTACATGTATTCTAAAGCTGTGAAAAAAAGAGAGAAGCGGAAACAAGAAGAACTCAACCGTCAGCAGCATCAGCTTGCCACCAAAATTCCTAGAACATGCAGTGAGAATTTATATGATGACGATTCAGATACAGAAGAGGAAGAAATTAATGAGCTCACTTCAACATCATCGTATCAACAATCGGCTATAATCAAGAGGACAACTAAATACTTTATCACGCCAAAATTAGTAGCAGTCCTAGATCGTTGTCACGTAAGTGCCCGTAATGCAATTTTAATATTACAAGCGGCGACAGAATCGTTGGGTCACAACTTGGATAATTTAATAATTACCATGACCTCAATCCATCAACAGCGTGAAAAACTAAGATGTAGCGTGCTCAAAACATTAAAGCAAAGTTTAAGGAATCGGTACAACTATTTATTGTTATTCATTGGGATGGAATGCTATTGCCCGCATTGAGTAAGTGCAAATATTACACAAATTTGTATATATTTTTATGGTTTTAGGTGTTAATGAGAAAGCTGTTGAATGCCTACCAATAATTGTTTCTGGAACCGACGTGGAGCAGATTCTCGAGATTCCAAAACTTAATAATTCACCTGGGGAAGCGCAAGCAACAGCTGTTTTCAATGCATTAGAGAAGTGGGAGTTGAAAATAAAGTTAATGGATTGTGTTGTGATACTACAGCTTCAAACCCTGGTCGATTCAATGGAGCATGTGTGCTTTTGGAAAGAAGCTCTGTAGAGACCTCCTTTACCTCCCTTGTAGCCATCATATTTAAGAATTAATTTTAAAAGCGGTGTTTGAAAAGAAGTTGCCCCATTTAACAACATGTCCAGATGAGCCGTTGTTTAAAAAATTTAAAAACTGTTGGAAGACGATCAACCCAAGAAATATAACTAGTGGAATGGATCATGAACATTGCCTTGATAGCATAAAACCCTTAGCAGAAGAAATAATGACTTTCGTTTCGAAAAATTAACTAAAACTCAAACGAGGGAGGATTACCGCGAGTTTCTAGAATTGGCAGAATATTTTATAACCGCAGATAATGAAAAAACTATAAGAATTCGACCACCTGGAGCAATGCATCAAGCGAGATGGATATTTCGAGCAATATATTGCTTAAAAATATTTCTGTTACGAAAACAATATTCCATCCCAGCAGATCAAGAGGATGCACTAGCAGATGTTTGCATTTTTATAATAAAGTTCATGTTAAAGCATGGTTCAACTGCCCCAATGCCTCCGAAGCTTGCGTTAATGATTTAAGCTTTTTACAAAGTCTTATATTGTGCCAAGACAATGATCCAGTTACATCAGAGGCAGCTGGTAAAAATTTTTGTAACCATTTATGGTATTTGCGTGAAGTAACTTCGGCTTTAGCCTTTTTTGATGTGAGATTGGATGCCACTACAATGATCGATAATAAAGATTCTATAAATAATTTTTCAAAGATTGACATTATTACAATTTTCAGGAAAATCAATTGATTCTTCCATTACAAGTAAAAGTATGCATTTTTTTCACGGTTCAAAATAGAAGACCCAGAGAAATGGGAAAATGAGGAATCTTATATCAATGGAAGAAATTTACTTAAGAATTTGAAGCTGGTGAATGATACTGCGGAAAGAGCTGTGAAGTTAGTGGAAGACTGTAATGGTTTGATAACGAAAGATGAAAGTCAGATGGCATATGTAAAGCAATGTGTTCATGAGCATCGAAAACTTTTCCCTAATTCCACAAAAATTATATTAAATAAAAAGTATGAAATTTAAACACTTAAAATTTAGTTTTTGGTTGCACAGAATGATTTTTCTGTGTAGTTTTTAGCTTGTAGGTCATCATGCCGTACAAGTGTAATTGTAAAAATTTTCAATCGTAAGTCGGCACGGCAAGGCGTGGTATAAGGGGCGTGAAATTTTTGGAGAGTCATTTTTCCAACCGGCCTCAACTTTTGAGGAATGAGACTTAAACATTTTCATAAAAAAATTTTTTCATACAAATAACGGACCCCCTAATGTACATATATAATACAAATTAAACTCAAACAATAATGATTATTTTCTAATCAAAAAATTAAACTCAAGGAACAATCATTATTTTTCAATCAAAAAATAAAACTCACAGAATATGATTATGTTTCAATCAAAAAATAAAACTTGAAAAATAATTATTATTTTTTGAGTAATAAATAAAATTCAACAAATTTTGTCCTCTTTGTCTGTGGTTTTGCACAAATAAACCCGCGCAGCGTGGATAAACGTAAAACATTTTACTTTTTATTTAATATTCTACGTGCAATATCTCCTTATATTTATAGTCTTTGGTACAAGAGTCTCTGAAGAATCCCCACAGCCTCTACAGCGTGTATTGAACGGAATGCGATTCTCTCAGCATGCGTGCCGATGGCCCAGTCTCCCGTGCAGACGGTCCTAAGTCAACTAATGGATACACGGGAAAATTTCGGGACTTGTCGAGTTCTACGCAAATCATACCGCGGTCACAGAGCTCTTACTATGGCGCAGCTACAGATAGATCCCCACCTCTCCTGAGTCTTCCCCCTGAAAAATTCATCTATCTGTCCCTTTGCAACAGCAAAGGGAACCCTACATCAGCAATTATAGCAGCAGATGACATGAATATTGTAGAAATTATAAACGGAATTACAAAGCAGATAATAAAGATAGGGGTGGCGATGGCACGATGGATGGTAGTCTGCACGTTGACTACTAAACCAAAAACAGACATGGGTTCAACCCCAGTTTCAGACAAACATTTTTAAATAAAAATAAACATCTCGCATTTTTCTGATGTGCATTAGTGTGTCATTGTGTGTCAGTTGTTGTCGGAAGCTTTCAGTGGCGAAGGCATAGTCACTGGTCACTGAACAAAACCGGCTTCAGCTGATAGCAATCCACAATCACATCAGAACGCCCTCCTTCGTCGGTATTGTGTAGCACCGGCGAAGTAAAATAATAATAAAAATGGCTACTAAACCGAAGCTTCAGCAGCACTGCTACGAGTATAAAAACAAAAAAAGAACGTGCGAAAGCAGAGCTGGAAAATACTTAATTAAGCTTCACCTCCTGTCGTTTCTCCTACTATCCCTTTCCTATAGTTCCCAGCACAATGCTTCGCATGTGTAGGAGTCATCTCCTGAGTGCTGGTCCTAGATAAAAAAAAAAAAAAAAAAAAAAAAAACGACGTGTGAAACTTGAAATGCTGAAAACCATTCAGTGCGTTGACAATAGGAAATTCATAGGATGTTACGAAAACGCGGAGTATGGATTTTCAGCTTTAGTTCAATGAGTCAGTTAATACTCTCTCTTTCTCTCTCTCTCTCTCTCTTTTATTTTAAAAACGATAGAGTGAGCGAAAAAGGAATATAATGCAAAGTACATTTGTATGGACGAGATTAACGTGTACGTTGTTGCTCGAAGACGAGCGTATTTTTTCTTCGTATATAATTCCTTGCACGGGAAAAACTGTTTGCGAGCTGATTGTTCTTTAAGAAAATGTGTAAAAAAAAGTAACAATTGAGAGAAAGAGTAATTTTTTTCTTTGTTACTTAATGAAAAGGTAATGCTATGAATCTAAATGAATTAGTTCTTTGTTCTTGGCTCTTTCCTGACTATTTTTCTTGTCTAACAGCTGTGTTTACCACCACGTGTCAACGTGGCCTGTACATATGTACTATATGTATTGACTACAGAGTTAAATCAGTTTACGACAACGACCGGCTCACATCGCTAAGCAACTCTACTGAAGTGTTCAAATTAAATTTAGAAAATATTTCGAAACAAAGTAATTGCAAAATGTCGGCAAATAAAACGAAAACTGATGATATATACTTAACAGGTAAAATTCTTTTTGGGTGATAATTTGCATTTTTAATTTTATTTTATTTATTGTTTTGCTCCAGAATTGCTTTCCCTCAAAATGGGTCAACTATGCATAAAGGAGGACTTTTCTGATGTAACATTTATTGTGGAAAACCAAAGCATTCTGGCACACCGTGTTATATTGGCTGCCAGAAGTGAATACTTTTGTGCCCTCTTGTTTGGCGGCTTATCAGAATCCACGCAGTCTGTAATAAATCTTAATGTTCCAGTGGATGCTTTTAAAGCATTATTGCGATATCTATATTCTGGACACTTACCATTGACACAAATGGATGAAGATGTCATACTAGAAACATTTAGTTTGGCCGATCAATTTTGTGTTTCAGAATTAGCGTTACCTATATCGGATTATCTAGGAAATCATTTAGCATTAACTAATGTTTGTGCCCGTTTGGAGGAAGCACGATTTTATAATTTGGATAAATTGAAAAAAGATTGTTTGCAATTCATGGATCGCAATGCTAAAGATATATTGCAGCATGAGTCTTTTACAAATTTATCAAAGGTAGAAAAAATTAATTTATATTTTTTGAAAGTGATATTACATTATGTACACATACATACATACATATATAATTTAGGAATCGCTGGAAGAAGTCTTGAGACGTGATTCTTTTTTCGCTCCTGAAGTTCAGATTTTTTTAACCGTCCAGAAATGGTGTAACCAGAATAAAAATATTGATATTCAAGTAAGTGAAAAAACATATGAATTTATATTGTATGCAGACATACTTGCGTTTTTAACAAGGTATAGGTAGTTATAAAGCGTTATTTTTAAAATATATGGACTAATTAGGAAAAATTATAATCCAAGGTACCTAAATGTGCAAAGTTATAGCCAAAACTTATTTTTTTTCCACACAGAAAAAAATTTAAAATTAAATATTTAAATGTGAAGACAATCGTGGTTTTTGACAAACATACAAAGAACGGCCGACAACCCCGAGCTATCCTAAGTTTTCACATTGTGCTTGACGATATGTGATAAAATTTTTAAATTATTTATTTCTTGTTATTAAAAGCTCTTTTTCGTTATCTGCGCAATATGGTTTTAATGTTTTTTTTGTTTTACAAGTTTTATAGTCTAAATTTTTTCAATGGGAGGCATTTTTTTGCTTAAAATAATTTTAATGCAAATGGAGAACACTTTTGTCAACAAACTATTTTATTTTGTTAATGATATTTCTTTTATATATATATATTATTTAAAATATACGTAGATATATGTTACTTAAACTATGAACAACATCGCAATGTCACCAAAAAACTAGTGAAAAAATGAACTTAATTTTCTGGTTTTTTGAAACGTGATTTAGAATCTGGTCACACTGTCTGCAAGGGCGAAAACGTAAGCTGTGTTAAAATAGGCGTATAGTTTATGGTCAGTTCTGGTAATTCTACTGTGAATAATGTACCTCGGTCTGCATTGGAAATTATCGGAAATGTCGATAAAAGATTGCTCGATCAACTGTTTTTCAATTCGAGTAACATTTTTCGATTCTTAATAACTCGCAAGTATAAAAGAATAATAATAATATTAATACTCGTCAAGATTGTATGGACATCTGAAAAGTAATTTATACAAAGAAAGTGACTGTAATTTTTCTATATTTTTACCTGTTTTCGGTGCGCCCATATCTTTTTGTTTCTTGAAAACTAAAAATTATTTTTGTTAGACGAATTATGTTGAATTCAAAAACATATTTTTCTTTATTTTCTATTGTATAGTTTTTTCAAATTTTTGAATTTGAAACAATCAAAAAAGATAATTCGTTGTATTTTTCTAGAAATAGGCACTATGCAAACTCGAATGCATTCTTTGTGTTTGAAGATACAGTGACAGAAAAAATTATACCACCGTTTTGTAGGTCAACATACAAATTGAAACGATGTATAGATAAATAAAAGTGTAATTGTATTGTACAATATATTTAATATAAGGTATTCAAATAATCTGTAATTTTACGTCAGGTAAAACATATGTTTGTTGTCTACCAGATGTCCATTCTGATCTGCGAAACTCCGATATTTCTTATCAGATGTAGCGTCACTAAACCATAAGTTTGTCTGGTTATTATCGATGTTGCTATGCATAAGCGTAGTTAGATTGTTACTCTGTGGTGGGCAAGTGCTCCACCCTCCAAACGAGAAAATAAATCACAAAAATTCAGTGTGTAATTAATGTAACAAAAGCAAATTATATAAAAAAATTATATGTAGGTAACTAGAGCTGTCAAGTAAGAAATAAATATATATGTACATATGTATATATTAGCGGAATTCACGGTATGACAAGAAAAAAATGTTGTTGTTGCATTTTTTTGTTGCTTTTGCATTGCTTTGCATTGATTTACTACAAGATCAAAAAGTTCTACAACAGTAATTTACTAAGAAGCGTGAATTCCGCTATTAATAATAATTATACTGAAATCACTTTATTATTCTCCTGAAGTTATTTTGTATTTTGTATTTGATTATTTCATTTTCCATATTTAAAATTGGATAGTCAACACTTATGTAAAAAAAATGTATTAAGAAATACTGTCGGCTATTGCAAATATCAATCCATTATAAAAAAGGGAAAAAGAGCAGGTGTTGGCAGAATCGGGTATGGGTGCGTTTTGTCTACCTCAGCCCTGCGGAAATTCCACTATTCACAAGAAGAAATCTAACGATAAATACATCACAGATCATACAGATTTATCATGCTTTGAAGTAACAAATAAATAAGAGCAATAAAGGCGAAAAACAAAACAGAAAGTCCTATCACAATTCAACATTTAACAGTGCAAGAGACAATATTTTACATAGTTTTTGCAAATTTAATCTTTTTGCAAAAGTTTTCAAGTTTTTCTAGTTTCTATACGAAGTATGTAATTGTTAGTTTGCATTAGAAACAAATAATCCGATCTGTATTGTATATAAAAAATACCATAACTTTATCAACTTTAGACCGATTTTAACAAAAGAAGTTTCATTTCTCTCAGAAAATCTCTTTTTTTAACAATATTGCATTTTTTGAATGGTGTGATAGTATTTTTTCATACAGCTATACAGTTTATAGAATAATGGGAGCAGAAAATCTTTGGCTCGATTTGCGCAGGATATTATTTGATTAAAGACCCGTGGTTTCTGGGGATACGATTTTTGACGAAAAAAATTTACCCACCATAATGTACATACACATACATACACACAGAAAAAAATTCCAATATAAAGTTATAATGACTAAATGTTCATTGAAATCATGTTAAATTTCTGCAAAAATTAATTGAAATTTAAGATTGATTTCAAAATTAACTTAAAACAAATTGATCAATATTTTTCGTAATAAAAATAAAGTTGCACAATGTTACATAAATACAAAAAAATAATTTTTGATATTGAAATTAAAGTTTTGTCAACGTTGCAATCTACTAAATCCCTTTACCCTTTCACCGAAAACCTTATTTCTTAGTTCCGGTGCGATGCACCGCATGTATAGGTATCATACCCTGAGTGCCGGTCCAAGAAAAAAAATCAATACTTCAAAATTCAAAATGTTCGTACAAAGACAGACTAATATAAAACTAACTGTTCATGTAGTTAGAATTATATAATACAATTAGATTATTGTCCATTACCATGTGTCCATATTTTATAAAAAATTACAAGAATTTCAAGTATATATACATATGTACATATATTAATGTATATGGTTGCACAATACAGTTTATTAAGTAAATTATAAAATAGATCTTATAAGTTTCACAGTAGCAAAAGAAGTAAAGTTTAACAATAATTTTAGTATAATAAAAATTACAAAACTAAAGAGAAAAATAACAAAATATATTATTTCGAAATGAGAATAACACCGTTAGGTATACACGTATTACTCTATCGATTTATTGGTACACGTCATTAAAGTTTATAGCTAAGTACTAAAATGTACAAAAAAAAATTAGTAGTTTAAAATACGAGATCAATCATTTATACGTACATATTGCGATTGGAAGATAATTATCATTAAATATAAATTGTATTAATTAGTGATTATTACGATTAAGGTACACTGTATATAATACTTATAGTACCGATAATAAACTTTATATGAATTTATATTAAAGAGAGTTTAAATTAAGAAACGGTTAAAGGAATACTGTTTATTTCAGCAACACTAACATTGAATCAGGTTAAATGAAGATTGAGCAATGTCAAACAAACAGATGAGAATTTTAAATCATACTTGAGGCAGCTTGAAATAGGCAAACATTTTGGTACGTTCGTTCATGAGTGTGAGAAATAAATAACCAAATTTAGAATCTCATTCTTAATAAATCTCATAAATGTACATACATATATGATAATTTTAAAACCCTGACAAGATGCCACTATAAAATAGGAACAAAAATAAAACGTAGCGAAAAAAAAAACATACATAGATACATATGAACATATTTGAATAAAAACTCAATGATTAATATTTCAAAACTTTTTAGCACTTCCTTACACAATTAATTTCTTTACTTACAGTCTGTCCTTTCGCTTGTGCGCTTTCCTCTGATGAATCCTGAACAACTATTGCAAATAGGTCGCCCATCGGGTATGGTAGAACCCTACGAACTACTACCCGCAATACAAGAACAAACTATATCTGAATATTTACCGATCCGGATTCCATTATGGCCTGAGGAAAATGTGGTTACTTTAAAATTTGGTTCGCGTATCATTCAGGGTAGATGCTTGGCTGACCCCTTAAATGACAATGAATTTTACTTTGCGGCTCACAAAATTACCGATGCCAAGGATAGGGGTATAACAGTAGACTTGGGCACTCCTTACATTATAAATCATATTACAGTCTTGTTGCATTGCGTGATTGTGCGTAATTATATCCCCTCTTCATATTTTATTGAAGTCTCTATGAATCAAATACAATGGGACCGTGTGATTGACTATTCTCAGTATACCTGTAGCTTTTCCCAATTTTTATATTTTCAACCTCGTCCTGTGCGTTACATCAAATTGGTAGGCACTCATAATACACATAATAATAAAGTATTCGGCGTAGTTACTTTAAAAGCAATGTACGCTACAAATTTTCCAAAGGTCATCGAAGGCCTTGTGGTACCCACATATAATGTTTCCTCTGTTAAAATGGGTGCGATGGTAGTACAAGGTATAAGTTACAAAAGTAATGCTTTAATAAATGGCAAATATATTGATTATGATAGTCATTTGGATTATACTTGCCATCCATTGGATAGTGGTGCAATTGTATTACGTTTGGGTAAGTAAACCACTTTCTATGATATTCCAAATTAAGAACTTTATCATTTCTTTAAAGCACAACCGTACATAATTGGGTCAATGCGTTTATTGTTGTGGGATTTAGACGATCGTCATTACAGTTTCTATATTGAAACGTCAGTTAATCTAAAAGATTGGGTTATGGTAGTTGACAAGCGAAATGAAAGAGTCAGATCTTGGCAAAACGTTGCTTTCATTCCATTGCCAGTGTTGTTTATACGCATTGTTGGTACGCGTAATACAGCCAATAGACACTTTCACTGCGTCCATTTCGAATGTCCGTCGCAGGATCCAGATTTTAAACAACGTGATGGTGCAGAAGAAAACTAAGAGTGCCGATAATGAATCGGGTTTCAGCGGGCGAAGCACCCATACCAGAAATCAACCGATCGCAGTAGAAACATCTGTACTCCTTCCAATCGACACTAATTCTTTAGAATATAATAAATCAAAAAAATTTAATTTTAGAAATATTTTGTTAGTTGAAGTTAAGTTTCAAACGGAGACAATTGAAACGATCTTTCAGTTGAAGTTAAGTTTCAAACGGAGACAATTGAAACGATCTTTCAGCAATAAGAAAATTAAGCAAATTGGTGATTAATATTATATGTCTCTCTGTTGTAAAATGTAAATATAAATAATATATATAATATGATTTGTAATATGTGAACTAAAAAAGTTTTATTGTGCTGCCAACAGAACAGAAGCTGTACAGTGAAACTGAAGTCAGTCATATTTTTTGTTTGTTCTGCGATATTGCAGCACCCCTGCAGAAAATGATAACAGTAAAGCTGTACTGACAATGTCACCAAAATATCCCCAAATCAGTCGACGAAAGTGATGATTTGGAAACACTTGGTCTTTTCTTCTTAAAGGGAATAAATGCGATAAATGTGTAGCTATTATGACACAGCTGTTGTGCTACTGGATGCTAGAATTATTATTATATCGTATAGTATTATTGAACATTAAATACCCGATAGGCATTCGACATTCATATATTTAGAAAAAAAATAACTCGTTTTATTAGGGTACCATTGTAAAAACATATAAACAATAGTGAAAATACTAAAAATTATTAACAAGCATTTTTTAAATAAATTATCTTTTAAGATATAGGGTCGAATAGGACAAAATTGCAGCAGTTATATACTTCTGTAAATAAAAATATAGAATAAAAATATAAAAACATATGATATCTGTATTAATAAGAATTTTGCTTATTTTATGTAAAAATTATGTTTATGTTTTGTTTTTGTTAAAAAAAGCAACTATTTTAAGACATTTAATATCTTTAGATATAAGAATTATTTTACTTAAATGTGAATTGAGTATACATTAATATGTATGTTGATGAAAATGCAAAACGGATTTTGAATAGAACCGTCGTTCTTTCTCGAAATTTTCTTAGAATTCTTCTCAGATTACATTTCTCCTATACTTTTTAGCAAGTTTTATGGTCCCGAACAAATTCACCGACTCACATACAAATGTGTATTTTAATTAATTTAATAATTAAATTTAATTAAATATTTTAAACAATACTGCTATAATTATTGTATCATGCCCTAATGTAAATATTTATATTATATAGCTGACCCCGGTCCGCGTTGCTGGCCCTAAGCAAACATTAGTGTTGTATTACCACACGATTTATTTATTTAAAATAAAAAAAAGCAAAAAAAATTAAATATATGTATATGTCATTGGTGGTGCAATATGAAAATTGGATTTTGACACGCCACTCCGCCCGCAGACCGAAAATCAAAAGTCAGACTTCACAGTGTCACCCGCCTGAATATTCTGAAGATTCCCTGAAAATTTCATTACCATCGGACCAGCTGTTTTGGAGTCCATACGTTACATACATACACACATCCTGTTTCTTATATATATAAGTAGATTTATGATTTATGATGAAGTAAAAATAACCCAATATTAACGTACAGAAGTAAAATATAGAAATATATGTATTATATATATTATATCCGCACCGTTTATTATTACGGTGCGGAGGGAGGGTGGCGCCGTTGGCATTATCAATTAGCGGATTTGTCAGTCACGATGTCGCAGTGTCGAGTGAGCATCGCGCATTCGCAGTGGAGACATTCTTTAAGATTAATGTGATGGAGAAAGAAGATCAAAGTCTAAAAGAACACGTAGGTAATACATTTTTTAGGAAATAGTACTACAAGGAGACGTATGGTGTAATATCTGCTTCTCATATCTAAACAATTTCTATGAAATTTAATCAGAGTCGAAAATAACTCATAGGATATACATAAAAAATAGGACTAGAGGAATTCGTTTGGAGAAATATATTACTCACCGGAACCTATACAACTATATATACAATTAAAACTGAAACGATGTTCGTTGGTAATCCTATCACGGCAAGGTGGCGATGGCGATGGATGGATGGTAGTCTGCACGTTGACTACGAATCCAAGAACAGACCTGGGTTCAACCCCAGTTTCAGACTAAAATTTTGAAATAAAAATAAACATCTCGCATTTTTCTAATGTGCATTAGTGTGACTTTGTGTGTCAGTTGTTGTTGGAAAGTTTCAGTGGCGAAGGCATAGTCACTGGTCACTGAACAATACCGGCTGATAGCAATCCACAATCGCATCAGAACGCCCTCCTTCGTCGGTATTCTGTAGCACCGGCGAAGTAAAACAATAATAAAAATGGCTACTGAACCGAAGCTTCAGCACTGCAACACGAGTATACACAAAGAACGTGCGAAAGCAGAGCTGCCTAAATAATTAATTAAGCTTCACCTCCTGTCGTTTCTCCCACTTTCCCTTTCCTATAGTTCCAGCACAATGCTTCGCATGTGTAGGAGTCATCTCCTGAGTGCTGGTCCCAGATAAAAAAAAAAAAAAAAAAAAACCGCTGAATCTATTTCCATATTTCGTCCTGGATATTGTTTGAAATATTTTGAGGACGGGAATGAAAAGTTGGGCGTGAGCAAAACCGCGGATAAATGCTTAGTATATTATATTGTTTCTAAAACGCTCGCAAAATGCATTTATAGTTAAATTCCTTCTACACTTAATTTATTTCACAAAATTATAGTTGACTCATTTACGAAATGCTTATTTTCTTCGATGTAGTCTACATAATTCGGTATATTTAGACTATAGCAAAAAATCGTCAAATCGTCTATTTGCTATGGAAGCAAGCCTTTTTCTTTCAAATATTGTCAACTATTCCTGCGCCTGAAATTAGGCATCATCTTTTATTTTATTAAAAAAATTTTATATCAACGAAAAACTCTGTTCTTATGTACATTAAAATTGCTTTAAATCGAAAAGGATTCAAAAAAGAATTGTGTAAGACAATTTTTTTTAAACTTTTTTAAAGCCATTGTCACTCATAAGGGTGCTAAAGAACACCCCACAAACAAAATAGTACCAACGTCGTCTCTGCTGTATTCAACATTTTTCATTTGCGTACGTATTTATGCGAATGTTTAATACTTTTGAATAATATTACACACACACTTACAATCGCATACGTAAATATATCCATATCAATGTATAAGCTTTATGTGTTTAATTTCATGTGTGCTTAAGCGTACGGACGATTTCTTGATAGTATTTTGTATAAGAGACTTTGTTTGTTTGTACGTCAAAGTAGCATTCATTACATTGTTTTTAGCAGGTATTTTAGTCATTTTGTATAGAGTTCAGTTTTTTCTCTTTTTGTCGGTTCTTTTTCAGACTTTTTTGGTCTGTTTGTTTGCTTGAAGTTTAGCCTACTGTTAATGTAAAATATTGTTGCTACTGTTGCTCGTCTTTTATATATATTTTGTCAGTTCAGTTGCAATCATGTTATATTACATTGTTGAGTTCATTTTTGATGACATTAATAATGAAATGTTTCAGATTGTGTTTGCATTGCTTTTTGTTAGCATTGCAAGAATTGGACTGTGATTTTGAAGGACACAAGTCAGGATGTTTCAAACAATTTGCTAAGTGTTCCATATTTTCAAATTAAAGGAAATTCATTGTTACATAAATCTTGAAAAGAAAAAAGTCTAACAAGACCTAATAAAAGTGAACACTATTTCTTCATATTACTGAATTACAGTAGAAATGTAAATACATAAGTATGTAATTGAGCATGAAATCTATTACGCTCTTTTCACAATATTGTGCACAGATTAGGGTATTGAGTTCCATAGACGAATACTGTGAACGTAAAACAGCCATTCTGATATCAACTTCATGAATCTTATCTGGATCAAATAGTTATTTCTTCTACACTGCATGAAAGAGAGACGTTTGAACAAATACGACAGTTCGCCAGTATAAATGATTTTATGTAGAAGAATTAGAAAATTAATATTTTGCAGGTCACAAAAACGTACACCACAAAGTTTTGTCTCAAAGGCGGTAACATGAGAAAATCGTCCTAAGCTGAAGACTTATCTCAGAATAGCATTATATGTAGAAGTTAATTTCCTGGTGCTGGTCACAACTTCCAAAAATGTTGCTGCCATATAGTAAAGATGGTATAAGATATGTTTGTATGCGTATGTTAATCGAAGTTGAGTGTTGAGTTTCCCATCGCAAATACTGTCATGAAGCGGCGTTCTTATGACAAAAACAAGTAAACGATGAATTAAAAATAATGCCAAGGTTTTCTGTCTTCTGGAAGATTTCAATTTATTGCGGGTTTAAAGTGATGCTTTATGCAATATTTATTTGTGCAGAGTTCCTTGAAATCACAGATTTAACAGGATTTAGGCGTAGTCCATTAGCCACAGCCAAAGCTGCAATTTTAGATGGGTCAAAATTCAATTTTAAAATACACACGTTAGTATTATCAGGTTCACTACAGCCGAAGATTCACGACCACCTCTTTTTTTACTTGAAATTTTAGTACAAAATTGTCCATAACTTCGAAACGGTTGGAGCGATTTTAATGACATTTAGACCGTGTATGTAACTAGGTGGACTACTTACTTTAATTACCATTACTTTTTACTTACATACATAACATGATTCGAACCACCATCAAATTTCACCAAAACGCCTTCCATATACTCAGTCACCTCATCCATCTAGACCGCTGAGTTTGTTATAAAGGGTGGTTAAATTTCAAGGGCCGATGTTGATTTTGAATAAAACACAAACTATTTAGGAAATTATTGTAATTTTATTTTATTATGATATATTGGTATTACTCAATTATGTATGGAACAAAATATCGGCCAAATGGGCGCCGCGACCACGGCAACAGTGGATGATCAATTTTCGAAGAAAATCATCTTCAGTGATGAGGCACATTTTCACCTCAGTGGATTCGTCAATAAACAGAATTGCCGCATTTGGACGAATGAGAATCCAAGAGTGATTGTCGAAAAACCAATGCACCCACAAAGAGTGACTGTTTGGTGCGGTTTATGGGCTGGCGGCATCATCGGGCCGTATTTTTTCCAAAATGAGGCCGGTCAGGCAGTTACTGTGAATGGTGTTCGCTATCGTGAGATGATAACGAACTTTTTATGGCCCGAATTGGAAGATATGGATGTGGACGATATGTGGTTTCAGCAGGACGGTGCCACTTGCCACACAGCTAACGAAACAATGGCTCTTTTGCGCAACAAATTCAATGGCCGTGTTATCTCACGTAATGGCGATGTCAATTGGCCGCCAAGATCATGTGATTTGACACCGTTGGACATTTTTCTTTGGGGTTATTTGAAAGAAAAGGTGTACGTCGATAAGCCAGCAACAATTCAAGAGCTAAAGGATGAGATAATTCGGCACATTAACGGCATAGAACCTCCATTATGCCTCAGGGTCATCGAAAACTTGGACCATCGGATGGAGGTGTGCCGCCGTGGTCGCGGCGCCCATTTGGCCGATATTTTGTTCCATACATAATTGAGTAATACCAATATATCATAATAAAATAAAATTACAATAATTTCCTAAATAGTTTGTGTTTTATTCAAAATCAACATCGGCCCTTGAAATTTAACCACCCTTTAACTTATCTAGACTAAATCATACCACAATTTTCCCACTAATACTATCAAATACACTAACACAAGTCGTGTAACGACCGTTTTTAGCAATACATCTAAAGAAATTTTAGCATATACATACTATACGGGGTCTGATGAAACAAATACATTTTTAGCACTCAAAAACTCATAAGCCAAACCTCCTCATTCTTTTTTTGGTAATTTTGTTAATATGTACATTTATGCGAAAGAGTAGCATTCCTTTTTGAGCATTTCTATATGCAAAAAAAAAATCTTATTTTGACGATTATCCGATTTTTATTTATATATATTTTAAATTTTACATTTAAAGAAAAAACTAAAAATTGAGACAAGTTTAATAGAGTTTATTGTTAAAATACGTAGTAGGAAGGACTTAATTGCTCACTATACCCAAAAAAAATTTATAACAAATAATTTATTTTTTAAAATTTCTTTTAAAAAACATTTTACAAAATTTCAAGAAAGGTAGAATGTTTTCTTATTTATGTATGCGAGTCAATGGTCTTGAATGTGAGTTTTTATTTTAAAAATATGTTCAAATAAATACGTGCTATCGAGATGCTAACTATTCAAAACTAAAATACGCCAACTGAGCAACCTAAATATGCCAAACTTTCAAATTACAGATTTTTCTGTTGCTTCATGAATTGTTATTCAATTTAAATTCATAACTGTTTTTTTTTTTTTGATGAAAAAAATGTATAATAACTGCTTTTTCATGGAAATATATTTATTAATTCGTTAATGAATGAAATGAATTAAAATATAAATAAATTTTAATGAATTCGGAAGTAAGAATTTGTGGCATTAAAGAAGAAAGCCCCAAATAAAATCGAAAATGCGTTTTTGCATAATTTTTACCAGAAACAAATAAGCGTCTCAAACTTGTACGACGAAAAAAAGTTACTTACGCCGTACTTTTTTTGAACAATAATAGTGTCTTCTTTGCTGTAAAGCTACCAAAAACGTAAAGCTAATTACAAATGATGACCAAAGCCAACAAATACAAAGTAAGAAAACAAAAACAAACACAAACTTTATTATCTTTTTATGTCCAGTGTACAGTGCAGAAAGAGCTATATGGTTTATAACTTTTTTATTTACGCGATTATTATAATTTTTTTTTTTTAAATACAGTATATTATTGTGGGAGTTTTTTGCAATTAGCTTTGAAATATGATATCCCGTAAGTGATGTCCATTTTCTGCTCCGCACATACGTGCTCTTAGCATATTTTCCATTACTTTTCGCAAAGTTTCGGGTGTAATCGCAAACTTTCAGGTGTAATGGCCATGATTTGATTTCGAATGTTGGTTTTTAGTTAGAGTATGGTTCTTGGTGCTGTTAAATCTGGTGAACGTGGAGGGCAGTTGAAATCGGTTATGCGCGAAATAATGCGTTCGCCGAATAGGTCCCTTAACAAAGCCATTGATGCACATGCAGTATGTGCTGTGTTACATCGTGTAATGATCCATAATTAATTCCCCAAGTCTTCATCACAAAATGCTGAAAAACAACAAAGAAAAAATAATTATTATTATTAAATTTACCATTTTTTATTAAAATAAAGACTTTGTTTATCTGTTACATTGCCTTTGCTTTTTGCTTTCTATTATATACGTATAAAATAGTATTTTTGACACAATTGAATTAGTAAGGGGCTTGGAATTCCGAAAATAAAGATTTAAGAACAAATAAGAGCAATTATGGAAAATTTTCAAGTTATAGATATTTATTAATCAAAAAGTTATAGTTTTTCGGTATTCTTTATAGCTGTATTAACTTAATTTTTAATTAGTAGCAGATATTTTAGAAAATATTTATTTAGTTTTAAATATTTACGGCCTTATGTACAAAAATTATTAAAGCTTATAAGAGGTCTTTCGACAAAAATAGAAACTTATCAACTGAACCTCTTATAAGCTTCTAGTATGAAATTTAAACACTTTTAAAATTTTACTTTTTGGTTGCACAGAATGATTTTTCTGTGTAGTTTTTAGCTTGTAGGTCATCATGCCGTACAAGTGTAATTGTAAAAATTTTCAACCGTAAGTCGGCACGGCAAGGCGTGGTATAAGGGGCGTGAAATTTTTGGAGAGTCATTTTTCCAACCGGCCTCAACTTTTGAGGAATGAGACTTAAACATTTTCATAAAAAAATTTTTTCATACAAATAACGGACCCCCTAATGTACATATATAATACAAATTAAACTCAAACAATAATGATTATTTTCTAATCAAAAAATTAAACTCAAGGAACAATCATTATTTTTCAATCAAAAAATAAAACTCACAGAATATGATTATGTTTCAATCAAAAAATAAAACTTGAAAAATAATTATTATTTTTTGAGTAATAAATAAAATTCAACAAATTTTGTCCTCTTTGTCTGTGGTTTTGCACAAATAAACTCGCGCAGCGTGGATAAACCTAACACATTTTACTTTTTATTTAATATTCTACGTGCAATATCTCCATATATTTATAGTCTTTGGTACAACAGTCTCTGAAGAATCCCCACAGGCTCTTCCCCCTGAAAAATCCATCTATCTGTCCCTTTGCAACAGCAAAGAGAGCCCTACATCAGCAATTATAGCAGCAGATGACATGAATATTGTAGAAATTATAAACGGAATTACAAAGCAGATAATGTGACGACTACAAAAAAACGACGTGTGAAAGTTGAAATGCTGAAAACCATTCAGTGCGTTGACAATAGGAAATTCATAAGATGTTACGAAAACGCGGAGTATGGATTTTCAGCTTTAGTTCAATGAGTCAGTTAATACTCTCTCTCTCTCTCTCTCTCTCTCTCTCTTTTATTTTAAAAACGATAGAGTGAGCGAAAAAGGAATATAATGCAAAGTACATTTGTATGGACGAGATTAACGTGTACGTTGTTGCTCGAAGACGAGCGTATTTTTTCTTCGTATATAATTCCTTGCACGGGAAAAACTGTTTGCGAGCTGATTGTTCTTTAAGAAAATGTGTAAAAAAAAGTAACAATTGAGAGAAAGAGTAATTTTTTTCTTTGTTACTTAATGAAAAGGTAATGCTATGAATCTAAATGAATTAGTTCTTTGTTCTTGGCTCTTTCCTGACTATTTTTCTTGTCTAACAGCTGTGTTTACCACCACGTGTCAACGTGGCCTGTACATATGTACTATATGTATTGACTACAGAGTTAAATCAGTTTACGACAACGACCGGCTCACATCGCTAAGCAACTCTACTGAAGTGTTCAAATTAAATTTAGAAAATATTTCGAAACAAAGTAATTGCAAAATGTCGGCAAATAAAACGAAAACTGATGATATATACTTAACAGGTAAAATTCTTTTTGGGTGATAATTTGCATTTTTAATTTTATTTTATTTATTGTTTTGCTCCAGAATTGCTTTCCCTCAAAATGGGTCAACTATGCATAAAGGAGAACTTTTCTGATGTAACATTTATTGTGGAAAACCAAAGCATTCCGGCACACCGTGTTATATTGGCTGCCAGAAGTGAATACTTTTGTGCCCTCTTGTTTGGCGGCTTATCAGAATCCACGCAGTCTGTAATAAATCTTAATGTTCCAGTGGATGCTTTTAAAGCATTATTGCGATATCTATATTCTGGACACTTACCATTGACACAAATGGATGAAGATGTCATACTAGAAACATTTAGTTTGGCCGATCAATTTTGTGTTTCAGAATTAGCGTTACCTATATCGGATTATCTAGGAAATCATTTAGCATTAACTAATGTTTGTGCCCGTTTGGAGGAAGCACGATTTTATAATTTGGATAAATTGAAAAAAGATTGTTTGCAATTCATGGATCGCAATGCTAAAGATATATTGCAGCATGAGTCTTTTACAAATTTATCAAAGGTAGAAAAAATTAATTTATATTTTTTGAAAGTGATATTACATTATGTACACATACATACATACATATATAATTTAGGAATCGCTGGAAGAAGTCTTGAGACGTGATTCTTTTTTCGCTCCTGAAGTTCAGATTTTTTTAACCGTCCAGAAATGGTGTAACCAGAATAAAAATATTGATATTCAAGTAAGTGAAAAAACATATGAATTTATATTGTATGCAGATATACTTGCGTTTTTAACAAGGTATAGGTAGTTATAAAGCGTTATTTTTAAAATATATGGACTAATTAGGAAAAATTATAATCCAAGGTACCTAAATGTGCAAAGTTATAGCCAAAACTTATTTTTTTTTCCACACAGAAATAAATTTAAAATTAAATATTTAAATGTGAAGACAATCGTGGTTTTTGACAAACATACAAAGAACGGCCGGCAACCCCGAGCTATCCTTAGTTTTCACATTGTGCTTGACGATATGTGATAAAATTTTAAATTATTTATTTCTTGTTTTATGGTTTTAATGTTTTTTTTTGTTTTACAAGTTTTATAATTTAATTTTTTTCAATGGGAGGCATTTTTTTAGCATAAAATAATTTTAATGCAAATGGAGAACACTTTTGTCAACAAACTATTTTATTTTGTTAATGACATTTCTTTTATATATATATATTATTTAAAATAAAATGAAAAACATCGCAATGTGACCAAAAAACTAGTAAAAAAATGAACTTAATTTTCTGGTTTTTTGAAACGTGATTTAGAATCTGGTCACACTGTCTGCAAGGGCGCAAACGTAGGCTGTATTAATAGGGTCAGTTCTGGTAATTCTACTGTGAAAAAAGTACCTCGGTCTGCATTGGAAATTATCGGAAATGTCGATAAAAGATAGCTCGATCAACTGTTTTTCAATTCGAGTAACATTTTTCGATTCTTAATAACTCGCAAGTATAAAAGAATAATAATAATATTAATACTCGTCAAGATTGTATGGACATCTGAAAAGTAATTTATACAAAGAAAGTGACTGTAATTTTTCTATATTTTTACCTGTTTTCGGTGCGCCCATATCTTTTTGTTTCTTGAAAACTAAAAATTATTTTTGTTAGACGAATTATGTTGAATTCAAAAACATATTTTTCTTTATTTTCTATTGTATAGTTGAGAATGCAAATTTTTGAATTTGAAACAATCAAAAAAGATAATTCGTTGTATTTTTCTAGAAATAGGCACTATGCAAACTCGAATGCATTCTTTGTGTTTGAACATACAGTGACAGAAAAAATTATACCACCGTTTTGTAGGTCAACATACAAATTAAAACGATGTATAGATAAATAAAACAGTAATTGTATTGTACAATATATTTAATATAAGGTATTCAAATAATCTGTAATTTTACGTCAGGTAAAACATATGTTTGTTGTCTACCAGATGTCCATTCTGATCTGCGAAACTCCGATATTTCTTATCAGATGTAGCGTCACTAAACCATAAGTTCTTGTGGTTATTATCGATGTTTGTATGCATAAGCGTAGTTAGATTGTTACTCTGTGGTGTGTGCTCCACCCTCCAAACTAGAAAATAAATCACAAAAATTCAGTGTGTAATTAATGTAACAAAAGCAAAGTATTTAAAAAATTATATGTAGGTAACTAGAGCTGTCAAGTAAGAAATAAATATATATGTATGTACATATGTATATATTAGCGGAATTCACGGTTTGACAACAAAAAAATGTTGTTGTTGCATTTTTTTGTTGCTTTTGCATTGCTTTGCATTGATTTACTACAAGATCAAAAAGTTCTACAACAGTAATTTACTAAGAAGCGTGAATTCCGCTATTAATAATAATTATACTGAAATCACTTTATTATTCTCCTGAAGTTATTTTGTATTTTGTATTTGATTATTTCATTTTCCATATTTAAAATTGGATAGTCAACACTTATGTAAAAAAAATGTATTAAGAAATACTGTCGGCTATTGCAAATATCAATCCATTATAAAAAAGGGAAAAAGAGCAGGTGTTGGCAGAATCGGGTATGGGTGCGTTTTGTCTACCTCAGCCCTGCGGAAATTCCACTATTCACAAGAAGAAATCTAACGATAAATACATCACAGATCATACAGATTTATCATGCTTTGAAGTAACAAATAAATAAGAGCAATAAAGGCGAAAAACAAAACAGAAAGTCCTATCACAATTCAACATTTAACAGTGCAAGAGACAATATTTTACGTAGTTGAATTTTAATCTTTTTGCAAAAGTTTTCAAGTTTTTCTAGTTTCTATACGAAGTATGTAATTGTTAGTTTGCATTAGAAACAAATAATCCGATCTGTATTGTATATAAAAAATACCATAACTTTATCAACTTTAGACCGATTTTAACAAAAGAAGTTTCATTTCTCTCAGAAAATCTCTTTTTTTAACAATATTGCATTTTTTGAATGGTGTGATAGTATTTTTTCATACAGCTATACAGTTTATAGAATAATGGGAGCAGAAAATCTTTGGCTCGATTTGCGCAGGATATTATTTGATTAAAGACCCGTGGTTTCTGGGGATACGATTTTTGACGAAAAAAATTTACCCACCATAATGTACATACACATACATACACACAGAAAAAAATTCCAATATAAAGTTATAATGACTAAATGTTCATTGAAATCATGTTAAATTTCTGCAAAAATTAATTGAAATTTAAGATTGATTTCAAAATTAACTTAAAACAAATTGATCAATATTTTTCGTAATAAAAATAAAGTTGCACAATGTTACATAAATACAAAAAAATAATTTTTGATATTGAAATTAAAGTTTTGTCAACGTTGCAATCTACTAAATCCCTTTACCCTTTCACCGAAAACCTTATTTCTTAGTTCCGGTGCGATGCACCGCATGTATAGGTATCATACCCTGAGTGCCGGTCCAAGAAAAAAAATCAATACTTCAAAATTCAAAATGTTCGTACAAAGACAGACTAATATAAAACTAACTGTTCATGTAGTTAGAATTATATAATACAATTAGATTATTGTCCATTACCATGTGTCCATATTTTATAAAAAATTACAAGAATTTCAAGTATATATACATATGTACATATATTAATGTATATGGTTGCACAATACAGTTTATTAAGTAAATTGCAAAATAGATCTTATAAGTTTCACAGTCGCAAAAGAAGTAAAGTTTAACAATAATTTTAATATAATAAAAATTACAAAACTAAAGAGAAAAATAACAAAATATATTATTTCGAAATGAGAATAACACCGTTAGGTATACACGTATTACTCTATCGATTTATTGGTACACGTCATTAAAGTTTATAGCTAAGTACTAAAATGTACAAAAAAAAATTAGTAGTTTAAAATACGAGATCAATCATTTATACGTACATATTGCGATTGGAAGATAATTATCATTAAATATAAATTGTGTTAATTAGTGATTATTACGATTAAGGTACACTGTATATAATACTTATAGTACCGATAATAAACTTTATATGAATTTATATTAAAGAGAGTTTAAATTAAGAAACGGTTAAAGGAATACTGTTTATTTCAGCAACACTAACATTGAATCAGGTTAAATGAAGATTGAGCAATGTCAAACAAACAGATGAGAATTTTAAATCATACTTGAGGCAGCTTGAAATAGGCAAACATTTTGGTACGTTCGTTCATGAGTGTGAGAAATAAATAACCAAATTTAGAATCTCATTCTTAATAAATCTCATAAATGTACATACATATATGATAATTTTAACACCCTGACAAGATGCCACTATAAAATAGGAACAAAAATAAAACGTAGCGAAAAAAAAAACATACATAGATACATATGAACATATTTGAATAAAAACTCAATGATTAATATTTCAAAACTTTTTAGCACTTCCTTACACAATTAATTTCTTTACTTACAGTCTGTCCTTTCGCTTGTGCGCTTTCCTCTGATGAATCCTGAACAACTATTGCAAATAGGTCGCCCATCGGGTATGGTAGAACCCTACGAACTACTACCCGCAATACAAGAACAAAGTATATCTGAATATTTACCGATCCGGGTTCCATTATGGCCTGAGGAAAATGTGGCTACTTTAAAATTTGGTTCGCGTACCATTCAGGGTAGAGGCCTTGAATCCTTAAATAACAGTGTTAACATTTACAGTTGCTTAGCGTATCACGTTATTAACGATGCCAATGTTAGTGGTATAACAGTAGACTTGGGCACTCCTTACATTATAAATCATATTACAGTCTTGTTGCATTGCGTGATTGTGCGTGATTATATCCCCTCTTCATATTTTATTGAAGTCTCTATGAATCAAATACAATGGGACCGTGTGATTGACTATTCTCAGTATACCTGTAGCTTTTCCCAATTTTTATATTTTCAACCTCGTCCTGTGCGTTACATCAAATTGGTAGGCACTCATAATACACATAATAATAAAGTATTCGGCGTAGTTACTTTAAAAGCAATGTACGCTACAAATTTTCCAAAGGTCATCGAAGGCCTTGTGGTACCCACATATAATGTTTCCTCTATTAAAATGGGTGCGATGGTAGTACAAGGTATAAGTTACAAAAGTAATGCTTTAATAAATGGCAAATATATTGATTATGATAGTCATTTGGATTATACTTGCCATCCATTGGATAGTGGTGCAATTGTATTACGTTTGGGTAAGTAAACCACTTTCTATGATATTCCAAATTATGAACTTTATCATTTCTTTAAAGCACAACCGTACATAATTGGGTCAATGCGTTTATTGTTGTGGGATTTAGACGATCGTCATTACAGTTTCTATATTGAAACGTCAGTTAATAAAAAAGATTGGGTTATGGTAGTTGACAAGCGGAATGAAAGAGTCAGATCTTGGCAAAACGTTGCTTTCATTCCATTACCAGTGTTGTTTATACGCATTGTTGGTACTCGTAATACAGCTAATAGACACTTTCACTGCGTCCATTTCGAATGTCCGTCGCAGGATCCAGATTTTAAACAACGTGATGGTGCAGAAGAAAACTAAGAGTGCCGATAATGAATCGGGTTTCAGCGGGCGAAGCACCCATACCAGAAATCAACCGATCCAAGTAGAAACATCTGTACTCCTTCAAATCGACACTAATTCTTTAGAATATAATAAATCAAAAAAATTTAATTTTAGAAATATTTTGTTAGTTGAAGTTAAGTTTCAAACGGAGACAATTGAAACGATCTTTCAGCAATAAGAAAATTAAGCAAATTGGTGATTAAATATTATATGTCCCTCTGTTGTAAAATGTAAATATAAATAATATATATAATATGATTTGTAATATGTGAACTGAAAAAGTTTTATTGTGCTGCCAACAGAACAGTAGCTGTACAGTGAAACTGAAGTCAGTCATATTTTTTGTTTGTTCTGCGATATTGCAGCACCCCTGCAGAAAATGATAACAGTAAAGCTGTACTGACAATGTCACCAAAATATCCCCAAATCAGTCGACGAAAGTGATGATTTGGAAACACTTGGTCTTTTCTTCTTAAAGGGAATAAATGCGATAAATGTGTAGCTATTATGACACAGCTGTTGTGCTACTGGATGCTAGAATTATTATTATATCGTATAGTATTTTTGCACATTAAATACCCGATAGGCATTCGACATTCATATATTTAGAAAAAAAATAACTCGTTTTATTAGGGTACCATTGTAAAAACATATAAACAATAGTGAAAATACTAAAAATTATTAACAAGCATTTTTTAAATAAATTATCTTTTAAGATATAGGGTCGAATAGGACAAAATTGCAGCAGTTATATACTTCTGTAAATAAAAATATAGAACAAAAATATAAAAACATATGATATCTGTATTAATAAGAATTTTGCTTATTTTATGTAAAAATTATGTTTATGTTAAAAAAAGCAACTATTTTAAGACATTTAATATCTTTAGATATAAGAATTATTTTACTTAAATGTGAATTGAGTATACATTAATATGTATGTTGATGAAAATGCAAAACGGATTTTGAATAGAACCGTCGTTCTTTCTCGAAATTTTCTTAGAATTCTTCTCAGATTACATTTCTCCTATACTTTTTATCAAGTTTTATGGTCCCGAACAAATTCACCGACTCACATACAAATGTGTATTTTAATTAATTTAATAATTAAATTTAATTAAATAATTTAAACAATGCTGCAATAATTATTGCATCATGCCCAAATGTAAATATTTATATTATATTTATGATTCAGTACTGTTTTGATTAGTAAATAAAACGTTGAATTATTAATAAGAAATTGTTAGACTTGTTTTAGCTTTTTTTGGGTGATTTAGCTTCCATATACACAGTCACCTCATCCATCTAGACCGCTGAGTTTGTTATAACTTATCTAGACTAAATCATACCACAATTTTCCCACTAATACTATCAAATACACTAACACAAGTCGTGTAACGACCGTTTTTAGCAATACATCTAAAGAAATTTTAGCATATACATACTATACGGGGTCTGATGAAACAAATACATTTTTAGCACTCAAAAACTCATAAGCCAAACCTCCTCATTCTTTTTTTGGTAATTTTGTTAATATGTACATTTATGCGAAAGAGTAGCATTCCTTTTTGAGCATTTCTATATGCAAAAAAAAATCTTATTTTGACGATTATCCGATTTTTATTTATATATATTTTAAATTTTACATTTAAAGAAAAAACTAAAAATTGAGACAAGTTTAATAGAGTTTATTGTTAAAATACGTAGTAGGAAGGACTTAATTGCTCATTATACCCAAAAAAAATTTATAACAAATAATACTATATTTTTTAAAATTTCTTTTAAAAAAAATTTTACAAAATTTCAAGAAAGGTAGAATGTTTTCTTACTTATATATGCGAGTCAATGGTCTTGAATGTGAGTTTTTATTTTAAAAATATGTTCAAATAAATACGTGCTATCGAGATGCTAACTATTCAAAACTAAAATACGCCAACTGAGCAACCTAAATATGCCAAACTTTCAAATTACAGATTTTTCTGTTGCTTCATGAATTGTTATTCAATTTAAATTCATAACTGTTTTTTTTTTTTGGATGAAAAAAATGTATAATAACTGCTTTTTCATGGAAATATATTTATTAATTCGTTAATGAATGAAATGAATTAAAATATAAATAAATTTTAATGAATTCGGAAGTAAGAATTTGTGGCATTAAAGAAGAAAGCCCCAAATAAAATCGAAAATGCGTTTTTGCATAATTTTTACCAGAAACAAATAAGCGTCTCAAACTTGTACGACGAAAAAAAGTTACTTACGCCGTACTTTTTTTGAACAATAATAGTGTCTTCTTTGCTGTAAAGCTACCAAAAACGTAAAGCTAATTACAAATGATGACCAAAGCCAACAAATACAAAGTAAGAAAACAAAAACAAACACAAACTTTATTATCTTTTTAGGTCCAGTGTACAGTGCAGAAAGAGCTATATGGTTTATAACTTTTTTATTTACGCGATTATTATAATTTCTTTTTTTTAAATACACTATATTATTGGGGGAGTTTTTTGGAATTAGCTTTGAAAAATGGTATCCTGTAAGTGATGTCCATTTTCTGCTTCGCACATACGTGCTCTTAGCATATTTTCCATTACTTTTCGCAAAGTTTCGGGTGTAATCGCAAACTTTCAGGTGTAATGGCCATGATTTGATTTCGAATGTTGGTTTTTAGTTAGAGTATGGTTCTTGGTGCTGTTAAATCTGGTGAACGTGGAGGGCAGTTGAAATCGCTTATGCGCGAAATAATGCGTTCGCCGAATAGGTCCCTTAACAAAGGCATTGATGCACATGCAGTATGTGCTGTGTTACATCGTATAATGATCCATAATTAATTCCCCAAGTCTTCATCACAAAATGCTGAAAAACAACAAAGAAAAAATAATTATTATTATTAAATTTACCATTTTTTATTAAAATAAAGACTTTGTTTATCTGTTACATTGCCTTTGCTTTTTGCTTTCTATTATATACGTATAAAATAGTATTTTTGACACAATTGAATTAGTAAGGGGCTTGGAATTCCGAAAATAAAGATTTAAAAACAAATAAGAGCAATTATGCAAAATTTTCAAGTTATAGATATTTATTAATCAAAAAGCTATAGTTTTTCGGTATTCTTTATAGCTGTATTAAGTTAATTTTTAATTAGTAGCAGATATTTTAGAAAATATTTATTTAGTTTCAAATATTTACGGCCTTATGTATAAAAATTATTAAAGCTTATAAGAGGTCTTTCGACAAAAATAGAAACTTATCAACTGAACCTCTTATAAGCTTCTAATATTTTTTATACATAATGCCGCAAATATTTAAAAATAAATAAATATTTTCTAAAAATATGTATATGTAAATTTATGAAACAGTTGAAACTTGAAAGGCTTGAATACTGCAAACAAAATTTTGTTTATTATTTTATTTTTTACTATTAATTTAAGTTTATATATATATATATATGTATATATACATATAGATTTATTTTCATTTAGCGATCTAGTTCAATTACCTGAGTTGAACTAAAACAACCGCGTACTTCAACTCTATACTCCACTATCCTAATATTTTTCATTTTGTGGAAAAGTTTGTTAATGAAGAATCTGAAATGTTTGATAATTCGAACAATTTCTTAAGCGTTTGCGTTTTGTGTGTATTTGTACTCATCAGTCTGTAAAATACATTTAACAATTGCAAATATTGTGATATATTTTGTTCGTTATTTTGTGAAAATTGTGAAAAACACAATATTTTTTACGAATTTACGTGATAAAAATTAAATAAATGATATCGTTTGTTTTGAGTATTTACGCAAATCCATGAAAGCGTAAATCACAAAAAAAAAAAAATATGTGAATAATCACACAACTATATTTGTTTTTTACTCATCATCGTTACTATGAGTGGAAACTTATCAACGATCCCATCTTTCTCTATCTCCTGTCAAAAGTGGCGTAAATATTTTCATTCATTTATCCATTCAGTTTCTTTATTTTATTTTTGGTTTGGATTCTTGTCATCACAATTGATATCTCTGAAGGACTTTCATTGCAAAATTCAGTTTGAATAGATGCTTCTATGCATGTATGTATGTATGTACATATGAATTGAAAAGGGGACTTTTTCATAAACTGAATTTTATACATGTAACCAAACAATAACCCTACAATGCCTCTATAAAATTTGTCCACATATACATTCCCATGTACAGTGACTGTATCCCTTAAATTGAGTAGCAAAAACCCAAATTGTATGCAGTCACTTTTTATTACTTATGACAAGACAAACAGCCAAGCATACGGATGACTCCAAAGACAATTACATTATATACACTTCTTCCTTATTGTTATTTATGTGTGTGTGTGTGTGTGTGTATTTTGTATAAAAAGCTGCACTCTGCAGATTCGTTCCAGACTCTTTTATTTACATTTCATATTGATTCTTTGATATTAAAGTTTCATCTAACAAAAGACTGAAGTTGTGCAAAATGTAAACTGAATCTGTATATTCTTTTATTAAATAAATATATACATATGTATATGTATGTGTATATTTGTATGTATGTATGAATATGTACATAAATATAATAAAACGAATATTGCACGAGTCGAGTGAATATACTTAAATAAGATTTCTTCTCCTTTTTATTTTTTTTTAGCCATGTGCTTAATTAATAAATATATGAGTATGTGTTTACATTTAAAGGCTTTAGATGTGCTATACTACTATTTTAATAATAATAATAATAATTATAATAATTATAAATACACTTTCGTTGGCGCTTATACCCACTCATCAGTAGACCTTTAAACAAATTCTTGAAAAACCTACAAAATCTCACATGTTGCTATAAAAGCTCCCAAAAGATGTTTGAGAATTGCCAAAATGCAAACACAAAAAACCAAATAGTCTTTGCAAAATTATATATAAATTACTTTTTTTTTTATTCGATTTAAATCTATTAAGATTTTTAAGCAATTTCTTTTCTCAGGGGATGACGATCCCTAACATGCGATGCATTCTGTTGGAACTAGGAAATAAGGTTTTTTGGGGGGGACGGTATAGCGGGATTGTATTAATTTGAATTTTCCCACGTTAAAAGTGACAGGAAAGACATCTGCGGGTTCTCTATTCCACATACGTGCTATGCGGCCGAAAAACAAGTTTTCTCTGTAATGCGTAGTACGATTCGCTGCCACAACGATCACAAATGGATTACATGCGAAGCAATGCGCTGGAACTATAGGAAAGGGATAGTTAGAGAAATGACAGAAGGTGAAGCTTAATTAATTATTTAACAGATCTGCTTTGTGCACGTTCTTTGTTTATAGCAGTGTTGAAGCTTCAGTTTAGTAGCCATTTTTATTATTATTTCACTTCGCCGGTGCTACACAATACCGACGAACTCGGCAATTCTTGAGCTTTTCCCGATTATCCATCTGCACGAGCCACTGGTCCAGCATGCTGAGAGGATGGGCATTCCGTTCAATGCCTGGTGTAGAGGCTGTGAGGAAGTTTCGGAGAGGGAGACTGTTGTGAACTTTCTCTTTGAGTGCCCCGGTCTGACTAGGTCGCGGCTGGGATTCCTTGTGGCGCCTTTCTTTGACAACTTGGCGCTGTGCTCTTGGTTGGATATGTGGAACTTAGTGAAGTATTGTCGAGTATACCGAAAAAGCATAGAAAGGCGTGGTTAGTGATTGTACTATTGCTGCAGTTGAATTAAGATCCAGTATTTATTTGAAATTATTGCAATGTTGGAGTTTTTAAGAAAAGCGTGTGGAAATTTCAGAGGGTGCTGTTGGCTGAAGTAGTTAACGGATATATTCTACAGTTACAAAGTCGGGTTTAAATTAATTAAGTTCTACAATGATGTGCTGGTGCGCTTTACCGTTTACTCGAAAGTACAATACATCTCTCTCCTAGCACCACAGATCCTGCAACATATCAACAAAAGGTGTAACACCAAGGTTTGTATGGAAATTTAACCATTTTCGCTCAGTTCAGTCTCTTCTAATAAATGGGATTTAAAATTTTTTTTTTTTTTTTTTATCTGAGACCAGCACTCAGGAGATGACTCCTACACATGCGATGCATTGTGCTGGAACTATAGGAAAGGGATAGTTAGAGAAACGACAGGAAGTAAAGCTTCATGAATTATTTTACAGCTTTGCACGTTCTTTGTTTGTTGCAGTGCTGAAGCTTCGATTTAGTAGTCATTTTTATTATTATTTTACTTCGCCGGTGCTACACTATACCGAAGGAGGTCGTTCTGATGTGATTGTGGATTGCTAATAGGGTGAAGCCGATATTGCTCAATGACCAGTGACTATGCCTTTGCCACTGAAACCTTCCGACAACAACTGACACACAAAGACACACTAATGCACATCAGTAAAATGCGAGATGTTTTTTTTTTTTTTTTTTTTTTTTTTATAATTTTATAATTGTAGTCTGAAACTGGGGTTGAATTCAGGTCTGATTTTGTAGTCAGCGTGCAGACTACCATAAATCGTGCCATGGCCAACCTCAACAAAACATAATCGCTTAAATACTGCCCAAACTTTAATTTACCCAAAAATTTTAAGTTTCATTTTTACCCAAATTAACTTCTAACTTATACTTTAGAATAAAATTATAATTTTGCATTAACAAGAATTGCTTTTTATAGTTTTTTTTACGTAAATAAATAATTAACTAAAGCAAAATAATCCCATTTAAAATGAGCAAAATCCAATAGTATTTATTTGCCAGTTTAATTTTTTTTCACTACATTGCACTCGCATATTGAAAGAATTTATTTTCATGCCAATGTCATCACGCATTAAATTGATATCAGCGCATTTCAGCCTTTAAATTTAGTTCCAATATCATTGAGAAAATATTTATTTTTAAAAAATGAAATTCTCGAATATTTCGTATGTGGTTCAACGGGATTAGTTCAAATTATTTAAAAAAAACTATTCATTTTTGTTGCAACTTTTACTTTTGTTCAGTTTTATTTTATTATACAATAAAAAAAAATTACTGACCTAAAAGTTTGAAAAGCTTTAATTTCTTTTGCCAAGTCAATGTTTTGTTTTCACTCCCACCTAAAAATGCAGTGACTCGTCACTTTTATTTTAATTGGAACTGGAAAAGTGTTCGCTTAAAAATATTTTTGTATTTATTTTACACAAACAATTAAAAGTTTTTTTATTTGCAGTTTTTTCATTTGTTTCCTATTTTTTATTTATTTTTTATTTTTATTCTTTATTTGACCATAAAATTGTTTATATGACGAAAAAACTTTTTACGTTCGATGGCAGAATGAACGTAAAAATTCCAATAGAATACTTTACAAATTTGAACCAATAATACTTTTTATATGCAGATGTAGATACATTCGGGTGGGTAGTGGTTAATTGAAACCTGTATAAAAACACAATCCTGTCTCTACGTATTTGTGGCGAACAAAATATAGTTGATTTTTAATGTTTCTAAAATGCCAGCAACTTCTATATGATTACAAAGCCTGAAAAGCGTTTCCTTGCCTTGAACTACATGCCATGCCAATGCATAACGCATTATATAGATGCATACCTCTCCGACGTGATTACTGCGATCAGGCATTGTTATGTTTCCATTACTGGAAAAAAGTCGTTATTATACAATAAATTTTTACATTAATGCAATAAAATTTGTCATTAAAAGTCACCCGAAGATGCTCTTCTTTTGGGTGCGGGTTTCATAAATATAATGAAACTATTTCCTTAGTTTCACGAAATCTTTTCTTATATAAAATACTAGAATAACCCAGTACCCTTCGCTACCCCATAAAATAAAAAAATTGTCGCATTTGAGTCTGTATGTGTGGAATTCTTGACTGATTGTTCGTGATTTTTTTTGGCCAAGTTGTTAAACCACCACCTTCGGTCCGCATAGAGTGAACGCTGTAACTTCTCAACCACCCAGTGAAATTTTTGCTACATACATCTTCGATTTGAGACCAATGACAATGTAAGCAAGACCCATCCAATGTCTGTATACAATTTCTATTTACATTTACACAGCGATGGCCTAGGCTGTAAGATTTATCCAACACAATATACATTGTAAGCGAAGGTTGGATGGGTCCAACACAATATACATTGTAAGCGAATGTTGGATGGGTCCAACTATTGTGGTGAATTCGGAGTGCAATAAGATGTATCTGAATGCCATTGATCTTGGAATGAATTTTAACTATTGCATAATTAAATTAGGAACTTCATTTTTTTCAATATTTTGTAATTTCGGAATTTTGTTTCAAACGTTCACTTTCTATTTTCTTTAGTCTTCTTAAATTTCTTTTACTAAATCCAATCATTTTATTCTTTACAACAAATAAGTATATACATATATTTATATACATATGTATATAAATTAACACATAAATAAAAATAAAACAGTCACTTACCTTTATTAATTATTTTTATTTAATAATTTTTAACAATATTACCTCAAAAAATGCCGCTAACACTTCACTTTTAAAAACACTTATGAAGTTGATACAAATTTTACTTTGGAATAATAATAAAAATGAAAAAGAAAGAATAACGGAAAAATTACTTCAGAAAAAAGAACAAAATTCATAATTAAAACGAGGGTGGCGATGGCACGATGGTTAGTAGTCTGCACGTTGACTACAAAACCAAAAACAGACATGAGTTCAACTCCAGTTTCAGACTAAAATTATTAAAAAAAAAAAAAAAAAAAACATCTCGCATTTTTCTGATGTGCATTAGTGTCTCTTTGTGTGTCAGTTGTTTTCGGAAGGTTTCAGTGTCGAAGGCATAGTCACTGTCACTGAACAATACCGGCTTCAGCTGATAGCAATACACAATCACATCAGAACGCCCTCCTTCGTCGGTATTGTGTAGCACCGGCGAAGTAAAATAATAATAAAAATGGCTATTAAATCGAAGCTTCAGCACTGCTACGAGTATAAACAAAGAACGTGCGAAAGCAGAGCTGCAAAAATAATTAATTAAGCTTCACCTCCTGTCGTTTCTCCTACTATCCCTTTCCTATAGTTCCAACACAATGCTTCGCATGTGTAGGAGTCATCTCCTGAGTGCTGGTCCTAGATAAAAAAAAAAAAATATATTATTTTTCAATATGAATTTAAAGAAAACACAAACGTAAAGCTTCATCCTTCAACTAATGTTATATGATAAAGTTAAAGCGAGCTTGCTCGATTCGACAAACAGTAACCATCCTGGGTTAATTCATTACAATGGCATTAATAAAAACTTGACATTTTTACTAACGTCGCTTTTTAATACTAATACTCCCTTAAAATGCCAACAGCTTTTCTATAGCGTTGAAAATATTTATGTCATTGATTCCGTAAAATTAGTGTCACTAATTGACCCTAATAAATAAAGACATTAATAGTTGCAGTTTCACACAGACGCATTGCAATATGTTTGTAGTTCATTTGGTCTTGTTCCTTTTAACACCGAAAAACGTATTAAATTCAACTCTTCACAATTGAATAAATTCAAGTTGAAAATATATAAATAATAAGTACTAGTACTTTTCTGGCGAAAAGTAGTGTGCTAAATAACTAGTGACTTATTACCAGTTCTGCAGGTAATTGGTCGAAATTATCTAGTAGAGTAATTAGTTACTTTTAACACATTTTTTAATAACATTTTTTTTTATTGTAAAAGAATTTAGAAAAAAATTAAATAAAAATTAATACATTTTCATTGTGAAATTGTAAAATAACATAAAATAGTTCATTATTTTCAACAAGTAGGTGAACAATTTAAGTAAGAAGACTAGAAATGAATACATTTTCTATACAGTATGTAAAAGAAACTTAAAATAGTTCAATGTTTTAGTTATCAAATAAGTAAATCAACTGGTGTAAAAAAACTTGAAATGCTCATATGTATGTTCGTGGTGGTATTGTCATCAGCTGTTGATTTAGAGACACTTTTGTATTTAAACTGTCGTTTTTTTTTGTCGCTGCATTGCCTTACGAATTTGTTCTTCTGCTGATCCAGCGTTAGTGTCTTTTTGTAATGAAACAGATTCTGAAATGAGAAGATGCACAAAAATGATTAATTTATTAGAGTAAGGAAAAATTCATTATTACAAATAATTACCTATGAGAACACTATATACATATATTTTCTAATTTCTTCAAACTTTGTTTTCCATGGACACCGTTAACTATAAAAAATCACTTCAATCGCACCGCACGTTTTTTATTCAAATCTATAAAAATTACTAAATAGAGAAAGAAGAAAGACAAAAATATACAATTTAGAAGAGAAGATAACGAATCTTTTTTGAAATGAAAATTACTAGTAACTTTATCAGCTATTGGTAATGCATAATTAAGCCAATTTGATACTCACTGCATTACTTATAGTTTATGAAATTGAGAAAAGCTACCAATTGTCCAATTTCCTTTCTAAATGTTTGTCATAAAATAGAAATTGCTATGTGTAACTAGATATTTAACTATATAAAAATGGCAATTGGCTATTTGCAAAACAAGTGACTGAATTTTAAGAAAATGTTTGTGTGTGGAAAAAGTACATGAACGCTAATAATACGTACATTGATGTACAAACATTTTTGCAGGCAACTATGTTTGAGTATCCAGAGAAAAAAAATTTAATTTTTTTAATATATATTTTTTTCGTTGTTGCTGCCAATGAATTATATATGTACATATTTTCATTTTAAAAATAAAAATTTTTGAAATAATTACTGTTGTTTTCATTTACGTTTATCAGATTTTTCAATTTGGTACTGCTAAAATTTTTCACGCTCGAAACTCGTAGCGTGCTGCTGTATAGTTTCTAACGTTAGTTTTTCTGTACAAAATTTTTGTACAGTTAATTTTTTTAAGCAAAGCGCTGCAAAGCACAAAATAATTTAAATACTGACGCGATAAATATTGAACATGTACCATACCCGTGCGACACATCAATATATTAAACTGAATCAGAAATATTATGTATGTATGTATATTGAACTCTTTAACGACCTGGAATAAATTTGGGATTAAAAATTTATTCAAATTATCCAAAAAAATATTGGCAATCTTCAAGACTACTTCGCCATATTTATTTCAAATCTACATCCCCTTTTTAATCGAGCAGCAAACGTAATTCTATAAGTAAATAAAATTAATACACGTTTTGCAAACGTGTTGCAAAAACCATAAATCATTATTTCTCGTATATGAAATTTTAAAACAATTTAGAACATTTTTTAAGTATATTTAATTTAATATTCACAACTGTTAATCTCTCCTACTTTGGAAACGTCATGCATGTCAATACTCGTAACAATAAATGTGGCAAAAGACGATGGCATTCTTATTATTACAAAATCTTTCATAAGTATAAGAAATTTTCCGTTGCATAAATATTTATGTACGTACATATGTATGTACTTATGTATGTACATATATACGAAATGTATTATAAAATAAATGCGAAAAACGTGAAAAGCTTTGCCAGCACTTGTAAACAAGTTTACATTTCTCACACACTGTTGATGTGTTATGAATGCCAGAATTTACCTCCACTTTTTATTTTACGTCGCATGGAAAGGTGTGGTAATACGTATGTATGTATATAGTAGAAGTTTTGCAATTTCCACAATATTTATTTTCAATGCTATAAAGGAATTGTACCGAATTTTATTAATAACTTTCGCTTGTTTTTCTGCCAGTCTTCGGTTTAACATTCAAGGGCAATTTCGTAGATACTTAAGAACGCTTGGACACAAACCACTAAGTGGTGGCTTATGGTAGATATAGACTCAAAAACATTTTTATTTAAATTTATAAAAATTTAATTATAGGCCACTGGCAAATAAAAAAAAAAAATACGGCTGCTCTAATTCCCACACAAGATGTCCGCAAGGTGGAAATTAAATAACAACACTATTTCTTTTCTTGTATTTCTACGTTTTGTATTGGATTATAAATTAATAATGGCCTTGGGGCAAGAAGACATTTCAATAAAATTTTATTACGAACGATATCGAGCGCCACAATTTGTCCACTGGTTTTTGTATTTATTGCTTTCTTCATATTTTTTCTTGGATCCGAAATTACTTGGAAAGGTATAGTATAGAGAAAGACAGGTGGCAAAGTGATTAAAAGGAGAGACAGAGCTTAGTTCTTGAAGAACTCTGCAGTTGCGCATTTTTTAGAATTTATAACGTAGAGTTGTTTTGGCTTTAACGCATGAATTGCTTAAACTAAAACTATTTCTGATCTTAGCATGCACACATCACTGTCTGAACGGTGCAGTGTATTATAGGCGGAGATATCGGCCATAAAAAGGGCAGCCGAATGCACGAGGTACTACGGGGTATACGGTAAAGATATCCGGATCTGTACTGACAGCAGTGTCCATGTTATGTAACTCCCACCACCATAAGACGTTTGCAAACAATAAACATTGAAGTCACAATATACAATATTTTTTGAGAGCCAACGGTGATATTTATATAAATTTTTTAACTTTATTCACATTTGGTTGCTGTCTTTAATATTTGTATTTAGAGTAGACAACGCCTGCAATCGTAAATTGCCCTCGAGTTATAAATTTTTACATTATAAACGTAACGAGGTAATCCCTTTTGATAGTTTTCGACAAGAGTTACAGACACAGTTTTGTCGCACTTTTCGAGAAACGATGAAATATTTTGTTCCGTAACGTTTCGATACGAGAAGTTCTCAATAAAATTACTAAACAAGGGTATATTGGGTCGCTTTCGGATGTTTACATAGCATCCTGAATGGCATATGATTGCTGGTTAACTCTTAACAAGATAGCGCGACATTCTGGCCAGCAGCTGATCTTATGTGGCTGCGGCTGAAACCCAACTGCAGCAAGGCAACATTGACCTCACGGTCAATAAGTTACTGTAGGACTTATGTTCCGCAGGATATACTGGAAATTGCGCAGGCCAGCTGATCGACATCGAGGATACCATGACCTCGTTACGATTGCGGAAGTCTTCTATCCTGGCGGCATATCGCGGCGACGGCAGCGCACTATGTAGGCGCACTGATACATAGGTGTACATACTAAGAGAGGTCGGCCTTATAATGACTTCAGTACTAGTTCTTAGGTTGAGGAGGAGGAGCAGGTGGAAAACCTCGCGGCGGTGTCGGAATACGACGTCAGGAGAAAAGATTCGTTTCAACGAGCTACGGTGTTGTTTGGTACCGCGGATGGCTCCAACGGGTAGCTGAGTGTCATGGGTTGTCTCTCGCGCATCACAGTGATACCAAGTTTGGAGCCAAGAAGGTCGGACATGAACGTCTTACAATCTGTGTGACCAACCAACCATACACACATCAGAAACCTTTTTTGGTCTAACGAGATATAATGACGATATTCTGGTTGCAAAGTCAACTACTCAGCGAACAGCTTCCATTTTCATTATACTGCACGAATGGCATTAAAATTTAAATATTGTATTCTTTTCGAATCGCATTACAGGGTAACTTTAATGTATGGGAATTAATTTGCGTTCGCATTTTCAAACAATCAAATAAAATATTTTCATAATTAAATTCTCAGAAATTTATTAAACACAAACGTAAAATACAGCTGACTCTCGATAATTTGAAATGCAAGGACCAGAGAAGAGGTTGAAAATAACAAATTCACAAGATTTTGATTGAAAGCAAAAACAGGAACTACTATTTCATGGAAAAAAATATTATTTCAATTTAATTCCTACAATTAGTACTTCATGAAGCAACTGACTAAGTTGTGTTGTACGTTAAAAGCATTGCATTGGTTGGTACCTTTTGTTCATATTTTCAATTCACCAAATGTTTTTCAAGTGACATGGAAAACGCTGGAAATTGTGGAGAGAGAGATTCTAATCAACGAGTTATAAATTATTGACAGTCGACTGTATAGGGGAAAACATAATACGTGCAAACAACAATGATAATAAATTCTACACATTTTTCTATTTTTCTTATTGCGATATTCAGTTTTCAAAAAATGATGAATTTGCTCTTTTGACGACATCGCATGGTGTACAATAAAAAAAGAAATTTAACTGACTGTATGACAATAAAAATGATAAAATACTAAATACGAGTAAATAAGTATAGACATGCATAAATACACTTGATGGTAGCATCGAAACAGATAATATGAGTATGGCTCATACCAATTCAATTGGCGAAACATGGTTGAACCATTGAATGATGTTTATTTCAGAGGTTTTCTATTTTGAAGTTCTTATTGAGTTGTTTTTTTTTTTTGTTCGTTTGAAGATGGATGGACGGATATACTTTAAGCACGCATGCAATATAGAACATTCTTTCTATTGTGCCCAAAGTTGTAAAATTAATAATTGATTAAGAAGATTTTATAAACCTTAATTTATAAAAAATAGATTCCAATAGAGCTGGCAACTTGGTGATGTTATTGTTTTTACTGTAGCTGAAAAGAGTATCGATGTTAACTGCCGTATTCAACTATCAATTGTATATAATCAGCCATACATATATTCATACATATGTAATTATGTATATAAAATAGTATCGTTACTGACTGACTGACTGACACAGTTATCATCCTCACCCAGCCCTAACGCGTGAAGCTAGAGAATCTACAAACATGTTCACAAGTCTCCTCAACCGTTTGTCCCTGAATTTGTTTCGAAACATTCCGACAACAACTGACACAAAGTACATATGTAACTATCACATGAAATTTTGACTGCCTGATTGTTATCGATCCTCAGCCTATTTAAAATTGAGAAATAATTTTTGTTAATGCGGAAGTGAGAATATAATATTTTATTTGGTTGTTGCAAAGCAGCTTTAATCAGGTATCCGCAGTTTTACAACAAAATTAAAACGGCAAAAAAAATACGCATTCTGTTCCTTACATACATAAATATGTAATTTTCATATATAAATATGACGATATATAAAACACATACGAGTAAATACTCTGCCTCCAGCAGCTTATTAATAAACTTTTATGTAATGAAACCATTAGGCCTTTTCGCTACATTGGAATATCGTAAGAAAACATTACCCGTAAGTTAAATATGCAGCTGATATATTAAAGGCCCTTTTACATTGTAATACTAAAGGCCCGTTCAGACTATTATACAAGTATTAAGACTTTCATGACATTTTACGATACAGAAATCTAAATACATTTATTGCGACTGTCACAAAATCTAACGTAAACTGACATTTTGTATTCACACCATCACACTTGAAATATATTTCTATGCGATTAAAATTTTAAAAATGTTGGGCCTTTATATGAAGAAAAAAATAACAAAAAATGGACGGCGCGCCACCGGCGGCGGAACAGTTGGCATGTGAATTTTAATCAGATGGAGTGTATTATCGTTTAGAAAATTTTCAAAAAATGAGAATGTATTATGGGATGTAAATTTTTTATCGTAATACATACTTGTGGTTTTCATAACATTTTGCGTTCACACTATCACACTTGCACGTATTGTTTGAATTTTTGACAAGTATTATTACAAAGTATAAGAGTCTGAACGGGCCTTAAGTAATACGACAAGTCAAAAAATTAAATCAAATGGGAAAGTATAATAATGTAAAACCAATACGTTATGAATTTGACCAAAATACGAATGGAAATTTGACAGTCGTATGGTTCTCACCATTTTTTAAAATTTTTCAAAAAGCTTAAACTTTTTATTTTATCTGGGATGTGTTTTTGTGTAAACAACCAAAGAAAATAACAAAACAACTAAACCGCTATTGTTCTTACTATTTATACTTTTCATTTTGTTTCAAGTGTAATAGTGTGAAAGCAAAATGTAATATTACTTCAAATTTTTTTTGGCAGTCGCACCAAATCTCTTTAGATTTCTCGCTCAGAAAGTATAATGAACGTCGTAAGACTTGTATTATAGTGTGAAAGGGCTTCAAGCGGACACAATGGTTCGATAAGAGTTTCTAATTAAATATGTATGTATATAAAAATTTGAGTACTTTTCTCAAATAGATGACACGTGAACTAATACTTCTTATTCCATGAAACTTACATCTATACAAAATTACAGAATATTAGTTTCTTGTTGTAATTAGATGACATTTAATGAAAACAAAGAAATAAAAAATTAAATTGTCACTACTTAAGCAGAAAATTGCAATTAAATACATGCTTTATAATCGCCTTTGGAACTTTGCCGTACGTCTCCTCAATTTTACTTTGCACTTGCGACAAAATAAATAAAAAATGAAAAGCAAGCAAATGAATAAAAAATGATGAGACAAAAAATCTATAGACACCACAATAACAATGGGAATGTTGATGAAAACGATGTTTCTTTTCACTTCCTTTTTTCCCCATTGACACCCGTTATGAATGGCTGGCCTGAATAGATGGATGCCTTTGTTAGTCTATGTTTTGAATATACTAATTGACGAAGGAGAGTTTTCGTTGTCAATGTTTCTTTGCATTCCGCATTGTGTATACTAGTTGCTGTTGTTTCTATTCCCTGCTGTTGTTGTCGTTAAAAATGTCACATCAATTCATTAGGGAAACATTAATGGCGTATAACGTGATGGAAACATAAAGTGTTGAGAATAAAATATTATCACATTATGCAGTATTAATAAATGACCGCAATTGTACTTGAATGACATTTAAATTCACAAACAACTTGATAAATATGGAATGACACTTACGAACATCGGCTGTTAGAAAGGCAGGCAAATAATTATGTCTGCATGTTTGGCCAGACAGACGGAGAAAGATGTCTTCTTTTTTAGCTACAGAAGTTTATATTCAAACAAAGTATAAAATGACACGAATTTTGACATTTTTATATTAAAAGGATTTTTAGCAAATGACCACCTTCGCTGTCTACTTCGTCGGTCATCTTGTATATATATTTTTGTACTTATATGGTGAGAAATTACGTGAAATAGGAGGCTGTCGAATGATAAAATCTCTTGAATTACGCCATAATCTTGGAGAATTTTAACAACCCATTTTTAGAATGGCTATAGAGAAATATCGGTTCACCACCTTTTGCAAGTGCATTAATTTATTTTGAAATTAATTATTATATAAATTATATTATCTTGTATTTTAAAGGGCCAGTCATTCTTAGAGCATAACATTTTCATAGCTTCTAAACGATTCATACGTGAATATTTTGCATTTCTTAAGATCCATATTCATAAATTTTGAGGCCCAAAGGAGAAAGGATTAGGTTAGGTTAGCTTAGTGTTGTAGTACTACAGACCATATTTAGACTAGGTTAGGTTAGGTTGAAAAGACGGGATAACCACGTCGTCCCAATCCCTTACGGAATTATACGTATGCCAAAAACAGGCATGTCAGTCAGCCCGCTCTATCTACTCGATTATGTGCCTCTTATCTAAGTCAGTGGGACATTCAAGGTCAGGCATGTAGGTCAATCGGAAAATCCGTCCCCTTATAAGACTAAACGCTAGATAGATTGTGTACCAGTGTCGCATCCTTTTCTTCGCCTGTTCAGCATGTAGTGTTCACTTCCAGTCCCATGTGCGCTATATGTGACATTATCTTCGTTTGAGCGGTTATTATACCAACCAGTCTCCTGAGTGTTGACCTCTTCAGTCTTAGTATCTCATCTCCCTTGACTTCTACTAATTCGGTCCGCCTCAAAATATTTGGGTCCCTCTACCCACGGTAGTATTCTGCCGAGCCCTCGTATGTTTTCCATTTACACATTGTTTGAGTTTGGTCGTGAGCCTCTGAAAACTAACCAAAGTTGACAAAGAAGAATTAAAGCGTTAGCTAAAATTGAGTTTCAAACAGAACCGTAGAAAAGTGCAAAATAAGAAAAAAGAAAACTTAAATAAAAAATTTGCGGTCACCCTTAGATTTCCAGTTATAGGTCTCTAAACAAGCAATGAAACTACATCCAATTAAAAATTAATAAAATGTATTGTACTATTTTCTTACCTCCACGGAAGCAACGAAACTCACTAAAGGGAGTCACATCAGCATAAAAGTTTTAGATATATTGAACACCGCTTCACGATTCCGCCTCATAATATTAAGATCTTCTTTACATCTATGGAGGTTTATATATTATTTGCTGGGTAATTAAGAAAAATCTTTCTTTTACATTTACACCCATTCATTTAATTTTGAATTGACATTTCAAACATTGAATAAGACTCTTGAAGAGTTATTGCCGAGGTTTGGAGATGCAAAATGTTGAATTAAGTAAATTAAAAAAAAATGCTTTGAAAACAAAGTGAATATTTGTAAGCTGTCCTTTTTAAAAATTTGTTGATTTTTGCATTTTGCAGTGGAAACTTTTGTTTGGCAATACCCCACATTTGCACTTTTTGTTTTGTTTATTTATTGTTCACTTTGGGATTTATGAAAGTTGAACTTTGATTTCGTAATTTGTTTTCTTCATTCATACATATTGTAAATAAAATTGCGTCTTACATTGTTACTTATAAAGAAAAATTTGTAGAAATTTTTTGGGAGACTACATTAAGAAGAATCAGTGCTTAAAAATTTCTTAAAATTGTAATATAAGTATGTACATATGTATGTAAAAAGTTTCAGCAATATTTGACAGGCGACTTTGATTTGCATGGTACAGTGAATTGTGAAAGATCACATAACAGTGATTAATTTTTTGTTCAGAGTCACACACGCCAACCGTAATCAAGCCCAATATTTGTACTTGACTTAAAAACTAGAATATTATTGTGTTTTATTATTACGCTCCTTTTAAATGTTAAAATGTACTTTTTTATATAACGATTATTATATAATAAATTTGAAATAAAACTAAATATTTTAATCTTTTCAGAAAATACTAGTTTTTTTTCACCATTTTGGTGAATATAGAAACCATTTCCATAAAAAAAATGTACTTGAAAAACTATAATAAGTACATAGAACTACGATTTGTTTGCGTTAACGACATGTGTTACGAGCATCGTCCAACAAAAGTTTATTCTCTCACAAACATTATCATTTATCCCTCTTCATTCGAAATTGAAAACTCGACTGAATAAAAATTTATAGAATTTAAATACTAAATATTTATTACTTTTAGTTCCATTCTTCCTTTAAACTATATACTATAAACAAGGTAAACATTAACGAAATCGCAATACCATATTTAACTTCACCTTTTCACCTTAATCTTCATGACATAAAAACACACCACTCACTAACAATAAAAACAAAAACTAACAAACAAAAAAACCTTTTGGCCCACATTTACAATTATTTGGGATTTTTGACATCAAGAGAAAACTAAATGAAATCACAGCGGTTGGTGTGTAATGAATTTGTTTTGTGAAGCAGCAATGACAACAATAACAACATCAAAACTATCAACTGCATCAACAAGGAAAATAATTTCACTGCAACTGTCATGTTCTACAAACCCACTAAAATAATGAAAAAATTGAGAGAAAAAAATATTCAAACAAACAAAAATTAAATAAATATAACAGTACTTTAAAATACATGCATGTATGTACGTAAACACGTACACAATCCCATACATATTGATGCATAACTGGGCAAGAAGAGAAAGTAAAAGACAAGAAGAGAAAACAATTATGTGTAAACACCTACCACTACAATTTTCAGGAAAAGAAAGGAAAAACAAAGTAATAAAAACAACAGCAAAGAGAAAATATGCAAGTGAAAAACAGGAACTCTAATACCACAACGAATGACATTTGCGATTTAGAAAAATTAACAACATCCAACATCGCAAAGTAAGACCCCGAAATATATGCAACACAAAAGGAAAATCAGAAATAAAAAAACACACACCTGAGCAAAAGATATTTTTTTTTATAAGAGAAAACCAACCAAAAAGCAGATTAAAAACGGATGTAATGATAGACAGCCTACTGAACTGTCCTGAACTCCTCGACCTAAAGGCAGCGTAGTAGTATCTTGGATAGAAAATGTAGTCAAGCAAAAAGTTGGTTTTCTGTGATGCTTAATGACAATGCACAGTGAATAGAAAGTTAGTACTTTCAAGCGCAATTCTTGTGTGCATAAAAGTTACAAATTGAGGAAAAGTTAAATAGTTTATCACTTCCCACGAAACATTAATTTAACAAGTAATCGAAAAAAAAAATATTTACAATTCAACTACAAGAGCTATATCGTGATGGATTGCGATGTCTAAAACGAATTTAAATTGTTTTCAAGAAAGCAGACAAAATTATATATATAAGTACGAGTATTGAGGGCCTGTTCCACGATAGTCGAACGGTATCGTTCGACACAGGCCGTAAATATATCCCTATACCAAATGTCTCTTTCAGCACAAGGTGTTCGAACGTCTTTAATTTTATAAAATTATTGAAGAATTAGACAAAGTTATTTTTAGAGATGACAGTTTAGCTATTGCGACATTTAATTCATAAACCGAAGGATTTTTGCAGTGCCCGCCCTTGGCATGTATATATGAAAATAAGTTTTCCAACGGATCTTGATTGAAATGCCTTGTTAAAATGCAGATCAATTTTGAGTTTTTTTCTATTTCAAATTCAAAATAAAATATAGCCTATATTTCAAGTTATACACTGTTAACATATCTGCGCAAAATTTCATTTAAATCGGTCCAGTAGTTTCGGAGATTAGCGAGAACAAACGTCGTGACACGTTATTTTTATATAGATATACATAGTTATATAAATTTCCAATTTTAAATAATATTAAATTCGGTGCGAATCGATGTTCTTGCAATAGTACAACAATAAAATACATATATTTGCCAATCAAATAAGAATCAGCGACATTAGCTTTACGTATCTTATGTCCACATATATTGTGCGAACACAAAACGAGCCTTTGCTGCTTTTGTTTGTTTATATGGATTCTTTCGTTTGTTTATTAAATGTACACACATGCACACATACTTGAGAATGCAAAGCCAGAAACGTATGAACACATGTATTCATATGTAAATGAATAGTAGAAACATGTGAATAATAAATTCTCTCAGAAAATAAATGACTCTCTTGAAAAAAGTGGTTTTAGCATGGTTTTTCTACTAAAACCATCAGCAAATTTAGCATTGGCAGAACAATGTATGACAGTGCAACATCTTTATATATTTATAGTCTTTGCTATAAGTATTTCATCTAACGCTTACTGCATATTTGCCTATGGATATGTACATATGTATATACATATATATATATATATATATATAAGCAAATTATTTCAGAAAACTTATATGGAAATACTTTCATATTGGCAAACAATTAAAATTAGGGTTTCAATTAATTATTGTATGTTATATACTTGCCAACGTTATTGTCAACTAGTAAACGACGTTGCATCTATCATTACTGTTTAGTAAATTTTTTTTCTCCTCTAAAATTTAAAAATTTGTGTGTGCTTGTTTGGACGCGTTTTATGATTATAGACACACATACATACATACATATATAGTATATTAATAATATGTACATAAATATTAAAATTTCAATACGTAGAATTAGAGTAATACACTTATTTTCTAAACTATTGTACTTTTCCGGCCATATGCTTGTTCTTATTTTCAATTTCTGTATATTTCTATTGAATATACATATGTATTTTTACAATATATTGGAAACTAAATCATATTGGACGAATGATCCCATATAAATGTTTGTTTTGTAAATTAATAAAATAAAATTTTGCACTTTTTTCCAATTAATGTGTTTAGCAGTTTTTAATTTATATAATCAGTAAAAAAAAAGAAACGGCTGTTCTGAGGGACACCTCTGATTCGAGCTCATTCAAGAAAATTTGCTACTCAACAATTGCTCTTTACTAGCTCATCCATCGACCTCATTAAATTCAGGGTCATTAAATCAGAGAAAGGCCTAAAGAACTTTTTCAGTAGTCCATATGTATACATGTATGTACACAAAATAATAAAACAACAAAGTTATGAACATAAAGAATGCCATATGCTCCCTATAGGAGTGAGCGGAACATATATATATTTTTATATAAGAATGTAAATCAGGGACCGCAAATCACCGAACATGTGCAAATGCTAACGCCCTAGTAACAGCCATACCTAAACAAAAGAGGAAAGCGGAACGTTTTTTCCGCTTAGCTTTTACGATGAAATGCCATACCTAACTAAAAGCGGCAACGCTATGTCAAAACGATAAAAACAAGGTTATCAAAAAAATAAATATACCAACCCTGATTATTTTAACAATAAAGTTTTATAATAAAAAGTTTAAACAATGAGTTGTATTGACGATTTAAAGGATTTACTTACCTCGATTTTCTAATAACAAATATTTTTTATGTCTATTTCTTTCACCTTCTTTATTTGCAACTTACTATTAGCCACACTGTCAAAATCGGATTTTCCAATTGCAAAGCGTTGCCGTTGCGTTGACGCCGCGGTATTTCGGTATGCTACATACAAATTGTATGGGCATGAGAATTTTTGACAGCTAGAAAACGCCTTCCGCTCTTGTTTAGGTATGGCTGTTATGGCTGTTAAGAGAGCATGCGGATATAATTTAAATTTTTGTTGAATAAAAACTTTAGTCTTGTGTGGTTATTCAAGTATGCAGGTTGTGCATTCGATCGTGACTTAAAACCAAGGCTGCCACTTTATTATTATTTATAGATATGAGCAGATTGACTGCAATGTTGAATGAATATGAAAATAATTTTTTGTTTGCCGAAAATTACTTCGGTAAATCTGAAAGCTTAGTATGCCAACGCACGGAACAAATTAGTGCATTCAGTTATTCCAATATTAAAACTAGAATAATAAATTGTAAATAGTTTTCTATTTGTGTAGGTGAGTGCACTGATATTAATGACAGTATATTTTTCTTCAGCGTTTTTTTTTTCTAAATGGAAATAAGAAGGCAACACTTAAAAAATGTAAATATTATACACATAGTTGCAAAACTCTACATACGATTTAATTTCTTCAATAACTTTAAATTTTTCAGAGAAATACAAGAAAGTTGTTACACTTTTTTATTTCATAGGATTAACGATCTTTACAGAAAATAAAAAATAAAAATTCACGCTATTTAATATTATTGAATTAAAAAAATAATAAATTTTATAAATGCAAAAATCTACATATGATACATTATAAAAACTTTGGGGTGATTTAGAAAATATTTAATGGATTGTATGGTCTTTTTTGCATCTTAAACTTCTTTAAGCCTTTTAGGCATCAAAAAAAATAATTTTTTTTTGTTCGGGAAAATATTTCCTTTTCGTCTTTTAAAATCATTTTCAAGACAGAAGTGGAAGAAGTTCTTCTATATCCAAGTTTCTCTTTTAAATAAATTAATAAATGTGCCTTTTAAATACTTACAAGTAAGAATTTTCAAAAATTTTACTTTACATATAAAATAACGATTATATTAAATGCAATTTCGAAATCATATGTAGAGTTTTGTGACCAAGTGTATATTGTATTTTTTTTTCTGGCTTTCCTGTCCCTTTCCATTGATAGATTTATATTAATTAATGAAAAATAAATTTAGTGTCATACGGGCTTTAATAACAATTATTATTCATACGAGTATATATCAAAAGTGGGAATTTTTTGGGTATTTTTATTACACATGTTTCATGGCACCATTACTGAAATGAGGGAAAAATAATTACCCTCAAAGCCAAACAACAAAAATAAGCATAAAATGTGAATGGTTGAGCCAGAAGCCACACCACATTTTTTTGCTTATTAACGGCGCAAAATGAAAGAGCGGTAAACATCATTGTAGAAAATAATATTTATATTTATATAATTTTCCTGATTTTGAGAATGTTTCAATATTAAACACAGAAAATAATTATAAACGGCGCTTAATGTTAGAAATGTTAGAAAGTATTAATACACCATTAACACGTAGAAAAAATTTTAAGGCAGACACGGATAACTTAGCACAGAATTATAGATATTTAGTTAGTAAAAATTTACGTAATATTTGTTAGGTTAATGTTTATTTCTTAAGATAATGATTATTTGTTAGTTATAATTATTATTTGTTTAAAATTGTTAAAAATTTATATATTTATTTTTATTGAACATTTTCTTGTAAAAATTCACATATATATATATCTCATTTATTAGTTCTTTATAATTGTTGTTATGTAATATTTTTCATATTTTTGCATATGTAAATATGTATGTTAAAAATTGTTAAACAAAGCACACTTTTTTATTATATACATTTTTATCATGCATTTAATTGTTAAAAACTTTTTATTTATAATTGTTGTTATTTAATAATTTTTTAATATATACATATATATATGTATGTGTACATGTACATGTATTTGTGGCTGCATATGTATATGTTTATGACTGTATGTTTGCATGTGTGTACGCACATTCGTATATCTATGAGTATATGTATGTATCCGTGTATATGTATGTATATGCAAGTGTGTACATGTGAATATGCTCGTGTGTATGTTTGTATATGCATTTTTATGTATTTATGTATGTATTTATGTATGTATATTTGTACATGTGTGCATATTTATGTATGTATATACATATGTATATGTGTACGTGTGTGTGCATTGTATATATGTATTTATATATATATTTGTATGAGTTTGTTAAGAAAGTTTATATTTGTGTATATATCTATATATGTGTGTGTGTATGTGCATATATGTTTATATATATACATGTTAGTCGGTCTATATTGTATGTGTGTATGTGTGTATTTATATATATATATATATGTGTATGTATATATGTATATATATTTATGTAGGTTTAAAATTTGTTATATTTATATGCGCCTATATTACTACTACACATTTTTGAATTTTCAATCAAATTTTATAACAAAAATTTTGTGACATGTTTCAAAAATATTTTTATATTTCAAAGAATTATAATTTCCTATTATTCCTGATGATGTTAACAAGCTGTTAACGAAATATCGAATAATAAAAAACAAAATAAAATAAAAAAAGACCTCAGGCTTAATAAATATATATGTATATAAATAAAAATCGGATAATCATCTATAAGTCGACTCTATCCCAACATTATTTCGTGCCAACACTGTTCAGTTCAGTTTTTTTTTGCATATAGAAATGCTCTAGAAGCAATGCTACTCTTTCGCATGAGTGTATTATTTATAAAGACAGCAAACAAAAGGAGGTTTGGCTTAGAAGAAATTGTTAATAAAAACTGGCACCATGCTTTATGTGTTTTTTAGTTTTTTTTTGTATATTTTGAACATATCTGGAGCTGAGTCCAAATGGTATTTCAAGTAAGTAGTTCACCTAGTTACATACGCGAACTAAATTTCTTCAAAATCGTTCCAGCCGTTTCGAAGAAATGGAAGTTTTTGTACAAAAATTTCAAGTAAAAAAAACGAGGTGGTCGTGGTTCTTCGGCAGTATCTCGGAAACTATTCAACCGATTTGCCTGACTTTAAATATTCAGATACTCAGGTCTACGACTGACCGATTGACACCAAGACGTGATTATGTGATGATTAATTTGGCCACAAACGGCATTTCAACGGACACACATACAGACGGACATGGCTCTAAAAACTTCTATATTCATAACTTTCTCAAAATATAAACATTTTTCTTCAGAAATGAATATTAAGGAAATTGCGAAAGGAATAACAAACTTATATATACCCTTTACACTTAAAGTGAAGGGTATAAAAAAATATCAAAATTTACATATATATAAAGGGTGTCTGATAGCAGGTTTATATTTTCAAACTTAAATAAAAAATCGCTCTTGGAAGTCCGTAATAATAAACGGTGCGGATATAATATATGTAATACATATATTTCTACATTTTACTTCTGTACTTTAATATTGGGTTATTTTTACTTAAAATTATGTATTAATTTGCGAAACAATGAAAGACAAAATTTTATTACTCTTCGCGGCACCGAAGTTTCAAAAATTTATATTTAGCTCTTTCCAATTATTTACCGATTATACCTGAAATGTCTCCCATGTGCATATTATGCATATTATACAACACAATTAGATATTGATATTATTACTATTGTTACCAGTGTTCCCAAGAGCTGGAAAAATAAATGCTAAATCAGCTATAAAAACAACGCCAGAAAAAGCTAAATCACCCAAAAAAAGCTAAAACAAGTCGAACAATTTCTTATTAATAATTCAACGTTTTATTTACTAATCAAAACAGTACTGAATCATAAATATAATATAAATATTTACATTTGGGCATGATACAATAATTATTGCAGCATTGTTTAAATTATTTAATTAAATTTAATTATTAAATTAATTAAAATACACATTTGTACGTGAGTCGGTGAATTTGTTCGGAACCATAAAACTTGCTAAAAAGTATAGGAGAAATGTAATCTGAGAAGAATTGTAAAAAAATTTCGCGAAGGAACGACGGTTCTATTCAAAATCCGTTTTGCATTTTCATCAACATACATATTAATGTATACTCAATTCACATTTAAGTAAAATAATTCTTATATCTAAAGATATTAAATGTCTTAAAATAGTTGCTTTATTTAACAAAAACAAAACATAAACATAATTTTTACATAAAATAAGCAAAATTCTTATTAATACAGATATCATATGTTTTAATATTTTTGTTCTATATTTTTATTTACAGAAGTATATAACTGCTGCAATTTTGTCCTATTCGACCCTATATCTTAAAAGATAATTTATTTAAAAAATGCTTGTTAATAATTTTTAGTATTTTCACTATTATTTATATGTTTTTACAATGGTACCCTAATAAAACGAGTTATTTTTTTTCTAAATATATGAATGTCGAATGCCTATCGGGTATTTAATGTGCAAAAATACTATACGATATAATAATAATTCTAGCATCCAGTAGCACAACAGCTGTGTCATAATAGCTACACATTTATCGCATTTATTCCCTTTAAGAAGAAAACACCAAGTGTTTCCAAATCATCACTTTCGTCGACTGATTTGGGGATATTTTGGTGACATTGTCAGTACAGCTTTACTATTATCATTTTCTGCAGGGGTGCTGCAATATCGCAGAACAAACAAAAAATATGACTGACTTCAGTTTCACTGTACAGCTTCTGTTCTGTTGGCAGCACAATAAAACTTTTTTAGTTCACATATTACAAATGATATTATATATATTATTTATATTTACATTTTACAACAGAGGGACATATAATATTTAATCACCAATTTGCTTTATTTTCTTACTGCTGAAAGATCGTTTCAATTGTCTCCGTTTGAAACTTAACTTCAACTGAAAGATCGTTTCAATTGTGCCCGTTTGAAACTTAACTTCAACTAACAAAATATTTCTAAAATTAAACTTTTTTGATTTATTATACTCTAAAGAATTAGTGTCGATTGGAAGGAGTACAGATGTTTCGACTGGGATCGGTTGATTTCTGGTATGGGTGCTTCGCTCGCTGAAACCCGATTCATAATCGGCACTCTTGGTTTTCTTCTGCACCATTACGTTGTTTAAAATCTGGATCCTGCGAGGGACATTCGAAATGGACGCAGTGAAAGTGTCTATTGGCTGTATTACGCGTACCAACAATGCGTATAAACAACACTGGCAATGGAATGAAAGCAACGTTTTGCCAAGATCTGACTCTTTCATTTCGCTTGTCAACTACCATAACCCAATCTTTTAGATTAACTGACGTTTCAATATAGAAACTGTAATGACGATCGTCTAAATCCCACAACAATAAACGCATTGACCCAATTATGTACGGTTGTGCTTTAAAGAAATGATAAAGTTCTTAATTTGGAATATCATAGAAAGTGGTTTACTTACCTAAACGTAATACAATTACACCAGTATCCAATTGATGGAAAGTATAATCCGAAAACCCATCATAATCAATACAGTTGCCATTTATTAAACCATTTCTTGTGCGCCTGTCGCCAATTAATACTACCGCACCCATTTCAGTAGTGGAAACATTATCTGTGGGTACCACAAGGCCTTCGATAACCTTTGGAAAATTTGTAGCGTACATTGCTTTCAAAGAAATTACGTGGAATACTTTTATAAGTGTATGTGTAGTACGAGTGCCTACCAATTTGATGTAACGCACAGGACGAGGTTGAAAATATAAAAATTGCCATGATCGACACAAATACTGAGAATAGTCAATCACACGGTCCCATTGTATTTGATTCATAGAGACTTCAATAAAATATGAATAGGAGCGATCATCTCTGTCCCACAATAAGAGTTTAATATGATTTATAATGTAAGGAGTGCCCAACTCTACTGTTATACCCCTATCGTTGGCATCGGTAATTTGGTGAGCCGCAAAGTAAAATTCATTGTCGTAACGGCTAACATTGTCATTAAAGAGGTCAGCCAAGCATCTACCCTGAATGATACGCGAACCAAATTTTGAAGTAACCACATTTTCCTCAGGCCATAATGGAACCCGGATCGGTAAATATTCAGATATAGTTTGTTCTTGTATTGCGGGTAGTAGTTCGTAGGGTTCTACCATACCCGATGGGCGACCTATTTGCAATAGTTGTTCAGGATTCATCAGAGGAAAGCGCACAAGCGAAAGGACAGACTGTAAGTAAAGAAATTAATTGTGTAAGGAAGTGCTAAAAAGTTTTGAAATATTAATCATTGAGTTTTTATTCAAATATGTTCGTATCTATGTTTTTTTTTCGCTACGTTTAATTTTTGTTCCTATTTTATAGTGGCATCTTGTCAGGGTTTTAAAATTATCATATATGTATGTACATTTATGAGATTTATTAAGAATGAGATTCTAAATTTGGTTATTTATTTCTCACACTCATAAACGAACGTACCAAAATGTTAGCCTGTTTCAACCTGCCTCAAGTATGATTTAAAATTCTCATCTGTTTGTTTGACATTGCTCAATCTTCATTTAACCTGATTCAATGTTAGTGTTGCTGAAATAAACAGTATTCCTTTAACCGTTTCTTAATTTAAACTCTCTTTAATATAAATTCATATAAAGTTTATTATCGGTACTATAAGTATTATATACAGTGTACCTTAATCGTAATAATCACTAATTAATACAATTTATATTTAATGATAATTATCTTCCAATCGCAATATGTACGTATAAATGATTGATCTCGTATTTTAAACTACTAATTTTTTTTTGTACATTTTAGTACTTAGCTATAAACTTTAATGACGTGTACCAATAAATCGATAGAGTAATACGTGTATACCTAACGGTGTTATTCTCATTTCGAAATAATATATTTTGTTATTTTTCTCTTTAGTTTTGTAATTTTTATTATATTAAAATTATTGTTAAACTTTACTTCTTTTGCGACTGTGAAACTTATAAGATCTATTTTATAATTTACTTAATAAACTGTATTGTGCAACCATATACATTAATATATGTACATATGTATATATACTTGAAATTCTTGTAATTTTTTATAAAAAATGGACACATGGTAATGGACAATAATCTAATTGTATTATATAATTCTAACTACATGAACAGTTAGTTTTATATTAGTCTGTCTTTGTACGAACATTTTGAATTTTGAAGTATTGATTTTTTTTCTTGGACCGGCACTCAGGGTATGATACCTATACATGCGGTGCATCGCACCGGAACTAAGAAATAAGGTTTTCGGTGAAAGGGTAAAGGGATTTAGTAGATTGCAACGTTGACTAAACTTTAATTTCAATATCAAAAAGTATTTTTTTGTATTTATGTAACATTGTGCAACTTTATTTTTATTACGAAAAATATTGATCAATTTGTTTTAAGTTAATTTTGAAATCAATCTTAAATTTCAATTCATTTTTGCAGAAATTTAACATGATTTTAATGAACATTTAGTCATGCTAACTTTATATTGGAATTTTTTTCTGTGTGTATATACATATGTATGTATGTATGTACATTATGGTGGGTAAATTTTTTTCGTCAAAAATCGTATCCCCATAAACGAAAGGGTTTTGATCAAATAATATCCTGTGCTAATCGAGCCAAAAATTTTCTGCTCCCATTATTCTATAAACTGTATAGCTGTATGAAGAAATACTATCACACCATTCAAAAAATGCAATATTCTTAAAAAAAAGAGATTTTCTGAGAGAAATGAGACTTCATTTGCTAAAATCGGTCGAATGTTGATAAAGTTATGGTATTTTTTATATATAATACAGATCGGATTATTTGTTTCTAATGCAAACTAACAATTACATACTTCGTATAGAAACTAGAAAAACTTGAAAACTTTTGCAAAAAGATTAAATTTGCAAAAACTATGTAAAATATTGTCTCTTGCACTGTTAAATGTTGAATTGTGATAGGACTTTCTGTTTTGTTTTTCGACTTTATTGCTCTTATTTATTTGTTACTTCAAAGCATGATAAATCTGTATGATCTGTGATGTATTTATCGTTAGATTTCTTCTTGTGAATAGTGGAATTTCCGCAGGGCTGAGGTAGACAAAACGCACCCATACCCGATTCTGCCAACACCTGCTCTTTTTCCCTTTTTTATAAGTGGATTGATATTTGCAATAGCCGACAGTATTTCTTAATACATTTTTTTTACATAAGTGTTGACTATCCAATTTTAAATATGGAAAATGAAATAATCAAATACAAAATACAAAATAACTTCAGGAGAATAATAAAGTGATTTCAGTATAATTATTATTAATAGCGGAATTCACGCTTCTTAGTAAATTACTGTTGTAGAACTTTTTGATCTTGTAGTAAATCAATGCAAAGCAATGCAAAAGCAACAAAAAAATGCAACAACAACATTTTTTTGTTGTCATACCGTGAATTCCGCTAATATATACATATGTACATACATATATATTTATTTCTTACTTGACAGCTCTAGTTACCTACATATAATTTTTTAAATACTTTGCTTTTGTTACATTAATTACACACTGAATTTTTGTGATTTATTTTCTCGTTTGGAGGGTGGAGCACTTGCCCACCACAGAGTAACAATCTAACTACGCTTATGCATAGCAACATCGATAATAACCAGACAAACTTATGGTTTAGTGACGCTACATCTGATAAGAAATATCGGAGTTTCGCAGATCAGAATGGACATCTGGTAGACAACAAACATATGTTTTACCTGACGTAAAATTACAGATTATTTGAATACCTTATATTAAATAAATTGTACAATACAATTACACTTTTATTTATCTATACATCGTTTCAAGTTGTATGTTGACCTACAAAACGGTGGTATAATTTTTTCTGTCACTGTATGTTCAAACACAAAGAATGCATTCGAGTTTGCATAGTGCCTATTTCTAGAAAAATACAACGAATTATCTTTTTTGATTGTTTCAAATTCAAAAATTTGCATTCTCAACTATACAATAGAAAATAAAGAAAAATATGTTTTTGAATTCAACATAATTCGTCTAACAAAAATAATTTTTAGTTTTCAAGAAACAAAAAGATATGGGCGCACCGAAAACAGATAAAAATATAGAAAAATTACAGTCACTTTCTTTGTATAAATTACTTTTCAGATGTCCATACAATCTTGACGAGTATTAATATTATTATTATTCTTTTATACTTGCGAGTTATTAAGAATCGAAAAATGTTACTCGAATTGAAAAACAGTTGATCGAGCAATCTTTTATCGACATTTCCGATAATTTCCAATGCAGACCGAGGTACATTATTCACAGTAGAATTACCAGAACTGACCATAAACTATACGCCTATTTTAACACAGCTTACGTTTTCGCCCTTGCAGACAGTGTGACCAGATTCTAAATCACGTTTCAAAAAACCAGAAAATTAAGTTCATTTTTTCACTAGTTTTTTGGTGACATTGCGATGTTGTTCATAGTTTAAGTAACATATATCTACGTATATTTTAAATAATATATATATATAAAAGAAATATCATTAACAAAATAAAATAGTTTGTTGACAAAAGTGTTCTCCATTTGCATTAAAATTATTTTAAGCAAAAAAATGCCTCCCATTGAAAAAATTTAGACTATAAAACTTGTAAAACAAAAAAAACATTAAAACCATATTGCGCAGATAACGAAAAAGAGCTTTTAATAACAAGAAATAAATAATTTAAAAATTTTATCACATATCGTCAAGCACAATGTGAAAACTTAGGATAGCTCGGGGTTGTCGGCCGTTCTTTGTATGTTTGTCAAAAACCACGATTGTCTTCACATTTAAATATTTAATTTTAAATTTTTTTCTGTGTGGAAAAAAAATAAGTTTTGGCTATAACTTTGCACATTTAGGTACCTTGGATTATAATTTTTCCTAATTAGTCCATATATTTTAAAAATAACGCTTTATAACTACCTATACCTTGTTAAAAACGCAAGTATGTCTGCATACAATATAAATTCATATGTTTTTCAACTTACTTGAATATCAACATTTTGATTCTGGTTACACCATTTCTGGACGGTTAAAAAAATCTGAACTTCAGGAGCGAAAAAAGAATCACGTTTTAAGACTTCTTCCAGCGATTCCTAAATTATATATGTATGTATGTATGTGTACATAATGTAATATCACTTTCAAAAAATATAAATTAATTTTTTCTACCTTTGATAAATTTGTAAAAGACTCATGCTGCAATATATCTTTAGCATTGCGATCCATGAATTGCAAACAATCTTTTTTCAATTTATCCAAATTATAAAATCGTGCTTCCTCCAAACGGGCACAAACATTAGTTAATGCTAAATGATTTCCTAGATAATCCGATATACGTAACGCTAATTCTGAAACACAAAATTGATCGGCCAAACTAAATGTTTCTAGTATGACATCTTCATCCATTTGTGTCAATGGTAACTGTCCAGAATATAGATATCGCAATAATGCTTTAAAAGCATCCACTGGAACATTAAGATTTATTACAGACTGCTTGGATTCTGATAAGCCGCCAAACAAGAGGACGCGAAAGTATTCACTTCTGGCAGCCAATATAACACGGTGTGCCGGAATGCATTGGTTTTCCACAATAAATGTTACATCAGAAAAGTGCTCATTTATGCAAAGTTGACCCATTTGGAGGGAAAGCAATTCTGGAGCAAAACAATAAATAAAATAAAATTAAAAATGCAAATTATCACCCAAAAAGAATTTTACCTGTTAAGTATATATCATCAGTTTTCGTTTTATTTGCCGACATTTTGCAATTACTTTGTTTCGAAATATTTTCTAAATTTAATTTGAACACTTCAGTAGAGTTGCTTAGCGATGTGAGCCGGTCGTTGTCGTAAACTGATTTAACTCTGTAGTCAATACATATAGTACATATGTACAGGCCACGTTGACACGTGGTGGTAAACACAGCTGTTAGACAAGAAAAATAGTCAGGAAAGAGCCAAGAACAAAGAACTAATTCATTTAGATTCATAGCATTACCTTTTCATTAAGTAACAAAGAAAAAAATTACTCTTTCTCTCAATTGTTACTTTTTTTACACATTTTCTTAAAGAACAATCAGCTCGCAAACAGTTTTTCCCGTGCAAGGAATTTTTTACGAAGAAAAAATACGCTCGTCTTCGAGCAACAACGTACACGTTAATCTCGTCCATACAAATGTACTTTACATTATATTCCTTTTTCGCTCACTCTATCGTTTTTAAAATAAAAGAGAGAGAGAGAGAGAGAGAGTATTAACTGACTCATTGAACTAAAGCTGAAAATCCATACTCCGAGTTTTCGTAACATCCTATGAATTTCCTTTTGTCAATGCACTGAATGGTTTTCAGCATTTCAAGTTACACACGTCGTTTTTTTGGAGTCGTTACATTATCTGCTTTGTAATTCCGTTTATAATTTCTACAATATTCATGTCATCTGCTGCTATAATTGCTGACGTAGGGCTCTCTTTGCTGTTGCAAAGGGACAGATAGATGAATTTTTCAGGGGGAAGACTCAGGAGAGGTGGGGATCTATCTGCTGCTGCGCCATAGTAAGAGCTCTGTGACCGCGGTATGATTTGCGTAGAACTCGACAAGTCCCGAAATTTTCCCGTGTATCCATTAGTTGACTTAGGACCGTCTGCACGGTTACGTGCGTGTCGGTTGGATCAGGGCTGCGATGCGGATGTCCGAGAGTGTCGGTAGGTGTTATCGATGCTTTGGGCCGGGGCACACCCAGGCAAAGTGTACTGGGACAGACAGGAGGCAACTGTGCATAAGGTGCAGAGGAGCAGGACATAAGATGAGGGACTGCACAGCGGTCCCCAAGTGCGTTCTGTGCTCGGGGGCGGAGCGCGGTAGGACTGACCACCTGCCGGGCTCGAAGGGCTGCCCGCTATCCCGCAGATGAGGGTGCTCCAGGCGAATATGCACAGGAGCAGGACGGCGGATGCTCTGCTATGGCAGATGGTTGCCGAGAGGGGCGCGGACGTGGTTGTTATCAGCGAACAATACGGTCCGATGCACCGGGGGTTCTGGCTCGGGGACGAAACGGGTACGGCGGCGCTCTGGCTACATGGCGGCGGTGAACTCGCGGTTGCGCGGAACGGGATCGGGTGCGGAATGCTTCCTTTGAGACCTGAAAAATGTGCTCAGTCCATCGGACATCACACTGAATTTTCATGCCAAGAACATCAAGAGCTTCTGATTCCTCAATGTTTATGCCACCCATTTTTATGAGGCAGCGTGATCGTGCATACGGCGGTGTGTTAGCATGCAGCATTGGGTCTTTTGTGAGGTCACCTGTTTGAGTTTTTATCTTTCGTAAAGAATATTTCCAATTCCACTTTGGAATACAATTTTAGTAAAGCTAATTTCGAGGACTTAAACGTGTACTTTGGAACAGTTGATTGGTCCGCATTGGATGTAACGGAAGAACCAGATGGAATTTATTCCACTGTTTGTAACTATTTTGGTATGGCCATATGTCTTAACGTACCACAGTTCAAACTCAAGACTGGTAATAATTCTCCTTGGTTGAATGCAAGATTATGTTATATATAAAATATTAAAAATAAAGCATATTCTAAATTCAGAAATTCAATGCCTGACATAGATCGTAGGCAATTTTTCGTGGCACGAAACGAGTACGATTTTCTTAGAAATTTTCTTTATAAACATTATATTTTCGAAACTGAAAATAAAATTAAATAAGATTCTGTGGCATTTTGGTATTTTATTAATAGCAAGAAGCATTCCAAATCGTATGTATTATAATTCTATGCAATCCTATTTGTAAAAATTCAAATATTCTATTCTCTATGAACAGTAGTAGGGCGATTAATGGCTTGAAGAACGAACAAAAGTTCAGTTATATTTTTAAAAAAATATTATGCAAATATTGTGGAAGTTATCTCGATACTTTTTAATTCGTAACTTTTCAAATTGCTGGAAGATCTGTAGCATTGTCCCAATAATTAAATCAGGCGGTCATAGCCAAATCACCCATTATAGACTCATAGTTAAACAAAGCTACTTTCCTAAAATTTTTAACAAAATTTTAACGAAAAAAATATTTGAACACGTAAAGAGCTTTATTTGTTATCAGCAACATGGCTTCATGGCAAATATATCAACTGCTACAGATTTACTTTAAATAAGTCGTGATATTATATCAGTAATGGAGTGTAGGTATCAATGCGATGTTATTAATATGAACTTTGCCAACCTATTGCTTCGTAAACTATTTTCTATGAGCATTTCCTTTAACCTTTTATCAGTTTTTAGAAGTAATTGGAAATACTTCCTATTCGCCATTAATTAATGCGTATTCTGGCAGTCCCCAAGGTATCATAACTGCAGCTCAAACGTGAAGTTGTGGTCAAAGACTTAGGAGTAATTTTTTATATAAAATTAAGTTTTGCCAATCATGTCGACTACGTTGCTGCTAAAGCTTATAACATTCTTGGTTTCATTAGAAGAACTTCTAATGACTTCAAGGACCCATATACTTTTAAAGTTTTATATGTTTCTTTGGTTAGAAGTATCTTAGAATACTTTTCTATTATCTGGAATACTTATCAGTTGTGTATATCCAATCGTATTGAACGTATCTAAACGATTTTTACTAAGACTGCTTTAAAGTTAATTTGGCCCAATGAATTGCCTTACGAGGCTAGAAGGAAATTATTAGGCTTGCAATCACTGAAAGATCGTAGAACCTGTTCCTCATTATTGCTCTCCTATAATGATTTATCTAACATTACTGACTATTCAGAAATTAAAAGTTATTATACTTTATATTGTCCTCCCAGAGATGGAAGAAATAATCGTATGTTCAAAGTGAGTCTTCTTAGAATGACCTACACTAATAATGAGCCAATTGCAAGATGCTTACATTTCTATAATAGTTTTAGTCGTTTATTAAATTTTAATGTTAGTTATAGCATTTTCAAATTGTTATTATTTAAATATTATAATTAAATTGACAAGTAATCTTTAAGACTTTGTCTGCAGACGAAAATAAATAAATAAATAAACTATACAACAAGTATACAGTGGGCAAAAAGTCTCCATTGGCTTTAAAAATTTAATAACTTTTTCGTTTATATATTTTTTTAATTTCACTTATTTTTTTTCAGACTTTAAAATATATAAAAGGAAATTTTTTTAAATTGAGTATTGAAAGTATGGCCACTTAAATTACTACCGTTCTCAGATTCGTAATTATGGGTTTGTTTTAGTTGTGTGTATGTTTATTGTGTGGATGAAAATCTGCAATGTTCTAATGAAATATGTTTATACGAGGGTAATTTACAAATTGATCTTAATAATTATATTTCCGTAACAATATTATTTTAGCTTAATTTTATAATTTAGTATAATTAAATTTTAAAATGTATCTGATGGAATTATCGAATTACTTCCTTAGCAAAGATCTATTGTTTTTTTGCGAAACAGAAATCTGGTGGTAGAAGGGTATAGTGGAAGATAATGTCTATTGATGCAGAATATTGAGCTTTCCGAGACAAAAAAATTTATATATCATTCTGTAAGATCGGACTGCAAATGCCAAAGATATAAAGAAAAGTTTTTATATCAAAAATTGTTTATATTTTCTTTTATTTTTCTTTATAAATTTCTTGATATTTCGCTGAAACTTTGTGCAGCTTCTTCAGGACATAAATATAATAAACTTTTTTTACGAACACTATTGTAATATAAAAATGAAAGAATTTTTTTTATCAAATTGAAAAAAATTATTTTTTTATAAATTCAAAATTTTAAACAAATAAAAATAAAAATAACTTTAAATTTTTAATAAAAAAAACGTCGAATAATTCATATTAATAAATATAACGAAAAGTTTAAAAAGACGACCCGTACCTTCGACAAAAAAAAATTTTTTTTTAAATTATTGTCCAAAAATACGCTATATAAGGGGTGTACGAGCACTTTTTTTGCCTGTAAGTTGGTAAGGTGCAGTGTAATATGATCACTTTGTTTATTTATGAAACAGCTGATTGCTTGTTTACTTGTCCAAACTAGCCTGGCCAAAAAGTGGGGGTTGTTTCGTGCAAAAAAAAGAGGAACACACTATCAAAACACGTCTCCCATTTACCCAAATTTAGAGAAGGGTAACGCTTTCTGGTAAGCTTGGGATACTAGCGGTGCCCAATTTAGAGTAAAGAAACATACCTATTATTTTGATAGGAAGTATATTTATCTTTTAAACTTTTCCCTTGTAGTAGCAGTAATTGAAAAGGAAAGCGTTAAATATATGATTTACACTCTTTTCATATATTTGCTTTCAAAATTATTAAGTAAATAGCAAAAGAACTTTCTACTTTTTCTATAAAACAAAATAAATTAAATATCTGCAATTTCTTATCTAGTAAATGCTTTAAGTTAAACTTCTTTAAAGTTTACTGCTTGTTTAAAAGCCTTTTACTGCAAAATTTTTCAATTGCGAAATCCTGCTACTTGTTAATAGTTTGCCACATACTTAAACACACTAATGCAATATCATTGTAGTGGTAAATGAATGTTGTCATATACACAGTATGTAGGTTATACGAAATTGAAAAAAAGAAACTTTCCCAGTTAAAAAGTAAAAAGAGTGGAAAAACTGTAACAACGGCAATAATCAAAAGTTGTGTTATGTTCTCCTTCTTTTTTTTATTATTTGCTGTTGATTGAACATCTGGCTCTCTTCTCTGGCTTGAATTCTGCTCATAACTGCAAGTCAAAGTATTCAAATTGAACTTCTTCGGAAAATAATTTTTTTGAAAAGCAAAACAAAAATATCGTAAATGCATTTTGTGCATCGTCAACAAGACGTTACCCTACAATGAGTCAGGAGGATTCGCAATCTGTTGAGGTTTTGTTATTCAAAAGTTTGAAAATTAGATTTTGTTTTAGATTAGATTATTTTTTTTTATAATTTTAATTACTTTTCTTAGTGTTAAAGCCTGATAGAAAATTATTTGTAGCCTCTGCTGGAAAAGAACAGACAACATGCTATTTTCGAAGGTTGATATGCCTTCATCTTCAGCGTTCTTTATGTTTTGTAAACTGTGTGTGGGTGTCAGTAAATGTAATTTTTTTAGCTTTATATATTAATTATTTTTTATTAATAGAATAACAGAAATTTATTCCCCGTTATTTTTCTCTCCTAATGAAGCTCTTAATTTATCATTTATAATTACAGTTGTCTTTGGCATTTCTTGATTCTGTCTTCATTATAACTGTGCACATATGTTTTGTTTATGTTTTTTGTTCTACTTGCGCAAAAAATTTTAAATTGCAACTTCAAGTATTTTGTATAATGAATTATATTGCTAGAAGCCTATAGGCGTTATAGTATTATAATTGTCAAATACAAACATGTGTATGCAGTGCCTTATTTCGTAACTCAGTTTACTCTTAGAGTTCTTTAAAATGTCTTTAAACCGGAACAAGGAAGAGTAAATGTTTTAAATGAAAAGAACAAAGGGCAGGAAATGCAATACACTTTGGTTATAAAAACACTGTTATGCTGTTTTCTTTTCAACAAAAGTTACATTGCATTTCTAGCACAGTTTTGCCGATTTCAACCAAAAATTTCGCACCATATTGTTCGCTTTTAAAGTGCTGTAAAAAAACTTTATTAAGTGCAACAAATACAATGAAAAGTGCAGTGCAGTTTTTGAGAATCGAATAATAATTTTAGACTAAAATGTTTTTATATACATAACGTACACAGAAAAAAAAATTTTATTTTTTTATTTTTATTTACACGTATAATTAGAATATTATATTTTGCAATTAAAAGTGTAATCAATAGAATTAAACTTTTAATTATTTTTGGGCTTATTACTTAAATTAATAAATAATTTTATTTTAGACGGAGCTGATAGCCCTGACAGCTATGTCCGCTTTCATTAATTTTTAGACTTAGAATTTATTCATAAGATTAAACTTATAATAATAATAATTTATGACTGGTAAATTTTAATTTAACCTTTTAATTAAACCTTTTAATTTTTAAATATTTAATGTAATTGATACTATTAATTTCTTTTTACTTGAAAATCTAAAAAATTTTTTAATCAATATAACAAAATTTTTACTTCAAATGTTGTTATATTTTTTTCTGTGTACGAGTATTAAGAGTGTTGCATATATACGATAAAATAATCAGATAAACATTTAAATAAAAATAGGACGTCATTTACACAACCAAAATATTATTATTTTATTTATTTAAGTATTGATTACAAAAATTAATAAAAAATTCAATTCCAAAAGTTATACTTTTAATAGTAAGAATATATTATTAATTAATTATAGTTATTAAATTTTCTTTTTTGCAAAAATAGAAATTTATTTCCTATAAGCATTTGAATTGAATATTAAATATTTTTTTTTGTTATTAAACATTTGTTTAAAATTCTAATAATATTTAATTAATAAATTAATTATAATTGATAACTTAATGTTAAATTAAGTCAACTCAATCAAGAATAATAATTTATTATTAATTTCTTTACAGGTGAGAATGTAATTAAGTTTTTAGATGATAATAATATTGATAGTTTTAATTTATATAACCCAGCAATACATTGATAATTATATGACAACTGCAAACAACAGTACGCCTGAATGATAATAATAATATGATTGAATACAATTAAGCCATGATATGATTATTTAATAATTTTTATCTAATTTTTGCATTTGCTATTGTTCTCGAGGGAAAGTATGGGCAGTTCTTAATTCTTAATAAAATAATTATAAAATTTATACTCTAATAAATCCTTTTGTTATCAGTAGGGCATTTATCATTCTCTTTCTATTATATTCTTACCATTTACAACAATAACATTTCAATTGCTTCCTTTGTTATTGGAACATGCCGAAATTATTATAAAAAGATTGAGGCCAAAATATAGAAACAAGAAGGTCGCGTCCTGACATACACAAAAATAATTGTAAAAATACTATAAGTACGGCGATTACGGTACGGCAAACTTTTGTTCTTCTATTTTTTTTTTTTACTTCTAATTCTATGATTGTTGTTGTTCTTTCTGTTGCCATCATTAGTGAGTAAATCTACCGACCTCACCAATAAGCAACGAATTGGTTAGTAACCATGCACTAGCAGCAGTAGAAGCAGGCGGTAGCAGCTGTAGCAGTAGTAAAAGCAGTATGTAGAAGAAAGCAGTGGTAGTGTTATGAACTATAAAGAAGAAAAAGGAAAAAAACTATCGGGGGAAATGAAAATACCAAAATGACATGAGTAAACGAATGAATGAACAAATCAACTCAACAACTTTATCAAACAAACAGTCAAACTAATACAAACACATACTGAAACAAAATACACACACCATCATATAAATCAACTCAACAAATGAATGTAGTATTGAAATGAAATGCATGAACAGAAAATGCAATCGAATCGAAATTTCATGTTTGGCAATAAACACAAGGTTATTTTGTGTATAAAAGAAATTAAATATTTACCTCAAAAAAAAATCCTTTAAATTTTTTTATTTTTCTGCTTAGATTTAAATGGTAGCTAGCAGTCGATTAATTTTCAGGACTTTCGAAATTTAAAGCAATTTTTTTTTAAATACTTTAAGTAAAAAAAGATGCATTTCATTTCGATGTCAGAAATAATGAATATTATTGCAGTTATGAAAATAAAATTTTAATGCACGCACTACTTTTTATAAATATAGAATTTATATACATATATAGAATTTGGCTTCAAAATGTAGCAAATTAAAATAGAAATGAAATTTTTATACTTTAATTCGCCAGCTGTCCGACAGTCTTCGTTCTGTGAAAAGTTGTTTGCCTGTCACTCTCCAATAGATTTTTTTAAACTTTGGCTGGTTGCGTTTTGAATATATAAAAAACCAACTTTCTAGAGAGCGATATTAATGCTCTAGATTCATATTGGGTATAAGGGGCATTCTTTGCATTCCTCCATTATTACAGGTATTCAGAGAGAGATAAGAAGTGGGGAAACTTCATTATTTTTATAACTCTGCATTTGCACGTTTTTGTCCTTTTGTAGTGTTGCAGCGTCTCTACTGTCAAAGAGACGCATTCATATTTTGAAGCTGTTTTTGGTAGCTATTTTATTAATTATTTTACTTCACCGATAATGCTACACAATACCGACGAAGGAGGGCGCTCAGAATTAGTGTAAGCTGAAGCCAGCACTGTTAAGTGACCAGTGACTATACCTTCGCTACTGAAATCGTCCGACAATAATTTACAAAACAAACACAATAATGCACATCGCAAAAAATGCGAAAATGTTTTTCATCGTTCTTGAATAAGTACGTTCAACTTTTGCCGCCGGCGAAAAATGCCGTACCAAAAGGTGAATTTTTTTAGGCTGCACTAGCAGCTCTAGAACTGCTCTACCAAGTTCGGCAATTTTTTGTTTGTTTACGTACCTATTGAGCCAAAATGAGCTGCAATATCGTCGAAGAAACTATTTTTCGATAGAAACATGGTTCTTCATCCAACTTTCCTAATTCAATGATTTGCAAGCACGGTTCATTTGTTAGTCCATTCATGGTGACATGACAAGCCTTATTGAGCATTTTTGGCATTCCCACATAGTACGACTATTTATTTTACAATGCCCCATAACTAACTATTTTTTATTTTGATATTTTCAGAATACTTCATTATCTTTTAACATTCGTCATTAAGGTAAGTCACCGAAAATTAATTAAGTATATGTGTGTATGTATATTTTGATTAATTAATAAATTCTATGTGTATGTGAATGTTTGTTACACAAAAACAAGAAAATAGTGGAAAAGACAAACAAAAAATAAACTGAAATTATATGGAGAGGAAAATACTTTGACAAAAATTTAACTTGTCATATACAAACGTTACAAAGCAGTAGTTAAAAAAGGGAAAATAAAAAGAAAACTGCTTGTAGCAAAAATATCGTCATTTATAACTGCTGATGAATTGCACATGCGATACTTTTTGTGCTCTGAAACTGTGATGTGTTTCGCTTACGATTGAGGCATATATACACACGCGTGTACATACATAAGCATGTATATTCATACACATTCTTGTAAATTTGTATGTAGTGTGCATCAAAAGTTTAATGACATATCAAATAAATTATCACTCAAAAAGATTTTCAAAGAGACGTAAATCATTTTGTGAAGTTTGTGTTTGATAACTTCTAGCGTTCGATTAAACATTTTTTTTAATTAAACAAAATTCTCAGGTTTGTCAAGAAGGCAGGCTAACCAAAGACGTGATTATTTTTAGTTATTGGAAGTGACCATCGACTATAATACACGAGAATATAAAAGGCCCAGAATAGAAGTCGCTTTTAATCTACGTAAAACAGTTTCTTATGTTGCACAGACAATTAACTAATGCACACTACTGAGTTATGCCTCGTCCATATTTGAGTATTCTACCATGGATGCTTGAAATAATTAATAAAATGACACAATTGCGTAAACAAACTATGGGAAAACATAAACGGAGTTCATGTCGCTTCTTTAATTTACAAAAAAAAAAGAAAATTAAACTTTTTAAGAAGTGTGCAGAATGATGAAAATATCTGGAAATATCCGAAGTTTTAGAAATACAGAGAAAATTTTAACGCAGTTTCAAAAGAAAACAATTTTTATACCCTTCACTTTAAGTGTAACATCATTCCATGTGTAATTCCTGTAATATTCAATTGTGGAAAACAATGTAGTTATTTTCAGAAATGTGATGAATAGAGAAATTTCTTGAGCCTTATCCGTTTGTCCGTTGAAATCAACTTTCCGCACAGAATGCGATATCAATCGGTCAGTAGTATATCCAAATCGTTTGATATTTAAATTCAGCCGAATTAGTTCAATAGTTTTCGACCTACAGCCAAAGAAGCACAACCACTTCGTCTTTTTTATATGAAACTTTAGTTCTAAAACTTCCACAACTTCGGAACGGCTGATCGATGGTGAATTTCATCAATCACCAATTTCAAGTTTGTGTAACTAGGTGGGGGCGCTGTGGTCAATTTATAAGCTAAATATATTATTTTTAAAAGGGTTTCAATGATTTCAATGAAATTTAGTACGTTGTTCAATTAAACATATGCATAGATATACATTTCGGATTGCATAATTTGGCCCGTAAAAGTGGTTCTGAAAAATAAGCCGAAATTAGTTTCCCCTAACTGTTAAACTGATTCGATGAAGTTTGATAAAAATGTTTAGATAGGCAAGTATAGAAATGAGTTGCAAAAAAGTTGATCTAGGGTACTAGGCTCGAAAAATATGTCAAACTCAGGTCCGGCTAAACGGTTAGGTCCAAATCATTATGAATCATGAATGAATTATTATGAATTATAAATGAATCATGAATATAATAATTGAGAATCATTATGAATCATGAATGAATCATTATGAATCATGAATGAATTATTATGAATCATGAATGAATCATGAATATAATAATTGAGAATCATTATGAATCATGAATGAATCATTATGAATCATGAATGAATTATTATGAATCATGAATGAATCATGAATATAATAATTGAGAATCATTATGAATCATGAATGAATCATTATGAATCATGAATGAATTATTATGAATCATGAATGAATCATGAATATAATAATTGAGAATCATTATGAATCATGAATTAACCATTATGAATCAATATGAATCATGAATGAATCATTATGAATCATGAATTTTTAATTTTGATTTCTGAAATTTGAATTTTTGATATTTGAATTTTGAAATTTGATTTTTCATTTTGTCTTTTAAATACAATTGTAGAATACTAATTGTAATTGAAATTAGTTAAATTTTATTTTTTAGTAGTATACGTTGAGTAGAAATAAATTTAGGTATATGTATTAACACCCTTTTTTTTTAAAGCCTCCCCTTATGGTAAAACTAAACGTGTGAAATTGAGTGAAGAGGAGAGAGCAATTGTACGTTCAGCGTTTGGAAATTTAAAGGACATTAAGAAACTTACCAGTAAATGTTTGGAAAATGTTTGAATATTATTGAAAACAATATAACTAGATGTATTCAGCGTTGACCTTAAATATATCAGTAAATACGGAGAGCCTAAATTCTATACATAGCAAATGTAGAAAAGCCTTAACCCGCATTTTTCGAAATTGGCTTTTTTAAAAATAAAAAAGTCGAATAATTTATATATTAACAAAATGTTCAATAATGAACATTTGTATTCAAATTTGTTTATAATTTATGTGCAACACTATTAAAAGCGGCATACGAAATGCTTTTTCTGGCAACGTTGCGTGACAATAATTGTAAATTTTAAACATTTTCTGAAAAATTTTTACAGCATATTGTAAGATCTGACAGCCGTTTGTACATAGCTTAAGTTTGTAAATCGTAATTTATAATAATATATAAATATATAATTTATATAAATTTATATATTTTAACTAAACATCATGAGATAATTTTGAATCTTGCCAACATTTTACACTACCTGCTCAGTGGATCAATTGACTTGACCAAGCGAGTAGATATGCCATAGAGGTGCCATCACATCCCCATTGATACTTTGGAGAAACAAGTTGCAATTAAATTAATAAGTAAATAAATAAAATGTGACATAATATGTATTCCAGTATATCATAACTTAAAAAAAAATTTTATATATTTAAAATTTCTCGATTTTCTTTTTTGGAGAGATTTCTACATTGGCAAACAAATTTGACTTAAATTGCTGGAATGAATTGGTAAAAGCTATTTTAATTTTTTTTCAGATATTTAATAGAAGTAGAGCAGGAGAAATAGAACGGATGAGAATAAATAGCTACTTAAACAAGGAGGTCATAACTACGAACTTAGAAACAGAAATTTTAAAAAATATGTCCAAAGAATCGGTTTTAATCGCGAAGCAATTTGTACGATTGTAATATGTTATCATTTGGTAACGAAGCCGGTCTCCTGTCTTACTCACTATACAGTTGATATTAAAAATATTAATAATTATTTTTAATGTTTAGATACCTATCAAGAATTCTCAATTAATATATATTTCTTACTTTGATAAAGATTAATATATTAACCTTCATAAATTATACTTGTCATTGTCTTTCGATTATAAGTAAATCCCCGCACACTTATAGTAGATAGTTGTTTTTATTGAATTAAAAAAATGTTTCCTAGAAATAATATACATGGCAAAACAACGTTTGCCGGGTCAGCTAAAAACTTATTTTTTCTTCTCATTAGTAAACAGATTCCGTGCGAAGCCGGGACGGTGATCTAGTATATATGTATATATAAAAACTTTCACGTGTTGTAGTAAAACTTACCAATGTCTGTGCTAGGAATCGAACCTGAGACACTATCGTCTAGTTATCTATGGTTAGTAATATATGTTGTTTATTACTTTCATTCCAAACATAATTGTGAAATTCATGCGTGACAGCATTCTAGTTTGTTAAATTAGGAACTTTTAATTTAATTTGAAATGTGGTGCAGTTCTATATCTCCAAGGAATGCTATAGATGTAATATCGCAATATAACGTACTGTGAAATGAGTTACGGCTTTTATTTAAGACTTTTATATCTTTTAAGGTTAGATTAGGCTAGTCAGCTGGCCCGGAAGTAAGAAATCCTAGCGTCCTATAACTTCTGTCAGAGACAGATATATAATGAAGAAAATGATAGAAAGATGAGCAAAAGGAAGTAAGATATAATAATGCGTTAATGCTGTTGTACGGTGCAGAGATGCTACATCTCTGAACTTACGTAGAGGCATTAATTTTTATGTTAAATAACAAACATTTCCTTTTTTATATTACTTTAGTCCTGTAGTCCTGCCATAGATACTGTATAGCGCATCAGAATTTTGTTATTTTTGGCTTGATGTAGGCATCATATTCTGTTTTAAAGTAAATGCGCGCATTTTTGATTTTATTTTAAGGGGTAGATCGAAGCACAAAACCAACCTGATCTCTTTTCGAACCTCTCGTTTCCCAACGATTTCCGATCTTTCAGCCAAGGGCCACACCCATTAACCGTAGAGATCCGCGCCTTTACTTGCATTTACACCAGACTCTATTACCGTTTGGTCATCCCCAATCCCAAGTTATCGCTAGCATCAGTTCTGTAAGCTCTGCATACTCTGCCAGCAGCATCTTTTAACTGCAAACTAGTTCTGAATATTTTTTTATTACATATATGCACTAAAAATCGCTTAAACAAAGTTAAATATTGCTAATTAATTATTATTCTTCGAAATATACTTTAATATTAGGTGCAAGTAGAACTAATTATTTTTTTTTAATCTTGGGCCAGCACTCAGGAGATGAGTTTTACATGTGCGGTGCATTGTGCTGGAACTAGAGGAAAGGGATAGTAGGAGAAATGACAGGAGGTGAAGTTTCACTATCTTGTTTTTTATAGCAGTGTTGTAGCGTCTCTGATGTCAATATACCTATTAAGTTTTGATGCTTCGTTTTTAGTAGCCATTTTTATTTGTTATTTTACCGCTGCTACACAATACCGACGTAGCAGTATTTTGCAAGTTAATGGTCTTTAGGAAATGAGAAGGCGACAACAGTAAGAAATGAACTATGAGATTTAGTCGTTACTTTCAAGAATAATTTGCAAAAAAAAAACTTTAAAATCTTCAACTTTTTTAAAACTAACTAAACTTTATATTTATTAGAAATGTGTTAATAAAATATTTTTATTTGCAAGAATTACATAATAGCCCAACTCACGATCTTGTACAAATGTTCTTCCATCAATACATTTGCAAAGTTGTGTCTTAAATTTTACATCTACACTAACAAAATAAACTGATATGCATTTGAAAGATGGTTTCATATTTTTCCAGTGATAGTGCATTGAAGATTGCGATGGCTAAGGTAATCTGCACGTTGACTACAAAACCAAAAAAATCCTGGGTTCAACCCCAGTTTCAGACTGAATTATAAAAATTATTCGCATTTTTTCTGATGTCCATGAGTGTGTCTTTCTGTCAGTTGTTATCCCAAGGTTACAGTGACGAAGGCATAGTCACTGGTCACTGAACAGTACTGCCTGCAGATGATGCCAATTCATAGACACAACAGAACTCTATGGTGGTTATTGTCTAGCACCGGCGAAATAAAATAATTACTAAAAAATGGCTACTAAAGCAAAGCTTAAAAAATACGCCTTCTTGACATTAGAGGCGGTACAAAACAGCTGTAAACAAATAAAGTGCAAAAGTAAAAAGATAGTCCTGTCCATTTCTATATATGATTCCAATTGTGCCTCTTCCCCTATAAACTATATGTGAAATTTATTATTACATAACCAATGATATTCTCATACAGTATGAAAAATATCATAAAGCGTTTTATTACAAAAGCAACTCAATTATTGAGGAGGAAAGCATATCCATATAGTACTATTTCGCTAATGCTTACTTAGCTCATCAGTGGATTTTTCCTCATTTTTGAATACAAACCCAAGATCTATATGGTTAATATCTATATGTTTAATATATAGTCCTGTCCATTTCTTTAATCATTCCTTTCTTCTAGTTCCAGCACAATGTGTCGCATGTGTAGGGGTAATCCCGTAAGTGCTGGTGCAAGATAAAAAAAATTTAATTTTGCGTGCGGTTGTAGCAAAAAAAAATGTCTTAGTTTTTAATCAGTCGTGAATGCCGAACGAGCACTGTAGAATGTGTTTTTATTTTCGACAAATTACATTTATGAAATATCTTAATTTTTTTTCTTGGTTTAAAATCTGAATTAATTTCCATATTGCCATCAATGAGTCACAATACGCTGGCTTTCATTAGTTAAACACATGATCACACACACACACACATATAAAATATTTATGTATTTGTCTCAACAATATGCTGAATTAGCAATTTGCTGAATGGTTTTTGTTTTTTCTATAGCACTCACCTTGAATTATTGTTCTTTTTTTTTGGGAGGCTTTCAATATGCAAATGTAATCAATTTGATATAAATTGAAATATTACTGCCAAATAAAAAATAAAATAATACGTTCATAACGATATTGAGTGACTATTTTGATTCTTTTTCATTCTGTTTTGTTTCAAATTCATTTTAGATAATCAAACCCTGAAATTGACGACCCCTTTTTTTGCTGTTGTTTATTGTACACATGTTAAACTTGTGCTAAATTCAACAAAGCGTGTATTATTCGTTTGGTGTATTTTAAACATGCGTGTATGATGTGAGTTTGTGCAATTTCACTGATGGTGTAAAATAATGGGGCTTTTGCATCATGTATTCGCATTTGGGCTTTGAGTATGTATGTGTGCGCTCAAACGTGCATTCAAATTTTTTCACATAATTTATAAAAAAAAAATGTTTTTCTAAACAAAACAATGTAAATAATTCTGATTACACTGTATAACATCGCTAATATTTATGATTGATGATAATGCAGTTTGGAAAATGCAAATAAAAAGAAAACAGAATAAAATTATTCTTTTATTTTTATAAAATGCTTTGTATTGTTTTGAAACCTTGAACCATTTGTTTTGTGTGAAAATTCTAGAGGTTTCTGCATATATTTTGATCTGTAATTTTGTGCAATATAAATCATTTTTTTTCCTAAAATAATTTCAAAAATTCGTATTCAGTTATTAAATTTATAAAAGCATTTTTAAAAGATTTAAAATTTGAACATAAATTAGAAGTAGGAAAAATCTCTTTGTATTTAAGAAATACATTTCAGGTGAAGTCATAATTAAATTAATTCTGAAATGATTTAATTCTGCTTATGATTTTCGGAATGCGACTCTGACTTGTAGATTTTCAAAATCTCTAATTGCAGAGAACGACTCTGGATAAGGCTTTGGTTGTCCTCCATACTACACGGGGGCAAATTATGGCATTCAATTCGAATCATTATTTGAGACAAAATTTTTTTAAATGTAAAAAAATTTCGTACGGTATCGGAAGAAATTAAAGAAATCAGTGACCTGCCGACTCCCGTTCATTCCCGCGCATTCATTTGTGATCGATGTGTTAGGGAATCGGACAACGCATTACAGCAAAAACGCATTTTTCGCTCGAACAGCATGCTCTCTTCTACTTTTTAGTGTTTTTCTTTGTTCTGCAAAAACAAAATTTGTAATTTATTTAGCAATCATGCCATGTTGGTTTGAAGATCGCTCCGAATAAATTAATTGCAGCGTTACTAACTCTCAAATAATACGTAAATTTTTTTCTAGAAATTATAAATTTCACACATGGAAAGCACTTGTTAATCCTTATAAGGGAACAACTCAACAAGTCATTGAATAGGAAACCAAGCTCATTGTGTATATTTTAATTTTATTATTCTAGAATTAGTTCACCTGGGGATGAAGTCTGTCGGGTTAGTTTACTATTATATTGAAAGACTGATTGATTGTATTATTGGTTATTGCTAATAGTATGCATTTTTGCCATTGTTGAAATCGAAAATCTTCATCTTATTTATAGTGAATAATTCCAACTTAACAAGGATCCCAAATAAAATTGTCAAAAATATAACTAACCGGTGACAAATTTAATGCTCAATTCTATTTTAATATTCGAATCTCCGGTAATGTAGAATAATTTTTTTTTTATTGCGACATATAATAGGTGTTACATAATAAAAATAAAAATATCTAGTTGAAAATGTGAACGGAGGTGAGATCATTTGTGAATAAATTAAACACTATAATAGTAAGCTGACTTCGGTCGGGAAGCCCAGAAGGTCCTTCAATACTTTTTGAGATAATATTCCTGAGTTTTACTTGCTGTATTCTATTATGTTGAAACTCGTAATTTTAAATCACTTATGTCACAGTTTGTAATCTGAAATATTATGATTTACTTTCGGGACAGCTTTATTAAAATATGTATAAGTTACATCTGTTTCACTTTGTGGGGGGCCTGTTCCCCACACACCCTCCACTGGGCGGCGAACGTGGGTCCTACGATTATGAGGTGCCACCGCCCTTTACCGGGGAGGAGCTGAGGATCGCCGCCGGTGCTCTTAAGACGGGGAAAGCCCCTGGCCCGGATGGGGTACCGTCGGAGGTTTTGAAGATCCTGGCTGAGAGCAGGCCGGAAGCATTGCTTCCGGTATATGATGCTTGTTTAGTCCAGGGCGTCTTCCCAAGACGCTGGAAGACACAGCGGCTCGTGCTTGTTAGCAAGGGTAGGGGCATTCCGACCCAGCCATCGGCTTATCGGCCACTTTGCATGTTGGATGGTGCCGGCAAGCTGCTGGAAAAACTACTGCAAAGAAGGCTGGCAGAGGCCGTGAGGATGGCTGGGGGGCTGTCGGATAGACAGCATGGCTTCAGACCTGGCAGGTCAACGCTCGGGGCGATTGCTGATGTGGTTGAGTGCTTCGAGCGCGCTCAGAGCGAGAGGCGCTATTATCCGAAGCGCATAGTTGTCCTGGCAACACTCGACGTTCAGAATGCCTTCAACAGCCTACGATGGGCTGATGTTCTAAAGGCGCTACGGGGGAGGTTCCGTATTCCCGGATACTTGTATAGAATTCTCCGTAGTTATCTGGACGATCGGGTACTGTTGTACGATACGCCGACGGGGCGGAGGGGCAGGACGATCATGTCCGGCGCGGCCCAGGGAACTGTGCTGGGCCCGGACCTATGGAATCTGACCTACGATGGGATCTTTGGGGTGGAAATGCTCGTGGATGCTCAGCTCGTGGGATACGCGGATGATATAGCGGCGGTGATCTTGGCGCGGAATATGGATGACGCCAGGGGGAAGCTGAACCGGGTCATGATTAGGACCCGGATGTGGCTTGAGGACCACGGATTGGAATTGGCCGGAGAGAAGACCGAGATGATGTTAATGACGCGGGCACACATACCACTCGGCGTCGGCATGCGGATAGGGGATGTGTCTCTGGTTACCCAGAGTGCCATAAGGTATTTGGGCGTCAGACTCGACTGTAGGCTTACTTACGGGGCCCCAATACGGCATGTGGCGACTAGGGCGGCGAAGATGACTGGCATGTTGAGCAGACTCATGGCGAGTGTCGGAGGACCGACACAGAGCAAGAGGAGGCTGATTATGGCGGTCACGAAGTCGATCTTGCTGCATGGGAGCGAGATTTGGGGAAATGTACTGGGTGAGAGAACCAAACGCAGGGTACTCGAGGCGGTACAGCGGACGGCGGCCCTTAGGGTTGCTTCGGCTTACCGCACGGTCTCGGGCGCTGCGGTCCTGGTGATATGTGGGGAAATACCCATAGACCTCTTGGCGCGCGAGCGGTGGGAGGCTTGGAACTCGAGGGGAGAGCCCTCTTGTTGGTGCTATTGGTCTGAGACCCCAAACTGTCCGGCGATGGCAGGACAGGTGGACCGCGGACACGATCGGCAGGTGGACGGCGAGGCTCATTCCCTGCGTGGAAGTGTGGATTCGGAGGAAATTTGGGGAAGTTAACTACTTCCTGACACAATTCCTCTTGGGCCACGGATACTTCCGAAAGTACCTGTACCGGATGGTCCCGACTGCATTTACTGTGGTATTGCGGATGATGATGCAGAACACACTTTCTTCGACTGCACCAGGTGGCATGCTGAGAGAGGTGCAATGGCGCAGCGGGTTGGCGGGTTCGCTCCTGCCACCGTGATAGGGAGGATGCTCGATTGTGAGGACAATTCGGACGCTGTGGCACAGTACGTGGGATGCGTTCTGCGGAGGAAGAAGAGGGCTGCATAGCGGGCCCCCGTCTGACGGGGACCAGGCGATACGGGCCGGGGCCATGGCGACGGCTGCGGACTTGGCGGACCCAGACGTGGGTGAGTGAGAGTGGTTCTGATTGGGACGTGGCTATGGGCCTTCCCGAAGTAATGCGGAAAGCGGTCCCGGGGAGGAATCTACCCAGAGGAGGAGGAGGGAATTTTTTAGTGGCAACACCACTCGACGCAGAAGACGACGGTCTCTGTAAGTGCGAAGGCATTTTCAACCCTACCTCACACGCCAAAAAAAAAAAAACATCTGTTTCACTTTTACTCAAAAAGTCTTAATGTACCACAGTCCTAGAATATTGTTATGGAATGTTTCACAAATTTAATTGTTTGCTCATTTAATTATTCTAATTAGATTAAATTAAAAAGAGAGTGCATAAGATTAATTTCTGAATAACTTGCATCTTCAAATAGAAATGATCAGACCAGCTGCCCCCTTGAACTAGTCCTTAATTTTTAACTCTGAACATTCTCTACATAAGTGAAACAACTCACTCCCTTTTCTTCTCTATCTTTCACATGCATGCACTCGCTAGTAATTTATTAATGTACTAGTATGTTCTGCTGCAAAACATGGCTGGCATTCACAGCAATAAAAATACACACACGTTCCCATGTTAATCCCCATTTTAGAGGAAATACTTAGTCTTGCCAGTAAAAAGATGTTGCAGTTGTAGAGTATTAAAACACAAAAGAAGAAAAAAGTAATCCCAGAAAAATATGAAGAATTTTTTTTTCCTTTTTTCCAGAATCAAAACAAAAACTATGGCACAAAAGTATGAATAATAGCAGAAAATGCAACTTGAAAAATTATAGAAAAATTCCGGAAATTACGTAAGCAACGCTGCAATGCTGTGTTAACTTTGTTTACAAACAAATGAACCTTAGAAATCTAAAAAAAAAAAAAAAATTTAAAATGATTTTTTGTGGAACGTCATGTTGTTGGAGATGATTATGACGATAAAGTTGGTTATGGAGTATGATGATATTGTAGTTTTTACTTCTACTATTGTTGGATGGCTGCAACACAAGCCATTTATTGTCGCAACGAAATTAAATAAACGAAGAATCCAAGCAAAACAAAAAAGAAACCATCTCATGACGCAAGACAATAGTGTGCATTTAAAACATACAAAATGTAATAACGAGCGCGTCAACAATAATAATAAAAAATAGCACAACTTAGCCAAATTAGTTTAATGCCAAAGTGATAAGAAAATTGTAATGGGGAAAAAAATAAGCATTTAGAAAATCATGTGAAAATATTTAGAAATGTAATTTATAAAATGTATTAAAACAAAAAATAAAATGAAAATTCAGTATTAAAATGTGAGGATTTAGGAGTCACTTTTTCAATGGAAGACAGATTCGCAGCACTTTTTAACTTCCCGTTATAGGAAGTTACTGGTTTTACCGCAACTATAGCGATGGCATCGTTGCACGTTCTTTCAAGATTGTCAAGGTGTTAGCCCTTTATTATTAGGGAAATGTCATCTGCAAAACCAATTATCTGCGTACCAGGTAGATCAAGCTTTAGTACCGCATCGTACGTGGCGTTCCGTGGGGTTGGGGACAGCAAATAACCATGAGGCACGCCTGCTCAGACCGCATATGATTTCGTGCCATCTTCCGTGTTGTACAAAAGTACTCTATCCTTAAAGTAGTCGGCAATGCAATTAAGTATTAGAGTACGTTTTTCCCATTGGGTGAAGCTAGCGTGGTGTACCAGTCATCCGAAGTAAGTGCGTTTTTGACAGCTAGTGTGATGATGACGCAATATTCCTTTGATGGCATCCTTCGCAATTGTCATGACTGCTTCTATGGCATCTACGGTTGAGCGTACTATTCGGAACCCAAATTGTTGAGGTCCTAGCGACGTCGCTGTTAAATGTCAAGTCAATCTTAGAGCTACTCCCGTTTCTTGAAAATGTATTCTCATGTCCGCAGTTCAGCAAAACAATCTCCAGTGGTCTGTTTGTAGGTATGTATATATGTGTGTGTTTATATATGTATGTAAACATCACAAACTAAAAAAAAAAATTCAATATCTAATCAATTCTTAACCTCAGGAAATGGCGTCAATTGCTGCCAATTTGATTAGTTTCGTTCCAGAGATATCCGTGTCGAAAAATATTCAAAAAGTCGCTTTTTTTAATAACTAGAAAATTCTTTGTTAAATCGGGTTTATATATTCGGCGATTTTTATAGACTTAAAAAATATAACCGATGATTCAAATTTGACAAAAATCTGTTGAATGGTTCAAAGGATATTGATGTGGAAAATTTTTTACTTTTATTTACTTTGTAATTTCTTGTCAAATCGGTTTTCGAAACACTTTAATTTTTCTGGACTTAAAAACCTTGTAAAATATGCTGTGAATGAGTTGAACTTAGCGGAGAGTTGGCCTGCAACGTTAACCGATTTCCATATTTTTTTCACTTTAATTCCATATTCTTTCCATTAATACGAATAACGGTTATTTTCACAATTTCTCATTAAAACTTACTTGGAAACTTACTTTGTCAGCTGTTTTTTAAACTAGGGAAACTTCAAAAAAGGTGAAAAATCGCGGATTTTCAAAAGTTTCACCAACAAAAAAAAAATATATAATTTTATTTTTAAATAACAAAAAACTTGCAGTCTTTTAAGTTTTTATACTTTAAGAAAAATAACAGAAGCAATTCATACGATGTTTTTAAAGCACAATTATTAATTAATTATATTTAGAGGAGTTTAGGAAGTTCTGTTTAACAGCATATTATTGTTTTTATCAAAATTAAATAATATATTTGAAGCTGTATTTTAATTAATTTCGGAGAACACCTATTCCGTGTTTCGGAAAGAAAAAAAGAAATTTGTGGAAATATTCTTTCAGAGTAGCAACTAGAAGCAAGAAATGCTGATAAAAAATTTTAATTACACCTTGAATATCTATATAGGAAAGGCAGTCTGTCACGTCTAAAATTATAACCGAACGAAATTTACTGTAAGCTGGTGTAATTTTAAAATTTGGAAACACAAAAAAGAAATCTTTCTGTGAAATTAGAGGCTCTATAAAAACCTTTTCAACATGTGTATAATTAATTATGTTTTTAGATGACCATTTTAACCGCTTCGCTCTGTTTTTGAATTTTCCAAGCTGCAAGAATTTGTTGCTGATGAAAATTACGGCTTCAGTGTTATTTCCACAGAAATATTGAGACTTTTTTCAAATTTTTTATCATTATAATATTTTTCGAAATAAATTACTAAATATTATATTTTAAACTCAGCTAAAATAACTTGTTTGCGACATTGTATGTGACATTGCTCCAATGTAAATGATGTAAATGAAATTTTTTTTTTTCAATTAATAGATACCCTTAATTAAATTAACATCTTTTTTCAATTAAAAGTTTAATCAATTCAATTAAATTTTTAATTTATTTTTGGGCTCAATATTTAAATAAATAATTAAATTTTTTGCTAATTGAATTCAAATTTTTTTTGAAAATTACTTGTATTAACAATAATAATTTAATTGGTAATATTAATTTGTTTACAGGTAAAAATCTAGTTAATTTTACAATTAATATTGCAAAATTTTTTTAAAATTTTTTTTTATATTTTCCTGTATTCTTATCGACACTTAAAATGCTAGATGGCATATTATTTGTTAATAAAAAGTTTAAGTGTCTTAGAAATATTAAGAAATAAACAGTGGAATTCATTTATATCTATTGCTCTACCCTCGTGTAAATGTGATGCATTAAAAACAAATGTCTAAGCGAAAACGAAACCAAATACAACTTCAACAAGCAGCAACTGAGGGATATGCAATAAGAAACAACAACAGAGACATAAAATTAGGGTGATATTTGGCAATAAATGCCAGACCACATCGTATACGATAACAACTATTACAACTATAGTACAATAAAAAAAAAAATATGTATATATATTAAAGACAATAGAAATGCTGAAGTTTGGTTGACAGAGATATATCTATATATATACAAGTATATATAAATATAAATAAAGGGATAGAGTGAGAGAGATAAAGGCAGGAAGTGATTTTGCTACCCAAGTCACGCAGCAGACGGGCAGACAGATAGACTAGCAGACAGACAGGAAGAAGAATGCTTCCAAAGTCGTTTAGTCAAATGGAGGCAAATAAAATATTCTAACTATACTTTGAACATGAAACAACAATAAAGTTAATAAACAAATATAAGAAGGCTGAGTAACTGCTTGCCAAAGTGTTGAAGCATCACATTAGGAGTAAGGAAATATATCAAATATATAAGATACCGAAAAAGTTATACTCCAGCACTTGCGTAATTTACGTATGTGTCCATTGACTAACTGATGTATCCATTCATTCATTTATTATTGATTATTGCTGCATTTTGTCGTGTTAAGTTCCGTTGTTTGGCTTGCATTTGAAATAGAAATAAACAAACAATCAGACAGACAAACCAATAATTGTATACAAACTAATGCTCATGTAATGTTAATTGCTAAAAGGCTAATGACACTTTAGCAACCAAACAATGTCAGTATTTTTGCCAATATTGTATGCAGCAGTTGTTAATGTAATTGTGGTTGAAATATCTAAGAAAGGAAATGACAATATATTTCGATTGGTGTTGGAGAGCAACTTCCTTCTAAAATTCATATACAATATCGCAGTTTGGTGTTGTGTACGATTGTTATTAAAATTAATAAAAGGTCCCAGTATGTAAATTGAGCTATTCACTAGACGTTAAAAAATACCTTAATATATTGGTAATTTATCATTGCTTATTATTTCAAATTAAATTTTAATGAAAAAAGTGAGCTCCGAATCAAATTAGTGGGTTGCCAAATTCTCACTCAATTGTTTTATCATTGTGACTTTGGGTGCACTTATGTAATTGTAGTTTTAAGAGATATTTGTAATTATTTTATATTCGACGTATTTCTGCTATTAAATTAGTAAATGGGCATTGAGAATTAAGGGTTATTTTATTTTTACAACGTTTTAAGTTGTGCGGGTTCCACAGAGACGCCATTGAAGACGTTAAATAAAAAAGGCGAGTTGGCATATTTCTAACAAGGTTATTTTTGCGACTTCAGAAAATTCCACAAGAAAAAGTTTAATGGGATCAAATCTCATGTTCTCCGTAGGCAGTTCATACCAGCTCAACGTGAGATGAACATCCGCTCGTTGTCTATGGTCGTTTACTTTCAGGTGTGAAGGTCCAAGTCACGATGCAAAATTCGGCATGTTGTGGTCTGCGAAAGGCCAAGTTCTTGTGAGCGACGCGAAATTGACTCCCTCGGATTCTCCATGGTGATTTGGCAAAACAGCCTGAATAAATCACAACTAATTTGACAGATTTTACTTCAACAAGATGGCCGTTATCAACTAACAAATTTTTTAAGTCCCTTTTAAAAAAAACCTTTGCAATAAAAATTAATTTGAACCAAAACCAGTCTCAAAAATATATTTCAGAATAACTTGATAACCCACTGCATATTGCAATATACAATTTTATAAATTCTTAATTTAAAAAAATATATTGATTAAATTTTTTTTATTGAATTTGAATATTATTATTCACTTCAATCAAAAATGCAAAAAATGTGAATGATAATTGTGTATCATTTTATACCACTCATACGGTCTGTGTTTCGATGCCTCACTGCATGGAAGTATTATCTATTGAAACACTACGAAAAAATGCTGAAATAAAATTCAAAAACTGCTTTCTTATCACTAAAGTTTGAACCTTTGGGAGAAAACGGGACATTTACGATATCATACCACAAGAAGCGCTTCTGTGTCATAATATGGTGTATTTTTGCTTTGTCATCAAACTATTTCCTGCGTTATATTTCGTCAGACTGTGAACTTCTTGAGTGTAAAAAAACCATTTCCGCTAATTTCATAAAATTCATAAGTTTAACTTTTATCCCTTTCCCTGTGTCTTCTGAACTTTATTCTAATCGAAATGGCATTGGAAATAGAAATAATCAAAGTAGTAAATTAGATTATCACTTCATTTTCTTTTACTTTAACTTGATTAAATTATGCTGAAGAAAACGAATATTGAAATCAGTTCCGTTTCTGCAAGAAGTTAGTATGACGGAAGTTTTGCTGGAGACGTGAAAACCTTTTTTCTCCAATTATTTCGTTCTCACCTGTACTAAAAACAGAGTTTAGAGCTTTTATGAATTTTTGGATTTATACTGAAACAGAAGGAACAAATCTTTGAGCGTTTGTTAATATAGTGTTATTGATTATATTAGTGTTTTTTTTTTTTTTTTATCTGAGACCAGCACTCAGGAGATGACTCTTACACATGCGGATCATGATATTGAAAACTTTACAACTATCTCTCTGGTGAACAAAAGACTATTTGATGTCTTGTTTATTGGCCAAAAAAAATTTTTTAAGTGTTGTACTCAACTGGTGTTAGAGCTTAATTGTTCTTTTTTCCTTTATTCTAAAAAGAGAAGTATTTTTACATATTGTTGTTATAAATTAACTGTGAACTTAAATACAACCAAATTCATTCATTCATTTATTTATAATAACGTCAATTATAAGAGCTTTCAATTTTAATTATTTTAATAACAGATGTTCGTATATTTAACGTAAATAATTCATATACGCATTTTTCTTTAAACCGATATTCAAAAACTAATGAAAAATCTTGGTAATATTTCATAATTTAATCCGAAATGTTGGCTGTTTCTTAACTTTTTTTTTTCAACATTATTTGCAATTAACTACATGCTATAAGGCTGATCAATCCGATTTTCCAATAGGCTATGGCTGTCGGTTTTAATTTCACCAATGCCGAAAATGTCATTGAAAAAAAACCGGCCAGTCGAAATTTTTCCGATTTTTTTATCGCAACCAAAAAAACTATTTTTTTTTATTATAAATTTTATGTTAAGCATGGATAAATATTGGTTTCTTTCTGTAATGAAATCCTGAAAATAAAAAATTTTAAAAAATTTTAAGTTAAACTTTGCGACATTTACAATATATATGGATGAATTTATATGGATGTAAAACATTCATATGTATAAACATTAACACATTATTATATCTGAAGTATAAAATGTTGTAATTTATTTTTAGTTTCATTATTAAAATATTTTTTGTATAATATAAGAATTGTTAAAAATTTTCTATAACAAAATTAACTAAAGACAGCGTAATAATTGCTTCAGCTGTAACCAATCCACAGGGACATCACAAGGCCCTACTTCATCGGTATTGTGTAGCACAGGCAAAGTAAAATAATTAATACAAATGGCTACTAAAACGAAGATTCAAATTTTAGTACGTATCCTTGACTGCTATAAAACACCTACTATCCCTTTCCTCTAGTTGCATTACAATGCATTGAATATGTACGGGTCATCTCCTGGTCGAACATAAAAAAGGTTTTTCCGCGATTTGCAAAACCATAATAGGTTTTTTTAAATATTCGAACAATTCGAAAATCAGTTTCTTAAAAATGTCGAATAACTATTCACCCTATTTGGTATACGTGTATTTTTATACTCGCCTCAAGATTCCTTTAATACTTTTTCTATATATCGTATATTATTTCGGTAGGTTCTTTATACCTGACGTTGATTTAATTCTCAAAATTATTTTCTCTAAAAAAAGAAAATTTTCATTCCAAATTTGAAAATAATCACGAGTTTAAAAATGTCTCACTCATGTTTTAAGGTACGACTATACGTTGTATGCATTGTGTTATCGTTTTCTTATACGGTGTTGTATTTTTGTTGTTCACAACTTTCATACAAAAGTGTGTTCTGATTATATGTTTTTGATCTATTGAGGCCAGTTCGGGATATGTTAATTTTTTTGATTAATTTTATAAAAATCTTTCAAGTATGTGATAACTAATATCAGAAATTGAATTCTTCTCAACGATAGACATATATTTAATTCATTTCAATTAAATTTTCAAACTATTTGTATCAAAATTGCTTACCATGAGAAACTTAAAAAGTAATTCGTATCAAATTAAAATTTACATGCCTGGTTTAATATCCTGAAATAAATTCAAATGAAGATTAAATATTTTCTTAATGAAAAAAAATATAAAAAAATTAGAATGTGGTAACATAACGATTTTACAAATTTGAGTATTCACAAGAACATAAAAATATATTATTCTAAACAATAAACCATACGACTGACTTTATGAATTGAGCAATTGTGTAATTCGAAAGAGCTGTGATCACTTTCATAAATAAATTGTATTCATTGTGATTATTTCATTAGATTTGTATTTCTATTGCCATGTAAATGCCTTAAATAGAAACGGCCTTTAGAAAGTAAAACACTTTAAGGTTTAACCTAATATTTTCCTACAGATATTTTACTTTTCCCAGTAATATTCTTAGCTTCGGGACCGGAGATGGAATTGAATTTTAAAATGTTGCTAATTATTACAAGTTGTTAAGTGCTTTGAGCTTAAGCAGATTAAACATCAGATTAATCTTTTGCTAAAAAAACAAACAAAACTTGGTGAATTATTTCTTATTTATAAAAAAGGTAATCTTATTCATACAGTGAACTCGAGATAATGTGAATTCATTGCAGCAACCAGTATCGGCAGGTACTTAGTGAATATAGTTAATATTTTTGATATCTTTTAAAGAAGATTAAAGATTAAATTCTAAGAAATCTATTTTATGCAACTATGTATCAAAGAATTTTTTATTGGAGATACGGCGGAACGTGATTTACCAAGAACTATTGAAAACGAAAAATCGGAAATATTTTAGATAATGCTGTTCTATAGCAAGTCGTGGATGCCTGTAAAACGTTTCATATATTTTCCAAAATTTTTCATTATTATATTACGACTGTAATATAGTGTAGTCGATAAGCCAAAGAGGAACGGAAAAGCTACATTGATTAAACTTTTAAATTCAACTGTTAGGTGCGGAAAAACTTTCAGCATATTAAGAAAAATATAAAATTGTATATATACATCCATATATAAGTATTCTTTTAATGTTTGATTAATAATATAATTATACAAGATATAAAATTATTCAATTTCTGCTAAAATTCCAAAAAGTATGCAACGGTTTCTGTATTTCTCTTAATGTTCGTCTGGTTATTTAGTGTGTTTTTCATTATCACTCATACGCACTGGACTCCAAAAGAACACTTTGAACATCTCAAAGAGAATGCCGTACTGTCGAATTCGCGAATTCGTGAAAATTACAGTAACTTTGTTCCGCTTGTGCGAGATTTTCAATAAAAGAAGTTCGTATAAGTGATAATCGTTTCGGTTAACGAAACTTCTATAAAAGTTAACTCTCAAAAGCAACGAATGGTGGGAACGGTTTTAATGCTCATTCAATAAATTTCTGTAGAAGTGTAACCTAAGATTTTTAGTGTTTCACTGTAAAACATGTTAAGTAAAATTATAATAATTGTGAATTTTCTTAATGTAATTTTTTACAAAAACATAATAAGCACTTCATAAATTACAAAGGTGACAAAATTCTTTTGTTTCTGTATAATTCCAAGCCAAATGAATCATGAATTTTCTTATCTGTTTCAGATTTTACTAAAATTATGTTTTTCCAGCTAAGAAAAAAAAAATATTTTGAAGCCCAATAATGTTAAAAGTTGTTAAATGATACTATACTGTTTATTTTATAAAAATCTCATATTCCCTCTAATTTTTTTCGCTCTTTATCTTTATTTTTCAACTCCGTAGCTACAACATAACCGAAGATATTGCATTCATAAGATGCAAAAGTATAATGACTGTGTCCCCTGTGATTTCAAAAGTCTTTATTTGTTGGTTTCTTAGAGAGAATACAAATTTTATTCAAATCGGAGGCATACTAGCAAATACATGATAGATTTGGTAAAATTACCCATATTTGAAAATATTAGCCAATTTAAATTTTTTCTTTTGGTACGAAAAACACCTCAATTATTTTTTTCTAAAATGTCTTCGTAATTTATTATTTATTAATATTTGAAATAACAAACTACAAAAATTACGGAAAAGTGATCGCTAATTATTATTATTTATTAATCTATCATCAACACAAGTAAAAAATTTATTCAAATATAAAGGGTGTCTGGTAGCAGATTTATATTTTCAAACTTAAATAAATAACGTAATTATTGACACAAAGTTTTATTAAGAGCATTGAACGATAGAATGGAAATGTGGATTTTATTTTTTAAAGAGATCCTTTGTTAAAATTTCATAAATAATCGCTCTTGGAAGTTTTAATGAGGCTGCTCTTTTCCATATTGAAAGTCAGAAATTTCACGTAAAGTGCTTTCACCAGTTCAAAGTTTTCGGGAGTCCTTGATGATCGACTGGGCCATGGCCGTGGGGCATTCATAGCGGAAGCAGTTGCGCAGAATCTCTGAACCCACGAGCGAATTAAATTTACACTCGGTCCATCACTTTTTCGCCGAATGCCGAACTTTGAACAATATTGTCGATGAACAATTACGTAAGAATCATTACTCTTAAAAAAATGTCTCCACACGAACGCGCGCTCCTCACTCGAACACTGCGACATCGTGGCTGACAAATCCGCACTATCGATAATTCCAACGGCGCCGACCTCCCTCCGCACCACTTATTACTTATTGAAATACTCGTATTTAAAAATAAAAATTTTGCTACCAGACACCCTGTATATCGTTTACAAACTTAGTGTACAACAAATTTCAATGAATATTTCAGAAATGGTACGAATGGTTTTAGTTTTTGCTTATGGCATCAGGTTATTTTCTTCATGATGAATGAAAAAATTAATAATTAAATATTTTTGTAGTATAAAGATTTGCAAAATCGTTAAAACTACTAAACGTTGAGGGAAAAATTGTGCGCCCTAAGTTTCGTAGGCAAATATACAAAGTTGAAAAATTAAGACAAACTTTTATGAGTTGCCGCCAAATTACCGATACTTTTCTATTTGTATCATATTAATTAGAGCATTTTGAAGCAAAATATAGTTAAGCGAATTTCATTTTAAGCGAATAAAATTGTTTTAAAATTGTTTCAAACTAATAAATAAGAATAGTTCGTTTTAACATAGCGTGCGCTTATCCGAATTCTGACTGTAGAGCAATTGTTATATCATTTAAAGGCAATATGAAACAAAAAAATTTTTAAATGTTTTTACAGTAAACATTCACTACACGGTGTTCATATTATTGCTGATGTACTGTGTATATAAATACATAGAGGCGGGATTATGTTTTATATTCCGATGATATTTGTCATTGTCATTCTTTTTGTTTTTATATGCCATTCTCGTTACTGCTTTGCTTTGCTGTTATTATTTTGCTGTTGTTTTTGTTGTTGTTGCTGCTGTTGTCATTTCCGTTTTCCGGCTTTATGTGGTTTTATTTCCTTTTTTGGATACCATGAAATATGAGCCTAATTAGTTTGTTATCTCTTTGGTTCTAAATATTTTATGTGTGTCTATGTTCTCTGTGTTTGCATTTGCACGGCTTGCCTTCATGGACATTCCTTTTTCTCCAACGAAAAACTAAGCAGTGTAAGGCAACAGACATTTGCCACGTAGTTGGGATAATCGTTATAGACGGAAGTTTGTTTAGTAGCTATTTGTTGTTGTTATCCTTAATGGTCACCTAGTTGTGTTGGAGTAACAAGATGCTTGCACATGCTTATACTCGTAAAAGTGTGGATAGTAATGGTTAGATTTTCTTTAATTTGGTTTGTGCTTTAGAATAAATTAAATTTGTGCTTGAAAACCTAATGACTTCTCGATTACAATAATTGAAGGTAATTTTTAATTTATATAACCCCATGGAAGGTTCTTCTTATGTTTACACATCATACATATGCAGTTGCAAAGTAGAAAATTATCAAATATATTTGGCACTTGGTGGCAATTAAATCTAAACTAATTTTCATTTTAATGTTGTTGAACCATTTTGTTGTGTAGTTTTCTTTATTTTATTCCTCTTTATTTTTTTAGTTTAAAAAATCGTTTTTTCCCATTTTACGATAAAGAAGACAGGGTAGTAAATTGGTATTAAACCATAACATTGACGTGTTTTCTTGTAAGCTTAAGGTTACAAAGCTCGAGCAAATTGGAAATGATTCGAAACAGACATTTAACATAAATGTTTGATATTATAATTCGAATAATAAAAAATATAATTGGAATTTCCTGTATCTACTCATAGTGTTTAATAATAATGCAACATTAGTATTTTCATTGCTTTGAAAAATATTACAAATCATTTTGGATGTACATATTTAAAATGTTTAAAAATAATTTTCCAATTGAGAGAAAATATTTTTTTTGTTCTTTGCTTTACGCTGCTTATTGTTTACAAAATGCAGAAAAATTAAGTTGGTAACATTGAAATGTATTTTCGGTAGATATCTACGTAACTAACATTGCCAATAACTTTTCAAAATATTGTCAGCTGATGCATAGCGTGACGATACGTATTTGACACTTCTACGATAAATCAATATAAATTGTTACTGCGGTCAAACGCTGCCAAATTATAAAATATTCTGCTAACATCGATCAGTTACATTTTATAAAAAATATAGAATTAATAATAATAAAGGTTAGTTTTGCTTTGAAAGTGACTAATTCGGTTGTGTTGCCTGAGCGGCATCGATCATCGTCCCGCATAAACGGACCTATAACCCTCAAACCGTATCCCGATACCTTAACAAGGTCCTATAGAAATGAGTAGTTCATGGCAGACATACGCTTGACGGTCAGAACTGGACAGCGGCAGAGCAAAGTGCTCAACTGCTTCCTCCTGATCTTCCCGAAATAATAATAAAAATGATAATAGAAATTTACAATGTGTGTATTTAATTTATCGGAGGGATAGCAAACATATCGTCACAGAAAATGCAAGAAGCCTTATCCAACACTCAAAGCTGACTTATTAGTTCTTGTCTGCTAAATCCAAATAAGTCAACTCGTAAAATTTAAATTTTTTCACTTGTATTACAAAATTTTGTGTTAATTGTCAATATATTTTTTATTTACACAGGAGTTTTTCTTGTTTTTCCTTTAAAATTTTTTAAAAATGTTAAAACTTCATTTTAACGTTAAGACCACCACCAGCTGATTTTACGTTCTCTATATAAGTATAATTAAATCAGGTTTTAAAGCACAGTTTATGTAATAAATTATCACCTTCCACAACTCGATGAAAGCATTTTCAATATGCTCTACCCAATAGCTTCTGTTTCTTTTGCTATTTTTTATTTGTTGTTGCTGCTGCGGCCATTGTTTTAAATTATTGTAGTGAATTTATTTACCACATTTTCCTTTTTTTCTTTTTATATCATTGACCCCCATTTAAATTTCCAGCAGTTTTAAATTTAAATTTTAAACTTAGTAGCACAGCCTTAAGTGCATGAAAATCAGTTTAACCTAAAACTATCTTTTGCGTTAAAACCAGACAGTATGAAAATACCATTTGATAGGCCTACTTGCATTTTCTGTGACGATATATAGATATAGAATACCAAAACTTAATATATTTTCTTTTGTTAATGTAAATTTATTACCAAATTTTTATTTTTTATTATTTTTGATTGAAAAGTAAATGATTAGATTTTCCTAATTTTCAATTTAGAAGGTCGCATTAAAATCCTATGTCTTATGTAATCGTCTAATTATACAGTATTGTATTTTTTTGTTGGTAATATTCATACAAAAGTGTATTCTAAATATGCGATTGAATTTTCTAATGTTGCTCAAATAGTTGTATTTTAGCCAGATCTGGAAAAATTTAATTTTTTACATTAATTTTAATAAGAAACTAAATTCGGCTTATCATTAAGATATATTTAAATTATTTTAATTTAATTTTCAAAAGATTTAAACAAAATTGCCTATCGTGAAAAACTTATTAATTATTTCGCATCAAATCAAATATACGATAAAATAACGATACTATAAATTTGTATCGTTTGTGAACACCAATCAAATATCGTATTTCCTCAAACGGTAAAACTTATGACTGAGAATTGAGAAATTGTTATTTTATTCTCGAAGACCATTATCACACGAACAGAAATATTCGTGGTTGGCTCTCTCATTCGTGTTTTGTATCGCAACCATGATTGAAACTATTTGTTTCGCCATACAAAATTTTGAGAGCAAACCATGTTCGTTCATTCTGAACCAAGTAAGACCCACGTACAAATTACTATCATCTCTAATTTTGATAGTAAATTATATCTAGTTTATCTGAACTAACTGAAAAAAAAACAAAATAATAACAAAAACTAACAAAATAAATAATATACATACTCATATGTATAAAAAATAAAAGAAAAAAAATAGAAATTGAGAAAAGGAAGAGCCAAACTGTACCAAGAACAGTCATGTGATCACCATAATTGCGAATCATCATAAGAGAGCAAACCAAGTAGTTCATATTGTTGTGAGAAAATACTCGTAGTATATCTGCCGTTTTTCGTTTTTATAAGAGATCGACCCTCGCAATGGATTACCTTTCAATGTAGTAAAAAATTTATTATTTAAATTATTACATAATGTTATGCTTAATAACCAATAAAATAACAACGCTGGTAATAATAAATTTTTACCACCTTCATTTCCCTTACTTTTGCAACATCCTGGTTCTAAAATTGCATATGCTCACACAAATATAGTTCCACACATACAACTGTACATGCAAGCACTACTATAAGCACTGCATAAGCTATTGTGGTAATAGGAAGTGGTTACTATGCGGTCTATTAATTGCTCTTATAGTGCCAAATATGCAAACACAAATGCTAACATTTTCCTACATAAATTAAATTTTATGGACTAAAAAAAAAATATATGACCGAAAACGCTCAACAACAATTTGAGAACAATATTGTTAAAACATCGATATCGATATGCAAAAGATATTGAAAATCAAGGGAGAGCTTTAAGTGTATTTGTAGTCTCAATGACTAGAAGGCTGCTGCTTGCAGAAGTGGGACCAACAGGAATGCAGTTAGAAGACAAGATACACAATATAACTTTAACATATGCTATGCAGCTAAAACTTCTGAACTTTATTCTATTGTACCTTTTTGCTTTAAAAAGAAATAAAATTTTTATTTTTTGGCAATGAGATTATGGTTGAATGAACTTTTGATTTTGATGCAAAAACGTAAAAGAAAACAAATTACATAAAGGGCAGCAGAGATGAAATCTATAGAGACAAACTATTAATTTTATTATAATGTTTAAATAGTCGGAGAGCATAAAAAAAAAATTTAATTAAATGGCAATGTTTCTGCGTGTCAGTGGTACGAAATGAATTCGCCTAATGAAATTGGAAATCTTTATCGGTCTTAAAAATAAAGAAAGCGTAAAGAAAAAAAATAAAAGTAGTCTTTAAACAACAGCACTAATAATAATTAATTGTCTTTAGACGATTTACTGTATAATTCATATCAAAAATAAAGGGTGGTTAAATTTCAAGGGCCGATGTTGATTTTGAATAAAACACAAACTATTTAGGAAATTATTGTAATTTTATTTTATTATGATATATTGGTATTACTCAATTATGTGTGGAACAAAATATCGGCCAAATGGGCGCCGCGACCACGGCAACAGTGGATGATCAATTTTCGAAGAAAATCATCTTCAGTGATGAGGCACATTTTCACCTCAGTGGATTCGTCAATAAACAGAATTGCCGCATTTGGGCGAATGGGAATCCAAGAGTGATTGTCGAAAAACCAATGCACCCACAAAGAGTGACTGTTTGGTGCGGTTTATGGGCTGGCGGCATCATCGGGCCGTATTTTTTCCAAAATGAGGCCGGTCAGGCAGTTACTGTGAATGGTGTTCGCTATCGTGAGATGATAACGAACTTTTTATGGCCCGAATTGGAAGATATGGATGTGGACGATATGTGGTTTCAGCAGGACAGTGCCACTTGCCACACAGCTAACGAAACAATGGCTCTTTTGCGCAACAAATTCAATGGCCGTGTTATCTCACGTAATGGCGATGTCAATTGGCCGCCAAGATCATGTGATTTGACACCGTTGGACTTTTTTCTTTGGGGTTATTGGAAAGAAAAGGTGTACGTCGATAAGCCAGCAACAATTCAAGAGCTAAAGGATGAGATAATTCGGCACATTAACGGCATAGAACCTCCATTATGCCTCAGGGTCATCGAAAATTTAGACCATCGGATGGAGGTGTGCCGCCGTGGTCGCGGCGCCCATTTGGCCGATATTTTGTTCCATACATAATTGAGTAATACCAATATATCATAATAAAATAAAATTACAATAATTTCGTAAATAGTTTGTGTTTTATTCAAAATCAACATCGGCCCTTGAAATTTAACCACCCTTTATTTATTTGCAGTTTTAAGCAGAAAATAATTGTTTGGCAATTTGTGGTCGAAAATGAGTTTATCCGATATCAAAATAGTTCGAAAATTCTATAGTAAACTGAATTTTGTTTTCTTGGACCGACAGTCGGGAGATGACCCCTACCTATACACACAATGCTTTGCGCTGAAGTTAAGGAAATAAGGTTTTCAGAAAAGAGATACTGTTGTATTCTTATAATTTTTTTTGGATTTGTAAAAGGTATATTGATTGAATTTTGTATAGAAATCTGTCTATTAAACATTTTAGAAATAAAAAAAAAATTATGAATGCGGCAGATTATTTTTCATATAGTTTATTATTCGGATTGGGCATTGCAATCCAGCTCACAAAAACACATTGAACTTTATAAAAAAGTGCAGATTGGCACTTTTAATGCAATACCACCTGTCGTAGTCTTATCTTTGAAAAAATATGTAGTCTATGTGTCCATCTAGACGCAGACCTATCTATCAGACTTTTTTTTATCCAAAAATATGTTTTTTTTACAGTAAACTAACAAAAATGCATCAAATGAACTGAAAACTATAGAACAATAAAAAATAAGAAATAAAATAAATAGAATAAATAAAAAAATAGTACATTTTTATGATTTTGCGCTATGAACAACTGAAAATGGTAATTTATCAATATTTTCACGAAAAATTTGCACTTTCACAAGGCCAAAACTGCCTGAAGGAGCGTTCCAATGCTTTTGCGATGTACTAGAGAGTTCTTAACTATTGTGTTGGCTACAATTTTTGTCTTAGTATTGGATCGAAAATCTCAATGGTTTGTCTGTTATAGGCCAAAATATCCAAAAAAACGTGACAAAAGTCTGATCAAGTGGGGAAGCTCAATTTTCACCGTATCAATTTCAATTTTCACAATCCCAAGAATCAGAAACGCAAAGCGCCCATTAAGATTTTCAAATCGCCCCACCCTAATATATATATATATATATACATATTTTGAAATCAATACAGCCTATATTTTAAGTTGGACAAAGTTACATATGTGTGCTAAATTAAGGAAATGCGATAATTATTAATTGCCATGTTAGGAGCTATGTATTTCTGCAGTCGCTCCTATCGTATACTTACAGAATTAGACATAATTGGCAGGAAACTCCTACAAATAAAACAAGTAAGAGTGCCGAATCTTAGATACCCTTCCCTGGCTCCCTTTATTTCTGATATTCGCCTGAATTGCCGGATAGTCGTTTAGTACTGCCGAATTTTCACTTAATTGTTGGGTCTGGTCCTTTGGACCAAAAAACTTTCCAATCAATATATAACTTGAAACAGCCAAGTCATCATGCAAACCAAATTTCACCGTAAAGCTACCAAAAACGAATATTGTGATGCATTTGTGGCTTGCGCCATTTTTGCGTGATCAGATCTTTCAAACAGAGGCTTACACTTATATGATTATAGACCCACATACATACATATAGAGTATATTTTTAATGCATATGTACATAAATATTAAAATTTCAATATGTTGAATTAGAGGAATACACTTATTTTCAAAACTATTTTTTTCTTCCGGCCATATGCTTGTTCTTATTTTTAATTTCTGTATATTTCTATTGAATATATTTTTACAATATATTGGAAACTAAATCACATTGGACGAATGATCCCAATTTTTTACAAGAATTTTTATGCACCAAACAAGCGATTTTCATTTCAAATGGAAATACGAAGCAACGAAAAAAAATTCATTTTCTGCACACATCCTTCCTTACGTTTAATTATATCAGGGCACAACTGTTGTTCCTTTAGATGAGCTATAAATGGTTCTTTTGTAAATTAAAAAAAAATTTTTGACTTTTTTCCAATTAATGTGTAGCAAAATTATTAATTTCTAACAGGTGGCCCAAATAAGCCCAGCTGATGTGAAACACAAATAACTTTTTTATTTTTTAACATAATTTATTTTTTCTTTTTGCAGATTATAACTGAACTCTTGGAAATTTAAAATGAATAGGTACAGTCCACAACAACGCATTAAAATGATCGATTTTTATTATTCTTCACAACGATCAATTGTTCTGACGCAGCGAAATTATCTTTTGATGACGGATGAAGCGCATTTCCATTTAGTGGTTATGTGAATAAACAAAACTGTAGGTTGTGGCGCTCCGAAAATCCAAGGGCAATACATCAGCATCAGTCACACCCAATCAGATGTACTGTTTGATGCGGTGTTATGGCCTTAAAAATCATCGGCCCGTATTTCTTTGAGAATGAGGATGAAACGCCAGAAACGGTCTCCGGAGCTTCTTACAGAACAATGATCGACAACTTTTTGCGGCCAATGGTGGAGCAACTTTCTAATTTGTGGTTTCAACAAGATGGAGCCAATGCGCATACTGCTAGGACATGCTGCCTGAAATTTTTGGTGAAGGCATAATTTCAAGAAATTCAGATTTCCCTTGGCCTCCTCGTTCACCAGATTTAACTGCGCCCAATTTTTTTTGTGGGGATATTTAAAAGACAAAGTGTATGTTAACAAACCACAGACACTTGGACAGCTCAAGCAGAATATTCGAGACGAAATACGGCGCCTGCAACCAGAAACATTACGCCGTGTAATGGAAAATGCGCTAAAAAGAGCCAATGCCTGTATCGAGCAAAATGGTGGTCATTTGTCTGATGTCATATTTCACACATAGTCACGTTAAATTTCCATAAAATGTATTTAAATATAAAAATAAATCATTTAAAAAAAACCGTTATTCCAAGAGTTACAAGAGTTACACGTGTTTAACATCACTATGTCTCATATGGGCCACCCTGTATAACCATTAAAAAAAGAAACGCAAGTTCTGTGGGACAGCTATGATTCGAACTCATTCAAACAAATTTTCTTTTCGATACAATGCTCTTTGCTACCTCATCCATCGACCGAAAGAAATTTGTCGCCATTAATCCGAACAAAAGACTAAGGAACTTTCTCAGTAGTCCATATGTATACATGTATGTACACAAAATAGTAAAACAACAAAGTTATGAACATAAAGCCATATGCTCCGTATAGGAGGGAGCGACACATATATATGTTTATTGATAAGAATGTAAATCAGGGACCGAAAAACACCGCACATGTGGGAATGCTATCGCACTAATAAAGAGAGCATGCGGCCATAATTTTAATTTTTTTTTAATAAAAACTTTAGTGTTGGGTGATTATTGAAGCATGTGGGTTGTGTATTCGCATGTTACTTGAAAACCAAGGCTGCCACTTTATTTTTATTTATAGATATGGGCAGATTGTATAGTAGTTTTTTACTAGACTCTGCAATGTTGAATGAATATGAAAATGATTTTTTGTTTGCCGAAAATTACTTTGGTAAATCTGAAAGCTTAGTATGCCAACGCACGGAACAAATTAGTGCATTCATTTATTCTAATATTAAAACTAGAATAATAAACTGTAAATATTTTTCTTCAGCGTTTTTTTTAAATGGAAATAAGAAGGCAACACTTAAAAAATGTAAATATTATACACTTAGTAGCAAAACTCTACATACGATTTAATTTCTTCAATAAATTTTAATTTTTCAGAGAAATACAAAAAAGTTGTTAAACTTTTTTATTTCATAGGATTAACGATCTTTACAGAAAATAAAAATAAAAATTCACGCTGTTTAATATTATAGAATGAAAAAAATAATAAATTTTATAAAAGCAAAAGTCTACATATGATACATTATAAAAACTTTGGGGTGACTTAGAAAATATTCAATGGATTGTATGGTCTTTTTGCATCTTAAACTTCTTTAAGCCTTTTAGGCATCGAACAAAAAGATTTTTTGTTTTATTTCGGGGAAATATTTCCCTTTCGTCTCTTAAACTCATTTTCAAGTGAGAAGTGGAAGAAGTTCTTCTATATCTAAGTTTCTGTTTTAAATAAATTAATAAATGTGCCCTGTTAAATACTTACAAGTAAGAATTTTCAAAAATTTTACCTCACATATAAAATAACGATCAGATTAAATGCAATTTCGAAATCATATGTAGAGTTTTGTGACTAAGTGTATATTGTATTTCTTTTTTTCTGGCTTTGCTGATTTGGCTTTGATAGATTTATATTAATTAATGAAAAATAAATTTAGTGTCATACGGGCTTTAATAACAATTATTATTTATACGAGTATATATCAGAAGTGGGAATTTTTTGGGTATTTTTATAACTTTTTTTTACATACTGGCAGCATTACTGAAATGAGGGAAAAATAATCACGCTCAAAGACATACAACAAAAACAAGCATTAAATGCGAATGCTTGAGCCAGAAGCCACACCACATTTTTTTGCTTATTAACGGCGCAAAATGAAAGAGCGGTAAACATCAGTGTAGAAAATAATATTTCTTTTTATGAAACTGCCATAACAAGCATAAATGTAGAACTTGATTTTTCGTTGATAAAATTTTTAATTCAAATTTGCAAACATTGGCAATGTTTACACTGAATGCTATTTCTTTTATTATTATTATATAAATTTTATTATAAATTATGTAAAATCGGAAAATTTTTAATACATTATGAGCTTAAAATTTTGAAAAAATCAAAGTCACACTTCGAAAATTTTTACTATTTTGCAAAATAAACAAATTCCCAGTTCAGTGTGAACTTCATTATTATAAATTTTTTTAAAACCAAAAAAAAACATATGTTGTGATTTAATTTTAATGAAAACCTGTCGATTTCTTTACCCGTCACTGTAAAATTATTTCATTTATTGCGTCTCAAAATATTTTTCAGCATTTCAGTAGTAAGCATGTAGTATTCGCTTTAAAATGATACATTTTGTTTTTTTTTAATAACCCAAAAAAAAATCTGGGTTTGAAAGCAGTGTTGCCGGGAAATAATGATGAGATAAATTGATATCAAATTAGAATTATTTTTTACAATTTACGAAAGGCAATGTTAAATCTAGTAGTGATTATGGTAAAATGGGAACAATGTTGAATGTGAGTTTTTATTAGTGAAATGCAAAAGGGCAAATCTTTAAATTTTATACCTTTACAGGAGAGAGACGAAATTAATAATGTGATTATTTATAAACATGATTTTTTCACAATAAGAATTTTTCTTATTCTTCAGACAGATTTGCTTTATTTAGTAAAAATAAACTATTTGTGGAATCTTCTACATATTTCCATAAAATATAAGTAATATTTGAGTACTTCATTTAAATGTATCAAATACTTACAGCACAAAATGGTGTAAGCCTCTGTTTGAAAGATCCGATTACGCAAGAATAGTGTAAGCCACAAACACATCATAACATTCTTTTTTGGTAGCTGTCCAGCAAAGAAGACACTATTATTGTTCAAAAAACGTACGGCGTAAGTAACTTTTTTTCGTCGTACAAATTTGAGACGCTTATTTGTTTCTGGTTAAAATTATGCAAAAACGCATTTTCGATTTTATTTGGGGCTTTCATCTTTAATGCAACAAATTCTTACTGCCGAATTCATTAAAATTTATTTATATTTTAATTCATTTCATTCATTAAAGGATTAATAAATTAATTTCCATGAAAAATCAGTTATTATACATTTTTTACATCAAAAAAAAAAGTTTACGAATTTAAATTGAATAATAATTCATACGCCGCAGCAGACAATTCAGTAATTTGAAAGTTTGGCATATTTAGGTTGCTCAGTTGGCGTATTTTAGTTTTAAATAGTTAGCATCTCTGATAGCACGTACATATTTATTTGAACATATTTTTAAAATAAAAACTCACATTCAAAGCCATTGACTCGCATACATAATCCGTCATTATAGTCATTTCAGCATTTTCACTGTTAGATTTCATATTTCCTTTCGTTAAGCCGATGCTACACGCATTAATATCCGCGGCAATATTTGTATTAGTGTGCGTTAGTGTCCAAAAAACAGTCACAGATAGACGTAAGAAGTAAGAAAACATTCTACCTTCTTCGAAATTTTGTAAAATGATTTTTAACTGAAATTGTAAAAAAAATTTATTTGTTATAAATTTTTTAGGTGTAGCGAAGAACAATTAAGTCTTTCCTACTACGTATTTTAATAATCAATTCAATTAAACTTGTCCCAGTTTTTTGTTTTTTCTTTAAATGTAGAATTTTAAATATATGTATATATAAATAAAAATCGGATAATCATCTATATGTCGACTCTATCTCAACATTATTTCGTGCCAACACTGTTCATCAAAATAAGTTTTTTTTTTTGCATATAGAAATGCTCAAGAAGCAATGCTACTCTTTCGCATGAATGTATTATTTATAAAAACAGCAAACAAATGAGGAGGTTTGGCTTCTAAGAAATTGTTAATAAAAACTGGCACCATGCTTTATGTGTTTTTTAGTTTTTTTTGTATATTTTGAACATATCTGGAGCTGAGTCCAAATGGTATTTCAAGTAAGTAGTTCACCTAGTTACATACGCGAACTAAATTTCTTCAAAATCGTTCCAGCCGTTTCGAAGAAATGGACGTTTTTGTACTAAAATTTCAAGTAAAAAAAACGACGTGGTCGTGGTTCTTCGGCAGTATCTCGGAAACTATTCAACCGATTTGCCTGACTTTAAATATTCAGATACTCAGGTCTACGACTGACCGATTGACACCAAGACGTGATTATGTGATGATTAATTTGGCCACAAACGGCATTTCAACGGACACACATATAGACGGACATGGCTCTAAAAACTTCTATATTCATAACTTTCTCAAAATATAAAATTATTTTCAAACTTAAATAAAAAATCGCTCTTGGAAGTCCCAGTGAGGCTGCTTTTTTCCGGATCGATAGGGCCCTGGCCGTGGGCATTCTTAGCCGAAGCAGTTGCGCGGAATCTCTTCACCCTCGAACGAATTAAAGTTACACTCGGTCCATCACATTAATCTTAAAAAATGTCTCCGCGTTGCTCACTCGATGCTGCGACATCGTGACTGACAAATCCGCTAATTGATAATTCCAACGGCGCCACCCTCCCTCCGCACCGTAATAATAAACGGTGCGGATATAATATATGTAATACATATATTTCTACATTTTACTTCTGTACTTTAATATTGGGTTATTTTTACTTAAAATTATGTATTAATTTGCGAAACAATGAAAGACAAAATTTTATTACTCTTCGCGGCACCGAAGTTTCAAAAATTTATATTTAGCTCTTTCCAATTATTTACCGATTATACCTGAAATGTCTCCCATGTGCATATTATGCATATTATACAACACAATTAGATATTGATATTATTACTATTGTTACCAGTGTTGCCAGGAGCTGGAGAAATAATTGCTAAATCAGCTATAAAAACAACGCCAGAAAAAGCTAAATCACCCAAAAAAAAGCTAAAACAAGTCTAACAATATCTTATTAATAATTCAACGTTTTATTTACTAATCAAAACAGTACTGAATCATAAATATAATATAAATATTTACATTTGGGCATGATACAATAATTATTGCAGCATTGTTTAAATTATTTAATTAAATTTAATTATTAAATTAATTAAAATACACATTTGTACGTGAGTCGGTGAATTTGTTCGGGACCATAAAACTTGCTAAAAAGTATAGGAGAAATGTAATCTGAGAAGAATTCTAAGAAAATTTCGCGAAGGAACGACGGTTCTATTCAAAATCCGTTTTGCATTTTCATCAACATACATATTAATGTATACTCAATTCACATTTAAGTAAAATAATTCTTATATCTAAAGATATTAAATGTCTTAAAATAGTTGCTTTATTTAACAAAAACAAAACATAAACATAATTTTTACATAAAATAAGCAAAATTCTTATTAATACAGATATCATATGTTTTTATATTTTTGTTCTATATTTTTATTTACAGAAGTATATAACTGCTGCAATTTTGTCCTATTCGACCCTATATCTTAAAAGATAATTTATTTAAAAAATGCTTGTTAATAATTTTTAGTATTTTCACTATTGTTTATATGTTTTTACAATGGTACCCTAATAAAACGAGTTATTTTTTTTCTAAATATATGAATGTCGAATGCCTATCGGGTATTTAATGTGCAATAATACTATACGATATAATAATAATTCTAGCATCCAGTAGCACAACAGCTGTGTCATAATAGCTACACATTTATCGCATTTATTCCCTTTAAGAAGAAAAGACCAAGTGTTTCAAAATCATCACTTTCGTCGACTGATTTGGGGATATTTTGGTGACATTGTCAGTACAGCTTTACTATTATCATTTTCTGCAGGGGTGCTGCAATATCGCAGAACAAACAAAAAATATGACTGACTTCAGTTTCACTGTACAGCTACTGTTCTGTTGGCAGCACAATAAAACTTTTTCAGTTCACATATTACAAATCATATTATATATATTATTTATATTTACATTTTACAACAGAGGGACATATAATATTTAATCACCAATTTGCTTAATTTTCTTATTGCTGAAAGATCGTTTCAATTGTCTCCGTTTGAAACTTAACTTCAACTAACAAAATATTTCTAAAATTAAATTTTTTTGATTTATTATATTCTAAAGAATTAGTGTCGATTGGAAGGAGTACAGATGTTTCTACTGGGATCGGTTGATTTCTGGTATGGGTGCTTCGCCCGCTGAAACCCGATTCATTATCGGCACTCTTAGTTTTCTTCTGCACCATCACGTTGTTTAAAATCTGGATCCTGCGACGGACATTCGAAATGGACGCAGTGAAAGTGTCCATTAGCTGTATTACGCGTACCAACAATGCGTATAAACAACACTGGTAATGGAATGAAAGCAACGTTTTGCCAAGATCTGACTCTTTCATTCCGCTTGTCAACTACCATAACCCAATCTTTTTTATTAACTGACGTTTCAATATAGAAACTGTAATGACGATCATCTAAATCCCACAACAATAAACGCATTGACCCAATTATGTACGGTTGTGCTTTAAAGAAATGATAAAGTTCTTAATTTGGAATATCATAGAAAGTGGTTTACTTACCTAAACGTAATACAATTGCACCACTATCCAATTCATGGAAAGTATAATCCAAATGCCTATCATAATCAATATAGTTGCCATTTATTAAAGCATTACTTTTGTTATTTATACCTTGTACTACCATCGCACCCATTTTAACAGAGGAAACATTATATGTGGGTACCACAAGGCCTTCGATGACCTTTGGAAAATTTGTAGCGTACATTGCTTTTAAAGTAACTACGCCGAATACTTTATGATTATGTGTATTATGAGTGCCTACCAATTTGATGTAACGCACAGGACGAGGTTGAAAATATAAAAATTGCCATGATCGACACAAATACTGAGAATAGTCAATCACACGGTCCCATTGTATTTGATTCATAGAGACTTCAATAAAATATGAAGAGGGGAAAACATCACTTTCCCACAATAAGAGTTTAATATGATTTATAATGTAAGGAGTGCCCAACTCTACTGTTATACCCCTATCGTTGGCATCGGTAATTTGGTGAGCCGCAAAGTAAAATTCATTGTCGTAACTGCTAACATTGTCATTTAAGAAGTCAGCCAAGCATCTACCCTGAATGATACGCGAACCAAATTTTAAAGTAACCACATTTTCCTCAGGCCATAATGGAACACGGATCGGTAAATATTCAGATATAGTTTGTTCTTGTATTGCGGGTAGTACTTCGTAGGGTTCTACTATACCCGATGGGCGAACTATTTGCAATAGTTGTTCAGGATTCATCAGAGGAAAGCGCACAAGCGAAAAGACAGACTGTAAGTAAAGAAATTAATTGTGTAAGGAAGTGCTAAAAAGTTTTGAAATATTAATCATTGAGTTTTTATTCAAATATGTTCATATGTATCTATGTTTTTTTTTCGCTACGTTTTATTTTTGTTCCTATTTTATAGTGGCATCTTGTCAGGGTTTTAAAATTATCATATATGTATGTACATTTATGAGATTTATTAAGAATGAGATTCTAAATTTGGTTATTTATTTCTCACACTCATAAACGAACGTACGAAAATGTTTGCCTGTTTCAAGCTGCCTCAAGTATGATTAAAAATTCTCATCAGTAGATGGGGAATGGGAAAGCAAAACATCTGCGACTGCGGACCGGGCAGAGGTCTGGCAGAGGCAGAGGCAGAATTAGTGGCAGAGGCAGAGGCGGAATTACTGGCAGAGGCAGAGCCCTCCATCGTACAAACACTCATACACACATGTGAAAGCGCATAATTTGCTATGGTTTGTGTGTAATTTTTCGTCTTATTGTTTTGTTGCGTGGTTCTATTGGATTTAATTTTTTTTTTAATTTGTACACAAATTTTTTCGATTCATAAATGCTGTGGTTTGCATATTTTTTGTATTGTTGGATATTTTTTTGGTGACAAATTTTTTTTTCTTTCTTTAAATAGTTTCTTGATGGTTACAGTTTATTTAGATGGCTTGTGATGGAAGGGGTATATATTCGATTTTGTTAATTTGTACACAAATTTTGTTTTTGAGGAATAAATGCTGTTATGGTTTGTGTGTGTGTGTGTGTGTGTGCGCGCATGTTTAATTTTTCGTCTTAAATTGTATTGTATTCGATTTGTTGGTTTTGGTATGCTGCAGAGAGAAATATTAACTGCAGCTTACCGTATGTAGTTTTATGATGCTTTGGTTTCCTGCTCCCATTAACTGTTGGTATTTTATCGATTTGCTCTGCCGCTATATCTGTCAGTGGAGATACGCGCAGATAGAATTATTAAAAGCTGCTGACCGTATTTATGTTTAAATTCGTTTTTTGTTTGTATATGCGTATGTAATATTCGATCTTACTGATTTTGTTTTGCTGCTTCAATTTTTAAATTTTTGGTTGTTTCCATGCATAATATGTTTCCTTGGTGTGTGGCGTATATGAGTGTATGTTATGTTTGGTTTTTCTACTTTATGTGGTTCGATAATAATAATCTTTATTTTGGATGTTTACATACTCACATACTTGTGTATAAATACAAACATATACTTGCTCTAAGTTTAAGTCTGTTCTTTTTTTCTATAAAATATTAAGGAAGGTCAGTTTATCTTTTTTTCTGAAGAAAAAACTGTTAATATTAGGTTCGTTTTGATGTGCTGATTTTAAATGTTGATCTGCTTGTTAAATATACAATTTCACACCCTTTAATTTCCCACAATCTCTTGTTTTTTTTTATTCAGTTATGCCTATTCAAAAACTTTTAAAACATGATTGTGCATGCTTTTCAGCTTTAGCTTGCTCAACAATATTTTTATAACATGATTGTGCATGCTCTTAATGTTTTGTTTGCTCATCAATATTTTTCAAAAAAATTCATTCTGTTATTTTTACTGATTTTGTTCAAAGATATCTTAGAATAGCTGTAGTAATTCTTTTTTGTTTTCCTACACTTCGGTCAGACTTATTGCAATTATCAATAATATTTTTAAAATCAGTCTGAAACCAAGATCGAAAGTGATAAGAACAGAAAAAGAAATGGAGTCCTCAACAAACTTGGTAAAAAAATTTAATGCGTGCAAAGTTAAAAATATAATCCATATTAAGGACATGGATATAGGAAAAAAATATCCTGTTGATGGTGCAAAAAGGGTCACAACGAAATATGGGGAAACAGTTCAAGTCGAACTGCAAAATAATATATTGTTTCTACCCAATCGGTACAGCACCCTTACAGACGATGAAGTAAATAATCTTTCGAGTGGAAAATTTTGCATTCAAAGAGAAGGAGAACGCAATTTGGTGCTGACTTATGAGATGGATGAATTTTTCTGTCAAAATGCTCAATATCCAGTTTGGTAACAAAATTAATTTTTACTGTATTGTATAATAAAATATTAATAAAAAGTAATAAATAATTTGTTAAAATGTACATATTTGTGAGTGTTTTTATTTAATATTTTTTATTTAATTCATAAAGAAATTTAAGACATAAATGTCCGCAGATAAATGTATTAAAATTTTGATGCTGATTATAGTTGTATTTTATATATTTGCCCAGATATTTGACTACTTCTGTAGGTGGTTGTAAATTTCCAAAACTATCGAAATATTCATTTTGATTGTTGTCTTTATAATATGCTACCCAATGTGTTCCCGGTCCTGTTGATACATCTAAATTGATTATTCCACATTCTCTTCTCCTTACACGTTTTGGTAGAGTATTCAACATGAAAACTCCTCTAAAGTGTGGAATTTTTGCTGAAAATTTTCTCAAATCGACATCAGTTAATGGTCTTTTGGGTAGCATTTCTATGAGTTTTTTGAGAGCTCTTTACAAACTAATCCATAACCTTTTTTGTATGGCTTAAGATAAAGTCCCTTTCCCACTGCTATTGATTCCATTGCCTTATTGTGTCTAGATGCTTCCTCAAGTTGACTTTTAGCATTTTTTGTTGCATTTACAGCCTTAGCTATAGCAGCACCTCCAGTCGTGAGACTACCAATTGCACCCAGAGCAGTTAATATTGGAATTAATGGTAGAAAACCACCAATTTTTGGTACTCGTATTATACGTGGTACTTTAATTTGTGATTTTACCAATTGCACCCAGAGCAGTTAATATTGGAATTAATGGTAGAAAACCACCAATTTTTGGTACTCGTATTATACGTGGTACTTTAATTTGTGATTTTTTTCTTTTAAAAGAACTGTTAATGGTTTTTCGTGCATTAGCAGAGTTAATATCTAGAGGTTTTTCCCTTTTTAAAATTTTTGTAGCATTTCGAACAGTTGAATAGAATAGTTTTTTCCCATCCAAACTAGTTCGACTCAAAAGTTTCTTTACATTATTATTCTTCTTCGTCTCTACACCCATTCCTAGTTTAGTTTTAGCTTTCATTGCGTTAGTGACCATATATGCAAATGATTTTTCCGCAAGACTACTATCTTTTGCAAGAACTCGCTTCCAAGCTTTGTTTTCAAGAATTTTATCAGCTTGATGTCTAATATTTAAATCTTTATTTTTCCAATAAGCGATATCGTGGCTTTTGCAAGCTTCGTCTAGTAAATTAATTCCTTTATCACCTCTGATCAAACGTTTTTGTAACTTTGTTCCAGGTCCACAGTATTGATATCCAGAAAGATGAAGCTCAATAGGTAGAGAGTTTATTATTTTGTCGACTAAACCTTTTCCATCGATTGCTTTTTTACAACTAATGTTTTTGTTGTACTGTATAACCATTTTATTCTATAATAAAGGTTATACTTATGAATAATATTTAGTTATCAAAATGCGTTTAGTAAAACAACATAAAAATATATTAGTTCGTAATATTGATGCTTCATCGCACATCACTTTTAAAATAAAGCATAGCTCCCTCTTACCAAATTCTATTCGTGCGCTAATAGTTAGTCCTTCAAATTGTGGAAAGACTAATGTTATGATTAGCTTATTGGAAAGTCCTAACGGACTCAAGTTTGAAAATATCTATTTATACTCAAAATCCCTATATCAACCGAAATATGAATACTTGAGGAAACTTATAACATCAGTTAAAGGAATGGGCTACTACACATTTACAGATAACGATGGTGTTATTTCGCCTGACGAAGCTAAAGTTAATTCAATTATGATATTTGATGATGTTGCATGTGAGAAGCAAAATAATATACGTGCATATTTTTGTATGGGTCGACATAAGAATATCGATTCATTCTACTTATGTCAAACTTATACTAGAGTTCCAAAACATTTAATAAGAGACAATGCTAATGTAATTATAATGTTCAAGCAAGATGAAACCAATATGAAGCACGCTTATAGTGACCATGTTGCTAGCGATATGACTTTTGAAAAGTTTCATGAAATTTGTCGAGAGTGTTGGAAGGATAAATATGGATTTTTGATGATATGCAAAGACAATGAATTGAACAATGGTCGCTATAGAAAACTATTTGACTATTTCATAACAATATAAATTAGTTTTAAACATAATACATGTGATCTGATGACACATAACTAATCTGTTAACTGATCTGATAGCACATAACCTGATCTGATAGCTGATATATATAAAAATGATTGAAAAAGTTTTAAAAGATTTGGTGAGGACTAGAAATGTTTTGAAGAAAAAGCTCCGCAGTATAAAGACTGGTGAAATAGATACTCATGAACAACTAAAAGATACATTTAAGCCTATAACAGAACCTTTAAAAGAATTTCTAAATAATTCAAAATATAGTAATAGATTGATCAAAAGAGAAGTAGAAAATGATGTGACATTTCGTTTAATTTGTATGTTGACCTATAAAACGGTGGTATAATTTTTTCTGTCACTGTATGTTCAAACACAAAGAATGCATTCGAGTGTGCATAGTGCCGATTTCTAGAAAAATACAACGAATTATCTTTTTTGATTGTTTCAAATTCAAAAATTTGCATTCTCAACAATACAATAGAAAAGAAAGAAAAATATGTTTTTGAATTCAACATAATTCGTCTAACAAAAATAATTTTTAGTTCTCAAGAAACAAAGAGATATGGGCGCACAGAAAACAGGTAAAAATATAGAAAAATTGCAGTCACTTTCTTTGTATAAATTACTTTTCAGATGTCCATACAATCTTGACGAGTATTAATATTATTATTATTTTTTTATACTTGCGAGTTATTAAGAATCGAAAAATGTTACTCGAATTGAAAAACAGTTGATCGAGCAATCTTTTATCGACATTTCCGATAATTTCCAATGCAGACCGAGGTACATTTTTCACAGTAGAATTACCAGAACTGACCATAAACTATACGCCTATTTTAACACAGCATAAGTTTGCGCCCTTGCAGACAGTGTGACCAGATTCTAAATCACGTTTCAAAAAACCAGAAAATTAAGTTCATTTTTTTACTAGTTTTTTGGTCACATTGCGATGTTTTTCATTTTATTTTAAATAATATATATATATAAAAGAAATATCATTAACAAAATAAAATAGTTTGTTGACAAAAGTGTTCACCATTTGCATTAAAATTATTTTATGCAAAAAAAAATGCCTCCCATTGAAAAAAATTAAATTATAAAACTTGTAAAACAAAAAAAAAATTAAAACCATAAAACAAGAAATAAATAATTTAAAATTTTATCACATATCGTCAAGCACAATGTGAAAAATAAGGATAGCTCGGGGTGGCGGCCGTTCTTTGTATGTTTGTCAAAAACCACGATTGTCTTCACATTTAAATATTTAATTTTAAATTTATTTCTGTGTGGAAAAAAAATAAGTTTTGGCTATAACTTTGCACATTTAGGTACCTTAGATTATAATTTTTCCTAATTAGTCCATATATTTTAAAAATAACGCTTTATAACTATACCTATACCTTGTTAAAAACACAAGTATGTCTGCATACAATATAAATTCATATGTTTTTTCACTTACTTGAATATCAATATTTTCATTCTGGTTACACCATTCCTGGACGGTTAAAAAAATCTGAACTTCAGGAGCGAAAAAAGAATCACGTCTCAAGACTTCTTCCAGCGATTCCTAAATTATATATGTATGTATGTATGTGTACATAATGTAATATCACTTTCAAAAAATATAAATTAATTTTTTCTACCTTTGATAAATTTGTAAAAGACTCATGCTGCAATATATCTTTAGCATTGCGATCCATGAATTGCAAACAATCTTTTTTCAATTTATCCAAATTATAAAATCGTGCTTCCTCCAAACGGGCACAAACATTAGTTAATGCTAAATGATTTCCTAGATAATCCGATATAGGTAACGCTAATTCTGAAACACAAAATTGATCGGCCAAACTAAATGTTTCTAGTATGACATCTTCATCCATTTGTGTCAATGGTAAGTGTCCAGAATATAGATATCGCAATAATGCTTTAAAAGCATCCACTGGAACATTAAGATTTATTACAGACTGCGTGGATTCTGATAAGCCGCCAAACAAGAGGGCACAAAAGTATTCACTTCTGGCAGCCAATATAACACGGTGTGCCAGAATGCTTTGGTTTTCCACAATAAATGTTACATCAGAAAAGTCCTCCTTTATGCATAGTTGACCCATTTTGAGGGAAAGCAATTCTGGAGCAAAACAATAAATAAAATAAAATTAAAAATGCAAATTATCACCCAAAAAGAATTTTACCTGTTAAGTATATATCATCAGTTTTCGTTTTATTTGCCGACATTTTGCAATTACTTTGTTTCGAAATATTTTCTAAATTTAATTTGAACACTTCAGTAGAGTTGCTTAGCGATGTGAGCCGGTCGTTGTCGTAAACTGATTTAACTCTGTAGTCAATACATATAGTACATATGTACAGGCCACGTTGACACGTGGTGGTAAACACAGCTGTTAGACAAGAAAAATAGTCAGGAAAGAGCCAAGAACAAAGAACTAATTCATTTAGATTCATAGCATTACCTTTTCATTAAGTAACAAAGAAAAAAAGTTACTCTTTCTCTCAATTGTTACTTTTTTTACACATTTTCTTAAAGAACAATCAGCTCGCAAACAGTTTTTCCCGTGCAAGGAATTTTTTACGAAGAAAAAATACGCTCGTCTTCGAGCAACAACGTACACGTTAATCTCGTCCATACAAATGTACTTTACATTATATTCCTTTTTCGCTCACTCTATCGTTTTTAAAATAAAAGAGAGAGAGAGAGAGAGAGAGAGAGAGTATTAACTGACTCATTGAACTAAAGCTGAAAATCCATACTCCGCGTTTTCGTAACATCCTATGAATTTCCTATTGTCAACGCACTGAATGGTTTTCAGCATTTGAAGTTTCACACGTCGTTTTTTTGGAGTCGTTACATTATCTGCTTTGTAATTCCGTTTATAATTTCTACAATATTCATGTCATCTGCTGCTATAATTGGTGATGTAGGGTTCCCTTTGCTGTTGCAAAGGGACAGATAGATGAATTTTTCAGGGGGAAGACTCAGGAGAGGTGGGGATCTATCTGTTGCTGCGCCATAGTAAGAGCTCTGTGACCGCGGTATGATTTGCGTAGAACTCGACAAGTCCCGAAATTTTCCCGTGTATCCATTAGTTGACTTAGGACCGTCTGCACGGGAGACTGGGCCATCGGCACGCATGCGGAGAGAATGGGCATTCCGTTCAATACACGCTGTAGAGGCTGTGGGGATTCTTCAGAGACTATTGTACCAAAGACTATAAATATATGGAGATATTGCACGTAGAATATTAAATAAAAAGTAAAATGTGTTAGGTTTATCCACTCTGCGCGAGTTTATTTGTGCAAAACCACAGACAAAGAGGACAAAATTTGTTGAATTTTATTTATTACTCAAAAAATAATAATTATTTTTCAAGTTTAATTTTTTGATTGAAACATAATCATATTCTGTGAGTTTTATTTTTTGATTGAAAAATAATGATTGCTCCTTGAGTTTAATTTTTTGATTAGAAAATAATCATTATTGTTTGAGTTTAATTTGTATTATATATGTACATTAAGGTGTCCGTTATTTGTATGAAAAAATTTTTTTATGAAAATGTTTAAGTCTCATTCCTCAAAAGTTGAGGCCGGTTGGAAAAATTACTCTCCAAAAATTTCACGCCCCTTATACCACGCCTTGCCGTGCCGACTTACAGTTGAAAATTTTTACAATTACACTTGTACGGCATGATGACCTACAAGCTAAAAACTACACAGAAAAATCATTCTGTGCAACCAAAAAGTAAAATTTTAAAAGTGTTTAAATTTCTTACTTTTTATTTAATATAATTTTTGTGGAATTAGGGAAAAGTTTTCGATGCTAATGAACACATTGCATTACATATGCCATCTGACTTTCATCTTTCGTTATCAAACCATTACAGTCTTCCACTAACTTCACAGCTCTTTCCGCAGTATCATTTACCAGCTTCAAATTCTTAAGTAAATTTCTTCCATTGATATAAGTATCCTCATTTTCCCATTTCTCTGGGTCTTCTTTTAAAAAAAGAGGAATCTATTTTGAACCGTGTAAAAAATGCATACTTTTACTTGTAATGGAAAAATCAATTGATTTTCCTGAAAATTGTAATAATGTCAATCTTTGAAAAATTATTTATAGAATCTTTATTATCGATCATCGCCTTTTTCTTCGCGCTAAGTTTTCACATCAAAAAAGGCTAAAGCCGAAGTTACTTCACGCAAATACCATAAATGGTTACAAAAATTTTTACCAGCTGCCTCTGATGTAACTGGATCATTGTCTTGGCACAATATAAGACTTTGTAAAAAGCTTAAATCATTAACGCAAGCTTCGGAGGCATTGGGGCAGTTGAACCATGCTTTAACATGAACTTTTTTATAAAAATGCAAACATCTGCTAGTGCATCCTCTTGATCTGCTGGGATGGAATATTGTTTTCGTAACAGAAATATTTTTAAGCAATATATTGCTCGAAATATCCATCTCGCTTGATGCATTGCTCCAGGTGGTCGAATTCTTATAGTTTTTTCATTATCTGCGGTTATAAAATATTCTGCCAATTCTAGAAACTCGCGGTAATCCTCCCTCGTTTGAGTTTTAGTTAATTTTTTCGAAACGAAAGTCATTATTTCTTGGGTTGATCGTCTTCTAACAGTTTTTAAATTTTTTAAACAACGGCACATCTGGACTCGCTGTTAAATGGGGAAACTTCTTTTCAAACACCGCTTTTAAAATTAATTCTTAAATATGATGGCTACAAGGGAGGTAAAGGAGGTCTCTACAGAGCTTCTTTCCAAAAGCACACATGCTCCATTGAATCGACCAGGGTTTGAAGCTCTCTTGATTATAGCCGATTGTTGATACGATGATGTTGAAGTGAGCTCATTAATTTCTTCCTCTTCTGTATCTGAATCGTCATCATATAAATTCTCACTGCATGTTCTAGGAATTTTAGTGGCAAGCTGATGCTGCTGACGGTTGAGTTCTTCTTGTTTCCGCTTCTCTCCTTTTTTCACAGCTTTTGAATACATGTAGTCAATCCCATCCATAGCGCCTACTCGACCTGGTTGCCTCTGAGAAATAAGAAATTGCTTGTCCTCTTCTATTTTCAGCATTGACAAAGCATCAGCATGAGGGGTGAGACAAAAAATATTTCCACTCTAAAAAATAACGGACGCCCTAATGTACATATATAAAAGAGCACCCTTACTGCCCGGCCAAGATGTCTGATTATCTGTATTAGTTCTGAAGATTTTTGGTTACCGATTTCACCCTTTTCTTCTCTTTTTATCCCCTTTAAATTTGATTTCCAAAAATTTGTCTCTTAACTTCCTCATCATTTTTATTTTCAATCTTCCCCATAACATTCCATATCTTACTATGATCTCTTTTCAAAGTTATTTTGTAAACAACATTTTTCAATTTTTCTTTAATATCAGAAGTACATATCTTGCATTTCAAAAAAAAAAGATATATATATATATATAAACTTAAATAGTAAAAAATAAAATAATAAACAAAATTTTGTTTGCAGTATTCAAGCCTTTCAAGTTTCAACTGTTTCATAAATTTACATATACATATTTTTAGAAAATATTTATTTATTTTTAAATATTTGCGGCATTATGTATAAAAAATATTAGAAGCTAGAATAGATAAGTTTCTATTTTTGTCGAAAGACCTCTTATAAGCTTTAATAATATTTATACATAAGGCCGTAAATATTTAAAACTAAATAAATATTTTCTAAAATATCTGGAACACGTATGTGCGGAGCAGAAAATGGACATCACTTACGGGATATCATTTTTCAAAGCTAATTGCAAAAAACTCCCACAATAATATACTGTATTTAAAAAAAAAAAAATTATAATAATCGCGTAAATAAAAAAGTTATAAACCATATAGCTCTTTCTGCGCCACCCTGTACTTAGCGTACCAACAACAGTTATATTTGCTTTAATGTATTTGTATTGAGCAACTACGAGTCCAAGTACACTGGACCTAAAAAGATAATAAAGTTTGTGTTTGTTTTTGTTTTCTTACTTTGTATTTGTTGGCTTTGGTCATCATTTGTAATTAGCTTTACGTTTTTGGTAGCTTTACAGCAAAGAAGACACTATTATTGTTCAAAAAACGTACGCCGTAAGTAACTTTTTACGTCGTACAAATTTGAAACGCTTATTTGTTTCTGGTAAAAATTATGCAAAAACGCATTTTCGATTTAATTTTTTTTTTTTTTTTTTTTTATCTAGGACCAGCACTCAGGAGAGGACTCCTACACATGCGAAGCATTGTGCTGGGAACTATAGGAAAGGGATAGTAGGAGAAACGACAGGAGGTGAAGCTTAATTAATTATTTTGCAGCTCTGTTTTTGCACGTTCTTTTGTTTTTTGTTATACTCGTAGCAGTGCTGAAGCTTCGGTTTAGTAGCTATTTTTATTATTATTTTCCTTCGCCGGTGCTACACAATATCGACGAAGGAGGGCGTTCTGATGTGATTGTGGATTGCTATCAGATGAAGCCGGTATTGTTCAGTGACCAGTGACTATGCCTTCGCCACTGAAACCTTCCGACAACAACTAACACACAAAGACACACTATGCACATCAGAAAAATGCGAGATGTTTATTTTTATTTAAAAATTTTTTTTGTCTGAAACTGGGGTTGAACCCAGGTCTGTTTTTTGGTTCTGTAGTCAACGTGCAGACTACCATCCATTGAGCCATCGCCACCCTCATTTAGGGCTTTCTTCTTTAATGCAACAAATTCTTACTGCCGAATTCATTAAAATTTATTTATATTTTAATTCAATTCATTCATTAACGGATTAATAAATAAATTTCCATGAAAAATCAGTTATTATACATTTTTTACATCCAAAAAAAAAACAGTTTATGAATTTATCTTGAATAATAATTCATGAAGCAACAGAAAATTCTGTAATTTGAAAGTTTGGCATATTTAGGTTGCTCAGTTGGCGTATTTTAGTTTTAAATAGTTAGCATCTCTGATAGCACGTACATATTTATTTGAACATATTTTTAAAATAAAAACTCACATTCGAGGCCATTGGCTCGCATACATAATCCGTCATTATAGTCATTTCAGCATTTTCACTGTTAGATTTCATATTTCCTTTCGTTAAGCCGATGCTACACGCATTAATATCCGCGGCAATATTTGTATTAGTGTGCGTTAGTGTCAAAAAAACAGTCACACATAGACATAAGAAGAAAGAAAACATTTTACCTTTTTTGAAATTTTGTAAAATGTTTTTTAACAGAAATTGTAAAAATAAAATTATTTATTATAAATTTTTTTGGTGTAGCGAAGAACAATTCAGTCTTTCCTACTACGTATTTTAACAATCATACCAATCAATTCAATTCAACTTGTCTCAGTTTTTTTTTCCTTTACATGTAAAATTTTAAATGTATATGAATAAAAATCGGATAATCATCTATATGTCCCCTTTCCCAACATTAGTGCGTCAAAATAAGATTTTTTTTTGCATACAGAAATTATCAAAAAGCAATGCTACTCTTTCGCATGAATGTACATATTTATAAAATTACCAAAAAAGAATCAGGAGGTTTGGCTTATGAGTTTATGAGTGCTAAGAATGTATTTGTTTCATCAGACCCCGTATACGTATATGGTAAAATTTCTTTAGATGTATTGCTAAAAAGGGTCGTTACACGACTTGTGTTAGTGTATTTAATAGTATTAGTTGGAAAATTGTGGTATGATTTATTCTAGATAAGTTATATCAAACCCAGCGGTCTTGATGGGTGAGGTGACTGAGTATATGGATGGCGTTTTGGTGAAGTTTGATGGTGGTTCGAATCATGTTATGTGTATGTAACTAAGAAGTATGTTTTAATTTAAATATTGTTTCTATTAGTCTATTTCATAATATATAATGCATATTTCATAAGAAAATCGCGTGCTTTTTGGTTTTTTTTTGCATATTTTTGACATATTTGGAGCTACTTAGCGGGTCCAAATGGTATTTAAAGTAAGTAGTCCACCTACTTACATACACGGACTAAATTTCATTAAAATCGCTCCAACCGGTAAGTTTGAAGTTTTGAACAATTTTGTACTAAAATTTCAAGAAAAAACCAAGTTGGTCGTGGATCTGCGGCTGTAGCTCGGAAACTATTCAACCGATTTGCCCAAATTTCATTACGCACAGATTCAGGTATACTACTGACCGATTGACACAAAACGAATTTTAGGAGATGATTAATTTGGCCACAAACGGCTTAACAACGGACACAAACACAGACAGACGGACATACGGACATGGCTCTATAAACTTCTCTATTCATAACCTTTCTGAAAATATATAAATTTTACTTCTGAGACGAATATTAAAGAAGTTTCACACGGAATGACAAACTTATTAACCCTTTATACTAAAAGTGAAGGGTATAAAAAAGGGGTTATAAATCGATTCTCCTCCTTTTGTCTTAAATTCGTGCCATCTACCGAACAATACCTATAAGCCATCAACAAACACACATTCAAAGACAATATAAAAAGCTTCGTACTAAGGACACTACTGTGATTGTAGATTGATATCAGCTGAAGCCGGTGCTGATCAGTGACCAGTGACTATGCCTTCGACACTGAAACCTTCCGACAACAACTGACACACAAACACACAAACACACACTAATGCACATCAGAAATGTGCGAAATGTTTTTTTTTTATAATTTTAGTCCGAAACTGGAGTTGAACCCAGGTCTGTTTTTGGTTTTATAGTCAACGTGCAGACTACCATCCATCGTGCCATCGCTACCCTCTTCATTGAACAATTACAGAATGAAAATACGTCCATCGATTATCAACACAATCTAACTTGCTTTTAAACATCTATGTTTGATCAATACATTATTTTTCTAAAAATTTAATTAAATAAAGTCAACAACAATAATAATTTAATGCATACTATTGACTTCTTTACAGGTAAAAATTTAATTCATATATTAATTGATATTACAAAATATTTAATTGAAATTTAATAGAAATTTAATTTTATTTTTATTTTCTTTGTGTACCTGAGTAATAGAATACGGGATAGTGTATATGACATTACTTCATACTAGTATTTTTTTATTTATAAGTTATTTGTAAAAAATTGTAAACTAAATAATCGTTAGAAAAATAAATCCAGTGCTTCGAACCCACGGAAATATACTATGTTGAAAGCATGAACATGGAGATTATTTTCGCTCATTTTAAAAGTTCCATTGCGCAGAAAGGATGAAATCGTATAATAATTATTTATTTATAATGTGAAAGGTGTTGAAATATCTCCTATGGGGACAAGGAAAATAAGTTTTGGGAAGGACGATAGAGGGAGTAGTGTTGTAAACATATGACTTGCAGTGTTGTGCGATATTGACACCATGAAGTTGGGTAGATAAACATATTAAACACCTGTGATGGATACAAAACTCCACAATATAACAAATATTAAGTATTTAATAAATTTGTGTCTAAAACCCTTAAAGAAATCGACGGCATCGGTTAACTTTTTATAAGAAATATTATAAAAATTGACATCTTTACTTCCTCCTATCCGCATTAGTCTGTAATGTTATTTAAAAGTTTTTTAAAAGTTTTTTCTATTAGTAGCACTTATATCTCTTTAGATGCTTAACTTTATGAACGTACACATGTTTTACAGCGCACACATACACATCTACATACATGTTTACATATAATACATGTATATGCAAAATTTCTAAGCATGACCGCATTTTGGTGACATACCAATATATCATATTTATAATTTTTTAAGACTAAAGAGTTTCACATAAAAAACACACACACATAAAAATTGTGAAAAATTATGAAAGTAGGAGATATGCTACGTAGCAGCAGAAGTTTAAAAGATGGAGTTAGGAAAGGGCAAACAAAGCCAAATGGCATCTACAAAAAAGAAAAAGAATAAAGAGTGAAGTTAAAATAAACACACTTGATTTATGGCTGATTTCTATATCGCAGAGACTTTAGTATTAAACAAATAGACCACAGCACGCTTCACGCCACACGACTGCAAATGTTGTTGACTGCGTGCGGTTATTCATTTCACTTTTCCTATAATAAAGTTTCACCGATATTTCTTGTATTTATTTACACTTAAAATAACATATGAAATGCAATTCTCCGTGGCAAGCGCCATCGTCATAATAAGTTTTTCCTTCCCGCGAAAAGCAATATTCAATGTAGTTCAATTATTTACATACCATAGTATGGTATTGCGATACATTTATATAATTTGACTTTTATATAATGAGAATAATCATTTTCATAGAACACTGTGTATTTTAATCTTGACAGATTGTATTCGGTAGCCTCCTGTGTTCTTTGCATTTAATACTTTTTTTTTGTTTTCTTAATTCTCTTTGATAACTTTTTCTTCACTAACAATGTAAATTTTAGTACACACGAAAGGTCCCGCAAATATCCATTTTTACCTGTGTCTAAATCGTTGCACTATAAAATTGCGTTAATATAAAATTCATATTTTTATCTTCTATATGACTAAATAATTAATGTGTGCCTCAACATGAGTAGACAAGATATATTCATGAAGATTTCACATTCAAACTTTAAAATTTTTTTTTTTTTTATCTAGAACCAGCACTCAGAAAAAATGCGAGATGTATTTACGACTCTGGAACTGGGGTTGAACCCAGGAACATTTTTCATAGCGTGCATATCGTCCTCATTTTGATGTGCGCATTGCACCCACACCAGATTTAAAAGCTCCTGACAGTTTTCTTTGGGGATATTTGAAAGAAAGAGTGTACGTTAAAAAACCAAGAACCATACTCCAATTAAAAACCAACATTCGAAATGAAATCATGGCCATTACACCCAAAATTTTGCGAAAACGAAAAATGTAAATGGAAAATATGTTAAAAAGAGCATGTAAGTGGGAAGCAGAAAATGGACATCACTTATAGGATATCATTTTTCAAAACTAACTGCAACAAATTATATTTAAAAAAAAAAAAAAAAATAATCTCATAAATAAAAAAGTTATAAACTATTTAAACCATATAGCTCATTCTGCGCCACCCTGTAGTATAACGCTCTGTGAAATAATTCCGAAAATAAATAATGCTAATCCCACACTGAAACAATGAAATGAATCCCAAAGAAAATTGAAAAAGTACTCAAAACGAAAAAGGAATAAATCCCATTTTATGAAATAACATCCAATGTAATTAATAAAATAACTCCCAAAATCGGAGCACCAATAAGAAATTGAAATAAATGAAGTTTATTCAACGAAAAGTATAATAATATAACAAACACGAGCTTCGCTAAGAAAAGCTTTTCTTCGGCCGGGCCTCTGGCCGAGCTCAAGGATTTCGTACTCCATGGTATATCGAATTCTTCCTTCGGCATTACAAATGCCATTATAAATGTTGAACAATTTTAAAAAAATTGCAAATAATTGAAAATGACACAACTCAAAAAGAAAAATTAAATAATTCCCAAAGCAAATGAAATAAAACTTAAAAACAAAATAAAAAGAAAAAACTCCCATATGAAATTCTTTGGGACTTATTTCATTTGGAAGTATTTTCATTATGAAATAAATTCATGCAAAAAAATCAATTAATTCACAAAAAAATAAAGTGAATCCCAAAGGTGCGGAAGTTAATTCATAATGAGTCTGTTGTTTCGTAATACTACTCGCACTAATATTAAATAGAAAATATTTATATTTATTAAGAACTTTTTCTTTCTGTATTTCTTTCTGCCATTAATGGCACAACCTAAAATTATTAAATGTTAGTCGAAATTTTAATTTAATTTAATGTTTAATTATTTATATATTTATTTACCAACATCAATAGATTTTTACATCCTTACTAACTAAATGATTATTTCCAAAACAAAGTATTATTTACAATATAAGTAATTCAGCTATTTAGAAATAAAGTTAAATCCCTCCTTACAATTTGATTGCATTTGTATCGGACAATTTAATAATATGGTATCATTTATTGAATATATCACATACGCGACGAAAAGAATCATTATTAGCATAAACAGATCGATAGCATTTCAATCTTAAGAGTTGAAAATTTCGGGTCGGTCTCACAGGAACATTGCAGTTTATTTGTCCCAGTATATACTCAGAATCAACATTACGATTTATTAGGCCCAGAACAAATAAAACACTAAACATTAATGGTCGACTTTTTAGAGTAGACAATTTAATCAAAGTATTGCTACTCTGATACGGCGGTAAAATATTGGACTGTTATCCCAAGACCACGGAGACAGAAAATTAAAAATTATTTTGGAACTGATTCAATATTATTGATATGTACAGAGAAGCAAGGATCGCATATAATTTATATGTACATACATATCAAGAATTGGTTGAACAGTGAAGTAAATAAAGGTTTTGTAGGGATCCTGAAATCCTTTAGACCAGCGTTTCATGAATACAAATACTCCATTGACTTTGGTTACCATCATTGAAATATGATCACTAAAGGTAAGTATGTGTTCCAACAGGATGCCAATATTGTTTCAACTTTTTCTAAAACGTCTATTACCAATGTAATAGAAATCAATCGGGGGGAGGAGCAGAGATTGTTTTACACAGAACTCAACACAGGTGACGACGGTCACTGTAAGGGCGAGGGTATTTTAAACCCTACATAACACGCCAAAAAAAAATCAATCGGGCTGAGTATGAAAATTTAAATCAGTTTACATTTCTTCTTATCAGTGCTCGTACAAAAGAGTTACATTCTTGATATAATTTAATCACTTAAATAAAACACATTTTTAAATGTACGAAGACAATATCACTGAAACTCAAATTCATTTTAAATAAATTATTATAATTTTCCGTTAAATTATTACAAAGTTTGTAACTACAAAAAAAGGAAAAACTGAAACCATAATTTCGAATTCGCTTTTATTCTTGTTTGTGGCCACTTGTGCAAGCAATTTCCAAATGCTATTGAACTTTTAATGATGATTTGTACTCGTATGGTGCTGAACGTTGAATGTTTTGTAATTTAGCAAATTTTACTATACGCCGTTCTCCGTTATGTGCACATATCGAAATATACAAATATTGGAGTGGAAATGATTAGATGACTCGTGTATGGGTATGGGTATTGGTATGAGTATATTGATGTAAATCGCAGCAATTCCATTTAAATACCCTGGCATTACAAAACTTGGCTTGGCAAGTGCATAGACATGACCAAATGTTACACAACGTCTGTGTCAAACTGGGAACGATTGTAAGTTGACTAAATAAACATATGAATTGTTTAGATATTCTCATATTTGGTTTGGCATTGAATATGGAATCGTTTGCCTTTTTGTAGGGACGTATGATGAGTTTTAGTATTTTTTTGGGTTGCTGTTTTTGTGTGTGCATGATACAGGAAGTAGATAATAATTAATTAAAAGTAAATAGCAACAATTTGACACAAATTGGCGAATATTGTATTAAATTTATAAATTGAAATCCTGACAATAATTTGCAAAGCAACATGAAATGGAAACAAAAATTTTATTATTTTATGAAATTTTAGTGTTTTTTTATGCTTTTGCTGTGGAAAGAAATTTATATTGATATACCACTGTTGCTCAAATTTAATAAAAAGTGGCGGGTCTGCTTATTCGACAATGTAATACATATAATTCTGTTTTTATGTGAATTTGATTTAACGAGTTTCCAATTAAATATTTCATTCTGCTTTTACGCGATATGATTTGATTTAACGCGATCTAAATACTTACATATATATTTTTACCAGAAAAACGTTGTTTGCACTGGATGAATGCAAATGAAGAATTTATTAGATAATCTGTGATTGCTGGAACAAAAAATATTTTGTACCTTAAGTTCGGCGCGAAATATGCAATGATTTTAAAGTTCTGTTGATTATAGGCAAATCATCTGGTCATCTACATTTAGATCATCCGAATGTCCAATTATGTTTTCTTCCTCCAAATACAACATCGCTAGTACAGCCGCTTGATCAAGGAATTATTGCTATTTTTAAGATCTATTATGTCACGCAAACATTCAGATACATTACAGATAAATTAACGAATGATAACAATTTAAAAGTCACTGACGCGTGGAAGAAATTTTCTATTATGGACATGTTGGATTATCACTATCAGAATTAAAAGAATCAACGTTAAACGCATTTTCGAAAGTACTTTGGCCAGATTGTGTTGAAAAATGGAGCTCAGTGTCTTCTAATACGGTTGAGTATTCCAGCATCATAGTAATTCCTCAAGCATTTGGAGGAAAAGGCTGTGATGATTTATCGTCTGCAGATATTGACGAATTATTGTTAGATAAGGCACTTAGTGATGATAAAATCATTGGTTTTGCGCTTGAGGCACCTGAAACCAAAGAAATTACTGATGATGACGAAGAGGTTCCTACCGTCACTGCATTCATAGTTAAAGAAAGCCGCTAAATTGGGTGATCATTTTCGAAGCATGAGGAGAGAGACGCAAAATTTCAAGGTGAACTGTAATGTAAATTAATGGGTAGTTATCTTGAATTACATAACAGTCTTATAAGAACAGGATGTCAACGCTTAATAACGAAATCACTGAACCATCACCAGCTACTGAACATGATTTCGAAAATATTTCTAGCGATGAAAGTGATGTCTTTTGTTAATGAATGCGATTATCAGAAAGTGATACTGATTAAAAAATATATTAAACTAGCTGACCCGGTCCGCGTTGCTGGCCCTAAGCAAACATTAGTGTTGTATTACCACACGATTTATTTATTTAAAATAAAAAAAGCAAAAAATATAAATATATGTGGTGCAATATGAAAAGTGGATTTTGACAGACTTTACAGTGTCACCCGCCTGAATATTCTGAAGATTCTCTGAAAATTTCATCAACATCGGCCAGCCGTTTTGGAGTCCATACGTTACATACATACACACATCCTGTTTTATATATATAAGTAGATAGATAGAAGATATTTCCATATCAAAAATATTTATTTTTAAGTTTAATGATTTTTGTGATTACTTTTCTAAATTAACTGTTTCCCCTATTGTTTTTTTGCTTAAATAAAATATGTATGTGTATAATGCAACATGAATTAGAATTTTGTACATATCTTATTTTACTTGATATTTCATACGTGGAACCATTTCCCTCATTTAATATGGATACTCTCCCTTTTTTTACGCGAGTTTTCGAGAAACGTATCTATCGCGTATATCAGAAGGGCTTGTGATAGTAAAGAAAACATAAGCATTTAAATTTCCTCAAACAATTTTAAATAATTCGTCCATATTAATGTTGCCAGTAAAAGTGTTTGAAACACATTTCAAATTTTTAAAACCAAATAACAAACTTATTCTTTAGAATTAAAGAACATATGCTTCATGATGTGCAACACTTCCCTTCGCCCAAAATATATATTTTTTTTCGTTAATACATATTAACAACCAACAACTGTAAACTACTTCACATACATACACGTAAACTTACTATTTATATCAATCACTATATACATTTAAACGAGTATATATCATGTTAAAATTTTTCCTTAGTGCTTCTTGAATAAATTTGTTGATTTCCGTTTTGCTGTTACAATGACTTCCGGCTCAGCTTGCATTTCCAAACCCTTTTAAAATGGCAGCAGAATTTGCTCTTTCAAATCGAGTAGTATTGTATTGGCATGCATCCATTATTTTAAAAAAAACATTATCGAGTATATTTCAATATGATTTTTATAGATCGTTATTACTTTTCCCTTCTTTCTTTTAAGAAAATAGATTTACAAAGAGCAACAAGTCTTCAAAAGTACTGATTTTAAACAGAAAAAAATAATTATCAAGGAAATCGAAGAAAATTGAAATAATAATTAAAAATTCAGAACTGCAATGGAAGCATACACAGCAAAAGAATAATGTTAATTTTTGTATAAGAAAAAATGTAAATTGAGATTTGTTTTTTCTTCTTTTGCTGTAATAGTACAATTGCGTGTCATCTTTGAAAACATTTTTTTGTTTTGTATCAAGAAGTTTTAAGAAGAAATAAAAATTTACTGCCGTATTCATAAAAGTTTTTTTTTTTAATTTATAGAATTTTGTATGAACATTTGTCTAATAAACATTTTGTAAATAAACGAAAATTTTTATGAATACGACAGTGATTGTTTAAATTTTTTTTGTTGGTTTTATTTCAAGTTAGAAATTTAATTAATTATAAAATATACAATGGAGAGATATTGAATTAATTTAAATTTATTGTGGAGGATATCAAAAATGTTTAAAATTAATGTTTTTATTATGTAACTATTCTTTCATTTATTAAACGTTCGTCACAATTAATTACGATTATTTATCTATGTTTGTTATAATGGTTTAGCTGGTCTATATGCACATTTCATTTGATGCTAATACCAAAATCGTCAGTAGGCCTTTAAACAAATTCTTAAAAAAAGCTTAGAAATTTTACATGTTTATACAAGAACTCCCAAAAGAATCTTTGAGAATTACCAATGGTACAAACAAAACAAACCAAACAGCTTCCTTAAAAGTTTTCTTTATACAACAAATATTTCTTTATTGAATTTAAATTTCTAATTTCGACTAATTATGAAAGGGTCTAGAAAAATTAAATTTCTTAGATTTCTGCATGAGAGAGGATGTAAGTGGTACAAATAGTAAAAATATGAGATGAGGTGAAGGATGACTTACTTCGCCTAAAAAAGCCAATGCACTTGAATGCTTCTTTTGAGACCTGAAAAATGTGCTCAAGCCATCGAACATCTCACTGAATTTTCATGCTAAAAACATCAAGAGCTTCTGATTGCTCACTATTTATGCCACCAGTAATTACAGATGAATTAGCGTGATAAATTCCTAGCGCGGTTGTGGCCATTTCCTTATTCTTGTCTATAAGACTTAATAGAAATTTTGGGCAAATGTATGTATTAATAAAAAATATATACATCTGTACATTATGAATATATTTAATTTTTACGAAAAATTTACATGGTGGAAACTATTGCACAAATAATGAATGTCACAATTTATGGTCCCAAAATGTTCCGCACCAAACGCGATTTCTACAAAATGTTAATTAATTTTATATTTGTTTATTTCAAAAAACAAATCTTTTAAATTTTTATATGAAATAAATTTTAAATTTAAAGCATGTGATTAGTAAAACAATGCAAAATGTCTTGCACAGTTTTAATTGCATGCACTGCGCTGAATGGTTTTATAAAATATATCTCACTTTTCAAATTTTGTTTAATTTGCCGAAGAGTTATTTTGTCCATTTTCATTATAGAACTTTTTAGCTCCATCGAGCTTTTTTGTAACTCTTAATTCCAAAAATAATAACTTAACTCATCTTAGCAAAACATAATCAAGGGGTCTGTGAGGTTTTTTAATTTGATTTGTCCCATGTGTTGTTCATTACAGGGTTACACATTTCCAAAGCGATGATTTTAAAAAATCGTCTGTTTGCATTGGAAGAAAAGAAAAAAAAATATACGTTTCTATAAATTTGAACAAATACATACATATATATACATATATATATATGCATACATATGTATGTACGAGTATAAGCAATAGAATGTGCATGACTTTTTGAATTCTACGAGAGCATGCGAATGAAATTCTATAAATGGATGTGTATAAAATTCTGTAAATGAATTCGAACACCGCCAGTGCCTGATGTGAGTGTAAATGGTCTTTGTGTGCACAAGAGTGAAAACTGTGTTTGTGTTTGCATTCTAATGCAGACACTATCCTCTTAAGCCACACACTAAGTAAAAACTGTATACGCACACACGCATACACACACACACATCTAAACAAATTCACTTCTATGGCTGTGTATAACTTAGATAGTTTGAATACATGAATGCTTTCATTGCTTGCTATATCCCCAGCTAGCATTTTGTCTCATATTCCAATCTTCATGGGAAAAATAACCGTTGATGAGCTCATTTTTCGATCAAAAATGATACCCGAATTGTACCCTACAAGTAAAATACCTCAGAGAATCATTTACGATACAACTTTCTGATTAATTTTTTCATGTTATTATAATCATTGGGGAGTCTTTTTTATATCATAATTTTATACTCAATTGTATAATTTCTGATTATATTTCAAATCCCTTTTTAAACCCTTTTCTTACTGCTTAAGAGGAATTTTGCAATCATATTCTGTTTGTTTGCAATTCTTTCTAGAATCATATTTATTAGTTACGTTTTATCAAATTAAAAATATTATTATATAATATTAGAATATTAGAAGTATAAGTAAAGATGAAAAAAATGAGAAGTCTATTAGCTTTTGTAGAGAAAATTAACATATCATAACAGGGACGTATGTACGAGTAATTACAAAAAAAGTTTATAAAAAAACCAATACATCTTATAAATAAAAACAAAACAAATGTGAAAAAAAAATCATTGTGCACACTTCTGCTTCTATTCTGTCTGCAGCATGCATGCAATACTTTTGGAGCACGGCGTTCATGGCCTTTTCCGTGCACTTAAACTTGAAGTGACAAACATTTAACGAGATAACAATATATTATTTGTATTTGTTAATAATGATAATATCTCTGAACTTACTCTTCATGGTTGTAACTGAAAGCGTTTTTTCAGCTTCCAAGTATATGAGCAAGATAATCCATCCTTAAAAACGTTACGCAGAGCTGCTCTGAGCAATCCAGTTCTCGCAATGAAATGTTTCTGAAAGTTTTCATTTATATATACTTGATTTAATTTATATACATACACACATATGTATATACTTACATAATTTTTTCAAATTTTTTTTTAATTAAGCAACGCTGTCCCCGCGACGAATAAACTATAACTGAAAAGTTGTATTAAATAAGTAAAGTTTTCCTAATTTTTTTAATGAAAAGCATAGGGTGCTTTAATTTTTTTTACATATATATAAATCGTATATTAACTCTTTTTATATCACTTTACTGATAAATCATTTTTTAATCGTCAAAAGTTATCTGAAAAGGCTCATTTAAGATTTTTTTGTTAAAAACAATCACTCAATTGCTAAATGGGATGTGTGTATTTCAAACAAACACACACACACAAAAACACACAAATAAATATAATACGACTGGAGCGCACTTAAAGCAAAGGAGTATAGACGTTGTGTTGTATGCTGCCTTTTCAATATTCAACAAACCCTAAGAAAACATCAAACATTCAGTCTGAACATTTATGCTAATGTGTGTGTCTTTAACAGCTTAGAAAACACAAATAGCAGTCATAATTGAGAGTGATTAGAAACGTGAAAAGCTTGTTTGTTTAACTATAGTTTAAGTTCTTTTTACAATTATTCAATATTGTATGCATGTGTGTGTGTATGTTGAAAAGATTACTTAAATACTTCTAAGTTTTTCGTCATAATTGTTGCATGAAAAGTCTATTTAAGAAACTTTTAAATAATTTGAAAAATAAAAATAGTTAATTCTAAATGGAAAAACAAAAACTATATTTTTCTTTTCAGCAAAACACAGAAAGTTATTTCATCTTCAGTATTTATACAACGGACGTTTTCTCTTTCCCTAAAATAGAAAATGAAATTGTACAAATATTATGTTTGAAATCTTTTCAGGACTGATGATGGTCTTTGCTAGTGACAATTTTTGAATATGATTGTTGTTTAACTTTTGATTAACAGCAACTTGAAGAAATATTTAAAAGGAAGTGAATTGGAATTCTACAGCAAAATATTATGAAATATTTTACATTTCCTTTGATAGTTGCAAGCAAAAGTATAAGAGATTTATTTCTAAATTGATACTTTAAAGTTTTCTTTTTATTTTTTACTTTAGATTTGAAGGTAACTGTATGTACGGTAGGAATAAATATGTTATTTTCATATTAAATAAATTGCAGCAACTTTTTAAAAAGGCTGGATAATTTATTGGTATGTTGAATAAATTGAGAAATTGTTCATTGTATTTTTCGTTTTATGAAAAAGTTCCACACGCTGTTACTATGCCTACCAGCAAGGGTTACATTATATCTTATATTATGTTTCCAAAACAGATACAGTTGCTGTAGTGAAAAAGTAGGGTTTAATTCTGACTTAAATAGATGCATTGATTTTTAAGCTAAAGGAAATACGTTTTACTTCATAGGCATTTCAACTTGCTCGAATTAATTTTTTTGCTTTCTCCCATTTTAGTACTTTATTTCGTCCCTTTTGAGGAAAAAAAAACATTTCTAAAATCATTTTCTCTTATGTGATGGAAAGGTTCATAATACATCTAAAAAATAAAAACTATTTACATAGCAAGGTACGAAAAAAAGGGGACCAATTTTAGCACTTACAAGCTGGAAATTCAAAAAACTGCCTCAAAACATTTAAGTTCACACTTGGCATTTCTTTTATTAATATTTTGAGACGCCATTTTTTAAATGTGTGCAATGTATGCAATGCCGTTCATATTGTAAGACACAATTCTGTTGTATCATTGTGAATCAAAATATGGCAACATCGTTTACATTTAGAATGAATTGTAACTTAAAATCATTTAGCAATTTAGCGACTTTTTTAATATTGTTTTTTGGTATACAAATGGATAATCGTAAAATTATTTTATTATTCTACTGCCACCGTTTGCTTGGCAATAATAAGAAAAAAAATTAAGGCAGCCATGAAAAGAAAGGACTTAATAAGGCTGCCACCAAGGGTTTCTATACGTCTCTTCATTCCAGTTTACGACTGCAGGATTTAAGTTTTACGATGTTATGTCGTCAATTCAATTCTTTGTCTCAATTTGTTAACTTTCCTTTAAATTCAAATGCAATAAAGGATAAAACTATTGTTTTTTTTCTATTCATAATATTCTTATACTTATTTAAGTAAATACTTAATATTTTTTTATTAAATCTTTTTATTAAATTTTGTTATTAGTCTGTAAGGGTTATGTCCATTTAATAAATTAATTAATAATAATAAAAATTATTATTATTTTTAATATTCAATTTACCATGTTTTCAATATTTACCAAACGACAACACGTTGTCAATTCCTTTTTGTCTGCCTGCAATGCTGCCATTTTATTTTGACAACATTAGAGACATAAAAAGTTTGCAACGCAATGACATATAACGAAAAATTTTGAAAAAGACACACGTTGACAATCGTACATATTATAATGTTTCGCTTGTAATGTCATAAAATGGCATAATGTGTACGAGGCTTAAAGTAAAATAATAATAAAAATGCCTATTAAATGTAGTTTAAAAAACTTAATTCGTCTTTTTACCATCGTGCGTGTGATAAAAAAACTATAAAAACTGAAACGTGCAAAAGTAGAGTTTCAAAAATAAGGAAACTTTCCTCTGTCCATCGCTGCAACATCTTTGTCTATTGCTTTCCTATAGAAGAATTAAGACCTACTACTACTACTTGCCTGAATGTTACTTATCTTAATATAAAAAAAAACTTAGTACAATAAAGTGCAAACCCAATCCATTTAACCACAAAAATATCACACACTGGTCCGCTTACACGTGCTCAGATTAAGACACATTTCGAATTTTAGTTCAATCTATTTAGTTTTGGTCCCTAGCAGGGACTCCGGTCTCTGTCACTGGACGAGAAAATTTTTTTTTCACAACAGCTATCTGGAGATATTACCTTACAACGCATTAGATTTACCCATTTTTATTCTTTATCGGTGTAACATTTAATATTAGAGTTTAGAAAAATCCTGTGTTAGTGGATCTGAGCGTGGATCGAAAAAGACTACTGAAGAAGACTATTAAATTTCAAGTGTATATCTTTAAGGTTAAATTAGAAGTGACTTATACTTTTGCCATAGCATTGGTCAGTGTCATAATCATAATAGAATTTTTACTCGTCAGTTGATGCTGCTATAGACAAAAAAGCTTTGGTCTGTCTTTTATTATATCAAAAGTGAGGATATATATGAGAAGCAATTCAATTTAACTCTCATTTCGCTAAGTAGGTTATGGTTCTGGCGGAAAACCAGAGTTCCATTTGTTTCTCTTCCCAGTAAAAATATTAAAAATGGTAATCGAGTTTGGAATTAGAAGTTTTCATGGAATCGCTTCCCAACTGGATTACCAACTTAATGATTTTAACAAGGCGTGAGACTAAAATAACCGATTCATGTGAAGTCATTACATTTTTATTATGTGAAATGGTTATTTTTTACGCAGAATTTACTTTTTTGAGTTGAAAAAGTTCCTCTATTTCAGTATGCTGAACCAAATTCGAATTGCAGAAATAATTTTCAACCTGTAATTGAGATAATTTAATTGGGTATAAAAAAACAAATTTTGAATATATATACAGGGTGACTCAAAAGGAGCTATATATATATATATAACTTTTTTATTTATGCGATTATTATAATTTTTTTTTAAATACAGTATATTATTGGGGAATACAGGGTGCCTGAGGAATATTGCTACATCAAGAAACTCAAATCAGTTTTTTTCGAGTGTATGGAATTAATTTTATTAAATATGCTTAATTAGTTTTAAAAATAATGGAATTTAAATGCCCCTCCGCTCGTTGATGCATGTGCGGCATCTTACCAAAAAGTTGTTCATTATTGCTTGGAAAGTTGAGACAGGAATAGCCGCAATTGTTTCTCGAATGGTTTGCTTTACTTCATTCAAATTTGTTGGTTTTGCTTTGTAGACTTCCTGTTTGCAATAACCCCACAAGAAAAAGTCAGGTGCAGTAAGGTCAGGCGACCTGGGGGGCCAACGGAATGTAGAGTTTCTGGATATCAACTTATTGGGAAATTTTCATCGCAATTCTGTCATAACAGGCCGGGATATGTGAGGAGTTGCACCATCTTGTTGAAACCAACTCTGTGTGGAATTCTCATTCGGCGTAAGTCTGGATAGAAAAACTCTCTCAACATGCTCAAGTAACGGTCTCCAGTAACTGTAACGGTGTGACCATTTTCTTCAAAGAAGTAGGGCCCGACAGCGTGCTGAAACTGCTCACCACACTGTGACACGAAGTGGATGCAATTCCGTCTCATGGAGTATCTGTTGGTTGGAAGCACTCCATATTCGACAATTTTGTTTGTTTATGTTGCCGTTTAAATCGAAATGGGCCTCGTCAGACATAAAAAGACAGTTTAACATGTTTTCGTCATCTTCCACCATTTGAAGCATCTCCTGGCAAATTTCCAAGCGAATCGGTAAGTCTGCTGCGTTCAGTTTGTTGACCATTTGAATTTTATAAGGGAATAAGTCCAAATCATTTTGCAAAATTGACTGCAATGACTGTCTGCTTATACCCATTTGAGCAGATAAGGTTCTTGTCGAAACTCTTGGATTGTTTTGTATGGCAGCAGCTACAGCAGCGAATGTATCCTCCGTCCGAACTGAAGGGTTTCGATGGTAAGGTCTTCTTTGGATTGTTCCATACTCGGCAAAATTGTTCACAAGTCTCATTATGGTCCATCTGCTCGGAGGATTGCCGCCAAACGTGCGCCTATACTCTCTTTGAACCGAAACTACGGACTGCAGTGCGTGATAGCGGCGGACAATCCAAATTGTTTTTTCAGTGTCCCAGTTATCCATTTTTGTTAAATCTAAAAATCAAACTGCAAAATAAAAAAAAAATTAACCAGATTCATTAAATAGAAAAAAATTTATTAAATTTCTTTTTAGTAGCGGCTTTCATTAGCCACCCTGTATTTTGCAATTAGCTTTGAAAAATGATATCCTGCAAGTGTTGTTCATTTTCTGCTTCGCCCTTACGTGCTCTTTTCAGTATATTTTCCATAACTTTTCGCAAACTTTCGGGTGTAATGGCCATGATTTCATTTCGAATGTTTCATAATTAATTCTTCAAGTCTTCTTCACAAAATGGTGAAGTTATAAAGAATTCAAACCATACAGCTCTTTTTGTGCCACCTTTATTTATATATTTTTAAATACTTGGAATTATTTTACTTAATGCAACAAAATGATGTTATTTACATATTTCGAATGAACATTATTTAAAATTAAAGATTTAAATTTACTGTAAGAAATAACATTATTTGTTAACTAAAATTAAAATAAAATAATATGGATTTTTAAGAATTTTTGGTTTAAAGTAATTAAGAAGGTAATTTAGAAATTTATATTCTTTTCGCTAAATAACTATTTATTTTGAAAATATTTTCAGACATTCTACTACAAATAAAAGAAACAGTTCAATTAATACTTCTGATTTTTATAATTTTGTGTAATTCATTTAGTAATCGAGTAGTGAAAATTGGCAAGCAGAAAAGTAAGTCATTATGTGGCAAGTACTTTTTATTGTCATGTCTAAGTTTTTGCTGAGTTGTTATGTTTATGGATGTGGTAAAATTATAAGTCACCTATAAACGCATACATTAGACGCCTAAGTTGCACTCTCTTGTTATGGTTAAGTGACGTATAATTGAACCTTTAGTCGTTTGGGCACGCAGTCCGTCAGTCCGTCATGCACATGTATACACTATAGATAAACGCAATTGTTTTAATCCGTATTCCTTACTATCGGTTTTGCTAATGATTGATCGAAATATTTGATTATTTCATTTCACGAAATTTTATGATTGACGAAAACAATCTTACTTTCTTTACGATTGTCGTGATGGAAAAGGCAAAAATTATTTAGCGATTGAACATTGCCAATGCTTATACCATCTTAGCATATACATAGTAATCGCGATAAGGCAACACAGCAGTAAGATATATTGTTGGATGCTTCTAATAGTATATTTTTTAACCCACGACGATATGCTTACAAACGAACGCAGTGAATTCATAATACAAAAGGTGATTGACGTACTTATTTGTATATTTGCAGTTAAGTGACAAGCATCCAACATTCACACATACGCATTGATTGACATCTTCATTTCGTCTCCAGGGCATCTTAAGCTAAAGGAAATCCTTTTTTTATTTATTAATTTACTTCAGCTACACGGTTTATTGATCCAATAAAGACGAAACAGACGGCGGGATTGAAACCACAATACTCTTGTGGTATAGTCAATGCGTTAACTACTCAGCCAACCACATGCTCTGCCGATTTTCTTAACGAAATATGTTCCCTCATGAGCAACGCTTCAAGACAAATAGTCTAATTATAAAAAAAAAAAAACTGTAGAAATATAAGTTTTTTATGCAGAAAATATGTACTAGAATTTATTTTACAAAATTAAATTTTTTTCTTTACGAATTACAAATGAACTCGTGCAACTGAGCTGCAAGATTTAAACACAGGGCATTTCACACAACACCTCGTCATTTAAAAGACTGCTTAGAACCAATAAATCTGCCATGATTTGGCATGTGTTAATGAGTTTCTGTAACACATTTAAAAATTTATTTAAGTTATAAATACAACTGCGCATTTGTTCAAATGAATTAATCGGCAGGATTGCCATGAGTTTAAAAGTGATAATCTTGTTAGATGGCATGTTGTTTAGATGGCATTAAAAATTAATTCGGATAAAGAAGTGCTTAAGACGTCATGGAAAAGCATTTCGTTTTTTTTTTTGCTGGGTACATACTCGTATATTAATTTCTTACATTTTTTAACACTAGAACCATAACGATATTTTATAATACCTTAATACCATCGATACGTAAATTGTACGTATATATACATTTCGTTTGATAAATTTCAATAAATGACAAATCTTCATTCAATTGTTTTTTTTAATTCATTAAAAATATATATTGAAATTACTTTCTTATAAAAAGTAAAATAATTTGCAAATATGTACATTTTTCTCTAAATAATACCTCATAGTGCATTGATGACAGCAATAACACGTTTTTATTTTTCATCGGCATAAAAGAGACTAACGTCATGTTTTCATCATAAACACAGCGCGATGATCGACAGTACTGCAAACCAAGTAGCTCGGGTGTTATCTCAGCCTTGTTCTTTCGTAGTGTGCTATCGTTACGAAAAAATTTCGTGCAAGAATTTAACCTTTATTACCAACGATACGTGAGTTTTACGTACAGTCTCTAACTGCGCATACTGTGAATTCCTATAAAACATTAAATATGTGTAGCTTTAAAACTTGTAAGCATAGCAGCACAATTGATGAGAGCATAGCTAAAATGAATTGGCCGATCACTTCTTTTATATACATGTAAAAAAAAACTGTACGTAAAATTTACGTACATTATGGTTCTAGGGTTAAGATCGTTTTGTGCTATTGTAAGGCCGCTCTTGTTGCATTACAATAAATATGTACTGCCTTATTTTAGGCTAAACCAAAACTTTTTACTATGAATCTTTTTAGTGCTAATATTCAGAAATTTTCCTTTGGTAAATGCCCTTGATAAAGCAGACGATGTGTGAGTCTTTTGACTTACAGCCTCTCAGATCTCGCGTCAAGCTAACATTGGACTAGGAATTGTCAGGACTGCAGGTTAAATGACGCATCACGGGAAATATTTATAATTGGCAATCACGAAATAGACTTTGTAGACTAATTCTGATATCCAGTGCATAGATAAAATAATAATTAAATTTTTCGCAATTAAGTTGTTGTCAAGTAAACATTTTACATTTAATTACAAATTTACTTGAGTTAATTGGTTTTTTTGGTCTTTAAAATTCACGAATTTTTATAATTGAATATTTTAGTGTGGGAGTATGATATGCACAAAAGCGGGCGAGGATATTTATAATCGTTTTCAGAAAGCTCATCAGACCTTTGGTAGCCTAAAATAAATTTTTAACTTGAGAGCCAGAATTGAAATCATCAATGCAAATATAAAACCAATAATTTTTTGGGCATGCGAAACTTTAACCACAACCACTAGCCACATCTAAAACATGCAAGTGTTCGTAATATATTACAAGAACTACATGTATCCAAACAACTTTTTCTAGCGAAAAACAGGTAAAGAGTTCCTATCGAATGAAACAAGGTTCAATTGACCACACCCTTATCGGCAACCATGGAAAAGACATATTGAGAGCGAGGAGAACAGTAACGCCACGAGTTGTACTGAAATTAAAGCTCTGTCAAGTAATATTCATAATAATATACGTATGTACAGGAAAGTTATTTAAGTCCCATATTCCTTGTAGGAATTATTTGGACATATAAATAACTCTATGAAATGCGATACAATCCACTCCATCCAAACATATTTTTCTTTGGCATTGTAAGATTGAGACTGTTTTTCGTCCCACAGTGTCGTACGAAAATAATATTTGATTAACATGTTGCTATGCCAATGACTGGCATTAAATTGACAATCTTCTTTAGAATATCTTCTTTGCATTAGTTTTAATTTTGTAAAACCGACATTAAATATTTTCTCATCTCCGTTTCACAGAGATGATGACTGTTTTTCTTTACCATCGTCTGCAACATTTTAACCCATTAGTTCATACGGTCCCTTTAAAGGGACGTTGGTATTTTCTCACTTTGCGTCTACATGTTTGAATAAAAATTTGATTCAAGTAGGCCTTGACTTTTGTGTACATGTGTTTCGGTATCCAAACATGCATTCAGTTGAAATAACTTGTGTTGTGTGGTTTATTTTGTACAAGTAATTGAAAACGGTAAATATAAAAATCTCAAATCACGCGGAAGGTAAGTAAAATTTAAATAAAAGCTATATTTTTTAATAAATTAATTTTTTTGAGCGAATGTTTATTAAAAAGTGTTTTTATTTTAATATAATTCATTAATAAGTTAAAAATTCTTTTGAAATTTACGCAATATGGAATAGTTTTCAAGGTCCCTTATAAGGGACCTTATGCTCACTGAAAAGTTATCGTGTATATTTTGTTACAGACTTACAGTAGCCGAAATATTAGAAGAATTAGAAGCAATCGATGATGATTTACAAGATGTTAATATTTATGCGATTCCTCCCATAGATGGAAATGAGACGGACCAAGATTCTGATTCAAGTGATGATGATCATGAAGGAAATCTCAATCATCTTGGGCCAAAATTGCTGAACACAGAATGTGAAATTAATCACGTAGAAAATGGTGATAGGGTATATGACGAATGGGATGAAAGCGACAATGAACTACTTTCAAAGTATGCTAAGGTCGGTGCCCGAAATTTTAATCGTGCATCAAAGACAAACTGGTTCAAAATTGATCCGAGTTACGAAATTGAAACCAACTGTGAGATCCAAGTTCCTAGCATTGAGGCACAAACGGCCAAAACTCCTTTAGAGTTTTTCCAACTATTTTTTTCTGATGACATACTATCTCATTGTGTCGAACAGACTTGTTTATATGCTCTTCAAAAAAATGTTGAATTGAATGTGACTTTGGATGAAATAAAAGTTTTCATAGGAAGTATTTTGATGTCAGGATATGCAAATTATCCAAACAAACGGCTTTACTGGTCTGAGAAAAAAGATACTCCGAAGCTACTATCAAATAGTATTCGTCTCAATAGATTTGAAAAAATTTTGAATAATTTTCATTTGAATGACAACTCAAAACTTTAGAGCAATGACCGGCTTTTCAAAATTCGACCACTAATTGATCATGTAAATGGATAATTTCTTAAATATGGTATACTACATGAAAATCCTTCAATTGACGAGAGTATGATTCCGTACTATGACAAACACTACGCAAAGCAATATATTCGCGGCAAGCCAATTAGATTTGGATTTAAAAATTGGACTCTCAATACAAGTGATGGATATATGCTTCAGTTTGACATATATATGGGGAGAAATGCAGATGTCGTGCACCAAGGCTTTGGTGTAGGTGGCGATAAGGTTGTAGATCTAATTACAAAAGCAAATATACCAAGAAATAAAGGATTTAAAGTAAGATAATATGAATTCTTAACTCTTACCTAGTGCATCCTATGCATATTTTTCTTTTATTTATAGATTTTCTTTGACAACTATTTTACTTCTGTTAACTTACTACGCCATTTGTCGAATCTGGGTTTTTGTGCAACTGGTACAATAAGAGATGGTCGTACAGAGAAATGCCCGCTTCGTTCCATTTCCGAAATTAAAAAAGAACAAAGAGGATCAACGGATTATCGTTTTTCCAACAATGGAAACATATTGCTAATGAGATGGAAAGATAATAACGTCGTCACCATCTGAACGAATTTCGACAACAACGAAATGGGAACATGCAGACGTTATTTGATGACATGGACATCATTAAAATACTGTGCATACGATATTCAGGTAAAAAATTAATTTTAGCTGTATGCACTGACATCACTTGCGAATTTATTTGTAAATATTATTATTTCTAGTTTTGCATGTAAGATGATTTATAAATTAATAAGTAAATAATAAGTAAAACTTTTATGTATGAACAAATTACTTGCAGCCATCGTCGACGGAAGGTAGGAAAATATAAAATAAATTTGGCCATCATGAACTACTGCAACAAATATTGTAATTTTTTTTCAATTATTAAATTTGTTGAATAACAATTCTCTTGGCTGGCTGTAAGAATATTCTTCTTTTTGCTTTCTAATAATTTTTGATATTTTAAAATACCCCTTAAAATCATAAACAACAATTTTCCTTTCAATTGTTCATTTGTCTGTGTTGTCTTTCAACACAACAAGATTAAAGTAGATATAAAGAAAAACAAAATAATCAATTATAAAGTTTTTATTACAAATATGTGACAATATGAGCTCGACAATAACTTGTTCAGGGTTTTTGTGATTAAAACTTGAGTTTTTATCTCTATTTGCTGTTAAGAGCAAATACGGTGACAGACAAAGTCAAGCAAGTTAAATAAAGTGGCGGTCAAAAGAGCAATTAGCCCCTAATAACAGGATTTATTTAATTGCATTTTACAAACGAACAAAAATATTTATTTAAAATACTACAAGATTCACCCGATACAATTCACTGCGCCACACAAACTTTTATAATCTCGCCTCTGTTTTAATAGATATTGATTTCTATAACAAGTACCTTATCCAAAAAGTTATTTTCTCAATAAGTACTTTTTTCAAATAGTACCCCACTCATAAATCAGGTTTTTACCAAAAGTGAATTTTTCCAAACAGTTAATTTTATTTAAAAATTGCGTTTAAAAAAGTACTGCTTCCAAAAAGTACATTTTCAAATTGTTGTATATGAAAAAATTAGTTTTTTCAAAAGGCTGTTCTTCTTTATTTTTACTTTTCTTTTCAAAACTCTCTTTAATTTGATACCCATATCATGGAAGAGGGTATAAACTAACACTCCGCCATTTTTTGGTATCCGACATATTGTGTTTATAGTGATTTATTTTGATTTTGCCTACTTTTTCAATAAATACCTTCCACTCGATAGCCATATCATAGTGGTGGATAAAAATAAAAGTCCGAAATTTTGGGACGCTCTCTATATTGTGTTTGCAGTGATTTCATTGCATTTTATGCTTCCTTTTATTTGATACCCACATAATGTAAGCATTATTTAAATGACATATACATAAGTACCAAGGTACAATTTTATACCCTGAACCCTGTATGCAAAAGTTAAAGTTACTGTCTGCTTAAAGTAGGAATTTTGTATTGGAAGCCGGTTTTAACGTACACTTTAACTTTATCAGTCTTTTTAGCTAAGGTAGTTCGAATTTGAAAAAAGTAAAAAAACACATTCGAGATTCTTTTCGAGAAAAAAGAAGACGAAAACAAGCTTCGTTCTTGTGCAAGACAAAGAGATATATGTACATATGGGTGCATATATGGAAAAGGTTCCTAACATGTGTCCGTTTATTTTTCAACAGCATTGTAGTTTTTGGTATTTGTGTTATATATATCTCTCTTACTTTCAGAGATATAGGCTTAATGATTTTACACCCTTAATATTTGAGTATCCAAAGACCCCTTCTTATATAGAGTTTAAAATAATCGTAAGAGAAATATCGAAATTACATTGACATTTTTTATACTTTCGGCCAGTTTTATCTCGCACTGTACTTGTAAGTACATTTGCATATCGATAGCAAATACACACCTCCAAAATGCAGACAAATATTAAATATCTTGTCGTTAAAGTTTTGAGAAACAAAAATTACAAAACTAAATTCAGTAAAACAAAAAATAAAAAATAATTTGTTTAGTTCTCATTTTATTTCCTACTTTTGTATTTTCTTCGGTATTAAAGCAATGAGAAATTTTATAATCCCCTTTTTTTCCAGATTACAAATATGAATGGTTGTATTAGTTCCAGACACAGACTATGCAAAACAATTAAAATAAGAAGGAGCATTTTTTTTACAGACCGGAGCATTTAATATGTATAAAATTATACCTTTTTATAAGAAATTTATTCTTTGAAAAATCTTTTTCACAAGAATTAAATGCAAATACAACGAAAAAAGCGATCTAACTTTTTATGTTTATTTAATCAGGGTACATGTAATTTTTTTAATATAAGCAAACTAATAGTGACGGTTATTGTAAGTATAACCAGTGTGGGCATATTAGCTTTTTTCGATCTAAATTTAGTTTCGATCTAAAGTAGTTAAAAAATAATAATAATATATTAACTGAATTTATTTTGGGAATATTCATTTATATATATGATCCTAATTGTGATTTTTCCCTTATAAACTATATGTGAAATTTATTATTACATACCTTATGATATTCTCATACAATATGAAAAATATCATAAAGCATTTTATTACAAAAGCAACTCAATAATTGAGGATAATAATTAATAATAATTAATAATAATAATTAACTGAATATCTTTAATACAGGCTTCAATTCATCAATCAATCTATCACAAGTCAAGTCACCCTCCGCTGAATGGCAACAGCACCTAGATTAGTAAAAATCATATCAAAATATATGTGTATCCGAATACAACTAATATGTCTAGAATATACTAAAAACTAATCTCCTAACATAACTTTAGGTACTAATCAAAGCCAAACCCATGGCAGCAAACTAACACCAACTTTTCAGGGTTGACACGGAGTACTCACTAAGAGCACATCAGTCGTTGAACACTGACTTAACGCTAGAGCAGTGGGGCTCGCTTACTGCACGTAGTGCTAGTCAAGACCAAGACTGTATTACTACTAGTATACTAGTCCATGATCCAATCTCTAGTTGTATCTGCTATCATCTCCAAACTGAAAGGAAGTTCAATTCGATGCATTACGTCCCTCATTCTAATTGTTTATTTATTTCGTATCACATGAATGAAATTATCGGGATATACATTAATTGAAGGAATTTGAAGAACAATGAGCTAATTCTCCAAACAGTTATCTAGGTATCGCGGAATTTTTTTTTTTTTTATTTTTTTTTTTTATCTTGGACCAGTGCTCAGGGGCCATCCCCTACATATGCAATGCATTGCACTGGAACTAGAGAGAAGGATAAGGGAGGAAATAGAGAGGTAGTGAAAGGTGTAGGAAGATAGAGCTTAATTCTTGCACAACTCTGCAGTTGCGTGTAAATTATAAAGCAGCGGCGTTTCTGATGTTTTTTTTGACGCATTATTTTTAAGCTAATGGAGCCATTTTATTTATTATTTTACTTCGCCGACGTTTTGTTGCTCAAATACCGACGAAGGAGGGTGCTGTAGCACAGAAAACTCAGAAAAAACTTGTTTCTGATTTGACCCGGCTGGGAATCGAACCTGGGTCTTTCTGGTTGCAGAGCCAACACGCTGACTACTCGCCATCAGTCTAATGTAAACGCAGGGTTAAATACCAGGAATTTATTTCTTTACATCAGGAGTAGGTTGTAAAGGTTGAAAGGTTGAGAAGGTGAAAAGGATATTGCCAAAGTTTGAAAATAACTAAGGACCTCTTATAAAAATTTTATAAACTTATTTAAACAACTGATAGAGATTTCTTGTCTGGTTCGGAAGTACAAGAACATTATCAAATATTTGACATGTAGGCAAATAGAAAATGCTTTTGAAAGGTTATTATTTTATGAAAGAGTATTATACACAGCTTTCCGATTTTTTTCCTATATATACGAGTAGTAAAAGGAACACTTTTTTTATATTTTTTTTATTTTTATTTCACATTTGTGTAAACCTAAGATAATTTTGAAAATCTGTTATTTTTTTATGATTTTAAGATTTTATAAATCTGTTTAGTTTTTAGAACTTTTAGTTAAGTTATATATTTATATATGAACAGAATTTTTTCTTAATAAAAAATTAAATTTTTTTTATCGAAATGAACCAAGAATACATTTCTTTATAATAAATAAATACTATTTAAACTATGAAAAATATCGAAATAATAAAAAGTTACAATTAGAAAGATATAAAAAATGTTGCTTTATTTTTTTGGCTTTAAATTTCTTTCTTTAGCTTTTTTAAGCTCTATTTTAAACGAAATTTAGCTTTAATTTTATTATTCAAGAATTTTTTATGTCTACATAAAACGTTTTTATAAAAAACATAATTTCTATGAATAAATGTATATATTAATACCCTGACTACCAAATGTGTACAATGTTGCTTATTACAGAACTGTCTTTAAATACCTTCAAAATATTTTAATATCTAAAGTAACTTTTATACACTTGATATCGGAAATAGGAATCATTACAGTTTTAACTGCTATTAAAAACCCTCATTTCATTTGTATTGGTTTAATTTTTTTTTCTTGAACCGGAGCTTAATTCTCGTACAACTCATCTGGGACCAGTGCTCAGAATATGTTTTTCTACCCATGCAATGCATGAATCGTAACAAGATGGAAAGGGCAATTATATAGAAGTGATAGGTGGTGAAGAGATATAAAGATATAGACCTAAAATTAATTCCTATACAAACATGGAATTGCGTATATTTTGAGAATATGTAAAGTAGAGTTTCTGAGTGTCAGGTCTTATATTGAAGTATTAATTCTCAGGCTGAAAAACAGCTGGGTGCAAAACCTCTACCTAGCATTGTAAATATATTTGTTAACAGATTTAATGATTAACCAGTTGAATGGCAGATGGAATTATTTATTAATGAAAAATCTGTTAAGAATATTTTTTGCGATTAAAGTCCCATGGAATACAAATTTTATAATACATCCTCTTCCTAGAGGTGATATCTCTCAGTCTATTGAAGGACAGACCAAAAGATGAAGCGACTTGAATACTTAAGTTATGGCAATGCGGATAACTTATTAAATTTTATCTAGTTATTTACTAGAAAGTTTAACTGAACGAATTATACTTAAGCTACTCGGCTTGCGTTATTGCTTCAGGTGTGAAAATATAGTAAATACATTTCGTTGAATATTTGAGAAGCTAAATTTTTTTGCAATAAGTTAAATAATAAAAACCGGTTTTTATTCATTTGTAAATGCTGACAATTTTTATTATTTCTCAGTTTTGTCTTTTTATTACATATTTCTTTGTTTTAATAATAACAACTTAATTTAGTAAACGTTTAATAAAAACCTAGTTGTTTTAGTTAATTTATTTTTTCATTAATTGCTGCTAAATTTATAATAGAAAGTTTTTAGATTTTAAAATGTTCATTTCAAATTAAAAATATGAATAAAAACAACACCGAACAACTAAGTGCAAATTGCTAAAAACAGAATTTTGTAGATTCATTAAATAAAGCATCAGAAATTGTCTAAATAAATAAAGATTTCAACATACAATCAAAAACGATGAATGAATGGAAAGGGCAGGGAAGTAAGAAAGAGAACATTTTACTTGTGCCCTGAAGAGATGTACAAACGGATGTACGATTATTAAAGAGCTCATCCGCATGGGCAATACAAAGTCAGTATACGAAATACGTAAACATACATGAGTACATGGAATATCCTTATTAACAAAAATATCCAAATACATTCATGCAGTCATTCGAAATAATTGCTGGTGTGGGTGTGGGTTTGTGTTTTGACTTAGTAAACGGTGATGTTAACCGTACAGTAATTAGATGTGAGTGTTTTGAAGTGAATTGAAATACCTACCCCACATCCAGAAAGAAATTTGTAATTCTGTACTTAATTTTTATTATTAAATAAATTTTCATTGTGACTCCCGTCGAATGAATATAAAATTAGAATACGTTTACTTTGTATTAAACTTTAATTTTTCATTGACTTTTATTTACAATCATTGTCAACGAACGTATTGACTAATTGTGAAATGGTTTAGAAGAATTAGTAGATGTAAATCGAATAATGTCTTTGTCCGTATTTATGCTGCGTTTGTTCTCAATTTTCTTTTAAAGTAATTTTAAACCAGCATTTAAAAACTTCTGATATGTGGAGTTGCTTTGTCTACTACTTTTGCTACTGCTACTTAAAATACAAGGAGTCGAAGTCAAAGAAAATTAAAAAAACGAAAAGTTCAAACAGTTGTAGTTGAAGTATAATACAAAAACAAGAAGTCGCAGGAAGTCGCAAGAAGTCGTAGTTTTTGTATACTTTAAAAATATAAAAGTAAACACAACGTAGTACTACAGAAGTTGACATGTTCGATCATTCTTATATTTGACTGACTACAACTTTTGATAAATTCCGAAGTTAAAGCATTAAAGACATTGTGTGTTTCTTCTACAACTTCTTCAAAAGTTATACGCAAAAGAAAAATAAGAATTGAAATTAATAAAAAGCAGTTACTTAGATCATATATTGGACTAGTAACCGAAGATTGCATTTCTTTCAACATTTTAAATGCCCCTAAGTAAGTCTACAACAACTACGACTTCTTGAATTTTTCGTTTTTTTGGTTGTACTTCAACTACAACTGTTTGAACTTTTCGTTTTTTTGGTTGTACTTCAACTACAACTGTTTTAACTTTTGGTTTTTTTATTTTTCTTTGACTTCGACTCTTCGTATTTTAAGAAGCATTAACTTAAACAACAGATCGTGTTTGTGTAGTGACAAAAAGAGAAGTCGAAAAAATAGAAAAAACTTGCGACTTCTGCTACATTGGCTGCAGTTTTTTAAACGCTGTTTTAAACTCTTGTCGCTTTTACATTTGATCACACATAAAAAATGCCAATGTACTTAATTTTAGTAAAATTTTTTTGAGAGTGATCAGTCGTAAGCTGGTATTCAAAACAGGAAAATAAAAAGAAGAACAGAGTAGAAGATTTAGAAGAGTGTGTGTTGAATCGTGAGTAGTACTGTCAGAAATCGTGGGAAAAATTTTTGTGGTTATATAAAAGTACTCATCACTGCAAATTCGACAGCTTTAAATAATAAAAAATAAACCAGTTAGCGTGTTGAGTCTGCAACTATAATATCTACTGATGCGAATAAAAACTTTTTTTCCTATTTGTTCGGCTCCATTGGTCCCAGAAAAAAATACTAATCAATTTTTAAATCTGTGCACAGCACACAGTACAAAATAAATAAAAACACGTAATTTAATGATTTTTTTTATATCTGATTTTTATATTATTGAGTATGACATATGATTTTTTGCAATTTGGTTTTCCAGTGTAATAAAAAGATTCGTGATATATGGCAATGGTAGAAATGCTCCGTAAAATTAGCCATTTCACCACTAATGTATTAACAAATGAAAACAAATTCCTTTCATTATCAAAATTCGCCGGAGGCAGGCAAGCCCAACTGCATATTTAATCCGAAATTAGTATATCACCTTCGTATAATCGTATTTCATTAGAACGTTCCAGATTGTCAACGACTGACAACACACTGACAACTAACACGCAACTCACACATTAAACTTATGCAAAGCAAAACAATAAACAATTATATACTCTGACAAATAAATATTCACACTAATAGAACAATAGTAAGATAACATAAGCAAAAGATAAATATAATTATCGCACAAATACAGATGTACATGCAAATTAACGGATCTCTGGAATATTCCAAACAAATGTCAAAAATAGAATGGTCTAGTAACAAATGTTTGGAGTACAAGTAAGGCTGATTGTGAGCAATCGTGATGCAGTAGTAAGAACACTCCTGAAGCAAACTTTTAAATTGAGTGCCTGAAAGTGAACTACAGATTGTGAACATTATTAAATTAAAGTATCATTGTGAAGAAATTATTAAGTAAAAATATAATAAATAAAAGCTTATCAAACTAAATTGCAAATTGTGGTAAATAAACGATTACGCTTTTTAAAATGTGTAAAGTAATAATTCGTTGTTTTATTTAGCTATCATTAATTCCAGTAAAATACACCTTTTTTAAAGGCAAAACGTAACAATATGTTATTTAAATGGTCAAAGTTTAGCTTTTCTGTAGTCTGGCGGCAAAATTAAAATACATAAATTTCTAAAAAATAAAATAAATAAGTAAATTAGAACTAAATAAATAAAACAACTTACTGCATTTTTAAATGTTTCTATGCAATAAAAGAAGACATCTGATTTCATATCCGTCAATAAAGAACTTATTGTGTCAACGTCATCCTTCCTTGCGGTAATGTCAGTTGAAAAAGCCGACGTATAACTTACGACGAATTCTGGGTGATTCTGCCTTAACAATAGTTTGAGAAAAGTTAACAGCACTGTTAGTGAGAGAAGGGATATCAACATTAGAATTGTCTAATTCATGTTGAATGGTTTTCGAAATTCAAGCGGTTAGAACAAGAAAAAAATGTATGTAGTTCTTTATTTTTTTTCTGTATAAATTAATACACATTCACACGCATGTATTACATAAGTTTATATGTATATAAACTTGTATATGTATGTGAGTATATATCTAGTATGTCAGTCCTTTCATCGTTTTCTCCTATTTCGGTGATTTCATATTTTTTTTTTATATGAAATTTGAGAAAACAACTAAAAAAAGATTAATTGAAATGTATAAAAAAAGGAAATAAATTGTTAAATTGTATGGCAGTGTTGTTTTTCACTTAACTTTGCAGGTTTCATACATGAATTTTATGTTACCAAAGTCATAGTCATCGCCATCACCATCACCATCATCATTGTCATCATTATTATCATCACCCCATGGTCTTCGTTCTCGTCAACCACATCATCATAGCCGTTGTGTGTTAACAATTTTTCATTATTTTTTTGTAACTAAAACGTCGCGTCTTGCTGGGATTTTGGGAATTTGTTGTTTTGTGGTTTTCTCTATTGCTGATAGTTTTAGTTACTTTTTGTTAGATCAACAGAATTATGCACATATGTGTACAGAAAAATTACATTGTCTCGGTATTTGAATTAATTTGGAATATTTTGAAAAGTTTGTATTTTAAGAATTCAATTAAAAAGGATGGTTTTGTTTTATCCTAAATATAATTGGCGATTGTGGCGGATTTCAATCCAAAAATATTTCGGCTTCTAAAAAGGCATTTAACAGTTATAACCAGTACAGAGTATGCGTGCCCAGCAAAAGAAGACATGGAAAAGAAATAGTTAATGCATGGGTTCTATTGCAAATGAACTGTTTCAACATAGGAGGTCATTGGCGAGCACGTGTTCACCTTTGAGAGAATGAGTGCTAAGAACCCATGAATGCATCATGATCTGGTAACGCTTTTAAATGGGTTAATAAGTTCCTGTAACACATTTAAAAATTTATTTACATTATAATTACTACTGCGCAGTTGTTCATATGAATTGATCAGCAGAGTTGAATGTGTTTTCCGTGAGTTCATAAGTTCATAAGTGATAATCTTGTTAACATTTAAAACGCCATTAAAGCTGAATTCGGATAACGAAATTCTTAAGAAATCATGGAAATACCAATTCATAATGGACGTATTCACTTTTTATTTTGATTGGTGAAAATGTAATTGGTTTTCTTGAATACCCATTTCATTGAAGATTTTCTACACACAGATATACTATGGAGCGATCTTGTTCTACTAAAACATACTTTTCGAATGGAACTAAAAATATGACAAAAGTCTACAGACCGACTTTTGTGGTACATAGCAGTTTAGTTATAAACGACTTTTAGGAGTGCCTCCGTAGTCTAGTGCATGAGCATTAGCTTCTCAATATTGGGGTGCGGGTTCGATTCCCGCTTAGCCCCTGCTTGCTTCTACAGACCAGCGTTAAGAGCTTCGTTGATTTTGTATTGTCTTTTTAAAAGAAAAAAAAAAAGAAAGAATGAAATGAAATGTAGATTGGTACCCCCAAAATTAGTTGCTTTTATTTTCTTTGAAACTTATTTTTTGCATTTTGAGTTTAATTAATAAAATTAAAAATGGTAGCTCACTAAGGACTCAACATATTTTTGTGTTATTCTCTGGACTTGACTCAAATATGTGACTTTGTATTAAAAAAAAAACCATTCAGAGTAACATTTTTTATGTAATTTTTATTCTCGTGCACGTAGGTGTGCAGAAGTACAAGGCATTTTTGTCTAAAGCATGTATGAACAATTGTTAAGAATGGGTACAACCATGCCTTGTGAGTTCAGATTTTAATAAAAATAAATTGCATTTTAGAATTCCTAAAATATATAAAATGTACATAAATTTCCTGTATCGTTTTTAATACTTTAATAGAATACCATGAATATGTTGCACATGGAACACATGAATTTTTGAAAATTTTTCTGCTTTACTTGCTGAAACCAAAAGGTGTATTTATAATCTGTTAGAAAATCTAAAGCAAATTTTTTAGCACCAGTATATATAATTACATGTACAATTATACTGAATTTAATGACATAAATACAACACCTTTAAAATAATTACTGACTACTACGTGCTTCTCATCATTTTTAAGTGCTCAAACCCTAATCTCAGTTTTGTCGTTCTTGCTCCTAACTATCAATGTCTCAGATATGTACACAACATATGTTTATTTATTTAATTACATATATAAATTTTTTTTGCTTGTAATTTATTTTAAGCTTTCGTATAGGCTGCCTGACCGCTGCAGTATATTTCAGGCGGAGGTCATGGCTATACAGAAAGCTATGCAATGGTTGTTAGATGGCCGAAGTTTTCCTGAAAATCTTCTGATTTACTCGGAGAGCCGGGCGCAATTGCGTACCTGACGGGCGTCACTTCGACGTAGGTCCCCGTCTATGAATGGGATTTTCTAAAGAAAATCTTGGACTACTCCAGCATGAATCTTATATGTGTCCCAGGATACTGCAGGAGTACAGCTTCGTTGGGGGCATGAAGGGATGTGCAGTATTGCTGGACCTACCTGGATAAGAACAAGGTTAAGTGTTTTCTTTCCTTCAATCGCATGTCCATAAACTGCACTGCCGCTCTACTCTAGGCTCATTGGAATGCACGGCATTTCCCCTCGGGATTTTTGCAGTAGCTACAGTCTCTGGAGAAATAGGAGAAGTTTGCTGACTTAAGGGGTAGTGCCCCATGAAACGGCGCGGTTCTTCGCCTCAAATTTCTTGTCATCATAGACTGAACTCTTCCGGTTGAGAATTTGCTCCATACTGGGAATCGTGATACACAGCGTAATGGGAACACAACACATGCAATACTAGATTGAATGCATTAGATTACGTACGGAATAATCAGAAGCAAAACTAGCCGTATATTGTATGACAAGAAAGATAGTTTCATTTGTTTAAAAATTTCATTTAGAAGGAATTCATTAATGATTTATTCCTTAATATATGCGACAATGTTTCAAATTAACTTCTTAATATAAATGTAACTAAAAAGCGCGATTTAGCCATAGAGAAAAGAAAACAAGAAAGCGTATCACGAGTACACTTAATATTTATAAACGAATACAATTTTTCACCAAAGTTTTTTCTTTGTTTCCAAGTCCTTTGCATTTGCGAATGAAAATTAGACTAAAATCCAATCAATCATGCAGACAACATGTCTGCAATATACTTATTTTTTTTGTTTATATTTGCCCACATTTATTTATTTACATGCCTGTGTTTGCATGTTTAACGCACACCAATGCAATGTAGACGTTTATAAAGACAATTTTAATGGGGACATTTCAACGAGATCGCCACCCACTGAAACCAAAAAATTTTACAATCGCAATGAAACAACTAAAACGTGACGTTCTTTTAATAGATAATATGTATTTATGTTGAGACAAATTGCTAATGGACAGGCCGAAATTTTATTTCTAAAAATTGCGATTAACAAAAAAGTTAATAACAGACTTTGATATGTTTTTAGATTAAATTTGTTTATAATGGCATTCACAATGTGTAATAAAATTCTATCGCCCATCATACAAATTGGGAAAGAAGAATTCTCAGCTTCCAAATATTAAACAAGAAATTAATACATACATACGAGGTCTGTTCAAAGGAATTTTGAATTTTTTTGAAAAGTATTTATTTATTCATCCTTCTTGTCATCCATTTTGTCCCCTTCAGATATAATGCACTTCTTCGAATCATCGAAGCATTTCTGAAGTGCGCTTTTCGGTATGGCCATCAGCTCGTTCTTCGATTTTGACTTAATCTCATCAATTGTGGCAAAACGCTTCCCTTTCATTAGTCTCTTCAGTTTTGGGAATAGGAAAAAGTTGCAGGGAGTCAAATCTGTTGAATAAGGTGGTTGAGGCATGATTAGGGTGTTGTTTTTCACCATGGTCGATGGTCGAAGTAGGCTGCATGTTGACTACAAACCGAAAAATTTTTCCTGGGTTCAAGCCCAGTTTCTGCCTCATAAAAACATTTCAGATTTTTTGTGATGTGCATTTGTGTGTGACTTTGTGTCAGTTCTTCTCGCGAGGTTTCAGGTTTGTCGAAGGCATAGTCACTGGTCACTGAACAGTAACGGCTTCAGCTGTATCCAATCCACAGGCACATCAGAACGCTCTCCTTCATCGGTATTATGTAGCATCGGCGAAGTAAAATAACTACTAAAATGGATACTAAAAACGAAGCTTCAAAAATTCAATACGTCTCCTTGATATCAGAGACGCTACAACAATGCTATGAAAACAAATAACTTGCAAAAAGCAGTGTTGTAATGTAGTGAAGCTTCACATCGCATCATTCCTCCTACTATTCCTTTCCTATAGTTCCAGCACAATGCACCGCATGTGTAGGGCTTATCTGCTGAGTGCTCGTCCAAGATAAGAAAAATAAATCACGAACAAGCATTGATGTATGAACTGGTGCATTATCGTGATGCAGAATATATGATCTTTTTCCACAATTCTGATCGTTTGGGCCGTTTTTCTTCACGCAGATGTTGCATAACTTCCTTGTAGTATTCTTTATTAACCGTACAACCTGTTGGCAAGAATTCATGATGCACCACGCCATTTCAATCGAAGAAAACAAAATTCACCCTTTCTTTAGCACAAATCTCGTACATATCGTTACCTTAATATAGAAAGACAGTGACTAACTTTTAATTTTTTTATATTTTCATATCGATAGATAACACTTTAAAACAAAATTTATAAAAAAAAATGGTGTGTTCGAATAGAAAATTGCTTAGAGATTTTAATAAGAAACTGACTTTCAAAAAATCGTGACTACAATACTTTAATTTTTCCTTACCATTTAAAGTAAATTATTTAACTACATTTATGTAACGAAATTCATATGTATACTTAAAAATATTTATGAACGTACAAAAGAAATAGAAAAGCTTATACATATGTATGTATTGTATATGAAAAGGATTACTGTAGACATCTTATTGCCTGTTTCAAGTGCAAATAAAACTGTTATTTTTAATTTTTATATTGAAAAATTTACAAAAAAAGACCAGAGGAAACAGGGAAAATGTTTATGAAGCAAATTTCCATATAAAATGGCTAGCGTCAGTAATAAATAATAAAGGGCTGCATGATCTAGTTTTATAGATGAGCATGCTCATGTGTTCATTATAAATTGCCTATGTTCGAACACAATGTAAGTTACTGACCATACGTTTGATTCAACTGCGATGTCAGTGAGCAAAAGTTTGTTCATACCATCAACACATGAACTCTGTTTGTTACTGATTGAATGTGTTCTTGTGATCATGAGCATGTGCCCGTGTTCGTGATTATATGGCTATGTTTGAACAAAGGATTTTAAAAGTTATTGCATTTGAAATAAGTTTTGGATTTATAATCTGTTTTTTACATTTCATTGTTGTATTTATATGCCGACTACAAATCTATAAGGTACATTTGTATACTTATAGAAACTAAAAAATTACTGTAAGTAAATTTTAATATTTTTTATTATTTATGTTTTTTTTTGTAATTTAGGATTTTACAGAATTCAATTCTTATTTTAGTTTGTTTTTGTATTAAAAAAGTGAAGAGAATTTGTTCGTTATGTTAATAAAAAAAACCTTATTTTACCGTATTTTATTTGATTACCCGATCATGTCATCTTGTTTGTTTTTGCTCATAGTTATTATGGTTGTCTGCAACTGTGATCATGATCATAAACACACTTGCTCGTTTATGTTCATGTTCAGCTCATGCTTGCTCGCAAGTGTTTATAGTTCACACATGTTTACTCATCGTTGCTTCAATACAATGAACACAGTCGAGTATGATACAACATGCTTTTTCTTTTGTTGATGCAGCTCTTTAATAAATAAATCTTTCCTATTGTTTTTAATGTACATGTAGAATAAATGTACATGACCATCACCATTCGCACACGGTTTGACACACCCTCGATTATGCATTGTAATATGATGATGACAACCTAGAGATAGAGTGATTTTCCTATAAAGATTAGAAGATATTTAATTTTAATTCCTTTTTATAATACCTTTTTATAATGAAATACGCTTGATTTAAGATTTTTTCTTCTTGTAACTTACGATAATCTACTAACTTAAATCGCTTTTGATGTACAGTGTGCTTTTGTGAAGTAAACTCATAACAAGTATAATAGAGTTTTTTTTATCTTGGACCAGCACTCAGGACATGACTCCTACACATGCGATAATTTATGCTGGAACTAGAGGAAAGGGATAGTTGGAGAAATGGCAGTAGGTGAAGCTTAACTATCTTACAACTCTGCTTTTGCACGTTCTTTTTCTTTTTAATAGCAGTGTTGAGGCGCTTCTGATGTCAAGGTGACGTATTAAATTTTTAAGGTTTGTTTTTAGTGGCCATTTTTTAGTCATTTTTTTATTTCACGGGTGCTACAAAATACCGAGGAAGGAGGTACTGTTCAGTGATCAGTGACTGTTCAAAGACACACTAATATATATCAGAAAAAATGCGTAGTTTTTATGATTCAGTGTGATAATTTAATGATGGCGGTGATGTCTCTCAGAATGGACCCATTTTTGCAAGTTAAAAAACACCAGTGATCTTTTTAGTTAAAACAATTGAGGGTCTGCATTGTTGGTAGTCTCTGCAATCCAAAATGGTCTTCATATGACTTACTATAATATTATTTCTATTTTGGCTTTCAGTTAAACCAACCGTAGTTATAATGTATGAAATGAAAGAATTTGTTACAAACATGAGCTCACTAGAATTTTTGTAAAATAATAAAGTCGTCTAATATAGTACAAAGATCTTAATATATAAAAGTAGGAAGGACACATAATTATGAAATGAAAGTGAGTGATAAAACGAGATAATTCTACTACAGTGTGTTGAGAGATGACAAATAATTATTTTAAAAGAGAATTGCAAATGAACAATAATTGTTAGCAGTGTTGGGATAATTATACATGATAATGAACTTTGCGCAAAAAATGCTTAATGTAAACAATAAAATATGTAAACTTTTAATAATTCTGCATCCACACGACCAGATTTTTCTGTTAAATTTTTTACTCTCTCTCAAAAATTATGTCAATTATATTATGAGCAATTTAAATCAAGCTTATTTATCAACAAGCTGTAAAAGCGCGAGAGAGTTTTAAAATTTGATAGGCAAAACGTGATCGTGTAACGCCTAAGTAATTAATATTTATCACAATACTGAAAGTTCTTCTCCATACAAGATGTAAATGGGCAGCACTAGCACTGTTCATCTATTTGGCATGTTACTTACTGAAAGGGTAAGAAATATGTTTCATGAAAATTTTGTTGAAAGTTACGTGGAAAATTGAAAAAATGTACCTGTGTTAGTAAAGAAAAGTGATTGTATTGCGAATTTCTTTCATGAATGCAATGTTAATTAAAAAATTTTAAAAGAAAATTTTAAAGAAAAATGTTTTCTGCTGATAGTATAAAAAAAATTTTTTGATTCTGGTCAGATTATACGTTTTTAAGAGATAAAATATGAATGTTTCTCAATCGGATGCAACAGACATTAATATTTAGCTTAAATTTTTTTTCTTCGAACTAGTATTAATATTGAAGTCTCTGACAGACCACGTCAATATCAATGAATATATCAATATACATCAATATAATGTTTTTTGGGGTTTTTTTTAAGTGTAAACAGAAGTTACCGTCGGCAAAATATATATCTGTTTATTTATTTAAAAAAAAAGCAATGATGAAATTTTGCTCAATATATTGTTTGCTTTGCGCGTTCCATAAAGCCATCAATGAGCGATATACTTTACATAATTACTTCGATAGTAAAATTTTTGTCCTCTACATTTAATGCGTAACAACTACCATCATCACTCAAAGTTACCAGACAATAAAATGAATATTGATAATAACGATGCCACACTACGTCAAACTGCTTCAAATTTTTAATAAATATAAAAAGCATTTTGATATTTATCAATATTACGCTGAACCTGTATGTGTGGCTATTTTTTGCAAACAACGCACATAAATACAAATATTGAAGCTGAATATTGATGTGTCTGACATGCGTTTGAAAGCTTCGTAGGTGTAGATACATATCTGTTACAAAGAACGAAATTATGTAAAGAGTTTTTAGGGTAACTTTAAAACAAAGTTTAGAATTTTTCTCCATCCATGTGAAATTTCCGCTTATAAGAGCTGTCTCCGAGTAGAGCTTTCTCTGCGTTTATTATGAAATGAAAAAAAGAAATAAATGAAAGATGTATTTAAATTTTAATGAATCATCGAAATAAATGAAAATTAAAAAAAAAACTTGTGTATTAATGTACATATGTGTATTTGAAACCAACACGAGGTTGCTTTATAAAAACTTTCAAGTATCTAAATGAACATTTATCTACAATATAGTATGTATGTATGAATAAGAAGTACAACATCCATATCATTTCGAATTCGTGCCATGTTTTGGGAATTTCTTATATTTTATCATTTCGTGCTTAATTCAATATGTATATTTTTCATGTCTTTAGCTTCATTCTACCTTCCTTAAGCTTTTATTCATTCTATGAAGAACAACTTCAAACGTTTTAAGTAACAGCTGCTTGATTTCTTATTTATTTTTCTAATACATACATATATTTTTTAATCGTACCTAATATTAAGCAAGGAAAAAAAAGAAAAAACGAAAATAAAAAACTCCTCTTATGCGGGAGTAAATAATTCAAACCCATTTCAATTTGAGCATGAAATATAAAGTATTTTTTTCCATTTTGGTTTTAAGGATTTTTCCCTTTTCTAGAAAATCTTTCCAAAAAGTGTGTCGCAGATTTTTTTCCTGCCAACAGAAACACGGCAAAAAACTGTTCAATATTCAAAACCTCAATTCACCGCTTGTTTTTTATGTGCCGGTATCTGTGTAATACGATGGTATTTATTTGTGTGTAAATTAGAGATGGGATCGTGACTAATTCTTCATTCGAGCGAAACTAAACTCACGAAATAAAAGAATTGGGTAAGAATCATTACATTAGCACTACACCACTTATGTTTTATTACAATGTTGGTAAGCTTGTCAATTGACTGAGCGTAAGTTAATATAACAACAGAAAAAAATTATAACTTATTCGTACATATTAACGATTCTATTGCACAGTATTTTTTTTGTAAATGTATGTGTGTTTTTTAAATTTTATTCACATCCAATCAAGTAGTTGGTACTCTACACAAAAACAACAGGCATTTTGTTTGCGTAAAACACAAAAACCCAAAAAAATGTTTATTACTTTTTTATCTTGGAGTAGAACTCAGATGAGGACACATACGTTGCATTGTGCTGGAACTAGAAAAAAAGGGTAGTTATATTTATGACAGAAGGTGACACTATCTTACAACTCTGCTTCCACGCGTTCTTTGTTTTATAGCAGTGTTGCACAGCTCCTAATGTTAAGGAGACGTATACAATTTTGAAGCTTTGTTTTAGCAGTTATTTTAAGTACATACAGCTATCGCCACCCACGATTTTGTCTATCTATGCCTTAATTGCAACGTTATCTCAAAATAAATATTTATGTTGTGATACTCAAAATAATTGGTTTTTATTATAGCATGCATAAGATTGTGAAATATATTTAAACTTTAAAATATGTATATAAAAATTTTATCAATTTTTATATCCTTAACCAGGATAGGTAGAACTTCCAAATTTTTTTTATTTCATATTTAAGCATGTGCAAACTTAACTTATCATATAACTCTTTTATGTGTGTTCATATAACAACAACATTGTCAAGAACGTTATTTGATGATGAAAGCTTTAAGTTTATGTTGTTTTCAAAATTTGAAAAAAATGTCTTTTTTTAAATTCATACCGCAAAACAATTTTTATTTTTATATTTAATTTTTTTCTCTTTATTTTTTAATAAAAAGAGAAAAAAAAATTTGTTTTTTAATTTTTTTTTCATTAAAAATCGGTTTGCAAAATATTTTTTTTTATATATTTTATATTTTACTAAAATGAAGAGTAACCATCCAGGGTTAAATAACTTAAAAGCAATTTTTTATCGCTGACCAAAAAATTTGGGGCTGAAAGAGTTAAAAAAACTTTTTGCAAATGTCCTTTTTGGAAATGGGTTCTTTTCCTGGACCAGTGATCAAGGGATATTCCCAGTATATGCAATGCATTGCATTGGAACTAGATATATGTATATAGAGAGATAGGGATAATGTAAAGATTAGACAGATTGTGTTCGAGTTTATGTCGGCACTTTCCCATGGGGGTTAATTCTTAACACCAGGTGATGTTGTGACCTAAGGGCCTAAAGAAAGCAACAATTGACCAAGTACACATAGATTGCAATCCATAGATTGTTATCCCTGCCTATGATATACACCTTGCTAAGGTCGTTTGGGCTGTCTAAACCCGGTGTTAAATAAGATTATTTAACGTAATGCTTTTTAACATGCAGTCTTCCATTTAACCATAATGTAAACTTATCCGACGATTAGGTACTCACCTATTCAAACTTCCAGCCACACAGTCCACACCACAATACTCCGCTGACAATAGTCGAATGACAACAGCACGTAGTTTCATAAAAATTAAAGACTGTGGAGTAGCAACGAAGACCTGGTCCACTAAACTCCAAGCGAGCTCAGTGACCGTACATCAATCATTAAACCCGTACTCAGTATGAAGCTTGTAGTGCCTAGAGAGGTGGTGAAAGTCGCAAGGAAATATATCTTGCACAACTCTGCAGTTGCTCAAACCTGGACGTATTCATTTATTATTTTATTATCGCCGATGTTTCATTGTTCACATACCTACAAAGGAGAGTGCTTTTTATAAAAAGAACTTTTTATAAAGATATTTTTTAGTAAAAGAATTTTTTTATCAATATATATCTATATCAATATCTATAAAAAAGTGGACGAGATTAGATATGTTGGAGTTTGGGTATCAACTACCGTTTATTAAAAAGTTAAACATTAAAATGTCGTAAATATAACCAATTTAAATATAATACTATATAAATATAATATATAATTAAATATAATATAAATTTAAAAAGGTTAGAGACGTTTTAGAGAAATTATATTTTGTCGTTTCTAATCACTTTGACGAGACGTGACATGCAAAGCATGCCTGCAAATAAATTTTTATATGTTTAACGCCATTAAGCGTGACTGCAATTTAATTATTCCATTCATGTGCACGTTGGTCTTCACTAGCGTTAACCACTGACTGTTTGCCTAAATATAAGAGGATTCAAAGTGTGTTTTTTTACGGAAAGTTCATGATACCAATACTTTACTCTATAAAAGTGCATCATTTAAAGACTTTATGTTTTGCTGCCAGTCTTACTTTTATTGGTATATTTCAATGATAGATTAAAACACATTTTTATGGAGCTACAATGAATTTTTTTATACATTTAAATGTTGTTTGCTTTACTTTGTCTACACATATATTTCTTTAATATTTTCAAAATATTTCGCTTCAGCTACAATGGAGAATTAAGTTTATAGCAGTTTATAGCAGAAATGTAGTAGCAGACTGTACCGTTTCGGTAATAAAAATATAAAATCTCTTGACCACTTGAGATTTCTTAAGAAATAAGCCAAAAACTCCGCAATCATTACACAGTTGCATATAAAAATATATGTATATAGGGTGGGGCAAAAGTAAAATTATATTTTGTATTGGCTGCAGATTGACATTTAATATCTATATATATAGAGAATTAGTTGTCAACCAGTCATAGAGCAACAATTGAACAGCGGAACCTCTTCGAGCACGGAATGAGTGAAATAAACAAATCCAATTACATTTTCGACAAAATGCAATATTATTGCGAAAAGTTTGTTTTTTCTGTAAGGGGAGCAAATTCCAAGTTTTTCGGATACATACGGGCATAGTTGACATTCAGCGTTAACTTCCTTCGGCTCACGTTTTCATTGTTTAAATTGTCATAAATGGGGATTGCTGGTGGCACCTGTAAACCAGCAGATCGACGTTTCAAGACCCAGACGGACCAATAAGTTTAAAATCGCCACTATTTGAGCAATCAAATGCCAGCGAAGTAAAATAATATATTATACTCGTAGTTGATAACGGCCACAGCTTCACAACAGTTTTCCACTTGTTTGAAGAAAATAGTAAATTCAACAGAATATAGATTGGAACCAAGATAATACCGAACTCTATGACTGAATATCATGAAATCATGATAAAGTTAAAAGCAAAAGAGATGCAATTCTTCACTTATCCGATTAGAGACAGTAAAAAAGTTAAGCTTATGTTATTTGGTTTACCAAAACTGGAAATTTCCGGCATTTAAGGAAGAGTTTAAAGATACATTCAATATAGAATTGGTTTATGTGAAAGAAATTAGCACATCACGGTCAAATATAAACGACGCGTTGTATATGTTGGAGTTTAATCGTGATCAGATTACAAAGAGGGAAGTAATTAAGATTAGATATGTATATGGTATTTCCGTTTACTGGAAAAATTGCACTCGATGTACAAGAGGTCATACACAGTGCTCCAAATGTGCAATGTATGGGCATGCATCGGTAAATTGTTTTAGAACAGCTGTATGTTTAGGATGTGGCGCCATGCACGATTAAACAAACAGTTGTCAATTAAACAAAACACAAGAAAAGAGTCCTATCATTCACAAATGTTTTAACTGCCTTAAAAGAAACATTGAAAATGTAAACCACCGTACGGATGACTTTCAGTGCCCCTCACGCAAAGAATATTTGGAGATAAGTAACTAGAACAAGACAATCAACAAAAGCAAAACGATTAAATCACTTCGATTTGAATTCCTCAGTGGAGAACCTATATGAAATGAGGCCAGAAATGTCACACGCGACCAGCAATACTCCAGGTAAGGGTGCAAATAAATTTACGTATGCACAGATGGATGGCTCTAATGAGAGAGATGCAGCAAGAGACAACTTGTCAAATCAACATATACTAAATATTTATTTTTTAAACAATTGATGCTTTAGAAAAATGTAGAACTAAATATGGCAAATTAAGAGTTCTTGAATTTCGAGAACATCCTTACGGCAAATATTATCTTTGCCATGTAAGTGCAAAATAAAATTATGGAAATAATTTTCAAGTAAGTTCATTTGTTTTGAACTCACTATCATTATTACTATGCAGTATTTCCGAATTGGGATCAATACGTGCAATGGGATCAACATCAATATGGCTTGTGGTAGAAGTGGTATTTTCTTTTGAACGTTCAAATTTCTTCTTTTTTTTTTTATCTGGAACCAGCACTAAGGAGATGACTCCTACACATGCTAAGCATTGTGCTGGAACTATGTATAAGAAAGGGATAGTATGAGAAACGACAAGAGGTGAAGCTTAATTAATTATTTTCCATCTCTGCTTTTGCACGTTCTTTGTTTATACTCGTAGCAGTGCTGAAGCTTCAGTTCAGTAGCCATTTTTATTATTATTTTACTTCGCCGGTGCTACAGAATACCGACGAAGGTGGGCGTTCTGATGCGATTGTGGATTGCTATCAGCTGAAGCCGGTATTTTTCAGTGACCAGTGACTATGCCTTCGCCACTGAAACCTTCCGACAACAACTGATACACAAAGACACACCAATGCACATCAGAAAAATGCGAGATGATTATTTTTATTTTAAAATTTTAGCCTGAATCTGGGGTTGAACCCAGGTCTGTTTTTGGATTTGTAGTCAACGTGTAGACTACCATCCATCGTGCCATCGCCACTCGATTTTGTGCTTCCTTACTAAATATCTTTTAAATCTATAAATATTATCAAACAATTGATCACAACTTTCATAAGTACATGCAAACTTATAACTTACTGCACAATAAAGTTGTTCTTCTAAATGCAAAATATATTCACTTACATCTGTAAACACTTTATTACATTTAAAGCATGGAAACATATTAACACTGTTTTTCTATTTAACAATTTTTATGCACAAAATCAATATCATTTATTTTTTTGAGACGCTTACACTATGCACGCTAAAGCTATGTCCACACGATTGTCAGATTGTCCAATATTGTAGGATACGGCAATATGGTGGCAATGCACTGACAATAAAAAATTGTTACCATCTGGTAATCCGATTTTTTTCATTGTATCGAAATATTTATAGGCAGCATTGCCAGCAGAAATATTTATCTGCCAATCGTGTTATTGTACGGTGCACTAAATGAAGCACATGCGACAATAACAAATGATTGTAAATTGTGCGTCAATGGAAATGAAGGGTGATCTCACGATTAACTGAATTGCGACAATATTATTGGCATACAATGCACCGACAATACATTTTATGACCATGTTGCCACACAAAAATTGTTTGTTCACACGGTTGTTGCACATTTTGTAACAATTTTTCTGTCAATATTGTAGTAAATGACAATTGTGTGTACATACCTTAACACAAAACTGGAATTCCTTCTTTTTTTTTTTTAAATTTCTAATGCTTTAGACAGCAAATATAATATTCTGTACTCTTCTTACATGCAGCATACCAAGCATCACTGATCCAGTTTATACCGTTAGTTTCTGTTAATATTTATAAAACAGTTTTCAAGATATTATAAACATATGTCATAATTTTTATGAATAGTTTCATAAAACCAATTTATAATACATATTATAAATAAAAAATATGTTACTTCAATTTCTTAATTATATACATATATGAAGCTACACATAAAATCCATATTTAATTTTGAAATTGATATTTAATTTTGAAAAATTGTAGATATAAAAAACATTTTTTTTTTTTTTTGATATATATTTATTAAGCCTGAGGTCTTTTTTTTTATCTTATTTTGTTTTTTTATTATTCGATATTTCGTTAACAGCTTGTTAACATCATCAGGAATAATAGGAAATTATAATTCTTATTATATTAAAATTAAAAAACATTATTTTGAATTTAGAATAAGTCATTATATTCAAGGAAAATATTCATTCGATGTAAGAAAAATTCTTATGAACAAATTTAATTCATAACATTTATAACGAAATTCATAACTTAATACTGGGAATCTTAAAGACAATCTAAAATACGAGAAATAATTCATATATACTAAGAACGTTTCATATATTTTATGAGCGCCAAAAAATATGAACGGTTTTCATATACATATAATGTAATTAACTTTTTTTTCTGTGTAGATAAAGTATATTGGTAAGACGTTACTTACATAATAACTCATTTTTCGCATTCTATTCAGTTTAACCGTACGATTCATAACCAGCAAAACTCCTTCAATTTCATAACCAGGTACCCGGGTACCCGAAGTAGGTTGTTTTGCGTTTATTGAAATAAAATAATATTTTCCTGTAAATATTTTTGTTGTTGATTATATTTTGCGTTCTCAACTGTACAAATTTGATATTTGGAAAAAAACTGGTTTCTGTTCGTATATAAGTACCTAAAGCGACACAAGTAGGCAGAAACTGGTTTTATGTAAGGGTTGTTTATTTGCTTATTTTGCTTATTTTCGGTACCTACTTGCTTAATTGCTTTTGAATTAGATAGCAGATGTTCATTTGTGTCGTAAAATTGAAATATTTCATTTGCTTCGCCAGTCTGTGTTGAATATTTGAACAGTGAAGTTGGTGAAAAATGAGCCGCAACGACCGATATTTGTCTACAAGGGAATACTGGAATTTGAGTGATGAAGCAAGAACCACATATATTCAACGTTTATTTGAGGAAGTGACTCAAGATGAGGACCTTGAAGTGGACCCTGTGGAAGACCAAAATGAAGGAAATGTGTCCTATACTGGCGAAGTTTCGGAATCAGAGAATGAAGATTTGAATGTTGACAACGCAAACGAAATTGCAGCTGCTATTGACGCACCAGAGGAAATTTTCTTTGATGATGAAAGTGAAGATGATGATATGCAAGAAGATGCACCAACAACAAACCCAGCAGACTACATGACTGCACGTGACGGCACACAATGGCAGCGAACACCACGTAGTTGCCAACAAGTGAGAAGCCACAATATATTCAGAGACCGCTGTGGTCCAGCGCGGATTACTGAAAATATGACGCCTTTGCAGTGTTTCAAATCATACCTCACAGTGGAAATGGTGGATATAATAGTGCGCCACACAAATAGAAAAGCGCATGCCACATATAATGCGTACAATGAAGAGAATCCCAATAGACGTCAGTTGAAGTGGAAAGACACGACAATCAACGAAATTTATGCGTTCATTGGAATGGTTTTGATGGCTGGCACAAATCATTCTAATGACGAAAACGCAAGAGATTTGTGGACGTCACAGGCTCACCCAATATTCCGCGCCACCATGGGAATAAACAGGTTTTTCGATTTGCTGCGTTTTATGCGGTTTGACGACCCCAGAACACGGGTAGAGCGGCAGCGTCAAGACAAAGCGGCGCCAATTCGCGATATTTGGATAATGCTCAATGCAAATCTTGCCAGATATTATGTGCCATCAGAATATTTGACCATTGATGAACAATTATATCCATACCGTGGTAGAACCAAATTCACCCAATATATACCCTCGAAGCCAGCAAAATATGGCATAAAAGTATGGTGGATTTGCGATGCCAAAAACTCATATCCACTTCATGGCCAAATATATACTGGCAAACAAGAAACTGGTCGTGAAGTTGGTGTTGGCGAAAGAGTGGTGAGAGATTTAGTTGGGCCATACTACGGTAGCGGACGAAATATAACAATGGATAATTTTTTTACGACGCTGCCGTTGGCTAGGCAACTAAAAGTAGAAAAGCTCAGCATTGTGGGTACACTCCGCCGCAACAAAGCTTACATCCCTGCGGAGATGAAAGAAGACAAAAAAAAAGGCGTTGGTTCAAGTTTATTTGGCTTCTACGACAACGTAACACTGCTCTCATATAAGCAGCGGAAGTCCAACTCGGTCATCCTTCTTTCTAGTATGCATGATGATGCACAAATTGACGAGAATGGGAAACCAGAAATTATAAATTTGTATAACCAAACAAAAGGTGGGGTGGACGTAATGGACCAAACGCTCCAAGAATACACGACCCAGCGACAAACAAGAAGATGGCCGATGGCATTTTTCTATAACATCATTGATGTGAGCGCATTTGCATCACACATCATATATTATGGAAATAATCCAACTGCACGATACACCACGACGCGCAGGAAGAATTTCCTGCGTCAACTGGCAGAAAACCTGTGCATTCCTGTTATAGAAAATAGAATTTCAAATGTGCAAAGCGTGCGCCAATTTTCAACAAAAAATGCAATTGAAAGCATCATCGGAAGGCCGTTGCAGAGTGTGCTTTGTGCTGCAGGTCCGTCAACATCTCCGTCAGCACGACAAAGGGGCAGAAAAGTACATACGGGCGTGTGCTACATGTGCAACCTTCTTCCAAATAAGCACAGAAGAAAAACTAGAAAAAATTGCAGCATATGTAGCACGCCGACATGCGATGAGCACGCCATAACAATTACTAAATGCTACAATTGCCACAATAACAACGATAGTGATTCGGATGAATTATAATATAATATATATAAAATATGATAAAATAAATAAAAAAGACATTTATTTCCAATAAAAACAACACAAAAAAACGTTTTTTCATTGACATGTCAGGCATTTACATAGGAATTGCATTAGGGTACCCGGGGACCCGGTTGTGTGTTTATGGGGGTAAACATTTAAAATCATTTTTTAAAGAAAATATTGAAAATATTTTGAATTTTTTCGTATTTAAATCTTAGTTTAGCCTAAATCTCTCATGATTCGGAGTTTTATGTCCATATCTCAAAAATTATAGGCACAGCAGCACTTTTAAAGTCAAAAAGGTACACGGGTACCCGGTTATGAATCGTAGGGTTAAAGCTGATTTAATGTAATTTTGATTTAAAGAAATTCTTTGCCAAAGGTAAATTTAATTTATATATAACAAGTGTTACGTAGATTCCATTTTATTTTCCACTAACATCAATATAGAAAACGTTTAACATGCCACAAAAAGATGCAACATCATGCCTATAAACTTCGCGTAAACTTCTGCGGGAAGTAGATTTTATTGCTACTTTCCATAAACGAAAATACGAAAACAATATAAAAATGCTGGCAATAGTTTGAAAAACATTTGAAGCTTAGCGATCAAGAAAAATATAAAAAAAAACAATAAAAAGTCAGCAACAAAATGAGAAATTAAATGGTGAATTTAGAGCACCTTTACAACTCTTCAAATTCTTTCCTTCCACATCTATTCGTCAGGTGGACTGAAATTTATATACGCAAACAAATAAATGTATGTACATTGTGTTACACATTGTATGACTTTCAGTGTGTAACTGTGTGTTGGCTTATTTTTATGGATATGATTGATGATAAAAACTGAACATAAAGTCCTGAAGTAGATTGCTTTCAAGTTTGCTGCAGTAGAATGAAAGAGTTTTCTTACTATTGACCTTTTCAATTTCTATGTGAACCAATGGTTTGAATGAAGAAACAAAACTTTAACTTTGTTTTTCTGCCACATACATTTTACTTAGTTATCGTTTGTTTAAAATGGCAGTCGGGTCTTAGAAACACCTGCAGCATTGAGCAGAAATACAAATGTTGAAAAATAGTTGGACTTTTTGTTGGAATTTAAATGTCAGAAGTCTAAAACATAATATTCTTTTTTGAAATTGATTGCAAAAAATAAACAATAAATAAACATCTATAAGGCGATATATTTCTTTTGGAAAAGGTGCGCTCTTTTATATTTTTGAATGGCAATATTTTATAACTTTGATATTTGTCAATCGGTTGTTTTGAAAATACCTCATTTTTGGTAAATAGTACCATGTATCGCTTTATAAGAAACAACATGGTAAAGTAGTGAGGCTATTCATAGAAAATAGTCCTGCATGTGGGATAACTCAATATACATACTTTTTGGCTTTTATTTTTTTTTTGGACATTGGAAGTTAATGGATGATCAGTTTGTTCTTCTGGCACCAGTGTTCAGCAGATATCTCCTATGTATGCAATGTAAGCAACGGAGTAGTTATAAACGAATGGTAAATAGAAGAGGCAGGTGGAGAAGATATAGAAAGATTGAGGAAAATTTGTAAAAAAAAGTTGCTGCGTCTTAGATGTTATGTTGACACATACATTTTTAAGCCAGAATTGAAGTTTCTTTGTTCAAACAGAGACGAAGGAGGATACAAATTCTGTTTTGATCGGGAATTCCATCCGGGTTCTTCTTATTCATTCGTTATTACATTAATTGTAATTGGTCGGAACTTCTTTAGTGCTTGTAACAACTCTACTTTTCTTAACACTGGCATTAGTCGAACAACTTTGCAATGATTTGAATTTTATTACGTATGAAGTGTAATGTGTCAAAACGTAGAAAAATTTATCGAATGTTTGATATTAATACAGATTTTTAGAAGGACTTGCGAGGCTAAGGTGCAATTGTATGATCTGTATGATGAAAAGGTAACTCTTTGCTTTATTTTGCCATTAATTTTTGGAGAATAAAGAAATTGTCTGTGGATATCTATGGATTTCTGCATAAAACCACTTCCATATTTTGGACGTTTTTTTTTTTTATTAAATTCAATAAATTTCTACAATAAAGAAATCACTGAAGATTTTCGAACTTTCCGCTGTTGCAAGGTACTGATTTTACCTATATCGAGTTTACATTTTAACGTTTTGAGTTTCTGAGAGTTGATTCTGAATATTTTCACGTGTATACAAACATCTCATAGTTTCAGAACGGGAACCAAATTTGCCACATTCGAAATATACAATATATAAGCTCACTTATATCTTGCTATTATTATTCTTCCTCTATATTTTCTTACACGAGCTTGAGATTTTATTGTTTCGTTGTTTTTTTTTATAAAAGAACACTTTACAAACTTTTTGTGTATTTCCATTTTGTTTTCACAATGGAAAACTCCTTCAGGGAATGAATAACAAATTTTCCATTGTGAAAACAAAATATGGAGTAGTAAATAAAAACTTGTTAATTGTTCTTTTATGTAAGAAGAAACAATAAAAAAACCAACAATCAGAAGATCGATGACATTCAAAGAATAATTGTTTTGCTAAATAAATTTTAAACCAGTAAGCCGATTAAGTACAAAAACTGATCAGCTCTTAACCTCAAAAAGAAACGTCGATTGCCGCGTAATTTGACTAAAATAGAATAATTTGTTCGAGAGATCGTTGATATAAAGTTACGAAAAAAATTGGATTTTTTTTTTTAATAACTCCACTAGTCTTCGTGAAATCATTGTGTTTATTTTCTTTTATTCCGCAATTTCTGACTACATCGATTTACGATGTGGATTAATTTTTTTGCACTTAAACACTGTCTCTAATGGCGAAAATTTGCTTAGCTTAACGGAAAGCTCCAGGAATGTTGTCTACTTTAAAATTTTTTTTTCTGCTAGTCAAAGTGAAAGGAACGCAGGTATGAAAATTTGGTTGTGTTTAAGTTCATAGTTAAGATATCAGTACTTTTCATTTTTAAATTAAAGGAAAAAGAACAACTAATCTCAAACACCAAATTTTCCATCATTCTTTTCTAATAATTGTAGTTCAAATAAATATCGCTAATTCTAATATTACACACGCATGTGTGCAGCGAAAATGTGATTCGCCTTGCAATGAAAAGGCAAAATAACTATCAAGTGAATGTTCATTAACATCAAATGGCCCAGTCAGCATTTGGAAGATTGTTTTGGCAGAAATCACCAAACTGAGTCCTTTAAGACTACCTCAGATTACTAAAAATGGATTAATCAGTTGTGCGCTTAAAAAACGATCCGAAAATGAATCCGACAAATGCTTGGAAAGCGACTTGTTTAAAAAACGCAAACAATATGTATAGAATGTGCGCAATCATAAATTCATCATGTAGATGCCCGAAATGTGACGAAACGGCACAAATTTTCTTACTGATTTTGAAAGAAATGAGTTTTGTGAATTTATGTTTATTTGTGTGGTAAGCTCATGGTGCAAAGAACAATAAAAGTTGATTAAATTAAAGAGTAATAAATAAATAATGAAAAAAATAAAAGAATATACTTTCTTTATGTTATACCAAATAAAACAAGACTCACTAACGGCTAGTAATATGACTGAAAAATGGCTTGAAAAAGTGTCGTAATTGATTGTAAGTACTATTGCAAACTGCCTAGAAAATGAGTCAGAAACGCGAGTCATAAAAGACTCGTTTTGAAGAGTCGTATCTAGGGTACCAGTTTCTCCCGACAAAACAGTCGTTTTCGATTCAGAAACGTGCGCATAAATGATTAATTTAATCGCGAAGAAGAATAAAAAAGACTCGAATATGATCAATAATTAATTAAAATGCTGACTGGGGGAGGCCTAATAAACCAATTGACACAAAGAGAACTGATGACGTCTGTATTGGCATAGCAAATACTTATGTATACGCGTGTTCTATTGAACTGGTGTTGAAGATTAACTGGTCGTTTTCCTTGATTCGAAAAATAACAAGTAATTTTTCTTATTATTGTCATTCATAAACTATGAACTTAAATACAACCAACTTTTCGTTCATTCATTTATATAACAAAAATTTAATATTTTCTTCGAAACAGATGCTGGCAGCACATGAAAATATTCTACCAGATACATTTTCGTTTCGTTTTTCCTCATTTCGATTTTTTGGCGTTTGCCCCAACCAATAACAAGCTGACGGAATGTCAAAAATCATTCGTGAGGAAATCGGTCGATATGATTGAAAATATTTTTTTAAATTTTTACTAGATTAACCCAGAACACTTTGCCATCCCCACACAAACTTATGTAGTTATCTGCCATTTCGGGTCATTCTTTTTAATTTGCAGTTCCCTTCATAAAAATTCCTTTAACTTGATACCCATATCACGCGGTGTGTACAAAGTAGTAATCCGTCAAAGTAGTGTTTGCAGAGTGTCCAAACTAATTTCAACAAATATCAAAGTAATTAATTAATTCATGTATTGAAAAACAGAAGAAATCATTTGAAACAAAAGATTAAAATCAAAATGTAAATAGTGATTTATCTAACGAAAATATAAGACAAATTCATACAATCGTAGGGGTTCATAGAAGTATTTACCTTTATTTAATTATACTTACGACTTTGTTATATTACCTTTCAATACATATTAATATACATGTTCCGTAAAATTTTACATTTCATAATTTATATCAATAAAATGCAAAGTTTTCCCCACTGGCAAAATTCCTCGGTTTGTTGTTTTTGCTTGAATTGAAACAACACGTATGAACAATTTTACTCATATCCTTATATTTACTTAAACAACATCAACTTAAAGTACTCTTGTAATAATACTTACCTCTTGAATCGTATCCTTAATTCAAATCTCTAAAATCACTGAATAAAGTATACCGTCAAAAAAAACCTCAACCTATTTCTATTTAATAAGTCCGACGTGGATTATTAACATTTTTGTTACGACGGAAAAAGGCGGAGAGAACTGCAGCGTTCTTCAGAAATGCCAAATTTAGCAAACTCCTGCTAAGATTCTATACGGTCTTAATATGTCGGGAAGGAAATTAAGTAAAAATGTATAAGTTTTATGAAAAGATTTTATTTAGAAGAATAAAGGGTTTTCCAGTTCTTTCGCAAATATGAAATAGGATTTTGTAACTTGACGATTAAAAAAAATTACTTTGTTTTCCTCGCTGATCCCTCCGACTGTGTGTGTTCCCACAAAAACATTTTGGAAATAAAAAAAGATGTATGTATGTGCATTTACTATATCTGAGAAACTCCCACAGTTTTTCAGAGGGAGTTTTTGGTCTCAATGAAAATATAAAATTCTATTGAATGCTTTAGCTGTTGTTTTTCTTCTTCCTGTTAAATAAAGAAAACTAAATGTAAAATACAATAACAATGGGGAAAAAATTTAAGAGTTGGTCGACTGTTATGTTTTAATCAGAAAATAAAAGCAACAAAAGCTGTATTTGGGATTTTCTATGCGATGGAGTGAAATAGAAGAAGTTTTAGGTCCAGTGGGGTAAAAAGGCTGTTAACATGAATTGAATCACTGCAGATGTAATTAAAGTTTAAGGTCAACTATTTTTTTTATTCAATATTTTTCACACTTTATTTTTGCTGTGTCAAACAGAGGTGTGTTTTTAAATGCTAAAAATAAAAAGTCGGAGATGCAATTAAAGTTGTTAAATTATTATTACGTGTTGTATATTTGTTTTAAAATACTAAAAACCATTTGTGTTAATAGTTTGCTGTAATAAGTTATTTAAAACTTCTAAAATACTTGAAAGTTGATTGAACTTGTGTTGTTCAAAAATGGTATTAATGTTTTTATTTATTTTGTGTTGAAAAGTTAAAAGTGCATTAGTGGTAAAACAAAGTGTAAATCATTTATAAGGGTGTATTTGTGAGGAATAAAACAAAGTTTGTATTGTGAAAATGCAGGATGCACTTATAGCACTACACATTCATTCGACTGGGCTGCGAGAATTAAAACAAAAATATGAAATGTACAGCAACTTTATTTATATAAATTATTATATTATTAAGGGAATATAAATTTTTTTTAAATATTTAATATTGCATTAAATGTCTGTTATATGTTTGATAGCGTGGAAAAGAAATATTAAAATTTTTGCCAAATGCTTATGAAATGGAAATTTCATTACAAGAATAAAAAATACGCAGTTAAATTAAATGCCGTCTTTCATTTTGAAAATTAAATATATTCATTATTTTTACGTAAGTTGTCCTGCACAATTTTTTGATTACAGTATTTTTATGCATTTTTTTTTTTAATTTTATGCTGTTTTAAACAAAACTCTCCACTAATTGATACAGCATTAAGAAATGTAAGTAAATTTACAAATATTGAAATAAAATTGAAAATTTGTCTTTTACCAAATTATTACTGCAGTCTCAATGCGATAATGTATCGGGAATTCGTGATTTTTCTAATTAGTTTTTACTTTGTGCAATTTTCAATGCACAAACATAAATTTCATCCCCAGTAAATTGAACATTCATAAATCTTTGCTGTATCAGATACAGTATGCGAAACACATTAATCGTACACTAAATATTTTTCTAAGGTCTCATTAAAATTATAATAACAAGTAAAGATATCAAATTTAAATATTAAGTTTCAACAAAATAAATAGGAATATATACACAGTATTGTAAATATAATGAAGTTTTACTTTATTCATCCCTTTTTCATCTATAATCTTTATCACTATCCCTTTCCTACTAATTAAGCGTTACCTGAGTGATTTTTGTTATGTGTGGGGACATCGAAGTAGACCACGACCAAATCGGTATCCCAACGATTGCCGGTTCAACCAATAAGTGGCAAACTCATTAGCAATTGCGATTTGAGCTTATCACAGCCTTTGCCTAAACGCTATTCACTTCTGGCAGGAGAGTTTTATTTCTCCAATTCGAACTTCGTCAGCGGGTTCCTAGTTATCGGTAACATCTGGCCCAGACTAAGTTCCCACAGCGCACTCCCATCGAGGATGGTAAGGGGCGTGGATTTTAGGCTGGCATTAACATACTGTATGTGCCGCCTGACACTCCTCCAAGCATAGTTTGCAGATATCAATCTCTATGTGCGTCAATCCGACTCAGATCATACCTAAAGTTTCCATGCTCGGTCTTAGATGAGTGTCCCATGAGTGTCCGACCCAAGGGCTCCTTGAGCAGCACACGAGCCTGCTTACAGGTCATCATTCTACTGCATCGCGGCCAATGCAATCTAACGACCGCATAAACCCTTCCCCCAGTGGAAATTCTGGCTCCGGTTCACAGAAGGCCGCCGCTGTACCATCCCTCGCGAGTTCATCCACCGCCTCGGCCATCCTATTGCCACTGACCCCCATTAATGTAAGCTCTTTGACAGTTTACAACTCCAATCCGGAGTACACGTTCATTATCATGGATCTGCATGCATCTAATTATAGACACATAGTAAAGTGCAATGAGAATCTACTTCCCCTCCACCTGCGACGTAATCAAGTGCATCAATCCGAAGAACTCTGCCTAGTATACTGACACTTACGCCTCTAGGCATAGCACGAAAGAGAGTGACATATCATCAGCGAAAACACACGCTCACAACCATTCATCAGTGACCCATCAGTGAAAATACTGATGTCATAGTCCATGCCCCGAAATACATGTTACCATCCGCAATAAGACTCCGATGTTACCTCCCGATGCCACAACCCCATCCACAACGAGATCCATGATACCCATATAACCCATATTGGTTCAAAACAATAACCAGAAAGAATTGTTTATGTTTTCAATATAAATGTACAAACTGAACAAACGATGGAATATTGATAAAAAAAAAATTTTAATTTTATTTTCGATAATTCTCGAAGTAGTTTTATTATACCATGACACATACCTAAGTTGTAGAAGTTTCTATAGAATGCGAACAATTTTGTACCAGTCTATTGAGCTGGGGAACTTCAAACTTCAAATTACGAAAATAAGTGTAAAATTGCCAACTTGTTCTGCAACGAAAAGGTAATAACAAATATTTTTTATTTAAGTTTATTTGAAAATTTATTAAACTTATTTTTAAAGTAATTCAGAGTGTATGAATATGGTTATTCCGTACTGTAAATTTGACTATTTAAAAGACATTTGATTTAAAATAATCAATGCTTTGATGTGTGTATGCACTTTCATTTCTGTTTGGAATGTATTGACGAACAAACAAACACAAATAAAAGTACTCGTATCAATATAAAATTTTTGGTCATCAGCTTTTGTTTTGCGGCATAAAAATACCGCATCTGAAAACCACTAAAAATTGGTAGAAATATGACAAACAAATTGTTCGCTTCTAACATGACTAAAACTATTTATCTATAAAGAAGAAATGGACTATAAGAGTACACGTACATTTCCCGAGCTAAAAAAAAAAAGAATCAAACTTTACGAATCCAACCACGTTAGTAGCCAAATAAATGCAGCATCATCATCTATACACTTGTACATACATATTTAGATGCAGATACATTTGTATACATATTTGAATTGTTTTTTTTTTTTATTATTTTTTTGGTATACATGAGTATATGTAAATTAAGCCACTCTAACGAGTTAAAGTAAAATGAAATCAAATGAAAATACAAAAAGAAAGAAAAAAAAATTAAATAAAAATGGTATTACAAGAACGAAAAAAGTCTGCAAAGTTTAATCAACTTAGAATTGGAGATAAGCCAATACTGTTATCAACAAATCAAGGCAAACCTGGCAAAAAATTCCAAATAAATTTATTACGTTTAAAGGTTGGAAGTTCTACATATCCACATATACACTCACACACACAAAATTATGCTGTAATTCATAACCAAGTGTTACTTACCTAAGCGCATATTTACAACTAGGAATATATAAATGTATGTATGTATATATAAGTCCATATTTTTAAACATATGTTTATACATAATATATCTTACGTGATCGTTTCAATATGCTGGAATTTTGGCAATACGTAGACTTCAGAAAATCATTTTGAAGCCTGAAACCCGTAGTAGTATTTTTTTATTATTACTTTTTATTTATTTACGCCAATGGATTACAATATCATTACAGGTTAATTTATTCTATTTTAATCTAAAAATACTTAAAAACTCATTTTTCTCCAATAAAGAAAATTTTATTCTAACATTATTTTGTGCAAAACACTTGTGCTTCTAATACGAATTGATTAATTCCATTAATATTAGGAGCTCCAAATGTAGCATTTCCTGGAATAAATAATATAAGTTTTTGATTATTATTACCTGCATTAACTCTATTTTTACTTGGAAGTATAATAGATACAGGTGCTGGAACAGGTTGAACAGTTTATCCTGAGTCTAATCTTCTCGTCCTGAGTTTCAGGAGAGGTGAGGAGTTTATCGACCTCTTCTGCGTTAATGTTGGAGGCTTCACCGGGCCCTAGGTCCACAGCAGTCTCAATTTCAAATAGTTCGCAGCCGACATCTATCTGGTTGTGACACACTGCTGCGTCTTTCCTTCTTTTTACTTCATTTTATTTTCTATAAGGGAAGGAAGGGGACGGTGTTGGTCGAGCCGCAACAGTGCCACGGTAAAGATGATTACAACTAGAGGGCGCAAACGACCTGGAAGCAAATTCCATAAAATGTCGCTTTTTAGGCATTTGGCGATTACCGCTGTATGCCTCTGTATTTACTGCCCTTACATGGGAGGCTTAAGTGGGGTACCATACAAAAAGAATAATATTTTAATTTAGGGTAAGCAATATATAATATTCTCAATGTTGTAATAGCTAAAAAGTCTTTACAGTTTTTATTATAAATAAACCCGCAGAATAGGCTTTAAATATTATATAGTCCACATGGGCATTAAAATTTAGCTCACATCGAAAACAACGGCAAGATTCAATATTTGGTTTACAACTTTCAAATTCCTATCAAGAATTCTGTATTGGAATAACTTACGGTTATAAATATTAAGCTTATAAAGAGCAATTTTGTAGTATTTATTCATAAGAGATAAATTATTAATATCACACCAGGAAGATATACTTTTGATACAATACTGCAGAGTAAAAGCATAATTTTCACAATTTATTTCTTTAAACTCTACATATAATAGAAATTCAGAACCTGACAATTACTTTGTAATTGATTGAATTATATTTCTTTGTTATATAGTTTAACTGGTCTATATGTACATTTCATTTGTTGGTAATACCAAAACCGTCAGTAGACCTTCAAGCAATTCTACAAAAAGGCTAAGAAATTCCATATGTTTATACAAGAACTTTAAAAAAGTCTATGAGAATTACGGAATTAAACAAAATAGCTTCTTCAAAAATTTTCTTTATAAAACAATATTTTTATTATACTTATATTTAAATTTTTCTAAACCTTTTTACAATTAGTCAACCTTTGGTTGAAAAATTAAGAAAAATTAATTAATTGAAGAAAAATTAAAAAAAGCATAAGGATTTTGTTAGATTTTTTCAAGAATTTGTTTAAAGGTCTACTGACGATTTTGGTATTAGCACCAAAAGGAAATGTACATATAGACCAGCTAAACCATATAACACACATAGAAAAACTAATTGTAATTAATTTTTATTCACGTTCAATAAATAAAAAATATAGTTACGTTGTTGATTGAATAAAACGAAAGTCCGCAATAATCAGTATATATTTACAGACATCAGGATCTATCGAGTTATTGCCAACTTCAAAATTCGGTTAAAAAAAGCAATTCATAAATTATAGAATTTTAAATGCCAAAAAGTATTTAATTTTAGAAAAATTTAAGATTACTCTAAAGATAGCGACATTTTGAAGTGGAAAACCAATTTCTAATCCGCAAGTTGTTTTGTAAATTGTATCTGTTTAATTGTAATTCCTTATTAACTACTGGTTTGCCGTGCATACGTTTTTAATTTGGCGTTTTTATTGTGTGTGTTTTTCTTTAGTCTCATTTGGTATACAAATTAGTCAAATAAATAATGATTTACATTATAAAGTACGCCAGTTAATTCTACATTTAAAATGAATTCTCACTGAGACGCATTGCGAATAATCAACATCAATTTCAGTTAGTTTACATGTGGAAATAAAAATGCTTTTAAAAACTATGCCTCTTCTCTAGAGAGGTCTGAAAATTGCAGCAGTACATAAAAAAAATACTGCTAAAGCATTTGAAAAGTGAATGAAAATAATACTCAAATCGTATATTTGCTGCTAATTAGTTTCACGCACTCACAAAATAATAATAAAAAAAAATACCAACATACACTTAGAAAAATTGACGCAAAGTTTCAAATAATAAATGCAATTATTTATAACAGATATGAACATGTCAATTATTTATAAATGTAATAGAACGAATTATGATTAATATATATATATATATATATATTTATATATGTATAATTTAATTAATCATAATTACTTTTGACTGCAGTTGAAATATATGAGAGTGGCGATGACTGAAGTAGTCTGCACGTTGACTACAAACCAAAAAAAATTTTCGGTTCGACTCCAGACTAAATCACAACACATCTCGCATTTTTTCTGATATGCGTTAGTGTGTCGTTGTGTCAGTTGCTATCGGAAGGTTTCAGTGGCCGATTTCACATGAAATCAAACACGCAGTTATATCAGAGCGTCCTCCTTTGTATTTACTTACTATCCCTTTGCTCTAGTTCCAGCACAATGCATAGCATGTGTAAGGGTCCAAAAGAAAAATATGTAGTAAGTTGCTTAAATATATAATTTCAAACGATTAATGTTGTAATTAAAATAAAAACGATTTATTTTAAATTTATTTTCGATTACTTGAACTAATTCTACTGTCTCGTCTTGATTAAACGAAGTCCTAAATTTATTATATTTGAAGTACTCGAAAATTGTACGGATCGAATTCATCATGCAGATCGTAGCCACGGTGGATATATGCTGGAAATCATGCAAATCAATGCAAAATTCTCCACCAACCGGACTAGAAATTTTCATTTCAACTTGAATGGTACCCCATTGGGTTGCCCAATGTTGTCCCTCACCTGGGATGTAACACAAACAGTAATTTGGGAACTGACGAAGCAATAATAATTATAATTGCAACCGACTAATCGCTTTAAGATGGCAATTTGATAGTCGTCTTTGTTTTTCGCTGTAAAATCCGTACAAACAATATAATACCAACAATTAAACGTAATTTTTGAAAAATCTCGTTTTATTTATGAAAACCGAAAAACATTTACAAATGAATGTATAATAAAATGAACGTAATAAATTATTGTTTCATAATTAATAAACAGCAAGAGTTTCTTTATTGGGCCTAACTTGGGTAAAACTGATGACAGAGCAGTTACTTTTCCGTTGGGGCATACCAATTAACTCCCAACCAAATCTCCGGTAGAACAAAATTATTGGGTTTGCCACAACCATGCCTAAATTATTCCCAATATGTGTATTGCAAGAATTTCTATTGGGAAAGTTATAATAAAAAAAAATTTTATTCCAACAATATTTCTATCTAGTATTAGACAAGGGAAAACGTTTTTTGTTGATTAAGAACTGAATGTTGTTCTTCTGGTTATTTGGGACGCTGAATGCTAATTTGTATTTGTTTTTTTCTATCAGTTCGACTTTTCGTATATATTAAATTATTAAATTAGGGCACTTCCACTACATATATTGGCAAACAATTCACCATATTCATTTGAAGGAAATCCAAAACTCGTCAACAATATTATCTTTATACCACGCTTACAATGGTTTTTCTTTTGCCCATTATTTTCAGAAATATCGTTGAAGTATGGAAAAAAGAACATTTTATAAATTCTTTTTTTTCCAGCAATAGGCCGACATCATATGGATATCGCAGTGACCCTGCTACTGATAGTAAACAAATCACCCATTATTTAAAATTAAAGAATTACATTATTCGAATTACGATGAAAGGAGCTATTTTTGATCTCCTGAGGTTTCTAGATTATGGCCTTCTAAGACCGTAGTCAATCCAGAGCCTTTTACTACTCATTGTTTTAGTTGATAGGCGTTCATCGTCACAAAAAGTCATTGAATGTAGTTCTTAACCAGAAAATAATGAGAACATTACGAAGGAAACGGTTCAAGAACATCTTCCGGATATCGCTATTGTCCGCATTAAAATTACCGCTTGTATAAAAATGCGGATTTTATATTCGCGAAGAAGATTTCGCTTTTCGTAGCAAAGACATGGAGTATGAGTTCCAAGTGTTGGAAATCTTCATTTATATGTTTTTTAAAATATTTAATATACCTGTTTTATGTTCAACAAAAACTATCTAGTTACCCTTGCTTTATAAATTTTCACTCTGAAAAATATAAAAAATTATTTTTGGGAGATTGTCAAAGAAATGAATTGAAAATATACATTTGAACATTGAAGAACTACTTTTATTTTTATTAAGAAAGAAAATAACGTTTTTGGCCTTTTAGATCAGAAGTGGGATCGGAATCAATACAATAAAAGATGAAGAAGCTTTCAGAATTAAAGGTAGATGAGCTAAAACAGCTATTACGAGAACGAGAGTTGTCTAGCACAGGAACAAAAGCTGAATTGATTCAACGTCTTGAAAGTTATATTGGTTCAGACGTAATTGCTAATTATGGTGAGAATATTGATACTTTTCAGGAAACGTCCTTAACAATTGATGAACAAGAAAACGTTACTACAGTTCAACAAAGCAACAGTGTTATCATACATTTACAACGACAGGTGAATGATTTGAAGAAAATGTTGGAAAATGCGATGAACGTTCTTCAAACGGTTACTCAAAATGTACATGAAGTAACAAATGTCCAACGACAGGGATTTGACAATGTTACAACGTCGAATGTCTATTCAAGTTTACGAACGCCTAGTAATTGTTCTGTTCGTGAAATCGCAGAAACTATTCCAGAATTTGATCCAACGAGTGAATCTTCACTATCCGTGGAACAATTTGTTGAACGAGTTGAGAGTACAATACAAGCTTATCAATGGGACGAAAAATGTTTACTTCTCGCAGTATACAGTCGCATGAAGGGAGCAGCACGTTTATGGTTGGACTCGCTTCAAATTTTACATTCAAAATGGAGTGATTTTTCAAGAGAATTTATGAATGAATTTACTTCTACCGAAGATGAAGCTGAAATACATTTTAAAATGATAAATACGGTGCGTAGAATTGATGAAAAGATTGCAGACTATTGTTTTCGAATATGTGCATTAGGGAAACGTTATAAAATGAGTGAAAGAGCTATTGTCAAATATGCGAGAGAAGGATTGCAAAATCGTGAAATTCAAATTGCTATCGCTGCTCAGAAAATTGATTCAGTTAAACAATTGCGTGATATATTGAGTGAGTATGAGAGAAACGTACCATTAAGACCAGTAACGAAATATGTTGAATTCAGAAATAAACCACACGATTTTATAAATAAGTATTCCAACTCTGAGAACGCGAAAAAAGATAGTTTAGTAAAATCTGGTGGAGAAATTAAATGTTTTAATTGTAATGAAATAGGTCATATTTTTACCAATTTTTGAAACCTCAAAGACGTTCCCGTTGCGATAAATGCAATAAAGTTCATCCTAGGAATGAAAGTCTATGTAAAAAAATTACTACTACTCGAAATACATATTGTAATAACGACGATATTTTTAAAATAAAAGTTAATTTAAATAATACAGTTTTAACTGCTTTTATAGATACAGGAAGTCAATGCAGCTTAATAAAGAAATCTATTTGTAAACAAATAACTTTAGAACGTATTAAATGCGAAATGAGAATTACCGGTATTTGTGGAGGTATTCGTGTCGCAAATGAAAAGATATTGGTCAATCTAATTATTAACGATATCAATGTACCCGTAACTTTATATTTGATTGATGATGAACTCTTGTTATCAGATATTTTACTTGGTCAAGACGCATTTGTTGATGGTAATATAGTAATGGTAGTTGAAGACAAGAAAATAACGATTATTGGTAAATCTGATAAAAAAATACGAATTAATAGCAAAACTGAAGAAGTATTAAAAAGAAATTGTAAGAAAGCACCGATTGAAACAGATTTTGTTAAATGTGAGTTAAATGAAGAAAAATCTAAACTACTAGATCTTATCCATGGAAATAGAGATGTGTTTTCAAATAGTTTGAAAAATTTGGGAAAAACAGATTTAGTTAAAATTAAAATAAGTTTAACAGATTCTAGAATTGTCAAACAATCTCCATATCGTGTGCCAGAGTCGAAGAAAAATGTAAAAGCAAAAATGGTTCACGAACTCTTGGAAAATGATATTATACCATCATCCAGTTCAGAATATGCTAGTCCGGTTGTACTAAAAATGTTAAAAGAGCATTTTCCATCACAAAACATCGAAGAGAACTATAATCTAACTGAAGATGAGGTAAATGCAATTAGACTAACAGCTTCCGATAATATTAATACAAAACGAAAAAAAATTAAAGATCAATTTGATAAGCGACATTCAACTCCTCATAAATATAAAGTTGATGATCTTGTACTTGCTGAAAACGAACCTTCAAGTAGTGGCACTTCTCGAAAATTAGAACCACGATACAAAGGCCCTTTCAAAATATCTAAAGTTCTTCATAATGATAGATACATAATAGAAGATATTCAAAATTCCAAAAGAACGTCACATCATTACTCATCGGTTTATGCTTCTGACAAATTGAAACCTTGTTGGGAATTACCACCCAACTTTGATAGTGAAACTGATTATGATTCTTCCAATGACCAAAGCGAGGACGCTTTAAATACAGGATAGCCGACTGTTGGAAATCTTCATTTATATGTTTTTTAAAATATTTAATATACCTGTTTTATGTTCAACAAAAACTATCTAGTTACCCTTGCTTTATAAATTTTCACTCTGAAAAATATAAAAAATTATTTTTGGGAGATTGTCAAAGAAATAAATTGAAAATATACATTTGAACATTGAAGAACGACTTTTATTTTTATTAAGAAAGAAAATAACGTTTTTGGCCTTTTACAAGTATATCTTAGACGAAACAAGCGCGTCAGATCGCTGTCTACACATTATTTATTTAGCGTAGTGTTTAAATTCAATAATTAATTTTTTAATATAAAAAACAAAAACTAACAGTTGAGTGGAAATTTTGCTGGATTGCTTCCTTGTTCTGTATTTAAATAACATATCATCCATTTATTGTTGTTATTTTGTAAGGGGGAATTGTAATTACAATTAGATTCTGCAATAATAACGGAAGTATTTGTTAAATAAATATTTAAGGCACATAAAATTAATTACTAAATGCAATTGGCACCCCCAGATCTGATGTTCACGCATGCATGCGAATGTAGTGTAAAATGCTTAAAAGCAAATCAAATCATTCTGATGGTATTTTAGTTTATAGAACTTCACAACTGCCAGTTCTATGCATGTACGTTTGCATTCACTTGACGTTAAAACGGGCATTGACACATCCATGCACTTGTGCATTAACAGATATATACCATTAAATGTGTATATAACCTCATTGAAAACATTAGCTAAAGAGGAAAATAACATTAGCAATGAATAGAAGGAATTATTTTTTTAATACATACCACTGAGACTATGTGTTTGTAATTCCAGTTATCCCAATTGTTAGTATCAGGACACTTTCACACGAGGTGATCTCTCATGGGCAACAAGTCACATTACTGGCATTTAGATAATTGTTTAGCTTGTACAAGAAGGTAAAAATTTGTGATATTTTAATTAAGAATTACCACTTTTCATTTAAATTTTGAGTTATGATGCTCTAGCAGCAAGGGCATTAACACTACTGTACTACGTACAGGTTGGTCCAAAGGTCACCATGGGGTTTAAAAATTTAATGACTTTTTCGTTTATATATTTTATTTTTTTTTTTGTTTTTTCTGATTACAAAATATAAAAAACGGGAATTTTTTAAACTAATGGTGTCTTCTTTTCAGCCAAAAATGTATTGCATTCCATGCCCGATTTTGCCCTCTTGATTAAAAACATTTACTGCCGTATTCATAATTTTTTTTTTTTTTTTTAAAGTTCTTTAGACAAATTTTCATACAAACTTCAATCAATATACCTTCCATAAATCCAAAATATTTTTATGAATACGGCAGCTACACTTTATTATTCCGCTATTAAGCCAGCTTACGGAACTTATAAAGAAGAAAATAAAGTGCAAATAATTTTAATAAATAGAATTATTTTTATTTTATAAATTTTTGAGAATCGTAGTCATCATAAGTACGGAATATAATGTCACTTTTTTAACTTCGCAATTATTGGTTCGTTTTAGATCATTTTCCATAATATCTTTAAAAATTTGTGGTTGTAGTGCTCGTACTTTTTATCAATTTTAGATTTAGTAATGTCTCGGCTTTATTCACATATACGGCACTTCAGATATATTTGCATCCCTCTGATGTCAAGGATATGTATGAAAATAAAGCTTCGGTTTTTAGTAGCCATTTTTAGTAACAATTTTGCTTCGACGGTGCTACACAATACCGACGAAGGAGGGCCTGTGGATTAGTTACAGCTGAAGCTATTATTCTTCAGTGACCACTGACTATGCCACTGAAACCTTCCAACAACAAGTGATACAAAGATACACTAATTTACATCAGGATAAATTCTGGGTCAAACGCAGAAATTTTTGGATTTGTAGTGAACGTGCATACTACTCCAGTTTACTTCAGATAGATAATCTGCGCAAAATTTACACATACGCTTTCAAACAAGCAATATTTCTTCCACACCGCTGTGATAAGTATTACTGATTTAGAGCATAACTATATATGAACGATTTGTTTCGCTCTGTGAGCCACGATTGCTAACCATGATATTCACACGTCTGTTCTTGGTTCATGTAGTCATTTCGTTTTTCCCATATTCTTTTTTTTTAATTTTTTATACATTTAATTTTTGCAAAAGCTTTTATTTAATTTACTTATTTTTTATTTTTGTGTATTTTATTTTTGTTTTGTTTTTTTTTCCAGTTAGTTCAGATAAACTAGCGATTTTTTTTTTTTTTTGGCGTGTGAGGTAGGGTTGAAAATTCCTTCGCACTTACAGAGACCGTAGATTCCTCCCCGTGACCGCCTTCTGCATTACTTCAGGAAGGCCCAGAGCCACGTACCAATCAGGACCACTCCCACTCACCCACGTCTGGGTCCGCCAAGTCCGCAGCCGGCGCCATGGCCTGGTCACCGTCAGAGGGGGCCCCGTTATGCAGCAGCGCAACGAGGTCCCTCTTCTTCCCCCGCAGAACGTATTCCACGTACTGCGCCACAACGTCCCAATTGTCCTCACAATCGAGCATCCTCCCTATCACGGTGACAGGAACGAACCCACCAACCCGCTGCGCCATTGCACCTCTCTCAGCATGCCACCTGGTGCAGTCGAAGAAAGTGTGTTCTGCATCATCATCTGCAATACCACAGTAAATGCAGTCAGGACCATCTGCCCTGCCCATCCGGTACAGGTACTTTCGGAAGTATCCGTGGCCCGAGAGGAATTGTGTCAGGAAGTAGTTAACTTCCCCAAATTTCCTCCGAATCCATACTTCGCCGTCCACCTGCCGACCGTGTCCTCTGTCCACCTCTCCTGCCATCGCCGGACAGTTTGGGGTCTCAGACCAATAGCACCAACACCAGGGCCCTCCCCCCTCGAGTTCCAAGCCTCCCACCGCTCGCGCGCCAAGAGGTCTATGGGTATTTCCCCACATATCACCAGGACCGAAGCGCCCGAGACCGTGTGGTAAACCGAAGCAACCCTAAGAGCCGCGATAATTTGTTACCAAAATTAGGGATAATACTTATTTCTTCGTGGTTCGTACTTGGTTCCAGAATAAACCATAAATTTTCTAAAAATTTTGTATGGCGCACCAAGTAGTTTCCATCTTGGTTGGGGTACGAACCACGAATGAAAGAGCGAACCATGAATATTGCTGTGCATGTGAACATGGTATAACAAAACCAATTATTGCTTCAGAGGGCGAAATTCTGCCGTTTAAACGTCCTAGTTGAAATAATTTATCGCTGATTTAAATAGAAAGTTTCATTATTTTGGTTTTTTATTCAGTTGTAGATCTATCCATTACTTATTCTCCAGGTGTTATGGATATAATATAAAAAAATATATAAACAAGAAAGTTATTAAATTTTTAAACCCCATGGTGACTATTGGATCACCCTGTATTTTGGCATACGAAAAAATATTTAAAAATAAGTAGGATAGTAGCGTAAAGTTAGTATGTTTGTTTATAATGATTTTTTAACAAATGAAACCAACAGAAAGCCAGAATATAATACTTTTGGGAATGAAAAATAGATCATGTCAAAATTGTAAACATTAATTTTGTACACATTTAGTGGTGAAGTGCAATAAAATCAATAGTATTTAGAAAAAGTTTAATGACATCAATAAAAGTATTTAGTTAAAGTACAACAGTCGTTTCTTATTCGCTCATTTGTTACTCATAAAATAAACAACAACCGCAGCTCTTTACACTATACAAGTAAATCTTCTCTCTAGATGACTCTAAAAATAATATATAAACCAAATTAATATTGATTTAATTTCATTGATGCTAAAAGAAAAATATATTTTTACGACATTCAGGGAAATGAAATAGTCGACAAACATGCTCGCGAAGACACGTGCCAATTACAATACGGAGATTCCAAATATCAATACGTCAGACGGAGATAATCTTTCGTAAACTTAATACATGGCTGAATTTAGGTCGACGGGTATGCAGAAATATACGAGGTTTGTTGAAAAGAAGAGGTGAATTTTGTTTTCTTCGATTACAATGGCGTGGTGCATCATGAGTTCTAGCCAACAGGTTGTACGGTTAATAAGGAATACTACAAGGAATTTATGCAGCGTTGGCGTGAAGCAATACGGCTCAAACGATAGAATTTTGAAAAAATTATGGATTCTGCATGACGGTAATGCACCAGCTCACACATCAATGCTTGTTTGTGATATTTTTTGACCAAAAACAACACCATAATCATGCCTCAACCACCTTATTCACCAGATTTGGCTTCGTGCGGCTTTTTCCTATTCCCAAAACTGAAGAGATTAATGAAAGGAAAGCGTTTTGCCACAATTGATGAGATGAAGTCAAAATCGAAGAACGAGCTGATGGCCATACCGGAAAGCACATTTTAGAAGTGCTTCGAGGATTGGAAAAAGCGCTGCCATAAGTGCAATACGAGTATATCTAAGGGAAATACTTTGAAGGGGACAAATTGGATATTGATGAATAAATCAATACTTTTCAACAAAATCAAAATTCAGTTTTTCTTTTGAACAGACATCGTATTGTGCATATCATAATGTGGCAAATACGATAGTGAAGAATCCGTTTTCGATTTATTGTGCAAGTATCCGGCCCTATGCTGGCATATATTCTGATTTTCGGCAGATCTGACCAGAATGGCGGATATAATCCTACTAGAAATATATATTTCTCCGAAAAGGATTACAAAGCTTTCTAAAAAATGCAAAAAAAATTAAATTCAAAGTTTAATGATTTATTTAGTACAAGAATTTACTAAATAAATAAATTTTTTAAATAATTTTTTTTTTTTTATCTTGGACCACCGCTCAGGAGATGACCCCTACACATGCGGTGCATTGTGCTGTAACTAGAGGAAAGGTATAGTAGGAGAAATGAGAGGAGGTCAACCTGCACTATATTACACTTTTTTTGCACGTTATTTGTTTTTTACAGCCGTGTTGTAACGTCTCTGATGTCAAGGAGACGTATTAATTTTTGAAGCTTTGTTTTTAGTAGACATTTTGAGTGTTTATTTTACTTCGCCGGTGCTACACAATATCGACGAAGGAGGGCGTTCTGATGTGCCTGTGGATTGAATACTGTTGAAGCCGTTGACTACACCTTCGCGACAACAACTGACACAAAGACACAAAAAAGCACATCAGAAAAAATGCGAAATGCTTTTAAGAGTCTGAAACTGGGTTGAACCCAGGAAAATTTTTCGTTTTGTAGTCAACGTGCAGACTACTTCGATCATCGCCACCCGAAAAATATATTGCAGAATTATTTAAACTGGTCTTCAGGTACGGTTACATATGGCAAGTATTTGCCCGTAAAAACTTAACCACTAAATTCTATACTTTTTTTTTATTATTTAAAAATACTTTTGATTTGAAACTGGTCTTTATCTTTTTTATCGGTTGTCAATAAATTATTACTTACTTTTTTTTTTGCAAATATTTGCCATATGTGAGCATACCTTTAGACATTAATTTTCGAAGAGAATTCATCTAAAATGCAGTTGCAACCCTAAACGTGTTTGCTTCCATTAGACTAAACATTGTCTGACAAAATAAAATAAATAATAATAAATTGTCAATAATCAGGAGTTTTAAAAAATATTTCTCCATAGTTTTATCATGAAGTTGTACGTTCTCTGACATTCTCTAAAATAAGCATTGTCAATGAAATGCTACACACGACTTCAGCACAAACAATTTTGAACGTGCAACAATAAGTTATTTTCCTTTATTTGAGTACCTGATGAATATGTGCATGGGATATAATTGAGAATAAGATGCCATTTTCTTTTATTTATTTATTTGATAGCAAGCCATTTGAAAAGTTGGTATTGTGTGAATGTTTTGCAGAGCTAAAAGCAAAAAAGTACAACAAAAAATTTTGATAGTGATAAAAATTGCTAAAAGAAACAGTCCCTTAAATTGAAGGTTTAGTTAAAATCAATTGACATTTCATATTTTATTTAAACATTCAGTAAATTTTTTTCCCATTGAAGTGTCTGGTGTGATTAAATGTCCTGTCTAAAGTCGCACATATACATTTAATAGATATTGTCATTTAAGATACCCATAAACATATGCGCTGTACTGAATGATATTGTATGCCATTATGTTGACTAAGTACTTGCAGGATTCATATGCAATTGTGTGATGTTGTAACATTTTATGCAACTCCCCATTTTGAGTTATTTTTTATTTTTTTTTTAATTTTTATTTCAAAGAAATAACAAACTGTAGACGGACCAAAAACACAAAATCTTTGTTAGAATTTTTTAAATTTTCTTTTTTCTTTTTTTCACTTTTGGCACCAGTCTACGTGAATGGAGTCCAAAAATTGTTTATACGTTAATTTTTTTAAACACGACGTTGAACAGCAGCACCAGTTGGTTGGTATTCTATAGCGCAGGGATGGGTTAATGGAAAAACGACAGGGCATTATCCTTAAATAAAAGTTTTTTTTTTTCCAAACTGTATTTAAAAAAAAAAAGGAAAAACTGAAAAATACGAACATTCTTTTCGATAACGTTAACATGAACAGACACATGAACAAGGTCTTTAAAACCGCGAGTAATACTGCAAAATATTAACGAAAATATGTATGAATGTGAAGTTCAGGGATAAACCAGAAGCTGATCACATTTGAAAAAGGAAAGGGAGTGCAATGTTGTGGAAGAAAATTTGTTATTTCTCAAATTTTTTTCTAATTGTTTATCGTTATTTGGAAATGTTAAATACAGTAGACCCTTGTAAATTAGATCTATTGGAAAATCGAATTCTTCGGAAATTGGAACCAACGTTGTAATTTCCGAGCGTTTTTATTTTTTGCTTGTTTTTAACTTTGAAAAATTATTTTTGTAGGTTTTATTTGGCTTCTTTCTACACACTGGAATCCCATATTACTTTAGCAATTTTTTATTGTCCGCATATTTTTTTGTTCATTACCGTGTGCAATTTAAACGTGTGTATCAAAAGCCACTGAGTACATGATTTAAAAAATTTTGCTGATTATATGATTTAGAGTGGCTTCGTGCAGTGACTTTCAAGTGAAATAGTTTCAAAGAAAAAAATTACATAAGTTCCAAAATATTTTCATACTTCATAATGAAAATACTCCCAAATGAAATTACTTTCAAATGAAATAAGTCCCGAAAAATAGTTATTTATTTCTTATTATTTTGTTTTTAGGTGTTATTTCATTTGCTTTGGGAGTACATTTTTAATTATTTGCAATTTCTTAATATTCTTCGCTTAAATCTAGTCTATGGCCGCTTAACAATATGGGGAGAAAATTATATAGGCCAGCCGAAGCTTTTGTTAGCGAAGCCGGTATTCATTATACCATAGAAGAGAACATTTTTAAGACCGGCCGAAAGGCGGCTATGGAGAGAAGCTGCAATGTATTATATTGCTATACATTTCGATGAATAAACTTCTTATCTAACGAATTTGGGAGTTATTTCATTAATTTCATGGATGTTATTTCATAATGAAATAACTCACGAAAAATAGGATTTATTTCATTTTCGGTTTGATTACTATTTAATTTATTTTGGGATTTATTTTACCTGGGAGTTATTTCACAGAGTCATTATGAGTCATTAGTTATGAACTTTCACTCACTTAGTTTAAAATGTTTTATTTTATGCCGAGATCTATACATTTAAAAATATTTATTTTAAATATTTTTTTCACTAAACTGTTAAGAATTTCAATGAAACGGTATGTTTCGTGTTCTTTTCATATAAATAAAATTTAAAAAAAAGTTTTGTTTTAAAATTATATTTAATTTAAGACATGTTTTGTTAAATAAAAATGCATACATATTATATACATACTTTCAATATTGTATTTGTGTTTCATAAAAAAAGGAAAAAGTCGTAACAAAATTAAATTGAACTTTAGTTTAAATAAAGTCTTGCTTTTTTAACTACTGTAGTTATTTTTATTAAAAATATAATAAGTATGCATTTTTAATAAGTTATTCTTTGAAAATGGCATGCTTTATATTAAAAATTTAAGATACTATTACACGGCCTGCTCTAAAAAGAAAAAAAATTACGAAAAATATTAGCTGAATGTGTACAATTTCTCTCAGTGTATAAATAAACGGTTATATCTTAAATTAGTATATGAATTTTAAAACAAACCAGAAAAAAATTTAATTCAGTTCAACGTTCAGCGAAAGATTTGCTGCATTTATAAGGAATTTTATAATTTTTTTCACTCTCTTTTTTATTTCCTTCTTAATTCGTTTAATTCGCGAACCGGCGCTCGACAAAAGTCTATGAGAAGGAAAAATGTATTTTTGTTTTTTTAAACGGAATCCAATTGCCATCTGCACTTGGGTATTACTGAAATGAAAGCTATGAGTCTTAAATGCGCCAAAAAATAATAAAAAAAAAAAGACGAAGGAAGAACAACACGGCTTTGCTGTGATTAACTTAAGTTGACAATACTAACGTTACAAACAATATACCAACACAGTCGCAAATATCCAACATCAAGTGCACTATCAGCAACAGCATCAACAGTACAATCGTTCGATGAGTGCAGAATGAAGTCTGCAAGCATTGTCGGATAAGCTTAAAATGACGACATCACAGGCTGCCAGCAGAGATGAAGATGAAAGAAAAGGAATAGATAATAAGCAAATAGATAGGCTTGTAAAATTTACGACTATTTTAATTTCGCCAAACACGATTTTAAAGACATGAAACTTAAAACTTTGCAGGCCGTAAATTTCATTTCATTGACATTTTCGTTTCATTTCAACTCTCTATTTATTTTTGCACCGTTAGTTATTTCTTTAACAACAAAATTCATTCATTTTCCACTTAAAAGTTAGTTTTTCCCATTATTTCTTTCCTATGTATACATTTAGATAAATATAAACGATGTCTCCTGAATTTCGTATGTAGAAACAAACGCCAAAAGTCTATTGAACTGTTGCCATTACGCTTCATTTGTTTTGAGTATCTAACAAATTGCAAATAACATGCTACTTATTGCATCAAATAAAAACCTCTAACTTTATACAGGCACCACATACATAAGTATATACCCACATGTATATACGTATGTATGTATATATATATGTATATATTCATACACATGTAAGTTTATGTACATATATCACAAAGAGAGTAATTCATGATCATAGCAGTTTCAGAAACATGCACAGCCATATGCAAAGTGGAAGATAAAGTTCTTGCACTTGTCACAGTAGTGGTTTGCTACTATTTTCAACCTTCAGATTCATATATGAAATCAATGAACAATGTTGTATATGACAGTTGGAGAGTATGGACATTTTCCCTTGCAAGTAAATCAAGGAAACTGCTTGTGCAATTTGTTCCTTTATTTTTTATTATCATTTCTATACAATTGTTGTTGGTTATCGTACAGCTTTTTGGCAAAATTTCATTAGTTCAAAAGTACAATTACAGCTGAAGTGGTTAAAATGATATATTTTAAATATGATAACGATGATACTGATGATTATGCTCTTCGTATTTGCCTGTGTTTCAATTCGTAATTCAATAACCCATGTCAGATACAGTATAAAATTATATGGTCGCAATTGTGTTCATATGTACATATATATATATGCATACATGTATATTGTGCGGTAGCTGAAATTGTAAATGCATAAAAATATTGATTTACTTTCCGTACAATAAAAAAATATGAAAGTCATATGAAGTCTTATTGTAGAGGAGGAAATTATTATTGGGACAGCGGTTATGTTCGCATTTTAAGGGGTTCCCTAATACTCAGGAGCGGTTTAACGAGTGGGGGGAGGGGGAATATTTCCACCAAAAATATATTTAATAAATAATTTTTTGCAATTTTTGCGATAATCAAGTTATTGTTGTAAACATTTCTAGATGTATGTTGAGTGGCTCATTCCATCAGATGTCAAAAATTGCATTTTGTACATTAAGTGTAATACGAAATAAAGCAGGATATCAGAAAAATATTAGTTTTAAAACATCTTACTAATTTTATAAACTTAATCGGAATTGAAAGCAATTTAAGGGATCACTTCAAATACGTGACCATAAAGAAAGAAGCTCTATCCAATATTTCAGTAGTTTTATGAGAGAAGCAAAAAAAAATTCAAGTAAATGTTAATTGATCTCAGCATAAAATGGAGATGACAAAAAAATTTGTGAAAACCGCGACCAATTCAAAACAATCGATTTGCTGTTCCCATTAAGAATTCAACTCAATTCTCAAAAGCCGAACAAATTAATGTTCCATTATTTGGTTTCGTTTTAGCATGCGTTAACGAGTGCCTCTAATACATTTAACAATTTATTTAAATTATAAATGCAACTGCGCGGTTGTTAATATGAATTAATCGGCAGTGTTGAAATTGTTTTGCATAAGTTCAAAAGTGATAATCTTGTTAACATTTAGGATGGCATTAAAAATTAATTCAGATACAGAAATGCTTAAGAAATCATGAAAATTCCTAATCATAGTGAACGCATTCACTTTTCGTTTTGCTGGGTAGGCCTGGTACAACGGATTCCTTTAATATACTGTATTTATGTCCTGTATGTGACAATTAATTGCCACCGCTTTTATTATTATATTTTTATTTTGTAGTTTTTTGTTTCTTTTTTTAGTTCCTTAAATTTTTTTAAAATTTTTATTGGCTCAATCTTCTTAAACTTTGTACTTAATTGTTAACTTTTAGTATATAAAATATTTTAATAAGATAAATTTTTTAGTATTCCTATGATACACCGGTCATTAAATTGAGACCACACGGTAAGAACGAGCTTTCCAATGAAAAAAATTATTAAAATTGCTACTCTCAGTAAAAAGTTCTGATGTAACATACATAAAAATATACAGTTGAATGAGAACCTCCACTTTTTTTAAGTCGTTTAAAAATTACTTGATTTAGCAAAATTAAAAAAGTATGGAAAACTACATAAATGCAAATAAATTCCTTGATTTTCCTGCTTCCCTGTTATGTTTTATATTGTATATCCTCAAAATTTAGCTAAATTTAAATTTTTAATATAAATTGTAGAGAGTAAATTCGTTGTCTTAAATTTTACCTAATTATGAAAGGTAGATAGGGAAAACTATCTCCAAGGCTCTTGAGGTCAGCTTTTCTGGAAGTAAATTTTTTATAAATTATTTATTGAAATTAAGTGACCATAACAAAACAAAATTTTTTTTGCGAGAAATTACTACCTGATGAAAAAAGTGGTTCTGAAGAAGTCAATAAGATCTTGAAATCGCTATTAATAATAGCATTGAAACTAATTTTTAATTACTCCTACGGAAAAGTTGCTTATTGCTTTGCTTTAATGCCGAAGCAGATTTTGAGAAGGTAAAATTCTATAAAAATTATAATCTTTTTTAATTTGGTTTACATAATTTTTATGGGCTAATAGTTCTTCTCTAAAATTAATTTATGTTTTAACTCTGATTGTACTTCTATTTATTACGATATTTATTTTTTAAAATTATAGGCTTTTAAAGTGCCACCACCAGGATTTTTATTCAGTTCCTATGGATCATTAAGCCTCTGGGCACTTGCGAAATCATGAATATGTCGTGAAGTATTTATCATAAATTGCTATAATTTATAACAACTAAAAATATTCTATTACATTTATATCTTAGAATAAATAAGTAAAATATCTCATTGGTTTTATAAATGAAGCATATTTTTTTCCTATAAATATTTCTCTGAAAATGTACTTGTGCATAGAAACTATGACAAATTCTGTAATTTATATCTTGTTATCATTTCAGATAATTCAATTAAATTTATTGAAGAATTCATAAATTAAGAATTTGACAATATATTTTTATGTGCTTTGTTTGTTTTTGTGTCCGAAGCACATTTTGGTCTACTTTGTATTTTTTCAGTAAATCTATGAGTGACCAGAACATGTATTCTTTTCTATTGTAGTGATTACGAATCATTCATTATGTTGCTTGACAGTTTTATGTTTATTTTTTTATCACGAGAAGTTGATTTTATGCAAAATTTTGGAGTAAATATTTTAAGTAATGAACATGCTGAAGTTATTCGACCTAAAAATTTAATTTGAATTTCGTAAATATTTGATTTCTGAGTTAAATTTTTATAATATTAAAAAAGAATGGTTTATTTAAGAATTGTTTAAGAAAATTTTACGAATTCTGTTGTATTTCATGCAGGCGTGTCTGTATTTGCTTGTTGTCATTCAGATAAAAAAGAAGGAAACTATGAGTTTGCTATGCCTATTTATAGACTAAAGCTTGAATAAAGTTATTATGGGAAATAGAAAAGAAGTTCGAATAATAGTTTCAGATATAATTCGCTAACTGTGCGAATATTGGAAAACATTGTAATATATTTTATAAGCACACAGGTGTGGAACACGTTACTGTAAACATGATTAGTCACTAAACTGCTTTGTACTGAATCCGAAGAACACTAGACGACTTATAAAATAATTTTTATGTAGTTTTCTATTTTTTTACTGCATCTGCAAGTAAATTTTAATACGAGTATGTAGAAATACTGCTGCATAATTAATTGTCTTTAGAATTACATCTGAAGCTTACTTTATATTAGTTATATTAATGTGGTGGTTTGGTGTTAATTATGTTGAAAATATATGTTTTCTTAATTTTTATTTAATTTAATAAACTTATGTTTTTATTGGGTATGTTCTGTAAACCTAATCCGCAAAAATTTTTCGTTTTTAAAACGAATACACATACTTAGGTGTTGAGAAATCACTCGATTCGGTTTACAGAACAGGAGGGTATAACAGTATTCTGATACATTATTGGTTCATTAATAGCCAGTAGATATATTTTTTACTTTTTCTTGTTTAATTAATTAAAAACAAATATGTTTTTGTTTTTTTTGTCATTTACTTTCACTTTTGAAAATCATTGTTTACTATGCCCGAAAATAGAGATTTATTTTTAAAATAACTTACTGTCATATATTGTCTTGGGGGATGTTTTTCCATATTGTGGCAATACTGCATAGATGATCCAAATTTTCACTTTAACCTTACAGTCACCTGCACACTTTTCTATAAAACAAGGAAATTAAAATGTGTGCTAATCTATGAAAAAATCGTTTGGGGTTTATAAGACCGTTTTTTATGCAAAACCCCAGTATTTCTAATACGTTTGGTAGCAAATGGTTGACAAGCAGTACGCGAATCACATTGTCAAAATTTGTATATTACTGACTAAGTGGTTTTCGTTAAGCGACAGAAATTTCAAATCATTTAACCAACCTAAAAAATTAATAACAAATGGAAACAGCATTGAAAAGTATACCGGGCGTATACTTATTATTTAATTTGTCCTCTAAATGAATCAGCAACTCTTTGTCTTAATTATTTTTGTGTTGAAATTGTTAAAAAATTAGTAAAAATTTTTACTGAAACAAATGTTTTTAAATCAATAAAAGATTGTTATATATGCATAAAACCAGCAAACAGAGGCGTTAAAAAATTTTACGCGTGTATTGAAATGCGGATTTTTCTCAATTGATTTTATTCACTAAATTGTAAATAAAATCAAAACTAGTGCACAAACTTTAATAAATTAAAGTGCTAGTTTGATATGATATATATGGAACTACATGTTGTTAAACTAATCATGTGCTTTGTACTCTTTTATTTTTTATGAATTTTGAAAAACAAGAATCTTGGATTTATAGTCACTGATGAGCTAACTCAGCATTAGATAAGTAGTACTATATGGGTGTGTTTTCTACGATTATTGAGTTTATATTTATCAAAAAATACTTTATGAGAATATGAGAAGGTATGTAATAATACATTTCATAAATTTTTTTCGGTAAAAGGCACAATTTTGAAATTAGAAACATATAAAAATTTTAAATTTTTTCTTAATTTTATTTTTTCAAAACTTCAACGATATCTCCGAAACTACATAATAGATTTGAAAACAATGCAACGACAAAGGAAAATTAATTTAATTGAGGAATTTTGTATTTCTTTTTTTTAATGAAAATTGTGAATATTTCTCAAGATATGCCAATATTTGCCAGGCAAGTGCCTTAATATTTGAGAAAATGGTATATGTCGATTAATAGAGCTGATTAGAACAAAAATTGTCCAGATTCGAGTTCAGCGCTAATATAATAATAGTAAATAACCTAAAAAAAGTTCGATGAAACACAAAAGAAATGTAATTTTGTGCCCTTCTGTTATTTTACTGTAATTAAAATCATTCACGAAGGAAAATGTTTCTTTTTTTTTTTAAGTTGGGAATAAATGTGTTAAAGCAAATAATTTTCCTTGTTAATCATATGGATATTATTCGCTTGATTTGAGAACTCTTTCGTCTCCAAATGACTCCACTTTGAAGTTTAGCACATCAAAAAACGTAATGAATTTAGAACTTTGCGCAATAAATGTTTTAAAGTTATTTTACGAAATACATAAACATGCCAACGTGTCTTTTGGCAGAGCCATAAGTCTTTATCAACATTCGAAAAGGAAGTGTGCTTGTACGTGTCTATTTGTAGCATTTATTAATTCTTTTCGTCTGCCGTAGGGATTAGTTTTGTTGCCTCAAAATCCCTTCGTTTATTGCATATCGTTTCATGTTGAGGCGTTTGTGTGCGCTTTTCGTTTATCTCGTGTGATTTAAGGAGGCAATTATAAGATTTATTATGAAATTTTTTTTTTGTAAGTGAAATAAATTGCTTATTTGATAGCACATCAATGCGATAATTGATTGTGTTGCTTCGTCAGTATTATCACAAAACGATTACAAGTACAAATACCACATGTACTACCACATAATTCTCGTTGTCATGCATTTTTGGAAGCGAATGTTCTATAAGATCGGATAAACAGATGGAGGAACAATGAAAGCATACCAGTGTATATCGAATGATGTGTACAAAAACTTTCTTACAGTAGTCAATGAGAAGGAATATGTTATAACTCCAGGCTATTATTTATAGCACTGTGTTGAAAGCAAAATATATTATTAAAAGTTTGTACTAGTGTTTCTCGAATTTTGAAACATTTCAAATGAGTTTCTAAGAGATTCAGCGGAATATTTACTTTCTTCGTTGAAACAATGTAAATTTTACAGTGAATGAATGGCGTATTTAAGACTTCATACTCCTCTTCTGATGCGAAGTTTCACACGGTAGGAGTTAGTAATTCGGAAGAATGTCAAATTTATGCGGTTGGGCAAGATCCTTTATTATTGGTTTGTCTACGTTTTTTTTTATTATTATTTTTATCGTTTATTTCACAAATATTGTAAATATATTTAAAAATTAATTTATTCTTATTATCATTGTAAAAAGTTTTAGAAAAATGAACCATATTTAAGCCGAATAAAATAAAAACAAAAAATTCTTTACTTTTCTCATTTTTTTAAAAAAATAGATAGTGGTGCTATTTTTATTGGGAGAGATGTTCCGATTACGTAGAGAACAAAATATCCGTCAAAATGCCCATTTACTCTTTTCATGAAATTTTCCAAAACTTTTCACAGAGTTGTATTTCACCGATGACTCATTGGATCTCCGAGTTGAGTTCAGAAATTATTTTTGGTTTATTCGCAGAAACCCGATATTTTACAAAGAAAAAAACGTACGGCGTTAAATCGTATGATCACCAAGTTGACGCCAAAATTTCTTCAGATAATTTGTTATGAGCAGTGTGGAAAATGACACCGTCCTGTTGAGACCATACTCCACAAGAACTCCGATATCATGTTCCTGTAACGAATGCCGTTCACAGTCTGCCTTTCAGTGACATTCTTGTTTACAGCACCAATGTTTCCAAGAAACCGCCCAAAAGACTTACTGTCCTCGAATGGTTGACACACTGGGCGCGCCTTATCATCTGAAAATTCTTCGAAGTTTGCGAACGATACATACAGACTACCTTAACGATACAACAAATATACATACATACGTAAGTAAAATTATTTTCTTGTATGAAGAATATTTCATTAAATTCAATAAATACTTTCATTGCATTTATGACACTTTAATTTGAATTTTTAAAATATCATAAAATTTCAAATATAAAATATTTTGAAGCAAAATAACTATTAATTTAAATAGCTTTAGCTAGTTGTATCCATTAAGCGGAATTTTATAATAAATTTATTAAAAATAAAACTCTTTTAGGATGTGAAAATATATTCATTGATGAAATGAACTACGAAAAATTTATGAAGACCAGAGATTGCAAAATTTCATGTATCTAATTGTTCATTGTTCATTGTAATAATAATAACTTTCATTATTATAATGAAGAACATTTAATGCAACCATTTCATTATATTAATGAGGAATTTTTTTTAATTCACGTAGTTGTCTAGTTTATTATTTCAATTGCATTAACTACATACGTTAATTTTAAACTTTTAAATATTCTGGTGCCATTACGGATTTAATGAGATTAACATTTAGATGCCAAAGGTTAGTGAAAGTCTGAAGAGCGTCGATTATAGTCCGAAGATCACTTGGATATTCAGATATTATGACTATATCATCAGCATAAAGAAGGATTTTAACTGCTTTGGGTAAGTCATCGACTTCTCTACCACCAGGAAGAGCATCTGTCAAATCATTTAAATATAATGTAAACATTAATGTGCTTAATACACATCTCTGCTGGACTCCAAGATTTGTAGTGATAGCATCTGAGTAGGTATTTCTGAACAATTTTCTATTGGTAGAGTCTGCATATTAGTTCTGCAGCATTTTAATGCTTTTCGAATGCAATCCTGTGATAGATCGTTTCTAAAATAATGAAATAGTGGCATTTCTGTTATACGGTTTAAGAGGATACTTTTGAATATATTGCATTTTGCAAATATCTTGAATCAACTTAAGTTTTTAATCAGCTACAAAAGCTTATTTTTATCAAATAGAATTTAAAAGTATTTTCTTTTGCTTTCTCCTTAGAGGCCTAATTATGTCACAGAGTAAGTATACCGTAGAATCCAATTTCTTTTATTTTTTACATTATTTAAAGCCACTGTTGAATAATATCACTTTACACGATACTGGGTGTTTTTTATTTATACTTTATTTCCTGCTTAGCATTTCTTCGTTTTGACGTGTTGGTTTTACGTTTTTCTTCTTTTTCAACAAAACAAAAATTTTCTTGGTAAGTACGAATATTAAGCAACAGAAACATCAAATACAGCATTAAAAACATAAAGATGCAAACACGAACCAAAAGAAAAGGGAGCAACAAATACGTTACATCGATAAAATAAAACGTACCTAACAAATACCAGATACAACAAATATACACATAACACATGCAGCATCAGAATATTAGGAGCAATAGCAGGAGTAAAATCAAATACATACGAGTATAAGAAAAAATTAAAACATCATATATCAGCCACATGAGGCATTAACAACTAAGCACGCACATGCATGCTTAAACACAAAGAAATTTAAAAACGAACAACATTCATATATATGCATGCATGAATACATACCTACAAAAATACACACGTACGTACAATGAAATGTATATATATACATGAAGTATTGTAAAGGGAAATACTCGAGGGGGCGAAAAGAAATAATAAAAGAAATATTCGACCATAAAGGCTCAAATCCTCTGGCAAACATATCAGTTCTTCTAGTACTTTTTCGCAGAGCTCTTTATTTGGAACTTAAATGCTCGAGTTTATTTACACTTGATATTTAATTTATCGTAATTGTAATTGAAGCAGAAACATGAAGTACGGAAGTTATAAGCCATTTGGGAAATTTTTGTTAAAAAAATATTTATCTAAATTTGGCGAATATATTCCGAAAGTAGTAAAATAGGCGAATTAGCGAATAGTACTTTATAGCAACAACAATTTTTATTTTATATTATTTATGTTTTCAATATTTAGATTTGTAAATATAAAATATACTCGTAGATAAACCGACAACGATGAAACAAATGAAAATAAATTCTGACCAGTGCTCAGGAGATGTCTCATACCTAAGCATACCGGAACTAAGTTCCAGTTCCAATGCAATGCATTAATGTCATACAGACTTAAAATTAGTTTTTTATATGTGTATTTGTACATTTATGTATAGCCAATAAAGTTCTTTAATGAGTTTGAAGCCTTTAAAGAAAGCTCTCCATTTTTGAAATGCAATTTATTATTTTAAATTTGAAATAAGTTTGGAATGTATTTTATCTAATTTTTTTTTTTTTTTTAAATAACTTTAAATACATTTTTCTTTAACATTTTGAGTGAATATAGAAAATCCAGAAAATTCATCTCCATACTGTTCAACTTTTTCGTATGAAACATTTGTTCCTAATCCACTGGTTAATACACATCAGAATAACAAGAACACATTTAATAAAAAAAAACGACAAAAATTTATCTTAAAATTATTACAGATATAATAATAAGTAGAAGAAAAGATATGACTAGCTTTGGCGCTTAGAAAAAGTCTAGCCACTTTTTATGACTAAATAAAATAAAACCGCGACATCTATGCGGGGATGCTATGGCTGTGTAGTTAGTGTTGGCTCAGTTTTTTTGAGTTTTCAGTACTACAGCACCCTTCTGTGTCGGGATTTAACCATTAAAAAAAATGTCAGCGAACTAAAATAATAAATAAAATGGCTAAATTGATCGCCGTCAAGAAAAAAAAATACTTTCAGTTAAACTCTGGCAGGAGCTCATCTTCTGGCCAGAAAACCGATACATACTACGAATTATTATAGGTATCATTTGAATTTATTTTCGCACACATATCTAATTGAATATCGTAAATAACACCCAAATTGTTTTAAAAAATAATACTACAAAATGACTAGAAAAACGTAAGAAAATGTTAAATTGCCGCGTTTCATGTACTTTACTAAAAACGGGCAATTTCAGCGCTTTTTTCTTTAACGCGCTGAGACGATAAAAAGCGTGTTTAGCATAGTTGAAATGCTAAAAAATGCTAATAATATATTGTGATTATATTCAAGATTGAGTTTTGTTGAAGAGTGGATTAAATGTGAATAAAATATTTAATGTATGATAAAATCAAGCAGAACTCTGATAGGAAAAAAATTCATGCGGACTAATTTCCTCTAAATTTTAAGGAAAAAAATAAAATGAGTGTGGCGATGGCACGATGGATGGTAGTCTGCACGTTGACTACGAATCCAAAAAACAGACCTGGGTTCAACCCCAGTTTCAGACCAAAAATTTTAAAATAAAAATAAACATCTCGCATTTTTCTGATGTTGCATTAGTGTGTCTTAGTGTGTCAGTTGTTGTCGGAAGGCTTCAGCTGATAGCAATCCACAATCACATCAGAACGCCCTCCTTCGTCGGTATTGTGTACCACCGGAGGTGTAGGAGTCAACTCCTGAGTGCTGGTCCTAGATAAAAAAAAAAAAAAAAATATAATATTGTTGAAATTATGAAATTTTAGTACAATTAGTATTTGAAAAATTTTGCAAATATTTCACTTAACGTTTTAACTCGTCCATCTCTAATTCTCATTCAGATCTATTCCCAATATTCTATTTCCACATTTTTTTTTTACTTTTTCGCAGGCAAGATTTGCCACAAGAATTGTTAGACAAAAGGCTTGTTTAAGCTTCAATTTGTGCTATTTGCGTGATTACATGTATCTGTGGGTTTTCATCTACGAATTCTCACAGTAGAAAAGGCTAAATCCCACTGGTACTGGCAGAGTACCATAAGAAAAAATAATGGTGGATGGGATGTTGATGATGAGTTGTGTATGTGGAAATGAAGAAGTATTTTTCTTTTGAATCGTTTTTTGTGCCCATTTTTGTATTGTGTTTGTTCTCACTGACTGCTTAATGTATACTTAACAACCAGATTCGCGGTTTAAAACACAAATATACTCCCTTAGATTTATAATTTTTGTTTGCGTTGAAAGGGTTGCAGTTGCAATGAATTAAAAAAAATCATACTTTTAGTTGATTTGGTGTCTAGCGATCTATTTTTGGCATATCTTATTTACACTTTTTGGTTTTGTACTACGACTTAATCAAAATCACCTAAAAACTCAAAGTACCTACATACGTACAAACTGTGTGTTAAAAGAAGAGAAAATTAATTCTAACTGTGCTAATTTTAGGACTTTTTCATACTGAAAATGAATTGTAGTCTTCTTTTGGTTAAGGTAAATTGGAAAGTATTACAAAACGGTTATTTGTATCTTGAGGGTGGCGATGGCTGAAGTAGTCTGCACCTTGACTACAAAATCAAAAATTTTCTGGATTCGACCACAGTTTCAGATTAAAAAAAAATCATAAAATTATCTCGTATTTTTTCTTATGTGCATTAGTGAGTCTATGTGTCAGTTGTTGTTACTAGGTTCCATAGGGGAAGGCATAGTCACTGGTCAATGAACAGTACCGGCTTCAGCTGATCAGAACGCCCTCCTAAGTCGGTATTGTGTATGAACTGTGAAGTAAAATAATTGCTAAAAATGGATACTAACACGAAGCTTCAAAAGATACGTCTCCATGGCATCAGAGGGGCTTCAACACTGCTATAAAAACAAAGAACGTTCAAAGCAGCTTCGACTCTTATCATTTCTCTAACTATTCATTTCCTCTAGTTCGAGCACAATGCATTGTTTATGTAGGGATCATCTCCTGTGAGCTGGTCCATGATAAAAAAAAAAGTTATCACAATATTATTTTCAAGCCATTTAAATATCTTGAAAAATATATTGAATTAATGAAGTACAAAAAAAATTTTAATCATTTTTTTCCCTTTTTTCTTACGTATGCAAGTCATTCCATAGGAACTAGTTGGAAAGGAAAACTACAGATAAGAGACACGTGGCGAACTAATGGCAATGAATACTTACATAAATCTACAGTTGCGAATTTGTTAATGTATTAAGCGGAGTTAGTATCTCTTTGATGTTAGTTTTAAACGTTAGTTTTTAAACTAAAGGGAGCCATTTTCTTTATTATTTTGCTTTGCCGGCGTTTTTTTTTTATCGAAAAAATGCCAACGAGGATGGTCGTTAATTTTTTTTTTATCTTGAACCACCCATTCAGGGGATAACCCCTATACATCTGATGCATTGTGCTGGAACTAGAGGAAAGGGATACTAGGAGAAGCTGAAGTTTCACTATCTTACAAACTCTGCTTTTGCCCGTTCTTGGTTTTTTTATAGCAGTGTTGTAGTGGCTCTGATGTCAAGGAGATGTATTAAAATTTAAAGCTTCGTTTTTAGTAGCCACTCAATACCGACGAAGGAGGGCGTTCTGATGTGCCTGTGAATTGGTTACAGCTAAAGCCGTTACTGTTTAGTAACCAGTAACTATGTCGTCGTACTGAAACCTTCCGATAACAACTGAAATAAAAAAAATGTTATTGGATGGTCCTTGATTGAAACCGCGATCTGTACCCAAATTACGTCATTGAACATGCAAATAATGTTGTAGCAAGTTTCGATTTGAATCGAGTATCATAATTTGGCACCTGGTTATAGAGTCAACGTGGTAAATATTCACTCAATAGAAGCAATGCAAAACCTCAAACTTTGTGCACATCAAGAATATCAAAAAATGGTCCAACACTACTCACACCCTCGCTGCGGTGTGAAAACTTAATATTTTTGGATTAAAACGAACAAATTACAATATTCTAATTAAGTAAAATCAAAAAGAATTGAAAAAAAGCTTTAATTTTTTAAAGAGTTTTGATGATTGAAAGCCTATTTGAAAATATGGTAAAAACGTATGCAACCATTAACGTAGTTATTAAAATAAAGTGTAAATAATCAGTGAAACTTTCAATAAAATAAAACGGGTATATTATTATAATATGGTTACATTACGTTTATCTATATTTTGTAATTCATGTGCGTTGTACCGTGTGAATGGTAAGAAAAACATTTGTAAGTGAAAAAAGTGCAAATTCTGTGGTCTATAACAATAAAATATATTTTTCGTACTTTCACATTATAAGTATATTTAAATGCAAATCCTTGAACCTTTGGTTATATTTCACCAATTCTATTTTTGCCAAGTAATTGTATGCAAACGTCACACTGTGCGAGCTAATCATCCAATATCGTTACACATGTTTAAAATAGTTTTCTCTTATCATATAATCATTAGTCCAACTCACAATCTTGTGCATATGGTGTTGCATCATTGCATCATTGCATTTGCAAAAAGGTATAGCATATTTTTGCTCTACAGTAACAAAATACACAGCAATGCTAAAAATATGCTATACCTTTTTGCAAATGCAATGATGCAACACCATATGCACAAGATTGTCAGTTGGGCTATTATGTATGACACTATTGCAAAGAGGTGTTCATCTTTTTTTTTATTTTTTAACCCATATGTGAATAGCAAGGTACCCGGGTACCTTAACCATAATTTTTTTTATAGAAGTTGATGAACCACATATTTGAAACGTCTTGAGAACTCCTATCTTTTAATAAATTTTAAATAAATACCGACTTTGAGCTAAGAAAATTGTTTGATTAGGCATGTCAGTCTAATTTAATTCTACCACCATTACCAGAATGGCAAGGTATCCCAGAACCTTCATACAATTCATATAAAAAGACGATCATTACAAATATATTTTTAGTGCAATGTTACTTATAACATAAATAACCGAAAGTCGATAAATGTTAGACTGAAATATTTATTTGGCGAATGGAAAATTAACAAACAAAAACTCTTTTTACTTCTATGTGATTGGAAAAATAATGCCTTCGAGAACACGGCAAGGTACCTATATGTAGAAAACAAAATATCGGTCGAAATTTTTTTCAACAAAAAAATTAACTTACATTACACAAGTTGTTTTGTGAAAATGGTTTTAAACAAAAACGTGATTCATATTTTGCGCTTATCTCAAGGCAAGTTTTTTTGTTAAAATGGAACTAATAAAAAAAGTCGAAATAGGTTATTTTAAAAAATATTATTATATTTAATATAACATAAATACTTGAATTCAATTAGACAATATTGGTACAACATTATATTTCTGTACGGAAAAGAAATTTCAAGTTTAACAAAAAAATATTCAAAAGGAAGGAAATAAAAACTGTAACTCTACACATTTTAAAACCATAATTATATTATTGAATACCTTCATCTTCGTCAAGGTCTGGGTGAACTTCAATGAAGATATCACCTTCCGCCTTAATATTCTGATAAAAACTGTGGTAAGTTGTACCAATTAATGGCAGCATATCTAATAAATCTTTCTTTTTATTTTGTGATACAGGCAAAGGGGAATTATAGCTTGTGGCCAATTGGGGAGAATGTTCTTTACGGCGACGCGAGTTTATATCTAGCATCTGAAATGACTCTTCTGGGTGTAATGAAAATTTGTAGTGCAAAACACCTGGCTTGCTTTTTTCGTATCTCAGCCATCGAACGTTTTTCCTCTCAAACTTCTCACCTAAAAATCAGAAGATTAAAAAAATAATATTGTGTTGAAAAGAATGTAGGTATTTAAAATTATACCTGAAATGCTACGTGACCTCCATGTATATTTGTCCTTTAGTAGTGCACGAAAATCGAAGAAATCCTCTTGTCTTAATTCATGGAAAATATAATTTTTATTGGTCGCCGATATTAAGTTTGCCTAATCGTGTGAATGTTCAATAGATCCGAAGAAATTTTTTCTTTTCTTTTCTATTTGCGCATGTACAGTATCACATTCAAGATGCGTATAACCCACGACAAGAAATTTATGATCAATAAGTTGAATACTTGCGTGATCTTCCAAAACTTTCTCAAACATTGCGCAAAGATATGAGTTGCGGTTCTGACCAGGACAGGAATCACTATATAAAAGAATATGACGAACTGAATTTGGTAAATCCAACAGACATTTAAATATGCAAGACCCAATATCGTTTGCACCCCGCTTTGCAATGGTTTCGTTCCATATATAGCACAAGGCTTTTTTCGTTGCTCCATCATGCCCGGTTAATTTAAAAGTCCACAATGGTCTCTTGTAAAAAAACAAAGCAGCACGTAAATAAGGAGTTGGAAGACATTGTTGTAAGTCAAATGTGAACATTATTATATTTTCGCTATTTATTGCGAGTTCCTTACCTTTTTTCCTGCATTCATACGAAAAATCTGCATCGTCATGATGTTTTTTTTGTTCTAACTTCATAGATTTTTTTCTTCTTCGTCGATAGAGTTTCTTATTTTGGATTTAAAGAGTTCGCATGTATTACACAGATCAAGCTGAGGTTACTTGAACTTAATATCTAGGTTAGTAAATATATCTCTATATTTTGATTTCGATACGCAATCAGAGTATTTTTCAGTATATAACCGGTATAATGTTGCCAAGTTAAGACCACGTTCAAAATATAATTGATTTGTATGTCGACGACTGTAGTGACTTTCGTACTTCGGAATGCTGTTTATATGATCTATAACTTCATTATATTTATCGATCGACAGTTTGTGAGGTGGATCATGTTTTCCACGTCTATCATCTTGTATAAGTCCTCCAGAAATTTGTTTTATTTTATGTAAATTCACTGTTTTAATCGCATGGATTGTTTCTTCATATATTTTTAGAAAGCATTTATGACATACCCGAATCTTTTGTCCATTTTTTTCACAATGGTATTTGTACACATATTGCCAAATTTTTATATCACGCATGAACTCCAAAACAACTTCTTTTGATCAAAATATTTATTTTCAAGTCCACAACAACACTTCTTTGCAAACAATATTTTACTTTTTATCAGATTTTGTTTTCACATAAGAACTTCTTTTCACACAAGTCGTTTAGTCAAAATTTGTATTCTCAATAAACCATTTAAAAATTTATCTTGTCTCAAGCAAGTTACATATTTTCTAAATTTCAGTTTTGATAAAACAACTTCTTTGAAGAGAAGTTGTTTTATTAAAACAAAATGTATATATGCAAAAAAATATTAAATACAATTTAGATGTTTTGTCAAAAGGATAAAACAATTTTATTTCTTGCATTTTACAAAATTTTTAAACTCTTTCAGATAAGGTATTTTATCAAATATTTTTTCCAAATATAATGAAAGAAGTTCATTTGCCAAGAACTGTAGATTTTTAACCAATTGGCGTAGAAATGCAAGGATTACACCAAAAGAACCGTGTTAAAAATTTATATTTAATATAAAAATCTTGCAAAAATGTCTTATTTCGAGAGAAGTTGTTTTGTCAAAAGTCCACATATTATGTGAATACTATTTGTTGGGCGCCATGGGAGGTGTCTTGACATAATCATCAAATGAAAAATTTCTCGCACTTTTACATGCATTTTCTTATCTCGGATCGGCACAGTTGGTTTGTAATGGAATTAGGAAATGAGATTTATTGAGGCTGATGGAGTGAGCAGAGTTTATGGACACTCGACTTGATTCTTCCTACGTCAAAGGCAGAGGAAAGACCTGTGCGGCTAGTTTATTCCACATACGTGCTGTTCGTTAAAACCAAGAGATTTCGCTATATTGCATAGTGCGATTAGCTGCCAAATAGACAACAAATGGATCAGCTCCTAAAGTTACCCGATTTAATTAAAACACACCCTTTTGCAGTAACGATAGATCAGCGTCACACAGCCCACTTGGCGACGCTACTTAAAAGAGTTAAAAAGAGTTGGCTATCGTTGCCAATAGTTTCTTCGAGTAACTTCAAAATAGTATTTGAAGCACCGGCACATACATGGGAGTTGTATTTAATTTTCAGTCGGACGCCAATAGTAAGGAGATCCGATGGGGTGAAGAAACCGAACGTATTCCGCCAATAACTGAATAACATTGAATGTTGTTTTCCAGTTGTTCAAATGCCTCCAGTTAATCGTCGCAGACCACCACTGACTTTACATAAGCCGAAGGAAAATTATCCCCACGATCTTATTGGTCAGTAAATCAAAATCAATACGAATTTGTGATTCAACCACTTTTCTGAATTGCTGGAGGCTACGGCAAAAACTATTTTTTTTTTAATAATAAAGTTGCTGAGAAAATTGTAGAAAAACTACCATAAGTTGTGTTTGGTGTAACAATAGTGCTTGACAAAGTTCCAAAATTTTGCACAATTTATCTATAAAATTAATCTAATCAGATGAAAATTATAACTTGTATATATATGCAAGCCCCTTTTTCGACTACGTCATTTATTACTGCGTATTTTTATACTAAAATATTCATTTTCTGTATTTAAGAACGTGCGCTGCTTTGTTTCGAACGAGATCATGTCAAAAAGAATTTGTATTTCTGCCACTGTATTACTGCTACGTTCTAAACAACGAACGCTATCCTTTGACTTTCTATTGCATTTTTTCTAATCTGAATTAGAAACAGTAAAGAAATGCACATTTAAACACTTGCAACGTTGGCTACCATACATATGTTTGTATGTATGTACATAATATGCGTCTCGTAGTTGCTGTTCAATGTTGCACGTTTATTTTTACTGCTTTAAATGCAGTTTTCTTTCAATTTAAAAAATTCAGTTTTTTGTTTTATTTAGAAAACAACTCTTGCTGTTGTTATTTAAAATTTAAAGCCATTCATACTGTTTTATTCTCGTTGTTGGTTTCTGTTCCTCTTACAACTCAACAATAATAAAGGAAAGGCTTTTAACACTACTTTTTTCCTCCACTTTATTTTTATTTTTTGGTTTTTATAAGGTAAGATGTAAAAGGCAAAGCGTAGCTAGGATCGAAGTACAAGAACACTGCAAACGTCTCTAGTTCATGTTATTTTTGCAAGGCTTTTTTGGGTCGTATGTTTGTAAGTTTGTAAGAAGAGTTTTTGTAGCAGTGGCAGAAAATGCTTGGAAGAAAGCAAAGAAATATTCTTCTTGAGAATGCCACGAAAAGTGCTTTTCAAAGTTCGAATTAACAGAATTCCTTCAGACGTAATGCACTGATGTGTATCGTGTAATCATCCTTGCCGATTATTAGAACGTGGCAAAAATGCAAAGAAAGAAAATGAAAAAAAAAATTAAATCTTGAGTCAACTGTTATTTGCCAATGAACTTTCATGTTTTTATGTTTTTAAAACTTGTTTTAATTTAATTTAATTTATTTTTTTTTCGGTGTTAACAAATTGTAATTTACTTAACCCTCCTACACTCCAGAGAATTGTGGCGGTCGTTTGCACCAGTTTAATCCAATAAAAAGGAAATAGTTGGGACAAAATGTGTAAATTTTCCTCAATGAAAAGTTAAAAAAATTTCAGTCAATACGTGATGCAATTAGCGATTCTTTGAATTCTCTGATATTTCATTTACGTGAATATTTACAAAGATTTTTTCCTATTTCTTGAATTAAATTAAGGATATCTGTTACGTATGGCGTGCACTGCACTGCTCTGCTACTAGAAAATATGTTTCAAGGCGGCAAGAATAACTATAGTGGAGGTATTTTATTTTATTTATGAACTGTTCTCCTTTGTAATGCGTAGAACTATTATCTGGAAAATCATTCACAAATTTAAGAGCTTGCGATGATAATTTCTTTGTTGTACGCAAAACTTGGCAAGTTTCGAGAACCATTTTCCTGATGTTATTATTAAACATTCCAATGAAGTGGCAAAAGAACAGCTAGGCAGATTGCAAAAATGTTCCAGAGAATCAGATAGTGGGCACTGGGAATGATTGGTCTTACCGCAAGGTGTTTTTAATATAGAGTGAATTGTCAAACGTTTACTACCGTCCCCATGGGCAATTAGAGATCACGCTTATGTAACTTTAGAAAATATACATAGTTTGCAGCATAGTTATCCCTGACTATGAGCGATCACATTGCTGAAGTGTTTAGGCTGTTTAACCCCATGTCACTTGAAGATCTTAAGTTCGAACTTTGTTTTTATGTAGAGCTTCCGACGACCTTAAATAACTTTATCCGTGAATAGATAGCACTTAGATTAGTACCGAGGCGCACATGGGCACATTTCAAAAATATGACCAAAAACTACTACCACGGTTTTACCCTTACCAAATCGGCCATTAAGCCCGTACTTGGCAGGAGCTGTGTTTGACTAACGGTTCCCATAGCACCAAATTTAAGTCTCTGGTTTAACTTCTTTAAATTCACAGGCGATGCTTCACCTTTTCTAGATATATGTACAAGAGCATCCTTTTATCTTAACATATTAACGAGCTCCGTTAATTTGTTATTTCAGAGATTGGGGTGCGATATACCTTTCCTGATATTAATATAAGGAAATTGTCTCCGAATTCTCAATGTGAGACTAACGTATCACCAAAAAAACTCTCTTTTTAAACACAATTTGCACCGTTGCTCAGTCTGCCTATATTCCTGATACCTTTATCTGGATTATAAATTCTCTTTTAAAGGAAGCCTCCTGCGGTGCGAATGTAGTTGCTCTATAATATAAAATATTCAAAAAACCGGTTTAATATATTAAAGATGTATTCAATTTGAGATCGAATATAAATTATATATATATATATATATATATATATATATATAGGGTGGCCCCAAAGGAGCGAAGGCGTTTGAATTCCTTATAACTTTTTTATTACAATTTTTTTTGTTTTTAGTATTTTGTAAAGAAGAAATGGAACAGTACAAATTTCACAACATGCCAAAATTTTTGAACTTTATATCAGAAGAAAATCATGGTTTTATTCTTAATTTAATTAGAGCGACGAAGCCCATTTCCAATTGAATGGGTTCATTTATAGACAGAATGGGCTACGGAAAATCCAAGAGTAGGTGAACAGCGAGAATTACACCCATTTAAATGTACCGTTTGGTGAGGTGTTTCGTCGGAGAGGATATTTAACCCATATTTTTTTTGAAAGTGAACACGGTGTTGCCGTTTTCATCACTATTGGAAAATTTTTTAAAGCCAGCCATAGAAAACCATCAGCAAGTATGGTTTCAACAGGATGGAGCCAAAGCGCACACTGCGAGGGACACAATGGCTTTTTTAACTCAAAACCTTTCGGTCATTTTGGGCCACCCTGTACAAGAAAAATAGATGGGTTAATAATGCCGAGGGTAGAATTTCATTGAGGAATTCAACTAGTAAAATCTACACAAATTACCCAATTTAATCGATAATGAGAAAGATGAAATTTAACACTAAAACGACAGAAATTAATCGCACAAATTTACAGACACTCATGTTCAAGTTGAAAACTATTTGCTTATATGTACTTAAATACGTATGCATGAATTTAAATATAGTACTTTATAATTATAATAAAAAAAATCAATATATGTACATATGTATGTATATTCATGTCAGTGTTTTTGGATTAACAAATGGTCTTGAAAGGACAAATATTTTAAATGAAAGCCAATGAATATGTCAAACAGATATTGCTCAAGAATCTGTGCGTTTTTTATATTTTATTTTTTGATGAACGTGCATAAAATGGGAGAGTAAAAAAGCCAACAAGACATTTATCATTGAGGCCCCTTAGTTGTTTAGATATCTATGTGATATGTACTTGCAGACACAATAAAATGTGTAAATGACATTTAAACTAATAAAACTGACACACACATACATATGTACATAAAAATATAATAAATGGAAACGAAATAGCATTACATACGTATATACGTACTATACATATGCATAAGTTTATAAATGCTTCTGTTGAAAGTACATGTGCAAATGCCAAAATCTGTTATCATATTAAAAAATAATTTATTATGAGAGGCTATTGGGTGACAGAGAAATAGTAAATTCAAGATATTCTTTAAGTTTTATTCGCAAGAGATTTTAAAATGATAATACAAAACAGAAATGTTCTTGGAAAAGCTTTTTTTTTATTATAATCTGGTAGATAATTTCATGCCATTTATTTTTAAAATATAATTTCCGTCATATGTCCTCAGCGGGTACAAATTACATGGTACATTTAAATTAAATTTTTTAATACTTTTTGCAATAAATCTGACCGTATGGCGCCAACGGTAGCAGGGATATGGTCTGGCACTGCTTCACGAGTTGCTGGTTTTTCGGCGTAAATCAATATTAAAAATAATCGTGAGGCGTTAAATCGTAGGAACGAGGGGGCCAGTAAAGAAGACCACTTCTGGAAATAAAGTGGTCACGCAATTGATTTTGCTATAAATCGGTTGTTAATACCACTGTAAAGCAAGTTGTGCCGTCTTGTGGGAACCAAATCGTTTTTAATCAGATTATCGACTATACAATAATTAATACATAAAATAAAAGCGGATACAATGTATAGGCCGAGTAATTCACATTGCATGTAATAAATATTTAAACATGAACATAAACATATACTTGATGTTTAGCTAATTAGTTTTTGTATACAAAAATATGCCATTTCAGTGTCTTCTTTTACACTTCACGCGCATTTCTTTATCTTGTTGATAGTTTTGAATTAAAATTAGTGCGAAAACAATCAATTGGTTGCTGACTAGGACGACTATGTTAACCGTAAAATGGACGAAGTGCTCTATGAACTTCGCGAACAAATTTTTTTTTTTCAAATTAAATGTCCACATTTTCGAAGCGTTGTTGTGACGTTAAACGATACGTTGGCAAGCCTTATTGAACAGAAATGTCCACACAGTTGGACATTATCAGTTGTCAAACAAAGCCATATATATCGGGGCATAAAAATTAATCGGCATTTTATTTAAATTTCTTTGAGTTTAGCATATGCCTCTCCAGATCGAAGGAAAAATAGATTCTTTTATATTTTAATAAATTTAGCTTCTATAAATTTCTTTGTATACATCTTCGTAAATGATTACAACGCAAATGAATAAAAATAAAACTTGTGGACTTTTGACAAAAGATGATAAGTCGAGATAAGAATATTTCTTAATATTTTAATCTTAAATGAATCTTCTGGACTTGTTTGTTGTTAATTTCTAAAGGAGGAACTAAAAAGGCTTTTAAATCTGTTAGAAAAGCTATGAAAGTTGACGGAAAACAAAAACAATAAACTTTATTGAAATATATACAACTTTGGTATTGTGTGTGTCTGCATAAATATTAACAAAAAATTAAGCTCAAGTTGTTAAAATTAAAATAGAACATTCTGTACGGAATGTGTGGGACATCTGTTTATATTACATTATATTATAATATATGACTGTCGGTTAGTATATTGTACAGAAAAATTACATTTTTGTATGTGGGTTTGTGCCTTATGAACAGGTAAACGACTGAACGGATTTTCTTCAAATTTTCAAAGTATGTATCTCTCTGTAAGGAACTATAGACTATATAATTATAAAAATTTCGCCCATAGAAAGTAAATGTTTATTTGTGTATATCTTGAGAATGGTTGAAGTGAAAGTTTCGGTTAAAATGACTTTATAGTTAAAACAAATCATTAATCAAGAAGCGTGGTACCACCCATAGAAAAAAACTCAAAATCGATTTTTTGATTGATTGTGATCTATTTTGCCTCATTACGTCATAATCCCAGAAGTTCAACTTTTATTAAAAAAAAATAAAAAATTTTCTATACAAGTTCATAAACATATGCTTTACATTGAAATTTTTTTAATTTAAATGGGTGTAACGAAGCCCGCCGGGTTTCAGCAAGTTTATAATAAAATTCTTTTTTTGATATTTATTCCGTGCTAAAAAAAATTATTGATTGTACAATACGAATTATTCAGACACAAAAGTTTTTAATGTATTCAAGTTAACTGAAAAATTATCTCAATTAAAATTTAAATCGTTTCGCTTTTACATTTTCTCTTTATTTATATAAATAATGGTATATAATCTAGTTAAAAATTAGTTTATTAAGCACATTCGAGACTCGGTTTGGTAAACTTTAAAAATCTTTAAAAATTCTTTCTAAGAAGAGAGCAACTAAAAACTTTACCTTTTAAGGATCAGTGAATCAATAATGAAATGTACTTTTTGGATGAAGTCAATGCAGCATAGAATGTTAGTAAGATTTACAAAGGCAACAATATTTGTATCTATGAGGGCATAGGAATCCATGTTGCTGTCAATATCAAGAACTACAGATAACCATGTAACATTATTATTATAAACACCTTTTTATTAAAAAAGTACATTTCTTATAATAACAATGCAACATTACACGATTTGTAGAGTTAAAAGAAAAGATAAAATAATAATAAATATTTCAAATTTATTCTATACTTTTTTTTTTTTTACCCGTGCTTTATTAAATGATTTCCCAATATTTTCCATATCGACTTCCTCTAAGTGTTGTATCTTACAATATGACACACCAAATAGTTTGTTCCTCAAGCTCTAAGATGGCAGCATTTCATAGCACAAACTCACATGAACTTTTTATTGAAACTGACGCGAGATGTTCGACATTCATAATATTATTTTTGAACCATTATCAGGATCTTTAATACATTTTTACCGCATGAAAAGTACGCTGTATTAATTTAGACCATAAACTATCCGTCCACCAAATTTCATATAAATCTATAAAGCAGCTTAGGCATTTTATAGTGGAACAAACATCCAATCATACACATTTACAATATTAATAGGATGTTTTCTTTATCATAAAATTTCATTTTTTTTTGCTTTTTCATAATTATAGCAGCACTTTAACTTTTCCTAAATAAAAGGCTTTATTAAGTAAAAGTGTGAACCGCTAATACTTAGTTGTCTCTCCCTTCGAGCTAATTAGACTAAGTATCATATCCTTTACAATTCTATAAAGGCTTTGCAATATTTCTCTGCAGCAAACTACAGTTTAGAACAGTAATGTTCATTCGAGTGAATAGAAAGTGAAATTCTATACAACCACTTGCAGAAGTAGCGACCAAACCCATGACACTGCCTTCACCGAAATTTCGTTTAGTGCTGTGCTTACTTATGAAAGGCACCTTATAATTAGGGTGGTGCCATAATTATGAAAAGCATTAAATTTCAACTCACTACCACTAATTACGTCATTAATTACATAAGTTTTGACTCAGTGGGCATTCTGAGTTATACATAAGTATGTATGTATATACGCATGAATATACATACATACTTACATACAGTTGCCGAATAAAGTCTATAGTCAGCGCCAATATTTAAGTTTTCTTTTTATTTAAAAAGAATTATTTAAATTTAATCTAAACAAATATTTTTATTTCCCAAATAAAACATTCATAAAAACAAATATTCATCAATTTTTTGGCTTAAAATAAAGTAATAAAATAAAAGCGAGGATCTGTAATGGTTTCGGCGCGCATGCCCTTTGTTGGTGTTGAAGAAATTTGGTATTTATTGACACTACAATGAACCGTCAAGTTAATTTGAAACTTCTGAACGCAAATTTGAAGACGTCCGCCAGCAACATGGGTCTTTCTGGCAAATGGATCTTCCAGCAAGATAACGATCGCAAACATACATCTCTCGTTGTAAGGGAATGGCTTCTATATAATGTTTCCAAACAGTTACATTCTCCTCCTTAATCCCCGGATATGAATATAATTGAAAATTTATGCGATGAATTGGAGAGACGCGTGAGAAAAAATAAAATATCTAACAAAGATGACATAAAAAAGCACTAACAGACGAGTGGCAAAAAATTGGATCACATATAACAGAAAAATTGGTTTCATCAATGCCTAGACGCTAGATGCTAAAGGTGGCGACAAAATTATAATAATAATTATAATAATTTAAATCTAGCAAATTAAAGTCTAATATAAGCTGTATGTAGACTTTTTTGTGGTATGTTTTAAGACTGAATTACATTTTTATTTTATTACTTCATTTTAAACTAAAAACAAATTAATATCTGTTCTTTTATGTTTTGGAAAATAAAAATATTTGTTCAGCTTAAATTTAAATAATTCTTTTTAAATAAAAAGAAAACTTAAATATTGTCGCTGTATATAGACTTTATTAGGCAACTGTATATACATATAACATATGTGATAGGAAATAAAAATATTACAAACACCAACGAAATGCATATAAAATGTGTATTAAAATATTTGTGTGTGGGCATTGTAGATATAAATCAACGATAATCAAATTATTTACACTTGAATGGTGTTTATTGATAAATTATGCCACAAATAATATTTTGATAGCATCAATTATGGTTTTATTATATTCAAAAGAAAATAACACATACACATCATATCACATCACATCACATCACACCACATCAAACCACACACTGAAACATCTACAAATAACAAAGCCAGCACAGAAAGGTGAAAATAAGAATTCAATAAATAAACACTATATCAACCACACACATGTGCCCATACAATCGCATGCATCCATTGTAAACATCAAAATTATGACAAGTTACAATACAAACAATACATGACGACAGTGTTCGTTGCTACAAGCACATGCATACATACATTTCAATATGTTGTATCTAATAACAACGCATGTATCTAAAACTGTTTAGAATTAATCTTATCCATCGTGCCATAAGCAAAGAAATCATTTACTACAACAATTCTAATCATAATTCAAACAATTTTATTTTAAAATTATTATTATTATTATTGCATTTATTATGTATTAAAAATTCATACAACTAGTTTGTGCACTTATCTCTCAACAGAAGAATATTATTTTATTTTTAATTTTTTACAAAAATGGATTTTTTTTTTGAAACATGACGCTGTTGAAGTGAATGAGGAATACTTATTTACGATTTCAATATTGGTTTTGAATTTCAATTGAGTACAAAAAAACAATAAAAATTTTGCGAAAATTAACGACAAAGTTATGGATCATAAAACGGAAATATGTAACAACAACAGGAGATAAACTTGTAAGTAAAACATATTTGAATGATGACATCAATTTGTATATCGTATATAAATATATGATCACTTTATGCTTGTGGTATGCGCTTTTATGTGCTTGTACGAATTTGTGTGTGTTCTTACTATCTGTTATCAAATGTGTTTACGTGTCATTATACGTGTTTACCACCTACCGAGTCAAGGAGCCAACTGTTGGCTTCTATTTCTGCTGCTGTTGCCATTGTTATTGATGATGATGATGCTTGTCGATGATTTTGCAATACGGATCATGTACGGTTGTACGAAGTGCGGAAAAATAGACATACGTTTGGAAATAAAACTATCGTTTCTAATAGCCTGCATATATTTTATTAGCTGAATTGAGACATAAAAATTAGTCGCCATTTGTTATGAAGTCTTTAGTGTCAAAGACACAATATTAATACAAATGTATCCAATAAAACTATTGGTATTAAAATAAATTGCTTTTAATATTTGCATTTTATTTGATTACTTCTTTGAGGATTATTTTCATTGTTGCTGTTAAACAAACATCTACACAACTCTCCAATTGTACCTACAGGTAATATAAGTGAGACTTTGATTGACAGCAGGTTGAACCGCTATAACTACAAGGTAATGATGTGACTGGTAGATACTGATATATTATTTAATTATTTCATTATGTTTGTTATATGGTTTAGTTGGTCTATATGTAAATTTTTTTGGTGCTAATAAGAAAAACAAATGTTTGAAAAAAATCCTAACTCAATCGATTTAATTCGAATGAAAAGTTTGTTGTAGTTTTGGAGAAGGAATATTATTTATATTGTTTATATATTTCGTAATTCTCAAAGATCTTTTGCAAGTTCTTGTACAAACATGTCGAATTTCTTAGCTTTGTTCAAAAATTTGATTAAAGGCCCACTGACGATTTTGGTATTAGCACCAAATGAAATATACATATAGGCCAGCTAAACCATATAACTAACATAGATAAATAATCGTAATTAATTTTGACTCGCTTTGAATAAATGGAAGAAAATGTTACATAATATTATTTAAATTTATTATTAACTTCTCTTCATATAAGATTGTTAAAAACTTCAAAACAATGTCTTTCGCCAGACATAGAAATAGTAAATATAAAAAAATGTTATTTTCACAATAAATAACAGTTACTCATTCCTCAGTAAGTCATTAAGTATTGTCCTTAAACAGTTGTTTTTTATAAATATGTATCTCCATTATTAAAAACAAATGCCTTTTGAAAAGAAAAATTGTTATTTTACTTCCTCTACGATATTTCGTTGTCAGGCATATTTATTACATTCGAATTGTCGAAATATAAATAAATGCAATCAAGGGTGATTAAAATAGATTAAAACAATTAATTTTTTTTATAATCCATTTGATTTTATAAATTATGTGTTTGTCTTTTGTCTGTGCATCTTTCTCTTCCTCTGTGTCTTACAATTCCAATGGCTATGCTTTGCTTTATTTCACTCACTCCCTGTTTTCACATGCCTTATGTTCACCCATATATGTGTTAGCAAATAAACAGTTTGAACAAATTACTGATTAGTCACTGATTAAATAAATAAATCTTACATACAGATTTGCTTAACACAGATTGTAGTTGAAGGAAAAACTATAAGTAAGAAAGAAAGAAATGAAAATAGAATATTAAATAGCATTACGAGACAGAAAAATATTTTGTTAAATACTTAATGGAGGCAAATAAGCTGAGCTGGAATATAATTAGAAACATGTATAAAAGAACACATACATGTACAATATATGGCAATCACTGCAAACATTTTCACGAAAGTTTATTATTAGACAACATACTCTCTGTACATGAACTTAACAAACTTACATTATTACATATACATATTTATTTGTACACTGAAAAAATAATATTAGCTGAACGCAAGGTGATGGAGGCTGGCTATGACTGACGTAGTTAGCACGTTGACTACAAAATCAAAAGTCGTGGGGTTGAGCCCAGTTTCAAGTGATAAACACAGTTCGTATTTCTTCTGATGTGCATTAGTGTTTCTTTGTATCATTTGTTGTCGAAATGTTTCAGTGGCGAAGGCATAGTCACTGAACAGTGCAGGCTTCAGCTGTAAACAAAAAAAACGTGCAAAAGCAGAGTTATATGATAGTGAAGCTTCACCTCCTGTTATCTCTCTCCTTCTATCCCTTGCTTCTAGTTGCAGCACAATGCTCCGCATGGTCCAAGAGAGTGCTGGTGCAAGAAAAAAAGTAAAAGTGTCAGAATATACCTTTGTCCCAGCCTTTTTAAAGTTTCACGTTTACTAAACTAAAGGTTTTTGTTTTGTGGACAAAATCTGTGCTTGTCTAGCGCTAATTACATATTACGATAATCTGAATAAATTTCTTTAAATACTTTATATGGTTTTTATTGATTCCATTACGAATAAAAAAAGTATTTGGCAAGTCATAATTCCATTTTTAATTATAAAGAAAGAAGAGTTACAAAATAAATCTTTTGATTCGTTCTTAAGTGCTGTATCAATTTTTATAGAGTGGAGCGGATACTTTACATGCCGATAATCAATTAAAACTTCTTCTACATTTTATGTTGCTCTACTGACTAGAATAGAATTGCTAGTGGACTGCAATCTGAGTAATATTCTTTTAAAATATTTTATAAGGGTAGCCTTCGATATAGCTGTATAAAAACTGTATGATTTTTGTATAAATTAAGGATATTTAAACATATGTAGACTAAATGAATCTTCCTTATTAATAAAGGAGACGAATTGACCCTATTTAAACCCTGTGCAAGCAATATTTCATGTAAAGCTCAAATAATTGTCGAATAACTCTGATATGTAACGTGAAGTTACAATTTGCCCAACGAATTATTCTCATATAACTACCTTATACATTTACTGCTGATACCCACACCCAATATACGAAAACAACAATAACACACATACATACAGAGAAGTTGTTACTGATGTCGATAACTTATTGTTTTCATCTGGTTGATATTGTATTTATAAGAGATCAGGGTTTTTGCACAAAAAAGGGGGAACGAAGTGAAATAAAATATTTTCCTGTATTAGTTGCATTTGATTTTTATAGTTTTTCTTTATAGATATATATATGTACAGGGTGTCAAGTGGCAATTTTATATTTTTGGATACGATTATTGCAAAAAGTAATACACGGTGCGGAGAGAGGGTGGCGCCGTTGGAATTATCGATTGTGCAGATTTGTCAGTCACCATGTCGCAGTGGTCGAGTGAGCATCGCGCGTTCGCTGTGGAGACATTTTTTAAGAGTAATGGTTCTTACGTAATTGCTCGTCAACAATTTTGTTCAAAGTTTGGTATTCGGCGAATTAGTGATGAACCGAGTGTAAATTTAATTCGTTCGTGGGTTCAGAGTTTCCGCGCAACTGCTCCGGCTATGAATGGCCCAGGGCGCAATCGATCTTCAAGGATTTCCGAAAACATTGAACTGGTTGAAAGCAGTTTACGTGAAATTCCGCGGCTTTCAATACAATAGCGACTATTCATGAAATTTTAAAAAGGATCTGAAGTTCCATCCTATTAAAATTCAAATCGTTCAAAAACTGAAAGAAAGTGATTTCCATTTGAGCAAAAATTTTTGTGAAATGATGTTGGAGCGTTTTCGCACTGTAAATCCCATTTTTTTGGAGCGACTAGGCTCATTTTCACTTAAACGGTCACGTCAACAAGCGAAACTGCCGTTACTGGTCTCCAAGAACCCGCAACCCTCGATTGAAACATCAAAAACATTGCATTGCCCCAGGGTAAATGTTTGTTTGTGCATTATCCACTCATGAGATAATTTGACCATTTTTTTTTTCCAAAAATTCTCGAGGCCAGGCGACGAATGTCAACGGTGAAAATTATCGACGCATGATTTCGGAATTTTGCGAGCTCATCCATCGTACTCTTCACATACGTGGTTTCAACAGGATGGGCCGACTGCACACACAGCCAGAGCTTCGATGAATTTGCTTCGGAAAAATTTCCCCCAAAAACTGATCAGCGGCTTTAGGGATACCCCATGGCCACCGAGGTCGCCCGATCTAACTCCCATAAATTTTTTTTATGGGGATACCTCAAAGAGAGTGTTTATAATGACAATCTCCAATCGCTTGTGGCTTTAAAGGAAAATATTCGTCGTGAAATCAGCACAATTGAACCAAGTTTTCTGCAGCGTGTGGCGCAGAACACAAGGCTCCGTTTTGAACAGTGTGTTCAACTCGACGGAAGACATATGGATGACACTCTTTAAAAAATAAAATTCTCATTTTCATTCTATCGTTCAATGCTCTTAATAAAACTTTGCTTCAATTGTTATGTTTTTTCTTTAAGTTTGAAAATATAAATCTGCTACCAGACACCCTGTATATACATATTGTAGTTAGCCGATTGAGGTAAAACGCATTTAGCTAATCGGATTATATTTATTTTTAAAGCAGTTATTCGATTTAGTTCCACGAGGTATTGAACTAACTTAAGTCCGAAGCATTTATGTCGTCGCATTATATTTATTTTACCCCTGTTTCAGGGCCGTGTTACAAAAATGAACCTACCGACAAGTAACTGAAGTATTGGGTGTCGCGGTAGTCTAGAGACTATAGCGCTAGTTTATCATTTTTGCGGTTCTAGGTTCAATTCGTAACAGAAAATCGACGCTGTATCACAACAACACGTAAACATTTTTTCACAAAAGATATCAAAATGGAACATAAGTTGGCTGGGACCTTTCTTTACCTTCACCTACAGCAACCTGCCGACCTAACCTAACATAAGCGAAGTATTCGCTTCGTCGTTAAAAAAAATGGACTGTAGTCGTGCGAAAGTTCCGGACGGACTGAGCATACCCCGGGATGGAAAAAACTGTGTTGCAAATGCTAGAGATCTCAACTATTTTTGGAATACTGGAAACGACGACAACGCAACTCTATACAAGTGCAAAAAAATGTGAAACTAAAAGTTATGAAAGCAATGTTGAAATTTTGTGATTATTTCATTTTTAATTTAAACAAGTTTATATTGTTGAATGCAGCACTCAATTTTGTATGCTCTTTGAATTTATCATCTTATTGTGCAATACTCGTTCTTTCCAAACAACTACAAGTATTTTTCTACAGTAGAATGCACGATTAAAAAAAATATTTTGCATCAACATCATCAGCAGCGTCATATATTTGTTTGCCAGTGCACAGTGGGTCAGGATGTAGAACTAAATGTGTTGTTTCTTCTCACCGAAAAAGGAAGAGATATGAGAAGAATATGAGGCACTAACAATAGGCAGTTCGCTTCAACATCGTCACTTTCTTTCAATTAAATTTCGATTCAAAAAATTTTTTTTATCGTGGGTGTTTGCGATACAATACAGCTAAATTAAACGTCCTTTTGACAAAATTACTAGTGGAATCAATAACATATATTTCTCTAAAGTATTCTTATTCAAACCAAATAAAATAATTACTTATTTACTTTCTTTTTGTTGGTACTGTACTCAGTGAGAATGTTAAAGGAAAATTTGGTTTCGCCTTTAGAAAAACAGGCAGTTGGCAGTTAATATAACTACATCTACATTTATTTCTAAAAAGAAGAACATAAAACTAAGAAATCGAAACAAATTTTTTATAATTCATTGTTGAATTTTCTTAATAGATTCTTTGAATATAAGAAAATGTATGTAAGAATATACACTTAAATAAATATATATAGCTAAAGCTTTAAAATTATTTAAGAATACTTAAAAAAGAAGTGCGGAAATAAAGAGGTGGACGAAGTTCTCCAAAATTGTCTGAAATAAAAAAAGACTAGAAAATGAATTGTCTTAAAACCAGATTTACCCCAAAAGATGACAGTAATTCGCCATCAAATAATTAGTAAATGCTTCTCGGATAAAACATTCGAGAATGGCTATTGCTATTAAAACGAAAAATAACTCATACAGTTCACGCGTCGCTCAGTTTGAGGCAGCAAATGTTTCGATTTCGAAAGTTTGATTATACAGTGGATCAGTAAAATTTAAGCACACCGGGATTTCCAAGAAAGATCTGATATTAAAATTTTTTTTTCCTAACTTGAAGAACTAATCTTGATTGTTTTCTATAGGTTGATCGTTTTATTGACAACTTAACAAAAAAAATATTACATACTTTACTATTTCTAAGATACAACGCATTAAAAACTTAAAAAACCGCTTAATACCACGTAAAATAAATTTAAGCACACAGGTGAAAAGTTTTCTTATATGAATGCTTTTTGCACATTTAATATTTGGTGGATCACCCTTGTGCCTGGATAATTAGTTGAAATATTTTTCTGTTCCATGCGAAGTGCATTTTTCAAGTTAAGAAAAACTATGTTATTGACAGATTTTTCTTGGAAATCGTGATGTGCCGAAACTTTATTGTTCCACTGTACATCAATAGCGAATCTTAAACAACGTCGAAAACGAAATTTTTTAACAATATTTGCTAAAAATAAAAACAGATCCTCTCATTTTTTGTTTCTTACTTTCATATCATGTTGATTTTTATTACTTTTTTTTTCCTCTTTAAAAAACACCCAGGGTCTCAGGTGGGTATCAAAGACGCAACCTTCATATATATAGTCCACTTCACACCCACTATTAAATGCTCACTAAATGTTCTTCATTACAATAATGAAAGTTTGCTTTAATACAATGCACATAGATACATGAAATCTTGCAATCTCTGCTCTACATATATTTTTCATAGTTCATTATATCAATGAATATATTTTCATAGCCTAATCGAGTTTTATTTGTAATAAATGTATGATAGCATTCCACTTAATGTATACAACTACCGAAAGCTACTTCAATTAGCAGTTACTTTGCTTCCAAATATTTTATATTTGAATTTTTTTTTAATCAATACAATGAAACAATCTTATAAAAAAACTTTACTTACGTATGTATTTGTGTTTGTTATATCGTTAAACTCGTCTGTATATACATTTCGCGTTTTCTTAGTTTTTTTCTGTTTCTATATACCGTAATTCTCAAGGACTTTTTGAAAGTTTCTATATAAAAATGTCAGATTTTTAAGTTTTATTCAGTAAGTCCTTTGGAGGTTAACTAATGAGTTGGGATGAAAGTTATGATCACTTTTATGAATTAATTTCATTTATGGTATGTAATATCGTCAATATGTTAATGTGACATATACATTTTATATGTGAAAATTTTGGTTAAACTAAAGAAATAGTCTCATTACTTTTATGAAACACGCTAGGTGATGATGATGTTCTTAAATGTAATGAAATATTTTTCATTGATCCAATGAAGTGCATAAAAAAAGTTAATATTTGATTTTTATGTACCATTCACATTTTAAAAATTTTTTTTGGAATTTAACGAATGCTTATTTCCGAGAAATTTTGGGAATAATCATATTTTTATAAATTTTCGATAGTTTAGCGCATATTTTTATATCGAGAATTTTTCCCTTTCAAACCGGAAGACTTAGTGGCATCCATGGTTTCTAAATGGTTGGTAACAGAACCAAAAAATCATGCCATGAATGTAAGAGATTTCCTGAATAATACAAACGAAGTATTAAGTATGTCGTAGTATCATCATAACATAACAAAACTCCAGCCACATTGTGACGAGCTATCTGTTCCTGAGTGCCCAAATGAAAATTTAATTCAAAGTAAGTATAACTCAAGTTCAATGAATAGTAGAAATTGTTATGTCCCGGAAAACACTTTACTTTTTATTCAATTTTCAAACTCTTTGAATAACAATCACTTATCGTGAAAAATTGAAGTATTAATTCATATCAAATGCAAATTTCTATTCCTGGTTTAATTTCATAGATTAAAATGAATTTTTTTAACCCTTGTGTGAACACCAAGGTACCCCGGTACATTTAGCACTTTCATCTTGTTTTTTTTAATGGAAGCAGATGGTTCTCATACTTCAAACATCTTGAACTCCTAACTATTGAAATAATTTAAATTATCATTACTTTTAGGCTAAAAAATTATATTGAATTGGCGTGGTAGTCCAATTTATTTCTTACACACTTAACAGTACGGCAAGGTACCCGGGTACCTTCATACATTATATATGAAAAAACTGTTATAACAAGTACAATATTATTGAAAGATTACTAAAGCAAAATAAGATAAAGTCGTTATAAATATTTTATATTTGGATATTTATTTACAGAAAGAGAAACAAAAACAACAATAATAGAAAAATAAGAAAAGAGAAATATGAAGTTACAAATAAATTCTACTGATTAATTTGCGAACAATTTACACATATTGCGTAGTTTGTTGAAAGTTGATTACAAATGGGTTTGGAACAAGAGTGATAAGATTTACGTGATTTCCTTTGTTTCATGTGTAGTTTCGAGCACACGCGACAGCTTCCTACTACTGAAGTACGTCCGCTTTTAGCAGTTTTTTGCAAAGCAGAAATATTTGATGTTAAAACCTCAAAATCTTTTCCAAGCACACTTTGTAATGCTGATTTATTACAGTTGATAGGGCAATAACTTTCGGGTTTTTAGCACGTTTTTCAATGTTTTTCTTACATACTTCAACACTCAGGTCTTTCAGAAATTGTCTGCGACGGTCTGCCGAACGCAACTGTGTATTGTTTTCTATATATATTACATAGGACGCCAATGCAGCTATATCTATGGCATTATAAAATAATGATAGTGGCCATCGACTTGTTTTGCGTTTGCATGTGTATTCGCCTAATAATTTATCCATGTTGTAAACCCCTCCTTTAGTTTTATTGTAAATTGTAAATCTCAGAGTTTTTTTCCGAGATCAAGAATATATTTTTCTTTAAAAATGTTAGTTTACCATAATTTTTCCATATAGGTACCCGGGTACCTTGCCATGCTGTTGAAGGTGTTTTTTTTGGTATTCACATAAGGGTTAAAGGAGAACATTTAATAAAAATAAAAATAAGATTACGATAAATTAACGATACTATAAAATTGCCTGTTCACATGAACATAAAGACATATCGTATTTTTTTAACGGTAAATAGTGCAACTGAGCTTATGAGCTAAGGAAGTATTATATGTATATTCATCAAAAAGAACCAACAACACGTAGGAGTAGCTGAAAAATCATGACAACACGCACACACAGCATGTTTGACTTGTTTATTTGATAAGCTCTAACGCAATTAAGAGTGTGCCATATAATTAGATAATTGGTTATTGGAATTATGATTCTCGCGTTATCTTCTTTATAAAATCGAATTTGTTGGGTATATTTCTGAATTAATTTTCAAGTAATCTGAATCAAATAAAAGGATAGCAAATATTTTTCAGGAAATTCGAAATGGCGAAATTATTTTCAAATATATTGCAGTTTGCCCACTTTGCAATAACATTGTTTCTATTTTAATGTAGTATGTGTCTTTAGTTATTTTTTTATAAATAAAATCCTTTCGTGTTCTGTACATTTATATTCATTTCTTGTTGTATTGTATTGTATCTTTTTCCTGATATTTTAGTGAAAATGCTATTTTTTATTCAATTTGCAGCCACTGCTGATGTATAAAATACACACATACTCGTACATTTGTTCGAAGGGTGTATTTTTTCTGCTGCAAAACTTTACAAAGAATTATGAAAAAAAAATTCTGCACCGTTAGCAAAAAATAGCAGAAATACTCTGTATTTTTTTGTATATTTCATAAAGAAATATTTTAGCTTTACTTTTCAAGAATAATCGGTTATTGAAAAGCAACTCAATTAATAAAAGTTGCCAAAAGATGTTGCGAAGAAGTCTTTATAGACTTTAAAAAGGAACCTCAAACGATTAAATTGTCTACAAAATTTAATTTTATAAATTTTAATTATTTCCGTTTCATATTTGCTGTAGGAAATGAAATATTTCCGAAGAAAGTTGTCACATTAGGTTTAATTAATAATGCAACATTTATTGCCTATAACTTGTGGCTTAGGAAACCGATTATTCTGTGTTTTCCAGATTTTGTAAATTCGATTCTGTCTATGTTTGTGCCAAAGTAGGACGAAAAAAAAAACATAAAAATCCTATGCAACAACGGACCGAAGCAAAACAAACTTTTCCAAATACCGGTACAAAAAAAAGAAGAAAAACAATAACAAAATACTGTGCCAGACATACAAAAATGACAACTAAAATAAATGTATGTGTAAAAATTTTTTCTTTGATTTTCATTCTCCAAAAACTGCGTGTGTAACTAACTATTCAAGTGCACAATATGATGCTCATGCACAGACACATACGCACCTAGTGTCCTTGCAGCAAACAATAAGCGTATATTCATACAAACGACAAATATTGAAATTGCCGTATAAAAATAAAATGCAGAAAATGACAAAAAACTAAAATTGGTAGAAAAGACTGAACAAAATTATTCTAAAATGTTCGAGACAGCCCATATGCAATAGAAGCAAATATTTTATTTCTTTCTTTTCAGCATTAGAATTTTCTGTATTCATGTAATGGCGGTAACAACATTAACCATAGACGCCACAACATGTTGCAGATAAATTCGAATAAAGATTATTCTTTTTGTGTGTGTTTTGCTTGTGTTGTAAATGTTGTACGTAATTTGATAAATTGTTTTTCCATTTATGACGACACAGCCGGACGCAGAGATTGTTAGGCAATGGGCAGAAGGTTGAAAAGTATATATTTCGAGAAAAAAAAAATAACGGCTTTGTGTGTCGCAACAATGCAGATTAATTTGCATCAGAGGTGACTCTTCGAAATCTGACTAGAGATTGAGGAGAATATTTTTTTTACGCGTGACTGATTAAACCCAGTTCAATTCTAATCTAGCACTACCGGACCAGCTGAGCCCCACACCTTCAGCGCTAAGTAAGGGTTTAATGACTGATGTACTCTTAAGTGAGTGCTTCGTGTCAACCCTAAAAAGTTGAAGTGTGTGTGCAGGTTTGGGAATGGATTCGTAGTGGCTGTGGTTAAAACCTAAAGTTACGCAGGAGTCGAGTCTTTGGTTTGTTCGAGAATATGTGAGGGAAGGCACATATTCTTGATACGACTTTTACTTAACTAGGTACTGTTGCCGTTCAACAGTAGTCACCGGAATGTTTCTCGAACTAACAGTACTGCTGTTTAAAAGTTCTTGACGACAATACATTCTGATGTGACATAGAGTTTAGACCGCTCGAACACCTCAACAAGGTGAATTATAGAATAAGGGATAACTATACTGATTTGCTACCCAACTCTATGCGATGCAAGTATTACTTGCAGCACCTATTGCTCTGGGGGCGTTAGTGGTCGTCTCTAATTCACTCGGTGTTAAGACCACTGTGGGGTAGGGCCTTCGGGCAAGTATCCACATTAATCTTGAAACACATCTGTTAATGAAACTGTCGTATTCAGTACAGAAATGGATTCTACTCCAAATTTCTTCTGTAGATTTCTCGAAGTAATTAGTAGCCCCTAGAGTTGGTATGGGGTGGCACAATAGAATAACTTTATAGTCGTGGTGCAATGGGCTTCACAAACCTTCTCCCTTTCATATTATTATTACATACAAAAAATTTATTATTATTATTATTATTATTATTATTATTATTATTGGAAAGGCGTGAATGTGAATGTTCAATACCGTGCTGAATGTGTGCTTTAATATTGCTATAAATGCTGAGTACATTGCTAAATTAAATTTGGAATAAATAGAATGCATTTTTTTTAATTTGGAACAGCACTACACATGCGATGCATTGTGCTGGAACTAGAGGAAAGTGATAGTTAAAGAAATTGCAGGAGGTGAAGCTTCACTGCTGTACAACTCTGTTTTTGCGCGTATTTTGTTTTCTGTAGCAGTGTTGAAGCGCCTCTCATGTCACGGGGATGTGTTACATTTTTAGAAACTTCCTGTTAGTGGCCATTTTTAGTAATTATTTTACTTCGCCGGTGCTACAAATATCGACGAAGAAGAGAGTTCTGATGTGCCTGTGGTTTGGGTACAGCTGAAGCCGATCATTATGTCTGCAATTCGCATTTGTTTCAGAATACTGAAATAGCGCAACTTTTTCAACTCTAAGAAGAAAAAGTAAATTTAGTTATAAGAACCACACAAAAAAAAAAGTAATAACTTCTCAAGAATTGATTATTTTAGTCTCACGCCTTGTTAAAATCATTAAGTTTTCAGTTGAAAAGCGATTCCACCAAAAATGCTTAATTTCAAATTCGATTACCTATTTTTTTGCTGGGTATTTGCTGTCTGTTTGCATAAATTCTATACACAAACATGAGCAGAAGTATTTCTGCACTTTCAGTTCATTGATTGGCTGGATGGTTGAAATGTGTTTCTGTACATATGTAGGCATCGTTAGATTTGTAAACAAATAATAAATAATTAACAAATTGGCACAAAATAACGGATACATTTGATGAAATAATTATTAAAACACATACCAAAAATATAACAATAAATACAATTATAACTCTATATAGATTGAAAGTGAAACCAAACTCACGTGATTCGTATTTGTTAAGGACCCATTCGAGTTCTACAGCTTTCTATGGAGCAAACCAGTGTCATAGGAAGTTGCCAAATAAAACTCTTTATAAACCATCATACATGTTGCTGAATTGACTAAATTATAATTATTTACTGACTAGTTTCTGAGTTGTTGGCTGTTAGGACTTAAAATATAGAGTAAGTAACTTGAAACTTCTTGGACTAAGCAACTTATTTGATTAAGAAAAAAAATTACATATCTAATGTAAATTATATACAATGAAGAAATGAATTAGGGACTCTAAAATTAATATTGTATTTCTATAAATTAATTTAAATTGGTCATAAAGTTTTATAATTAATTTAAATTGTATAAATATTAATACATATGATTCTAATTGTGCTTTTTCCCTTATAAACTATATGTGAAATTTATTATTACATACTTTATGATATTCTCATACAGTATGAAAAATATCATAAAGCATTTTATTACAAAAGTAACTCAAAAATTGAGGAGGAAAGCATATCCATATAGTACTATTTCGCTAACGCTTACTTAGCTCATCAGTGGATTTTCCCAACGTCTGAATATAAACCCAAGATCTATATGTTTAAAATTCAATTAATCAAACGAGAATTGTTTATAAGGGATAATGCACAATTAGAATCATACGTATAAATAAATATTCCCAAAATAAATTCAGTTAATATATAAATATTAATATGTATAATTACTAAACTAAATTTTTACTATTATTTGTAAATTTAAAATCTCTTATCTTTTCTCTTCTTGTTTTTGCTACTGCTGTAAGAGTAGTAAAATGAAGCAATATTTGGGAAGTAGAAATTGTGCAAATACACAGCAGTGCCTTTCACGTGAGACTCAATTGCGCACGTAAATATCCAACAATTGCTAGCAGACGTTTTTCATTTATTGCCTGCGTTGTGTGTGTGTGTATGTATATATATTACAAGCACTTTTGTGACCTCTTACATGACATGCAAATTAAGGATAGGAAAGTTGACTATTTCTTTAACAAACAATTGGTTACTTTGATTGCCGTTTCTACAACTCTAAGCCCATTTGATACTGCAGTAAAAGTTTGAGCATCTCTAAACGACAAATTTAGTACACTTTGGTGCAAAGAGTACAGCTTTAACTTTAGTAGGCCTATAGCAATAACATCGCTTAAAATTGAAAAAATGGTAAAATTTTTAAATTTTACTTAAAAATTGATGGGATTTGGAATTTCTGCAGTGCTCCAAAACCAGAAACCAAAAAATAAAAAAAATATGACTGAAAATGTTTCTTATGTCTTAACCTGCCACTTGGGATGTTTGGCAATTTCTGAGAGATATTTTGTAATCCAAAAAAAATATATATTCGACAGAGAAGAAAAATGTCAAATACAGAGTGTAAAATATTTTAAGCAAATTTTTAATACTGAGAACATTACAACTGTTATTATTGTGAAACTCAAATGTCACTTAAAATAAAAATTGTATTTTTTTTGAAAATTGCACAGAAATGAAAATGATTGAAATTCTTAATAGATTTTAACATTCAAAAAACTCAACATAAATTTTTATTTGTGGTTTAAAAATTAGTACCATCAGTTCCATTCATTACTACTTTTACTTAACCCCATTGGAAGGGTAGAAAAATAGAGCCACTTTAGAAAAAGGCTAGAAAAAGTAGGGTGAGAGATATCGCTAATCTGTTTTAATTCGCTTATAGAGAAGAGAACAAACCATACGAAGTAATTTTACGGGATTTTGTGGCAGTATATTTTGTAGAGAAACACATTGGCCAAAAATAAAAAAAACATTTAATATAAAATTTTTCTAATAAAAACAGATTTTCAAAAGGGTGGGTAAGGAAAATCCTTAAATAGTCTGGCTGCGCACAGACGTACATATACATATATCCTCTATTATGAAAAAAATATGTGTTCTTGTTGCCCCCTTATTTAGAATATATATAGAAATTAATTGCATGGGTATTTGAATACCCACTTCGGCATTAAAAAGTTCGCAAATAATAATTTTCTATAAAAAATTAATTCTTTAAAAAGATTAAAAATGGCTTTATTGTGTTTTTGTTATATGTTTTATAATTTTTGATTTATTACATAAATTTACATAACATTCTGAGCAACCGAATTCTGTTTTGTCTCCACATTGTCCACATGGGCTACGTTTTCGAATCTTATTAAAATCTTTGTTCCACTTTTTTCTTAAAGTTGAGTAGTTGTACAGGGTTATCTATTTTTCAGTTTTCAAAAGTAGAGTTAAATAAAACACATAAAACTACGATTTGAAAAAAAATTTTATTTCATTATAACGCTTGGACCTTGCCATTATGTAGGAAATATAATGTCATTTACATGACCGCCACTAGATTTGGTGCAGCAGTCGATGCTTTTCATGGATTTTCGACTACTTTTTTTGCACAGTTCGGTCAATATCTCGGCGATAACTTGATGACTGTTGGTTTTAAAATGCTCCAACATTAGGGGATTATCCGCGTAGACATGGTATAACAAAGGAAGTCTAAAGTCCAAGTCATATTGCGTGATCTCGGTACTCGGCTAAACGTGAAATTACGCTTTCTGGAAACTTCACATGCAAGAAAGCCAAAATCGCTAGTGCTGTGTGGTTTGTGAAACCGTCTTGTACAGGGTGGCGCAGAATAAGCTATATGGTTTGAATTCTTTATAGCGTTTTTAATTATTATTATTTCTTTGTTTTTGCTTCAGCATTTTGTGAAGAAGACTTGGGGAATTAATTATGAATCATTACACGATCGAACATAGCACATACTGCAGATGCCTCATTGACTTTGTTAAGGGACATATTCGACGAACGCATTATTTCGCGCACAAGCGATTTTAACTGGCTTCCACGTTCGCCAGATTTAACAGCTCCTGGCAGTTTTCTTTGGCGATATTTGAAAGAGTGTACGTTAACAAACCAAGAACCATACTCCAACATTCAAAATGAAATCATGGCCATTACACCCGCAATTTTGCGATTTCACCCGAAATTTTGTGAAAAGTAATGGAAAATATGCTAAAAAGAGCACGTATGTGCGAAGCAGAAATTGGACATCACTTACAGGATATAATTTTTCAAAGCTAATTGCATAAAACTTCCCCAATAATATACTGTATTTAAAAAAAAAAACTGTTATAATAATCGCATAAATAAAAAAGTTATAAACCATATAGCTCATTCTGCGCCACCCTGTAGAAGCCATATATCGTCTAGTTCATAATTTTCAATTACAGGCCAAAAAAAAGTCGGTTGTCTTACGGTCCAAGCGCTCTAAATTGAGGAGAACAGTTCAGCCACACTTTCTCTCGCGATGCTCGAAAAGTTGCCAGGTTTGAACCATCGCATCTGGGCAGTAAGTTTTAACTATTTTCATGCGTTCTTCAGTTGTTAAATGATCCATACTTGTAAATGGAAAAATTTCCAGGTCAATAAAAATACAGTCTGCATGAAATTTTATTAAATTTTATTTTGCAATATTGCATATTTTATGAGAAATACTGAGAACTAGAATTATTGTAAATTAAATCGAAAAAAAAAATTTTTGATTTTTAGCTCGGTGTAAAATATATGTATATTATATATTCCGACTTATGTCTCGAGTATAATATTGACGCATATTTGAACAACTTAAATTAATATTTGAAATACATAGAAGTGTGAAATTGGACCCATCTTGGAACTAAATATAATAAACTTAATTTTTTATAGTTAAGTTTTGCGTTCCGTCTTCAAATGCTATTACACGAAAAAATTTAATTAAAATGTTTGCATAACACAAGGGAATGTTATGTAAAATCGATTTTGTAATGGACATGCCAAGTAAGCGTTATTATATAATTTTTACAATATATTCTTCATATAAATTAAAAAGTGAATTTAATGATTCGTATGCCTTATTGAAATTGTTTTCTGCTCCACTGTATAATATTTCTGATATAATCACCGTTTCAGTTGATATTTAAAATTTTGACTTCTGAAAAATTATTTAAATTTCCACAAAAAAATTTTATAATCAAATTTAGCCCACAGTGCATTTAGCCAATTTAAAAGGTAACTTATTTTCATTAAATGACCGCAATCAATTGGCTATCAACGTTCCAACTTCACACACTTGCTCGCACTTGCTCTCATTCTTACAAAAAAGGAAATTAAAATGAAAGACAATAAAGATTTAAAAACACAAATACATAATAGAAAATACAAACAAGAATAAAAACAATACTTCCAACAACAATACAAACAAACAGGCACATAAAATAAAAACTAAAAGAAAACACTAACAGCGACAGGCTTTTAAAAATTCAGCCAATTTTATTCAGTATCAGGATGTTTCGGTTGCTGTTTGCAGTTGTTGGCGTACAACAACTTTACAAACTCATAAGTCTGTATGTATGTATGTACCAGCATTCATACAAACAAATGTATGGCTATGTGTACCAACAACATAATAGAGCTCACTACAAACATACATATACGAATATGACTACTGGAGAGTAGCATAGTACAGGCCAGGCCATGTCGGCCGTGTTACAAACGATGCATATTAAAACATTTACAATCGGCATAGACAAGAGAGAGGCAGCAAAAACAACTGGCAGACAAAACAAAACACCATAAGAGGAACAGCAGCAGCATAACAAAAACAACAAGATAAAAATTAAATAAATTCCACAAACTGAAACTGCAATGTAATCATATTTCATGCTACACTGCAGCAGTAGTCACTGAAATTTGTTGTTGTTGCACTGCTACAACAAAACCAACAATAAAAAAAATAAGAGCAATAACATGGAGAAAAACGTTTACAAAATTTTGTTTCCAAAAATAAGGAAAAAAAGGCAAGTACGAAGCTCGAAAGAACATTTACAAATGTATTCCTTGTAAAATATTTTTTCTATATTGTGAGATTTTAATAAAATCTTTTTTGTAGGCGTGGTCAGACATGAAAATTGCAATACTCAGACTTAAAACTTTAATGCACAATAATAAGTTACTCCAGCACATACACAACTCCAATATACCAGCGCCTATAATTGCAAACAATTTCCGCCTTTTTTTTCAAATTCACGTTCTACAAATAAACATGTTGAAATAAGCATCTAGACAGTTTTGGTGGTAGAAACTTTGAGGAAACATAATAATAACAGTTGTTATAGTCATACACATATGTATATATGTTTGTAAAAGTTTTCGTGCGTACAGGATGCACAATAGTTTAATTTAATTTAAATTTTTGTAAATTTCCAAATTGTTTTTCTTAATTTGTTAAACAATAGTCAAGTGAACATTCATGTGATTGCATTCACATTGAAACCAAATTTTGAAAAAATATAAAGAAGGGGTTAGAGTTCAAAAATGCATTGTGTCCCTCGCAGTGTGCGTTGTGGCTTCATCCTGTTGGAACCATATTAGGGATGGTTTTCCACGGCTGGCCTTAAACATTTTTCCAAAATTGTCCGATATCTAAAACCAATGTTCAGTTTCAAAAAAAGGGCCAGTTATCCTTTCCGACCAAACACCGCACCAAACGGTACACTTAAGTGGGAGTAATTCTCGCTGTTGAACTACTCTTGGATTTTCCATAACTCTTTTTGCCTATTAACGAACACATTCAATTGGAAATGGGCTTCGTCGCTCATTATTAAATTATGAATGAAATCATGATTTTCTTCTGAAATAAAGTTCAACGATTTTCTCACGTTGTTCAATTGTAACTGTTCCATTTTAAATTCCCAAGTCTTCTTTACAAAATACTGAAAACTAAAAAGAAATTGTAATAAAAAAGTTATAAGGAATTGAACACCTTCGCTCCTTTTGGGTCACTCTGTACTTATAATTTTTATTTTATTTTTTATCTTGGAATGGTAGTCAAGGTAAATGCGATGTATTGTAGTGTAGTAGTGTAGTGTTTATGGACTCTTTATTGAATCTTTCGCGTGAAATGTGACAGGAAAGACCCCTTCAGGATTTTTGTTCTATATACGCGCTGTTCGTCCGAAAAGTGAGTTTTCTCTGTAATGCATAGTGCGAGTCGCTGCTAAATCGACCACAAATGGATGCGTAAACACGTCACCCGCTAAAAATTGGCAGGTTTTGGGCACAAGATTCCTGCTTTCATTAGATCACTTTCCATTACAGTAGCGATAGAGCAACGAAACACAACGCACATTGCGATGATGCTCAAAAGAGGCAACAAATTTGGCCGTACAAGTATCAAGTATCATTAAAATAACTAATATATTAGAGTTGTGCTCCTTTTTTGGTCAGATGTAAGCGGAGTAAATAGTAAGGAGATCAACTGGAGTGAAGTATGTCTTGGATTATCTTAAAAAGCTGAGGCACTTGAATGCTTCTTTAGATATCTCAAAGATCTACTCATATCATCTAATGCCACACTGAATTTTCAAGCCAAGAACATCAAGAGCTTCATCAGTACCTGTACCAACCATAATTATATGTGAAGCGGAGTGATCGGGCATTCATCGATATTGGGTCTTACGAGCGTTAAAATCGAAGTTATCATTCAGTGCACGATCCATAATCAGTCTCATCACACAGATCTCGATGAATATCGGCATATACTTGAATGAGTATCAATAGCAAATACTGCTGTCATCAGAAAAAAATGGGATATGGTTGGAAGTTTGACGTAGAAGGTCATCCAAAAAGACATGAAATAGGATAGGATAGAGAGTGAAGACTTCCGGTACCACTGAATTAATCTTGAACTTGGTATATGAACTCCAATGTGAGCTCTTATAGCTCTTATAGCGTCATCCCTGAGAAATTTGAACAATAGTGATCCATGCCACACTAAAATGGTGAATGTAAAAAAGACATTGTTATTGAGAGGCTCTGTCAGGTTAGGCAGATTAGTAGTTTTGTATCTAAGAGTTTTTAGAAACAAGGTCTGCTCTATCATTATTACCCAGACCGTTTACCTGAGTGCCGGTTAAAAAAGCCGAAAAAAAATTATACTATTGACCAGCATATTTTCATTCCTTCTAGTTCCTAAAGGTATGTACATGCTATTGTCATATATTTAGTACAATAATGACATAAAAATTGTAATAAAATGTTGAACAACTGTGTGAACTCACAATTTTTGTGAGTCAACATTGTCACAAAATGTATTATTCCTGCATTGTGTAACAATAATAGTGTCACAATTCTGATAACCGTGAGAACACCCTTTATTTCTATTGACACCTAATTGCCACACATTTTACAGTCATTTGTTATTGTTACATGTGCTTAATTTAGTGTACCGTACAATAACACCATGGCCAGATAAGTATTTCTGTTTGAAACGCTGCCCATAAATATTTCGATACAATGGTAAACATCGTGTTTGGCAACTTTTACCGTACAATAATCTAACCACCGTGTGAACGGATAATTTTTGTTGACAGATAAAGAAATTGTACAGTATTCTTATAATAGTCTGAACAGACAATTTACACTTAGATGACAATTTTTCATTGTTTAATTGGCCACCATATCCTACAATATTGCAATATCTGACAATCGTGTGTACATAACTTAAGAACTTATGTAATTGCTGTGGCCTTTCGTAAGTTCAATGAATCACTCGGCGCCATATAGAGGCAAATCAGCCCCTCGTTCACCAAGACCGTCCACTATTTCATTAACCTCATATCCAGGAACCCACCGTAATGTAACGGCATTAAAGTTGCCCAACGTGTTAGGTAGGTCTTAGTACTCGCATACCATTTTCGAGTTGCTTCTGATTAATTGCAGCGCATTAAGAGCCGTCTGACTATTCGACAGTATATTTGGGATCCTCTCATCCTCGTAGGTAGACATTCCGCCACACATATTCCAATGGGATCAATTTCCTAAATGTGAACATGCAGATCATTGCCTTTCTCTGCCATCCTCCAAGTCCCTGGTCTAAGTATTCAATTTAGTTTAGTTTCATTTAAGTTTTTTTTCCTTCATTACCAGTTCTTGTTGTTGCTATTGTATTTGGCTTGCTATTATTGTTTATTTTTTTTTGTAAAAAAGAAAGATTTTTTGTTTTTGGCAGCTTTAAAGAATTCATGCACCAATTTTGTTGAACAATTGTTCATTTCTTTATATATGTACACAGTTGTGTGGCGATGTTGCTCATTGTTCCATTGCTGTACGTTGCTCGGATTGCAAGTTCAAAAATGCAACAAAGACTACAAAAAATAAAACATCCAGAAATATTAAATTAAAATTATAGCCAGACAACCACAGACACATGCAGACATTTATTTATTTTTATAGAGTTTATTACGGTAACATACAAGCACATTTCCATACAATTGTTAGTAGTATCTCACATATATTGTTTGTTTACTTGCAAATGTGTATGTACTTTTACAATAAAGATGCATGAACACAATTCATTCATTTATACATGACTTCGTACACACCCACTAATTTCTTTTGCACAATCAGACGACTTGACTGGGTGTAGAAATGTCTACAACATTTACGAGTATCATGCTTATTACTTAAGTCACTAATAATACCTTTTAGGCAAACACCGTCCAATTCAGCGAAATATTTTTTTAAAATATGATTGCCGCACAAAGGTTATCGTAGAAATATTTAAATGTATAAAATCTTTAGAGTTTTTGTAAAAGAAAACTGCGCAATATTACCAGCCGATTGCATTATATTCTGCATTTTCTAGAATAATGTGAAACATTTTTTTTTTTTTGGTGGGATAAACTTACGTGGACTGCAGAGAAGAGACCTGAGTAAAATTTTTATTCTGACGACGGATTGAAGCGATGATCTACCAGTTGCAGAATCAACGCGTGTTGCTGATGCACGTATTCAATTTTAAAGCTTTGTTTTAGTAGCCATTTATCAGTAATTATTTTACTTCACTGGTGCTACACAATGCACATCAGAGAAAAAAGTTTGCCATTGTCTTATCAACCATTAAGCACCAAAAACTGTCAAAATTTTCGTATGCTTGTACATTATAAACTTCAGAATCTTATGATTGAATAAGTTCATTTACACTGTGTGTATATGTATGTCTAGTTGTCGGCTAATTTAGTTTATTTATTTACTTCCAAAATATTTTGGCGTCATAATTTTTTAAGTTCATTTTTGTAGCTGAACATCACCATCGTGAGTTCAGTTTATTTATATTGGCTGGAAATTTTTGTCAATATTATTATTATTATTATTGCATTTGCTGGCTTTATATTTGTGTGCATTTTTATTGCTATGAAAAAGTAAAAATGTTAACTAATTCAACAAAATAGTTGAAGCGTTTAAATTAAATATTTGAAACGTTTGTGATTTTTTGTTTGTTTGCAACAAACCACAAAACCAAGTTAAAAATAAATTTTATTTTTCAAATTGTGAACTAATAACTGCACTAGACTCCCAATGTATGCGAACAATAATTTTCACATATGTTTATTAGCAGTTGCAGTGTTTAAATACATGATATCTAAAGGCTTATTAAAACACACACGTTTGAGCATATTTTTTGGACGTGTTTGGTTCAGAGCAAACACTTTCGTGTTTGATATGTGAAAATGTAGTTATGATTCCATATTGATGACAAAACAAATGTGGTCTATAACAATCTGATGGAAAATTGTTGTTTTTATATAAATAAATTTTGTTAGTATTGTTGAGTAAGAACATATTGCATTATATTATGAAATAGAAGAAAATTAAATATTTAAAATATGCTAAAATGTTGAAATTTTTAATTGCACAGTGGAACTTTAGCTAATATATTTAAAATAATTAAAAGTTGAGGGTGGCGATGGCTGAAGTAGTCTGCACGTTCACTACAAAACCAAAAAATTCATGGGTTCAACCCAAGTTTCAGATTCATAAAAACATCTCGCATTTTTTTCTGATGTGCATAAGTGTGTCTTTGTGTCAGTTGTTGTGGGTAGGTTTCATAGACATAGTCACTGGTCACTGAATAGTAACGGCTTCATCTGTATCCAAGCCACAGGCACAACAGAACACCCTCCTACCATGGTATTGTGCAGCACCGATGAAGTAACATAATTACTGAAAATGGCTACTAAAAACGAAGCTTCAAAATGTAACACGTCTCCTTGACATCAGAGACGCTACAACACTGCTATAAAAAGAAGAACGTGCAAAAGCAGTGTTATAAGAAGGCTTCACCTCCTGTCGCTTCTCCTACTATCCCTTTCCTCCTGAGTGCTGGTCCAAGATAAAAAAAAAATTCCATATGTTTATACAGGAACTTCCAAAATATACCTGAAAATAACGAAATATAGAAACAAGCTAAATTTTTGGAAGTTCTTGTATAAACAAATGGAGATGCTAGTCACAAAAAATTTTGAACCGAAACGTAACTTGAAGCTTAAGAACGCAAACGGAAAACGGAACAATAAATTTCGGTTTGAAGCTCTGATTATAATAACGTAATATTGTGTTTATTTGTCTGTGTTTAATTTAAATTAGTTAAGCCTTTAAGAAATGTCATGAAATTAGTTAATATATTATTTTTAGATGTATAAAATGTCTAAAAATAATATTATTTTCTGTTGTTTCATGCACTAGACTGCAATATAAGAGTAACTCGAATTCCATTAATTAATCCGTAGAGTTTTATTTTTTCATATTTAGCACATACTCGTAGTAAACGTTTGAAGAACATTTGCAATATCTGAAATATTTTCTGAAATTATATTACGTAACGAAATGTTTTTCTAAAATCTTAAGAATTTCATTTGATTTCTAATATAAAGTGTCTGTACCAAACGCTAGAAAGAAAAACACAGATTATTTATAAAAAAAAATGCCTGCTTGATGTGATGTTTCGTTATTGTTGTTCGCTTTCTTAATGTTAAGTTTATAATACTACAGTCGAACTTCTCTATAACGTAGCAGTTGGGTACCGTCTAATTTCTACGTTATAGAGAAACTGCAGAAAATTTTGACTACATTTTTTTATGTAGAGAATATATTTATTAAGACAAAAAAATTGTTTTTACATGAACACATTAATTTTTTTTTTATTAATACATACATATGTGACTAAATTGATGCAAAAAATCGATTGCTAAAAACTTCGCAATAGAGAGATTATTTACTGTGAAAAATTATATTTAGGTATTAAAAAAATGTACGTTACAGAGAGAACTTCGCTATAGGGAAGTTTCCTTATAGGGAGATCAAAATGTATGAAAATACTCACAAAAATGTTGTGTTCACGAATTTTATTTGTTATAGAGAATTGCGACTGTACATACATGAGAACAATTGCACGATTATTTGTTCAAATTTCTAAAATACATGTTCACTTGATTGTATCAGAGAAGAGTTTCACTAAAATACACTTGCGCTGCTTCTTGCAATAATGTATCATAACTACAGTGCATTTAGTACGTTGTGGCATTATTTGCGTAGAAATTGTGATTGTGAAATGCGAATAAAAGTGGATTATATTGCCACTAGTGTACAGCACTCCTATATATGAGCAAGTGGTGTAGCATTTATTTGCATACGTGTACCCACACAAACATCAAAACAAACGCATTCCCATGCATTGTGCATACGCAAAATTCATACACACATACAAACGTATAAGTATGTACATACAAAACACTCTTCATGAAAATGCATAAATGTTCACTTACCATCTAACATAACTCATCATACTCGCACATATAATGCATACAAACGTAACTAACGCATATGTCGTTACGAGACAACATTTAAAAGTTTTTTATAAAATTCCCCAAAAGGAGAAAAGATTGTGCAGCGGCAACATTTTACAATTTAATAAAAAACTATTCATCTTGAATGCAAAAAGTACATGAATGACACAAAATTTATATTAATTGTCTCTAATTTGATCGATAAGCTCGTTAATATAGTTAAGACATATTATTATTAATAATACGCAGACTTTCAGGCAGGCGTTGTTGTAAACACACACAATGTTAATTTTTTTTAACAGCACACCGATACATAGTAGCGACAAATACGCACCTGTTCATGATGGGCGAAAGCTGGGAGAACTCCTTGTTGGAAAACTTGGCAATTGCTGTGGAACTTGTGCGCTTCACCGTTACTATTATCATATTAAACTTTCTATATTCACATATACTGACTGTGAGACCGACTATTACAATTTTAACTTTTTTTGTTGAACGAAGAGCGCGAGAGTATTGTAATTTCTGTTAGCTTAAGCATTTCAATAAACTTTAATTTAGCATTGTTTCAAACTCTGTGGAAGCAAGACGTCTATGTGCATACAGCATTACTAGGAGGGTGAGGCCGACCAATTTTGTGTAATATAATAATTTTTTATAATTTTGAGTTTTTTTCATTAATTTTTAAGTAGTTTCATAGCATATATAGCATATGTATTTGCAAATTATTATTTTATTTGACGTTGGAAGATGATGTGTCAATTACTAAGTATGAAGAAGACAACGGCAGTTACCATGAAGATTCGGTTGACATACAAGAAGCAAGAAGTTATGCAAAGAGAATGATTCATATTGCGGAAATTTTTCCTATCTCTAGCTGTTCCTAATGAAGCTAAAAAACGCAAAACTCGCTACGGTTATTGCGAAACCAATTTTTGTTTGGAACAGTCAATTATGATGTCTTCCGATTCTATTTGTACCAAGTGTGACTGGATTTAAGTTATGTTTTCTAATTTTTTTATATTATTTTCCATAAATTTTGGAGTTTTGGTGTATTCGTTTTAATAGAAATATATTTCTGTTGAAGTTTACTATCTCTAAAGAATTGAATCATATTTTACAAAGCTTGAAAGGAAATACTATTAGTCATAAATATAAATGTTATTATCTTGCTTTCTATCACTAAAAATATGCACTTTTAAAAGGAAATCGGCTTCATTGAAATTAAATTAAAAGTTTTAAAGTAGTATAAAATATTCTTTAACATTTGCCTTTGCTTCCAATAATGATACTCGGAAGAATCGTACTCATTTCTAAAGAATATCAAAATAAATATCTAAAAGTGACATTCTGTCAACTAAGATGTCTACCAAAAATGGTGACAGTGTATATTTGGTTGTGCAAGCTAAAAAAGAGACATGCTGTTTATTATAGTATTTGTGGTGCTGGGATTCTTTTAAAGTAGTTTTTCTGCCATTTTTCGCATATTTCGGGCGTTATTCGACAACTTGGTTTTCTTTGACGAAGCCCCACAAAAAAAAAATGGAAGCTTCTAATGCAATAAAACCGAAATCGGACTAGTTGTGTGACTCGTGACACCGTTTTGTTGGCAACACATATCACCCTTTTTATAATCTTAAAAATACGCCATAATTATTCTATAGAACCAATTGCTGAAAACGCCCCGCAATCGACAAATTCGTATTAGAACTCTGGTTTTTGTTAAACCAATTCTGATGCTGCAAATTTTAAATAATATCTTGTATAAGAAGCAACTCAAATAATTTGTGTTACTCAGCATGTTGTATCTCCATTTATGCTCACATTTTTTGCATTTTATTACAAAACTCCTACGAGTTGTATGTGCATTGTAGAATTTATAAATCTTCCTTTTTATGTGTACATGTGTGAGTATTTGCTTTAGCATACTTGGGGTAGATGTCATTGTCACATGTCAGGATGTTACTGTGTCAGTAGATTGTATTTATACCATTTATTTATATAAAATAAGTGAGTGCACACATACACATATACATCTTCAAATATTTAATATGTTCGTCAAAGCAAAGAAAGAGAAAATGTAAAAGCGAAATGCTGTTCTTGTTTTTTTTGTCGTTCTTTAGAAAGAATCAAACAGAATGATATTTTAATGCGGCAATTGTATCTGTTGCAATACAAATGAGAAAAAATCACGTGAACGTAAATATTTAAATTACAATTCCAAAATTAATTATGTGTAAATTGACAATGAAAAATATATTTTTTACATATGTCAACTTTGTGCGAACAATACAAAAAAGGTATCAACAATTAACTCTCGCTCAATCAAAAAAGGCCCACAGCTGAGCTAATTAATATTTCAAGGAGTAACGTATAAAATTATTATAATCGGAGCTACTAAAAAAAAGGGAATATAATTTTAATGTTATTATTATTTATTACAGTTCCTTTCGAACCTAATTTAGAACTACAGAATTTTTGCAATGTTTGTATAATAGTTTCTTAAAGTTATTTACATTTTCGTAATTTTTTATATCAACAGGTAAATCATTATAGTGTTTCAGTCCTTCCTAATACAAATCAGTACTTCAGTTGTGATTCCTATCACCCAGAAGTCATTTGGTCTCTTTCATCTTATAAAGGGTGGTTAAATTTCAAGGGCCGATGTTGATTTTGAATAAAACACAAACTATTTAGGAAATTATTGTAATTATGATATATTGGTATTACTCAATTATGTATGGAACAAAATATCGGCCAAATGGGCGCCGCGACCACGGCGGCACACCTCCATCCGATGGTCCAAATTTTCGATGACCCTGAGGCATAATGGAGGTTCTATGCCGTTAATGTGCCGAATTATCTCATCCTTTAGCTCTTGAATTGTTGCTGGCTTATCGACGTACACCTTTTCTTTCAAATAACTCCAAAGAAAAAAGTCCAACGGTGTCAAATCACATGATCTTGGCGGCCAATTGACATCGCCATTACGTGAGATAACACGGCCATTGAATTTGTTGCGCAAAAGAGCCATTGTTTCGTTAGCTGTGTGGCAAGTGGCACCGTCCTGCTGAAACCACATATCGTCCACATCCATATCTTCCAATTCGGGCCATAAAAAGTTCGTTATCATCTCACGATAGCGAACACCATTCACAGTAACTGCCTGACCGGCCTCATTTTGGAAAAAATACGGCCCGATGATGCCGCCAGCCCATAAACCGCACCAAACAGTCACTCTTTGTGGGTGCATTGGTTTTTCGACAATCACTCTTGGATTCTCATTCGCCCAAATGCGGCAATTCTGTTTATTGACGAATCCACTGAGGTGAAAATGTGCCTCATCACTGAAGATGATTTTCTTCGAAAATTGATCATCCACTGTTGCCATTTCTTGCCACCATTCTGCCCATTCACGACGTTTGGAATGGTCAAGAGGCTTTAGTTCTTGAGCTAATTGCACCTTGTAAGTGTGTAAATGCAAGTCTTTATGCATAATGTTCATCAACGACGAGCGTGAGAGGTGCAATTGTTGGGCACGACGACGAGTTGAGGTGGACGGCTCTTCAGCCACACTATCGCGAACAGCAGCAATATTTTCTGCAGTACGAGCTGTACGAGCATGCACTGGTGTTCTCACATCTTCTACAGACCCGGTTTGCTCGAATTTTTCCACGATTTTTGCGATTGTACGCACATTTGGACGATCAAATTGACCAAAAAAATCACGAAGTGCACGATATGCATTTTGATTTGAACGCCCATTTTCATAATAAGTCTGGATAACTTTAACACGTTGTTGGATTGTGTATCTCTCCATGGTTCAAATTGAGTAAGTCTGAAATAGACAAATGTCAAATAAAATTCGGAAAAGAGCTTGGCGTTTAGGTGTGGTTCACATTCAACATCGGCCCTTACAATTTAACCACCCGATAGTTACGTATCCGATGGCCATATGTAATTCTCTCCGTTATATATGCAGGAAAATTTCCCATTTTGATGTTATGTATAAATGTGGTAGCAAAATAAACTGAACTCTGTTTCACATTTAGTCCATTTAATCTGGCCAGCATGTCCCTTATATGTGTGTCTCTTGGCTTGCGTACTATAAACCTCATCGCCCTGTTTTGAAGTTTCCGGTCAATTTGCGTATTTTTTGCTGAAATGTTATTGAAGGGCAATATCCGAGTCTATAAAATCTAGATCAATTATACTTCTAAATATAGTGAGGATGGCCATGGCTGAAATAGTCTGCACGTTGACTACAAAACAAAAACAGACCTGGGTTCAACCCCAGTTTCAGACTAAAATTATAAAAAAAAAAAAAAAACATTTCGTATTTTTCTGATGTGCATTAGTGTGTCTTTGTGTGTCAGTTGTTGTCGAAAGGTTTCAGTGGCGAAAGCAGAGTCACTGGTCACTGAACAGTACCGGCTTCAGCTGATAGCAATCCACAATCACATCAGAACGCCCTCCTTGGCGGTATTGTGTAGCACCGGCGAAGTAAAATAATAATAAAAATGGCTACTAAAAACGAATATTCAAAATTGAATACGTTTCCTTGACATCAGAGACGTTACAATACTGTGTTTGTGTCCGTTGTTATGCCGTTTGTGTCCAAATAAATCATCTCATAAAATTCGTTTTGTGTCAATCGGTCAGTAGTAGACCTGAATCTGTGCGTAATGATATTTGGGCAAATCGGTTCAATAGTTTCCGAGCTACAGCCGAAGATCCACGACCACTTCGTTTTTTTACTTGAAGTTTTAGTTCAAAATTGTCCATAACTTCGAAGCCGGTTGGATCGATTTTAATGAAATTAAGTCCGTGTATGTAACTAGGTGGACTATTTACTTCAAATACAATTTGCACCCGCTAAGTAGCTCCAAATATGTTCAAAATATGCAAAAAAAAAACCAAAAAGCACGCGATTTCCTTATGAAATATGCATTATATATTATGAAATAGACTAATAGAAACAACATTTAAATTAAAACATACTTCTTACTTATATACATAACATGATTCGAACCACCATCAAACTTCACCAAAACGCCATCCATATACTCAGTCACCTCACTCATTAAGACCGCTGAGTTTGTTATAACTTATCTAGACTAAATCATACCACAATTTTCCCACTAATACTATCAAATATACTAACACAAGTCGTGTAAATACCCTTTTTAGCAATACATCTAAAGAAATTTTACCATATACGTATACGGTTTCATGAAACAAATACGTTCTTAGCACCCATAACTCATGGTGGCAGTTTTTATAAACAATTTTTTAGAAGCCAAACCTCCTCTTTCTTTTTTGGTAATTTTATAAATATGTACGATTGACGATTATCCGATTTTTATTTATATATATTTAAAATTTTACATTTAAAAAAAAACTAAAAACTGAGACAAGTTTAATAGAGTTGATTGTTAAAATACGTTGTAGGAAAGACTTAATTACTCTTCGCTACACCCAAAAAAAATTTATAACAAACAATTTATTTTTTACAATTTCTGTTAAAAAAATTTTCCAAAATTTCAAAAAAGGTAGAATGTTTTCTTACTTATATATGCGAGTCAATGGCTTTGAATGTGAGTTTTTATTTTAAAAATATGTGCAAATAAATATGTACGTGCTATCAGAGATGCTAACTATTTAAAACTAAAATACGCCAACTGAGCAAACTAAATATGCCAAACTTTCAAATTACAGAATTTTCTGTTGCTTCATGAATTGTTATTCAATTTAAATTCATAAATTGTTTTTTTTGGATGTAAAAAATGTATAATAACTGCTTTTTCATGGAAATATATTTATTAATTCGTTAATGAATGAAATGAATTAAAATATAAATAAATTTTAATGAATTCGGAAGTAAGAATTTGTGGCATTAAAGAAGAAAGTCCCAAATAAAATCGAAAATGCGTTTTTGCATAATTTTTACCAGAAACAAATAAGCGTCTCAAACTTGTACGACGAAAAAAAGTTACTTACGCCGTACGTTTTTTGAACAATAATAGTGTCTTCTTTGCTGTAAAGCTACCAAAAACGTAAAGCTAAATAAATACAAATGATGACCAAAGCCAACAAATACAAAGTAAGAAAACAAAAACAAACACAAACTTTATTATCTTTTTAGGTCCAGTGTACAGTGCAGAAAGAGCTATATGGTTTATAACTTTTTTATTTACGCGATTATTATAATTTTTTTTTTTTTAAATACAGTATATTATTGTGGGAGTTTTTTGCAATTAGCTTTGAAAAATGATATCCCGTAAGTGATGTCCATTTTCTGCTCCGCACATACGTGCTCTTAGCATATTTTCCATTACTTTTCGCAAAGTTTCGGGTGTAATGGCCATGATTTGATTTCGAATGTTGGTTTTTAGTTAGAGTATGGTTCTTGGTGCTGTTAAATCTGGTGAACGTGGAGGGCAGTTGAAATCGCTTATGCGCATTATTTCGCGCGTTCGCCGAATAGGTCCCTTAACAAAGGCATTGATGCACATGCAGTATGTGCTGTGTTACATCGTATAATGATCCATAATTAATTCCCCAAGTCTTCATCACAAAATGCTGAAAAACAACAAAGAAAAAATAATTATTATTATTAAATTTACCATTTTTTATTAAAATAAAGACTTTGTTTATCTGTTACATTGCCTTTGCTTTTTGCTTTCTATTATATACGTATAAAATAGTATTTTTGACACAATTGAATTAGTAAGGGGCTTGGAATTCCGAAAATAAAGATTTAAAAACAAATAAGAGCAATTATGGAAAATTTTCAAGTTATAGATATTTATTAATCAAAAAGTTATAGTTTTTCGGTATTCTTTATAGCTGTATTAAGTTAATTTTTAATTAGTAGCAGATATTTTAGAAAATATTTATTTAGTTTTAAATATTTACGGCCTTATGTATAAAAATTATTAAAGCTTATAAGAGGTCTTTCGACAAAAATAGAAACTTATCAACTGAACCTCTTATAAGCTTCTAATATTTTTTATACATAATGCCGTAAATATTTAAAAATAAATAAATATTTTCTAAAAATATATGTAAATTTATGAAACAGTTGAAACTTGAAAGGCTTGAATACTGCAAACAAAATTTTGTTTATTATATTATTTTTTACTATTAATTTAAGTTTATATATATATATATATCTTTTTTTTTTGAAATGCAAGATATGTACTTCTGATATTAAAGAAAAATTGAAAAATGTTGTTTACAAAATAACTTTGAAAAGAGATCATAGTAAGATATGGAATAAAAGGAAGATTGAAAATAAAAATGATGAGGAAGTTAACAGACAAATTGTTGGAAATCAAATTTAAAGGGGTAAAAAGGGAAGAAAAGGGTGAAATCGGTAACCAAAAATCTTCAGAACGAATACAGATAATCAGACATCTTGGCCGGGCAGTAAGGGTGCTCTTTTATAGCCTCTTTTATAGGCTCTAGGGGTGGGATTGACTACATGTATTCAAAAGCTGTGGAAAAAAGAGAGAAGCGGAAACAAGAAGAACTCAACCGTCAGCAGCATCACTTTGCCACTAAAATTCCTAGAACATGCAGTGAGAATTTATGTGATGACGATTCAGATACAGAAGAGGAAGAAATTAATGAGCTCACTTCAACATCATCGTATCAACAATCGGCTATAATCAAGAGGACAACTAAATACTTTATCACGCCAAAATTATTAGCAGTCCTAGATCGTTGTCACGTAAGTGCCCGTAATGCAATTTTAATATTACAAGCGGCGACAGAATCGTTGGGTCACAACTTGGATAATTTAATAATTACCATGACCTCAATCCATCAACAGCGTGAAAAACTAAGATGTAGCGTGCTCAAAACATTAAAGCAAAGTTTAAGGAATCGGTACAACTATTTATTGTTATTCATTGGGATGGAAAGCTATTGCCCGCATTGAGTAAGTGCAAATATTACACAAATTTGTATATATTTTTATGGTTTTAGGTGTTAATGAGAAAGCTGTTGAATGCCTACCAATAATTGTTTCTGGAACCGACGTGGAGCAGATTCTCGAGATTCCAAAACTTAATAATTCATCTGGGGAAGCGCAAGCAACAAATGTTTTCAATGCATTAGAGAAGTGGGAGTTGAAAGATAAGGTTAATGGACTGTGTTTTGATACTACAGCTTCAAACCCTGGTCGATTCAATGGAGCATGTGTGCTTTTGGAAAAAAGCTCGGTAGAGACCTCCTCTACCTCCCTTGTAGCCATCATATTTAAGAATTAATTTTAAAAGCGGTGTTTGGAAAGAAGTTTCCCCACTTAACATCCAGTCCATCGAGTCCAGATGTTTTTTTGTATATTTTGAACATATCTGGAGCTGAGTCCAAATGGTATTTCAAGTAAGTAGTTCACCTAGTTACATACGCGAACTAAATTTCTTCAAAATCGTTCCAGCCGTTTCGAAGAAATGGAAGTTTTTGTACAAAAATTTCAAGTAAAAAAAACGAGGTGGTCGTGGTTCTTCGGCAGTATCTCGGAAACTATTCAACCGATTTGCCTGACTTTAAATATTCAGAGACTCAGGTCTACGACTGACCGATTGACACCAAGACGTGATTATGTGATGATTAATTTGGTCACAAACGGCATATCAACGGACACACATACAGACGGACATGGCTCTAAAAACTTCTATATTCATAACTTTCTCAAAATATAAACATTTTTCTATAGAAAGGAATATTAAAGAAATTGCGAACGGAATAACAAACTTATATATACCCTTTACACTTAAAATATATAATAAAAAATAAAAAATCGCTCTTGGAAGTCCCAGTGAGGCTCCTTTTTTCCGTATTGAAAGTCGCGGTTTTTCACGTAAACTGCTTTCAACCAGTTTAATGTTTTCGGATCGATAGGGCCCTGGCCGTGGGCATTCTTAGCCGAAGCAGTTGCGCGGAATCTCTGCACCCTCGACCGAATTTAATTTACACTCGGTCCATCACATTAATCTTAAAGAATGTCTCCACAGCGAATGCGCGATGCTCACTCGATACTGCGACATCGTGACTCACAAATCCGCAAATTGATAATTCCAACGGCGCCACCCTCCCTCCGCACCGTAATAATAAACGGTGCGGATATAATATATATAATACATATATTTCTATATTTTACTTCTGTACTTTAGTATTGGTGTATTTTTACTTAAAATTATGTATTAATTTGCGAAACAATGAAAGACAAAATTTTATTACTCTTCGCGGCACCGAAGTTTCAAAAATTTATATTTATCTCTTTCCAATTATTTACCGATTATACCTGAAATGTCTCCCATGTGCATATTATGCATATTATACAACACAATTAGATATTGATATTATTACTATTGTTACCAGTGTTGCCAGGAGCTGGAGAAATAATTGCTAAATCAGCTATAAAAACAACGCCAGAAAAAGCTAAATCACCCAAAAAAAAGCTAAAACAAGTCTAACAATATCTTATTAATAATTCAACGTTTTATTTACTAATCAAAACAGTACTGAATCATAAATATAATATAAATATTTACATTTGGGCATGATACAATAATTATTGCAGCATTGTTTAAATTATTTAATTAAATTTAATTATTAAATTAATTAAAATACACATTTGTACGTGAGTCGGTGAATTTGTTCGGGACCATAAAACTTGCTAAAAAGTATAGGAGAAATGTAATCTGAGAAGAATTCTAAGAAAATTTCGCGAAGGAACGACGGTTCTATTCAAAATCCGTTTTGCCTTTTCATCAACATACATATTAATGTATACTCAATTCACATTTAAGTAAAATAATTCTTATATCTAAAGATATTAAATGTCTTAAAATAGTTGCTTTATTTAACAAAAACAAAACATAAACATAATTTTTACATAAAATAAGCAAAATTCTTATTAATACATATATCATATGTTTTTATATTTTTATTCTATATTTTTATTTACAGAAGTATATAACTGCTGCAATTTTGAGCATTATTCGACCCTATATCTTAAAAGATAATTTATTTAAAAAATGCTTACCGCTTCTGTGCATTGTTAATAATTTTTAGTATTTTCACTATTGTTTATATGTTTTTACAATGGCATCTAGCATCCAGTAGCACAACAGCTGTGTCATAATAGCTACACATTTATCGCATTTATTCCCTTTAAGAAGAAAAGACCAAGTGTTTCCAAATCATCACTTTCGTCGACTGATTTGGGGATATTTTGGTGACATTGTCAGTACAGCTTTACTATTATCATTTTCTGCAGGGGTGCTGCAATATCGCAGAACAAACAAAAAATATGACTGACTTCAGTTTCACTGTACAGCTTCTGTTCTGTTGGCAGCACAATAAAACTTTTTTAGTTCACATATTACAAATATATATATATATATTATTTATATTTACATTTTACAACAGAGGGACATATAATATTTAATCACCAATTTGCTTTATTTTCTTATTGCTGAAAGATCGTTTCAATTGTCTCCGTTTGAAACTTAACTTCAACTGAAAGATCGTTTCAATTGTGCCCGTTTGAAACTTAACTTCAACTAACAAAATATTTCTAAAATTAAATTTTTTTGATTTATTATATTCTAAAGAATTAGTTTCGATTTGAAGGAGTACAGATGTTTCTACTTGGATCGGTTGATTTCTGGTATGGGTGCTTCGCCCGCTGAAACCCGATTCATTATCGGCACTCTTAGTTTTCTTCTGCACCATTACGTTGATTAAAATCTGGATCCTGCGACGGACATTCGAAATGAACGCAGTGAAAGTGTCTATTAGCTGTATTACGCGTACCAACAATGCGTATAAACAACACTGGTAATGGAATGAAAGCAACGTTTTGCCAAGATCTGACTCTTTCATTCCGCTTGTCAACTACCATAACCCAATCTTTTTTATTAACTGACGTTTCAATATAGAAACTGTAATGACGATCGTCTAAATCCCACAACAATAAACGCATTGACCCAATTATGTACGGTTGTGCTTTAAAGAAATGATAAAGTTCTTAATTTGGAATATCATAGAAAGTGGTTTACTTACCCAAACGTAATACAATTGCACCACTATTCAATGGATGGAAAGTATAATCCAAATGCCCATCATAATCAATATAGTTGCCATTTATTAAAGCATTTCTTGTGATACCGTCGCCTTCTAATACTACCGCATTCATTTCAGTACTGGAAACATTATATGTGGGTACCACAAGGCCTTCGATAACCTTTGGAAAATTTGTAGCGTACATTGCTTGCAAAGTAACTACGTGGAACATATTATTTTGTGTATTATGAGTGCCTACCAATTTGATGTAACGCACAGGACGAGGTTGAAAATATAAAAATTGGTAAAAGCTACAGGTATACTGAGAATAGTCAATCACACGGTCCCATTGTATTTGATTCATAGAGACTTCAATAAAATATGAAGCGGACTGATTTTCACGATTCCACAATAAGAATTTAATATGATTTATAATGTAAGGCCTGCCCAACTCTACAATTATACCACTATCGTTGGCATCGGTAATACAGTGATACGTAAAGCAATTATCATTGTCGTAACTGCTAACATTGCCACTTAAGAGCTGAGCATGTCGTAGACCCTGAATGGTACGAGAACCAAATTTTGAAGTAGCCACATTTTCCTCAGGCCTTAATGGAGCCCGAAACGGTAAATTGATAATTATAGTTTGTTCTTGTATTGCGGGTAGTAGTTCGTAGGGTTCTACCATACCCGTTGGGCGAACTATTTTCAATAGTTGTGCAACATTCATCAGAGGAAAGCGCACAAGCGAAAGGAATAACTGTAAGTAAAGAAATTAATTGTGTAAGGAAGTGCTAAAAAGTTTTGAAATATTAATCATTGAGTTTTTATTCAAATATGTACATATCTATCTATGTATCTATGTTTTTTTCTCGCTACGTTTTATTTTTGTTCCTATTTTATAGTGGCATCTTGTCAGGTTTTGTATGTACATTTATGAGATTTATTAAGAATGAGAACTCTAAATTTGGTTATTTGTTTCTCACACTCATAAACGAACGTACCAAAATATTTGCCTGTTTCAAGCTGCATTAAATATGATTTAAAATTTTTATCTGTTTATTTGACATTGCTCAATCTTCATTTAACCTGATTCAATGTTAGTGTTGCTGAAATAAACAGTATTCCTTTAACTGTTTCTTAATTTAAACTCTCTTTAATATAAATTCATATAAAGTTTATTATCGGTACTCTAAGTATTATATACAGTGTACCTTAATTGTAATAATCACTAATTAACACAATTTATATTTAATGATAATTATCTTCCAATCGCAATATGTACGTATAAATGATTGATCTCGTATTTTAAACTACTCATTTTTCTGTACATTTTAGTACTTAGCTATAAACTTTAATGACGTGTACCAATAAATCGATAGAGTAATACGTGTATACCTAACGGTGTTATTCTCATTTCGAATTAATATATTTTGTTATTTTTCTCTTCAGTTTTGTAATTTTCATTATATTAAAATTCTTGTTAAACTTTACTTCTTTTGCGACTGTGAAACTTACAACATCTATTTTATAATTTACTTAATAAACTGCATTGTGCAACCATATACATACTACATACATTGATATATGTCTATATACTTGAAATTCTTGTAATTTTTTATAAAATATGGACACATGGTATTGGACAATAATCTAATTGTATTGTATAATTCTAACTACATGAACAGTTAGTTTTATATTAGTCTGGCTTTGTACGAAAATTTTGAATTTTGAAGTATTGATTTTTTTTCTTGCACCGGCACTAAGGGTATGATACCTATACATGCGGTGCATTGCACCGGAACTAAGAAATAAGGTTTTCGGTGAAAGGGTAAAGGGATTTAGTAGATTGCAACGTTGACAAAACTTTAATTTCAATATCAAAAAGTATTTTTTGTATTTAACATTGTGCAACGTTATTTTTATTACGAAAAATATTGAGCAATTTGTTTTAAGTTAATTTTGAAATCAATCTTAAATTTCAATTCATTTTTGCAGAAATTTAACATGATTTTAATGAACACTTAGTCATGCTAACTTTATATTGGAATTTTTTTCTGTGTGTATGTATGTGTATGTACATTATGGTGGGTAAATTTTTTTCGTCAAAAATCGTATCCCCAGAAACGAAGGGGTTTGGTCAAATAATATTCTGTGCAAATCTCCCATTATTCTATAAACTGTATAGCTGTATGAAAAAATATTATCACACCATTCAAAAAATGCAATATTCTTAAAAAAAGAGATTTTCTGAGAGAAATGAGACTTCATTTGCTAAAATCGGTCGAATGTTGATAAAGTAATGGTATTTTTTATATACAATACAGATCGGATTATTTGTTTCTAATGCAAACTAACAATTACATACTTCGTATAGAAACTAGAAAAACTTGAAAACTTTTGCAAAAAGATTAAAATTCAACTACGTAAAATATTGTCTCTTGCACTGTTAAATGTTGAATTGTGATAGGACTTTCTGTTTTGTTTTTCGCCTTTATTGCTCTTATTTATTTGTTACTTCAAAGCATGATAAATCTGTATGATCTGTGATGTATTTATCGTTAGATTTCTTCTTGTGAATAGTGGAATTTCCGCAGGGCTGAGGTAGACAAAACGCACCCATACCCGATTCTGCCAACACCTGCTCTTTTTCCCTTTTTTATAATGGATTGATATTTGCAATAGCCGACAGTATTTCTTAATACATTTTTTTTACATAAGTGTTGACTATCCAATTTTAAATATGGAAAATGAAATAATCAAATACAAAATACAAAATAACTTCAGGAGAATAATAAAGTGATTTCAGTATAATTATTATTAATAGCGGAATTCACGCTTCTTAGTAAATTACTGTTGTAGAACTTTTTGATCTTGTAGTAAATCAATGCAAAGCAATGCAAAAGCAACAAAAAAATGCAACAACAACATTTTTTTGTTGTCAAACCGTGAATTCCGCTAATATATACATATGTACATACATATATATTTATTTCTTACTTGACAGCTCTAGTTACCTACATATAATTTTTTAAATACTTTGCTTTTGTTACATTAATTACACACTGAATTTTTGTGATTTATTTTCTAGTTTGGAGGGTGGAGCACACACCACAGAGTAACAATCTAACTACGCTTATGCATACAAACATCGATAATAACCACAAGAACTTATGGTTTAGTGACGCTACATCTGATAAGAAATATCGGAGTTTCGCAGATCAGAATGGACATCTGGTAGACAACAAACATATGTTTTACCTGACGTAAAATTACAGATTATTTGAATACCTTATATTAAATATATTGTACAATACAATTACTGTTTTATTTATCTATACATCGTTTTAATTTGTATGTTGACCTACAAAACGGTGGTATAATTTTTTCTGTCACTGTATGTTCAAACACAAAGAATGCATTCGAGTTTGCATAGTGCCTATTTCTAGAAAAATACAACGAATTATCTTTTTTGATTGTTTCAAATTCAAAAATTTGCATTCTCAACTATACAATAGAAAATAAAGAAAAATATGTTTTTGAATTCAACATAATTCGTCTAACAAAAATAATTTTTAGTTTTCAAGAAACAAAAAGATATGGGCGCACCGAAAACAGGTAAAAATATAGAAAAATTACAGTCACTTTCTTTGTATAAATTACTTTTCAGATGTCCATACAATCTTGACGAGTATTAATATTATTATTATTCTTTTATACTTGCGAGTTATTAAGAATCGAAAAATGTTACTCGAATTGAAAAACAGTTGATCGAGCTATCTTTTATCGACATTTCCGATAATTTCCAATGCAGACCGAGGTACTTTTTTCACAGTAGAATTACCAGAACTGACCCTATTAATACAGCCTACGTTTGCGCCCTTGCAGACAGTGTGACCAGATTCTAAATCACGTTTCAAAAAACCAGAAAATTAAGTTCATTTTTTTACTAGTTTTTTGGTCACATTGCGATGTTTTTCATTTTATTTTAAATAATATATATATATAAAAGAAATGTCATTAACAAAATAAAATAGTTTGTTGACAAAAGTGTTCTCCATTTGCATTAAAATTATTTTATGCTAAAAAAATGCCTCCCATTGAAAAAAATTAAATTATAAAACTTGTAAAACAAAAAAAAACATTAAAACCATAAAACAAGAAATAAATAATTTAAAATTTTATCACATATCGTCAAGCACAATGTGAAAACTAAGGATAGCTCGGGGTTGCCGGCCGTTCTTTGTATGTTTGTCAAAAACCACGATTGTCTTCACATTTAAATATTTAATTTTAAATTTATTTCTGTGTGGAAAAAAAAATAAGTTTTGGCTATAACTTTGCACATTTAGGTACCTTGGATTATAATTTTTCCTAATTAGTCCATATATTTTAAAAATAACGCTTTATAACTACCTATACCTTGTTAAAAACGCAAGTATATCTGCATACAATATAAATTCATATGTTTTTTCACTTACTTGAATATCAATATTTTTATTCTGGTTACACCATTTCTGGACGGTTAAAAAAATCTGAACTTCAGGAGCGAAAAAAGAATCACGTCTCAAGACTTCTTCCAGCGATTCCTAAATTATATATGTATGTATGTATGTGTACATAATGTAATATCACTTTCAAAAAATATAAATTAATTTTTTCTACCTTTGATAAATTTGTAAAAGACTCATGCTGCAATATATCTTTAGCATTGCGATCCATGAATTGCAAACAATCTTTTTTCAATTTATCCAAATTATAAAATCGTGCTTCCTCCAAACGGGCACAAACATTAGTTAATGCTAAATGATTTCCTAGATAATCCGATATAGGTAACTCTATTTCTGAAACACAAAATTGATCGGCCAAACTAAATGTTTCTAGTATGACATCTTCATCCATTTGTGTCAATGGTAAGTGTCCAGAATATATATATTGCAATAATGCTTTAAAAGCATCCACTGGAACATTAAGATTTATTACAGACTGCATGGATTCTGATAAGCTGCCAAACAAGAGGGCACGAAAGTATTCACTTCTGGCAGCCAATATAACACGGTGTGCCGGAATCCTTTGGTTTTCCACAATAAATGCTACATCAGATAAGTGCTCATTTATGCAAAGTTGACCCATTTGGAGGGAAAGCAATTCTGGAGCAAAACAATAAATAAAATTAATTTAAAAATGCAAATTATCACCCAAAAAGAATTTTACCTGTTAAGTATATATCATCAGTTTTCGTTTTATTTGCCGACATTTTGCAATTACTTTGTTTGGAAATATTTTCTAAATTTAATTTGAATACTTCAGTAGAGTTGCTTAGCGATGTGAGCCGGTCGTTGTCGTAAACTGATTTAACTCTGTAGTCAATACATATAGTACATATGTACAGGCCACGTTGACACGTGGTGGTAAACACAGCTGTTAGACAAGAAAAATAGTCAGGAAAGAGCCAAGAACAAAGAACTAATTCATTTAGTTTCATAGCATTACCTTTTCATTAAGTAACAAAGAAAAAAAGTTACTCTTTCTCTCAATTGTTACTTTTTTTACACATTTTCTTAAAGAACAATCAGCTCGCAAACAGTTTTTCCCGTGCAAGGAATTTTTTACGAAGAAAAAATACGCTCGTCTTCGAGCAACAACGTACACGTTAATCTCGTCCATACAAATGTACTTTACATTATATTCCTTTTTCGCTCACTCTATCGTTTTTAAAATAAAAGAGAGAGAGAGAGAGAGAGAGAGTATTAACTGACTCATTGAACTAAAGCTGAAAATCCATACTCCGAGTTTTCGTAACATCCTATGAATTTCCTATTGTCAATGCACTGAATGGTTTTCAGCATTTCAAGTTACACACGTCGTTTTTTTGGAGTCGTTCCATTATCTGCTTTGTAATTCCGTTTATAATTTCTACAATATTCATGTCATCTGCTGCTATAATTGCTGACGTAGGGCTCTCTTTGCTGTTGCAAAGGGACAGATAGATGGATTTTTCAGGGGGAAGACTCAGGAGAGGTGGGGATCTATCTATAGCTGCGCCATAGTAAGAGCTCTGTGACCGCGGTATGATTTGCGTAGAACTCGACAAGTCCCGAAATTTTCCCGTGTATCCATTAGTTGACTTAGGACCGTCTGCACGGGAGACTGGGCCATCGGCACGCATGCGGAGAGAATCGCATTCCGTTCAATACACGCTGTAGAGGCTGTGGGGATTCTTCAGAGACTGTTGTACCAAAGACCATAAATATAAGGAGATATTGCACGTAGAATATTAAATAAAAAGTAAAGTATTTTACGTTTATCCGCGCTGCGCGGGTTTATTTGTGCAAAACCACAGACAAAGAGGACAAAATTTGTTGAATTTTATTTATTACTCAAAAAATAATAATTATTTTTCTAGTTTAATTTTTTGATTGAAACATAATCATATTCTGTGAGTTTTATTTTTTGATTGAAAAATAATGATTGTTCCTTGAGTTTAATTTTTTGATTAGAAAATAATCATTATTGTTTGAGTTTAATTTGTATTATATATGTACATTAGGGGGTCCGTTATTTGTATGAAAAAATTTTTTTATGAAAATGTTTAAGTCTCATTCCTCAAAAGTTGAGGCCGGTTGGAAAAATGACTCTCCAAAAATTTCACGCCCCTTATACCACGCCTTGCCGTGCCGACTTACGGTTGAAAATTTTTACAATTACACTTGTACGGCATGATGACCTACAAGCTAAAAACTACACAGAAAAATCATTCTGTGCAACCAAAAAGTAAAATTTTAAAAGTGTTTAAATTTCATACTTTTTATTTAATATAATTTTTGTGCAATTAGGGAAAAGTTTTCGATGCTCATGAACACATTGCATTACATATGCCATCTGACTTTCATCTTTCGTTATCAAACCATTACAGTCTTCCACTAACTTCACAGCTCTTTCCGCAGTATCATTCACCAGCTTCAAATTCTTAAGTAAATTTCTTCCATTGATATAAGATTCCTCATTTTCCCATTTCTCTAGGTCTTCTATTTTGAACCGATGCATACTGAAAAAATGCATACTTTTACTTGTAATGGAAGAATCAATTGATTTTCCTGAAAATTGCATTAATGTCAATCTTTGAAAAATTATTTATAGAATCTTTATTATCGATCATTGCCTTTTTCTTCGCGCTAAGTTTTGCCTCTGTTTTTAGCGCCTTCACCATATTTGCTCTTGTAGTGGCATCCAATCTCACATCAAAAAAGGCTAAAGCCGAAGTTACTTCACGCAAATACCATAAATGGTTACAAAAATTTTTACCAGCTGCCTCTGATGTAACTGGATCATTGTCTTGGCACAATATAAGACTTTGTAAAAAGCTTAAATCATTAACGCAAGCTTCGGAGGCATTGGGGCAGTTGAACCATGCTTTAACATGAACTTTTTTATAAAAATGCAAACATCTGCTAGTGCATCCTCTTGATCTGCTGGGATGGAATATTGTTTTCGTAACAGAAATATTTTTAAGCAATATATTGCTCGAAATATCCATCTCGCTTGATGCATTGCTCCAGGTGGTCGAATTCTTATAGTTTTTTCATTATCTGCGGTTATAAAATATTCTGCCAATTCTAGAAACTCGCGGTAATCCTCCCTCGTTTGAGTTTTAGTTAATTTTTTCGAAACGAAAGTCATTATTTCTTGGGTTGATCGTCTTCTAACAGTTTTTAAATTTTTTAAACAACGGCACATCTGGACTCGCTGTTAAATGGGGAAACTTCTTTTCAAACACCGCTTTTAAAATTAATTCTTAAATATGATGGCTACAAGGGAGGTAAAGGAGGTCTCTACAGAGCTTCTTTCCAAAAGCACACATGCTCCATTGAATCGACCAGGGTTTGAAGCTCTCTTGATTATAGCCGATTGTTGATACGATGATGTTGAAGTGAGCTCATTAATTTCTTCCTCTTCTGTATCTGAATCGTCATCATATAAATTCTCACTGCATGTTCTAGGAACTTTAGTGGCAAGCTGATGCTGCTGACGGTTGAGTTCTTCTTGTTTCCGCTTCTCTCTTTTTTTCACAGCTTTAGAATACATGTAGTCAATCCCACCCATAGCGCCTACTCGACCTGGTTGCCTCTGAGAAATAAGAAATTGCTTGTCCTCTTCTATTTTCAGCATTGACAAAGCATCAGCATGAGGGGTGAGACAAAAAATATTTCCACTCTAAAAAATAACGGACGCCCTAATGTACATATATATAAAAAAGAGCCCCCTTACTGCCCGGCCAAGATGTCTGATTATCTGTATTAGTTCTGAAGATTTTTGGTTACCGATTTCACCCTTTTCTTCCCTTTTCTTCCCTTTAAATTTGATTTCCAACAATTTATCTGTTAACTTCCTCATCATTTTCATTTTCAATCTTCCCCATAACATTCCATATCTTACTATGATCTCTTTTCAAAGTTATTTTGTAAACAACATTTTTCAATTTTTCTTTAATATCAGAAGTACACATCTTCCATTTCAAAAAAAAAAGATATATATATACATATATATATATATATATAAACTTAAAATAATTGTAAAAAATAAAATAATAAACAAAATTTTGTTTGCAGTATTCAAGCCTTTCAAGTTTCAACTGTTTCATAAATTTACATATACATATTTTTAGAAAATATTTATTTATTTTTAAATATTTGCGGCATTATGTATAAAAAATATTAGAAGCTTATAAGAGGTTCAGTTGATAAGTTTCTATTTTTGTCGAAAGACCTCTTTTAAGCTTTAATAATTTTTGTACATAAGGCCGTAAATATTTAAAACTAAATAAATATTTTCTAAAATATCTGCTACTAATTAAAAATTAAGTTAATACAGCTATAAAGAATACCGAAAAACTATAACTTTTTGATTAATAAATATCTATAACTTGAAAATTTTCCATAATTGCTCTTATTTGTTTTTAAATCTTTATTTTCGGAATTCCAAGCCCCTTACTAATTCAATTGTGTCAAAAATAATATTTTATACGTATATAATAGAAAGCAAAAAGCAAAGGCAATGTAACAGATAAACAAAGTCTTTATTTTAATAAAAAATGGTAAATTTAATAATAATAATTATTTTTTCTTTGTTGTTTTTCAGCATTTTGTGATGAAGACTTGGGGAATTAATTATGGATCATTATACGATGTAACACAGCACATACTGCATGTGCATCAATGCCTTTGTTAAGGGACCTATTCGGCGAACGCGCGAAATAATGCGCATAAGCGATTTCAACTGCCCTCCACGTTCACCAGATTTAACAGCACCAAGAACCATACTCTAACTAAAAACCAACATTCGAAATCAAATCATGGCCATTACACCCGAAACTTTGCGAAAAGTAATGGAAAATATGCTAAGAGCACGTATGTGCGGAGCAGAAAATGGACATCACTTACGGGATATCATTTTTCAAAGCTAATTGCAAAAAACTCCCACAATAATATACTGTATTTAAAAAAAAAAAAATTATAATAATCGCGTAAATAAAAAAGTTATAAACCATATAGCTCTTTCTGCACTGTACACTGGACCTAAAAAGATAATAAAGTTTGTGTTTGTTTTTGTTTTCTTACTTTGTATTTGTTGGCTTTGGTCATCATTTGTATTTATTTAGCTTTACGTTTTTGGTAGCTTTACAGCAAAGAAGACACTATTATTGTTCAAAAAACGTACGGCGTAAGTAACTTTTTTTCGTCGTACAAGTTTGAGACGCTTATTTGTTTCTGGTAAAAATTATGCAAAAACGCATTTTCGATTTTATTTGGGACTTTCTTCTTTAATGCCACAAATTCTTACTTCCGAATTCATTAAAATTTATTTATATTTTAATTCATTTCATTCATTAACGAATTAATAAATATATTTCCATGAAAAAGCAGTTATTATACATTTTTTACATCCAAAAAAAACAATTTATGAATTTAAATTGAATAACAATTCATGAAGCAACAGAAAATTCTGTAATTTGAAAGTTTGGCATATTTAGGTTGCTCAGTTGGCGTATTTTAGTTTTGGATAGTTAGCATCTCGATAGCACGTATTTATTTGAACATATTTTTAAAATAAAAAGTCACATTCAAGACCATTGATTCGCATACATAAATAAGAAAACATTCTACCTTTCTTGAAATTTTGTAAAATGTTTTTTAAAAGAAATTTTAAAAAATAAATTATTTGTTATAAATTTTTTTGGGTATAGTGAGCAATTAAGTCCTTCCTACTACGTATTTTAACAATAAACTCTATTAAACTTGTCTCAGTTTTTAGTTTTTTCTTTAAATGTAAAATTTAAAATATATATAAATAAAAATCGGATAATCGTCAAAATAAGATTTTTTTTTTGCATATAGAAATGCTCAAAAAGGAATGCTACTGTTTTGCATAAATGTACATATTAACAAAATTACCAAAAAAGAATGAGGAGGTTTGGCTTATGAGTTTTTGAGTGCTAAAAATGTATTTGTTTCATCAGACCCCGTATAGTATGTATATGCTAAAATTTCTTTAGATGTATTGCTAAAAACGGTCGTTACACGACTTGTGTTAGTGTATTTGATAGTATTAGTGGGAAAATTGTGGTATGATTTAGTCTAGATAAGTTAAAGGGTGGTTAAATTTCAAGGGCCGATGTTGATTTTGAATAAAACACAAACTATTTAGGAAATTATTGTAATTTTATTTTATTATGATATATTGGTATTACTCAATTATGTATGGAACAAAATATCGGCCAAATGGGCGCCGCGACCACGGCGGCACACCTCCATCCGATGGTCCAAGTTTTCGATGACCCTGAGGCATAATGGAGGTTCTATGCCGTTAATGTGCCGAATTATCTCATCCTTTAGCTCTTGAATTGTTGCTGGCTTATCGACGTACACCTTTTCTTTCAAATAACCCCAAAGAAAAATGTCCAACGGTGTCAAATCACATGATCTTGGCGGCCAATTGACATCGCCATTACGTGAGATAACACGGCCATTGAATTTGTTGCGCAAAAGAGCCATTGTTTCGTTAGCTGTGTGGCAAGTGGCACCGTCCTGCTGAAACCACATATCGTCCACATCCATATCTTCCAATTCGGGCCATAAAAAGTTCGTTATCATCTCACGATAGCGAACACCATTCACAGTAACTGCCTGACCGGCCTCATTTTGGAAAAAATACGGCCCGATGATGCCGCCAGCCCATAAACCGCACCAAACAGTCACTCTTTGTGGGTGCATTGGTTTTTCGACAATCACTCTTGGATTCTCATTCGCCCAAATGCGGCAATTCTGTTTATTGACGAATCCACTGAGGTGAAAATGTGCCTCATCACTGAAGATGATTTTCTTCGAAAATTGATCATCCACTGTTGCCGTGGTCGCGGCGCCCATTTGGCCGATATTTTGTTCCATACATAATTGAGTAATACCAATATATCATAATAAAATAAAATTACAATAATTTCCTAAATAGTTTGTGTTTTATTCAAAATCAACATCGGCCCTTGAAATTTAACCACCCTTTATAACAAACTCAGCGGTCTAGATGGATGAGGTGACTGAGTATATGGAAGGCGTTTTGGTGAAATTTGATGGTGGTTCGAATCATGTTATGTATGTAAGTAAAAAGTAATGGTAATTAAAGTAAGTAGTCCACCTAGTTACATACACGGACTAAATGTCATTAAAATCGCTCCAACCGTTTCGAAGTTATGGACAATTTTGTACTAAAATTTCAAGTAAAAAAAGAGGTGGTCGTGAATCTTCGGCTGTAGTGAACCTGATAATACTAACGTGTGTATTTTAAAATTGAATTTTGACCCATCTAAAATTGCAGCTTTGGCTGTGGCTAATGGACTACGCCTAAATCCTGTTAAATCTGTGATTTCAAGGAACTCTGCACAAATAAATATTGCATAAAGCATCACTTTAAACCCGCAATAAATTGAAATCTTCCAGAAGACAGAAAACCTTGGCATTATTTTTAATTCATCGTTTACTTGTTTTTGTCATAAGAACGCCGCTTCATGACAGTATTTGCGATGGGAAACTCAACACTCAACTTCGATTAACATACGCATACAAACATATCTTATACCATCTTTACTATATGGCAGCAACATTTTTGGAAGTTGTGACCAGCACCAGGAAATTAACTTCTACATATAATGCTATTCTGAGATAAGTCTTCAGCTTAGGACGATTTTCTCATGTTACCGCCTTTGAGACAAAACTTTGTGGTGTACGTTTTCTTCGTACGTAGTTTCTTCGACGATATTGCAGCTCATTTTGGCTCAATAGGTACGTAAACAAACAAAAAATTGCCGAACTTGGTAGAGCAGTTCTAGAGCTGCTAGTGCAGCCTAAAAAAATTCACCTTTTGGTACGGCATTTTTCGCCGGCGGCAAAAGTTGAACGTACTTATTCAAGAACGATGAAAAACATTTTCGCATTTTTTGCGATGTGCATTATTGTGTTTGTTTTGTAAATTATTGTCGGACGATTTCAGTAGCGAAGGTATAGTCACTGGTCACTTAACAGTGCTGGCTTCAGCTTACACTAATTCTGAGCGCCCTCCTTCGTCGGTATTGTGTAGCATTATCGGTGAAGTAAAATAATTAATAAAATAGCTACCAAAAACAGCTTCAAAATATGAATGCGTCTCTTTGACAGTAGAGACGCTGCAACACTACAAAAGGACAAAAACGTGCAAATGCAGAGTTATAAAAATAATGAAGTTTCCCCACTTCTTATCTCTCTCTGAATACCTGTAATAATGGAGGAATGCAAAGAATGCCCCTTATACCCAATATGAATCTAGAGCATTAATATCGCTCTCTAGAAAGTTGGTTTTTTATATATTCAAAACGCAACCAGCCAAAGTTTAAAAAAATCTATTGGAGAGTGACAGGCAAACAACTTTTCACAGAACGAAGACTGTCGGACAGCTGGCGAATTAAAGTATAAAAATTTCATTTCTATTTTAATTTGCTACATTTTGAAGCCAAATTCTATATATGTATATAAATTCTATATTTATAAAAAGTAGTGCGTGCATTAAAATTTTATTTTCATAACTGCAATAATATTCATTATTTCTGACATCGAAATGAAATGCATCTTTTTTTACTTAAAGTATTTAAAAAAAAATTGCTTTAAATTTCGAAAGTCCTGAAAATTAATCGACTGCTAGCTACCATTTAAATCTAAGCAGAAAAATAAAAAAATTTAAAGGATTTTTTTTTGAGGTAAATATTTAATTTCTTTTATACACAAAATAACCTTGTGTTTATTGCCAAACATGAAATTTCGATTCGATTGCATTTTCTGTTCATGCATTTCATTTCAATACTACATTCATTTGTTGAGTTGATTTATATGATGGTGTGTGTATTTTGTTTCAGTATGTGTTTGTATTAGTTTGACTGTTTGTTTGATAAAGTTGTTGAGTTGATTTGTTCATTCATTCGTTTACTCATGTCATTTTGGTATTTTCATTTCCCCCGATAGTTTTTTTCCTTTTTCTTCTTTATAGTTCATAACACTACCACTGCTTTCTTCTACATACTGCTTTTACTACTGCTACAGCTGCTACCGCCTGCTTCTACTGCTGCTAGTGCATGGTTACTAACCAATTCGTTGCTTATTGGTGAGGTCGGTAGATTTACTCACTAATGATGGCAACAGAAAGAACAACAACAATCATAGAATTAGAAGTAAAAAAAAAAAATAGAAGAACAAAAGTTTGCCGTACCGTAATCGCCGTACTTATAGTATTTTTACAATTATTTTTGTGTATGTCAGGACGCGACCTTCTTGTTTCTATATTTTGGCCTCAATCTTTTTATAATAATTTCGGCATGTTCCAATAACAAAGGAAGCAATTGAAATGTTATTGTTGTAAATGGTAAGAATATAATAGAAAGAGAATGATAAATGCCCTACTGATAACAAAAGGATTTATTAGAGTATAAATTTTATAATTATTTTATTAAGAATTAAGAACTGCCCATACTTTCCCTCGAGAACAATAGCAAATGCAAAAATTAGATAAAAATTATTAAATAATCATATCATGGCTTAATTGTATTCAATCATATTATTATTATCATTCAGGCGTACTGTTGTTTGCAGTTGTCATATAATTATCAATGTATTGCTGGGTTATATAAATTAAAACTATCAATATTATTATCATCTAAAAACTTAATTACATTCTCACCTGTAAAGAAATTAATAATAAATTATTATTCTTGATTGAGTTGACTTAATTTAACATTAAGTTATCAATTATAATTAATTTATTAATTAAATATTATTAGAATTTTAAACAAATGTTTAATAACAAAAAAAAATATTTAATATTCAATTCAAATGCTTATAGGAAATAAATTTCTATTTTTGCAAAAAAGAAAATTTAATAACTATAATTAATTAATAATATATTCTTACTATTAAAAGTATAACTTTTGGAATTGAATTTTTTATTAATTTTTGTAATCAATACTTAAATAAATAAAATAATAATATTTTGGTTGTGTAAATGACGTCCTATTTTTATTTAAATGTTTATCTGATTATTTTATCGTATATATGCAACACTCTTAATACTCGTACACAGAAAAAAATATAACAACATTTGAAGTAAAAATTTTGTTATATTGATTAAAAAATTTTTTAGATTTTCAAGTAAAAAGAAATTAATAGTATCAATTACATTAAATATTTAAAAATTAAAAGGTTTAATTAAAAGGTTAAATTAAAATTTACCAGTCATAAATTATTATTATTATAAGTTTAATCTTATGAATAAATTCTAAGTCTAAAAATTAATGAAAGCGGACATAGCTGTCAGGGCTATCAGCTCCGTCTAAAATAAAATTATTTATTAATTTAAGTAATAAGCCCAAAAATAATTAAAAGTTTAATTCTATTGATTACACTTTTAATTGCAAAATATAATATTCTAATTATACGTGTAAATAAAAATAAAAAAATAAAATTTTTTTTTCTGTGTACGTTATGTATATAAAAACATTTTAGTCTAAAATTATTATTCGATTCTCAAAAACTGCACTGCACTTTTCATTGTATTTGTTGCACTTAATAAAGTTTTTTTACAGCACTTTAAAAGCGAACAATATGGTGCGAAATTTTTGGTTGAAATCGGCAAAACTGTGCTAGAAATGCAATGTAACTTTTGTTGAAAAGAAAACAGCATAACAGTGTTTTTATAACCAAAGTGTATTGCATTTCCTGCCCTTTGTTCTTTTCATTTAAAACATTTACTCTTCCTTGTTCCGGTTTAAAGACATTTTAAAGAACTCTAAGAGTAAACTGAGTTACGAAATAAGGCACTGCATACACATGTTTGTATTTGACAATTATAATACTATAACGCCTATAGGCTTCTAGCAATATAATTCATTATACAAAATACTTGAAGTTGCAATTTAAAATTTTTTGCGCAAGTAGAACAAAAAACATAAACAAAACATATGTGCACAGTTATAATGAAGACAGAATCAAGAAATGCCAAAGACAACTGTAATTATAAATGATAAATTAAGAGCTTCATTAGGAGAGAAAAATAACGGGGAATAAATTTCTGTTATTCTATTAATAAAAAATAATTAATATATAAAGCTAAAAAAATTACATTTACTGACACCCACACACAGTTTACAAAACATAAAGAACGCTGAAGATGAAGGCATATCAACCTTCGAAAATAGCATGTTGTCTGTTCTTTTCCAGCAGAGGCTACAAATAATTTTCTATCAGGCTTTAACACTAAGAAAAGTAATTAAAATTATAAAAAAAAATAATCTAATCTAAAACAAAATCTAATTTTCAAACTTTTGAATAACAAAACCTCAACAGATTGCGAATCCTCCTGACTCATTGTAGGGTAACGTCTTGTTGACGATGCACAAAATGCATTTACGATATTTTTGTTTTGCTTTTCAAAAAAATTATTTTCCGAAGAAGTTCAATTTGAATACTTTGACTTGCAGTTATGAGCAGAATTCAAGCCAGAGAAGAGAGCCAGATGTTCAATCAACAGCAAATAATAAAAAAAAGAAGGAGAACATAACACAACTTTTGATTATTGCCGTTGTTACAGTTTTTCCACTCTTTTTACTTTTTAACTGGGAAAGTTTCTTTTTTTCAATTTCGTATAACCTACATACTGTGTATATGACAACATTCATTTACCACTACAATGATATTGCATTAGTGTGTTTAAGTATGTGGCAAACTATTAACAAGTAGCAGGATTTCGCAATTGAAAAATTTTGCAGTAAAAGGCTTTTAAACAAGCAGTAAACTTTAAAGAAGTTTAACTTAAAGCATTTACTAGATAAGAAATTGCAGATATTTAATTTATTTTGTTTTATAGAAAAAGTAGAAAGTTCTTTTGCTATTTACTTAATAATTTTGAAAGCAAATATATGAAAAGAGTGTAAATCATATATTTAACGCTTTCCTTTTCAATTACTGCTACTACAAGGGAAAAGTTTAAAAGATAAATATACTTCCTATCAAAATAATAGGTATGTTTCTTTACTCTAAATTGGGCACCGCTAGTATCCCAAGCTTACCAGAAAGCGTTACCCTTCTCTAAATTTGGGTAAATGGGAGACGTGTTTTGATAGTGTGTTCCTCTTTTTTTTGCACGAAACAACCCCCACTTTTTGGCCAGGCTAGTTTGGACAAGTAAACAAGCAATCAGCTGTTTCATAAATAAACAAAGTGATCATATTACACTGCACCTTACCAACTTACAGGCAAAAAAAGTGCTCGTACACCCCTTATATAGCGTATTTTTGGACAATAATTTAAAAAAAAATTTTTTTTTGTCGAAGGTACGGGTCGTCTTTTTAAACTTTTCGTTATATTTATTAATATGAATTATTCGACGTTTTTTTTATTAAAAATTTAAAGTTATTTTTATTTTTATTTGTTTAAAATTTTGAATTTATAAAAAAATAATTTTTTTCAATTTGATAAAAAAAATTCTTTCATTTTTATATTACAATAGTGTTCGTAAAAAAAGTTTATTATATTTATGTCCTGAAGAAGCTGCACAAAGTTTCAGCGAAATATCAAGAAATTTATAAAGAAAAATAAAAGAAAATATAAACAATTTTTGATATAAAAACTTTTCTTTATATCTTTGGCATTTGCAGTCCGATCTTACAGAATGATATATAAATTTTTTTGTCTCGGAAAGCTCAATATTCTGCATCAATAGACATTATCTTCCACTATACCCTTCTACCACCAGATTTCTGTTTCGCAAAAAAACAATAGATCTTTGCTAAGGAAGTAATTCGATAATTCCATCAGATACATTTTAAAATTTAATTATACTAAATTATAAAATTAAGCTAAAATAATATTGTTACGGAAATATAATTATTAAGATCAATTTGTAAATTACCCTCGTATAAACATATTTCATTAGAACATTGCAGATTTTCATCCACACAATAAACATACACACAACTAAAACAAACCCATAATTACGAATCTGAGAACGGTAGTAATTTAAGTGGCCATACTTTCAATACTCAATTTAAAAAAATTTCCTTTTATATATTTTAAAGTCTGAAAAAAAATAAGTGAAATTAAAAAAATATATAAACGAAAAAGTTATTAAATTTTTAAAGCCAATGGAGACTTTTTGCCCACTGTATACTTGTTGTATAGTTTATTTATTTATTTATTTTCGTCTGCAGACAAAGTCTTAAAGATTACTTGTCAATTTAATTATAATATTTAAATAATAACAATTTGAAAATGCTATAACTAACATTAAAATTTAATAAACGACTAAAACTATTATAGAAATGTAAGCATCTTGCAATTGGCTCATTATTAGTGTAGGTCATTCTAAGAAGACTCACTTTGAACATACGATTATTTCTTCCATCTCTGGGAGGACAATATAAAGTATAATAACTTTTAATTTCTGAATAGTCAGTAATGTTAGATAAATCATTATAGGAGAGCAATAATGAGGAACAGGTTCTACGATCTTTCAGTGATTGCAAGCCTAATAATTTCCTTCTAGCCTCGTAAGGCAATTCATTGGGCCAAATTAACTTTAAAGCAGTCTTAGTAAAAATCGTTTAGATACGTTCAATACGATTGGATATACACAACTGATAAGTATTCCAGATAATAGAAAAGTATTCTAAGATACTTCTAACCAAAGAAACATATAAAACTTTAAAAGTATATGGGTCCTTGAAGTCATTAGAAGTTCTTCTAATGAAACCAAGAATGTTATAAGCTTTAGCAGCAACGTAGTCGACATGATTGGCAAAACTTAATTTTATATAAAAAATTACTCCTAAGTCTTTGACCACAACTTCACGTTTGAGCTGCAGTTATGATACCTTGGGGACTGCCAGAATACGCATTAATTAATGGCGAATAGGAAGTATTTCCAATTACTTCTAAAAACTGATAAAAGGTTAAAGGAAATGCTCATAGAAAATAGTTTACGAAGCAATAGGTTGGCAAAGTTCATATTAATAACATCGCATTGATACCTACACTCCATTACTGATATAATATCACGACTTATTTAAAGTAAATCTGTAGCAGTTGATATATTTGCCATGAAGCCATGTTGCTGATAACAAATAAAGCTCTTTACGTGTTCAAATATTTTTTTCGTTAAAATTTTGTTAAAAATTTTAGGAAAGTAGCTTTGTTTAACTATGAGTCTATAATGGGTGATTTGGCTATGACCGCCTGATTTAATTATTGGGACAATGCTACAGATCTTCCAGCAATTTGAAAAGTTACGAATTAAAAAGTATCGAGATAACTTCCACAATATTTGCATAATATTTTTTTAAAAATATAACTGAACTTTTGTTCGTTCTTCAAGCCATTAATCGCCCTACTACTGTTCATAGAGAATAGAATATTTGAATTTTTACAAATAGGATTGCATAGAATTATAATACATACGATTTGGAATGCTTCTTGCTATTAATAAAATACCAAAATGCCACAGAATCTTATTTAATTTTATTTTCAGTTTCGAAAATATAATGTTTATAAAGAAAATTTCTAAGAAAATCGTACTCGTTTCGTGCCACGAAAAATTGCCTACGATCTATGTCAGGCATTGAATTTCTGAATTTAGAATATGCTTTATTTTTAATATTTTATATATAACATAATCTTGCATTCAACCAAGGAGAATTATTACCAGTCTTGAGTTTGAACTGTGGTACGTTAAGACATATGGCCATACCAAAATAGTTACAAACAGTGGAATAAATTCCATCTGGTTCTTCCGTTACATCCAATGCGGACCAATCAACTGTTCCAAAGTACACGTTTAAGTCCTCGAAATTAGCTTTACTAAAATTGTATTCCAAAGTGGAATTGGAAATATTCTTTACGAAAGATAAAAACTCAAACAGGTGACCTCACAAAAGACCCAATGCTGCATGCTAACACACCGCCGTATGCACGATCACGCTGCCTCATAAAAATGGGTGGCATAAACATTGAGGAATCAGAAGCTCTTGATGTTCTTGGCATGAAAATTCAGTGTGATGTCCGATGGACTGAGCACATTTTTCAGGTCTCAAAGGAAGCATTCCGCACCCGATCCCGTTCCGCGCAACCGCGAGTTCACCGCCGCCATGTAGCCAGAGCGCCGCCGTACCCGTTTCGTCCCCGAGCCAGAACCCCCGGTGCATCGGACCGTATTGTTCGCTGATAACAACCACGTCCGCGCCCCTCTCGGCAACCATCTGCCATAGCAGAGCATCCGCCGTCCTGCTCCTGTGCATATTCGCCTGGAGCACCCTCATCTGCGGGATAGCGGGCAGCCCTTCGAGCCCGGCAGGTGGTCAGTCCTACCGCGCTCCGCCCCCGAGCACAGAACGCACTTGGGGACCGCTGTGCAGTCCCTCATCTTATGTCCTGCTCCTCTGCACCTTATGCACAGTTGCCTCCTGTCTGTCCCAGTACACTTTGCCTGGGTGTGCCCCGGCCCAAAGCATCGATAACACCTACCGACACTCTCGGACATCCGCATCGCAGCCCTGATCCAACCGACACGCACGTAACCGTGCAGACGGTCCTAAGTCAACTAATGGATACACGGGAAAATTTCGGGACTTGTCGAGTTCTACGCAAATCATACCGCGGTCACAGAGCTCTTACTATGGCGCAGCAGCAGATAGATCCCCACCTCTCCTGAGTCTTCCCCCTGAAAAATTCATCTATCTGTCCCTTTGCAACAGCAAAGAGAGCCCTACGTCAGCAATTATAGCAGCAGATGACATGAATATTGTAGAAATTATAAACGGAATTACAAAGCAGATAATGTAACGACTCCAAAAAAACGACGTGTGTAACTTGAAATGCTGAAAACCATTCAGTGCATTGACAAAAGGAAATTCATAGGATGTTACGAAAACTCGGAGTATGGATTTTCAGCTTTAGTTCAATGAGTCAGTTAATACTCTCTCTCTCTCTCTCTCTCTTTTATTTTAAAAACGATAGAGTGAGCGAAAAAGGAATATAATGTAAAGTACATTTGTATGGACGAGATTAACGTGTACGTTGTTGCTCGAAGACGAGCGTATTTTTTCTTCGTAAAAAATTCCTTGCACGGGAAAAACTGTTTGCGAGCTGATTGTTCTTTAAGAAAATGTGTAAAAAAAGTAACAATTGAGAGAAAGAGTAATTTTTTTCTTTGTTACTTAATGAAAAGGTAATGCTATGAATCTAAATGAATTAGTTCTTTGTTCTTGGCTCTTTCCTGACTATTTTTCTTGTCTAACAGCTGTGTTTACCACCACGTGTCAACGTGGCCTGTACATATGTACTATATGTATTGACTACAGAGTTAAATCAGTTTACGACAACGACCGGCTCACATCGCTAAGCAACTCTACTGAAGTGTTCAAATTAAATTTAGAAAATATTTCGAAACAAAGTAATTGCAAAATGTCGGCAAATAAAACGAAAACTGATGATATATACTTAACAGGTAAAATTCTTTTTGGGTGATAATTTGCATTTTTAATTTTATTTTATTTATTGTTTTGCTCCAGAATTGCTTTCCCTCAAAATGGGTCAACTATGCATAAAGGAGGACTTTTCTGATGTAACATTTATTGTGGAAAACCAAAGCATTCTGGCACACCGTGTTATATTGGCTGCCAGAAGTGAATACTTTTGTGCCCTCTTGTTTGGCGGCTTATCAGAATCCACGCAGTCTGTAATAAATCTTAATGTTCCAGTGGATGCTTTTAAAGCATTATTGCGATATCTATATTCTGGACACTTACCATTGACACAAATGGATGAAGATGTCATATTAGAAACATTTAGTTTGGCCGATCAATTTTGTGTTTCAGAATTAGCGTTACCTATATCGGATTATCTAGGAAATCATTTAGCATTAACTAATGTTTGTGCCCGTTTGGAGGAAGCACGATTTTATAATTTGGATAAATTGAAAAAAGATTGTTTGCAATTCATGGATCGCAATGCTAAAGATATATTGCAGCATGAGTCTTTTACAAATTTATCAAAGGTAGAAAAAATTAATTTATATTTTTTGAAAGTGATATTACATTATGTACACATACATACATACATATATAATTTAGGAATCGCTGGAAGAAGTCTTGAGACGTGATTCTTTTTTCGCTCCTGAAGTTCAGATTTTTTTAACCGTCCAGAAATGGTGTAACCAGAATAAAAATATTGATATTCAAGTAAGTGAAAAAACATATGAATTTATATTGTATGCAGACATACTTGCGTTTTTAACAAGGTATAGGTAGTTATAAAGCGTTATTTTTAAAATATATGGACTAATTAGGAAAAATTATAATCCAAGGTACCTAAATGTGCAAAGTTATAGCCAAAACTTATTTTTTTTCCACACAGAAAAAAATTTAAAATTAAATATTTAAATGTGAAGACAATCGTGGTTTTTGACAAACATACAAAGAACGGCCGGCAACCCCGAGCTATCCTTAGTTTTCACATTGTGCTTGACGATATGTGATAAAATTTTAAATTATTTATTTCTTGTTTTATGGTTTTAATGTTTTTTTTGTTTTACAAGTTTTATAATTTAATTTTTTTCAATGGGAGGCATTTTTTTTGCATAAAATAATTTTAATGCAAATGGAGAACACTTTTGTCAACAAACTATTTTATTTTGTTAATGACATTTCTTTTATATATATATATTATTTAAAATAAAATGAAAACCATCGCAATGTGACCAAAAAACTAGTAAAAAAAATGAACTTAATTTTCTGGTTTTTTGAAACGTGATTTAGAATCTGGTCACACTGTCTGCAAGGGCGCAAACTTACGCTGTGTTAAAATAGGCGTATAGTTTATGGTCAGTTCTGGTAATTCTACTGTCAAAAATGTACCTCGGTCTGCATTGGAAATTATCGGAAATGTCGATAAAAGATTGCTCGATCAACTGTTTTTCAATTCGAGTAACATTTTTCGATTCTTAATAACTCGCAAGTATAAAAGAATAATAATAATATTAATACTCGTCAAGATTGTATGGACATCTGAAAAGTAATTTATACAAAGAAAGTGACTGTAATTTTTCTATATTTTTACCTGTTTTCGGTGCGCCCATATCTTTTTGTTTCTTGAAAACTAAAAATTATTTTTGTTAGACGAATTATGTTGAATTCAAAAACATATTTTTCTTTATTTTCTATTGTATAGTTTTTTCAAATTTTTGAATTTGAAACAATCAAAAAAGATAATTCGTTGTATTTTTCTAGAAATAGGCACTATGCAAACTCGAATGCATTCTTTGTGTTTGAAGATACAGTGACAGAAAAAATTATACCACCGTTTTGTAGGTCAACATACAAATTGAAACGATGTATAGATAAATAAAAGTGTAATTGTATTGTACAATATATTTAATATAAGGTATTCAAATAATCTGTAATTTTACGTCAGGTAAAACATATGTTTGTTGTCTACCAGATGTCCATTCTGATCTGCGAAACTCCGATATTTCTTATCAGATGTAGCGTCACTAAACCATAAGTTTGTCTGGTTATTATCGATGTTGCTATGCATAAGCGTAGTTAGATTGTTACTCTGTGGTGGGCAAGTGCTCCACCCTCCAAACGAGAAAATAAATCACAAAAATTCAGTGTGTAATTAATGTAACAAAAGCAAATTATATAAAAAAATTATATGTAGGTAACTAGAGCTGTCAAGTAAGAAATAAATATATATGTACATATGTATATATTAGCGGAATTCACGGTATGACAAGAAAAAAATGTTGTTGTTGCATTTTTTTGTTGCTTTTGCATTGCTTTGCATTGATTTACTACAAGATCAAAAAGTTCTACAACAGTAATTTACTAAGAAGCGTGAATTCCGCTATTAATAATAATTATACTGAAATCACTTTATTATTCTCCTGAAGTTATTTTGTATTTTGTATTTGATTATTTCATTTTCCATATTTAAAATTGGATAGTCAACACTTATGTAAAAAAAATGTATTAAGAAATACTGTCGGCTATTGCAAATATCAATCCATTATAAAAAAGGGAAAAAGAGCAGGTGTTGGCAGAATCGGGTATGGGTGCGTTTTGTCTACCTCAGCCCTGCGGAAATTCCACTATTCACAAGAAGAAATCTAACGATAAATACATCACAGATCATACAGATTTATCATGCTTTGAAGTAACAAATAAATAAGAGCAATAAAGGCGAAAAACAAAACAGAAAGTCCTATCACAATTCAACATTTAACAGTGCAAGAGACAATATTTTACGTAGTTGAATTTTAATCTTTTTGCAAAAGTTTTCAAGTTTTTCTAGTTTCTATACGAAGTATGTAATTGTTAGTTTGCATTAGAAACAAATAATCCGATCTGTATTGTATATAAAAAATACCATAACTTTATCAACTTTAGACCGATTTTAACAAAAGAAGTTTCATTTCTCTCAGAAAATCTCTTTTTTTAACAATATTGCATTTTTTGAATGGTGTGATAGTATTTTTTCATACAGCTATACAGTTTATAGAATAATGGGAGCAGAAAATCTTTGGCTCGATTTGCGCAGGATATTATTTGATTAAAGACCCGTGGTTTCTGGGGATACGATTTTTGACGAAAAAAATTTACCCACCATAATGTACATACACATACATACACACAGAAAAAAATTCCTATATAAAGTTAGCATGACTAAGTGTTCATTAAAATCATGTTAAATTTCTGCAAAAATGAATTGAAATTTAAGATTGATTTCAAAATTAACTTAAAACAAATTGATCAATATTTTTCGTAATAAAAATAAAGTTGCACAATGTTACATAAATACAAAAAAATAATTTTTGATATTGAAATTAAAGTTTTGTCAACGTTGCAATCTACTAAATCCCTTTACCCTTTCACCGAAAACCTTATTTCTTAGTTCCGGTGCGATGCACCGCATGTATAGGTATCATACCCTGAGTGCCGGTCCAAGAAAAAAAATCAATACTTCAAAATTCAAAATGTTCGTACAAAGCCAGACTAATATAAAACTAACTGTTCATGTAGTTAGAATTATATAATACAATTAGATTATTGTCCATTACCATGTGTCCATATTTTATAAAAAATTACAAGAATTTCAAGTATATATACATATGTACATATATTAATGTATATGGTTGCACAATACAGTTTATTAAGTAAATTATAAAATAGATCTTATAAGTTTCACAGTAGCAAAAGAAGTAAAGTTTAACAATAATTTTAGTATAATAAAAATTACAAAACTAAAGAGAAAAATAACAAAATATATTATTTCGAAATGAGAATAACACCGTTAGGTATACACGTATTACTCTATCGATTTATTGGTACACGTCATTAAAGTTTATAGCTAAGTACTAAAATGTACAAAAAAAAATTAGTAGTTTAAAATACGAGATCAATCATTTATACGTACATATTGCGATTGGAAGATAATTATCATTAAATATAAATTGTATTAATTAGTGATTATTACGATTAAGGTACACTGTATATAATACTTATAGTACCGATAATAAACTTTATATGAATTTATATTAAAGAGAGTTTAAATTAAGAAACGGTTAAAGGAATACTGTTTATTTCAGCAACACTAACATTGAATCAGGTTAAATGAAGATTGAGCAATGTCAAACAAACAGATGAGAATTTTAAATCATACTTGAGGCAGCTTGAAATAGGCAAACATTTTGGTACGTTCGTTCATGAGTGTGAGAAATAAATAACCAAATTTAGAATCTCATTCTTAATAAATCTCATAAATGTACATACATATATGATAATTTTAAAACCCTGACAAGATGCCACTATAAAATAGGAACAAAAATAAAACGTAGCGAAAAAAAAAACATACATAGATACATATGAACATATTTGAATAAAAACTCAATGATTAATATTTCAAAACTTTTTAGCACTTCCTTACACAATTAATTTCTTTACTTACAGTCTGTCCTTTCGCTTGTGCGCTTTCCTCTGATGAATCCTGAACAACTATTGCAAATAGGTCGCCCATCGGGTATGGTAGAACCCTACGAACTACTACCCGCAATACAAGAACAAACTATATCTGAATATTTACCGATCCGGATTCCATTATGGCCTGAGGAAAATGTGGTTACTTTAAAATTTGGTTCGCGTATCATTCAGGGTAGATGCTTGGCTGACCCCTTAAATGACAATGAATTTTACTTTGCGGCTCACAAAATTACCGATGCCAAGGATAGGGGTATAACAGTAGACTTGGGCACTCCTTACATTATAAATCATATTACAGTCTTGTTGCATTGCGTGATTGTGCGTAATTATATCCCCTCTTCATATTTTATTGAAGTCTCTATGAATCAAATACAATGGGACCGTGTGATTGACTATTCTCAGTATACCTGTAGCTTTTCCCAATTTTTATATTTTCAACCTCGTCCTGTGCGTTACATCAAATTGGTAGGCACTCATAATACACATAATAATAAAGTATTCGGCGTAGTTACTTTAAAAGCAATGTACGCTACAAATTTTCCAAAGGTCATCGAAGGCCTTGTGGTACCCACATATAATGTTTCCTCTGTTAAAATGGGTGCGATGGTAGTACAAGGTATAAGTTACAAAAGTAATGCTTTAATAAATGGCAAATATATTGATTATGATAGTCATTTGGATTATACTTGCCATCCATTGGATAGTGGTGCAATTGTATTACGTTTGGGTAAGTAAACCACTTTCTATGATATTCCAAATTAAGAACTTTATCATTTCTTTAAAGCACAACCGTACATAATTGGGTCAATGCGTTTATTGTTGTGGGATTTAGACGATCGTCATTACAGTTTCTATATTGAAACGTCAGTTAATCTAAAAGATTGGGTTATGGTAGTTGACAAGCGAAATGAAAGAGTCAGATCTTGGCAAAACGTTGCTTTCATTCCATTGCCAGTGTTGTTTATACGCATTGTTGGTACGCGTAATACAGCCAATAGACACTTTCACTGCGTCCATTTCGAATGTCCGTCGCAGGATCCAGATTTTAAACAACGTGATGGTGCAGAAGAAAACTAAGAGTGCCGATAATGAATCGGGTTTCAGCGGGCGAAGCACCCATACCAGAAATCAACCGATCCCAGTAGAAACATCTGTACTCCTTCCAATCGACACTAATTCTTTAGAATATAATAAATCAAAAAAATTTAATTTTAGAAATATTTTGTTAGTTGAAGTTAAGTTTCAAACGGAGACAATTGAAACGATCTTTCAGTTGAAGTTAAGTTTCAAACGGAGACAATTGAAACGATCTTTCAGCAATAAGAAAATTAAGCAAATTGGTGATTAATATTATATGTCTCTCTGTTGTAAAATGTAAATATAAATAATATATATAATATGATTTGTAATATGTGAACTGAAAAAGTTTTATTGTGCTGCCAACAGAACAGTAGCTGTACAGTGAAACTGAAGTCAGTCATATTTTTTGTTTGTTCTGCGATATTGCAGCACCCCTGCAGAAAATGATAACAGTAAAGCTGTACTGACAATGTCACCAAAATATCCCCAAATCAGTCGACGAAAGTGATGATTTGGAAACACTTGGTCTTTTCTTCTTAAAGGGAATAAATGCGATAAATGTGTAGCTATTATGACACAGCTGTTGTGCTACTGGATGCTAGAATTATTATTATATCGTATAGTATTATTGCACATTAAATACCCGATAGGCATTCGACATTCATATATTTAGAAAAAAAATAACTCGTTTTATTAGGGTACCATTGTAAAAACATATAAACAATAGTGAAAATACTAAAAATTATTAACAAGCATTTTTTAAATAAATTATCTTTTAAGATATAGGGTCGAATAGGACAAAATTGCAGCAGTTATATACTTCTGTAAATAAAAATATAGAATAAAAATATAAAAACATATGATATCTGTATTAATAAGAATTTTGCTTATTTTATGTAAAAATTATGTTTATGTTTTGTTTTTGTTAAAAAAAGCAACTATTTTAAGACATTTAATATCTTTAGATATAAGAATTATTTTACTTAAATGTGAATTGAGTATACATTAATATGTATGTTGATGAAAATGCAAAACGGATTTTGAATAGAACCGTCGTTCCTTCGCGAAATTTTCTTAGAATTCTTCTCAGATTACATTTCTCCTATACTTTTTAGCAAGTTTTATGGTCCCGAACAAATTCACCGACTCACATACAAATGTGTATTTTAATTAATTTAATAATTAAATTTAATTAAATATTTTAAACAATACTGCTATAATTATTGTATCATGCCCTAATGTAAATATTTATATTATATAGCTGACCCGGTCCGCGTTGCTGGCCCTAAGCAAACATTAGTGTTGTATTACCACACGATTTATTTATTTAAAATAAAAAAAAGCAAAAAAAATTAAATATATGTATATGTCATTGGTGGTGCAATATGAAAATTGGATTTTGACACGCCACTCCGCCCGCAGACCGAAAATCAAAAGTCAGACTTCACAGTGTCACCCGCCTGAATATTCTGAAGATTCCCTGAAAATTTCATTACCATCGGACCAGCTGTTTTGGAGTCCATACGTTACATACATACACACATCCTGTTTCTTATATATATAAGTAGATTTATGATTTATGATGAAGTAAAAATAACCCAATATTAACGTACAGAAGTAAAATATAGAAATATATGTATTATATATATTATATCCGCACCGTTTATTATTACGGTGCGGAGGGAGGGTGGCGCCGTTGGCATTATCAATTAGCGGATTTGTCAGTCACGATGTCGCAGTATCGAGTGAGCATCGCGCATTCGCTGTGGAGACATTCTTTAAGATTAATGTGATGGAGAAAGAAGATCAAAGTCTAAAAGAACACGTAGGTAATACATTTTTTAGGAAATAGTACTACGAGGAGACGTATGGTGTAATATCTGCCTCTCATATCTAAACGATTTCTATGAAATTTTATCAGAGTCGAAAATAACTCATAGGATATACATAAAAAATAGGACTAGAGGAATTCGTTTGGAGAAATATATTACTCACCGGAACCTATACAACTATATATACAATTAAAACTGAAACGATGTTCGTTGGTAATCCTATCACGGCAAGGTGGCGATGGCACGATGGATGGTAGTCTGCACGTTGACTACGAATCCAAGAACAGACCTGGGTTCAACCCCAGTTTCAGACTAAAATTTTGAAATAAAAATAAACATCTCGCATTTTTCTAATGTGCATTAGTGTGACTTTGTGTGTCAGTTGTTGTTGGAAAGTTTCAGTGGCGAAGGCATAGTCACTGGTCACTGAACAATACCGGCTGATAGCAATCCACAATTGCATCAGAACGCCCTCCTTCGTCGGCATTCTGTAGCACCGGCGAAGTAAAACAATAATAAAAATGGCTACTGAACCGAAGCTTCAGCACTGCAACACGAGTATACACAAAGAACGTGCGAAAGCAGAGCTGCCTAAATAATTAATTAAGCTTCACCTCCTGTCGTTTCTCCCACTTTCCCTTTCCTATAGTTCCAGCACAATGCTTCGCATGTGTAGGAGTCATCTCCTGAGTGCTGGTCCCAGATAAAAAAAAAAAAAAAAAAAAACCGCTGAATCTATTTCCATATTTCGTCCTGGATATTGTTTGAAATATTTTGAGGACGGGAATGAAAAGTTGGGCGTGAGCAAAACCGCGGATAAATGCTTAGTATATTATATTGTTTCTAAAACGCTCGCAAAATGCATTTATAGTTAAATTCCTTCTACACTTAATTTATTTCACAAAATTATAGTTGACTCATTTACGAAATGCTTATTTTCTTCGATGTAGTCTACATAATTCGGTATATTTAGACTATAGCAAAAAATCGTCAAATCGTCTATTTGCTATGGAAGCAAGCCTTTTTCTTTCAAATATTGTCAACTATTCCTGCGCCTGAAATTAGGCATCATCTTTTATTTTATTAAAAAAATTTTATATCAACGAAAAACTCTGTTCTTATGTACATTAAAATTGCTTTAAATCGAAAAGGATTCAAAAAAGAATTGTGTAAGACAATTTTTTTTAAACTTTTTTAAAGCCATTGTCACTCATAAGGGGCTAAAGAACACCCCACAAACAAAATAGTACCAACGTCGTCTCTGCTGTATTCAACATTTTTCATTTGCGTACGTATTTATGCGAATGTTTAATACTTTTGAATAATATTACACACACACTTACAATCGCATACGTAAATATATCCATATCAATGTATAAGCTTTATGTGTTTAATTTCATGTGTGCTTAAGCGTACGGACGATTTCTTGATAGTATTTTGTATAAGAGACTTTGTTTGTTTGTACGTCAAAGTAGCATTCATTACATTGTTTTTAGCAGGTATTTTAGTCATTTTGTATAGAGTTCAGTTTTTTCTCTTTTTGTCGGTTCTTTTTCAGACTTTTTTGGTCTGTTTGTTTGCTTGAAGTTTAGCCTACTGTTAATGTAAAATATTGTTGCTACTGTTGCTCGTCTTTTATATATATTTTGTCAGTTCAGTTGCAATCATGTTATATTACATTGTTGAGTTCATTTTTGATGACATTAATAATGAAATGTTTCAGATTGTGTTTGCATTGCTTTTTGTTAGCATTGCAAGAATTGGACTGTGATTTTGAAGGACACAAGTCAGGATGTTTCAAACAATTTGCTAAGTGTTCCATATTTTCAAATTAAAGGAAATTCATTGTTACATAAATCTTGAAAAGAAAAAAGTCTAACAAGACCTAATAAAAGTGAACACTATTTCTTCATATTACTGAATTACAGTAGAAATGTAAATACATAAGTATGTAATTGAGCATGAAATCTATTACGCTCTTTTCACAATATTGTGCACAGATTAGGGTATTGAGTTCCATAGACGAATACTGTGAACGTAAAACAGCCATTCTGATATCAACTTCATGAATCTTATCTGGATCAAATAGTTATTTCTTCTACACTGCATGAAAGAGAGACGTTTGAACAAATACGACAGTTCGCCAGTATAAATGATTTTATGTAGAAGAATTAGAAAATTAATATTTTGCAGGTCACAAAAACGTACACCACAAAGTTTTGTCTCAAAGGCGGTAACATGAGAAAATCGTCCTAAGCTGAAGACTTATCTCAGAATAGCATTATATGTAGAAGTTAATTTCCTGGTGCTGGTCACAACTTCCAAAAATGTTGCTGCCATATAGTAAAGATGGTATAAGATATGTTTGTATGCGTATGTTAATCGAAGTTGAGTGTTGAGTTTCCCATCGCAAATACTGTCATGAAGCGGCGTTCTTATGACAAAAACAAGTAAACGATGAATTAAAAATAATGCCAAGGTTTTCTGTCTTCTGGAAGATTTCAATTTATTGCGGGTTTAAAGTGATGCTTTATGCAATATTTATTTGTGCAGAGTTCCTTGAAATCACAGATTTAACAGGATTTAGGCGTAGTCCATTAGCCACAGCCAAAGCTGCAATTTTAGATGGGTCAAAATTCAATTTTAAAATACACACGTTAGTATTATCAGGTTCACTACAGCCGAAGATTCACGACCACCTCTTTTTTTACTTGAAATTTTAGTACAAAATTGTCCATAACTTCGAAACGGTTGGAGCGATTTTAATGACATTTAGTCCGTGTATGTAACTAGGTGGACTACTTACTTTAATTACCATTACTTTTTACTTACATACATAACATGATTCGAACCACCATCAAATTTCACCAAAACGCCTTCCATATACTCAGTCACCTCATCCATCTAGACCGCTGAGTTTGTTATAAAGGGTGGTTAAATTTCAAGGGCCGATGTTGATTTTGAATAAAACACAAACTATTTAGGAAATTATTGTAATTTTATTTTATTATGATATATTGGTATTACTCAATTATGTATGGAACAAAATATCGGCCAAATGGGCGCCGCGACCACGGCAACAGTGGATGATCAATTTTCGAAGAAAATCATCTTCAGTGATGAGGCACATTTTCACCTCAGTGGATTCGTCAATAAACAGAATTGCCGCATTTGGGCGAATGAGAATCCAAGAGTGATTGTCGAAAAACCAATGCACCCACAAAGAGTGACTGTTTGGTGCGGTTTATGGGCTGGCGGCATCATCGGGCCGTATTTTTTCCAAAATGAGGCCGGTCAGGCAGTTACTGTGAATGGTGTTCGCTATCGTGAGATGATAACGAACTTTTTATGGCCCGAATTGGAAGATATGGATGTGGACGATATGTGGTTTCAGCAGGACGGTGCCACTTGCCACACAGCTAACGAAACAATGGCTCTTTTGCGCAACAAATTCAATGGCCGTGTTATCTCACGTAATGGCGATGTCAATTGGCCGCCAAGATCATGTGATTTGACACCGTTGGACATTTTTCTTTGGGGTTATTTGAAAGAAAAGGTGTACGTCGATAAGCCAGCAACAATTCAAGAGCTAAAGGATGAGATAATTCGGCACATTAACGGCATAGAACCTCCATTATGCCTCAGGGTCATCGAAAACTTGGACCATCGGATGGAGGTGTGCCGCCGTGGTCGCGGCGCCCATTTGGCCGATATTTTGTTCCATACATAATTGAGTAATACCAATATATCATAATAAAATAAAATTACAATAATTTCCTAAATAGTTTGTGTTTTATTCAAAATCAACATCGGCCCTTGAAATTTAACCACCCTTTAACTTATCTAGACTAAATCATACCACAATTTTCCCACTAATACTATCAAATACACTAACACAAGTCGTGTAACGACCGTTTTTAGCAATACATCTAAAGAAATTTTAGCATATACATACTATACGGGGTCTGATGAAACAAATACATTTTTAGCACTCAAAAACTCATAAGCCAAACCTCCTCATTCTTTTTTGGTAATTTTGTTAATATGTACATTTATGCAAAACAGTAGCATTCCTTTTTGAGCATTTCTATATGCAAAAAAAAAATCTTATTTTGACGATTATCCGATTTTTATTTATATATATTTTAAATTTTACATTTAAAGAAAAAACTAAAAACTGAGACAAGTTTAATAGAGTTTATTGTTAAAATACGTAGTAGGAAGGACTTAATTGCTCACTATACCCAAAAAAATTTATAACAAATAATTTATTTTTTAAAATTTCTTTTAAAAAACATTTTACAAAATTTCAAGAAAGGTAGAATGTTTTCTTATTTATGTATGCGAGTCAATGGTCTTGAATGTGAGTTTTTATTTTAAAAATATGTTCAAATAAATACGTGCTATCGAGATGCTAACTATTCAAAACTAAAATACGCCAACTGAGCAACCTAAATATGCCAAACTTTCAAATTACAGAATTTTCTGTTGCTTCATGAATTGTTATTCAATTTAAATTCATAACTGTTTTTTTTTTTGGATGTAAAAAATGTATAATAACTGCTTTTTCATGGAAATATATTTATTAATTCGTTAATGAATGAAATGAATTAAAATATAAATAAATTTTAATGAATTCGGAAGTAAGAATTTGTGGCATTAAAGAAGAAAGTCCCAAATAAAATCGAAAATGCGTTTTTGCATAATTTTTACCAGAAACAAATAAGCGTCTCAAACTTGTACGACGAAAAAAAGTTACTTACGCCGTACGTTTTTTGAACAATAATAGTGTCTTCTTTGCTGTAAAGCTACCAAAAACGTAAAGCTAAATAAATACAAATGATGACCAAAGCCAACAAATACAAAGTAAGAAAACAAAAACAAACACAAACTTTATTATCTTTTTAGGTCCAGTGTACAGTGCAGAAAGAGCTATATGGTTTATAACTTTTTTATTTACGCGATTATTATAATTTTTTTTTTTTTAAATACAGTATATTATTGTGGGAGTTTTTTGCAATTAGCTTTGAAAAATGATATCCCGTAAGTGATGTCCATTTTCTGCTCCGCACATACGTGCTCTTAGCATATTTTCCATTACTTTTCGCAAAGTTTCGGGTGTAATGGCCATGATTTGATTTCGAATGTTGGTTTTTAGTTAGAGTATGGTTCTTGGTGCTGTTAAATCTGGTGAACGTGGAGGGCAGTTGAAATCGCTTATGCGCATTATTTCGCGCGTTCGCCGAATAGGTCCCTTAACAAAGGCATTGATGCACATGCAGTATGTGCTGTGTTACATCGTATAATGATCCATAATTAATTCCCCAAGTCTTCATCACAAAATGCTGAAAAACAACAAAGAAAAAATAATTATTATTATTAAATTTACCATTTTTTATTAAAATAAAGACTTTGTTTATCTGTTACATTGCCTTTGCTTTTTGCTTTCTATTATATACGTATAAAATAGTATTTTTGACACAATTGAATTAGTAAGGGGCTTGGAATTCCGAAAATAAAGATTTAAAAACAAATAAGAGCAATTATGGAAAATTTTCAAGTTATAGATATTTATTAATCAAAAAGTTATAGTTTTTCGGTATTCTTTATAGCTGTATTAAGTTAATTTTTAATTAGTAGCAGATATTTTAGAAAATATTTATTTAGTTTTAAATATTTACGGCCTTATGTATAAAAATTATTAAAGCTTATAAGAGGTCTTTCGACAAAAATAGAAACTTATCAACTGAACCTCTTATAAGCTTCTAATATTTTTTATACATAGTGCCGCAAATATTTAAAAATAAATAAATATTTTCTAAAAATATGTATATGTAAATTTATGAAACAGTTGAAACTTGAAAGGCTTGAATACTGCAAACAAAATTTTGTTTATTATATTATTTTTTACTATTAATTTAAGTTTATATATATATATATATCTTTTTTTTTTGAAATGCAAGATATGTACTTCTGATATTAAAGAAAAATTGAAAAATGTTGTTTACAAAACAACTTTGAAAAGAGATCATAGTAAGATATGGAATGTTATGGGGAAGATTGAAAATAAAAATGATGAGGAAGTTAACAGACAAATTGTTGGAAATCAAATTTAAAGGGGATAAAAAGGGAAGAAAAGGGTGAAATCGGTAACCAAAAATCTTCAGAACTAATACAGATAATCAGACATCTTGGCCGGGCAGTAAGGTGCTCTTTTATATATGTACATTAGGGCGTCCGTTATTTTTTAGAGTGGAAATATTTTTTGTCTCACCCCTCATGCTGATGCTTTGTCAATGCTGAAAATAGAAGAGGACAAGCAATTTCTTATTTCTCAGAGGCAACCAGGTCAAGTAGGCGCTATGGGTGGGATTAACTACATGTATTCAAAAGCTGTGAAAAAAGGAGAGAAGCGGAAACAAGAAGAACTCAACCGTCAGCAGCATCAGCTTGCCACTAAAATTCCTAGAACATGCAGTGAGAATTTATATGATGACGATTCAGATACAGAAGAGGAAGAAATTAATGAGCTCACTTCAACATCATCGTATCAACAATCGGCTATAATCAAGAGGACAACTAAATACTTTATCACGCCAAAATTATTAGCAGTCCTAGATCGTTGTCACGTAAGTGCCCGTAATGCAATTTTAATATTACAAGCGGCGACAGAATCGTTGGGTCACAACTTGGATAATTTAATAATTACCATGACCTCAATCCATCAACAGCGTGAAAAACTAAGATGTAGCGTGCTCAAAACATTAAAGCAAAGTTTAAGGAATCGGTACAACTATTTATTGTTATTCATTGGGATGGAAAGCTATTGCCCGCATTGAGTAAGTGCAAATATTACACAAATTTGTATATATTTTTATGGTTTTAGGTGTTAATGAGAAAGCTGTTAAATGCCTACCAATAATTGTTCCTGGAACCGACGTGGAGCAGATTCTCGAGAATCCAAAACTTAATAATTCATCTGGAGAAGCGCAAGGAACAGCTGTTTTCAATGCATTAGAGAAGTGGGAGTTGAAAATAAAGTTAATGGATTGTGTTGTGATACTACAGCTTCAAACCCTGGTCGATTCAATGGAGCATGTGTGCTTTTGGAAAGAAGCTCTGTAGAGACCTCCTTTACCTCCCTTGTAGCCATCATATTTAAGAATTAATTTTAAAAGCGGTGTTTGAAAAGAAGTTTCCCCATTTAACATCCAGTCCATCGAGTCCAGATGTGCCGTTGTTTAAAAAATTTAAAAACTTTTGGAAGACGATCAACCCAAGAAATAATGACTTTTGTTTCGAAAGAATTAATTAAAACTCAAAGGAGGGAGGATTACCGCGAGTTTCTAGAATTGGCAGAATATTTTATAACCGCAGATAAAGAAAAAACTATAAGAATTCGACCGCCTGGAGCAATGCAACAAGCGAGATGGATATCTCGAGCAATATATTGCTTAAAAATATTTCTGTTACGAAAACAATATTCCATCCCAGCAGATCAAGAGGATGCACTAGCAGATGTTTGCATTTTTATAAAAAAGTTCATGTTAAAGCATGGTTCAACTGCCCCAATGCCTCCGAAGCTTGCGTTAATGATTTAAGCTTTTTACAAAGTCTTATATTGTGCCAAGACAATGATCCAGTTACAACAGAGGCAGCTGGTAAAAATTTTTGTAACCATTTATGGTATTTGCGTGAAGTAACTTCGGCTTTAGCCTTTTTTGATGTGAGATTGGATGCCACTACAAGAGCAAATATGGTGAAGGCGCTAAAAACAGAGGCAAAACTTAGCGCGAAGAAAAAGGCGATGATCGATAATAAAGATTCTATAAATAATTTTTCAAAGATTGATATTATTACAATGTTTTATATTTTCAGGAAAATCAATTGATTTTTCCATTACAAGTAAAAGTATGCATTTCTTTCACTGTTCAAAATAGATTCCCCTTTTTTTAAAAGAAGACCCAGAGAAATGGGAAAATGAGGAATCTTATATCAATGGAAGAAATTTACTTAAGAATTTGAAGCTGGTGAATGATACTGCGGAAAGAGCTGTGAAGTTAGTGGAAGACTGTAATGGTTTGATAACGAAAGATGAAACTCAGATGGCATATGTAATGCAATGTGTTCATGAGCATCGAAAACTTTTCCCTAATTGCGCAAAAATTATATTAAATAAAAAGTATGAAATTTAAACACTTTTAAAATTTTATTTTTGGTTGCACAGAATGATTTTTCTGTGTAGTTTTTAGCTTGTAGGTCATCATGCCGTACAAGTGTAATTGTAAAAATTTTCAACCGTAAGTCGGCACGGCAAGGCGTGGTATAAGGGGCGTGAAATTTTTGGAGAGTAATTTTTCCACCCGGCCTCAACTTTTGAGGAATGAGACTTAAACATTTTCATAAAAAAATTTTTTCTTACAAATAACGGACACCTTCATGTACATATATAATACAAATTAAACTCAAACAATAATAATTATTTTCTAATCAAAAAATTAAACTCAAGGAGCAATCATTATTTTTCAATCAAAAAATAAAACTCACAGAATATGATTATGTTTCAATCAAAAAATTAAACTTGAAAAATAACACGGGAAAATTTCGGGACTTGTCGAGTTCTACGCAAATCATACCGCGGTCAGAGAGCTCTTACTATGGCGCAGCTATAGATAGATCCCCACCTCTCCTGAGTCTTCCCCCTGAAAAATCCATCTATCTGTCCCTTTGCAACAGAAAAGAGAGCCCTACGTCAGCAATTATAGCAGCAGATGACATGAATATTGTAGAAATTATAAACGGAATTACAAAGCAGATAATGTGACGACTACAAAAAAACGACGTGCGAAACTTGAAATGCTGAAAACCATTCAGTGCGTTGACAATAGGAAATTCATAGGATGTTACGAAAACGCGGAGTATGGATTTTCAGCTTTAGTTCAATGAGTCAGTTAATACTCTCTCTCTCTCTCTCTCTCTCTCTCTCTTTTATTTTAAAAACGATAGAGTGAGCGAAAAATGAATATAATGCAAAGTACATTTGTATGGACGAGATTAACGTGTACGTTGTTGCTCGAAGACGAGCGTACTTTTTCTTCGTATATAATTCCTTGCACGGGAAAAACTGTTTGCGAGCTGATTGTTCTTTAAGAAAATGTGTAAAAAAAAGTAACAATTGAGAGAAAGAGTAATTTTTTTCTTTGTTACTTAATGAAAAGGTAATGCTATGAATCTAAATGAATTAGTTCTTTGTTCTTGGCTCTTTCCTGACTATTTTTCTTGTCTAACAGCTGTGTTTACCACCATTTATGGTATTTGCGTGAAGTAACTTCGGCTTTAGCCTTTTTTGATGTGAGATTGGATGCCACTACAAGAGCAAATATGGTGAAGGCGCTAAAAACAGAGGCAAAACTTAGCGCGAAGAAAAAGGCGATGATCGATAATAAAGATTCTATAAATAATTTTTCAAAGATTGATATTATTACAATGTTTTATATTTTCAGGAAAATCAATTGATTTTTCCATTACAAGTAAAAGTATGCATTTCTTTCACTGTTCAAAATAGATTCCCCTTTTTTTAAAAGAAGACCCAGAGAAATGGGAAAATGAGGAATCTTATATCAATGGAAGAAATTTACTTAAGAATTTGAAGCTGGTGAATGATACTGCGGAAAGAGCTGTGAAGTTAGTGGAAGACTGTAATGGTTTGATAACGAAAGATGAAACTCAGATGGCATATGTAATGCAATGTGTTCATGAGCATCGAAAACTTTTCCCTAATTGCGCAAAAATTATATTAAATAAAAAGTATGAAATTTAAACACTTTTAAAATTTTACTTTTTGGTTGCACAGAATGATTTTTCTGTGTAGTTTTTAGCTTGTAGGTCATCATGCCGTACAAGTGTAATTGTAAAAATTTTCAACCGTAAGTCGGCACGGCAAGGCGTGGTATAAGGGGCGTGAAATTTTTGGAGAGTAATTTTTCCACCCGGCCTCAACTTTTGAGGAATGAGACTTAAACATTTTCATAAAAAAATTTTTTCTTACAAATAACGGACACCTTCATGTACATATATAATACAAATTAAACTCAAACAATAATAATTATTTTCTAATCAAAAAATTAAACTCAAGGAGCAATCATTATTTTTCAATCAAAAAATAAAACTCACAGAATATGATTATGTTTCAATCAAAAAATTAAACTTGAAAAATAACACGGGAAAATTTCGGGACTTGTCGAGTTCTACGCAAATCATACCGCGGTCACAGAGCTCTTACTATGGCGCAGCTATAGATAGATCCCCACCTCTCCTGAGTCTTCCCCCTGAAAAATCCATCTATCTGTCCCTTTGCAACAGAAAAGAGAGCCCTACGTCAGCAATTATAGCAGCAGATGACATGAATATTGTAGAAATTATAAACGGAATTACAAAGCAGATAATGTGACGACTACAAAAAAACGACGTGCGAAACTTGAAATGCTGAAAACCATTCAGTGCGTTGACAATAGGAAATTCATAGGATGTTACGAAAACGCGGAGTATGGATTTTCAGCTTTAGTTCAATGAGTCAGTTAATACTCTCTCTCTCTCTCTCTCTCTCTCTCTCTCTCTTATTTTAAAAACGATAGAGTGAGCGAAAAAGGAATATAATGCAAAGTACATTTGTATGGACGAGATTAACGTGTACGTTGTTGCTCGAAGACGAGCGTACTTTTTCTTCGTATATAATTCCTTGCACGGGAAAAACTGTTTGCGAGCTGATTGTTCTTTAAGAAAATGTGTAAAAAAAAGTAACAATTGAGAGAAAGAGTAATTTTTTTGTTTGTTACTTAATGAAAAGGTAATGCTATGAATCTAAATGAATTAGTTCTTTGTTCTTGGCTCTTTCCTGACTATTTTTCTTGTCTAACAGCTGTGTTTACCACCATTTATGGTATTTGCGTGAAGTAACTTCGGCTTTAGCCTTTTTTGATGTGAGATTGGATGCCACTACAAGAGCAAATATGGTGAAGGCGCTAAAAACAGAGGCAAAACTTAGCGCGAAGAAAAAGGCGATGATCGATAATAAAGATTCTATAAATAATTTTTCAAAGATTGATATTATTACAATGTTTTATATTTTCAGGAAAATCAGTTGATTTTTCCATTACAAGTAAAAGTATGCATTTCTTTCACTGTTCAAAATAGATTCCCCTTTTTTTAAAAGAAGACCCAGAGAAATGGGAAAATGAGGAATCTTATATCAATGGAAGAAATTTACTTAAGAATTTGAAGCTGGTGAATGATACTGCGGAAAGAGCTGTGAAGTTAGTGGAAGACTGTAATGGTTTGATAACGAAAGATGAAACTCAGATGGCATATGTAATGCAATGTGTTCATGAGCATCGAAAACTTTTCCCTAATTGCGCAAAAATTATATTAAATAAAAAGTATGAAATTTAAACACTTTTAAAATTTTACTTTTTGGTTGCACAGAATGATTTTTCTGTGTAGTTTTTAGCTTGTAGGTCATCATGCCGTACAAGTGTAATTGTAAAAATTTTCAACCGTAAGTCGGCACGGCAAGGCGTGGTATAAGGGGCGTGAAATTTTTGGAGAGTAATTTTTCCACCCGGCCTCAACTTTTGAGGAATGAGACTTAAACATTTTCATAAAAAAATTTTTTCTTACAAATAACGGACACCTTCATGTACATATATAATACAAATTAAACTCAAACAATAATAATTATTTTCTAATCAAAAAATTAAACTCAAGGAGCAATCATTATTTTTCAATCAAAAAATAAAACTCACAGAATATGATTATGTTTCAATCAAAAAATTAAACTTGAAAAATAACACGGGAAAATTTCGGGACTTGTCGAGTTCTACGCAAATCATACCGCGGTCACAGAGCTCTTACTATGGCGCAGCTATAGATAGATCCCCACCTCTCCTGAGTCTTCCCCCTGAAAAATCCATCTATCTGTCCCTTTGCAACAGAAAAGAGAGCCCTACGTCAGCAATTATAGCAGCAGATGACATGAATATTGTAGAAATTATAAACGGAATTACAAAGCAGATAATGTGACGACTACAAAAAAACGACGTGCGAAACTTGAAATGCTGAAAACCATTCAGTGCGTTGACAATAGGAAATTCATAGGATGTTACGAAAACGCGGAGTATGGATTTTCAGCTTTAGTTCAATGAGTCAGTTAATACTCTCTCTCTCTCTCTCTCTCTCTCTCTCTTTTATTTTAAAAACGATAGAGTGAGCGAAAAAGGAATATAATGCAAAGTACATTTGTATGGACGAGATTAACGTGTACGTTGTTGCTCGAAGACGAGCGTACTTTTTCTTCGTATATAATTCCTTGCACGGGAAAAACTGTTTGCGAGCTGATTGTTCTTTAAGAAAATGTGTAAAAAAAAGTAACAATTGAGAGAAAGAGTAATTTTTTTCTTTGTTACTTAATGAAAAGGTAATGCTATGAATTTAAATGAATTAGTTCTTTGTTCTTGGCTCTTTCCTGACTATTTTTCTTGTCTAACAGCTGTGTTTACCACCACGTGTCAACGTGGCCTGTACATATGTACTATATGTATTGACTACAGAGTTAAATCAGTTTACGACAACGACCGGCTCACATCGCTAAGCAACTCTACTGAAGTGTTCAAATTAAATTTAGAAAATATTTCGAAACAAAGTAATTGCAAAATGTCGGCAAATAAAACGAAAACTGATGATATATACTTAACAGGTAAAATTCTTTTTGGGTGATAATTTGCATTTTTAAATTAATTTTATTTATTGTTTTGCTCCAGAATTGCTTTCCCTCCAAATGGGTCAACTTTGCATAAATGAGCACTTATCTGATGTAGCATTTATTGTGGAAAACCAAAGGATTCCGGCACACCGTGTTATATTGGCTGCCAGAAGTGAATACTTTCGTGCCCTCTTGTTTGCCAGCTTATCAGAATCCACGCAGTCTGTAATAAATCTTAATGTTCCAGTGGATGCTTTTAAAGCATTATTGCGATATATATATTCTGGACACTTACCATTGACACAAATGGATGAAGATGTCATACTAGAAACATTTAGTTTGGCCGATCAATTTTGTGTTTCAGAAATAGAGTTACCTATATCGGATTATCTAGGAAAGCATTTAGCATTAACTAATGTTTGTGCCCTTTTGGAGGAAGCACGATTGTATAATTTGGATAAATTGAAAAAAGATTGTTTGCAATTCATGGATCGCAATGCTAAAGATATATTGCAGCATGAGTCTTTTACAAATTTATCAAAGGTAGAAAAAATTAATTTATATTTTTTGAAAGTGATATTACATTATGTACACATACATACATACATATATAATTTAGGAATCGCTGGAAGAAGTCTTAAAACGTGATTCTTTTTTCGCTCCTGAAGTTCAGATTTTTTTAACCGTCCAGAAATGGTGTAACCAGAATCAAAATGTTGATATTCAAGTAAGTGGAAAAACATATGAATTTATATTGTATGCAGACATACTTGCGTTTTTAACAAGGTATAGGTAGTTATAAAGCGTTATTTTTAAAATATATGGACTAATTATGAGAAATTATAATCTAAGGTACCTAAATGTGCAAAGTTATAGCCAAATCTTATTTTTTTTCCACACAGAAAAAAATTTAAAATCAAATATTTAAATGTGAAGACAATCGTGGTTTTTGACAAACATACAAAGAACGGCCGGCAACCCCGAGCTATCCTTAGTTTTCACATTGTGCTTGACGATATGTGTTAAAATTTTAAATTATTTATTTCTTGTTTTATGGTTTTAATGTTTTTTTTGTTTTACAAGTTTTATAATTTAATTTTTTTCAATGGGAGGCATTTTTTTAGCATAAAATAATTTTAATGCAAATGGAGAACACTTTTGTCAACAAACTATTTTTTTTTGTTAATGATATTTCTTTTATATATATATATTATTTAAAATATACGTAGATATATGTTACTTAAACTATGAACAACATCGCAATGTCACCAAAAAAACTAGCAAAAAAAAATCAACTTAATTTTCTGGCTTTTTGAAACGTGATTTAGTATCTGAGAATTGAGAGAAAGAGTAATTTTTTTCTTTGTTACTTAATGAAAAGGTAATGCTATGAATTTAAATGAATTAGTTCTTTGTTCTTGGCTCTTTCCTGACTATTTTTCTTGTCTAACAGCTGTGTTTACCACCACGTGTCAACGTGGCCTGTACATATGTACTATATGTATTGACTACAGAGTTAAATCAGTTTACGACAACGACCGGCTCACATCGCTAAGCAACTCTACTGAAGTGTTCAAATTAAATTTAGAAAATATTTCGAAACAAAGTAATTGCAAAATGTCGGCAAATAAAACGAAAACTGATGATATATACTTAACAGGTAAAATTCTTTTTGGGTGATAATTTGCATTTTTAAATTAATTTTATTTATTGTTTTGCTCCAGAATTGCTTTCCCTCCAAATGGGTCAACTTTGCATAAATGAGCACTTATCTGATGTAGCATTTATTGTGGAAAACCAAAGGATTCCGGCACACCGTGTTATATTGGCTGCCAGAAGTGAATACTTTCGTGCCCTCTTGTTTGGCAGCTTATCAGAATCCACGCAGTCTGTAATAAATCTTAATGTTCCAGTGGATGCTTTTAAAGCATTATTGCGATATATATATTCTGGACACTTACCATTGACACAAATGGATGAAGATGTCATACTAGAAACATTTAGTTTGGGCGATCAATTTTGTGTTTCAGAAATAGAGTTACCTATATCGGATTATCTAGGAAAGCATTTAGCATTAACTAATGTTTGTGCCCTTTTGGAGGAAGCACGATTGTATAATTTGGATAAATTGAAAAAAGATTGTTTGCAATTCATGGATCGCAATGCTAAAGATATATTGCAGCATGAGTCTTTTACAAATTTATCAAAGGTAGAAAAAATTAATTTATATTTTTTGAAAGTGATATTACATTATGTACACATACATACATACATATATAATTTAGGAATCGCTGGAAGAAGTCTTAAAACGTGATTCTTTTTTCGCTCCTGAAGTTCAGATTTTTTTAACCGTCCAGAAATGGTGTAACCAGAATCAAAATGTTGATATTCAAGTAAGTGGAAAAACATATGAATTTATATTGTATGCAGACATACTTGCGTTTTTAACAAGGTATAGGTAGTTATAAAGCGTTATTTTTAAAATATATGGACTAATTATGAGAAATTATAATCTAAGGTACCTAAATGTGCAAAGTTATAGCCAAATCTTATTTTTTTTCCACACAGAAAAAAATTTAAAATCAAATATTTAAATGTGAAGACAATCGTGGTTTTTGACAAACATACAAAGAACGGCCGGCAACCCCGAGCTATCCTTAGTTTTCACATTGTGCTTGACGATATGTGTTAAAATTTTAAATTATTTATTTCTTGTTTTATGGTTTTAATGTTTTTTTTGTTTTACAAGTTTTATAATTTAATTTTTTTCAATGGGAGGCATTTTTTTAGCATAAAATAATTTTAATGCAAATGGAGAACACTTTTGTCAACAAACTATTTTTTTTTGTTAATGATATTTCTTTTATATATATATATTATTTAAAATATACGTAGATATATGTTACTTAAACTATGAACAACATCGCAATGTCACCAAAAAAACTAGCAAAAAAAAATCAACTTAATTTTCTGGCTTTTTGAAACGTGATTTAGTATCTGGTCCCACCAGAAAAATGAAAAATGTACCTCGGTCTGCATTGGAAATGATCGGAAATGTCGATAAAAGATTGTTAATGGATGAGCTCGATCAACTGTTTTTTAATTCGAGTAACATTTTTCGATTCTTAATAACTCGCACACAGTCATCGTCTGGCATTGGTGGTCAGGTGTGAGCTCATAGGGTAAAGTCAGAGTACGATCCTTATGGAGAAACACACAAGAAGACTTACTGCCTCCACGCGGCGGCCACCGTTAACATGCTCGGGTCTGGGTCTTTCTAGGAAACCTCGCTCACCTTACACTGTGGATTGTCCATGTGTGGTGGGAAGCGTTTTTTCCTTTCTGGAGACCAATACTCGGTCATGGCTAAAGTAAGCAACGATTTGGGGGCTGGATCATGGTGTGATACGACCCGTGCCTGGGATCATCTTGGCTAGAGGCCCCCTTCAGAAAATAGTCTAGTCGCAAACGGAGCTTCACCGATACCTGGCCGCCTCGGTGAATAATGTTTTGGCCTTGCTGGGTTATCGGGGGCTATGGCCCGGCCGACCTACTTTCCCCCACACTTGTGGGAATTACATGGACATTAATACAAAAAGAAACGATGATGATAGGAAGAAGAAAGACGGAGACCAAAAGCTCGACCCACAAGGGGGGCTTATTGGCTCCACTCCGAATGCCAACCCTCAAAGGGGGCCTACAGCTACAGCTTCGGTTGGGACGCCACTAGTGGGCCGACTCTTTTGCGGACGTCGTTGCTGCGGGCGCCCAGGACTCCTCCACTTCCCGGCGCGGGGTGGTTTCCGGGACCACCGAGGGTGGGGGGGGGCGATGCGATCTTCAGGAGGAGCGGCCTGGTGCTAAGGTCGCCTCCTGTGAGATGTTCCCCGCCCCCGGTGGTGACCACGGATGGGGCGGCTTCTGCCTCGCCTGTGGAAGCCGGATCTCTGGGGGATACTGTCTGCCCGACGACCAACGGGGTCGGGGGCGGTGACGCGCCGCGTGCGGGTGTGTCTGGTCGGGCGGGGGAATCGCCGCGACTGGGACGTATCCGCGACATGAGGGCGAAGGAAGAGGCCGCGATCGCTCAATGCAGGGCTGTGTTGAGCGGGATGCGGGAAGCTTGTGTTCGGCAGAAGAACATAAGTAATGAGGTGAAGGGAGGCGTGGCCAAAATGGCCGAGCTTCTGGATGTCGCGCTCGATTGTAGGCGTGCATGGAGGGCAGCTGAGGGGAACGGGCCGCTTCCGGGTCCCCACTGGCTGGCTGCGACTCCTGCAACTGCTGCTGCGGCGGCTCCCACAGGACGGTCGGTGGGTGGTCCGGCTTCCCCTGCCCAACGGGCTAACGGCCCGACTGACCCCACCAAACGGGCTCGAGGCCCGGTTGCCCCCGTCAAACGGGCTAACGGCCCGAGTGCCCCCGCCGGACGGCCTAGGGGCCCGGGTGCCGCCGATGAGCGGGCTGCTGGCTGTCCGGCTGCCCCTGCCCCTGCGAAACGGGCTGCACCTGCCAAGCGGGCGGCTGCCAGCCCGGCTGCCACTGGCGGATCTAAGAGGGCCAGGGCGGAGGGGCCGGATGGGACCCTCGGGGCTACTCCTGCGACCGGGGATGGTGATTGGAGGACAGTCACCTCGGGGAGAAGGAGGAAGAGACGGGGTTTGGGGACCCCGGCGGTGGACGATGGGAGGGGCACCGCCCGCGGGCCGTCGGTTGCGACCTAGGCGCGCGAAGCCTGAGGCGGTGCTTATTAAGCCCGCGGTGGGGCACACATATGCAGGTGTGCTGAAGGATCTGCGTGGCAGCGTGACGGGCGACGCGAAGGGGGTACGGTCCGTCAGGAGGACGGGGGCCGGTGACATCCTGTTGGAACTCGGGAGGGGCGACAGGATTGACCCGGAGTTTGTACGGCGTCTGAGGGACGCTGTCCGCGAGACAGCGTCGGTCGCGGAATTAAGATCGAGCGCGACCGTGGAGATGCGGGGTCTTGACTCCTTGACGGTCGTGGAGGAGGTAGAGATGGCGGTCCGTGGTCTGCTCGCCGGGCGCGAAGAGCAGCTACGCGTGAGGGTGACGGCACCGGACGTGCGCGAGCAGGTTCGGGCGTACGTTACTTTGTCGGTGGAGGGCGCCGCGAAACTGATCGATATTGGCTACGTGCGTGTCGGTTGGATCAGGGCTGCGATGCGGATGTCCGAAAGTGTCGGTAGGTGTTATCGATGCTTTGGGGCGGGACACACCCAGGCAAAGTGTACTGGGGCAGACAGGAGGCAACTGTGCATAAGGTGCGGAGGAGCAGGACATAAGATGAGGGACTGCACAGCGGTAGCGGTAGGACTGACCACCTGCCGGGCTCGAAGGGGTGCCCGCTATCCCGCAGATGAGGGTGCTCCAGGCGAATTTGCACAGGAGCAGGACGGCGGATGCTCTGCTATGGCAGATGGTTGCCGAGAGGGGCGCGGACGTGGTTGTTATCAGCGAACAATACGGTCCGATGCACTGGGGGTTCTGGCTCGGGGACGAAACGGGTACGGCGGCGCTCTGGCTACCTGGCGGCGTGAACTCGCGGTTGCGCGGTACGGGATCGGCTGCGGCTATGCGTGGGCTCGGATCGGCGGTTTTGTGCTGGTGAGCTGTTACCTCACTCCTAGCGATAACGTGGCGCGATTTAGGGCGAAGATGGCCGCTATCGAGGACGCTCTGGCTGGTATGGCCGGACCCTTTGTGGTGGCCAGTGATTTCAATGCCAGGGCTGTGGAGTGGGGTGATCCGGTGACGAGCACGAGGGGGAGGTGCGTCCTGGATATGGCGGCCAGGCTGGGCCTGGTAGTCATGAACGCTGGCGGTGCGACTACCTTCAGGCGGCCGGGGTGCGAGTTCACCACTCCTGACATCACTTTGGTATCCGAGAATCTGTCTGGGATGATCGAAGGATGGAGGGTACTCGAGGAATATACTGGGAGCGATCACCAGTATATTGAATTTGGGATAGTATCGGAGGCGGGCGTCGCGCGGTCGCACGGTGGGAGAGGCGCGCGTGGATGGAACGTCGCGAGGTTAGACCGCGGGTCGTTCTTGGCCGGTTTCGACGGTACTACGGTTTTGGACGGTGGGGGGGACGCTGACTCCCTGGCGGGTGCTATGATGCGGCGCATTGTCCGTGGATGCGACGCATCGATGCCCCGATCGTCGCGAAGGGCGGGGAGGCGACCTGTGTACTGGTGGACCCCGGAGATTGCTGGACTCAGGCGTGACTGCCTCCGCAATAGGAGGGTCTATACTAGGGCTAGGCGGGCCGGCGAGGCTCTACTGGAGGCCCAAGAGTACAAGCGGTCCCGCGGGGCGTTGCGTCGCGCGATTATGGCGAGCAAGAGGGCGAAATGGGAAGAACTTCGGAACGACCTGAACCGTGATCCATGGGGACTCGGCTATAGGATCGTGGCGGGAAAATTGGGCGCGAACCGCACTGGGGTGCAATTGGACGGCGCGCGGATCGATACGATTGTGGGGGGCCTGTTCCCCACACACCCTCCGCTGGGTGGCGAACGTGGGCCCTACGATGATGAGGTTCCACCGCCCTTTACCGGGGAGGAGCTGAGGATCGCCGCCGGGGCTCTTAGGGCGGGGAAAGGCCCTGGCCCGGATGGGGTACCGTCGGAGGCGCTCAAGATCCTGGCTGAGAGCAGGCCGGAAGCATTGCTTCCGGTATATGATGCTTGTTTGGTCCAGGGCGTCTTCCCAAGACGCTGGAAAACACAGCGGCTCGTGCTTGTTAGCAAGGGCAGGGGCGATCCGACCCAGCCATCGGCTTATCGGCCACTTTGTATGTTGGATGGTGCCGGCAAGCTGCTGGAGAAGCTACTGCAAAGAAGGCTGGCGGAGGCCGTGAGGATGGCTGGGGGGCTGTCGGATAGACAGCATGGCTTCAGACCTGGTAGGTCAACGCTCGGGGCGATTGCTGATGTGGTTGAGTGCTTCGAGCGCGCTCAGAGCGAGAGAACAGACGTTTCAAGGTGAGAGTCAACGGTCACACATCAAAATCCTTCAGACTAGACAACGGCATTCCGCAGGGATCGCCCCTATCAGTCGTGCTATTCCAGATTGCTTTCAATGAAATTGGCAATATAATTAAAAAACACTGCCACATCGAACACTGCTTATATGCTGATGACCTTTACATCCTCTGCAAGAAAAACGATAACAAAGAAACCAAAAATGTCCTACAAAATGTACTTCAAGACATAAAAAGATGGAATGAATACTCCGGCGGGAAAATTTCTATAGACAAAACAAAGAAATTTCACATATGCAGGAAACACAATTGTGACTCCGACACCTACACCATCCAATTTGAAGGTTCTACAATTGAAAACGTAGAAAGACTAAGAATCCTAGGACTAATTTTTTCAAGGAAGTACAATTGGAAAGATCAACTATTACAGCTCAAAAACGCAATAACATCCCGATCAAACATTATACGTTATCTCTCAACTAAAAGCTTTGTGCATATAAACACATTAACCTACCTTACTAAAACCATTATATTAAGCAAAATAGACTACGGCCTTTTCATATACGGAAACAGCTGTAAAACCAACATCAACATCATAAAATCCGCTTACCACCAGGCCGCTAGAGCATGCGTTTATGCATTCAGAACAACACCCATCGACAACATACTGTTCGAAGCCAACCTCCCATCAATACAAGATAGAATATACCAATCGAAAAGCAGAATGCTGCCGAAACTACTAAACAGCACTAACTCAATCATAGACAAAGACATTGCATCAATTACAAAAACAAAAAAAGAGAAACGAATACCATCCGCAATAGCACAATCATTATCCCTCCGTGAAGAACTGCATATACCCCTATCCTTTACTAGGAAGCATATTAGAAAACCCCCTTGGAAATTTAACAGCATCTCACTAAACTTTTCGCTTTCACGGTTGAACAAAGCGTCCACCCCAGCAAATGCCTATGTCAGTCATCTGTCCGAAGAGCTAACTCATTTAAAAACCAACTATTGGCGTATCATATACACAGACGGCAGTAAATCAGTAGGTAATATACCAGGTTATGGGGTAGTAGACGAAGCTGGAGCAAACATCATTCTGGGTACCCTCACCGAACAATCCTCTGTTTTCACTGCAGAAGCGTGTGCTATTTACCGGGCTATTCGAAAAATTTTATTTAGCAAACATAAAACTGCAGTGTTCACGGACAGTCTCTCGGTTATCAAAGCCATAAACAACCCTTTCAACAACAAATGGAACACCATAATCAAAATAAGAGATGCACTTATCGATAATGAAGACAAAGTCAGAATCCTATGGATACCCAGTCACATCGGCATCCGGAGTAATGAAAGAGCAGATTCAGCCGCAAAATTTGCTACATATGCTCCCATAATAATGGATGGTACCGTGGAAAAAATTGACATCCAGCGATATATTGCCAACTACAACAAGAACAGAATGAAACAAAAGGAATTTACACATCATCATTATTCAAATATTATTGCTCATTGCAAACACCCCGTATATCCTACGACGCTTAACAAACATAAAATAAAAACATTTTCCAGATTACGCCTTGGTCACACCCAAATTTCCCATGGATGGATTTTAAATAAAACACCACAACCATCTTGTAACCATTGTAACACCACACTCTCAATCCACCACATCCTTACAGACTGCCCATTATTCTCGGAACAAAAAACAAAACTGTTTGGCAATACATCACCTCTAGATACCCTAAAGGACCCAACCGTTGACAATATCAGAAAAATATTCAATTTTATAAAACTAACAAAACTTCAAATATAGCCCAACAATATTATAATCAATAGCACATGATCCAAAACTGTAATTAAGTAATACACTTACTACACTAATACTTATAGAGCTGATGGCCACTGCTGCTAGTGCTCCTCTTTTTTTTTTCTAATTTAATCTTAGAATTATATTCCTTAAGATTAAATAAATATAATAATAATAATAATAACTCGCAAGTATAAAAGAATAATAATAATCTTAATACTCCGTAAAATTGTATTGGCATCTGAAAAGTAATTTATACAAACAAAGTGACTGCAATTTTTCTATATTTTTACCTGTTTTCTTTCTTTCTCTTTGTTTCTTGAGAATTAAAAATTATCTTTGTTAGACGAATTATGTTGAATTCAAAAACATATTTTTCTTTATTTTCTATTGTATAGTATAGTATAAATCCCTTTACCCTTTCTCCCAAAACCTTATTTCTTAGTTCCGGTGCAATGCACCGCATGTATAGGTATCATACCCTGAGTGCCGGTACAAAAAAAAAAATCAATACTTCAAAATTCAAAATTTTCGTACAAAGCCAGACTAATATAAAACTAACTGTTCATGTAGTTAGAATTATACAATACAATTAGATTATTGTCCATTCTCATGTGTCCATATTTTATAAAAAATTACAAGAATTTCAAGTATATAGACATATATTAATATATGTAGTATGTATATGGTTGCACAATGCAGTTTATTAACACATTGAGTGCCAAGCGGTTTTGACGAAAACCTTCCCAGGAGGCCAAACATTTTTTTTTTGTTAAATGGGTGTATTAGTGATAAAAAACGATTTCTGAGATATCCCTAGTCCATTGTGACCCTTACTTTTTATTTTATATAGGCTTTTTTGTGTCGTACATTTCTGTACGACGTGGCACTGCACGACGGGTATGCATTTGTAAAAGTCGCTGTCGTACAAAAACGTACGACGCTTTTTTTTTCTTGTTTTTTATTTTTGTTTGATTTCTTTTTTCTTTTTTCTTTTTAGTTAAAGTAAAAATATAATAAAGTAAAAAGCAAATACCTACAATGTCGAAACGATCGTTAAGAGAAAAGGAAATATTGGAAGTCTTGACGGAGAGTGATGAAGATTTTTCTAATGATGATGATTGTGATTGGATACCGGAGGTTTCGGATTCTGATTCTGAGCCTGACATAGATTATTTGAGAATAGAGGACATGTTGTTTGAAGATGGTATCAATACGGAAGACGAAGCTGACGAAGCTGTCGAAGCTGAAGAAGACAGTTTAACAGCAGACGCGGAAATGTTAAATACCGAAGTCAATTGGACTGAATTTTCATCACGTCAAAAGACCTTTACATTTACTGGAAAATCTGGTATCCAGCAAAATATTTCATCAGACATTTCTTGTTTGGATACATATTTGCTATTTGTAGACATTGATATCATTGATTTAATTGTCAAAGAAACCAACCAATACGCACAAGAGATTTTAAACAAAGCCGCCGTAACTAGATCTTCGAGAAAAAAACAATGGGTACCGACAACAAACCTTGAAATTAAAAAGTTTCTGGGACTTCTTTTATGGATGGGTTTGGTGAAAGTTGGGTCTCTTTCAGATTATTGGTCAAAAAATCACCTATATAACTTTAGCATTCCTGGAAAAACAATGTCCCGAAATCGTTTTCAGTTGCTACTAAGCTTCATGCACTTTGCAGATAATAGTAGCATTATTCCAGGTGATCGACTTGGAAAAATCCAACCATTGTTAGATATGCTCCAGATGCGGTACCAAAAAGTTTATGTACCAGGAGAAAATATCGTTATTGACGAAACACTGGTTCCTTGGAGAGGCAGACTTGTTTTCCGACAGTATATTCCCAATAAGGCTCATCCGTATGGAATAAAACTGTTTAAACTTTGCTCTACTGAAGGATTTACCTGGTCATTGAAAATATATTCTGGTAAATCAGCTACTGGGGTAAGAGAAGTTGGCTTAACAAAAAATGTTTGTGAATATTTAATCACTGAATTGAAAGGAGAAGGTCGTACATTATACGTTGACAACTTTTATACCAGCTACGAACTCGCTCGCTCAATGCTAAATAATAAAACCCACCTTGTCGGCACTCTTCGCGCAAACAAGAAATATTTGCCAAAAGAAGTGATGAATTCTGCGCTGAAAAAAGGTGAATTGGTGGCCCAAGAAGATGAAAACGGAATAGTGGTACTAAAATGGAAGGATAAGCGAGATGTCAGAATGCTTTCAACAAAGCATGCTCCAGTGATGATATCCGATTCAAATCAAGAAGATGATCCAAATATGCCATCAACTAGTACAGCAAAAAGACGCAAAAGTATAGTTAAGTCAAAACCGTTAGCTATCATTGAATATAACAAAGGAAAAGCTGGTATAGATTTATCGGACCAAATGGTCTCGTATGGTAGCACCCTTCGCAAAGGTTTGAAGTGGTATAGGAAATTGGCAATCGAATTATTACTTGGCCTGTCAATAGTAAACGCGCATATTGTTTATAAGGAAGCTACAAAGAAAAATATCAACATACGCAAATTCCGTCAACGTGTAGCTAATGACCTTTTGGATCTAACATCTCCGCAATCAGTAAACCCCGGCAAACACATTATAACTAAAAGGGTAGATGCCAACAATAAAGCAATTCGACGTTCTTGTGTTTTGTGTTACGCAACTGCAAAAAAACAGCTGGACCGGAAAACAGCCAGGAATCACTTGAAAAAAACGAGTACTTATTGTCCAAAATGCCCCAATACCCCCCACTTGTGCCTGCAGTGTTTCCCAAAATACGCCCATCTAAAATAATAATATGTATACTTTATTGTATCCTTTCAAAAATGAATATAATAAAAATTACTTGTAAATTTAATGCAAATTTCAAAAAAAATAAATTTCATACATTTTTCACTAATAGAAACTCAAAAAATCATCCTAGACCCATACATCTTTTTGCGAAAATATTCAGTAAAGGGTTCTTTATTTAAAAATCGCAACAAATTTCACTCAGTGTCGTACATAAAAGAACTACAGGCTCTAAGTAAAAGCAATCACTGTCGTACGAAATATCGAAAATAAATATAAAAATAATAAATAAAAAGAGAGAATAAATAAAAAGAGAAAAAACCTTAAAGCTTAAAAAAAAAAAAAAAAAAAAAAAATAGATTGTTAAAACATATAGGTTATTATTAAAAAAGATATAGACGAAAGATTTTTATTATTATTATTATTATCATTATTATTATTGTAATTATTGATTAGAATATTTTATTATATGTAACATATTCGTAAAAATGTATTTTGGATTAGGTTCAAAAACAAAAATTTCAATACAAAATCGAATATTTATACCTATTTCAAATCCAGAATATATTTTTATGAATATGACTTTTAATATTTTTATGAATATGGCTGTTAATATTTTTATTTTGAATTTTCATTGACAAGAACTTTTCCTATATTGTGAAATTTAAAAAAAAATTTTTTTTATTACAAACAAAAACCAATTTTCCTGTAGAAGCTACACAAAGGAGTAGCGAAATATTGAAATAAATATAAAATATATAAAAAGACCTTAGGCTTAAAATAATTAGTGTTATTAATATAAAAAAAAAGGTCAAAAAACTAGAAAAATTATCATATTTTTTTTTTTTTTTTTTTTACACAATATATATTATTTATTGAATCTTCAAAATTATTTGAACTAACAATAAGTATTCAAATCTTAAGAACTAATTGCTAATTATTATTAAGTACAGCCTAGCTGTGCAAAATTATTTATTGCTCGTATAGTTTTATTTCCGCGTCTACTACGTTCGGGCTAGGGAAAGAGTATCCCTTCTTTTCAGTCGAATGAACCCTCTTTCGCTTAAAATATTTCGGGCTAGTATATTTGGATGATCTTGGAGTTTGGTTAGGTATGACGTTGCGTATGTTGTTTTCTCTTGTTTGACTGTCGGAATATTTAAATCCTTGTGTATGTTAGAATTTTTTATATACCACGGCGCATCTGTTATCATTCTCAGTATTTTGTTTTGACACCTTTGAATTTTTTCTATATTGGAAGCTGAGGCAGTGCCCCATAGCTGGATACCATAGCTCCATATTGGTTTTAAAATTGCTTTGTAAAGCAAAAGCTTACAGTCCAGTTTTAGCACAGAATTTCGACCAATAAGCCAATTTAGTTGAGTTGCTTTTAATTTCATTTGAGTTAATTTTGCATCGATGTGCTGTTTCCATGTTAGCCGTCTATCAATGTGCATCCCTAGATACTTGACCTCCAAACGTTGAGGTATTAACTGGTTGTTGATCAGAATAGGAGGACATGTGTCTCTGCGCAGGGTGAAGGTTATATGTACGCACTTATTCTCATTAACTTTATTCTCATTTTTTTAGCCAGCTTTCCAGCTGCGAAGTTTGGTGCTGTAGGCGACGAGATGCTTCGTCAGCACTTTCGTGAATGCTTAAGAAAGCTGTATCATCGGCAAAAGTTGAGGTATGGATGTTAGCGACTGTTGGCAAATCTGCGATGTATATCAAGTACAGCAATGGACCTAATATGCTGCCTTGGGGAACTCCAGCTTCAATCGGCTGCGGTGATGACAGCCAATCACCTTGTTTTAAAATAAATTTGCGACAAAGCAGTACTTTTTTTCTTCTATGTGTCAAGTCTATGTGTTTGCTCAGTTGTGCTGTGTTTACTTCGAAAGCCAAACTGATGGTCTGGAATGCTGCGCTTTTCGCTAATGATTTTATTTAACTTGATAGCTAATAATTTTTCAAAAAGCTTAGATAAATTTGGCAAAAGGCTAATTGGCCTGTAGGACTCAACTCTGGTGTGGTCTTTACCTGGCTTAGGTATCATAGTTATTAGTGATATCTTCCATTTAGATGGAAAGTATTCAATGCACAATATCGCGTTGAAGATGTGGAGAATTCTTTTAACTACTGTAGTTGGGAGCTCTTGGAGCATCTTGTTGCTGATTTTATCGATGCCAGGAGATTTTTTCGCGTTCAAGTTGGCGATAGCTTCTTCGACGTATTTCAATTTAAACTTTATTGAAACTGCTGCATCCGTAACTATCAATGGAAGTTCTTCAGGGTCGCTTGGTGCATTGGGGGTGAAAACATTTTTTAAGTGCTCAACGAACAACTTGCCTTTTTCTGTGTCGTTTCTTGCCCAATCCCCAGTTGGGGTTCGAAATGGAGGTTTACGAATAACCGGTCTTTTGAGATATCTGGTAGCACGCCAGAGTGAATGATCGGATTGCGGTGTTGCATCAAGACCTTTAAGATACTCATTTAAATAATCAGTTTTTTTGGATTGTAACATCTCTCTTAGCTTTTTGGTACACTCTATTAGTTTTCTTTTGAGTTGAGGGGATCTATGAAGCTGCCACTCTCTTCGAGCTCTTCTTTTTTCAGTTAATAATAATTCGATGTCTCTGGAGCAAATTTTTTCTTGCCTAATTTTGCGTGAATTAATAATAGCGTGCTGTGCCGCCAGCTTGAGACTTTCGTCCAATTGTGTAAGAGATGCATCTACATCGTCTGGTGTACGAAGTAATACGTTTTGACAGCAGTGAGTAGCAAGGTATTTGCGAAATTTCAACCAATTTGTGTATGTTTTTATTTTTTCAGTTATCTCAGTCGCGTGTGAGTTTTGTGAGAGTGATATTGTAATTATAGTTGGTGAATGATCTGATGATAAGTCAACAGAAGATTCAACAAGAATGGATTTAGCTGCAATGCCCTTTGTGATTGCGAAATCTATGACATCAGGTATTTTGTTACGATCAGTTGGCCAATATGTTGGTTGCCCGCTTGAGGCGACCGTCAAACACATTTTGGAAACTACGTTGTATAAAACGCGACCTTTTGGGGTAATCAGGCGTGATCCCCAATACGTGTGCTTTGCATTAAAGTCGACAGCAGCTAGGAAACTATTGCCCAACGATTTAAAGAATTCAGAGTACTGATCCTCAGCAATTGAAAACCGCGGAGGCGAGTAAATTGACGATATAACTAAGCCTTTGAAAAATTCTTGAAGACAGATCGAGGTTGCTTGAAGATAGTCTTTGCTGACTGCACTCACTAAGTAGTGCTTTATTCTGTTCTTTATTAATATAGCTGAGCCCCCACATGCTCTACCACGGGGATCTTTGGCGTCATAAAATGTATAGCCTATTACCTTAAAAACACTTCTAGGTTTCGGCAATGAGCATAACATCGATTTGTTGATCCGCTAGGAAGTGCTCAAGTTTGTTTTTTTTGTTGGCGTATGCCGTTAGCGTTTCAGAAACATAACCTTAGGCAGTTCATGGACTTTTTGTTACAGCCTGCAAAAGCGCAGTTTGCATATTTATCAGTGTTTGCATCATTGGCAACATGGTATTAACGAAATTTTGAACTGTTTGCACCAACATTTCTATTTTGGCTTCCATTTGGCTGGAATTTATGGGTTGTGGCTGCACTGTAGGCTTGGAGCTGATGTTTGTGGTGTTATTGTTTGTCTTCAGGGCACTGCGCGTTAGCGGCGTGGCTGAATTTGCTTTTAGAATGTTCGCATATGAAATTTGTTGATTATTTGATGTCGGCAGCTGAGGGTAATCATTGGTAACGAGCTGTTCTTGTGTTCGGGAAGCAACATTTCGTATCTGGTTTGACGAGCTTCTAACGAGAGAGTAGACTCTGCACCCTCTATATAATTTGCGGTATGGTTTTCGCCACAGTTGCTGCATTTTTTGGCCTTCGGGTCACCTTTTGGCTTTTTGCAGTTTGCTGTACTATGTAGGTCGCCACACACTACACAGACAGCATGTAGCTTGCAGTATGTCTTACTATGGCCAAATTCTTGGCAGTTTTGGCATTGCACAGGTCCTGATCTCTTGTAAGGTTCCTCTATTGTCACCCTACGATGCAACAACGATGAACTTCACCCTTCTTTAATTTTTTTTTTACCTGGCTCAAGTTCGACACGAAAGATGGGCTGTGGTACCTTTTCTTTATTTATTAAGTTTATTACATTTTTTACCTTAAAGCCTAGACTCTCCAGGCTGTCCTTTATTTCCTTTGTAGCAACACTGGGGTCAACACCTTTTATGATCACTTGAAGGCCTTTTTCACTTTTAAGCTGATAAGTGTAAAAGCTTTTTTTTGTTTCCTCAAACGTCTTTACAACTTTTCGATAATTGTCTTCTGTTAGGACCTGAATTTTCTTTTCACTGATTTTACCGCGTCTTACCGGCACGGTGTAAAAAGAGTTCTCACCGATAGTTTCTATTAAATTCTTTATTATAATGTTCGAGCTTGCCTGTCTTAGATATATTGGAGGTGGTTTTGGGGATTTACCCGAGGTCGTAGGGACGTTATCGTCATTACCCAGAATTGCAAATCGGTTTTGAGAAGCAACGCGAGCGGTTTCTGAATCTCTAGCTACCTTATGTTGAGATGCGATGTTGGCCGATTTCGGGCTACGTTTCCTTTTCGTCACTATTACGTACCTGTCCATACCGGTTTGTGCCTTTTCCTTATCCGAACTCGGAGGCAATGTACCGTCTAAGGGCGTTTTTAAGGCTGCGAATGATGGTTTTGGATCCTCTTTAGATCGCGAGCAATCTGACTCTGATTGTGTTCCCTTGGGTGTTTTAATGGAAACGTAATTACTGTTGTCCACACTCTTCATTAAGGTGTTGCTTGAACGAGTTTTACCTTCATCCGATTTCGTTGTTACGTATATATTCCTTTCGGGAACACTTGAACGACTAGGGCTTATATTTAAGCCATCATGGCTCATTTATTATTTATTTATTTATATATTTATTGTAAATTTTTGTTTCCAGGGTAAATAAAAGAAAAATATACAGCAAGTAAAGCAGAGCAAAAACAACATAAAATAAAAACTAGCGGTATTTGGTATGCTATATGTTGTTGTTTAATTTATTTTGATTGCTTTCTATTAATCTGTTTTTAATTTATTTCGTGAATTGTTTATTATTTTATATTCAGTTTAATGTTAGTTAATTTTATGTTTTTACTTGTTTTTTGTAAATATTAAAGAAATTTTGTCGTGTTCAAATTACTATTATTATTTTTGAACTAAAAAAAATTCTTAGCACTTTACTTCTCACACTCACTGATAAAAAGCCACTGGATAGATACATATGAACATATTTGAATAAAAACTCAATGATTAATATTTCAAAAAATAAAACGTAGCGAGAAAAAAACATAGATACATAGATAGATATGTACATATTTGAATAAAAACTCAATGATTAATATTTCAAAACTTTTTAGCACTTCCTTACACAATTAATTTCTTTACTTACAGACTGTCCTTTCGCTTGTGCGCTTTCCTCTGATGAATACTGAACAACTATTGCAAATAGTTCGCCCATCGGGTATGGTAGAACCCTACGAACTACTACCCGCAATACAAGAACAAACTATATCTGAATATTTACCGATCCGGGTTCCATTATGGCCTGAGGAAAATGTGGCTTCTTTAAAATTTGGTTCGCGTACCATTCAGGGTAGTTGCATTTTTGACCACATAAATAGCAGCGTTAACAGTTACGACAATGATTATTGCTTAATGTATCACTATATTACCGATGCCAACGATAGTTGTATAACAGTAGAGTTGGGCACTCCTTACATTATAAATCATATTAGAGTCTTCTTGTATGACACATTGCATAATTATCGGCCCTCTTCATATTTTATTGAAGTCTCTATGAATCAAATACAATGGGACCGTGTGATTGACTATTCTCAGTATACCTGTAGCTTTTACCAATTTTTATATTTTCAGCCTCGTCCTGTGCGTTACATCAAATTGGTAGGCACTCATAATATACATAATAATAAAGTATTCGGCGTAATTACTTTAAAAGCAATGTACGCTACAAATTTTCCAAAGGTCATCGAAGACCTTGTGGTACCCACATATAATGTTTCCTCTGCTAAAATGGGTGCGAGAGTAATACAAGGTATAAATCGCACAAGTAATGCTTTAATAAATGGCAACTATATTGATTATGATAGGAATGCGGATTTTACTGGCCATCAATTGGATAGTGGTGCAATTGTATTACGTTTGGGTAAGTAAACCACTTTCTATGATATTCCAAGAACTTTATCATTTCTTTAAAGCACAACCGTACATAATTGGGTCAATGCGTTTATTGTTGTGGGATTTAGATGATCGTCATTACAGTTTCTATATTGAAACGTCAGTTAATAAAAAAGATTGGATTATGGTAGTTGACAAGCGGAATGAAAGAGTCAGATCTTGGCAAAACGTTGCTTTCATTCCATTACCAGTGTTGTTTATACGCATTGTTGGTACGCGTAATACGGCCAATAGACACTTTCACTGCGTCCATTTCGAATGTCCGTCGCAGGATCCAGATTTTAAACAACGTGATGGTGCAGAAGAAAACCAAGAGTGCCGATAATGAATCGGGTTTCAGCGGGAGAAGCACCCATACCAGAAATTAACCGATCCAAGTAGAAACATCTGTACTCCTTCAAATCGACACTAATTCTTTAGAATATAATAAATCAAAAAAATTTAATTTTAACAATCTATTTTTTTAAGCTTTAAGGTTTTTTCTCTTTTTATTTATTCTCTCTTCGATATTTCGTTAACCTTCGGTTAACATCTTCAGGAAGTTTTTTATTTTAATTTTTTTTCTTTTTTGAAGTTTATATATATAAAAACTTTTCTAACATAACATGTCTCATAAAAATTGTGAAAAGAATATGATTCAAAATATTTTAAAATTTTCTTACAATATTAACAAAATGTATAAAATTCAAAAATATTTTACAATATTTACATTTAAATATACATTTAAAATATCTTTTTATATATACTTATAATCCCATATATCCACATACATATACATATATATATAAATATACACATATATCCATATATATATATATACATATACAAAATACACATATATATATAAAATTACATATACACATATATACACACATACATATATATATATATGCAATACTTAAAAAAAATACTTTAAATTATTATTATTACATTAACACAATATTAATTTTAATATACAATTATATGTTAAACAACTAACAAAAAACAAATTAAACATTAAATGAATATAAGCCTAAAAATATTCTTTAAGTTAAATATTTTGTAATATAATATCCAACATAATATTAATTCTAATAATTTAATTTTTACTAACTAAATATCTATAGTTATGTGCTAAATTATCCGTATCTATTTTAAAGTTTATCCTATCTGACTTTGGTATATTATTAATCTCTAACATTTCTAATAAAAACCTACGTTTATAATTATTCTCCGTTTTCAAAACTGATGCATTCTCAAAGTCTGGATAATGATTCAACTGAAAACAATGAGATGATAATGCTGTTTTTTCTGAATTAATGTGTCTATAGTCCTGATATCCTAGTTTTTAACGTATTCTTTGTCGTACCTATATACACCTTACTGCAATTGTCACTCTTATTACCACCACATGGTATACTATAAACTATATTAGACATATCCCACTTAACCATTCTATCCTTTACTCTACTAAATAATCTATTATTCGTGTTAAATGTCCTAAAAGTTATACCATATTTTTGACTATCAAATATATTAGATTTCTTCAATCTCTCTGACATTCCCGGTATGTAAGTCAAAGATTTATAAATCTTTGGTTCCATATTAACCGCCATATTATTAGCTAACCTCCTTCTATAATGATTCATCAAATTAAAAATTAAGCTTTCCGGAAAATCATTCTGAATTAGTATATTCCTAATTCTCTCCCTGTTCTTCATATGAAATACCCTGTCACTAATTGTTAAAACCTTCTCCATTAAATTCCTGGCTGTATTAATTATAATTCTCCTACTATGTTTAGAATAATAATTTATCAACCTACCAGATGCAGTGGTTTTCTGATACCAATCCATCTAACATATCATCAACGCACCTAACATATCATCAACAGCATCCTCAGATATTATACAAAATAAATCATCAACATACTTTGTAATTATCTTTGGTTTTACACCAAGGCTATCAATACATTTGTCCAATAACTCCTCCATAACTATATCCGCCACAATTGGGGAAGCCGGAGAACCCATAGGTAAACCCCTATGCTGATAATAGAATTTTCCATCATACTTAAAATACCTATTATCCTTTATGCAAAATCTTAAAATACTTATGAACAAATTCTTATCCATAATAGTAAATTCCTTCCATAAATTCCATTTTCCCTCTATTATATCCATTGCTAAATCTATCGGTATACTCGGAAACAGAGATACCACATCAAAAGAAATAAGTCTATCATCAATATCCAAATTAATCCCATTCAATTTTTCCTTAAAATCTAACGAGTTCCTGATGTTATATTTTGATCCTACATTAATTTTCCCCAAAACACCAGCAATATATCTACTAAGTCCATAAGATGGAGAATTTGTAAATGAACAAATTGGTCTTAATGGAAATCCTTCCTTGTGAATCTTTGGTAATCCATATAATCGAGGAGCCACCGCAACTGTTGTCCTTAGTTTATTCCTTTCCATCATTGTTATCACCTTTTTTCCAAAAAGTTCTTCCACTAGTCCATTATTAATCCTCTGTAGTCTACTTGTTTGATCCTTCTTCAATATGTCATAACTAGAATTATCACTCAAAATATTCTCAATTCTCACATTATAGTCCTGTCTCCTTATAGCAACCGTTACATTTCCCTTATCTGCGTTAAGAATTAATACATCCTTATTCCTTCTCATAAATAATTCAGCCTTCCCAACTTTTTCCAAAGTGTACCTATCCCTATTGTTAATTTTCATCTTATTCAAATGATTATCTATAATTAGTGTAAATCTATTTCTAGCTATATCTTGTTTCTGTTTATCCTCTATAGTTTGAATAAAATCCTCACCATCAGCTATAATCCTCAACATTGGAAAATCTTCCCTTTTTACTGGCAAAGCGTGTTTTTGTCCTAAAGAAAGTATCCACTCTACGTCCGTTGGTATATCTAAGTCAGTTTTATTTACAAACCATTTTCCATTAAATTTTATGTTCAATTCCCTCATTTGTAAGTCCCTTAAATGTTCAAATTTTTTCCTATGTACCATATTTACCTTACTTCTTAATGAAAATTCCACTCTCTCCTCAAATTTCAGAAATTGCAGCATTTCATTTCTTGTAAAAATCATATTTAAGTTCTTCAATACATAATCCATTTCTTTTTGAAAATGCTTCAATTTTTCATGTGTTTCTTTTAATGAAAATTTTAGAATCTTAATTTTAAAATTTTCAATATATCCAGAAAATCTATTATTGATTGAAGACATCCTATTTGAGGCAAATAGATTTGATATATTCCTCATTGAATTCTTTATAAAATTGGGGATGATTCCAGAATTTCTACATCTAATTAAAAATGTTATTGTTGCCTTTCCTTTTACAATTTTATTCCTCAATAGTTGATATTTGTTGATCCAAAATCTAGCAAACGGTTTTTTCTTTAAACTGTTAAAACCCATTTTATTGAATTTTATTTTCTTCAGCGTGCTCTTATTTGATAATTTTTCTTAATACTTTTTTTTAACCTTTTTTATTATTTTAACAATCTATTTTTTTAAGCTTTAAGGTTTTTTCTCTTTTTATTTATTCTCTCTTCGATATTTCGTTAACCTTCGGTTAACATCTTCAGGATATATTTTCTGATATTTCTATATGCAAAAAAAAAACTTAATTTGATGAACAGTGTTGGCACGAAATAATGTTGGGATAGAGTCGACATATAGATGATTATCAGATTTTTATTTATATATACATATATTTAAAATTTTACATTTAAAGAAAAAACAAAAAACTGGGAAGTCGCTGGAAGGTTTAATTTCAAATTGGAAGCAACCCATATATTATGACTATGATACCCAAATGTCAAAAAGTATTTTATTCAATATATTGAATACTATGAAGCAGAGTGGCTTTACAATTGTGGCCATTGTTTGTGACTTAGGTGGAGGTAACAGAAAACTGTTCAGTGAACTTGAAGTTGATTACGAAAAACCATGGTATGTTTTATGTAAATATGCCTCAATAATTTTTTCAAATTTTTTTTTTGTATGAATATACGTAACATATGTATATATGTAGGTTTTTGTTCGATGAAATCAAAATTTTTGTTTTTAATGATGTTCCTCATTTGATAAAACTTTTGAGAAATCATTTCATTGATGGTGGGTTTATCATTAACGAAAATAAAGTCAAAAAGGATATAATTTTAAGTCTCCTATCCCTCCAATCAAATGACTTGCAGATCACGCATAAAATATCACCACACAATTTATGTGTGGTCGGACCTGAAAGGCAAAAGGTTAAACTGGCCACGAAACTTTTTTCACATACAATTTCGCAATCTATAACACGAGCCTCCAGTTTGGGATATTTGAGCAACGAAAATTGGAGCGAGTGCAGTCAACTCTTTAAACTCGTAATTACTTACAAAATATAATTTTTCTAGAACATACCTAAACTACTTAAGAAATTTCACTTAACTAGGTAAATGACTGGTTCGATGTTATGAATTCGAGAGTACCGAGACAGGATACCAGAGACCGATTACACGCATATGGTTTAGCACTTGAAAAACAAAATATCATTCTAAATAATATGTCGCAAATGATGTCAGAGATCCGTGTGATTGGCAAAAAGTCTATGCTACCTTTCCAAAAAGGTTGAAAATTATATTGTACTCTAAAAATTTGTGACACAGATTTATTTCTTTTGACATAAATGTATTCTACAGGTATCATTCAATCTAATAAAGCGTTACAAATGCTATATATTGAACTTAAAAGTCGATATAATATTGAGTATTTGCTAACGTATCGGTTTAATCAAGATGTGCTGGAAAATTTTTTTGGAATAATTAGGTCGAAAGGCGGACTTCACGATCACCCTGATCGAGAAGAATTCAAATATAGACTTCGATCATATTTAATGGGGTCTAACGAAGGCATTTTGGGTAGTAATGCAAATGTAGAAGTTGACAATACACCCGATTTAGATGTAGATAATTCTTTAACGGGTAAGTTGAAAGCTTAAATTTTAAATAACACAAAGTTTTATAAACTTTGTGATTTCTTCAGGTACTATACTTAAGAGTGTTAACCGTAACATTCAGGCAGATGTTTTGGCTACAGAAACTAACCAAAGCGAAATAGAAAATATGGAATATGATGGTTTAGAGAACTTGGCCGGATATATTTGCCACAAACTGAAGAATGAAAATCCTGATCTTGTGAGTAATTCTTCAACCGAACGCAATTATTCATGGGTTAATCACTTAAGTGAAGGTGGACTTAGTAAGCCATCAACTTCGTTAATGAACACGCTAATACTGTGGGACTCAATTTTTTCCAAATTGAATGGCGACAAATTATTACTCGCAAGTGGATATTTACAAAAGCATTTGTTGGAAGCAAAAGAAATTGAAGCCAGTGATGACGTAAAAAAACTTTTTTTTAGATGTAGAATGTATTTTAGAATTAGAAAACTAAATTCTGAAATTGTTGAAAGCACGTATAAGAGAAAGAGAAAGTATAGTAAAATAACAAACTAAAAATTCTATAAATATTCTTTAAAGATTTTTATTTTTAAGTAAAATAACAACAAATTTTGGAATGGGGAAAAAGGGAAATAATTAACACTTGGGTTCACTATTTATATGTATAAAATATTTAAATAAAAATAAATGGAAAATAAAATAGTTCTTTAAAATTGTTTATTATCAAACTGAATTTGCCCCACTGTCCTGTTTTTACAATAACATAATAGTTCTTCAGCTGAGTTTTATTAGCCAATCAGAATACATGTTGAGTGACGTCAGAGTTCCATCATGCGCAGAAAAGTATTTTTATTTTAGCTTGTTGGCGTAATCTTTATTTAATCATTCTTGCTCTTTGCTACTCTACAACTTGCTCTTTGCTAACTTATCCTTCGACCACATTAAATTCAGAGGCATTAAATCAGAGAAAGGCATAAAGAATATTTTCAGTAGCCCATATGTATACATGTATGTACACAAAATAATAAAACAATTTTTTAAAAAAAGAATTTTCAAAAATTTTACTTCACATATAAAATAACGATCAGATTAAATGCAATTTCGAAATCATATGTAGAGTTTTGTGACTAAGTGTTTCTTGTATTTCTTTTTTTCTGGCTTTGCTGTCCCTTTCTATTGATAGATTTATATTAATGAATGAAAAATAAATTTAGTGTCATACGGGCTTTAATAACAATTATTATTCATACGAGTATATATCAAAAGTGGGAATTTTTTGGGTATTTTTATTACTTTTTTGTTACATACTGGCAGCATTACTGAAATGAGGGAAAAATAATCACGCTCAAAGCCAAACAACAAAAACAAGCATAAAATGTGAATGCTTGAGTCAGAAGCCACACCACATTTTTTTTCTTATTAATGGCGCAAAATGAACAAACGGTAAACATCTGTGTAGAAAATAATATTTCTTTTTATGAAACTGCCATAACAAGCATAAATGTAGAACTTGATTTTTCGTTGATAAAATTTTTAATTCAAATTTGCAAACATTGGCAATGTTTACACTGAATGCTATTTCTTTTATTATTATTATATAAATTTTATTATAAATTATGTAAAATCGGAAAGTTTTTAATACATTATGTGCTTAAAATTTTGAAAAAATCAAATTTTTTAAAAGTCGCACTTTTAAAATTGTTACTATTTTGCAAAATAAACAAATTCCCAGTTCAGTGCGAACTTCATTGTTATAAATTTTTTTAAAACCAAAATTATGTTGTGATTTAATTTTAATGAAAAGCCGTCGATTTCTTTACCCGTGACTATTAAATTATTTCATTAATGCGTCTCAAAATATTTTTCAGCATTTCAGTAGTAAGCAAGTATCATTCGCTTTAAAATGGTACATTTTGTTTTTTTCTTAATAAACCAAAAAAAAATTCAAATTTGAAGAGCAGTGTTGCCGGGAAATAATGATGAGATAAATTGATATCAAATTAGAATTATTTGTTACAATTTCCGAAAGGCAATGTTAAATCTAGTAGTGATTATGGTAAAATCGAAACAATGTTGAATGTGAGTTTTTATTAGTGAAATGCAAAAGGGCAAATCTTTAAATTTTATACCTTTACAGGAGAAAGAAAAAATTAATAAAATAAGAAATATTGTGATTATTCATAAACATGATTTTTTCACAATAAGAATTTTTCTTATTCTTCAGACAGATTTGCTTTATTTACTAAAAATAAACTATTTGCGGAATCTTCTACTTCCATAAAATATAAGTAATATTTGAGTACTTCATTTAAATGTATCAAATACTTACAGCACAAAATGGTGTAAGCCTCTGTTTGAAAGATCCGATTACGCAAGAATAGTGTAAGCCACAAATACATCATAATATTCTTTTTTGGTAGCTGTACAGCAAAGAAGACACTATTATTGTTCAAAAAACGTACGGCGTAAGTAACTTTTTTTCGTCGTACATATTTGAGACGCTTATTTGTTTCTGGTAAAAATTATGCCAAAACGCATTTTCGATTTTATTTGAGGCTTCTTCTTTAATGCAACAAATTCTTACTGCCGAATTCATTTAAATTTATTTATATTTTAGTTCATTTCATTCATTAACGGATTAATAAATAAATTTCCATGAAAAATCGGTTATTATACATTTTTTACATCCAAAACAAAAAGTTTATGAATTTAAATTGAATAATAATTCATAAAGCAGCAGACAATTCTGTAATTTGAAAGTTTGGCATATTTAGGTTGCTCAGTTGGCGTATTTTAGTTTTGAATAGGTAGCATCTCGATACCACGTATTTATATGAACATATTTTTAAAATAAAAACTCACACTCAAGGCCATTGGCTTGCATACATAATCCGCCATTGTAGCAATTTCAGCATTTTCACTCTTAGATTTAATATTTTCTTTCGTTAAGCCGATGCGACACGCATTAATATCCGCGGCAATATTTGTATTAGTGTGCGTTAGTGTTCAAAAAACAGTCACACATAGACGTAAGAAAACATTCGACCTTTTTTGAAATTTTGTAAAATGTTTTTTTTGTAAAAATAAAATTATTTATTATAAATTTTTTTGGTGTAGCGAAGAACAATTAAGTCTTTCCTACTACTTATTTTAACAATCATACCAATCAATTCAATTCAACTTGTCTCATTTTTTTTGTTTTTTCTTTACATGTAAAATTTTAAATATATATATATAAATAAAAATCGAATAATCATCTGTATGTATCCCAACATTAATTCGTGGCAACACTGTTCGTCAAAATAAGATTTTTTTTTTGCATACTGAAATGCTCAAAAAGCCATGCTACTACTCTTTCGCAGGAATGTAAAGGGTGGTTAAATTTCAAGGGCCGATGTTGATTTTGAATAAAACACAAACTATTTAGGAAATTATTGTAATTTTATTTTATTATGATATATTGGTATTACTCAATTATGTATGGAACAAAATATCGGCCAAATGGGCGCCGGCACACCTCCATCCGATGGTCCAAATTTTCGATGACCCTGAGGCATAATGGAGGTTCTATGCCGTTAATGTGCCGAATTATCTCATCCTTTAGCTCTTGAATTGTTGCTGGCTTATCGACGTACACCTTTTCTTTCAAATAACCCCAAAGAAAAAAGTCCAACGGTGTCAAATCACATGATCTTGGCGGCCAATTGACATCGCCATTACGTGAGATAACACGGCCATTGAATTTGTTGCGCAAAAGAGCCATTGTTTCGTTAGCTGTGTGGCAAGTGGCACCGTCCTGCTGAAACCACATATCGTCCACATCCATATCTTCCAATTCGGGCCATAAAAAGTTCGTTATCATCTCACGATAGCGAACACCATTCACAGTAACTGCCTGACCGGCCTCATTTTGGAAAAAATACGGCCCGATGATGCCGCCAGCCCATAAACCGCACCAAACAGTCACTCTTTGTGGGTGCATTGGTTTTTCAACAATCACTCTTGGATTCTCATTCGCCCAAATGCGGCAATTCTGTTTATTGACGAATCCACTGAGGTGAAAATGTGCCTCATCACTGAAGATGATTTTCTTCGAAAATTGATCATCCACTGTTGCCGTGGTCGCGGTGCCCATTTGGCCGATATTTTGTTCCATACATAATTGAGTAATACCAATATATCATAATGAAATAAAATTACAATAATTTCCTAAATAGTTTGTGTTTTATTCAAAATCAACATCGGCCCTTGAAATTTAACCACCCTTTACATATTTATAAAATTAGCAAAAAAGAATGAGGAGGTTTGGCGTCTAAAAAATTGTTTATAAAAACTGGCACCATGAGTTTATGAGTGCTAAGAATGGATTTGTTTCATCAGACTCCGTATACATACATAAGTATATGGTAAAATTTCTTTAGATGCATTGCTAAAAAGGGTCGTTACACGACTTGTGTTACTGGATTTGATAGTATTAGTTGGAAAATTGTGGTATGATTTAGTCTAGATAAGTTATAATAAACTCGGCGGTCTTGATGGGTGAGGTGACTGAGTATATGGATGGCTTTTTGGTGAAGTTTGATGGTGGTTCGAATCATGTTATGTGTATATGTAACTTAAGAAGTATGTTTTAATTTAAATATTGTTTCTATTAGTCTATTTCATAATATATATATAATGCATATTTCATAACGAAATCGCGTGCTTTTTGTTTTTTTTTTGCATATTTTGAACATATTTGGAGCTACTTAGCGGGTCCAAATTGTATTTAAAGTAAGTAGTCCACCTAGTGACATATACGGACTAAATTTCATTAAAATCTCTCCAACCGGGTTCGAAGTTATAGACAATTTTGTACTAAAATTTCAAGAAAAAAACCAAGTTGGTCGTGGATCTGCGGCTGTAGCTCGGAAACTGTTCAACCGATATGCCCAAATTTCATTACGAAGAGATTCAGGTCTACTACTGACAGATTGACACAAAATGAATTTTATGAGATGATTAATTTGGCCACAAACGCCGTTTCAAGAAACACAAACACAGACAGACGGACAGACGGACATGGCTCTATCAATTTCTCTATTCATAACCTTTCTGAAAATATATAAATTTTTCTTTTGAGACGAATATTAAAAAAGTTTCACACGGAATGACAAACTTATATATACCCTTTACACTAAAAGTGAAGGGTATAAAAATAAAAAGTCAAAAGTATTAATGCCAAACAACTGGACAAAGCTCGAGCTGTTACACACAAAAACACAAAACTGGGGCGTTTTAATGCTGTCACATACAGATGTTTTTAATACAAAATAAAGGTAATATCGGCTACTGAAAACGTATAAAAATATTTAAAAATAGAACTGAAGGAATAATAATTTTTAATGTAAAAGCGAGATACAATTATAATTATGAAGACGAAAAACCAAAAAAAAAAACAAAATTATTAAAAACAATTCAAACAGCTGTCGCCCTAATGTACATAGTTGTGAGTTTGTCCAACTTTTTGTTTGTGGCTTTTAACCGCAAACTATTTATATGTCATGCAACAATGTATTTATATGCACAAGTATGTGTAACTTTATAAGAATAACTTAGTGAGTTTAGAATGAAGTGAGTGAGTGTGTGTTAAAGAATATTTAAAACCTTAAATACCATTATATAACCCTTGGCATACAATGCTCATATTTTCAAACGTAGCGACAAACAAAATTTCCTTTTTTCTTACGTATGTATGTATCTCCTCTTCTGCCCTAGAAGTAGATAAGTATTGTGTTGTTTTAACATTTATGTATGTGTTGACATTAACGCGAGTTTATGCGTGTCAAGTATCCTTAATTTACTAGATTATAAGTTTCTGGTGTTGTTTCTGTATGTAAGTTCATAAGTGTGTTTGGTGTTTGTATGTCAGAACATGTAAAAGCACTTGATTGTTTGCAGTTTGTTCTCATATGTTAAAGAATTTTTTTTGATGAGCTTTGCGTTTTGGCTTTTTTAGAAGTTCTATCTTGTCCCCATATTAATTACTTATAATATTGTTATATTAAATTGTACAACCACTAAACAAATCAAAATTATATGGTACTAGATCGGTAATTAAATTTGTTTCATATATTATTTTATATGTTTAATGTACTGGCATTATGAAATAAAATATCCGGACCGTAGAAGTTATGTTTTTTTATTTTTTAATCTGGGACCAGCACTTAGGAGATGACTCCTATTCATGCGAAGCATTGTGCTGGAACTATAGGAAAGGGATAGTAGGAGAAACTACAGGAGGTGAAGCATAATTAATGATTTTACAGCTCTGCTTTCGCACGTTCTTTGTTTAAACTCGTAGCAGTGCTGAAGCTTCGGTTTAGTAGCCATTTTTATTATTATTTTACTTCGCCCTTTGTGCTACACAATAACGACGAAGGAGGGCGTTCTGATGTGATTATGGATTGCTATCAGTTAAAGCCGGTATTGTTCAGTGACCAGTGACTATGGCTTCGACACTGAAACCTTCCGACAACAACAGACACACAAAGGCACACTAATGCACATCAGAAAAATGCGAGATGTTCTTTTTTTTTATAATTTTTAGTCTGAAAATGGAGTTGAACCCAGGTCTGTTTTTGGTTTTGTAGTCAACGTGCAGACTACCATACATCGTGCCATCGTCACCCTCAAGAGGAATGTAAAACACACAAATAATGGGACTAGTTCACAAATGAATGTATACTGTAGTCCATAGCGGCCAAGATTTAGTTCAAGACTAACCCCAATGTATGGAGAAAACATGGTATATTTGACATTATGACGTCGTGGATGTGTGGGGCAACATTTTCCTACTAAAGTTACTAAATGAAATGGTTTGCCAGAAATAGAATGTAGTTTGAAAAAAGTTTAAAAAAGAAAGCTTTCCAAAATAAGCAAATTTGTCCTAAAATCAATAAAATAATTTAATGAAAAAGCATTCATGTTATTTGTAATAAGACTCTGAAATCAAAAGATTTAAAGTTGACATAGAAGTAAACTTTGATTTATTCGAAATTTTCTGATGTGAATATTTGTATTCTTAAGATTGGCAATGTAATGAAAACAAATAGAGACGTTTTAAATTTTGAAGCTTCGTTTTAATGTGCCATTTTTAGAAATTAATTTACTTCGCAGGTGCTACGCAATACCGACAAAGGAGGGCGCATTATTATACAAACGTGTGTATAAGAGACATATGCGAATATTAAAATTTTCTGATCTGAAGGACATATGGACATTATTATTGAAATATTTCTACGAATGAAAAATTCAGTCACTCTAACAATCCTTGTGCAATAAAAGCGTTGTAGTCCAAAGATGAATTTTTTTTTATCTTTATTTATTTTCCTTCTTTAAGTGCTTAAGTGAAAGAATATTTCTGTTATTTTTAAATCCCTCTTTTTGTTTCTTTTGTTGTTGTTGTTTTATCCATTTTAAGTACACTTTAGACAAAGAAAAGCCAAACAAATATTGCTGAATGCTTCAAACTCTGCTGACATTAAACCAACCGCAGATTTTTGTATGCCTTTTTATCTGCCCATTCAAATTATTTTAACCTGATGTTTAGTCATTTTGTGTATGTATATGTGCGTATGTCAATGTTATTTAATAAAATAGTAGGAGAAGGAACGACATAGATTGAAGTGGCAAAGTAGACCTGGCCATTAACACCGCCACAGGAAACTCAATCAAGCGTATTTTTTTACATATTAATGACTACAATGACAACCGCAAAACTTCAATTTGCCTCTGGTAGCCACAGAATTTAATGTTCATTTAAATAAAGATTTCAAAGCATTACACACAAGCGGGCAAACAAATATACAACTGACGGCATTTAAACATTAAAAGAGGATACAAAAATTGCTCATATCAACTGTGGGTGGGAAGATAAATACACAATTTGAGAGCATAAAAAATTTTTTTTTCGAATAAAATGCTAGACAAACTTAAAGTTTTTTTAATAATAAAACATATAGAAAATAAAAAGTAAACCTTTTCATAAAAATTTAACGAAGGTTTTTTTAAAGATTCAAAGATGATTCAGTAATAAAATTTAATCATATAATGAAATAGAAAGCCTTTGTAGTGAATGTATCTTGTAGTTTTAATTATAAGATAAATGTAAAGGAGAATCTTTGAAACCGTAACATTAGCATAACCGTAGCATAGAGCTGATAGATCAACGAGCATCAAATAATGAAAATATGAATGCAAGGCAAAAGATTAGCGGCTTCAAATGTACGTGATAAATAATATAATTTTATGTATTCTATTTGATATTTTATTTGTGAATATTGTGTATTATTTGGTAAAAGTAGAATTTACTATTGAAAAAAACGACACAAATATGGTTTTTATTTTTCTTTTGCTACTAAAATACATTTTTATACATACCATTTAGTTTATTATCTATCGCATTATATTTCTTATTAAGAATATTTGAAGAGAGATTTTTTTATCAATTGTTACGGCTTCTTACTGTTGCTGTACATTAAAATATTTATAATATGCAAGTCTTAATATCAGATTATACTCGTTTTGATTCTAACATTTTTGGAAAAAAACATTTTACGCGGAAATTAAATTAAAATATGCACGGTTACCTTTTCAACATTTTTGTTTTAGCTATTTTCGAATACTACTGGGTTCTTTTACGTTTGGAAGTTTGCATCAATTTCTACACGGAATAATAATTACGTTGATTGTGTGGAGAATTTTCTGTGCACATAAAAATTTCTTTATTAAAAAAAAAATAAAAATTAAAAATGTTTATAAGATTTTTAAATTCTTTTCAGATAAAAAAAAGAGAATATATATATTTTTTTTGGAAACAAAAAATATATACGGCAATTTAAAGATTATGTACCGAACAAAAAGAGTTAGGTAAAAATAAATAATACATACAAATATCATTTTAAAAATACTGCAGGGAAGGACTGCACTTACATAACAGCAGCAAAAAATAATTTAAATTTTGGAAGCAGTATGTATTACCTTAGCACGTATGTATTATCTTCGCAAGATCAATAATGTATAGTAGAAACATTTTTATTTTTGGTTTCTTTAACAATATAAAAAAAAATAAACAAATATTTTAGTGTTCACGACATTATTTCTCTTTAGTGCATACTAAAAACCACTAGTGTAAAACAATAAATGATAATTTTATGTAGCGCAACGAACATAATAAGCCGACCGAACGAATTCTGATTAAGATTTTAGATTCCACGATTTTACGTGCGCTAAAAAAACATTAAAAGGGAAGGGCTCCAAAGTTTCCAATATTCCCTTTCAAACCTACTTTCTGCGGTACTGTAGTTTTTGCTGCGAATGGTTACTTATGTGTTAAAGTTTTTAAAACAAGTTTTTTAAATCGGAAGTTTTTCCTGGTTATTTTTTTTTTGTAACATCAACAACTTTTATTATGCCATACAATACAGTCCACACAATTTGATCATTTCCATCTAGTTATAAACCGTCAATATTTAATAAGGGTGGATAAGTACCTTGTCTCTAACAATTAGAAACTTATTTTTACATATTTTTCTGTTCCTATTTTATGTTATTAAATAAATGTTTTGGTTTAGTTAGTACTAAGTATGAAATATGAAAAGCTTTTATTTTTAGTTGCATACTATTGGTTCTTGACCCCCAGTTCGCACTATGAAATTTTTCTTTCAGAAATTCTGATTTTATAAGTGCTAGGGGAGAGAAGTATATAATCTTTTTTCAAGCGATATTTTCTGCAAATATCCGAAGTGTCTGTACGTTAACTACAAAACAAAAAAATTGCTTGGGTTCTACCCTTGTTATCAAACTTATAATAACATCTCACATTTTTTCTGATTTCTGAAGGTTTCTGTGACGAAGGCATAGTCACTGGTCACTGAAAAATACCGGCTTCAGCTGAAAGCAATCCCCAATCACATCAGAACGCCCTTCTTCATCGGTATTGTGTAGCACCGGCGAAATAAAATAATAATAAAAATGGCAACTAAACCGAAGCTTCAGCACTGCTATAAACAAAGAACTTGCAAAAGCAGAGCTGTAAAATATTTAATTAAGCTTCACCTCCTGCCGTTTCTCTAAATATCTCTTTCTTATAGTTCCAGCACAATGCATCGCATGTGTAGGGGTCATCTCCTGAGTGCTGGACCCAGCTAAAAAAAAAATGTATTGTGTTGAATACATTCTTGGTGCATTATTTGGAAACCTCATGGTAATATTTTCGCCACATATACTCATTAATTAAATGTACTATGTGATATGACACACCATCTTAAGCAGTGAATTGTAAGACTTTTTGCACTTGTCAACAGAAAAGTTGCTGTCAATTGCAATTTCATCACTTACACATTTATCATTCATATATTAATACATAAGAAGAGAAATCAACATTATAATTCAAGATAAAAGGAACCTTAAAGCATTTTTATTATTGCAATGCCATTGAAAAATAAAGAAAATAAAAACGGAGAAGCAAAGGTCGTATGACATTGAATGGGCAGGTGTTGCTAATAAATATTTTTATCTTCATTTGGCTCTCCAGCTGACTGGTTGACTCTTATTTTATTTGCACTTGATGTATAACCATTTCAAAATGTTTGCCCAGCAAATTAAATCAAATGTTGTATGAATGCGAACTTTGGCTTTTACCGCACCTTTTATTTTATTTTTTATACATTTTTTCCATGCTTATTTTTTTTCCTTTAATTCAGCATCTTCTTTAAGGGTGCATGGTGTGCATTTGCTTGTTTGTTAATTTGCATAATTGAATTTCAAACTGCTGCCTGCAATTGTAACTGCAAAAGTCGTGTTGTATTCTAGTCAGTAATTGAAAGGATCTTTTTATGGGTTAGTTGACTTTTCAACGCCATTACGTTTGTCTTAAACATCCGAAAGATTAGATTTTTAAAATAATGTTTACATTTGCAGGAGAGAAGTAAAACTATATCGATTTTTTTAACGATAATTATATGGTGCTTTATTTTCTTCTTGTAAATTTCCACTTAGAAATGAACAATAAGGACAAATCTTTTGCAATTTAATTTTATATTTGAAGTATTATATAAGGTCATAAATTAAGGAATAATTCCATTTTATACACAAAAAATACTAAATTTTAATTAAAAATTGTGTAATATCAATTAAAATATTAATCCAGTTGTAAAGATATTATTAGTATAAATTAAATTATTATTATTGGCCTATTTGAATAAATTTTCAATTAAATGTTTAAAATGATAATTAAAAATTTTGAAAATTTGAAAACAGAATTTTAATAGCAAAAAATATTTGGATTCATTCCCATGATTATTGATTTTGTTTGTGTTTTATTCTTAATATCTGTAAAATATAAGTAAAACAAAAAATTTTTTGGTAAAAATATAAAGATAACTTACCGAAAAATTTATTAAAAGATCTTTTTCTCTTTCTGAAATGTCATTTAAATAATTTGTATGTAAATAAAATATGCTTCTTGGCGACATAAAATTATTAATGTATATAAAATTTAAATAAATATTGGTCACATATCGCGAAGCTGTATTAAATAGGCAGCTAATGGAGGAGCATTTCATTCAAGCAGACTGTATACACAGAAATATTTTTCGCTGGAATGAATTCAATTAAATGAAAATTATTTTAATTTTTTTTTCAAGCAATCTTTTAATTGACCCAATTAAAATCTTTAGTGTAAAAAAATTCCAAATTTTATGTGTTTGTACGTTTTACATGAATACATAACAATATATAGCATTATTAATTAATTTTAAATGCTGGAAAAGCTCACGGATACAAATATGTTAATTGATATGATCAATTTATTTGCTGCCCGAAAATTGGCAAACATTTCAATTGGCAGAGCAATTTACAAAGTAACTTTTTAATTGAACCTTCTTTCTGTGTACTATTCAATTGACTTAATTGTGGTACAATGATATTAATAAATAGTGTATTACACTGCAGTAGCAACTCAATAGGAATAGTCGAAGTTTTTATCGGATTAACAGTGTACAAAGCAAGATATTTGCATTATTTTACCAGATATTTTATCAGATTTGTCAATTTTTTTGTTCTTTGTACTTTATTTGGTTATAATTTTTTCACAGTAGAAGAACATTGGCAAAATTTGGTAAATAAGTTTATACACTACACACGTTTATTATTTCAGTCATTCGTTCTTTGTCATGCTAAGAAGCAATTGTTGCTGTAAAGCGTGTTCTAAGGGAAGAATCAAATAAGTTCCTTTACCATAAGAAGCAGTAATTGGGGCTGCATACAATCTACTCTGGAGAACATTTTGTTCTGCGAATTTATTAGATTAATTTGTAACAAAAACAAATGCCGCAGAAATATCGTTTATGAAATTTTCTTTCCTCCAGGAAATTCAACTCGAAGTTTTGAAATATTTACTTTTTGCAAAAAAAAGATATAGAAATATGTTATATTATTTTCTCTATATTTTGGCAAAATAAATATACAGTTGTATGCCTATTTGCGATGTAAGAGTATACTATTTTTTTCAATCTTCGCTCCAGTGTCTTGTATGCTTGCACCGAAACTTGTTGGAAAGTGATAGTGTATAGAAGAGACAGGCGATGAAGAGGTAGAAAACGATAAGAAATTAATTCTAGTGCAACTATAAAGTTTTAAGCAGATCCATTTTTTTAGCCTATGAACGAAATCGTTTATGCTTCGCGACACCTGCGGCTGTACGTAACCTTTCTGTACCACTCTGGTCTTTATTCATCTGATTTTCCAAATCCATTTTTCTCAAAAGTTCTTTAAATTTTTATTCTTGATTGAAATTTTTCATTGCTAAATCTAGTGCAGGTTTAAATAGTCCCAAGTTGAAAAGTAATAAAAAAAATTGCCAGTCCCCTAGGGGTCTCATATACTTCGTTCGTGTTTCCCTTTGAATTTTAAATGAATTAATTTTCTTTTATGTATGCTAGAAGTATGCTAAAAGGAAAAACAACACTTTGAAAGCTCTTAACTTGACAAATGAGCACGAAATGTGGTACAAGTACAGTCAGACAAAGTGGAAAATAATTTTTCTCCTTTGTGAACTCCACGAAAAATGATGACATTTATTAAAAGTATTTATATTTATTTCACTTAGAACCACAAATTCCCTGATATTTGTGGAAATACTTCCTACTTAATTTTAAAAATAAGTTTTAATTAAGAAAATAAATTATAATAATCAATTCGAGTGTGGAATAAATTATCTAACTTGTCTGTTCCTCATTATTTGCCTTTTCTTTTCAATCAAAAGTTGCCTTTCTTACTGTGCTAGTATTTTGATTAAATTAAAAGTTTTCCGTCGTATTTTCCCATTCGCTTGTCTCTATTCCTTACAAAATTGTAGGGAGAAAATCAAGTGAAAAATTTCTCATAAGCCTTTCATTATTTGGTTATTGATGTTAGTTGGCCGGTGGGTTGTTTGCTTGTAATTTAAAAAAAAAGTGTTAAAGTATTATGAATGTATGTATGTATGTATACTGCAATGGGGTGTGTATGTGTTCGCCAGAGTGTGGTGTTAAGCTGTCTGTCGTCTAAACATCATTAACTTGAGCTGATTTAAATTTATCCTTTTATCACTTTCATTATTAATACAATACTTTTACTTGGTTTGTTTTTAATCAACTGCTGCTACTGGCTTGTGTTGGCTTTTGTTACTGGTGTTTGTAAGTTCGATGGTTCTATATCTGCTGCAAATTTATTTCATTATTTTTTCTCCACCTCAAGTATTTTATTAGTTTCTTTTTTATTGCTCGATTTTTAGTGTGACTTTAAGATGTATTTTATTTGCTGGTAATAATGTTTTGTTTAACTTTAACTTACTCACTTTATGGAAAATTCATTTTTGTATTTTTATTGGTATTTCGCTTTGCCAGAATAATGAGAAGAAAGCTAGAATTTTATTAAGAAATTTTGCGCTTAATGTTAAATTGGTGGCAGGAGTATTGTAAAGGTCAAAAATATTTTCGATTCGTTGGGAATTTAAATTAAGAGTTGCTATTTGTAGAGAATTATTGGTGCCCATATTTTTTTCTGAGAGTTAGTAACATATTTATTTTATTTTATTTAGTCATTAATGTTTCATGAATGAGCGGCATCACGTCCAAAATATGAAAAACCTATCAAAATGAGTATTTGTAATGTTTGTTAAGTCTCTTGTAGTTTTTTAATCTAATCGAATTTAATGAAAATTGTAAAATCAACGATGAATACGATTTTATTTATTATCTTAATGCAACTTTTACATATTTGATTGTATCACTGATATATTTTGCGATGGCACGATGGATGGTAGTCTGCACGTTAACTACGAATCCAAAAACAGACGTGGGTTCAACCCCAGTTTCAGACCAAAAATTTTAAAATAAAAATAAACATCTCGCATTTTTCTGATGTTGCATTAGTGTGTCTTTGTGTGTCAGTTGTTGTCGGAAGGTTTCAGTGGCGAAGGCATAGTCACTGGTCACTGAACAATACCGGCTTCAGCTGATAGCATTCCACAATCACATCAGAACGCCCTCCTTCGTCGGTATTGTGTACCACCGGCGAAGTAAAATAATAATAAAAATGGCTACTAAAGAAGCTTCAGCACTGCTACGAGTATAAACAAAGAACGTGCGAAAGCAGAGCTGCAAAAATAATTAATTAAGTTTCACCTCCTGTCGTTTCTCCTACTATCCCTTTCCTATAGTTCCAGCACAATGCTTCGCATGTGTAGGAGTCATCTCCTGAGTGGTGGTCCTAGATAAAAAAAAAAAAAAAAAAAAAAAAAAAATGAAGAAGTGAAAATTTAGGTATGTTTAAGTTAGTAGTTATTTTTTTATCTTGGACTAGCACTTAATGCATGGACCTTTCACATGCGATGCATTGTGATGGTACTAGAGGAAAGGGATATTGATGGAGAGCACAGATGGTCAAGCTTCACTATCTTACAACCATGTTTTGGAAAGATTTTTTCATTATAGCGGTTTTGCAGCCCTTCTTATGTCAAGGAAACGTATTCAATTTTGAAACTGTATTTTGTGGCCATTTTATAATAATTATTTTGCTTCACTGGTGCTACACAATACCGATGAAGGAGGGGACCCCGATGTGACTGTAGATTGGTGTCTGCTGAAGTCGGTACTGTTCAGTTACCATTGACTGTGCCTTCGCACCTACTGACAACAACTGACAGAAATACGTACTAATGCACATCCGAAAAATGTGAAATGTTTTTATAACTTAATCTATAACTGGGGTCGCACCCAAGACTTTTTTGTTTTTTACTTAACGTGCTAACCCATCGCTAACTCATTAAATTAAATCTCTTCTGCTTAAAATGTTTTCAATAAATTTACTATTCTCGTTTGTAAAAGATTGTATTCTCTTAAGAATAAAAATCGTAATTTATTTTCATTTTTAAAGAAAATGATTATGGCCGTCGAACTGAATAATAAAAATAAAATGAAATCTGTGCATACAAAAGACACATGAACTGATTAATCACTTGCTTGATAAGATTTTCATTTCCATTAATTTGCTCGTAATTTTTGTCTCTATACAAAATAGTCAGCAATATTTTTATTTATAAAAATAAGCACAGACACAAGTACATATTTTATACATACATAAACGCCATATACGACAGTGATAACGAGTAATAAATAAAAAAATAAATAAGTTTAACAAAAAAAAAAAAAAATTATTAAATCTGTGTTTCCATAACTTAACACGTCACGGCAACAACAACTAAAGCTTTTACGAAAATTCAATATCCAATATTAAATGTCTGAATATGAACTACCTCACACAAACACTTGTCTACCATTAACATACACTTTTATACGAAAACTTTTTTTCCAACATGCATTTATTATGCTCAATTTGTAACTTCAATCAAGCTTTTTCCTTTAGTAGAGCAAAAAAAAAGGAACAAGAAAAGACTGGCATCGTTCTTTTATATGCATCTTTTGTACGGGATTTTATATTCACAAAATGAAAAAGAAACAAATAAATAAATAAATTCAAAACCAGCAGGTTAAAATGCGCTAAAAAATGTTCAATTGTTTACCCGGAGGTTAAGAGACTACCCGTCGATTTGATTGATGAATATATACAAAAATTATAGTTTTATTAATTCAAATTGCACTACACACACAGTGCCTGCCATCAGTTATATATATGTTTTTCGTTTCAAAATTATACATTTGTTGATTTAAAATTGAAATTGAATAGCAGGTGTTGAAAAAATGTCCTTATGATTTTTGTATGTGTAAAAATTCAGTGCAGCATTTCTTAGCCTTTGGTATTACAAAGCAGTTTTTGAAAGATGATCTTATTGCTATTAAATTTGTCATACAATTTTGGACTCATAAAGAATGCATCCTTTAGTTTTTGTGGCAATCGAATAACAATTTATTAAAATGTATGTAATGTAAATGTTTTTATATATTGCATTGAAATCAAGTTCTGCTCCACTTTATATTATTTAAATCCTTACTTATTTTTTCATACCGCTGCTGCCAATGCAACTTGTCTATATGATGGAATATACTTATGAGAAGCTCATAAGATCAATGGTAAAAATTACATTTGGTAATTTATTTGAATAAAAAATAATACAATAAAAGAAAATCAAGAAAACCTACGATTGCCTTAGGGAGGTGTATGAACATCATATTATATGGGTGAAACAGATTTTTAAACCAGTTGAAAACCGTTTTAATTTTTATCGAGTAACTTTTTATGAATTAAGTTTTTCGAGTTGGCAGCACTGGCTGGTAATTGTGTCCAACGACATCTGTGAAAGTAAAAAGTGTTCAGTATACTCTGCCATTTCATCATGGAGAAACTCACAAACGAGGAACGACTGCAAATCGTTGAAATTTATTATTAAAATTCGTGCTATGTGACAAATGTCCATCTTTGTATGGTCGTCAGAATCGACCTAGTGAATCAAAAATTCGTGCTATTTCGCACCAAATTTACTTTGTAAGACATTAAACCACCGACTCGCTTTCGTAGAGTGCGTACCGAGAAAATATTGCAGTCGTAGCGACCAGTATTAATTAGGATAGTGAAATGTCAGTTTGTCGCCGTTCGCAGGGGTTTTTTTTTTTTTTTTTTTGGCGTGTGAGGTAGGGTTGAAAATGCCTTCGCACTTACAGAGACCGTCGTCTTCTGCGTCGAGTGGTGTTGCCACAAAAAAATTCCCTCCTCCTCCTCTGGGTAGATTCCTCGATCAGGCTCATTTCTGGCTAAATGGATACGTAAACAAGCAAAACTGTCGTATATGGGGTGAAGGACATCCACACCTCGTGAAACAATGGACATATTGAAGGATGAGTTTTGTGAGCAGTCTATCTCTCGCAATTACCCTGTGAGTTGGCCGCCATGATCATGTGATTTGACGCCTCTAGACTATTTCTTGTGGGGTTATGTGAAGTCGTTGGTCTATGTGGACAAGCCAAACACGATTGAAACCTTATAATATAACATAACACGTGTTATTCATGGAATACAGGCCAAAAAGTAGTGCAAAATTGGACGGTTACGAAATTGGACCATTTGAACCGGAGCCGCGGGCAACATTTACATGAAGTTGTTTTTAAAAGTAAATGCCTAAGACCAATTTACCGATTCCAATAAACATTTTAATATATGATGCAAATTTGATTGTTTTATTAAATTTAAAAAAAAACTACTGTTAAAAAATCATTCACATTAAAACCTACCGCTACTTCGTTTTCTTGAGTATTCTTTAATATATTTTCACTACTAGAATTGGATATGAGAAAAAAAACTTCACCAACTTCAGCGGTCTGTATAGTGTACGCCCCGCAAATTTTACGACAAGAATAAATTTTTATTTGGTTCGATTTAATGTCACAATTTAGTTTGAAGATTAATAAGTAATATTAATATTGTACTTTATATAAATTATTAACATAGCAATTTTTATAAGTTTAAAATTTAAGTATTCTTATTATTAGTAAATTTTTATTCCATAGAGAAAATTCTTTGAAAAACAAATATTAAAAACCATTACTCAAAATAAGGAGTGATGATTAAAAAATTTACTAATTCCTATCCGAATAATTTTTTTTATACATTGTGGCCCAAAATGGCCGAAGGGGTTTCAGTTCATTATAACTTCTTATTTAAGATATTATTATTAAATTTTTACATTTTAAATACAGTATATTAATGGAGAATATTTTTAATTTAATTATGAGAAATTATAGTTTCCATAACCTTCAGCAAAACTTCAGGTGTTATGTTGTTGATTTCATCGCGTTTATTATTGTTTAATTGCTGTATGGTTCCAGACTTAATCATAAAGACTTTTCCTTTTAATAAATCCAAAGGAAAACGTCCGGAGAGGTTAAATCCGCTGAATGCGGAGGTTAATTAAAATCGATTGTACACGGGAAATAATTCGTACACCAAAGTAGTCGCGTAAAATAGGCATTGTGTCCCTCGCAGTGTGAATTTTGTTTGGAAACATTTTTATTGTATGCAAAATTCTTTGCAGTGAACGAGAGGCTGAAAATCAGAAAATACATATAAATAAACTTTTTAGGTTAAAAGATAACATAGAAATAATTCTTAAGATAAATAAGATTAAAGGATATAAATTAAAACCGAATTTTTTTTGTTATTTATCTATGTTTATGTTTATGGTCAATATGCAGAATTTAATTTTTTTTTTTATTTGTAAAAGTTTATTAGACAAACTTCTATACAAAATTTAGTAAATATACCTTTTGCACATCCAAAAAAAATGTATGAATACGACAGTTAATCTCCTAATACACAATTCTTACACACTTTTTGTAATGTAATGCGATGTAAAATGGTGACACCATGTCTATACCTGAGAACGCACTGAATGTGCACCACTGAGTAACGAAATGTGAAGTAAAAAAAACAGATTTTGAAAAAAGCAGGTCTATAAAGCTTTCTTGAAATATTACAGTTTCAATTCGACAGGGTGACACCACCTCGGCAATTAAAGGTTAACACCATACACATATTTATGTTAAAATTATCCATTCCGTCGTATATGTCAAAAAAATTAATAGATGGTATCGTACGAGTATTGTAGATATCTGCGAGAGTAATGATATTGTAAAAAGAAAAATTATTTTACATTTGAATAAATAATTTATTGAATTTGTATTATATCCTTATTGCCGCATTCATAAAAAATATTTTTTATTTATAAAAGCTTACAAAAACAAATTTCCATAAAAAATTAAATGTTTAAACCTTTTATAAATGCGAAAAATTTTTAGGAATACGGCAATTAGTCTTTACGTATCTACGGTCCATAGACCTATAAATAAATAAAAATAATAATTAAAATTATTGACGTTATTACACAAGTGCCATTTTACATTAAATACTGTGAATGTAAAGGAAAAATAAAATATTACGAGAGTTCGCAGTAAGCTTTAAATACACACGTTGAAATGTTGATGCATTTACTTTTTGTAATTCGGGATAGTAATAGTAGCAGCAACGACAGATAATTATCTGTATAATGTATCTTAACATTTTATGTGGAACACGTTAGTAGTTTTTTTTCTCTGTGGTTATGTATGCATGTCTGTCTGTATGTACATGAGCCTGGTTATGTTTTATATAGTTCACATATGTTGCAAACTGCATTAAATACAAATAAATAAACATATATTTATGTGTGTGTGTGCATGTAGTTGAGTATGTGTGTATGGCTGAATGCATATATGATTAACACACATACATATGCACTTGTTGTTAATTTGTCAGTTGTTCGTTGTGTGATAAACTATTGCAACAACAACAATTATGCCAACAAACAAACAAAAAACGTAAAAAATTTCTGTGAATTTCCTTTCAAAAATTTGTTTGTCAACACTCCCATATATAAACGCCAACCGACTACACAATCACAATTCATAATATTGTATATAAGAAAAAAAAAGAAAAATCTATCTTTCTCTTGTACTTTTTAAAGATAATTTATAATTTGTTCATTAAATGTGATTACAACATGTTGGTTGGTTGTTTATTTGTGGTGCAGGTTTGTGTGTGCACGAGTATAAAAAACTTTATTTTTGCTTTGGCTCGAGTCAGATGTGTGTCATTTAACTAATTTGTGTGAGGTGAATAAAGTTTTATTTCGAAAAAGTTTTCAAAACATTTTATAGATTTATAATAATAAAATAAACTATTTGATGTTATGAAATATTTTACCATTATTGAGAGCATAGTAGTGAAAAGGAACTATAAATATATTTCCTATTATGAAACTATGACTGTAACTATGAATCCTTGCCCAGCTTGAGGGTGGCGATAGCTGATGTAGTCTGCACGTTGACTACAAAACAAAAACAGACCTGGGTTCAGCCCCAGTTTCAGACTAAAATTATAAAAAAAAAATCTCACATTTTTCTGATGTGCATTAGTGTGTCAGTTGTTGTCGGAAGTTTCAGTGGCTAAGGCATTGTCGCTGGTCACTGAACAGAACCAGTTGCAGCTGATAGCAATCCACAATCACATCATAACGTCCTCCTTCGTCGGTATTGTGTAGCACCGGCGAAGTATAATAATAATAAAAATGGCTACTAAACCGAAGCTTTAGCACAGCTATAAACAGAGAACGTACAAAAGCAGAGCTGTAAAATAATTAATTAAGCTTCACTTCCTGTCGTTTCTCTCCTGAGTGATGGTTCCAGATAAAAAAAAAATAGTCTTGATGTTGTTTGATTCAGACAATTCTGACTTCAGATAGATTTTTATCAGGCATTAAATATACGATGTGCTTTGCCGTTTTTTGATCGGTTTCGTGTAGATATGTTGAAACGTTTTTATTTTCTGTATATACCGACATAGCTGATAGATTTCTGAATGATTTCGTACAGATGTGTCTAATTTGTTACACATAATTTTAATTTTTTCTTGTAATATCTAATGAAAAATAATAAAAATTTTAGTTGGACATATTATGAACTTCTGTCGAGACATAAAAGTGAAGGTAAAATTTATTAAAATAATACATATATATAGAAGTATTCACATACCAAAAAAAATTTTCTTTGCTGGATCTTCCCTTGGTGAATATTTCGAAAACAAGAAGCTGCTTCTTGGATAGTCTAAAATCAAAAATTTGTTCAACTAATTTTATTTATGCACTTTTATACTTGTATATAACAAATAAAAGAAATACAGTATAATTTACAAAAGTATTTGGCTAATTTTCCCCATTTGTAAGAAATTTTGCACGATTTGTCGATTAGAATTGCATTCGTATCTTTTCAGAAATCTGTCTAAAAATAATACGAATGGCGAATAAAATACAAGAATTATCAACGAATTTTCATCAGATTTCTGTTAGATTTATAACAGAAATGTCCACAGTATATATTTGAATTTCTCTGAACGTGTCTGTTTGACGGAAATCGTATATGATTTCGATATATTTTCTGGATACCTGACAGACGACGGACTATTTTGCATTCACTACAAAAGAAAAGTTTTATTGTATTCTTTTGCAAAACAATGCTATTTTAGTTTCTTTAACAGATGCTTAAATGCTTTAAATTTTTCAAAATAAATATTCTTAATAAGGAGTGCTTGAAAACGTACCCAATATAAATTTTCACTTACATTCATAATCCCCGTGATTGTTTGTAACCACATACTGTCTCTAGTTTTAATCGTAGATAACTTAACAAATTCAAAAACAAAAATGTTTACGATTACATGTGCAGTTAATACTTGCACACAACTCTATATATCAGATATATCAGATATACATATGCAAATGTATGTACAGTCGACTCACGTTAATATGACGTATTTAAAACAAAGTCAGTTCACGTTTGCAAGATTGTTCATATTTGCGAAAATGAAAGTTTCTTGTGTTAAATTTTTATTTTTATTATTTATTGGATTCAAAAGACAACAATTTGCCTTTGAAAATTATAGAAAAAAGTATTATATTAAAAAAATCTGTGGCCTCCTTTTACTCTTTCTTTTGAGTTTATGCAATGAGTTGGAAAGCCCCAAACAATTTTTAAATGTTGAAAGCAAGTAAGAAATTGCGATTGAAGCTGAAGAAAGCAAACATCTAATGAAATTTCTAAATGATTATGCAATTGAATCAGCATTTAACTACTATTCTCTTTATTTAGATTTAGATTTCAATACAGAATAGAATAAAAAATTGCTAAACAAATATATAAAATTTAGCTGTTCATATTTTAGAGCTCATGTTTTAAAGTAGTGAATCGAGGGAAAAAAGTGTTAATATTTTGCGCTGATCTTATTATCGCGAGTGCACTGTATGTGTGTCTGTGCTCTTCTGCTTACACTTTAAAACCAATTAAGTTTTTTTTTCATTATACTTCAACACAAACATAAAAACATACATGTATTCGATCGGAAGAAATCACGTTTTCATAAAATCATACACATAAATTTTCCTACCTATATTTAATTTGGCTCTTTTTTCACATTATACATGTTATTAAAACAAATTTTCGTTTATTCATTTAATTCTTCATGATGATATAAGCCAGAGAGTATGTTTAAGTGTTAAACATGTTTCTTTGCTGTTTTTGTTTTGGGTTTTTTTTTAATATATAAGAAAAACATGTTTGTATGCTACACAAACGTAATAACAATGTACAACCCCCGTAAGTATGCAACAATATAAAACTTATGAACTTATGTGTGTGCAATTTATGTATGGAGATGTGTATCCGTTTATTTACGTAGGCTTTGTCACTTTCAATATGTGACTAAATACAGGGTGGCGCAAAATGACCGAAGCGGTGTGAGTTCAAAGAGTCATTGTGTCCCTCGAAGTGTGCGCTGTGGCTCCATTCTGTTGGAACCATACTTGCGGATGGTTTTCCAAAGCTGAACTTGAACATTTTTCAACATTGTGTGATATCTAACAGCAGTGATGGAAACGGCGACGAGGTGTACATTTTCCAAAAAAAAAATATGGTCCAATTATCCTTTCCGACGAAACACCGCACCAAACGCTACACTTAAGTGGGTGTAATTCTCGCTATTGAACTACTCTTGGATTTTCCGTAGCCATTTTTGCCTATTAATGAATCCATTCATTTGGAAAAGAACTTCGTGTCTCATTATTAAATTATGAATATAATCGTGATTTTCTTCTGAAATAAATTTCAACGATTGTGGCATGTTGTTCAATTGATTACTGTTCCATTTTGAATTTCCCAAGTCTTCTGTAAATAAAAAGAATTATAGCAAGAAAGTTATAAGGAATTCAAACAATTTCGCTCTTTTTGGGCATAATAGTAGTACCTGAAATTATAGTGATCGCAAATTATTAATAAAAAGTAATAAAGCATCTTCCGTAATGATTCAAAACTTTGCCCCAAAAATGTCTATGAAAAAGGGTTTAATTCTTACGATTTGAATTTATAATATTATTGGCATCTGCTAGCACAGAGTTACCATTAGGTTTGCCAGATCCCAAAAGCCTAAAAACTGGAAAACGTAACATTTTCGCCTGGATTTAAAAAAAAACCTGAACCATTTTTAAAATGCACTTAAAATCACTATTGTTGGACTTAAATATACAATTAGCAAAAAATTACAGTGATGATACTTTACAAATTATCAGTTATGTACAAAAAATGGTACTAATTGGAGTTAGGAAAAGATATAATTTAAACATTTGCAAATATAGTTGTAATTTTATTGGATTTAGAATGCAATTTTTCTATGCGAAATATTAATGTCATTATAAAAGAATATAAAATAAGAAAAAATTGGACTAGAAACTGGACCAGACATAAAAAACTGGAAAATCCAGGCGAAGCCAGGCCATCTGGCAAGCCTGGTTACCATACATACTTTTCATGGATATATATTTTTGGACTACTTTTTGGAGGACTGCAACAAAAACATTTTCATATTTTTCTGATGTGTATTGTTGTGTTTTTGTGTTGTGTTGTCGGAAGGTTTCAGTGACGAAGGCATAGTCGTTCCTTCGTCGGTATTGTGTAGCAACATCCGCGAAGTAAAATAATTTGTAAAATGGCTACCAAACATGGTTTAAAAATATGAATGCGTCTCTTTGCCACCAGAGACGCTACAATACAAAACAAGACGAACAAAAACGTGCAAAAAGTAGAGTTGTAAAATAGTCAAGCATTGCTCCACCTGGTATCTCTTTAACTATCCCTTTCCTTGCATACGTACGTACCAGAAAAAAAATAACACTCTCTTTTTTTCTCAATAAAATTGTCAGGATATTAGAAGTTCAAAGATTTTAATTGAACAGTTTTAATTGCGTCACTCAGCAATAATTTAGCTAATAAAATGATATTATTTTTTTTAAAATATTCATTATTAAATTAAATATTCATTTTTATTGAAAAAAACCTGCTCGATAAACCTTTTTTTATCCCCATTACCAGTGCTACGGCTTTGCTCAGTAATTTCAACTACGTGCTTGTAATTGCTCAAATTGGCAACTGCATTAATTCTGTTGGCATTAAATCATTTTTACATATCAATGTTGTATTGATCAATCCGAACACACCACTATTTGTGCATGTGCCTCAATTTGCATATTTAAAACTTTCAATATTTGGCAATTCACTACACATTTATAAACAGTGGTAGAGAAGGCACATTTATTTTTTTTTGAAAGCACTTTTCAATAAAACGAAAAAAAAATTTTTGGAAATAATAAAAATAAAATAAAACGAAAAAAAAATTTGGTGGGTATTGTAAAATACACTCTGAATTGGTGAAATTTACATGGAAGACAAAAATTGCAGAAATGTAAAAAATTTATTTTTGTTTATTATACGGGTTTACTTTTTTTTTAAATTTAAAAAAATAGAGAAACAAGTTCATTCTATTTTAAAAAAATGTGCTAAAAAACAATTTTTGAAATTTTAATGGAAATTATCACTTCTTTAACGCGTATTTTAGAATAGTCTTAAATATTTCAGTTCAAATCTTTTTGCCTTGAAATATAAATATAAAAATCACAAGCAATTTTTTGAATAAACTTAGTTTTTGCAAACAAGTACACACTATTATGAAAAAGTATATATTGGATATCGTCCTTATTTCGGAAAAAAGAGCTAAATTTTAGAACGAGATGCTTCTTTTCTCATAAAAGTACAAAATACGAGTATTTATATTGGAACGTTTTTTGAAGTACATAAATTGGGTTACGATAACACATAATAGAAATTGTAATAGAACATTTTCTTCTTAGAGATTTCAGATTTTTTAAACATTTAAATTTATTTGCAAAATTTTTTATCTTTTTATTTTTTAATGGAACATGAACGATCACTATCGCCAAAAAATAAACAGTGTAAAAAACAATCATTCAGAACACTTTAAATGTCACTAAAATTTATTTTAATTTCAACTTGATGGGTTCTTTTTTCCATAAATTATTGTATTAACACCAATAAGGTGTTTAATTTTCAATAGGCCTTCATTTCAAAAGTTGGTTTTTGCAAAAGTGCAATTTTTGATTGCGTTACAGATTACAGCTCACCAGCGTGCTTCAGTACAAAAAATATAAATTTTACCTACCCTGCCGCTTATGCAAACACACATTAATGCTCGAAATTTTATTGTGATAAATGTTTCATTGTTTTCATGTTCACTGTTTAAGAATATTCGTATACAGGCATGTGTATGTGTATTGCACTTATATTTGCATTCACCTAATTGCCTACATTTTTTCAACGTGTATGTCGTCTTTATGCGTTAATTAATGATGATTTCGCAAATGTGTGACTGAGAATGAATTTTCTGTTGAGTTTTTCCACCGTGTAATAAACACATTCGTATGCATATTTATCCATATGCATTTAAGTTTGCAACCATGTTTCATTTTCTGTAGGGAGCCTAAGGGCGCTGCATTTGACTTTTATTTTTTTTCTCTTCTTGCTTCGCTTTTTCTTTCAACTTTATGTAAATAAAGAGAACGCATCATTATTTTTAAAGCTAAAAGTTAATTTGGTATTGTCACTTTTCCTTGTTGTCTACTGATGATACATGTGAACTTTTTATTTACTTATACAAGCTCATACACGTTCTCATACATTTATTTGTTTTATGAAGAAAAAAGAACTTCTTTTTTAACCATAAAATAACCCGCTCCTCTGTAGAGAGTTTACACTCGCTACTTTATCAATTGAAACAGAATTAAAACGGGCACATATACAAATATGTTATGCTACATGCAACACATTTTCCGATTGTCAAGACATGCCTCTGCTTATTCTGAAAATGTGTGATTGTAATCGTTGTTGCATTTTTATGTTTTGTTAAATATCTTTTGTTTTGTGAAATTCCCTAAAAAAATAAAAATAAAAAAAAAGCAAAGAAAAATTAAGTAAAAGAGAAAAGAACTCCTGGTATTCGTAAATGGGTCATGCTTATATTCCATTGTTTCTTACTTCTGGTGACATGTGCACTTCTGTTGTTGTCTTTGCTATTGTTTTGGCTTTTCGCCTCTTTCAATATGCTGTATGCACTGTGCATCTTGTAATTTTTTTATTTCAGAGTGCAAGTTACATTTCACTGTTGCAAGCAGTAGTTTCCACTGTTTGATTTATGTGCTTTCGTTCTATTAGCATAAATATAATATCTTAGGATTTAAAGTCCCTAATGAGATTTATTAGAACTAATTTTTGGTTTTAAGGATTTTAATCAAAGAAATCACTAGGGTTCACATACATAGGCATGTTTGTTCATTGTTGCATTTAATACGAGTACTTATTTTATGGATAGTTATTTGAAGTGTATAAATTGGGTTACGATAATACATAATAGAAATTTTGTAGAACATTTCTTTCTTACAGATTTCATATTTTTTTAACATTTAAATTTATTTCTAAAATTTATTATATTATTATTCTCACAAGGAACAAGAACGATAACTATTGAAAACCAATCAGGATGATCTTTTTTGTATAAAATATTTAATTATACACTCAATGAGCAGGCAGAGTGTGTTATAGGATATGCCGAATAAGGTTTTTAATTTTCAGGAGGTCTACATTTTAACAGTTGTTATGACGGAACGTGTAACTACATGACAGACGATAAGTAAAACCAACGCCATTAAAAAAAATGCAACGGTATGAACAACACTGAAATTGAAATGCATTGAAATTATTAAAATTCACCAACAAAAATGGTGAAAACTTTTCGGTCAGAGTTCGCAAAACTAAATCATTATTTTGATCATGATGAAGCATAAGTGAAACTAGTAGACAAATTTTAGCAATTGGGATAAGTTTGTGATATGCGGATATTGCTGTTGTAACCGGCTCTGTGAAATAGCTCGTAGGTGAAAGAAGTCCCAGTGAAATATTTCGCAAGGAATTAAGCCCAAAATAAATAAAACCAGTCCCACACTGAAGCAATGAAGTAAATCCCAAAGAAAATTAAATAGTACCCAAACTGAAAATGAAATAAATCCCATGAAATAACATCCATGAAATTAATGAAATAACTCCCATATGAAATTCTGTTGAGACTTTTTTCATTTGGAATAAATCCACTCTTTCGCAGATGACAGCAGCCTTTCTCACTCATATTCATTTAGTCGTAGGCCAACATCGACTATGATCACTTCGCTGAGCAGAATATGAGTGACTCATTGAATTGTGACCTCATGAAAATATCGCAATGGGGTCAGGCAAACAGGGTCGATTTCAATGCTCAAAAGACCCAATGCAGCATGCTTACACATCGACGCATGTCCGATGGACTGAGCACATTTTACAGGTATCAAAAGAAGCATTCAAGTGCCTCGGTTTTTTAAGACGGTGCAAGACATACTTCACCCCATCTGATCTCCTCGCTATTTATACCGCCTACATCCGACCGAAAATGGAATACAACTCTCATGTTTGGGCCGGTGCTTCAAAGACTATTTTGAAGTTACTCGACCGGGTCCAAGAGAGAGCGAAGAAACTCATAGGAGACAGTAGGGTAACCAACTCTATTAACTCTCTTGAGCATCGTCGCAACGTGGGGTGCGTTTCGTTGTTCTATCGTTACTATAATGGGATGTGTTCTGATGAAATCGGGGAACTTGTTCCCGAAACCCGATCATTCACGCGCACGACGCGTTCATCATTAAGAGCACATCCATTTGTAGTCAACTTGGCAGCGAACCGCACTACGCATTACAGGGAGAACTCATTTTTCGGCCGAACATCGCGTATGTGGAACAAACTCCCTGCCGAGGTCTTTCCTGTCACTTATGACGTGGGAAAATTCAAATCAAATGTCCATTCACACTATTCCCTCTATCCTCCTTCCCATAACCTGTTTTCGTAGTTCCAGCACAATGCATCGCATGTGTAGGGGTCATCCCCCGAGTGCTGGTTCAAGATAAAAAAAAAAAAAAAAAAACTAAATAATTCCCCAAAAAATTAAGGAAATCCGAAAGATGTGGGAGTTATTCCATTATGAAATAACTCGTACATGAAATGTTCTTGTAACCCATAGTGTTGAGGCAAACCCAGGTTTGTCCATTTCTCATCGATCTTTGGAATTGCCTATTTTCTATTAGAACATGTTGTTGTTGTAGCCGAAGCTTATTTTGAACTCCACAGAAAAAACAGAAAATTAAATTCAATTAAAAAGTTTCTTAGTAAATTGTTCTTCCAATTAAACTGATTATCAATTTTTAGCCTTGTAAATATATCACATATTTGTGATCAATTCAATTAATTACACTGGTCAAGAAGAATTTTTTGGCCTGAGTCTTCTTAGTAAATTTGAATACATATGATACTCCGATTCAATGCCTATAAATTATTTTTTTTGGATTGACTCTGGCTCTCTGTTATTATACATTTCATGCAAATCGTTATATGTAGTTTACGAGATATTCAGAATGTTCTGGGAAAAAAAAAATTTAAAAAATTTCTTTTAAAAAGTCTATTAAAAATGTAAAACACACAAAATCTGAAATGTTATTATTAATTTTAGTACTCGCATATGTTACAAATAAAGTGAGCCATATTTCATTAAAATCCATATATTACAATATCGGTAAAAATTTTTGTGAATTACAAATTCGATAACGATACGATTATTGTAATAAAAGAGAGTGAATCGCACTACAGGAATATTAATTTTTATTTTTTTTTGACAAGCACTCAGGAGATGACCCCTAAACATGCGGTGCATTGTGCTGGAACTAGAAGAAAGAGATAACAAGAGGAATGACAATTCTGTGTTTGCACGTCCTTTATTTTATAGTAAAGTTGTAACGGCAAAGCTGTCAAGGAGACGTATAAAATTTTTTGAAGTTTCGTTTTATAAAAGCAGTTTTTTTAGTGATAACTTTACTTCGTCGGTGCTACACAATACCAACGAAGAAAGGCGTTCTGATCTGCCTGTGTATTGGTTATAGTTGAAGCCGGTACTGTTGAGTGACCAGACACAAAGTCACACAAATGCACACCAGAAAAATGCGAGATGTTTTTATGAGTCTGAAATTGGAGTTGAACCGAGGAAAATTTTTCGTTTTGTAGTCAACGAGGAAACTACTTCAGCCATCGCTACCCTAATTTGATTATGTATATTAGTAAAAACAGTAATGTTCAATATAATATCACCTCATTTATATTTAATATTTAGTGTTACATTATAAAGAAATAAAACTTGACATAAAAAGTATGGGTTGAGCTGAATATCCTACGTTCGTTTAAAATACAGCTTAATACAAATCTGTAGTTATTACTGAATGCCATTTTAGTTATTATTTTTCTACTATCTTCAATATACAGATTACAACTGAATTATCACTAAAATATAATTTTAATTTAAATTTAAAACAAAAATTATTTCCTATAAAACACATTATTTCATAACGGATTGAAATCTATTTTTCTTTTCAATTCTTTAACTGTAAATTAGAAATAGTTTTTCCAACTATTTTCTTTTGTTACACGAAAAGCAATCTATTTTCACAACATTCAAAAAATAAAGCAAACAAACAATCATCGAGTGAAACTTTTTGTTTTATTTTTATTGCCATTTAATTTTAGCCTTGAATATTTATAAGGCTGTAAAATGATCCTGTCTGTATCAGACAAATTCAATGAACTATAAATTTGAAGGGGTTTGTTCTCCTCCTTCATGTATTCAGCGAATGTATTATATAGTTGGTTTTTTCTCTTTTTTAGTATTGTTTTGGAAATTGTAAAGAGGTAGAATTAAATTAAATCAATAAAATAAAACAAAATTTATGGAAAGTCATAAATTGCTGCTAAAAGTTTTCCATAAAACATGTGTTAATGTTTTTCAAGAAGAATAAATTAAGTTCATTTGTGGAATTGTTGCTGTATTGGAATAAATTGAATGTTCGTATAATATTGCATTTTTATATATTTATATTTTCTTTGTAAGAATGCTTTTTAAAATGTAGTAGTTTATGTATTCAAAAACAATTTTCGTCTAGCCTTTTAATCGAAATTGTTCATTAAGTATGGAATACGATATTAATATGTAAATTGAAGGAAATCTTCTACAATGTATATTGAAATGACGAAGTAAAATAGGAGAAAAGTTGTTGTCATTTCTTTAAATAATTAATTTGGCACCAAATGCTTTACAACGTTGAAAAACCGCACTATAGCAACAATTTAGCCGTACTGTATGACATCAAGACTTCTTCAAAACTTCTTTTCAAGAACGCATCTTCACTGCCAGAGTGTTATTTCTCTTAAAACCAGAAAACATACCTTCAGACATTCCAATGAATACATTAAGATTTTCTGATGATACAGCTATTCGAATCCCATGCAAAAATCCTCAGTATTTTCTTCGATGTCGTCTCACATCCTACTCCTATAAAAGTGTTTAAAAAGACACTGGAAAAAAGTATTCAATCATACAATGAACTTTTACATTAAAACAATGAAATTTGCCATTAAAAGCCACATAACGTTACCATTTATTGGGCAATGTTTCATTACATTTACATTTGGGTGCATGTTTCATAAATGTAATGAAACTATTTGTTTCATGAATGTTTCATTGATATAATAAAATTATTACATATCATACATATGTATATTCATGTATGATATAATATTGTTGTCGTAAATGCATTTCGTCAATACATTGAACTAATTTTCATATGAAATAATAACTTTATTTATGTATGTATTTTGTATCGTTAAACTGGTCTATGTGTAAATAAATTTCGTTGTTGCTTATGCCCTCATCATCCGTAGACCTTCAATTAAATTAAGTCAAAAAGTTAAAAAATTTCATATGTTCATACAGAAACTAACAAAAAAATCTTCAGGAATAACCGAGTATACAAACAAACAAGAAACTAAGTAGAAAATAATAATAAACTTATTATATGTTTCATATGAAGAATTGTATTGATTGAATTACTTTCAATGCATTTGCGACACTATTAATTTGTATTTTTAAAAGAAATGAAGACTATAAAACGATACGATTATCGTAATAAAAGAGAGTGAATCGAACTACAGGAATATTAATTTGTATTTGTTTTTGGACCAACACTCAGGAGATGACCCTTACACATGCAATTCATTATGCTGGAACTATAGGATTGTTTTTACAGCAGTGTTTTAGCGTCTCTGATGCCAAGGACACGTATTAAATTTTTAAGCTTCGTTTTTAGTAGCCATTTGAGTAATTAATTTACTTCGTCGATGCTACACAACTACTGACGAAGGAGGGCATTCTGAAGTGCCTGTGGATTGCATACAGCTGAAGCCGTCACTGTTCAGTGACCAGTGACTATGCCTTCGTGAGATGTTTTTTTTTATGAGTCTGATGTTTGATGTTTATGCATAGTTTCTCAATTTAATTTCTCATAGGAGACGCAGATCACGCCGCTACAGCGTTCAACAAATCGATGGACATTGTGTTCGAAAATATCCGCTTTGAATGCTTATATACCACTTTCTCTGATCGATTTTTCACTGAGCACCACCTGATCGAAATGTCAAGTCACTGCAATTTTTTTCACACTTTTTTTATCTTTAAAGGACCAGAATCCTTCACTAATAATTCTCGGACCAGTTATTTACTAAAGAATAAACATCATAATAAATTTCAACCAGTTCTTCCGTGTTTTACTTTCCTTCGAATGGAGCGGTGAATCTGAAGATATAATGTTATTAAAATAAAAAAAGCATTAAAAAAACTTAAAATTTTGCAAAAAAATATGTTCTATATATCTTTGAATAATTTAAATTTTTCGTTAAAGGAGAGTCAAACTGAAAAAATAGCTAAACTGTATGTGATTTATATGTTTTCAAATCCATAATTAAAAAAAAACAACAATTCTAAAGAGGGTTCTTACTACTCGTAGTGCAGATAATCTGGCTTTTGTAGTATTAAATCAATTTAATTTCTTTTTGTAATAAAAATGTTCAATGAAATTTTATTTAAATTCTACATTAAATCATGCATAGGCATATTATAATTTGCTTTTGCACATATGGCCTGTAGTAAAAGAATTTGTACTACCTTTTCTCTGAATTCAGTTAAGTTAAAAACATGTACATTAATTTTGCTTAAGTTCTGCTCATACCGCTTGAACAACAAGACAACATTTTGGAGGAGAAAGTAAAAATAAAAAAAAAATAAAAATACAAGAATAGAAAAGCTTACCAACATTATTTTATTACAATCAGCAATAAGAAAGAATTATGCCTTCTTTTCTTTACTGTTTATTTTACAAATGCCTTAAAAATAATTTCCTTTTTATTAAAAAAAAAAAATATTCCTCAATATTACTTTCCTTAGGACTTTTCATTATTTGTTTTTGCTGCTTTTGTGTTCTCAATGTCATTGTTCCTTTTATGAAGTTGTATGAGGCATGAATATTATTGCAAAAATATTTGAATGAGTTGCTTGCTATTTATTTTGCTATTTGCTTCACTGAATACGAAATATATAAGGCGAATTTAGGAAACATCTTTTCATCTTGTTATTTTTGCTCAATATTTTGAAGTTCTTGTTTTTTTTTTTCATTTATTCCACTAAAGACAGCTGTGGCCCTAGGTAGTAGGAAATAATGGAACGAGAAGATATCCAGAAATGACAAACACATTCTATTTATTGTTATTTGCAGTAGTTGTTCATTTAAAATTTGGACAGAAGAATTTGGACACTTTTGATATCATTGCTGATTTTAGTGTGACTTTCATTAAATTCCAATATCGAATTTAGAACCTCAGCCAAAACAGTTTATTAAAATATAATACTAATATTAAAGTAACAAAAACTTAAAAATAAAGTAAAGTTCAATATATAAACTACTCTGTTACTTATTAAAATCAAACACGATTTTAATTTTTGGTGATTTAAAATTTTTATTCTTTTAAATAGTTATTCAACCTTTACATAATTTTTGGGCGATTAATATAATTAACCACCTTAAAATTAGCACTTGTTTATAAAATGCAAAATTACAAATATTATTTGCATTCTTTTTTAATGCTTTCTAAAATCGATTTCCAAACTGGTATTGTTACACAAATCAATTCCTTATTCCTTATTTGTTTAGCATTAAATCTTTATTCTGTTGTTTATTCATTAAGTCTTAAACTTATTTCATAATTAATTTTAATTTTATACAATAATTTAATTTTGGATTATTGTTAATTTATTTTCAGAATACGTTTTTTGTAAGAAAACTTCCATTATAAGGGATTTTCATAAAAAGTAACTATTTCATTGGCTTCTAAAGAATCCAACTACTATTTTGGATCTGGTCTTCCATATAGATGGTGGAACCTCTCACTACAGGACAGTCGCAAAGAACGTGTTCAATGTTACTTTCACAAAATCGACATACATTGTTCATGTGATACCTCAGGCCACAATATCCTGTACAGTGTCTAAGTCCGCTCTTTTCAGCGCATAATTTACACGCCATAATTTACAATTTTTATAATTTCTCAATGCAATTATATTACAAGTTTTACAATTTCTGAAAAGATCGACGAATGTTTTTTTTTGTTGAGATAATAAAGCGAGAATAAAGCAAAACGTAAAAATAACACCGACATGTCACATAGCAACCGCTCAAGTTTTAACAATTTCTCAGTTTAATTAAAATATAAATCTATTAGAAGTTTGCTTCACACTAAAAGAACAAAATCCATACGGTTGACTTAAAAATTATTCAAGCAGTTAACAAATTCGTTAACATACATACTTTAAAATAAATCATCATAATTAAATAATAAATTTGCGATATCATTGTGAGGCGAATTTAGAAAGTACAAGTTTAGGATCAATTTTAATTTCATGATGAATGTATCTCATGGCTGAGCACTTCATGGCTTTGTCTTTATCGGACGAAGGATAGGAAATGACTTTTCACTTGTAGCATTTCTGACAGGCATTTAAAAAAAACCAAAAATTGTAAATATTTTTCATAGATTTCATAGTTTATTACTGCATCTACAATATTACTTAGTCGATTTTCATATTATTGTGATAAATAAACTAAGAACTTAAACACAATCAAAATTTCATTCGTTCATTTTTCAGTTTCATTGTCCTACATCCTCTTTATATAATTATTTGGTTAAAATTTTGACTTTTCTATTGGAACTCCAATTCCAAAGCAAATGATCTTTACTTTTCCAAAAATCACTTAAAATTGCTTTTTGGCTTTATTTTTTTTTGCTTCGAGAGTCATATTTTAAGTTTCTGAAAGGTTCTTTTTGAAGTTCGATATCCGGATTTTTTAGAATGACACTAAAGGCCCGTTCAGACTATTATACAAGTATTAAGACTTTCATCACATTTTACGATACAGAAATCTAAATACATTTGTTGCGACTGTCAAAAAATCTAACGTAAACTGACATTTTGTATTCACACCATCACACTTGAAATAGAGAGAAAATACAAAAAAAAACAGATGTTGAGAAAACAATTTTTAATAAACAAAAGTGTTTTAAAATTAAAAAAAGGAAAAGTCATGTTATTTCAAAAAAGAAATAAATGTAAATTTGTGGGAGTTTTGATGGCTTTAGCTATAATAAAGAAACACAAGCAGCATGCGCATATTGAATTATTATTATTGGCTAACGGCGGCAGGTTTTTTTACGTAGATGGCAAACGTGCCGGCTCTTGAAAGTATGCGGCAATTAAAATATTCGATTTAGATAAAGGAAATAAATCAAATGAATAATATTAAAAAAGCTTTTAAGACGAAATATATTTTTATGCTATTAAACTTTTAAAAATGTTTGGCCTTTAATATGAAGAATAAAATAACAAAAAATGGACGGCACGCCACCGGCGGCGGAACAGATGGCTTGTGAATTTTAATCAGATGAAAAGTATTATCGTTTAGAAAATTTTCAAAAAATGAGAAAGTATTATGGGATGTAAATTTTTTATCGTAATACTTGTGGTTTTCATAACATTTTGCGTTCACACTATCACACTTGCACGTATTATTTGAATTTTTGACAAGTATTAATACAAAGTATATTAGTCTGAACGGCCCTTAAGCGGAGGTGCTACAGTGAGTTTCTTAATAATAGTGCTTTTGATGAGGTATCCAATTAGATTTCATGCCAAAGCATATATTATATGCTGAACATTTGATGAAACTTGTAAAATTGAATTGTGCCGGTTTACTCTTCATGTCCTGTACAATGGACAATATTTTGTTCCTAAATAATTTGCTAAAGCTACAATTCGTTTCGGATGATTAATTTTAAAAAAATTGGTCGTTTGTCTAAATATTATACAACTTTTTGTATTATTGGCTCATTGTTACTTTTAAGAATTAAGCTGTTTAATTTTTCAAAATTGAAAGGCATTTGTTTTGTATTGGCCGCGGGGTACTTTCGGATCAAGTGACATGTCAACGTCATTATCAATATCCTCAGGTGCAGTTCCTCGATAAGCACTAACAATTTTGAATGGTTATCATATACATTTTGCACAAATAAATACCACTTTTTATAGACAAACACCACCTTAAAAATTTTTCAAGAGATCCGACAAATCCGTTAAACTCTTCTATAATCATATTTAATTGTATGTAGAAATTTCTTAATGCTAAGGATATTCGCCTCTTCCCTGAAACATTCATGTTTTTATCTAGATCTTCGATTTTTCAAAAATTTTGCTAAAATGACAATATGACAACATTAAATTATGTTACTTTTGAGATATATGTTGCATTTGAAGGATATACTTTCCAATTGTTTATATTTTCGAAATATAACAAAGTACCATGATTTCGATGTCCATGCAGAGCTATATTATGGTTTTCAAGGAAAATTTTTTACAGAAGTAACATCATCTTTATGGGATAGGCATTTAAATGAATTCCTTTCAACATTCCATATCATATTCAAATTATTATTTTGTGAGGACAAAAATAGTAAAAAAAAATCTTTCTCAAAGTCATAAATAAAGGTATAGTAAGAAATGTATTTGCAAAAAAAAACTAAAAAAAAGAAAAAAAAATTCGATTTCTATGTTTCAAGACCTTTTGCTTATTGAAGGGGAACAAACTGTCTAATTACTTCAACCCTTTTCGTTTGAATGAAACCAAAAAGGAAGAAAATGACATACAACACGAACAGTTAGTTTTCTTTATATTTTTTGTCGGTACTAACACATGAACACATACCTATATTGTGTATTTTTCGTATGTTAAGGTGAAAAGTTAAAAACACTCTTTGTTCTTCAAATGCTTAATTGATGTCCCAACATATACACGCTGCACTAAACAATGACAATATCTATTAATTTTCCACTAAATATAAAATAATCTATTTCTTTAATTATATCCAGTAAAAATTATTAATAAAAAGGCCACGATAACGTAAAGAACGATAACAAAAAATTTCAGATTTGCCAACTGTAGGACAGTTTAATAACTGCCACTAATATTTCTTATGTTTTCTTGGTATCTTTATGCCTGTAAATTATTTCATGGTGTTATGAATTTTCATATGTGCTCATAATGGTTATTAAGTTCTTTGAATAAAACTGAAATTAACAACGATACTCTTTATTTTTTAATAAAGAAGGTACGAGTATTCAAAAGTAAGGATTAGAAAGTTTATTTTGTTAATTGCTAAAATATACATATCGTCAATCCTAATTTACTGAGAGAAGACGACTTCCGAATTTATACTGGACAATTTCTTAGTTTTCATTTTCTTATAAAGAATTGTATTGGCAAATTTCTTCTTTCATATTTACTTGCTTATTTCGTTTTTATAAAAATGTTATTATAGCAACCTTCTAGAGAAATATTTATCCCCTATACTTACATTACGATGGTAACCTTTTATGTTGTGATTATACAAGTAGAAAAACAGTAATTTTTCATTTGCCACAATATTATTGATTTTAAGAATATTTTAGAATATCATTTATATTCTATAGAAATGCAAAGCACTTTCTTTCCGCTTCAAAATCATGATTTGCTAAGGAGACAAACCAAAACAGCTTAATTTTTTTCAACTATAAAAAAATTTAAGTAAAAATTATGTGCCTTATGTTTATCGTAGACATGCTGGCACCTTGTTATGTAATTTCTGGGTTTGTCAAAATTAAAAAAAAAAAATTAAAAAAAAAACTTTGTTGTCGACTTTTTTAAAGAGACGATACGGAACAATAAATTACGGTTTCTCCCAAAATTAATTTATACGTTTTTTTGCTACCCATAAAAAATTCGTAGTATCTTTGTTAAATTAAAAATTTGCTCAATGACATTTGAATAACGCTATATAAAGGTTTTCACTATTTCTATAAATTCCTCTCTTAAGTAGAAGAATTTTTCATATCAAGTGTCAGATGCGAATTGTAAGACCTAACAAGGGACTAGAAACCTAATTGTGTAAATCATTTTTATGTTTTAGAGTTACACAATTAAATAAAAATACAAAAAAATAAAAAATGTAAAAATAAATCATGTTCATAAGTCAGAAAAATGTATATTAAATTTTACGTAATTGCTTTAAATATGTTTATTTTATTTATAAATTCCGATGTTTTTTAGTTCCTTAACTTCCTTTTTTTTTATCTTGAACCAGCACTCAGGAGATGACCCCTACACATGCGATGCATTGCGCTGGAACTAGATGAAAGGGATAGTAGGAGAAATGATAGGAGGTGAAGCTTCACTATCGAATAACACTGCTTTTTGCACGTTATTTGTTTTCAAAGCAGTGTTTAGCGTCTCTGATGTCAAGGAGACGTATTAAATTTTGGTGCTTCGTTTTTAGTAGCCATTTATAGTTATTCTTTTACTTCGCTGGTTCTACACAATACCGATAAAGGAGGGCGTTCTGATGTGGTTGTGGATTGGATACAGCTGAAGCCGTTATTGTTCACTGACCAGTGATTATGCCTTGCGACAACAATTAACACAAAGACACACAAATGCACATCAGAAAAAATGCGAGATGTTTTTATGAGTCCGAAACTGGGGTTGAACCAAGGAAAATTTTTCGTTTTGTAGTCAACGTGCAGACTACTTCGACAATCGCCACCCTCACTTCCCTTTTACACAAGCAATTGAAAGTGAGAAATATTCAATACAATGAAATGTTTCTACTCATAGAACCATACTCCTGCAAGTTGTGGGCTCACTTGAAATATATTTTAATTACATGTGATTTATTTACTTGCATGCTAAATTATCAAAATTAAGAACGGTGCTGCCATGTTAAAAATGTATTTTGTTCATTTCTGGATACTTTACGATGAATTATTTTAAAAACTATTATTATTTCAACTTATATACCGAAAAATTAGATAACATCTATATATTATCTATTTCCAATATAAATTTATCATTTATTTAGTGGAAAAGTGATTCACATAATTTACTTCCTTAGAATGTTCTCTTGGTAACCCGGATATTAAAAACTTATATAGATGAAAAAGCACAAACAACAACCAAAGAAATTTTCTTTACAACCTCTGTTTCTGACGACATTTTAAATATAACCCTGGCTGTGTAAACAATATTTGAAGTTGCAGGCGTTTTTATTATTTCCTTCAATGTATTGGTTGTAAATACGTACACACAACTTGTAACAACCCTGTAGGAAGCCTAAGAGTAAGTGTCTCCAAGTCAACACTTTTGTTGATTGGTTCTGGAAACTTTTTATGACTTTGTCTAGCATCTTTATTTCTCTCTTTACAGCTGCAAAATGATTTTTTATTGTCTCATTTTGTTGAGGAGAAAATAGATGCGGTTGCTCTCAGTTTCTAACAAGAATAGTACACAGTTCCCTATTGACTACATGGAACTAACGTCAATAGTAGATTTTCTATGACACGCACATGTCCACCCCACTTGGGTCCAATTTATTATGGTCCTATTGTGATACCTGTTGTCAAAAAACTTTCCCGTGCTGAAATTAAAATAGAAAAAGGATAAAAGCACGTATTTGTTACTTTTCGTATTGGTCAGCGATTGTCGGCATTTAAAAACGTGCAAAGATGTTTCGTTGTTTAAATTTTTCACTTCCCAAGCAAAATTAAAAAAAAAATCATAAAAATAATACTTTTCTTAAATTTATATGAAACACTGTCGAGAGCTGTAAAATATGGTAATCGCTTTAATTGTAATCACATGATTTTGCGGTCATGCTTGCTATAATTTTTGATTGCATTGAAAATCGTAAACTTATGATTTGAATTTGAAGTTGATTGCAATCGAATTTGAATGAAATCGACTTGATTGAAATTACTTTGTGTGTTTATTCTACTGAAAATTATTTTGAATAAATGAATTAAGTTTTTTATATTTGCTCAATTCACAAGCTGGTTCAGCGTTAAAAAAAAGTCTTTCTATGCTTGTGAACAGAGAAATTTGTAGTATCATTATTTTATCGTATTTTAATCGCATTTTTCATTTTCATTTTATTTTTATTTATAGTTTAATTTTTACAAAATATTTAAAATTTATTTAATTTTATGCTATGAAATTAAATCGGGTATGGAAATTTCAATTTGTTGCGAATTAGTTTGCAATTAATTAAATATTTATCTATTATTGAGAGGAATTTAATTTCTGGTATTACCGAGCAAAAAATATCGACATTTAGAAGCACTGAAAGCTCTCTGAAGCAATGCATTGTATATTTAAGAACAAATGCTTAAAAAATGCTGCCGAAATTCACATAAGTGAATACAATGTTTACAGCAGTATAAATGCTTCAAAAGAAATGCTCAAGAATAACGTTTGATTGTTTGGATACAGAAAGAAATGTTTCCGAGCAACTAACTAATCGTGAACAAAAAGAAGCATTACAAAAGTGCAAATGCATGCAATTCCGTGTTGTTTCAGAAAAGTTATCCTTTACAAAAGTACTTCCAGAAAAGTACAAGGGCAGTTATTACAAAATTGCAAAATAAATAAAAAAAAGAAATTTTCCTAGACGTGGCCTCAATACAACTATTTCGTCATTTAATCAGAACATACTTTTGCAAGAAAATTACCAACAACAAAAATACAATATCGATTATAATAATAAATCGATTGAATTGAACAATTATAATCAAGTAAATATACTCCTTCTAAATATATTCTATAAATATTGGTTTCTTTCAATTTAGTATAATGGATCACTGGCCTTGTTTGATCTGAAAAAAATCAACTATATTGTTCCTTTAGTGCTTAAAATAGTATAAAATTTTAACAATAATATATTTAAATAAAAATTAAACTTATTCCTTTTGATATTATTCAACGCCAGTCAGAACGAATTACGATTATTTATATATATTTATATATATATATATATATATTTATTGTATGGTTAATCTATTCTCTCGTGGTTGGCATAAAATCCAAGTCGGTTTTCTTATTTTCGAATGCAAAAAAACGATATTCGAATCAGCTATTTTTGCTCCTTTGTTTACTCCTTTTATTGCAATTATTTTGCACTAAAATATTATTAAAACCTTTAGTTATAAAAAATAAATTATAGAAAATAAAATAAGAAGTGGAAATACAGTAAACAAATAAAATAAATTCTAACGATGTTTTATTTATGTACATGTATTTGTTGTTTATATTTGTGTAATTTTTTGTGAAAATATAAAGTGAAGTAATTGATAATACAAAATTTCGTTGTTTCAACTATTAAAAACTGCCGTTGCTATTAGGGAAAGAATGCGATGAATATATGAGAAGAAGACTTTTGCGTCTAAAACTTAAAAAATGGTCCTCCACCAGTTGCTCTGGACTCTATTTTATTCTGCGACACCATTTTCACGCATCTTTCCATTCAGATAAAACATGTATAAAATAAAACATCACAATATAGCAATAAAATATGACATACAGTTTAACTTTTTTCATCCGTTAACACCTCAGGCAACTGTTCTCAAAATAGAATGTGCTGTTGATTTATCGCGTTTTGTGAACCCTGTTGCAATGTCTGCATATATTTCCTTAAACTCGATGGATATAGAATTTTGGGTAATATTTTTAAATTTAGTCCTATTGAGAATAAAAACAAAATACCGTTTTATTTTAGATCGGTATCACACTGATATGTTGCAGGACGAAGTGATAGAACGTGTAACCTGAAAGAGGTATTATCTCTGGCGGTACGGTATGAATTAAAAGCATTCGATTATATATGACTTACGGGCGATGATGTTATGGGTCTGCATGCTAGGAGATTGAATCTCCTGTACAGCGACTTCTGAAGAATTTGCCGGGCTGAGGAGGTGAAGGGCGTAGTAGAGCATTTGCTTTATAACAGTTCTGGTCTTGTCGATAAAGAAAAAGTACTCACCGTTTCTGTCATATCTTGCCGGAATTTCGGAGAGTGAGAGGGTGGGGTATAAGCATATTTATCCGGTGCTCGTGGTTCTAGCTCCGATTCGTTTGACTGAATGGTGAGGAGACCCGCATTGCCTTTCTCCGTCTCGTCCATGCAATACAAAAGAACCTAGACGACCCAAATGAGCAGAGTTTTGCAGAATTAACAGCTTGCTAATTTTTTTCATATTCTGTAATCCTGTTTATTTATATTTAAATTATATTTTGCCCAAATTTTATTTTATTGTACAATTCATTCTGGCATTTTAACTTAAACTTTAACGAGTAATAAAACTTAATTAATCCCACCCAAACGTTGATGTTGTGGTGAAAGACATTTAAAAAGAAACTCTTCGTGATATGAAGTAACGGAATATAGTATACATATACCCACCCAAATACGGTTGAATAATGTTGCTGATGTTAAGAGATGATATTGAAGCCCTATGAGAAGGAGTAATTAAACAAAATGTTAAGTCTGAGTAAGGTTAAGAGTACGTTAAAAATCCACAGGGCTTTTGGAACAGTATATTAAACTACTGCTGCGTAAAATATTTCCTATGATATCGTTCAGGTACAGCGGCCATTGTAATTTGAAGGAAGCCTACTTTTTATGCTGGTTTTTGGAACTTTTTTTCTTCTTAACACTGTTGTGCTGTTGTTATTTGTTTGGCAAATATAGTGTTATTTTTCTTGTTGATTTTTATTTCAACAGGAGTTATATTGTGCTTACAGCTGCAGGTATCAACTTCTTTACTTCAACTTTATTTAAAACAAAAACAGCGCACATCTCACAACAGAAAGAATATTTTTTTTTTACTTAATGGCTTTGGTCTGTTTATACTTGTAAAATGTAAAAAACTGTAATGGTCAGATTAAGTTGGGCAAAAGCCGACAAAAACAAACAAACCGAACAATTTTGAAGTGCGGTCAAGATAATCACCTCATGAGCAATGTTTGTCATTTAAAATGTTTGTATAAGCTGCATACTTGGCTTTTCGTTTTTTAATTGGTGTGTGTTTTTTGTTTTTCATTAGTGTGGGTTTATTTATTATAAACAATATATAAGTATGTAAATATGATGTTTTGGCATTTTTTTTAAAGCACACTCGCAGTTTCAATGTTAAAACAAAAAATTTTTGAAAATATATTTTACTGGTGATAGCATTATATACTGAAATAGAAAGAACAAACATTTGAGATTGCTTTAATATAGTATGTCGATAATAATAAGTTTTTCTCGTATACATTTTCTTCAACTCTTTCGGGTTAAATAGATGATATTAATGAGTTTACAACGACTTCCCTGTTGAAACAAGGAGTACTGATGATGAATGTAATGGCATAGAGAATATGTATATACGTGTTCTACTCAACTGGTCTTGGACGTTAATTGTTATTTTTCCTTCATAATAAAATCAAAATAAGTTTTTAATATTATTGTGATAAATTAACTATGAATTTACATAAACCATTTCATTCATTAATTTGGTTTAAAATCACATTATTAATTTTTTGTTTGAAAATCACTACAGTGCTCACAAAAATAGAACAACATTTTTAAATAAATCTATTTAGTTTTTTCAGAATTTAATCAAAAGTATGTAGTAGTAATCAACGTAATCAAAATTAATAAAAATTAAAATTTAAATTACTGTTTCAAATTGAATTTCAAATATACACCCTCATGTTTGCTGGTATATTCTCTTGTATGTTATGCATTGAACGTGTGTAGTAGGTACAACTTTTAGCCTCACGGGCACAGTAGCTTAAGAAAGTTAAATAAAGTTAAAGTTTACCCGTATTTTTTTGTTTTTAATTAGACAAATATTTATATATAAATATTCTGGCATCGTTTTAAATAAGAATTCATTACAAAGGCCATACTAAAATATTAAAATGAAATTAGAATATTTTGAATATTTTTAAAGTAGATCCTACATAATTCTATGTACTGCAGCACTACGTACATTTAATTATAAAAATTCTTTGAAATTCAGATGCTTTTAAATAATTACGTAGTACTCAGTGAAGCAGTATTTTCATTGAGAAATGTTTATGGAAAATTCAGAAGTATTTCATGTAAAATAGTTTTAGTTGTTGAATTTTAGCCGAAGTAGTTTCGTCTTTCTTCATTGACAGTAAAATGATCGTAAATTGTTTAACCACGAATTTTAAGCACTAGTAGATTTTATACTGGATTTTTTTTTGTCAATTTTATTTTCTTTAAGAGGATTTAATTAGAAAACATATATTTCACGGTAGTTTACAAATAAACACATTAGGTTGAGTCAATTTTTTTGGTCAACAGGCGTGTAGCAAAAACGTAATCAATCATGAATTTTCAAGTCTGCCTCTGATGGCAATAAAATTTGAAAAACCGTTATTCTTGTAGAGGAACTAAAAAATGGATATTTTCAACCCGCTAGGGCAATATGGGCGGATAAAACAGGGGTCACTATTTCCCCTAAAATTCCTAAATCATTACACTCTTGCAGTTTCAAAATTCAATATTTTCGTTTCTAGTGTAGCTACAGAGCCCAATTTTATATTCCTTAGAATGGAAAAAATGAGAGGAAAATTTATATCGGACTGCTTACTTTTCATTCGATTGCCATCCATAAAATAACTTTTTCCCATTGATACCATTGCAGTGTAAAAAATGTGAACTTTGATGTCTCACTGTGAGAGCTAGGCTTTGATTTTAGAGCCTCACTTTCATTTGGTAATTTTCTTAGAATTGTGTGCAGATTTCAATTTTGCTATACAATTGTCAATTTTTTTCTCCAGCGAACAAATTGACCCACACATATATATTTAAATTAAACGATACCTCAAAAATATAAAGCATTTTTGGACGGCAATTTTGAAAAATTCTAAATTTAATATGGCAAACAATTTTCAAAAAAGAACTAAATTTTAGCGTTTAGCATTTTATGTGGAATCGCTTCCCAACTGGATTATCAACTTATTACTTTTAACAAGGCGTGATATATAATAATGTATTCTGGAGAAACAATTACTCTTCCATTATTTTAAAAAAGTTGTTTAATTATATGGCATTTTATTATAACTATTAATAACGTTTTTCATTCTTTACTTAAATTTTCATTTGGCATTCACAATAATAAGTCATTCTATGGCAAGTACTTTTTAGGGCAATGTAAAATTTTTTCCAGAGTAATTCTAGATTTTGATATACATTTCAAATCAAATCTACTACATTTTGCTGTAATGTAAATGCACTACAAAAAAAAATACATACAATTGTAAAAATTTTTAAATATAAAAATTCTATCAAATACAAACGGTATAATTATCCTGCTTGTAGCGGAAATCCTGTGGCGTTTCTATAAACTTTTTAACATTCAAAAGCATATTTCGATATCTCAACAATAATTATACACTAATTTGATTATAGAATTAAAAATAAATTAACTTTGTCGTTTTCGACACTCGCCTTTTAAATATTTTTTAAAGTCCTTGTGAGCATAGAAGCCTTCATCACCAGCATTTGTAAATGCGTAAAAGTGTTTTTATGTGTTTTTGAAATATTTTATGGCTCAGAATCGATTCTGCTTTAAATATATTTTTATTTGCCCGGAAATGGCCGTTAGACTATTGTAGTTTGCATATATTACTTTTGTGCTCTGTGCTTAAAGTTTTGTTAGTACAGCCATTCAGAAGCGTATACGCAACAACAATCATGTACATTTTCTTATATTTCCATGCATATTTATTGGGGAATGAATATAATTTTTTCAAAAGGGTTTTTTCTCTTATATGGTATTTTTAGCGAAGAGTTTTAAATTTTTTGTATTTTTTATATCTCTAATACTACATTATTTCTATTTTTGTGGAACCAGTGTATGTAGTTTGGTACATGCGTGAGTTTTTTTTTTGAAATTGCTGTGTCTATAGTTTTGGTGTTGGATATATTTTTTACTGTCTCTATATTTTTTGTTATTTTAACGGATAGCACAATTTTCTTTGTTGCAAATAACATTTTCTTTTCACACATCATAACATTTTTCTTTTTATTTTTGCATCAAGTTTTTCCTTTTTTTTATTCAATAATTTTTCCTCTTTCTATTTGTATCAATATATTACAAATGTAGTGATTTTATGTTTAAATTTATATCACCATTGGGTTCTGCTTCTTTTAGAATGTACGAAAAAATTCTGCTGTGTAGTTATTTATTTAGTTTATTTTTTTGTGTCATTTATTGCCCAGTTTTACTGTTATCTTTTGGATAAAAATGGTTGACGACTAAATTTTTCTGTACTACAGACCGCAATTGTTTGATAATAAAAAGCAATAAAAAGGAGGAAAAAGCAAGTCCGCAGATCAACAATTTTTCTTTGCAGTTTAACTTTTTACAAGGATCTTTTATATATAAAGTAAATGTATTGAATGGCTTTAGCAAGAAATAAGAGTTTCGATAAAATTCAGTTGAGTTAGTAAAAAGCTACCAACACTCTTCACTTACTTCATTTACTTCCAATCTCATTTAAAAACATATATATCCTGCAAGATTATTGTTTAACAATAAGCGTTCAAAAAACGCCAAACTTTTAATTTTGATAGAAAATCTTTTGTGATTTTTTGCTTAGTTTAACATGTTTAATATTATGTTTAAAAAAGTCTCAACTACGACGAGAGAGAAGGTCATATTCCTCCTTTGTGTTAAAATAAAATACATTTTCTACTATTTAATAACTCTTCAATTTTTTTTTTTTGTTTTTTTATTTATTTTTTTTTTATTTATTTACATACATCTATGGATTCATGATCCTTACAAATGATATAATGATATACAGTACATAATTAAGAGTTTAAAAATACAATTAAACTAGATTTGACACTATCAACATTAAGCGAATAATCAATATGGTTATACAATTTATTAAATTGCTTACAAATTCTTAACAATGGTTCCGAATTAGCATAATTTACTCTGAAAACTTTAACTGCAAGCGGATAGTAATGACGTGTAAATCGTGAAGGAACATTAATAAAGATATTGCTAATCAAAAATTCAGAACAAACATTTCCTTTTAGCAAATTTAAAACAAAAGTAACATTAAGCATAGTCCTGCGACTCTTAAGGGTCGGCAGCTTTATCAAGGCAAGTCTGCTAGTATAAGGTGGGAGATCCAACGGATTCCAGCGAAGCCCACGTAGACCAAATAAAAGAAACTGCTTTTGAACGGATTCAATACTATTGATATGAACCATATACGTTGGATCCCAAATTATTGAGCCGTATTCAAGAACAGGTCTTACCAGAGATGTGTACAATTGCTTTGTAATGTACGGGTCGGAGAACTCCTTTGCCCATCGTTTTATAAATCCAAGAAGACCGCGTGCTTTAGCAACAGTAGAAGAGATATGTTGTATAAAATTTAACTTGGAATCAAGTAGAATGCCAAGGTCGGAAATAATATTTAAATTGTCTAGCGAGTAACCATTTAAAATATATTTTACGCTTAAGTTACGTCCACGGAAGAAGCTCATACATTTACACTTTTTATGATTTAATTCCATCAAATTACGATTACACCAAGAGCTAAATGCATCTAAGTCCTCCTGTAGGTAGTGATGATCAGCATATTTTCTATAGCTTAAGAAAATTTTGACGTCGTCAGCATACATTAAGACATGACAAAACTTCAATATTTTCGGTAGATCATTTATAAATAAAGAAAACAAGAGCGGCCCTAAATGGCTACCCTGCGGCACACCAGACAATACAGCAATCGGCTTAGAATAACAGTTTTTAAAATGAACATTTTGAGTTCTATCAGTCAAGTACGATTTTATCCACTTAAGACAGTTTAATGTAAATCCCATTGAGTCAAGCTTTTTCAAAAGTATTTCGTGATTAACCTTATCGAACGCCTTGCTAAAGTCGGTATAAATAACATCAGTTTGCTCTTGTTGTCTAAAACCACGATGAACAAGTGATGTTAACTGCATAAGATTTGTAACAGTTGAACAACCTTTACGAAACCCATGTTGGAAAGGAGACAATACAGATGATACTTGATGAGAAAGAATGTCAGTACTAATTTTTTCAAAAAGCTTCGGTAGAGTGCTCAGTTTAGCAATGCCTCTGTAGTTTTCGATATTATTTTTACTACCATTTTTGTATAATGGAATTATGAAAGAGGTTTTCCAAACCTGCGGAAAACATCCAGTCCTTATTGATTCATTGAAAATAAGAGTTAGTGGGGTCGATAAAGCTTCAGCACATCTAACTAACAGACAACTCGGTATTCTGTCAGGACCACAGTTAAATGAAAATTTCAGTTTTTTTAAGGTATTAACTACGGTAAGTTCATCAAGAAGTGGTATTGAAACAGGTGGATATGGTAATTCAGATAGTGGATGAGAATCTGAATCAGCAATCTTGACATCAGAATATGTGGACGAGAAGAAATCCGCAAACAAATCACAGATTGCAACATCATTATCGGATTCAATATCATGGTAATTCATCACAGAAGGAAACGAACTCGATCTTCTTTTGGAATTTACGAATTTATAGAATGTTTTAGGATCACATTTTAAATTTTGTTTGACTTTAATTAAATAACTGTAATAGCAGGAGCGATTAGCTGAGATGTATTGAGCACGAGCTACAGAATACTTGGCGTAATCAGCAAAAAGTCCAGAGGATTTATATTTCTTGTAGAACTTATTCTTTTTATTTTTTATAGCAGAAAGAACTTTGGAATTCCATGGCGGGCCAGAACGATTAGAATCAAAACATTTAGGAATACATTGATTCATGTACAGATACATTCTTTTGTAAAACGTGTCAACCATTTTGTTAATATGTATTGAATTAGTATTTAAAGCAGCATTCGTAAAAAGGTTCAACCAGTTTGTATTAGACAGAAGCTCATCAAGCCTATTATAGTTTGTTTTCTTGAAGCAAAACGATTCTCTTCTCTCTGTTTGAAATGATGACACAGAAACACGACTAGATGCAACAGAAATTTCAATTCCAATTGTAGGATGATGTAAGTCCTCAGGCAAAGAGATCGGGTAACAGCGATCAATGGAGATGTCACTCAGTACATTTAGGAATATTAAATCAAGTAGTCTCGAATTTGCGTTGTATAAGCCATTTAATTGGCAAAGATTCAAGTCTAGAAGAGAATTAACAAAATCCATATGGTAAGCATTACCTCCAACCATTCTCGGAATGAAATAATTAACTTCAGAAGAGAAGTCCCATGATAATAAAGGCATATTAAAATCGCCAAGAGCAATAACGTAATCGTATTGATTTGCGGCCTTAACAACATTCCCAATAGCTGTTACATGTTTCATGTAAACCACTTCAGGTGAAATTGGAGGAATATATGAACAGGTAATAAACATTTTCATATGTTTTAACTTAACTGCAACACCAATAAACTCGATGTCATACAGACCTTCACTATAAAGAACATCAGAAGATAGACGATTAGAAACTGCAATCAGAACACCGCCACCTTTGATAAGATTACCACGATCGCGTCTATAAATTTGATAATTTCCGCAGAAAATTTCAGTATTGAGTACATTATCGACAAGCCAGGTTTCAGTAAAAATAATAACATCATATAAAAAATCAAAGCTTTGGTTGTAAATTGAAGGTAATTTTGTATTTAAACCACGAACATTTTGGTAAACTATAGACAATTTATCAGGTAAAATATTTAGTTTTTTGAAATTGTCAGATTAGACGATGGAGCATTAATTTGTGGTAGGTGGACTATATCAGAAGGGACGTTTTCACTATACACGTATTCACGTATAAGTGCGTTCTTCGGCCAAAAATCTGGATTAACAACTGAATCAAAATTTTCTTCATTAACAATAATTTTGAAAGAGGATTTACGTCTCTGATTAGAGTACTTAAATTTGTAGACGGATAAGTCAATATCATTACCAATTTTGAAACAAATATAACGTTTAACAGCATCGGTACTTGTATTAGAATCAAAACGAGCGGCAAAAATAATCCTTTTTGGTGGAATAACCTTTAAAGTTGGAGCAGTAGAGGTATTATAAGCAGGAACTGATGGGTTTAAATTAGTAGGAATACAGCTGTTTTGCAATGGTTGTGGTGAAACTAAAATTGTTCCCGAAGATATTTCACGAGTTTTAGTTGAGCTCGCGGTGCCACATACGGAAGGAACTGATTCAACAAAATCATATGATGGAGTTAATACTGGAGTGGTTACAAGAGATGCTCCAGAAATATCGCTTATTTCAATAGAATTAGGTTTAGATACCAGTGAACTTGTTAATGTTTTCTTCTTTCCTTTGGGTGAGCACGGTGCCTTATCAAACAGGTTCCTGTAATTCAAAAATTTAGTGTTTAAATTTTTCAAATCATTACCCAATTCATCCAATGTACTTTTAGTGGATTTAAAAAATTTATAAAATTCCACATCAAACAAAATACAGTTTTTACAACACCAGCGGAGTCCCTTGTTCTCATGCAAATTATCCACAGTGCGTGCAGATAAGTCAACGCATTTTGCATGATAAACCGATTCGCAAAGCCAACAGGCAACCATAACATCATCGGACTTATTGCGACACTTCGGCTTAGAACAGGCCATAATTAATATATTAGAAGCGATGTAAAAAGTTAAATTAATTTAAAATTACCAAAGTATATGTATGTAGACACTTTGTTAAACAGCACAAATATGTAATAAATTGCTTATATTGAAATTTATATTGCTTATATTTGAAACTATTTTAGTTAAGAAAAATACATTTTCGCTAAAACCATTTTCTATAGATATCGTAAGGGTCCAGAACAAAATATTCGTGTGAAATATCAATATTCATAAAGCAAAAATAAAAAAAAGCGTAGAAATTTTATCGGTTATATGTTGAATTGCCCAAAAATGCCACACTCATATTTAGTATAATTTTAAAAACAGTACAAAAATATCATACTTTGACTTCAAATTTCAAATAAATACAGTTCATTTAGACTCTAGAGAAGAGAAATATTTCGAGTTGTCGCCCAATGTAAGCTCAATTGATATCAGTTTTTTTTTCAACTAAAAGTAAATATTTTAAGTTGTGCCTGTGATTATGCTATGACGGTTGCTAAAAGCAAGTTTATTGTGATGTTATATTTGATTTTGTTTTTATGTTTATGAAATTAAATTAACAAATAAATGACCAAATTTCACACAATTGGGAAGCACACAAAATATTTCTTATGCTTCGATAATCACTGATAAAGTTGTAAAAACAACTGCAGTTTGAACCTTCTTATTCCTATTTCATTACAATGCCATATTTATTTTATTTTTATTGTAAATATTAAAAAAAAGAGTTTTTTGCCAATACAGAAAATTTGCAAATTTTGAGTTGACGCCCTTCAACCTGTTAAATATTGCGTATACGTCAGCATTTTGGGTATCAACTGTTATATCTGTGATTGTTCTACTGCATACTTTATAGCGTTCAAAATCAAATATAAATATACATAATGTATGGCATGGATGTATGAGTAATAATTATTCCATATGTGTAATACAGTACGTTGTTAATAGTAGGCATATAGAGTTAAATTCTAGGAAAATAAAAAAAAATTAAAAGATAGAATTTGATTTCCCATTTTTAAAATTAACACGTTAAGAGTCCAAGGAGGAGAGTGAGGTGTGTATCACACGTCCGTTATTGTTTTGAAAAATCGGTATATTTAGGGTAAAGCTCAATAAAGACCCGTTCAGACTATTATACAAGTATTAAGACTTTCATCACATTTTACGATACAGAAATCTAAATACATTTATTGCGACTGTCAAAAAATCTAACGCAAACTGACATTTTGTATTCACACCATCACACTTGAAATAGAGATTAAAATTTTAAAAATGTTAAGACTTTATATGAAGAAAATAATAACAAAAAATGGACGGCACGCCACTGGCGGCGGAACAGTTGCTTGTGAATTTTAATCAGATGAAAAGTATTATCGTTAAGAAAATTTTCAAAGAATGGGATGTCAATTTTTTAGCGCAATACTTGTGGTTTTCATAACATTTTGCGTTCACACTATCACACTTGCACGTATTATTTGAATTTTTGGCAAGTATTAATACAAAGTATAATAGTCTGAACGGGTCTTAAATAATAAGATCTATATCTTTTAAAATATATATAAATACCTAAAATGGAGTTTTTTTAATAGCCCATTAAATACTGGACTCCATGAAACAAATCATCTATAAATCGCCTTTAGAGTCCACGTAGTCTTGAGTCGGCTTGTCTTTATTTATACAGACAGTATTATTCAATTAAAATAAAAAAAAAACAGTTTAGCAAATATACGGACGAAAAATTGGACTCTCAGGCCCAAGTCAAGTGGACTTGTGGAACTTTCCGTTCACAGCCCATATATAAGGGGCTGCGGACTGTTAACGTGTTAATATATTTTTTTAGTTTTATATTTTCTTTAACAGTACCAAGTAAATTTATATTGTCAAAAGACTTTGACGACTTTATTTTTTTCAGCACTCGGAAATTTTTGCACCTTCCAATAATGCTTTTTGTCTAAAACTAATCCATCACTTTAATGATATTTGTTAATAACTTATTATATTTTTATTTCTACTTCTTTCTTGCTTTATTTTCTTGTCCTGTTTCAATCCCATATTTTGTTATATGCTCCACTATCTGGACCTTTAATTTACGCCACGTCTTTCATAAAAAAAAATTCAATTACGCTGTATATTGTATTGACAAATAATTATAAACTTCTTTCGTTATAATATTGTAGATTTGCCCTTATAGGCTTATATTACACGAATAAATAAAATTAAATAAAATATAAAGAAAAATACAAATTAAAAGCAACATATAACGGCCAATTTTGCAATTGAAATAATTAAAAATTATAAACTTTTGTTTTAATTTTTATGCAGTATTAATCTGAGAGTCTGTTGTTTAAAAACAATTTACTCCATTCTTGCATACAAGTGAATACAAACATCAACAATAATGTTAACCAGCAATAACAAAAATACAACATCTAGTTTATACAATACGAAAAATAAATAAATTTAATCTCACAGAAAAACTGCATTTGCGAAATTGTTAAGGACACTTACGTATACATAAATAGTAAAAGTCTTCAAACAATTCTAAAGAATTTTTATAATCTATATATATAAATAAAGTGTACACTTTGATGTCAGCACTAACTACGGAATCGGATCGACCGATCTCAACCAAAATTTTAAGGTACGTTGGGAATGGTCTTTAGATGGTTTATGTGAATATTGCACGAAATTGGCCAAGTGATTCCGGAGATATGGCATTTACGTTTTCTTATACATATATTCCCATACAAAGGCGAACTACCCTCCCCAAAAATTGATTATCAAATACTTTCGCCATTAAAAATTTCATAATCAAATAATTTCGTCATCAGTGGACCAATTTTAAAAATTATTTTTGTGTAAGGAAAAGATCCAGCAAATTTGTTTAAGTTGGGGGAAAAGGTAAAGTTTCCGCCCACACAGCATTATCGGTCAAAATTCGGTATGTAGATTCTTCTTTTTATGTTTAGAATGACTAAGAATGGGTATCTGGATATTATAATTTTAAAGGCGTACAAAAGGGTAAAACCGAGTAAAATCGATAACCTTATATCTCAGAAACTAAGACAGAGAGAATAAAAATACAAACGCGTATAAATGCTGACGAAAAATAAGCTGACATGTGTTTCGTACTCTTTCCATACACAGTATATACTTTTAGTGGATAAAACTAAAAAAAATTTTTGGTATTACTCTTTGCAGTCATATATCTCCCAAAGTATTGGACATTGAACAAAGTTATTTTCTGTAATCTTTTGTTCTAGAAAAAATTTTGAGTGTGCTTTTAATATATGGAGTACAATTATAACTTTATACTATTATCTCATTTAAATTGTGCTTATGATGTTTTTACGTGTAAGTGTGGCTATTTTTTTATAAAATAATGCACACAATGACAAATATTGAAGCGGAAACTTTGGAGACACACTTTTTGCTGGGATATTCAAATATAGTAAAGGCTACTGCATTCAATATATATTTTTTTTACATTTCCATGACATTGATTCAGTTCAACTGTCAGTTTGTTAGAAATTGTGATGATGATGATGATGGTGGGCATTTAGACATAAAAATGCTTTTAAAATTGTCATTAAAATCTTTTTAGCATTAGTGATTTTTATTTGAATTAGAAAAAAAAAAATTGTCACATTTAAAACTTTTGAACACATTTTCTCCGCTGGTGATTTTATTATTATTATTTTTTTGTTGTGTGATTAAAATCAATTTGTACACCCTTGTTATCATTGTATTTTACGAATTACGAATTGTGGTTTCAACTGTTTACAAATTCCATGCGAAATGTTTTTTTTTTTTTGTTGCTTCTAGTCACCATTTTATATTTTTTTATTCAATACTTCTATGTGATTTTAGATCAGTTTCGAAATCTGTGTACTTGGTAGAATAGAAAAAACTTTTAATAATTTATTGGATAAAAATTAAGTTTTAAATATGAATAAATGAACTTTCATATATATGAATTAAAAAGAAGTTACACAATTTATATGCGATAATTCCCATCTTATTTATTGCGATAATACATAATATAAGCAAGATACCACAGGTTGGAAATTCACTACATTTACTCACAGCAAAGGATTTTAGTTGCCTGGCTTTTTATTTTAATCAATATTTCGTTGTATTTATATTTAATAATTAATCTGAAATGTATCTTGCATTTATCTCCGCACTACCAAAAGGCATTATATACGTAAAATATATGATGTGTATGTTTAAAGTTGTGTACATATGCTTGTAAGCATACAAGTTGTCTTCCCGCATATAAGAACTGGGACCAAAAATATGCTGGTTATTAGTAGATTTGAAATCAACTAAGCAATTGAATTTGTTTTAGTTATGTATAAATGTATAATAAGGACTATTGCTCTAGTATTAACTATAGGTGAAGATAAGTAAAGCTGTCTTCATGTTTCATGTACTTGTCACAAGGAATGTCATTGCTTTATACACACGTAATTTTGTGTTTATGTCAAAAACTGCGTTTATGATTTTTATGTTCACACGTTGGTATCTTACGTACCTGTGACATTATCTATAATAGTTCAAAATAATGGCAAATTCTATATCGATTTATATCTCTAGTCACTTTTAATTGAATGTTATTTAATAAAAAAAATTTTTTTTTTTGAACCAGAATGCATAAATAAATAGAATTTATATATATTTAATGTACCACAAACACAATTCACATACAAAAAAACTGATGCCAGATGCCAAATCATTTGCAAATATAACATGCTCTGAATCAAAAACGTCGTATGTACTGATTTATAATGAGTGGCGATGGATTAAGTAGTTAGCACGTTGACTACTAAATCAAAAGTTCTGAGTTCAATCCCACTGTGGCCATAAGGCAAAAAAACACTTTTTTGTACTGTTATTTAGTATGCCTTTGTGTCAGTTGTTGCCGGAAGGTTTTAGTGGCGAAAGGATAGTCAATGGTCACCGAACAGTACCAGCTTAAGCTGATACTAATCCACAAGTATCATCCGAACACCCTCTTTCGTCGGTATTGTGTAGCATCATCGCCGAAATTAAAATTAAAAAAAACACAGCTTCAAAAGTAAATATATTTTCTTGACATCAGCAACAGTAAAATATTGCTATAAACAAAAAACGTGCAAAAGCAGAGTTGTAAGTTGTAAGCTTCACCACTTGTCATCTCTCCGATTATTCCTTTCTTCTACTTCCAGTAGAGTGTGTCGCATGTGTAGCGGTCATCCCCTGAGTGGTGGTTCAAGCTAAAAAAAAATAAAAAAAAATTCAAAATAACTCATGCTATTGTTTAAAAATGTTCAGGCTGTATATGCAAATTAACTATGGTAAATTTGGACATTAGTTTAGTTAGAAGTACATCTGCAGGGAGTTTATTCCGCATACGTGCTGTTCGAACAAGAAACAAATTTACTCTATAATGCCTAAAAATGGAAGACAGTATATGCTGTACATTGTTTTACAGGAACCATCTTACGGTTATGATTTAAGGTAATTTTAACAAATTTTTTTTCTTTAATAGTACTAAAAATTATAAACTCTTCAATAACCCACCAGGGCACGACGTAAAAATAATAACAAATTTTAAACAAATCTAAGAAGAAAATTTTAAATTCAATGGCACAATATTTCTAGATAAAACCAAATAAATTGGTTTACTGAATTAAATATGCTAACTCTGTTTGATTCGTTATAAAATAGAATTATACATAAATAAGAGTTTTATAAGACAATGCTTAAATATCAGTTTAAAATCCCAGTGAAAAATATTAGAAGTCAATCTTAAGAAAGTCCTTTTGAAGTGCTTCCGAAATGTCAATACCTGTATAGTTTCACCTTCTCAGAAGGTTATTAAAATCTACATCCAGATAAGTAATGCAGAAGGTCTGTAATTTTTTATGTATTTTTAAACATTTGCATCCTGAATAGTGGCCAATGATGATAGTTTTTGCTTCGGAGACCGTGTAAATACTTTAGTTTTGTCATTTACCAAAAAATGTCTCATACGCCCCTATATTTCAATAATTCTCAGCTGGAGTGGCTCATTCATTAAAGTCTTCTACATAGCAATTTCACTGAAGCACTGCGTGCTATGGTACCCAAATACATGTCAAAAGGTATATCTTGTGTGGTTAATTCCTGGTTATCACAGCGATCTGTAAAATGAGATGTATTATTTTATAATTACCACCTTCAGCACCTATCTGACGTCTATAAAACTTGAACAGTATTAAAGAATAATTCACCAAATCCATGTTCGCTCTTTCTACCTTCAACAGCAGATTCAATTTGCCTTTTCTGTGCTCTAAAAAATTAGTTATATTGCACAGAATAAAATCAGCTTTAAAAAAAGCAGATTTACTTAGCATCGCGAGCAGTACTTCTGATTCAATGAATGGGCAGAGAAAAAAATAACTTCTTTCAACGACAACCATATGTGAAAAGAAATAGATCTAATCCAATTTTGCATTACTTCTGTATCACAAGTTCAGGATCATATTGACTTCTTTGGAAGCCCTTTTTTTTACTGGGATATTATATCCATTTGCTCTTGCTGCGAAGAAATCTAGCTTTCGTTTCCACATACCTTCTAGTTAGTTGTTATGTTTCAATTATTATTCGTGTGTAATTGTATGAATTTTTTTAGCAAAGTTTTGAGAGTTTATAAAATATTTTTTTTTTATCTTAAAACAATTTCATAAAATTGGAATTAATTATGTAGGGGATTTGTCTGGAAAGTAAGAAATCTCTCGAGTTTTAGAGCGATAAAAAGTTCTAAGTCCACCACATGCGAAATTGTTTTAACCTTAAATTATATAAGTATAGTACTAACTTAAACAATCTCTCACAAATAACAAATTATTTGTCTCGTGAGATTTTGCAACTTCATGTGTTTCAAAGTTTTCAGGAAACAAAAAACCATACTTAGACAAAAAAACTTAAATGGTACATTTAATGCTCTTATGTTATTACTTAATGTCTTTAAAAAGCTTAAATTTTTAACTTTCTTTACATTAACAGGCCAATATATTTGTGCTTTTAAACTTTTAAAAAGTTTTAAATACTACAACTATTCACAAAAGATAAACTTACATAATTACATACGTATATAAATATGTTTGAACGAGTAGAGGTATGTACATAAGATTTTTTTTTTATATAAGTATATAAAGAGAGTCTAACATAATATCGTTGGGGACTACAATGTTGTTCATTTATGTTTTAGTTTTATTATTCTATTTTTTGAATTTTCAAAGGAATATTACAACTGCCTGACAAATGCTTTCAGCTACACAGTCCGACGAAGTTTATTAGTTTGTGAAATTTTGTGTGACACAGTATGTCGTTTCGATAGTACAATGTGCTAGTATTTCTGAAAGTAATTTCCGACAAAAGGACTCTGCTATAATGTTCTTTTGTATTTATAAACTTAAAATAATAAATAAAGAATAAAGAATAGTTAAAGAAAGAAAAAAAGCATAACTTTTGTCAAAGCATAATTTGTTAATTTGTTGACATTAATACGTATGAGTTTCAACATGTCCGTCACATGTACAGACACAATACGTTATTTATGGTGTTAAAAGTTGTATTTTTTTTAGTTGGCTTAGAATGCTTTGTTGTTTGTATAGTTTATTTTCTATTTTCGGTTTCTTTTGCCTTTTTAAGCAAGGGAAGTCAGTGAACTTTAAAAAGACCAATACGAAGATTAAACTGCTATAACAGCATGGAGAATGATACTGAACTAAACATAAAATGTTAGTGACAGGCAGTCAGCCATACTCAGACAGTCAAACACATGTTACCAAATAAAAACACACACTTATTCACTGATACATGTTACACATATTGGTGAGAGGCAGGTATCATAAATAATTAAAACTTTAAAAGAAATTTAACTAGAATTATTGATCAATGATCAATGATTGATAGAATTATTATCAATGCGAAATGTGTTTATGAAGATGAACAACTTTAGATTTACTTTCAAACGATACTGCGTAACATTATTTTTTATATATAGAAATGTTTGCTTGTATTATGAACATTTTTGTACGTAGTAGAGAATTATTAGTTGGGTTAAACATACAGGAAAAAATATGTGTGAATAATTTTATAAACTACTCGCTAAAACCCGGAGCGCATATTTAAATTAAAAAAAAGTTCAATATTGAGCATGTGTTAATGAACTAATGTTGAAAAGTTTTTAATTTTGTTTCAATAAATGTTGAACTTCTGCGATTATGACTTAATTAGCCAAATCATAATCAATCAAAAACCTGATTTTAAATTTTTTGTCGCTAACTGCCTTTAAGATATTTGAGGATGATAGCTAGTTATTTTTTATTAATACTTAACATTTTTCTAAATAATTCTATATTATTCTCAATATTTTCAGTCCTCCCATTTGACGCGAAAATATATAAATTTGTTGGTTTTCCTACTCTGGAGCATGACCAAGAGAGAAACATGTTTTTCTACAATTAGGCCACAAACTTTCAAGGACTGATATGCAGATTTATTTATAGTCTTCGCAAAATACAAGAATAAGAAACTGTAATCGCTTAAACTCAAATGGGATTTCTGATGTTATCAGTCGAATATGTTGCTCAACAATTTCTTTACAATTAGGAGAGCTCCATTACAAAGAAATAATAACATAACATAACATAAGTAACATAATAGGATCGCCAATTTTTAACTTAATTCACGAGGTTGAAAGTCCGGCAAATCCTACGAATTAAAAATTCAACATTATAATTGACAATATCCCAATTATTTGCGACAGCCTCCCGGTTTTTGTCTGATGATTTGTTTTAACTACAAAGTCATTTGGACCATATTCAGAAACTTTCACTTCAACCGTTCTCAAGATATACAAAACTAAACATTTACTTTGTATGGGCATGGCAAAACCCAGATGGATTTTTGGGATCTTATATAGCCTACACTTCCTTCCAGATATTCATAGAGATATTGTACAAATTTCGAGAAAATCGGTTCAGCCGTTTAGTTGTCCATGAGGCACAAATACAAATACATACATACAAACATGTAATTTTTATATAAATATACATATAAAATGTATATTTAATTATTTTATTAACTTTAATGATTTTACTGCGTATTCTACTGCATGTGAATGAAAATTGTTTCGAATATTTTAATTAAAAATAAAACCAAATTTTAATTTTGCTGTAATTCTCGTCAGAAGTATTTGGAAGAAATTTCCATTCTCATTTAGCTACACAGTACGTTGTTTTTTAACCATTAAATAACAATATTCAGATTCCTAAAACTGATTTTCATTTAAAATTCAATTTTTTTTTTCTACATCAAAAATATTTTTATTTTTTAAAATTAATTATATTATATTTTGTATGAGTGTGTATGTATATCGTAATTGAAAATTTTGCCTAAAGATGTTTCAAGAAAAATAAATTCGAACATCTTATCAGGATTGCCAGAAGAAGACAGAATAAAGGTGCTCAGTGAAATAGAAGTTTTAAAATGTTTTCCACTTAAAAAAGTGCTACTTTTTGTAACATTGATTTTTATTAATTTCAATAAAAGAAACACTTTACATATCTGTAGATATTTGAAGACTTTATTAATTTGGGATTTTAAACTAGTTTGCTATTATATTTTACATACATCTGTAATAAAAAATTACATTTGTTTTAAATATTTTTAATATAAACAAAAATTTTAGGAATATTTGCTTTTACAAGCAATTAGTTGTAGTTGCAAGGTTTCAGTGGCGAAGGCGTAGTCACTGGTCACTGAACAGTAACGGCTTCAGCTGAATCCAATCCACAGGCACATCGGAAAGCTCTCCGTCCTCGATATTGTGTAGCACTGTCGAAGTAAAATAATTATTAAAAATGGTTACTAAAAACGAAGCTTCAAAATTTAATACATCTCCTTGCTATAGAAACAAATAACGTGCAAAAACAAAGCATGTTTAAGGGTCACCTCCTGAGTGCTGGTCCGAGATGAAAAAAAGGATAAATATATTTTTAATTAACTTGTTATTATTGAAAATTTCGACCACGTTATTTTCGTCTTTTTCATATATCAATTCGTTTTGGTACTTTTCAGATAAACCGATTTTTCTAACACGACATTTCTGTGTTCATTATAGTTCTGACTTTGCTGTTAATTAGGGCCAATTAAACGCTCTACTTTTGCGTTTGAAAAATAAAAAGCTAAAAAAATAATACAAGGCTCTACAACTATGCAAAGGGGTTTGCAATAATGGAATTTTTAAAACTCTCCAGAATTCGGTTGTAATCATTTTCTTATTCCCTATCTGTTATCTTACTAATATATAGCTGCACTTTCTAATTTTTTCTATTTCACCAGCGCATATATATTATTCATTTGTCTCAACGTATTATCTAATAAATATTTTGAAATTTTTGTCAAAATAATAATATTTTTGCGGGCGACGAGATTTTAATTCACTGATCACCAAAAAATTTAGCATCTATAAATTTTTCTTTATACAGTGGGATAATTAATTATATAAATTTTTAAAACTATTTTATGAACTAATTAAAAAATGATAAAAGTGCTATATAATTATAAGAAAGTGCAACAGTAGGATTTAGCACTTTTTAGATAATTATTAATGCTAATATTGCTAAATCTATCACTAAAAGTTCTAAACTGGCAACCATGCTTCATATACCATAAATTGCCCTGCATGTTGCTCAATATTGTAGACATTTAGTTAAATTCAACAAGAAAAAAAATTTTAAAAATTTTAAAAATATATTAAGACTTAAATAAAATTTGCTAAATATGAAACTAATTTTTTCGTAGCAAAGAGTGTGATTAAAGAAGATGAAATGTTATGAGCTGTGTTGTTTGAGTTCTTTTCTTAAGACAGTATATTATTGGAATTTTTTTTTTGATTAGCTTTGAAAAATGATTGCTGTGTGAAGCAAAATTTCGGGTCTAATGGGTATGATTTCATTGCAATGTTGATTTTTAGTTCTTGACTTGTTAACATATACTCTACGTTTCAAACATCACAAAGGAAATTGTGAGGACCTGTTACATCCGGTAAACGAACAACGGTGTTACGAACAATAATAATGCTGTTCTTTTTCACAGTTGGCGTAACAAAATTTTTCAACATCGTTTGAATTTCACCACCGCTGACATAGATTGAATCATCGATGTAATTTTCCAAAAAATATAGGTCAATTATCATTTCCGACGATACACCGCACCATAAATTACGCTTAAGTGGGAGTAACTGCCGCTGATGAAGAAAATATTGGCATTTTGCATGTCGACGTGCATTATTAAATTGTGAATAAAGTCTGGATTTTATTAATGATTTTCCATGAAAGAAATGGTATAGTGAAGCCGTTGCTGTTCGCTAACGTATTTGAGTAATGAAACGTCGGCGAATTAAAATAACAAATAAAACAGCCCTCTTAGTAAAACATAATGCATCAAAATTATCATCAGAGGGACCACAATTTTGCTTTATTATTAACACGCAACTGAAAAGTTTTGCAAGAATTGATCTCTATTTTCCTACCACTTTCACACCTATCTATTCTCTACACTATCATTCTCTCTACCCAGTTCCAGTGCAATGCGTTGCATACATAGGGGAATTCTCTTGAGCACTGGTCAAGAAAAAAGTGATGTGTTTCCAACACAGTTTCATAAAGCCGATGCACTTTTTTTTTAGTCTTTTGTAGTTTATTTTAATTAATTATACGAATTTGAATCAATTTCATAAATTAGAAGTAACATCTTTTTCTGAATTCCAAAAAGAATACATACTTTTAGCACAAGTCCACAGATGAACGATTATTTATTTATGTGTGTGCAGTTTATTTCCGGCCAACAAAAAAATAGAAGGAACCAAAAAAAGGATCACTGAACTTTTATGAATGGCCGCAAAAACTATTCGCTTTATGTTCACATTTTTAAAATATTTTATTTTATTATTTAGTTTGGAATTTTACAGCTGTGAATAAATAAAATAGTTTATTATATTCGTATACAATAACTTAATTAAAATGATAAACATCATTATCGCCAACATTGTCGGCGATGTTGTCGTCATCATTGACAACGACATCGCCATGAACATGGCCAACAAGAGCATAATTTATTTTATAAAAATAAATTACATTGAGTAGACTTAAATAAAAAAATGAGAATAATGTGCAAATGTGATTGTGTAATAAAAAAACTTTTTAAATTATTATATTGTTATAAATATTTAAGAACACGTATGTCTATTAAAGCGTGTGCGTAATTGTGTATTAATTTTTTTTTTACACCATTCCAATTCCATTCAATATTGTAAATGAACGAAAAAAAAGAAATATGGATTTAAATTACGTAAACATCGAGTTGATTGAAAGTCTGGATACTAAAAATTTAATTGTGTGTATAAAGTGTGTGCGGCTGCGTGTGCATATGTATGTGCGCACGTCTGAACCTGTTTGGTTAAAATGTATTTACAAAATACATTCTCTATATTTAACAAGAATTTTAATTAATTTTTTCTCCCGGAAAACTATAACTGCAATGTATATATTTATTATACACCTGAGAAATAAAAGCAAATTACTACTGCTTCTATTTGAGACAGGGATATTATCTTTGGCATTGAACTACGAGTAAAAAGATATTTATCTTTAAAATTATCAAGAGTTTTTTTTGTTTAAATTAATTTATTATATCGATCTGATTGGAGAAGCTCTTTTGCATTATTTAATTAATATTTTAACTGAACTGCTTATAGTCAGTAATGACATCAACTGCCTCTGAAACTGTATAAAATTCACAATTTTCACTCATTTTCATGTTGAGTAAAATGGTAAGATTTATTGCTCCAAATACCTGATAAATAGCGCAGCCTAAACAATTTTCTTATGCCTTGCTTTTCTGAATGTATTTTAGCATATTTAAGACAACTTTTTACACTAATTGCTAAAAAACCAACTAAAAGTTAGGTTAGGTTATGTCGGCATGTTGCTGCATGTAAAGGTCGCAGCCAACTTGGGTTCAATTTTATTATGGTGATAACTGTTGAGAAAAAACTTTCACATGTTGTAGTGACACATACCAGATTCTGTGCTAGGAATCGAACCTAGACTCCTAAACTGATATACTAGCGCACTACTACACTGGACTACCGGGGCACCCAATAAACTTAATCAAGAGCAAACATCGTAAGTCACACTGACAGGCACTAGCAGAATTGCTGTTTTCGAAAATTGCTACACCTTCATCTTCAGCGTTCTTCGTGTTTTGTCTACTGTATGTGGTAATCAGTAGATATAAATTATTAGCCTTATATATTTCTGACTAATAAAATACGATAATTTTTTCTCCGCTATTTTTTCCCCATAATGAAGTTCTAAATTTTACTTTCTATAACTTACACTTGTCCTTAATAATTTTTGGTTTTCTTTTCATTACTAACTGTGAACAAGTGTTTTGATTTTTGTTCTACTTGAAGCAAACTATTTTGGTTTGATTAGTCAAGTATTGTGTATAATCAATTATACTGCTACAGGCCGTTATTATACATATATTAATTATAAAATAGTGCCTTAATTCGAAACTAATTTTTACTAATATTTCGTTATGTATGCACATAAATAGCGTGGCATTAAAGAAATGTCATAATTTGTATTGCCTGGTATTTTTATGTTCTATATGTATAGAAAACCTGCATGCATAATTATACGCTTGCATTAGTGACAGCAATAAAAACTAACTTAAATTGAATGAATTTTTGGAAAGTTACACAGCGAGGTCTTACTTCAGCAAAGTCGGAGGAGCAACGGATTTGATAGTCGTTGTTGAAATATATACAAAGCATCTTGGAAAGACGTCTTTAACTATGTGGCATCCTTAATGTAACTAAACCAGGTGGCATCGTCATGTGATTATTTTTTTCTCTACTTAAGTGTGCGAGATAAAATGTCAAAATTCTATACAAACACATTTGTTTAACAGTTTTTATTATTAACAAAAAGTGATAAGCAATTTAATTTTATTAAAATCGTTATTTTCTTTAAAAAATATACATTATTTGTGCTTAAATATTGCGATTGAAAATTTTTTCTTATATTTTATGTCGCAAAGCACAAACACACGAACGCCTGTACAAGTTTTAATGCTGACACTTTAGTAATTGCATCATGGTGGCATCTCTATGCCAGGTAACAATTTTTTGCTCGTATTAATGTTTTGTTTTCGTTTTAAGGTGGAAATGTCAAAACCAATTATATAATGCGTAAATATTAATTCCGTTTTTAATTACTTAAAAAGACAGAAAAAACAATTTATATTTGATTCACTAAATTTTTGCTTTGTTTTTATTTCTGCTTATTAATATTGTAGATCTTACACATAAGTTTTTGGCCAGTTAAATAACACAAACAAACATTCGTATGGTGGTTGTATTGTAGTACCACGCTACTAGGTAGTTGAAGCTGCTTTTTACAAAGATTATTAAAGTGGACATGTATGTCCTATACTTGCGAGTATATGAATTTGAGAGTTTAATCGCCCCTAATCTAGATATATAGAGATTTAGTTGTCAGAAAGCCATAGAGTGATACACACTTCAAGAACGTGAAAGAATTATAAATACTTATTTGACAAATTTTCTGCCTGTTGTCCTAACGAAGCGCGAATTTTATCATCGTTTTCGTATCCGTAAAAAGAGGCCGAAACCTACGGTGTGGCCGGGGGCAGCAATTACCTGAAATAATCTTTAAAAAGTAAACAACATTTATTATCATTTAGCAGCGCAAATAAATAGTTTATTTAATTTTTAAAATTATATTATTTCAACAATAAATTTTTTTTAAGCTTTAAGGTTTTTTCTCTTTTTATTTATTATTTTTATATTTATTTTCGATATTTCGTTAACCTTCGGTTAACATCTTCAGGAAGATGATTCAGGAAAAAAAAAACCTCCTGAAACCGAAGGTTAACGAAATATCGAAAATAAATATAAAAATAATAAATAAAAAGAGAAAAAACCTTAAAGCTTAAAAAAAAATAGATTGTTAAAATAATAAAAAAGGTTAAAAAAAGTATTAAGAAAAATATATTATTTAAAGTTATCCCAAAGGTTAGAAAACTCACCTATTATATTAAAATATTGTAAGAATATGATGTTTTTTTGGGCGAATTTATTACATGCTTGAAATCTTTTTTTAACGATTCCTTTGAATATTTGTTGTTGTCATGGTGATAGTTTCTTTTTTAAATATGAATCTAATTTTAAAATTGTATTTTTTCCCGAAAAAATATGTGAAATGTATTATTATATACTTTATGGTATTCTCATAAAGTGTTTTTTATAAAAAGCAACTCAATAGCGGTCCTAAATTTTAATATTATTTTGTTTAATTTTTCATTTGATTCAAAATACATTAGCCTGCTGGCCGATGGCAAGCCTAGTGTAGATGAGAAGAAAAATCTAAAAATAGAAATATGTATGTGTAATACAAAAAGTAAACTCATGGATTTGTATGTTTTTGTTTATAGATTTTTGGTATTGTATTCGGTATTCCACTTCAATTCTCGATTGATTAGTTGAATTTTGAACATAAGAATCTTAAGTTTGTAATCCAAAATTAGGAAACATCCTCTGATGAGGTAACTAATCATTAGCGAAATAGTACTATATGGATATGCTTTCCTCCACAGTTATTGAGTTTGCTTTTATAAAAAATACCGTATGAGAATATCTTAAAGTATGTAATAATACATTTCACATATTTTTTCGGGAAAATTTTACAATTTTAAAATTAGAATCATATATAAAGAGATATTACCAAAATAAATTCAGTTTCTTTTTTAATAAATTACTGAACTTTATTAAAAATACCTCACAAAATATCAACGACTATTTCTTATGTTCATACCAAATGCATTTCATTTTTGCTACTACCTGTATATTTATTCAGTTGTGGAGGTCACTTCCATATATCACAGCTGGGTACACTGCATCTTGATTGCTAATTATTTTAATGCCTTTTATGTATTGCCATTTTCTCTTTTTTAAGCTCAACGCTAAATCTACTCATTGTCGCCTACGAAATTAAAAATTTTATTAAGGTGTTGTTTCTCTAATGCAAGTAGTATTTGTCTATGCAAAATCTGTATGAAAATCACTAGAGAACCGTAGGTGTGTTGTCGATTGTAGTCGCTAGCCTGCTGCCGTCTATGTCTTATATAAGTACATGCTGTTAAATTAACAAAGGATCATATACATATTAGTTATCGTGGTAAAATTTTTCTTTAAACTAACAAGTTGAAAATAAGTTTTGCAGTTCCGCGTAATTCTGTTTAAAAAAGTCCCTGAAATTTATTACATCAGATTTCTAATGGTCATTTTCATTCTGGGAAGGTCATACCACTTTGAACTTTATTTAATAAAAATATTTCCAGTTTATTGTTCCGCTATAAGGTCGTATCACAATACATTAAACGACAATAATAACAGCTAATCACCTCTCCACAATGCATATCACTATAAAAAGAGTTCAAACCTACATATTCTAAAAAAAATTAATGCCCATGAGAATACTTAGGCAACTTATTCTTATTATTTTTTTCTTTATTTTTATTCAAAGATTTTTTTTGGAGTTTGTATATTAACATGTGAGATATTTTAGCTTTTTAAAAAATTTTCTTGAAAGTCTACTGATGAGTTAGTATAAATGTACATGCATATATCTAGCTTAAACATACACCAAGGATATATCAATAATCGCAGTCCTACGAAATAAATACTAAAAGAGAAAAATCACATATTAACAGATTGCTGGTTGCGAGATTTTAAAAGTAGCAGATTAAAATTTTTTAAAAATTTACGTGTTTTTTTATCCCGAAAAAAACGGCTACAGAGTCGTGCGAGTATGCAGAAAACATTTGTAGTAATATATTTCTATCATACACAATTTATGTTCAGTTCCCAAAAGGCAGTTCTGAATGTATTGAAAATATAATTTTATGAAAATTTTCTCTTTTAACACACTTGGAATTTTAACTCATTTAACGACTAAATCTGGTAGTCAGTCACAGCCTTTAACATGATCTTTCATATTAAAAAATTCTTAAAAGTTAATTACTTAAAAGTCACTTCAAATGTCAGCCGCAATAACGCTAAAGTCTTTAAAATGTCACAGTTGAGTGTTGTCATAAATTGTTCTTCATGGGATTAAGCTCATACACATGTTTCAATGGAACGAACACCTGAGTATGAATAGTGAAAAATCGACAATTTCGATCTTGTTGGCGTCAAACTTAAATGGCAATTTAAAAGTAATTGCCATAAGAATTTTTGTTAAATGACATAATTTTTCCATATTGTAAATTCACATATACATACATACATATATGTACTCATACGAGACCATACATACATAACACGTACTATATTTGTTGAATAAGTATGTTGTCTCTTATCATCTTTTTTATTGTGGTTTATGTTTTGCTTATACAAAATCATTTCACTATTACAGTCTCTGCTGGTAAAATGACGTTACTATTATTACAGCCTGTTGTCATTGGTTAAGACATGTATTTGTTGTGTATGAATTTACAATTTTAACATACTACTCGTATGCATGCATGTGTTATGAAGTTTGTATTTGTAGTTGTATACAAATCGTATTCAATTATATAAAACATTTGTTGCTGTTGTAATATTATTACAATGGCGTAATGCAAGGGGAAAAATGTATGCCAAATAACAGTATGAATTTGTGGCATCAAATATGTTGCTTTTTCTGACGTTTCTAACAAAATTGTTGTCTTGTCCATTGTATATATCACATCTATTGTATTGCAGTTAATTTCAAGCTTTTTGAAATTAAACCTCAAAAGCAGAAAATTCTAAAATAAATATAACGGAAATGTGACAAATGTCTTAAAAAAGAAATAAAGAACAACTCACATAGAAATTATTAATTTCATTTCATTTCATTTCAAATGAAACGAGAAAAACTTTTTAATAATACAAGAAAAACAAGAAAAGAAAAGCGAAATAAATTGCCTTGAAAGGCTCTACATACAATACAAGAAATTCCTATTTGTGTGTGTTCTTTGATAAAATGCCTTCAGAACTGAGCAAAAATATAATTAAATGGGCTTAGATAGCCGCGTCTGGTTTTTCTTTAGAAAATCGCTAAAAACAATGTATAATTCGTATTTAACGTTTTTATTTAGTGCATCTTATATATTCATTAAGCTTTTAATATGTTAAGCATTTATATTACAAATTTATTTCATCGCCGATTTGTTATAAATTTTCTTTTTTCTCAGTTCTCAAAGTCCAAGCCTATTACCTCTCTGATTTCGTCAGTATTTCAAATGTTTTGATGTTTTTCATTAGACTTAGTAATAAAATTTGAAACGGAGTGCTTCCCATTAACGTGTGACGTTATTAGTGACCGTCTTATAAATTATAGTACTTTATTTGTTAAGTATTGAAATTGCTCAATAATTTCAAAAAATGTATTGCTTAGCCAAGTTAAAAAAATAAAAAATAAAAACACTACAAGAAATTTTTTATACGGAACTGCGGTATTAAACTAAAAGTCTTCAGGGCTACTAAAGTGAGAACAGCTTGTTTTCCTTAAATTATAATAAAAGTAACGCTAATGTTTTCACAAATTTATGACTGCTTAACATTCTGTTAAAACCGATTATTCCTGTATTAAAAAACTAAGGGAAAAAAGTTTTAATCTCATAATCAAAATTTTTTCTTGTGACATTTCTTTATTAAAAATTTAAATTAACTATAAATTTCTCTAAATCAAGCAAAAGTAATTTGTGTTAGAAACAATATTAAAATGTTTTCTTTTATTTTCAATATACATAAATAGCCGAAGAACTTTTTCTGTCGTATTACTTGAAATAAATTTCTCTTTTTTAAAAATTTAAAAAAAAAATTATTGTTATTGAAAATTATTAAAATTTTCTATGGACTAAAAATCCTTATTCTTAAAAAACAACACTAGGGTAAGGCTGGCAAATTATGGAAATTTATTGGCAATTTTATTGTTGCTAGAAAAAATTGTTTTCTTAAAATATTGCAAAATTTTTCTAATCTTAAATACAATAAATTTTTCAGATACTGATTCCAAAAGAAATATTATTTTTGTACATAAATTAATAATAATTAGTTTTATTTGGTAGTGATTGTTGTGACATTAGAACACCTCAGTCTGAAAGGATTTACAATAAGAATACGACAATTAAAAACTATTGTCACATACAGAGCGTATCAACAACTAAGAAACAGTTGCTGCTATGAGATAGCATATTAGAATCAACTGCAAATTGAATCAAATTTAGATAAAATTTTAAGTAAATATATGTCTAAAATTTCCCTGAAAGGTTTAAAAGCAAACGAATAGTTTTTGCTCCATAATGTAAAACACTGATTGGCAACTGAACTAGAAGTCGCCTCGCAGCATATTTTGATGCAGGAAGAGTTTTAATATACAAAAAATTTTGCTTTTGGGGTGAACAAAGAGATTGTCCACATGAGTAAAAACTATGCTCAATTAAGCAGCCGAATGTTTTTAGGTTCTAACTTTAAAACTTTTATTGTTAACGACGCACACGATAGCGCAAATTATTTATACTTTAAAATTTTTTACTGAAATAAAGTTTGTCCTCGAGGAGTTTATGCTCTTTTTCTGCGGTGAATGATGAATGATAATGAAATTTCTTATATGAGACAGACTTGGTAACACTTAGAACAAAACTACTGCGTCATTGAGAGAGCGATCATGCGCAAGGCGTAATTTTCATTTTTATCATTCTTGGTTAAAAAGTTATTCTAAATAAGCTGGATCGATGTTGAAAGTACGCCGTTCATATGCTTTTTGCTAGAATCGATCGAATATATTGTTCTCGATTTATCTTTTTAAAACGTTTATTTTACTCATCTATAATTTATTTGTCCTTTTTAATTTAAACGTTTGCTTCAAGAGTGTTAGTACAAGTGCTTAATGATTGCTGATGATTTGCCATTAGATCATGGTAGAATGTTCTAGCGACTTTGACATTTATGTAGAATATTCCAAAAATCCCTTAATATTTATTTTCCATTTATATTTATCCGTTAATTGTCTTCATCTTTTGGTTATGTTATCTTACTCTTCTTGTATTAGTGTGAATGTGTGCTTGTTGGTAGTTTAATTTTTTATTGTTTTCCGTTGCGTAGTGTGGTATTTGATTGGGTGTTTGTTTATTGTGTTTTCAGTCGAAGAAAATCGAGAACGAAAATAAAATACGTTTATGCGATGGTGATATAGAAATGACCTTCAATAAATGTATTTCCTTAACAATATTATTTACTATTCTGTTGTGCAATTAAACTTTGCTCACTACCACTTTAAAGCCAACTATCCAACTATCGAAATTTTATTTAATCTGATCATTATTTTGTATACAGGGTGGCCCAAAAAGAGCGAAGGTGTTTGAATTTCTTATAACTTTTTTATTACAATTTTTGTTTTCATTATTTTGTAAAGAAGACTTGGAAAATTTAAAAATTTAACAGTACACAATTGAACAATGTGCAAAAATCGTTGAACTTTATTTCAGAAGAAAATTACGATTTTATTCTTCACCATACGATTAAAAAAAATGTGCGAAAAGGAACAATATTGATGAGCACATTGAATAAATCGGTGGCATTTTATGAGAGTGGAATGAAAGAGAAACCGCATGAGAAATACATGTTCTCTTTGCTCGTCTACAGTTTCCAAAGTTTTATTTCTTATAGCAGCAGTAGATACTGCTGACCAAATGATTGGCTCCTACTCTAAAAATTGCAAAATAAATCGATGGCCAAATATTGTACATATTTGCAAATATGGTAGATATATCCGCTTTGAATGCATATATACTGTTTTCTGAGATTGATGCTTCGTGGGTAGCGGTTGATCTAATCGCAGGAGAGCACAGTTTTTACGTTTCTTTGGCTAATGCGCCTATGATGAAGCTAAGCAGATTAGCACAACAACAGCAAAATTATTGACTAAAATACAAAGATCATCTTCAATTTCTGTGAGCTCACTAAATATTGCGTCTTATAAAACGGGTATATGAAAGCGGGGAATTTTTAGTTGATATAATGCTCAATCGGACATAAAATTCTCCACTTGCGAACATCAAAAAATATTTTGTGTCCCATGTAATGGAAAACAATTACAATGAAATGATATTCCTTTTGTATGTAAACGAAGAAAAGCTTCGTATTTTGTATTTTATTAAATTGACATATTCTGTGGAGTAAATGGTCTCTGATACAAGATAAGTAACTTTTTAACTTGTTGCAAAAATAAAACACGTGTGTCGAAACCTCAAACTAATAATTTACATTGTTCAAAAGTTATTGAGATTACTAGAAAAATTCTGGACCAAATGGGTTTGATCTAACAGCAGGGTTAATTTAATTATGGGCAGCGAAACCCATTTCCAATTGAATGGCTGCGTTAGTAAGTAAAAATGGCTACGAAAAATATAAGAGTAACAGCGAAAATTATGCCCACTTAAGTGTACCGTTTGGTGCGGTGTTTCGTCGAAAAGATAATTTTCCTATAATTTTTTGAAAACGAACACGGTGTCACTGTTTCTATCACTGCTGTTAGATATCGCGCATTGTTCGACAATTTTTTAAGGCCAGCCGTGGAACACCATCCGTAAGTATGGTTCCAACAGGATGGAGGGACACAATGGTTCTTTGAACTCAAACCCTTCTGTCATTTTGGGCCACCCATTTCAATTGATCAAATTGAAAATTCAAAATGCCATTTTAATTTCATATCTACATGAAAATCCTAAAATTTTATCCTGATCTTTAGTAGATACTTATAGTCGTTAATGTTTCCTTAATTTTTTAATATATAAAAATACATCTCAATAAACAAAAGTCTAAAAATGTTTCTTAAATTAAAATCTTTTATCTTTAATTCAAATAAATTTTTTTTTTACATATATATTTATATATACATATATATATATATTTGTTTTCACTAGACTTCAGCTATCATCAAAATACAGATAGTAAATATTATACTGAAATTAAAATAGTTGACATTGAACTTACCTCAATTTATTGTCGGCTTAAAATAAAAACTTTCATATAAACCTTAAGGTTAAAATAAGCAGCAGCATTGAATAAAACTTCCTCTGTCTAAAAATGTTTCTTAAATACTTGCTTCCTGCAAACGAACTTTAAATGCAAGTAATAAAAACCTTAAGCTGCTAAAAAAGAAAAAGAAGCACGAAAATTAAACAAATGTAATTTATAAAGTTATCTGCACTCAAACCAATGAAAGAGCCGTACGTTAAATATTCCATGTACCAAAAAAAAGAGAAATCCACTACTTATTCACTCACTAATATTGTAAAAAAATTACCATTTTTGTTTTTGTATCTGAATATGAGTATATATATATTTTATATATATGTGAATATATATACTATATGTGTATTGTATGGATATGTATAGACATTCGTACGTACGTACATACATAAGTACATGAATAAGCAAATATTTCTATTTGGCTTTTGCCGTAGTATGTGGTATACGGTAGTGGTAGTGAATTTTTGTGTATTGAAAAACGTACGAGTATAGACAGAGAACAGGAAACTTCGTAGCAAATGTTCAGACCATTAATTATATCTGTCGCACGCCCATTGCAATAAACTAAAATATTATTATTTTTATTTTTTGCTTTAATTTCTTTACGCTGTTATTCACTTTTTTTCTGAACTTAAGCAAGTGTGAGTTGTTGTATTTATATATATATATGTTATATATTAAAATGTATGCAGTTTCAAATTAATTTAGATATGTACACATATATGCACTTTTCATAAAAATATTCTTTGCATTTGGATATGCATATGTATTTATGAAAAATCATGCATGAAACAAACTATTGTTTATAATATTAGAAAATTCAATCTTCTAGTGGAAAGGGAAGAAAAACTATTCAGTAAATTTATGACAACAACATAATTTATCACGTGAACCGAACAGTTCTCCAGATAAAGGTGTTGATTTTGTGTAACTTCTTTTCCTAGAACTTAGAGAAGCTAATCTTGTATATCGAAACAATGAAACTGCAGAGCTATTATTAAAATATAGAAGAGAGGCAAATATGTAACAGATGTTACGGTCTCATCTCCCTCATTATATCATGATTATCCATTCAGCTATTAATTTATTTATTCCAGAAGAGAACTACATTTTTTTTGTTGTAATAAAATGCCACTACCCCATTATCACCGTCACGAAGTTTCTGGCCATAATATCAATAATCGTGGCAGTATTTTTATCGAAACTAATTTAGAAATAAATTAGAAGAAATCTTTTATTCTCCAGCTTATCTAGTCTGGTATCTATTTGAATTAGTTTTTTTTTTTTTTTTCCCATGTTATTTTTGAATTTTGGATCTTTCAATATGAAATTAACAAAATGTGTTCAAATCTTAATCTAAAAATATACTATAAAAAAAAAAATAGTTTCCATTGCCACTGCAATTTCAACCCAATGGTTACACAGAATTTTCATCCAATCAGATCAAACGTTTGGGTCCTTTTGAGTCTTCTGTGACCCTCAAAGACCAGCAATTCTCTAGCAAGTGGATTGGGATGCACCGTGATCTTCGTCCTATACTTCGTACAGACTTTTTTAATTTCATCATTAATTGATGGAATTTTTAGATCCCTGTGGATATTTACATTTTTCATGTACCATGGAGCACCTGTGATTATTCGTAAAATTTTTGACTGTCTTCTTTGTAATTTTGCAACATTTGATGCGGAAGCAGTTCCCCACAGCTGAACGCCATATAGCCATATGGGCTTTAAAATCGCCTTATACAACAGCACCTTCATATCTAGGCCTAGTGCAGAGTGTCGTCCTATAAGCCAGTAAAGCTGCGCAGTTTTCAACTTCAGTTGAGTGATTTTGGCCGCTATGTGACTAGTCCACGTAAGACGTCTATCGAGATGAATACCAAGATATTTTACGTGGTTGCTCTCAGGTATTGTAACACCGTTTATCGTGATGGGAGGACAATTGTCCCTTCTCAGAGTAAACGTAATGTGGACGCACTTTGAAGCATTTACTTTTATCTTCCACTTTGATAACCATTTTTCCAATCGGTTCAAATGCGCTTGAAGATGTTGGCTTGCTACTGCTGCATTCTTGTGTATGCTTAGAAAAGCAGTATCATCCGCGAAAGTTGATGTATGCGTCAATTGACTTGTAGGCATATCCGCAGTAAATAAAATGTACAGAAAAGGACCAAGGATACTTCCCTGTGGTACACCAGCATGGATATTTTTAATGGAAGATATCACCGATTTCGACCTTATATGAAAAGATCTATTAGTTATGTAATTTTTGAACAATTTGTGAACGTTTTCCGGTAGCAAGTTTACAATTTTGTGCATCAAACCGTCGTGCCAGACTTTGTCGAACGCTTGAGATATATCAATAAAAAGTGCCGAACAGTATTCTTTATTCTCGAAAGCCGATCGGACAAGGTTTGTTATTCTGTGTACTTGTGCCACAGTGCTGTGCATTTTCCGGAATCCAAATTGGTGATGTGGGATAACAGAATTAGTGTCAACGTGGTGCCGTAGTTTCTCGAGAATCAATTTTTCAAAAAGTTTGGACAGTATCGGCAATAAGCTTATTGGACGATAAGAAGATACTTGCGTAACATCTTTACCTGGCTTAGGAATCATTACGATTTCTGAGTGTTTCCATGCTTTCGGAAACGTACCCAACCTCAACATAGAATTGAAAATAAAGAGAATCAGCCTCAATGCTGATTGTGGCAGATTAGTTATCATTGCTCCTGTGATTTTGTCACTGCCTGGAGCTTTTCTGGCTTTTAACGTTTTTATAGCAGATTCGACTTCAGCAAATCGGAATTTCAGTGGACGTTGTACTCTTTCGTTTATGACAATCGGCGCAATACGGGAAGCGGTTACATTTGGTGTAAATACGTTTTCCAGGTGGTTGGCGAATTCCTCAATTTTCTCCTCTGTACTCTGTGCAAATTCACCATTATGTAACCTTATTGGGGCCTCGTAGGAAGTAGGTTGTTTCATTTTTTTTGTAGCTCTCCACAAACTATAATCTGTTTGCTCTGTTGTGTCCAACCTTTGCAGATATTCATTCAGTTGAAATTCTTTGTCCTCTTTCAGCAAAACACGCAGTTTCCGTTGGCATTTATTTAGTTGTGCCTTTAAGCCAGGTGAACGGAGCTCCTGCCACTGACGCCTCAACTGTCTTTTATGCCTTATCAGGGACTCAACGGTAGCATTACTGTTGTAGTGACGCCTGCTTCTTATCAAAACGTTTGATGCGGAAACTGCTGTCGCTTCTTTCAGGATGTTTGTTGTGAGGATTACAGCATCCTCTACTTCAGACTCCGATTTCAAAGACAAGTGTTGTGGCAAGTGGGTACTAATGTACATTTTGTACTTTAGCCAATTTATATGTTTTTTATGATAACACTTATTCTGCTCTGCATTTTCAGAAGCGCGAAAAAAATTCAAAAAAGTAGGTGAATGATCCGACGAAAGATCCAAAGACGGAACCAAATGAAATAGTTCTCTTCTTATGCTGCGAGTGACCGCAAAGTCGATCACATCTGGAATTTTATTAATGTCTGTAGGCCAGTATGTGGGTTGACCTGCAGATATTGCGTCCAAATTGTGAAGGGATATCGCATCAAAAAGTTGCCTTCCTCTTGGTGAAATAAGTCTAGAACCCCAAAAGGTGTGTTTTGCATTAAAATCACCCGCTGCAATAAACTTTGTTCCTAACGTTTGAAAAAAGTTCCAAAATTGATCCGTAGTAATGGAGTGTCTGGGTGGACAATAAACGGCAGAAATCGATGTACCACAACGTGGTAACCTTATGGTGGTGGCTTGTATGTGATCCGTCGAAAATTCTGGTAGGGGAAAATGGGCAACATCTCTGTGAACCAGTATTGCTGTCCCTCCACAAGCTCTGCCACTTGGATGCTTTGTGTCATAATTATAATAATTTTTTATTTTGAAACAGTTCTTTTGAGTAAAATGTGTTTCGGATACGAGAAGTACATCAACTTGTTGTGATTGTAGGAACTGTTGCACTTCATACTTGTGCTGGCTCAGGCCATTAGCATTCCAAAAACAAATTTTCAGCGTATCCATTATTTTTTGTTCAACAAAATTTGCATCAGCATGCTCTGGTTTTGCAGCATTTGCTGGAACATACCCTGCATGTTGGACATAAAACTGTTCATAGTGTCTATCAATTTCTCGATGGCACTTTGAGTGTCGGGCAGTGGTTTGTGCTCACCTTCCTTCAAAACGTTTGCATACGAGTTAACTCGATGACTTTCTTGCGATGTATTACCTTTCTTCAACGTTTCAGCGAAACTAACGTGTTGCACATTTGTACCCTGAGCTCTTTGAGTTGCGCGGGCAGAAGTTGTTGGCAAATTAGGAAAATTAGTTTCCTTATACTCGAGTGGTACTGGCACTGATCTTCTTGCCTTGTTTGAATTTTTTAGTTGCAAAAACACTTTGCAACCACGATAATTGGCGGTGTGTTTTTCACCACAATTACCGCACTTTCTCACATTCGTGTCAGATTTCGGGTGTGGGCATTCCAAAGATTTGTGAATGTCTCCACATCTCACACATACGGATGGTAATTTACAAAAAGATTTTGTATGTCCAAACTCCTGACAATTTTGGCACTGAGGCGGACCCTTACGCTTAATTGGTTCCTCTACGACAATTCTTCGGTTCAATAAGAATTTTAAATTGTAAATGGGGTGAGTTTCATTTTTTTTCAATTTAGTTGAGTCGAAAGCAACTTCAACTTTAAACATTGGCTGAGGAATTTTCTCTCGGTTAATTATATTGAAAATTGATTTAGCATCGAACCCCGCATTCTTCAGGGCATCTTTAATATCCTCAGTCGGCACAGAATTGTCAATACCTTTAATGACCACCACTAAGCCCTTTGCACTCTTCAATTGGTAAGTGTAGTAACCTTTTTTTTCCGCATCAAAATTGTTCACTATGGCCCTATAGCCTTTCTCGCTGTCGGCCTGAATCTTTGTCTCCAGCACGTTACCTTTGCGAATAGAGACCACGTAAAAGTGATCTTTACCTATCAACTTTGACAATTTACTCACCAAAGAATTAGTACACACTTCTCGCAAATATATTGGTGGCGGTTTTATTGCTCTTTGCTCTGGCTTTTCCGTATTGTTATTGGCCATTTTGCCAAGAATGGCAAACCTATTTTGACCCTCATTGGTTCGTGGCATTTTAGGGTCGGGTTCAGTATTGGCGGCCCTAGGACTGGATTTACGCTTAGTGATCGTGATGTAGCGGTCCATTCCAGTAGGTATTTTATGGCTTGAAAAATTTGAACACGACGGAAGATCCGTACTTTTATTTATGGGAGAAAATGGGCGCGATACAATTATTTTATCTTCTGTACACTTATTCAAATTTGAATCACTTGCACTTTTTTCAGCAAAAATTGGACCAGTGGTCGGTTTCAGGGTTAAATAATCTCTATTGCATTTAGGATCGTAAATATTCTCACTACTCTTGCTTTCAGAGTTGACAATTATGTATGCATGTCTGCCGTTTTGTTTTTTCACATTTGCTTTGTTCGAGCAATCGCTTGCACTCATATAGAAAACAATGCACTGTACTGTAATGCCACGTACTGTTGTTGTTGTTGTTTATGTTTGAGTAGTATTTGTTGGTTTGTTTAAATTTATTTTTATATGTATTGTTTGTGATAGTTCTATTTTATATTTGTTATGTTTTTATATTTTAATATTTATTTGTGTTTAGTAAAAACTTCACTTTATGTTTTCTGTTTTCTTTTTTCTTTATGTGTGTTTAGAAATGTCCAGTTTGTATGTTTTAACACAACACTATTTATTTACAGAATTTTCAAAAAATTAACTGCTCCTAATTCCTTATTCCGATCAGGGACTATGATACACCGTTGGAAAGCTCAGAAAACGCCCTTTCCAACGATACTATCCGCTAATTTTCCCAATCAAAAATGTACGAGTTATTAATTCAATTAATTCAAAAATTTGTACCGATCACACACACGCACACGTATATTTATAGCATTTGTTTTTTTTATATATATATAAGTACATATATAAGTACATATAGAATATATGCACACAGTTTTATTAACAATTGCGGCTTTATTTCACGATTTTCATTAAAAATAATAGTTGAATATTATTAATTTCACTTTTCTTTACACTTTTATTATATTTTTATAAATTTTACACCAGAATTTAGATTATTTTTCAATTTTTCTAAGGAGACCGTACTAAATGTGCGTGCACTCTTTAAACACCGGCGACATTTTCATTTGAATTAGTTGCTTGATATATTAAAAAGAAAGCGATTGAACTGATGTATAAATAAGATAAAGCCAAGAAGTATTATTATCTAAATGAGAGCAGGTTTAATACTACTGCTTCAGTTGTTAAATTTTGATATTAAAATTGGAAATTCAACCCAAGATTACCGATAAAACTTATTTTGTAAACATGAATGATATATCCAAAGTAAGAAAATCCATAATTCTTGGTTATAAAGACATATATATACGTCAAACTGAAACTAAATGAAACGCTCGGTCTTACGTGGATAAGCCACTAATGTTTGCTGCTACTTATTTGAAATATATTTGATTTATTTTAAGGACGATGGCAAATACAACATATTATAAACTGTAAATAATTCAAAATCTTTTATAAAAGATTATAAAAGAATTAACGAGATTTGCCTATAAAATTAAATTTCATTCTAAAAAAATAATAAAATTATAAAATACGGTGAGAGATTGATTCTTTGTCGTTCTTTTAGTTCTTAAATAGTAAAGCAATTTTAAATGAAGGCAAAATATTAAAGTATATGAATTTAAATATACTACTTGTTTATTGTGGTATTAAATATTGTTGGGTTCCACTAAAACTTATTATTACTTATTTTTTAAGCCCTACATAACTCAAAAAAGTGTTAAGTGTGAAATCAACGGTTATACTGAGCGCAATTTCAGTGTTGTAGTACCTCTGATGTCAACGTGACGTATTAAATTTTGTAGCTACGTTTTAGTAGGAATTTTTAATAATTATTTTACTTCGCCGGTGCTACACAATACCGACGAAGTAGTGCGTTCTGATGTGCGTGTGCATTGGATACAGCTGAAGCCGTTACTGTTAAGTGACCAGTGACTGTGGCTTCACCACTGAAACCTTCCGACAACAACTGACTCAAAGACACTCAAAGGCCCATCAGAAAAAATACGAGATGTTTTTATGACTCTAAAGCTATTGCTGAACCCAGGAAATTTTTCGTTTTGTAGTCAACGTGCAGACCACTTTGATCATCGCTACCTGCAGTACCACATAAAGTAAACGAGTAAAAACTTATTTATAAATATTTTCAGCTGAAAAGCAATATTAAATAACTCAAATATATATTACTAAAAAGTTACTTTAAATTCAAGTTATTCATTTCTATAGATTTCTAATTTTATTCAATATTTACATAAACATTTTAAGAAATGTGTATTTGTATACCTCTGAACATAAAATCATAACTCTATGTAATTATTATACGATGATTTGCAACAATTTTAACCAGAAATTCATACTCAGACGAGTAAGAAATTGCAAACGTATACATATGTATGCAGTCTACACCGCAAATGCAACTACAGGCGTCTGAATAACAGACACCAATTTCATTTTACATTCACATATATTCCAGTCAGGCCAATTCAAATTCTCTATAGAGTTTTATAATTGGACAAAACATATGAATTGCAATGCAGTAAACAAACCTATTTGTTTGCTGGGTATGAACACAATTATGGTTTTTATGTATAATATTTGTTGGTTTTTGCTACACGAAGTCCACTTGTACTGACATACTTGTACACATGACGATGTATGTTTATTTATTTAGAGATGTTTAATGTTTGAACAATTGGCACTTATGGTTAAAACTGCACAAATGGCCATCTAATAAAAATTTAACTAACACCCTATTAAAATCATTAATAGCGCCTTATAGAAATGTGAAATTTCGAAAATATGTTGAGTGTACTCCGCTATTGATTAGGTTTGTATGGTACAGAACTTTTGGTAAGACAATTAAACTTATTATAAAACGTGTAGATATCTGTATTATAGAAATTAGTTTTTCGTGAAAAACTTTTATTTCGTTTATTTTTTATTTATTAAATTTGCAGGAAATGATATAAAAATATATGATTCAATATGCAAACCACTTGATGCGTGTTTCGAAATTTCCCATTGTATCATTATGTGGACTTAATAAAAAATTAAAATTCAATTATTCTCAATGAGCAAAGCTTAATTTTTTCAAGTGTGAAAAATAACATTTCTTATTGAATATAAATATTTTCTTGAACACAACATATTTACAGCATAAATGATTCGTCTGTACCGCATTTAAAAACTTTTAAATAAATTTAAAAAAAAAACCTCAGTACACACAATACAGTGGTTTAAGACATACAATTTGCTCTTCGCAAAATATTTTCAAAGATTCGAAACCTATTCCTTTGCTGAAATCGAACACAGTTCCATTATTATATTTTTGAACCTACTACAGGGTGGCACAAAAGGAGGTATACGGTTTGAATTCTTTATAACTTTTTTAATTATTATTTTTTCTTTGTTTTTTTTTTCAGCATTTTGTGAAGAAGACTTGGGGAATTAATTATGGCCATTACACCCGAAATTTTGAGAAAAGTTATGCAAAATATGCCAAAAAGAGCACGTATGTGCGAAACATAAAATGGGCATCACTTACAGGATATAATTTTTCAAAAAAAATTATAGTAATCGCATAAATAAATAAATTATAAACCATTTAAACCATATAGCTCCTTGATAGCAGAAGCGCTTCAATACTTATATAAAACAAAGAACAATAGTGGGTGACTGAAATAATTACATTACTATCTATCTGAATTATTAACCCTAGAGAGGTAATCATATTCTGATATATGCTAAAGATAACCAAACGCGAAATAGACGCATTATTGGAATTCGCTATATTGTCTTGTTTTATTTATTTATTTCGAATAACTTAATCTGGAGTACTTATATTTTTTGATTGTTTTTTTAGATTACATTTTAGATGTATAAATGAATATGAAAAAGAAGCACCGGAATTTAAAATATATTTATTACGTTGATTTCGCGGAAGGTCTACGCAACGCTTAATATGACTAAAAATATGTCGATAGGAATATATTTTTCACACTTAAAATAACAATACCGATAACATTTGGTATTTGGAAATATGTATTATAAAGAGCTTTATTAAAGAGAATCAATATGTTGTAATTCCTTAAATTGCACACTTCCTAAATCCCACTATGTAATCCTGTTAGAAGCGTTGCTTTCTTAATTAGTAGTGAAGCCATTGATAGCGGTATACAAACACACAAACACGTATAAAAACAATTTTTTATTCGTTAAAAAATGAAAGCACTAATTTGATTCGGCTTCTATATTAATTTAGAAACTTTAGTTACAATTTTTCTAACTACTCTAGAACGATAAGCATATTTAATCAATGTTAATATTAAAAGATATAACAAAACACAGTGTGATAAAATCAGTTTATCAGAGGATAGTTTTCAAATTACTGGCACTACTCGTATATGTCGGAGTTCGTTGAAATGTGTTTTATTTACACCTTGTTCTCTTGTGCTAGAATGGGAATTTTCTGCTAAATTTAACTCATTCAAAGCAAATTTGCAGTATCGCCAGGGTATTTAAATGCAGAAAAATTAATGCGTATCAAAAATCGATTGGACAGGAAATTTCTTCTTCATCCCATACATTTTTTAAGTCTATAAAAATCGGAGATATTTGCAGTTATTAGAGAAAAAAAGATATTATTTGAAATTTTTCGTCAACGATATTTCCGAACGAATCAGCCAAGGCAATCAATGACTCTTTCTGAGTTTAACAGCTGATTTTGAACTTGATTGGCTTAAAATTTTTTTCAAAAAAGTAATTTTTTTATATACATTAATACATACATACACACATATATGTATATAAACATACTCACAAATTTACATAAATTCAAACGTTCTGACAAAATGGTGAAAATAGTCGGAATCGACATCCGAATATCGATTTTCGAATATTGGTGTAAACGTAGTAAATTGCTATTGCGGGAAGTTAACAAAGTATTACAAAGTTAACAAACAACTTTCGCACTTTAACACTGAAACAATACGTTAACTAAGCAAAAAATATAACCATTTTTAAGTATTCTTTAACTGTCATATCGAACATATAAATTTTTCTACCAACTATATATTTCCAAAAATAATTACAGCTAAATCCCTTTTATACAGCAAAATACATATATCTTTTTAATTTCTCTTCTATTAATGCCAAACGAATTTAATATTTATTAAATTAAAACAAAATATTAATCATCTAAAGTGTTAACAAATTGTATATATACGTATGTACATATATGTAAATATGTATGGTTTAGAACACACTTGGTAAAGTATTCATAATTGTTTGCATAAATCATAATGAAATAAAATCATTTAATTTTCGATTGTTTTTCAAAAATCAATTAAAAATCATTAAAATTAAATATAAATTGAAGAAGAAAAATTAAAAATTCAAAATGTGTTCTCTAATAAAAATATTATTTATTAATTAAATACCATTTCGAAATATGTATGCATATGTAATGGGATTGTAGTTTATTTAAATTTATCACATTGGGTAGCATACTGATTGCGTATTTGATTAAAATAATTTCTGCTGAAAACTTGTCGAAATTCACTTCAGGAATAAGAAAAAAACACATATTTATATTTGCGTTTAATATCTTTGTTCAGCAAATAACCACGTATGTGAAATTAATCCACCAATATTTCGGTAATAAATTCTCTCATAAATATTCTTTTAGCTTTTCCTTCCTTTTAAATTTTTATATTGCAATTGTGGATACGAGAATTAATTTTATGCTGCCCAGCAATTCTTTTTAGTGCACGAGATTTCTATTGTATACCCAACAAAAAAGATTATTATTAATTGTAGTTTTCTCTTTTTAGACTCCAGTTTATTAGTGGTTTCATTTTAAAATATACGAGTAGCAAAAACTTTTTTCAATTAATTTCTGGACCTAATTCTTAATTTTTTATTTTCATAGTTTGTAAAACAATATTTAATGACAAAAAATGGACAGAAATTTTTTCGAATTGCTATATGCGGTCTCATTAAGAGAATGGACATAAAGTCCCGGGAACCCCAATAATTCGTATTTAATCCCGCACAATTGCATTATTTTTCTTATGAGACTCCATATAGTTTTTCTGTAGGGCAGAGAAGTTTTTTTGATTCTTATACTTTCGATAAGGGATGTAATATGTCGGTTATTGGGTCCTTCGATGGAATGTGAATAGCACACTTACTCAGGGTCTTGAAACGATCCATGAAGAGGGTCGATGTCCTTAATATCTAGGTACCGGAAATGGCATAAAAGGATCATGTATGTCTCATCGTTTCAAAGTTTAATTTAAATGTAATGTGCACTACACAGAAAAAAGGAAAATCAAAATTCTATTAAAAAAACGAAGATTCAATTAAAATACACCAAAATCAAATAAAATAAATGTGGATTCAATTAAGTTATTAACTAAACTTACTATAATCACATCCAAACATGAATCGCATATACTTGCCCCGGTCTGTCGGAGAACCTACAAAACTTATATTATTTAAAAATCTTTTAAATAAAATTCTATTTACTTTTAGAAATGCATGGTTTTAGTAATAGAAGCAAAAGTTAAAAAAAAAATACTTTTTTATTTATGATTAAAATATGTTAAAATTTTTAAGATACAAAAAAACCTCAACAAAAATATATTTCAATTGTTAAAGACATACATATATACAGTTTATGAAATTAGTTAAATTTTTTTTTACATTTTTTTGCAATTATATGTGATTGTTACTAAGGAAGCAGCTAAATTAAAGACCAAATTGAAATCACATTAGCACAACGCAACGGAATTTAGAGCTTCTTTAGAAGTGAAAAAAATAACGGGGAATAATTTCTCGTATTCTATTTCTATATATATATATATATATATATATCATGAATATATAAAGCTAATAATTTACACATCCTGGTAACCAAACACAGTGTACAAAACACGAAGAACGCTGAATATTAAGGTGTATCAGTCTTCGAAAGCAGCATGTTGTTTCATTCTGCTAATGGTAGTCAGTATCATTTACAATTTTGTCTTTACTTTAGTTTGTTTCTTAGCAACTATCATATGTACTTTTGACTGTTCGATTGTTGGCATATTTAAAATTTAACTGATTTAAAAAACACATTTGTAATTCTTTTAGTTTTTTGACCTCTTTTTATACTAATTACATTAATTATTTAAGCTGCAGGTCCTTTATATTCATTTTTATTAATATTAATTTTTATTAATATTTAATTTTAATTATTAATCGAATCTTTATACCTATTTCAAATACAGAATATATTTTTATGAATATGGCTATAATACTTTTATTTTCAAATTTTAGAATATGTTTGAATATGTTTCATTAACAAAAACTTTTTCTTTATTGGGAATTTTCAAAAAATATTTTTTCATTACAAACAACAACCAATTTTCCTGAAGAAGCTACACAAAGGAGTAGCACAATATCGAATAAAAATAAATATTAAATATATCAAAAGAACCTGCAGCTTAAATAATTGGTGTAATTAAATATATTTCTATTACTAACTAACAGTCCTAAATTTCAAAATTCATAGGAAACGATATAAGAAATAAGAAAATATAACTTAAATCTAGTCAGACTTGGTACATAACCAATTTGAACACATTATAATGGAAACAAACAAAAATTGTTTTTGTAATAACCGCACTGTAGCGAGTTTTGCTAATTTTTTTTAGCTCCATTAGAAACAGCTAGAGGTAGGAATAATTATGGGTTCACAATCTGAATCATTCTCTTTGTATCACTTATTTTTCTGTATGTCAATCGAATCCCTCAATCGATTTCCCTTCGTCCATTCTGATTTGAAAATAAAACACGTAAGTACTTTACAAATACATACATATGAGTATAGGCTTTGAAACTATCTAAAAATTAATGAAAAGTATTCTAAATTATAATACACGCATGGTTCGGCCAACAAACCAATTAATGGTCTATTTGCACAGACCTTTTGCTTTCACAGAGTTTGAAACCACACTAAATTGAAGTTTATTAAGAATGCTGAAGCTAACGCTCGCTCTCTATGTTCATTGGAAAAAAATTTAAATACTATAAATCGTCCTCATAGACTGTATGCGAGAGTATAGAAACGTTAAGAAAAATATTTACAGAGCAAAGACTTAATTTGGAAAAACTTATCTATTAATTTTTTGTGTATCACAGAATTGGTTACCTAAATTTGGCAATATCGTACGTAAAGACAATGATGTGAGGCTGCATGCATTTTCCGATTTTAAGGATTTTTAAGAACTAGTACTACGCATTGTTACTTAGTTTTTTGTCTGAACCGTTTATATATTGAATAAATTCTGTATTGTTCCTTGTCTACTATAATGTTGAAAATTTGAAGTGAAATGCCAACAAATACTACACCCTCCAACTCTTTTGCAAAATCAATTTTTCCAATTATGTTGCAATGCATTGTATGTATGAGCTCCAAACAGAAAAAAGAAGAATAGCAAACATAGCTAAAAAAAATAGCGAAATTATAATAAACAATAACTTCACAAAACAATTGACTTGAATTTTCTGTCAGTGATTTTGACAGTAATAAAATATTGAAGGCAACGTTAACGGTGGGAGAATAAACGTCTTGCATATTATTTATTTAATCCGAAATTAGAAATTTCTATCTGAAAAGTGCAAAAAGTGTATCTTTATGGGTATTCTGTAATGCAAGATATCATGGACTACATTTATGTGTACAATTTTCAGTAAAAATAAAGTGTAATAATGAAATGTATTTTCTTGTGTCATTAATCGTGCGTTTAAAACCATAAAAAGCAAGTTGTTAGAGAAAATATATTTCTATTTAACATGTGAAGTCCATAATAGGTAACACATCACCGTTGTTAATTTAACAATATTTTTTAGTCATATCAATAGGTGAAATCTTGAGAAAAGCAATGACCAGTTTTAAAGTTATTAAAAAAATAATATTATATCAATGAAGTTAAATTATTTAAAAAATATAAAAGCTAAGCACTGTAACAAAATAGTTTAGAATAAAACAAACAAAAATAAAAAAAATTCACATCATTAAAAAGCCAACGTTAAAGTTGAAAGCAGTGTTAAAAAGTTATTATCCTCCAAGGTAAAACAGAATTTCTTTTTCATATAGAAGAAAAAAAAAATTAGACACACATTAAAAGTTTATAATTTATGATTAACAATAAAATAATTTGTGAAGATGTGCTTTTTGTCTGGTTTCAAAATTAATAATCACTAGAAGAAGAAAATATTATTAAATGAAAAAATAAAAAGTTTATTAACCCTTTTAAAGCTTGCTTTTTCATTCTTTTCAGCTGCACAAAGTTTTAATTTTTAAGGGTTTTATTTAAATTTGTTGTCATTTTCCTGTTCTTTTTTTATAATTTATTTATTATTTTCACATATTTTCAGAGATTATCACACTTTTTTCATCATCTTACCCTCTGCTAGGTGTAAGAGAGGTAAAACTTTGAGATGAAAAACGAGGTGTAATAAAAAAATAAATAAAAAATTTGGTCTCTGTCATCCAAATGATGCGGAAATATTTAATAAACAAATGTTTTATTTTTGTTGTTTTGATTTTTCAAGTGCGCAGGCGCTGAATATACCCAAATGAAGCTGATTTAAATGTTTTCTTTTCTCAGCAAAAAGTTCAAATATAACATAACAAAAGCAACAATATGGAAAAAGCAAATAGTGACCGGTAACTTCACAATGTAGATTTTACTCTTCTCAAATAATAGAAAAAAAGAATTTTCAATATATTAACTAGATTGTTTGGTCTCTTCTTTCTGTGATATTTATAACTGCCTAACAAAGTTACTAGCGTGGCCAGATAATTCATGTTAAATTTACCAAAATATATGTTAATGCAAAATGTATATGCACTAAATTGATATAAGTTTTTAAATGCTAGATTGCTGGGTTGTTATATTGCATGCAGACGTATGATCAATATTGATTGAAAAATAGTAATAAAAATGCCAGGGCGGGTATGATGAACGCATAGAAAAAAATATTAATTTGAGTAATTTACATACCTGTGTATTTGACTTTCTGCTTAATTTAGAGTTGACCCAAGTACCACAAGTTTACAAAAATTGAAAAATGTTTTCGTTCGGTAGAAAGAAAAGTTGTTTCTTTAGTTATTTGGAACGTTGAATTCAAATCTGCACTCTGTTTTTTTTCCATCAGTTCTACTTTTCGCATTATTGCGGCTGGTAAAAAATAAAAACAATTTTACAACATATAGCAGGAAATTGCAACTTCAACTACAACATAATTTTTGCAGACATTGTTTCTAAGTTGCTTAGTAGTTTTAAAGATATCGTAAAAGTTTAAACTAAACAAATTCAATTTTACAAAAAGTTTAGTTTTTTTTTTTGTTTTCAAGAAGGCTTAAAATAAAAACTACAACAATAAGTTTATTTTTGGTTTAGCTGGTTATAGATACATGTATTCGAAAGAAATTAAGCACTTTCTGCATCTCCGAAACTACTCAGTTGATGGAGATAATAACGTGATGTAAACCGCGAATGAAATGTAATTCATTTATATTTTTAATGAAATTCCGAAAGCAACTAAATGCAAGAACAGGCATATAACTTGTTCAATATGAATATCAATATAATTGATCAAATCAAAAGCTATGTCGTATGGTTTAAATACGTTATATCTTTATGTGCTTGCCAACAGGTATATTTGTAATATCGTTTTTTTGTTTTTATATATATTTTTCTTTTCTGCTGTAAAAAAAATTTATTATTAATTTCATTTTAATCCGTGAAATTTTATGGAAATTTTAAATTGATGCGAATTAATTTTTAAGTTGTCTGTGATAAACAATTTTGATTCTAATAGTTTGGAAATTTAATTGATATGAATATATTTATCATAAAGATCTTAATTTCTGATATTCATATGTAATTAATAAACAAAAATTAATATTCACCGGCAATCACTGTTTCAGAAACACACAAAATTCTATTCTATAATCTCAGCACAGTATTGTATGAAAATTCCCAACAACAAAAATAAAAGACTGCATAATATATGATTACACCATGGCTGCGACGTGACTTCAATATGTTGTTTCTCTTAAAGTGTGGATTAACCTACGATATTCTATAACGTTTTCACCACTAAGTGCACCTCACGGTCTCGGCAGACCACGATTGAAAACCGCAGCTAAATAAGTTAACTATACTAAATTTTTTACTTATTTTGTGTTTATTTAAAATAAATCGGCTTAAATATGGAACCATTTTCTAATACATTTAAATTATTCTTTTAAACAGTCATTGCAAATATATAAAATTGCAATTATCATAATATATAGTATGGCATGTATGAAAATACTTTCATGCCAAATACAATAGAACTGTTTCACCCTAGTGAACTTCACCAGAACTTTTAGTAGTATAAATTTGACCTCTTAAGGCATAATTTGACTTTGCATCACATATCCAACAAATTTTTATACCATATTTGGCTTGTTTGGACGGAATATACAGCGCAAATCGTGTTTGCCCGCGATAAGGAAAAAGCTGCTCAGCTACGGTAAGGTTTACAGCCGGAGTGTGTGACGGACGATTTTAAATCAAGTTAAATATTATATGAATCATCTAGACTAAAATGAGTGCGAAATCCATCATTACAATCGAAAATGTCGAGCCAAATAGTCGTTTCAAAATGTTGAACACCTTGATTATACAATTTCATTTTGTTTTTTTACGAAAATCTAAATTGGCTATTCACCTTATCTTACGAAATATGCTATTACGATTTTATAGCAAAAACAATTTATCCGTTTGTAGAATTCTGAAAGAAAAAACGTTTCCCTGTAAAGTTTGGTTTTTATTATATATATCCATTTGAGTCGATTAGCTTATATCAGAATTGCGCGTTTAAGTGAAATGCCAGAATTTAGATAAATCCTTCATTGCTTTTTAAAAATTATTTCAGACATTTGGCGGTCCAGCCAATATTACAGGCGAGTAGATGAGGACATGAACATTTTTCTTTAAACTTTTTATATTTTTCGTACATTTATAAGCTACACGTGTCCGTTTTTGTTCTTTGGCGCCTATAATAAGTTTTTTAATGAAACGATTTTATATTGACCCATTTTTTATTATATTATACTTTTTTGTTCTTACGAACTTGTACAAGTAAATCAATCATTAAGTGGTGTGAACAGACAATCGTAGATACTTAAACAGTCTAAAGTTGGAAAACATCTGGCAATTTATTCATTTTGCTATGACATATAAAAGTCTCGTGACTTTATATTTTTTAATTTGTTGTATCTATTGTTGAGAAAATTAAGTTTAACGTCACATCAGTAGCGCCGTTATTTAAACTTTTGCAATCCTTGTTTTACCCGTAAGCTTTTCCAGGTTGGGAGTTTAATTATCTCTCAGAAGAGACACAACAATTATTCTGAGTAAGTAAATGTGTGTATTTGCAAAAAGCAAACAAATTTTAAAAGCTATTCTGAGCAAATGTTATGGGAAAAGTATACAAATATTTCACAATAGCAGTTTATTTAATATCTTCCTTTCTCTCTAACATTCTCCAACACCATACCATTCTCATCCTTTAGCTTTCTTTAATACTTCAATAATAAACTCTCTCTGGGAAATACACTCTCAATACTATAAGACTGCATTGCATGCCCTGAAAATCCAGACCTACATCAACATTTTTGGACACACAAAACTAAAAATTGTGCCAAGCTGAAAATTGAGCAGAAGAGCAGGATTTTAATAAAAAAAAATTATATACATACGCATGAAAATATATACACATAAACATGAACATTAAAACCCGTAAAAGTTCCAGGCGCATCTTTTTCAAAATTGTGTCAAATACTAACAAATGGCAACAACAACAGTTATACATTAAACAAACATATTTATACTTTACAAACAAGCATACACACATACATACATACACATATACACACTAAAACTTGAAAAATTAAGTATACGCAAAAATTATCTATGTACATGTACATACACAATTTTTTCTCGAACACTAATAAGTTATTTTTTAATGAAATTTTTTGGTAAATCTGAAATATATTATCTGTTTGAATATTGAATTACTAACTGCTTGTTCTAAAATTTCTTTTAACGTCATCATTATTGCATCATAGTGAACTTTTATAAATGTTCAAACGTCAGAGTAGGAAAATATTTAGAATTTAACGTCTATTATACTATAGTAATAGCTATCGTAGTCAGCTAAAACAAATATAATTTTTATTATAAATTTACAGTCGTAGTCATAATTTGTTTTTATTTATAAAAGGTTTTCTAAGCAAAATTTAATTTTTAAACGTTTTGTCAACCAAAAATATTTCTATGAATATGCCAGTTACACTTAAATTTTATTATTTTTGTTATAACTAGAGGTAGATTTTTTTGTTTGTTTTATAAAAACGTTTATTATTACTTAACAAAAATATTTGTTGTAGAGCTTTCACAAGAAGAAATGTGAAAACATTTAAATATAAAAAAGCACCCCAAAAAGATGGCCAGATATTACAGCTGGTATTTAAATTTTAAACAACCGGGTTAAGAAATTAGAATGTATACTATGTTTTTGTATTTTATACTGCATATTTCATCATATGTAGCAGAAACCAAGCTAAACATAAAATGTAAATGTCTTAACATTTATATTTGAGTATAATTTTTACATCTTAACCATTTGCAGCTCTTTTTCAAGCTCACACATTTTTAGGGTTTCTTGATAAAAATAAATAAGTTACTTTGTTCTATTTAAATTCCATTGTTATTGTGCTTTTGAAATTGTTTGTGTGCCTAATTATGTACATATGTATGTACATATATGTGCATAGGCATAGTTTTTATTATTATTATTTTTTTAATTCATTTGCAATCAGCGTTTGAAATTGATTTATATAAGTACGCATATAAACATATTTATACATGTATGTGTGTATGTGTACACTGAATATATGTTATTTTGTTATCACTCTTTCAATTTTACATATTATATATTTTTATCGTCATAGTTTATGGTGTGAATGCCTTCTGCACAATTTTCGCAAATGACTACAAAAGAAAAAAGCATCGAAGAACACGTTGCACTATTGCCAATTTGTGCAGACTAACACACATATACATATGCATATGAATAACATACCCCCATAAACACACACACATAATAATATACATAAATACACACACATATATAGATACCTTCTCAAATGTTAGGATAGAAAAATAGTAGTTACCGGAAAAATATATTATGCAAGAGATTATAGTGTGTATAAGAATCTGTGTTTGTAGGCTGATGTTGGCAAACTAGGAAATACATAACTATTTCACTAAAGTGTTCTCACAAGAAATGGAGATAGATAGAGAAAAGAGAGAGAAAGAGAGTTCTATTTTATAGTGGAACATTGAAAATATATAACGTTTTTTAGGACTGTAAGAGTATGTCTATATACTTATGGGTAAGAAGAGTATGCTTTGTATTCAGTGATGTCAAATTTGAAATTTAAAAATGTATCCGAAATGAAATGGTTTAAATTAGTTTAATAGTTATTTATTTACGCTTGCCGACTGACGAGTTGGTATTAACACCAGCGAAATGTTCATATAGGGTATCTTAACTATAAGCAACCATAAATAATTATAATTAACTCGCATTAAGTATGTAAAAAATAATATTTATAGTTCATAAAAATCAAAAAGCAATTTAAATTACTTTAGAGATACAACTATTTACAATTTATATATGAAACGTTTTATATATTATTTCCTGGTAAACGCCACCAGATAGGCAGCAAAACCCTCCTGGCTATCAAAATTGTTTTGGACACCTTTCATAACTTATTTGTTTTGCATTAGCAATCATCATGTAGGCTAACATCGTCCACGGTGTTTTTTGTATTAACTTCAGCCATCGCCACCCTCACCCTGGGGACGTAGTGGCTACCGTCTTGCCGAACAAAGGGAAGTAAGCCCCATTAATTAAAACCTCAAAGTTTAGAGATTTTTTAATGGCAAATTTACATTTTGTTCTTTTAAATGAATGAAAGTCACCTAATGCAATGAATTTCTTCATGAATTTCTTATATAATTACGACTACTGCCGACTAGAAATATATACTTCTGTGTTTGTAAACCATTTAGAAAGTTGTCATATGCAGATTATTAATAAAAACTGTAATTGTTCAAGAAAAATTCTTCTGAAGGAATTTTGCTATGGTTAAAATAACGATAAATCGTCAAACATTAGGTTTCAGTTAAATTATCTCTTTTTAAGATAAATTCTGTCTCTCGCTCATTAGAAACGTAACATCACTGCATTTTGATGTTTCATTTCCATTTTGTTATGAGACCTCCGGTATGAAAATTAAGTAACTAAACGGAAAAAGCTTTTTAGTCATGCCTTTACAATAAAATTGCAAATTTGTACCATGCTTTTGTATTTAAAACAGCTACAAGCACACACACGTATTTCAATATGCACACCTCAATACTCACTAAGAACTCTTGTATAAATGTTCCTCTCCTAATGTTCTAAATACATACAAGTTTATAATGGTGAGAACACAAAACATTACAATATTTTACCCAGCGATATGCCAATTGTTGTTGTAGTTATTCCTTATTGGTGTGCGTGTGCTGTGATTCCGGTAGAATAAAAAACTCAACAGCACAAGCACTTGGTGTTAGCCGTGTCCGTTTATCGTACAGCATTCGTGTGCGGCGTTTCATTGCTAGTTGTCGTCATATAGAATACGCTCCGTGGTAATAATTTTCTAGAAAAAAACAAGGCATGAAAATACATGTTTTCCATCAAATGAAATTTTTTCACTTTTTTTTTTTTGATTCTTTCAATTTGTGAATTGTGGAGCAAGCAAAAGAAAATAGAAATAAAAAGAGGCAAAGTGAAGAAAAATATGTCGTATATACTCGTGCATGCATTAAAAAAAAATAGTGCTTGTCAGTGAGCGATAATGTTAGCAGTTTCAGTGTTAGTGAGTCTCTTCTCTAACGGTGTCTAAAGTTGTGTATCATTGTGTATGTAATTCGCTGATGACTATAAGTTTGTGTAATGGCATTTGAACTGGAAAAACAGAGGCAAGATTATTGTTAAGAAAAAAATTACAAAATATTAGAAAAATGTTGATACCAATACGTTCACACATACACTCACAATTTCATGTATGTATGTGAATGAAGAAAATAATGATGGCTACGTATACGCTAAAGACAGAGATGATAATGATACATAGTATAATAATGATGATAATAATGATGACAATAGCGACAACGACTGCGACGACTACAACAACGAAGAAGACAAGTAAGACATAGAGTTCGATGTGCAGCAGTGGAACAGTTCACTTTTGTTTTTCCGCGTGCTCGCACACGCGTTTATATTACGGAAGGACGGATATTAATAAATATACTAAAAATATATAAAAAAAATTAATAATATACATTCAATAAATAAATAGAAATTATAAAAAGCATAAACATTTGCTTAAGATGAGCGTCAAAGTGAAAATAAATGCCAAAGTAATTTATAATAGAGTAAGACAAGTGAACTAAAGATAAAATCTTTTTAGTTTTTTAAAATAACGAAACTGAAACTATATTTTACCACAAAAAGAAAAACAAAATTCCCAACACTTGAAAACTACTACTCCACCATACAATTGTTGGTAGAAAATTTATTAAAAATACAAGACAAGAGCTGCAATAGAACCAAATAACAAAAACTAAAGAACATATACTTCTATATATTAAAATTTAACAAATAACCAACTGACTGACCGACATCTTTAGTGCACTAGTAAATGTGTTTGTAGCTTTGTCGTAATTTAAAAGTTGTTTGGTTGTTGTTGCTGTCGGTTTCACTATTGTCGTTCTCAGTAAGTTCTATATTAGTTCCGTGAATTAGTTGTTGCTTTTGTTTTATTTTCATTATTATATTTGTGTTTTCTTACTTGTGGCAATGCCAATGCAATACCCTTTTAAAACTACGTTCCGTTTACTGTATAAAACAATAACAGCAACTGCCACAACAACAATTTTTAATGCTTTTAATGCAAAAAAAGTTGATATTTTATGCTAGTATTGTCTTACTGTTTGCAACTGCAGCCATTGCAACCATTCTACTGTGCCAATGAATTGATTTGAATGAATTTTCGCAAGTGCATAAGTGTAACCTCGTATTAAGAATAACCAGAGTATAAATACCAGTGAATGTGCTCGTATATGTATGCAAATACAAATGGAAAACGAATAAATTTTAAGCGTAATTAAAAGGAAAACAACAACATCAATAAAAGTGTTATAGCATAAGCGAAAATATGTTACAGTTGGTCTAAAGTGTTCGAAAGTGGAGTAGAAGTTTGTTTTCTTTTTTTTCTTACATGGCAAAATAATATGTAATGTAATGTTTAAAACACATTTTCAGTGCTGTATTCATTAAATTATAAATAAACCACAATACAAACGCAGAAATAAAAAAAAGCAATAGAAGAAAAAATAAACAGAATTTATTAAAGCATAATTCATACCGCAAAGAAAAAGTAAAAAAAAAAGAAAAGAATAGCTAGAGCAGTAGCTTATGAAGTCGTCTACTTGCATTTATTTTTAATTGCAAAAGAAATTAATAGTTTATTGATAAAACTAGAAAAAATAAAGAAAAGTTTATGTTGCAATAATGTTTCAAAAGTCTCAAAGAGTTCGTATCAAATATAAAAGCAAGTTTATTGAAACTTTAAAGTATCGGTGCAGTCATCAACAGGGAGAACATGCAAAGAGCAGAGAGTGCCTGAATAACTGAAAACATACAAAAGCTAAGAATGGTATGTATTGTATATAAACTTTAGGCTTAAAATTTAATTTTTATTTTTCACTAAAGAAACCATTTACATACTTAATAAATTAATAATGTCCCAATTCCTTTATTTAATATTAGAAAATTTTATACAAAAATACAAGCCACTAAACAAAACTAAATCAAAAGTGTGATGTCTGGAATTTTCTATTTTTTTAGTTATTTCAATAAAAGAAGAAAATGTTTTGTCAACCTTTCTTCGCGAATATGTACTTGGTTTTTAATTTAAAAACATTTTTAAACAAGATTGCAATATATTTTTAAATTAAATTAATAATTTTCAAACTGCCCCAGAGTTTTTAATACTCGTATAAAGGTACCGAACAAAGCAAAAAGCTTTTGAAAAGCAGTCTTAAATGCCAATATTCGAGTTAGGATAATTAATCGTAGTTGCAAAAGTTACTGTCCATAATTTTGCAAAAGTTCAATAATTGCATGTACTATAGAAATCAAGAAGTAACTTTTTAGTACTGAGTTTATTAGCTTTTCATTTGGAATATTCTTCCATTGATCTTGACAAAAGTTTTTAAATAAAAATACAATGTTAAAAGAAAACCAGGGTCTAAATTACGGCATTAGAATTTTCAATACATTTTAACAGCATTTTCTTTGAAATTTAAATACGAATCGAATGCCTTATTTTGGCATTTTTCAAATATCAGATTGGTAGTGCCGCTTTTTTTTAACACTGTCGTGCATATACTAATGCTAAGAAAACTCTTTATTTTAATATAAAAGGTATCTTGCCTTTGTCTTCGTTTTCAAAATATCTTACTCAAATCAAAATCCACTACACTAAAAAAACTACAATCTTTTAAATTCAACTTTTCTAAGTGCTATTTTGCTATTTTTTTTTAAACAGCAATACTAAAGCAATGATTGCGTAGTACTAGCTATGGGAAGAGACAGTGGTAGAAATAACAGATGGTGAGAGGATATACGGAGGAAATTTTCATTATCTTTACAACTTTTCTTTTGCTTGTTTTGGATCGTTTTGTGTTTAGGAGCCTTTTTTTATTAATTATTTTTCTTCGCCGATGACTCTCCTAGATAATTCCGATGAAGGAGGGCGCTGTGTTGTTACTTGAAGATTAGTATCAGCTGAAGCCGGTACTGTTCAGTGACCAGTGCCCATGCCTTCGCTACTAAAACGTACTGACAACAGCTAACATAAAAGCACGCTTTTGGATTTCAATGTGCTGGTATGGTGTTTGGTACTTCAGCTATCGCCAATCGTAATTATAATTGATCTTTTAAGAAATAAAGGAACTCATGCTTCGTTGCAAACTGCACGTGCCAAACTAACAGATGTAGCAAATCTAGTACAACTGTTACATTCTCCAATACCACAACAATAAAATATGTGAAAAAAAATACATGAAATTGTGATTTCCTACACTAATACAGATTTACTACAGAAAATCATTACCGAATGATAAGTTCAATTCTTTGCAATGTAAAATAACTGCTTTTTTGCTTTTTTTTAAGAAAACAACTAAAGAACTACCTAATTAATATTTATAATTTTAATCATCGATCCATTCAATATAAAATTATACGAAAAACTGAATATTTATTATTAATAGTATGGTGGCGGCTTATGTTTGCATACTTTTGCTACTCCCATACATATCTGTAAAATAAACAAGAAATAAACTTACCGAATAAGTAGAAAGCAAAAAAAAAATGTTCTTTTAATAAAAAACCTAACAATAAAACAACGATTTATATTAATTTGTTATAAGAAAGTAAATTCTTAAAAATTAAATATTGCTTATGCTTGAAGTCTTGCTACACAATTCACAAAAACCATTTTTCAACTCAATATTAAAAACTCAGCCGGAATAACAAAATATCTTGGCATACTCGTATTTGATAAAATTACACATTTGCTACGAAGAGTGACTTCCGCTAATATTTTAGCTAAGATAATGAGTATCTGAAAGAGTAGTAGTGAAGTCTTAGAAAAATAGTAATGTAAATCTTTAATTTTACTAAGTTGGTCATCGTCAAAGTGTGAAAGATATAGTTTCTATATATAAAAATATTAAAGAATATATAACCTAATTTTCTAGTTCCAGCACAATGCATCGCATGTGTAGGGGTCATCCCTTAGTGCCGGTCCAAGAAAAAAAAAACATAAAAATATTTTTTCAGTTATAACGTGTTCAATGTTTTAATGTCTCGAACTGAAGTGACGTCAGATTTCTTCAACAGAAATTTTTCAACTTGGAAAAAAGGGTACAAATATGAAATCCTTGTGGCAAAATGAAAACCGTATAAAATTATTTTGTCAAAATATACTGCTGTTTCTCAGATTTGCATTCAGGATTGAAATTTTAAATTATATATCTCTGGAAATTTAAAGAAAATTTTAAAGTTTTACAGGAGGACGAAAAATCTATTCAGTAAGTAATTTTTGTTTCGCAGTTTTTTTACATTTTTCATTTGAAAGGCTTTGTTAATAAACTGTAGGCTCTAGGGTCCTGAAAAGTTAAGAGTTGAAGAGAGAAAATTGTACAGTATGGTGTGGCATTCCATCTGAAAAATACCTTCATCACTCATGATCAGATATTTTTTGAAAACGGCGGCAATTTAAAAGGTATTCATTACTTTCCGTTCTTAGTGCATATTCCATTTGGCATATTATACAAAATGTGAACATTTAAAAATTTTGAGTTGACTCGCTTTAGAGGAACCAGCGCGATATATGTATATAAATGAAAAGTTATTACATTTTTAAACCGCGTAGTGCAAAATTTTCTTGTAATTTTACTTTCTACTAAAATATCTATAAAAATCATGCTGATAATCTACAACAGGTCCAGTTAATTTTATTTCTTTTTTGCGTCATATCTCAAAAACTAAAATTCATGGAAAGGCGTTGATTAGTTTAAACTAAGCGTCTTGTGAAGATTCCTTTACGACTAAAATACTAAGAAATTTTCTTATCTCGAATTATGATCTTTTGTCAAAAGTTCACACATACACATTTTTTGATTAGGGAAATATTAAATTTTAAATTAGTTTTTTTAACGAAGAATAAAAAAACTTTCTGCTTGTTTTTAGGCTTGGAATATCTTTGTAAACAAAAAAAATTTTAAACTTTTTTGTAAGAAACTAAAAACGTAGCATTAAATTTTTAGAAAACTTATGGGAATAATTTGTTGGGATATTACTTCAAATTGAAAAAAAGTTTCAAGCTTTAAGAAATACTTTAGAAAGCTACCCCCTACCACACAATTTTATTGACAGGCAGCAAAAAGGGTTAAAGAAGAGAGATAAAAACAATTGAAAAAAGGTCAGAAAAGGGAATTTATTAGGTGAACTTTGCAAATGGATGCCATTGTATTACAAAGTTATACAAACTATATTTCACATAGAAATATGCCTTTTTAAAAAATAATACCTGTTGTTGCAAACATAATTCTGAATACTAGTCTTAGATCTCGCTCTCCACTCCAATCTATCTCTCTCTCTTTCGCCTTCTCTAACAAAGTCTTTATTTTTTATATTTATCACTAACAGAGTTGGAGTAGTTCGTTATATGGAATACATTCTTCCAACCTGCACATTTTCCAATTACCTTGGGGTTATTGTGACGCTCAGGTTTTAAAATACATCAATCAAATCTGTTTGGTTTGACTTCGCTAAAAATATTGAAATAATTATAAGTATGTGCGAATGAAAATTTCGATCTGACTATAGAATTGAAAACAATAGGTATTGAAAATAAACAAAGCCCAGCCCTTGGCCCTTGCGTATAATTCCGTCATAACAAGGATATATTAATAGTATTCTGTTCATCAGTATGCTCTGAATGTTTTAAGGTGCCTTTACATAGTATAAAGTCTGTGTAGAATGAAAATATTATGAAATTCTTATCGTGTTTCAGAAAAGAGAAGAAAAGTCTGTTGTAATTATTCTCCATGTATACACGGATGGTATGAGTAAAATCACTGCAAAGATATTAAAAACCTGCTAATTAAAAAATTTACACAAATTGCAAATAAATAGAACTGTTCTTAAAAAACCAAATATTGACGAAAACATTAAATTAAAAACAAAAATATTAATGTAAAAAAAAAAGGATTTTGTGTTAAAGCTAGTGCAATAATTACAAATTAAATAGCTGATCGTTAGGTTAGGTTATATGGCCGACCATCACCGAAGGAGAACGCCCCACTTAGGCCAGAGCTTCGGCCTCCCGAGCATGCACAGATACCTACAGATTGATAAGACTAATGTTCATGCACTAGGCTACGGAGGCTGATAGTTACAGTTCTACAATATTTACAAAAACACCTTGAAAATTTCTTGACTTGATTTTGGTTGTTTTTATAATTATTGTATAAACATGTTAACACCTTTAATTATTCATTTATTTTTAATTTCGTCTTCATGAAGTGCGTCGTTAATTTTGAATTCGGCTAAATACTCCAATATATTATTTATAAAATATATTTATAGTTTACAATTTTTTTTATAAATTAAATTAATTAATTAAATTAATAAAATTAAATTAATATTTTAGTTTAAACAAATCAGAAGTTTTTCTTTTTGTTCTATAAATTCAAAACTTGAGCCCATATGAACTTTAATTTAATAAATATTTATGTAGCTACAATATCTGGCCAATAACGATTTATACATATATCTACATATGTATATAAAAGTACCAAAAAATACAATTTTAGAGCTTAGATTTAACAAACAGACCAAAATTAGCAAATTTAAATTAAATTTAAAAAAAATGTAATACACATGTGACAACAAAAGTTTAGAAAATTCTTCGAATATTTTTCGTATTAGCTTAAGATACAGCTACGATTATATGGATTTAAAATATGCCCTGGTTTTTATATATTCGTATATTCTATTGTAAAAATAATTTTTTTAATGCCTTAGAGTAATGATTTATTAGTAAATTTATATATATAATGTAATTATTATAATATATATAATTAGTTTCATTGGTACCTACATATTGTAAATATAGTACTACAATATATTTATAAAATAATAGGCCATGCTAAGTAAACAGAGTAGTTTTCAAAAACGAAAAACGTATAAAAACGAATTAATCACTATTTATTGCTCTGCATTAATTTTGGTGTTATTAGAAGTTTTATTGGACCGTCAAAATCAACTTTTTATTGGAAAATTAAAAATGTGTAAATATTTTAAATTAAAATTGAAGCGGTAGAAGTGCACGGAGCATTAGTATAATGTTAAAATTATATTAAAAAACACTAAAAACAAAATATTTTTAATATATTTTTTCGGGAGAAAGCACATTTTTGGAATAAGAATATATGTATTTAACTTTCAACAAGTTTTCAGATTAAAGACTGTGTGTTATTTGAATAAAATTAACTGAAAACTATATAAAATTTTACATAAAATTTTTTTTTTTAAATTATTTTTTTTTTAAATTTTAGAATAAAAGTATAATAATTTACTTTCAAGTTGTTTTTTTTTTCAATTTTAGAAAAAAATACAATCGGTGTACTTTCGAATAAGTATCGACTATAAAACAAATAAAAGAATGTGAATTCTGATTAGAACAGACTAACAAAAAAAATAAATAAATTATAATTCGTTTTAAAACAAAAAATTTATTCGTATTCGGTTTACAGGACAGGCCGAATGTTAATTTTTCAGTGCCCAATCGACTTCAATTCAACATGTTGCATTTTATGATTTTTTTTTTAATTTTTGGGATTTTCGATATGTTCGAAATAAACTATAAAAGAGAAAGAGACTCCAAATATGTTACATTTCAAAGTACAAAATATATATATAATATATACATAAATAAACCAATAATTTTTGTTATAAAAATTATGAAATAACTAAGTTTTTAGACTATTGATGTATTTAGATTTTACGTATAATTTTTATATGGAAGTGGAAGTTGCATATACGGTATGCCATTGCTATCGCCCGATGGGGGAAATCCAGTCCCTTAACATGAAAACAGTTGGACACATCGTCATTACCAAGCTTATCCCCCCCCCCCCCCCCCCCCCCCCAAATAAGTTCCACATACTTGAAACTTCTTGGCAGTTTCTACTTTAAAACGTATGAATGTATGAATGTGATCCAATTATGGAACAAAATATCGGCCAAATGGGCGCCGCGACCACGGCAACAGTGGATGATCAATTTTCGAAGAAAATCATCTTCAGTGATGAGGCACATTTTCACCTCAGTGGATTCGTCAATAAACAGAATTGCCGCATTTGGGCGAATGAGAATCCAAGAGTGATTGTCGAAAAACCAATGCACCCACAAAGAGTGACTGTTTGGTGCGGTTTATGGGCTGGCGGCATCATCGGGTCGTATTTTTTCCAAAATGAGACCGGTCAGGCAGTTACTGTGAATGGTGTTCGCTATCGTGAGATGATAACGAACTTTTTATGGCCCGAATTGGAAGATATGAATGTGGACGATATGTGGTTTCAGCAGGACGGTGCCACTTGCCACACAGCTAACGAAACAATGGCTCTTTTGCGCAACAAATTCAATGGCCGTGTTATCTCACGTAATGGCGATGTCAATTGGCCGCCAAGATCATGTGATTTGACACCGTTGGACTTTTTTCTTTGGGGTTATTTGAAAGAAAAGGTGTACGTCGATAAGCCAGCAACAATTCAAGAGCTAAAGGATGAGATAATTCGGCACATTAACGGCATAGAACCTCCATTATGCCTCAGGGTCATCGAAAATTTGGACCATCGGATGGAGGTGTGCCGCCGTGGTCGCGGCGCCCATATGGCCGATATTTTGTTCCATACATAATTGAGTAATACCAATATATCATAATAAAATAAAATTACAATAATTTCCTAAATAGTTTGTGTTTTATTCAAAATCAACATCGGCCCTTGAAATTTAACCACCCTTTAGTAACATAACAAATGAAAGCCGATGTGAAAATGTTATAAACAAACAAAATAAATAGCCATGAAAAATAACTAATTAGATTTTAAATAAATAGATAATTAGTTGAATTAATTTTCGATTATATTTTTAATAATGGAAATTAAAAATTTCATTAATAATTTTGAAAATTTCAAACAGATTTGGCAGAAAGAATGTTATATATATCAAATAAAACAAACATATAACAAGAATATTAATAATAAGATAAAAAGAAGCCAACATTTGTGTACTTTAGAGGAAAAAATAAATAATTTTTCTTTATTTTGGACGAGCACTCATGGGACGTACCCTACATATGCGATGTATTAAGCTGAAACTAGACGAAAAGGGATAAAATAGGATGACAGATGGTAAAGCTTCATTATCATACAACTCAGCTTTTGCACTTTTTTTTTTTTTATCTGGGACAGCACTCAGGAGATGTGACCCCTACACATGCGAAGCATGAAAGTAAGAGACACATAGAGAAATGACAGGAGGTGAAGCTTAATTAATTATTTTACAGCTCCACTTTTGCACGTTCTCTGTTTATAGCAGTATTGAAGCTTCGATTTAGTAGCCATTTTTTTTATTATTATTTTACTTCGCCGGTGCTACACAATACCGACGAAGGAGGGCGTTCTGTTGTGATTGTGGATTTCTATCAGCTGAAGCCGGTATTGTTCAGTGACCAGTGACTATGCCTTCGCCACTTAAACCTTCCGACAATAACTGACACTAAGACACACTAATGCACATCAGAAAAATACGAGATGATTTTATGATTTAGAAATTGCACTTAAAGGATTAAAGGATAAACTATCAATAATTTGAAGTTACTCGTATATCGAATAAAGGGGGATATACTCATTAATAAATTTATGGCGAAACTTAATAAAATGCTTTTGGAAATAAATTAAATATCATAAGCATAATTTTTCGTTACTACAATTTTCTGACCTATCTCCATTCATGATCAATTCAAATTACAGAAAAAAACATATTTATGTATATAGTTCAAAATATCGTACTTATAAACAAAATTTGGTAAGGTTATTGCTGAAATTTTATATTATAAAAAAAACTTAAAAAAATTCTTTACTATTTGAAAATTTAATAATAATTTCCTCTCCTATTTGCTGGAAGTAAAAAAGATTGTGAATTTATTTAGAAACTCCAGCCCAGACTACGTACTAGACTGCTGGGCCAACGAAAGTAATATAAATATACTATTAAAATACTCACAACAAATTATTTATGATTGATTCTTATTTATATGTAAAATTTCAATCTTTCAAATACATTTCCCAATGTCAATGTATAATGTAATGTGACATAATTTCAAATTCATTTTAAATTTTTTTTTTTCGAAAACATAATATTTATGTATTTGAGGAACCATCAAATTATGACGTACTGCGTGAAATATAAAAAAAGATTCGAATATGACAGTTGAACATAAAGCAATATGAAGCACTAAAGAATAATGAAAGAGCGCAATGCTATTGTTTTAAGTCCTTTACAGTAATGATTAATGGATAATTATTTTATTTTATTATATACACGCAAGTCTTAAATGCATTTCTGTTAAACTAACAAACTTAATAATTCCGTTCAATGCCGGCTGTAGAAGCTGTAAGAATGTTTCGCTGTGGGGCTAGGTCGAAGCTGAAGTTTTTCGGGGTACTTTCACTAGGTAACTTGGGGTTCTTATTGTAATACATGAACGTGGGTTGATTTCTACGTTGCTTAATTTCCAGAGACTGGGGTTAAATTACCACTGAATCGCCCCATTCTGTTCAATTGCCCGCTTACGTAACCTGACAAACTAATAAATTTAAAAATTATCCCCTTTTCTGAATACATTTCTGCGTGTATGTATATACATAAATTATTTATCTCTGCTGCAAATCATCAAGTTAGATAACATTTACCTTTGGAAATTTCTAAAATTAATATTTTAGTTTTTAAAAAAGAATAATTGTCATAAAAAGAGAATTGTTGCCAATTCCAATTACTAGTTGTTTAATTATCGATTTAACATGTCTGTTCGTAGAATTAATCAAATATTCAGCCATTTTAAGCTATTCAATTGCTAGAGTAAGAGAAAATAAAAATTAATGGAAAACATTTAACGTTTCTGATTGAGGTTGATATGAAATCATATAAATGAAAAAGAACTTGACCAAGAATAAGGCCAAAGTAAAAATATAGAAAAATTTACATAGACTGTGGCTACAATAAAAAAATAAATTTAAATGAAGAAAATAAATACATTTTTTTATAGAAAAATAATAATATTAATTCTAAACATTCTGGTCGTAATATTTTTTTTTTTTAATTTTTTTTATCTTGGACCAGCACGCAGTAGATGACCCCTACACATGCGACGAAGGAGGGCGTTCTGATGTGCCTGTGGATTGGGTACTGCTGAAGCCGTCACTGTTCAGTGACCAGGGATATGCCTTCGGCACTGAAACCTTCCGACAACAACAGCCACAAAGCCACACAAATGCACTTAAAAAAAATGCGAGATGTTTTTTATAAGTCTGAAACTGGGGTTGAACTCAAGAAAATTTTTCGTTTTGTATTCAACGTGCGGACTACTTCGACCATCGCCACCCTTTGTCAACAATAAGTCGTTTACTTTGCTTCGCCAATAAGTCGTTTACTTTGCTTTTATTTAACCCTGCTGTTAGGTTTTTTTTTTTGGGTAATTTCTAATTTTCTTTTCACTTTCGTAGGGGACATCTCCTGCGCACTGCTTCTTTTTGTAAAACTTGCTTTTTGTAGATTACCGTTAACATTAGTGTCTCACATTACCTAATACTCAAGGTTGCCAGAATAAGGCAGAAGAAAAGTGACAAATTCAAAAACAAAACCAAAAAACAAGTGCTGAAATGGTCTACAGATATAATAAAAAGTGCTATTTTTTGCAATATGGGTTTTAACCAAAGTTAAAGATTGGCTTACAGTACAATATACTCGTAGACAGAAAAATGTAATAAAATTCTTGTGTGGCAACATTGTCACAAAATGTATTGTCCGTGCAATCATATTGTCAGAATTCTGACAACCGTGAGAATACCCTTCATTTCCATTGACACGTAATTGTCACACATTTTATAGTTATTTGCTATTGCCAAATTTGTTTAATTGAGTACACCGTACAATAACAACATTGGCAGATAAATATTTATGTTATCAACGCTGAACATAAATATATAGATAGAATGTTAATTATCAGGCCTACCAACTTTTCGCATACAATAATATGACCACCGTATGAACAGAAATTTTTGTGCACAGATACATTTATTGCGTGACAATGAAATTGTACAGTTTTCTTGCAATAGTCTGAATAGACAATTTACACTTCGGTGACAATTTTTCATTGTACATGAATTGCTATCATATTGCCATATCTTACAATATTTTAAAATCTGACAATCGTGTGTACATAGCGTAATATAATAAGAAACAGTTTAGATTTGAAATATCATTTGGGAAATTGAAACCAGTTTTATCATATTTTGCACACATACATATCTGTCATTTACTACAACAACGTCATAACTAAAAAAAAACTAGTTTTGTGAAAAACGCACTTAAAGTTTTCAATTTACATACATCTTAATGGGGAAATGAAAACACATTCTTCCGTCATAAGGTTAGTTTTCAAGCTATTTGCAAGAATTTTTTCCACAAGATAAAAGCCGATATGAAGAATTACTCAGCATTATTAATTCCAAAAATGCATTGTTGTAATTATGACGCTGTTAAAGTAAATGAGCGATATAAAATAAAAAAAATCTATTTTGTTTAATATAAACTCTAATTTTAGTAATATAGATATGATTATATGTTCGTGTAAGCAAAAAGGGTAAATATATTTTAAATTAAGTTATTGAGAGTGTGCAAAATTTTATCAACGTTATTTTCATCTTCTTCAAATTCCAATTAATTTTGGTACTTTTCATATGAACAGTTTTTTCTAACAATATCGTACGATATGATTATAGAGTGGCAGCAAACGTTGTCTAATTTTACACCCTCTATTATTCGTATAACAACAGAACAGTTCTGTGTTCATTTTAGTTCTGAGTTTGCTTTTAATTAATTGAATAAACGCTCTTCTTTTGTCTTTTTAAGAAGGCAAAGCTAAAAGAGACAACACAAAGCTTGACAACTATTTAAAGGGGTTTTCATTAATGGAGTTTTTAATATTGTACACAATTCGAATTTATTCTTTCTCGTATCCCATATCCGTTCAGTTATATAGCTCCGCAAATATAAATTATGGTATCCTGGATTTGTTTCAACGAATTATCTATTGAAAATGTTGAAATTTTTGTCAAAATAGTAATATTTATGGGGAAGACGAAGATCACCAATAAACTTTGCATTTATGAACTTTTCTTTATACAGTTTGCCAAAACTTGATATTAATTATATAAATTAAACTCAAGGTCGTTATTCATTTATAATTGTTTTTTTTTGGATATATTTTCGACATTTTGTTAACAGTTTGTTAACATCATTAGGAAATAAAAAAAAAATATATATAATTATAATTCTAAAAGTAGAGTTCAAACAGCTATTGTGTCACAGTGTACGCGGTGGCTCCATCCTGTTGGAACCATACTTGCGGATGGTTTTTCATGGCTGGCCTAAAAATGTTCCAACATTGTCCGATATCTAACAGCAGTGAAAATTGGAAATTGGAAATTCTTAATGTTATATCAGAAAAAAAGTGCTAGATGATGATACGTACGGAAAAGCTTTTTCAACGAAAATATTCATGTAATTTGATTTAAAATTTCTTGATTTTTTTGCAAGAACATTTTTATTATCATTCTCTTTGCGATATAATAAAAATCAATGATCTTTCTTTTTTCGTGACATTTTTTGCTCTCCTGAAAAATTTAAATTTCAGTGGTATTCCGATTCCTTTAGTAAAACTGAAATATTTAAATCATTTTAAAATTTATTAAACAAAATTTTTTAAATATTTGTAAAGGTATTTGTAAAATTCTTTTTATCACTTAGTAATGCTTCCAATTTATATTGGTGCCTAGGAAACCTGACTTTGTGTACAAAAACTATAAAAAAAATAAGCTGAAAATGTTTACAAAAGAATTTTTGACAGAATTAAATGCACTACGAACACAGGAAAATTTTATCTTTAAGTTGAAAAATAATATTACAGAGAGTAACGCTTTATTAAAACAAGCCCTTCGCCTAGAACAGCTTTTAACTCTTTGCTTTGCCATAACTAAGTGTATCGTTCTACGGTTCTTAGCACATTTTTGTTAATTAACCATGATCCTACTTATTCTGAGAATGTAGAAGCTGTTTCAAAATAAAAATAAAGCAAAAATAATGCTGTTAATAACATTTCGCAGAATCTAAGGGTGAACGTAATTTTTTTTATATATTTTTACTTTTTCTCATTTTCCATGGTTCTTTTTTAAACTCGATTTAGGCTAAAGCTTTAACTCTTCTTTAAAATATATAAATTGTTAATTCTTTCCCCGTTGAGCCTCAGAATATGGATCTTAAACAGTGTAAAATAATCACATATTGATCCTTTAGAAGCTATAAATATTTCATTCTATAAGAATGACTAATTTTCTTTTTGTTGGGGAACTAAAAATTAGTCCACTATGTCATTATTGCTGGTAAGTATGCTAATTACCTGAGTGATACTTTTCTTTAAAAAAAGTGTGTCTCTTTTGAATTACTAATTCATTTATTCATTTCTTTATTTTTATTTCACATATTTCAATATGTCGTGCTAATCGCTCATAAAACAATTGCAAATAATAATTAAATTTTAAAAATTTTAGAAGACAAATACGACCAATAAAATTTTTCTCTTTTATCCTCTGGTTTCTGCAATTTATTTATTTAAGTCCATAAGCATATTTCTTATTTGTTAGAATAATTTTGTTTAAAGAACAACTAGTTGTAAAATATGTACGTGCCAAAGCTTTAGAAAATGGGAAGAGAACGAGCTGAGAGAACCTAAAGTGAAGATTTTAAGCATACAAAACTGAATGTTCGGCTATTTGATTAGGAAACAAACAAAGTGGGGTAATGAAGGAAAACATTTTACATAACATTATTTCAAATTATGCTAAATTTAATATAAAGCAAATTATTTTCCAGCTGACCTACTAACATTACAGTACATAAATTATTTGCAAACATACACACAGCCACAAAGCCAAACAAACACAGGCACACACACACACACATAAAATCATCTACATCTGCATAAACAATATTAGTGTTTTGTTTGTTTTTTGCCTAAAAGTATACTATAAAACACTTTCTTATGATAATTTTTGCTGCTTCCGTTGGGTTTGGTTTAGTGTACCCATGCTTAAAGCAAAAAAAAGTTTCTTCTTCCTTGCTATTATTTGAAATTTTTGTTTTTTCTTCTCTAGATTTCTGATTTTGTTTGTGTAAGGAGAATAATGCAAACAATGAAACTGAAATTCACATAGACAAACAAAATGAGTAACTAAAGATAAGCAAATTAAAGTTTATTTATTTTACTTAAATTCGTTATATTTTTCTTATTCTTTGTTTGTATTTTTGTTTTTGTTTTTGTTTTTGCCATTTTTTATTTATTTATTTTTTTTTTTAATTTTTAATGTAGACAGTGTTTGATTGCTTTGTGTATAAATCGAGTCAGCCAAGTTGTTCGACGTTGTCTGAGTCATACACTTCTGGTAAGATGACTGACTTTATTCTTGTAGTTTGCGTGCTAACTTTTTTCTCAAAGTAAATGTTCGACTTCATTGACCGCTTTCTGATCCATTTCGTAGGAATATATAGTTGCGACTTTATATAATTACATATACTCATATGCCTATTCGATTTCTGACAGAGGTCTCAAAGGTATAGTTTGTTGTAATTGATCAATTTGTTTTGAATTTCATTCTCAATGACAAATCAAAAATATTAACAATTTATAAATATTTGTACTTAAATTGTACTGTATTAAAATTATTCATTACAATAAACGCCGCTCTTTTTTGTTTGATAGTGAGTGGTGTTGAGAAGTAATCAGGTTGAAAATGATACATTCCGAAGCTTGTGGAAACAATTTTTTTTTCGTTTTCTTTTATTTTTAAATACAAAGTGTTGTAATTTTTTTTATTTGAATTTAATTAACATTCATACAAAAGTGTGAAATTATTGAGTGAGTGAGTGAGTGAGTGATATATAAATGCCTAGTCCAAACGATAGAAACTAAAGAGTATAAACTTGTACGTGTTAGAGCTCTTAATATAGATATATTAAAAGATTTTTGGAAATTTTGCCGACGTTCGTGCAGGGTAAAATCGGCAACGTAAAAGTAGAAATTAAATGCCGATTTAATTATTCCAATTATTTAAATATTTACTATAAAGTTTTAAAAATCAGAATACATTGAAACATTGAAAATATTAATCGTATTGCATTCTTTTGTTAAAAAGTTAACCACAGTTTGGTACGTTTTATAAAGAATAAAATCTTAAGCTTATTCTAATCGCTGTAGTACGGCTCAAGAATTTTTAAAATGCATCTTTTGCAACAAGTCAATTTTTCAAAAGCAATAATTACATATTATGAAAGTTGTGTCGTAATTTACATTTAATTGTATTTAAAAGAACTTTTAATCGCGTAATAGGGCTTCGTTGCTACCCCACGGGGTTTAAAACCTGATGACAAATTTGAAAACTTCGTCGGGGGGTACTTCGTATCCACCGCGAAAGGTTAGATGGTATTCCGGTAATTCCGGTTTGGATACGTGGTGGCTGTGGTTGGTACCTAAAGTCACGCGGGAAGAGTAATTATTGGTCTGTTCTGGACATATCGTCATATTGGTGACATGGGCCCTGATTCAACTTTTACTATTCTAGGTGCTATATTGCCTTTAGACAGTAGAGACTGAGCAAGTGGAAGTTTCGATTGGTGCTCTGTATTCGGATAGGATTAATTTATGGTGAAATGGAAGCCTGCATGATAAAGAATATGTCGTTAAACTCTTTGATATGACACCGGATTTAGACAGTAAAAAACACCTTAGCAAGGTATATATCATAGGCCTTATAACTATAATAAAGATTGCAACCTACGAGTTACTTGGTAAGTCAGCAGTTGGTTTCTTTGTCCCCATTTGGGCTGTGGTGAACGTCACAAATTCACCCGGTTTTTGAGAGCACTGTCAAATTAACCTTCTCGACCAGGTGCCGACATTAACTTGAACGCAATCTATTTACTAGCCCTCTAGTTCCTGCGATTTAACTACTCTGGATGAGTTTTTATGCGACTATGTTAAGTCGTTGGTTTATGCCATGAAATTATCTATCAGACGATAATAAAAAAAGTTTCATTCCAACAGTATTTCTGACTCGTGTTATTATTTTAAGGTTTCATGAAGTTAAAAAAAAATACTCTATACTAATTGCAATACCATAATTGTTTCAATGAAGCATTTGTGAAAAAAGAAGTCTGATATAATTCCTATGCTTTTCTTCTTTTCTCTTCAAGGCGGTGATACTCTTCTGTTGGTTGGGAACAAACACAATACACACATTTGTATACGATTTTTGTTTTTTTGTTGCCCAAAACAATTTATCAACTGCTTTCTGCATTTCCTCATATTTCCATATAAAATATAAATCACAAATATCTGATACATTTAATGAAAGCTAAACCAAACCATAAAAAAAAGTAACTCAACAAACTTCAAATTCCTTTTGAAGTATTCTATTCAGTTTGTTTTATACTGATAAAAAATGTACAGCTTTATACGTGGTAACAAAGCAAGTAAAAATGGCAAAAGGTTGCAAATACAATATATAACTTTGTAAATAATTATATTCATTTTGTTGATAAACACTTCCAACTGACACCAGGCTGTAGTAGTCTTTAATTCTTCATTTCATGTGTCTGAAAGTAATATCGTGTGTGTTGCTTTCTTTTCAATTCTTGTCTCTTATATTTCGTGTTTATATTCAGAACATGTAGGTCAGAGAACGTTACTTACAGCGTTTTTGTATTAAAATGTAACAAAAGGAAAAAAAATCTTGAAAATTTTAACCACTCTATATTCCAATAGTTTTGACGTTCTTTCAATCTGCATATCAAAATTAGTTAGCGAGGAATTGGCGAAAAGGTGAACCAAATCAATTAATAATACAATTGCATATTTTTTAAAAGACAATTTCTATGTCACGTGTTTAACTGATTTAAATAAACTTTTTTTTTTGCTATTTGCAAATCTATAATATGTTAGTGAAACTATTTAATTGGAGAGTATATATATATATATAGGAAGTTTCTATTCATTTTCTATTAAAAAACGAAAATTTTTTAGTTATATTTATTTTTTAGCGATGGTCTTTTTTATGAAAAGTTTTTAACAATTATTTATTTTTCAATATTTCGCTACCATACCAAATTATTATTTCCTGACGATGCTATGAATTTCTGTTGCACACCTTAAAAGTTAATACTCAAGTGACAATATTCTTATTTCACCTCATGAATGTGTGCTGCCTAATACAGTATAGTACTAAAGTAATTAACTATTAATTTCATTTCTTTATATTGTTAAAATTAACAAATCTGTCGCCTAGTGCATGAGCATTAGTCTTTCAATCGGGAGATATTGCTTCCATTCCCACCTAGACCATTGGTGTTCTACAGACAGGCTATAACAGCTCGGTAAAGTTTGTATTTTTTTTGTAAAAAAACTTCTCTTTGTTAAATAATTATTTTTTATTATATATTTTTATGTAAAAAAGCGATGTTCGACTGTGAATAAAGAACTAAAATTCACGTAGTAGAACAAATCTCTATAGACTTCGTAATGAAAACAACAAAATTTTGTATCCTTATTTTATTGCTTTTGATAAAAATCTCCTATGAGCATTTTAAATCTTTTACAACATCGTCAATATTATAAAATCACATGAACAATATAAACTTTAGTTATTTTCTTCGCAAACTGTTTTGATGTTTTATTAATAATAAAAACGTTAACAATCCAGACGTCTTAAGTAAAATAAATGTGAAAACAGATTTTTTATTCCAAATGCTAAAATAACAATATATGCTTATAATTGATATTATCCGAAAATTTTGCAGATTTTCATTTATTTCATAAACGTGCAAACAATTTAAAATTATGCATTCGTTCACTGTGTATTATTATTGAAATGTTATTGAAATATCACTCATACGCAGTGGGGGTTTCTATTAGATACTCGTATACTGCACTAATGCCCAGTTTTTGACTTTTTTTTGTTTATTTAGTTTATTTTCTTTTAAACTTAAGTAGTATTTACACTCGTATTTAAATGCGATAAAAGAATGGTAACACTATTAAATAATATATGTAGTTTTTAAACACTACAACAAAGGTATCATGTAGTACAGAGACATTGTTAACATAACAAAGACAATTTGTTAAGTGAAAAAAAATTAACAAAAACCGTTTCATTGTTTTATATAGATTTTAATTGTAATAAATGTACGATTTTATGTGGTTAATATATTATGTTTGTGCAAAACAAAAAGAAATAGTCGAAATCATATGAAATTTAAAGAGAACTTACATACGCGACGTTGGCTATTTAATAAATATTTAAATATCATAAAAAGCAGCATTGAAAAAATTAATTTTACATTTTAAAAACACTTAAATAAAAATGCGATTTCAAAAATTGGCCCTAAATGCAATACAATTTAACTGGTTGATCCATGAAGTAAGTCAAAAAATTCCTTCATTTGTACAACTGCTTTGAAAATAGAAACAAATTCTAAAATATTTTTTGTTTATTTTTAATTAAACTGTATGGAAGAAGAACTTCTGCCTACATCGTACACAAGATAGTAAAGTTTGAATTCTACTGCCGTTATGATATGTTGATTTTTTTTGTATAACCATTATATTTATAAACGTTTTTTAATTGAAAATAATTTTTATGATAAAAGCCAACAATTATAATGTAACGGAATATTGCTATTATTTATTATTTTAATGTCGTTTTCCTATTTCACCGCATTTAGTTTAAAACCGTATAATTATAATTCTGCAAACGGTGAAATTACTCTCTTTTGCCCATTTTCAATTAAACAAACTAGACATGCAAAATTTAGCAGTACATGTTTCCGATCCAAAATTGCTAGGCATATTATATTAGTTCGCGTAAATGAATTTTAAAATTATTTTTAGCAGCTAATTTAAAATTTATAAGGGAACTTTATTCAAGTTGTAATACTTCAAAGTTAGGTTCCTGTAATAAAATTATAAGAATATGACCTCTATAACAGCTAAAACGATTTGAGGGTTTTATTTAAAATAAATTGACCTCCAAATAGTTATATAGTTGTCATTTTATTGCAGTGTTTATTTTATTAAGCATTCTATTTAGTAGGTCAGCAACATTCAATACTTTCACTTACAGTGCATGCATACAAGCGCCTGCACTAAATCAATCAAAAACGAAATTATTACAAACTTATAATTTAATAATATTTTTCATGGACTTGACCGAGTTTAATATTTTTCTTATATTGTATATTATAAGTAAAATGGGTTCGTCCAATTTAATTCATTTTCAAAGAAACGTTAAAAAAAGCTAACTAAACGCTAGTCATTATTTGTATTTTACTGAAAGTTATTGCTCTAGAAACTTAAATAAAACAGTTAAATATTTATTACGGCAGGTTTTTTCTCTTTTTTTTTTGCAAATAGGACACAAAGTAAAACTACCTAACAAACTCATCATCATATTTATTGTTGTTGTCTTTCATTTCTAGAACACCAACGTGCAACAACGTATAACTAAAAAAAGAACCTCGAATAAAAACAAAAAACGTGGAACGAAACCGAAAAGGTGGCTTATAAAGTTGGCTTTTTTTATCGAACGTGGAAAAAATATTATTGCAATTTTTTGTTTTTTGCTTTTTTTCTTGCAGTTGGTGGTATTGCATTACTATTTTGCACATGATGCCAAATTTATTCGCCATATGCATGTAGTTTTAAACAAACAAGCAGTTCTTTTAATATTTTTTTATACAAAAAACACAAATGTTTTAATATATTTTGTAATATTCGTGTTGTGTGCTGTGTGCTTTGGCCTACTGTGCCAGTGGTATTTGTGGAAAGCATGAATGGCAGTGGCAGTTATAATGACGTTATACTATATACTCGTTTGTATGTATATGTGTATCGGCACGCTACTATTAAACAAACACCAAGCACTTATGCACTATAAATATCAGTGTATCTAGCTACTCAATACTGTCTATATACTGAGAATGAACAAAAAAGTAATGGTGAAAAATATTTTATACGCTATTGCCAAAGTACCAGAGTCAAACAAAGCAAAGCCAAGTTAAGCAAATCAACTACACAAACGAACGACCGTCGAAAAAGTCCAACCGATTTATTCGCTGCCTCATTTACTCGCCGACGTATCAATTCGCCAAGTAGTCAAAGAGTCATTTTAACTAGGACATCATAATTTTTTTCCAAAACACAAACCCACTTTCCATACAAATATATACATATACACACACATATATACATATATATATCTTTATACATAAATGAAGAGGTACATATGAACATGTATGTAATTTATTTATTCAATGTTTTTGTTAAATATACAACAACAGAAAATAAAAAAACTGAACTTCTTATATTGAGCAAAATACATACACACATACTAAAAAGCAAAAAAAAAATAATTAGAGAAACTCTAAAAGACAACTTGATACGGACTATTTAAAAGAATTAAATTTTTGTAGTAAAAAAAATACCAAGTTGTTGGCAAAAATATTTCCCAAGAATATTATGAATTCTTGGAAAAAAAAATTAATAAAAATATTTTAGAAATGATATTGACTCTATGTCAGACGCAGAATACGGTATTTTAGACCAGTTCTCAATTATTCCTTTGTAAAGTACAGTAGTGTAGCCAACATCTATAGTATAGTACTTTATAAAAGCTGCAAATCACTTTAAGATGGATATATTCACAACATGTTGTAATGTCTACCAGTCCGCATTGTATCATGCATAAATTACTATGGAAATATGCAATAAAAAAAGCTGCTTATTGAGCGTAATAGAATTTTTACATATATTTTCATACATTTATTTTAAAGACATTTGTTTATTTGTATTAAAAATGTATGCTTTATGTTACTTTTATGCTAATGCCAAAGATATCTGTCCATAGTTTGATATTTTCATTAAGTTATAAATAGTACAACTATATGTGGACGATGACACCAACATTTTATTTGTAGTCTGCATATTGTCTACAAAACGAAAAATTTTTCCTTGGTTCAACCACAGTTCCAGACTCATAACAACATATCGCATTTTTTCTGATGTGCATTTATGTGTCTTTGTGTCAGTTGTTGCCGTAGGGTTTCAGTGGCGAAGGCATAGTCCCTGAACAGTAAGTGGTTAAGAAGGGACACAAATGCAAATTAAAAAGGTTGTTCCAAACGTCAAAATGTAAATATGGGATATTATGATGTCCCACTTGAAACTGTTCCGTAATTTTCATCAGTTATTGTCTGTTTGTCACGTCTTCAATATAATGACAAATTAAACAAAATATGGAAAATTTAAATTGCATCTAAAAATTTTAATTTTATTTCAAAAATACTCAACGCTCAGATTATTTGACGAATTTACTATTGGTATAGGATAACTATAAAATTTAAAAAAATAAATAACCATATGCTGTTTAGTAAATGCACAATTGAACAGCGCAAGTTTCGAGTCAAAATTATTGACCAAATTTTCAAAGTTTACGTAAATGAACTTTCATAGAGTTTTTTGAATTAATTTGCCAGGAGTGTAACAATGCACAGTTTGCCAGGATTTTAAGCGTTTCCATGAGGTCTGCTATTATATTTCATTAAGACATACTGGCTGTTTTAGAAAACGAAATAAACAATTCTTTCCTATATTTATATTGAAATCAACAAGAAAATTCAAAAAATTGTTTTAAATACTAAAAATGATATTGATTAATCTAATTTCCCTTTCTACTCTTAATTAATAATTATCCGTATCTATAATTCTGAGCTACATTCTCAGTGTCTGTCAATCGAAACACTGTCTATTTTCCGCTTTTATAATGCTTCTCTTTTTCCACAATGAGCCGCTTATAACCTTTATCTCAATAGACAAACCCACAAGAATTCATTCTTTAACCTTTCATGCTACTATAACCAGTGTATTCGCTTACTTTAGTTCATTTTGGCAGCATTTTGTAATCCTTTGCTTTTAAATAAGCAATGATTTGCTTCCGACAGCTTTTAGAGCTTCTAAATTTCGATAATTTTTTGCTGGGATACAACGACGTTTATAATTATTCTCCGCACTCAAAACCCATTCAATTTAGATGTCAGATTAATATCCTCGCATGTTATCGCATGAATAAGGTATGGCAGTGTTTTTTATTGTGTATATTGCTGAGCTGATATGATACTTTTTATAATTGTAAATTTTCATTTCGAATCAAATACTAAATCATTTGATTCTTTTGGAACTCTGCACAGAAGAGGCATATATACATATATATATATGCATGTTTCATTATGTTGCCTTTGTTTGTTTTTATTTTTATTGCATTATTTAACTTTCTACTATTTATTCATCCATACATAGGCAAACCATAGATTATTTTTATTTAAGTTTATTCCTGCAGTTTTTTGCAGCAGATTTTTTTCGAAGAGTTTATATGTTTGTATATTTTTTTAATTCAATGTACATATATTCTCCATATACATATGTACATATCTTTTAGATATTTGCCTTGTTATTCGCTTATTTTATATAATTTTCTATCGTTTCAGTTTCGATATCATTATACTGTATATAAAGCTATAATGAGCTAATTTTATACGAACACTTATTTATGCATGTTGAAGAAATTTAATATATTTACACAATATTTTTGCAATATACTTTATATTTAACTATTATATGCATGTATATATTTAAACAAATGTATATGCTATATAAGTACACTAAACTAACGAAAACGTGCACCAGTTTTTATATTTTTACAAATAAATGCATCAAAACAATATCAGAGATTTAGCAATTCTTCTTTAAAAATTTCAATTGCCAATTTGTGTAAAAATTAAGTCATATTCCATACCAATTCAGCACCGGTATTTTCTCGATAATATCTCTTGCCCACTAATTCCGGTTATCTTTCCGACCTAAACTTTCACTAAGACTTAATTCTGATATACATTTAATTTTATAGTTTACTTTAAGGTAACAATGGTGAAATTATGTGTCATCTCGTTCTTGGGAAGGAGATGTTCGTGAAGGGACACAGTAATTCTTAATTTCTTCATAGGCCTGCTGCCAAGCATATCGAACCCTGTGCGCGAAATTATCGTATGTTACAAAAACTAAATTTCCCAGGAGAGCGTTTTTATTCGTTTTTTTTATTTGCCTGACAGCAGTAACTGTCACATACAATAAAATGTACATAGTGTTATCTCCATAACTATAACAATTATCGCTATAATACTTTATCTGCAGATGAATTAATGGATTTAGAACCATTTTGCATAAAAAACTCGATTTCGAAAAAAGTGTAACATACGATAATTTCGCGCACAGGGGTCGATATTATTAAATTTGAAAATGGAGTGCGTGCATTTTTGAATTGAACTAGACATATTAGTTGTTAAGTTATTTATTGCTTTACTTGGCAGACATTCACGTTCCTTAAATACCGAACAACGAGGGCGTTGCGATGCACATCAAAATAATGCACCCAAGAATTCCATACTGTATACTAAATGCGCTAACTTTGCAGCCAACTACTTTAACAAAAAATTTATTTTTAGTGCTAAATTATCGTAGAATAACTTCTGCAATCAAGCTGAAAATTGGTAAATATGGAAACATAAAATTTTGTTAAATAAAAAACCAAGAACCAAATTCTATATCGAACGAAATTTTTATGCATTATAATGCAATTTTATTTGAAATTTCCATTCAAATTGAGTGCAGTAAATCGGCTTAGATATAAAAAAAATTTTTCTCAAAATTTCTTCATGTTTTAAAGTAGCCAATGAAAAGAAAAGTGTTCATGTTGCCAATTCATTCATATTTCCGGTTGTTCATATTTTCGCTAGTTCACTGTACCTATATACATATATTGTTGCGATGATTTTTATAAACGAGTATATAGACTTGGTGTTTTTCTTATTGCTTTATATTATAAGTGATTATCATTATTTGGGTTATTACAGCCATTATTATCGTATACTTGAAAAGGAATTCTTGAGCCTATTTTGTACATATACATACATACATATGTGTGAATGGCTATGTATGTGAATGTGTTTAAAAATATTCATTTTATTTTTGTGTGTATATACATTTTTATGCTTTATAATTATAATCATTATAATAATTATAATCCTTATATGAAAATATGCCAGTATTAATGGAAGTAGTATATTTTTATTACAATCGAATTGTTACAGAAGAAATATTTTAGAAAGTCTTGCCTTAAACACAAATTGGTTAAAAATATTTTAAACATAGGAAAACTTCGTTTAAAGATTGTATTCACTTTAACTACTTCATATTTAAAAGAATTTTAACTTTAACTTATCACAGAGATTTAAAGTTATTTTTATAGGTATATTTTGGCAGTCGATTTAGTTGAAAGTTTTTAGTGCTTTCGAAAAGAATATACATTTAATCGTTATTATTTAAATATTAGTGGGTGTTCCGCTAAATAATAAGAAACAGAAGAATATTTCAGCATGTTGTCTTTGAAAAAAGGAAAAATTTATTTCAGTGACATTTTGCTTTATGAATCTTAAAAAAAAATTTGGTATGCGATAGATACGTTCCGCGCTAACTCCCATAAGAAAACAAAGTTATATATTAAATAAAGGGAGTGGTTCCACGTACATGTAAAATATCAGCTAGAATAAAATAAATATTTTATTCAAATTTATGTATCATATTTCATTTTAACATTTTACAAAGAAGAAAAAATTGCAGAAAAAAATAATTAATTTTGCAAAACAAATTTATATGTAATAAATGAATGTATAGAAAAAAAAATGTTTAATTATCGGTTATTAAATTGCATATGTGCGAATAATTTGACTGCTCTCTTATATTTATAATTTCACCTGATCGTGTTTAAATTAAACAGGGGAAATCTCCTATTTCGATTACGGTTAGTTTTTCATATCAAACGATTTGCAATGCAGCCAACTATGTTAGTTGCAGTTAGTTGAAGACCCAGTTAATTTTGTATGTTTCATAACCGAGGGTTTGCATTAAAAAAATCAGCTGCTTTAGTGGTGGGACATCCAAAAAACCCGCTATGTGTATGCCAGCAATATATTCTTATTCAGAAAAATATTTTTAATAAAAGAAAATACTTTGAAATTGATTTCATTTCACTGCTGTTGCTAATGCAAATCTTCAAATTTACCCAAATATTCTTTAGAACAACTAGAGATACTATATTAAATCTTCATTTAAATAAATGAGAAGAAAGGCTGGAACAAGTACTCTATTATAAACACGTTTCTCATTTTCCAAATTTAACATCTTTTAAATCTGTTATAAACATATGTCTTTTAAATAAAACTAGATAATTTTTAGAGCGCGAAATAAAATTAAATCGTGTGTAAAAACTTAATGAAATAGTGTTTCGAACCGTGTAAAATAAAATACGTGTAAAAATAGAGTTATATGTATTTCATTAAAATTGAAAAGATGTGTTTCCCTTTCGGTCTAACTACTGGCTCTGCAAGTATAGATCCACGGTTCAGGAGCTAATCAGACTAACAATATGGAAAATGTGTCTGTGCTAATAGAGTACCATTCGCCTGAATTTGAGAAATAAAATGTCGGCGATGTAAATTGAAAATAAAATTTCTCTCGTTTAGAAAAAAAAATTCTCAAAAACGCACAACTAAAGAGTTATGCAAAAATTTAGCTATTTATCCACTTATCTTATCTATCTTTTTACAATCTTATTCCAACTAGTTCCGGGGACATCTTCTGAGTAGTGGCCCAAGCAAAAAAAATTTATTATTTAAATTATTCACTTGAAAGAAATCATTAGTATTTATCAATACAAACCTGTAGCATTATTCGGTTATCGTAATAAAGATTTATCGATAGAAACCCATAACTAAATATAAGTTTTCATGGCAATCGGTGCAATATCAAATTAATAATCTACGATATTTCTGTGTACAATAAAATACTTTCGTATCACACTTTTAAAAGTTGCAATGAAACTACTAAGAATTTTAAACAATGCCTCTTAATTTTGGCTACGTAACCACTTTGAAATATATGTGGCATATTTCAGCACAATACCCATAATATTTTAAATTTCATATTAACTGAATTTATTTTAGGAATATCTCTTTATATATGACTATAATTGTGCTTTTTCCCTTAATAAATATATGTGAAATTTACAAAGTATGTAATAATAAATTTCCCATATATTTTTTAAGGGTAAAAGCACAATTATAGTCATATATTTTAAATTTAAGAGAAAAAAAAGCTTTCAATTTTAAACCACAAGAATTTGATGAATTTCTTAATATTTTCTTTTATTTGATATTAACCAAAAATAATACAAAATATCAACATAATTCATTTTTACAGCGTCGATTTACATGAATAAACTCAATGTAAGAGTTCACGCTAAATATGCTAAACACAACAACAATATATTTTTCTTAACATGTGATATACAAAAGTGTTTAAATAAATAAATAAATAAATGAGTTGAATTGTAAATTTTTTTCAAGCTTTATGTTGATTCCTTGAATAAGAAAATAAACATCTGCACGAAAGAAGAAACTGTTCAAGTTTTGATCGAACTCTTATTATTACACAAAATTATCACATGCTTTTAGTTATCATTTTATTTAGTTTTTAAAATTCATTAATTCTATACTGTTTCAAAATATTTTTAAGTATTTTTCTATATATATGTATATATATATATATATATTTTCCTATTATTCCTGTTAACGAAATATCGAATAATAAAACCAAATAAAATAAAAAAGACCTCAAGCTTAATAAATATATTTCAAAAAAAAAAAATTTTTTTCTACATATTTTCAGATTTTTTGGAGCGTAAAAAATTGCTGGAATTGAACGATTTTAACGTATATAAGAATTCAAGAAATAATAAAAATATGGACAGTAATAAAAAAAGAGGGAATTGGTAGTAAAGAAAATCACAAGTTAAAAAAAAACTAAAACTGAAAGCAACCAAAAAATTATTATACAACATTTTTCAAGAGGATTTGAAACCGCTATAACAACGTCGTATAATACCGAGAATAAATAATATTTTAGTTATAAATTGAAGAAAAAATAAAAATAAATAAATGCATAACAATAGACTGAACTAGAGTCCAAATATTAATATAAATTAAATATATTTAAATAAAACTAAACCGAATTAAATATAAAAAAAAGTAAACAACCAACCAAACGAAAAATTCCCAATTTAAATATATTTAAAAAAGAATTTCTTTTCAACAATACATGCAATTAATTTAAACATATCATTACCTAATAATAAACAAAGTAATATTAAAATTTAAATAAAACTATTTAACGAGAAAAAAATTACATTGCATTTGAACTTAGAAAGCAATAAACTTACAATTCAAACCAAAAATATTCCATTATACAAAATTCTTGTACGAAATTTACAATGAAACAACAGTAGAAAGAAAAGAAATAAAACTGCCCTTTTTAGAAAAACATTATAAACGAAAAAAAGTAAATTGAATTAAATTATATTTACTTTTTGTAAACCAACATTGCCATATTTAAACTAAAAAATTTTCAAACGCAAACACACACACACACACAAAACACAATCATACGAAATATATAAACTCAAACATCTACGGCATTTAAATTGTATAGCAAACAACAACAGCAACGAACAATTAAATTGCTCCTATTGTTTGAAATATACACCATACTATATATATTTTTTTTCTGGAGACACGTAATTAAAAATAAATATTCAATTATGAAATAAAATCTTTGAAATAATTCAGCAGAAAGGAAAGAGACACAGTCGACAAACATTCGTTGTTGAATAAAATTATTCACACACTCGCAAGTTTTACTCTTACATAACAAATCATAAACAAGTCAACAACCATTCAATATCTAAACAATTAATGAACAAAAACAAAGAAATAATTCATTTAAAGATTCATTCACAAAAGAACAGGAGAAAATAAAACATAAAATTCATACATACACATTGAAAACAAACAAAAAGATATTTCTGAATGAACAAAAACAAAAAAAAGTTTTCAAATCAAAAATAAAACGCAAGTAAAAACAATTGCAGTATACAATAAATACAAATGCAAAACATATTTCATTCCAATACATTTTGAAACACGTGAGTGCGTGAGTGTGCCAAACAGGATATTATAACATGATAAAACAAACTATAGTTAAATAAAAAATGTGTTTCTAATTCATCGCTTTATCAACAAGATTTGAAGAACTACATTTTATTAAGAAATACAATTTATTAAGGTAAGTGGATTTAAAACGCGTTATATTTTTATATGTGAGAATGAAATATTTAATATTAATCTTTATTTATTTATTTTTTTTTTTTCAAAATGATTTATTTAACAAAAATACAGTGATTCGAAGAACCGACAACATCAACTATTCAAAATTAAAAACTTTTTTTTTTCAACTTAAAACCGTTATTACTTCTATATTCCGAGATTATAAACACAAGTTTTTGTTTTCGATTATAAATCACAAAACAAATTGAACAAAAGGAAAAAGGTGAATTCCTTATTTCCAAGTGATGAGTTAGAAGTAGACACACGTTTTTTTTATTGTAACAAAATAGTTTATACATTTTTATGTATGTATATCAATATTCATTTGTTAATTAATAAAAATGACAATGCAAACTTATTAGACAATTAACCGGGAAAATTTTTTCTCATAATGCTTTTCATTCCAACAATTACTGTATTCGAGGTTTCGCATAAACTCATTTTAAAGAGTTTAAGTGAATAAAATTAATACATCAGCTGAGAATGTCTTCAAAGAATTTTGAAAGAAAGTCAAAACTCTTTCAACTTTAATATCTGGAAATATACAATCACATGTGATACGTGATTGTTAGCATGCAAATGGCAATGTTTTTCTTAAAATGATTATGAAAGATCGGCTTACAACCAAAAGCGTATTTAAGGCATTCCGCATCATGAATGACAATGACATTAATTCCATATTCCACGTACATATAGATACACATCTGTTATATACTTATATATATACATACTATATGAAAATTAAATTTGTGACATTTTAATAAAATATTAAAATTTTCATATCAAGCACCAGCTGAATATTTTCAGCTTTTCATTACATTCATATAACACAACTTATTTAAATACACATGAAATATTAAATGAATGCTCAAATAAATATATAAGAAATACGCAATAAAACATTCCCTTAGGAAGAATAAAAACATAGAAAGTTATGTTATGTAACGTCAAGATATAAACAAAAGCATCCAAGGAAAACAAATCAAAATTTTTCTAACTTTGAATTGTGAATGAAAATAGAAAAAAAAAAGAAAAACACGAAAACATATCTACAATATTTGAAAGATGCTGATCTATATGCCACTGGTGCAGTTCCATCGACAACACACACACGATTAATAAAATTGACTTTTTATCAACATAAATAAAAAATATATCTGCTACATAAACACAATATATTCACATGTGCAAGCACCCGCATGCAACACGTGCCAGTGTACGTCTATAAGAATACTAGTATGGCTCAATTTTGAATCCCTTATACAATAGGACCAGTTTTGATAAGATTTAAAAAAAATTTGTTTTCATAACAAATTACTTTGCTTATTAATTGAGATATAAAAGAAAGTACTACGTTTTCGAATCGAATCGAACGGTAAATTAATATCGGTAATCAGTTGTCAGTAAATGCTGAAAAGAGAAGAAAATTTGTAAAGATTACAAAAGTAATAAATGTAACTTCAACCCAATAAAAAATTACCGAATTTTGAAGCACTACAAACTGTCGGAAGCAAAGCATTGTAAATGCTTACAAAAATACTGCCGAAATATTCTAAAGTAAGTGAATATACTGAATACTGTGAATAGCAGTATGAATGATAAAAATGCGTTTGTCTTTTTGACTACATCTTGCTTCTAAGCGGCTCATCACAATGCACAAATCATGCATTATAAAAGCGCTATTTCTAAGGGCTATTCACTAATTTTTCTGGGAATGTTAAGGAAAAGCACAGTTTTGGATCTAAATTAAACGTTTGAAGTAAAGTGTGAACAAGTAATAACAAGAAGAGGCTGGCGGTGACTGAGGTAGTTAGGAAGATGAATACAAAACCAAAAGAATACGAGACTGATTTTTTGAGAGATATTATTCCCGAATAAGTTGCAACAGAAACACGTAACATTTCAAAGAAAAAGTTTTTCACAATTACAATTTTCTGAAATGGATAAACATTTCGATGAAAACAATAATAAAGATAAGGGATACAAAACAAAAAAAAATATTAAAGGAATTTTCTTAGGGAATATATGATTCTTATTTAAAAATTGTGCTTATTCACTAAAAGATTATATGAATTGTATTCTCATCCATAAACTAAAACTTTTTTTAAGGTTTATACTAAAAGTCAAATCTTATGTTACTTAAAAAATTTTTTATGAATTTTGACTACAAACTTAAGCTACTTATGTTCAAAATTCAATTAACCAATCGAGAATTGAATAGTTGAATACCGAACACAAAACCAAAATTTTTCATTTGTCATAATTTTTCAATGTGTTCTCAATAACAAATACTTTTTTCAATTCAGCCACCCTAATGTTTGTGTGTGTTGTGTGTTTATTTATGTATAACATGTGTGGCATCACTATTACCATAAAACTGCAACATTGAAGAGATAAATTGTTTTTATTGCTTCGTTTGAATGTTTATTTTGCTAAAAAAAAACCCACAACAAACCACTTACTGTGTGATGTGAAGGAACTACATACGACATGTCTCAGCAAACAATAATAATGTAACGAAAACAACAACTTCCTCTTCCCGCAATTCCAACTTGTCCCTGCCACAATGTTTAGCTTTGAAAAATGTAAATATTTCGCTGAATCGAGAAATGTTCAGTAGTAAAATGCTTTTGTAGCTGTAAACGTGTAAAATATATTGATTTTTTTATTTGGTTATTTATTGTTCTTCATATGCGAGTAAATGAATGTGTACTTTTTTATTAGTTGCTATAAAGTTATAAAATATTGTGAAAATTCTTAAAAGTACTGTGAAAATTTAACCAAAATTTCTGGTAGATTTGATAAATGTATACAGATTAACACTAAGTTTTTTTTTTCAATATTATTATTGTTAAATGTACGTTCTCTGCAATCTATAATAAAATTGCTTAAATGAATTAGATTAAGGAAACCAAAATATTTGAAAAGTTTTTCACTCATTAATTCTAACAAATTAATTATGATTCCACGAACTCTAGTATATTTAATATAAATTTTTTATTAGAATTCAGCGTTTTGGTGACATTTTGTGTTATTTCATTTGAAAGGTAAAAGCATCTGTTTGAAATATACAATACAAGGAAATAAATTATGTATATTAAAATGTCATTTACTGAAAATGTGGAAAATAAGACACATCCATACATACATATTTGTTGTCATATGTTTTGAATTTAGAGCTGAAAATTCGAATCGTTAGCAATAGTGATGATGATGAAATTTTGAACAAAACTTGTCGAGAAGAGCAAGAGATCCATAGAGGAGAGTAAATATCAAACTTTACATTTGAGGTTTAATAAATTATTTGAATCATTGTAAATGGTAAATGAAGTAGTATACTGGAGGAAAATTACATTATTTATACCGGTATGCCGTGGTTTCACTCTGTTAACTTTGTTAACAGCAACTATATAACAGTTGATGTAATGAAGTTCTATGGAGGGCGCTCTTAGCTAACTATTTAGCATCTTAAATCTTCCGTCAGACCAAAAAATGTCCGATGTGTCTATTGTAACAGCGCTCTTCTTCGCATATATTTCCAAAATAAAACGACAGAAAAGTAAAATAATAAAAAGTTTCTTTCCTTTAGTTTAAGAAATGATAACATCAAGAACACGGTAACTCTGCTTTAAAAATTCTCAAAAACCCAGTTGTTCAAGAATTAAAGCTCTATCCAACCATTGCATACGTAGGGCATTCCCAAGGGCTACTGGTACAAGCAATAAAAAGGAATGCAGTTCAATGCAGGCAAAATTGTCCTCATTTTTCTGAAAATGCTACGTCAGCCATGTAGTTCTGCAATAATTGTTCTGTGAAATGCATTTGATATATAGTTCAGGTTACAACGCTTCATGCGAAAACCAAGTGATATCACTTTTAACTTTCAATTTGATTTAATAGAAGATTTAAAGATCGCCTAATGTGTACAGAAGAAATTTTCGCGGGAATGAATTCATTTAAATGAAAATAATTTTCAGTCTTCTTTTCAAATAATATTTTAATTGCGCCAATAAAATTTTTTCTACATGTTCTACTGTTCTATATGTTCTATATGAACTTAAGAACATATAGCATTTTAATTTAATTTTAAATTTTAAAAAAACCCCACGAACACAAATATTCATTGGTATGATTAACTTGTTTCCAGGTTTAAAATTAGTAAACAATTTAATTGGTAAAAAAGTAACTGAGAAATTTTTTAATTGAAGTTAATTTTCGCTTTGTTCCGTGTACTTGATTCCTATTGCACAACTTAAAGAAGTAAAGTCTGAGATGTCAAATAGTGAATTCGAAAATGAATGGAATCAGTAAAACAAAATCTAAAATTTAAAGCATGAAAGAAATATTGACTAATAAATATGTGTATAAATTAATTTAAACAAACAGAAATATTTAATGCTACATTGGTTCTGCTTGATAGACTTAGATAGGAGTGTACAGATGTGCAATAGTGAGAATAAAAGAGAAAGGAAGCCGAAGAATAGAGAAGATACAAAACAGTAATTGTCGTGCCCAATCCATATGCCAGAGCCAGCTGCTTCCTTAATGAAAAAGAGACAGTTCGCAGCATAGTGTCTACACCAGTGTTATTCAAAACCGAAGAAAAACGAAAACTAGCTCTGTTGGTGAGAGATATACCCAGCATACATAATGTCTAACATTTGAAAAATTATTCTGCATTATAAATATTTTATTATGCAATATTTTTAGACTTTCTTACAAATAATTATATGTTTTTTAAAGAGACATTGAAAACATTACCATTACCATTACCATTACCATTACCTTATATTATAAATCTTTATACTATGTGTGAATGGAAAATGCAGTAAAACATAAAAAATTAGAAATTCAATAGAAAGGTTAAAATAAAATATCGGTATACATATGTCATTTTAAGCAATACTTTATTATGTTAAAAAAAGTAAGCAGTGAATTTATTGAGTTCATTTATAATTTCGATAATTTTAGTATTCAAACTTTATTTAGCAATTTCTTTTTGAATATCCTGTTTATTCGGTAATACTTTAAAACAACTTGTGTAGCTTCAACTGAGCCATGTTCATATATTTATCCTTTTTTAAATGATTTACAAAAAAAAACTATACTTATTGAGCAATATAAACTAATAAAGAAATACGTAATGTTAATATAAGATTAATATAGTAATAACTGTTTACCTATCCAAGGTGGGTCAAAAGTAATCAGACAATGTTCTTTTACAGAACGGTTGCTCCGACGACGGCCAACCTTGGGAAGATCTCCTGTTGTGCTAGTCTCTTCAAGAGAAGTGGATAAAAGTCGCAGTGTGTGTCCAAAAAACATGCAGTGGCGGCGGTAATAGAATTTTATTTTAAAATACTCTGAAGATTTTTTAAATGTTTTAAAACATAAAATGCACTGAACATCACCAAAAGCATTGCCTACCATAACGTATGTCTTTTTTTTACTCTATATTTAAAAAGAATTATAAACAAACCGCTCTGAAGATACACTCGTAGCTGACTTAGTGAAATGCAATAAGAATGTGTGGGATTGTGTTTACGTTGTAAACAGAAACAATTTTTTACTTTGCTGTTCAATTTGACAAGAATTCCTGAAAAAATTTACAATTATCCGCTCACGTGTTTCTGTCGCTACTTAGTCAACGACTGAATGTGTTCTTTATCATAGGAATTCGTGAATATTGATTTTGGCATAATTGTGCTATGCGGCGGGCATGAATTGTCAACACGTAACATAATATCTGGGAAGAGAACGTCAAATAAAATCGCAGAGCGCATTATGTTACGTGTAGATATCAAATTAATAATATTATCTTAATTTTGTAATAATTATTATAAGACAGTTGTTAAAACAATCTTATAACAATAATCTTATGAGATGAACTGTCAAATAAACCACATAAGTATGTATATGTGTACAAAAAGCTGCCATTGTAAATCTGTCGGAATAAAGTTAAAAACATTATATACTTTCATTTGTAATCTTGATATACATATATACAATAATATGTATAAAGAGAATGATAATTTTTTCTTGCAAAAATTTATAAAAATACAACAAAACTTTCAACGACAAAAAACAACACGTGTTTTCTTTGCGACTATTTATCTCATTCTGACGACGCTATCTCAGATATTAGGTCAGTTTTAAACGCAATGTAAGATCCACTACTGATAGTACCAATAGTCTACTAAAACACACCCAACTGTTTTGTCTGCAAACATATTTTGTATGTCATTGATGCAGTGTATAAATATTTTATTCAAAGTTTCTAACACTCTATAAAATCTTAGTTTACAAAGAGTTTATTTCTACATGTAAAGCAACTCGGAACGTTGAAATGGCTGTAATTTTAATAAAATGTAAATAAATTTCTTCGTGAATCCTTAACTTCACTTAAATACACTGTAGTACTGAAAATATTAGAATATAGAAGTATGGTAAAAGCATATGGCGATGGTCGAAGTAGTATGCACGTTGACTACAAAACGAAAAATTGTTCTGGGTTCAACCCCAGTTTTAGACTAATAAAAACATCTCGCATTTTTTCTGATGTGCATTTGTGTATATTTGCGTCAGTTGTTGTCGCAAAGTTTCAGTGGCGAAGGCATAGTTACTGGTCAGTGAACAGTAACGGCTTCAGCTGTATCCAATCCAAAGGCATATCTGAACGCCTTCCTTCGTTGGTATTGTGTAGCACCGGCGAAGTAAAATAATTACTAAAAAAAAATGGCACCGCATACGTAGGTGTCACCTATTGAGTGTTAGTCCATGGTAAAAAAAGAAATGTCTTAGAAGCAAATTTAAAGAACGAATTGGTATAATCTTTGTTTTTTTAACAATAAAATTGATTGAGAGGCTAAAACAAAAATTTATTTTAAGGAATTTTGTTACAGTTTTGTTTTTAAATATATGAAGGTATAAAACATTTCAATATCATTGTTTCCCATTGTACAATATGGGTACTATGAAAAGCCATTTCAAACTAAATGGACAAAAAGAAGAATTCTTAAATTTTGTGATACTATTAAAAGATTAAAAAAAGCTCAAGCAATAACAACTATAATTAATGATGTTATTATTTCGAAATAACTTAATTAGTATAACATCTCTATATCATTATGAATTTACATAATTAATCATGTCACATTTCGGATAAAAATAATATAAACTTGACATCATACAATTATTGTTTTTTTCATTCCATTAATATTTTATTAGAAATTTATTTATAATTTTAATTCGATAAATGTCTGCTTTTCCCTGTTTCGGTATTGAAGCTCTTGCCCCACGTACAAAAATAAAATTGTTATTTTTAGATGATCACTTAACATTTCAAGAAGAAATACGCATTCAATAAAAGGTGTTCACAAGTGTTCTTTAGAGTATTTTTGGTTTGTTGTTCTTAAACCCTTTGGCTTATTTATTATTAAATTTAATTTTTATTTATATCGTGAAATGAATTGTAAAAATATTTAGAAAATTAATAATAAAATTCTTCGACTGCCATAAAATAACATTTAAAAAATCATATAAAATTATGATTTTCTAAGTGAAAATAAATAATACATTTTGCGGAGAAACTCGGCAGAAAAATTAATTTTTTACAACATTCACCTCCTTGAATAATTTTATAAATTAAAAAGTTTTATAATAAACTCACTGAATATCATTTTAAAGTTATTTTAGTTTATGTAGATATATTATTGAATGAAAATCATTTTTTACAGGGAAGTTTATTTCCCATACGCTCTTATTTTCATAACCCCAATCTGAGATCGTCGTATTTTTGTTATACCAATGTTAACAGCGTATCGTTACAGAAAATGAATAAATCTCTATCTAATATTTAAAAAATAAAAAATTGCCAAATATCACTTCGCAAAATTAAAATTTTTTCCACAAATAAAATCACAATCCTTTTCTACTTATATTGCAAAATTTTGTGGTAATTGTCAATATATTTTTTTGGTTAAATTTTAAGGGCCGATGTTGAATTTGAACCACAACTAAACGTCAAGTTTTTTCTGCAGTTCATTCGACATTTCTCAATTTCAGACTAACTCAACTTTTAACCATGGAAAGATACACAATCGAGCAACGCGTTAAAGTTATGCAGGCTTATTATGAAAATGGGCGTTCAAATCAGAACACCATTCACAGTAACTGCTTGACCGGCCTCATTTTGGGAAAAATACAGCCCGATGATGCCGCCAGCCCATAAAACGCACCAAACTGCCACTCTTTGTGGGTGCAACGGTTTTCCGACAATCACTCTTGGATTATCATTCGCCAAAATGCGGCAATTCTCCTTATTGACGAATCCACTGAGGTGAAAATGTTCCTCATGTGATTTTCACAATATGCATTTTGAAATAAGCCTTAATAACTTTATGTTTGAAATGTTAAATAAAGCTTCTTCCATTTTTCTGATGATAAATAATTAAGATTATTTATCTATGTTTGGTTTAGCTACTCTATATATACTTTTCATTTGGTGCTAAAACAAAAATCGTGCTAAAACATAGATCGCAATTAATTTCTACTCATGTTTAATAAAAGCAATAGATTATGTAAATCATATATAATTCGAATAAACCATATAGTAGAAACTAGTGGTATAAAAAGTGAAATTTTTGCTCAAAAACAAAAAAATTGGTGTCGTAAAGTTGACATGAAATTTTCTCCTCGTTATTAGTTCTAAGTGGATGTTAAAATAGGAAGAAGATTTTTACAACTTAATTAATTCAAAAGCGAACAAAATTAATTCTAAAATAAAACAAAATATATACAATTTTGGTTTTAAATCAACTGGCTGCTCCACGATACCACAAGATATCGTTCTATCGCTTAATTACTTTTAAAGCAAAAACAACATGATGTATCACAGGCGATATCGACTGACGTCGTGGGTTTGGCAGTAAATATTTTCATATATTCGAGTAGCGCATTTAAACAACAAAAAAGTACCAGAGTGAAGGAATTAATTTAAGAATTATAAATATTAACTGCCTTATTCATAACAAGTTTTTTTAGATTTACAGAATGTGAATTGAATTTTATATGGAAATTTTTCTATTAAACTTATTTTTTTATCTTGGGCCAGCACTCAGTAGATGACCCCTACACATGCGGTAAATTGTGCTGTAACTATATGAAAGGGACATATAGAAATGATCGGAGGAGAAGCTTTATTTTCTTACAACTCTGCTTTTGCAAGTTCTTCTGTTTTATAGCAGTGTTGATGCGCCCCTGATGTCAAGGAGCCGTATTAAATTTTGAGGCTTCGTTTTAGTAGCCATTTTTAGTAATTATTTTATTTGGCCGGTGCTACACAATACCGTCTAAGGAGGGCGCTTTGCCTGTGCCTGTGTCTATGCCTTTGCCAGTTAAACATTCCGACAACAACTGACACAAAAACACGCTAATGCACATCAAAAGAAAACGTACAAAAATTCCGAGCGAGAAAACGTTGACGATATGAAAAACTTTTAATAGTGAAAATTTTTCAGGCATAGCATTCCCTAATGAATTTCTACAAGCATATCGAGAGGAAACTTATTCTTCATTATTATTTTGTGAAAAGAGGGAATTAATACTCACGATAGAGCAGGAATTATTAGAATTGCTTAATTAAATTTCTAAAAATCATTTTTTTTCTGATAATCGATTACTCTGCCACCAAATTGTTAACTAGACAGATTAACTGATGTTAGCAACACCAATCGTTTAATTAAAAAAAATATTACTTTGGATTAAGGAAAAAATTATGCAATGAGTTTTTAAAGTTCGCAGATGCATATCGAAATATCTCCAGTTGATGCTGTATATTAATCTGTTAGTAGACTCTGATTTCCTCAATCCCTCTCTCTATCCAATTAGTATTTATTTCATTTTTAAGTACAAATGCGTGTGGTTTAATTATGTTTTTAGTAAAGTTGAAAGAGGAGAACATTTTCAACTTAACTAACTACTTCGTAAAAGTGTGGATTTTATATTACGCTCATTTATTATTAAAAACTTTTGTTTAAAAGATCTTTTGAAATGGGTTGTTGGTTTTCTTCCAGATACGTTTTAATTTTCAGACGAAATTTTTTATTACTCGTCTTTAACCACTTAATTCTTGAACGTAATTGTGCGCTTGGGTTAGTGTGATGTTTTTATTTTCCATTTTTCTTTCCACAAAATAACTAAGAGGTAAAAAATTGTTCCAGACCACATTTCCAACAAAATTGTTAATTTATGAGTAACATAACTTTCTAAGCAATTTAAAATTTATATAACTCAAAGAGTAACTTTGAAACAATTTCTAGCTTACATTTTATGAATTCCAGTACGTAAAAATTAATGCTTTTCAGCATGAACGAATTAAATAAATAAGTGGTTTATTATTAATATTTAATTTCTCAATAAAAAGCAAAGATAAGATAAATTATGAAAGTTCAGTAATTGCCAGACTAATAAAGTATCCTCCCACAGATAAAAGTACTTTTTTGTAAACTAATTTACGTTAAATATGTAGCCCGAATGATGCGATTTAAGTTGAAAAATTTAACCAAACATCATTAATTGAATTTTAAAGTTTGAAACATTTTGCAGGAAAATTTCTAAAATTTTATATTGTAATTATTTTAAAAGCTATAACTTTGATTATTATATGTCCTTAGGGGAAATGCAAAACCACGTAACTACCATTTTTAATTTTTTACTGGTGGAAGAAAAACTTCTTATTTTAATACACATATTTGCAGTTACATTCTTTTTGATTTTCGCTTATGTCCATATGACACGACATTTATTTTTCATTAATTAAGAGAGAAACAAATTCAATATAATATTTACGTTTTTAAGTGTTGCCTCCTTATTTACATTACAAACGCTAAAGAAAAATATATGGTCAAAAACTAAGCTCAAAATTGTGCACAAAACCGTACGTTGTCGACATATAAAAGATTTTAAAATCGAAACATCAATTTTAAGTAGAAACTTTTAAAATTTTTTTACAGTTACCTATTTTTTTATCGATAATAGTAGTGGACAATTTAACGTTTTTGCTTTTCTCATAATATGGTTGTACTCTTTGCAGCTGATTAATTTTCCCATTACAATATATTTGCGCTCTTGTCCAAAATTTTAACAATGCAGAAAAAATGTAGTGTCGTAAGGATTTTATAGAATAGCAAATTTTTATCACACAAACTGAAAAATTTGTGAAGACATACATTTTTTAAATTTTTTACATTTCAACTTACGATTTATCGAACCGAAGTACCTCTGTTCTGTTCAATGTACAGTACATTGGAGTAAATAGTATATTAAAAATAATATAGATGATGTCTATAACGTCCAGAGGGAAACAAGTATTTGGACGGTCGAAATATGTAACATGTCGATGAGATATTGTACTGGGGCCTTAAGTGGAATAGCAGCGACCCTCTTTGCCAACAATTCATCTTGTACCTCATTATTCCAAAGTCCTTTCTCACATGGGTTTTAGTGGATGAATCAAAACACTCCAATACGAATAACGGTGAAGCTTCAGGGTATATTTTCTTTTTGGGAACAAAGTCCTCAGGAGATGTCCTCCTAGATATACAATGAATTAAAGGAACTAAATGGAAAGTTGTAGTATGGAGAATTTATAAAGAATAGTTACTACTTATCATGTATATTATGGATGCATTAATTCTTAACCTGAAGTAGAGCTATTTTAGTTATCATTTTACCTCGCCAACGTTTTATTGCTGAAGTGCCGATGAAAGAAAACTTGGAAAATTTTTGGTATAATCGGGAATTCGCTTGATTTTCCACCTGTAATACCGAAAATCATTTGCACAAGAGGATAGATATCCTATCATATCCAAAACCATTATCAGTACACCCGATTAAATTTTGAGGAATCCTTAAATTTTGTATGGCATAAAATATTTTAATAGTCAGTAATTATATTTTAACCTTTGAAAAATATAATTAATTCTTTTTTATTTATTCAACGCCAATCACAATGATTTATGAATATTTATGTGTATTGTTAAACTAGTTGAATAAATAAAAACTAATAAGTTTGCCTTTTAGATACAATCACGTGTTGACTAATTATAAAATGGGTTAGGAAAATTCAAGAGATTTTTTATAGAAAATAAATTGGTAATTAGGAGAACTATAGGGGATTATATAAAAGTAAACGCTATTCATCATCGCAAACGTATATAAATAAATATCTTTTATATTAAAAGTAACTTTTTATATGAGTATTCATTTGTATATAGAAATATAATTTTTTTTTTCAAAAACTGTGTAATTTTGTATAAAAGAAAAATCTAAAAAAAATAGGCGCTGATGGGCGAAGATGTTAGTGCTCGGAAAAAATTTACTTTATAATAATTTATTATTGTTTAGTTATTGAGTAAAATAAAAGTGTGGCTTTGTGTCAGTTGTTTTTGCAAGGTTTTATTGGCGAAGGCACCGTCACTGGTCACTGAACAGTATCGGCTTCAGCTGTATCCAATCCACATCAGAACGCCCTACTTCGTCGGTATTGTGTAACCCCGGCGAAGTAACATAATTCCTAAAAATGGCTACTAAAAACGAAGCTTCAAAAACTTAATACGTCTGCTGCACATCAGAGACTCTACAACACTGCTATAAAGACAAATAACGTGCAAAAAGCAGTGTTGTATGATAATGAAGCTTCACCTTCTGTCATTTCTCCTACTATCCCTTTCCACTAGTTCCAGCACAAAGCACCGCATGTGTAGAGGTTATCTCCTGAGTGCTTGTCCAAGATAAAAAAAATAAATAAATTTAATAATACTATATATCATCTATACAGTGGCAAAAATGACGTTCATTATAAAATTAATGTATAATTTATAAATATTTAGCTGGACTACTTGAAGCTTCACTTTAAACATAACATCTGAAACAACTGTAAATTTTTATATTTAGATAGTAATTTTAAAAACTAAATATGATGTAAAGTATCAAATAAGAAACTTATATAATTTCCTGTTCAAATAATTTCGCAAATATGGAGGCATAAATTTCCAAGTTATATTAATATTATTGAAATTCTTGTTTAAACAATGCGAAATTAATTACTTATGAAAATAAAAAACGAACAAGACATAGTAAGGTAATCAATTATTCGACATTCCTAAGAAACCCATTTTAGAATATTAAAAAAACCATTTACGCTTTTGGTGACGGGTTTTTTCAAACAAAAAATTGTTAGTATTACGTTCTGTTTAATTAATTTTATTAATGAGAAGTTTTACAACTCATATGTTATACAGAAAATATTATAATAATGAAATTAAAAATAATATGAAAATTTTTATACTAAATGTCGCAAAGTTTAAATTAAAATTTTCTTTAAATTCAATGTTAAATTTAATTAAATGAAAAAATGAGAAAAAGAGAAATATTTAACCATGCTTAACAATTACAATAAATAGAATAGTTTTTTTGGTCGAGATAAACAAATTGGAAACAATTTGCAATAAGAAAACCGGACTATTCGACATTTGAGAAATTAATAGTTGAAAAAGCCGACAGCCATAGGACTAAAAAATGCTGTTGGAAGCCCGGTTTTCTAACTATAATCATCACTCTAATACTCCGAAATTAGCGTATAAGTAATATATGGATTTTGTGTAATTATATATAAAATTTACGCCATACGGGTTGATACACAAAATTTGTATTGACAATATACAGAAGTAGTGTGGTTATTGTTCTATATTTCAAGTATCATGTGAAAAGACAAATCTAGCCAAACAACAAAAGTCAAATCTTTCATTTTTATAAAAAGTGATTTTAACAAAATACTTTCTGCAAATGCATTTATAAAACAAATGTCTTCTGGAGAGATAATTTTGAAATATTTTATCTTAAAATTGCATTATTTTAATAAGTAATGCAAAAAACATACATTTGAAAATTTACTTTAGAAAAGTACTTTTTAAAAAGTAATTAAAAGGTTAAGTTTGAAAATGTATGTAAGATTCTTTTTAACAACTTTTAACATATATTAAATATTAAAGAATTTTTAATCACGAATATATTTCAGGGTAAACAGGATAAAATCTCAATGAAATTTTTATAGTCTTCGATAAGAAGTGAGGAAAGTTTTCTATTTTAGACACAAAAATATACTGGTTCCTTTTTCAAGTTGCCGAGGTAAGTACTATATTAATGTGCTTCGTACATTCATACATTTATGTACGTACATATTTATGTTTTTTTTTTGAGCTTAAATTAATTTCTGAGCAATAGAAATTCTGTTGGGAAATTAAAATTATATCCCTGCTGCTGGTTTTATTATGATTATGAATTCCGGTTTGCGTTATTTTTCGAATGAATTATTTTATATATTTACCAATTTCACGGACTTTTAAACACTTTATATTTTTTTATTTCTATATTTACCCTCGTTAAGAAATATACTTTTGACTTTTTAATTTCTGAAAACAGCTTTGATTAAAATATATGTATATTCCAGTGGTAGTTGTGTTTGAAATTGTTTTAATTTTCGTAACTTGATTTTACTTGGAGCTCCCCTCTCAATTTGATTTGTTAAAACAGCAGCAACAACAAACTTGACCCTTGAGAGTTTTACTTTTCGGATAAAAGTTATGCGGTTGTTTGTATGTTGGCATGTATGTATTTTGCACAAACAACACCTTCAAAATAAAGCTCATAATTATTTTTTTTCGTTTTTTTTTAGTGTTTAGTTTTAATTATTTTAATTCTATGGCAACTTGATTAATTTTGATACGATTTTGTAACTGGCTTTTGTTACAAATTCGTATGACAATTAATCATATTTTATTTATTTGTTACAAAAACATTGAAGAACTTTATTGGTTTTTGTGAAATATCGAACCTGCAACCTGCCTGTCTGTTAGTTCAGTACCCTGTTCTGTAAGCATTATTATATTTTAATAAACTCTGTACACTTAAATTACAATTTGATATAAACTTGCGTCGTACTGGGAACAAATTTTCTCTAATTTATATTCAACCACCGAAACAGTCCAACTGCTGGTAATTTAGTGATTAGTTATTAGTTAAACAAAAACAAGAAGAAAATATACTGTTTGTAAAATTTTACCAAATAAAATTAAAATTTTTGAGAAATGGAAGATTAGAGTTAAAATTATATCCACTTGATGCTAATCGAAATCGTAATAGTAAAATTAAAAACATTTATATGAAAAGATCGAATGCTTAATAAACTCATTTGAAATTAAAAAATAAAAAGTCAATTGCAACGAAGAATTAATGGAAATTATTATTTTAATGATATAAATTTCAATTTGGTTTTTTGTGCAAGCAATACATCTGTCTTAAAATAATAAATATGTAAACTTAAACAGTGTAACCTCATTTGGATATTTGAAAGCCTTCTTACAGAGCTTGATCGTGGAACAAAAGAACCACATTAAAGAAAATTGAAACTGTTGTTATAGATCCAATAGGTTCAAAAGTAAAATGTTAGAATGCTAAATTTTTATCGTCAATGGGCAGTAGAGAATAGCAGGTCTTCGGAAGACCAAAGCAAAAGCTTTCTGTATTTTTTATTTTACATTGAATTTTAATACTTTTTTTGTTTTTTATTGATTTTTCTCTATGTTATTCAAAATAAATGCATATTTTTTACATTTAGCATTTGTTAATGTTAATAAACCTTTTTTATCTGGTTTCTCGAAAAATAGGCAAACAAATTTTTTCCTCGGTTTTCGCTATTTCAGCTTTCGCAACGCCCGACACTTCTGTTGATTGCTTTAACCGTGGTTATACTGTATTTATAATGATACTCGTATGTAATGAAATCGATATTTGATTACCATAAAAACCCTTTACCATTTTTCAAAGTCATGTTGTTTGTCTAAAACAGTTAAATTATTTTCACACTTCTTCATTATCAAAAGTTTGGGATAACATAGGAAGTGTTTGAGCATGTGGCAGAAAATGATTATAGCTTCATATCTGCATTTAGAATCTTCTAACTCTTTCATTTTGCTCTAACATAAATGTATTATTTATATAATCCATTTACATTATTTTACTGAAATGTTATTTTCTACCCTTTACTTTGTACCTGTGTATATCCGTACATTAAGCAATAATAAAATAAAGTCAACTAAGTTTTTCTTATATATAACGGAGTGTATTCTTACATTTATATATATAAATGTATATGTATATATATTTGTATGTATATGTATATATATATATATATAGAAAGAGCAAGAAAGACGAAGATATATATTATTAACTTAATTCATATTGTAGTTGTTGGTACTTTGCTTACGCGGTTTGTTGCTGTTCAGTGTTTGATGAAAGAAGTAAATTTTTGACTTGCTGCTTCCATCTGTAGTGGTTGATGTTGTTTGGTTTAGCTGGTATATTTTAATTATTAATTTCCATGAAAGCTCAGACTTTCATCCAGGCTGCTACTTCACTGACAGTCTCTCATTTGCATATTTTTTTTAGGGGAAAATGTTAAAAATCATTTTGAAAGTTTGCAAAAGGAAGGAATTTTTGTTTATACCATAGATACAAGGAACATAATTGTTTTTGCATTTAATGGTGTCTTCCATGTGAAATATTAATTTTGTTTATTACGTATATAAAGAATATTTAAATAAGCTTTGCTTATTTGGTTCATTGCTCGCATTAAAAAGTATGCCCTTTGAAATACCACTAAAACTTTTTTTTGTATTTCTTATAGCAAATGCTGCATTCGGAATGCTTTATGTTCAAACACAGAAAATTTTCTCATGTTTCTATTTTCAGAGTGTATTTTTTTCATGAACAAGTGTTCAGTGTTCTTTCCGGATCCTATTCAGTCCAAGCTGCCAAAATCGTATCGGTTCGACCATGGGTCCTGACCAAATATATATATATATATATATATCACAGTACTCTTCTTCATTCTTATTTGAGCAAAGAATACCATCGGTGAAGTACAAATAAGTGCTTCTACTCGTACATAAAACTTTTCCCTACAGTACACCAGGAGACAAAAAGAAATTATTTAGAAAAAAAATTGGTTGTTAAAAAATATTTAACTTTTAATATACTATTTCCATCAATGTAGTTCTTAATGCAATTAAACTATTTTTCAAACAGTTATTGCAATTCTATATTTCATTCATTTATATCCAATATTTGCCAAGATAACAATCGTTTTCAACTCTGCAACAATATTGACTCTCGTTTGCTTATTTACTATTATTTTAAATCTAACGCTGTAAAAAAATTCATTTTAATATATTGGCCATTTTCTGAATTATCGAAGAAAAAATCGAAACGAACTGAAAACTCGGTAAGGTATTGTTGGCGGATTAATTAGAGCGTTAACTGTAAAGCTGGGTGTTAATTTGCGTGCTAATTGCGTTAATATATTTTTTAATGTACATACCAAAATTCTCCACAGTGATGTCATGGCATCACCGATAATAGTTTTCTAAAGAAACTTCATGGCTGATATCAACGACCGTGAGGACTGGAGGGGCAACTTTATCAATTTGAACCAAGATCTCAGATATGGTATACCGATGGGTCCAACATGGAGAATGGTACAACATGGGCGGGAATCAACAAACCCCGATTCAGGAAATCGATTCCAAAGGCCATTGTGGTCTGAGGTACCACTTAAAAAATTGCTCGCTCCGACCATTGTCTAACGATTTTGTGAAAATGAACTAAGAGCTCTGAACACGTTCTTTGTGACTGTCCTGCACTCGACAGACATTTCTCTGTATGAAATTCCGGTGTCTCCACACAAGCCTTAATAGGGGGTTTAAAATTAAGGAATTTGCACAATTGATCTTGATTATGGCAATATTTTATTACTAAAAACTATTTTTAAGAATCACACCCTTCTAATTTTATTTAAAAGCTTTTATTTATTTAAAATATTTTTATTTCAACACCTTGTAGTTTCATTTCAAATTTCAATTACGAATGTTAAGTATTTATTAAGGAATCATGTTATTCTCTTAAAAACCCATTAAGTAATATTTCACTTACGGTTTTACAAATAAGGGGAAACAAGAAAAATTAATTGAACAAATTGGAATAAAATTTGGTTGATACAACACATGTATATTTCACATACACACTCCATTATAGAGTGTAAGAGAGAATTTAGCAAAAAGCGGGAAGCTAACAAGATTTCAATGAATTTTATACCGGAAAATTTATGCTTGAATAAATTTTAATAAATATACGATAGCCAGTTTCATTAAAAAGTGTATTATATTTACTTTTGTATATATATATATATATATATATATATATATATGTATGTATTCATTTATATTGTATATGGTTAATTCCCCTTTTGGAAAGAACGATGACTTAAAGATTTTAAGTATCATTGATCTTCTGTGTTATTTATATGGTTTGAAAATATTTTAAATTGTAATGCATACAGGACCGCAAATGAATATTTAATATCATCAATGTCTGTATTACAGAAAACTGTAAGTGGAAAGCATTGATATTCATGAGCATAAAAAAAACATGTACTCATACGTGATAAAACAATTTAAGGAAAATAATAAAACTAAAACTGTACAATATAATAAGAAGAAATTAAACACAATTAAAAAATATGGTATAAGTTATCAAATTAACTACTCAATAAAAATGTTTTTCTTTGTAATTAAAAGTAAGAGTGAGAAAATGAATTTGCATTTTGAAATTGGTGAAATTGTATTTTCTGTTCTTATGAAAAGAGACTGAGTAGGGCTTCATTCTTATATGACGCTCTGTGGTTAATTAGACCCGTAATGGTTTTAGTTACATAAATAAATTACCACATTTTTTTAATCCAACAAAGCAACAACTTTTTACAAATAATAAATTTCTTTTGTTCCATTAAAAGCAGCAGCGCTTATATTTCACTAACTCCAAATATTTATATGACCGGAATAGGTCCCAATCACAATTTTTTTAATAGACCTTCTCCGTTTGTCACTTTTATCAGTTATGTGATGAAAATTGATTCATATCTAAGAAAAATCGAATGCTGAAAATGAACGATTTGCTATAAGATCAGATAAATTAACGTTTTACTCAAAATTTGTTTCTATTTTATTTTCATTTCAAACTACAACTTTTTGATTTAAAAAGTAAACATTTGCTTGAATTTGCAATTGATAGAATGATGCATCATTAAATACACCGGAATATAGGTAAGAACACAGCATAGTACCTTGAATAATTTTACAAGTTCATTTATAAATATTATTAGTTTTATTAAATATTTTCATCTAGATACTACAAATAGTTAATGAATTCAAATCAATTCCACTGGTTATAGAGTTAACAACCATATTAAGATTCCTACCCGAAGGCAGTTTTTAAACGTCGGTTGGAAGCAATGCATAGAACTACATTTCCTAAATATTATTCCAAGATGGTAGTTGTTTAAAAAAATGTTATATGAATAATGGATAGAAAATATTTTCGCCAATATTTTATTTTTGGCGTGCTTTCATAAAACTTAGAATGTCTTCTCCTTGGGCAATTTTGTTTATGTGTGTTCACCTAAAAGTGACTTATTAATAATCATTAATTTTGAACTACAAGCCTTCTGTACATAGCTACATAAATATCTACATTTTCGTTTAAATATTTTCACAATATCAATTTATGTATCCTTTTATTAAATCGGGTGCTCTATTTTAAAACGGTTAACACAATAAATTTTGGTTTTTCATCACCCTTTTTTTTTGTTACATTCATAGAATAAAATAGAAAATGAAATCGAATTTGATTTGGCAAACAAACAAAAAGAAGAAGAGAACAAAAGAGTTAACGGCACTAATACTTTCGATTTTACACCGTTTTTAGATCGATTGGATTTGCATCACATACCTGTATGTATGTATGGATGTATGTATGTATGTATGTATGTACTTATCAGAGTTGTAAGATATGGAAGCATCACCTCGTGTCATTTCTCTAACTATAACTTTCCTCTAATTCCAGCACAATGCATCGCATGTGCAGGGGTCATCTCCAGAGTGCTGGTCCCGGATAAGAAAAAACTTGAAATAATATTATTTAACTGAAAGAAAACTAATCAGTCAGTCATAAGCGTACTGTGATGACAAAAATATTACTCTTTAGTTGATGATGTACAATCGATCCAAGTCATATAAAAACGGACATAACGAAGATTCTAAAGAGACTCATTGCTATCGAAATGTTGGTGGTCATTAAGAATTTGATTTATAAACTGGTTTATGAAAAAAAACGATTTCGATAAATATTAAGTTGTGCATATTTACGAGTTAGTGTGCGATATTTTTATTTCCAAATTCTAAAAATTAGTAAAGCAACAGAATAACCATTTTGTGCTAAAAGTACATTTTCTTTCCTGCTGACAAGTTACGACAGAACAAATATAACATCATTTTTCTTACAATAACATATTTTTGAAATATTATCAAATATTAGCACATTGTTACAATAAGTCTTCATAGCACACTGTGAGATTCACCCAAAATTTAACGAACATCTGAAATCGTCTTCTAATTAAATATACGATATTTCATAATAACTAACATTATCATATTATAAGAATTAGAAAAACAAATTTTTATAATTAACAATGAGTTTGTTTTGTTGCAATTTTGTCTGACTTCCTTAACTCTAACTGAAATTACGTTTCAGTGGAAATCGTGCAATTGACAGTTTTTATGATCTCTACAACTGAGTTGCAATTAAAACTAGTTTAAGCCCTTATGTTACCATTAAACTAATTCTACTTCACTTGTCCCAATTTCCAGGCTGTTCTCATATTGTATGTTGTTGTTCTTATATGTACGTATTTGTTTTGTATGTGTTTTATGCAAAGAAAATTATAATTTGCTATCTCTGTTATATTTCATTTCTTTTAAGAATTTTTTTGGATTTTTTTATTTTTAATATTTCAGTTTCTTGTTCTTGGTATTGCCTCAATTTCTGTGCTACTTTTGTTAACCCTCTCTTTGTTTCTCGGTTTCTCGGTTTCTTTTTTTTTTTTTTTTTAATTAACAACCTCTGCTCAAGTGGCTGTCGATTCCAGTGGCAATTTGCATTTTGTTAAAAATAGGGCAGAATAATAAAATTGAAGGAGAATAAAGAAAAATTTTTCCAAGTTTTCTTGCATATTTTTACTGTTCCTCATGTTGTTCTTCATCGAATTGTTGACAGTAATTTTTCTGTAAAGAGTATTATTTGCATGAAAAAATACAATCAAAGAAATTAAATGAATAAATGGATGTAAAAAGTACGGATATGGAATCGATTAAATGAAAATAGAAAATCTTGTTAAAGTAAAAATAGAAATGGCAATATTCACAGGTAGCAAGTAAATTGTATACAATTTTATGGGTTCAAACGTAAAAATCAATTGCAAAATATTTACGTAAAATCTATAATACTTGAATATTAATTAAAACACACAAAAACGATTAAAAAACTAGAGCAATAGAATTCAAAATGGAATAGAAAATCAATAATTGAGGTGAGTATCAAAGAAAGATGCCAGAGAAAGTTGAAAAGTGAAATCGTATTAAACGTGCAAAAGAATATATTTTACTCAGAGAAAATTTCTAAAGCGTTAGACATTTAGTCGGACTTTATTAATTTAGCTATTGAAATATATGAAAATACAAAGAGTATGATTTATAAAACTGTGCCTTTCGATTCCCTTTATACATTTAATGTGAAACTACTATCGTTGTGCCAACGTTTCAAGTTCTATTTGGAGCTCTTCGAATGCCTACAAAGGAAGGTCAGCTGGCAATAGGGGAACCTACTCTAGTGAATTGTTAAGGCATAGTCTCAAAATGAGGTGTATCTTGCTAATTTATCACTAATTTAATGTAATATGCTGTAACGATATCAGGGAACTCGCACTTTTATCTCAAAGATTTACATGGGTACCTGCTTTTAGTCCTAAGAACTGTGCCTTTCTTAAGGAACAAGGAAAGCAAGAGTGCGCTAGCAAGCGCACACAAGTTGCTGTCCTGTATATTTTAGTATATCGAATAAGTATATTCTCTTGAATATTTTTAGAGAATATCAGAGTAATGATGACTGCATTAGCTGTACATTGACTTAAAGTTCTGGAAATTTTTTTCTCATTGACCGATTTAGAGTATATGCATTTACTTTATACCTTTTTTTAAATAAACTCAATAAAATTGATTATTGAGAAGTAAAGCTTATTCATATAATATTATTTCACTATTGCTGAGATAGCTCATCAGTGACTTTCAAAATCGAGAATAAATAGTTTTATATCGAACCCTAAACCAAAAAGTTTAAACAAAACTTAACATTCCATGAGTTTACTTTTTACACAAACAATCATATTTCTATTTAAATAAATAATATATTTGACAAGTTTTTTTTCGGGAAAATGCACAATTTTTAAATTAAAATTCAATTAATATATTTAAAATAATATATGTATTAACAAAACCGCTAGTTTTTAAAATTAAATGAATTTTTTTTTAGTTTAAAATAAAGCGGAAACTGAACTTCAGTATAGTTTTAGAGCTGCTCCATTTGAATTTTAATTTCATTTTATTTCATTCTGCCCTTATTAATTCTTTCCTTGCAACAGGAAATTAAGTTATCAACTGTAACCCAGTTGCTATGCAAAGTCAACATATAGAATTGAATTTTTTTCTTTCTACGTATCAGCCATCTCGCATGTGTTTTTTGTTTGTAGCAGACACTAAGAGTTTAATGTACGAAATACTTACAAGTGCTATGAAGGCTGAGAATATGCCAACGATATTCCTCATGCTGGACTAAAGACTGTTGGCGCACGCCACGCTACTCAAATAGTTAAGAATTTCTCACGATTGAGCAGAAATTTGCGTAACACAAGTACTGCAATGATTGGAAAAGTTGCTGGAAAATTATTTGATCACTGATAACACAGTTGAACAAAATCAATTTTTTTTTGTGTGGTCTAAGGTTTCATAAAAAGTTAAACGACAAAAAGTTTCTGTAAAATAGGTGCTACGAGTTAATTGTGATTAAAACCGCAATTTATGAATGGATTTAAATGAAATATAGCTGATTTTATTTGTAATATATGCAAGTACCAAAATCAATAACAACATTGCAGATTTTATTTAGTTTACATTTTTAAGTTTTTTTTTTAATTTTCTGGAAAAAAATTGTTTTTTTCTCACAACATTCTGAATATCTAAACAATAAGGATTTGAAGAAAATTTATAATTTAAAATTTAATTGTCGATCTTTCCGTGTTTTTCTTAGTTTCATAGAATAGCTAGTTCTCGAGTTATTACAAATTACGTGCTGCAACCTACGCTTTTTTCTATATAACGCTAAATCACGAGAACCAGAGTCAATTTAAAAAAAAATAATTTATACACATTGGAATACCATATGTACTCAAATTAACTGAGAAAGTTTAGACCAATATAGTCTTGTTGACCAGTGTAATTAATAAATAATTTTACTCTGAAAATATTTGAACATAAAAATTTTAACCTACAAATTTAAAGATTTTATTTCGATAAGGAAAGTTTAGAAGCTTTTGCTTCTAATTATAAAATTGTAATAAAATTACTCATTGATAAATGATATATATACATATTTTTTTTTTATTTCTAATTTGACCCCACATCAACAACAACCACCTTTATCAAAAACAACAGACATTTCTTAAATTTTTTTTCTGTTTAATATGCAAGTCGCATTTTATATTTCCCTCCTTAGATTTATATGTTTTTACCACTCAATACGCTAATATACATATACATATATGTACATACATACATATGTATGTTGTACTTTTTATTATTTATAAAATTTTCAATAAATACATCTATTATTCTTGACAAACAGATGAACAATATAATGTTCACCTATTTCCAAATTTTAATATTGTGCAGAAAGCTATAATAAATCATAAAAAACGTTTAACACTGAAGAACTCACGACATGAGGATATTTCTCAACTAGTTTTTCATTCTTTAAAATTTATAAGTTCTACTTGATTTCTTATTTCTTGTTTTGAGTACGATTAGCAACGATGGTATATAAAATTGCGAAAAATCCTGACAAAATATAAAAAACCCTTATTTCAGTTTTTGAAAATCTTCCAAAAAGATCGCATAAATGGAAATGTATATTTTTGCAAACAATAAAATAATAACACTAGAATTTGTCTATAATTCACATAAAGATAATATATGGTCTCACATAGCACTATTAAACAATAAAATATTAAAGCAAAATTTGAAAATGTTCCGCAAAACTCTCTAATTTTACATTTAAGGTATGTATATGGAACGATAAATTTAAATAGTCAATTATATTATGAAGACGTAAGCAGAACTACATCAAATTTCTCAAGTATGAATACTAAATTGAAATTTTCCTTTAAAAATGAAAATTAAACAAAATTTCAATTAAATACTCTATTGTTTCACAAGTGCGATTTTTAAAAAAGTACTTTTTACACAATATTTGCAAAAAAGCTACAAACTTTAAAAATTTCACTTAATATAAAACGGTGATAACTAATATTTTTCTTACTTTACTTGAGAAGTTTTGCAAACGCAACTAATTTTGAATGCATTTTTTATTAAGCTCAATTTTCTTCGATGAGGATTAAATAACATGCACATGTGTGCATTGTTTAGAGTATTGAAAAAAATCGTAATTTGTAATAAAAAAATGGCGCAATTTTCTAAAGCGACATTAGATTCCACTGTATTCGTTTCAGGGTTTTTTGTTTTTGACTTTTCTTAAAGATGGAAAAGATGAAATATGAAATATTTGAAAGAGAAGAATATACGAAATAAAAATAAAATTTTTATTGTTGTCTATGTTGAGTCCTTACATTCTTCAAAAAAAACAAACTAGCGGAAAAAATCTATATTCGAGTGTAAAACATTTTAGGATTTCTTTTTGACAGTTTAGTCTCTTTTTTATCGATGAGTTACTTAAAATTTTTACTTTTTTTATATCGCTGAGTTCTGCACTCTTGCAGAAACTTTCTGTTCGAATATGTATATTTGTGAAGTTCTCTTAAATATTAAAGAGTTGAAAAAAAAACAAATTTCATAAGGTTGAGAGTAAAATGGTAAGTGAAAAAGTGTAAGGTTGAATTATCAAAGAAATTTTTCCGGTTAGTGTGCAGTCAAACCTGAGTTCAAGTGATAAAGTAATTCTTACATTACTTTTGCGCCACTCTCTATTTTTAGAGCGGCCATTTGTCATTGCACATAAAACGAAGTAAGCATTTTATCGTTATAAATTTTATTGAAATGGAACATAGACATGTTAAACGATAATTAAATATATCAGAATAGTAATAGAGACAGAAAGCATTCATAACAAGCGAGTCACTACATCTGAACAGCTAAATCAACCTTCTAAATGTGTACAAGTTTAATACAGTTAAATAAAAATATAAAATTTTTATACTCGTATCTAGTGAGTATTTTGAGCCGCCAGCTCGCGAGGTTTAAAAGTGATAACTATGGTGTTCCAGCTATTAGTTTATTTTCGATTTTATTATCATTTTCAAAATTTCCACATTTTATAAAATTTTATTAATATCTAAACGGGTTCGACTGTCACTGAACAGACGGTGAAAAATATTTATTTTAATTTTAGCTTTTCCTAAGAATCAAAATATTACAAATTTCCCTACAGTATTTAAAGCCAGGAATATTTTATTTAACTTTGCAATATTCATTACCAACTCCATCTGTTGAAATAACTTGTTTTTGAAAAGAAGCAAATATAATTTTAGAAGTCTTATGTATTACAATGTCTAATATTACTGTTACACCGGCAAAAGTGTTATTTTTTTAATCCCTCTGGCTGAGAGATAAAAATTATAAGAAGCAAATAACATCATCATAGTGTTGTGAATACTTGACAAATAGTAGTGCCATTTCTGTGGGAGCTTTTTATTTATTTATTTATTTATTTATTTATTTACTTATTCATTTATTTCTTAGTAATAACATTAAAGTGTTGGTCAATAATGGCACTTTGCAGAATGAGAATTGAGTTTTTGTATGATATTTAAGTCAAACAATAGATTATGTTGGAAATGTTCTTTAAGTAAAACAAAACCAAAAACCAGTTTTATTCCTGTTTATTTTCTGTTTTTTTTATTGATTTAATTTTATTATTCTTTGTCTGCTTTCGTTGAAGAAGTTTAAATTTTCAGTACTGCAATTTTGATTTGTTTGTTTGTTTTGTTTTTTAAGACGTAATCCCAATTGTTATACTTTATAAAATGTTACGAAAAAATTATGCGTTGTTTTTTTTTCTTTTAAATAATCCCTCGGTACCATTTTATCTATCCTATCGTTAAAAATACGAGTATATTTATTACCCGTAGACTAGTAGCTTTTGTGTGTTTTCGGCCAAAAATATTGCCATAACCATAACCACATATTTTACTTTTGCAATCTGATGTCTTTAGCGAAATTCAAGCCTCCTTTTTTTAAGGAACAGTGGTGCGCAAAACTAGAACTTTAGTAACGGATAATTCAGTTTTGTGCACAAAATTATTTTAATATACCAGTATTAAAAAAAGAAAACAAAATTTAAATTGTTTATTGCATATTTTCCACCAACGAAAAAATCTTTAGAGAACATTTTGGGTAAGATTTAAATTTTGAACTGCTGAGTTTTTTTTAAATATTTCCAGATAATTTTTTAATTTTTTCACTGTCGTATTATAAGGAGGGATTTTTTTGTATAGACATATTATCCTGCAGAAGAGGTTTTTGAACAACTTAAATTGATTGTTTAAGGTATTATCCACAGTGTGATAATATTTGAATTAGAAAATTAAATGAAATTTATATTTGATTTTAAATTATGAAATGTAAAATTTGAAATAAAACGAATATATTCCCAACCCTGAATTCTTGAAGAAAATGTAGCGTTGTTTAATTGGTTTTTCTTTGTTGTTTGGCTACATAACTATTTCAATCACTCGAAATGGTTAATGGAGTTGAGTTCCGTTTTTTATCATTATAAATTTATTACTTAATACTTAAACAAAACTTATTTTGTATAATTTTAAAAATTTGTTGCTATTTGTTGGTTTTCATGAATATTTCAGCATATTACAAATTATTATTAACAAAAATAAATATATAAGAGATTTATTATTATCTGATTGTATAGGATTATGGATTATTTATGGAAGATGCCAAAAAAAATACACCCAAACCATAACATTGAGCACACAAATTATGAGCAGTTTTCAACAGTTAACAATAGATCTATAAGCAGATTTCTCCAAAACTTTGTGTCGACATTTCTCTCGGACCTTGAAAATTTATGGTTCGGACACGTAACCTTCTCAACAGTCTATACAGTGGCTATACTGGGACATTATACGGCAGTGGCAGTTACTCTTAACAATATCTTGGCGTGAGTACCGCCATTTTTCTACCATGCTGGAATAATGCGGAATATGCATTCTTCTTCTATAGAACCACCAAATACTGAAATAATTTTAGATAACGAATAGGTTTGCACAATCATTATCATTGTGAAGGCAACATGATTGTTTCTTAATCGGAATCAGATTCGTTTATTTCTGTCCCTTTGTCAGGATTTTTGTTCGCAAATAATTACTTTTTCATTTTTAAACTAAAGAAGAGACGTTTTATTTATTATTTGTCTTAGCCGACAAGTACCGACGAACGATGACACTGTTAATATAACAAGATTCATCCTTTACTATAGTCAAAGCTTTAATCTAATTTGTGATTTACAAGTTTTTACTATTTTTATCAGAAAACAAATTTCGTTCACTGTGCATCAACTGTTTCCTTTAACAACATTTTTAACTTTGTTTTGTGAATTTCTTAAAAGGAGTAAATTTTCTTCATGTACGAGCATAATTGTTATCCTTGTTTTTACTTTTGTTCAGTGCTATCTTGAAAGTAATATATAAAAAGGACTGAAAGAAATTCATGCGGCTTTTGTAAATATTTTTTTTTTACTTACTTTGACGTCCTATTGACGCCATATTTTTAAAAAGCACTCAGTATCTTCCGAGTTCAATACGTCTGTTTGTTCTTATGGTGTGTACAGAGTATGACATTTTTACTCTCTGATAAAAGCTAAAAACCTTTCTTTTACTTTTTTTGTAAAAACAATTTTTCTATTCGTTGCTTTAACTTGAATTTTTTTTTAGTTTGTAGTTGATGTCGGTTCTTTTATTGACGTTCCAAAAACTAAAGATGCTTTTTGTTTTTTTTTGCAGCAAAGTCTTTTATTTATATTTTATACTTCATTTATTTACTTTGCGTTTTTGTTCTTTTGTAATTTTTGTTGGCTACAAGTTTTATGTACAATAATACAAAAAAAAAATTTTGGGTAATATACTTTGCTGAGGGGACAGCTGAATAAATTTTCTATAAAAAGTTATCTATTATAAACTCAGTAATATAATTTATAATTTATTCTTAAACTAAGATGTATTCAAAATTTAGGACTTTAATTTAAAATTATAATATATAAAAATTCATGATTAACCCAGCGAAAATTTTCATGGCGAAGTAATGGATGCAAATGTTAATAAACATACCGGAAAAAACTACTGCACCGCAGCAAATAGTTTTGTAAAGGAATATAGGCATTGTAAGCATTCGCTTATAACATTGTTTATGTGTGGCATGAAATTTGTTCACAATGTCCAAGTTTGGCGCATTTCTTTTTAAAACGTCTTTTTAGAGCAGGGAATAAGTAGCATTCATACGAATTCGTCGGTCCATTCAATATGTTCTTTGCTTTTTAGTATGAACTAAAGTAATGGAATGTAGTGAATACTAAAATATTAGTTTTTTTTCTTGCATTGTTAAAGAACCCAAAAACAAATATTTATTTTCTACTACACTTTATTGCTCTTGTTAAGGTAAATCAAATTCATAAGGCACAACAAGTAAATAATGATTCTAAAATTTTAATTATTTTTTGCTGGGTAGTTATTAAGACTTGTTCAGAGAATTCGAAATAAATACCCTGTAATGCATCTCAATATAACTTTGTAACTATATTGCATTGCGCATGGTTCTACAATTATCTATCACCGTAGATAGATTTTTTTAACATTTCAAAATGATTTTAATCTAATAATAGTTAAACTCCTCCGAAACGGCTTGACCGATTCTCATGTTCATATTGCGTAGGTCTGAGAATCGGACAACATCTATTTTTCATCCCCCTAAAATTAACTACGCCCACTTTACTCCCACTTTTTTTTACGTACTTTTTCCTTTTTTGCAATATGGATATCAAATGAAAGGGTATGATGAGGAGATTTTAAAAAGTTTATCTTCAACCTAAGTCCAATATAGTGACTGATCCTAAAGGGATGAGAACAAAGCCGGTCTCCTGTCTTACTCACTATACAGTTGATAGTAGACATATTGATAATTATTTTTAATGTTTAGATAACTATCGAGAATTGTAATTTAAGATATATTTGTTACTTTGATTAAGATTAATTTATTAACCTAAATAAAGCATACTTTCATTGTCTACAACGCTTTCGATTATAAGTTAATGCCTGCACACTTACAGTAGTTATTCTTTCCTAGAAATAATATAAACGGCAAAACAACGTTTGTCGGGTCGGCTAAAAACAGCAAAATTTTATTTTTTTCTCATTAGTAAACAGATTCCTTGCGAAGCCGGGACGATGATCTAGTAACATATAAATTTTTCAATATTGTTTTTTACAAGTCAATCGCGAGATCAGTACCGTTTAGAACAATAGAAGCAGCATTTTTTCCATGATATTTATTATATGTATTAAATATTCACATATACATATGTACATATTTTTTAATAATTTTCATTATATTCCGAACTAAAAATATTTTCTTAAAAAATACATATGAGTTTTAAAAGTAGAATTTTTGGTTTTGATATTTCTTTTGCAATTAGTGTTTCGTTTATTGATAAAAAAACAAAGTATTTAAAAACCAGTTAAGATTTGCTTAGTTATTACTTAAGTACTTCATAGTAATGCAGGAAATAAGTAGAGTATTTATTAAATCATTTTTTTTAACTACAACAGATTACCACGCATTTCCTGAAGAAATTCCTTCCATGAATATTGCTCTTTATGCAAACCGTGACACTCGTTTCAGGGTGGTGTACTTCGTCGCTAACTCTTAAATATAGCTACACAACTATAATGTATACTCATTTTAATCTAATTTGTTAAAATATTTTACCTTCCCAAAAAATATTTTGTACTATCCGGACATACCACAAATGTAATTTTTCACATATTTCTCTTTTGAAGTTAGAAAAGTCTGAAATATTTCTATATTTGACTTTAAATGCAGAATGTGTGATTTAAAATAAATTATTGGTATCTAAATATAGGCAGGGCCTAATTAGTATTTTTCTTACTATAAGAGAGAAGAGGATTCGATTCTTCAATAGAGACTTTATCACTTTTTCATTTCTTTTCTTTTTCATTAATTTGTTTTTGCACAGATGTATAATTTGAACTATTATTTTGGAACTGTACATATTGATAATTAATTTATATTCACATCACAAATCCGTCCTTTGTCGTGCACTTTTTTATCATATCATAAAAATAAATCAATTAGTATCACTATTTTTAATTTTTTAACTGCAAAATCAAGGAGATAATTTTGTTATCTTATTTTATGTAACTCTCTTTCGTAACTTTTTCCCTATCGTAATGTTTCTTTTTAAAATTCTGTTATTTGCACTTTAGCAGAATTTTTCAGTCGATTTCTAGAATGGTAAATTTACGCTGAGGAGTAACAGCTAAACCTTAATAAGCGTGTCAAACGTTGTGTTGAATTTAGCTTAGAAAACCTCCTTACAACAGAAAAATATTACCAGTAAACCATATTAAATGGCATCCGAAAGTGGCATCCTAAACTCAAAATGGTTTAAATTTCATATGGAGCAAATAAACCCCCTGGCGACGATATGTTATCTGTTTGTTTAATCACTAGCACTATCAATTATATGCTAGTTAAGTTGGCTTGGTGTGGTATTAAATGAATAAATTAAATCAATAGAAAAAATTAAAAAAAATGATTTTAATAAACATATGACGTAGGGCATTTTCTATATTATGCTAACGGTACGAATTTTAATAGTATACGTCTCTTTTTTCAATTAAATTCTACCCACATATAATGATATTTAGTTTGGTCTATTCCGGTGTAAAGCATCAATTTTTCAAAGCATACAATTTCTTAAAAGAAAGCTAATTTCAATGAATATAAATTATTCATAAAACTATAAAATTTAAATGTTTGATCTTTTATTCATTGATATAGTATCGCCCCTCTTTTTCGTAGTTGTTGTTGACATCAAACAATGTGAATGCTATTAAATTATTTGAAAAATTCAAATACTTATACTGTTTCTGGTCAGTAAGGGAATTTTTGTTTATTTAATAATCTTTGATTTTAAATTTATTATCAAATTAATAAATAAAACATATTTCATGAACAATTTCAGGAATTTCTAAATATAAGATGCTTGTATACATGTACATATACGACATGTTGATGCATAATACATACATATATATATGTATATATATATATGTGTAATATATATATGTATATATACATGTGTATATAAATATATATATATTTATAAGCCTACGTATTTAAAGAACACAACATTTTTCATAAAAATCAAGCAATCAAATCACAAACATACAGACAATTTTATCTCACAAGTTTTCAAGTTCTTTTGTTATTTAAAAGTGAAACAAAAATAATTCCCTAAAATAGAAGAGTAAATAAATCTGAAGTATAAAAAAGCAATTAATAGGTCAAGTGTAGACTTACAAAATTCAATTATAGTTTTCTTACTTTCTGAAATTGTTGTGTATTAAGCAAAAATAAAAGCTTCTGATATTTTTAATATCAGTTGACTTAAAAACTATAATAACAATTTACAACATCAGTAAAATTTCAGATACTGGGAAATGCTTTAAAATTATTTAATAGCTGGGGTTTGTGCGTTCTAAGAGATGGCCGTAGATGTGCAAAAAAGTCAAAATAATCAAACGAAAATTAAATTTTTCAATTAATATCAACTTCAACTGATTCATATAAATTGGGCTTAAGGAAAATACGACACCATTATCATTTGAAAACAACTGAGGCAAAACACAATTGCTATTGAGGCAGAATAGTAAAACTTTGCATAACATAATTTGAGAAAATTGCTGGCAGCAAGAAGTAATTGCAGCAGTTTGAGGAAGTGTCCGTTGTCTTTATGCCTTTTTGGTGATAATTTTGCTTTCTGTATAGACACATGAACATATTGAATTACGTTTCATTTAGTACGCTCATAAAATTTGCTAAAATTTATAACTATCATAAGCAGAAACCATGAACTGGTTCGATTTATCTCTTCCTTGGCATTTACTGGTAATTTATAAATGGGGTGAAAATATTTCCTGAAATAATTGTCTAGTGTACGTTACTTCTTATACATGAATTGCTGTTCACCAATTTATAACTGACCATTATTGTAGAGAATGTATGTGTGTTAATGCATAGCAGCCATTACAAGATTTTCTGCATATGAATGTTGTCATTATCATTACTAACAGAAACGTTCTGTAATACATACATACACATTTATTACATAATTCTGTTATTTGTGCTGGTGTGATATTATTTTGAACTCTGGTAGTCTTTTGCTTAAGAACTGTCGTCAGTGATTTTTTTTTTATTATGTGAAATATTTTATGATTATAATTGAAATTAAATTTAGTTATATCAATTATTTTGTGTTAGATAAAAACACATTGTAAACTACAGAGAAAAAAATTTCACTTTCTTAGTTTTAATTAATACTGGACATCTCTGTTCCTCATCAATTGAAAGGTGCTGGCATAATTGCCATTGTGTGTCTCGTGGTATGAGCTGTAGCTCCATCTTTCTCGAACCATATGTTAGGATTATTGAAAACTACCGGACGTAAAAAATATTCTAACGGTATACAGCTTTCGAGACGTTTTCTTGTTCGCGAGCATTATTTTCGAAAAAATTATCGATCGACACCAAACCCTGCATCTGAGGGTGTGTAATTCTCACTGATGCACTGTTCTAGAAATTTGTTTATATAACCATCGCTCATTATGTGATTATTCATAAACTTAGCATTTTCTCTCGTAACTAATCTCGGGAAAAATTTTAACAGTTTCCTGCGTTGAGTACGATGACATTATAAAATTATATTAAGTACTTTATTACTTGCCAAAAAAATAGATTTAAAATAATTTTAAATCAAAAAGTTATAAGCATTTCAAATCAGTCTATCGAAGTTGACCTAGCCCCTACATTTGTTATTCGCTAGAAAGCCTCCCACAGCTCCTTACCATTTTTATCAACATCTTTCACAAGTATTGTATTCATCATATTTTAAATTATAAATTATTATTAAAAAGGAGAATAAATGGAGTGAATTATAAAAAAAAAACATATTGGTTTGAGCTTCCGACAACTCAGGTAACTGCTTTCACCCGAGCATCCAGCAAACAAATCCGTTTCCTCATCATTTCGTCATTTTTTGTTTTTGCCTTGAATGCATTATGTGAAATAAATGAAAACACCAGTATTATAATTTTGGTTTTATTGTGTCTATTTTCTGATAAAAATTTAACTATAATAAGTTCGGTGGTTTTGCATACTATATTGCGCTTTGTACTTCGTTTGTTATACATACATGTCTAAGTCAGAATAGTCTAAGAGCTCTATAAAATAGGCAATTGATTGCAGTGGTCTGTATTGTATACACTTTGTGGAGTATTTTTGAAAAATACATCGTCTCTTAAAAATTTATAAAGTATATATTAGCCTAAGAATGCCATTTGCTCTATACCTACTTTAGTACTTACAAGATATATTTAAATTATGAAAAAAATGTTCTTTATAATATAATCATCGAATATTTACCTGACATCTTGAATAATTTGTAAAGAAATGTTTCCAAATTGAATAGTAAGATGGGTAGCAGAAGTTATATTCATACTCCGATATAATTTAAATTGCCTTTGTTCCTCGAATATATTATCAAATAAAAATTAATTGAGAAGCCTATTATTTTCAGCTTTGATATACATATGTATTATATACTTATATAGAAGTAATTTCTCGACTATTTGAGCTTTTTAAATTTACATATATGTCCTTGTCTCGATTGTCGAGTAACCGTTTAATTGCCATCAATAAGTTCAAATAAAATTGCGGCATCTGTGACTGCCATTCTCAATCTCTTTTATTTATAGGTGTACGTATGTATATACAAATATACGTTTTTATTGCTAATGTTTCAAATATCTAATAAAGACGGCATTATAAGCAAGTCTTAGGGGGCCTGACAAAAAAAAATGGAAAATCAATTTCATTGCAATCTTCTAACATTCATGTATATAAATTTTACAAGGCATACATACATATTTAATTAATGTAATATATAAATGTGGTCAGACACGTATGCATTTATGTACATATGTGTGAAATAAACTTGCTTATCTGCTATGCTATTTTTATAGCAACTATTACTTTATATTTGTAACTATTGATGATGTTTGGAGCGTGGCCACCATGTAAAGACAATAAAGGAGCATGAACTTGTTTACAACTATACATACAATTAAGTGAAAAAAAATTATTATTACATACAAATATATTAGTAGAATGGAATGGATTTTATCTGTTGGAAGTTAAAAACAGTGTTGCCAGTTTTGGCTTAATATACTTAACATTTACGGAGGGACTGATTTTGTAAGAAAATTTTGTGACGAAATCTTAATACAAATTATTTCTTACCGAGTTAATAACAATTTTTAACAACACTTTTTACATATTTTGATTAATTGTTCATGTTAGTAATTCCAAACGCAATATATATTTTTTATATTTTACAATTATCTGGAGGAATTATTTATGCTTTATGAAAGTTTAATAAACAAACTAGCTGAACCCGCCACGCGTTGCTGTAGCTGTTATATGCGTCCTTAAGAAAAATCGGTTAGTTAGTTTCGGAGATGCGAAAGTTGCCCCTACCACTGGTCTTGGTCTTATCTTTGAAAAATTATATATGGCTATTTGAAGAGTACATAAAATGGGAGTGCCACATCCAAAAAAGTTCAGCCTAGTTCCCCTGATCATTTAGACAAAAAAGAGAAACTTTACCTTTAACCGTTCTCAAGGTATAAAATAAGTAATTATTTACTTTGTATGGGAGGTACCACGTCCACTTTTTCAATCCCTTTCAGTTTTTGACTGATGATTTTTTTTAATTACAAATCATTTGTAGCATATTCAGAGACTTTCACTTCAACCGTTACCACGCCCATATGGAATGATTGAAATTTATGTAGCATACAGTTGCCTCCAGATATACAGAGATATACTGTGAAAATTTTAAGTAAATCGGTTCTGCCGTTTAGCTGTTTATAGGGCACAAACATATGAATATAATTTTTATGTATTTATAAGATAATAATAGTACTGAGTCTTTTCAATAGTTTCTCAAAATTTGTTTTTGGCATTTAAATAGTATTGTTATATTCACTGCCAGACACTAGCACTATTAGTAAGTAATAATTGTAGGTTTTCAATACTGTCTTACATTTCGATAACACTGTTTTTCAGTTGTAAAGCTTTTAATGCCACGTAGTTAATCTGTGCGTGCAAGTTATATTGCTAAAATAAATGAATAAATATTAAGTATACGTCAAGTACCACCTATAATGGTTACAGTTAAAATTAAGAGCATATTGCAAAATTGTATAGACTATTTATTTTAAGGTCATCGATTCGAAAAGTATAAAAAAGTTCAATATTTCGCTTACTAATAGTGATTTTGCAGTAAATATTTATGTGTTTACCCACGTGAATACAACAATAGTATTCAAAATCAAAAAAACAATCTATGAAACTGTTGAATAGACTCTTTACTGCTATTTGTTGTAAAAAATTTCTTTATTTATAATTAATTTTTTTATTTATAGTTAGTTCAATTTACAAAATCGTATTAGCTAAAAAATTCAAACGAAGGATTTGTCAACAAATATAAATGTATATATCGTCACAGAAAGTGCAAGAAGGCCTATCTAAGATTTTCAAAATGTTACAGGAAAAGCAAAAAAAATATATTAAGTAAAAAATATATTGACAATTACCCCCATTTTTTACAACATAAGTAAAATAAGATCAACAAATTTATTTGTGGTAAAAATTTATATTTTCTGTGACACTATATCTGTTTATAACTGTGTAGTGAGATACATCAAACCACATTTTTTTACAAAATACGTTTTACTGTTGGAATCAGATTTTTTTCTATATCGGTACTGAAATTCCAATCAGTCTTATCTAATATAAGCACAAAATTTTAATAAGTAACGATAATATTATATGACGCAATTTTATTAAGGATATCATCAACAGAAAATTATATTATAAGAGTTATATAAAATATTCTGCGTAAGGCACAGATATATATTGAAGCATTTGTGAATTTCGAAATGTTCTATGTGTCATAATATTTCAAATCGTAACGTTATTATTTTCGAAAATACAAAAGAAAATTAAGACATACATAGCCTATTTAGTAGCTGCTTTGTAAACGGCTGAAAACAATAACAAAAGCGGCAATAATATGGAAATAATTGCTGATATTTTGAAGATAAATTAAAAAACCTGCTTGAAACTAAATTTTATTCTAAACAAATTGTTAATTCATGCTTTGTGGTTCAATAGTTTCAGATAGAAAGGAGAAAAAATTATTATGCGTCTTTTTTTCTTTATTTACACATTTTTTCGTGTGAATTTAGAAAACTTTAAAAAGTATATAAAATTGGCTACTACAAATGATATTTGCAAAATTATTACAACAAAACTTAAGAAACAACAGGATTTTTTACGATTTGAAATAATTTTTAACGTTTCTTTTATGTAAGTGTTCTCAAATTAAACTTTCCACCTTGGGTTTTTTCCAACGAATTTAAAACGAAAAATTTTTCCTTTTATGTTTTCTGGAGAAAGCAAAAAAAAAAAAAAGTAAAGTTACTGTTATATGGCGATGGCATAGATAGGAGAAATACTATTATTGAAACTTTTTACATAGCCTGTTACATAGTATCAATCCAACTAGTCCCTGATTGTACATCTTAGAATTTCATATAAAAAATACGCGATATTTTGTTACAGAATTTAATCAATTGAGACTGCCTAAATACTGACGAGATTTTCCAAAACCTGTTATTTTAAATTTTTATTATACAAATCTATTTTATATTGCAGTATTACATATATTTATTTATATTATATTATATATATTATATATTTCTATTATTTTATATATTTTTTCATTTAATGGTTATTAATTTTTATAAAACGAGCCGCAACACCAAAATACATAAATATTAATGGGACCCTACAATGAACAGTCAAATATATCTAACAATCGCTACAAAGTATTTATGTATGTCTGTAAACTTTTCTTCATTAGATGCGTTAACCAACATTTTGTGCAGACCCCTGCAGTAATAATAATCTTAATAATCCCCAGCTTTTTCGTTTGGCTTTTAATATTAAGTACTACAATACTTGCGTACTTATTTCTTCTAAATGAAAAGTTTTTCATTGCAAGAATAATTTTATGTTCAGTGTAAAATTATACGTTTATTATTTAAATATTTCACCATAGATTTCATTTCATTATTTTTCGCTCTTAATATTATCATTCGTTTTGCATGTAAATGAATAATGCGCAAAGTCTTAATATAAAACTCGGTCGTAAGCTTTTTGACTTTTTTGACAAATAAGTAATGCGAAAGAAATTTTTAGAGTATTCATCAACGTTTCGTAGTAAGAAAAAATGAAATAAAAAAAAAATAAAGGTAAAGAATTCAGCAAAAAGAAAAATAACAAACATTAAATGTTTAGTACATGTACCATGTTTTTGTTCTTTATTTAATAGCAGCAATAATGAGTATAGAGGACACCCATTGAAAGTAAAATAATGGTCGGCATTAAGCACATAAGTAGAGGTATAATATTTCATACAATAGCATCGAACCCTGCTTTTAAATCCAATACTATTTTTCATTGTAAGAAATTAGTCTTGCAAAAATGTATTTAAAAAAGTATTAGTTTTACATTCAGTATACAATTAGCTGCAAAATTTAAATGATAATACGCAACGTATCTGTAATTTAATTTTAAATTATTATCCCATTTATACCGATACTTATCTAGAAACCGGATACTTCAAAGTTTTTTAAAATTTTGACTTTTGTAGTATTTAAATATACGTTTCATAATTTTTTTTTTGCTTTTCTATGTTATATTTTAAAATAAGTTGTGGTAAGTTATATCACAGAACCTAGTATTTCCTCGCCATTTTATATACATTCTTTCATAAATATTATGTCATGATTCTGTCTTTCGGTCGTTGATATTGAGGGACATACTATTTCTCTGCCATTTTCAAAATTTAAATTTTTATTTGACTTTGAAATGTTTTTTCGTTGTGGTATTGCCTTTAAGCTCAGTATTTGTGTATTTAACAGAAAGTTGCATTTTTTGTTTATATTTATTTTTGCAGCTCATACTTACAAGGAGAAAAGTATGTAAATTTGTGAATGGTTTTCATAGATGGACTGTTAAATGGTTGAATGGCACCTTAGTGCTCACGTAATCGTTATGTGATGTTAAAATTATTTTTTATGACCCGTCATGTACAAATACAGCAAAGAAATGAATTTAAAAAAAATGCAAAATAAATTAACATTTAATTTTTTTTTTTTTTACTTCCTTTATTCATTCCCGATTTCTATAAAAAAATTTACATTTCCTCTTCCATTTACACCTTGCAAAGCCTATAAGGCTTGTCCGCAGGTAAATTAATAGATTTATGAATTATAAATAATAATATAAATTTTATGAGTTGATTTAAATTTTATGAATTAATTTTACTAAACATTTTGAATATTTGGTTGAACTTCTGTCGTCGCCGAGTGTGTAATCATTGCGTACTGATAAAATACTTTTTAACAATTTTCTTCTTTTCGATACTGTTGTTGCTTCTTCGTATGACATCTAGAGGCATGTTGTTGAATATCTTTGGAATAACCACTGAGAACACTACTCGTTCGTACACGTTTCTATGTCTTTGAACCTGGAATCTTCTTTCTACATTCATTCTGGTCTCGTAGTTATGGCAGATTGATTGTAAAAATCAAAAGAAGAAACAATAACTAAAAATATAGCACATGATATCTATAAAATAAATTTCATTTGATAATAAAAGTTTATAACAGCCATAAACATGAACATTTAGTCCATAAAAATGCCTGGATATTATTATCTTTTTCTCCATATTTATTAACTGTGGACTTCGTAATAATAATTTTTTTAAAAAAATTTTTGAAGTATTTGCTTAAAATGTATAAAAATACTTTATCAGATTTATCTCGCTACTCAACATATAAAAATCAATACTTCGTATAAATAATTAAAATAAAATAAAAAAATAAATAAAATAAATGAAAAATATAAAATAAATGAAATAAATAAAATAAATAAAATAAATGAAATAGAATAAAATAAATAAAATAAACAAAATAAACAAAATAAATAAAAGGAATAACACAAATAAAATAAATAAAATGAATAAAGTAAATAAAATGAATAAAAGAAATAAAATCAATAAAATGGTTAAAATAAATAAAATGAATAAAAAAAATAAAAAAAAATAAATAAATAAAAAAAAAAAAATAAAATAAATTAACTAAATAAATAAAAGAAATAGGTACCTATTTAAAAATCTAGTTTTTATGAGGTAAATTTTAACTGAACTAAAAATGAAATTATAGTATTTTCTTTTTACTGCTTTAAAAACATTCATATCATTCACTTGGTTTATCTGTTTTTCATTAGAGCATGTTAAACTGTTGATATCAGGATATAAAAATATTCGCGTTAAAAAATATTATTATCATTATTGTATCAATCAAACAAGAACTGTTTTACCTGTAATAAATATTTCATTTCTAACCCTTAAAATTTTCAAAAATTTAGTTCGTATCGTGATTTCTAATATATATTCACAACACGATTTTAACAAGTTCATTGCTACTGCACAAACAAAATATTCTACCATGCACAATTGCAAATAAGAGCTCTAGAACATATTTTTAGGCAAAGTTATTCTATTTCTCCCCTAATTGGATTTGTTAATTTTTATTGCCCGACCTTTGTCAGTTGCCATATAGATGATTGTTTAGGTTTAATACACACGACTAAAATTACAGAAAAGGAAAAAAATAAGCAATCAAGAACTACAATAAAAAAAACGAGACAGCAAACATTCATCATAAAAATCTTTGCAAATTAATTATCAGTCATAAAGTCTTGAGTACTTTAGAACGCCAATAGATGGGTCATGAAAGAAGTGAGGTGGGATATAAGCAGCAGAATAACAACCCCTTAAGTAATGTGTAGGAAAATAAAAACCAAATAAAAAAGCATAAAACGGAAAACAACTCTGATGGTGGATTTTGATGTTTGTTGATTTTTTTTATATTTATTTTATTTATTTATTTATTTTTTTTATTCAAAGTTATTTTAAGTTGCCATGGTTTGTTGTAAGACATTTTACGTACTACGTGCACATTTAAGAGTATATGAGTTAAAATGTAAAAATAAAAATTAAGAAAAAAAATCAAGTCTAAGAATGAATATAAGTTCAGTGTCCTTTAAAAAGGACATCTGGCAGGAAAGTAAGGAAAGAAAAAGAAATATAAAACAATAAAATAATAACAGCAAAATAACTCAGGGAGAAGACATTTTGTAGGGTTGCTGCTATTGTTTTTGCTTGCTGCTGCTGCTCACTTGATCGTGCAATGTACCTTTGATACATCACTTTGATACAGCACTTAACACGTTCAGAAAATGTCTAAAAGATAATATGCACACAATAACATAAACAACAATTAAGTCTTGTGTTCCTTTCTTTGTTTTTAATATTAATCAAAAGAAAACTAAATTACAAGAAATTGCATGTGCATTTGATGCATAACTGAGGAGAACAGAGAGTGAAACTAATTGATTTTCAAGTGACAACTTCCCAAGCTGAAAATCTTATATCTTCACAAGTTATGCTGATAAAAATATTTGATAGAAAAACTGTGAATCTGACCGTTGGTTTTCTGAGATTCTAATTTTTTTTTGTTGGTTTTCTTTTCTACCAAAGTCTGGTGTTTGTTTCTTAAAAATGTTTTGCTTTGTATTATTATAACAATGTCAGAATGCAATGTAATTTCTACCCTATATCAATCTATAGGGTTTATAATGTCCTCTGAAAAATGTATTTTTTGAGTATAAATAGCGCTCTAGACAAAGTTTAAAAAAAATTGCTTAAATTAAATTTAATAAAAGAGTTTTTTTTTTATATGGGACCAGCACTCAGGAGATAACCCCTAAATATGCGATACATTGTGCTGGAACTATAGGAAAGGAATATTTAGAGAAAGAGAGGTGAAGCTTACTTAATTATTTTACAGCTCTGCTTTTTGCACGTTCTTTATTTACAGCAGTGCTGAAGCTTCTGTTTAGTAGCCATTTTTATTATTATTTTACTTTGCCGGAGCTACACAATACCGACGAAGGAGGGCGTTCTGATGTGATTGTCGTTTGCTGTCAGCTGAAGCCAGTATTGTTCAGTGACTAGTGACTATGCCTTCGCCAATGGAACCTTTCAACAACAACTGACACACAAAGGCACACTAATGGACATCAAAAAAATGCGAGATTTATTATATTTTATAGTTTTTTAGTCTGAAACTGGGGTTGAACCCAGGTCTGTGTTAGTTTTATTTTTGTTTTTTGAGAAGTTATTACTTTTTTATTGTGCGCAATGGTTGTTTTTTTACGAAGGGAGGTCTTATAACTAAATTTACTTTTTTCTTCTTTGAGTTAAAAAAGTTCCACTATTCAGTATTCGAAACCAAGAATAGTTAGATAGATAGAGATATTAAATTAATTATTCCAATAGTTCTTAAAATATTTACTGTAAGGAATAATATTTTTTGTCAACTTCAATTAAAATAATATGTATTTTTTGGAAATGAATATATACTTATTTAATTTTTCCAAAAAGTATCTACCGGTTTTTTGGTTTGAAATAATTAAGAATATAATTTCGAAATTTATATATTATTTTCTTTTTCATTCTAATACGAATAAAATAACTATTTCAATTAATATTTCTGATTATTATAATTTTCTGTAATGTAAACGGTGGTCCAAACAAAACTCAATTTTAAATAGAACAAAAAGTTATCAGAGAATTATCTTAATATTTTTTATTATAATAGAACGATCTGTCACAATTATGTGCGAAACAAAATATCGGCCAAAAGCTCTTGAATTATTCTTGGCTGTATACTGACGTACACATTTTCTTTTAAATATCACCAAAGAAAGAAATCCAACGGTGCCAAATCACATGATTGTGACGTCCAATTAACATCGTCACGACGTGAGGTAACATGGCCATTGAATTTCTCGCGCAAAAGAGAAATTCTCATTCGCCCAAATACGATAATTCTGGTTGGTAACTAATCCACTGAGCTGAAAGTGTGCCTCGTCGGTGAAGATGATTTTCATGTAAAGTCACCATTTACCTCTGTCGGTTCAACCAACCATTCGGTGTATTGCGGACGGTTGAAATGGTCAGTAGGTCTGAAGATCTTCAGTCAATTGAATCTTGTAAATGTATAAATTCAAATCTTTATTTAAAATTCGCATCACTGATGTTAGTGAAATGTTCAATTGTAGAGCACGACTATCGCCAATAACAGCAAAGTTTCCACAGAACTAAACAGGTGAGCATGCACAGGTGTTTTCTCATTTCCTATAGACACGGTTTGCTGAAATTTGCACACAATTCTCCCGACTGTGGACACATTTGGCTGACAAAACAATCAGGAAGTGCACGAAATTCACTTGGATTAGAACGCCCATTCTCGTAAAAGGCCTCAACAATATTAACGCGCCGCTTAATTGCGTACCTTTCCGTGGTAGAATTTGTCAAACACTGAAACAAATTAATTTTGGCAATTAACTGGACGTTAAGGTGTGACTCACAATTTATATCGTTCATTATGGTATAATCGAGTAGTTAAATTTGGCAATCACAAAAGTAACTCATTATGTAAGTACTTTTTATGGTAATGCAAAATTTTTTTCTAGGTAGTTACTAAGATACAAATTAAATTTGTTATTTATCTTGAATTATTCCTTTTAAACTTTTACGAATTAAAGATATGACAATCCAAAAAGATGCGAAATTGTTATAAACTTCAACATTTGCAAGAAAAAGGTAATACACAATGTAACAATTTTTGATAGGCATCTTAATTGTCTGAGTGTTACTTCTCTAAAAATGCATATTAAAAAATATTTAATAAAAACCGAATAAAAAAATAATAAGAGAATAGAAATATATTACATATACATTCGATACCTTAATATTAAAAAATATATAAAAGAAAAATAATTTATAAAAAGTAAAGTTTTGAAGTTGAGAGTTTTTTTACTTAGCCTTTTCCTAAAATCTATAAGCAAAATTCTATGAAAAGTCATAAACAGCAATTTCAAACCAATTCCGTACATTACTTATTTATTATTTTTATTACTTATTATTTTTTTCCTATAAATTTTGATTTGAAATTATAGAAGTCAAATGTGATACTTCACATTACTGTATATGGCTATAACACTAGCATTTATTTTAATCCACTACCAAAACTTTCCAATTGCTAATACATATTTGAAAATTAAACGAGCTGGAAAAAATACCATAAAACAAAACAAAAAACTATTATAAATTCAGGATATCCTTATAACTAAATTGTTATCATACAGCCCTATATTTAGCTGTGCCCGTATTATATTAATAGATATTCGTTGCCAGCTATCAAAAGATAATAAAATTGATAACCGATAGTTAAAGATTTTGTTTTATTTTTAAGCATTAATAGAGCATTTTGTCAAATATAAATTTATTACTCATTATTATTTAACACCCTATAAAGATATTTAATTTTATTGCTATTTTTATTTTTCTAGGAAAAAAGTGTGGTGGAATAATTTAAAGATTCTGCAGTCTTCCACAAAAATAAAAGGTTACTGTGAAAAGTTTTTTAATTTTTTTTATTGCTAATAAACGTTTATCTTAATGACTATTTTGTTTGTTTTTTAAGTATTTCTGAACCACAAAATTTTATTAGCTTTTTTATTTTCTTTTTGGAAAGAAAAAATTAACATTTATTCACTTATTTATTTTTGATTTTAATATTTTTTCTTTCATGTACCAGAGCTTTTTATTTGTCTCTAAATCCATTAAGTCGAAAAGCTATTTCTGAAGAACACTTCCAGCAGTGGATATTAACTATACTTGAATTTGATATTTGTAAATTTGTGGGTGGCGATGATTGAGGTACTTAGTACATTGACTACAAAACCAACAATCCTGCGTTCGGTTTTAGGCTGAGTCATAAAACTACTTCACATTTTTCTGTTTTGAATTAGTTGTCTGAGTGTTTTCATGGCGAAGATATAACCAGTGGTTACTGAACAGTATCGGCTCTAGCTTATACTAATCTACAAGTAGCATCAGAGCGCCCTCCTTCGGCGGTATTATGTAGCATCATCGGCGAAGTAAAATAATTAAATACCGCTGCAAAAATTTAATGCGTTTTCTTGATATCAGAGCCGCTGCAACACTGCTATAAAACTAGAAACGTGTAAAAGCAGTATTGTAAAAGTAAAGAAGCTTTCTTCTTGTATCTATCCCTTCATCGTCTGTAATCTCTATCACTATTCTTTTCCTAGAAGTTAACACAGTAGAAGTATGCAATCATTGCCTGAGTGTTAATTCTCTTTAAAAAAATATGTTCGTTCAGATTATTCTGCTTTCATTCTTTTTTCTTCGACGCAGTCACGTAACAAGTATAAAAGATAGATTTATGACTCACGGGTTATAGAATGACTTTGGATTGATTCCCATCATATGATGACAGTTTAGATAATGCACGTTTTTCTTTTCTGTTGGAATACCGTTTGGACTTATTTTAATTGAATACTTATTTATTCAAAATCCTGCAAGTCCGTCAGCAGTAAAGTATGCACTAGTATGAGTGTAATCAAACTGTTAGGTATTCGAGTGGCAAATAGACAAAATATTATATTGCAAGTAGTAGTATGCTTGTGAGTGGTGTATGTTTATATGATTCGTTACAAACTATTAGTCTCTTAAAACTCTTGCTGTTGAATAATAATAAATTGAATATGTCACATTTGTTTTATAACAAGTGTTACAATATGGGACTTGCTAAGGCGATGATAATGACGATGGTGGGCAAGTAGAAGCAGAAGGGAAGTATGCCTTCGGAAAACGAATTTTTTTTAAATAAATGTGCACGTTTTGAAATGGATAAATGTGGAATAGACTAGTTTCAAATAGCATTTGTAGTTAATTCATTGTATTGTCACTTAAATTTACGACTTGTGAAGGTAATGCATTTTTATCTTTTCAAATACAACTTTTCCCTTTTCATTATACCGCAAAATGACAAATATCTAAAACTAAAACTTGGAAGTTTTCTTATAAATTTTCACAGAAAATATTTTATGCTGTTTCCTCGACTATGAATATTCATGTGGCATGTGATTCTGTAGCCATAATAAAATGAAATTATTTTAGGTCTGTGCGGCTTGTGGTTTACTATTTCTGCTACTGATACGAGTAGTACTATAACCGATTCTACCACTAGTGCCGCACCAATCACAATCAACATTTTTGAGAATGTCCCACTATTCTCCAAGTATTCGTTTTTACTGTATATGTATATGCAAACCAAGTGCGTGCTTACTCCCCATGAAAGTGTGTTAGTTTTAAGCAAAAGATTTGTAATTTTTTCTTTTATTTCCTTCTTTTTATTTTTATCACAGTTGTGTGAATGTTGGCTGTTCATATCGTTGTGATAGCATTCTATGTAATTTTAATGCTGTTAAACAAATTGTTATTTTCCTTAAACATTCAAATAATTGTTTATTTAGAAATACATAAGAGACCAATTGAGGCAATGGGATGAAAACTTAGAACTCATGACATGAAGTTCTTTTTTATATTATATATGTGTCAAAAATTGATTAAAATTTGGACGTGAGGAAAATCAATTTTATCTGCATTTCTTATAAATATTTATTTTTGTTACAAAATTACTTAAGGCTTCTGAGAATAGTGCTCTCAATATCAATATCAGCAAGAAAAGTAGTTTTCATATATATTTTTTTAATTGCTTTAACAATATCAGAGTTGTATATGTTTTCATTATGTGTTCATTTTTGCGATTAATTACATTGGTTTAGATTTCTTTAATAAAATGCATTATACTTTTAATAAATCTAGAATTTATTAAAATACTTTAAATAAAAAAGGTTTCTCTAAAGTATTTATTTCTAATAAAAGCTATGTATTTTTAGCTTAATGTCTATCATAAGCTTATTGTTTACTAAGATAATCAAACCGATTACCCAACTGGGTATCGAACCGATTTTTTCAGTGCCATGACTGTCGGTTTTTTTTAAAAATTTTTTCCGATTTGTTTATCTCACCAAAAAAGTAACTTTTTTTATTGTAAATGTAATGTTAAGCATGGATAAATATTTCTCTCTTTCTCATCTTTACATTTAAAAAAATTTAACTGTGAAAATAAAAGCCAAAAATTAAATCTTTATAAAAGCGCTTCACTCAAAAATTTTAATTTGAACTTTGTGACATTTACAACAAAGGCTTGATATATACATGAATATATGGACATACTTATATGTATGTATGAAAAACATATGTATAAACTTTATAAAAATATATTCTTTCCGTATTTAAAATTTTTTTTTATGTGGTGAAAATGAGATAATAAGGCCTAATATTTTAATGCAAGATACAACAAAAATTGGAAGATTTTTGAAAAATTGTAATATTTGTACTATTCGGATATGCCTTGGTGGACTTTGTACAAGAGTAATAATTAGAACACGAGAATTTAGGAAACTAAAATTGAAAAATTTTCCCTGAAGAAGTTTTACATTATGAAAACGAAATATTGGAAAAAATTAAATTTAAATCACAAAATAATATAAGATCTCAAGCTCAATTAAGTAAACTATAATTCAACAAAAAAGAAGATCGAAAAAATTAGAATAATATTTAAAAAAGTATTAAAAATTTTTGAGTTTGAGTTGGTGTTTTGCCCAATTGAAACAAAGAAACTTTACTTTTAAACGAATACCAACGAATGTATTTGTTTTTTACCGTACAATTGTGATTTTGTCAAAATCAATGGGACAATGTGGCTGTAACGAGGAAAAAACCAAATGGCATCCCATTCATCGTTAAAAGGTTAAGGTAATGATAACATGGTCTCATTTACGTGTTAGAAAATAAATCGCCATTAATTTCTTGTTACAATTTGTGAAAAGCCACTACGTTCATAATTTTCGATGTTCAAAGATTAAATTCTTTAAAATTATAACACAAAATAAGTCAAAATAAGAACAAAGGAGATAATATTGCCACTAAATTATATATAAAACATATACATACATATATACATACATATATTGGACGCATGCACATTATGGGCAGAAGGCACATGCGGCAAAAATACACTTTACAATAATGCATTACTGCTGACTGTAAAGTAAATGTTTCAATTCAATGGAATTAAAAAAAGTGATTTTTTAAACCAAAAAAGTTTTTGTTATATTTGCGAAAGTAATACATACATACATACTTAGTTGTATTTGTTTTCTCTTCAATGATTTCCTTATGTGATTCGTACGTGTGTGTGTAGTTTTTCAAACAATACAACAGAAACATTTGTTAGATAAAATGTAGTTTTAAAGTTGAAAAACTTTATTCTTTTGTGCAAGTAATAAATGTTATAAATTTTGTAAGTAATGAGATTTAGGATAAAAGAATACTTTTTAAAAATGAAAAAATATCTCACGACTAAAATTTTTCAAGTAAATGGTGAATAAAGTTTTAGCCTTAATGCAGTAAAGTATAATGAAGATCTTTAATTCAATTATATATATTAGTAATAAATCCGTAATTATTACTATGTATTTTACACGGCTGCTGCCACACAATACCGATGAAGGAGGGCACTCTGAAGAGGCTGTGGATTGGTTACAGCTGAAGCCGGTACTTTTCAGTGACCAGTGACTATGCCTACGCCACTGAAACCTTGCGACAGCAACTGACACAAAGTCACACAAATGCACATCAGAAAATGGATATGATAGTATTTTTCAGACATATTCAGATTTACAATGTAATGACAACCAAAATTTCAAACCATACAACAACACAAACATGCTGCATGCTAGAGATACTGTAAAAATATGAGTCAAACGGGTTGGCAGTTAAATAATTATGTATATAATTTGTATTATAGCATTCAATCAAATTACATAAGAAAATAAAATTAAATTTATGGTCTAATGGTCTACTAATGCAAGGATTGGCATATTTTTTTAATCTAACAGCAGGATTAACATGGGCCTTTTACTCTTCACCAAATCGACGAACATCCTTTACTATTTATCATATAACTCTTTTATGTGTTTTAAATTTTAAGTTATTTGCAGGTGATGCTTTAAGTTTTTGTTATTTTGAAAATTTGCAAAAAACAACAAAAAATTCATATTCTTACCGAAAAATTCTTAAAAATCCTTAAAAATAATATAGAAAAGCCCTCAGTCATATCTTTCTTCAAATATATTTTTTGTTACATATTTCGAAATATATTACCCTAACGAAGCTTTAGTTAAAAAATTGCTGAATTGGGATTTAATAAAAACTGCCTTAAGAAAAAAAATCGGATCTGCAAAATTAAATTATTATTAACATTATTCTTGTCATGTACAATACGAAAAATCTTAGTTAAGGCATTCTTATATAAAGCTAATGATATGTATAATCAGCGCAGAGAGAAAAAAATAATTAATTTATAGTTGTGGTTGGATTAAATTGATTTACGTGCTACATTTCCTTAATGCTAATGCAAATTCAGGAGTGCTACAAAATCCCGCTTTTTGATCGATCATTTTACTTGATTATTACCGATGCTGCACTTTCTTGTTTATATGATCTCACCACAAATACAAAGAAAATATGGCAGCCGGTTTGCCTAGCTGGCCATCCCTGAAACCGCCTGCTAAGTTTAACCCACTCAAAGCAAATTTGTGCATTCGGCAAGTTTTCAAATCCAAAAAAATTAATGGGTATCGAAAATCGATTTGCGGAATCAGATAATTTTAAAGTGTATTAAAATCTATGAATATCTAAGTCGATTTGACAATGGCCTCTGGAGTTATTAAAACAAAAGATTTTTTGATCAACTATATCTCTCGAACGAATCACCCAAATTTAGTCAACACATTTTTTCTTTAAAATCTGATTTGATTTTGAACTATATAATTGTCGAAATATTTCGAAATCTACTGAATCGAATCGTTTCATTATCTCACTATATCGAAGTTAGATCAATATCATTCGAACGTGAAAACTTGGTTTTGATTTGTTGACCCGTTCTAAAGTTCTTAAGTTATGAGACGATATCTCTCGAACGAAGCAACGGATTTTAGTCAAATTTATAGCACCCGTTGACTCTTTCTGATATTAAGAACTGATTTGATTTCGAACTTGGTTGCGGCTAAGTAGTTTAGAATTTATTTGAAAAAAAAATTAATTCTAAAAGTAGCCAGAATAGACCTCAAAATATTGAAATATAAGGAAAAGTCAATTTCCGAAAATTGCCATAAAATCAGTAATTTTTTATTAGGGGAACTGAAATAAAAGGAGGAAATATTTTTAGAATACGTATTATATTTCCATGGTGCTGTCTTTTATATTTTATGTAACAAATAAACTTAAGCCGTAGGTTTAAAAAATGCAGACCGATTGCTGTGAAATTAACTCTCTAAATGAATATTGCAACAATTAAATAAGAAAAGAGTGTAAAAAGAAAGAAAATAAATGTTTGAAAATGTTCACTCATATTTTATATTCACTGAACAGTGTAGAGTACATTTTAATACAAATAAAATTGCTTTTTTTCTCCCTTAATCCATTTATTATTGCGATTTACTACTATAATTCTGCACTGTAAATCTTAATCATATGCAGTAGTCGAATATTAATTCCAACACAGTACAGGAAAAGTTAAAAAAAACTCAGATTTGACGATTTATATCATCATTTATAGATCAAGAACAGTCACAGTTAATGGGAGAAATAATGTGCAAACGAAAGTGTTAACATTTTTCATTTTAATTTGCAGATATTAGCATTAAATATTATAATTATATGAATGGAGTTAGTTCCATGGGAATTGCGCCCTATTGTAATGCATCAGTATTAGTTAATTTTATCAGAAATTTTAAAACAAAATTGTTAACGCAAAAATTAAATAAAAATACACAAATTTATAGTAACTTGTCACCTGTATTAAGTTAAATTAATTAAAAAAAATTAAAATGCAACTTCATTGCAATACTTATCAAATAAAAAATTAAACACGAAAATAATTTAACTTCTTCAAAATACTTAATTCTCTTTAAAATGTTAAAAAAGAGAACAAAAATTAGTCTGTTTTCGGCGGCGATTGTTTTACCATTTTCTCTTTTCGTCATATGTCACTAGATGTTCGGCTGTTACCATCTGTATAGGTACATTCTATATTGGAAGCGATTGCGAAGCGAAGAGTAAATTTATTCCTTAGCAGTAACGATATGGGCAGGTGCCACTGTATTCTACTGAGTAGTGCTCTACTTTATCAGTTTGGTGGTTCTATATTCGATTACTAGCAGAGACTCTGGTTTCAGAACAACAAGTCTTTTTATTAGTTTACTAGAACTTTGTTAATGAATTGGACCCAATTGGGCCTACCTAACTTGACCTAACTTAACAATATGGGCCATGTACATCTAATCCTTTCTTGTTTTATTTAATATATTACACCTTTGGTCTGTTCGATTGATAAATTTTAAATAATAGAATTAGCAAAACTGTTTATAAATATTTAAACGATGATTTTCTAAAATTATCTACCGCGTACAACGAGTTAAAGCATCCTTTAAATCTGATTATCATCTGGAAAATTAACAGCTTAAAATTTATTGCAACCAGTCCCTTTATTTTTGAATTGCCTGCCATGCACATTCATCCTCAATTCCCCAGAAGTATGAAAAACACATACGCAGCCACAAGAAAACATCTAATGACGTTTTATGGGACAAAGCATTAATGAGAAATTCCGTGTAAACCTAAAATAAAAATATATCAGTAGTGAAATTAAAAAGGACTGTAAAAAAATGAAAAAGTGAAATGCATCAATTTGTAACTGATGCTTCAGTTAACATTTCTGATGTGTTTGGTGATGAGAGCGATGTTATAAAAAAAAATAAAACAGGGTATACATAAAGGGGCCAAAAGTTAATATAAAAACAAATGGGAAAAACGTGTAAACTTAAGTAATACTCGTATAATGGAGCAAAGTATAAAAGGAAGTCAACACGGGATGACAGCAGCCTCGTAGAATGGAATAGAAAGGAATGTGACTGGGTATTAATGTATGCAACGCTGTGCTTTCAATTAATGACGAACTATCCTCAGGCATTCATCAAACAGTTGGTAGTGGTTGGTGCTGTTTTCTTCTTTGGTTTTCGCTGTCGAGCGAGCAACCATCAGTTGAAGCCTTTTTTGCAATAAGGAAACATAAAATAGCATAACACTGGGTCACAACATGTTTCTTAATGCTCGTACAATGTAAAACTTATTGTATGGTTGCTTTTTACGCTGTTTCTTTTTTTTTCACTACATGCAAATTGATGTCGTGCAATTTTTCTATTTGTATACCAGTTATTTTTTTTACTGTTTTCTACCATTTGCTCGTTTATTTACAACAACCTAGTAAAAATTAAAAAAGAAATAATAATAATAATAATAAATAGGAATTGTGGGAGTATTTTTCTACTCATTTCCACTTGAAATGTCGGTCACTAGCAAAACAAGAGTCCTGGCTAGATGGATGGCTGGATGGATGAATGGTGCAAAATAGTAAAGTTGCTTGTGTTGCTTGAAATGTTACAATCTAAATGCGTCTTTATTTACACTCCACAAATCAGCGCATAACTGCATTGTACACAAGAGGCTGGTTTCAATATTATTCATCATCATCATCATTGTCATCTCTTCTGAATTATTTGCCAGTATGCGTTTTCGTACCTTTTTTCCCTCAATTTTTTATTCTTTCATTCCTGACCTCATTTGCTGATTCTGGCGTTTTTACATACATTTTGCTTTTTTTGATGTGCTTGTTTTGTAAATTTGTATTTCTGTGTATGTGTATGTGTATGGATGTAAATACAAAAGAAAAGTGCAACTGTAACTATAACATTAACATTACCAATGTTGCACATACTGATGACATTTTATATTTAAAAGCCTCATTTTATTAAGTAAAAAGCCTCTCTTCTTTGTCTTAATTTTTATTTCTTAGATGTTTTCTTTTTTCCGTACGAATTTAAGAAGTTCTTAATTGCACAAAGCCTAAATTCATCATTATCATTATACTTTATTTCTTTTTATTATAATTTCAAGTTTTCTGTTTATTCTTACGCTATCATCAACATCATTATTCGTAGTTGGAAACATTTTAATACTGAATAACAAACTTTAAATTGAACAGTGATTTTTAATTTCAAAGTTCATATGTTTCGTATGTCATGAACTTTCCGTGCAATTGATAGTGTTTTTAATACAAAAATAAACAATGAAATTATAAATGCATTTGAAACTACATATATCTCTAACACGTTTTACAGGGAAACACATCTCAAAGAAAAAATGTGTTTATTTAGTAGTTATTTTATTTTTTTTATACATTCAAAGGAACAGGTAAATTAATATATATTATTTTATAAATATAAATTTTGAATGTAGAGTGCTGTACATCTTCAATAAATTTTTTAGTATTATAATATTTTTCGTAAAGATTGTTAATTTTATTTTACAAAAATTACTTTATTTTTACAATCTTTTACTGAAATTAGTTTGCTAGCTCGTTGATTAGTATCTCCGGTCAAATTTACCAACTGCATTTTAAACCTGTAAACCAAAAGAGCCTTGCTAAAATGTTGCATACACGTATGTATAACATGCCATTGCTGATACACATTCAAAATATTCTGTACATAAAATTTACTGAAATTGTAATTTAAAATAAATAAAAATTCCAAATTCCGTTATCAAAGTAATTCATACACTTTTGACATTAAAGAGCGATCAATACTCGCCAGATGTTTTGAATTCGCCTTGAAAATTTAATTAAAAATGAAAAGTTTATTTAATTTTTAATGGTAAAAAATTAAATATCTTAAATCAGTAAAAACAATAGATTTTTTCTTAATTTTTTTATTTATTTTAACTTACAAATAAACAAGCAACGACTTCGGTAAAAATTAACGATCTTTTCTTTGTTTCTGCTTTTTTTACTACCAAATAATCAATCCCAAGTTTTTTTTACAGTTCAACTGTGAAATAAATAATTAAAGCAAACAGAAGCATTCGTTTTTTCTCAATTGTTACTGTAAGTCTCTTGTTTGAGCAATACATACATATGTATGTATATCATTTGTAGACTTCCAACCAAATAATTTCAGAAAGCTCAGAAATTTCACATGTTTATATAAATCATACCGTAAACTATTAATTAATATTCTGCAATAGCAAAGATACATCTCAAGTTCTTTAAAAACCACTGATTAAAACCTTGAAAATTCTTTCTCTCTTTTATTAATTTTACTGAACCAAAAACTTATAATAAAAACAAAGGATAATTTTGGAAACAACCGAACATCGGCATTAATGTGTGCTTAGTTTTTTACATGAATGGCATAATTGTGGAGAAAAGTGTAATAATAATATTAATGTTGCTATAAATTCAAGATGGCGAACGATCCACGATGGTAGCATCATTTTTTTCTCCAAATAATATGGCAGTGAAATAAAAAGTGAAATCACTTTTCCAAAGAATCTTAAAAATAAAATGGTGTCACAATAAAATCATTATGATGCATGTGCATCAATAACATAGGCTGTGTATAAATTTATGGAAGCGTTTTATGACGTTTTACGAGAACTAAATGGCAACGAATACGAAACACAAAATTATTCAATATAGCATCTCCTCTAATATAGTGGGTAATATAATATTATACTCCACTAAGATAGGGATATCAAATAAAAACAAAACGAGAAAGAATTACTTTACTATAAAGATGACATACACTAAAAATTGTGTCCAAATATCACTGGACAAAGAGGCCATTCAAGTCATTCATTTAAGTGAAAATAATGAAGAAAAAAATTGGATATATGTAGATTCTGTAAATGTTCGAAAAATAAAACTATAGAAAAAAATATTACGGGTTCTCATGTAAACGCTTAAAATTATCATTTGAGCAATTTGGGAAATATGCGAGACTTGTATCATGAGAGCCTTTTATAAACTGTTGCGCAACTTTCAGCAGTTAGTGTCAGTCTGCTAGAAACGTCAATAAAAGTAAATTCAACAAAACATTAAAAATTAAAATTTTTGTCTAAAAAGTGTAATTTGGTTTTAAAAAATACTTAAGAAAGGTAAAAGGCATAACTGCTAAGATTGTTTGAAGAAGTTGCTATCGTTATATGTTAACACAGCAGACAATTTTTACCAAATTTGAAAAGTTTGTGAATAAAATTTCCATAACATTTTTGACGGTTAATTTGGGAGGATGTAAGTATGCACATTTTGCCAGGCTTTTACGCGTTTTCATGATGACCCTTATTGAAAAATAAACATTTATAATTAAAATCATAATTGTTTTCATACGACTTATAATGCACAAGAACTTAACCAATAAATTACCTATTCTTTTTTTTTTAATAAAATTTTCTTTAATCTGCAGATATGAACAAGATTTTGAATCTAGAATATACTGGTTAGAGCACCATCTGTTAAACTTTTAATAAGACGTGGCTCTTATTGTAGCTAGTGCTGTTATGCCGAATTTCTAACAGTTTAGATTTTAATCCAGCTGCCTTGAGCATTTCTTTACGTACACTGATTAAAAAATAGAACGAATTAAAAAACTGCACTTTATATTATTTTAAATGGAAATCAAATTTGCGCTAATTTCAATTTCATAGAATAGTTAAAGACGTTTATGAAATTTAATGTACAAGTGCTAAGTCCAATGTTAAAGAAGCAGTGTTAAGAAATTTGAAATAAAAATAAAAATATTTAATATTTATATAATTATAAAATTTATGATATTTTTCATACTGTATGAGAATATCATAAAGTATGTAATAATAAATTTCACATATAGTTTATAAGGGAAAAAGCACAATTAGAATCGTATATAAAAATAAAAATATTTAAAAAAAATTTTTTCCTCTCTTTTAAATGTATTAATTTAGATTAGCTGCTTTACGACTGAAGATAAGAAAATAATTTCTACATTGGTAATTACCATTTTTTTTTAATTACTTTTAAGGAAAATTTAATGACAATAGTTTATGCAAAATTCTGTAGGAATTTCTAAAATGAATCCACTGAAATATTTTTCCAGGATACAAGATACATAACATAAAATATATAATTTAAATATACATTACAGAAATTAATGAAGTGAATTATATTCAAAATATTTTCACTCTCCCTTATAGTTTCCATTATTTATGAAAATTGGCTCGGAACTCAAATTTCCAGCAAAACACATTTAACACATTCTTAGCTTCTATATGTGAATATTTGGCACTGCTTAATATTCGTATCAATAAATATTTATATATATATATCCAGAAGATTAAAGCTTTAGCCTAAATCGAGATTAAAAAAGAACCCTAGAAAACTGTACAATAAGAAAAAAATAAAAATTAAATAAAAAATTTGCGGTCGCCCCTAGATTGCGAGATATTGGTCTCTAAACAAACTAAACAAACTGAATTTAAGAAAAAATTAATTTATTATTTCACTATTTTCATACCAGAATCAAATTTTTTCACATAATCAACACTCTTTTCTATTCACTAAATGGGCTCCAAAAAAAGAGAATATCCTGCAAGGACAAACCTATATTGGAAATAATTCACATTTGCACTACTTCCTGATTGCAATATTTAGATTTTCACTTTTTGGAAGTTATTTTATGGCTGGGTTGAAATTGGTACGATGATATGTGGATATACAATTGTAGCCATTTGTGTGTGCTTACTTAAGTTTCCATAAACAAAAGTTATGTAAAGAATTACTTAAAAAATACAAATAAATTATAGAGAAGCCACAATATTTTCCTTTAAAAGTCTTCCTCATAAAACTTTAATTTTTTTACACATTTCATATACGAGTACATACATATTTTTGGGAAAACTGTTGTTCGTAAAAGTGAAGGCGATATTAATGTTATGCCTGAGTGGTCGGTAAAGTAGTGAAGAGTATTACAAAACCAAGTTGTACTCATGTCTACTTCTTAACGATTTGTTTTGTGTCATGTGTTTTTATTTTTTATTTACTTTGGCTTCTTATGACAAACTCACTGATGCAGGTAATGGTAGGTTAGTTTTCAGCAACCAACAACACATGATTTTCATTCCTTCAATTTTGTCATTCCTTTTTATGTAGTTTCAAAGTTTTCTGTTTTTTTATTACGCTACATGTGTGTTAAATGATGGAAATGTTTGTGAGGATGATACATTTTGTATCTTAACATTTTTTAAACGTGCACGTGAATGCTTCCACACATACTATTATCCAACTTTAAATACCGGAATTATATACTTAGTTAAGATATAAAAGCAACAACAACCATCGCCATAGCATTCACATACTAGAAGTCCTACACTTTCAAATGCGTTCCGTTCGTTTTCTTTCCACATTTTCTTATCGTTTTTGTTCTTCATGTAACTATTTCTCGAACAGTTTTTCTGTTATGTTGAACAAACTAAAGCAATTATAAGAATTTTTTCTTTAAAAAAAGAGTTTTCCAAAATCTGCAAAAAAACAAATTAAAACTTTAGTTGCGTTGCACTTGCATTTGGTAGAAAAGTTTTCTTGGAAACATTTTCGTCTTTAATTTTAATTCCCAGAGATCTTAAAATGAAATCAGAGCGTAAATATGAAATGGTACCAGTATTTTTAATGGTATAGTTCTTCATAAATAGTGCGTGTATGTATGTGTATGTTAACATTTTCTTAGGTTTTTCACGTTTTTTTATTCTATTACTTTTAGAAGTCAAAGATAACTAATGCATTTTACCATTAAACGAGGTTAAATAAGCAGCCATTAAATTAACATTTTTGTTAAGAGGTTTGCGCAAAAAGCAATTAAGATAAATTGCTTTTTTATTTCAAAATAGTTTTTTTTAGCATTTTGTTCGTTTTCCCAATTACGTATTTTATTAAAGAAAGACGAATTGTTTTCTTATGCGTAAAAACTCAAAATGTTTTAGTATTATAAATATATTCCATATTCATTTCTGCACGTATAATTGTATCTATAGAATTAAAATTAAGAAAAAGTTTTTTTTTTGCAATTAAACCCGCATTTTAATACCATTTTAATGCCATTTATTTCCAAAAACCGTAAATAATTGAAGAAAAAAAAATTGGTATGAGGTTTCACTGCCTTAATCTACGAACTAAGAAATTGCTGGCCTATAAAACGCTTATGTTGAGGTTCTAGGGTTTGAAGTTGTAAAAAGTCCAGATTTTAAATGGTTGCCGTATGATCTACAACGATCGTCGATTTGTTGCGCTATTCAAAGAGTTAAACAAACTATTCCGCTATTCCGAAATTGTTGACGGACTTTTTTTTTCTTATGATGAAATATCGGTTAATGAAGACGCATAAAATAATATCGTAGAGAATATAGTTTTTGTTAATTGAATCTGAACAATGTGAAGGTCTAGAATATCAAATTATTAGAAGTCAGTCAGACAATTAAGATGCCAACCCATTATAGTGACATTATTTGTTGTTGTTTTCAGAAAGATATAATGTAGAGATGAAACAGTTGGTGAAGTGATACAATTGGGCTCAATCCTCCAACTCTACTGTATTGACTAGATACATTAGTTTTTAAGCTAAAATAGAGCCATTTTTGCCGACGTTTTTATTGCTCCTATACATTAACGTAAACACTATTGTACAATAGAAAAATTACGATTTAAAAACTTCGCGATTCAATGCAATAAAGATTTCAGCCAACAGCAACAAATTTCATGAAATGACTCGCTAACCGAAATAAATCTGATTTTTGTTACATTCGTAATATCTGCATTTCATAAATTGATAATAAATTATTCTGGCATACACAAACATGCATAGGAAGTGCTCAAACGCATCAAACACATTTGATATATCAATGTATTTATTAAAGAAACTATGAAACTTTTTAACAATTAGCTATAAATAAACGGTACAGAATACCTCAACGTTCACTAATAAAACAAACAAAGATTAAAGATGTATTTAAAGTTAGTTGTTTATATACGCGTTATTATATATTTTCTAAACTCTATCGTTGGCATAGAAGAAACGTTATTATTTCAGTTTGGCGGACGATGCACTCACAATATATTGGCCGTCCACACTTGCGAGCTTAATTATTGTTATTATTTACTTTCCTTATCATTTCTGTTATTTTGTTTTGTTTCCAGCAAATTTTAATCTTTGTCAACGATTTTCTCAGACATAAGAAAACGAAGGTAGAGAAAAGCGAAGAAGTTTCCGTTGATGTTCATACTGTTTCTTTAGAAAATTAAATAAAGAAATGCGCTTCCTAATGGGAGTTCTATGTTACAACCGATATTAAAATCGTAACGCACGTATGTACATAAAATTTTCTTTTTTCAAAATTACAACTAAGTATTTATAGATTAAGGCGAAAATATGAAATTCAATTCAAAAACATTCCACTTATGTAACAAATATTATGTAGTTGAATCCAAAAGGAAAATCTTTAGTAACAAATACCATTTCTTAAAACAAATAATAAAATAAATAACGAATGGTTTATATGAATTGCTGGAAAATTATTTAATTCGCTTTTGTGTTTTTTGTACGTCTGTCTCATCTAGTCTCAAAACACAAAGAGATTTGTAAAGTTTTCAAATGAAGACAAAGTCAAATAGTTAATATCTCTAAGCGAATACGTTTTTTACATTTACGTTACGTTTTTTAATTGTTAACTCCCAAATATTTAAAGATCCAATAATTTTTCATTTATTCTATAATCTAAAAATAATTTTGAAAAAAAGTTGTGCAAGCATGAAAACTAAAAAAAACTAACTAACTAACTTAAATAAATAATCCCAAATTTTTTTCTACAAACTAAGAATTAAATGAAATAGACCAACATTTTTTGCTAACTTACATATGTATTTATTAAATGCAAAATTATAAGCCATATATTAATTAATAAACACATAAAACTAAAATTTTACTTGGTGCAACTTGGTGCGGTAAAATATTTAAAGTGATTTAAAAAAAATTTTCAATGGAAATTAAAAGTCAATTTAATCATATCGATTAAATTTTATATAAAAAAAAACATTTGATTTTTTTATTTATAAGGCATATTTCTTCAAATAGTACATTTAAAACAAATATAAACTTTTATTTTGTAATAAAATTGTTTGCTTATTCTTCTGGAAACGTTAATAGCAGCTTAAATTTTTCCTAAGATTAAAATGACTGAAGAAGTTCTTCTGGAAGAATTTTTATCTGCTAGTGTGCGTAATGGTGGTAGTAATCCAATGTTGAAAGATTTTCATAGTATTCGTATTTGAGGTATATTTAAACGGATGCGTTATAGTTTTTCTGCAAATCTATTTTTGTATTCCTGTGTTTTATGTCTTCTCTTAAAAAAAACGTGTTATTTTTTTAATTTCCTTTTGTATAAATTTATATTTATAAATACGAGTAGTTGTGTGTTGAAACGAGGAAAACAACTATAAATCTCTTCTTCTTCTTCTTTTCCTCATCTATTTGTAACAATATTGCAATTGTACTCTCCGTCGGTTAGCGGTTTTGTTTCGTTTCATTTTTTCCTGACTACACTACCCTAAGACTTCTATTTTATTATCATTTCCTGAATATTTTTTTCTATCCATATTATGTTTTCTCAACAGTCCTGATGGTAAAAAAAATTAGATGAATCCTTAAAACATAAAATGTTTTTAAATATTTTAAATTGAAAAGATAAATACACAAAACATTTCTATTGTATAAGTAGGAAAAAATGGAAATGAAATGTGTACGTAAAAAATTATAATAATTTCCATATAAAGAAATAAGGAAATGAAAAATTGCAACAAAGTCTGCATAAGTATACATGCTAAAACCATTGCACGCTACTTTATATTCATTATATTTTATTGGCTTTATTGTAAAATTTCGCACAATATGCATATCATTTTCTATCGTTTTAAGAGTACTATGATTTTTTTTCATGTGATATGTGAATAACGACTTTGAGTTTACTTAGAAATCCTTTATTTTTGCCCTGAAAGTTGAACAATATATATTTTATAAAAGTCTACCTATATATGTATATTTGTTAATTTATGAAAGTTTTAAAACGTTATTACAATGCTTTTACTTTAAGTGAATCTTAGTATCTGCTGAAGAAATTTAAAATAACAATTTAATAAGAAATTGACTGACATACATACCTTCATGAAAGAGAGATGTCATTGAAAACTTTTATTTTATATTGATTTCATTGGGTACATAACATAACAGCATTAAGATGTCTGCCGCGACTTTCGTATGTGACACGCATCCTAACTATCCAATTTTTAAAGGGTCTGGCAAATATATGAATCTCTATTTAACGTAACGTGTGCGTTATGTTTGCTTTGGGGACCGCTGTTACTTTTTCTGGGACCAGTGCTCAGGAGATGTCTCTTACGTAAGCAATACATGCACCGAAACTGAAGGAATGGGACAGTGATGGAGATGACAGTTGGAGCAAAGCTTCATTAATTTTCCAACTCTGCTTTTGCACGTTTTTTATTTTTATAGCAGCGTTGCAGCGTCAATAACTCAACTCAAGAAAACGAATTCATATTTAGAAGCTGTATTTGGTAGCCACTTTGTTAAGTATTTTGCTTCTCCGATGATGCTACACAATACCGACGAAGGAAGAAGCCCTGATGTTACTGGTGGGTTAGTGTCTGCTGAAGACTGTACGGTTCAGTGCCCAGTAGTTATGCCTTCATGACTGAAAAGAACTGACACAAAGGCAAAATAATGCACATTAGAAAAGTGCGAAAATGGGGTCTGATAATGGGGTCAAACCCAAAACATTGGGTTTTTTGGTCAATATGCTAACTACTAACTCCATCCATCGTCCCCCATTCATCGGTGGAAGATCGAAAATCGAAAGATCTCAGTCATTTTCAAGCTCTTTTAGAGTCTATTCGTTTATCTTCTGGTTATGCGTTAGTTGAATTTCATACGACCGCAGGTAGAAATCATGATGCGAAATTTTCCAAATTGTTGTCAGCGAAAGTTGTTGTGAGCGACACGAAATCGACTATTTCAGTTTCCCCTGCACATTCTCACAGAGAGAGGCAAGGTTTTCGGCGGAAATTTTATTTTGTATAAACACGTGTTCTCATATTATTCACCACATTACAAATTGCCATCATAGTAAAGCAATCCTGCACCAAAATATAGTCCCGACCATTGAATAAACTAAAGGCTACAATGAAGACGATTATGTATCGCAGTTCATTAGTGGTTACATCAGAAAGTTCCTAATACTGAAAAGTATGAGAAAACCTCGTACTAAATGAAATTTTTTTTACTTAATATTAGTACGAGTCGTACTTATAAATTCAAGTACGAATATTATTGATATGTGCTTGAAACAAGTAAAAAATGCGATTACTTGAGATGTGCAATCCTGGAAAATGAGTACAAAATTCTTAAATCTAGAAAAAAACTAAAAATTAAGTACGGAATTCTATTTTCCATTTTAGTTATTCTCAAAGATATTTTGGGGGTTTTTGTATACACATGAAAATTTTTTCTGTTGAAAGTCTACTGATGAGTTGGTGGAAGCACCAACGAAAAGTACATATTGCCTACATTAAACAACAAGTATATATGTTTTAAAAAATTCAATAAAGCCTTTTAATTCAATACACAAGTTAGAAATTCTTGAATCGAACACATTTTACAATTATTTCGATCTCGGCATTTTTTAAATCAATCGCATTTATTTCAAGTACCGATTCGGGATCAAATATGGCTAAAAATAAGTAATTAGCTCTTGAAAGATCCGTACTTGAATTAATCATTTTCTTCCTGATTTATGAAAATCCGTACTTTTGACTAATCGATTTCCAATATTTTAAATTTTGCAATAAAAATAACCAAAACTGGAAATTTTCTACAATACTGAGTAATTTTTGTTTCGACAATAAAAATGGGCGCAGCATCTTCATTAACTATTCATTTAGAATTAAATAATTTTAAATTATTCTGTCTTCCGCGTGGGGTCTGACAAGCCAGCTTGCGTGAACCGTCATTTAAATTATTCAGTAATATTTACTTCGTAAATAATTTCAGATGCCAGCGTACATCAATTGCTTTAGTTTTTCGTACAACTTAATTCCCTTTCCTTTTACGGCTGTTTGTTCAATTTAATAAATAAAATCTATCTCTTTCGTCCATCTCACTACCCACCCAATTTGATTATTATTATTATTATTACAATTATAGTTTTTTCCATTAGTTTTGATAACAGTTGGGAAAAATCAACAAACCAAGACCAACAATCATTCGGATCTGGAATGAAAAAAAAAATAATGAAAGATATAAAGTGTTTATGTCCAAACAAACTTGAATTTTATTGTATCTCATCAACAAAGTTTTGTACAGATTTTTCGAATGGTCGAAAAGTTCATTTCAACCCTACTTGTGATGGGTATAAACATTGTATATATGTACATCATACATATAATGTGTTTCCATGGATTTGTAAAATGTTATTGGATGCAGCTTGCCAGTCATTTCGTAAACCAACTTGTAAATAATGCTAAAGACTTTTAGTCTTTTTTTCATCAGAATCATTTATTTTACTTCAGCTACTTTTCTGTTGTTACAATCAGTTGTCAAATGTTTCATACTCAATAATTGTGGTTCACTAAACTAACAAAAGGAACATTTATTACTACAAATATATCTAGCTATTTTATATGTGAGTTTGGTTTAACAGTGGGTATTATGAAATAGTGATGGTACGATTAAAAGTTTTGGGATGTTATCCAAACACAATAACAGATATTAGTTGATATTAAAATGCTAGAGTATTGATGATTGAAAAATTGCACGGTTGTATATTCGAATGTCGATGGCTGCGGTGAGTTCGAGCCCAATATCCGACTAAGTTATAAAAATATTTCGAATTTTTCATTAGGGTGCCTTTGTGTGAGAAGGTTTCAGTGGCGAAGGCATAGCAACTTCTAAATGAACAATGCCGGCTTCAACTGGTAATAATTCACAAGTAACTTAAGAGCGCCCTCTTTCGACGGTGTTGTGTTGCAGCATCGGCGACGTAAAGTAATAAAAAAGAATCGCTAAAAACAGCTTCGAAATTGAATATGCCTCCTTGATATCAGAAACACTGCAACAGTGCTATAAAGAAAAAGAGCGCTAAAAGCACAGTTTTAATGATAATGAAGCTTCACTCTGTGCATCCCTTCACCACTTGTCATCAGTATTACTGTTCCTTTCATATAGAAATTAACACGTAGTATTAGAAAATCATGGCCTGAGTGTTTAGATTAGGTTAGATTAGCAGGCTGCTAATTCCAGTGAATCAGCCCACTTACGTCCTCTATGGTCACGTTGATTTCCCTGAGCACAATCAGTCATCATTCCAATCTAGTCGGTGGCAAACCACCTCAACTCCCAGATAAACAAACTTATTCCCCTCACGTTGCATCCCCAGTGCCAAAGTTTTACTTCTCTTTAATAAAATATATAAAACATAATTAAAATGAAAATTATAAATAATAAATAATATTTCTTGATAGTAGTCACTAATAACAGTGAAAGAATTGTGAATTCAGAATTTCCAATTTCTATCATCAAATCAACAATAGTTTTTGCCAAGATACTCCTCAAATAGTGCCACTGTCATTTGTTATAAATCCTTATGTATGTCTATGTGTTGGTTTTAAGACTTGTTATTTTTTGTATTTAATTTTCTTTAACTAATTTTTTTCATGTTCCTGCCATTTAAATAATTCTGCTTTCGTTTTGTCTTGGAAAACAAATACGCAATATTTTGATTTTCATTTATCGTATTTATTTTCACTAGTTTAGCCAAATACTTAAAACATATATATTGCTGTTAGTTTGTACATATGTATATGGCTGCTCATTTGTTGATATTGTGAAATTGAGTGTATTGTGAAGGTAAAATATTACTTGGTAGAGATAAATTACAATTTTATTGGCAACAATACATTCACATAAAATCAATATGACACAAAATGTATAAACTATACAATTTACTTTAGTTTATTCGATTATAATATTAAAGTAATAAGAAGCTAGATAAATGGTAAAAGTATTAGGAATTCATTTAGTAAACATTTCCTAATTGATTGCTAAGAAAGCTGTAGTAGGTTTTAATAAAAATAACGGCCTGTTCACCGATGTAGAACGAGTCATGCAGCTAAAACTACACCATATATAAGTACGAGTAGATATACATATTTCAAGTTGTTCTTCTTAATATCTGAGTAAATTTTTAATTTCAGAAATTCTCTATTAAAAATTTTACATTTATAAATAGATATTTAATTTTAACATAAAAAAATATAATTATAATATTATTCTATACTGTGACAAATTACGAATTATTATTTTAAAATATAATTTGAAATGTTTATTATTTCTAAATATATATATTTTTTCTATTTCTTTTTAGGTAAGAAGCTATTCCATATTTGTCAACATCAGCAAATTTTAAAAATATTGACTTTACAAGGTAAATAATTGTATTAGATTCTAGAGGTTACAATCTCTAGAATCTCGTATTATTTACGTGTTTTGTTAGAAATTCATTTAACCCTTTCGGTCCTATTGGGATAATGCATCGCAGAGACACTTTGAAGAGTCTTATTTTTTTCTATAGGATTTAAACTGTGTTTTAAAATTGCTCAGTCGCACTTTTGAGTTGTAACGTATAAAATAAATTACGGTTCCCAATTTTGCACGACCTTCTTGCGTGATATTATCATTAGTTGATGTGAAATTCTCATAAAGACAAAATCTTTTACTGCTTACAATTGAAATAAAAATAATAATATTAGCTGTTTTGAAATAAAACTTTGTGTATTTGTTTTTTGCAATGAGCTTTACCGTTTGATTGTGGAAAAACAATAGTTCTTGGTAAGAAACAAAATTTTTTGACGTTTTTGTTCGCTGGGGATATATAGTCCCATCCGTGTTTTTCACTGGGCTTATGTGTCCCATTCGTATTATTTTCAGGTAAAATATCACAACTTTCTAAGGAGCTTCAAGAGCTTTTAGAAGCAGATAATTCTGATTTTAAAGAATCTAGTGGCACCGAATGAGAAAACGAATCATCAGATTCAAGTGGTGAAGAACTCGATGAAACAAGAGAGCAAAATTTGTTGATACGAAATTATTCCCAACTTATTCTTATGGTCACTGTCAGATTCTGAGTTTCAACCTAGAATACAGATTTCTAAAGAAAAAGAGCCTGTAATTTTGACTGGTATTAATCGTTCTTCCATAGAACTAGACATTTTCAAAAAAGTTTTCCCAAAATCTTTATTAATATTTATTGCTGAAAATACTAATAGAAGACTTGAAATATTAGAAAGGGTAAAAAAAAATTAAAATCACAACAACTGATGAGTATGAAATATTAATTGTGCTAAATTGTTTCCCAAAGTTCCGAGGATTCAAAGTTGCTGGAGCATAAATGCATCTCTTTGAAATTCAACAATTACGAATTCAATTTCTAGGGATCGATTTCAGCTTACAATTTCCAAAATGTATTTCAATAATTCCAGAAAGTCAGATCAATGTTCAATAGTGTACTTCGTTGAAGAGTTAGTATCCTGTGTAAAGAAAACATTCCCTAGTCTCAGAATAGAATCGACATTTCAAGGTATTGATGATATCAAAATATTAATGATGACAGTAATAAATGTTTGGATAGTTTATCAGGTAGTAAATCATAGAAAGACAGAATTGCTAAGTTTTTTAGTTCCACTAGCAGACATGATAGAAACAGGCAGATGGTATTGTGAAATTTCAAAAAGAGTTTCTTACGGACGTCCATCAAAACGTCAACGAAATCTTATTAACATAGGAAATCATATGCCCACTCCGTCAGAAAAAAGATCGCACTGCGTACGATGCAGCACCATGAAAAAAGAGAAAAGAATTAAAACTTATATGTTCAAACTGCCAAGTAGCACTATGTATTGATTGTTTTACTCCCTATCATAATTAATATACATATATGAATGTATTATATGAAATTTTGAAATTAAATACATTCATATGAATGAAATTTGCTATTATTATTTTTTTTATGTACAGTACCTGTAATGATAAAAATAAAATGAATTATAAATCAAATTTAATTTTTTTTTGCCATTAATTGAAAAATATTTTTGACGAATTTGTGTATGTTTCCATTACTAATGTGACAAATTGTCCCATTTGCTGCAAAAATCCGGTTGGGATAAATGACGCAAACATACTATTGGGATAATATATCCCAGGATAATTCAAGGACTTATGGAAAAACTAATAATGCAGAACATCATTAAAAAATATCCCTTTTTAATATATGCAAAAATATTTTTCATTTATATATCTATTGCGGTAAAAAAACCGCACCGAAAGGGTTAAGGGAGTTTCACACTATAATACTTTGTATTAAGACATGCCAAAAATTCAAATATGCCATACAAGTGTGATAGTCTAAATTTAAAGTGTCATGAAAATGACAAATAATATATTACCGTTATAGTCTGAAACTCCCTTTACTATTACTCAATATCTAACGAGCGCTTGTCTTATTATTTCTTTATGTTCGGATATTCTATGTTGATGTTTCTAGTCGACAAATAAACATTACATTATAAGTGGCTATAAATGAATTTTTTTTACGAACTTCATATTTATATATTATACATACAAATGTAAACATTATGCATAACTTTGGAAAATTTAATCGCAAATTGGTAGAAGGATAAAAATAACACTTTTTGTCCAATCAACTTTCAAACATTTTTGTTTGTTGAATTGAAATACAGTCGACTCTCGATAATTCAAGTGACCTCAAAAGTTTAAATAATGTAGATATCAAAATTAGAAAGAGTTTAATTGAAAGCAAAGCGTATGGTAAAAGCATTGTGATACACATTCACCATTTAACGAAGACAATTTAATATAATCGTCCGGCCATTTATATTGAAAACAAAAAAAAAATTTAGTTTTTTTGTTGTTGTTTCAATATAAATGGCCAGACTTCTATTTTAACTTGTCTTCGTTAAACAACAGCAAACCAAACAAAAATAAAACACATATACATTCACACGACGAGTTCAAATTATAGACTGTAAAAAAGCCCAACTTCAATTCATAGAACTTCTGCGAGCAAAATAACTTTTATATATTTTTTTTTGTACATAAACATAACACATTAAAATAATTCAATTTATAGAGCGTTGAGGCAAATAATTTAAATGGTCATGATGTCATTCAAATATATTCAAATTACTGAGTGGACCAAATTACATGAATTTTTTAAAATTTTTGTTTTTAAAAAGTTTTTATTTTAATTGCCTACGATAAAAATTTTCAATTTCTTGAACGTCTTTCGCCATTTTGGGGCCTATTTTTCGAGTTTAGCATTTTTACGAAACTTGTTCGTAAAGACACTTTTTTTGTTTCTTGTCATTCAATTAAATGTCGTTAATAAATTCTAATTTACAAAGATTCAAAAACCACTTTCTCATGGGCTATTAAAAGGCATTTGTGTGAAAAATGTTCTTATAAAAAAATATCAGCATCAAAGAAAATATACTTTTCAACCGAACTATTTATTATTCCATTCCCAGTAATTTTTTTTTTTGCATTTGTAAAGCAATTTAGGGTATTCTTAACCTACAATTACACGATCCATTACACTTGCACTGCATTTATTTTTTCGGTCCTATTAGACGACATGTTGTTAACATGGGAGTTGTGAAATTTCCCACTGTAAAATACCTATTTGTCATTTGCTACTAATACAACATTGCTTCTATAAAAGTCAGAAAATTTAAATTGGAGAATGCTCTATTTGCAAGTGGGAAAACATATGACATCAACTGCTTTTATCATAATAACATGTTTTTATAGAAAACTCTGCCGTAAGATGACTATTGGCGGTAGCATTAGACGGCTGAAGGTACTATTTTATAAGAGCAAACTATGAAAATGGTTTTAACTAGCTTTGTATATTTAACAATAATTATATACATATATAATGTATTAATATTTACAAATACAAGTTTTTCATGGTGGCAGCAAGCCATTTTGGAAATTGAATATAAACATGTCTGTACGTTTTCAAGTTACTACGAGTATTTTAAATCTTCTGTAAAAAAGCAATTTTGACGGACATACATGCGAATTACATGCGAGTCACAAAGTTGTAAAAAAAGCAAATTAGCCATATTTTGTGAAAACATAAAACACAAGCATATGTAAATGTAAATGTAAATGCACACATATGTTTATATGAATGAATTGTTGAGATATGAGAATAATATTTTCTTTTTGTAATTTTAGTTTTATCAATTATTATCTTTAGTGTTCTTAAGAAAAAGGCATAATGATGCCCTGACGGATACTGCTGAAGGATTACTGTAGACAAGAAAAGAGTTTTAATTCTAATTATCCTAATCTGTGCTTAATATATGTCTGACAAAAACAAATGACGTAAAATTAAGGAATTTTATGCTGCCACAGAAATCAACAAAATACCCGTTTTTATATTTTATAAACAAATCTGTTATTATTTATCGGTTTGAAAATTATTTTAAAAATTTTTAAACGTTTTTGAAGTGTCTGTAGGCTAATATCATAAAAAATACAAGTATATTCGCTGCTTTACACACCTTTAATCCCTATAAGCCTCTATTTATTCATCTGACAACATTTATGATGTGAGTATACATATGTATATCGTTCACAATAATCTAAAAAGGTCCTAACTCATTTTTGTTTTTAAATTATATTCTTTGCATATTTTAATAAAAGTTAATGCCTTAAAACAAAATGGATTTAAAAAAAACTGATATGTTCCAATTGAGAATAGTTAAAAGAAATTATTAAAAAATAATCGCGGCTGAACATTATGAATTTTATGAACACTTTTTCTTTTCCTGAAAAGTAAATTTTTATTTAAGGACATTAAATATACAAAATAATTAGTTAATTTATAAATAAATCGAGCTATTACATACTAAAGAAGTTTTGTCATGTTCAAGTTCACAGTTAATTTATCACAATATTGTGAAGAAATCACATTCCTAATTTGAATAAAGGAAAAAAGAACAGTTAATCTCCAACACTAGTTGAGTATAATGCGCATTTTCTATGCCACTACGCATGTCATCAGTACTCTTTGTGTCAACAGCGGGGTTGTGGTAAATTTCTTTAGTTTGTAATAACTACAGTTCAATTAAAATTCTATTATTAATATTAAATCGAGTTATTTTAAAAGTTCTCTCTCAATAAAATTCAATCTGGTTCTTAATTAAATTTATTATTTATTATTATTTTCTTTTGATGTTCTTAATTTTTGTTTTACGTGGTTCTCTGTGGAGTTGCCGACACTGTGGAATAGTGGATTGTTATATAAAGGAAACCAATGTACGATTTCCCATTTTCCTTTGCTGGTTTTCGGTTTCTTTCATCTCTACGAGGAATGAGTGGTCATTATGAATGTACTTAGATATTGTAGTTGCTGGCAGCTTTTATGTTTTCCCAAATAAAGAATTTTTTTTTTATTTTCGTTTACGTTCATAGATTTACTTCTTTTTTCCCCTTCTAAAACCTGTTATATTTGTGTAAAACTGGCGTTTGTAGCTGCTCTTCTCATTCATCTATTCTACCTTATTATAATTTTTTTTATATTTTGTAAAGGTTATGGAACTCTTATGTAAGTGTTATAGTTTTCCGATTTTCTCTTTTTTTACAATTTCTTCATTTTATTTTATTTTTTATTTTTATCATTCACATTGCTATACAATTTCAATTTCGAGTTTGGCTGGCTGTTTGGCGCGAGAGGATGAATATTGGTTAGTAGCTGGCATTTAGAAAGAAAAATTATATTTGCAGACACTTGTATATTAGTTTTAAGGGTAATATTTTTTCTTTCTCATTCTTTCCTGCATTTTTCAATGCATATTAAAAAAAATAATGCAATAGAATGGGTAAGACTTATTTGAAAAATTATTTTAATATCATTCATTTTATTTTGACATTTTTAACTATTTTAGCAGATAAACGAATGCTACATTTCAACAGTTTGACAACGAGCGGGCGTTTAGGAAACAAGACGATGAGGAATACTCGTATAAGGTGATAAATTATTTACACTATCTACTTGTGTAAAAGAGTAAAAGAAATTATATCTGCCAGGATTATATATGAAAACAAGTAAACGAGTTCTAATGTTTCTTTTTCTTTGTTTCTTTTTTTATCAATTTGTTAAGTTGTACTCTGTTGAGTAGTTTTTTAAAAGGAACACTATTTCAATGTCTGAATTAACTACTTTACAAAATTATACTCTTAAAGAGTACTTTAATAGTTATTGAGTAAGAAATTTCAGGTTTTGCACATATTTTCGGATTACTTCAAGAATTTAATTTAAGGATTAACAACAAAATGGTAAATTTTTATTTAATTTTTTTTCTTCGACCAGTGTTTAGGAGATGTGCTCTACGTATGCAATGCATGCATAATAACTATTTGGAAAGGGATATTCTAGGGGAGAGACTGGTGATGAAGAGATAAGATAATTCTTACACAACTCTGTAGTTACGCGTTTTTTGACTTAGTATTGCAGAGTCTCAGGTGTCATTATGACGCACAAATTCTTTCAAGCTAAAGGAGAGTCATTTAAATTTTTTGTTGTGAAAAGGTACTTTGTTTTCATAAATGGAATAGATCTATGTAAGTCTTGAATTAGATTTTCTTGCTCCAAATAATTTTTCTCAATACAGCATTGTCTCCTCAGTTTTATAGACTATTCGCAATAATTTTATATTTTGTATTAATTTTTTAAAATTTTTATTTGTATTTATGTAATTCCGCAGAACTTAATTTTTTGTTCGTTTCAAATGTCGATACAAGTAAATAAATCATGAAAAGGAATTAAGAAAAAGGATTCTGTCAGCCTATTTATTTCTCACATGTAAAAGAGAATTGAAAAAGTGGCCAAAATTTTTTTTTAATATAAAAAAATTACTAGTTAAAGAGCTCTATATATAATATAGATTGACTGCTAAGAGCAACACTAACCAATTGTTTAAAAACTTGTAAAAGATTATTGACTTCAAAATTGTTCTATGTCGCAAGTATGTAATTGTTATCAGGCTACAGTCGGAAGTAAAAGAAATATGAAATTCATTACAAAATTTAATTATCAAATATTAATTTTTGTAGAAAAAAAAACAATAAAAAGAATAGCTCGACTTTAAAAATTTGTGGATCGATAAAGTCAATGGCAACTACAATTAAATGAAATATTTTATGAAAATTTAACTCACACATATTTACCTCTGAAACTATTTTTCCAAATAAATTTATTATTTTAGATGAATGAAGAGGCTAAAATTTCCATAAGAAAATAAACGTGCACGATTTTTAATAGGAACTTTTTAATAAGTAGTTTAAGATAATTATCTTTATTATTTATTCTTCTTTCTTATAATTCTTTGCTTTCTTCAATACATTCTTTCGTTATCTTTATATTAATTTTAGTTTCCCATTTCTTTTCGACTTTGCTGAGTCATTAATGTCTGTAGCAAAATTCCGCATTCAAAGACAAAATACAATTTGTTATTTGTAATCAATTTTTTTTTCTCTTGTTCACATCATCGAAGCATATTTTTTGAGTTGAAAACATACACATAAGTGAAATTGCCAAATATATCCCCTGCCTTAATATTTTTTTTTCACAATTGAAATCTTGCGGTTCGCTGGAATCTAATATCGAAATACCAAGCGTATACAAATTTGTGCTACCTCATTCAATTTTGAAGTAAAAGTTTGAAAAACTTATTAAAATAAAAGAGAAAAACTAAAGCTTTAGTGTTTTTGTCACAGGTAAATGGATGATTCGCTTCAAAAACTTTAAAGAAGTTAATGGAAAGTCCACTTCTAAAGAAGTTTAATTAATAACTTCCATAAGTTTAATCAAGAATGACGGCAGATTTATTATACCTTCTCTAACTTTTTTAATTATGCTCTACTTGTTCCAATTATTTACATTAGTGAAAAAAAATATAATTTATTTTATATTATTATTATAAAACAAACGTTTCAGTTAAAATTTTTTAATGCTTGTTTTTGTTAGCATATATTTTTGAATGAAATTTATTTGAAGTTTATGAAACAAGAAACTATTATTATATAATATATTCCTTGATTTACTTATATTTGTCGGTTTCAAAAATTTTCGGATATCAAAAGCTGATGTGTATAAAAAAATCTGTTTGAAGATAGTTGAAATAAAAAATTATTTCTCTACAATACAATGTGAAATAAATCGACTCTAATGGCCTTTATCCGTCTTATTTTTATTTATTACATAGGGCAACATACTAAAATTTTACACTGTTTTGGTTTATTCTGATGGCATCATTAGTTTCTTTCAGCCTATCTAACTGATATTGCAAGGATGTTCAAAATTATTTTTCGAAATAATTATTGTTCAAATATTATTTATATTTTGTTAGGTTAGTTCTTAAAACTTTGAAAAATCCAATATTTCTCCCACTTCAGGCACAAACTAGACATTCCAATAAACTATTTTTAGAAAATTTTATGTAATTTCTTACCAAAAATGTTTTTCGTCCCATAAAATTCTCAACAAAAATTTTTCTGGCAAAGTAATGTGTTAAAATATTTATTATCGTATTCGTCACTACTTCCACTTTAGCTTTTTAACTAATTACTTTAACATGGCCGCAAGTACTTACCACTATCGCTTACGAATAAAAACTAAATGCCATTACAGATAAGTTATTGCATTTTTGTGTCCGCTAAAGTCGATCTTCTATGTCTCTTACTGTAATGTTATCATCAGTTTTATTGGAAACCAATATTCAGGACCAGGTACTTATAAAGTTTTCAAAACAACAAAATTCCAGAACGAACTATCAAATTCTGTGTACTTTTTCATGCACATTCATCCAAAAACTTATTTCATATATATATCTTTGTTTGACATATATACTCAAGAAACAACAACAAATAGCAATAATGTTTTTGCAAAAATTGTAGTTGGAATAATATTGACATTGGCATATGTAATGGGAAGCGTTCAGTTAATCATAATTGTGTACATTCTTTTTTGACCGACTTAAAAATTTGCCTGTATTTGTTTTTATCTGTGTTATTTAAGATCTTTTTACTGAAAGGACCGATTTTGATAATTGTGTTATCATAGGAAAATTTGCGTCTTCCGCCTGTTGTACTGAGAGACTAAAATGTGTCAAATAAAAATTTTTAAAGTAAAAATTTATTTAGCAGATTTAAACAGACCTTTTTTAATTTTTAACTTTAATAAAATTTTCGTTTGACGAGTTTGATCTTCTTGTTCAAAATATTTTTAAATTTGAGAAACAGTTAAATTTCACATGGTTGAATTGTTTGTTTAATGTGTCATAAAAATTTAGCAACCCAAAATATCATCTGTACGATATGAAAATAACTTGCTAAAATACCGCACGTAGTTTTTGGTTAGAAATATAAAAAATAAATAAATCGGAACCATTTGATTATCACTTATCTATTAAACTTATCTAAGCGAGCTAAAATCCTTTAGAATGCGCCATATTTGGTTCAGAGCTGCTAAGCCATTCTTATTTCGTGGGTTCTAACACACTTTCATTCCACAATGATTCAATTATACGTAATATATCATAATTTACATAATAAGTCACATGTCCTGATGTTTCAGGTTGATTTGATTACGGAAAAATCGGTATTAAAAGTATATCTGCATTTAGAAACAGTAAAAATTTTTGTACAATAATAAATACTTCTATATCAAGTGACAATCACGTCACTACATAAGCGCTTCTAAGTAACTAATGCAGACGATATGTAGTATATAGTTGAAAGGTATGCTGTTTGGAAGCTGTAATACATTCTCTATTTTTTCTTGGAAATAAAATATTTTTAAAAAAATTATTTTAATTTAAAAATTTTTAATTAATTTCAAAAAGTCTAGAGAATCGTTCGCGAACTACTGGCAGCATAATACGGCTTTAAAATTCGGATTAAACGATAAGAATAAACTTAAGACGAACACAAAGGATCAGAGGTTTTATTTCAGACAATTTTGTTGTGCTGTGTTATTGCAGGCATTTTCTTTGGCATAAGTATATATTTTTAATAACATTCCAATATAAAGAGTCTGTTACAATCATAACTTTTATATTGAAATTATTAAAATACCTAACTAATGCAAAACGAAAAAGGAAACATTTTGACACCATGAAAATTCTCAACCAGCAAAATAAGTTTATCTTGTTTAATTTGCCTTGAAATTTATGAACCAAATAAAATTTTAATTAAAAAAATTAAAATCATTATAAATTAGGTATAGTTGTAAGACCACTTCTACAAAACAATATTTATTATGACATTAAAATAACGACAGTGTTACAAAATCACTTCAGTGGAATGTTTCAGATTTTCTTTTCTATAAAAGAAAACAAAGAAAAAATTATATTCCATATATTAAGGCACACATTAACACCGAAATATAGTAATAACAATAACAATAAACATTAATCAAAAGTCATAATTCAAGCTCGAAAGCCTTAAAAATAACACTAAACAACCAACTTTAACGAAGCAATGACAATAACATACATACATTAGGCTTTAAAGCAACGAAATATTCTTACTGGCTTTTAGATATTTTTGTGAATCATGTTGAAAAAACTTTTGAGAGCGTGGTTATTAGGGCGTGGTTTATGAGCTCAACAAATTGAGCCGCAACATGCCGCTGTTATGGTTAATCTGCTGGAACGTTATCAAAAGAGGAACAGGGAAAAAACTAAAGAAAACCAATGATGCTACAACCAAAAACTTTAAAAGAGCTCCAATTTAAGTTGTTCAAAATTGTTTAGGGAAAAAATAAAAAAAAATAATAAATGGATATAGAAACCAAATTAAGTTTTGGCTCTTGCAGGAGGAATTAAAAAAAAGAATACCAAATGTATACTTCTGATTTAAGCATTAGTCTATACAGTACTTTTAAAGTTGACTATTCTCCAAACTGGTGCAGCATGAAAAAAATAAAGAAAAGAAACAACATGAAAATAAAAAGCTTGACTGGTTAAGACACTAATGTTAAACGGGTTCATTGTATTCCATATTGCCAAATAAAAACTAAAAGAAAAATAAGAAAATATTTTTAAAAAACAAAAACGTATACCACATCCAGAAATTCAAATAAGGAATTGTTCAACAATGGCATGAAAGGCATTATACAGCATTAAACATCCTGCATAAACTTGTAATGGGTTCATATAATTTTCCTTATACATATTGTGGTGCTAAATTCATTCATTCTGACTTGCGAGATTGCCTGTAAATGTAGGAAATAAAAAATTTTATGTATAAAATGTATATCTAAACAAATAAAACATTAAGAAACGAAACGAAATATCACAAGATGCCTCCTCCGTTTTTGTGCGTTCGAATAATATTTCTTTCTCAGCTGGTTCATTGAAAATGAAATCATAAATTCATTATAAGCACTGTATAAAAAGTAGAAGAAGAAAATATATGAGCTTTTCTTTTCATATACACCAACGAAAGTACAATAATTTTAACTTTCTAAAATATTACCACACTAAATCTAGATATGTATGTATTAAGATGAAAATAAATGTAAATATCTCCATGGTATAGCTCTCTTGAGAAATTGACGTTTGTGTAAAATCAAATCAAATTTTCCAATTTGTGTGACGACTATTTCCATACCATATAGAACCTTTCCCTGCATTTAGCAATAAGTAAGAAATTGTTTTAAATATTGAGTAAAACTTGTGCAATACTGTCACAAGAGTGTTTAGTAAGCAAAATTATAACGGCGAGTTAAATAAATAAATTTATAATAAAAACTATTGCAATAAAAATAACCAATTTGTTTTCCCAATAAAGAACTTTAAAAATAAACAAATAGGTATTAGGCTGGAGTGAAATAAGTGAAGCAGCTCTTCTTGATATGTGGCAGAGCAAAACGGATGGGCTTCGTGGACAACGGAAAAACGGACACGTCCATACAGAGACGGCCGATGAGCTCCGTCAACAGTGTTGTACTGTTGTAGTCCCCGAGACATCCATATGAAATTACAGAATTTCACACAGCGGTATTCATATGCACATAAAATAAAAAGTGGTTTGGGTGTTACTGTTTCGCCGCTGTGAAAAAATTTTGGAACAAATAAAGCCAGAAATGAAGAGAAGAAAAAATACAGCAAAAAAAATTGCGGAAACCCTTAGTTTCCCAGTTATGGGCCTTTGAAGTTCCATTACAATTGTATTAAAAGCAAAAGCACGGATTTTAATACCAAGTATAAAATATGAGATTGGCTAAAAAATGTATTCGTCTACTCACTGTCCATACAATATGCAAGTATAACCATTTCGTTTTTGTTCTTTGAGGCCAAACAATAATCACCTGAAAATGTGTGAAAAACTGGTTTTAATATTAAAATTTTTGCAGAAAATAATAGGAAGCAAAGGGAATGCGGTGGATCACCTTCCACATGGTCTTACTATGAAACTGTCCACCAAAATATTAGAAAAAAAATCAATAATTAAATTTTTTGTACGATTAGTTGTTTTTATTAAACAAATTTTCAAAACCTAAATTAAAACAATTTTGTTTTCCAGTCAAATGCTTATTGAGTTAGTTAAATTTTGTATGTACGAACACTAAAATAATTTTGTCAATAGTCACTCAATGAAAAACGGATATTTGAAAACCGTATTATTGAAAAAGGCTCAAAGCTATGTTTTTCTGATGTAGTGTAAGGGAGCGAGCGCCCAAATATTCACAAAGCTCAAATCTATTATATAGCAGATATGCTGATTTTTTTTAATATTGTGACTGTAAATAATAAACCAAAAAGTTATTACAAAAAAGTTTATAGGAAAGTACAGTTTTGTGGTTAGTTCTCTTTAAGTGTCCTTATTCTATAGCTCGTCATTTAGTAAATTTTTGCGGTGGTTCATTTAAAACTGTAAATTTTTGTTTATTCTCATGCAACAGTTATTTTAAAAACACGTTCCTCTTTAGCATCGCTGGTAAACAGGTTAAGAAAAATATATAAGCCGTTGAATAGCTTACGTGGCAGCGAATGTTTTCTCTGATTCTTTAACATCTTCCATAAGTGAAAGTTGAAAAGTAAATGTCAGAAAATATGTGATTTGATCCTATTGATATGGCATATCAAAGGAGGAGGGCTTTTCACACTGGTCTATTCAATTTATTTTCTTTTTGATATCCTTCTATAAATATATATAAATCAGCTATAAAAAATCTCTAGGATAGACTTCTTTTAACAACGTCTGCTCCCACAAAAGTAAAGCAATGTATTTCTATGTTGAAGCTGAATAGTGATATTATAACGATAATTTCAACAAAGAAATTTTCTCTGGCAAATGTGTGAGTGCGTCAGCAAGAGCGTTTTAATGTTGTTTTTTGCAATTCTTGCTTTTTTTCATTGCTTTCGGCCGTATATTGTGTGGTAAGCAGTTTTTCTTTAGGAAATTATAGTTTCTTTCATTTTGTTATTAAAATATATATTTATATCTATATATATATATATATATATATTCGTATATGTTTAGTACTGAAAACGCGACTGTGTAAGTTTCGTTTGATATAGTCTTCCTTTTGAAGGTCTCAGTTACAAAAATTCTTACAATATATTTAAGTAATTTCTTTCGCTTGTAGAATGTTTGAAAAAAAAAAACACAAAATTTGTTTCTTTTATTTTTTTGGTGGAATACATAAACGTTTGTTATGAACTGATAACAGAAAAAATATTGTGTTAGCAAGGGCTATAAAAATATATAAAAATGTCACTTAGCTCATAAGTACATGCATATAAGTAGATTTCTTGGTGTGCGTGTGTTTGTGTTTATAGAAATACGTACGTAGTGATAAAGTATAGTTTTGCTAAATTATGTAGGTAAGCAAAAACTCATGTATAAAACTTTGTGTATTGTATTCAATACAAGCAAATATTTAGTTCAAATTCAAGGATACTAACATTAAAAAAGTCTTATTTTAATAAAAAGTTAATGTATTTATTCCAGTTCAATTAGTTTTAAATTTATAAAATAAAAACGCATATTTTGGGAAAACAAAATTCAAAAAGAAACAAATAGACAAAATCCAGTGCATAAATGAATTGAGTAAATCATTTTATATCTCCAGTTTGTTTCTATTTCAATTAATTTTCAAGCAAATTAAAATTTTACAAATAAATAAGAAAAAAAGTTTTCATGAATACGGTAGTAAAGGTATTATTGAATTATTAACCCAAAATATTTGAAAATATTTTATATTTTATAACAGAATAATAATAAATGAAAACGTTTACTGGAAAGCACATTTTCTTAAATTTATCCTTTTTAATCTCGATTGATGACAGGCATTTCATTATTTGGCAACCAATTTACTTTACAACTTCAAAATTATCCACACAATACCTTGAAATTAATTACTTTTCTACCTGAATAGCTTTTAATTTCTTTCCAAAAACTTTTTTATAAACTCTGTTTATAAATCACAGTAATATAGTAGACCGATATTATATGTATATGCAGATGCGGCATACTTATGTATATTATAGTAAGAAGACTAGCCAATAATTTGTTATATGTATATCCTGCAAATAAAATATAGTAAGAAAAGGAAAAAAATATATTCGTATTTATAATAAAATTTCCTTTATATACCGACACGCACATATCAGTACATATTTACAAAATCGTATATAATTTCAGTTAATGAAGTACGTATGCCAACATCAGCATCAAAAATTGGATCAATATATGTATGTATATGCGATTGAGTAGGTACGAACATGTGAAAGGAGAAGAGAAAACGATTTGTCTTTTGCATGTTTATTTGAATCTGATGCCGAAAGGAAATACCGGTAACAATTCAATTATTCAAATAAGTAGAGAGCAAACGAACCTAATTGCAATGTAAAAAAGAAGTGGTAAATATTCAATGGAACGACGTTTAAACATATCGAAAGAAGGAAAGTTAGAAATTTCTTGACAAAACTTCAATTCGCAGACATCAGCTGCAAGGAAATAAGGAAATAAATTAAACAAGAAAAAATATAAATCTTTATTTTCGGCATCTTAAAGCATAAAATGTAGATAAAGAAGCAAGAAAATATTAAAATCATAGAATATCTTAAAGTTAATAAAGAACAAAATTTGTTTTTATATTATAACAATACAATTACATACATATGTATTCATGTAGATACATATGTTAACTACCATTAGAAAAGTTTCAAAAAGTTTTTCCTTATTTTGGAATACAAAATCTGTGAATATAAGGATTACATGGGAATTTGACAAAAGGATTACATTGGAATGAAAATAAGAATTAAGTTACGGTCACATATGGCAAATATTTGCCAAAAAAGACATAACCACTAAATTCTGTACACTTTTTTTATTATTTAAAAATACTTTTGATTCGAAACAGGTCTTTATCTTAAATAAAACGCCATCGGTTTTCCATAAATTATTACTTCTATCCATTTTGAGTTTTATATCTCATGAATTATTAACTAATTAAATAGTTGCCGTAAACAGTGGTTACGTTTTTTGAGCAAATATTTGCCATATGAGATCAGCAAATATTTGCATTTGACCAATGTTTTAAACTGAAAAAAGTATTATATAAGAAGTATGTATTATTTTCTTTTATTATTTAATATTTACGCAAGATTTCTTAGTTGTTAATAGATTTCGATATATTTCTTAAGCTTTGATAAGTAAAAGTGCATAAAACAGCAAAAAATGGTTCCGTTGCACAAACATTATATATATACTATATACATATATATAAATAAAAACATTTTTACCGGTTCGACAAGTACATGCATGTCTGCGATTGCTCTGTATAAAAAAAAAATTAAATGAATACTTAAATATAATATACATACATATTTGTATTTTGTTTGGAATAATGTCCTTGTATTGGGTCACCCAACCTCAACATTTAAACGTGTAATAGTACGACTAAAAACACTTCAAATGTTACAGTTTTCTTTTGAAATACTTTTTTCCCTTCTTTTTCATCTTTATCCAAACACACAAGTTGTTGGAAACAAGAGGATGAATTCTTGATTTTTTTAAACGCCCACCTTTAAGTACACACACCCATAAATACATAAAATATTATAATGTATCCCATACATCTTGACATAAACATTTGCTCAGACGCATTTTTCGACAGACAGCTTTACATAAATTTAACGAAGGCTGTACGTTAAAAACTCTTGAAAATATTGAACAGTTTATAAGACTAATGTTTAAATAAATTTGGTTGTGACAAAACTTGAACAGAGGCAAAATTTGAATTGCAAATTGGATGAAACCTTTCTAAATAAATATTTATTATGGTTATACTAAGTATTCATACTAATTTTATAAATGGGAAAGTAATTCCCCAGCAAAAACCCAGTGAATGCGTGCACTATAAATTGGTATTTTCATGACTTCTTTATCTGAATGCATTTTTAGTTCCATCTTAAATGTTAACAGGTTTATCACTTTCGAACTCATTGAAAATACATTCAACTATGCCGCTTAATTCATATGAACAACTGCGCAGTTGTAATTATAATTTAAATACATTTTCAAATGTGTTAAAGGAAGGATGCTCGCCAACGACAAGCCTATGTTAAAATTATGCGTTCTTCAGCTAAGTTGAATCACTTCATTTGCAATAGAACCCATGCATTAACTACAATTTTGCATTTTTTTTTGTTGGTTGGCTGCTAAACGGCAGAATAGATTTTGATGAAATTTAAAATATTGGTAGATCTGAGTCCAGAAGAACACATTGGAAGACGAGGGGAGGTAGGGAGCATCTCCTAAACTAACCAACCGATTATAATAAAACTTAAAATATATCTAGATCTGTGTCTACAGGAACACATAGAGTATATAGTTTCTTAAAATCTACGACCCCGAGGAGAGGTAGTGAGTATTTTCCGCATGTTCGAAAAACTATCTGACCGATTTTATTAAGATTGAAAACATAAATATATCTACGTCTATTGTGATGCTGACTGACTAGTTAGTCGACTTCATAACCAGAAGAGCATCGTTTCAAGCCTCTTTTTCTTCCCCTCTCTTCAGCAAAAAAAAATTAATTTAAAGAGCATTCTTATCTATTCAGATATATTTGGGTCGGTATTTGAGCCGCCAAACCCGTCAGCGAAGAAAAGTAATAAATAAAATGATTACGCTGCTTTAGCAGCAACTCTGCTCTACAAAATAAAATAATCTCCCCGGCAGAATTCCGTAAGAATTAAGCTCTTGTCATTTATATTCTCTATCCATTTCTAAAAGCACAATGTCACCATTTTTTTGCTGGGAATTAAAAAAAAAATAGAAAACTAATAAATTATGAACATGTTCTCCGATAATTTTTATATTCTTTAAAATATTGAAATAACATTCAGCTTCACTAGATGATACAGTAATAATAATAACAACAAGGAAAATATCAAATATAATCCAAAAAAATAAAAAAGGGCTATTACTCGCTGAAAAATATTTTGCCAAACGGACGAAGCAAAGACACAATCTCTCTCTTCACCTTTTGCTGCAACAGTAATACCACTTAATGAAACTATAAAATATTTAGGAAGCGTGCTCGATAAAAAGTTAACGTTCAGAAATCATATTATTTAAACAAGTGAGAAAGCTGTAAGATCAACTCGAAATTCGAAAAACAAAATTTTGCTCTACAAAATATGTATATGGCGAATTATGACATATGGACGTCATGTGTGGTCAAAAGGATATACCAAAACACTGTTAAAAAAACTTCAACCTACCGAGACTTTACTCAACAAATAGACTGCATAGAATACAGATACAGGACATGTTTGTAACAGTGATTGATAATATGATATGAAGATTTGAAACTCGCAACCGGATTACAAGTTCTACTTTAATAAGAAATTAGGAATTTTAATTCCTTCTCCAACTTCACTATAATGTTGATAACGCCTCCCGTTATGTATATTTTCCCTAACACTATAAATAAAATTTTTAAATATTTATTTTAAGTTAATTGTAATTTTACTTTATACTTGTTGTTATGCTAATAACTCAAAATAATATATATATATAAAATTTTTATATATTTTTTACTTGTAATGATGAAGAGTGTTAAATAATATTAACTGCATTTATTTTGGGAATATCTATTTATATATATGATCCTAATTGTGCTTTTTTCCCTTCAAAATTATATGTGATATTTATTATTACATAGTTTATGATATTATATATTATGATATATAATAAATTTCACATATAAGTGTTAAATAATAATAATATAATTTTTGTACTCATTGTTGTTTTGGACAATATCGATTTTATTGTGTTAAATATTGTAATTTACAAGTTTGTTTTAAAGGGTTGCGTAAAAAGTTTCCTAAAGGATTTTTGAAACTGCATCCGTCCGTATATATACATAAGTATTATGTATTGCAGAAGTACATATCAAAAGTTATTCATGTGTGTGAGCGTAATCGTGAGTAAGTATTTAAATGTGTTTATGTAGCATGTTTGCGACGTAAAAGTATTTCTTCTCTGTTAGTGTTACCCACTCAAAATGTATGTATGCCAAGTAGTCTTAGTTACTGGCCCCAGATAAAGGAACAAATATCCCCCAAACTCCCCAAATGATTTTCGTAAGGAAAATAAAATTCCGTTAAATATCAATATATAAATATTAAAGTTTCATTGCACTTCGATTTGTTTGTTTACAAAAGTTACGGTGAGGCATTGTTAACATAAAATGGTAACATTGTGTGTTACCTTCTTTTAAAAAACAGACACTTACACAACTATGCTGTTGGGATTTTTATTATTTTGTAAAGCAGTCTTCAAGCAGATGTATTAACTTGTAAACAAAAGAAGAGCAATTTGTTTATCATTTTACTTTACCGATATTTTTCATTGATTAAATTCTATCATTACTGCATATCAGAGAAATTTTTCTTGAATGAAGGATGATTTGAACCCACGATAGTCGAGTTGTATAGTCGGCGAGCTAACTATTCAACTAACATAATGTTATAAGTAATTTTTTTTTATTTTACCCATGATTAAGAGCTGGAAAAAATTAATTATGTATTTAAGAAAAAATGTCCTATATTGGAGTGAATATGCGAGCGATCATCTTGGTAATTCAGTACTCAACTCCCATTGGAATAAGGATATATCTAGTTAAACAACATATCACAATTTCGAATTGTTCTACACGCAAAACACTCGCACACATTTTTATTGTTACTACTTATATATGGTTTTTAAAATCATATTGAAAATAGTGTCTCTAATTCTGTTAGTATAATAAATAATTATTAATAGTTACGAAATACCAATTTACTGCTTTACAGCTTCTGCTTGATTGCAAAGAACCTTAAATATTTGAAAATTACTTGTTTTTAGATTTGTAATAAATTTATATAAAAACAAAAATATTTCTATAAAATTAATTCTAAAAAATGAGTTAATGCTATAGAAATTATTACACATTCTTAATGCCAGCATTTTTCCGCCAAAATCCCCAGCTCCAATATAAAAAATTTTACCATCAAGACCAACTTGAAAATCCTACTTAGAGTAACTAGTTTTTGTAAGTTTATTTTATGTGCACACATGACTAGCCGACCAGATGACTGACTTGTTGTAAGTAAGAATGTGTATGTTGTATCGCAATAGTATAGGTGAATGCCTGGCTGGTTGGTTCTTTGAATGGCTGGTTGGCTTCTTCTGTTGAGTGGTTGATGCAGTATGTTAAAGGTGTTTGACTTTATAAAATGCCTTAGGCGTTTGAAAATTCAAAAACACATACGCATACAAAGCTTTTGTGTGCATATTTCGAGTACATTACACGTTTTCTGAAGGCAAACATCAGTAGAACGATTTTGCTGTTGACAACGTTAATAATATTGTTGGTTTGATTATGAATTGTAAAGCCACGGAGTGGCGGGTGCGGGTGCGAGTGGTGGTGTTAGTAGTTTATTTGTTAGTTTTAGTTTAAGTCAGTAAACATATTTTACCTTGTTTTCTTCTTTTTACTATGACGTTGCTATTCTTAAAAATGTATATAGAAAATATTTCTCGCTGGCTGTTTACATTAATTTCACTGTTTCTGTTCAAAAATTACTTCAACAAAATTGCAAAAAAATGGATGTTTACAGCAAAAAAAAATGTATAAAAATTTTTGTTCTTCATTGCCGGTAAATTTTTTCTTGCTGTAAGCTCATCACGTGATTTAGAGAAAATTTTAAATAAATTGTCTCGGAACACGTTTACGACATAAAACTTAAGTCTTGAAATAAATATATATATATATATATATATATATATATATATGTACGTATTGTACAGACGTATAATGTATGTGCGCCATCAAAGCATATATAAACTCGTAGATATGTATGTACCTTAAATGCAAGAAAGTAATTTGTAGTAAAATAAATGAAATTAAATTTTTAAGGAAATAAAATGAGTTTTACATCTGTTCGTTTAGACATGTTGAACATTGCCCCACGTAATTAAAGAGTTTCGACATTTGTAATTTCTTTGACAAATATACAGTGTTTTATATATGCATTGAAATTAAAAACAAAACAAAAATTTATTTTATAGAAATATATTGTTGAGTTTTTAAAAGTTGTAAAAATTCAATTTTAAAGTTGTTTATTAAAACCTTCTGTAAAGCAAAACCATTTTCAATAAATACGGTGGTAAGAATTTAAATAAAGAAAGAACAATTGGAATTAAAAATATTGCGCCCCTTATTTTACTTACACTTAATTTTGCTTGCTAAGCGAAACACGTGCTGGTCATGTGTTTAAACAACAGAAAAGATGTAAGAAATTTTCAGTAATTTTCATATGAAAAGATTAACGTTATATTTTATTTCATGTTTGTAATTTTAAGTTTTATTTGAATTATTCTATATAAAAGTATTTAAGTCGCAACAGAGCAATATTGATTATTTCAAAAAAGATAAAAACTTTTCTATATGATTTAAAATAATTTGAGAATTGCGAAATATACAAATAAAATATACTAACTAGCCTATTCAAAGCTAATTATAAATCGAAAAATAATTTGTTTATTTTGTTTGTATATTTCGTACTTCTCAAAGATTTTTTGGGAGTTCTGGTATAAACATCTGAAATTGCTTAGCTGATGATTACTGATGATTTTGGTATTAGCATGAAATTAAATGTACATATAGATCAGCTAAACCATATAACCTTAGATAAATAATAAAGTAAAGTTAATGTATCAATTAAAACTTTTTTATCACATGTAGTTTTGAATAACTGTATGTTATTAAAAAAATGTTAACTAGTTGCAAAACTTTTTATATTTAAGAGTATTATTATAAAAGTTCATTAACAATTCAAGTGTAGAATTCTCCTTTCAAAAGTTAAAATTTTTCTTAAATTAATCATTATTTTTCAGGCTGTTTTTCAATATTGTTTCTACTTACAAAAAAATATCGCATGTATATATATACATATGTTAATTCAATTTCAGTTAAGAAAATTTTGTTTAGTTTTATATCAATATTTTTTAAAAAAAATTTTTTAAATTAAATTTTTTATGGGATTTGGTTTATTAAGCCTTTTTTAAGTAAATTTTACAGTTATTATTTAGTGAATATTGAAAAAGTGCATTACGGTAATAAAAAAATTACATTTTGCAACTCCTTAGTTATTTACAATTTCCTTAAAATAGAAAATATAATAGAATTAAAAAACACGGACAGTAATGCATTTTAACCACGTTTTTTATTTAATAAGTATAAGTTTAAGTACTGGTAGAATAAACAACATAAGAAAATTTTTTATTCTGAAATATATAACGAAATGAAAACAAAGCCGCACGTTGGAAGGATCAAAATATCCTTAAACGGAAAGTTTATTTCTGCAGCAAAGATATAAATTAATCTTTCATTAACTTTTCCTTCAGAATTAAACTTTCAATTAAATTTTCAAGAAATTTTTTCTGCGCTTATTTTTACTTTAACTGCTCAAGTTTACTTTTTCAAGTAATTACCATCAAAACTTTTTGGTGCTTTGGCATAAAATATTTTTATTTTTCCTTAATTATATTATTAATTATTAATATTATTTTTCCCGATGCTCTCAACTTTGCTGTCATCTAAACTTGACATCGGTAGTCATTTGTGTTGACAGTGTAGACAAAGAGCCGTCATTATGTGTATTCACTTGAATTGAGTTGTTACCGGAAAAAATTCAATAGCAAAAATTACAAACAAAAGAAAAAAAATCAAAAAACAAGTTGCAAACAAACAGCCAAAAACCAAAGTACTACCTAGAACTCATTGGAAACCTTAACGATATGGGTAGCTGAAAGATAAACAGCCATTACAGATAAATAATTGACAAATACAAAAACAACTGCGCATGTGACAAAAGAAAAACATAAAAAATTAAGCATTCCATCATTAAACAGAGTTAGGTTCAACTTTTTTAACGCAATTAGTTATGTTTGTTTGTCAGTTCTCACTACAACTTTCGTCGACACTTTTACTATAAAATTGATTTAAACACAAAAACAACCAAAAAATATTATCCGTCATTATAGAATGATTATTAAGTATTCAAAGAATTCGTATGTATTTAAATATTAATCATACGTCCGGAGCCCAATTTCCACACACATTGCGCAGAATGAGCTATATGGTTTGAATTCCTTATAACTTTTTTAATTATTATTTTGTCATTCTTTTTTTTCAGCATTTTGTGAAGAAGACTTGGGGAATTAATTACGAATAATTACACGATCGGACAACGTACAAAAATAATTGAATTTTATTTTTTTGTTAAGGGACATATTCGGCGAACGCATTATTTCGCGCACAAGCGATTTTAACTGGCCTCCACGTTCACCAGATTTAACAGCTCCTGACAGTTTTTTTTGGCGATATTTGAAAGAAAGAGTGTACGTTAACAGACCAAGAACCATACTCCAAATAAAAACCAACATTCGAAATGAAATCGTGGCCATTACACCCGAAATTTTGCGAAAAGTTATGGAAAATATATTAAAAAGAGCACGTATGTGCGGAGCAGAAAATGGGTATAATTTTTCAAAAATTCGCCAATAATATACTGTATTTAAAAAAAAAAATTATAATAATCGCATAAATAAAAAAGTTGTAAACCATTTAAACTATATAGATCATTCTGCGCCACCCTGTACATCAACGGAGTGAATTTTTGTTTATTTAACTTATTGAATTTTTATGTTATTAATATTTTCTGCTAGTTAATTTATGATTACAAACATTAATTTTGTTTATGTTGCATTCATAATCGGCATATTTATGTTAATAAATTGGCTCAAATGTGGAATTCGCAAAATATCTTAATAATTGTATTAAAGTGTGTTAAGCATATGTTGGAAGCTGTACGTTCTTATTTTGTGTTGAACATAAATAATGACATAAATCATGAAATATCAATAAATTACAAGTAACAAATTTTATTAAATGGAATAACAAAAAAAATATAAATAAAAAATACAACAGAACAGGCATCAACCGAACTTAATACGATCATAATTTTTTTTTGTTATTTATTAATTTATATAAGTCAATCGGTGCAAAATAAAATGCCTTAAATTGATAAAAGATAATGTAAATAAATAATCTTTTTGTGGTTTTTTAACTAAGAATTTTTAAATTTAAAAAAAATGTCAGTCCGTAATTTGAACACCCATAAAAGTTATTGGGAGAAGAGTTGATTTTTATAAAATATTGTAAACATTCAATAAGTAACAAATGACAAATAATAAAACAAATAAATTTAGTTAAAAATTAACATAAAAATACTTGTAAATTGTCCCGTTGACCTCTAAAAAGGCCAACAAAAGGTATAAAATTAAACCTTATTACACAAGCAGAGCAAATAACATTAAACATTAATCAAATATGTACGTGTTTCAAGAGACTATTGCTCACCTCTTGTGTCACTGCACAGGTCTTGCGGTAAAATGGCAGAGCTTCTTTTCCTGTCATCGTTATTAACTGAGCTCTCCCAGATAAGGATTTTCGCAATACTTTTATTAATAATAGATTTATTTTTGAGTAGGGGTGGTTTCATCTGGAGACTGTCTGTCTGTCTGTCTGATCTATAATATCTTGTGGTATAAAAAGGGCCTAACTTCTGGCTTATGTAAATCAATTTGCAAACAATTTATAGCAGCTAATTATCGATATTGTAAAACTGTATAGTGTTTGGTAATTATATAAACCGTAATAACTAGATGTTTTAATGTCTTAAATTGACTGAACTTATTGCCCGATAATAAAAGTTTCGAAAACTTCACGAGTCGAAAAACATTTTTTTCGCCTGTCAAATTTTTATTTCTGATTTGTTATTGAATATCTTTTTTTGAATTTTTTATTTTTTGTTTTGTAAAATGTGAAAAAGATATAAGAAGAAATCACTACATTATATGCTATAGAATTTAAAGAGTTTAGAAATTATATGTGTCACTTGTAAAAAGTATACTTTTGTACTTCTTTCTCATTTTGTGTTATCGCAGCATGTCTTGGCGTATATTATTGTCGACGCTATGTAATGGCATCAATTTCATTATGTTTGGGTCTGTTTCCCTTTTTCTCTATTCTTGTGTAGACTATTTACTAAAATAAGAATTTTTCTTTTCCTCCTTTGTAACTACATAAAGTTTAAGGGATACTTGATGTGTCAGACGGTATGTAGCATTAGAAATATAGAATTTGATTTGTATTGTTTTTTTTTCCATTAGATCTCGTATTATATTGATTTCTTAGAAATTTGTTGAATTGAAAAACTTTAAAACTGCTTCTGGATTGAAATTTTGCAACAATATAACTTTTTTTATTTACTTATTTTTAGCATATGTCGTGCTTTACACCGTCCGCTACTACTGGCTACATGACTTGCTTTAGAGTTTCTTTGTTGACATATCCAAATACAAATGTATGTTACGATGCGTTTGAGTGCTTAATAGTTGATGGAGTACTAACAACTATTTCGACTAAAACGTGCATGGTTACGAAAACAAATACACGCATACATAAATATAAAAGCTGGCAATAACAACGAAAACATCATCAAATACAACAATGATGTTGGTGATGTTCCTGATGGTTGACATCCTACAAATTTTCACACATATTCGCATTTATTCTTTCTTTATAGTCATTGTTTTAGCAGTTGCTCTTCTGCTGGCATACATTCCCTGTTAATAGATTGTTGACATTTTCGTTTGCAATCAACGTTATACTAAGTGAGTGTGTGTGTATTTTTTACACTTGTTTGTGTCGGATTTGTACTCACATCATTTACAAAATTGTTTTTTTTATATCAGTTCTTAGTTTTTTTTATTGTATTTTTATTTATTTAATACATTTTCCTACTTTTAACAATTTAATAGACAGAAGTAGAAAAACGGTAATAAATTAGAAGCCAGTCTTAAAAGTGCTTTGAAAAAGTTGGTTTTACTATTTAGTTGAGAAAGTTTTAGTAAACCCCTTTAGTCGAAAACTGATAAGAAATAAAAATATATTTACTGCTCAATAATATACCATTAAGATCTTTAGAAAACCCCTCAGAAGTCTCGAAAACTCTACATTTATTTATACTCAGGCAAATGAACTGTCAATAAGTGTATGATAATTTATTTACACAAATTTCGTATATTTGCCAAATATGATCTTGTAAATTGTAATATTTTTTATAAATCATCATAAATAACACCTTCTTTAAATAATCCCAGCTAGTTAGTCATTTTAAGAACAAATTAATACTTTTTGCCATAAACTAAATTTTTATTTGTAAAAATAATATATTTAACTTAGTTTACAAAAACCCTAACTCACATTTTTCTTCAAATGAAGTTGTTTATTGGATTATTTCGGCATATAATCCAGTAATAAAACTTTCAAGAAAAAATTTTTGTTATCGCTTTTCTATTTGATTTGAAAATTAATAACAAGCTGTATTAAAAAATAACTCTTCTCATTCTCTACTGGAACACTTAACAATTTGTATACTAACACAGTAAATAAGTTCATGAAGTATATCGTATAAAAACAATTAAATAACCAACACTGAAATTTAGTCCAAAAAGGTGGTGCATTATATATAAAAAGAAACCATGAAAACCAAAAATATATAAAACTCAATTTAAACTGATATTATGAATGTCACTTTCTTTTGATTCTCAAGACAACCAACACCATATTCTTAAAATAAACTTAAAATTATTGCTAAAGGCACTATCGTAAACCTAAACTATGACCAGCACTCAGGAGAAGACTCCTGGGATAGTAGAAGAAACGACAGGAGGTGAAGCTTAATTAATTATTTTGCAGCTCTGCTTTCGCACTTTCTTTTGCTGAAGCTTCGGTTTGGTGGCCATTTTTATGATTATTTTACTTCGCCGGTGCTACACAATACCGACGAAGGAAGGCGTTCTGATGTGATTGTGGATTGCTATCAGCTAAAGTCTTCGCCACTGGAACCTTCCGACAACAACGGTCACACAAAGCCACACTAATGCACATCAGAAAAATGCGAGATGTTTATTTTTATTTTAAAATTTTAGACTGAAACTGGGGCTGAACCCAGGTCTGTTTTTTGGTTGTGTAGTCAACGTGCAGACTACCATCCATCGTGCCATCGCCACCCTTAACTTAAAATTCTTTGGAAAACTTGAAATTAAGTAGGAAATTTAATAAGAATCTAATCTCATTGGAAGAAATATTCGTTCAAACATAATTGACGTGAGAATAACTAGGTATGAATTTTCCAAATATAATTCAAGACTGACTTAATATATACAGATGTGTATGTATACGTACTATATGTATGTATATATATATTATGTATTGTCTGTCATTTAAGTATATTTTGATTTTTTGTCCTGGAAATGCTAACAATTGTGTCCTTATATTTGCATTTTATGTCCTTAATACGAATTTATATACTCGAGCATACTCGTTCAATTTCTGAAATATTCAATCCTTGTAGAAACTCATTTCTTGAGTAGAATATATGTACGCTAAATAACGCTATTTTATTATAATTTTATATGCATAAGGGAATTTTCAAAAGTCTTACCCATACTCACTATTGCCATTCCTTGTTTAAGATAACTTCTGCATATACATATGTGTATGTGTATACATACATATACATATATGTATATACACCTATAGAAGTCGGTAGACATACAGGCGTTTGTCGCTTTATTGTCTGGCACTTTAATCGCACAAGTTAGAAAATTAATATTTGTAAAAGTATGGGACTGAGAAAAGTATAATAACAACATGCTTTTCGGAGGGTGTTTGCAAATCGAATCACACTTGTATACAAAACATCTAAGTGCGTATAAAATAAATTCCTTTTTGAGCATGTGTGTGGTAATGAGTTCTAACGTTTTATATTTTCTACTTAATTATGCTTAAATTTATTGTTTTTATTTACTGTGACAGTTACTGTCATAATTTGTTTCTGTTATTTTTTGGTTTTTTTATGTTACAGCCACAACAGTTTCTTCTTTATGTTTGAAATTTTATGATTTTTATTAGTTTCATAAATTCGCGACAAAAACGAGAGCGACTTAATCGACGCTAAAATATTCATATTTAAGATATTAAATTATAAAGCATTTAAATTAAACGGAATTAAGTGCTTTAAATTATTGGGAAGGTTTTGGAATATTTCGCTGCAACATTAAATTGGTGAACAATTAAAAAAAGTTGGTTGTATAAGATTCATTTCTTTTCTTTCAGTATAAATCGAACTAACTTAGACGGATCAGTGGCAAGCAGTCAAAACCATATGAATAATACAATTCAATTGAGATGAAATTTTATTTGCGAGAATTATCTTTCTATGCGAGATTTATACGTGAAACCTCAACTTAAATGCATACAGAGATTCAGTATATCATCGCAGAAAATTCAAGAATTCTTATCTAACATTTTATAAATTTAAAATTGCTGACTTGGTTTTGGACAGGATCACAGAAAGAAAAGATTAGTATGAGTCGTACTGAAAGATACAGTGTTTCTGGTGGCAAATTTATATTTTTAAATACGACTATTTTAAAAAGTAATAAATCGCGCGTTCGCTGTGGAGACATTTTTTAAGAGTAATGTTTCTTACGTAATTGCTCGGTGATAATTTTGTTCAAAGTTCGGTATTCGGCGAATAAGTGACGGACCGACTGTAAATTTAATTCATTCGTGGGTGCAAAGATTCCGCGCAACTGCTTCGGCTATGAATGCCCCACGGCCAGGCCCAGGTCGTTCTTCAAGGACTTCCGAAAACATTAGGCTGATTGAAAGCAGTTTACATGAAAATCCGCGACTTTCAATACGGAACAAGAGCAACCTCACTAAGACTTCCAAGAGCGATTTTTCATGAAATTTTAAAAACTAATCTGAAGGATCTGTATGGCATACTCTTTAAAAACTAAAATCCGCATTTCCGTTCTATCGTTTAATGCTCTTAATAAAACTTTGTGTCAATTATTACGTTTTTTATTTAACAATAACAATAATACTCATACGAATAATACTCATTTCTACGTAAAACAAAGCAAAAATGAGATTACTTAAGAAAACCAATCCTGGAAATTCTGAAGAATGAGTGTAAAATTCCTAAATCAATAAAAAAGATAATTAATTAAGTACAAAATTCTGGGGAATTTATGGGCAAAGAATGTAAACATATAGAAGGCTACGATAACGCGTTTTATTTGCTACAATTTATAAATCCAAAATTTTTATTGTAGTGTTGCTTTAATGTTTTAGCAAACGATCTGTAAAATAAAATGCTATTATACATGTCCATATAAATTAATGGGTGCCTCCGTAAACAAGTGGATGAGTATTAGCCTATCAATCTGGAGGTTGCGGGTGTGATTCCCGCCTAGACCCTGGGTGTTTCTGCAAACAAGATAAGAGCTTCGTGTGTTATTGTTTAAAAAATGAAAAAAATATTAGAAAGGTCAACACGAATTCCATTCCATAACTTGCATTTGCTCTGCTACTCTAGCATCGAACTAAAAAAGAGAGAACAAAATAGCCTTTAAATTATGTAATTAATTAATTTTTTTAATAGACACAGGGTTTAGGAGATATTCGGAAAGTTTTGGCAAAAATCCAAATTTTTTCCAAAAACTGTTGCAAATATTCTTTTTATGGCTCATAAAAAATCTAAACTGAACAAAATCCTAAAGTTTCTGCTTAACACATCATACATTATAAATAAAATTAACTAAATTTTATTAAATTCATTTGAGAAGTTACAAATTTATTCATAATTTAGCGGTGTTTTTCTTTATATTAAATTGATAATGAAATGACACATCTAGTGAATTTAAAATAAACGCATGATTATAACACAAATATACATATATAAATCTATTTCAGAAGTAGCACATTTCTCTTTCAACATGAAACATGGACAGTACGACAGTTGTGGTATTAACAGGAGAATCGACAAAGAATCAGTTACCTGTCATTACATTAAAATCTTATCCGGAAAAAATGCTTTTGACTTCCTGATCTACTTTTAACAAACTGCAAAAAAGTAAAAGTTGCACAGAAAGCTATAAAAAGTTAAAGTTGGAAAGCCTACTTTAGAAGTTTAGCTTTTTTTTCCACTAATGAAACAAATCTTAATGAAATGACGAAATGGTATCATGAGACTGAAAACTCATACGTTTCGCATTTCGTTTCATTTGTTTTGTTCTGTGACACATAGTACAGACTCCTTAATTTTAGTCTCGTTGCGATGAATATCTAACAATGTAAATGGAAGCAAAACTGCCTGACAGTAGCAGAGACATATGTTGTTGTTGAAGTGTATGAGTTAATTTTTATATCAGTGGAATTCTAGAATTACGAGGGAAACTATTTTAGTTGAATAGAAATAAACAAAGGGAAAGCTTTTTAAGAGTTCTTTTGGGAACTTGTTGGTATTTTGCTGTAATTTCAATATAGCTCATTTATGGTTTAGCACTTCTGGAAACAAAATTTATTTCAGATCAAATTGAAAAATGGTTAAAAAGTGATATCATAACCTCTTGCGAATCACAATTTTCAAGTCTTGTTGTAGTGGTACGAAATAAAGTTGGTGGTTGTGGTCTCTGTGTATACTACCGCAAACTTAACAAGATAATACAACCAGGTGGATATCTTATTGTACAAATATGTAGATAAAATTCAAACGTGCATTAATTCGATATATCATCGTATAGTAAATAAATCATCACATGCAGTTCTAACTGGCGTGCCATTGAGAACATAACATGACTTAAGAATATGTGAAATAATTCACTTATAGAACTTATACATGCATATCAACGTCAAGAATGAATGATATATGAATGATAATGAACGGTAAGGCATGAGTTTTATAAATCTCAAGAAATGCAGAGGAAAAATTTCATATAAGTACATTGTTGAGAATAAAAGAATGTTGTGATTAAAAGAATGCCGTTTGGAACCAATATGAAATTGAGAACCACAGATATGAATTTAAGAAAATTTGAAATTGCTAAGAACCTTATATAACACCAACCTCATGTGACTTACTTAAACTATGGAACAAACATATAATCGGAGACCGATAGAAGTCAGGATTGGCCGTGTAGATATATTCGTACATATAATTTACTAGTACCATGTGTTCCTGTTTAAACCCTGATTAATTGATATAAAATAAGCTTTAAATTTAAAGAAAATCGAAACTTCAAATTTATTATAAAAATATTAAATTATTATTGTGAAAACCTTAGAACAATAAATATCTTTTAAATATTTTAATATTAATAACTCTACATATAATATATACATGTATTTATAATTAAAACAGAATTTTACTGAACTAGTACTCTCATAGCATCATTTGGGACTATTGCTATCGCTGATGGTTTTTGGCATCGGTACTGTGTTAGTTTTTCTGGATAACAGCGAGGATGGTTAATAAGTACTTTACTGCGTAGATCTCCTAGAACCTGTTATGTGACTAGTTCAAATGTAATAATTCATGATACCAGTTGCATATAAACCAAACACAGTACTGAATCTTTAGATTTGATTTATAGATTGATTTTAGATTTATATTGTAAAACTTATTAACACCTCTGTGGTGGGAAGAAATTTGTGCTCTAAGTTGTTGAAAATTGGCTGGCCATTCCCGCCTAATAAGTAATTTTTAATATTTATATCCTTTATAGTGTTAATTTAACTTACCTCCTAAAATCCTAATTCTAAACTCATAATTAGATTAGTATAAATTTTATTTAAACAAAATTTATACTTTAATTTAAACTAGGACCGGTCCCTATACCCTAGAAGAAGGTCTAGTGACTGGTTTCAGGTTAATTCCTTTCTCCCAAAGGTGATTTCCACAGCTTCATTTTAGATGAATTTTTGTCCAGCAAAGTTGCTCGCCTTTACCAGGAATATTTGATTGAAGGAATATCTCTTATGTGTGAAATATATTGTATAAAAGATAGAGATGGTGAAATTATAGGCAGGAATAAAGCTTAATTCTTGTACAACTCTGCAGTTGCCCGTTAATTATAAAACAAAGTTGTTTTATAATTTTAATGTTAATGTTAATGTTAATTTTTTTGCATTATTTTTAAGCTACCGGGCGGGGGGTCATTTCATTTATAAATTTTACCCCGCCGACAATTTTATGCTCAAATACCGACGAAGGTAATACCATCCTAAGTCCTAAAAACTGCCTGTTCAGTCTTTGCAGACTATAGCTTAAATATAGATAACATTGTAAAATATTTATTAAAGCGGAAAAACTTGTAATTACTTACTATTTACCCTCGCATTTCTAAATCCGTCAGAAGTTTTGCTTACTTTCCTAATGATTGTTTGCAGGTAGTGGAAATAGAAAAATAAAGATTGCTTCTGACACAGCATGAAGCATTAGGGAGTAGGAACGCAATACACAAAAATGTTTATTTTACCTTTAAGTATTGAGTTCTTCTGTTGTCGCTCTTCTTTCTTTTTAACCAAGTGTAGCATAAAACCGGAAATGTGTAAAACCTTTAAGATGAAACAGCATCATTACATTCCCGTACAAGCACATGTACAAATTGTAAAACTCTAAGTACTGAGTATATGTTTGTTAGTCATTTGCTGTTATTATGAAAATATAACAGCTCCTGAATGCTGAAATTTTTTTCTACAAATTTGCAGAACTGTGTAAAAAAAAATGAATAAAATAGTTAAAGTGAAACGAAAAAGTGGAAATATGCTTTGTTGCAGGTTCTTAATTTTGTGTTTTCCCTTGTGGTTTTAATTTATTTATGTATTTTCCTTAATTTTAGCAAGAACTCTAGATTTGCTTAATAATCACTAAATATCTGATAACTAAAACCACTCGACAAGTAACTTTTCACAACAATATTTTTTTCATTATTTAGTAGAGATTTTGTTGAGGGCGATTTTCGTTTATATTGACAATAATTATGAGATCAGACGCATCAATCATACTAAATAGTTATTAATTAACTTTTTTTTTTAACAGAAATTACGGAAACTACCTTTTCTACTTTTCCCTTGATAATAAAAACACACAATGGAAAAGTCTTATATTTACATTTGGGAAATCAAATGGAAAAAGTTCCGCTTGAAAATTTACAAAATGAAGCATAATAAAATACATATGCACGTCGATAACAAACAACAAGCAATTTTACAGATACTTATTCTAATGAAATATTTGATTAGCAGTAACAGCAATTAATTACATTTGCCTTTTGCTTTATTTTATTTCAATAGTCTGGTAGTTATATTTTTTTTATCTTGAACTAGCACTCAGGAGATGACCTCTACAGATGTGGTGCATTGTGTCTGGAACTAGAGGAAAGGGATAGTAGAAGTAATGGTAGGAGGTGAAACTTCACTATCTTAGAGCACTGCCTTTTTCACGTTATTTGCTTTTAGTAGCCATTTAGAGTAATTATTTTACTTCGCCGGTGCTACACAATACCGACGAAGGGGGTTGTTCTGATGTGCTGTGGATTGGATACAGCTTGGATTGTTATGTAAATACAATTCTAAAAAAAATGTGGGAGCAGTCTTTCTTCTCCGCGAATTTTATAATAATGACTAAACTATTAGTTTATTCAATAGTATTTGGTTTCCTTTTCCATGCCAAATTGATATGTGTATTCTGGCCTATAATAAAACAGAAAGACCGAATGCTCGACCATTTATCAATTTAGAACTTATATAATGTTAATCATTTATCGTTATAATTTCTTAAACGCAGTCGAATTAAATATATGATATTAATGACTTTACAACTACCTCTATTTTGCACAAATAGTTCTGATGACGTATCTAATGGCATAGAAAATATCTATATACGTGTTCTATTCAACTGGTGGAATTTAGTTGCTCTCTTTCCCTTTATTATAATCAAAAGTATTTTCACATTATTGTGATGAATTAACTATGAATTTAAATACAATTAATATTCATTCATTTATAATAAATAAATATTTAATAATTATTAAATTTCAAACAAATTTTTAAGTGCAAAAAATTTTTTTTATAAATAGAAAGGGAAAATGAAGGAAATGACTGGGGATAAAGGGATAGATAGAAGAGAGCTCCACTAACTTACAACTCTGCTCTTGCACTTTTTTTGTATACAGCAGTGTTGCATTGCCTCTGATGTCAAGGAGACGTATTCCATTTTGAAGCAATGTTTTAGTAGCCATCTGGAATAATTATTTTACTCGCTCATGCTATACAATACCAACGAAGGAGAGCGCTCTTAGGTGCCAGTGGATTGGTATCAGCAGAAGCCCGAACTGTTCCGCAACTAATGAATATTCCTTAATAACAGAACCGACAACCACTAACACAAGGACACATTACTGCATATCCAAAAAATGCGAAAATGTTTTTATGACTTATTCTGAAACTGGGCACTACTGGGCAGGACTTTTTTTTTATCTGGGACCAGCACTCAGGAGATGACTCCAATACATGCGAAGCATTATGCTGGAACTACAGGAAAGGGATAGTAGGAGAAACAACCGAAGGTGAAGCTTAATTAATTATTTTACAGCTCTGCTTTCGCACGTTCTTTGTTTATACGCGTAGCAGTTCTGAAGCTACGGTTTAATAGCCATTTTTATTATTATTTTACTTCGCCGGTGTTACACGATACCGACGAAGGAGGGCGTTCTGATGTGATTGTGGATTGCTATCAGCTGAAGCCGGTATTGTTCAGTGACCAGTGACTATGCCTTCGACATTGAAATCTTACGACAACAACTGACACACAAAGACACACAAATTCACATCAGAAAAATCCGAGATGTTTTTTTTTTTTAATATTAGTCTGAATCTGGAATTGAACCCAGGTCTGTTTTTGGTTTTGTAGTCAACGAGCAGACTACCATCCATCGTGCCATCTACTAACTACTTCACCCATCTTCACCCTCACTTCAGTTCAATTAAAGTGATTATTGGCGATTGAGGTGGCAATGGCTGAAGTAGTCTACACAATAAAGAAATTTATTTATAATTTTTTTAAGATGACTTCTCCCTTTATTTAAAAATTGTACTCATTTTTGCATTTACTAATTTATGTTGATTACGTTTTTTCTTGCGTCATTGCTTTTAGCAACTTTTAAACAAGTTTATTATTTTGTTACATATTTTCTGTTGTACAATATTTTGTTGCATAACTATTGCTAGAAACTTTACGTACAGTTTCTACAACACTTTTGGTTGGTTGAGTGATTTAATATGTATATATATTTATACTACTGCTGCATTTTACTTTCAGAGAATTCCTAATGTTTTATGCTGTGGTCATATGTCTACTTAGCGATACGCAAAAAGTTTTCATATACGAAGCAGCAACAGAGTGCAACCATACATTAGTCTAAATAAGCAACTACTGTTGGGTACATAAATAGAATCTCTGGTAGCATGTACATCCCTGAGGGAAGTAAGTTGTTGTCTGCAAACTCTACTATTTAAAAGATATTATAAATTGTTAGTTTCAATATTGCCATAATATGCCACTTACATAGGCATATTACTTAAAATATAATTAATCAATATTTCGTTTGCGTTATAAACTTGGAGCAATTCTTAGTTTCGATAGAATTCTGAATATTTATTTTTAGTTCCGGAAAAAGTTTGAAAAGAAAGAAAAGTCTGGCAATTAAGGATATGATTGATTACTGCTCACAGAATATGTCCTCTCAATCATACATTAGCACAATCTTTGCATTAGTATTTAATTAATTGAATTTATGAAAAAAAAAATATAAAGGGTGATCTTTTCTAAAACATAAAATCAATATTTTAAATTAAATAAATTCAATATGTTTAGTTTCTAAAATACAAAGCGTTGGAATCTTCTTTAAATTGAATGGTCCAGATATCTAATCGCATCACTAGAGGACGGCTGAATCGATTTGCCTGAAAATTATTTTTGGTATCTTTGAAATTTTCAAAAAATTTTTTTAATTTCTTGGAAAACTAGAAAATTGTATTTGATGTTTTCCCATGTAAAACATGAAATCTTCCCATGTAAAACAACATAAAGATTGTCTCCAATGACTAAAGCTAGAGGATTGAAATTCGGTATGCAGATCCCTTTTTCGATATTCAGATCCGCTAAGAATGCTACGGGTGTAGAAAACGGTAAATAGGGTAAAATATATAACCTAATATCTTAGAAACTAAGACATATATGTAGCTTTAGTGGATAAAACGGCCAAAAACTGAATTTTGGCACGCCTTTTTACAACCATATATTTCAAAAACTATTGCACATAGAACAAGGCTCTTTTCCGTAATTTTTCCTTTCAGAAAAAATTTCGGATGTATTTTCTTACTTTTTCGAAATCCTAACATATACTGGGTTATATTGTATCTTTGTAATTTTATGCCATCTAAGTACTGCTCAAGTAGTAAATTTTTTATTATTTTTAAGGGACCATAAAATATAATGATGATATAATGATATAATGCACGACTACTTTTTACCCACTTATTTGATATGGGTATCAAATGAAAAATATTTTTGAGAAGAAAAATAATATGAAAATAAAGTGGAATGAGTTCTTTTCGGAAAAACTGTGCTTTTAAAAAGGTACATTTTTATTTATGGAAAAGAGACTGGTGATATAACAATAAAAGTATCGAAATTTGTTGCAGATATCTTGGTTACCGTAACAATATCTATACAATATCCTTTGCAAAATGTAATTAATTAAATTAAATATTATTTAAAGTTTATACGCAGAAAGGTCTCTCTCCTTCTCTGTGCTATTCACGTTGTAACGTTCCGTTACAAATGACCTTACCTAATACTCCTATAAGAATATAGTGTGTAACAACTTTATGCAATTGTTCACAATTGATGCACTCACTATAAATATAACTGAGTACCAGAACATCTAAAACGACACAGGCAAACGCATATGTATGACAGCCAGCTATAATTCTCATTAACTTAATTTTTTATATTGAATAATTAATACAGTTTTGCATACTAAAGTGGACAATTACCGATATCGCCAAAGTGCTTTACCGATTCTTGTTCCTATAGCTAGAATATTAGAGCATGGAAATTACAAGTTTAAAAGTAAGATTGTAAGAGCTCCCGATAACATGCTACACTCGTACTAACCGTATTTAGGAGTATTATTGCTTATTCTACATTTACCAGAGACCAGCTCAACAACCCGCCGCAGCTTTACCATTTCATGATCACATCGGCGGCTGATTACCGACTAACAATGTAAATTTAAGTTATCGCTAAGTAGTTTTAAGTTTCGTTGAATAATACTGGTTTCATATATCATAACACCTAAAGATACACATATTTTATTTCAAAGGCAGTAGACCTTTGACACGAACCTGGACCGACTGAGTCATACCTCAGCTAGAAAAATAAACTACTTTACAAAGTATGCGATATTTGTTTAGAGTACAGTGGGTTGTTTACCACTCTCCAATTTCTTACTTTTTCTTCTTCCTTCTTTATTAGTTTGTTTTTTGTTTCTGTATACATAGCAATTGCAGCTGTATTTCATTGCTTTGTTTTAGATTCGTTTATATATTTTTATTTTACAAAAAAAAAAAAACTTAATTAATACAATGTGACATTTTGTGTTTTTTTAAGCTTCATTTTGTTTTTGTTGCTATTTAGCTTTGTTGTTTCTGTATAATAGCGGTAATACGGAAGTGTTATGTCTAGTGTAATTTTAAATGTTTAGTGTATATGACAAACCATCGTTGCTGTTGTTGTCGAGTTTGCCACTGTTTTGATTTCGTTTGTTTTTCTTTTCTTTCCATAAAAGTTTGTATGTATTTTGCATATACATATATAATTTAGTTTCCATTTGTAATGTTGCGAGGTTCTTTTTATTTTACATAAATTTCTTTTTATAAGTTGTAGAACATAAATTATGTTTTTTTTTTTTGCTATTAATTAAATGCAGTGGATACAATATTACTCATACGCACTGAAGTCGTATTAAAAATTACAAAATTTGACAAATAATTTTTAATTCTCTCATTTTCTGTATATTTTGAATTCTGAGAAAGTTATTAAAAGCTCCATCCAGAGAAGTGATATAAAAGTGATTTCTTTACACACTTTCGATGTTTTTAATTAATTAAATTAAAGGAAAGGCATTATTTAAAGTTTAAAAATTAAGTTTTTTATTTTAGAATAAATCTAAGAAAACTTTCAAAAACATTTAGTTTTGAATATCATATGATTCATGTTTTTGATAATACCGAAGAAGTACATCTATAAAATGTTTGTGGTTTATTATTCTTTAATAAAAATGTAATAAATATTATTATATAGTAATTTTTTATATATTTTAAAAACTTAAAACAGAACATCATGAATTGTGGCCAATAGTGATAGTGAATACCGAAGACCCATAGACGAAGACCATGTAAATATTTCGTATACATAGCAATTTCATTGAAGAACTGCGTGCTATGATACCCAAATGCATGCCATGCATGGTGTATCTTGTATGGTTATTTGTATGACCTGTTTTTCAGAGCTATCTGTAACACGAGAAGTATTATTTTTAATTACCATCTTCAGCACCAAATTGACGTGTGTAAAACTTGAACAGTATTAAATAATAATTCACCTTCCCATTGTTCGTTCTTTCTATATATCTTCAACAGCAGCTTCAATTTACCTTTTCTGTCCTCTAAAAGATCATGTAGAAAATTAGTTCTATTGAACTGATTAAAACTTAGAATCGTGAGCAGTGAATGGGCAGAGGTAAAAAAAGAACTTCCTTCAACGACAACCCTATGTAAAAAGAAATATAACTAGTCCGATTTTGCACTACTTCTGGATCACAAGTTCAGGATCATATTGACTTCTTTGGAAGCACCTTTTTCACTGAGTTGTAATTATGATTAATATTAAAAAGATGTTTTAATGCGAAAAATAAATTATTTTATGAAAAAGGTAAAAAAATTAATTATGCCAGCAACGATTAATAAAACAGAACAATATGCTGCTTTTATAGACCATTACATTCCCCTCATTAACAACTAACAACTCATTAACATTAAATGTGTATTTTTTAAATATCATCGGTTCCCACTAACTTTGCCAAAAGTAAATCTGGTGAAAGAAAATTGTCAGCGATTTTTGAAGAGACAGGTTCGATAAAGTTGAATATTGTGTAGAATTAATGTCTACATATTGAGTTTTTTTTTGATATCTACAGTCAATAAAATATTAAAAAATTATAATTATCAATTTGCTACTTCGCGATTTGTTAAAAATGAATTGCAAATAAATCATATGAAATAATAAGTAAATTTTATTCATCAGTCAATTTTCATTTTCTATTTTTTTATTTGCAATCAATCAAAGTAATTTTATTTAAAATATGTATATATTTTTTTTAAATTGTTATTTAGAAAATAATAAAAACACAATATTTATATATTCTGAAGATGAACTGATAAGTTCGAAATATATTGATAAAAAAATTTTTAAATCACTTCAACTGTGTTTTTATTTTTAAAGAATCGCGAAGATACAAAAAAAAATGGATAAATATAGCTAAATATCGATTTAGCAATACAAATTGGAAAAAAAGGCATCTTCAACAACTAAAACAAAAAACTTCTTCGTCAGATAAAAATTTTAAAAATTAATTATAAAACGCAGTATGTTTAAAAAAAACTGCAGGCTAAGTTCAATATTCTATTCACATGCTCCTGGGAAGTAGATCTAGCTGCCCAGGTACAGCCCCAATACGAATATTTATAATTCGTATTTTTAAATTTAAATATTGTAGGAGTCTGACGTTTACCATTACCAAGTTGAAACTTTACTTTTCTTTTAGTTTTCTGCAATAGTTTTGCACGTACCCCTCATTTTACTTTCCATAAGTAATTACTTATTAAAGAAAATTCAACTAGAAAACCTTTTTAAATAAATGTAATCAGTATAGTAAATATATAAAATAAAAAACTCCTTGAAACCCTTTTTTGTAAAATTTGTAGTATGTCTGAAATAAAAACATTGATAAATTTAAAAAGTTTAAAATTTTAACAGTCAGTTGGCACTTAATTTAATTTTTTTTTTAATTTGTACTGATACCTCTGGTATTTACCGTTTTTGATAAATAGAAGTTCATTATATTTTTAAGTATATTCTGTTAATTTTGCCTTCTCGAAAAGTTTTAAAATGCTTGTGTGCTCTTATATAAAAAAAATGTTTTTTAAATTTTACACGATAAACATTTTTTGTGTAAAATCCCGAATTTCATTTAAAGGATTTCTTTTAAAAGAAATGGAATTTAATTATTTATTACATACGCCATATTATTTCAATTTGTGTCTGGGCATGTCTGTTTTTGTGTGTGTATGCATATGGACTCCTAGAGCAAAGATTAGTTAAAAGTATGTGACGCTAACTCACGTTTCTAAGGTTAATAGTAAAATGTGTGTAACGGTAACAGAATAGAAAGCACAAAAAATTAATGGCAAAATAAAACAATGAAATAAGATAAGTAGATATTGTGTACTAAAAAATTAGTTAGAAAAGTTTTAACTCTATAAGCTGAATATAAATTTTAATAGTCACTATTAAAAACGTAAACATTCAATTGTGCTTGAAATTAAGTGCCAGTTATATTCTGCCGTTTTAAAATATGAATACCACTAAATATTTACTACAGTGTGTATTATCCAAATAGTTTTCACATCACTCTCTTTCTTTGCGCTATAACTTTAGAAATTCAATAGCTTACAAAAAGCACGCTTTGTAAACTTGATCTAATTCTTCTCCATTATTTTGTAGGCAAGCTGATTAATTTCTATATACATGTTAGTGGTTTGTGAGTGAATATTACTTTACTAGCAATTCTAATACAGACCAAATATACAAAAAATCTTTAAAATCGGCGCAACCGTTACGTAGCAGAGGAACCACAAACACCATAAACCGACATTTTTATATATGTATTAGATAGATTTATTTGTTTAAAATTATTTATAAAATATCAAAATAGATGTATAAAAATATCAAACTTAACCCTTCATTCTCAATCCTATTCATTCCAACTATTAATACTGCAAGTATGTATATGAAATAAATTTTTTAATTTAAATAAATAATGAAAATATCTGTAATACAATTTTCTCTTAATTTTGTATTCATAGCTGCGTTAATTGAAGTAATTAAAACCTTAATTAGCTGCTTAAGGTAATATATAAATTCATCTGCCTGAGCATTTTAACACGGATGGAATGATGTTGAAACACAGGAAAAATAAAAAATGTGTATTAATGTTTTAAATAAATAAAAGTCACGTGCGTTAAATAAAATAAATTGCGTTACAAACACCCACCACTCTAGCGTCCACATCGCTACAGCCGTAAATGATAAAATGATAAAAACTAAAACAAACCTCTTTTGCTGTCACTTCAAATAGTCCTCTGTTGTTGTAGTTGTTGTTAGTTTTTATCCGCACGCTATGCAGCGGCAGAGGACTTGAGAACTTAAAATAGTAGAAAAAGGCCAGTGCACAAAATTAAACAGATAACATTCATTAAGCCGAACGCAATTAACGCTGGCTTAAAACTAGAGTGCGAAGTTGAAGTATGTAATTCAAATGTTTTTTATCTTATATTTTTATATTTGTTTTAATTTTTTTTTTGTCTCATTGAATAAGAGGCCATTTGAAAAAGTTTGAAATTAAGGAAAAATAAAAAACAAACACGTTTTTTTTGTTGTTGTAAATGTCTAAGAAGTGAGTTTTTTCAGATAGTTCATGTTGTCATACTTTCGGCGCGTTAGAAAAGCATATAAATATTTCCTAATGGCGTGATATATTCTTTCGCTTTTTACTATTTATTCGTATTTTTCTAACAATAATTTATTATAATTTATAATTTATTATAAGGCATTCGACCGAGTAGAATTTTATTTTACACTTTTGTTGTTGTTTTTACAACATACATATATTAAAGGGAGATTTAGAAATAAATGTGGTAAGGTTTTGGGAGGCGGAGGCTAGTGTTTATGGACATTAGATTAGAATCTTCCCACGTCAACTGTGACAGGAAAACCCCCTGCAGGGAGTTTCTTCCATATAAATGCTGTTCGAGCAAAAGAGTTGTGTCTATAATGTTCAGTGCTATTGGTTGCCAAATCGTTCACAAGTGGAAACCCTCTTACTGAGAATTATTAAGTTTACTCCAGAAATGTTAATTATTGTAAGAGATTTCCAAAATATTTAAAATAGATCATTCAATTGCTGTCATAAATTAGTAACTTTGCAAAAATTTGGCGCGTTGCCATACTAAGACCTGAAATTTAGAAATTTACCGAAATTTTTTGAACTTGTTCTCCTTGCACCAATACTCAGTAGATGAACACTATGTCTGCAATGCATGCACCAGAACTAGTTGGAGAGATGCAGTGTAGAGAAGAGACAAGTTACAAAGTGCTTAAGAGAATAGTTAGAGTGTAATTCTGCACTACTCTGCAGTTGCGCATTTTTTAGTATTCTTATTATAATGCTGAGTTACTGCGTCTCTGATGTTACATTGACGTATTAATTATTAAGCTAAAGGAGAGCCATTTTGTATAATATTTTCTTCACCGACGTTTTATTACTTATATACTGACAAAACAGAGTGCTTTTAGCAAAGACACGTCAGAAAAATATTTGGTGCGACGGGTATTCAATCGGCAGATATTCTGGTTGCAGAATCAGCACAATAACTACGCAGCCAACAGCATCATTGTTGTATGAAGGGGACCACTAATTGGAAATAATTTAATCTTCATACAAAGCGTGTGATATCTTAGGCGATATTGCTAGTTCTTAGCCGCCAATATGAACAGTACGTTTTACTTTGGTTGTTGGAGGAAGTGTAATTAACACTGATTGACTAATGCCATTAGTGCATATTATAAAAGAAAAGAAAAAAAGTTTTATTTAAAGTCTACGGATAAATAATCCTTACAGACCATGAACAATAAAAAAAAAGAAGAAACAATGCATACTACATAAAATTTACATTACTAAGTATTCAAAAACAAAATAATATTACGTTTTACAATATTAATATTTAGATAAAAATCAATGTGTTGATAAAATTTATTATAATCAGCACAAATTCTAGTTAAAGAATCAAAATTAGCATAATTAACCCTGAATACTCGAATAGGCAATGGATAAAAATTTCGAGTAGGGCGTGATGGAACATTAAAAGATATATTACTTATTAGGAAGTCAGAACAAACATTTCTTTTTATTACATTAAGTACAAGTACGCATTTCCATTCTACGAGTATCGTTCAATGCTCTCAATAAAGCTTTATGTCAATTATTACGTTTTTTATTTAAGTTTGAAAATATAAATTTCCTACCAGACACCCTTTATTATTTACTTGTCTCGATTTCTTGTATTTAAAAAAAATACAAAACTTTTATACCGTCAAATAAAATCCCAAAGTAAGATGGAAAAAAACTTTCCAACTTTCTTCATTTGCACTTAGAGTTTTAAGATTTTTTATTCAGCTATTGTATTTCATTGTAAAATTACAAGAATTTGAAGATATATTACTGTTGATATGGCGTAGCAAAATCAACAAAGAATTTTATTATAATTTCTATTTTTTCCAATGACTTTTTGGATTTCATATAACGATATATTTGATGGGGGAACTTGTTATTTACAAAAGGTAATAATTAAAAAAAATACATGTTCTTGTAAAAACTTCAACGCAGTTGTCCCTGTATGTATGTATGTGCCATGTAGGTGTTAGTTGTGTCTGTCTTTTCGGGTGGGTGATTACCAAAACGTCGTTTTAGGTAATATTGGCTATATTTTACAAAGTACATCCTTTAACTTGTAACTGCCAGAAAATTTTTTTTTTTACTTTTTAACCTTCTTCTATTGCACTAAAAGTTAGTTCTGTGTGGTTTATTTGGTCTACCGAACAACTTTTTTTTTTTATTATTTTTTTTATTTTTATAGTTTTTCAAAAGAATTTATATCTTTATTCTTTTTTCTCATGTCTGCTGAAAAATGGCTAGAGTATAATGCTCTCTGATCTGTCTGTTCACTTATATGTATGTATGCGAATTATATATAAGGTTTTATAACAAATATAACGATTGTTTCTACATCTACATTACGAACATGTGTGACTGACCAAATAAAATTTCTTCTTTTGGAAACCATATTCATTGAGTCTGTTTTTTGTTTTTATTTTACTAGTAATAGCATCGACTAGCCATTTTGGTAGCAAATTATATTTCTTCCTAATATTTCTTCACAAGTTTTAATTTATTCTTATGGAAAAAAAATTAATTTTAGTTTAGTATATTTATTTATTGGACCAAAATAAAGTACATTTGCACAACTGTAACTAACTAGCAACAATAAGGACATAATATGTTAACTTCTGGCTTCGCAACAGACAATTGGAAAAGTTATAAAGTATGACTTAATTATTTCACGTCTTTCGCATTTGTTAATTTCTAAAGCAGAGTCTCAGTAAGTTTGGACATGAGCCTTCTAGTTTATTATTTTACTACGCAAACTTAAAGTATGCGACAAATGAGGATGCTGTGAAGCACGTTAAATATAGGCATTATGTATCAGAAAAGATATTGAAGTCTTAAGTATGGTTTGAACTTTTAACTTTCTGCCTGTAGAGAGCATGAAGTAACTCAGATATCAGTAGAATATTAAATGGGAAAATAGTGAATGGTATATTTCATTTTCTTTATACTATTATCCTTTGTTCTAAGGAAATAATTATTTCGAATTAAAATAATAGTGATTAGTTCTAACTATAAGAATACAAAAAACAAAATAAAATAAAACAAATTAAAATTATTTCGAATTTAGAAAATGCATTTATAAATTATTTCTTTTAAACTGTAATAAAAGTTTTTATATTAAATTTGATTTAAAATTATTTGAAAATTAATTTATTATAGACACATGATTTTAAAGGAAAAGATTAAATCATAGTCTTCGGCTGTTGGGTTAACATATTGTACATGTACATTTATGTATCTATATGTACATATATATATATATGTGTTATACTTATATATGTATTTATACGTAAGTGGTTGTTACATAAAATTAAGTGCAAGGAAACACTTACGATTGAGCGGTAAACCGCAATTAACACAACAATTTTTTGTTTACTTGCGAACTTAAACCCTTCAAGGACTTTTTGCGATAGAGAAAACTAGTATAAAAATAATTAAATATACGAAATAAATTTTAAATCAATTACACAGGTCAACAAAATTGAAATTTCTTTTGCGTGGTTTAAAGTTTCATAGTCAATTTGAATACATATGATACTCCCATTCAATGCCTATAAATTAGTTTTTTGGATTGTCTGTGGTTCCCGATATTTACCGTTATATAGAAGAAGCGGAGGTTACACCACGTAATTTGCAATAGCTCGAGAATTAGTTCTTCGATAGAACTAAAAACACGGAAAGATCGGGAATAAAATAACCTTTAAATTATGTTATTATACATTTTTTGTAAATCCCTATATTTTACGAGATATTCAGAATGTTTTGAGAAAAAATCGCCTTTTTACAAGAAAATTTCAAAAACATTTCTTTTAAAAAGTTTTTTAAAAATATAAAATAAAAAATCGTGTTATTAATTTTGGTACTCCCATATACATATTACAAATAAAATTAACCATATTTAGTTCAAATCCATTCAAAAATTCCGATTTTATTTACAATTAACTGGTAGCAAAACTAGAGGAACAGAGTCAATCCAAAAAAATGCATTGAATCGGAGTACCATACGTATTCAAAGTGATTAAGGAAACCCAGGCCAATAAATTCTTATTGAGCAGTGTTCTTAATGTAAAATCTACTTACTTAAGGTTTTCAGGAACGTTAGGTATGATAGATAATTGATTTAAAAATGCAAAATTCAATAATGCATTTAAAAATAAAACAAAAAAGAACTTTGCTTAAAAAAACTAATTTTAAATGGCGTATATAATATATATAATATACAAATTATAATATGTATGCAATATAATATACATAAATTGTATACATATTATAAACAAATATTATACACAAAAATTGTTGCAAAAAAATTGTATTATGATTTGTAAAAAATATTGTAGTGAAATTTTACAATTTACAGGTTTTTTATTACTAATACTAATTTTTATTAAACTTTTTATACTTCGCTATACTACTGATACTCCTTTAAGAAACAATCAAAAATTAGAAAAAAAAACATGGGATTTGATTGATTTTTCAGGTCATCCTGCAACTTCCCGCAAAATTTGCAGCATTCGACAAGGGGGTGGCGATGGCACGATGGATGGATCTGCACGTTCACTACAAAACCAAAAACAGACCTGGATGCAACCCCGTTTTCAGACTAACATTATAAAATAAAGATAAACATCTCGCATTTTTCTGATGTGCATTATTGTGTCTTTGTGTGTCAGTTGTTGTCGGAAGATTTCAGTGGCGAAGGCATAGTCACTGGTCACTGAACAATATGAACAATACCGGCTTCACCTGATAGCAATCCACAATCACATCAGAACGCCCTGCTTCGTCGGTATTGTGTATCACCGGCGAAGTAAAATAATAATAAAAATGGCTACTAAACCGAAGCTTCAGCACTGCTACGCGTATAAGCAAAGAACGTACAAAAGCAGAGATGCAAAATAATTAATTAAGCTTCACCTTCTGTCGTTTCTCCTACTATCCCTTTCCTGTAGTTCCAGGAGTCATCTCCTGAGTGCTGGTCCCAGATAAAAAAAAAAGTCCTGCCCAGTAGAGCCCAGTTTCAGAATAAGTCATAAAACATTTTCGCATTTTTTGGATATGCACTAATGTGTCCTTGTGTTAGTTATAAAAAAAAAATTTTGCTTATAAATTTTTTGATTTGACTTTTCCCAATCATAAGTGACAGGAAAGACCTATGCAGAGAGTTTATTTTATTTAATAAAAACCTTTGGATCTGCATGTATGGTCTTCAACTCTGGGGGCGGTCACTTAGCCCATATCATAAGCAGTGCCAACATTTAAAAAAAAAAAAAAATTACAGCAAAACAACATCGGGTGATTACTTATGCTCCAGGTGATTACTTTTGGCCCACCGTGTAGTAACAATTAAAACGAAACGCACCATAATTGACTGTATTCTACTCACTTACACCACTTGTCTAACACTTTCGCATTAGTTCCTTTATAATCCAATGTATACGTAGGAATTAATATATTTATTCTTAGGAGTATTAATTTTTTTACAACTTTGTCTATATATTTGAAAATTGGTTTCCAATCAATTAAATATTTTTGTTCGATTTATAAAAACTTTATACGCATTACTTATTTTTCTTTTCTTTTTAAGTATTTTTTTTTATACGTGTTTATTTATTTGTTTTTTTTTTAGTTTCCAAACAATTTGATTAGGATAATATTTTTTTATTTATATACCTTTTTACACTATTTATTATTTATTTTTTTATCTCATTGGGTTGCAATCAAAAATAAAAAAAAACTGCATAAATTTTTATATTTCATTTGTTTGATATATTGATTTATTTCTGGGCTCTCAGACGCTGTACAAAAATATTTTTGAAATAAAATAAAAAGTTAACCAAGTAGTTTTAATTCTGGGCATGTTACCTTAAGCCTCTTTTATTTTGATGACATTGATTTGTTTGTTAAACTTATTTTTTTAACCCTTGTACATAATTTGTAAAATAATAATAAAGAAAAGAAGAGTTGAGGTTTGTTATCTTATTCTGGCTGATAAAAAGGTGGTTAGGGTGATTTAAGAAAAGGGAAAGTATGACGACACTGTTGGTCTGCTAAAAGAAGAGATTCAGAAAATGTTAATATATTTAACTTTAAAATTTAAAATAAAATCCCTTATCTTTTTTAGAAATTATTACAAATAAATTAAAGATTAGTAACACTCCTCACACTAGTTAAAAATCTAATATTATACTCGTAGTAAAATATTTAACACAAAAAAAAGTATATATTTTCTTTGCCAAGTGTTTGAAAATTTAATAACCTTTACCAAACAGAAGTAGAGAAAGAGATTTAAAAATTTTTTTTTAATTTATGTACCACTGAATTTTTGGAAAAACTTATATTTTGCATGCCAACTCGTCAGTTGAGCTTTTAATTTAAATTTTGGTTAAATTTGATTTACTAATTATATAGGAAATTTATTCTAAATGCCAAGTACATTTCTTGCACATTTCTTTTCTGCTTTTAAAGTCTATTAATTAAAAAATTTTGTAAAAAAATTTATTGCGGGCATAACAAAAAGTGGCTGTAATTTTTGCTACATTAATATCTGTGCTTTCGTATCATATTTCCTTTTTGTACAAAGGAAAATTTTAAATATTTATTTATTGTAATGCTTTTTGAATTACATTTTTTCTTTTTAGTTAGTCGTTTATTTTTTCTCATAACGATTATTTTCACACCGTTAATGTGTCCTTTCGCATTTTTTTGTAATTTTTATTTTTAGTATTACATTGTACCACAAGTATTCACAACATTAACTTTTTTATGTAATTAATAATTATCGAAAAAGTTCAACTGTGACTCTCTTCACGAAATAGTAACTAAGTTTGCAATTAAAAAATAATATTAATTTTTATTTACGTAGCGTTGAAATTTTCCAGTCCATCCACCATTAAAATGGGACTATATGAGAGTTTAAGTAAACTAAATCTTCACCATAATCGCTTTTGCTGCTAAAACGTTACCGCTGAAGTACGAGTATATTGCAATTATCTCTGTGCTTTCGTTTCACATTTAATTTTTTTACAAGGTAAAATTTTGAATATTTGTTTATTTTTCTTTTAAAAGGTTGGAAATGTATCTCATTCTGCTCCATTTGGATGCGAATTAAGATAAAGATTTCAAGATTTTTACATTAACTTTTTTTGTTACAAAGGTTATTTCAGATTTGTTAATGGAATTTGAAATTTAAAGAAGCATATGATTATAATTTGAAAAATATTTTCTACTACATTAACGCTTTTGGTAACAGCCTTTGATATTGTGTAAAATGAAATGTGTAAATACATTTTCATGAACTTTTTTCGTTAATGAATTTTCAAGTACAGTTGTCGATATTAGATTGACTCTGCACAGGTAGTTAGAATGTGTTGCTCAAATTAATAAAGTTTTGCTAAAACAACAAGAAATGATAGTTTCAACATAAAATTTTTCAATTATTGTAAATTTAGTTACAATTTTCTGCTTGATGAAATAATTCTTTAATTTGGCTTAAAAATTTATTTTAAATGTGCTGAAATCAACTAATTAATTAATAAATACTATTTTAGAATATGACGTAATTAAAATAGTCAGCTGTAAGAAAAATATATTGCATAATTTTTCTTTGAATTATTTTTACAATTAACAGAATGGAAGAATAAAGAAAAATTAATGTTTAAACTCATTAGCTACAAACGTTGAAAAAACCTATTTAGTGATATTAAGAAAAAAAATACAAGAGGCTCACAAAATAAGAAAATGTAATGCCTCACTGACAAAAAAAAACACACAAACATACAAAAAAAGAGGAATCTACTATAATTAAGTATTATTTTCATCTTCATTTTATGAAATTGCATTTTAAATGCCATCTACAACGCCTTTTTTAATTTTTCTTTGCTTTTTCCTTCTATTAAATGCTACTTCCTGCTGTTATGAACACTACACTCTAACTAATGAACTCTCATTTTATACTAAAAGTGCAGTTTTCCCTCCAGCTTCTCTTTCTTAAAAGTCGTCTTATATCCGCAGATGCGGATGAATGAGTATTTGGATGGATGCTTGGATGAATATGTAGAATGAGTGTATAATGCCTTTACACGGCGTACTACACATACGTAGACATGTTCACACACGATTGACAGCATAATGAAAACATGTTATTTGACTGCTAACACTTTATTCTATCGAAGTAATTTGGTGAATCCAAGTGACTGTCAAAAGCTTAAGAATAAAGTAGCCGTCACGAGTATTTTACCCCTCTCCCAATTGCCACTGGTGTGGAAAAGAGTTAAAATTATAAGACGAATTTCGTATTTAATACGAGCATTATTTCTTTAATGATTTTGTGTATGTATTATTTTAACCAAAAGACAATGAGTCCATTATATATTACAGGGTGGCGCAGAATGAGCTATATGGTTTAAATGATTTATAACTTTTTTATTTATGCGATTATTATAATTTTTTTTTTAATACTGTATATTTTTGGGGAATTTTTTTGCAATTAGCTTTGGAAAATGATATCATGTAAGTGATGTCCATTTTCTGCTTCGCACATAGGCGCTCTTTTTAGCATATTTTCCATAGCTTTTCGCAAAATTTCCGGTGTAATGGCCATGATTTCATTTCGAATGTTGGTTTTTAGTTGGAGTATGGTTCTTGGTTTGTTAACGTATACTCTTTATTTCAAATATCCCAAAAAGAAAACTGTCAGGAGCTGTTAAATTTGGTGAAAGTGTAGGCCAGTTAAAATCGCTTGTGCGCGAAATAATGCTTTCGCCGAATAAGTCCCTTAACAAAAAAATAAAATTCAATTATTTTTGTACATTGGTCGATCGTGTAATGACTCATAAATAATTCCACAAGTTTTCCTCACAAAATGCTGAAAAAAACAAAGAAAAAATAATAATGAAAAAAGTTATAAAGAATTCAAACCATATAGCTCTTTCAGCAACACCCTGTATATATAATATTTATTAAAAATTTACAAAAAGTTCAGGAACTACTCGAAAATAATAATTGAAATATATGTGTAATTTACAAAAAAAAACTAAATAGACTAGCAAAGCAAATAAATTTAATAAGTGGTAGAAAATTTTACTTAATAATTTCATAATTAGCCATGTAAAATAATCATTTTGATTTGTGACCACAAATTTGGTTTTTTATTGTGCGAAGACCTTACAAAGATATACCTGGTTGATAAAATTTTCTAGTACAACTAAAAAGTGTTATCCATAACACAACTATTAGTACCAATGCAAACCATAATAATATATTTTTATAAATTTATTTTTCCACCAATTTCCTATTACATTTCCTGTCACTTATAAATAAGGCTATTGGTTACAAGTTATAGAAAGCAGTTCGTAAATATGCGTAAAGTTTTACAAAAAATTTGTTATGTGTTCTGAATTCTGATATTTAGTTTTAGCTTAGACAAAAAAGAAATATGAAATATGTTTAAATTTTTACCAGAAACTTAATTATAATTTACACAGAAAATGTTTTGAAAAAAAATTTTAATTAATTAAAAAAATTAGTAGTATCAAGTAAATTGTTACTGTTGTCTTAATTGAATTAATTTTCAATAAAATTTTTATTAAAAAAAAAAATTATTTATTTATTTCAGTATTGAGCTAAAAAATTAATAGAAAATTTAATTGAATTGATTAATCTTTTAATTGAATAAATATATTTTTGTGTCTATACATATATCAAAATAAGTTATCCTATGTTCTCCATTTCATAACTAGAGAAATACATTTTATCGGTATACAACACAAAAGCTTAGCGTGAGCGCTTCACTTGACATGTTTAATTTCTGTGCGTTTATTAGTTGCCATTTAATTTTATAATTGAAGCACAGCCACAAATAACGTTGTAAGTGATAAAATAATAATTTTTCAGGAGAGAAAAAAAATTATTTTCAGAGTGCGTTATAGATTTTTCGATTTTTTTTATCTTATTTTCATAATATTTCAATAATGATAATAAAAGGTTTTTTGCAAAAAATTAAGAAACTTGTACTTCAAATTCCATGTAAATTTCCTACTTTTATTTTTTTTTTAAGTGGAAATATTTTTCATATGCAAAGCCAGTTAAAACGATTTTCCACTACACAAAGCATTGTGACTGGTAGTGTTTAAAACATTCTTTCATGTTCACAATATGATGAAAGAAGGCATTTGAAATATTATTACATTAAATTTTTTTTGCAATTAAAATAACATTTGCAAATATAGACCCATTTGTGTTGTGTAGTTAAATCGTTTTTCCACTATACCTGCATTAGAAAATTTTTTCGAGGTACGCTCGGTACGGTTTTTTCTTGTTAAGTATTCATTTTCACTATTTCGTAACCTTTTATTTCGATTATCTCTCCAATTTTCCACATTATCTTTTCTTTTCGTACCTCTCTTATACTTTCGACAACTCCGTTCGGATTATTTTGTTATTAACTTAGAACGTTCTTCCACTGACTGACTCATTATAATTGCAATTTGACGTTGATCAGGTGCATATTTTTGGATGATTTGATGTTTGAGAGATGTAAAAGAGTAAAGTTAACGTTATTATGCAAAAAAAAGAGATATTGCAAAATTTGTAACTTACAACGTTATTGGCGGCTGTGCCTCAATTATTCACTTAACCACACCAAACGGCTGCACTAAGAATGGGGCTTTAGATATTCCAATGCTAAGGGAGTAATGACGGGAAAAAAACGAAGCTCACCAGGTTAATCTACTATTGTTTAAATTTATTAATAAAGATTCCATAGGGGATAAAAAAATCATTACGAAATACACCAAATAAAAACGAGAATTATATTTCAACGAGTTGAATGTGAGTATGACTGCTTTAAATTTTTATAATAATATTTTGTGTGATCGTAAAATAAATTTAAGGTCTGCATACCTTATTAAAGAAGAAAATATTTATTTTCTTTCATTTTCATAAGGCCAATGTCCTGGGTCAATATTCTGACAAAAGAAAATCTATACTGACATAAAGAAAATGTTTTAATGAATATTTAAAGTTGAGTTCACAAGTATTCAGTTCTTATAGGATTAACAACGACGTATTTAACAAATTACAAAGTACACCATCTTTGAAGAAACAGAAATGTTTAAAAATATGAATAAGTATTGTGATGTGAGTTCTCAAGAAATTAACGACATATATATTAATATGCTCAAAGGCAAGTATAATTTGTTTAATTTAAAGAGTAAATAAATTGCAAAATCATAAATGAAAACATAAATTCTAATGAAAGAAATTTACAACTTGCTTAAATTATTCGTAATATGGAATTTTATACGGACGTATTATTTTGTTCCTCTCGAGTTCAGTGATAAAAGTAATATAAATCATAAATAGAAAGTCTTATATAGTAGTATAATTTAGATATTTCAATTGCCTTTCATTTTGTTGAAACAAGTATGTACACTGTTGTAAAATTAAAAAAAAAAAAACTCTTATTGGCCTTATTTAGAAAAATGGTGGCGTTGACTGAAGTTGACTACAAAACCCAAAAAAATTCCTGATTTCAATCGCAGTTTCAAAATAAAACATAAAAATACATCGAATTTTTTCTGATGTGCTTTAGTATGACTCTATTTCAGTTATTGTCGGACTGTTTCAGTGGCGAAGGCATAGTCACTGGTCACCCAACAGTACCGGCTTCACCTGATAGCAATCCAGCGGCACATCAAAGCGCAAAATCAGTATTAAAACATATTAAAATTCTTTTTGAATTAATTTTAGCAAACAAAAAACATCTTGGAGTGAAAAAGTTAAAATTACCTTGGCTAATTTGCTTTTACTTACTTTTTGTACTTTTATTACTCTTTAAACAAACTTTACGTTGCACTTAATAACACACACTATTTGTGTTGCATAAAACATTTTTCGCAAAAATACTTCCGTAGAAGCTATAATTGTTTCTTGTTTTTATTTCTTCTGCAACTACATTTATGTACTTTCGACAGACTAGAATTTATAATTTTTATTGTTATTTTTTTTATAATTTTTAACGTAAGAGAAACCTCAACAATTTAGTGACACATATACATATAAAACCTCATGTTTTTATATGCCACTGAATTATTTATATAAACTCTAAATTAACATATTAAAATATAACTTATGTATATTTCAACTTTCTTAGTTAGAAATTAAGAGGTAATATGAATATTTAAAATAATGAAGAATAGATCTTCCTAGCAAAAATTAACACTTTCCTGGAAGCTCTTTTGTAAGCGAGAACTTTTTTAAAACAAAGCGGAATCACTTGCATGTACATTTTTATAATGCTTATTTTTGTTCGCGATGAGCCATAGAATTATTACTTTCTGTATCCAAACAGACAAGCGTTATTACTCTGCCTTTTTAAAGCATGAGTGTGCCGATGGCTAAAGTAGTCTGCACGTTGACTATAAAACCCCAAATTTTCCTGAGTTCAACCCCAGTTTCAGACTCATAATAAAACATCTCGCATTTTGCCTGATGTTTATTTGCGTGCCTTTGTGTCAGTTGTTGTCGGAAGGTTTCAGTGGCGAAGACTTCAGCTGATAGCAATCCACAGGCACATCAGAACGCCCACCTACGTCGGTATTGTGTAGCACCGGCGAAGTGAAATAATTACTAAAAATAGTTACTAAAAAACGAAGCTTCAAATTTGAATACGTCTCCTTGACATCAGATGCGCTACAGCACTGCTATAAAAACAAAGAACGTGCATAAAAGCAGAGTTGAACGATATTGATGCTTCATCTCCTGTCATTTCGCCTACTATCCCTTTCCTCTAGTTCCAGCACAATGCAACGCATGTGTAGGGATTATCTCCTGAGTTCTGGTCCAAGATAAATAGTGTATTCAACTACTTTAGTGCTTTCGACAACTAGTTGTTCTTAAATAGGAGTATACTGTGCATTGCTTTCTAAAGCTTTAGTGCTTCTAAAATTAAATATTTTTTCTGTGTTGGAGTAGTTTTTCATAGGTTTCCTATAATGAAATTATAAAAATTTACATCATAGCCTTTACTAGTTTGAACTCTGTACAGAAAGCATGCTTTTTGAATGTTAAACAAATTTAGTTTAATTGTGGTTTTGTTAAACTTAAATAAATCTAAACTGCTTTTGATCCACCAAGTTGTTTTTCAGTGATAGTTTAAGAATGCCTAATTCGGAGATATTACGAACTTTTGAACGAAAAAACATACGGCAACATTAAAAATTATTTGGGCGTAGCAACTGTGGCTATGAGTTTCATTTTTGGTTTGTTTCCATTTAACTTTTCTTGTTGAGTGGTTGCGAAAATAAAATAAAATAAAATATAAAAAGAAAAATCAAACTAATAAATAACCTAAATTTAAATAAATAAAATGCAGAACAAAATTATCGAAGATGTTGAAATGTTTCCATGCAATAAAAAAAAAACTTGCTCAAATATCCGCCAACAAAGTACTTATTGTGTCAATCTCATTCGTCGTTACGTTAATGTGCGATGAAAAATGCGAATTATAGCGTACCACTTATGGCTTATGTGTACATCGGCATATGAATCATTCGTTTTCAACTGATCAACTGTTAGTGAATAACATTTAAGACTCTTGACATTTGCTACGTTTTGTTCATTCTTAATTAAACGAGGTCACTTTTTTAAATAGCCAGGCAGATGCTGCCATAAAATATACATTTTTGGCATCTAACTGCTATTCGCAACTGCATTCGCGCACATTATGTCTTTTGGAATGAACAAAACTTCTTGTATTTTTTGAATATACAAGTCGTATAGCACACAAGTTCTGTACTGACTGTTTACCGAAGTCTGCTAAAGTTACATAACACTCAGCAGCATCTCGTGCGTTCGTTGTCCTTTTCATCAGCAAAATGCAGCTGCAACACCGTCGACGTCATCGCTTAAAATACTCAAAAGTATTAAGTACTTTTTCAGACAAAAACAAACAAAATGCCAGAAGCATTTACCATATATTTTTATTATTCAGACATAGCGTGCTTATACGAGTATATGCACAAATGAGTAGGAGTGTGTTAAGTTTCTTTTTGCTTTTCTCTAAAACTATGGCAGGTTAAGCTTTGTGTTTGCGTGTCTTTGGGTTAGTGTAAATATTTTCAAATACTGACTCATGTACTACGCATTAGTGATGTTAGAAATAGAAATTTTTTAATACGAATATATACGTCATTATTCGCTAAATTCAAATACGAATAGTCAATGTGAAATTTTTCGTCACTCGATATTTAAAATTTAATAGAATAAATACACCCTTTGCGTCAATAACAATGACATTCCGATTACTGATATTATAATATATACTTTGAACCTCAATAGCACTGAACATTTCTCAGCTTAGTTTCTAAGCTCTTACTCATCTAATGACTAAATTGGAAACGGTATTGTATTCAAATATCTCCATATCACTTCACTCTATTCGCTATCTTATTAATTTTTCGCTAATGATTTTCTACTTTCAACAAGTCTTCTCAATGAGCTGGATAAAAAATAAAAAAAACTGTGATCGAGGGTGTTTTAGGAAAGAATCGTGTACAGCCAAACAAAGCATTGAAATTGTTGAAAATAATACTCAATTACTTTCATGAAATCGATGCATTTATGACATTGAAATTACACTGTCTGCATAACCAACTCTTACACCAATTGACCACCGAAGAAGAGCAATTTCATTAAGTCAACAGGCCAATAGAAAAACGATACAAAAGCAAAAATCTGCATACATTGCTTGCAGATGTTTGTTTGTGGTGTCGTAAGGTATTCCAGTATAAAAATACTGGCACCATAGTCGCGGACCATGTGAAGTGAAGGACCATTGAATATGATACAAGCACGCATGATCCTTGTACTATATTTTTCATACATAAATCGGATGTTCGATGTAAAATACTTTCCAGCAGTGAAAAAATCATTTTCCAGTGTTGTAATGTTCTAAAGTCTTATAAATAATATTATATGGAATATCTTCTCTGAATACACCCACAGTTCTGAATACTCTCACAGTTTGGTAGCTGGAAATAATATAGAAAAAATTAAACCTTTTTGACATTTTAGCAATTTGTATCTACTAGATGCTATTTTATCGTCTTAATTTATTTTAATTTAGTAATAAAATTATGCCGAAGTCAGTAAAAAAAAATTCCAATTGGTTTCCGAAATCTAGCGGTGAGAAAAATTTCATTTTCTTCGGAAAAATCAAGTTATAACTAAAATATACTTGAGGCCATTAAATTCGATAATTATTCGAGAAATTTCACACGAAAAGGATTTTGCTCTCGATGACTTAAAAAATGTTCCACTGTGTTATTAATAGTTAATATTTTTGTTTAATTTTATGTATTTTTTTAAACGTATTCTCAAAATATTCGCTTGCATTTGGCAAATACGAATAAGAATATTATAAAGCAGCCGAATATTTGACGATACACATATGAATATTCGCAACATCACTACCACACATTCGTGTACATTTGCATAGGAATACGTATATTTTACACTTCATTTATCCCACAGTAGACAGAACCCATTATAGTTCTTTTACTTTTTCGTTATGTTTTACAATCCATTAACAGTAGTCTCCGATTTCTAGCGTACAGCAGCATAAACTATACTTCAAACACAGTTATTTTTTTTATTTTTGAACACAACTATAAGTTTTTGATGCCGGTACTATTTTGCCCTTCACTTAATGCTACATATTTACAATAATACAAATGCTGCTTGTTTAAGAAACTAATGGTTTAAAAAACAACCGACATAGAAAATCAGGCTTATTTAACAAGAAAAAAATTAAAAATTAAATTAAAATAAAAGTAAGTGGAAAAATAATTGCGTAACAGGCAAATAATATGTCCGGACAGGATATACTAGAGAGAGGGTAAAATTAAGCTTAATGAGGAAACATATCCACAAGAAAAATGTGATATATCGCAAAATTTCATTTCAAATCTAAGCTTTAATATATCCAGATAATTTTTTTACCAAACTTTTTCGATTAAGGTGATCTCCAGCCTGGTCACCTTGAACCACAGTCAAAGTTTTGTTGGAATGACGTTAAACAGAATCGCTATTTATTTATATTGTGTATAACAACCACCCTGGTCTTCCTCCAACTGGCAGAAATATGATTGAAAGATAGACTTGCACAATATATAGCCCGCAAGGTAGAGATCACAGATCCCTGCATTCTGTCCACCATAATTGATAGAATCCCATCAACTCCGGCGCCTTGAAAAGAGAAAAACTGTTTACCGCCCACTATATCCTCTCCAATGATAGGATGGACATAAGATGCACAGCTGAGGTATCCACACGCCCCATCTTCACCAGAGTCCTATTGGAGTGGTTCTTAAACATAATCCTACCCAACCTAGCGGAGTCCCTCGCTGTCTCAGTGGATTCACAGAAAGCTCTACAGGAGCTCTTCTTAGCTCCCTGATGGCACTCTTATATTCACTCAGACCTACCCTATAATTTCGAAAATCCTTGGTCACAAAACATTCTTTGTAGATTCTCCTGACCTTCCTCAGAAGGCTGGTAAGATTCCCATTCGCGATAAGTCTTCCTGCTGCGCAAAACCGGATACGCAGCCCAGGAGATCATCCGATAAGTTTCCTCTAAGGACCCGACCCGCTTCTGGAGTGCTGTAACGCTCGGTATGTAACCAGAGCAATCGTTCAGCCTACTACTAACGACCCTGCCGACCCTTAGTTTTCTCCGAGGAGGAGGAACGTCTACAATAAAGTCAACATAAAGAAAGATCTTCCTGTGATCGGAGAAAGAATCATCCGTAGAAATCCTCCAGTTCCTAACATTAAACGGAGATAAAGAGGATGTCAGTGTTAAATCAAGAACTTATACCCACCCATTCGACACATCCGAACCTGAAAAGAGGAATGTTGGTGTGCTGCAATCTGGGGCGTTCTGATACGTACTTGTTGTAGTATTTAACTACGCCCGCGTATATAGCCCTGTTCCCGGCATCTCGTTTATGCTCAGTACCATCGCGGTCGGTCGCTGCAATCTTTGCCAGCATAAACTGCGCTCTTTGGTACTGCGCTTTTAATAGCGATCTCGAGGATGATGACTCCACTGCTCTGGATGATGGTATCCTGGTATCCGGCCAGGAGGTCATCCTCCGAGGACGTGCACAGCACAACCTGATTTTTAGTTTTCCTTCTTATCTTTTTGTCAAGGATGTACAAGGATTAAATTTTAAAACTGTCGTAAAATGGGTTCTACATGTAAACTCTTAAAACACCGATACTGGAATCAGAAGTCAGCAAAAACTTGTTATTTTTTTTCGTCTTGTACAGTGTAATTAAAAATACCCGTTGTTAATATATGCATTTTCTAAGTTCATAAATAAATGTTTAATCATCAATAAATTTATAAGCGTTCGATTTTATTTAAAATTGTATGTAAATACATACTCGTACGCACATATACCAGTTCCAAAAAAATTTATTTCAATTGAAGTTATTAGAAATAACCAAAAATAGCAAAAAAATTTTCTGATATTTGCTCATTTTAGCAATAATGGAATTAGTTTTAATTGAAATCTATGATGCAGTATGCCAAGCCACAAAAAATTCAACACCAGTAGCAAAAAGGAGAAATTTAATTTTAAATGCAGGTCAAAGAATTAATTAACATAAATTAATTTTTCCAATACCAATTTTTCGGATACTTTCACGTTCTTAATTTATATTTTTTTATAATATTAAATTATACGAAATCATTAACATTAGTTTCATTTGGTATTGAAAATAAAGTCTCTAGCATTTAACAGAAAATATTATATTAGCAAAATAACAGCTCTTGTTATTCAAATTTTTAGTTGATAAAAAAACTTTAAATCAAGTGTGTCACAAAAACTAAGTCCGTACGGAAGTGAAAATGAAAACGTAAAATGGAAAAATTTTTCTATCAATTGTTCAATAGACCCTAAAATTTTTTGTTTTATGTCCGTTTCAAAATAGAAGGTTGAAATTGTTAATTTGAGAGGACTTAGGTTAGTCTAGCTGGCGTATATTTGTCTAGTAGGCACGTATTCGATATATACATAAAACTGACGTTTCGTCTACGGCTTTTGTTTGGGTTCCATTATATATATTAAACAACGAAAACTTTATGACATTGGAGTTAATTTTACACGCTTTATTAAAGCATAGGTATCTCTACTGTTCTCCGACGATTTCGTGGTTCAAATAACGACGAAGTAATTCCCATCGGACACGGATGAATTGAGAAGGGTTTGAAGCACTCTAATAAGTATGTTAGTTAAAACTTACCTGTAATTATATACAAATCTGATATCGATAATAGTTATCAACCAAATATTTTAGATAATTTGGGTAATTAAAAAGACATTTATTGATAACATTTGAGATAAATTCTAATCAATTTTATATTGTTGATAAACAACTTCCGCAGTATTGCATTTTTAGCATTCGTAAATATTTGAACAAGTCTGATGAAAGTGTTCACCATAATTTTTATTTGATTGAACTTGAGTTTTAAACGAATATTTTTACAAATTTTAGTACATATGAAATACACACTATAAAAGAGTAACACAAAATATTTAATAAATTAGAAATTTAATAATACTAACGAAATTAATTTACATATCCCTTAGCAAAAAGTATATCTGCTCTTTTCCGTTTCATATATTCATATATAGATAGGAATACCGCTTATGCAAATTTTTCTGGCTTTAAAAGTTAGGTTGTATGTTTGTAAAAATGAGTATGTATCTTGATCTGGCTCTGCAGCATTTTTTAAATAAATTGCAGTATTTGAAATTAACTTGTTTTTCCCTTCTACTTGCATTATGCATGTACTTGAATGTACACTTTCTAAATTTCCGAAAGCAAAAAGCTAAAATACTGTGCATAAATAAATGACAAGAAAAATAATGTATATATGTACATACATATGCATATATATAAATAAAGGGTGTTTTTTAAGCCGGATATAACTTACGAACAGGTCAACTATCATGGGAAGTGTTATACTGCACACATTTTTTTCACATTTATGTTCTGGCAAATCATGATTTATAGATTGACGTTTGAATAACGCTAACAAATTATCCAGATGGAAATCAGTCATCAATTCGCGCAAGTCAAAGTTATTCATATACACATTCAAATATTTATAATAAATAAAATAGCCTCACACTCAATTAAATTTAGAAAAGTGCAATGTTTGATGGTGATTAGACGCTGGTAGATTCATAGAATTTTATTTATTCAAAAGTGAAGGCGCAGCTCAAGTTACGGCCAATGGAGATCGTTACCGCAACTTGCTCTTTGGAAAAAAAAACTTTGGTGATTAAAATTTTAATTAAAAAAACACCCTTTACATATCATCTCTCAGTCTATAAGTTTGAAAAATTCTTTTTTCCATACAAATGTTTATCTTCCTTTTATTACTCTTATGCTAAGATGATACTTTCAAAAAACAATTTTAATTTGAATTCTTTTACCGGTATTGTAATTTTTGTACAATGCTATAATTTCGTGTTTATTTTCGTATCGTGTATACTATTTATACAGTTTACTTTCAAGTTTATGAAGAATTTTTCATTTACCCATTCGTTTCAAGAAGTCTAGTATATGGATGAATGTACGTTTGTGTGTATAACTATGTACTTACAATACGAATTGGTGCAGCCAATCGACCCATAAACCTAGTTATATAGTTCCATATTTAAATCATATTAAATGCTATAGAAGCAGAATTGAAACTTAAGAATAGAAATATAAATAACACACATTCTCCAGAGAAGGCAAACTAGATAAAATTGGAAATTTTAATTATATTATTAATTGACCTTTTTTATTATATTTTTTGCAATATATTTATTAAGCTTGAGGTCTTTTTCTTTTATTTTATTTGATTTTATTATTCGATATTTCATTAACAGCTTGTTAACATCATCAGGAATAATAGGAAATTATAATTTTTTGAAATATAAAAATATTTTTGAAACATGTCACAAAATTTTTGTTATAAAATTTGATTGAAAATTAAAAAATGTGTAGTAGTAATATAGGCGCATATAAATATAACGAATTCTAAACCTAAATAAATATATGTATATACATATATACATACACATATATACATATACATACACACATACACACCGACTAACATGTATATATATAAACATATATGCACATATGCACACATATATAGATATATACACAAATATAAACTTTCTTAAGTTCATACAAATATATATATAAATACATATATACAATGCACACTCACGTACACATATACATATGTATATACATACATAAATATGCACACATGTATATATAAAATTATATATAAATTTTCATAAATTAATTAATTTTCTGTAAATTATTTAAAAGTGTAAAAAGGAAGTAATACTTTTTGTAAATTAAAAATACATTTTAATGATCTTTCCCAATAATATATATCAGCTCCATGAAAAATATTACATCAATTTCTTTATTCTCTTGCCAAAAAAAAAAAAAAAAATAAAGTTGTATCCCTCTTTGTGATATAAATATATTTCCTTTAAAGTCAAGTAAAAGGAAACAATTTGAGTTGTCCCCAAATGTAACATCGATTCATATTTTGCTTCAATTAAAAGGAAATATTTAAAGTTATACCTGTGTTTATGTTATAACGGTTATTAAAAGTAAATTTATTGTGCTGTTATATTTCGCTTAGTTTCTATATTTATGAAATTGAATAAATTAATAATTGTCACATAAAGGAGATTCACTGAAAAAACTTGTTATTTGTCTATAATCACTGAAAAAATTTTAACAACTGCGGTTGCATAATTCTTACTCGTATTTCATTACAATGACACAATTGTTTTTAATTTTTAATAAATACAAAAAAAAAACTGTTTTTTGTCTCAGCAATTTGAGGGCATGATCAACTCACGTGGAGGTCATGTTAACTGACTTCCGAGATCATGCGATTTGACTCCTTTGTGAAGCCACAAACGACAGCGCTCATTAAAGCCAACATAATCCATGCCATCAGTAAAATTCAGCGTGATTTGTACTGTAGAGTCATAACAAATTTGAGACTTCATTTCGATGATATTTCATACACATTTTGTTTTATTTAAATATAAAGAACGGAACCACTTAATGACAAATGCAGGTGTGCTACACTTTTGCCATTCTGGGTTTAGCATTAAAACTTAAAAATTAAATCCAAATATTTGCAATTTATTTTCTTGCTTGTAAAATTACTATTATTGTGTTATTTTGAAATGGCATGCAAAGTATTTCTTTTTTAGTATTTTTATTTACGAATAAAGAATTCAAGCGAATCAAAGTGCTGGAATCACAAAAAAACATTAGATAATATTAAAACTACATGACTATTTTGAAATGGCAGGACAAAGAGTTTTCTCGCTAAAAAATAAAATGAAAATTCTTTAAAGCTGCACTCGACTCAAATTCTTAAAATTTCTCACTGCAAATAGAAAACAATACTGCTTGCATATGTATGTACCCAGTCAGCATTTTTTGAAATTATTAATTACAATTCGAGACTTTATTGACTCTGATGGGGGAATAAAGGGTAGAATATGTGCTCATTTTCTGATCGTAAAAGAAACTTTTGTCGGGATAAAATAGTAACCTATCATATCCTACATATAAATTAATAAATAATTTTAGAAAAAAGTAGTTTTTATTTAAAATTTAAAACTTAATTTGAGTTTAACGATTCGAAAATTTATTTCTTTTGCAGCACATAACTACTGTGCTTGTCGGTGCTTTTGTATTTACAATGTATTTAAAATATCTGAAATTAAAAATATATAAAAATATGCGTGGTTGTGCAATACACTTATTTCCAAAAATTTCTGCTTATAAAGAAAAGTGTGAGTATGTATGTTAATTGTTTGTTTTTTTCTTTCTTTTTTAATATTTACCATACTTAAAAAGTCCTTCAGCTTTTCCTCATTCCTTGCTATAAAACATAAAATGTAATTAAATCTTTCAATAATATTAATGGGGAGTGCCTTTAAAGTCTCCACCATTAGGTTGTCGTTGTGGCATTTCCGATCTTCTATTTGAACGGCCATACTTACTACACTGTTTAAATATTTTTCAATTCCTTAAAATATATATAATCACAACGTAGTAACACAATAGTTATTAATACCACGATTTACTTTTTGTAAAAAAAAAACAAAAAATTATCTTTTAACCGAATACATAACAGTTTTTAGTACTTAAGAAGAAAAATATATAAAAAGTCATCCAACTAAATATGAACATACAGATTTAAAAATAATCACACTATAAAATTCTGCGATCTAGTTGCCGGTCTCCTAGATGGTCCAAAAGTAAGGGATGAAATAATCACATTTTAAAGGTCTGGATGATCTGTGATTTGTTATTGAATTTTAAATCAAGCACTTTTAAATCAAAAGCGCGAATCAATTTAAAGCTAGAAAGTGCTTAGGTTAGTCTAGTGCATGGGCATTAGTCTTATCAATATTCAGGTACGGGTTCGATTCCCTCTTAGACCCTGGGTGTTTCTACAGACAAACTTAAGATCTTCGTAGAGTTTGTATTAAAAAAAAACAGCTTTTGATTACTAAAAATATTCGAAGAGGACTCACTAAGGTGGCTTTGAAAATGATAGCTGGGAAGTAAAAAAATATCTTGTTTTTATTTCTTCTGTGATTCTTAATACTAATGAAATTTTTTATAATAATTTAATAGTATTTTATTGGTGCAGTTTTTGTATTTGCAAATAATATTTACATTTTTGTCCTTGTAACTATTTTCACAACTTTTTCTTTTTTCTCTATTTAAAGAAATTAATGATTGTGTATGTGTGCGCAAAATGCAAATGGCATCAGCAAACAAAAATTTAAATAAAAGAGGTCATTGTGCGCTTTAATAATATAACAAGAGAGTGAAGCGCAACTTGACTACCCATAAAAATGGGCAAGAAATGACTGCAGCTGCATTTAGAACAACAAAATTGGGAAAAATATTGCAAAGCATTTTACTGGCATCAAAATGAAAGTTGTATATGTTGCATGTACAAAAATTACATAGTTGACACATGTGCAACAATTGTTTTTATTTTCTTTTTTCTCTATTCTTAATTTTATGTTCTTTGTTTATGTTTTTCTTCCATATTAAGGTTTTCTACGAGTACAATTACATTCATATTAACAACATGTACTTATGTTGATTATTTATATTTTTTATGTGGCCGGTGGTTACACTTTTGTGCCTGATATTTCACATTTGACATAATTTTCAACAGCCAATTCAGCCAATAATATAGAAAACTAACTAATCGTACGAAATGTATGATGGAACAGTTAGCATTTTTTAAATACAAAAAAAAAACTAGCAATATTTTTTAAAATTTTTTTGTAATTTTTTCCCTTCAGTAATCTATTCACCACTTATGCTGCTAGTTGAACATATGTTCACGTTTAACGGGTATTCCTAACATAGTTTTCCCAAAAATCTTTGTGGGCAAGTGTGTGTCCTTTTAAAAAGTCACGCATTTCCACAATCGTAAATGCTGTAAGATTAGGTCTGCCGGTTATAGATCAATTGACTTTTCATGCTGCAAATCAATTTCTGAAATGCCTTTAATTTCTTTAATAAAAAAAAACTATTACTTTACTATCAAATTTTATTTTACAAAATTCTTCCTCTTCTCTCTTTTTATTCTGATATACAAAGTCTCTTCAGTTTTGGGAATAGGAACAAGTCGCAGGGAGCCAAATCTGTTGAATAAGGTTGTTAAGGCATGATTAGATTGCTGTTTTTGGCCAAAAAATCATGAACAAGCATTGATGTGTGAGCTGGTGCATTATCGTGATGCAGAATCAAAATTTTTTTTTTGCTATAATTCCTTTCGTTTGAGCCGTATTGCTCCACGCAAACGATGCATAACTTCCTTGCACAACCTGTTGGCAAGAAATCATGATGCACCACGCCATTGTAATCGAAGAAAACAAAATTTACAATTTTTTTTTTAACAAACCTCATATATATGTATATTAGTGTGATATATATTTATAAAAGTTAAGTTGAACATATACTAACCATTCGTCGTAACGACGTACAAGTATATTATAACTCAAAAATTTAAGCACCTACGCGCCGTACTCGCTTGCTTTCCCAGTGAGCTGGTTGAATACTGAGTTGGCAAGCAAGGTAACAGCGATCTTCATATACACAAGAAAGATATAACGGTATTTTTATTCCGTATTCGTCGATTTGACGAAGGTCAGGTGTATAGGGTTAAGGACTTTTACGTAATTTTCACGTTGGAAAATTACTCCAACTGTCGATGCTCAGTTTATCACAGGATATCTTAAAAGTTTCAATGAACACCTCTGTACAAAATTTGTTTGTTCAATGTAAATGAAATACTGTCTATAAGTTTTAAATTGTCTAAATGCACTTTCCACTACATTTACTATGTTACGACTTATTTTATTTTAAAAGCGACGGGCGATATGTACAGATTTTAGAACTTTTGTCAATCTTTATAATGTTACTCATTATATAAAAGTAACTGGTCCGAAGCAAATAGAAGGGCGCTGTTCGCGTGTTGATTATGCAAGCAGAAGATCTTTGTTTGAATACCCCTTAACAACATAAATTTTTCCGATGTGTCGATGATAAGAGTGGCGTCTCTGATTGATATTAGAGCAATAAAATGTCGCCGAAATAAAATAATAAAAGTTAATAAGTGTCGTAACATTAAAGAAGCAGCAACTCTGCATTGGAATTCTTAAACACGCGCTAAAGCAGATTTGTATCTCTTCCTCTCACTTGTAGGGAGTATCGCCCAAACACTCGTCCAAGGAAAAAAATTTATTTTACGGACCAGTCACATGACTACATACTTTTTACCAGTTCTGTTACCCATATGGAATACAGTGCAAGGCTTTATAATTATATGTAATTTTTTTTTTTTAATTGACTACAAATTGATTTAGAAACGTAGACAAGTATAGTGACAGCATGAGTATTTAACAAACACTCAATTTTCTATTGCTAGAAATTAATTCGATTATCATTCTTTTGGAATTATGTACAAATGTTAACAGCAATATATTGTATGTGACATTATGACAAAAATATCATTTGCTTATGCTGCAAAATTTTTCCGCAAAAAATAATTTGGGATTGCAATTATCTTAATCTTATATCTTTTCCCTTTTCACGAATTTACAAATTTATATCCTTAGAGAATATGAATAAAAAAGAAAATTAAGAGAAAAAAAAAACTACCACACAATCACTTTATCTTGTAAAGCACACCCAATACACCTCCATAAGCAACTTTTTCCGAGAAAGCTCGTTATCCTTTAATTAAATTAATTACACACTTTGAACAAAATATGCATAGTCTATAGGCAAAGTTATAGATTACGAAATGTAAATTATTCCTATAATGCACTATGACGGCTTAAGTAACAGTCTTAAAATTATTTGTTATTTATTTTTTCTTCTCTATACAAATAAGGGTGCTTATTAGATTAAATGAAGAACAAATAATACTATTGCTGCGGTTTTTTGTTCTGTTCTGAACTTTTTAGTGGCACATTAAAAATTTGTTTTCCGCTACTCTGGCAGAATTTTGTTTAAAGCATTTAAATTTGTTTACGTGCTAGATATACTACTATTTCTGACAGTACTTGTGCTACAGTTGTCTGCCATAACAAGGCAGCCACAACCTCTTACCCTTCCACACGTAAACATACAACGGTATTGGTTGCAAGTAACTCAATTAAGGAAAATTGAATTAGGTATTGCTGTCTAATTGATTGTGTGGAAAGAATTAGGCAATTAGTTATGTAGCCACTAACTAAATTAATGAAAAATTAATTAAAAATATTAAGAATTTTAATTGTTTAATAAGGCACAAATTAATTTTATAAGAATACCAGAAGAGAAATTGTAATAAAGAGTATGCGGAAAAGAACAGTAAATTATCGGCTTAATTCTTGAATAACTTTGAATTTTTATATAATAACTTTAGTAATTTGGTTAGAAAACTGTATTTTGATTTAATTGTTTTCATTGATAGAAATTTGCATACATGGCAGTAAATTTAGATTTATGACTATTGTAGTTTCTTTCATTTCTCTAATAAATTTATCAACTTTGTATAGCTTCTTCAGAAAATAAATATAATATACATATTTAAAAAATTTTAAACTAAGCTAAACTAATTTAGCATACGAGTATTTTTTAAATAAATTACTTTCTTAATTACTTAAAATTTTTCCGTTTTAAATAGGCTGATAATCGATAACATACAGGCAGTGAAAATTATATGTGACAGTTAGTAAGAAACAAACTAAATTAATTGTTTTCTATAAAATTAATTTGTTGGATGTGAGAATCTATATTATGAACTGAAATTACTTTTAGTTTTTTAAAATAATTTAACTGTTATCGTGAGGTCAAAGTGAACCAAACCACATATAGATATTGTTGTAGTCGGCATACATATATGGTGACTTACTTACGTATATACAATTCAGAAATCTCAGTACTTAGTCTGCTGCTGTAGCTGCCGAATGTATTAGTCCTTAATAGAAGGAGATGTATTAGAAAAATGGGGTCGAAATTGGCCCCCGATACCACTTATGTATTTTTATTTGTTAGCGAAAACTCAAAAATTTCTAATGATTTGAAAAAAGGAATGGAAAACTTTTTGGAGCACACAAAAAATTATGAAAACACCACAATCGACCAGCCAAACTGCAAATCTATCTTGATGTGATAGAAAATAATGCAAGTGTCATTTACTTAAGTCCATAATGTATTGTGAATGCTGAAATAGGTATATGTTAGAGCTTTCAAAAAATATATGTTGATATATATAAATAAATTCTTTTCTAAATATTTCACGACCCTTTAAAAGGGATTTATAATTTTTTACTAAAAATAGTTTCCTTGAATGTCTAGTTTGTACATGCATTTAATAAGGGACGAAAAATTTAGTTTTTCAAAGTTTTGAGGCCTAAAAAAAATATAATTTTAAACATTTTAGCAATACAACTTAGATATCCTTATAAACTCACCAATGTATCTCTACTCAATTCAATAAAATTTTTCTGGAGAGTCATTCATGCAATATTAAGCGAGTAATACACAAAATGGTGTAAATTATGCTATACCTTTGAAACTAGAGCTGCTAGAAAAAAACTAATGATGCCGCCGTAATCAGTACTCTCAAATAAACGAAAAACAATGGACAGAAGTCAGGAAAATTTGGTGTGTTGCCCTGAGTTATTAATGTTTTTTTTAAATTTTATAAATGTCTCTTGTATCTCTTTGAAATACCACAATACCATACCAAAAGTACTTTTATAAATCTGATGTCCGTGTTTACAAAAGTAAAATTTTAAATTTTAAATAACGCCCATTGTTTTTATTTCTATTAAATTTAAAATAAATTTATTCCAAAGTACATAAAAAAAATTATCACACATTTTGGTATATAAAGATCAACGACATCTCTACATTTGAGCCACAATATATCCACTTTATTTGACTTTTTCCACAGATGGTGATTTATAGTTTATTTGGGTTATTTATTATTATATTATGGTTTTTATTATGACAGTATTTTATATGTGCCATATATCTTCTCTTCTCCATTTATTTCATTTTATTTGCATTTTCATAAAAATATAGAATATATGTACATGAGAATATGTTGTGTGTTCTTACATATTAAATAGTTCACGTTATTTAATATATTGCAGATATATACTGCGGCTCACAATTATACAAATAAAGTTTTATATTTTTTAATATTTTTATAAAGGGTGTTTTGTTTTGCTGAATGGGAACTTATAATATTAATACAAGAGAAATATATTGTTATAATCTGTTAAGTAATTTCATGGCAATTATTTTTAAATAAGATTTTCTGCATATGTCCAATGAATTCGATCAGTCTATTTTTTTACGACTTTTTCCAATAAATCTTGTAATATGGTATCAATGGTTGCTTAAATATTGGCTTCTAATACTTCAAGAGTTGCAGTTGTCGGCATAAACTAATGACTTAAAGTAGTCCAGAATCGCACAAACGAGCGGGCCAGTGCCCATCTTGAAAATAAAATTGTCAGCAAATTGACTTGCAATACATCGATTGTTAAGCGCACTGTATGGTAAGTTGCGCCGTATGGTTGGAACCAAATGTCGTTGATGTTTAACAGATTAATTTTTGGAAACAAAAATTTTGTCAACAGGGTTTTACAGCAACCATGGGGCACGCTACTATATAGCGTGGGTTGGAGGTTTTTCCTGAGAATGTCGAGTATGGCTCACCCAGCTCACTGGCTGAAAGGTTATTTGACGTGACTGCGAGAGGAATGAATGTAATGAAGGGGCATCGTCCAGGCATGCTTGGGTTATTCACGGACAGATGCAAGGGAAGAGGGGATTAGAGGGTAGCCTTTTCCTCGCTACGGGTAGAAAGTCAGTTTTAGACTGGATGATCGGCGCACCGTGGTGCACGCTGAGATTGCAGCGACAATGAGGGCGCTTGCCTGAATGCGGTACTTCGGGATATATGGGGAGAATATTCGGATATGTACCAACAGGAGGACCATGATTAGATCTCTATTGGCTGCATATGCAAAATAGAATTTGGTTCTTGAATGCCGGGCACCTTTGGACCAGATAGCGGAACTGGTCTGGGTGTCGAGACACGATGGCGTTCCCGGGACGAGTTGTCCAGTCCTGGGGCTGACCAAGGTTAGACTCATGAACAACCGCAGTTCCGTGGGGTAAGGGTCGAACTAGTCTGCACGTTGACTACAAAACGAAAAATTTCAAAAAGTTCAACCCTAGTTTCAGACTTATAAAAACATCTCGCATTTTTCTGCTCTGCATTTTGTATGGTTTTATGTCAGTTGTTGTCGGAAGGTTTCAGTGGCGAAGGCATAGTGACTGATCACTGAACAGTAACGGCTTCAGCTGTATCCAATCCACAAGAACATCGGAACGCCCTCCTTCGTTGGTATTGTGTAGCATCGGCGAAGTAAACTATTTAATAAAAATACAGCGCATTTCTCCAGGGCCTTTCTGTGGTATCGTGATGCGCCGTGGGCGTATAAGTTTGTTTATTAGAGATTCGAGGTATTTTGGCACCCACCTGGCCCGCTCAGGGAACACAACGGTACTCAGGAGGACCAAGTGGATTGATTCAATGGACTTAGCGACCTGCTAAGGTAGCCTATGCTTCGATAGCACTCGCTATTCACCGTAACGGTGACAAATGAACATTTCGGCGTCTTCTTCAATACTTTACGCCACAGCAGCAATATTCTGTACTGTACACACATTGCTTTGTCTTGTTGGTGGTTTTGAGTCAGCAAGAGCAAAATTAGTGCGAAAACGAACAATAACTGCACGAATTGCTGGCCGATTATGTTGATCGTAAAATGGACGTGAACAGATTTATTTTTTTCAAAAGTATATTCTCACAATTTGGAACCGTTGTTCTGGCGTTAAGAAGACTTGCAAAACCTTACTGAACAGAAATATCAACACAGTTTGACTTTCTCAGCTGTCAAATCATAGTAATCGATATCAATAGTTCTCTTGCGGCTAAAGAAATACACCCGATATATTAAATTAACAACAATAACGGTAAATAAGTATTGGATTAAATATGTTTGAGTTATTAATATTTGTACTTCCAAAACAATTTTCTATGTCACTTATTTAGTTCCAGTCAGCATTAGAAAAATATGTTGAAAACTTTTCAGTGATATTTACCTCCAAATTTCGGTAATTGTTCCTCTATTGCAAACTATAACTAAATACATAAAAGCTGGCTTTATGTATGTAAGTGAGCTGAAATAGTTTGGAAATGAATGAAAAAAAAAGAAAATTTAAATTATTTCGAAACTAACATTAATGTAGGTCATCACAAAGAGGTACAATTGCCTTTAACTGGTTTGTATTAAAGTTCGTCTGCATTTACTATGTGTATCGATACCTTGGCTTGGTTATATTCTTTGAAATGCAAATACATAACCAGTTATATACTAGTCCATGGTATGAATATACATATTGGTAGCTTTATATGTGTTTGTTATATACAACACGTAATTTTTTCTTTATATAAGGAATGCATTTTTCGGTGTTACTAGGACACTATGACAGCAGTGTGCAGACATAAATTAAAAAATATACTCGTATACATGGAAATGCAGTATTTCCAACCATTTATGCATGTACGTACGTATGTATGCATACACGAGAATATACATAACTAAACATAGTATATCAATATTTTTGTTTTTAAGGATATAGAAATAAAAACAAAGAACAATTTGACATACATTAGGATTACAAAATTCTTTAATTTAAAAAGTACCAATTGCAAAATAATGGTTTAAATTATACTACTAAATTACAATGACAGTAAATATTTTAGTATTGAAATCTAATTACTTTTTAACTGAATTTTTAACCGAGACGGAGGTTCTCAATCCGACTGTATTTTTTAAAGAAATGTCTTACCTCAGAACTTTTTACTGGGAGCACCGATTTTGATCATTAATTTTTCATTGGAAAAGGGGTGCTTACCGTGTGGATAAAATGTTTAGATAAAAATTAATTTTTTTTTGTAACAATGTGTTTTTATAAATACTTTTCTGCAAAAGACGAATTTTGTACCCTCCTTATTTACATCAATGATACTTCATTGTGCGGTTCCTTTAATAATTTCTTGATTTACAAATCTGATAAACTTTCGTTAACAGCTTGTTAACATCATCAAAAAAAAAAAAAAGACCTCAGGCTTAATAAATATATATCAAAAAATATAATAAAAAAGGTCAATTAATAATATAATTAAAATCTGATAAACTTTTAGAACGTTTTAATGTAACATATATGTATATGTTTGCTCTTTTGGAAAGTTGTTTTTTTAATAATGTTGATCAGATTCAATTTTTTTATTAAAGGCGCGTAAAGAATAAAACAAAAATTTTAAAAAGATTAACGAAATAAGTCATTAAGAAGTGTAAAATACAAAAAAATAAAGTTAAACGAAAAAAAAATTATAAAATTTCTGTTTTGCATGCGTTGCTATTGAGCAGCCTGAAATCGGTACCAAGTAAAAAATACAATATATCAATAAAACATGAAAATAAATATATGTATTGTATAAACATATGCATAAAATGTTTTACAAGTCAAAGAACAATAGCTATTTATAAAAATAAAATGGTGTGAAAAAATTTCAAGATTAAATAAATTTAATACAGTATAATAAGGGGCGCACTTCTTCAAGGCCTAGTAAATAAATAACTACTTCGTTCCTACAGAGGAAACCAATTTTACTTTTAATTAACACTATATATGATTCTAAATTTAAAATTGTAAAGGGTGGTTAAATTTCAAGGGCCGATGTTGATTTTGAATAAAACACAAACTATTTAGGAAATTATTGTAATTTTATTTTATTATAATATATTGGTATTACTCAATTATGTATGGAACAAAATATCGGCCAAATGGGCCCCGCGACCACGGCGGCACACCTCCATCCGATGGTCCAAATTTTCGATGACCCTGAGGCATAATGGAAGTTCTATGCCGTTAATGTGCCGAATTATCTCATCCTTTAGCTCTTGAATTGTTGCTGGCTTATCGACGTACACCTTTTCTTTCAAATAACCCCAAAGAAAAAAGTCCAACGGTGTCAAATCACATGATCTTGGCGGCCAATTGACATCGCCATTACGTGAGATAACACGGCCATTGAATTTGTTGCGCAAAAGAGCCATTGTTTCGTTAGCTGTGTGGCAAGTGGCACCGTCCTGCTGAAACCACATATCGTCCACATCCATATCTTCCAATTCGGGCCATAAAAAGTTCGTTATCATCTCACGATAGCGAACACCATTCACAGTAACTGCCTGACCGGCCTCATTTTGGAAAAAATACGGCCCGATGATGCCGCCAGCCCATAAACCGCACCAAACAGTCACTCTTTGTGGGTGCATTGGTTTTTCGACAATCACTCTTGGATTCTCATTCGCCCAAATGCGGCAATTCTGTTTATTGACGAATCCACTGAGGTGAAAATGTGCCTCATCACTGAAGATGATTTTCTTCGAAAATTGATCATCCACTGTTGCCGTGGTCGCGGCGCCCATTTGGCCGATATTTTGTTCCATACATAATTGAGTAATACCAATATATCATAATAAAATAAAATTACAATAATTTCCTAAATAGTTTGTGTTTTATTCAAAATCAACATCGGCCCTTGAAATTTAACCACCCTTTACATTTCCCCGAAAAAATATATGAAATCTATTATTACAGACACGGATATTCATGTCAAAGTCCTAAGAAACGAAAAAGCTTTGTACGATCAGCATCTTCGCGCTAAAATTCTTACATCCCCAGGGGTAGTAAAAATTTTTGTTATTCGTTATAAGAGTGAAGGAAAATACTAGTTCTTCTGTTCCTCCTATTTTAAAAGATGACCAAATATTCACTGGTTCATCGGTTGGAGAGGCTATCTTCCTAGCTGAAATGTTTGCAGGAGATTCTCCATACATAAATATTTATTTATATGTGCAATATTAATGCGTCTTCTGCGTAGGTCGTATTTCTTCTTTTCGTTTTGGTATTGTCCTTTGAGGAAAACATGACCTTATAAGATCACCACACATTCTGCAATCAAAACATATTTGTGCAAAGTAACATACTCGTTAAAGTTCTTCATACTTGGCGCTTGTGTTTGCTTGTGCATGCATGAGTGTGTGGCAGTTAATATATGTATGTATGTCGAAGACATAATGGTATTCTAATGTTAAAAATTTAATTTGTTCTGCAGTAGTTCTTACTAACCTTGACCCAAATAATTGTGTGTTTACGTGTTTATACATTCATAGGGGGCAGCAATGACTTCTTTTAATCCATATACATTCGTACATGTAGTATTTTTACTTTTTACTGTACTTAAGATAAAATTTCTATATCCCTTTCCTAACATAAATTTTTTGCATAAACAATTTTCTTGTATATTCTGTTAGAATAAAAAAAATAATACTAATGACAGTGGTTCCTTTTTAATTATTTAGAACAAAGCAGAATTAATTTGTAAATATTTTGGAAAATTGTTTAATTAAGAAACTTTCAATCAGAAATTATTAGTTTTCAAAAGCTTAAGTTATGGTAGAGAAGTTGGAGAGTATCGTGTATATTTACATTTAACAACTACATTAAAAATGTATTAATTAAATTCATTACATTGACATATTATTTAAAGGAAATGTCTTAAAAATTAACATTTGTTGTGTTTAATTTCTTTGAGGCAATATAATTTTATAAAGTTCAACAAAAACTTGAGCTAAAATTAATGAAAAGCATCTCCACCTGTTCATTGGATCTTTTTAATTATTTTATATTTAACAAGTTAATGAAAAATTATATCAAATATTTAAAGACCGCTGAATATTGAAAGTCTGTAAAAGTTTTAAATATACATTCAAGGCATAACGTACTTAATTAAAATTGAATTTTTTATATGAAGCAACTTGATTTTCATAATATAATTTTAATTTTTTGTTCTCTTTTTATTTCAGGTACGATTAAACAATTTTAGGATATTGGATCTTCAAAGGTGAATAAATCCTATTTTTTTAAATGTAGGCAATATATTCTATCAAAATATATATTTTGTAGCAATATCTTGGAATAAGGAGCTTGAAGTAATTTACTTTTTAAGAACGTTATAAAATTTTTTTTAATTTGTCGATATTTCGACATTCTCTGGATATCTTCTTCAGTACAGAATATATTATTTTATAAATAAATGTTAATAAAAACAAATTTAAATAACAAAATTAAAATTAAATGTCTTTCTAAAGACTCCTAAATATTCATTCATTCAAACTATTACCTATTAGAATTCATGAATTTGGTTAAAAAAAATACTCTTTTAAGGGTAGAAGTAAAAACAAAGTAGTTTTCGGGGTATGGCGTTGCACAGAGTTCACTAACTATTTAAAAAAAATTTTAACTAATCGTACAACGTAACGGCAATAAATTTCTTGATAGAGAAATATTTACTCCCCACTTAGGCATTTTCATTGATTTTTCGAACACATTGTGTCCTGCATGCATATATTGCATTTGACATGAATAGTTATTGAAGACCTTTAATATTTAATATTTTGGTTTGGAGTTTGCGGTTTTTATTTTATTGTGAAAATACAATATTTCATATTTCATTTTGCTGAGTAATTAAAATTCTCAGGCATTGCCCTTTGAGCAATTCTACTTTCATCTACCTATACATATATATTTATATATATATAATTTTTATCAAGAATGTAAAAAACTTATATAAAATATATATATTCTTCAATATACATGCACGTATATTAGTATATAAACACGTATTTTGGAATCCCTTTCATGCTCATAATAGTGTAGCGATTTTGGAAAAATATATAAATATAGTTTTAACGCCTTCCCTGTACAGATGTGCATAATCTTAATTTTATTTTAATAGGTTAAGTTGCTGTTTTTCTTACACAATTAGTAATAGAGGGTGGATATGGCTAAAGTAGTCGGCACATTGACTACAAAACCAAAAATTTCTTGGGTTTAACCCCAGTTTCGTGCTTATGAAAACATCTCTAATTTTTTCTGTTGTGTATTTGTGCGTCTTTGTATCAGTTGTTGTCGGAAGGTTTCAGTGGGGAACGCATTGTCACTGGTCACTGAACAGTACCGGCTAAATAAAACACATGTTTTTGCCTTAATTAGAAGTGAAAAATTTTTTATTTGTTAGAAAAAAACAAACTAAACATTAACTTCCATAACAATATTTCTGTTTAATTTTAAAAAAATACAGATGTGCATACATATGTATATGTACATACATATATTTTTGTAAAGGTCGTATTCATGTAATTATAACTATATACGAAATTATGCTAACGGTTTGAAAAACCAACAATCCCATATTTTTTGCTTAAATGAAGATTAACTCTTGCTTAATCTACAAAGCGTAAATGACTCTACATTAAATAATCCGAAATAAAATCTTATAAAATTGAATAAAACAAACCAAAAAAGTAACTGCAAAACAGCACTGTAACTTTGGCATAGAAAGCAAAATTTTTTTTGTAAATATGAAATTATCCAATTATTTTCACTTACGCTTCTGTGTATTTAACTGACAGAAGTTGTTAAAGCATATTGTTAAAAGCATATGTATATATGAAATGTACGAAAAATTAAATATGTTCCATATATTGAGACTCGATTTTGAAAATAGTTGCAGTTTTAAAGACTGTAATCCAAAAAATTTGCGATAATCGGTGGTTGCGGTTATACTGAGCTGGTATACTGTATACGTTTGTGTTTGCACAAATAAAACGCAAACATTAAAGGAGGTGTTGATTGCGAGTAGTCAGCGTGTTGGCTCTGCAAGACCCAGATTCAATTCCCAGCCTGGTCAAATCTGAAAAAAAATTTCCGAAGTTTTCTGTGCTAACGCACCCTCTCTCGACGGTATTTGAGCAATAAAACACAATTTTGGTTTTTATTTAACACGTAACTGTAGAGTTGTGAAACTATCTTTGTACCACTTTCACCTCCTGACTATTCTCTTCACTAGCCCTCTATCTATTGCAGTGAAATGCAATGCATATGTTGGGGATATCCCCTTAACACTGGTCCAAGATAAAAAAACAAAATACAGTGAACCAAATATGAAGAGTTTTTATATCTTTTCTCATACACAGTACCTGTAAAATGGTCGTAATTAAAAAATTATTTTGTAAATCGTTTTTGAAATAAAAAATATTTTTATATATGTGTGTATGCAAGTTAGAAATTTTACTATAGCTGAAAGCTATGAGCAATATTTTCTATCAGTTGTTAAAATATAACTCATACGTACATATATATACCCACGGATACTGTTGCATATTTTTGGTTGACATTATTACTCTGTGAGAATGAATACCTCGTAACAATGTAATTTATAGAGATAACAGTTTTTAAATATACACAAATCAGAAAAGCATTATTCATAAACGTAGAGGAGCCATTTATTATATGCAAAAGGTATAATAAGTTTATTGAATATAAACGCCTAGAACCTTTGGTATAAGCGTTCAATAGGTTCATATATTAGAAATACCAATTTTGCCATCAAATACATATTTCTCAGAGTTTACGACATTTAAATGAAGAAAATTTTTTTGTGATTTAATCAAATGAAATAAATAAAATACGTAGTAAAAACGAGTGAACACAAAATTTACCAGCCAACTGCAAAATAAAGTTTTTTATTATAAAAAAATAAATAAACTCTATTTATATATTTTAGTATTTAATTGAATTCGTAATTGAGTTATTGCAGTATTAACTAAGATTGATTTAAAAAAATTATACTGTCAATATGGAAATATTCTTTAATAATCTTTCATAAAATATTTGTTGGTCTTACTGACGTATTCTTAAAAATTTTTCAAATTTATAAAAGGTTTATAAATGGAATTTTGCTAATTAAAGCTTTTGTAAATTAAAAATATTTTTTATGAATATGAAAGTTAAAATTCTATCGCTTAAATCTAAAAAGGTATATGTAATCGTATGTATATGTTAATGTAAGCATAGTCTTCATAAATTAGCTTCATCTATAAATTTTATCTATATGTCGTTAGCTGAAATATAAAATCACGTATAAACAAAAATTTCGAAATTAATTTTTTGATTTCTTCTGATGCATATCACAAAAATATATACCCTCAAAAATGTTCGAAATAAAACTTATTTTAAAACAATTTGAAATAAAATAAGCAACATTAAGCATAAGCAATTTCAATTTATTTAAACATAAGCAATTTCAATTTATATTTAATATATACACTAGTACACATCATAATGGCTCCAGCTTGTTATTTATCTTCTCATCTGATAATAAAGTATAATTATGAACATCAGAACTGTACTTTAGATTATTAAGTTAATGACTCTCCAAGAAAGTTACAATTAAGCTAAACGAAAGATAATAGCCGAACAATTGTCATATAAATATTAAAATAGTAATTGTTATATGCTTAGGTTGCATAAGATATTAATAAATAATAGAAGAGAAAAATGCATTTGCTTATGATTGTTATTCACTACATTTCAGTACTAATGGTATGGTCACATTGGACAAATATTTACTGAAAAGATTAACTATTGTAGCCAAAGGTTTTATAAAATGTAAGCAGATATACAAGATTAATTTAATTATTTATAATTTTCTAAAACATTTACCCCAAAATTTTTGTTTCGTTTAATGTTTCAGTTTGCCTTTTTTCAGTCCTAAAGTTAAAATCCACCGTAAAAAATATGTTCATGTTTGAAACGATTATCGAACATGCACGGTTGGATATTTGATTAACACTTGAAATTATTAAATCAACTGTTGTGAATAATTTTGATTGCAATTTTCTAGTTTATAATTTTTATGCATATTTGCTTTATAATTACTTAAAATAAATATATTTACCTCCATACATTTATTATTAATTAATTGTTCGTACAGCTGGGAAATATAAAAACAATTATGAATTGAGAAACAGTTCAAATATGCAAGAATTTGTCATCAATTGTGGAAAATTGCAGCTTAATGCACAACATATTAAATTTCTTCAAATTTCCTTTTAAATTCTTTTGTTTTACATAAATGGTTGAAAAACCATACACTCTTCAGAAAACTTATGAAAATTCAAATATTCTTTACTATAAATTTTGCCTTGGAAACGAAAACTTTATTATCACATTTAGTATTCTGGAAATATTCAAAAAAATTTATGTTATATTTTACAGCTTTATCTAATAACAAAACTTTTTCCTTTAAGAAATGCTGCGAACATATAAATAAATTTCAAAGCGAATTACAAAATTATATTACAATTTTTTTAGCTTAGAAATAGCACTAAAAGCTGTGGTTGGAATTTATATATTAAGAGCTTATGTAAAAAAGTTTTTGTATAAATTTCACAGATATTATATATCACATGCACTTAATGAAATATGTCCAGCGATTCTGTTATTATAAACTATTGAAAATTAATTGCAGTAATTGATGTGAGATTAGGCGCAAGAGTAAGCGCTGAAACTATTGATAATATTAGCTGAAGTATTTTTTTTTAAATTTAGTAGTGAAAATAAAGTTGGAGGCATGCATATGTGGTAGTTTATAGAAACAAACATCTTTGTCTAATTTACGGTGCGTGTTTCATCATTATATGTATATATGTATTTATATGTAGTTTATGTAATTAATTATTCATAACATAAAAATTTTTATAAGACAATATCAAAAGAAAATGACAAGTATTTATATAATACAATATAATACATATTATGACATCTTGTAGTACATACTTTCAATTCACTCTGGAGTGAAATAAAAACAAAATTAAAGAATGATATAGAGCTTTAATTCTTCCACAACTCTGCATTTGATACTTTTTTTTGCAGCGTCTCAGGTGTTACGTTGAAGTATTAATATTCTAATTTTATTAACCATTGTCTGTCTTCAATTCTGTAAATTTGGCAATAGATTGAAAAGTAACTTCAAAAATCACAAAATTAAAAGTCACAAAATTTAAAGTAATTTTTTAAGAGTTACCATCACTTAACCATAGTTATTGAAGATGCGATTTTTATTATATTTAATTAATGAACAATACAAAAGTAATATAATAATTTGAATTTGAGACCATTTTTACACCAAATGTAATGGTGCTTTGACATTTATAATAAGTTGTATAAAGAATTATATGGCAACAAATGCAGGTGCGATACACACCAGAAGAATATAAAATTATTATTGCAGTCTATTGTTTTAATAAGCCACATAAAATGAATGAAGAGGCATAACATACCCTCAAAGCCCTCACAGCTCCTGCTAAGATGAATATTTTGAGTCGCCAATTTCGAGATCGAGAGATCTCCGCATTTGGAGATTTGAACTGACCGTTCAGATCGCCGGATCTAACAACAGAAGAAATCTTCCTTTCGTAATTCTGAAAAACTCCACAAGAAACTACGAATCTTTCAAGACTTAGAAGTTAATGTTTAAGAACAAATCAGCAATTTGAAGCCATATGGTTTTCGATCAACAACAAATCAAAATAAAATTTTCCAATTAATGACATCAATTTTACACTTCACATGAACTTTGCATGAAAACAACCACCTTTTAATTTATAATAAAACAGGAGACAGTTAAAATTGTGATGTAATAAAAATATATTAACTAAAGAATTCTTTTAAAATTTTTTTATATTTTTCTCAGTACTGTATGATGTTGTAGAAACATTCACTATGAATGTCTTTCATACGCATATAGTTACTTGTGCGACAACTTCTAATTGTATACATATTTATGCATATCGTCATCTTAATATACAAAACTCGAAATCATTTTTGTTGTAAAATTGGGTTGTTTGAGTATTTTGATAGATAGTCCTTTAATACAAAATTTATTTAAAAATAATTATTTGTGTTTTAAGTAAGAATTGCTTGAAGAATTTAAGAAGAAGACTTCGAAAAAAATAATCGCGACTACAAAACTGAACTTTTTTAAGAAAATTTTTCTATTTTTTTTTTAAGTAAATCGTTAGTTAGGTCCTTTCTATTTTACGGTAACGATATGTAAAGAGTGTCTGATGGCAAATTTATATTTTTAAATACGATTATTTCACAAAGTAATAAACGGTGGCTCCGTTGGAATTATCGATTGTGCGGATTTTTCAGTCACGATGTCGCAGTGGTCGAGTGAGTATCTCGCGTTCGCTGTGCAGACATTTTTTAACAGTAATGATTCTTACGTAATTGGTCGTCGATAATTTTGTTCAAAGTTCGGTATTCAGCGAATAAGTGATCGACCGAATGTAAATTTAATTCGTTCGTGGGTGCAGTGATTCCGCGCAACTTCGATCGATCTTCAAGGACTCCCGAAAACATTGAACTGGTTGAAAGCAGTTTACGTGAAAATCTGCGAGTTTCAATACGAAAAAGTGCAGCCTCACTGGGACTTCCAAGAGCGATTATTCATGAAGTTTTAAAAAAGGATATGGATGACATACTCTTTAAAAACTAAAATCCATTCAATCGTTCAATGCTCTTAATAAAACTTTGTGTCAATTATTACGTTTTTTATTTAAGTTTGAAAATATAGATCTGCTACCAGACACCCTCTATATATGTATATTGCATTATACCTCGCTAATTTAATTTATGACTATTCAGTTTAGTTTTTCGTTTGTGTCTGCTGCAGTTCGTTGCACTATACTGTTAAGCAGGCCAAAATTGATCGCGGCGGCTTCAGCAGAGGCATGGGAATTGAAATCAAGGGCAATGGAACAATAATATCAAATCAGCAAACTTTACTATATTTTTAAACATTACATTGTAGACATTATTATTGCACAATTCATAAATATTAATTCGGCATATCTATTTCTATTATATTCTTTTGTTTTTCATTTAGTTTAGCTCTTAGAAATGTTATTTGTGGAAATAAAAATTTAAAACATTTTGGAAAATATTGGAAGAGTTAAGGAGTTTACGAAAAATTTGGAAGTGAACAGAATTATTGACAACGTTTTTCACAATGCTTAGTTCAGCAGTAGGGACCTCTGAACAAATTTGTATGTTCCTAGCTCACTTGGAAATAATTGCTGTAGAAATTTCTACTTTTGGACACACAGTAAAATGGTATTAATATTTTTCTGAAACTATAGGAAAATATAGAATTATGTATTCTTGCGGTCGCTATTGACATTGTGTAAATAATTTTTTAGAAGTTAAAGAGATAATTCTAATAAGGAAAATCGAAAAACACCATGGGTTTATTAATTTTTCCAAATGCAATAAAAATGTATTTTCCAAAAATTTGTTGTGATTATTTTTCTGTAATATTTTTTTAAAGTTAACTTGAACTTGTTTCCAATCGCTAGATATCCAAACTTGAAAAATATTATCTTCTGTATTAAGAAAATAATAGAACTAAAGGTCAATTGTTCAAGATATTTTAAGATAAGTAGAGAAAATAATTAAGTGTACGAGTATACCTTCTACCAATTTTTTTTACGCTTTTCTTAAATTTTTCGCGAATTGAACCCAAATTAAATAAAGTTTATTTACTCACTTTAAATCCAATAAGAAAGCTTTTCAATTTACTGAAACAGAAAAACAATAGAAATAATTTTTTGTTTAAATTTAAAACGAGATCAAATGAAAATATGCAAAAAGATATCGCCGTATTATCCAGCATAAAACATACAAGATATGCTACAATATTAAACGAAAAGACAAACAACAAAAACTTGCTGGAAGTAATTTTCCTTAATAAAAAACAATTTAAAAAGTAGGTCTCTATCCATTTATTGCAACAATCTTTTGACTTGATTTTTAACTCGAGTTTTTGGAATTTCAGTTTTTGTCTTTGACTTCTACAGCATCAAAACTTCTACTACGTTCCAACAAAAGCACTTTTAAGAAAATGTGTTTCTTCAAACTTTGTGAGAGCAACAACTTTGTGTGTTTAAATTGCAGAAATATGCGATAGCATAAAAAAATAGTGTAGTTTTTTAGTTGTAGCTTTAAAGTTTGTAACCGATGCATGTACATACATATATAGACATACCAGGCGCGGATTCAAATAGGAAGTTATATTCCCACCAAATGACAAAAATATCTTCTGCTCTCCGCTAATATCTAAACAATTTTCCTATAATAAGATTTTTAAATACATTTTTTTTTTCCAAATTCAAATATGTGGCATTTACATGCGAAGCGCAAATGTTGGACGTGAAAGTATGCATAGTTGTAAGCATTTGGAGATCTATAATGAGTGGTAGGTTTTATTGTTTTATTGCACCTTAAAAAAGGTTTTTTTATTAAATATTGTGTTAAATAAAAAATATCAATTGGAAGGCATGGCAACACATACATATATCAAAAATAACATAATTAAAAGTTGTCACAGCCTCATTTTAGAAAAAATTACATGAGAACTCTATTTGGCTCAAGTGGCTATAAAGTGACAATAATGCAAAAAGTTGCATCATTTGTTAAGGAAAAAACAATCAAGCAAAATGCAGCATTAGGAAAATATTTGGAAGGCCTATCCTTCTCCATTGTTCACGGCAAAATTTTGCAGTTTACAACAAGTCTTCAGTATATCATAGAGACTTCCTAAAAAATATATAAGTGTTCACACAGATATATATTTGCAAAAAGAATCTACCGTTATTAAACCTTAATGGTTTGGTCGACAGGTTGCTGGATGTCCCAGCCTACTTGGGTACAATTTATTATGGTCCCGTTGTGATACCTGTTGTGAAAAAACTTTCAAGTGTTGTAGTGATACAGACCAGAGGCTCTGCTAGGAATCGAACCTAGAACCCCGCATTGATAAACTAGCAAACTACACACTATACTACCGGGGCAGTCTTTAATGTGCCTTGAGGAAAATAAATAAATATGAAGAGCAATTTAAAATGTTTTTTTAAAAGTAAAAGTTATTTGTATTGGAATTGACATTCTAATTAAAAAGTAGAGCTCTGCGCGAAATGATCATATTATGGGTTTAATTTCTTTAATTGAGTTTATTTTAGAAGATCTCAAAACACGTTGCTCAACAGATGGACTAAATGTTGTTTACCTAAGTTTATTATACTTCGAACTTTAACAACCACATGTATGTATAAAAAACTGTAAAGACCACAAATAGCCTAAGTCTTAATGAAGTTTGATTAAATAGAGAAAAAACCAATAATATCAAAACTTAAAGCTGAGCTGCTACATAGGCAACAAAAATGGAAAATATCTGATAATCTATCAGAAGATGTTGTACATGCCTCAAAAAATGATGAAGGTACTTCTCCAAATCAAAAAAAAATATTTAACTTATCTATTTCAATACCTGTCAGTAATGCTACAGTGAGAGGTAAATTTTCTACCCCTTGTTGGAGAAAATATATGTGTCAAATCAACAATGGCTTAGTCATGATGCACATCCATCATGAAATCGATCTTAATCTCTTAATCTTTAAATTTGCATTACAAAGAAATCACAAATTAATTGCATAAGAACTCAGATTTATTTTAATCTATGTATACATAAAGTTTTCAAAATTAATTATTTAAGATGTCGGAATTATTTTAATCTCTGTATACATAGGTTTTTAACTTCACATTCGGACTCTTTAAGAGGACTTTTTCATATCAAATGGAGGATTTATTACCCTTTTCCAAAAATTGATAATTAAACTTAACTACAACTAATAATATTACAATGAAAAAGTTAGGAGTTATACTTAAATGTGCGTTCATCAATATCGAGCAATTAAATTCTCCTAAAAAAAATAAGATTTTATAAGTAACGCATGGTTAATTTTTGGACAATGCAGCGATTCACAAGACACAAAAAGTGATCCGCAGTGTAACTAATGATGAAAAGATTTTCCCTAAAACTAAGTTTAGAGCTCGGGAATTGTTGGCGGAATCTTTAAACAGTCAGAATTTATGTAACATATTTGAAGAATATGGGAAGCCATCAGTCTTAAAGATTGCAGCAGTTATTTTCTTAATATGACAATAAAATTGCCTTTAGCTCTTTCTGAACAAACTTTAAATTAAATTAAATTTTATTATTTTTTATTAATCATATTATTAATTGTATCTCTTTTTTAATTATATTGAAATATATTTATTAAGCTCTAGGTCTTTTTTTTTTGGTATGAAAAGTCTGGATTTTAAGTTGAAATTTTATAAACATACTGAAATAATTTTAAGTTTTATTTTCGTTCATTGTGGAGCTTTTGCTGTTTTAACTTAGTACTATTTTTTTTTATAACATAATTCTAAACCTCTCCCAAGTAAAATCCGCTGGATACGAGCCTGACACATACATATGCATGTGAAAGTATATGAATACAAAGAAGGGAATTTTTTTCATTATTTGAGCAAGAAATTACTTTTAGCCTAGTTTTACAAGTTCCACTTCATTGACTTTTACAACAATGATAAATTATCTTCTGACATCCTTTTCTGTTTTCTTAAAAAAATTATTTTGTTTGTAATGGAAAAAGAAGAGCAAATTAAAACAGAGCACACTTTATTAACTTCGCATTTAAGCTAAAAATGCTTAGCATCTCATAATCATGCCCGATTTACAAGGCTTCTGTTTTTAATTTTTCAAAATATAAAATTGACATTCGCTATATTCAATGAGTGCTGTGAACAATTTAAAAATATTTACCATATTCATGCCACTTTTACTTCTCTCCTATAAATTAATTTCTATTTCACTGTCATTTTATAAACTGACATTTGCCTACATTTTTTAAAATACATACTTACATGCATACGTATGTATATACTTCGAACAGAATTCAAACTGCCGTTATTGTTCTTTTTTATGAAAAATTGGAACGGAATAGAATATAACATTTTTTCTAGAATAGGAGGTCTATTGTTTAAATATCTATTCTCAAACTATTTTATGCTATTTTATCTTTTGTTATTGTAGTCTGAAATTGGCTCACTTTCGCGGCTTTTCATTGTCAGTCGTCATTGTAGCGAATACATTCTTCGTATAAGTATATTTACAAATTATATATTTATATATGCAGGGACACATCAATTTTTTATGCGCTGTCATATTTGAATGTATGAAAATGTTCTCATTTGGTATAAAAAAAAAAACATTTCTTTATAATTGCCTTTGCTAGAGCTGCTGGTTTTTGCATACTTGTAACATTGGGTTTTTGAATGGCGTATTTAGAATGGAAAATTAATAAATAAACGTTTGTTTGTTTGCAAACCTTGAATGCATTTTAAGGGCAAATTGTACAGTTCCATTTAGAACTTGACAAGTAAATATTATAAAATGAGGTTTATATTTAACAATAATAATACGTCATGCTGTATTTACAGGAATATTAATTTTTTTTTGTAAATTAAAAGCTGAAAGTTATTGAAATGAAAACGAATGACTGTAATAATCTAGCATTACGTATTTCAAAAATAAACAAAACTATTCTTAAACTTCTCTTATTCTTATATTTCTCTTTAATAAAATGAAATGTAGTCTTAAATTTATTTATTAAAAACTCAAATTTACTACAGAATGCCTAGTTTAGTTTAAATTGGGGAAAATCCATAAAAAAGTTTTCATTGCATAATTTTTTGTTTCGCTTCATTTCGTGTCCCTTGGCCATAAATTATAAAAAATTTTAAAAAATCTCGGCCAGCTATCCGTGAAACTGTGGACTGCATACCACGTATACCCTAATTAATTGCAATAATACCCAAAATTATTCTGAAAAATCCACCGGTTGGGGTGATTTACACGATGGAGACACCATTGGAACATCTTTCTACCAAAACGAAGCTGGGGCTTGCGTTACATGGATGACATTGATCGGTGAGTGATGCGGTTTCAAGGTGCCATACGGCGACCCCAATCATTGACTTATTGGAATCAAAATATAGCGATAAGTTGATTTCGAGAAAGGTTATGCGATTTGACGCCTCTCGATTATTTCCTTGTGGGACAATATAAAGGCACTGGTTTGTGCTGAGATATTATTAACCATTAATGATTTGTAAACCAACATTGTTTATGTTATTCGTGTCATACCCTCGAAAAATTTACTCTAAAATTTTACGTTCTGAATGCACTTCTTCAAGAACAGCCGCTGTGACGATATGCCCAAAATTATTTTCAAATGTTAATGCCGCGTATTGATTTCACGAACAAGAATTTTTTTTGTGTATTTTCGACATTTTCAAATACATTATTTTAAAAAATATTTTTCTATACCTGGAAATGAGCTTCAAAAATACCCATACTGAGTAAGAATTAATATTTTTTATCCTTTGTATTTACATGTAATAATAAAGCATTTTGATCATATGCTGTGAGCTTTTCTTACTTTACTGTAAAGTAAAAATAATAAAACATATTAGTTTTCTAGTCAGATACAATTTTAGCTACCGAAAATTCTGAATATAAATCTGTAACATAAAGCACTTGAGATTTACACAGCTTTTCAAGTCTACCACATGGAAATATTCTTGATATGTATATAAGTAAAGAAGCTCATAGACTTTACACTTACGTATATTAATACACCCCTGAAGCATGGTTAATGATTTTTATTTCGCAAAAGCATAAAAAACAACAGCCAATACATAGGAGTACTTATAACATTGCTTTTCAATTTGCACACATTTTATACACATACAAATATACTTCCTTATATTCATTCACCGACAGTAATGTGTTTAAACAATAATATCGTGACTTGCATTAGAAGTTTTGCTTTTGTTTCCGGTTCCTACAATAATGTTTTTAATAGTCTTGTTGTAACAAGTAGTTTAGTTGGTTGGTTTAACATTTCTTGTTAGTGTCATAGCTGCGGCAAATGTAGCATCAACACCAACTACAAGGGGCAAAAAATTTCATCAGTTGAACCCTTTCCTTTTGTATTTTGTATTCTTTTATTCAGCTTCAGCAAAATGCGCTATGTTTTTATCATATGTGTAAAAAATTACAACGTCATACCCACATCAACATACATACATCTATACATAACATGTATATGATCTACTTAGATTACTGTACACCTAGAATACAATAATAGATTTTTTTTTATTTTATGAATTCAATCAAACAAGCGTATAAAGTATGTAAGTAGTTCCATTTTTATAAATTTTGTATGTATGTATCACATCCTGGGTTAAAGCCACATCTGTTCAATACATTCAATCTGCTTCCGATTGTTTTTAATATAAACTTTTTTCTTATCTTCAATTGAATTATATTGAATATATATTGACTGTTAGTACATGTTCTTAAGGTTGGTATTATTGTAACATAATATTATAGCGTACGGTTTGTAGTAAATTGACAATAAAAATCAGCCATACATGAAAGTAAACGCACTGAGAATAATATTGTGATTTATTTTTTTCCATTCTCATTGTTGCTATTGTTATTGTATGTTGTTATTTTTGTATTCATTTATATGGAAGTTATTGTCTTTAGATGAGCTATATGAAGTACATATGCTTATTTATTCAAACAACGTCATAACTCAACAATGCATTAAAAAAAATTGGTACAAATACCTTATAAACTGACATTTTAATTGAAAAATATTATTTGATTTCTGCATTGGGGGTAGGAAAATTTAACATTTTAAAAATAAATTTTTTTTTAGATATGACGTTCATTTAGTAAATGAGAAATATGTACATAAATGAATAGCTACATTGTTAAAATGATTACCAAATTTTATGAAGAATAAAAAAGCTGAATTTGTATTTTTCTCGTTTTTATGTGGTGATATTAAAATTTTATATGGCATATCAAACATGTACGCGTGTAGTATATTATAAATATTACATCATTTAATAGCTTATATACATATATATATATATATAATTAATTTGTATGTAATGTAAACTTTGATATGATTTAAAAAAGTATGAAAAAGTGATATCATTCAGAATTTTACTATCCAAAAATTAACTACAGCATCTAGAACAAAAATTTTTTTAAATTATTAAATTTGACTTCTAACAAATCAAAAAACGAATTAAATTAACACCAGTATGAATGAGTAAAATTAAAATTTTGCTATTATTTCTATTCTCGTAGAGGGATTTACTAACTTTTATTACGAGAATCGTATCGGTAAAATAAATATAACGTAATTTTATCGAATTTGCAATTCAATAATATTTTTAGCAGCATTCGCTATCGCTTCCAGTCAGCTGTCATCGTTAAGTTTAAGACAATAATTTATGTGCTGTTTATTTTGTCGACAAAATGTATGTGGTGTTTAAAATGTTCTTGTAAGAATATTTGGGTGTGAACCAATAAATCATGCCTGTATATTTTTAAATATTGTCTTAATTAGAATGTCATTTTCACATAGGTAATTAATTAAAATGGGCTAATGATCGAAAAAATTAAATGAGATAATTACTAAAAAACTAAGTCAAAGATAAAAATTGTAAGTCACACTGACAAACACTAGCAGAACGGAACAACATGCCGTTTTCGAAAGTTGCTACACTTTCATCATCAGTCTTCTTGTGTTTTTTCCACTATGTGTGGTTATCAGTAGATGAAAATTATTAGTTTTATATATTTATTAATTTCTCAAATAGAATACGAGAAAAAATTTTCAGTTATTTTATCCTTCATAAATGAAGCTCTGAATTTACCATCTCTAACTTACAATAGTCCTTGGCATTACTTAATTTTTATTTCCATTATTGACTGTGCACACAAGGGGACGGAACGCCGCTAATGAAAGTGTAGTAACTTTGGAAACCTGCATGTTGTTACGATCTGCAAGTGTTTGCCAGTATTATTTACAAGTTTGCTTTTGACTTAGTTTGCTTCTTAGTATGTAACTTACACATGTAATTTTCGTTACCTGGAAAGACATCAGTCTCAGCCTATTTAAATTGAAAAATTAAAAAAAAAACTAATTATTTTAAATTAAATCTAGAAAACACAATGAACAAGTAAATAATAAATAAAAAAAATTAATAAAAAAAATTTTTGATTTCATTTTAAATACGAAGGATTTGTTTGTTTTTTACATATTCGTCTTTGTGCTTTTCGTATATTTTTACGGAGATGCCACTATATATGAATGTTTATCTACTATCGGTAACATCAAGTTACAGAATCGCACAATCCTTAGTGCAAGCAATCTAACACGTCAAAAAATTTAGGTAATTTGAAAAAGTGAAACTATGCACTGACTTACGTCATGTATGTGTAATAGCGTCCTCATTCATCGGCATGTGAGGAACAAAACTTCTACAAATAAGAAATAAAATGGCTCTTTTCTGTCTTATAAAAATTAATGCGTCAACATAACATCCGAGCTGCAGCAACTCTGTATTGCACATTATCCCAATAAAATGCACAAATGCAAACTTGTGCAAGAATCGGTTTAGGTACCAAACATTGCATACATAAGGGACATCCCGTGAGTACTGGCCCAAGTAAAAATATATATATGAAAAATTTTTTCCAATTTCCATCAAACGATTCTTGCGTAAGTTATTTCTACTTGATATTATTTATTTATTTATTTCTTTTATTTTTTTAAATTAATAATTTTCAACACCTTAGAAAATCGTGTACAAGTACAATTTCAAAGAAAAATACTTGATTGCGTTCTTAATTAAAAAAATATATATTCCTTTATTAAGAAAGAAGAAAATTCAATAATACAAATAACGAATAAGTGCCCTCATCAACATTTTTTTGCTTCATATACATATATTGCAGCTTATTTCACAATGTACGATTATAATTAGCAATACATAGTTAATTGCAGGGCTTTTAAATTTTTCCATTACGTATGAGCACCGCCGCACTTTATTAATCATACGCATGACAAGCCTCCTTCTCAATTTCAACGGTAATACATTATTACTTTTTAATTCAATGCAAAACGTATGCATACACAATGCTTATTAGTAAAGATTTTCAAAAGACGATAAAATGTTAAACAATAAATACAATGTAAATTGATGCACACATATTGACCTTTACCTTAAGTGAGATATCAATGCTGCTAAAATATCAGGGCTGAATAAACGGAAATGAATGCCAATACACACTTGCGGATAATACAGATACTCATATACACTTCAAGAGATTTACCTGAATAAGCTTGTTATACGTTAATAAACAAAAACCCTGAAAAGAATTAAAAAAAATAAACTAAAAGCAATCACGTAGAAAAGTAATTGATGAAATTAATATGGTAATAAAATTAAAGAAAAGGATCCTTCTGCTTTCGTTAAGAAAAATATATAGTTTCTTTGCAATGATACTAATGCCATTTTGGAATGGTTTTTTTCTGAAACCAAAAACCGTTAAGTAAAGAAATTTTGTTATAAAGGATATAATTGAAAATAACATTGTGAGTTTTTGGTTGTAGTTAACCAGGTAAGGAAGAAAAATATTTTATTATGTCTTCTCAGAATAAGCACTTGTTCATTTTAACTGTCTTTATTACATTATATTTACAAAATTTATTCTTGAGTTTAGATACATATAATTTTAAAATTTTTCCAGATAATTGTATGCTTTCCAGTGAAAAAAATTTAAAATTTTAACTTATATTTTCTTATAGGAAGACTATTTACTGAGAGTCTTGGTGACTCCACAGCCTGTCATAACTCTTTGAATCAATATTTTGCTCCCTTGCTATTAAACAATATGTAAATTCCACTCAAAATTTCTTCTACGATTTAATACTTTGATTTTGGTGACGACGAATGAAACAATGAAGTTTTCAGTCATTTACCAATAAAGAATATAAAATAGAGATACATAAATACCAATATAGAAATTGCAACACTATAATTTTATACAGAATTTTCATACGAATCAACTCCTACCATTCCTTTGTTGTAGTCTTTCAATAGTTAGGGTTGGTTATAATGCACAAAGCGATCGTGTTCTATTAAGCTACCATCACTATTTTGTTTTTCTTTCCTTTTCCACCTTTTCACTGGCACAGTGGAGTAGACTGATCAAAATTGGTCGCCATGGTAAATTCTTTATTGTCCTGCTAACGGCAAATTAAAATTTTATTTTTGCTGCCAAACTGTTTCTTCCCAACTATTTACTGGTTTTCAGATCGGCTCATCCAGTTATATTTGATCATACACAATATTCCTACAGTCAGTCGACACATTAGTTAGTCAGAAGTAAACAAGTTACAAATAGAATACAATACACGGTATTCTTTCTGCAGATACACTCCATATTTTCTAAGAAGCGAAGTTGTCTGTTGATTCAGCATATGGTATGCGCTTAGAAAAATATAATAAAAAATATTAATAGATATTTTTAATTAGCATTTCTGAGAAAAAAAACAAAAGCATTCAATACTGCGTAGGCAAAACGAACATTGCTGTTTCAAGTCAAATTACAAAAACACAACCAAAAAAACAAAAACATTTTTTTTGCTATTGTTGAAAGATTAGTTTTTTTTACTTTTTTCTTTAATTTTTAGATGTTTCAACATAGTTTTTGAAATTATGCTAAAATTAATATTTTCCTTACTCTTTGGTATAGTAAGGCGGCAAGTAAGTAAAGTAATAACTTTTTTCATTTTTGTAACTAAATGCTTACAATATATAAATGTTTAAAAAAAATTAATAGCTAAAAAGGAGAAAGGTAATAAAAAAAACGACTGAAATTTACTGTTCGAAAAATCTAACATTTCAATAAACTTAAAAAATTGATTTGTATAATTTTAACTAAATTATTATGAAGGATTTTATTTACCTAATAATAGAGAGGTGGTGCTGATGGCGAGTAGTCAGCGTGTTGGCTCTGCAACCAGAAAGATCCAGGTTCGATTCCCAGCCGGGTCAAATCAGAAAAAAGTTTTTTCTGAGTTTTCTGTGCTACAGCACCCTCCTTCGTCGGTATTTGAGCAATAAAACGTCGGCGAAGTAAAATAATAAATAAAATGCTCCATTAGCTTAAAAAAAATAATGCGTCAAAAAACATCAGAGACGCCGCAACTTTGCTTTATAATTTACACGCAACTGCAGAGTTGTGCAATAATTAAGCTCTAACTTTCTACCAGTTTCACCACCTGTCTGTTTGTTCCTTATCCTTCTCTCTAGTTCCAGTGCAATGCATTGCATATGTAGGGGATAGCCCCTGAGCACTGGTCCAAGAAAAAAAAATCCATCCATTAATAAATCATTTATTGGAATTTTAATACGAGTTTCACATTAACATAACTTAAAGAACTGAAGTCGTCGATTTTTATTTTTTATTAGATATATAAATTGTCATCTACTATGCACTAAAATTTCTATAAAAACAGCGCCCTATGTATCTTTTATAATTAAATCTGGCAGTTCAAATTGTGCCACACCTTGTATAGGGATGTATGCATAAAATCTAAAAATTTTAAGAATCTACTTCGATATTTCTCCATGTTTGAAATATTTTAAAAGCAATACTTTTTCTAATAAACTGGTCTTTTATATCGCTAAATTGCGAAATGTATATTTTTAGTTACTTTTACATTTTAGTTGGATTATAAAAAAGTTTATCAGAAAAAGAAACTGATTAAATTCTTACATTTTCGAAATAATGTAACTTAAATACTCTCTTATACTTCTCTTACCAGAGACACACAAGTATATTCAATCATTTTTATTTATCACAATTCAAACTTTCTTTATTTTGTAGCAATAAAAAGGTTTCCAGACGAACAAAAAACAAATAAAATAATAAATGGATAATCCACTATGATGTCGTTCGTTTCGACTACATTACATATACTAAATATCACGTTCAATTGTGTTCATGAAAACATTTCAAAGACATGCTCATTTTGTATAATAAAAATAATAAAAGAAAGATACCAACTACAAAAAAGACGGCATGCCCCAACAAACAAATTTGAACTGAAATTAAAAATGAACGATTATTTTCACTCAGATTCTATGAACAAGCAAATTGTTTAAAAAAACTTGGAAATAAAAAAGCTCATACTCGTCCATGTTTAAATTGTTCTTTTCAAATACAAATTTGATTAATTAATTTCTAAAAACAAAAATTATTATAAATATTCGTATGCTTTAAGAAATTAAAAGCTACTTAAATTTGTTTATGTCTGCAAAATTTTTATTTCAAAAATTTTTAATTTACACTTATTAGAGTCTCATTACAATAGGCGGGACACGCGAACTTTCCTATGAGGCAAAAATCTTAAAATTCTGTCCACTCTGATTTAGCGCAAAATAACATTGCTTTTGTTGTTGTTTCTCGAATATACATTTCAAAAAAAGGTATATGAAATAAGTGTTTAATGAGTAATTTCGGGTTACTTTTAACTAATTCCCTTTAAAATAACTACTTAATGCAATACTTACTTGTAATGACATTCAGAAGTTCTTAGTCGTAAGCGAGAGTGGTAAGAACTTTCCTCCATGTTAAAGTAATTAGTTAAAAAGTATTAGTGGGGAGTATTCTAATTAGTATTTTAATTCATTACTTTGCCAGAAAAGTTTTTGCTTGGGAACTAATAACACTTTTTTATTTTCAAATATCGAAATATTTTATTCTTCATATTATTTAGTATTAAAGCGTTAAATTCGGATAGAACTTACATTAATATTTGAAACAAAATAATATTTCAAACGTTTTATTTTGTGTTTGTTGGTACACGTTTACAGAAATAAGCAATTACAATGAAAAAAAATTAAGAAAATCAAAAATAAAACAAGTACATGGTCATAAAATCGCATCAATAAAAGAAACTAATGTGTTATATAAATGCAAGTGGGTGTGTTTGTATTTATATAAATGCTTATACATGTACTTACATTAATGTCTGTGCATACTTCTACATACACATATTTGTGTTTATTTGAGCAAATGTTTCCATGCAATAAAAATTGTTTATTAACTTTTTATAGGTACAAATCTTACAAAGTATTTTTATGGTTTTTATTAAATTTTTTAATAATTTTTTTTTATGAAATAAACAATTGGTTTAAGTAAAGCACGAAATTCGTTGAATTTCACAATATTATTTAAAAGTATGTGTATGAGCGTTTATGGTTATTTCATGATGCTTTCAAATTAACAATAACGCCATGTCTATTTAAATAATCAACGTGATTTTACAATCTTTCTTTTATTCTTTTACGTTTCTAAAGTGGTGTACTTTTCGAAAGGAAGAAAGCCCTGTACCAAACTGAAGAACATTTATGTGCACCGACTAGTCATTTCTAGAGAATTTAATAAAAAAAATTACTTCAAAAAAGACGACTACAAGGCATAGTAAAGAAAATATTAATTGGTGTTATTCTATATTAAAGTTACGATATTTACAACATCTTTCAATTATATTTACGAGTATTGTTGTTACCATTAAAGGTAACGTAAATAATAGTTATTATCAATACATATATATAAGAAATCACCCTATTGGAAGATTCTCTTATTTTTGCAAATGGCTCCAGACTTTTTTTTGTGGAGTTTTTTGAAGTCCCGTATTTACGTGAACAAGCCCGAGACTCTGGAAGCCCTCATGGACAACATTAGACACGAGTACGAGAATCTGTCGCCCGAAGTTCTCGCTGAAGTCATGAAAAATGCCATAAAACGAGCCAGTATAGCAATCAATTGTGACGGCGCCCATTTGGCCGATATCATCTTCTCGACTTGACCCATAAAATTCTAAAGGGTCACATAAACATAATCAAAAAACAGAATAGAAGTTTTTCATTTAGAAAACTAATGAGAGGCAAACAAATTCGGATGACTTCTTATGACCCACCTTGTATAAGAAGAGCAATTAAATCAGTAGTCAAATAATGCTGTACTTAACCCTGTGTGGTTACTCGTCATTTTAGTACACTAAGGTTACTCTGCGTCAAATCGAATCGAAATATTTAAAAATAATTAAATATAATATATTTATTATATTTATATCGGCCCATTTGGCCGATATTTTGTTCCATACATAATTGAGTAATACCAATATATCATAATAAAAGAAAATTACAATAATTTCCTAAATAGTTTGTGTTTTATTCAAAATCAACATCGGCCCTTGAAATTTAACCACCCTTTACATGAAATTAGCATCAATGAAATGTAACATATAGACCAGATTAACTGAAAAAGAAATAAAAATTAATTTTTTATAAACGAATTTTTATTGAGAAAACTTCACATAAAAAACCAATAAATTCTTTTTACATAGTTTAATATTCAGTTACTCTTTCATATGAACTCTTCCATTATTTTTTTTATTATGATGCTCCTACTTCGTTCAAAATAAAAAAAACCGAAATTACACACATATTTACAATTAGATATTTTTGTCATGCCACAATAGTATAATTTCACCGCATTAGTGAATAAATTCTGAAGACTGGTAAACGTATTTCCTCTTTTTTACCTACGCATTTACATCGTACAAAATACATTACTTAAATGTTTTTTTTCTATATTGAATGCGATGTTCTGTTAGTAAATGTGCTCATTATAAGCATTATAATGATTGTTACTAACACAAATTATAGCCCCTAACATTGTACGTACAAGTATTATCGAATACATAAATAAATACGTGTTTAAGAAAAAACAGGGAAAAACGGAGACATGTATGTTAGAATATATTTTATCATGAAATTTCATTTGTGTTGGTGTACTGTTGGCTGAGTACATATTGAAGACTCTGCAACCAGAAGATCCGCGGTTAAAATCCCTGATCAGATCAAAAACAAATTTATATTTTGTCTATGTTAACAGTGCCCTTCTTCGCGGGTATTTGAGCAATTAAATACGTCGGAAAACTAAAATAATAATTAAAATGGCTTTCTTTTAGCTTAAAAATTAATATGTCAAATCATCATTACAGACGCGTATACTTTGTAAAAAAAAAGGTGCAAATGCAGTTGTGCATGAATTAAGCTCTCTGTCCTTTTTATCACTTCACCACATGTCTCTTTTATACACTCTTCCTTTCCATCTATGTACTTCTAGTACAATCTATTGTAGACATATCGACTTCCTCTAAGCACTGTAGATCGATTCAGTGACTTTTTGTAACGACTGTCGCATCTATAAAAATTTATAACATAAAAATTGTCAACTTAGCCATTCAGTAACATTTTTAACGATATTCCTTCTCGTTTACTTTATGACAATAACTTGTGTGCTGTTTATTTTGTCGCTATGCATGCATTTTGTGTTCAAAATATTCTAGTTCGAATAATTGCGCTATGAACGTACGATTATTTATGTGCCACATATTTAAAAAAAAAATATTTATTTTATGTATATATGTAAATAATTTAAAATAAAGATTCATATGAATTCATAATGAACAAATAAAATAATTAATAAAATAAATTTAATAAAAAAATTTTTCTTTTCGTTTAAAATGCAGAGCATTCGTTTCTTTATTCAATGTTCTTCTCTGTGCTTTCCGTATTCTTTCTCAGAAGTTCCACCTTGTATTCATTGTTTATCGGCAATCGTTAAATTCTTGAATAGAACAACGAAACTTCGACAAATTTAACAATTGTCGAATTGTTAAAATTTACAGAAATACAGGTCTTTCAGGTCACCTTTTTTATCTTCGACCAGCAGTCAAGGGATGACCCCTACACATACGATGCACTTTGTTGGACTTAGAACTTTGCACGTGGGAGTACTCAAATCCAATGTGCTACTCTCCCGCTGGCACATCTCACAAAATTATTTTATAGTTCCAGGCCAATGCATCCCCTGCGTGCCGGTCCAAGAAAAAAACAAGTTAACGACATATTTTTTATTTGTTGCGTTTTTTACCTCTCTCATATTCAAGGACCTCTTCTGAAGATATCAGAAGAAAACTAGTATTTTCGAAACTTTCCATACCAACAAAACCAATAACTTATTTTGTATTTTACTTTTGTTTTATTACCTTTATATACCAGATTCCTTTTGGGAAACTTTGAAAGCACATACATATATAATACATAATATAATAAAAAAAAATAAATTACGATTATTACTTTTAAGCTAAGTTATGTATACACTACTAAAGCAATCGAACTCGTAGCCAAGCGAGTTAAATACAGAAACCGTTTGGAAAATAGGCATGTTATTAAGAACTTACGAAAACTTATGTATATGTTCTAATACTGCACTTCTTTTAGAAATTCGAAGGATTTTGGAATATATTAAAATAAAAAACAATTTCTTTATAATTAACACTTTCTTTTCAACTTTTTTTTTTATTGAAACAAAAAATATGATTTGGATATCAACACGATATCGCTGTTATTTATTATATCAATAAAATTAAATATACATTTGACTAAAACTGTATTAAGTAAAAAAAAGTAAAAATCTATGGGGAAGGAACTGATGCAGAACCAGTGATATCAGTTATTTATATTATTTTCACCAATCGTAATTCAAAACTTTTTATTACAATCCCTTTTTTACTAGTCAAGGGACCAGAACCAGAGTATTTATATTTTGTTTAAAGATATTGTATTAAATTATCTTTCAATTGCTGTTCATTTTTTGCTGACTACCATAATACGTAGTTTTCTTCTTCCATCGTCATTCCTTAAACACACTTTAATACTTTAAAATTAATAAAATAATATTTTTTTCCCAATATTGTTGACAGTTAATTTGTTCATTTTTATTTACATTTTTTAATCATCACTTCACACTTTAATTATTTAAAACCGCAATTTATATTCCACTCAAACTAATAGGCAATAATTGGTTTTGTTTTGTCTTTTTAAATTTTATAGAACCAAAAGGATAAAAGCAGAAAAGCAATCTAAATGAAAACTTTTCGAAAAAAGTTCTTCTTAAATTGGCACTTTAACAACACTTGCCGCAATATGTTGAAATTGGCATAAAAACAAGCAACAAAATAAATTAAAAAATCTTTTACATCCTTTCTTCTTAAAAACTTTAGACCCTTTTTGTTGTCATCCTAACCATTTTCTGTGTCCTTAACCGTCATAGTTCACATAAACGCATATTCCCAAATTGTTTGCAAATATTATTTTAAACCTGCTTTTATTTATTTAATTTTCTAATTTAAGTGGTCGTAAAAGAAAATTTCATAGTCGTCTATGAATATTCTTCTTTCCGACTTTAAACAAAAACCGCTTTAAAATCCCACTTCATGCTTTTGGGGGTGTAATGCTCTTTCCGTACTATCAGGGAAGTGCTGCTTTCCTTACGTATTTTTATTTGATGCTTTATCCCATTCCTTTTCCCAACTTTTTATTTTGGCTTTTTAAAATTATTATTGACAAAATATTTCTGTTAGTATTGTAGTTTAAAGCATTATGTTTTCTTCGAGAATTTACTTATGTTTGTGGTTTTGTGCCCATTAAGTTTGATGGATTTTTCCTTTCTTTATCATAAACGTAAAAATAGATTTTAAGTTTTTTTTTTTTTAAATAATTTTTCCTATCTTTTATCTGCAGATGGAACTATGTATATAGATAAGAAGAAAGGAAAAGAGACGTGATTCTACATTCCGTAGGATTATAGCCATGGGTTGTTATATTTGAGAGCTATACGTTACTGTTTTAAATGTTCTTGCTATTTCTATAAAAGTGTGATTAAACAATGTAAATTATTCTGGGAAACCCAAATTTCTATTAACTACAAATGAAATTATTTTTGTTCGTAATATGTGTCTTAAATATGATATAAGCGATATAAGCATTAAATTTCATCGAAACCATTTTTCTATGATCACAAAAAATTCAATATAATCTTTTAAAGCCAAGAGCTCTAGAAATTAAAGATATATTTCAAATCTTTATTTTATTGTAGCAAATAAGACGTAGTGAAGACATCCAAAAAATTTTAATCTAATATTCATCACGTAAAATCCAAAAGACCGAAAAACCAAAAAATTCAAAACGAACTTTTTGATTGATTATGAAGTAATTAACTGAAATATGCCTTTCCTTGAAATTTTACTCACACATACCTATGTTATTGATCGAAATCAAAAGGCCGCAAGTACAATCTCAACAAATACTTATATAAAGAAAAAAACCGTAAATAAACGAAATAAGTTTGCATTCAATTTGCGTTCAGTTAGGATTTTTAATTGAAAATTTTTGCAAACTAGTAACAAGAACGTTAAGGATATTTGTGTTTTAGCAAAAAATATTAAAAATATATCTTACAGTAAATATGGTTCCACAAACAAAGTTAAGAAAATTAATAAAAAGTTAAAAAGAAAAACTCGAATGAAACGAAAACAATGCAAGGACCTAACAAAAGGAAGTATTTGTGAGAAACCACCAACCCAAGGCCTCCGTAGCCTTGTCCATGAGCATTAGTTCATCAAGCTGGAGGGCGGTTTCGATTCCCGACTTCAACATACTAATATTCTGCAGAAATCTTATTATCGCAGACAATAGAGATATTAATTTACCGTCTGAACTAGCAGATTTAATTGACGTATCACGAAAAAAGCTTACCACCTTAATTAAAAATATTTCCTTGATTATGACAGTATTCTTAAGCAATATGTTTCCATTCGACAAGATAACTTCACATGCTTACCCAGGTAAAATTAGCGCTTTCCTTTTTGTATCCATAAAGTCAAACGCACAAGAATGCATTTTTATAAACATTTATACTGCTATGAACAGTGTATTCACTTACGATATTGATTTTCGGCAGTATTTTTGAAGTGCTTGTCCTTATAAATGAAATGTATTGCTTGCGACAGATTTTAGTGCATTTTCTGCATTTCGATAATTTTTATATGTAAATATCTAGAAAAAACTGTGTTTCTTCATTGCAGGCAAAACAATTTTCGACGCTACTGTTAATATGATTCGTGCTTTGGGATATAATACTTTTGAAACAAATTTTTATCAATGACAAATATGAGGTTTTGCCGCAACTTATATAACAAAAATTTGTAGATGTCAGACCAGTGCAGTTGCATATCGAAAGAATAAAAATATGAAAAAAGAAATGGAAGCATCTTCAGGAATTTAAATTTTGATTTCCACTTGACTGCCAGAGTTTTTACTCTAATTATATGCATCGTTTTCTCTCCATTTAGGAAATAAAGAATATTCGTTGTTTTTTGTTCATTAAATTCTTTTTTCTCGAAATTTCTCAAATAATTGAAGTTAATTGTTTTTATCTTTTATATTCAAAATACAAAGAATATATTGAACAACATAGTTTCAGTAACTTTTCAGAAAAAACTATCCCAAAAGGCAGTACTAAAAAAAATACTTTTTTTTTTTATTAATTTGGTTTAATACATATTCCATTTATACGAATGTTGGCGCATATTCAATGCAGTATTAATTAAATTACTCAAAAGCAAGAGAAAATTATTTAAACCCTGAGAATATTAGCTTTAATTCTTTCAAATTTTGTTGATAAAGTTTTTGTAGTATATATTACAATAAAGGCCTTTAAAAACAATTATTTAACTACAAAAGATTAGTTTCTTTGAACTCAAAATATGAAAATAAAAAGTAGATATGCATCAAGATCACACAAATCGTAGATCAGAGGGAACTTGACGGAGTAAAAAGTTCTGAGTCAATATTACCATTTATAAGGTTTGTTACAAATGATGAATTCATATACATTCTTCAGCTTTTCAAAGTTGGCTTCGGCTGAAACCAATCCACAGGCATATTGGAACACCCTTCTTCATCGGTATTGCGTAGCACCGGCGCTCCAAAGCTCCAAAAATTTAAAAAGTCTCCTTGACATCCGAGGCGCTACAACACTGCTATAAAAAACAAATAACATGCAAAAGTAGAGTTATAAAATAGTGAAGTCATTTCTCCTACTCTCCCTTTTCTCTAGTTCCATATATATATATATATTTTATAAAAAAGTATTGTAAATATGTATGAATCGTTGAAGTAAATGTACTTTCAGAATATTTTTATACATAAATTGTCTGGATTACAAAACATTTTATGTGTATACATAGCGTCGCATGAAATCGAAAAAACTCAAGCTACAAAAAAACTAAAATTAGACTATAAAGCACCTAATCGAAATATTTTTACTCTTCAACAATGAGAAACAACGCTCCTACGAAAAAAAAAGTATGAAAGCTCCAAATACAAACCCAGTAAATTGCAGGAAAATTTTTGTCTTCTATTAAATACGGCTTTTTCGTTTGATATTACGCTCTGCTTGGATTCATATATTTTTATGAATAAATATGAAATCATTAAAATACTATATTTCGCAAAGAGTTTATCTTTATAAAAAAATGCATGTGGATTTGATTTCTATGGCTCTGTGACACAACCAATCTTTGAGTTGAAGCCAACAAAACGTGCTGGATTATATATTTTTTTCACAAATCTTTCAATTATTAACAAAACGACTTCTTTATTTTAATATTTACATATATCAATATAATTGTTAAAATTTAAATTACGATTACTAATTTAAACAATTATTCTCCTTTTCCATTCCGAAAAACAATTTTTATATATACTCAGTGAAGAAAGTGCTTCCAAAGAAGTCAATAAGATCCTCAACTTGTGATCCGGAAGTAGTTTAGTGAGGGTGGCGATGGCTGAAGTAGTCTGCATGTTGACTTCAAAACCAAAAAGTCCTGGGTTCAACCCCATTTTCTGGCTAAGTAATAAAATCATTTCGCATTTTTTCTGATGTGCATTAGTGTGTTTGTGTCAACGTCCAAAAGAAGAGTTGTGAGATATTGAAGCTTCACCTCCTGTCATTTCTCTTACTATCCCTTTACTGAACGGATGGAGACTTTACAAAAAAATTGTTTCAGCAATTCCGCACACTTTCACCACAGTGGATTCGTTAACAAGCAGCATTGCCATATTTCGGCAAATGAGAATCCACAAGTGATTGTTGAAAAGCCGACGCATTCACAAAAAGTGACTGAACGGTGTTCGCTATCACGAGATGATACGGACTTCTTTTGGCCAGAAATTTGGCGATATGGACCTGGACGAAAGAAAAAGTGTACGTCAGTAAGCTAAGAACAATTCAAGAGCTAAATAATGATATCATTCGGCACATTAAGTGCATTGAACTTCAACTATGTCTTAGAGTCATTGAAAATATCGACCATCGGATAGATTTAAGCCACCGAAGCCGTGGCGAGCATTTTGCCTGCAAACTTTTTTGTTTTATTTACAATTAATATTGTGCGTTTTGGTTGGACCACCCTTTATTTTATAGTATAACCACACTAGTAGAACTTACCAGCGTATTTAGTTTTTGTGTTTCTGACAAGATATGAATACTTTTATATAAACGAAATGCCTGCGGTTATTGTACTTATAGTGTTGTGTCTATTTGAATAAATTTGCTTTAGCACATAAATTTCAAAAGTATCAAAACGTTCCTTTTTTTTCTTAGAATGAAAACAAAAGGACAATTGTGTTCATTTAAAGGAAGGGTTAGATAACCAAACTTCGTATATAACAAAAAATAAGAATATGAGTTTAGACCCTAAAATAAAAAACAATAAAAAATCCCAAATGACTAATAAAGCATTATTTAATGAAGCTTTTCAAATAAAAAAAAAATAAAACACTGAAAACCAACAACGTTATATTTCTAAATATATAATACAATGTCCAATATATGTTCCTGAAACAATAACACAAAATAAAACTTCTCTGCATACGTATCCAGTAAAAGGGCTCGAGGCACCAACATAAATGTAATTTCTTATCTGGGTCATTCCAAGTGAAATGTATAAAAAATTAAAAACTTTTTTCTTGTCTGCCTCTGATTTCAATACAATTTTGTAGAGTACTGAAATATTCTCTCACCGTTCATATATAATAAGAACGTTTTAGATTTTACTGCCTCTTCGCATACATGTCTGAGAGACTGGAAAATATTTTTATTTTGTCGTTTACGTATGCGTAGATTTACTTTATTTGTTGTCATAAAATGCAGAGGGAAAACTTCATGGGCATAACATAATGCTGACATTTTGTATATGTGGTTTTGTATGAATGTGAATAAAAAATAAAAATTTTTCTCATTTATATTGGTTACAGTGAACAAAATTAAATATACTTCACGATAATGGTTAAGAATAACCTATATTTGAATTCATCAATTTCAGTTTTGAAATATAACATTTTCGTAATTTATCTTATAACTGTTATGTCCCTGCTTTTAATGAGAATACTGCAATTCTTCTAATCTCATACATAATAACCAACAAATTTTTTAAGCTTCTCACTGCTTCTTCGAAAAAAATCAGATGCTCCCATGCCTATAGACGCATTAGCAAAAATTTTTGTACGCTCGTTTATGAGTGTGAGAAATAAATAACCAAATTTAGAATTTTCGTCTTGATAAATCTCCTGAATGTACACATATTTTAGTGTACATACATGAACAATTTTGAAGCCGGAAATTTTATATATTTTTTTTATTAAGAAACCAAAAATACAACCGAAAATACAGGACCGCAATTTCCTTTAAAATTCACACACAAACACAATATCTTCGTTCCTATTATAGCCATAGAGTCTAATTCATGTGCGCTATAATTCTCCGTTATCCTAAAATGTTTTTGAAAAATATTAAGGGGCCCTTCTAATTCAAGAATCAAAAGTGTTAAAAGTGGGAAAATGAAAGGGAACATATCCTCCGACTTCTTCAAACTTATAACTCTTAAAGACCAAGTATTAAGCGGCATATTCTAAAATTTTTGTAATGGGCAGCAATGGGATCAAAAGAAAAAGGATATTTATTGGGTGAAACTGGAATGGTCGCGACAATGATGGAACGTATCCCCCGACTTTTTTTAACGTGGAACTGTTACGCCTAAGTATTATCGACCATATTCTAAAACTTTTGTTTTGGAACAGAAATGGGATTAATTAGTTTCTAAGCTAGAATAATAAGTCTAACAAATTTTATTGCAGTCGGAGGAAGACAAGAAAATTCATGATTGATTTGATGTTTTTAGGATTTCGTCTGAAACTGGTGTCGAAACTAGTTTTTTTTTTGGTTTTGTAGTCAACGTGCAGACTACTTCAGCCGTCGCAGTTTAAAAAATGTACGGAAATTGAGTTCAACTGCTTCATATTTGGTGAGATATCGTAACAAACGCCTGTACTTCTTTCAGTGACTTAAAGTGGAAATAAAATAATGTTTTCCTTAAATCACCACCAAAAGCAATCTATCTCAATTATAATGATTTGTAATATTACATATACTTAGATAGCAGATTTACATTATGATATTAATGTTCAAGCTTTAACTAAACGTTAAATTTACTTATGAGAAAAAACTTCAAAAAAAGAATTCTTTTTGAAAATTTTAATGTAAAAAAGTTAATTTTGTAGGAGAGAAATCAAGCGGCTTAAATGGCCATATAAAATAGACAAGAATTAATTAAATTTACTACACTGCCCGTCGATAAATAAGGAACTATATTTGAAAGAAACTGTATCCATATTATGTTAACTTAAAGCAAATATGACGTATTACATACAAAAAATGTTTAAAGAAAAACTTTAAGTGTAATAAAAATAAATAGGATTTTCTTTTAATTATGAACGATCAACAGCACATTTATGCGTTTAAAGCTTCTTAAGCTTTATATATATATAAATAAGGTTTAATGGCATTAGCACCAAATGATTGAAGGCTATGAAAACATTCAGCCAGCCACATAACTATGTCATTGACAGCAACGTTACATCTTGCGGCATGATGATGCAAAGTAAGACTAAAGGATTTAACACGTAAAAACCGACCAGCCACTTATCCATCTATCAAAGCAGTCAGCATTTCATTTCCACATTTTGTCGTGCTGTTTTAAATACAGCAATAATGATGGCTTGTCTATCGAAACGTATTGATGGTATTTAGAAAGCATCTTTACACAAAATTGTCACAAACCTACCCTTAAGATACGAAAAAAGACAGGAAACAAACAAACAAACAAAAAATGTATCGGTAGTATAAAATATTTTTTTCTTTAGAATATTTATCTCCTTCATTCCAGTATAAATATATAACATAAATATATACTTTTTATATTTCCCTTGAAGCCTATTTATTTAAACAACAGACCTATCCTAAGGCTGGGTGGTGCTGTAACTCATGCTACCAGCCAGCCTGCCATTCAGTCATTTATTTCTCAAGTCTCTATTCATTCGTTTATTCGTTTATATCATCGTCCATCCATACAGTTATTCACTCATTTACCCACTTCTGTGCAGACAAAATAAAAACATCTAATAGATGTTATTTAGAAATCTAAAAAAATTAAAATAAAAAGCGTCTGTAATATGGTCGTTTGTTTTTTGTCGTAAGACTCGTTTGTCCATAAACGACCTGCCAATGATCGTCACTTAAAGAAGTATTACACGTCCACACGAAATACAGCTTTTGTTTTAAAGCTAAAGAGCAGTGTCACCCTCATCTATTCCATTTTAAGTTCTTTTCATCATTGCAAACGTTTTACAAGTAGGAAACTTTACCTACATGTATATATAAATGTATACACGTATTTTTATGTATGTTTGTTATGTACTTGCAGATGTGCATGCAAGGATTTGTATAATTTATTTTACTTCCTTGCCATTTTATTACTGTATCACCATATTCATTCTAAAAGCAGGAATGTTTTATTTTCCCAACCAAGAAAAAATATAATTTGAAATATAAAATTCCGTTTTAGGATCGTCACAAACAGCATGAACAAATTTATATGCATAAAAATGGTTGCGTTTTTATGTTCAAGAAAAACTTTCACACAATAAAGCCACAACACATTTTTATTGAAAAAATGGTAACTAAAAGTTCTAGAAGACTACTGTATATAAAGATATCCTTAATTATTAAAATTATATATGAATGTGTAGCAAAAAAAATTAACTTTCTTTTTTTTTTTGGATAGAACTTTTAATTATATTTTTTTTTGTTTTATTTAAATAACAGTATTTACAACAGGAACATATACTAATGTGTGTAAAAAGTAGCAGTGAAACATTATCCTCTACTATCCTCTATATTTTGAAGAAGAAACTTGCTCGCATTCTTATATTGGTTTAGCAATTCTTTATCATAATGAGAAATTATTATCCTTTTCTTTTGCACAAATTTTTGGTAGAGCTAGTAGTAACAGTGGCTCCAGCCTACATGTAGATTAAGTAAAATAAACATTTCTATTTGATAGAAAAAAACTTTCTGTTCATTTTATGCAAAAAAATTTATTTTCTTAAAGTAAAGCTCATTGAAAAAAAAATCATATGTTTTATTATAACATTCTAAAATATTACTAAAATAATGTCTCAAAACTGAATGAGTTATTTATTTCGATAAAAATACATGCTTAGAAATACTTATTTCTTATCCGATTAATTAATTATAAAAATGGGACATTAATATCCCTCTCCAAGAATCGAAAACATTGTGCGGTGTACTAGATTTTCATAAATAACATACATATATTGTGTTTGTTAATACAGAACAACTTTGTATATTCCTTTAAAACATATGAACCTGTTCAGGGTGATGCCCGCCCAGCTTGAAAATTAAAATGCTATACATTGAGCAAAATTAATTCCATATATTTACAGTTGTGTGTAGAACACAGCTGTTGAGCTATGGCCACCTACTTTTGGCAGAAATGTGTGTTCTCAGTTGGAAAAAATACATACAAATATTTATGTATATAAAATATTATAAACATTATATTATTTACACTGTTAATTGTACGCTGTGTAAAATTAACAAAATTGTAGAAATGTTTGTTTCACTGTTCAAAGTTCAACTACCATTTATTAATTTTGTTTTCTTTTTGTAGTCCTCTTTTCGCTTTGTGCTTTTCGTTTTTTATTCATATTTTTATTTTTCTCTACTCTGTTAAGAAGAAGTTACTGAACCGCACATTCCTTAAAACAAGCATGCAAATATATATTTACATATACATATTTAACAGATGTTCCATCTTCAAAAGTTAGTGTATCGCAATACAGAGACTTTTTATAAACAATTTCCATGGTCGTCATTTCATTTGATTTATTCTTCATGAATTGTGTAGGACCAAGATGCGTATCGTTGGCAATTTAAAGTCGTTGTTTAATCTAACTCAGCTACAGATTTAAAATTTGCACTATACACCAAATATTTTTTTTTTGTTTGTTTTATTTTCTGCGTAGTTTTAGCCTTAACAAATTTACACAAAATTTAAAATTAACCGGAGAGACAAAAGCTTTAAAAAATATTAAATTACCTATAGTGATAATATAGTATATTGCAGCATAGGCCACTTCAGACTGCCGACTACAATATGACATAATTAAAGTATGTATAAGTGTTTGTACGACAATTATTATTTTGACGATATCACAGCTACATGGCAAGTAAGTGTCAATGAGGAAATCTAGTGTTGCCAATATAAAAAGAAATAAGATATAAATGAGAACTTAAACACATTTTATTTTATATCAAATGAATTTAATTTATTTTACATATACATATGTGATTTTAATTTCAAAATTGTACTTTTTCCCGAAAAAATATATGAAATGTATTATTACATACTTTATGATATTCTCATTAAATATTTTTTTATAAAAGAAACTCAAGAAAATTAATTATTGACGAGGAGAAGCGTATCTTATATGGATTCTATTTCCCTATGCTTAGTGAGCCCATCAGTATATTTTTCCTAATTTTTGATTACAAACTCAAGCTTCTAATGTGCAAATTCCACTAATCAATTGAGAATTAAAATATAATAAAGCATGTAATAAATTTCATATATTTTCTTGAGAAAAAGCAAAATTTTGAAATAGAATTATAGACGTATATATAAAGATATTCCCAAAGTAACTTCATTTAATATAAAATGAAATATATTTAAGTTCTCATTTAGGTCTTCTTTCTTATTATATTGGCTATCACCAACCTGAAAGATTATAAATAAATGCATTAATAATCACATTAATTGATTTATTTTTGCATTTTATGTCATACAAATATCTATGTTTTGAAGAAGTGGTATTGTTTTTTTAAAGTGTCAATACTGAAATATGTATTTGTACAATATACAGCAACAAGTTTCAGCTGGTTATGATGCAGTTATCATTTTAAAATGATTTAGTAGCCGATTAGAGGACAACGAATCCTGCCAACAATATTTGGATTCGTGGAGCCCACTGTCGTCTATAAGTTTAATGTCAAGCAATTTTGAAAATTAATCAACATTTACAACATTTGTTGTCAAATGCACACATTACGACATACTACTCATTTGTTCAAACAACGTCATAACTCAAATAATTTTCGCAACAAAATTAAATTACATTTTTTCTCTATTATTAATGCAAACTCAAATGTTAGGATTTTTAAAGGTTTTCCAGTAATTGAGCGATATGTATGTGCATGAAGATAAAAGAAAAATGTCGCCTATATGTACTCGTACATTAAGTACCAGCATATAAATTCCATATAACAACTGTAAATAGAAAAAAATTTTCATAATATACAACTATACATATGTAAACGAACGAGTAATGCAAAGCACAATGGGTTAAAGAAAAAGATTGAAGAAAAAATTTGAAGAAAAATAATAAAATCTGTATTTTTTTAGGGGAAGTGATACTCAGGCCATGAAGATGCCTACCAACAATGATGACATTATGTGTTAACTTAACATTTAAACTATCTCTGGTTGGAAATAAATTATTTTTTTTAGATAAAGGAGAACTATTTAACTTATTATTTTATTTCGAGGACGTTTTAATTTCTGCAATACCTGTGAGTGAAAATAATGCTCATAAGAAAAATGTTTGACGACTGGTTTGAACCCACGACGTTCTGTCACAATCTACCTGCTGGTCTTAAACTTTTTAAAAGGCATTTAAAAATAACTTCATGATTAAAAAAGACAGACTATTTAGGACGGAATATAAAAATGTTAGTAAGCTGCATGATTTTTAAAATAACTCTTTAAATAAATAATGTTGCAGTTCCAAGCTCTTGGTAAAATTATTATTTTTTACAATTTTAAAAAAAAAAGTTGATAAATTGACGCAACAAATATTATTAAGTTTTTTTTTTATTTATATAAGTAGTATCATATGAAATTTTCACATCAATTTGATATCTATAATATAACCAATTTTTTGTTTGCATTTAACAATCTTAAATTAAACCAGTGTATACCTTGCGCACTATATTCATCGTATGGTATTCTTTGATTAAAGATATGACACGTTTAACTTGCTGTGCTATTTTTTCATTTTTCATGCCATTCATTATAGAAGAAAGGAAACATAACTACATATATGTATGTACAAACAAATACAAAATCCCTAACTCTGCGATTCGAACGTGCCCACATTTCTCTGATTAAAGTGTATGAGTTCATGACAGAATTACGAATCCTTGCTACACATACAAATATATTTGTACATTACTGTGTGGCATTTTTGTATTTGGTCCAGGCATCTTACGAATTATATGTTGTTTAGTTTTACTTAAAGTAACATCACTGTTAGACAGGCGAACATGAGTCTTGTGTTTCCCGTGTCTTCTCGTAGTACCACGCAAAATTACACGTAATTAGTCAGTTGGTTTTTTTTTTTGTCATTCTTTGTTAAGTTCACCAATTTTTCAATAATTGAAGATTTTTCTGCAAATGAACGATTTGCAAAATCATGTTGAAAAATATATTATATTCACGCAAATTAAGTGTAATTGTATTGTAAAGTCAGTAGTATTATTATTCATTTTCTTATCCCTTTCGCAACAGTTGAATAATTATTCTTCGGATGCCTTGTTTTTGCAGCAATTTCAGAATATATATATATACATATATATGTAAAATGTATTGTAGATACATATAACACATATTTTTACCTTCAAAAAAATTGGCAACTTTTATAACATTTTAAAATTTAAGCGCTCAAAAAGATTTAAATGTAAACAATGTTTTTACTTGGCATTCTATTCAATATTAATTTCCACAATTATCTAAATGAAAAGTCACCAGAACAAATACGTGCTGTATATTTTAATAGATGTCAAAGAAAACTGGAAACAAAAATCATTTAATTTAGTTATTTTTTAACCATAGTCAAACAGAAATTTTAATTAATTTAAATCTGCTAATTTAGCACCCACTTTATTTCATATCGATTCTTGTTGTTAGATATTTATGTCTGTACAGGAAGCATAAAATTATAGATTTTGATTAGTTTTATAATTTTTTCCAGAGATCAATTGAAAATAGGCATATTGTGTGGTTAGTTTTAGCAGTAATGTTACCCAAATTGTTTTATATTTTAAATATTTCTAAACACACAAAACAGAAAACAGAAGTTTTAGGGCTTATTTCTGATTTAAGAAAGAACGCTTTCATTCGCATTCTATGAGAAAGAACATTGATTTCGATTTCTCTACACACTTTCTATGCGAACAGTGACTCGATCTAGAACTCGAATGAAAACGTAAGTGTTTTCATATAAAATCCGATTTCTCTGTTAAGAACGTGTTGTCAACACTGAGAATGAAATGTCAAAATCACTCACTTTTGGTTTTGCTTTCGTAAGAGAATTTACATATGAGTATACATACTTGTAAATAAAAAAAGAAGAATAAAAAATCTAAGTACAATAAAAAAGTATTTACAAATGGATAACAAGTGGTAAGTATAAACTATTCATATGATATACATATGAATGTATGTATTTAACAATTGTTTTTTCAGTTTAAAGAAGTCAACAATGCAGCAACTGAAACACTTTTATAAAATTAAAACAAAAAACACAAAATTTACAAATATTTTTTTAAATTTTCTCACCCTTTTATTTATTGATACTTTCCACCAGCTGATCACACTTACACGCAGTTGTATTAGCTTTAGAATAACTTCGTAGTATTTTTTAATACTTTTAACAGAAATATAATAATTTATGATATGGCATTGCTTCTACTTATTAAAACGTAAGATACCAAAATTGACATACGTAACTTAGTGCGAAAGAAAGTGAGTGCCAATGAGAAATCCAAATTGATTCGAATTCGAGCGAGTGCTTTTCGTTCGCTTAAGTTATCTTTCTTAGCTCAGAAATAGGCCATTAGTATTAAGTTTAATTCAGTAACTTTAAAGAGTATATTCAAACAAAATCGTCTTTTGAATGTAATTTTTGTAATACTAATCTCGCAAAAAAGTTTTACAAAATGAAATCGATTTGGGAATTAAGCATTTTTGGTGGAATCACTGCACAACTGGATTACCAACTTATAACTAAATTTCCTGTTTTCTTCCTAGAGGTATTTCATTTCTGAACAAAATTCGAATTGCCGACATGATGTTCAAGGTGTAATCGAAATAGTTTAATTTTATGTATATAAATAAAATAAATTTTTAATATAAACCTATTTTATGCGCACTTTATAATGGCGTTTTGATTTAAAACATTTTTGAATATTTTGCAAAACTTAAAGAACACCTTAAAAGCAAAACAAAAATTTTGCAAAAAACTAGAAATGTAAGTTAATTTCAATTATGCTGACCACAAGCATTCTTTTTATCTTAATTGATTTATATATGTATATCACATTCTTCGGAGTCTGATGAGGATAAATAAAATATCATTAATTCGAACTATTATAATCACAATAAAGTTACAACAAATGAAGACTTTGAAAAACTTGCTGAATGTGCTTCTTAAGGACACTTGCGCCAAGATTTGCATCCAGTATTTAGAGGATTATTTTATTCACAATAAGCACCATGTTATATAGTCTTATAAATATATGTATATAATTTTTTTTTGTACATACTTTGTGATGAAATTGTTAACCAACTACTTTAATCATATATGGCTCTATGGGCTCGATTAAATAATAAACTAAATAAATGAAAAATAAAAATGAAATGAATTATTTATATATTTCTAAATACTAGTAAATATTTTCAATAATTCAACAAAATGAAGTAATTAATTTATTTCGAATGAATATTATTTAAAATGAAAGATTCCTATAGTTATTAAACTATTAACTGTAAGGAATAATATATTATGCTAAAGAATAAAATGTATTATTTTATGTAGTTATAAAAGACGGGAGTTAGCTTCCTAAGAAATGCCGTGTTGTAACAAATCGGCGGTGCGTTGTAAGAAATGTCCGCATTTTGGGAATCGTGTCGTAGCGAAAAAGCGTTGTAGGAGTGTTAAGTTTTTTTCTAAATAACTATATATTTTGAAAATGTTTTCAGATATTCTAATACAAAAAAATGATCCAGTTCAATTAATACTTCTAATTTTTTTAATTTTTTGTAATTTATTTAGTAATCTAGTAGTTAAAGTTGGCAATCAGAAAAGTAAGTCATTGCGTGGAAGTACTTTTTATGGTAATGTGTAATTTTATGCTGTGAGATATTAATAACAAAACAATAATTACGAAGTGTTTACAATAAATAACACCGATTTTGATATATTTAATAAATTATTTGCATATTTGTCCCCTAGAAGTAATTCTCATCAGATATTATACTCTTGTGCCAGTGCTTTCTTCATTACTTCTAATCTGTAATTTTTGATATTTCCAACAGTTCCAATTAGTTGCTGTGCAATGCATTACACTCTACGTAACCTTACTCTACCTAAATGAAATGTGAAAATTATCAAATATTGCTTAAAAAGGAGCTTAGTTCATTACCGAACAACACATTGTTCAATCAGCTAATAATTCAAGTATATTTTAAGGAATGTATATATACAGTACATTTTTTTATATGGGACCAGCACTCAGGAGATGTTTATTAACCGTATCAGTGGAGTTTTCTAATTTCTGATTATAAACTTAAGATCCTTATGTTTAAAATTTAGGTAACTAATTGAGAATAAAATAGTTGAATACTTAACACGTAGGCTAAAATTCAAACAAAAACAATAAAAATCCAAGAGCTTATTTTTCACACATACATTATTTCCATTTTTTTTACATTTATATTTTGTCTTTAGCGAAACAATATTATATAGACATGCTTTCCTCCTCAATAATCAATTTTATTGAGTTTATTTTTTAAAAATACTTTATGAGAATAACTTAAAGTATTCACAATATATACATATATTTTTCGGAAAAAATCACAATTTGAAATTAGAGTCATATTAATTAATTATATTTTAAAGTTTTCATCTCAAACCATAATTACTTTAATTATCAATTAAAAAAGTCCATAATATATTGTTGCATTAAAGACAAATGAGCAGCATATTTTATGGCGAAACCTCTAAATTAAATTAAATCGATTTTTGGAAAATGTTTTAGAAAAACAAACCCAAAATAAAATAATAAGAAGATGCAGCAATAAAACTACCCAAAACAAATGCGGTTCCATTAATTAGAAAAGTAAGGAGACGATAAAAGAATAATTTTTCAACTTTGCCCAAGATGAACAGAAATACTTGAACAGTGTGCAAAGCAAAGGAAAAGTTTTAAAGGGAAAGTTTCTGCCTCAAATCAGCAGGATACGATGCTAGTGACATAAAATATAAAAGACAACATCAATTATATTAACAGTACCATATTTCCAAAAGGCAAAAGGCATCATCTAAATTACAATAATAACAAAAACACGGTCAATATTATTATTAGTAAATGAGAACTACAATATAAATACACACGCACATTTGAAGGCTACTACAAATGCAAAAATAAAGAATGATGGAAAAGTAAAAATATTGTTTTTGTTATTCAATTTTTCAAAACGGGTGGAAGGAAAAATGAAAAATAAAAAAATGCTTTAAGAAGGTTTAACACCCAAAACTACTGGGCTCACATTAAATATATTAAACTTTTGTATTTGTTTATCAAATAGAAATTCTTAGAATATTTTAATAACAAATACACCTCAAGAGGACCTTATCCAGAAGGAATATGAAAATTTTGTCTTTTAAAAAAATAATATTACATACCGGTTTCATCAATTTTCCTACAAAAGATTAGTTAATTCATCACAAAATTCTAAGCAATTGCTATTTAAATTAAATTATTATTAAATTATTCTACTTTAATTTTTATAATATTTCTTTTTTATCTGAAATGATTTTTTTCAGTCATTAAACACACAAATAATTTAATTTTTATTTTTTATCAATTACAGGCAAAATAATAATGGAAAGTTGAAACGACAGTAAGGACTACAATAGTCACCAACCAGTCATCCCTATTAATATCCACAAGAAGGATAGAAGTTGGTTGCAGTGAAAAAAAATATTCTTCTGTTCATACATCACAATAAAATAATAACAACTATAGTAAACACAACAATTCATTTGTCTTCATTACAAATTTTGTATTATATATTTCTGTTTATCATTGTTTTATAATATATGCAAAAATGGATTGGACTCGTTGGGCAAATACACTTCTATGGATTGTATTCAAATCAGGAAGCATAATCTGGCTACCTATATGATTCTAATAGCACGATTTATATGTGTTAAGAAAATTTATTTAGAAAATATATCAATTTACTAAATTTTCGCAACAAACATTTCCCAATTAAATTTGTTTTTAGTTACAAGTTAAAGTTTAATACAAAATATAGCAGTCAATGTGTTACAGAAAACACCAGCTAACAATTCGTGAACTCAATGTGCGTATTACATATGTCATCTCATGTGTTGTCATTATTAGTTGACTGATGAAATCAGAAAGCAACATACATACATACATACATATAACGAAGTAATTTTAAGAAACAATTCAAAAACAGCAACGATCTTCCCCAAAATCAAGTAAAACGGAATACTATAAACTTTTTATACTCTCAATAAGTCAAATAAGAAACGAAATTAAATTATATTACATTATACACATCTCTCTGTTTAGTACATCACTTTCAGCATTTGTATAAAAATATATCATTTTACAAAAATGCACATGTAAAAAAGAAAGCAGAATACAGATCAATTGCAGAGAACGTATGAAATTAACTTTTATATAACTAAACTACACAACGAGAGCAAAAAGGAAATTCCTTCTTAATAAATCCTTAATTAAACAATATCAAGCACAATTTTGTCACAAAACATACAAATAGTAACAACATCGACATGATTTTAAGAATATTGTGATTAAGGTGGGGAAAAACAGAAGTAAAAACGACGTTTCATCGAGAGAGTGAGAAAAGGGGGAAGTTGGAACGTCGAAGGTGAAGCAGAAGTTGAACGAATTTCTAAAAAGTGAGTGAGAGCTAAGCAAAAAAGAAGGGAAAAATATTAATTTTGACTCGTTAATCATCGAAACGCACAATAATAGTGATTGGTTTCACAGAATAAGAAACAATCGCAGAAGCAGAACTCGTAATTAAATAGAGAAACAGTGGCTTGAAACTAATACAACAGCGATAAGAATCAATCATCTTAAACATCTACGGCTGTATTGGAGCTTGCCAATCTCAAATAGTAATAGTGGAAATCATCTCAGAAGTACGTAGTCACTTTTTAGTATTTATTCACATATCCTTTGTAAATATTAAATAGAATATATTACTAAAACTTAAATCATCAACAAGCACATAAAAAATATCTAGTCCTTCTTTGGCATACAATAAAAATTTATATGCGCATGTCCAATTCATAATAATAGGAATCTTTGTATTCGCATTTACTGTCGTGCATCGAAGCGTATAATTAATGTTAACAATTTATTGACGAAGAATTAGTTATGCACTACTATATGTATGTATATCGAAATGTCTTATTATTTCAAACAAAAACAAAGTTTTCAACAGTGCTTCTGTGGTACCAGAGAGTATAGATTTACTGTTTTACATAGCAAATGATTTTGAAGTTCTGTTTCAAATTTATATTTAATTAAAATGAATTTCTTCTTTCCATCGGCATTTAATTAAAATTTTATCAAATGGAAAAAATATCGCACAATTTCAGAGTACATTATAATAATATTTTAAAAATTAATTAAGTGCAATACCTTTTCTTACTAAAATAACACTAGAATATTTGCTATATATCTATATATATATTATATATATATATATATATAAAGTGTATTACACTTTTCACATTATTTATGGCAAATAATTGCATCTCTATTAAAATAGCTTTATATTGGAAAAGTATACTGAATGAATCAAATAAAATTGGCCGAGAAATGCAAAGCCCTTTTGGTTGAAAATAAAACACTATTAGGCTTAATATTGACTATTGCCCGCATACAATATTTTATATCTTATAACAGTTAAAGTAGTAGTGTAAAATTTAAAAATACTACAACAAAAATCGTAATTTAGGCAATAAATACAAATGTGCCTATTAGAAAATTGTATGTAAATATGTACTAGTACATTAGACCGTACCACCTTACAGGCAAAAAAATGTGCTCCTACGCCCCCTAATATAACGTATTTTTGGACAGAAATTAAAAAAAAAAAAAAAAACGATTTTTTTTTTCACGAGCGTAGCGGTCGCCTTTTTAAACTTTTCTTTATAAATTTTTTTACTTTTTATATTTGACCAGCACTCAGGAGATGACCCTTACATACATATGTCGTGCATTGTGCTGGAATTAGAGGAAAGGGATAGTAAGAGAAATGATAGGAGATGAGGATTCACTATCTTATAATACTGCTTCTTGCATTTTATTTGTTGTTATAGCAGTGTTGTAACGTCTCTATGTCAAGGAGACGTATTAAATATTGAAACTTCGTTTTTAGTTGCCATTTTTACACACAATGCCGATGAAGGAGAGCGTTCTGATGTTCCTGTGGATTGGATACAGCTGGAGCTGTTACTGCTCAGTGAGCAGTGACTGTGCCTTCGCCACTGAAACCTTGCTTACTGTCCAAAAATGTGTTATATTATTGGGTGTACAGGATTTTTTTTTAAGTACGGCCTAATGTACATACATATACTCTGTAAATAATCTCCTTTAAAGATTTAGTTTCAAATATTGTTAAACATTTTTCACGTTAATTACTCAATTCAAAGTATCGTCTTTCACCTTCATCTTTCATATGTATTATATATGCATATAGCAAAATATTTAAAACTTTAACTGAAAAACTTAACACATAAAAATTCTGCCTTCGAAGTTAAACTATAAAAAATAATGACTAGCATGAACTTATATAATAAAAAATATAAACATCTGAATAATGAATATTATAAAGTGGTCTAAGTGCAACAAATTGTTTACGTAACTATTAAAATAACTATGTGTATGTCATTGGAATGATTAAACGGCATATAGTGACGGACATACACATCGCGTGCTCCAACAGTTCTGTTTAACAAAACGTTCCTTTTTTTAACCTGTTCATGATATAGTTTAATTAGTCATAATGTAACAGCAAGCAACAACAGAAGTTACTGAAATTAAATAATTTATATGTTATTAAATATAAACGGTTAGGCGGAAAATGTCATGCCATAAATAACTATAATACAGTGGGCCTTAAGTGCAATAAAATAAAACATCTGCCATTTTATAATTTGAAGTAAATCAAGGATCAATTTAGACTTTTTGTAATTAGTTATTCATGCATAGATTGAAATTTAATATATAAATATGTAAATTAATACAGACTGCCTTGTTTTCGTTTAGTTTTCTGTAAAACGGTCGTCTTTAATTTCGCAAGTTTGATCTAATTTGAACTAATTTTGAAACACGAAATCTCCAAAGCCAAATTTAGATATCCAGCGGCTATATTAATTTTATTGTACGTTTCATATTTTCATCTCCCTTATAATTTAAATTATAAAATTTCTTTAATTATTACATTTTCCACATTTGTGAGTTTTATTGTACTTTTTCTTGTCGCCATCTGTCAACTGATATGATCAAATTTTGAAAAATTATTATATTTTAATAATTTTTCGTTTATCCATTAGATTTCCTTTGATAACTATTGATCCGATATGTTTCCTTTTTTTAAGGAATTGTTAATTGTTCACACATAAGTAAAAATAATTACCTCATGCATCTCCTTGTGGAGAAATATTGAACAAATACTAAACGCGAAAAATCACTTCAAGGCCTTCAGTATACGAAAAGCGTGAAATTATTGCCATAAAAAAATGAAGCGTTAATTTTATAATTACAAAATCTAGATGATTTTTGTTTGCAGCTTTACATACATACATGTGTATAACCGTGGTTAAGCAAGATGTTATAATTAAAAACAAAATACCAATGGCATTTTAACACAAACCTGTCTAGAAAATAATGGTGTACATCAAATAATATAATGAAAAAATTATATAAGAATTAAAAAAATCTAAAAATTAAAAAAATTGTTACTCTATTTTTTTTAAATGTATAAACAAGAACCATTTAGTAGACGTGGTAGTTTAAGATCGTTACGTAGCGCTCCCCTACTTAGTACCGTACTGGAAAGTACATTATCATTAACTCGTATACATCCGATTGCTTCATTGGAATTGCCTGGTCTCGATTATGTACATTGTGTGCAGTCGCAATCAGCAATACAACAACATTCTGAATTAGCAACATCACTACGTAGTAGTATTGCAGCAATAACTGCGGCTAAAAGTGTTTCCCAACCACAAACTACATTAAAAACTCGACAGGGAATTCAAAGATCAATACGTGAAAATAAACGCATCAAACCACCACAACGGTATGTAAATGATTGTGCAGAAAAAAGATGTAAATGCATATATCTGAAAAAAACTTTGATAAATTAAATAATATAGAGTAGCGCAAGTATGTTTGTAGGAGTATTGAATTTTCAATTAAAGAATGCAATTTCGAATTTGATAAAAATAATATAAAATTACTTAACACGTCAAAACTTTTTATGAAAAAGTATTTGTGTATTTCATATTTTTTAACAACTTTACACAAATAATATTATAAATTTTTCTTATTTTCTATTTTTCATATTCATATGAAATTATAAACAATCGTGTGTATTTATTGTTTTATTTTTAATGAATGTTTATCATGACCACACAATTCATAACTGGAATGTCATGCAAGATTTGCTTTTTCATAAATTTTAATAGAACAGTTTCATCGAAAATTTTTTAATTATATAATGTTAATTTAAAAAAATTTACATAAAAATTACTCAGAAAAAAAAAATAGAAGGGGTTCGAAATGAAGTACTGTTTTCATGATTTCTTAAGCACTTTCTAGATTGAATACATGCTTAACATTATTTGAAAATTGTTTAAAATTTTAATTTTTGAATTCTTGAAGAATGCATTTAACTTTGTCCGTTCATCACACTACAAATATTAGATTAAATGCATGCAGAATATTTCTTAATTCATGGGTTCTATTATAAACAAGTTACTATTTAAATGTTATACATGTATTCTTCTCGTAGTAGACTGTTGGTTTTGACTTAAAAATTTTGCATTAAAAATAAATTAATAAAAAAAGTGAGTAAAATTAAAAGATGATCAAGTGACGAAAGAAATAAAATTAATTCAAAACTTAAATTAATATCATCCAGCTATACAAGTTTATCTAAAGAAGCTGCATCTTCTTCTAAGTCTACTGATAGAAGTCTGGTTGTCGATGTCAAGGAGAAAGTACATTTTTCCCATGACTTTTCACAGCTACAATTTTTTTCTTGTTCCCCAGGCAGAAAAATACATACGGGACAACGTTGGCAAAGCATTTTGTTTAAATTCTTTGCCAGTACTAGCAATTTGTTTAATAAAACACTTTCGCAATACATCAAACCGAAACACTGCAGGCTTTATTTATTACCCTTGGCTACATTCGATCCCATAAGCCAACTCGAACTTGATGAAATGCGGAAAAATGTCAACGAAACTTAGTAATTATATCCAACAATATACGATTCGAATTCCAGAGAAAAACTTTCGATTTGATGGATTTAACAAACTGAGAAGCAACACAATTCCATTTTTTCTTATTATATGGTGGAGCAATTATTTTGAATAAAGTATTAAGTAGTGACAGATATGAACATTTTTGATTTTATAGTGTTCTTATCGTATTTTAACCTGAAAGATGTTAGTCTTATTGAAATAAAACTACGTCAAACATTTGCTAAAAAGATTTGTAGACTTTATTCCTTGATATTGTGGTTCTAGTTCTCAGGTCATAAACTTTAAACTTTTTATCTTGGACCAGCACTCAGTAGATGACCCCTACACATGAGATGCATTGTGCTGGAACTACAGGAGAAGGATAGTTAGAGAAACGTTAGGAGGTGAAGTTTAATTAATTTTTTTACAGCTCTGCTTTTTGCACGTTCTTTGTTTATAGCAGTGTTGAAGCTTCGTTTTAGTAGCCATTTTTATTATTATTTTGTGGATTGTGATTGTGGATTGCTATCAACTGTAGCCGGTTCCGTTCAGTGACCAGTGACTATACCTTCGCCACTGAGACCTTCCGATACAACTGACACATAAAGCCACACTAATGCACATCAAAAAAATGCGAGATATGTTTTTTTTTTTAAATAATTTTAGCCTTAAACTGGGGTTGAACCCAGGTCTGTTTTGGTTTTGTAGACAACGTGCAGACTACTTCAGCCATCGCCACCCTCAGCTTTTGATTTTGAAAAGCTTCTACGGTATTTAAATTCTATTGTGAAATGAATAATAAATCCAACAGCAGAAGTTCAAAGAAAGTTCCATACATTTCATACTAACAATTCTTCATTGAATAATATCCCATTAGTATATCGTGTTGCTAACAATAGAAAATATGGCCTTGGTAAAAAAGTCGGAAGTTTGCTGGATGTAAAGGTAAAGAAAGGTTCCAGCCCGCTAGAGTCCAATATAATATCGTTCTATTGTGATACCTGTTGTGAAAAATGTTTCTCGTGTTGTGGTAATACAGACCAGAGCCGCTGCTAGGAATCAAACCTAGAATCTCCAACTGATAAACTAGCACAATACTCACTAGACTACCGGGCCCCCTGCAAGCACTTGGTAAAATTGTAGAAAGTTTTTTATCGAAACTTTTTTTTTTTTTTTGTTAAAATGGTTCTAAATAGGAATGTTATGAATGAATGTTATAATGTAATTTTCGGTATCAAAATTTGTGAATGCAAAATTGACAATAGTTTCTTAAAAGATAACATTTATAATGAAGTCTATGATATGTTGGACTATCCACTAAGCTGCAAGGATGTTCGAAACTTCGGTCACAATAAAAATTAAGTAGAATTAGAAATGATGAATGTAAAATGTATTCTAATAAAACAATTTCTAACACTCTTTTCCGTAATTAAGTTAATATGAATTATAAGTGATACAATATCTATTATTTTATAAACACAATTCTAAGTATTTTTTTATATAAAAATATTGGTGAAAATAACGTTAGCAAGCCGCTCAGCTTTCTATTCTTTAAGTACTTTCGCAGCGCAAAATGTTTATACGGTTGGCAATTTCTGCCTGGGTAGATTGTTAGAATTTATTCTGTTTGTTATTTCATTTTATACTTTTCTCTCTTTAAATATTTAAAATTTTAATAAGGAGATTTTTTATAAAAATAATAATAATATGTACCAAATTAAAAAAAAATGAGTTGAAACAAATTTCACCATTTTGACATTCGTTAATAATGCATTTAATTAGGCATATAAAAATAATAAGTAGTGAAAAAACGTAGTACAATCATTGATTTTGCATGGCTCATATACACTAAAGCCCCGATTTGCGTCGATCCGATTTGCGTTTTTTCGATTTGCGTCGCTTTTTAAAAATTGGTATAATCCGACTTGCGTCGTTGTGATTTCGATTTGCGTCGATTCTATTTGCGTCACTTTGATTAATGAAATCTTATTATCTCACGAAGAGGAGCTTGACAATGAAAGTTTATTAGCCATTAATGTTCAGCGTGCATTAGAAGAAGATGTTGTAATGAATGATGTTACTTTAGAAGAAAAAAAGTTAACAACTTCCAATATTTCCAAAGCTTTGCAATTAATTGCACAGGCAATGGATATATTTACTGAAAATGATCCCTATGAAAATCGATGCTTAAGTGTAGCATCATCTGTTGAGCACGCCATCAGTTGCTACAAGGAAATCTATGCGCAAAAGAAATCTTTAACAATTCAGCAAACCTTAGACAGTTTTGTTAACAAAACAGTGAGACCACCTAACCAAATGGAAACAATAATAATAATTTAATTTATAATTTTTTTTTTATTTCTAACTTTAAAAAAGTTTATTTAATGAAATTAAACAAATAAAAACGTATTCATATGACTTTTTTTTATCTAAATATGTATATATTTTTTCGAAATTTTTTAGTTTTTCCCCCAATTAATTCGAAATCAGAACATTTGTATAGAAACAAATAATTCGATTTGCGTCGTTTCAATTTGCGTCGCATTCCTCCCGTCCCCATTAACGACGCAAATCGGGGCTTTAGTGTACACTTAAAGGAATAACGAGTTGTTCATTGATATATGACATAACAAAGTCATAAGCTCTCATTTAAATGATGAGCTGTTTTGTTAAATGTGAACACAAGATATCATGCTTTTTTTAACTAAATTGGAACCAGTGCAGTATCAGCAGAACACATGATTTAGTTATTTTGTCGGCATGTGGTTTTTTAGCTCGGTAAAAATAGTCATATTGGTGCCACACACTACTAGCTTTAATCCGCGGCTTCGCTCCCGTTATTATCTCCATCGGTTATACAGTTTCGGAAAGGCATATCTTAGCCCTACGTCGCCTCCTGGTTCTACTTAAAAAATATATATGTATGTATGTAGCATATGCGTCCTTATAGATGAAAAAACATAAATACATTTAAATTTCATTAAAATCGGTTAGATGGTCTCTCTGGCGTAGAAATTGCCCCTACCTTCCCTCGTGGTCCTAGTTCTAAAAAACGTAATACCCTATAACTTTTCCGGAGTTGCAGAATTGCCAATGTGTCTTTTAAACTCAAATACATACAAATTTTAAAGTTCATAAAAATCGGCTATGTAGTTTCGGAGAGGCCGAAATTTTCCCCATATCGCCCTCCTGGTCCTAGTTTTGAAAATGTATATTACTTATGAGCATTTTTAGATGCAGATTTATCCATGTTCTAAATTTCATTAAAATCAGTTTCAACGCGTCGGAGGGGCAAAAATTTCCCCCTATCACTCTCCTGTCCTAGTTTTGAAAATGTACATAGCCCATCTGAATTTTTAGACGCTAATCTATCTTTATTCCAAATTTCATTAAAATCGGTTTGAACGTTTCGGAGGGGCAGAAATTTGCCTCCAATTGCCCTCTTGGATCTAGTTTTAAAAAAAGTAATACTCTATGCCTTTGCCGGAGTTGTACAGACTAAGTGCACCAAATTTCATCGCGATGGGTCTACGAATGGCAAAGTTAAGCTCGTTTATATTTTAAAATCTATTATAAACCATATGGAGAGTGTAGCATAATTAAAAAAGTAGGCGTAAAAGTGGGCGTGATTACAAAAAAGTAGCCTATAATTCGTTCAAGAGTCCCAATGTAAAATTACAGGAATATCCGTTCAGTGGTTTGGGGTCCTATAAGGTGCAAACAAACACACATTCAGCTTTATATATATAGATATATACATATATGGTCTAATCATTATATGGTCAGCTTGGAAATCAGGTGATCTATTTGTTTAAAAAATCCTACTTGTCAAAATGTGTTTACATTTTGTCGCCACCATTGATATCACGGTTGCCAGTTTATCACTTTTAGTGCTGTATTTAATACTTTTTTCTGATTTAGCATTAAGAATTTCCAAAAAGTGCTAAATGCTAGTTTAGATTTTTTTCTAATTATTTAGCATTTTAGTATTTTTTATTTAGTTCTTAATTTTAAGTTTTGTCTCACTGTATACACTGTGATCAATAAATTAAAATCTGGTCTTATCCAAAAATTTTAACATTTTCAATATATAACACGTTAAAACTAATCAAGGATACCATAATTCATTTAAGAACTAATAAAATATAAAAATGCTAATTAGTTGAGATATATGTATAAATAAATAGATATGGGATACGAAATAGAATACAATCGAAATCTGGACAATTTTATAAATTCCATTAATGAAAACCCCTGAAATAGTTGTCAAGCTGTCTATTTTCTGTATAGCGTTTATACAGAAGTATAGCGTTATACGGTTAATTGGACCGACTTGAAAGCAATCTCAGAACTAGAATGAACACCGAACTGTTCTGTAGTTATACGTTTCAGAGAGGGTGTAAAATAAGACAACGTTTGCTGCCACTCTATAGTCATGTCGGACGATATTGTCAGAAAAATTGGTTCATCGGGAAAGTACCAAAATGAATTGGTATATGAAGAAGATGAAAATAGCGCGTTTGAAATAATTTAAAATATGTTTAGTCTTGTAGCTTGTAAAAACATGTATTCATATGTATATCACTAAAATTAGTGTTCTTATTAAACAAAATGGATTTTATACACAAAAGTAATTTTTAATTATATGTATGTGTAAAATATGATATCAAACTGGTTTAAATTTCCCAAAGATTGAAAATTATTTATTAATGAAAACCAATATTACAAAAACCAACACTTTTTTAAACTGTGGAAGACTTTAGCACTTTTCTTCTTGCTACCCTGATTGTTATATTGAGAGCTTTGTTTACTTTTGAAAGTGTAGTGGATCTTTAGGAAATTGTACAAAATTATAAATTTAAAGAAAACATAAATAATTATTTCATTTCAAAATGTGGTAAACTATTCGTCCAAGAATTTCACAAAACGTGCAATATGTAATAGATACTGGACATATGGCAAAATCACTATCAAATGTTGAATATTCTTTTGCTCTTGTGTGAGCATTAATTCATAACTATTTTTGATCCTTTAATTCAATTATATTTATATTTTTGCCTACAAAATAATTTTCTAAGAAAGAGACGTGTGCAGAAAGTTCCAAAAGCTTATAAAAATAATACACAGATGAAAAATTTGTTTTTTATAGGCTATTGTACTCAGCTGCTTTTGATAAGGAGAATATTACTTTACACTAACAAAATGCCTGTAAACATTTTTGTTGTTTTTCTGAGTCGACCTTATTTTAATAGATCTTGGATATATACTCGTACACAGGTGTCGTATGATTAATTTTATTGAACAAATTTATATGCACATTAGAAAGGGATCAAATTCGCCCAGTTTTGATGTAACAGTATTTTAAAAGTGATTTAAAATATATTGGTTTATGTCACAAGCAAAAAAAATTCAAGAAACATATATTTCCGCTGTTTAAAGGAAAGTTGTTAATTCCGCTTAACAATTTCTTGCTAAATTATTTATGGAACCTTTTTTTGTTTTCATAAGCATTTAAAAAATTTATATTATTATTTTGCGAATTCTTTGCTTGTTTTCTTTTGGGGTATTTTTCTAAAATCAATTTTTTTCCAATTGAAAAGAAACAACAACAAACATTACGAAAATAAAAAAATTAATCTATGTATATTCAAAAGTACACTTTTGCTGATATACTTCAAATGTAATTGAATTTTCATTTATGCATATATGTACATATATGTATATACGTATGTAGTGTAAACTTACGTATGTAAAAATGTCATTAAATTATTTTTTTATAGAATTTTTGTTTCAAAATATCGTATCTACGTACACACATATATGTATTAATATCTCTGATTAAATTTCATTCCCCAAGATATTACAAAACGGAATATTAATCCCTGTAAATGTTACGCAGTGAATTAGCAAATTATTGATAATAAATTAACTTATTATTTGGGACTCTTTGAGAGTTAGAGCTTTATATTATCAAAAACCTATTGTCGCATTCCCAAACGAACATACTACATGCGGATACATTAACTACACTGCTCGACAAGTTCAAAATGTGTAGGCTTAGATTTTATTTTCAATTCTCACAAATTTCTTACGAAAGTTTTTGTGAGCAATAGTAAATTCTTTCAATCCAATAAATATTTCAAACAGAATGCTCTGCACTAGGATTAATTAAAATATTATATTTTTCTTAATATTAGTTGAAGGTCAAGGCAAATTTTTTACTTTCTTAATTGGTCACTATTGCTATGCCCAGAAACTTATTGTAAGGAATAATTATATACATGTAACAAAATAATAGTCATAAAAATAGAATTTTTTGGTCCACTAAAATTAAGTGCTACTCATAACTTGTTATTTTTTTGTTGATTTGCAATAGTACGATGTATCTCGTTGCTGTCCAAAATCCGAAATTGTGGCAAAGAGCTAGAATAAAACTTAGCGCAGAGATCGCTGCTGCTAAACTAAGGATTTTGAAAAACGTTGACAATACCGCTGTCCACTTCCAATTTTTTTGTAAACCTTCACTCTTCCAATATTTTCCAAAATATGTTCAATTTGTATTTTTATGGCAATTTCCGCAAATAGCATTTCTGAAAACGATGTATAAATCGGTCCCTATATTTTCTTGGGAGCTTTATTATAAGAACATTTTTGGTAAGCAATTTTTTTACATCTTTGGAATCCGCAATTTTTAAGCTTCAATGTTTCTAGAAGAGAAGGAAATTATTTTTTTAGCAGCAAGCGGCTGATGATTTCCACAAATAACCGCATATATATAAAATCCTAAACAATTGCAAACAACGTAATTTCTTTACCATAGAGGACAAAAAACTATTTCGCAACTTTACAAAAAATTACCTAAATAATACCTACATTTAGTAAAATATTTTGCTTTTTTTTAGTACTCACCTCCAGTAAGGTAATCCATTTTGGTAGCATTTTAATATTTATTAATTTTTTGAGAAAGATCAATTTTACCTTATTGCAATTTTTACCACGGAACAGTTTGAACAGCTGTTTCTATTTAAACTGATTTGCCTACCGGCTCACATTTTTGGCATTTATGTCGTCGAAGTGATAGGAATTGATTCGTTAATTTTTTTTTTTTAACGAAAGTTGAAAATTTGAATTTTTGCCGCTAAAATTAAAATTGAACACATGTGCTCTAGAACAAATTTTTGCATTGTGGTCTGTTCCACAAATATATTAATGCATTTTTCTTACTCATCATGTAGTTCCCATAACAGTAAAACTTTTTCGACTGACATACGTTACAGAAACAACGCTGTGGTGGAATAATTCCAAAGAATATATTATGTCAGCTTAAAAATGGTTTTAATTTTTACAATATTATTTACCATTCTGAACAAGTTATTTGTAATACGACAATACGAATGTAAAAATTTACCACTATCATTGAACGCTAAAATAGCAAAAATTCTTTTGCTGCGTCGAATGACCTGGGACTTATTACACGGAGCACATAAAACCACTGCAAGTAGAGAAGAAATAGTGTACCAAAATATTTATGCAGCGCCGATTGGTGTTAATTTCCACATCATCTAAAAATACCATAAAAAACTCCTACATAATCGAAATGCCAAGGGAATTTACAAGATGTCACTGGAAGGTATAGGTAATTGCCAACAACATTAAAATTTGGTTCCGTTTGAACTGGCTTATATGGTTGGTTTTTTTTGCACAAATAGAATTAAATTAAATACATCTTTAGCATTACAAAACACAAGAAATGAATCTGATATCAGCGTTAGGTAATGTGATACTGTATCGCATTCAATGGTCTACGTGACACACTTTTTATCAGAAAATTAAAAACCGATTTATACAAAATGTATGAACTTACAAAGTTTATCCCCTATTTTTATCTTCTTAGTTATTTAAATAAAATTCTTTTGGTATTATGGCAAGTCAGCATGGTAAGTTCGATGGTACAATGTCATTTAAACATGTTTTCTTTAAAATTTTTTTTTATAATATTGAGATTTTAGAACACTTAAGGTTTTCAGGAATATAAAAAGTCATTGTTTCAATAAATTTTATTAAATAGAAAATGAAGCAGTATTAGTATGATATGATAAAAGAAACAGCGTGAAAATAAATTAATAAAAATAAAATATTTTCTTTGTTTTCGTGATTGTATTGCATTGTAATTATGATCGCTTAACACGCAGTGAAAGAAAATAAATAAAATGTTCAGAGGCTTATATTTAAATCATGAATAAAAAAATTATTTGTCCTTTTAATAATATTTAACGCAAATCAAATTTAATTATGATTATTTATTCATGTTTACAGCTTAGTTAGTTATAGCTCATATGTACATTGCCATCAACTTAATGCCAACTTTTTAAAAAATTTACTTCACAGCTATGTATATCCTAAACTATAAGGATATGAAAAAAATGTATTATAACATAATTTAAGAGTAATTTTATTTTAGATTCATCGATGTTATTCTTAGTTCTATCGAATACCTAGTTCTCGAGTTATTATAAATTTTGTGTTGCAACCTTCGCTTTTTTCTGTATAACAGTAAATCTCGAGAACCAGAGTCAATCCAAGAAAAGTAATTTATTGCCATTGAATCGGATATGTATTCAAATTGACTAAGAAAACTCAGACCAATAAATTCTTATTGACCAGTGTTATTTAAATAAAATTGTAATGAATATTTACAATATAGATTAATTATGTGTATATTTAAATGCAAATATTAACTTATCACTTAAGATTTTATACATAGCTCAGGTGTATAATTGTGACCCCAATTACCACATATATTGCTTGCGGCCAACCAAACAGAGTACATGTGAGTTTTTTTCCATTTTATATCGTTTATGTGGCCATGCACATGCATGCGCTTTCACGACCACACATACCTACATAAGTTATTTTGAAAGAACTCAGAAATAAATGGAAATGCGAAACAGCAGTACTTGAGACAGACAACAATATGGATGTATTAATGTATGAAAAAAATTATGTATGACTGTTTACTATTTATTGCAATTGATATGTTTGCATTATACATATAGATACCTACATATAAATACATCTACATATAAATATAAAAAAAAATTATAAAAAAAATATTTCGTTATGTTGATATTGATATGTAACATACATATTACTATTTAAGAGTGTCTATAAGAATTTCAAAAGACGCTATTTTTTTAACGGTGTTAAAAAGAAAAATCTTTTCTAACGCAAATGTTTTCTAAATTTTCTAAAGAAATAATTTGAATTTTTTGTAGTTTCTGAAGTTTAAATGCAAAAAAAATTTACTACATACGTTCATATATGTCTGCAGCTACCGCACTAAATAAAATCCTAAGTTCTTTGTGCAACACGTAGGAGCTGTATCTCAAGCCAAATGTGAAACGCTTGAGACTTCGTTGTTCTATCGTTACTATAATGGGATGTGCTCTAATGAAATCAGTGAACTTATTACAGAAACCCGCTCATCCCTACGGAATTTATTTGAACAGTTTTTTAGTTGTCTACATCCAATAATTATAGAGATATAAAGCTTAACAATACTAAATGCACTTTTTTGACCGAACGCTATTGAATTCACGTGGAATACGGAACAAGGGTGTGTGTTTCTTTTATTTTTGTGTAATTGGGAGTATCTAATTTTAATATTATTATTAATTATTCCGGGAAGTTTTTGAAGGAATGTTGTACTTATTTATATTTTAATGACAGTAAACTTTTGACAAATGTGTGTAACCCATTTTTGTAGTTAATCATACAATTTTAAATATATAAAATATAAATATATAAATTTTAAAGTTGCAAATTAATTATTGTTATTTAAATTTTCGTTATAAATTTAACTTTAAACTTTACATTAAAATTTAAAGTGAATGAAAAGGCATTTTCAACTAGGCGTAATCTTGTTTTTAAAGAATTTTTTCACAATATTAAAACATAAAAACGGTTTACGAATAAACTTATGCTGATTTTCAGCGATATTTTTTTACGACGGACAAAATTATACATCAGAACTTTCCAATTCTTTGAAAGTTAAAGAATCAACCTAAATCATGCTAATACTATGCTTTTTGCATAATTCTATATACGGTGTTACCTGGAACCTGGAACCGAGTAAAAGCAAGATTTAGTGTACAAAAATGTTAATGGGAATAAAGTCAAGAAATTTAAATCAAGTTCAATTAAAGTTTTAACTGTTATTTATTTGTTAAATATAGTCAACATTGATTGCAAAAAACTAATTATTTTTATCACTTTAAAATTTTACAGTAATGTAAGCACACGCTTACAATAGCGGAGTCTATTTAAAATATAAAATATGGTCAGATATCTGGAGAATATACACATTATTTTCACGTCTTTAATTGATTAAAATTAATCAAGAAGGTGAAGGTGGCGATGGCACGATGGATGATAGTCTGCAAGTTGACTACAAAAACAAACCTGGGTTCAACCCCAGTTTCAGACTAAAATTATAAAAAAAAAAAAAAAAAAACATCTTGCATTTTTCTGTGTGTCTTTGAGTGTCAGTTGTTGTCGGAAGGTTTGAGTGTCACTGGTCACTGAACAATACCGGCTTCAGTTGATAGCAATCCACAATCACATCAGAACGGCGTCCTTCATCGGTATTGTGTAGGACCGGCGAAGTAAAATAATAATTATAAAAATGGCTACTAAACCGAAGCTTCAGCACTGCTACGAGTATAAACAAAGAACGTGCAAAAGCAGAGCTGTGAAATAATTAATTAAGCTTTCACCTCCTGTCGTTTCTCCTACTATCCCATTCCTATAGTTCAAGCACAAAGCTTCGGATGTGTAGGAGTCGTCTCCTGAGTGCTGGTCCCAGATAAAAAAAAATTAAAAAAAGGAACATATTTAATTATATCTTGCAAATATTTTTGTCCACTATATTTTTCGTAACGCTTTACATACGAAGGCCCCATTGATTTTTTCCTTCTTTGAGATTTCTTACATTTAATGAATAAAATTTAATTAAAAGCATCTACGTACTATCGCATGCATCGTAAAAAGGTTATAAAATAAATTTTCTTACCAAATTATATTCATTTTATATACAGTCGACTTCAGATAAAACTACAAATAAACGACAGTTCAAATTAACATACATAGTTAAAATTATAAAAAGGGACATAAAAAAAATAAATTAACAAAATCTTGACTAAAAGCTGCAAACATAAGCTGCTGTTTTATAATACTTTGGAGAATTTGTTTAGTTTTTTAATAAAGCAAATCACGATGCACATGGATGGGCACATCGATGGATATGTCGGTATTCCGTTGGGATACTGCAGGATGCAATAAGAGCGGGAGCTCTACGGGACTGGCCAGACTGGGAGGTCGAACGAGACTACATGATCGATTTACAGGATGAGTTGGCCTTGGTACGACTGCGGTCGGACCGGCAAACTAAGGGAACTGCCAAGGGGCCGATTCCGGATAGCGGTGCTGTTGAGCCACTGTAACGTTAGTCTGTACGCCAGGAGATTGGGTCTGCCATATAACAACCTCTGCAGGAGCTGCCGAGATGAGCAGGAGGAGCAGACTGTTGAACAGTTGCTGTGTCACTGTCCCCCTCTCGGTGTTAGACGTGCGTCTGCTATGGTTTTCCTTTCCTGCGGGACCTTGCGGAGGTGTCGGAGCGGGATGTGAGGGTTGTTTATCCGAAACTAGGGGTGGTTTGAGACCGATTGAAGGGGATGAGAACTGATCCCGCTCAGACAACACGATGGGACCCAGGAGGACACAAGTGAGCCGATTCCCTTGGGACTTGGCGGCCTGCTAACCTAACTTAACCTAACCTAAATCACGGCGTCCACTGCGTTAAAATTATCCTGGACACGAAATTAAATTTTTCTCAGTATGTCGAACACAAGTTTAAAATTATCTAGAGTTAACTGTATTTTAAGGAATATAAGGAATGTATCTTCGGTATGTAAAATCACATATGGCATCCTTGCGACTTTGTCAAATATTTAAATATGAAAATCGTTTTGCCTGATATCGGGCGACAAAAGTGTATCTCTTTTAACACATTTACGTAATTTATTTAAAAGTAAATATGCGATAAATAAATTTTTTTATTCTGGGCATTGATATTGCTTGTGAGCCTTTATTTACTAAAAATATTTTTTGTTCTTTTTTCTTAATGTAAATATTAATTACAACAATGGCAAAAAGTCTTATAGGATACTTTGCGTACAGTGTGCATCATCTAAATTTAATTAAAATTTATTACGAAGGGTTTATTTAAAAGAAGGTATCTAAGTATCCTTTGGTTTACTTGTGCTGCTGGCACTCTATAACCTCACTCTTTGAAAACAAGTGAACAAACAAAAATAAACATCAAAATAAACCCGTTAGCCCAGTCACTTTACTACCCCTATTCATATATACAATAACACTTCAAACTTTTTGTTTATGAAAAACGTAAAGGACGGACAGTATGGAAATAAACTATATTGATTTATTACAGCAACGCTTAGAGCACAAAAAGGTGCAATTATATACTGTTTTTAAGAGAAAAAATACCATTTAAAGAGTTCTTGAACTTTTAGCTTTAAAATATGGGAAAAATTATGAAATACACGAAACTTTGGTGACCTCAAACATACTACTGCATTGTTCAGAAGATCAATAAACACAAACTTTAAAATTTTGTAATAGAAGGGATTTTGAAATAGAATAGAAATAAGTCAAATAGCAATTTATTTCAACGCTTGTAAGGAGAATATTATTTTTATTCCAATGTTCGTAACTCTAGTTGGACAAACAATGTTTTCTCTGTCCTATACATTAAAGAAAATAATTTTGGTATTTGTATACGAAAATGTTAATGTAATGAAACATTTTCTTTTAGCTGGAGATTCTACAAAAATGCACAATATTTCCATATATGTTTTTCTATTAGTTTGAGTCTGTTTAATATCGGATTAAAATAACACAGACTGAATAAAAAATATCTCAAATTTAAAGTAGATCGTCTATGTGTACTGACGATGAAGAAGATTTTAATATATCTGAAGGCAAGACTTCTTGATACAGTTTCACTCACATCTATCAAACTTTACATCGGTATATTTTACGACAGTGTAAGGCATGCGGGAACGCATGTTACATCAGTTTATCACTAAAAATTAAGAAGACGACCATCGTATTCAACATAGCGAATAAATAAATTAGGAGACATTGTGTGCATATACAGCTAACAAAATGTTAAGTTTTCAGACTGTCGTTTTTAAAGTTTATTTTATTTATATTTTAGTAAGAAAATAAACAGATTGAAAAAGAATAGTACCTGATTAGAATATTAATAAATGAAGATCATACGAAAAATAAGTATAATTTGAAATTCTTGAAAATAATAATTATAGTTTCTATTTCATGGAGCAATATCACGTATCCCTTTAAAAATTAAGTAACAATAATTTTCGTTTATTCAACGCTAGTCAAAATTAAATATGATTGCTTATCTATGTTTGTCATACGGTTTACCTGGTATATATGTAGATTTCATTTGGTGCTAATATAAAAATCTTGCAAAAAGCTAAGAAATTCCATATGTTTAGGACAAGAATCCGACGATAAGGGCAACGAAGATGAACCAGAAGTAAAAAGTTTAAGGATCAGAACAATTTGATTGCAAATACAGCTCATAGAGATTTTGCTATGTCATCGCGAGAGTTTCTTAATCAAGTTTCCAAACCAACAACCAAACAGTGGCGATGGTCTAAGTAGTCTGCACGTTGACTACAAGACGAGAAATTTTCCTGGGTTCAACCCAAGTTTCAGACTCACAAAAGCATCTCGCATTTTTCTGATGTGCATTTGTGTGTCTTTGTGTTAGTTGATGAAAAGTTTAATTAAAATATCTTCAAAAGATTCAACAGTCATCGAAAACGATTCACTTTTCGTTTTTCCAATAAACAAACGTGGAAGCCTTGTTATATTTTTATTTAGTAGTTAGCGTAAATGGAATCAGGTACCCTCACACAACCAATATAGTATTACACTACCTATATTACTCTATTCATTATAAGCAGCATGCTTCTATAAAAAAAATTGCACTTTGTTATAATAACTGGTCATTGCAAAGCCAAAGAAGAAATCATTATTCTAAAATGTAATAACAAACCTTTTAGAGGAAAGCTATTTTGTCTTAGGCTACTTATTTACGATTATTTAAATTGATATTTGTATTTGATATTAAAATTGTTCAGTTCCCCTGCCGATATTTCATAAAGTGTAGTCAGTGTTTATAGCTGTATTTTATTTTAGTCAGAATGTTCTTTGTTCCTCTCACAAACACAAGTATCACATCGCGCTCTGAATGAATTGCTACAAATATTCGCTTTAAAGCTATGTAGAGCCTATGTAGCCTATATATATACATATATATTCAATATATATACATACATATATTTATATGCATATATTTGTGCGATTACATAAATACACATATATTTACTGTTCAGATACAATTAAACGTATAAACATCAACCCAAACACCCCCTGTATTTACTTTAGTTATTTGTACGATATATAGAAAAATACATTCCGGCATCATACGGACGTACATTCGTATGTACGTACGTACTTATATGAGTATGCACAAAAGTATGTATATAAATAAATGCATTAAAAATATAATGCCTGACAGAGTAATAAATTTTGGAAAACATTGTTTTGTTGTGTAACAACCACACGAACACCGAATAAGAATGAACAACTAACAAAAGAGAATGGATTTTAATATATTTTAAATTTTAAACATAAAAACCACAGAATATTCCTTTTGTATAAATTTAAAATTAATTTTAAACATTTTTTGGGGTTTTTCATACGATGAGAAAGTTATTTTTTTCTCAATTTCAAATAATTTTATTTATTTTGCAGTAATCTGCATTTGAAGAACAGTGGCTGTGTTTTTCTTGCAATTTAATTGCGCAGTTTTAACATAAATCGTAACTGAATAATGTTGTATGTAAAGGTCCCTTGAACGGTTAAATTTGTTTTAGTTACCAAGAATCAGTAAAATTTCATTAACACAGTCGAACTTTGGTTTCATGGGATTTACATGGGGCAAAAAATCACTTCGAATTATAAAAATTTAATTATACTGAAATAATATTTTTCCCACATTTATTTAAATAAATTATTTATTAAAGTTTCTATTACACTCTTCCATTTGTCGTCCTCAACGAATATTTCTAATAATTACATTATTCGGCACGTTAGTTTTTACCAGTACAAAGTTTCGAAGTATGTTAATTTAAACGATACGCAATATACCTATATACAAATGTAGGTCAGTATTATTGACATCTTCTATTTGTTCTTTGACCTTATCTGTTAATCGGTATTAAAAAAAAATCGAAATTTTAAGTTTGGTTTTTCGATAAATATTTACTAACCCTAAAGATGATTCGTTCTTTTGACTACGTTAGAGTGTTTTGTTAATCAAAACGATTAATGGGAATTCCCCTTAATTTACTTTGTTGTTCCATAATATTGTCGGCAGTGCGGCAGTGTTGGTAAAGTGCCTTATTTTGACCACACACAAAGGAATTGGTCGGTACTCCAAAACCAATTGGAACAATTTTTAATTATGAACGACATTGAAGATAAGTCGAAAAAGGAAGCCATCCTGCTCACTTCATTATATGAAACGTCGTATATTTTATTACAAAATTTGGTAAGTCCAGCAAAGGTCGAGCATGCTGCCAGTATATTTCAAGGGTGTTTATCAGTGATGAGCACGCTTTTTAAGCCAGCGGCATCAGGGTTTGCTGAACGTTACAAATTTTATAATGCCGTAAAGTCACCAACGGAGGCAATAAATGAATGGCTGCGATCTTTGGCTGTGTAATGTGAGTTTGGTACATCTTTGGAAAATGCCATAAGAGACGGATTTGTTATGGGGCTTCAAAAGGGTCCGACGCGCGACAAATTATTTTTGAAGCTCGTGACTTGCAATTTCGAAAAGGTTGTGTAAATTGCAAATAACGCGGAATATGTTAAGCACCAATAAGATGCACTGAATATAAAAGAAGAAAGTCTACATTTTCAAAGTAGATACAAGAAAAGAAAACTAATTTTTTAGTGTTGACTACATTCCGTTACTTTAGTGCATACAAAAAAGCACTCCTGTAAGGCAACGAAGTACAACAAACATAATGAGCCCACCTAACAAATTCGTGTAAATGCTTTTAGGAGCCATGATTTCAGCATATATTCCCTTTTTTATTTTGGACCAGCACTCAGAAGATGACCCCTACACATGCGATGCATTGTGCTGGAACTAGTGGAAACGGATAGTAGGAGAAATGATAGAAGCTGGAGCTTCACTATCTTCCAACTGTGCTTTGTGGACGTTCACGTACTGAAAAAAGCATTTAAAAAGAAATGCTTCAAAGTGGACATTGCGAACAAATATCATGCCAGACGTAAGCAGGTTTGTAAACGAGTGCTGCCTCAATATTCCCTTACAAACCTGCTTAGTGCGATGCATTACTTTATGCTGGGCTGTGTCTAAGAGGCACATGTTGACTCGATTAAGGTGAACAAAAATATAGATTCTAATTATGTTCTGCAAAATTAAAAATTAAAAACGAAAAACAATAAATAATATCAATAGCAAAATTAACATTTAAGATATGTTTTTCACAAAATGTTTTTCAAGAAAATGTTTCAATTTGCCGTGTATTTAATAACATAAAAATTCTATCATTTTCACTGCATATACTGATATATGTACATCTTGTAATGAGATATTAATAATTGATGCTTCACAAAATTGATTAAACATATTGAACATTTTTAAGTCATTACAAAACTTTTTGAAATGCCTACCAGCATCTCTATGCCAATATACATTTTAAGGTTATAGAGACAATATTATTTTAAGAATCCCTTCAATATCAGCGATAATTATTTAATGTTTATGCAATATGCTTCATCAACAAGACTCTGTATTGCAGATATATTTAAATATGACATTACGCAGTTTTACTCGTTGAACACTATTTGGCATTTAGAACAAATCAACATAAGATATACCGCCCAAAAGTAATACTATTAGCCTCAAATTGCTTTTCTTTACAACATGAAAATTATATTAAGTAAAAAGAGCATGACATGCAGCTTAAGAATAACAAAAGCATAAAAATTTACAATAAAATGGAAGAAACCCTGAATATAGAACAACTAAGGGAACAAAAGAAAAATCAAAACCCCAACAAACACACCATAATAATAACAGGCAACTCTATGAAGACAATAGACAGCAACAATAATAAATATCAAAAAGATTCAGAACAGCAGGCAGTGTGTAAGAAAGGCTAAGCAATATCAACTCAAAGAGGAAATGACACAGAAAAGTAACACTCACACCACAAGACCAATTTTGTTTTGTTTTGTTTTTTTATGAAGCACTTGTTTTTATTATAATCACTTTTTATTCTGCAGAGTTGAAAATTATTTCTCACTCAAAAATAAAAAGAAATGTTTTTGCTAACAGTGCATATTGTTACCATAAGAGCATTTTTTTATTTTAAAAGGTTCAGTAAATAGGAATAAAAACTCATAAATACTTATTTTTAAGTCGACTAAAATCGACTTTTCTACACTCTATAATTTAAAGTGGAAAAGTGATTGCCTACGTGCTTTTGAAACAATTAAATCGTTTGGTTTGTGGTAATTTCTTTTCTTTCAACTAAAGTGACACCTTTATAAAATTTACATACATAAAATGTTTCACCAGCACTGTAACAATGCTATTTATTGGCCAATAATAAAACACTCTTTATGAAAAAGTGGGACAGCGCATTCGTATTATCTGAAAAATAATAAATCGGAGAACGAACTTAATCAAATAATTGATTTATTGCGATTTTGGAAAAGATGCGGTTGCTGCTATATACTTATTTTTCTTTAAGTGTTTACAAATTTCTTCAGTTTCTGTTTTCATAACCATATAAACAAAATAAAACAAAGTGTCAGATTGCAAATTGTCTGATTTATCGAACCCAACGATATTTTTTAAATGAACACTATTTCTTGAGAACAATTTTCTAATACTGACTCCACTTACATATATTTACTATCACTGACAGACCATATAACAATTTCTTACGTTTATTCCATAAAAGATACGAAAATAAGGGTAATTTTTCTTATTTTATAACTGAAATTTTTCACTCTAAGATAAGCGATTCTTTAAAATTTGTATTGTAGCCCTATAAGCTGGTAGCGCTATAAATACACAAAAAAAATAATTTTTTACATGGCATTCTCAACACTCTAGATTTATATGGGGTATAAACTGTGTTTAATGTTTTTTTTATTTTGGACCAGTATTCAGGAGATTTCCCATACACATACGATGCATTGTGCTGGAACTAGAGGAAAGGATAGTGACAGGAGGTGAAGCGTCACTACCTTAAAACTCTGCTTTATGCATGATCATTGTTTGATGTCAAGGAGACATATTGAATTTTGAAGCTTCGTTTTAGTAGCAAATTTTAGTAATTATTTTACTTCGCAGGCGCTACACAATATCGACTAGGGAACCGTTCTGATGTGCCTGGTTACAGCTTTTATGAGTCTGTAACTGGGATTGAAACCCTCAATGTTATGACTTTCTTTGATTAATGGGCTATATATGTATATATATTATTGGTATAGATTATTTAAATAGCCATGAATATATATAACTTCTTAATGCACCATCCATCTTCTTTTCATTCCCACACGTTTGAGAGTTTTCGAGTTTTTTAATAGCAATACGTGTTAATGTATTAAGTGTTTTGTATTGTTGAAAACTTGCAACGGTTAATACGACGAAAGCCCAAACTACCAACGAAAAGATATAAAAGTTTCCAGAAAATATAAAAAGAAACTACAAATCCATTGGTACATGCTGCGTTCAAAGGAAAAAAAAACCAAATACTATTTAGTATACCATAATGTCATATAAAATAAATGCGACATTGTCATCTGGCTATAAAATATTAAAAAGAAATAATTATGGCGGACAACTTTGACTTGAACGAAAGAACAATTCTAATAAAAATGCATATAATTAAACAAATACTAATAAACATTATCATGGTGTACAACATGAAATTTTGTTTTCAAATTTTCGTCATAAAAGTTAACTTAAATAAAAAAGGAAAATATTTTCATAATATATGGAAAAGCGTGCAGTGTTGCTTAGGGAGCTCTTTTCTTTTTAAAAAATGTTTATTGGTGCACGTTTTAAATTTTTTGTTGAAAAATAACAGATAAAATATAAACTCACTGTTCATTTGCATTTATTAAGAAGTTCAAATCCTTATTATACCGATCTTGTAAAATCTTTCAATATTGTCAAAGGGTGACGAAGACTTTTGTTGTCTGCACGTTGACTACAAAAGCAAAAATTTCTTGGGTTCGACCACAGTTTCAGACTAAATTATGAAAACATTTCGCATTTTTTCTGATGTGCAGTAGTGTATCGTTGTGTCAGTTGTTGTCGGAAAATGTCAGTGGCGAAGACATAGTCACCGGTCACTGAACAGTACCGGCTTCAGCTATAATCAATCCACGGGCACATCAGAACGATCTCCTTATTCGGTATTGCGTAGCACCGGCGAAGTAAAATAATTACTAAATAATGGCTACTAAATCGAAGCTTCAAAATTTAATACGCTTCCTTGATCACAGAGGCGCGTCAACACTGCAATAAAAAATTAAAAAAACAAAGAACGTGCAAAAGGAAATTTGCAAATTAGTGAACCTTCACCGCATGTCATTTCAGTAACTATGCCTTTCCTCTTGTTCCAGCACAAAGCATCTCATGTGTAGAGGTCAATTCCTCAGTGCTGATCCAAGATAAAAAAACAATTTGAAGAAAAATTTCACTAATTAAAATCGTTCAAATAATCTATTAAAAAAAATAAAAAATAAAAATAAGACACACATATAATGGACATAAGATATGAAAAAATATGCTCGCTTTTTAATAGAATAGCAGGTACACTTATAAATTCTTCTTTGTTTAATAATTGCCTATTTCATATTAATATTAATAATTTTAGACTTCTTTTCTAATAGTTATATTCTTTATACCATGTTCACACATATCGTGTTTAACATATCAATCGTGTTTAATTGCTAAACAAGTCGATTTTGAGATGTTTGAGCGTACGTTGATTTGTTTTCTTAAACACTTCAAATTGATATATTTTATTTTTAATCCCTGAGATGCTTCCCTCTTTTTACTACATTAGAGTGCTTTCTTAGTCAACTTATATTTTTAATATTTATTTAAACAAAATAAAATAAAAATAGAAATATAGTTATTTTTCTTCTAAGTTAATAATAGCGCTGGCAAATTCTACTACTTTTCATTTGGGTACTCAATACAATACTCCTAGAGGATTTTAGTAGTTTTCACCTGCATTCTTTCTTTTTTCTTAGAGTCGCACTCAGGGAATGACCCCTATACATGCGCAGCATTGTGCCGGAGCGAGGAAATAAGATTTTGGGAGAAAGTATTATTGACATTTGATTTCAATTTTCCCACGTCAAAAGTGACAGGAAAGACCTCTGCGGGTAGTCCATTCCACATACGTGCTGTTCGGCCAAAAAACGAATTTTCTCTATAATGCGTAGTGCGGTTCGCTGTCAAGTCGACAACAAATGGATACGCTCTTAGTGAAGAACGCGTCGAGAGCGTGAATATCCGGGTTTAGATAACGAGTTCCCTGATTTCATCAGAACCTATCCCGTTATAGTAACGATAGAACAACGAAATGCACCCCACGTTGCGACGATGCTCAAGAGAGTCAATAGAGTTGGCTACCCTACTGTCTCCTATGAGTTTCTTTGCTTTTTCCTGTACACGGTCGAGTAACTTCAAAATAGTCTTTGAAGCAGCGACCCATACATGACAGTTGTATTCCATTTTCGGTCGGATGTAAGCGGTATAAATAGTGAGGAGATCAGATGGGGTGAAGTATGTCTTACACCGTCTTAAAAAATCGAGGCATGCTTCCTTTTGTACCTGAAAAATGTGTTCACTCCATTGAACATCGCACTGAATTTTCATGCCAAGAACATCAAGAGCATCTGATTCCTGGATGTTTATACCGTCAATAATTACAGATGAGGTGCGCAATCATGCATGCGTCAATGCGTAAGCATGCAGCATTGGGTCTTTTGAGCATTGAAATTGACCCTGTTCGCTTGACCCCATTTCGATATTCTTGTGAGGTCACCATTTAGCGAATTATTCATATTCTGCCTCGTCGCCGCGATCATATTCGACGTAGGCCTACAATTAAATAGCAGATACTGCTATCATCTGTATTATATAATTATTCTTTCAATTATGCAACGCTGGTCAAAATTCATTACGCTTATTTATCTATGTTTGTTATATGGTTTAGCTGGTCTATATGCAGCATTTAATTGGTGCTAATATCAAAATCTTCGGTAGACCTTTAACAAAATTCTTGAAAAAAGTTAAGAAATTATACATGTTTATAGAAGAACTCCCAAAAAATATTTGAGAATAACGGAAGATACACACAAAACAAACCAAATAGCTACTTCAGTGAAGTGAAAATAAATTAACTAATGAGTGTCTATTCATTTTTATTTTTATTCACTTTTAAGCTGTAATTTTTTTTTACAAAATATAATTTTAAGATATACATAGTGGGCCAGTAGTCACGCCTGCGTGTAAAAATATGATGTTCGATGAATAAAATCTAAAAATAGGAATAAAAAATAATAATAAACAAAAAAGTTATTCAAATTTTAACACGCAGTCGTGACTTTTGGCCCACTCTATATATTTAAATTTTGAAACATTTCGCTCTAATGCTTTTAAAACCATTAATGCGAACATAGCATTAAATGGTATTGATTATGTTTGCTTACAATTGAAGTTACAAGAAAGAATAATAAATTTTATGTCGTGCATTTATCAGTGCTAATATAAAAATTTTGAATTTTTTATGTAGAAAATAAGTTCTGCCAAAACATTCGTCTTGACTACAAACTTTTGTCCAGCGTTCATATTGTTCGAGTTTATTCTTTAGTCAAATATATATTTATTAGCGCAGATTAACGTCATTTAAGCAAGTTATTTTTCATTCAATTAAATCGTAGTATACAGTGGACATACAAACATTGAAAATTTATTAAATATTTAACATTGTCGCCATTATCGTTTGCATTATTAATTCATAAAATTGCTGATATCGTTGAAATTGTTATACAGTGTACCTAAGGGTCATTTAATTTATGTCAAGAATAATAATAATAATTTGTAGGTCCGTGGTATTTTATTAAAAAGTATATTTATGTTTATTTTTCTCACACCCTTTTCTGACTATGTAAATGGTAAATACATATGTATTCTTGTACCTCCTCCTACTACTTACTTTATATTGTATATTGTATGTTCCTATTAATTTTGTGTATATGTGAGTTTGTATATTTAATAAGTGTTCTCCAATAAATATGAAATTAATATTCATACTTTAGATATTCAGTATAATATACAGATGCTTAAATATACGTATAGTATTTGATACATATTGGTAAATAAACATGGTTTGAAAATTTTATATTAGCAAAGCAATTTACAACAACTTTTGTTTCTTAATTTTCCAATAATAGTCAAATATTTTAGGGGCCGCCGGAGCCTAGTAAAATGGAATCACGATATGCGTAAGTAAGCTCTGGCCTAAGTGGGGCGTTCTCCTTCGGGCAGGCTCCTCCACCTAACCTAACCTAATATATTTTACTGGTATATTTGAATCAACGATGATTTCAAAAAAGGCCTTATAGCTAGTTTAACATTTCAATGTTACTATTATTGTAAAGTTTTTACTGTAATACACTGTAAAGGTATCTCCCAGCTGATTTCAAAAGAAATATGGATGGCGTTATACAAACATACCATCTAAAACAGTAAATTTTTGTGAATGCAATTTTTGCACTGTATAAGTTAACAACAAATATGTTTCACAAAACTAAACAAATATTTTTGCGCAGAGCTCAGCAGTTCTCATATAAACTACTTGAAGTCATTACCCAACCAAACGTCCCAATAAACTTGCTGACACTATATCTGCACTCATTGCACTACAATAGCATTCCTTTAACGCGTGCATTCATCTTTTTCTTGATCGTCAAGCTTACCTTTCTTTAGCATATATAGTTAGTCGTTAAGTACTACTCACAAAGATCAGTCGATCTTAGCTTAAGTAAAAACACGAGTGTTTATTTAAATATTCATTAACCAAACATAAGTTGTTTATTCAAGTGTTCATCAACTAAACATAAATATAAAGAATAAAATAAAGTGAAACACAAAAGAACAATAAAAAGGCATTTTTATTCAGTGTTACATTAACTTATATTCTGCAATTATGCTTGCGTCAATTTACACAAAAATATTCTTATCATAACACTACCGCCAAACTTTTTATTTATCTTGGATCAGCACTCAGGAGATAACCCCTACACTTTAGTTGCTTTGTTCTGCAACTAGAAGAAATGGATAGTTGGAGAAATCATAGGTGGTGATGCTTTACTATCTTACAACGCTCCTTTTGCACGTTTCTTTGTATCTAGCAGTGCTGCAGCGCCTCTCATGTCAGGGAGAAGTATTTAGTTTTCAAGCTTTGTGTTTTTCAGTAATTATGTTACTTCGCCGGTGCAACACAATATCGACAAAGTAGAGCGTTCTGATGTCCCTGTGAACTGGTTACAGCTGAAGCCGGTACTTTTCAGTGACCAGTGACTATGCCTTCGAAACTGCAACCTTCCGACAACAACATCAGCACCTCAGAAAATGCGAGATGTTTTTATGATTTTAGTCTGAAACTGGGATTGAACCCATGAAATTTTTGGTTTTGTAGTCAATATGCAGGCTACTTCGGCCATCGCCTTTGTTTAGGTTTATTTGTCCGCGAAATGTGTGAAGAACATGTATTGGAGAATTCCAGAGACCGAATCTATAAAATCATTTAATTATCTCAGTCGTTTGGCTAAAGATTATTTTTGTCCAAAATAAATGGAAAATGTCCTATAGTGCATTGTAGCACATCTGTCGAACTTTAAAGATAACAACCACGAAGCTTAGCCTAGCATTAAATCTGAGGTTCTAGAAACTCTACATTTTGGTAGTGACTCATTCATCAATACTATTGCGCTTTTGCCGTACATAGCTAGTGAGCTGACATTTTACCTACAGATAGGACTTGATGAGCAACTAATAATAATATATAAAACTTAACAAAAAGCCGTCGAATCCGCTCGAAACATAAATGTGAAAAAACGGCCAAGTTCCTATCACAAATTTAGGCTAATAAAAAAATAGAGATCAAAAATAAGTTTCCCATTTCCTTTTTAAGCAACCTGTAAACTTGGCAATATTCTTAACATACATAAAATAATTCCAATGTAAAACTAACAGGACGATATTAATAATGCGATGCATTGTGTTGGAATTAGATGAAAGCGATAGCTACTAATAATTAAAAATTAATATGTCTCCTTGATATCAGAGGCGCTTCAACTGCTTTGTTTTACAAAGAACATACAAAAGCAGAGTTATAAGATAGTAAAACCTCACCTCCAATCATTTCTCTAACTATTCCTTCTTTTCTCTAGATCCAGCACAATGTTTCGCATGTGTAGGCGTCATCTCCTGAGGGCTAGTCTAAGATAAATAAAGCTACTGCGTCTGCATAAGACAGGATAAGCTACAAATCTGATTTACGAATTTAAAAATCCTCCATACAGAATTCTAAAAGAATTAAATCTTACTCATTACAATATTTTTTACATTAATTTTACTCTTTACATTATTTTTGTCCAAAGGGAAGTTACGAAACATAAAATGTGCTTCTATCAATTACAATTGCTAAGCAATTTATAAATATTTTCTATCTACCTTCATAATACTTTATATTATGAAAAAGCGGCATTTAAATAAAACGAATAAAATAAATATGAAACATATCGTAATAACTTTTTGTTATTTCCGTTAATAGAAATTTTAAATAGCAAAGGTTAAACTTTAATGTTTCCACAATCACTTAAAGCAAACACCATCCAATAGTCTGAATTTAAAAACGCTTATATTTGGGTTATAAGAAGAGCATAAAGTCCTTGCAGGCACTTCCTCTTACTAGACAATTACTATGGCAACGATTGTATCACGGCGATAACTGTTCAGGTTGTTATCATCTTAAAATTACAATAATTTTCATTTCCTGTTAAAAAGAATGCAACAAATACTAACTTGTACTTATATTGAGTTTGTATATGTCGGAATTCTTGTGTTCACCAATTTATACACATGCACACATTTATACAAATACACACATACGTCAGCATAGGTGTTGTTAGAGTTTAAGTACGTACTACATACTTAAACTATTGAAATGGTAATTTCACCATTAAAACTAAAGCACAATAACAAGAAATATTTAACATGTGAACTATTTTTATGTTGAAACAATAAGTAAAACAATGAAGAAATCAAGAACTGTACCAGTTAAATACACTACACTCTATATAAGATAAACAATAGAAATGAACAATACAAAAGCACTCACATGGAATTAAGTGCGAGAGCGATGCCCTTATTCTTTAACACATAATTGTTCACACGCACATTCATATTACTCGTATATAGGTATTACTCGTATATAGTATATGAACACAAACATAGATATCTATGTATGCATGCATCTGATGATTTGAAGCAGAAAAAAATAATAGAAAGAAAAACTAACTAAAAATAAAAGAATAATTTTAGGAAAAACAAATTTTTTTTGTTCTTATGTAGGTTAGAACTTAACTGTCTATAAGATTTTATATTGATGTTTCAAGTAAAGGAATAAAGTTTATTCAATGAAAATGAAGGAAGAAAATTTTGCTGGAGTATCTTGTAGTTTTGCCGATAACAAGACATGAAAATATTTTGTATTCTCTACGCGTGGTAAAATGATCCTATATTATGCATTCAAGTAACTTCTCATTTGTAAAAATACTGTTTTTCGCCATCGCAAATTATATTATGCTAATGAAAATTAAATTTATGGTCCTTTAATGTTAAACAATGATAGTTAACAAGTTAGTTATCGTTTTGCTTATGTATTCTGAAATAAGGGAAATTTCTCATTTCATATACCCAAAATGTAAGCTTGTGATCTGTTCGAAGAGTAGTAACCCATACTGATTGTTTTGGAAAAAGATACTTAATATCTGAATATCAGTATGTTGCCTATATATGTATATTGCTGTAAGCTTAAATTAGTTCTAAACAAAAAATAATCGATTTAATTCGTTGAATACCCCAATTTTACTTACATTAAAATCGAAATCATCATGCCCGATTTTGTTAGTTTGCTTTACATTTTATGTTATGACTACTAATATTTTTATTTTCATTTATTTATTTTTTATTTATCAAATTCTCTGTGTTATCTTCTGTTTTCAATTATTTATGACAAAATATTTCCTGTAAGTAGTACTTGCTTTTACAATTTCTTTTGTTTTGTTAAGTGTTTTATTAACCTATTCTATTTATTTTTAATTTTAAATATTAAAGTGAAATATTTCTGGCATTGTCATTATAATTTATGTTTATGCGTGTTTGTGTCACTGTAATACTTGCTTCTACACACAAACAAATATATGGATATGTCTGTATGTATGCGATCTAATATAGTAATTTTCATACTTGTGCTGAAAAACTATTTCTTGTTCTTGTTTTCACATCACAAATTACAACAGCTAGAACAACGAAATAAAAAACAAAAATTGTAAACTTATTCAAACAACAAGGAAATGGGTTACCAAGTGCACATGCAGTGTGCATTGTCATTTCTTTATATTTATTTCACCTGTTTTTCTGTATTTTGATTTACTCCTTAGCAATGCTCGTTTAACATAAATAAAAGTTGTGATGTAAAATACACAAATTTCACCACTCCTTTTCTATGTGGCCTTTCACATTAAGTTGTTATGTTAAATATTTAGAAAATCGTTATCTTTCCATTTTGCCTGTACTTGTGAATATACTTTCATTTCGAGTTTATGTATTAAGTTCGTCTACAATAAACAAAGCTTGAAAAAGGAACAAACTGTTGTTCGTCTATTGTCTTTTAGTTTTTCTTTGTACGACTTAAAAACCTAGTTTTGGATATAATACTCGTAACGAATGACAAAATATAGTGTCATGTGCTTAAGTCCTTTTTATTTGAATTTTTTTCCTTTTTTTAATTAGTTTTACTTATCTATTTTTAAGCTCTTTTGTGAGTTCATCTGTTAGGAATTACGTGTTGTCTTTTTAATGAGGTTCAGTAGAAATAGCTTTATTACTTAAAAGAATTACTTTTCTTTTTAACCATATTTTTTAAAAAGCAATATATATATAAAAATTTTTTTTTTTTTTTTGTCTCGGACCAACACTCAGGAGATGACCCCTACACATCACAATAGTGCTGAAATCATTGGTATTTTTTGTAAATTGAAAATGCTGCAGCACCATTCTTAAATACAGTAAATATTTTTATAAAAAAAATAGTCGCGCTTTTCAAGAAAATTTTTTTAATTTGCATAGTTTTTTCCAATCCGTCTAGACAACTCCATCAATCATATATCAGCGATAAAAGCGTAGAGTAAAAATTCTAAATACTTCGCCAATCTTCGTACCGTCAAGGCTTCTTAATTTGTAGGAGGCTGCAAGATCTGCTGAAGGTACGAATCTACAATAAGCAAAACTAAAACACCAATACCAAATTTCGATGGCGATGGTGGAAGTAGTCTGCACGTTGACTACAAAACGAATAATTTTCCTGGATTCAGCCTCAGTTCCAGACTCATAAAAACATCTGCTATAAAAACAAATAACGTCCAAAAAGCAGTGTTGTAAAAGCTTCACCTCCTGTCATTTCTCCTACAATAGCTTTCCTCTTGTTCCAGCACAATACACCGCACGAGTAGGGGTCATCTCCTGAGTGCTGAGTCCCAGATAAAAAAAGCAATAAAAACGATTGTGCGAAGTACCTACCAAAGGAAATGTGCAAGAACTGGGTGTAGGTACTTCGCTTAAAGAGTTTGTAGTGATTTGCTCTTATAACCTTTCAATAATAATGGTTTTAATATATGCATGTACGAATAATATAATGTCAAACATAATACTATGCTTTAGTATACATGTCTTCTTTCAACGCGATTTGCAATTTTATCTGAATTTGAAAAAAAATGTGTGTTCCGTGTATGGCATTTTAATTCAATATGTAAATTCAAGAGAGCAAACTATAAAATAATCAAGTAGAAATCAAAATCTAGGTATGACATTGTTTATGTAAAAATAAGTATTCTATTAATAAGAAATAATAAATATATAAGGCTAATAATTTACATCTTCCGATAACCATACACAGTTATGTGAAGTTGAACGTGTAGCAGCTTTCTAAAACAGCATGTTGTCTCGTTCCAGTAGTGCTTGTCACTATGATCTCCAATTTTTTTATTTGATTTAGTTTTTTTTCTTAGCAATTATCACACGCAATTTTAACTGCCTGTATGTTTTCGATCATTAGCCCTTTTTAATTAAAGTAAAAATGACGTTCGAATTAAAGCACTATTTAAGAATTGGTATATAAAAAAACTATGTGTTTTCATTAAAACTTCTATGAGCGGTAATATTTTATAATTTTTGATCTAAATAAACTATTTTAAGAAATTCTTCTTATTAATATAATGTAGCACGTTTCAGTTTTCTTTTCCATTCATTTTATAAATCTGATTATTGATTATATCCATAATAAATTCGCTACTTATCACAAAGTTTAAATTCCGCTCAGAAAGACACAAATTATTTAATATCAGCGAATCAGATACCACAGAAAAAATACGTAAAGTATACTCAATGATCAGCAGAACAATGAAAAAGTAGTACATTTTATTTATAAATATATAAACTATTTTTTTATAAAAACAAAGTACTTAAAATTTGCGGAAATGGTTTCATTGTCAATTGCTTAATAGCAAGAAAAAAGTAGAAATAGCAATTTTGAAAATTGTGTTCTCTATTTCTACTTCAGTTCTTGTTTTTACTATTTTTTTCCTTTTTGTTGAACCAAAAACATAAAAAAATTTACTGAAGCACTGACCAAGACCCATATAAATGCATACATATGCTTTTGATTTCCTTTCCTTAAACATTTTTGTCTGCAATATTGTGAATACAGCAAATATACTTTATGATTACTATCAGTTACAACAAATATTATTGTTGTTTTTTCTATTAAAATAATGTGGGTTAAAGAATTTATTTCTTTTTCCTTTTGTTTTATGTTTTTTTTTTTAGTTCTGTTAATTCTTTATATTTCGAATACATAGAAAATATTTGTGCTGTAGAATTTCCGGTTGTAGTTTTCAAAACGTTTTGATAAAATATAATTATAAAATGCAAGAAAATAAACGAAATTCTAAAGTAAATTGGTTAAGAGAATAAATGATTTCTAAATGAAGTTATGTACATCTAACTAATTTTTGGTTGGTTTCCGTTAATATATCAATGCTTATTTACTTCTTTTTATTCTTTATTATTAATTACATCAATTTATCTATTAAAGAAACGAGATCTCAAAAAATTTGCACAAATTCCTTACTGAATTTGATTTTGCGTATTAAAATATTTTATTTCGCTGTTTTGTGTATATACAATGCCATATCGCAATTCATTGCATTAAAGGAAAAGAATGTTATGTATGGCAAACTTCATTTCATATATCAATTTGAAATGGTCTCCTATCACAAACACACATTTATATATAAAAACTAGCTGACCCGGTGACGAGTTGCTGTAGCTGTTATAGAAGCTTTATTTTTAAAAAAAGGCTTATGTGTCCTTCTAGACGCAGATTTATGTATGTTTTAATTTATTTTAAAATCGGTCAGTTAGTTTCGGATATGCGAAAGTTACCCCTACCTACCTTCAAAGCATCTAACAATACACAAAATTTCGATATAATGGGAGTGCACATGTAAAACACGGTCATAGGTATAATCCGAATAAAAATTGTCCGTTTTCGTATCCTTTCCATTATTTACTCATCGTATAACGAATTTCAGCTTTGTAGCTGAAGGATGGCTAAATTTTAAGGGCCGCCGCGACCTCGGCGGCACACCTCCATCCGATGGTCCAAATTTTCGATGACGCTGAGGCATAATTGAGGTTGTATGCCGTTAATTTGCCGAATTATCTCATCCTTTAGCTCTTGAATTATTGCTGGCTTATCGACGTACATCTTTCAAATAACCCCAAAGAAAGAAGTCCAATTGTGTCAAATCACATGATCATCGCCACCACGTGAGATAACACGGTCATTGAATTTGTCGCGCAAAAGAGCTGTTGTTGGCACCGTCCTGTTGAAACCACATATCGTCCACATCCATATTTTCCAATTCGGCCATAAAAAGTTCGTTATCATCTCACGATAGAGAACACCATTCACAGTAATTGCCTGACCGGCCTCATTTTGGAAAAAATACGGCCCGATGATGCCGCCAGCCCATAAACCGCACCAAACAGTCACTCTTTGTGGGTGCATGGGTTTCTCAACAATCACTCTTGGATTATCATTCGCCCAAATGCGCCTTATCAGTGAAGATGGTTTTCTCCGAAAATTGATCATCCACTGTTGCCATTTCTTGCCACCATTCTGACGATTGACGACGTTTGGAATGGTCAAGAGGCTTTAGTTCTTTTTAATTGCTGCTTGTAAGCGTGTAAATGCAAGTCTTTAAGCATAATGTTCATCAACGACGAGCGTGAGAGGTTCAATTGTTGGGCACGACGGCGAGTAGAGGTGGGCGGCTCTTCAGCCACACTATCGCGAACAGCAGCAATATTTTCTGTAGTATGTGCTGTACGAGCATGCACTGGTGTTTTCACAGACCTGGTTTGCTCAAATTTTTGCACGATTTTTCCGATTCTCCGCACATTTGGACGATTAAGTTGACCGAAAAAATCACGAAGTGCACGATATGCATTTTGATTTGAACATCCATTTTCATAATAAGCCTGAATAACTTTAACACGTTGCTGGATTGTGTATCTTTCAATGGTTCAAATTGAGTTAGTCTGAAATTTAGAAATGTCAAATGAAACGCAGAAAAATCCTTACGTTTAGGTGTGGTTTACATTCAACATCGGCCCTTAAAATTTAACCACCCTTTATAATGGAAGTGCCAGATGCATAAAAGGGGTACCCTATAACTGTAGTAAGTTGAAAAAAAAATTTCTTTCCTGCTGTCAGGAACAATTTTAATTTATAAATTTATCTTGGAGAAAGGAAATGCTCGTTTTACCCACACATTTTTAATCGATGTTCGATTTTAACAATGGCTTAGTCTATTATGCATACCTTGTCCTAGTTTTACAATGTGTCAGTAAAGAAGTTGCATTTAATTTAGCAGAAATAAAAAGACCTAGACCGAAAATGTAAAACTACATAACGTATGTCTTTGTGTGATAGTCTTTCTTTAGTAGAAATAGTATGTTGTACGATTAATTTACTCTATGGCAACAAGATACAATATTTATAAACATACTTAAATAAACCAAGTACTCAAGTTGATTGTAGATTTGCTTCGTTACCCAGCAAGCACACAAATTTTAAATTTTTGACTTAATTCTGAGTATGATATTATTTGCATTTGTTTACAAGAGAACATTTTTATTACCAAAAGTAACTTCTACTTAAAGGAATAAAATATCGCTATATAGTACCGATGGCTGAGGTAGTCTGCACGTTGACTGTAAAACCAAAACAGATCTGGCTTCAACCCCAATTTCAGACTAAAAACATGAAAAAAAAAATCTCGCATTTTTCTGATGTGAATTTGTGTGTCAGTTATTGTCGGAAGTTTTCAATGTCGAAGGAATAGTCACTGGTCACTGAACAATACCACCGTCAACTGTAATCAATTCACAATCACAACTGAACGCCCTCTTTCGTCGGTATTGTGTAGCACCGACGAAGTAAAATAATAATAAAAATGGCTACTAAACCGAAGCTTCAGCACTGCTACGAGTATAAGCAAAGAACGTGCGAAAGCAGAGCTGTAAAATAATTAATAAGGCTTCACCTCCTATCATTTCTCTAACTATCCCTTTCCAATAGTTCCCTTTCCTGGTCTCATATAAAAAAAATATATACTATCGAAAAGTGTTGTATCTGAAAATCTATAACTGAGCATATTTTAAACGAATTCAGCAAAGCTTTGAGGCATACTATTTATATTCATATTAATAATATATAATAATACTATTTTTTTTTGCAACATATACATACATTTTTTTATCATGTTTAAAAAGGCTATGCTTTTGTTAGCTGGATAATTGCACAAGTGTTTTATGAATACGTATGTATGTATGTATATAAGTGCTTAATATTTTTCTTTTCTTTAAACGCGAATGTCCGGTTGTTCTTTAATTATTTTCAACAATTTTCTTTTCTAATGCCCTTGTTAAAGCCCGTTTAGTTATGTGCTTTATTATTTGCTTCAAACATAAATTTCTCAGCTATTCCATTTCTTAAGTTTTTTATTGTTTAATAACCTAAATCATATTGAGTTCAATAATTAAAGTTTCGGTTATGCTGCTCTTAACCTACTGAATTTTACATGTGCAGTCGACTCTCGATAATTTAAAAGAAGAAAAATTAAAATAATCAAGATTTCAAATTAACAAGAGTTTAATAAAAAGCAAAGCGCATTGGGAAAGCATTGTGATACACCAGCAAACAACAAAATCACAAATGCATTAACAGTACGAGTTAAAATTATAGAGTGTAGAACAGACAATCATAAAATTATAAAACGTCGGCGATCTAGATGACATTTCAATATACAGAGTAATCCATATTAACTAAAATAAATAATTTCATATTTTGTTTTTGTTTTATATTTTGCATAAAACCCAGCATTAAAATAATTCTAATTATAGAGGATAGAGTGAAAAAAAATAAAATTAAAGCGCGTCGGCGATCATGATGTCTTTATAATAATTACAAATTACTGAAGGTGCCAAATTACATGGAGTTTTTCAATTTATTGAAAGTTTTTCCAAGAATCAAGGAATCAAATTATCCCGAGATTAACCAAATTCCAAAAAAAAAGCTAAGAAATTTCACATGTTTATACAAGAACTCCCAAAAAAACATAGATAAATAATCGTAAAGAAAAGTTGACTAAAGTCAAAACGTAAATTGAAAGAATAATTACATAATTTTTATTAAAAAAAATTCTTTGAGAAAAGTAAAAAAACAAATATGTAGTAGTCTTGTTTGTTCATATCATGTTGTATTTATAACCAAATCTCAGGAGGAATGTTGAACTTCAAAAGTAAATATTTTGAAGACTTTTCTTTTTTAAGTTTTTTGCGAAGTGGCTGTGCTGTGCTCAGACTTCTGCTGCCTGCGAGAAAACCTTGAAGTATTGATAAGATATGGTCCATTTTTTTCTTTTAAAAAGCGATAAAAATAATGTAAAAAATCTATATAAAATATTTTTTCCATAGCAATATTTTTTGTGAAAGAACTTTTTGTATTTTTAATAATCGTTACTCACAAGAAAGGATTAGACTGCCTTCGACGCAATGAAAGCTGAATGTCGATAAAAGTTGGAAACAGTTCTTTAAATTTTTGCTTATAACTAAAGCAGTAAAATAAGTTCTTTAAATACGAATTACAGTCAACTCTTGATAACTTCAGTCTCGTTAATTTCAATATCGCCATAATTTGATATTTCCAGTTCCTTGAAAAAGATTCAATAAATTAAAAAAAAATCAATTTAATTTGGTCACTGCATTAATTTGCAATTGTTTGAATGGCGAAAAAACCGATACTCTGTAATTTTAATTATTGAAATGTGATGTATTCCATTGAAAATAATAATCAAAGAGAAAAAATAATTTAATTTAGTTAATATGTATTTCTTTCTATATAGAAATGTATTCTTGCTCATCGACGTTATATAATTTTAAATTTGGCTTCTATATACTTTATAATTTCAATGTCACAATGTGAATGTGTTTTTGAAATAAAAAAAAAATTAAAATCGTTTGTTTTAGCTTTAATGGCTTGGTTATAGCACACCCCGCCAGAACTTAAGCAGTTACTTTTAGCATAAATATCGCAATTATTTAACAAATGCCGAAATTGGCTTCTATGGATAAAAAAGATCAAGCAGATAAGGATGAGAAACCAGCAAATCGAGTTTTCTTAAGTGAAGCAATGATGTATCGCATTTACAACCTCAGAATGGATACAAGTGATGATCTCTTTTAAGCTCTCACAGCAATTGAAAATTCATTGAACAAACACATCTGGATTTTTTCAATTGTCCACTTATTTCACTTTTGGTATCTTGCCACCCTAATTGTAACACTCGTTGAGGTGTCACTAAATATTACCTGGCTAAAATAAAAGATGGTCATATTGTTCTTTATTTACTCTCCACGATGTCAGTGGAATAGCTTGGAAACTAATCTGAGAACTGTTCACCAGCCCTGCAATATATTTCATAGAAGACTAGGACTCGTCTTTAACTAAATGTATGGAGAGAACATACATACATATACATATATCACATGTCCTAGGAGTTGACTATATACCCCATCAATGCATTACATTGGACTAACATAAAAACTACTCCATGGAACAGTTCAGAGAGTAATTTTGGTTACAAATTTCATATAAGAAGAATATGGTTTTGTGACAAATGTGGAGCTACTACAAACTACTTTTTATATTCTAATTTTTTTATTTTCATTGTAACCACAGGTAATAATATATAAAAAAATATATTACGAGCATTCATACCAATTATACTACAACTGATAATATTTTGCTATGGAATTGAAGTCGGAAATCCGTGTTTTATTTGGATAAATAAAATAAAATTAATTAAAAGTTATGCTCTTAAATTATATCGTATATTAAAAAATTTTAGTATTTTTAAACTTCAAAAAAATAAATTTTTTATATGGGACCATACAAGTGTATGGATAAATATTGTGTGCTTTAAAATCAATGGTGTTTTTTTGTTTCTTTTATAATGATAGAGGATGAACACTACACATGCGATGTATTGTATTGGAACGAGATGAAGGGGATAGGGAGAGAGATGACACGTGGTGTAGCTTCACTGTCTTACAACTCTCCTTTTGCAATTATTTTGTTTATAGCAGTATTGCTGCGCCTCTGATGTCAAGGAGGCGTATTAAATTTTTAAGCTTTGGTTTAGTATTTATTACACAAAACCACTGAAGGAGAGCGCACTAATGTGCCTATGGATTGCTATCAGCTAAAGCCGGTACTGTTCAGTAACCAGTGACTATGCCTTCGCCACTAAAACCATCCGACAACAAATGACACAAAGACACACTAATGCACATCATAAAAAATTAAAATAAAAATAAATTTTTAAGACGGTGTAAGACATGATTCACCCCATCTGATCTCCTCACTATTTATACCGCTTACATCCGACCGAAAATGGAATACAACTGTCATGTATGGATCGCTGCTTCAAAGACTATTTTGAAGTTACTCGACCGTGTACATGAAAAAGAAAAGAAACTCATAGGAGACAGAAGGGTAGCCAACTCTATTGACTCTCTTGAGCATCGTCGCAACGTGGGGTGCGTTTCGTTGTTCTATCGCTACTATAATGGGATGTGTTCTGATGAAATCAGGGAACTTGTTCCCGAAACCCGGTCATGCACTCGCACTACGCGTTTATCATTAAGAGTGCAACCATTTGCGGTCAACTTGGAAGCAAACCGCACTACGCATTACAGAGAAAATTCGTTTTGTGGCCGAACAGCACGTATGTATGTGGAATAGACTACCCGCAGAGGTCTTTGCTGTCACTTTTGACGTGGGAAAATTTAAATGTCAATAACACTACTACCTCTATCCGCATATGTAGGGTTCATCGCCTGAGTGCCGGTCCAAGAAAAAAAAATTTTATTGTTTTTTTGTATTAGTCCAAAACTGGGTTCGAACCCAAGACTTTTGGTTTTGAAATGTTGAAATTTTACCACTACTTTACTGAGAAAAGCAAAATTCAAATAGGTTTATTTAATTTGTTAAATGTAAATTAATTATTAATTTCTCATTTGAAATAAAAAGAATCTATTCAACAATAAAAAATAGTAACTAACGTTTAAAGAAAAAAAAGTTTTTTAATAAATAATGAAGAATTTAGAATGCAAAATGTACGCAGAATACGTTAGTGACATAATATATCTGTAATTATTGTTGATTGAAATCGGGAAAAAGGAGATCTAGTATAGATTACAAAATTTTATACAAAAGCTGTCTGTGTTTCAATATTATTTCCACCCCCACAAAAAGTCGTTTAAAATTATAATTGATTTTGCTGTTTTAATTTCCAAACAAAAAAAATTAATAAATAAAATAAAAAAAGTTTAAATTATAACACCGAATTGTTCCACAATTAGTGTCACGTTTTTCACAATTATTATTTGTTAACTTTCAAATCATATTTCAATACACAACATGCTTGTGTTGCACATGTCTGCTTGTTTTGACTGGATGGTAAACAAACTTAATTTTTTATTTGTTACCTTATGCGATTTTGTAAATGTATACATATATATATTTATATACATATCTATATGCATAACATACGCTTTTGAAATAAATACTGACTTTACTTTGCACTTGAACAAAAATTATCTATTTGATGTGTTAAATAATAAACCAGTTTCACTTTCATGGCTTTTATGGAAATAGTAACCATAATGCAGAAAGTTAAATTTTGTATTAAAGCGGTTACCCTTTAACAAAAAAAAATTCCGCATAATATCTACAATTTATAAAAAAGACATTCTAACAACAACAACAACAACAGCATAAAGCATTTCCGTTTACACTTACATAAGAAAACCAAAGTGGCAATTTCGTGCTTAAGTTGTACATTCTGCTTTAGCACAATAATAAAAACAAAACGAAATATAAAAAAAGCTATTTGCATTCATTGTAAATGTGCATAAGCTTGGTTTGGTATAAATAGACTAGTATGAGCAGTAGTTTGAGTAAACAACAACGAACAAATACAAAATAATAAATACATACATGTGCACAATATTACACATATTCTTGAAAATGCATACATACGTATGAGGACTGTGCATGGGTGTGTATTGTGTTTCCATGTGCATAAATGAAAACTACAAAGGGAAAGAAAAAAGGATGTGTGAAGGTTCTTTAATTTTTTGTGGGTTTTTTGCATATAAGTGGGTTTACAGTAGGTGTGATGCAAATTTCATTGTATAATAAACATAGAATTTTTTTCTGCATCATTGTTTTCATTGCTGTAAGAGTTGTCGGCTAAGAGTACTAAAAAAACGGTTAAGGTAAATTAAGAACAATACAGTTGTTCAAAACCAAACATTTAAAGCGCAGAACACACATGAATCCAGTATAAGGATGGCATTTATTGTACTCAGCCGAATAAATGTAAAAACGGCAAATTACAGATGTGCTTGAAGAAATTTTTAACTTGGATTATTTTTTTAAGTTTTCTTTACATATCAAGTATTAAATTAAAATAAAAATATAATAATTTTAATCCTTTCTCTTCTAGAGCATTATCACGTAAACTAAAACCTCATTTAGTTGCCGACAGCGTTAAACAATACATCAATCGAGCGCAACGACCAGTTAAAGGATCCGCAGCAGAGCAGCAGCCTAACATGGAGTTTTTACGTGGTGTTTATGCGTTTATGCAAGTGAGTAGATCATCGGTGAGTGTCGCTTATACCATTTTAACAAACGTACTAATCAATATATATATTTCTTCTATTTGTTCTGTGTTATTGTGTTTCTTGATTAATTTTGGTTTGAAACAAATAATTTTAAAATTAAACATCTGTTTAACCACCCTAATAATGCGTATTTGGAAATAAAATTCTAAATTATAAACTTTCTTAAAATATGCCTACTATTTAATAAAAACAAATTCTATTGATGAGTCATGCCATGTCCCAAAATAAATCCATTATAAAGTAATTATTTTATAAGAAGTCCTTTATTATCATCACACAAAGTTTTTCATTACTTTATTATTAACTCATTTTTAAAACTATATATAGATACATACTTTATATGTACGTAAAGAAACCGAATAATGAACAGCATCTGAAGAAAATTAAATAAAAATTATTAAAATTGAAAGCATGAATTCTTTAAAAAGTTAATGTTTTGTTTAAATTTAAAAAAAATCAATTTTTTGAATTGAACCCATTGCAAAATTGCTTTTATTTTAAAAAAAAGGCATTTCAAGAGTAATTATTTGTATGAAATTAAATTAATTTATTTCACTAATGTCTGCGATATAAATGTATGTATTGTGTTTAGCTTATCGACCGAGTTTTGGAAAAGATTTTTAAATTATTCATGCTCTTCAATTGTACCAATAGAAATTAATAAAGTTATACACAAAAAAAATAAAAAAGATACCTGAGCGAGTGAGCGAGCGAACGAACGAAAATAAATTAGAAAGGAGTTAAATATTTCTTATTCAAAAAAGGCGTCAAAAAAATAAAATTACATATCCAACATAAACACATCGAAAAAAATAAATACAATGAGGCAAGAATACAACAAAAAGCTACATAAAACGCATCTTTTCGTAATTTCAACTATCAACTTCTTAAAGTCGCTACTATATCTACATACTATATTCACACAACATTCTAAATCTTAATATTTATATATGATATCAAAATCTTTCCTCTCTTCATAACTATATTTAAATCACTCATTAAAAAGTTAAAATTAAAAAAGCAGACATTAAAATCATAAAAAAAACCCATTACTCGTAAAAAGAAAATATGAAATTATATGCATAGTGAAGAGCACCTGTAAGAGAAATGGATGAAGGACAATTACTACCTTAACAATAATTTATTATTTATTCTATATTCTATTCTCCACCTTTTCAATTATTATTTTTTACTAATTGTTATGCAAACGTAAACATAGCAGGATAAAACAAAGTGAGATGATTGATATTCTCATATTTTGCACAACAGTCAGTGAGAGTCATGTTACATATACAATAACCGAGAGTTTTGCTTCCCATAAGTTAGATTAGAATGTAGCCGACCAAGTTGTGACGACCAAAGTAGCACATACGTGCCGTTTTCTTACCTTAGCCCCGTAGAAAACCAAAGTACGCACAGCCACCCTGTGCCGTGCTCGTACCGCAATAAGTCAATCAGATCCAACCGAGAGCACAGCCCCAAGTTGCCCCAATAAATCTCAGTCTCGACCCAGCTAGACCCGGGTACCCCCAGAGGAAGTGCACAATAGCCTGGCTCCCCGAAGCATCCGCTCAGCCCCTACACCGAGCATTGAACGGAATGCTTCCCATAGTTTGCTGTCGTTTGAATTTAACTAAAAATGCTTCTCTTGTCTAGATTGTTATTTTGACTTATTGGGCGCAAAAAGAAATAAAAAATATACACATATGTATATATTCGCTTTCAAATTTTATATCGCTCATGTATTTAAAATATTTAATTTTGTATACAATATAATTTGTATTTTCTGATAGACTTTTACTTATTATTTGAGCAAATTTATGTTAATAATAAAATGGTTTTTTAGGAATTGATTGCAGATTAATTTCTCCTTAAATACTGGAAGTACAAATTTTCTCATATAATAATTGAAATATATTTACACTTTAATAAAGAAGATACCACCATATTTGTACATATGTATGTAAGAGTTGAGAAAGTGAATTGTTCTTAATAAAATGTTTTGCTAAGTACTTATAAATGTGAAAAAAGTTGCCTGCCCTTAGAAAATTGGAAAAACTAACAAGGAAGTGTTAATTTAGAAATGAAGCAATACTACGTGTTTAATTGTCCACATTTTTATACTATATCCTGTTGTGTTTTCTTTCACATATTAAATCTATTTATATTCTTTCAGTTTTAAAATTTTTTTTAGCATTTTTCTGTATTAAATTAATCTTGGATAATATCATGTTTTATATTCGGCACTTATTTTATTTTTTCTTCGATTTATTTTATCTTTCTGTGATATTGGCGTCTTCATTGTTTTCTGTATTAATTTCTTTTTTTTATTAATTTCAATTCTTATTCATACACCTCCCCCTACTTTTTGTGTAAGTATTGGATTTAAGATTACCATTTCGTTATGATGTTGCATCACCGTTTTAAAAATATTTAAAGTATTTCATTAGATTGATATTATGCAATATTTGTAAATGGGGTTTAAATGTGTAATTATTAATACCTTGTATAAAAGGCAAGCAAAAACTCTTTCTCTTAAACCTTAGAAACAGGAAAAATTTTACATTTCAATAATTCAAACTAAAAATGTTTAAGGTAAAACTTCAAAAATAGCAAAATATTGAAGAATATCTTCTTCTCCAATATATACTTCGTTGAGATTTTAATTTTCCAAACACATATATAAAACAATAAAAAGGAATTTTTTTATTCAGTTAATAAAATAAAGCAAATTAAAAAATAAATATTTAATGGCCATAAAACTTTAAATTTCCACAAATACAGAACAAATACACAAACAATATGCCTAAAAAAATACATACATACATACATACATACATAATATTTCGGTGTTTATTTATACATTCAGAAATGTAAGAAACCTGACCTCTGTTCCTCCACAATATACGTACAGACTTATTTTTTTATTTTCTCACGAAATTTTAAATTATTATATATAAAACAACACATCCCCACACAAATACATTGCCAGGTTTTATGAACTAAAACTTTTTGTTTTGAAAGAAAAAGAATAATTTTCCTTCTACTTTGGTATGGGAACTATAAGAAACTCGTACCTTTTTCTATTCGGCTGATTTTCAAAAAAATGCCAAAAACGAATCAATTCCATAAAAAAGTAGGAAGATAAATTGATTATATTTTCTACATTCAGTACTTTAAAGAGATGATATGTCCGTCAGTCAGTCAGTACCCAGCAAAAAATTATAGAAATTAAAAATTACTAAAAGCTAACGGAAATAATACGTTGCATATTTATCAACAAATGCTTAAAAAAATGCTGCCAAAATGCACTAACGTAAGTGAATACAATGCTTAAAAAATTCATTCTACAGAATTTGTTTTTGCATACACAAAGTAATGTTTCTAAGCGGCTCATCGCGAACAAAAATCATGCATTATAAAGGCGCAGTTGCAAATGATTCCATTTTGTTGTCTCCCTTGCTTGTATGCTTTCAGGCAAGCACTAATTTTTGTTGAGTAATGTTACTCTTTTATTGTGATTTTGAGTCGATACTGGGAGTTTTAGCAACTATTTTGTTGCAAGTTTTTTTGTCACATTGAATCATTGAAGTTCAAATAATCACTCGATTTTGGAAACTAGTTCTCGTTGTTATTTATTATTTAACATTATTTATTATTTAACATACATACCTCCCAGGGAATGTTTTCTCGTATAATAACCTTCTAAACAAGCTTTCAGGCATGGGAAAATTAAGTTGACTTAAATACTTTCCTAATGGATTGTGTAGCAATCTCTGACCACCAGAACCAAAGTGATTTATCTTTATTTTGACACTAAAACACATTATTTTGAGTATAATTGTAAGGTGACTTGGCGAAATCTACATGATCTCTTATTTGAATTGCTCTAAGAAATATTTTCTTAATTGCTGCTCTGTTGCAAAGGCCATCCTTCTCTAAATAGATAAACTATTGACCTGGTATCGTGATATAGACCTCATTCATTAATGTAAATTTGTATAAGCAGTCATTTATATATATTGAAATATTTTTATAAGCAATGTATGTAAATAAAAATATTGAATGAAGTTATTAAGTTATTTCCAAAAAAAAATTATAGAGCATACATCTAAACTAATTTAAATTTCAACACAAATTCTATCAAATCCTTCAATTTTAAAAATTTTAATACACACATAAATAACGCAAAATACCTAAAATTTAATACTAAAAATCTTTCTTAAAAATCTTTTTCCTTGGGTACTGAATTTAAAATTAAATTTTTACATAACTCTTAAATGACAAAAAAAAAACAAAAAAACTACTAAAGGTGGACATTCAACATCAAGGATATGAAAATGAAACTACTTCACAGGCTCATCCACAAGAACAAAAAACGATAGAATCTATACCAATGCAATCTCCAAAACTAACTTCTACTGCCACCAATTCTGTATTTAATAAATCTGCAAATCATACTAATAATAGAGAAAATGCCGCATTACAAGAAGAATTAAAGCAAAGATTTGCCAAAACTAAAACATCCCAAATTTTAGAATACAAAAATAATCAGAAAATGAATCCTCAACATGAACAGCAACTTCAACAAAGTAATAAAATTGAATATAAAAGGCAACAAGAATAACATAATGTTTTATTGAATCAAAATGCAACAAATACAACAAAGCAGGAAACATGATTAAATGATAAAGAGTTATTAAACATTAACTTTAATAAAAAATATACGTATAAATATAAATATACACATATAAAAATAAAATATATAATAAATATAATGTGATCCTTATTATAAGAAAGCAATATCCAACTATCATATAAATATATACAATAATCTAATAAAATTATATATTTAATCTAATCAAAATATACTGGAATCAAACACATACATACATATTTGATGTAAGCAAGCAAAGCAAAAATTCGACTACAATTTAAAAAATATTCTTTACGAATTAAAAAAGAGTGAGATTTATTAATTAAAAAAAAATCTATAAAAACAATTTCGTTGCATTCACAGTAGCTGATTTCATCCAAACCAACAGAGTACATCTCTATTAGAAGTAAATGCCATAAACAAATTCTTCACACAGTGAAGAAGCGTCTCTACAGAAAAAATTGCATACGTAAAAATATTAAAACAACAACAACAACTCTCAAATGTGTAAATATTTATCAAAAATATATTTTGCACATTTTTGTTGTACATAAATACAAACAGAAGAACAACCGGAAATAACATAATAATCTTGAAAAACAAGGGATAAATTGAAAAGAAACTACAACTTATAAATATAAATATAATTATATAGAGATAAAAACATATGTATATATTGATACAAATTTCTGTCAGCCGTGCCTTTTTATATTATCGTGCTTTTCGTATATTTTCGTATATTTTGTCGTTGCCATCGTCACTGTTGTCGCCATCATCAACGTCGTCATTTTGTATAAATAAATATAATTACATATACATACATATGTATATAACATAAACCTCAGTAAACTTCAAAGTGGTTTTCGTCTGTTGCGAAACGCTGAACCACAAAACGATTTTCGTACGCATAGAAAAAAAAGATGGTAATTAATATTTCCAAATTGTTTACTAACTTTCTTAATTCTCTTTTTAATTTTTTGTATAATTTTATTTAAGATAGATTGTATTTATTTTGTTCCATTCGAAAAAAAAAACTGTCGAATTGAGAACCTCCTACTTTTTTAAGTCCGTTAAAAAAACATTATATTTGATGTAAATTTTCTTTATTATTTCAAATATTTAGTTCTTGCATATAACTGGAATTAATTTTATGAAATTTAATCGATATATTGCACCAATTTATTAGTTATTATATTTATTTTTCGTTGTGCGATATCAGCAATATATACTTATGGTATATCTTGCTGAAATCCCATTTATACTTTTGAAGCACTATAAAATTTAGTTTAGTTTATTTTTTATATATCAAAAACTGTTTATGCAAAGGTAAATTTTGTAAAATCTTAAACAATGCTAAGGTGTTAAAAATGTTTTAAAATATCTTCACATTATTCAATTCGTATTAACGTAAAATTAACTATTAACAGTATTAACAATTTGTAAGAGTAGATATTGTATCCTGATAGAACTCCAATATTAATTACTCAATATCCTTCTCACTAAAAATTAAAGATTGACGAAAATAATGACATAATGCAATTTCATTTTGAAATATGAAAAATTTTAGTATTGAATCTTTAAATTTTTTTTTTACAAATATTCGGCACTAAAATTCATTATAGCATAGCCTTCGGTGTGATGATGCGCTGAGTGAATGTCTAGTTTAAATAAATTGATTGTACATTTTCTTAAAATTTTTCGATAACAAATTACAATTTTTCGATGTATTTTTATATATAAAACAACTGAAACATTTTCAAAAATTAAAATTTTATTAAATTATTTCCGATAAATCGAGTTCTTATTATAAGAATGCATTTCAATCCTAAACATTAAATGTTGCTATTGGAATATTTTCAGTCCCAAGTCAGGTAAAAAATCCACTTAGCACTTTTATTTAACTTATAACAGTTTTTGATATTTCAATTCGACCTTTTTCAACTTATTTTTGGTTTTAACGAGATAATTTATTTAATATTTTTAAGTTCTTACATCAATGTGAGTAGTAAATTATTTTATTATGTATAAAGTTTTTTTTTTCAAACAACAGCACCTACTGTGGGGATGCAAATAATAATTACATGCAACTAAACGAAAATCGATATTTTATTTAAATAAACTTAATAAAGGAGCAAATATATATAAACGTTCGCATCGCCTATATAATAGAAGGAAAAACAAAAAAAAATTAATAAAAGAAATAAACAAAAAAGTCATTTGCTCGGATGCTGCAAAAAAATATGCTGTCTTGAAAATGCATAATGAAAAATGCAAACAGTACCTAGTGACACTTTATATGAAATCATTGTCTTGTTTAAATACACATAAGTTTTACACAATATTTTTTGTAAAAAAATATAGTAAAGGTGGGTAGTAAATTTCTTTTATGTTAATTAATTATACAACATTTAAGGATTTCTAAACTACTGATTATAATAATAATAATAATAATATTAGCAGAAACAAAATTAAAAACATAATAACTACGAAAAGCTCTTGATATTTCTTCTCTGAACAATCAATAACGATGACTATTTTTTGTTGTTTCTAAAGCAGAATGTTTTTTTTTTTTGTTTTAATTTTCCAAAATAGCTCTATTGCCGCGTATATGTATGTCTGTTTTTTGAAAGAAAAATTAAATAACTTAACCAAATCGTTTATTTTTGACATATTCTAATACGAAGAATCTATATTAGCAATTATTGAAAACAGAAAATTACACATTAGCAGCAGCAACAAATTTGCAATACATTTTGCACTTTAAAAACAAATTTTGTATTGTGTACTTATAATCATTATTTACTATAAACATGTGTATTAAATACTACAAAATTACTATAATATCTAACTACTACATATGCGCTTAATATATTATAATCTAAACTAAAAAACTGCATATTTAACAAATAATTATCTAAATATATACCTATGTGTGTGTGTGTATGTGTTCGTATACTATATACTAATCGTATGTGGTATGTAATGTTAATATCGAACTAAAAAAATAATATTGAATATTCAAGAACGAGTAAATTAATAATTTACAATTTACTTAAATGACTTTTAGTATAATTGTGCACGTAAATTGCAATTTATTTTACATTGCTATTGGATAAAAAATTCATTTTATTTTATGTTTAAAATTAATTTGTGTTTTCAATTATACTTTTTAATCCTCTTTTTGTCTTTTGTTTTGTTCTTTTATTTCCGTACTTATGTATGTAGTTAAAAAGAGTAAATATTTGTATTATAAATAATTTAATCGTATCATCATCCTGTACTAATCAATATTCTACTGAAATATATGTGTGTGTGCATGTCTGCTATAATCGTCCCTGTGACATTATTTTAGGAATTACTATTTATTAGTTATTTGCAATAAAACCAATAAATAAGACTTAAAGATCAGCCATTTTTAATAAGTGAACAAACTTTGAGATCTACTATACGTGAGCCAATTGCATTAACACAAAACCAATTATTATTTTCAAATATTACTTATGATTAAAAATCGTTACCGATGTACACATGTGTTGTACATACGGATGGGAAACACGATTACTTTAGATTTTAAATTTGAAATAATAATATAATTAAGCGTAAATTAAACAAGTGATACGCAGCAGATTGCACTATTTTCTCCTTTTTTGCTTTGCAACAACTAATTTACTACATATCAGCACAAAATTTTTATAAAAACTAACAAAACTCTCTCTAGAAATGCAATATTTATTTTTGTAAGACAAGAAAAGCCGTAATTACAGAAAATTTAAGTTTCTACACTTAAAAATAAAAAATAAGTTCTTTCAAAAAAATATACAATAGTAACAAAAATGTATGTGTTTGAATTTAGGATTAGAACCATTTACAAATTTGCGTGTTGAAAGCAATAAGCTGATTAAAAAAACCAATCAGTTTCTATACCATGAGCTTGAAATGCAATCTCCATTTCCATACTTCAACAAAAAAAATCTCAATCAATTATTACTCAAAATCACTTCCTTTGGAAAATAAATTATCCATGATAATTAAAATCATTTTAGTGCAGATTCTGCTAGCACATATATGTACATAGTGAGGCTGGCGATGGCTGAAGTAGTTAGCACGTTGACTATAAAACGAAAAAATCCTGGGTTCGGCAGCACATAAAAACATTTCGCATTATTTCTGATGTGCATTAATGTGTCAGTTGTTATATGAATGTTTCAGTGGCGAAAGAATTGTCACTGGCCCCTGAACAGCACAGACTTCAGGTGATACCAATGCACATACACATCAGAGCGCCCTCCTTCGCCGGTATTGCGTAGTACCAGCGAAGTAAAGTAACTGCTAAAACAAAGATTGAAAATTGAATAAGTCTCATTGACATCAGAGTCGCTCGAATACTGCTATTGTAAGATAGCGAAGCTTCAACTCCTATCATTTCTCCTACTATCACTTTCCTCTAGTTCCAGCACAATGCACCGCATGTGTACGGGTTATCGCCTGAGTGCTGGTCCAAGATAACAAAACAAAAACTATAATCGTAAATAACTTTTCCTGTTTGTGGTAATTCATTGGGAATACTATCCCTGAAACAATGTTCACATTAAAAAAATCTTTCCCTTATCAAAAACGTTTTTTCGAAAATGGGCAGTGAATGTTAATGTTAATGAGAATGAATGAAAAGTATAAAATTTTAAAAATACCATTACCCTTTAAACAACTATCACGCTTTGTATTGCCTCTTTTAGTTTTGGCTTTTTCGAACGCAGAAGTTAATTAGGCATAATGAAAAGCAAATGCAGAATTTGAATTAACACAGAACTGTTCTGTTCAATTTTAACGTATAAGAGAGAATTTAAAATTAGACAACCTTTACTACAAACATATCGGACGATTTTGTTAGAAAAATCGGTTCATCTGAAAAGTAAAAAAAATTAATTGGTATACGAACAAGATGAAAATAATGTGATATAAATTTTGAATACTCTTAGTGACTTAATTTAAAATATTTTCAGTCATTTTGCTTGTATTCGTATGGATGTTTATCACTAAAATTAATGTTTATATTAAACAAAAAGTATTTTGAAAATAATTTTTGATTAAATATGTACGTATGTATGTGTGTAAAATATGATAGCAAACTGCTTTAAATTCCCCAAATTATGAAAATTCAGCTTTATCAGCTATCATCTCTGTCGCTATCACTTTCCTCTAGTTCCAGCACAATACATTGTATGTGTAGAGGTCTTCCCCAGAGTGCTGATTCCAGATAAAAAAAAAATTTTTGTCTGCATTTTAAAGGAAAATATTTTATAAAGGACAAATAAAGGAACTACCGTCCCTTCTGCAAGCATACTTTCCTCTGTATTTGTCTCTGGTATTTTGTCTTTGAAGATTGCCATACTAAACTCCGTATTAAGGAGTGAAGCAAAACCAAGTTTTAACGAGTAAAAATAGACTTGAATTTTTTTTGATATTTCTGTTTTTATTTTACTTGAATTCTATTTTTAATATTATTATGAATACTTATTTTAAACTCAATAAAGCCCATTGTTAATTTAGTAATTAATTTAACCCTTCTGTTAAGTTAGAACCATTTTGGTAAATTTGTTTTAATTTCTGCTTTGACTACATTAGTTAATGTGGTATTTTCATATTTTATTACATCTACAAAGTTTTTAATTATCTAAGGAAGGTAAAAAAAAATCTTATGTTCAGGAACATTTTCGTCCGTCCATGTGGACGGATTTATTCTTATGAACAAAATATAGAGAACAAGAGTAAAAATCTTTAAATTTTATAAGTAGAGGATGAGCAAATTACTTTTCATCGTAATTTCCATATAAATTTACTATATATAATGCCTTTAATAACTCACTTAGGTTGCGCCTGCTGCAGCTTCGCCGTTTACCAGCAGATTTCATATTTATAACGCCGCTCGTAGATGCTGCACTATCAGAAAATTATTTTCTGGTTTCGGTACGACACCGTTTTCAGAATATTATAAGAAGTCGTAAAACTGATTTTAGTGCTTCTATTGTTTAAAAAACAGTATTAGCCAAAATGGTCCCATACACAGCGTTACCCGTATGAGAATGATGATTTTATCATATTTTTGATGATTTTTCGAACAAAATATGATTTAATGATTTTTCTTCTAAAATGATAATTTTTTATTTTAGTAAGTAAAACGGTATCAGGTTCAAAAGCTCTAAAGACCTGCTCAGCGTTGTCCCGGACAATGAAAAATAATACTGGTCAAAAATATCTCCGAACAAATTACTCTCATTACATTGCATTAACTTATTGCCGATCTTATTGGTCAGACTCACTGAAATTCTCTACGTATGTAAATCTGATATCCTGACTGCTTTGTGGTACGTAATTAAAACGAAAACTGTGTCGAATAATGTCACTTCTACCATTGCGAGTAAGATACACATGGAATTAGATAGCGAGGAAGGGGAGGTCTGACAGATAACTGTTTACGTTGGTCGAAGGAACTTTGGTTTAGGACTAAAAACGGTAGATAGACTTTAACCTGGATAACTAAACATAATCATAAACAAAGATATATGGCGACATGAAATATTATATCACAGAGTTTCCGACTGGTGGTGGTTGCTTCAGGTCGAAATTGTACATGACAATGTTCCGTTTTAGCCGAATTGCAGTGGTGACTAGTGGATTATACTGAGCATGTTTCCTTTGACTGTCGGCAATTTCACAGCTAGAAGTCGGATTGTGAAGGAAATTTATGGCGTAGCATTACACTACACAGCATTATTCTAATTATGTTGGAATCGGGGTATAATTTGACGAGTGTATATAAATTTGTAGTTCCATTGAAACTATGGATATAGATTGGATCAGATTTGTACAAGAATCATTGTAGTCCATATGGAATATTGTACTCCATGATTAAGAGCTTTGCGTACCGGTTTAGCTAACTAAAATTCGCAAAATACAAACGTTTGCGAAACAAAAATGTGAAATGTATGTAGGCATTTTTTTCGTCGTAAATACTTCAGACAATAAGAAATCTAATATGTATTAATATCTGTATAACTTTGACAAAATAACTTAAGTGAAGTTTTAAAATTTTTCAGCAGTACGAAACAACTTTTTAATTTGTCGTCTTCGTTCCGTCTTTTATTACATTATTGTTGGCCTTCAATGAAATTTATAAATCTAGTACAACTAAGCGAGTTTTTCTGCAATTTTACTTTCTACTAAAATCTCAAATAAAATCAAGCTCACAAATTAACTCATCAAGAAGTCCAGATAAGTTCATTACTTTTTGTTTGATATCTCAAAAACTAAAATTCATGAAAAGACGATGATTTTTGTCAACAAAGTGTCTACAGTACAGTTTCCTTTACGATTAAAATACTAAGAAATTTTCTTAGCTCGACTTATGATCTTTTGTCAAAACTCCACAAACATGTATCGTTATTATTTTAAATGTATTCAAAATAACATGTTCAATTAAAAAAATTGTGATGATATTTTTCCTCAAAATATGATTTTGTTTTCACCAAACCCATGATTTTCGTCCCAAAGCTTCTGGTAACGCTGCCCATACATAAGATTAGCAACTTTTATTTAGCATAACGGTAGAGTTAAGCTACAACTAAAACTAACTATTAGATAAAACGTATTGCAATCATTGCGTTAAATATTTAAAGAGAAATTGTAATTATATGACTCTTTTATACATTAGCGAGCTATAAATAAATTAAATTTGTTGTAGCATTTATAACAAATATATTTCTATGTTTAAAGTCAAAGTCGATTTCATAAAAGTTAACACAGAGCCAATTAAAATGGCTGCCTACAATGGTGACATGGTGTACAGAGAACACATGGCAGATGATGAAGTGATAGACCGAAGCTTAATTCTTACACAAATCTGTTGAGTTTTAAGATCTCTGCTCTTAAGTATGTACATTAATTTTTAAGCTATAGGAAAATCATTTTGGTTATCATTTTACTTCGCTAATATTTCAAATACCCACTTTAAAACACTTAGCATAGACATAAAAATAATAAATTTTTAATTATATTTATTTTTTGAGCGATGGTTTTTTTATGAAAAGGTTTTTTTTTCAATTATTTATTTTCAATATTTCGCTACCAAATACAGAGGTAGCATCTTCAGGAAATAAGAATTTGTATTAACAAACAAATTTTTCTTTTTTAAAAATGAAAAAAAAAGAAAATATTCTTGAAATATTGAAAATATTTTGAAAATGAAAATTTTTTGTCATTGATATTAAAAATATGTTTTTTTTTTTTTAATTTTCCTTGACATTTTTATTTTGAATTTTCATTGACAAGAACTTTTTCTGTATTGTGAATTTTAAAAAAATATTTTTGCATTATAAACAAAAACCAATTTTCCTGAAGAAACTACACAACGGAGTAGCGAAATATCGAATAAAAATAAATATTACATATATTAAAAAAGACTTACAGCTTAAATAATTAGTGTTATTAATAAAAATATTCTTTATACACATGTATAAAAAAAAAAACTTTTCATAAAAAAGACCATCGCTCAAAAAATAAATATAATTAAAAAATTTAATAAAAGTCAAAATAAAAATAGAAGTGAGACTAAAATAATAAATTTTATAAATTTATGGAAGGAGTAATGTTTGAACCCTTAGTTTTTGACCTCATAAAAAATTAAAAATATACAGTTTTGTATGACAATAACTGTCGTAAGGGTCAATTGGCGTACCTAAAATAAAACTGCTAAACATATGTGTTTCACTAATACCACGAATACTATTTATAACCTGAGCACACGGTACTAATATTATTTTACTCCGTCCCCTGCAACTTCTGTAATTAACAGGTCAGGACGTTAACAAATTCATTAATACTTGTAAAAAGTAACTAGCTACAACTATTACTTTTTTGTTTTACAATAAAACGGACTTAAAAGTTGTTTTAAATGCCCTACTTATGACATCAAATAAAATAAATTTTCTAATTTCTCACAATTATACAAAATGTTACAGCATAGTGCTTTGAAAATAAGGCCTTAATTATTGAAATTAATCAAAATAATTTAATTAAAATTGCAAGAGCAATTTACAGGTACGTATTATATATGCCACATATAACTTAAAAAGAACAAAATATTATTCATAAAAGCTAAAAGTACAAATATATATTAAATGTATAAACAAATTAACCAAAATTTATAATTAATAAAAGATAACAAGAAGTAGTTGTCGTTGTTGATGTTGTTTAATAAATGTGCAATAATCCTTTATTTAAGAAATGAGAAAAACCAAAAGTAAAAATTAAACTCCAAAAAATATCTGTATGTCTTTATATTCATATAAACCATATTACATATATGTATTAACAAAAATATTATTATTAATATTAATTGATTTGATAACAGAAAGTGTTGTGTAAACTTTTTGAATATTTTATATTTGTTTTTTGAACTATAAAAAATTAAAATTTTAGAAACAAAAATTTTTAACAAATTTCACGGACAGCATATATGTTGGCAATCGAGCAACTGTTATTTGTTTTTTTTATTGAAAACAAAACTTTTGTATTTTTTAATAAAACTGTACAATTCTAATATATTCTATACTGAAATTTCGATAATTTTTTTTCCAACAAAACTAGCATACAATTGACATTTTTATTTTTCAATTATATTATTTATGTGTTCATGTATGTTTTTAATTTGTTTTTCAACAAAGAACCGCTATACTAACCAGCAGCAAAAAAGAAATTAAAATATATAATACTTTACTACTTAAACACCTTCACGAAACTAAATCCTTTTACTATTTTAAATAAAACAGTTGCAATAAAAACTTAGACACTTAAACATATACCAATACTAAAATTTTATATTTTACTAATAACTAAAACTCCTAAAACTACTAGAAAAATTAAACTATACAGCTCACATATTATATAATCGAAATTATTTTAAATTTAACACAACCGCTACTAATGCCAATGTAATACATTCAAATACTACACTGCTACAATAGATTAAAGAAACATACATATATTTTCTATTCCTACCAATCCTATAAATACCCTTACTAATAATATCTATCTATATAAATGTTTGAGTTAATTTTTAATATAAATTTTAAAGTGTATTTATTATTTTCTTTTATTTTTTATTTAATTAAATATAAATTTGTTTTTGTATGTACGTGTACGTGTCCTTTAAGAGCTTAATTTAAGTGCGCAAAATTTGGTGTGAGTGTAAATCATTTGGTTGTTTTATGTGAAGTAAAATTTATTTTTTTATTAATACTTCTTGTTTATAATCAAAAATTTATTTATATATGAATATTCTATACTATTTACACTCTATATACCCTTTACACTATACTCTGTTACGAAATATACTGCATATACTATTTATATATAAATACTTAAATATACTTATAATAAACCATATATTACTCTTAATCTTGTATATTTTATATACTATATATGCATATATACATATATGTTGTACTAATGATATTAATAGCAACTGTATGTGCACTTTACGGTATTTTTATATACATATTTTTATATAATTTCAATGTTATATAATGAGCCTGGTATAGTTGTGATTGATCGGCTTTTTTTGTAAATTATTACACGTAACAATATTTCTTTTTTGTCTGATCAATACAAATCGAAAGTAGAAAATAAAATTTAAGGGAAATATTAAATATTTTGCAAGCATAATTACAAATTCGTCTCATCTTTTGCAACTTAAGTCTGCTAATTTAAGTTCTCGTGTGTTGATTTTATTCCGTTGTAATTTTAGTTTTAGTTGAGGCTGAGCTAAGATCTTGTTATGGCAACAGGCAATTTTCCACTGTAACGCTTTCGTATTTTATAGTTGACTAATTTTTTGTAGTCTCCGATAGAAATATTATACAAAAGGTATAAATACGATAAATCATTATGGCAACAACTGATTTTTTTCCTGGAACATTTCTCACGATAGATATGTAATTATGAACTACTTAAGAAAATAGGTTATGAGAAATGGGATAGAGGCAGTAGTATTTGATGACAATTTCGTATAATTTCCAATGATTCGCTTAAAAATTGCTGTTGCTTTATAATGCTACAATTGTGGTTTAAAGTAGTTGAAATAAGATAAACAGAAAAAAATGTAGAAAAATTAAATTTTCTTCGCAATTTCTTACATTATGTTGCTTCGTTTTTTTTTTATTATTCTCTTTAGATTATTCTTATTAATTATGCATTATTTAGAGAATTGTTGATATATACTATAACGTCAGAAATTCTAAATTAATGTATAAATCACTGAGAGTAAAAGGAAAAATTTTCAAATCGCTGTTCAGTCCGTTTTTAACTTCTCAGTGCTTTTTGTCATTAAGCATCACGTCGTTATATAACAAATTTAAAAAATTAAATGCCGAATTTAGCAATCGAGTTTTCTATATTTATATAGTAATTCTTTGGACTTACTTACTATTACATTTTGCATATCGACAAGGCCAAAAAATATATGGTCATATATTGTTAATCTTTTTTATAACGATATATATACATATATACATGGTGTATTTATATTTTTAATTTACCAAAAGAACTAAATCTTGAATTTATAAAGCAGTATTTATGATAGCTCGTGGGTTTAAAAAAAGCCGGTAATATATAAAGAGAATCTCCTCTTCAACTTCGTGATTATTTTTATTTTAGTCAAGAAACAAGTTCTTAATTAAAGAAGTGACTTATGGTCATAATATGAATTACGTATAAGACCTATTATGCGTAGATGGTAGCAAATTAAATCTAATTCCCATACCACATTAATTTCATAAATATTTGTATATTTATAATTCCTTTTAATTTTCAAGTTTTTAAAACTTTATACTTTTCTACGTAGTGTGCAACTTAAAATATATGTGGGCTGAATTGATTTTATCAGAGAATGTAATTATGAAGTCTGAAAAACTGTAACACAGTAAATATGTAGATCAATTTAGAAAACTATATAAGAATTATAGTTAGTAGTATTTGCATCTAATATCAGTTATAAATCTTTCGAAAGCCTATTAAATGTTTTAGTAGTAAAACGAATACTTTAAGGATAGTTTGAATATTTTAATAACATCTTTAAATGCATTTAATTATTGTATCCGCAATACATGTTGGAAACTTAAATCTAAAGTCGACCAGCATCAGAATAAGATTCAATTTTAAGAACTGTAATAGGAATTACCATCTCTTGAAGGATTAGAGCTACATTGTCTTCTTTCTTTTCGAATGGGTACAGTTGAAAATATTGCGCTCAAGAATTTTAGGGGATTATTCGAGCTTTATTAAATAATTTTGTAGTTTAAAGTGGTAATATTTCTAGTTCATAATAGTTGTGGTTATTATTTTGCATTACAAACTTAAGTATTTTTTCAGTTATGACGTTGGCTTAGTAAATGAGAAATATGTACTAAGTGGACCCTACTAAAAGGACATGAATTAAAAAATAAAAAATTAATAACATATGAATTTATTGTAATGTTTGCCCACATAGTACACAATAATACTCTTATTTAAATATGAAATATACAATAAATACACGTTTAAATTAAATACTCGAAACTTTAACACACTTTTCTTTACACTGTGCAAATTTATTTTTAAACTGCAAATGTGATATGACCGTTTCTAATAAGTAAAGAAATATTTAAATCGGGTTATAAATAAATATGATAATTCCCTGCTTCTAAAATGTATAATTTTCCATTATTATAGGTACTAAAAAGAAAAAACATCGACGTTCTTCTTATTTGATAACAAACTTCTTCCCAATCTACCTTCTTCTGTTGGTTTGTAATAATTTAGAGGTTGTGCATATTTTTGTATAAGATTTACATACGTATAACTTTATTTCGTTGATTAAATAATCATTTATTATCATTTTATAAAACATTTCAATTTTATCATTCTTTCTGTTCGCTTTTTGCATTGTATATGAACGTATGTAATTATGATGTGTCTATAGTACTGCTTAACCACCTCTGTTATAATTAAAATCTATCATCTTATGCTACTGTATTGAATATTTCCTTAACCCTTAGCTTTGCTTCAAATTAGTTATTACCCAAATAAATATACACTTGATTATTTTCTTATGATTTCTGTGCAAAAAAAATTAAATTCTGAGCTTATTTTGGTTCTACTCACCATAAAAATTTGATTTAAAGAAAAAGTTAAATTCAAATCAAATATGCCATCCCCAAGTAACTGTTGGTATTAATTATATCTTTAATTTTTTAAATTATAAGTTTACATTTCGGACTTAATATGTTAATAATATTATTAGTTTATGTTTTTTAGACAAATCCTTTGTTAAAACCATTTACCACCACTAACATCCTTATCATTAATAAATTTGAGCATCTCGCCTTAAGAACAACCGGAAAACCCCTTTGCATAACTTATATTTACTTGCAACATTGTTATCTTTAGTTACAAACATTCTGTAGTTACCACAAAGTTTTCAAAATTTTATTACAGAAGTTTTACCAATAGGAAAAATTTCCTCTATTTGTATCATACAAATGTTAAAAATTACAAAGATAATATTTATCAGTCACGTGAAAAAATGAAAATCACATGGCGTTGTAAAATCACACTTGTGATTTTGCGCTTTTTTAATAAAACAACTAATTTTTTAAGAAATTTAATAAAGAACACAATGAGTGATTTATTTAAATGTTTTCTTATGAAATTCGACATATAATAGTCCAAAATTTATCCAAGCGACTTGAAAACGTTCGAGAGTTTGGTGAACGTTTTAACATCACAAAATTTTATGCACCGAGCACCTTTTTGTGGTTTCAAATCAGTTTTTCGAAATGTGATTGTCCGAACACGCCTGATAATGTATTTTTCGTAAAAGTTCATAACTTATTTTTCTTTTGAAAAATTACATTTTCGATACCAAACATTAGCAAAGCCAATTATTTCATATTCGAATATGTACTTCCCGTTTAAACACAACGCGTATAATAATTAAATTGGAAAAACTTAGGCAAGCAACAAGAAGCAAAAATTTACATAAAGTAACAATGGATACCAAAAAGAAATTTGTTAAAAAAGCACACAAAGTAAGATGAAAAACGCAACTTTTTGAATATTTTCTAATTTGAAATCTTAAATCCTAACAACATGTAACTTAAATTTTCCTACCATAATTCCATCCTATGTATGGTGATGGCTGAAGTAGTCTGCACATTGACTACAAACGCAATAAGTTTTGGGTTCAAGCGCAGTCTCAGTCTAAGTCATAAAAACATATCACATTATTCCTGATGTGCAATAGTGTGTCTTTGTGACAGTTGTTGTCGGAAGGTTTCAGTAGTGGAGACATAGTCACTGGCCACTGAATAGTACCGACTTCAGCTGCAACCAATACACAGGCACAGCAGGGGCCCCTCCTTCGTCGTGATGTGTAAGGGTCATCCCCTAAGTGCTGGTCCTAGATAAAAAAATAATAAATATATATATGTACACACATGTCAACCACATGTCAACCATGTCCACTTTTTAACATATTATAACTTCGAATAATGGTGATGTGGGTAGTCCCAAATATAATGAGTAATGAGTAATCTTATATAATCACATATGACTACAAACATGAGCGTAGGAGAAGAGTTTAATAGTTGTAATAATAGAAGTGCAGCCTTTGAAAATTTCACTGTTTCAAAAAAATGGTTTCTTTTTATTTTATATTTCATATTTCTTTATTTGTTCCAATTAAAATTTTTTAATATTAAAATTTCCTTTCAAGTTATCATTTCGAACATTTTTCTCTGCTGAAATGAAATCACCTGTATATTTTTAAAATAAATTTGTTTAACATAACTACATATAACCATATAGAGATGTATTTCAATGCGGTTTTCCATCAACATCAAATTTTTAAATACCCACCTTTAGCACCAACTACAACAAAATAAAATTTTTAATCTTCAATATTCATTTAAAATTAAAATAAAAATAAAAAATGAAAGAAGTTGCCATTTTTATTGCATTTGCAAACACGCGTACTCTCATCAACATATCATCAGCTTCATAACAACAACAATATTACTGATCAGAAAAATATACGAAAAATCAATGACACTCTCTCAATTTTGTTAACACCACAAAACTACAAGAACAACAAACTAAAGAAACAACAGTACGAAGTATAGATTAAATTATAACTCAAAATATCATCATATGGAATTTGAAGCAAAAATAAAAATATCAATGATATAAAAATTCAGTGTTATCCAAACAAAAATATATGAAAAAAAAATTAAATAACCAAATAAATATTTAATTTTTAGTTCCAATGAAACATGAGAACGAACTAAAAATATATGTACGTTATTAACACTTTATCATATACCTAACGATTTTAAGGCATCAATACTGCTTTATTCGTAACTGCGAAACCGGTTTTTTCTATTAAGCAAGTGAACTATGATATGTGCGAGCATTATTGTAGGAAATATTGCATCATCAGCACATACTAGCATATACATATAGAAATAAATTAGTTCCTTATTTTAAAGAACAGCTACATCGAAAAAGAGCTGTGAAATAAATTGATGCTTGTAAGCTCGGTTTCATTACTCGCGATCCTTCCAATTACAATATATTATTGTGATTAAAACATATAATTAATACTTTGTTCTTTTATATACAATACAATGACATAACCGAAAAATAACATCCCAATAAAACTTTATTGATCTAAAAAACGTATAACATATTTTATTCGTTTTATTACTTATTTGTTGCCTACTAAGCAGACTAATAAATATTTTCAGAAATTTTCTGACCATAAGATATTACTGATAAAGATATCACTGAATAATTTAATTATTATAATAATGAAATATAATAATTTTGAAATAAATATAAAAAATCTGAAATAGTACAAGAAACTAAAACCTTAACATCACACGAATCTCATAAAAAATTGTCATTATCACTGCTCGAGATATCAGTAAATAACGTTTTTTTCATTTCAACAAATCTAGTTCAAGCATTTTCCAGATGTCATAAAATTCATATAAATCATTTGCTGCATTTTTGCGAATACAAAGCTCTGCTAATATAATTATGCTTTAATAACCACTCGTTTGGGAATGATACTTAAGGCATATTAACAACAATAAAATTTTAAAGCTCGTTTCACGCGTTCAAAGTGTTAATGAAATTTTTCTATACAAATTGTAATTCACACTCAATATTCCTATTTTTCTTTAAACAAAAAAAAAATTACAAAAAATCACACAAAAATTAAGTAGTTACAGATGGTTTTTATACACCTATTCTTATAAATATGTCTATTCATCTCACTTTAATCACTTACACACTCAGAAAAATAAAGAACGAAAGGGAAAAGCATAAAAACTACGACATAAAACAAGGCGATTGCTTATATCTTTGTTAGTAATTTAAAAATTGGAACAAATTTCAAAAATTAATCATTAGTAAAACAAAAACCTTGAAAACGACACACAAATTATCCTATTTATTTTCACACAAATCCTTAAAGAAATGAGTTAGTATCATATACAAGTACCTCATTAAGCTAAATTCTAAAAGCAAAAAAGTTTATACTTTAAAAATTATTGTATTGCTTTCAAATTTCCCTGTTTTTACAAAACTTTTATGTGTCTTCTTTATATCAATGTATTTTAAGTATGTTATTTACATATACATATATAAAATTTATTTAAACAAAATTCTTAGTATGTATGTATTTAAAAGATGTATGTAAGTGAATCTTTTATGCTTTGAATGTATTTTTCCAAAACAAAATTTAGGATATTAAAAAACAAGAATTTTATTAATTTTTAAATGTTAAAATATCCCTAAAAATTCATTAAAAAAATTATAAGTAAATTTTAGTTTCCGTCAGAAATTACTAAAGTATTTATTTTATTTTATATTTGTATTTTTTTAAGTTTACATTATTAAATAATTAATGAATTAAAATTGTTTCACCTTCACCACTAAAACGAAACTCACTTAGGTGACTTCAACATCACTTATAAAATTTCTTTCACCTTTAACAAACAGTAGAAAATCACAAATTTCACCTCACTTTTCAGCTATTTTCAACATCAAAAATGGTTTCTCTCACCTCACAAACTCAGCTCACCAAAAAATAAACAATTGAATTATTAAGTTCAGAATAATTCAATTCTCACTACTTTAACCACAAAAAGAAAGTTACTTTTTTACAACTACTGCTAATTAAGCACTCACTACCTCTTGTCACCACAATAATTAAAAATTGTCGTAATATAAAAAAATATCACTCAAATTACTTCAGGTAAAATTAAATTATTTAATCAAAGTTCAAAATTAGCCAATCAAATTCTTCACTTTAAAATTTACCATTAAAATTCAACAAATTCCAGAAATTCAAAAACAACCTACTTAAATGTTCACAGCATTCACTTAAAATAACTTTGTTCACCACTTTTTCACAACAAAACAGTATCACTGCTAAATTCTAATTTTAATATATCTTACTATGATTGACTTTCTAATTTTTTCACCACCTTCACTCACCAATGTTAACAAAAATTTAAAGCTAATTAGACAAAATAAAATTTAGAAGAAAACATACAAATTTTTAAAAACTGATATTATCGAAATTTCATAACAAAAACTATTAACATTAAAGCTCTCAATCCGTCTTAATTCAGTTTCATGTCGTTTATTACCAAAAATTTTACAAACTATAAAATATCGATTCAGTGGTCATCGTTATTAAAAAAAATTACTTAAAATCGCATTAAATACGAACAAACATGCTAAATATTTTCGGAATTGTACCATTTACGTTACAAAATTTAAAGTCATTTCAATGACATTATTCAAACATTTTTGTCTCTTGTAGAAGATCATAGTTATAAATACTAAAAGAAACATTTTAACTTGAATTCTTTTCTCGACAAATTTGAATTTAAATAAAACTGGCACCCATGAAAATATGTAAGTCATATAATATAGTACAAATCAAGTCAAAAAATATATTTCTCGTGCAAATTTCAAGAATCTTTGGTTCTTAAAAATACATTAGCAACTGGAAACTTGAAAACTACAATTAATAATTTTTTTTAAGAAAATCAATTGTATTTCATAAAAACCGAAATATTACAATTAATTTTATACCCAATTAAGTGAACTGGAATAACATGAACAAATTTATATATTTAAAAAAGTATTTTTATGCACATAACAGGATACTGTTGAAAATAAATTTTCTCTTCTGAACCGTATGAACTTTATAGAGATTGAGTTTGAAATACATAACGTTTTTCTAATTAAAATTTTGTGAATAAGTGACTTACATGTGACGTGACATGAATTACAGATCTATGGAACAAAATAAATAAATAATATTGGTTGTTTTCACTGAAACGTATGCAATAAACATATCTTATATGTCAGATAAAATTCCTGAAGAATGTGTATTTCATATAAGCTTAACGATATTGTATTATCTAAAAAGTAAAATAAACTAAAAAAAAAAATTGCATAAGCCACCCACGGAGGTATTTCAAGTAGTTCAAAAAATTATTAATCAAATAGAGTAGGTAAGTTATATAAGAAAGTTTATATAATTTACAATGTTTATATCGTTAGTATTGTTTTTTCTATAGTGAGAATGTCGAAGTCGAGGTACGATAAATATGTTGAAAATTAACTTTAAAAAGAAAACAATTTTTTTTTAATTATCTTTCTTTTTCATGAAAATTTTTAAACAAATAAATAAGTTTTGTAGATCTCTGAATTAATTCTCTGAAGTAATTTTCTACTATTTGTGCTGACGTCGTAATTAAAATAGCATAACTGCAACATAAAATATCTGACAATTAAATTTTCTTTCAAACTTCCTTTGCTAACTAATTAAAAAGAGAAGCTATATATTTGTTTCAATGATATTGTTCTAATTATTCAATTAAGAATATAGAAAAACTAACTTAATGATTAAGGAATAATTCGTTTTCGAGAGTTTTAAATAAATTCTGTGTCAAAGAATATTTAACAATTTCTGTAACTCTCTTTAAATTTTTAACAGAGAACACTATAATTCTTGGATGCAATTCATCATTTTACATGTCTGTCAGCTAAGTAAAGAAATAGCCACTTATTTATATGAAATACATATTTTAAAAATGTATATATAAATTTCCTTCTAAAGCGACTAAATTAAATGCGAAAATTAAAAATCGCAATTAAAATGTTTCTTTTATCGTCCATAATATTATATTTTTTAATTGAAATATAATTTTTAACTTAATTACAAACAAATTTGCATTCCTATCAAATGAATTTTTAAAAAAGTTTTAAGTTCATTTTACGTTATTTCCTTCAAACGTTAAATTTTAATTATTATAAGATACGTATGTATTTATTCATTTAAGAATAAGAATAATGAATAAATTTTGTTTTTATCTATTTTTGCATAAATTAACTTGCATACATACATAACAAAATTAATAATTATTTCTCCGCAAAAATATTATTATAAAAAAAAGTACTACAATACTTTACTATATTTTTCCAATGAATTCAATTATTATTATTTTAAAAATTTTAATGTAACAATAAGAAAAACTAAGAAGAAAAAAAAACAAATAAAAAAAGAATTACCAAAGTAATACAAGCAATAAAATAATTAAACAAATAAATATCTGCAAAAAAGATGATGCAAAAAATTATGGCGATTAAAGTAGAGTTTAATAAATGAACACTCCCATGTAAATGAATATAACTCAGCTTGCACTACTAAAATAGATTAAAGATTTATTAAATTAAATACAACTAACCCATCCAGTTTGGCTCTATATGTACATATATTGAAAAAATACTTGCGATTATATATACACTCATACTACATATACATACATATATTCAGCTATTACATATGTAAAGATTATGTACATATATTTTAAGATTAGCTTTTACCCGCCGCTTCGCTCACGACCAAGTTTTCTTTCCCTATAAACCATCCACGGAATATTTAAAACAAGAAACAGAAATAATTATCAAAATCGATCCCTTGATGTGCTTAACAACGATCATCGTTTAATTTATATCTATAGATATAGTTGTGTCGTTTCGTAGAGGCATATATGTATTTCCCCCACGCACCTTTGCAAGACAAATTTTTTATTAGGACTCATAGGATGCATGAGTCCTTATGTATTCAGATCCATGCTTTAAATTTCATCAGAATCGGTTTGGCCGTTTCAAAGAGTCATACATCGTTCCTTACGCTCCTCCAAGACCTACTTTTTCAAAAAAAAATTATATCTTTAAGCCTAATAATTACCATGTGCCTTTCAGACACATCTTTCACTTTGAAATGTTCTAACTTCCTTAAATTGACGTCATGGGTCTTGCTGCTTCTTGAATTCGTACTTTGAATTATTTTATTTCTTTAACAAAAAAATTTTGCTCTTTTTTAATTTCTATCAGGCACATACTTCAACATTATGAACCAACAAATTAAATTACGGGGAATTCCCATTAAATTTTTATCATTCAATGTAAACTTACACAGTTTATTAAATTGTTGGCTAATTTTCAAAGACGAAACTTTTTCCCACAATGTCTAAAATATATTTATATGTAGAAATCGAGGCAATTATTGAAGAGATTGATTTTGAAGAAACTATAAACCAAGATTAAGATTACGACAGTAAATTTTCGGAGGATGCGGATTTTATTCTACAATAAGAAACAAGTACTGCTTTGAAAAAAAAATGCAAACAAGAGATATAAATTCCCAAATACAGGGTGGCTGATGAAAGCCGATACCAAAAGAAAACTTGATACCTTTTTTCCTATCTAAGGAATCTGGAATTTTTTTTTTTTAGTTTTTGTAGATTGATCCTTAGATTTAGTGAAAATGAAAAGTGGGACACTGGAAAAAGAATGTCGCTATCACGCATTGGAGTCTGTAGTTTTGGTTGAACTAAGTAATAGGCTCATTTCAAGAAACTCAACTTTCCGTTGTCCACCCAGATCGCCTGACCTAACTTCCCGGACTTTTTCTTGTATGGTTATTGTAAACAGGAAGTGTAGAAATCGCAACAGATAAATATGGAGGAACTGAAACAATCAATTCGAACGACAATAGCTGCAGTTCCAGCGTTAACTTTGCCTGCAGTAATGAACAATTTTTTGCTAAGATGACGCACATGCATCGATGAACAGGGCTGGTATTTAAATTCGATTATCTTTAAGACGAATTCAATGTGCTTTCAAATGAAAAGAGATTGAAAATATTCCATGCATTACAAAAGAAGTTAATCCAGTTTCTTAATGTAGCAAAATTCATCAGCCACGCTGTATAATATGCAATGGGTTTATATGTGCCTCTGCAGCACATTTTGGTTGGATTCGTTTCAAAGTTTATCTGACTAGATTAGAGTTAAGCTCTGATCATACCCATGTTTTAAATTTCATGCAAATCGATTAGATAATTTTGAAAAGGCTTATATTTTTCCTACGCCTTCTTCTGGTCCTATTTTCCGCGCCGTTTGAACATTCCTCCGACTTCTGGACCAAAATTAGCCAAATCGGTATAGCCACTCACAAGTTTTAGCGACACTAATGAATATGCAGTCAAAGGAGCCAATATGAGAACAAAACTTCAAAATTATAAAAATTTTTCTTTATATCTGGCAACACCGCTCCACCCTTTTAAAAATTTTTTCAGCTAAAGTTAGTAAAGGGCACTCATTGTTTTTAAAAATGTATAAAAAATTAAAATAAAAAAAAGGCGGTGGAAAACAGATATTTCACTTTTAGGGGCGTGTCACTGCCTATTTTTCAAAAGTAAAATAATTAAACATATATTTTCAAGGAGATTAGAAGAGGAGTGAAATTTTTATAGTAACTTCAGTACTTTATAAAATAATTGGGGTATAAAAGCAGTACAAACTTTTTTACCTTTTTTACTTGTTTTTACCTGTTTTAACCCCAAGAGTACAAATATCGAAAAGTACCAGATACCCATCCATGCATAATGCAGCTTGAATTTTCTTTCTATCGTACTTAGTTCAAGATATAATTAGTTAACGATTTTACCTGTTTCCTCTTTTTAAGCCCGTTAACGTTCGAATTTCCATTTTGTGCGAAGTGAAATGGTGATGCTGCATTTACCCTTTAAAGAGAGCAAATTTATCTAGCAACTCTCTGCGCGTACTTCCTAACAAAGATGGGCTGATGGCTGATTAGTTAGCGTTTTGGCTCTGCAACCAGAAGTTCGATTCCCGGCCAGTTCAAATCAAAAAATGTTTCCAATATTTCTGTGCTATAGCACCATATAATATAATAAATAAAACCTCGGCGAAGTTAAAACAATAAAGAATGGGTCAGCCACACTTAAAAATTATGCGTCAAATATAACAACTTGGTTTTATAATTAACACGCAACTGCAGAGTTCTGAATTATATCCCTTTCACCGCATATCTATTCACTGCACTATCCATCCCTCCATTTAGTTCCAGTGCAATGCATTGCATATGTAGGGGATATTCCCTGAGCACTGGCCCAAGAAAAAATCCCTTCATAGTGGATCTGCATATCCAAAGTGGAAGCCACACGTCAAATTTCAAATTTCTAGCCCTAACCGTTTGGATTGGGCGATGAGGAGCCAATCAGTTAGTCAGTCAGTCATTCACTAGACTTACTCTTTTATGCATCGTTAGGTGAAATAAAAAACCATGTAACTAATATTTTTACTTTTTTACAGAAGGAGGAAAAAAACATACATATTTGTAGTTACCTTCTATAGATTTTTTTTTAAGTACATATAATTGCTAATTTTTATTATAAAAACCTATCGCAAGGTTTCAGTGGCGAAGGCATAGTCACTGGTCACTGAACAGTAACAGCTTCAGCTCTATACAATCCACAGACACATCAGAACGCCCTCCTTCGGCAGTAATGTACTCGTATAGCGCCGGCTACTAAAAACGAAACTTCAAAATTTAATACGTCTTCTTTTGACATCAGAGACGCTACAACACTGCTATAAAAACAAAGAACGTACAAAAGCAGAGTTTGTAAGATAGTGAAGATTCACCTCCTATCATTTCTCCAACTATCCCTTTCCTCCAGTTCCAGCACAATGCACCGCATATGTAGTGGTAATCTCCTGAATGCTGGTCCAAGATAAAAAAAAAAAAAAAAAAAAAAAACTTGCGAGCACATACATTTTTCTGATGCGCTCATAATCAATCATAAAATCTATTTCGAAATTTTTGTTAGTTACGTGGTCTTGCATTTCAACTAACGATATATAGATTAAAAAAAGCTCCTGCCCCTATAAAATTTAATTTTTGGAGCTTACGTCGTTTGGGCGGTTATTGTCCGATACAATATACATTTGTATATGTCAAATTGCACTCTTCACTTTCAAAACGATTTTAGAATATTTCTAGTATTATGTCTTGTCCATTGTACCGGTACAACTATTCGATTTATTAAAGTAACCATAAATATTGTTCGTTACTCAATAAGTGAAAAAGCTTGGCAATTCATGCCGCACGACATTGGCTTTCAATAATTCTCTCCAAACAAATTTTCTATTTTATAGAAAACAAGGAAAGTCGTAAATGAAAAAAAAAAAAACAAAAAACGAATCTGAAATACCCTTTACTGACCCACCTTATATTATTTGTATATTATATTATATTTTATTTTTATTTATATTTATATTTATATTTATATTTTTCTGAATTTCCTCTAGTCAACGGGTAAACAAAATTATAAAATAATCGATCCAACCGTTTAGGCGGACCGGCTTTTGACATATTTTTCGAGTCTATTACCGTAGACCAACTGTGTTTGGGAAACACATGCCGGCCTATTTGAACATTCGTACCGAATTTTACTAAAAATCGGTATAGCCGTTTAGGCGGCCCGGATTTTAACCTATTTTTTGAATCAGGTCCTACAGATCAAATTTTTGAGTTAAAATCGATTCTCCAACTGTATAACTGAGCATATGTACCAAAGTTTGTAAAAATCGGTCGAGCCGTTTCGACAATATGAATTTAGCTTATAAATTGGCAGCACCGCCACCTAGCGGGTCCAAATGATACTAAAGGTAAACATACTAAATTTCACCAAAACCGATCCAGCCGTTTCGAAGTCAGAAAATTTTGTCCGAAAATTTCAAATAAAAAACGAGGTGGTCGCGCTTCTTCGGAAACTATTGAACTAATTCGGCTGATTCATTCAATCGGTTAGTAGAGGACTAACCGACATGGCTCAATGAACTTCTCTATTTATCATAAGAAAAGCAAATACTTTAAAGGAAACAAAAAACATAAAATTGCTTTAATTTTTTGCATAGTTCAATTTAAAAATACTAATATGTTGTTATTTAACAAATTAAAATATTTATTTGTTTAATTAAAATTATCTAGCAAACATATCTCTCACCACCACTAAAATTTCATAACTTAACAATTGAATAGCTAAAAACAAATTTTATTTTATGTATTTATTATTTCAATAAAAACTACTAAGCCAAAATCCGTGCAATTTATTTACTTATAATATATTTGACTTTATATGTAAAAAAAAATAAATAACCAGCCGGAAAAATAATATATGTATTTAAATTTGTTTTATCTATAATTGATAATGAATTTAATTCAAAAAATTTCATGCATCATTTAAAATTTTATTGATAAAAATTTATTTTTATATTTCCCTTTCCCAATGAAAATAAACAATTTGACTGAACAGGTGTCTCATGTTAAAATCGATTCACCTGTATTTCGCCTGCACACAAATGCAACCGTTATTTTATTAATAACATTTTCAATTGCTGTTACAACGCGTCAATACGTTGGAAATCCAATAGACTGTGTACATACAAGGTAAACTGCTTTGTTCTATTATATATATTAGTTATTGTTATCTATTCCGTTGCCATGCTATAACAAATTCCAATATGTGTTCATCTTATTAAATTAACATAGAGACATTCCGGAAGATGTACTTAATACATATTGTTGGATACATTCAACATACACTGTGGTGGATGCTTTTATGAAAAAACAAGGTTCCGAGGTGCCCTTTCCTGGGGTTCATAATTCACAGGGACGTGGACCTCTAACAATAAAACATACAAAATATTATCAATGGGTGGCGTTTACGCTATTTTTTCAGGTAAGTACTTACAAAATTCCTTACACAACAGATTTCATTAACAATGTTGCAATTAAGAAATAGAAAAGCATGTTCATTTATTGGTATATTTCGTTCGTATCCGAAATTTGAAAGTTTTATTTTTTGCTTCCAAATATAAACTTTAATTTTTACAAACTATATACCGCGCAGCTGCACGTATATTAACTAATTGCGGAATATAAATTTATTTTGTTCCAGAAAATTCAATCTACGTTGATATGAAGTGTCCATTGGTCCTTTAGATCGATTATAATCTATATTATCTTTCAACGTCTTTAAAATTTGTTATTGGCAATGAGCGCTGCAATGAAAAAAATAAAAGGACTGCTTTGTTTGGTTTTGGCTGGTAACAAAGTTGCTTCCACCTTTGGCAAGCATTATTAAAGACCACAATGATTGACCACCATAAAAGTCGAATTCATTGAAATTATGTACGTTTTCTCTATTGTAAATCAAATTCAAAATTCTAGTCGCAAACCAAAAAATTGTAGCGTTTCGTATTAGTACACACAATCGTTATCTGTGTTGTTTATGTCTGTGCTAATAACAAATTATAAACAAAACCTGTATAAAGTATTGAAGCTATATAAATTTTGGCTTTCGAACTACATTGACTTTGCTAATAGTCCCATATGGTTTGAATATGAACATAAAAGCATAAAACCAAATATCTTCATAAAATAATAGGTACAGAAGGTATTTCATAATGATAATACTGTTGTAGTTTCATACCGGTTGAAGGATTTACTATATTATTTCTGCAGCAAACGCAGCATTGCCATATACGATTTTTATTTATAAAATTTTATGTTAAATTTAAATTCGCACTTTCTGCAAACATTAAAAAAAAATTCTACGAAATAAAAAAAATATTTAAATTAAAAATTTAATCCTCTTCGTTCGTTTTGCAAATTTTGTAAAATTTCAAATCATACAGGTGAAGCGTTTATGTTCAAATCGTGTGGTGAAGCTAATTTTGTTGTCTGTTTTGTTTGTGCCATTATTTTCCAGTGGGCAGTGTGCTTTAAAATTTTCATAATAATTTTCAAATTAAAAATTTTCGATAGTTTCTTTATATTTCTTAGTTATTCATATTTATTATTTACAATAAATTTAATAACTAATTACAAGTATTAACTTAAAAGGCAGTCGACCAAGATGAGTCGACTCAAGTAGCCCCGTAGAAAACAGAGGACGTCACAGCCACCGTATGCCATCCACGTACCTGAATAACTCTGTCAGGTCTAGCACAGCACGGTGACCACTGTGACCATTGTTGTCCAAAGAATCTCAGCCTTGAACTAGACAAGCACAGGCATTCACGGAGAAAGTGCACAACAGTCTCCTTTTTCGAATCTTTCCCACAGCCCCTACCCGAGTCATTACACTTCTTCTCAGCGTGCGATGACCTAATGGCCCGTGCAAACGACCGTGATTTTATTAATCGAAAATCGGGAAGAGCTCAGGAGTTGCCGAGTTATCATAACGTGGCCACTCCTTTTATACTATGACGCAGTTACGGATGGAACAGCACCACTCCTTCCGTTAAAAAATTACTCTATCTGCCCCTTTGCAACAGCAAAAAAGATCCCTATATCAGAAAAAACAGTAGCTAGAGGACAGCCAGCATCTCCCTATACTGAACAACAACACGAAAAGTCTTAATAGCATTCTGAGCCGAAACGCAAAAAGTAGAAAGATCAATTGATGATCAAAATAGATTCAGAAACGTGTCAAAGGTCACTTCGGGGCAGACCATAATATAATTAATATTTTTTTTTTCTAATCTACTAAATATTGGCGCATTTAACGGTTAATTTCTTTTGACAAAATCAGGGAGCGATATAGGAATAAAATACAAAATATATATATATGGTTGCTATTTAAACAAAAAAAAAGCAAATTAATTATAAAATAAGTGACTATAGTAAATGAATTAATTTATTAAATTAAATTGCACATTCATAATTTGATTTCGGCAAGTATGTTCACATTTAATAATCTTCGGTAGAATTTTTTCAATGAGTTATGAACAAATGTACATTATAACAAGTACTAAATAATAAGGCTATTTTCATTTGTTGTATATGTAAGTATAAGTGTATGTTGGCGGAATTTCTTAAATGGAATAGCTCTTAAGCCTTTACAATATTTGAAAAAAAAAGAAACTGTTTCTAATATACAAAGAAATTGAAGTTCCAAAGAGAAATTAAGTGCAATGGAAACTACTTTCAAATATTTTACAATATTAAAAGTTATTCAGTGAAACAGCAACAGCATAATAAAAATAATGCTACAAAATATGAAAAGAAAAGTTGTTTTTTACTTGTTCTATATAGAAATTAAAATAAGATGGTATTGATTGACATGAATTAGGCTGTAACTATTCAAAAGATAAATACATAATAGCAAATTTTATTAAAATATGTATTGCTGGATTAACCAGCTGTGCTCCGCTACCCCTCAAAAACTTATTGTGGTTTTTTTTATATATATTGATTTTTATAAAACGTACATTTCCCAAAAGTTGTTTTTCAATTAGTTCCTTTTCCACAAAGTACGTTCGCCAAAAAGTGAAATGTTCCAAAAAGTATGTTTTTTTAAAAAAAATTGCGTTTTATAAAAGAACCATTTTCAAAAAATTATATGTATATAAAAAATAGTATTTTTTAAAAAGGCAGTTTTTCTGAAAAGTACCCCTCCCAATTTATTTAAAGTTTTCTTCTCATAAATTCTCTTCATTTAATATCCATATCATGGAAGTCGGTAAAAATAGTAGTAGTAGTAGTAGTAAAAGAGTAGTGAGGCGTTCGCCTTATTGTGTTAATAGTTCTTCTCTCATATAGTATAGCTTTCATTTGATACCCATATCATAGTGGTGAATAAAAAAATAAAAGTCAGGATTTTGGGACGCCCAGAATATATGAACAAATTAATGTCTATTTTCATTAAAAGTTTATTTGAAACTCTGAACTTGATGATATTAATTGAAGTTTTGAATTGTTTCTCGCAAAATAACTCGCTCCAAATTGATGATTTCTTCTTCAATCTCAGCTTTCCAGACTTGCAGTGGTTTGTTGTGCTAAAAGCGAGAATTTAAAAACCCTAAAAGAAGACGTCTGGAACTGTTAGTTCTGGCGATCTAGACGGTGGTCACTGAATCTTGAAATCGGTGGCGCAAAATTATCCATGGCTGCCTGGGCTCTTGATAAGTTCTTTTGACACCAATCTTCATTAGCCTATTTATAGTTGAAAACTTTTACTGTCTGTTAATTTAATTTTGTGTGTGCAGAGATTTCATTATATGTTATGAAATATAATAGTAAAAAATGTACGTTTATTTGGTATAAAAGTACCAAGATAAAATTTTACCCCATATATGTTCGAATTAAAAAGTAAAACAGCACATTCGAAATTTTTGCGACACGAAAAGATTACGGAATAAAACTTTGTTCTATGTGCAATGCTTTTGGAAGTACGAGGTCTGTTCAAAAGAAAATGTGAATTTTGAATTTTTTTTAAAACTATTTCTTTATTTATCAATATTCATTTTGTCCCCTGCAAGGTAATCCCCCTAAGTTATAATGCACTTATGCAAGCGCTTCTTCCAATCCTCGAAGCACTTCTGAAATACATTTTCCGGTATGGCCGTCAGCTCATTCTTCAATTGTGACTTTATCTCATCAATTGTGGCAAAACGATTTTCTTTCATTAGTCTCTTCAGTTTTGGGAATTTGAAAAAGTCGCATGGATCGAAATCTGGTAAATAAGGTGGTTGAGGCATGATTAGAGTGCTGTGTTTGTCCAAAAAATCATGAACAGGCATTGATGTGTGAGCCGGTGCATTATCGTGATGCAGAATCCATGATTTTTTTTTCCACTATTTTGATCGTTTGAGACGTATTGCTTCACTCAAACGTTGCATCACTTCCTTGTAGTATTCCTTATTATCGGTACGACTTGTTGTCAAGAACTCATGATGCATCGCGTCATTGTAATTGAAGAAAACAAAATTTACCTTTTGTTTTGAACAAAGAAGTACCAAAATTCAGTTTTTGTCAGTTTTTCCCAGTAAAAGTACATACATATATGGAAATAGTAGCAAACACATGTTCCCGTATTTTTTGACAGCATTTATATGCTTTTGTGATTCTTATTCTATTTGTCGTAGTTTCTGAGTTATTAGGTTATCGATTTTACCCGTTTTTACACTTTCTTACACCCTTAAGATTGGAATATCAAAAAATTTTTTCTTATTGGTTCTAAACATGGCAAGAGGAGTCTACATATCGAATTACAGCCGATAATGATGGGTGGAAGCTCACAATGCCTTTCCCTCCAATTTAAGAAAAATGTTAGCGGAATTTTTTCCATATGAAAAAAGATTTTTGGAAATTGGTCCAAATTGGCGTGCTCGAAGGTGACTCATTAAGGTGATTTCTGAAAAATAAACGTCGAATTGCTAGCTGAGTGCTAACAGCGTTATTTTTCGTCGGTATGTGAGCTAAGAAAATGCTTCCTTAAAAAGAATAGAAACAGCTGGACGATGACCGAAGGGACTCATTGCCAACTTCCTCCATACAAGATTGTACGGTAGCAACAGGTTGTAAAATACTCGTAATTGGTGCGAAAAAATCTGTGAGTGATCGACAAAATTGCCGTATAGATATTGTACAAATGTCACTCTGGCTGTCATAAATCATACATTTTGTATTTAAAATCCTAGGACTTATAAATTTGATTGCTAATAATAAAGAGTACCATAGATTTATGTAGAAAAAATTAAGTTTGTTTTGTTGCAAAAGCGTCCATGTCTAAATGTCTATGCCGGAAATGTGACACTAACTATGTAAAATATACAATAGTGTATAAGTATGTCTATACGTTGGTGCAATAATTTTATTTAACCATTTAAGAGACAGAAACGTTTTCTTTTCTATAGCTCGCCGTGTGCCAATTTTCGCTATAAAAATTTTAATAACAAATTAAATGACTTTTTATCAAACATAAGATTACTAAACTAGATTCCGCCCCTGCTCCCATCTTGCATTTTTTCTGATGTGCATTTGTGTGTCTTTGTGCCAGTTGTTGTCGCAAGGTTTCAGTGGCGAAGGCATAGTCACTGGTTACTGAACAGTAACTGCTTCAGCTGTATCTAATACACAACAACATCAGAACGCCCTCCTTCGTCGTTATTGTGTAGCACCGGCTAAGTAAAATATTACTAAAAATGGCTACTAAAAACAAAGCTTCAAAATGTATCATGTCTCCTTGACACAGAGACGCAACAACACTGCTTTAAAAAGAAATAACGTGCAAAAAGCTGAGTTGTGAAGCTGCACCTGCTACCTTTTCTCCTACTGTCCCTTTCCTATAGTTCCAGCACAATGTACTGCATGGGTAGGGGTCAACTGTGCTTGTCCAAGTTAAAAAAAGTACATTTTGAAAAAGTGATTTTTTCTATAAGTAAGTTTTTCAAATGGTACCTTTTCAACAAACTACAAACTGGTATATAAAAATTTAATTGATACCCATATCATGCGGTTGGATAGATATAGTAAAAAAATTACATTTGTAAGCACTAATTGAATAACATAAAAGTACCAAGGTTCTTTTTACTTTTTTCTCTGTTGAAAAATTACCAAAATTCAGTTTTTTCCTGTTGTTACCCTTCAAATGTACAAAAGAGTCTGATTATTTTTTAACAATATTTATATGACTTTGCATTTTGGTTCTATCTGCCTTTCTTTCGCAGATATTGGGTAAACGATTTCACTCTTTTTGGTCGTTTTTTAACCCCTTATCGTTCTAATTTCAAAAAATCCCTTCTTAAATGGGCTATTTATCGGTACGAGTATTGAATTTCAAATCTCTAGCGCTTGGCGTTTGGGCCCTGCATTAATGAGTCACCAGATGAATGAGTCAGGACTTGCAGTTCTATATAAAGAGACAAGTGTTCTCTTCGAACTTTATATTCATGCGCCTTAATTCCTTGATAATTACTTTCCCCAAGTTAGGACTTTCCCCTTCGTACGTTTTTGGCCAATATTGGCGTTCTAGCTGATAAATATATGTTTTATTATAATGAAATATATGAAATGAATGAAATGAAATTAATGAAATCATTAAGGATATGTTAGTGCTACAAAGTTTAGACTAATGCTATAAACACAACTGGGACAAACGACGAATTTTTCGTAACGAATATTCGTCGTTTTAAATAAAACACATTTGTGTAAATGAAAATACACACAATATGTACGTTGGACGAAATACGTCGTGCACAACGAACTTTGCGATAGGTTTATTTCTATTTCTTACGCCGACGAATGACGAATAAATTGATGCAGAGTGGCTGTTTTCCTTTTACATTTTTTAGTGTATAGTAAATAAATTAACTTTTTGCTTTAAGAATTGTTTTCTTTTTTATTTACAGGACATAAATTCAATAACCACTTTTTTAATTATATACAGTATTGTTTTAATTCGTTTTTGTCATTTTTTTATCTTCTCATATCAATGTTTTTTTTTTGTTGAAATATGGTCACACTGTCACCTGCTAAATGTAAACAACAGTGTATTAGAAAATTCATTAATTAATGAAAATGGGTGGAATTTGATTGAAATAAAAGTTTCTATCATCATGAACATGATGTTTATAATTTTAATAAGGCGCTCAAAACGTAAAATGTTTTTGTTCATGTTTTAACAATTTTTATTTATTTATGTATCTAAATAACATATAATTTTGAATGACATTAACAGCTGTTATTTTCGCTCTAATTGTGTCTTATTCGACGAATTTACGCAACGAATTCTTGATGATAAGTTCGTCGTGCTGTGCGAAGTTCGTCATTCGTCACAATTGTGTTTATACCATAATGGTGATTTCCTTTCTGAAGAAAAATGTTGCCTTTTCGAAGGATAACATTTTCTACCGTTTGCCCATACCTTTAACAAGTGATACATTTTTTACTGCCACAATGGTGCAAAATATTTGAGATTTAACATTAATGTATACTTAGCGTTTCACTGTTTCTACGGTTTTTAGCACCATTTTATCAATAAAAATCGTCAGCAACATTGTTTTCTAATCACCTGCTATTACTTAGAACAAACTGCAAAAACTTTAAACCAAAAATTTTTCAGAAAAGTTTACATTAAAATAAATAATAAATTAAACAGGATCTTCCTCTAACAAAAGTCTGATGGACTCTACTCAAAGTGAAGAGTATATTGATTTTTATAATTCTTATTTGTATAAAAAAGTACTTAACAAAGATGTAAAAAAAGTTAGTATAACACCCCGACTTGATAATAGAGGGTCAAATATGTTGCATATTTTGCCAGTTATTTGTGCAACATATTTAGAAAGGAACGAAATAACTTTTTTTTAATGTTGCATATTTTTCAGAAAGGAACAGAAATAGTAACGAAATGGAGCATATATGTAACATTTTTGTCAGAAAAGAAAACAACATATGATTTTGTTATTCTGCCTGAATTACCGTGGTCCTTGGTGAGCTCATCATTAGATATTTAGAAATTTTTTTTTGAAGAGTTAAAAATATTATACTCGATATGTTAGCACTGTTACAGCTGTTAAATGTCTGCATCTTTTTAAACACATAAAACGAGAAATAAATAAAATACTTATGTTAAATTCTCAGTAGGTTTAGTGTGTTTCAAAGAAATGTTTGTTTTTTCGGTTTCTCTACATAATGACTACAGGTGACAAGCCAACCAAATAGCGCGTTAAAATCCTTCAGGACAGACTAACTGTCCTAGAGTTGATAGATGCTTGCATTTCAAATTCTTGTCAACTCTAGCAAAAAGTGAAACCGTCAATGACTCAACTAGAGTTTCGACCGCAACTGACACTATACCAGCAAGCATTAGTATACGAAAGTCAAGGCAGTTGGTCTGATGATCTTCTACAAATACGCACGAGTTGAGCACACACGACGTTACGACCAAACTGGGCACTTTATACAAGGTGGCGCAAAGTTAATTATCCAATTTTGTTTTTGTATAACTTTAATTAAATAAAAAAAAAATTATTTTGAGTGGTGGAAATCTTTTTAATTGGACCTGTGCAATTTTTTCTGTGAAATCGAAAATATGAAATCAGTCAAGTGGCTGCTGCCAGTGTTGCTACACATTTGTGCCCGTTTTATGGCATTTTCCATAACTGCCTGCAATATTTCAGGTGATAACTGTTCGCATTCCTGTCGAATATTCTTATTAAAGGCTGCGATTATCTGGGGCTTGTTGGCATAAAGCCACGACTTCAAAGAAAGTAATCTGGGATGGTTAAATCGGGCGATTCTGCTGGCCATGCTAAATCGCCAAAACAATACTCATTGTGGCTCATTATTTCATGGGTAAATTCTAGAATATTTTTAATTATTATTATTTTTTTTTTAATTTTTGTCCAGATGTTAAGTGAATAAAACTTTTGAAACTGAAATAAAATTTTTCCTTAAGGTGTTAATGATTGTTAATATATTTCCTCAATAAAATGAGGCAGTTTCATAGATTAGGATATTGTGTCTCCCATTGTTTAAATTAGTGTTTCTTTTTATTATGGCTCAAACTACTGAGTAGCTGCTGTGTTCATTTTAAAGAAGAAAAAAAAATTAAAAATGTCTGTATAATATTCGAGGGTGGTGGTAAATCTCAATTTTACTCACTTGGGAGTGGCGATGGCTAAAGTATTCTTCACGTTGACTACAGAACCAAAACTTTTCTGCGTTCCAGCCCCATTTTCTTCAGTCAAAAACATAAACACATCTCGCGGTTTTCCGATGTGCATTAGTGTGTCTTTCAGTTGTCAGTTGTTGCCGGTAGGCTTCTGTGGCAAAGGAATAGTCACTCGTCACTGAACATTACCGGCTGCAGCTGTAACCAATCCACACACACATCAGAGAGCCCTTATTCGTCGGTAGTGTGTAGCATAATCGGCGAAGTAAAATAGTTAAAAAAAATTGCTACTAAATAAAAGCTTCAAAATTTAATAAGTCTCCTTGACATCGGAGGCGCTGCAACACTGCCTTGCACAACTCTGCTGTTGTGCATTTTTGGTAATTTGTAAAGCAAAGAAGTACCGATGAAGAATGGCGCTATTAGCAATGACTTGTGCCATATATGCAACAGAAAAAATTTTATCTTGAGAGTGGATGCAGCTCACAATTTTCTGGTTGCAATTTTAACGCGCCAACTACTCAGCCAACAGCATTCAGTTTCTAGCAACAACAAAGAATGATGGAATTTCTTTTCTTTTTTTTTTTAACAGAAGAACAACTCAGGCAAAGATTGTCGACTACTAATCGGTGTTATATTATAAAGGAAAGGAATGATGACAACTGGTGAAGGATTAGATAGAGGAAGCTTCACTATTTTACAACTCTGCAGCAGTGTTGCAGCAGATCTGATGTCAAGGAAATCTTTTCAATTTTGAAGCTGTGTTTTTCTAACCATTTTGATTTGATTGAGGGTGGCGATGGTTACGGTAGTTAGCACGTTGACTACAAAACCAAAGGTCCTGTGTTCAAACCCAGTTTCAGACTGAATCATAAAACCACTTCGCATTTTTCTGATGTGCATTAGTAGGGCTTTGTGTTGGTTGTTGTCGAACTGGTGCCGTGGCGAAGGCATAGTCACTGGTCACTGAAAAGTACCGGCTTCACCTGAAACTAATTCACAAGTAACATCAGGGCGCTCTCCTTCGTCGGTATTGTGTAGCATCATCGGCGAAGTAAATTAATTAATAAAATGTCTACCAAATACAGCATCAAAAATGTAATGCGTTTCCTTAATATCAGAGGCGCTGCAACACTGCAATTAAACTAGAAACGTGCAAAAGCTGTATTGTGAAAATAATGAAGCCTTCTTCTATCTATCCCTTCACCCCCTGTAATCTATATCAATATTCGTTTCCTAGAAGTTAACACCTGGTAGGAAGTCATTGCATGAGTGTTACTTCTCTTTTTTTAAAAAAAATGGGGGTGCTGATGGCGAGAAGGCAGCGTGTTGGCTCTGCAACCAGAAAGCCCCAGGTTCGATTCCCAGCCAGGCCAAATCAGAAAAAAGTTTTTTCTGAGTTTTCTGTGCTACAGCACCCTCCTTCGTCGGTATTTCAGCAATAAAACGTCGGCGAAGTGAAATAATAAATAAAATGGCTCCATTAGCTTAAAAATAATGCGTAAAAAACATCAGAGACCTCGCAACTTTGCTTTATAATTAACACGCAACTGCACAGTTGTGCAAGAATTAAGCTCTATCTTCCTACCATCTGTCTAGTCTCTACCCTATCCCTCTCTATCTAGTTCCAGTGCAATGCATTGCATATGTAGGGGATATCCCCTGATCACTGGTACAAGAAAAAAAAAATTACTTTAATTCGGGCATGGTACACAATACCGAAAAAGGAGGGCGCTGTGATGTGCCTATGGGTTGGTATTAGCTGAAGCCGATATTGTTAAGTAAGCAGTGACACAATGACACAATAAAGCACATCACAAAAATGACTAACTACTTCAGCGCATCAGATAGGAAATAATGCCCTGCTCACATTGTTAATTGTATGATATTCTTTTTTTCAAAAGGAGCTGGCCAAATGCAAGACGAATTTCATGTCTTCTTATCGTAAAAATTTAGAACTTTAGTATTTTAATAATCACCCTCGTTGTACAGCTCTCTGTGCTTGAAAATCTATACAGAAAAGAAAACCTGAAAGAATTAAGTGAAATGCTGGAAAAAAATTACAAAAACATGTATCGTCATTAAAACGTAGATTTATTGCAACTGCTGATGGTTTGTGCAGTGACTGGTAGCAACAGCAACATTATCAAAATCGGCAGTATCAGCGGCATCAGCTTGATGTATTTGGGCAACAATCCAAATGCATTTCATTATGAATACTGAACATCAGCATGTAGGGAAATAAAACACAAAGAAGGAAAATTAAACAAAAAAGAAACGTATTGAACATTTTTAAGGAAATTTTTAAAATTATAACTAAGAGTGAGTATTATTGTTAAGATATTAATTCAAATTTCTAAATGTTTTTTTTTTTTTCATTAGTAACATTTTCCTTTCCTTGCAAGAAACATATGTCATTCGTGGTGGCCACATGTGGCAAATATAAAAAGGCAGACAGACGATCTCGCATATGAGACAAGACAAAATGGACGTGATTTGTTACAACAATCTTAACACGACATTGAAGTTTAGTGGCGACGACTGCTACACTTATTAAAGGCAAAAACAAATATACACAGATCCATATGCGACTGCATGTGTACATGAATGTATCCCAATGAAAAAAAATCAATCTAGACAAACATGCTAACACGAAATACACCCGGCAGATAACATTTCAAGTGCAAGTGCATTAATGCATTAAATTTTAAATATAGATTTTTATAATTTTTGCTTTCAAAACGAACATGCATTAGTATTTATTTATTTGAATATCTTTATTGTGTCAGCAGAGAAAAATTCCCATTCCTTGTCGAATGCGCTCTGTTTAAAAATTTAAATTTAATTTAAAGATAATGTTGATTTATTAAACAGTTTATAGTAAATTTTGGTTTGTTTCATCCACAATTAAGACATAAAAAGACTGTGCACTTATGCTCCCCCAATTCACAAATTCAACGCACCTTTTGCCAATATATCAATTTAATCGTTTATACATGCCTGTGTATTTAAATTTCTTTTAGTTTTATTTAATTGAATAAGCCTTTTTCTTTCTCCATAATGGCCACACTAATAGCCATAAACATTTTCTAAATTTATTGAGAACCAACAAGAAAATTAGAAATATATAGAAGCGATGACAAAATGCATATCGAAGACTAATATAATTTTAATAATGAGGGTGGCGATGGCTGACTGCCTGTTGACTACAAAATCAAAAAGTCTTATGTTCGACCGCGGTTTCAGACCAAGTCGGCTGATAGCAATCCACAATCACATCAGAACGCTCTCCTTCGTCGGTATTGTTTAGCACCAGCGAAGTAAAATAATAATAAAAATGGCTACTAAACCGAAGCTTCAGCACTGCTACGAGTATAAACAAAGAACGTGCGAAAGCAGAGCTGCAAAAATAAAAATAATTAAGCTTCACCTCCTGTCATTTCTCCTACTATCCCTTTCCTATAGTTCCAGCACAATGCTTCGCATGTGTAGGAGTCGTCTCCTGAGTTCTGGTCCCAGATAAAAAAAAAGTCATAAAAACTTTTCGCATTTTTTCTGATGTGCATTAGTGTGTCTTTGTGTGAGTTGTTGTCGGAAGGTTTCAGTGGCGAAGGCACTGGTCATTGCACAGTAGCGGCTTCAGCTGATTCCAATCCACAGGCACATCAGAGAGCCCTCATTTGTCGGTAGTGTGTAGCATCATCGGCGAAGTAAAATAATTAATAAAATGGCTACTAACATAAAGATTCAAAATAGAACACGCCTCCTGGACATGAGAGGGGCTACAACACTGCTATAAACAAAAAACGTGCAAAAGCATAGTTGTAAGAAAGTGAAGCTTCGCCAGCTGTTATCCCTCTCACTATTCCTCTCTTCTGGTTCCAGCACAATGCATCCCTTGAGTAGGTGTGATCTCCTGAGTGCTTGTCTAAGTTAAAAAAAAAGATATGATACAAAAAGAATGCAACCAAATTCTGATACAATTTAAAATATTTCGATTTTTTTCAAAAACATTATATATGCATATCGCCCATATCGTGAACATCGAAATGTTTTCTCTTTCAATAAAACAACAATCGTAAATAGTTTTCGAAATTTTCTCACTTTTCGCTTTGCATGACGATGATATCTTTCTCGTTCCTATAAATAAGACGAGACCATCATAAATCGTTCAGCAGCATTCAATCTTCGAAAATGAGCAGCGAATCATAAATGTTTATGAAAATTAATGAAAAGTTCACAATTTTAAAAATTCCATTACTGAAACGCCCTTTAAATAGTTGTCAAGCTTTGTATTGTCTCGTTTAGTTTTTTCAAACGAAGTTAGTTGGGTCTAATTAATATCAAATACAGAAATTTATTTAACACAGAACTGTTCTGTTCCATTAAACGTACAAGAGAGAATGCAAAATTAGGCAACCTTTGCTTCCAGCCTACAAAGATATCGGTCGTTATTGTTAGAAAAATCGGTTCATTTGAAAAGTAACAAAATGAATTGGTATAAGAATAAATTTTGAATACTCTTAGTGACTTATTTTGAAATATATTCAGTTATTTTGCTTGTAAAAATATGTATTCATATGGATGTTTAGCACTAAAAGTAAAGTTTATATTAAACAAAATGTATTTTAAAAATAATTTTTGATTAAGAGATCAAGAGAAAAAAATTTTTCAAAAATGTACAGATATTTGAAATGTAAACATATTCTTTTATTTATATTAAAAAATAATGTTACAAAACCTAGCAATTTTTTTAAACTGTATAATATTTTAGAAATTTTGTGGGTGTTTTAATACTTTTAATCTGTCTTCTTGTGGCAACCCTGGTTTTCTCCTTGTTTGTAGGTTTCGCTCACAAGTAATTTTTCTCCGCCGTCAAATAATGATGCTCCAAATCTCTGTTTGTTTAGATTTTAAAATGTTCCAAGAAATGATGGGAAAGGTTGAATCGATGTAATTTTTTTTTTTTTTTGATAATATTGACTTTCAAAAATAAAGTATTACGCCATTAACTAATTCGATGCTGTCACCCATATTTTCCAAATTTTTATTTTTTTTTTCAGTCTAGGTGGGAAAGAACCCGTAACCACTCATAGAGTAAAGTTAACACACTAGGCTAAAGAGATACCCTAAAGCTTCCCGTTTTTATAAATTGTCCACTATGGGAACTAATAGGAACTCATTATACTTTATACCACTTTTGATTAAAATATTTCCAAATAAAAAGTTAAATTTTTACAGCCTTTGCACACACTGGAGGGAGGGCACTAGCTGACGTGGACGAGCTAAACACACGAATAACAGACAAAACTAAAAACTCCTTAAATGAATTTGTGTTTTCTGATGCTCCAATACATTCCTATGGAGTTTAGTCAATACGGTCAATTATCATGGCCAGTCATCAACAGTGATTATTAATTTTTTTGACACTCTAACTCTTTTACCCCTGAAGCAATTTGAGGGATTTTTTCATGATTGAAATGATAAGTTAAGAATTAATTAATTAATTAAAAATTAAACTATTAATAATTACAATTTTTAAGAAACATTAAAATCATTAACTAGTTTTAGGTGCTTCAAAATAATTAGTAACTACCACGCGCTTCTCTTAACATACAATAGCAAAAGCATATTTTGTATGTATTCGGTGGGCAGTCAGGCATGTTGCCGTGCTTCTTTTAAATTCTGTATTCTACTGGCTCTCTGATCACGTCTTGCACCTTGAGGCTGCTGTGGCAAGATAACATAACATTGCAATACCATATCATAAACCTAATGTTTGTTCGCAATCTAGGAAGACGTCGAAGACAAATGGACTGCACCTAAAACGGAAATTGGGCAACTAAAGCACTCCACTCCACTTGAAAACTCATAAAAACAATTTTAATTTTTTAATCTGTGTGGCAAAAAGAGACTCTTTTTTTTAATCACGCCCTCCTATACGCCTACTTTTTTAATTATGCTACTCCTTCCACATGGTTTTTAACAGATTTTATAATAAATATAAACGAGCTTAATTTCGCCATTTGTGGACCAATCGCGATCAAATTGGGAGCTCTTAGTCTGTGCAACGTTCAAACCGATTTTAATAAAATTTAGAACGGATAGATTTGCGTCTAAAAATACAGCAGGGGTCATCTCCTGAGTGCTGGTCCAAGATGAAAAAAAAACGTAAAGTCGTTAAGAAAACGTCTTAAATCCAACGGATAACAACGTAAATGTGCAAAGATGGCAGTCTGAATCTGCAGATAAAATTACTGTATCATATCCAAATTTGATTTCCCAATACAACACAAAAATATTTTGGAATTTACCACAACTAAATTCGATTTTGATTTAATGTACATAAAGAGTATGTGAAAAATTTCACAATTTTATGTTTTTTTTTTGTTATTTTACCTAATTTTCTTTTTGTGCTTTTCAAATATAAAAAGTTCAAGAAAATAGAAAAAATTCCAAAAAACATTCTTCTATTATTTTACCTTTGTCGTCGAATGGGACATATTTGTCTCATCGTATTTTTAGCTCCCGGAGAAAACTACAGAACCGATTCAAAATATCTTGGTCATCTAATTTACATAAGCCATTGGTGCATCTAATACTAAAAGTTGATACAGCAGTAACAATTAGATTCCGAGATATTGGGAAACTGAAAGTGTCAAAAAAAATAATACAAATTTTTGAGTTTAAGATGCTCTTATGCCCAATTTAAACAATATAACCTCACTTTTAACAAGAATACCAAAGAATGCATTTGTTTTTTTTTTTCTAACAACACTGATTTTGTCAAAAATATTGAAAAATGTGGTTGTAACGACGAAAAAACCAAACGTAAGTGTCCCATTCGTCGTTAAAGGCTTAAATATGTTGAAGTGACATTATATATGTACACGGTGGGCCAAAAGTAATCACCCGGGGAATAAGTAATCCCCGATGTCTTTTTGCTGTAATTTTATTTAATAAAAACCTTTGGATCTGCATGTATGGTCATCAACTTTGGCGGCGGTCACTTAGCCCATATCAAAAGCAGTGCCAAAATCTGTTTTAAAAAAAAAGTACAGTAAAAGAACATCGGGTGATTACTTATGGCCCATGTGATTACTTTTGACCCACCCTGTATGATAAGTGCATATAATGTGAATGCAGCTTTTTAGTGTTCTAATATGTATAACAATTCTTTCTTCTTCGCAGTCTGATGAAGATAATTAATATAGTATTGGGACAATGATTATTTTTACACTTTAAAATTTATAATATAAAAATTACAATTTGATACATACGTCTCGAAATATTATACGATACAATAGTTGGACACAACGAGCCCTCAAAACATATGTTCAACGGTCTGGTTGCTGTAGAGTCAAAAAATGGTTTATGCTGGGTAAACTGTCCATTCATGCGTTTACTTAAATTTAACAAAATATATATTTAATATATTTAACTTTGGTATACAGTATTGCATTATTGTTTTAAGTCTACTCTTTGTTTTTTAATAAAATTTTGTAAACATTGTCGAGCGTGTTTGAATATTTTTTTAATATTGCTTTTTCATGACAATGCGGTCAAGTTATTTGTTTCCTTTTTTATATATTACCCGTTTCCTTATTGTTTTGCAGCAAAGTTCATTGTCAAGCCCAGAAGTTTAAGGGCCACAAATATTTTTCCCTAAAGTATTTCTTAACATTTTGTTTTTCTTTCTCAGATTTTCTTCTGTACACTTGTGCACAATAACAAATGCGGCAGAAATGCGTTCATTGACCAAACAATTTTGTTGTGCTTTAAAAATGTTTATACATACTAGACTATTACAATGTGAAAATGTTTATTTATATGTAATCCATATGTATAATTTTTTTCTACTAAAGTCTTCATGTGGCATCAGTTTAAAAGAATGCATAAAATTATGCATATTGATACATGCGAACACACACATTCACGGGATGTAATATATTATCCATTTTATTTAAGTTGAGTATTTCCGGTAATGGACAGAGAGTGCTTTATTTAAAGTTGAATACAAAATTATTGTACAAGAATAATTATGAATGGTGTGATAATATATCAAGAATGGCTTCCCCTCCTCTGGGAATTTGACAATGTTGCATCAGTGTAATTATTTATTCAAAATTATTTATTGATGGCAGCATTACAAGCCTCATTTTGTATAAGTTAATTTTTAGCAATCGCTATCGTTAAGGCTGTTAAGGCAAATAAACTTTTTTTGCAGATAAATTTGCAATGCCGACAAAGTCTTATGATACATTACCATTCCATCCAATTTATCTTAAGTGACCGAATTTCGTATTATAATAAGAAATTATTATTTAACATTCGCACTATCAAACCTCTTTATGTACATATTAACCCGAAGGCCACCCATGTGGGATATTGCACATATTTTACACAAAAATTTTGCATTTACACCAGCATTTAATGTTTTTTACGTTTAAATGTTTTAAAATTTTCCATTAAAACTAAGAGAATTAGTCACTGAGTCGAAATCATTTTCAGTTTAAATTATAATTGAAAAGGTTATCACCGATTGAATATCGAAAAAGCCACCCGGCTGGGTTTTGGTAGTGCGAGGGTTAATAAAATATAGTGAGGGATAGTTGGGAAGTCCGTTTATGTGTTTTTTGGCAATCAAGTGGAATTATTAGCATCAGTTATGATGAGTCCTCACCTATGAAAAGGTCCGCATCCAATACTGAAGTATACAGGAGAGTTCTATTCCATTTTCCGTCAGATGTAAGACGTTTAAATAATATTCAGATTAGATGAGGTGAAGTATGTCTTACACTGCCTTAAAAAGCCGAGTCATTTGAATGCTTCCTTTCAGACCTGAAACATGTACTCAGTAGATCAAACAACGCTATGAATATCCACACCATGCACGTTAAAAGCCTCGGATTCCCCATACTTTTACCACCCATAATTACAAGAGAAGCAGCATGTGTAAACATGCAGAATTGGCTCTTTGGATCGTTGAAATAGACCCTGTTCGCGCGACCCCATTCCAATATTTTTGTGAGGACACTATTCAAAGAAAGATTTAAAAAATTTACTCATTTTCATTTATCTTGGACCAGCACTCAGGAGATGACTTCTAGACAAGCGATGCATTGTGCTGGAACTAGAGAAAAGGGATATTAGGATAAATGACAGGAGGTGAAGCTTCACTATCCTACAATCCTACTTTATGCATGTTCTTTGTTGTATAACAGCCTTGAAGCGCTTCTGATATCAAGCAGACGTATTAAATTTTGTGTATAAATTTTTGTGTTAGTGTAAGTTCTTCTCATTTAAATAAAATTAAATATCGTATGTTTATAACGTTGTAATAATGTGTTGTACTTAAGAGAAAATTGGTTGAAGGCATGAAGGTAAGGTAACAGAGGAAAAGTCGGCGGAGTTGTGGGTCACAAGACTTAGTGAGGATATGGACGAATATAATTGTGACATGGTTGGGAGAGCAATAGTAGAGGTAACCATTTGCCTCGGAAAAAGCGGGAAGCAAAGGGTCGTCATGTGTGTCTCTGTGTTATGTTTTTCTGTATTTGTTTTATAGAATGGTCGACGAGATTCGTTATAGAAATTTTTTATGTGCAGCGTACCCAGTGGGAAGAGTTGGAACCTTTCTGAGAGCAGTTCGCCGATACCTGAGCTAGGTGGAAGTCCCGCTGGTCACTGCGGCTGCTACATAAATGGTCTTAGTAGCAATTTTTTAGTAGTTATTGTATTCAGCTGAAGCCGGTACTGTTCAGTGACAAACGACAACAACTGATACACAGACACACTAATGTACATCAGAAAAAATGCTGTTGTCATCTGCTAAAAGGGTTAAAATTTTCAGACAAAAAGTCTTTAAAAGAATAGGAAAAAAAGTTGTAGTAATGTTAAATTTTACACCAGTATCTAATATGTAAACTTAAAACATTTACTAAATAACATATTAGTTAATGATGTAAAGACCCTACATCATTTAATAAAATGTTACCTGTTATAAAAGATTCGTCAACACACACACAGCTTCTGAATCTTATCAATTTTATGTCAACTATCATCGTAACGTCTTTCAATCGCTTCAATGGCTACTAAACCGAAGCTTCAGCACTGCTACGAGTATAAGCAAAGAACGTGCGAAAGCAGAGCTGTAAAATAATTAATTTAGCTTTACCTCCTGTCGTTTCGCCTACTATCCCTTTCATATAGTTCCAACACAATGCTTCGCATGTGTAGGAGTCATCTCCAGGAAAAAAAAAATAAAGATTTTATTTCAAGTTCATTACTTTTAAGTGAATTTTCAAATCCATGTTTGCAGTCCACCATTGCCTGTCTGTGTTTATTAACACTATTTTGTATATCTCTTATAACAAGATCTACATTTTGATTATAAAGGATACAGTCGTTTCATATGTAGAAAAATTGTCCAAAATTGTCTTCATCAATAATTTTTTCTTGATCTATACCGGCGCATTTCTTTGTACAATGATACACTTTATCACAAACGCCATTGCATGGTATTCCACTTTCACCTCTAATGGCTGATTTGCATTTACTGCATTCAGCCATATTTAAGCCACGATTTACAATTCAATATTATCAATTGATTTCCACAATATACATATATCAATATTTAATTGTTAAAACAAATTTGCCTGTAGTGTTTTTTTCTTTCTAATGACGAAAGTCTATTTTATTATATATGTATATATAATATGAATATTATATTCAATGTTTGGAAACTGATCACAAAAGAAACGAAAGAAAAATATTAAGCCACCCTCGGAAATATTTTTATTGCATGCACGTTAATTTTTCCTCAATAAAATTCTATATTTAAATTCATTTTCTATTTAAATTCTAATAACATATGTCACATATCAATTTTTTTTTATACGAGTGCAGTGATTATTCTGAATGATGATGGATATGATGAGGATGTTTAGCTAAACATCAAGAACAATAATGATAGTTTGTCATAACAAATAAACATGTAAACACTACAAAATTATGTAGACATTATTAATATGTCCGTTTAAGTAAAAGTGTTAGACTTCTTCGTCGCAATATTGAGCGTTTTGTTTTATTCCAAGTTGAAAGAGAAAGAAAAATTAATATGCTGTAATTTTTTGCTGCATTCTACGATGTATTTTTTTTCCAATTAAAATTCGTAATACATTTTAAATACGACTAGGCATGACCATATGCCTAATGTCTGATGAAATGTCAGTAGCGCGTAAATAAGTAGGACATATTAAACATAATAAAATTATTGATGCAAACTTCTATTTTTATAATAATAGTTTGATACATTTAATAATAATAAAATGAAAGTTATGCCAAATTAAGTTATCAAGTAACACTACCTGGGTATTAAAAAAAACATTTTATAGTCCTACTCTGTATATTTCTTCATCTCCAGTCATCTACACAACATTGTTAATATTTGAAAAAACCGCCATACAATACAATTTTTCAACTATTATATCCCGTGTTACACACCATTATCACAAATGTATTGAAAGCAGTGATAAGTCATAGAAGACCCAATATAACAGTAGACAATAAATGTATAAGTATGTATATGAAACAAGATGATACATCCAACATTCGCTTGAGAAAGTAAAGACAACAGCAGCAGTCATTTCAGCAGAAGTTGTTGTAGAAACAAACACTTTTGCTGCCACACAAAAGTGTTAACATGCTGTATAAATTTTAAGCAGCTAAATACAGAGAATACAATACACAGAGTGCGCTATCCAAAACTGTAGATTTGACTGTCGCAGAGTAGTCAGAATCATTTACATGATAAACGCATAACAAACCGGAAGTTAAATCGCGGACGGCAGGCAACATATTTATAAGAGTTACATTACAAATGCTAAACAAAAAATCACAAAAAAGTCTCAAATAGTACTGCCAAGTTTTTTAAGTTTCAAAATTTAAGAGATCACAAAAAATATCTAAAGAAAAATATGAAAATAAGGAAATGGGCAACAAACTACAACTAATTTATATTTATAAAGCAAAGAGGGAAAAGCTAATTTTTCCAAATACTCGCATGTTCATTAAACAGAGAGATTTCCCATATTTTATTCAAGAGGTTGGTGTGCCTCAAATAAACATCCAACGGTGATAGTATCCACTTTGGCGGCATTGTGTACGGGCGTTTGGTCTTTACAATTCGTACGGTTATTTTATATTTATTTATTGTTCCGATATTTAGTTCTTGGGTTCTATTTTTCTTCGCGCGGTTTCATCTTTATGATGAAAAGTGGACCTAATTTCAAAAATAAAATATAAAACTTTATGTTCAAGATTGTGTTGGCGTATGTTGGCTATTTTATGTATAACGCGAAATAGAGAAAGAAATTATAAATAATAAAATAGTCATGCATACGCTTCATTTCATTACGAAAAATTAACAAAAACGAAAATTATAATAGAACAAATAGACCAGACGCAAAAGGTGTGTGCGTAATTCGGCTAGTTCTGTCGTTCTAAAATATGTGAGTGAGTGAGTGACAGCACAAATGTATGCGTTACATGCAGTGTTGATCGTGAATTTGAACATAAACAAAAAAAAATAAGTTATTACAAAAATTTTTAGAAGTTTTTATGTTTAAAGTTGCAACTAGAACGTGCCTGTAAAAAGTTTAAACAATATTCGAAATCTGGAAATGCAACAAAGAAATGTGCAAGACATTATAGAAGCTGCAGTCATCTTTAAAAAAATATTAAAATTTTCACTGAGAAAATTTTATATTTTTTGTGGGATAATTTTGAGTGCAATAAATGAACCTGTTAGTGTTTTATAAACGAATTAAGAAAGTGGTACACTGGAAAGTTATACTTTGCAATGCTTCGCAAAGTTGTTTTCGAAATGTTTTATTTCAAAATTTGCTATTCAATGAATTAAATTGAATATTCTTAAGGTTCGGTCAGATTAGAAGAATATTTAGTGACATAAGTGTAACAAGTAAATATTGTGTAGTTTCCATTTGATTCTCTATATCTCAGTAAATATTGAATTGTTTCTCAGGAAAATAGTGTTACATTTAATTCATCAAATTTTCTTAGAGTGTGGAAATTAGATTATTTGTTAAAAATAACTTAAAATTTTGTATTGTACATATTAAAAACTTTAATTATTACTACTTTCTCGTGATATTGCATAAAATATGAGATGCATTTAATTATATTACAAATCATATAAAATGATATTAAAAAAATTTAAATGACATACACATTCAGTTATGGTCTCTCAACCGAGCCCCTGGACAAATTAAAGTCAGGGAAGGTTAGCTTCATAGGCTGCCTATTCCTCAAAAATCCGTACACTTGGGTTATCTTTAGATGTTTTTAGGTGGAAGGGATGGTGAGAGAAAATATAAGATTTCCTCATCATACAAATTGATCGGCATTAAGCCGGTCTGCCGGGTGGTGGTGGCCAAAGTAGTCTGCACGTTGACTACAAAACCAGACTAAATCATAAATCAGTGGCGAAGGCACAGTCACTGGTGCCGGTCACTGAACAGTACCGCCTTCAGGTAATAGCATTTCACAGGCACATCGGAGTGCCCGCCTTCGTCGGTATTGTGGGAAGTCTGCCTACTAGGCGATTTTGGTTCAAAAATCTTCCGCACAAAATGCAATTCGCGTTAATAAAATTATTTTGATTTTAAAATACCAATGAGGGCAATTCTTATGTGAAACAAATTTTGTTTTTAAATTATGTGATGATTTACACAATTACAAAAGTCTTGCATAATGTTAATTGCACGCTCTGCGCAGATGTTGCTCCGTTGAACTTCCTGAATGGCTGATGGTTTCTGAGAAAACATTAATGTGCTTTTGTAAAGTCCGTCAATGATTTTTGTAGCGTGACAAAATTACTTTTGTTGAAAGCATTATCGGAAAACCAGACTTCGCTCCCAGCATTAGATAAAAATTTACAAATATCATATAATTGTAAACGATATACAGGAATAAGAAAAAACACAAAAGTGCCAGAATAGCTCCAGAATTCCAGCAAGCATTACTGAATGCTGGAAATTTTATATAAGTAAAATATTTATTTTTCCCGAAGTATCTCATGTATGTACATACATATATATTGCAAGTCATTTCTCCGTTTAATACTTTTAACCTTAATACACTCTTATATTGTTTATAATGAGCGCAGTCTGCTATTAAATTTGTAATAAAATTGTATGAAATATTTCTCTTTTAAATTTTGTAATATGATTGCATTCGTGTGGAAACTGCCCTTTGCTCAATGAAAATTGTTGATATTAATAATTACATAAATATATAGTTCTTTGAAGAAAAACGTGTATTTCACTTCGATTGTTTGAAAGCAATTCTGAGAAAAAAGTAAAAGCATTTGGTGCGGTAACTTTTTAGCAATTTCAAGGAAAAAATATGAATTTTCATATTATTTTAAGTTCGATACGATCATGCTATGTCATTTTTCCTATTAAAAAGTTATATGCCTAATGTAGATATGAACGTATATAAGTATGTACGTATGTATTTATGTACTTTCTTTATCGAAAGTTTTCTATTAAATAATAGCGAACAATTTTGACGTTTTACACTTTCAAGTGATATTTTATACAGACGCAATTTTTTTGGCATTGATTAAAGTTTATGGTTATTATAACGTATTTTTAAATAAAAATATTTTAAGTGAAATTCACTTAAGAACTCAAAGCCCCTACAACTGCAACAGAACCACAGTAGCAACTACTAAAATTGTAGGAAATTTAAATTGATTGTGTTCTGTTTAATACCAATTCACAATTGATATAAAAAACTATGTATATTTTAATTATAAAACACGATGTTTTTAAAGATATAATCATAGTCCTCCAAAATTTATTTTTGGTTTATAAAATATTTCAAGTAACAATTTGCAGTCAACTGGAACACACACACAGCCACTTACATATATATGTGTGTATATTTACATACGGACATACATACACACATACATGTATACATATGTACCTCTTTATGCATTTGATACACAGGATGTATAATTCATATTCGGCTGTTTTTTACTAACTAACTAAATACTTCCATCTATTTGTTAAAATATTATTTGGCTTTTTTGTCAAGAAGAAGAATGTATGTATGTCTGTACCGTAACATTGTATGTTTAAATATGACTAATGGTTTATTCCTGACAAATTTTTAAATGAAGAAAAACAATCCCATGTACAACATCATCATCATCATCGTGATGATGGTCTAGTCCACAATGTGTGCCTGAGATTTATAGAAAGAAATACATACATATGTATGCACATACATTAAAAAGTATTGTATTAAAATAAAAAAAACATTGTTTGCTTTAAATATGAAAAAATTGTTCAACAAATTTGTTAATAAACCCTTTATTAAGTGGGTTAATATGATAAATATTAATTTTATAATTTTATGAAAAAAAAAATGTTTACACCGTTTTTTTCTCATAAACAAACAAAATTGAAGATTTCATTCAGCGAATTGTAACCAAGAAGAAATTAAATATTAAGTATTTTAGTTCTTCACGTAAATGTGTGCATATTTCGAAATCGTAATAACTTCGTTTTATGTTTATCTTTGCAGGTTTTTTAATTAAAAAATATTTCTTAATGTACATTTTTCTCTTTTTGACGTATTTACATATAAATATGTATATTTTGGAATTGGGAAACCATGTACACAAAGATTTTTTGAAAACACTTTTATCATAATTCATATTAGCAAAAAGAAACGAGGACCATAATATACATATATATACTATATATATATAAATAAACATATCTATTACAATAGACCTGTTCATATCATGCCTACTAAAGAAAATGTCTTAAATTTTTAAACAAATGCTGAGTATTAAATAATTGAACTATTTTAGAAGATAACAAGAAATCATATGGCTAAAATCTTAGCTGTTATTCTAATATTAATATAGAAAATTATAATAACAATTGCACACAGTTTTTGAAATGCTTAAATGCATTGTTATTATTTGATTGGTCTAAACTTCGTGACAATTCACAACTCACAAACAATTCGACATGAAAAAGGTCTACCTACACGTCAATACAAAGCGAAGGGTTTGGACTATTTAATTAATTTATAGTTGGACCCCTACAAATTCGATGCATTGTGCTGGAACTAGAGCAAGGGGATAGTTGGAGAAATGACAAGAGGTGAAGCATCACTAACTTACAACTCTGCTTTTGCACGTTTTTTGTTTTAAAGCAGTATTGTAGCGCCTCTGATGTCAAGGAGGCGTATTAAATTTTTAAGCTTTATTTAATAGCTATTTTTAGTAATTATTTACACAAATGTACACAAATACACATCAGAAAAAATGCGAGATGTTTTATGAGTCTGAAACTGGGGTTGAACCCAGGAAATTTTTGGTTTTGTACTTAACGTGCAGAGTGATTCAGCCATCGCCATCTAACTCTTTTAATTTATACAAAGTAAAACCCAGCCATAATACAAAAATTAATATCATTTGAAGTTTATTTGTAGTATATTTCATTTTACTAAAAAAATATTTGGGTATTCACAAGGTAGTCATAAAGTCATATGTTTTAAAATAATAACACGAAAAAATGTGACTGTAATGAACAACACGTCATAATTTAGTGTGATTTTTCCAAAAATGCTTTCAGCTGTTAAAGAAAAAACACTTATTAATTTATTAATGTTTTATATCAAAATGCTCAAAACTCAATACAAAAGTCTTGTAATAATTAAATTTTTAATTAAAATAATAAAATTGTTGTAAAACAGCTGTTGCCAGTGATATGAGCTGAATACTTTTTTGGACGGCGGTTAGTGGATAAACGTTAAATGGCTGTCAGCCAGATGAGTTACACATACAAACGTTTTATTATTTTATGACATTTTTGTTCGAAGCACAACAATTATTTATTTAAATTATTTTAATATATTAATACATTATGGCAATATGACTGAAAAACAGACATTGTGAATCCCCCAATTGTATGTAAATATGCTGGCTATTGATGAAATCAACTTATTGAAAAGCTACAATCAATTTTCTATCACTAAATTTCATTCTAAGTATTTTTTAATGCCGGTAGAGCTCTGAATAGTTAACAATAGCACAAAAAATTAAGTTTTAAATTAAACAATATTTAATTAGAAAAATCTATACATGGCAATAATAGTTGAAAAAGGTTTCGGACATATGGCCCCTTTCATCTGGTTTTGCGACTCATTTTTCGCGCAATGCTGGTCGTATGCCAAGAATAACATGAACCATGTGGACCTGTAAGTCGTCAATAGTGGAAGATTTATCAGCATAGTTCAGTCACTTCATGTAGGCCCACAGAAAATAATCGAAAGTTATAAATCGCAAGAAATTGACAGGTCCATTTCTCGAAACCAACTTATTGCTTACTTTGAAGAACTATTATGTGCCCCATAAATAACTGATTTAAAAAAAGAAATCTTGATACGATAGTAGCATTGTTCAGTCGTCAATGTAGTCATGATTTACCACAGTATACTGCTCATAAATGTCAGCAAGTGACTGCAGTATGACAGCTCGCGTTGACTATTAATTCTCTAAAAAATCCGATGAAAAGAGGATTTAAATTTAATAGATTAAAAATTAAAAACAAAATCTACGACGAGAGATTATTTATTTAATATACCGGGAAAATTTTCAAAACATAATTTATGGCAATTTAAATTTGAAGCCAAACTTCCATTTACGCGACTGACAAATCATAAATTTACTTAGATGTCGCAAATTGTTCGGTAGTTCTTCTTCCTATTCCAGTCATGTTATTTTACGCTCACTTAACATTTGCAATTGCAAAAATTCTTTGCACAATATTTTATGAAATGACTGAATGATACAGAAGAATGACGCTTCGAAATTGACATTGCGAAGCACCGTCAGCAAAAGTAAACAAAATAAGTAGTATTACACATTTACTCGGAAGATCAAACAATAAGGAATAACTTTTTTATGTTCTAATATAATAGATTTTTTCTTTTTGCAGTTTATAATTGAATTATTGGAAATTTATAATGAACGCATACAGTAAACAACAACGCGCTAAAATAATTTTTTCTATTCCCGTCAACGATCAATTGTTATGACACAGCGAAAGCATCGTTAATATTTTAATTCAAGATTAGGTCCCGAAGCAGTTGTCATGACTAAAATATAACCGCAATGTTGTTCTGGAAATTTTCAAAATTCTTCAGCACAACTCCCACGTGGCCTCAGTGTGAATGTTGCCATTACGGTGAAACGTTCTTCAAATACCTGATCAAATTCTTAATTAACAAAACTACTACTGGAACTGATCTTGAATGGAAATATTGACCAGGAATAGAAAAAGTCCATCAGTTTAGTTCGTTGTTGTATACTGTACCCATTCATTATAAATTATCAAGAATTCATCTATTTATTGTCTCAAAAAAAAAAAATAAATTTTATTAGAAAATAAAAAAGTTATTCTTTATTGTTTGTAGGTATTGTTTGATCTCCCGAGTAAATGTGTACTACTACATATTTTGTTTACTTTAGCTGACTGTGCTTCGTAATGTACATTTCGAAGCGTCATTCTTCTGTATCATTGTTTGCCAGATCCCAAATTCTTAAAAACAGAAAAACGTAAAATTTTCGCCTGGATTTTAGAAAAATAAACTGAACCATTTTTAAAATGCACTTAAAATTACTACAATTATTACAATTAGCAAAAAATGACAGTCATGATACTTTATAAATTGTCAGTTATGTACAAAAAATTTTACTAATTTGAGTTAGGAAAAGATATAATGTAAATATTTACAAATATAGTTGTAATTTTATTGTATTTAGAATGCAAATTTTCTGTACAAAATTTTAATTTCATTATAAAAGAATATAAAATATGAAAACACCGGACTGGAAACTGGACCAGACATAAAAAATTGGAAAATACAGGCGAATCCAGGCCATCTGGCAAACCTATATATTTACATACCTTACATAGGTAAAGCTATGTTCACACGATTGGCAGATTGTACAATATTGTAGGATACTGGAATATGGTGGCAATGCACTCACAATGAACAATTGTTACCATCTGGTAATTTGTCTGTTCACACTATTGAAAGAAAACCATACAATTTCATTGGCACACAGTTCTGCGACAATAAATTTTCCTGCCAATAATAATTGACCGTTCACACGGTTGTTAGATTATTGTATGGCAAAACTAGCCAGATATGAAGTTTAACATTGTATCAAAATATTTATGGGCAGCGTTGCCAACAGAAATATTTATGTGCCATTGGCGTTATTGTACGGTGCACTAAATCAAGCAGATGCGATAATAACAAATGACTGTAAATAGTGTGTCAATGGAAAGGAAGGGTGTTCTCACAATTGTCAGAACTGTGACAATATTATTGGCATACAATGCACCGACAATACATTTTGTGACGATATTGCCACACAAACATTGTGTGTTCACACGGTTGTTGTACATTTTGTAGCAATTTTTCTGTCAATATTGTAGTAAATGACAATAGTGTGTACATACTTTAAGTCTTATTTGAGCGAACTTGTATCACTAAAAAAATCAATAATTAATTTTGTGTTTTGTTTGTAGTTTGATTAAGATTGTCTGTACAGATAGTTTGTGAGTATTAGATATCCATAAGATTTATATTTTCGTATAGTAGAATTTACTGATCATAATATGATAATGCTGATGTAGGAGAACATGTGTTAATTTTTATATAAATAATTAGTTCTTTAAACTACAGGCATTTGTATAGTGCCTGTACGACGATGTGTATCTATTTTAATTGAAAGTATTGGTTTTACAATTGGAGAATTTTTTTATTGTGTGTGGAGGAATATAAAGTCAAACATAGTATTTGTATTATGGATGTGAGTAAGTTATTTTTGGCACACGCTATACATATGTATATGGCACGTGAACTCTTTGTAAACGTATGTACTTAAATGAAATGTAAAAACATAGAAAGCTTTACGAAAAGCTAAAAGTACTGGAAGATTTTTTTCAAAAGTATAAAAATTTTAGAAATGGAACGGCAGTATTGTCGAATTTACTTTGAAAAGCAAATTCATTAATTTTTTTTATATATGTATTTATCTATCGTATAATCTTTCGTCATCATTGTAGGTAGACATACATATTTATTGCCTAAAGTGCTAATTTTATGAAAAAAAGAAACGTACAAATCCTAATACAGTGTCCGTATTTATTTTTATTATACACTCGAACTGATGCACACATACGAGTATCAAGTGTGACTCGTCTAATATTGAACGTTTAGGTGAAATTGACGAAAAAAGATAGGAGGGAGTATGGACTAGACCGTTCCAGTTGTTTAAAATTTTTTTTCTCCCTTGCCATCCCTAAACTCGAGTTAAAATCCAATATGTGAAACATTTTTTAGGTTTTTTTTTTGTTTGTCACAATATTTTACCTATATATGTAGTAAAACTTTTCTTCTATGCGTATGGTTTTGTTTTTTAATTCATTTAGTTTTCACTTTTTGTTTGTTTTGATTTTTTCCATAATTTTAATGGATCTGGTATACAGTTTTAAAAGTAAAAAAGAATCTCTTTTTTATAGCATATCTATTTTTAACTGCCCCACTGTTTTCTACACATTTTTTTTGTGTTAAGAAATATATATACAAAAAGAAGAAAAAAATGTGTAAAAATATTTATCTGTTGAAATTTATTTTCAGTCTATCGTAAATGACGTGTAAATTACTAGAAAAAGTTGCAGAATGTGATTTTTCATTGCTAAAAAATAATTTATTAACAATATTAACATAAAAGTTCCGCTACATATAATTTGAATCAATTAGCCATTTTTGTTTTTCCAACTTGCATAAAATATGGGCATAATTAAATAGTTGTTGAGTAAATAAATGGAAAATTATTTATTTGTAACTAATTGGTTATTAACTGTTAATTGTTTTATGGTGTTTTTTTTTTATTTTTTTATATATTGCTAATAAATTATCTACTCAAAAATTCGTATTATTGCATTTCATTCAAATATTGAAATAAATGCACTTTTTCCCCATGTATTGAAATTGAGTATTTTGCGGGGAAATATGTTAGGCATTCCTGCTAGCTAATTAAATCCTATATATTTTTCTGGGTGCAAACATCGGCGAAGAAGCTTTTCGATCCGTGTTAGTTAACCCTTTCACAGTTCGCATTGATTGCATTGTAAAGCATTCAAGCTTTTATCAATTTGGCTTGATGTTCAAACAAAATTTTGACAAAAAGAAAATAAGACAAATTGTACACTGCATATGCTACACAAGCCTGTCAACTTCAACGTTCACGCATCATATGTGGCAGGTCCAGGGCAGTCCAAAGGTTAGTGCAGAACAGTTTTTCTTTCATCCTCGAATAAAAATGGATATAAGCAATCGTTCTTCCAAAGCCCTACCATGAAAAAGTTAATTAGAATTATTTACATACATATGTACATATGTGTCTAGTACTTCGTTATGACTTTTACGGTGAAAATAAATTATTATTTCTATTGCTCTTTTATACGGTACAAGCTGCACAAATGTTGCTACAAGCATCCGCTATATTTATACCGATAACTATCATCCATAAAATATTTTACTACTGTTCACCCATTATTACTTTTGTCCATGCGATCAAAACTTCATCTCTGATATGCACTGCTGTATATAATATTTGACTCTAATGTCGTTTTAGTTTATTTGTATCGGTTGCTCGTACCACCTAGGCCAGATTAACTCTTCAGCAGTCGCTGAATTGAAATGATCTATTCTACTTTTGTTATTATTCTTTAAAATTTGTTGAGAATTCGTTCAGGATTGAAGCTTATTTATTACTGTTGTAAAGTAAGACACATTGAAACTGATTTTTTTTTTAGATTGTGAAAAGTAGCTAAATATTTTGGTTAGTAACATGTCCCAGGAATATAATTTGTCCATTAAGCGTATAAAATAACATAACTTAAGGAAGGTGTCAATCTCATATTTCAAATCTCATTTGTTTTATACACATTTTTATTGCTGCTCAATATACTACTCGAATTACCACAATAAACTATAATGTTGTCAAATAACGCCAAATAATCTTTTAATTCAAAGTATTAACATTAAAATATTGCTATCCCTAGGAAGTGAAATTAAATTGTTTAAACAAATTATTTGGAAGTGACATTTACTTAATGCATATTGAATAAAAATAATTAAATTAAAAACATTTGATGCAAAAAAATTTTTTAAGAAGAAAATTAATAAAAGGTGCCTTATAATTATTTACTTTTTAGATATTTTTTTTATTCCCAATAAACTAAACAATTAAAGAAGGCAAAAATCAAACCGAAATAAGCGAAATTCTTTAGATGAATTCAATAAAAAAAAAATAAATAAATAAAAAATCGAAGCAAAGCGAAATAAAATGAAATCAAAAATTAAAAAAATCCAAATGGATGTACTTTCGACAAGATAACTAAATGTTAATAAATTTTTTAAAATGCAAAATTATATAAAAAATAAAAAGGAATTACTAAATATATTTACAATAACATCAAATATAAATTTCAAGTGTCTGTGTATTTCAAATAAAAAACGAATATGCTGCAATGTGGCAATTTATAATAATAAATTTCAATACGAAAACTTCAACAAGAATTTGATAGAAAATTATCACCAACGACCACTAACTATGGAAGTGCCTCGAAAAAGAAAGTATAGAAAAGTTTTTATTTCGACAACATAATACAATAACGCACTAATCAATCTGTGCGAAAATATGATCATTGGTTCGCTAAATTTATAGAAAAATTACGCTCTAGAAGTAATTTTCACTTTGGGCTTGAGAAGTGAAACTAGAGGTTTTACAATTGTATGCGAACAATGTTAGATATATTCCGTGGATTAAAAAACCTTATAAAGGTCAGTCACGTAAAAACCGATTCGCCAGTATTTCGTTTGCATTACTCTATAACTGTGATGGTATTAATGTCATTTTCGCTCATTATAACCACTCGGCAATATGTTGGTAATCCCATCGATTGTGTTCATACTAAAGATATTCCAGAAGATGTTCTCAATACATATTGTTGGATACATTCGACATATACACTTAAAAGTTATTTTAATAAAAAGCAAGGAGTTTCCGTTCCCTATCCGGGTATTGGCAATTCTGATGGTGATTCGCATGAAAAGAAACACTATAAATATTATCAGTGGGTGTGTTTTTGCCTATTTTTTCAGGTGGGTAATATATTTAAATGACATATATATAAAAGAATTTACATTAAAAACTTTCACTATCCCAACAGTTTTCAGGAGTATACAACTAAATAGTATATAAAGGGTGTCTGGTAGCAGACATATATTTTCAAACTTAAATAAAAAACGTATTAATTGACACAAAGTTTTATTAAGAGCATTGAACGATACAATGGAAACGCCGATTTTATTTTTTAAAGAGTATGTCATCCAGATCATTTTTTAAAATTTCATGAATAATCGCTCTGGGAAGTCCTAGTGAGGCTACTCTTTTCCGTATTGAAAGTCGCGGATTTTCACGTAAACTGCTTTCAACCAGTTCAATGTTTTCGGGAGACCTTGAAGATCGACTGGGTACTGGCCGTGGGGCATTCATAGCCGAAGCAGTTGCGCGGAATCTCTGCATCCACTAACGAATTAAATTTACACTCGGTCCATCACTTATTCGCCGAATACCGAACTTTGAACAAAATTATCGACGAGCAATTACGGAAGAATCGTTACTCTTAAAAAATGTCTACAGAGCGAACGCGCGATGCTCACTCGACTACTGCGACTCACTCGACTACTGCGACTCACTCGACTTCGCCACCCTCCCACCGCTCCGTTTATTACTTTTTGAAATAATCGTATTTCAAAATATAAATGTGCACCAGAAACCCCGTATATTTACATTTTCTTTGCATATGCATATATGTATATACGATATATGTATGTATGTATGTTCATAATGCCGTGATTAACTAAAAATATATAATTTTTTTTGATATTTATTCCACAAATTAAATGAAAAATAATTTTTTTTGGTTTTTGTTTTAGCGAAGGCTATTACTTTTAGCCACATGATGGAAAATATATTTTCTTTGTTCACATAAACTAAATATCGTCACAACATCATCATATAATAGCAGCCATTTCATTATGGTGCTGTTGATCTTTATCATAACAAATACAAAAAAAAAATGTCAATGAAAAATTGCAAAAATTTGAAGCTTGACAAATGCCAACAAATTGTTTAAACAATTTTTGAAATTGAAACCTGTCAAATCATTATAATTGAAATAAAAACAGATTATGCTAAAGAAACACAAATAACGAATAACGTCGTTTCTCCAACAACTGAAAACTGTTTCATATACATAATTTTTCTTTCTGTCATTTGAGTGTATGTTTGTATGTATATAATGTAGAGAAATATATAGTATGTATATGTGTAAACGTTGGATTTTCATGTTACCTGTTTGCAGATCACCGACGATCTAAATTAATTTGGCATTAGTTAAAAATTCATAGAATTATTAGATTTTGCAAAACGATGAAAGTCAAAATCTTATGGAGAAGTCACAACTCAGGCAAATAAATATACCGTTGGGATTAGCTCAACTCCTAATAAATATGCAACATTTTGAACAAATTCGATTTCATTTATGCTCGTAGTAGATAAGAAATGTGGTAAATATTAATGGGAATATGACGTTCTCCAAATCTTCATTTGCATTACGTAACAAACATCTACATTTTTCACATAATTATTCTCTTACCTATCAATTCAGAATCATATTTCATCTGCCAGTTGTTTGTGGGTTATTGAAGTAATACCGATTCTTTAAGGGAGCAAATGGTCCTGTGACCATTTTCAAATTTCAAGACAAAGATCAGTGATGTCAACACTCGTAAATAAATTGTTTTTATTATTTAATAGAATAATTCACATATGCAAGGGTCTCATATCGAAGATTTCGACGTCTTTTTCAAAAAAGAAACAAAATATTTGCCAATGTAAATAAAGAAAGCTTACTTCTTGATATTTCATTAAACAATAACCAGTTTACTTTATAACGTCACATTATCCATTTTAATATGGGAGATAAAACCAGACTCCTGATCAATTATTTATATAAAATACATGGAAAATTTCTCAAATTTGAGTAGCATTTGTCTACAATCTTTATTGATCTACAAGGAATTTACTACGAGTACCTTTCGATTTTCATTTTGTTTCTAGTTAAGTGGAAACTGGTCATTTCTCTTTTTAGGTTTTGTTACAATAAATCAACAATAACAATAATTTCACGCTCTTAAAGTGTATATCGTTCTATGGCTTGTTAACAACTTATTATCAATATACCAATTGTGACATTTGGCATGACCTGTAAAAAAGGAAACCATATCAAATTATGACGTTAATAATACTAAAGGACATGGCATGGGTACATTTCTTGAATGCTAGTCCAAGATGAAAAAAAAATAAAAAATAATAATAAATTAAAAAGGTATTTAAAAAATAAACTCAATGAAATTGATTGTTGCAATTAGTTGAAATTTTTAAATTTTAAATAGGCTAATGATCGATAACATACAGCCAGTCAAAATGGCATGTGATAATTACTAAGAAATAGACTAAATTGAAGACAAAAATTGTAAATCACGCAGGCAAACATTGACAGAATGGAACAAGATGCTGTTTTCGAAGGCTGCTACACCTTCATCTTCTGCGTTCTTCATGTTTTGGCCATTGTGTGTGGTTATCAGTAGATCTAAATTATTAGTTTTATATATTTATAATAGAATACGAGAATAATTTACAATTTTTCTTGCCATTTTTTTTTGTTTTCATTATTAACTGTACACACATGATTTGGTTTTGTATTTTGTTCTCTTTGAGCACACTTCTGCGGTTTTAATCTATAAGGATTGTGTAGAATGAATTATAGTGCTACGATCTCTTGTCGTTATTGTATATTAACTGTTAAATACAAGCATTTGCCTTATTTCGAAACTCAGTTTATGCAGTTAGTTAAATTTTTTAAATTTTAAATAGGCTGATGATGATGATTGATTTTTGGTTCTGAGTTCGGTATTCAACTATTTAATTATCAATTTGTTAGTTGCCTTTTGAAGACAAGAATCTCAGAAATAAGGGAAAATCCATTGAGCTAACTAAACATTATCGATATGGATATGCTTTCCTCCTCAATAATAAATTTTTTGGAGTTTATTTTTTTTACAAATACTTTAAGAGACTATCATAAAGTATTTACGAATACATTTCACATATTATTTTCGGTTAAAAGCACAATTTTGAAATAAGAATCGCATATAAAGATATTTCCACAGTAAATTCATTTAAAATATAATAATAATATTAATAAGAATAACAATAATAATAACAATAATAACAGTCCCTCTGACGGCGACCTGGGAGGACGATCAGGTGTCGTGGGCTGGCTACAGACTTTCAGACCCAGACGTTGATGACTAATGGGCGGTCTTGATTGGGACGCGCTCTGGGTTTTCTCGAAGTAATGTGGAAAGCGGTCCCGGGAAGGAATTTACCCAGAGGATGAGGAGGAGCAGGAGGGAATGTTTTAGTGGTAACACCGCAGGACACAGCTGACGACGGTCTCTGTAAGTGCGAGGCATTTTTAACCCTACCTCAAACAAAAAAAATATAAACAATAGCAAAATCTTAAAAATAGGTTTGTTACATATTTTGTTTTCAAGTTTATTATGTATAACTTTTTACTTTTATGTTATTAAAAAAAACTATAAATATCCTCATAATTTGTGCTTTGGATAATATTTAAAATAAAATGTAACACACGAACATTATAAATCAATCAGCAATTTTCACAATAAATCCAAAAATAAATTAATAATCGGCACCAACTAGATATAACATGATGATAATGAGTATATGATTGAGTTCATGATTAATAGAGTTAATTTTTCTTAATGGACCCCAACATATAAATAAGACAGAATAATAAGAAAAACAAACTATAGTCATAAATTTCCCTGTAATTATTAGGATAATGTGGACATATGTTATTTAAAAATGAAACATGAAATTTAAAGAAAATGGGAAAGTTGGTGGAAGGCTGTTTTTAAAAAATTATTTCTCTTCAGTTTTTTGTAAAAGATATATTTTTGCCTTTGACTTTCAACATGATTATAGTTATTTATATTTAGATATAATTTGTATTTGATTGATTTTCAGTGTTACAAATTACAATCAGTAATTAACATATCAGCAATTGTAAATTAGCGTAGTAGTGGGGTTTTTATTACAATCGAAATCAAGATATAAAAAGTTTAAATATAATTCTGTCGATTGTCAGTGGCCCACTCAACTAAAGAAAAGTGGAATTTATAAATTTTATTCTGAAGGATACTACATATCTTCTTTATAGTTCCTACTAACGGATATTACTTAAATTTAAAAAAATTAATTAATTTGAGTTTACTACTGTTTGACATAAAGATCAGTCGAGCAATATGTTTGACAATCAGGCATGCTGATGGTGGACAATTTAGCGTGTTGACTCTGCAACTAGACAGACCCTGGTTCGATTCCCGATTCAAGTCCAACATTTTTTCTGATTTTTCTGTGCTACAGCATCACTCGTCGAAAGTTGAGCAACAAAACTTCGGCAAAGTAAAATAATAACTTAAAAATTATGCGTCGAAAATACATGAAACACTCAAATGCACAGACACATGGTAAATAGTTCAGGGTTAAGCAAAGCGTTCATGCATATTTCTGCATATATGTATAAAAAAGAATTTGATTTTCTAGATATAACTATGCTGCTACAAAGGGCGATATGTACTTAACGTATCATCATCGTGGGCATCAATTGTAATACTCGTACATGACGGCTCATAATACGTTCATTCCAAGTAAAATTTTTTTTTGGTAAAGAAATGTTGTTTTTTTACTGACAAATAAAGATAAAGTAAAACAGTTCGATATGTAATGTGTTTTTTAATGTTTTATTCCTTTCCCACCCAGAAAATTACCTTTTTCCTTTGACCTATTGCTGTTCCAAAACAAAAATTTTAGGAAATGCTTTTTAAAACCAAGTTTGAAAGAAATCGGGGGATAAATTCCCACTCATTTTTACCACACTTTGTCATGACTCTTGAGTTATGAGTGCATTTCTAATATTTTACAAAAATTTTTTATGGAAACAATTTACAATATAATTGCACAATAACTACGCCAATTTTTATGTGATATTCATTTAAAATATTTAAATTTTTATTGTGCAATAAACTCTGAATTATGTTGGCAATATTGTATAATACATTGGATATGTTTACTTTCTATTGTAAGAAAATTGCACCATAATATATTATAAAATATTGTGTGATTTTTTGCATAATATAGGGCAAAATGGAAATTGTATGATGAATAAAATATACAGTAATATTGTATAATGTATGGGCCGCTTAATAGCAGAAGTATACACGGTTTTGGATTTAAGCATCCAAAAACTGTTTCTAAGGTTATTTGGGGCGCTTAATCCGAATCCGCACTCCCTTTTTATTTATATCGAGATATTAAATAAACAAATTTTTTACAATTTTTGACAATTCATCTCCATTTTATTCATATTAAATTAGAAATGAAGAGCAGTCGAACTGAGTTGCTTATACTATTTAGGATGTGTTTCACGCATTAAAGTCCAACAGTAGTCGCTCATCAAGCCCTCGTCCCAAAATTCTTGGTATCGTTTTTCGATTTTCTCCAAATCTGGATGTAGTCGCTCTCCTTGCTCGTCGCTTGTTTCACACAAGTTTTCAGGAAAATATTCGAGATGGGAATGCAGAAAATGTATTTGGAGAGACATTCGATTTCCAATTTTGCAATAATTTTGCAACAAACTGTCGATTATCTGCTTAAAATCCGCGGATTTGCGATTACCGAGAAAGCAATTATGATTTTTGTTTCGATAAATTCAAATCACGAAACAAATCATTGAGTTCACTTTGCGAAACTAAATGTTTTTCCTCCATGTTAAAATCGCTTCCACAGTTCGTCGGTGATGAACTACAAGTTTCCATGGAATTTACACCCATACCTGGACAAATTGGCAAAGGATCATTGCTCGCACGAGGAACTGGCTTATACACTGATGATATTTCAGGATATTTATATTTTGCTATTTTTATTGCATTTAGCCCGACGACATTCATCAAGCAAAAATAACAATCATCTACATGATTTTTCGGCTCTCTCCATGACATGGGCAATGAAAATAAAAAACATACTTTTTTAACGCGTGAACACTTGTATAATATTGTGCTGCACGCGTTACAAAACAATTTCGGTACCCACGGCTTGTGAGTGTTTGATACAGAAAAACCAAAAAAAAAATATATGCATTTCTGATCACATTATTAATACTTTTGCCACTCTTTCTGATCTTATAACATACGCAAACATAACAAAAACACTTTAAATCAACTTTACAACTCCGTCTTTGCATTTTCACACGTTTTGGATTAAAAAAAAAATTTTTTAATACAAATTAAATACTGTTTCTAACGCCAACAGCTGGCTGTCATTATGATAGCGCAGTGCTACCAACATGCGCGAACTCACAAACTAGAACCAATTTTGAAAAACGAAACCCGTATTTGAATTCAGCACATCAAATAACGTCAAGATTTGTTCTCATCTGCTCTGACCGAAATTTGTAAACTTGTGTAATTAATATTTGATAATTACAAGTAATTAATCCTTAAGAAACTGTTTTACACTGTGCATAAATAATCAAATTTAAATATTTTATTTTTATCGCATGTCTGCAGAGTCATTTATGGGGTAAATGTTCAAATTAATATAAATTTGTTTATAGCCAGAGTCATTCGTAGATGTCTATTAAAATGTAGTGATGATATTTAACACATCAGTCGAAAGATTGCTGAAAATTTCGAAATGATTTTATGATGTCTCTTCCAATTTGTTAATTGTTCGTATGCAAATCATATATTTTGTAATTGTTGTGAACAAAAATTTTAAAATTTTAACTAAAAAAAACTATTTGCAATTAATGGGAAATATGGATTCTTAAAACCCTTTGTCAGGTGACATCGTCTTCTGAAATTATTATGAAATTTTTGGCATTATTTATTATGTCGTATAACATAAAATGAAATATATATTTTTAAAAAACGTAAGACTAAAATATATGGCCTAATTCATAATAATAAAACTATGTTCTGAAATACAATATAAATGTATTGACAAACATTTTTACTGGTTAGAAATTTTATGAGAAGTCTTAAATTTGGTATACGACAACAAGTTTAATAATGTTTCTTAAATATGTACTTATGTTTTGCTTCACTATAAAATTTCACAGTTAAAAATACAAAAAGACTAAATGCGAACTAAAGCAATATGATATTTTTTTTAATAATTTTTGCTGAAACCACTACATTTAAAATGATGAATAAAATGTAGGTGCAGTTTAAATATTAATACGCTACACCTGAGATGTAGCAGCTCTGTTTTACTAATTCTTAAAAAAAAAAAACACAACCACAGAGTTGTGCACCACAATCCTGAGCACTTCTCCAAGAAAAAAAAAGTTAAAACACAAAATAAAAAATTAAAATGTCGGTTGTTTATAAAAAAATGTATAAATTAAAAGTCGTCTGCTATGCAAACTATGCCGAACAGTGTTGGCACAAAATGCTTTAGCCTTAAATTATACTGCTGTATAGATATATGTATTTCCCACCTATAGTTGATAAGACTTTGAATACTTGTTGTTAGTTGAAATTTTAAGCTATCACTAGCGGTGAAATAACTGTGTGAATAAATTTTCGTGATGGAAATATTCCAAATATTATAATAGCATTATCTTATTACTTTTTACTTAAAATAAATACATACCTTCCTTGTGAATTTATTTACAAGGATTTTTTCATATTATGCGGTATTTTCTTATTAATAAATAATTTTGTGATATGTTCGCAATAGATATTAACTACCTGTATGAATGCTGCCATATAATTAAAAACTATTTCAAAAATTTTTGTATTATTCAAGAGAAAATTACACATTTTCGCAACCGGTGACGTGACGTGGGTGAATGAACACTAGATACTTCTAATCATTTCTGTCCTATTTTTCGTTAAATATAGTGCACATTTCTCTTATGTTAAAATTTTTCCTACTCTCGCATCCACAAAGTGTGCCTGCAATTTGTTCATACTTTAAACTTCAGTAATAATTTGTTATTACCAGAGTTAAGAAAAGTACACACACCGTATAAAAATCTCGTACACGTATATATTTTTTTCTTTGTTGCTGCCAATGAATTATATACATATTTTCATTTTAAAACTAAAAATTTTTGAAATAATTGCTGTTGTTTTCATTTACGTTTATCAGATTTTTCAAAAAATGTTCGTACATAAATGTACTTATTATTAACATTCATGTACTTTTTCCGTACACAAACATTTTCGTTCATGTACTTTTCTTGCCGTACACGTGCAGTACATAATGTATAGGCAAAATTTAATCTGTCTATCGTACATGTACTTTATTATCGCGAACGTACACGAATTTAAAATATTCGTACACTCGAACCTGTGTGTTTGAAGTGTGTTATAATCGGACAGTACGTGAACTTCTTAAGTTCGTGTACAAAATTGAATATTAAAACGAAACACACATAAATGTTATGGAAATAAAAATATGTGTTGGTTGCTTTTGAACAGTACGCTGAATGTTTGATGTGTGTACTTTCTGAACCTTGGTTATTACAGTCTTCTTTGCATATACCTAAATGCACATATGCACATTTGTACATTTAAATAAATTTTTTAGTACTTATTGTGATTAAGAAAGCCATAAAAGCGTAAATTATGAAAAATTTTATCATTAAATTATTTTCCATTATTTACAATTATTGAATATTTAATAACAATTTGGCAACACTGATACAGAAGCAGGTATTACAAGCAGGGTTTTTGAATAGGTCGTTTTGTAAAAAAAATACGGTGGTGGTGGCTGAAGTAGTCTGCACGTTGACTACAAAAAGAAAAAACTCCGAATACAATTTCGGACTCAGGTATAAAAATATTTCGCATTTTTTCTGATGTGCATTATTGAGTCTTTGTGTAAGTTGTTGTGGGAAGGTTTCAGTGGCGAAAGTATAGTGACTCGTTACTAAACAGTACTGATACCAATCAACAGGCACATCAGATCGCCCTCCTTCATCGGTAGTGTGTAGCATCATCGGCGAACTAAAACAATTAAAAATGGCTACTAATATAAAGCTTCAAAAACAAACACGTCTTCGTGACATCAGAGACGCTGCAACACTGCTATTAATTAATTAAACTTGCTACCGGAAAACGTTCACAAATTGTTCAAAAATTATATAAAAAATAGATCTTTTGATATAAAGTCGAAATCTGTGATATCTTCCAATAAAAATATCCATGCTGGTGTACAACACGGAAGTATCCGATGCTACATAATACAGACGAAGGATACAGCTACAGCCGTTACTGTTCAGTGACCAGTGACTATGCCTTCGCCACTGAAACCTTCCGACAACAACTGACGACACAAATGCACATCAGAAAAATTGCAAGATGTTTTTTTTTTATGAGTCTGAAACTGGGGTTGAACCCAGGAAAATTTTTCATTTTGTAGTCAACGTTCAGACCATCGCCATTGATTAATAAAGAGGGTGGCGATGGCACGATGGATGGTAGTCTGCACGTTGACTACTAAACCAAAAACAGGCCTGGGTTTAACCTCAGTTTCAGACATATCGCATTTTTCTGATCTGCATTAGTGTGTCTTTGTGTGTCAGTTGTTGTCGGACGGTTTCAGTGGCGAAGGCATAGTCCATGGTCACTGAACAATACCACCTTCAGCTGTAACCAATTCACAATCACAACTGAACGCCCTCTTTCGTCGGTATTGTGTAGCACCGGCGAAGTAAAATAACAATAAAAAATGGCTACTGAACCGAAGCTTCAGCACTGCTACGAGTATAAACAAAGAACGTGCAAAAGCAGAGCTGCAAAATAATTAATTAAGCTTCACCTCCTGTCGTTTCTCCTACTATCCATTTCCTATCGTTCCAGCTGTTCCAGGTTCGCTGTTCGTCATTTTAAAGATTTTTGGTTAAAAAAAATTTTAAAGTAAGGAAATGTGCAACGTATTGAAAAAGAAAACAAGCAAACATGGTCAAATTGCGACGAGTGGTAACCCTGCACACGACTTTCTATTTATCAAACAACCCACAGAAGCAATTAAGAATTTTTTAAGAGGAAATCTCTCACGATCAAGAGCCATATACAGAGAAAAGTTCATGTTCTGCTCTTTTCCCGAAGCATTTTCAGTTCAGAATTTAAAACTCTTAATTTATTTTTGGTGAACTGCAATTATGATGGCATGCGACGGAAGAAAAAAGTACATTAATGTATTTGGAAGCAAAAAAAAAAAAAAAAATTGAGTAATTGCCAAAAAATTTGATACATTAAAGTTTAAAGCATAGAATGCAAAGTGCTAAATGCAGTTCGTGAAATGTGTTTGTTTAAAATTTAAAACAAACAATGAATTAAAGAATATTTTTTTTTGTAAATGCTCTGAAATGGACTTCTGTGATCGACGGAATGAAATTTAAAAATTGTTAAATGAACGCACAATATCATAAACATATTTCAATGCACAATCTATTGATATTTGCATGGATGGCGTGTGCGAGTAGCATGATTCATTTTAAAATCAGCCAGATGTTACTTAGAGATCTAACAATGACGATTCAACATTTTGAAAACAACATTTTAAAAGCTTCAATGTTTCATTATATTTTTTTTTTTGCTAATCTTTCATAAAACAAATGCTGTATAAAAATTAAAGTCAAAATATCAGTAAATATGTGGATATAGATGGATTCGGTTGCGGGCGCTCCGCAAAGACGAACGCCACACTTAGACCAGAGGTAAGCCCCAAGTGGGTTAGGTTGCTCCAAAAAACATTTTAAATCTGTTATTACTAAAAATAACGAAAAATATTTTCCAAATAGTATTATGACGTTTTAGCCAATAAAACCCAGCAGAACTTTTGCTTTTTATACAATTTTGTATGTGAGAAATTATATCTTAAATACTATTGACATATTAAAATAAGTTTTATTGTTATATATGTTGAATAATTTTCCTTAACGGTTATTATATTTCTCATCACGATTAAGCAATTTTTTTTAGGTAAGATATGTATACCACCGCAATTATGCAGCAATACATTATGAATAATATGTCTGCGGAAGTATTATCAAACTTTCGTCAGAATCTTGACATGATCTCACAGTCACATATACTTATGTATACAAGAGGTAGATGCGTTATAAAAACATAAACACTAATCGCCTATGCGGCTAGAAAGTAGAACATAAATTTTAGGAGCTCAACTGACAAACATACCAATAGTAATATAATTTTCATATTTCATTATTGCTGCGTGCTTACATGCCAAGAAAATTTTTATTTAAAAATTTATACATTTAAGAAAAGCAAAAGAAAAAAATACGTTTATTTTTATATCCGAAATAAAAAACCAACGCAAAAATAAGAATCATTACTTTCAGAAATATATGAACATATTGCTGTCATAAATCAGATGAACTCCTAACCTTAGACATATATTTTTAAAAGTATTTAAGGAATCATGCTCAATTTTATTATTATTATTATTTTAGCCAATGCCAGAAGTATTAAGTGCACCAGATGAATATTAAAAAATTAAATTATTATCGTACTTACGTACAAACAAATAGACAGAGACAAGAAAATATCATTGGGCTATTAAAGCTAAAAAGTTATTGTCAATACTGAATATGAATAAAAATCATGATTAAAATTATTAAAATGAAAAAGCAAACTCAATTTATAGTCGATTGTATTCGTAAAACATGAAAAATTAGTTTCTAAAATAACTAATCTATAAATTGTATTTCACTTTTAAAAAATACAATAATTATATTGAAATGACAAAAAAAAAAACTATAAAAATTTTTAAGTTTTTGTTGTGTCTTATTTATGATACAAGTTATTGTTATAAATTTTTCACTTATGATGGGGAAAAGTTTCAACAGTATCAGCTTTAATATACAATTTATTAAGAAGGATTGTAGCCCAGCAAAAAATTAGGCATTACCAGAAATGACTTACTTTTGTGATTGCCAAATTTAACGACTGGATTACTAAATACATTACATAAAATTACAAAAATCACAAGTATTAACTGAACTGGTGCTTTTATTTGTATTATAATGTCTGAAAACCTTTTCAAAATATCAAGTTATTTCGAGAAAAGTATAGAAATTTCTCAATTACTTACTTAATTATTTTAGACCAATAAAGAAGTAGTTGCTTTTTGGGGATATAAAATGGTATATTACCAGTTCCAAAAAATACATGTTGTTTTATTTTAATTTAAGTTAACCAAAAATAAATTTTTCTTTATAGTTTAAGAACTATTTGAATCTTTCATTTTAAATAATATTTATTCGAAATACGTTAATAACATCAGTTTGTTAAATTAAGTAAAATATTTACAAGTATTTAAAAATATATAATATTTATATTAAAAATTTATGAAATTATGTGTATAAATATAAAATTAAACTATATCGATTGCACATGAATGTATTTAATTCTGTCTGCAATTCGAATTTGGTTCAGAATTCTGAAATAGCGAAACTTCTTCAACTCAAAGAAGAAAAAATAAAATTTAGTTATAAGAACTTCCTGCGTAAAAAATAACCATTGCACACAATAAACAAGTAATGACTTCTTAAGAATCGATTATTTTAAGTTCACGCCTTTTTAGAATCATTAAGTTGGTAATCCAGTTGGGAAGTGATTCCACCAAAAGTACTTCATTCCCAAATCGATTACGTTTTTTAAAATTTTTTGCTGGGAGTTTATTCTGCAGAAAACTTAAGAACAATTTATTCGAAGTGTGTTCCTCAAATAAAAGAAATTTTAATATATTCAACAAATTACTCTTTTGTTTAATATTAATTTTTCTTTAGCGATTCGGGTTCTCTCTGCTTAATCCTCAAAAATCTTTGCGGGTGACTTTTATTTTAGAAATAAATCAAAAGATTGCACGACACAAAATCTGGTGATTATGGAGATTGGGTATGACCCCAAATAAAAAACAACATGGAATGTACGAGTAGCACCAGAAGTGGGCACTTCATATCAACCTCTGAGATGATTAAAGAACGATTTTCTTGAAGCATTTTCTTCACTACTTAAAAGCTTTCTATTATTGAAGTGATAAGAATTTTATCGGTATATCGGCTTGTCATTGGTATTTGACCAATAAAAACGTCGGAGAGGTAAACTAGTATATAAACAAGCTATCCTTTCGCTTAAAAATTAATCCATAATTATTTTTGTTAAAAAAATTATTTTTTTTTAGTAATTCTAATTAAAGGCAACTTAAAGTTCGTTGAAAAAATATTTAATGACTAAGGGGCTACATGGGGACAGTGCCATATAGAGTACAGTAGGGCTACATGCATGCAAAAAATACGAAATTTTTATATGAGATTATATTTATTTTTGTATGAAGCATTGCATTTAAAATTAGATTTTTATTATTTTTTGTGTGATATATAAGGAAGCATTCCACGTGGACACCAACGTCGCACTTAATACACCTCGTAGGGCATTGTTTATGGCATTGTCCACACCTGGTTCGCTTTTCCTGTTTGGTTATAAAATATACTTTTCCGTCATATCGGTAGTCGGATATTATGGAAGATGGGCGACTATGACCTGGTTTTTTGCGTTGCTTGTTACCTTCAATAATGGTATTTGGAATACGACGGCGGAAGTTTATTAAGTACTTGTTGTCCCCATTCTGCCTGCAAAGCAACCACGCATTTTGTACTGACATGTAGAATCAAAGGCATGTACCATTTTTTTCCTCTAATGCTTGTTCGTTGCGAAGATATGTTCTGGTCCGATAAATCTACTCCACCCATGTGCTTGTTATAATGCTGAATGAGATGCGATTGGGACACTAGTATCTTCTTTTGATTTAGTCCAACTGCATTTGAGCATACCGACACCATACTATTATCATCCCACTTGCAAATTATTATATGTATCGTCAGATAACCAGTCATCGCAGAAACTTCTCTCTTTAGCTTTTAATTCTTTGTTGCACAGTGGAGGGCATTTTTCAGTTCCAATTATACGGAAACCCCTCTCCGTGAGTTCATGGTAGTCTGTGACATATTCCAATGATGCTCAGCATAAGTCAACACCACACTTGCTTGAGTATATCGGGTATCCGTAAAAGTTTTCGCTTCTTGATATGGTTCGAACCATGTGATGTAACCGCCTGATGTAGGACCAACGCACAACTTGTATACGTACCTAATAGGATTGCCCCGAATAAACTGTTTGCATCAGTGATGACCGAAATATGGAACCATTGCCTCATCAACTCTATGATTCTCTTTATGAGGGCAGTGTTAAGTTAAGAAAATTCGCTGCTAAGAGTTTTAACAAAGCACGAACTTTGACGAGTTTATCGGATTTGTTTAAATCTAGATTATCAGCTGTAAGAATATTTGAATACATGAGAGAAAACATATCTTTTGATAAGTCTGAAGCGATCAGCCAATTTTTTAAATCTGGTTCATTTTCCCAGTACATCCGTCTTCTACTAACTTGAGAGTAGCAAAATTCCAATCAAACTATTTAACTCTTCAATTTTGATGTCTGCGGGAAGCAGTTTTTGTGACAAATATATGTTTGTTTCAGTCGGTATCAGCTCAAATACATCTTCAGAAAAAAATAATAAGAACCATTCTAGTGGAGTTCGTTCAAATGAAACTTAAAAATGAGGTAGAAAGGTGCTCACAATTGGTAGAACATTTTTACAATGCATAAAAAATTCCAAAGCAAATGCAGAAGATATACATTTTTATACTTTTTCCGAACGCGATTACGAACGTAGCATCCATCAATAATTTTAAAATTATATGTGTACATAAGTTAAATTTTAATCAATTATACATGCAATTATGAAATTATTTGCTTTATAGATTTTTCGAAATTCATTTGTAATCCGTAGTTCAATAAATATGCAATTAAATTTTTTTTAAACTTTTTATTACATATTGAGCACAAAAGAATTGAAATTTTTTTTCTTAAAAACCTCAAGATAAAATTAACAATATTTGCATCTACTAGGTTTTTCAGAGTGTATCTTAAAAACATAAGTGATTCAACACATTTTTACAATACAGATAATAATAATAATAATAATAATAGTAATAAGCACTGATTTGCTGAATATTTTATGTTAATTTCAGTCTATTTATTTTTTGCAGGCAATTTTATTTTATACACCAAGATGGCTGTGGAAGTCTTGGGAAGGTGGCAAAATTCATGCACTTATCATGGACTTAGATATAGGAATATGTTCCGAAGCCGAGAAAAAACAAAAAAAGAAATTACTTTTAGATTATTTATGGGAGAACCTAAGGTAGGTTTTCGCCATTCCTGTCATCTTTAGTCGGCATTTCTTATATATTATATGCCATTCGTTTCGTTTCGTATAAATGTGTATGCATATTTGCAACGTCACATATCTTTTAAATTTCAGGTATCACAACTGGTGGGCGTACAGATACTATGTGTGCGAACTATTAGCACTCATAAATGTGATAGGTGAGTAATAGTTTTTTTTACCAGAGAAAAACATTGAAAATTCTTTAAAGGTTTTAAAAACAAATGAACAGTGATTATTTCAGCATTTATCATGCTGAGTAAATAAAATAAGAAAATAAAAGAAACAAATTAATATTGAACAGACAATGAAATGAAAGAGACGGATAGACGGACATTCAATATAATGAAAACACAGCAAAATAGCAAATAAATTGACAAATGATTTTCAAATAAACAAATACAACTGTATTTGAACAAAATTTTATGTACATCAATACGATGATTTGTATATGAATTCTTATATAGTCGTTTATATAAACTGATTTATAGTTTGCAACAGTGATGAGAACATGAGTATTTGTTACCCAAGTGAGTAAGTAACTAAAACACCGACTAAAAATAATAGTCGTATTTTCTATTAGCGTCAAATTTTCATATCCCAGGCGACATTTTGAATTTCTTTCTTTTAGAATCTACATGTCAATATTTTAAATAATTATTATTTAGATAATCGATACATAATCGATTAATAAGGCCAAAAATTTATATTTTTATTTTTTCTGTAATACAAATTTATTTTAAGGGAAATAAAGTGAAAAATGAAATATGTCAACGAACTATACCAATAAATAAAATGGCACGTTCAGATTAAAGCTGTGTAAGAATTAAGCCTAACTCTTCGATTTCACTACCCGTTCTTCAATATACTATCCGTTTTCGGAAAGAAAGTAACACACAAGGTCTTAATTGCCAAGGTGTTACTTCTATGAAATAAAATGGTATCAAAGCAGAGGGCCATTAATGGATTGTACAGATTGTATGTGAAAAAGACAGATTTTGGTTTCTATTAGAAAAGTCTCCGAATATAGCATTATATGTATGTGGACCGTTAAATGTACAAATATTATTTTCTGAACATGCATTCTAAATTCTTTCCCAAATCGAAAATATTTTATATTGGACTATTCCTGAGTTGGAAAATAATCATGAAAAGGTTGCAGAAAAATTTCACGCCAATATAGAAAATATTGCTCGCGATTCATTCCGATTACATCAACGGTGCTCGCTTTTTTTTAAAAACATTTCCGTACACCATACATTCTCTACAACAATAATTAAAATTAAAATCTGTTGTTTTTCTTTACAAAATAAACAAATCAAACTGAAATTTAATGTTAAATTTTTGAAAACTGACCACTGAACTGTGTACACAATTAGCCAATGTGTAAATAAACACAGAAGATCACAATTTTTATGAAATTTGGCTTTAATTTTTTTAAGGCAATCTGTTAGGTAGTAATCTTTTTTTCTATACCCATCAATGGCGTTATCGTAATATTCTCCTAAATTTGTGATTTGCTTTTCTACACTTTATAAGACCTCAACACGATTCAATGTTTATATACATATATTGTTATCAGTGAAATATTTATGCATCTATGCATATGTGTACTCGTATGTTGCAGGCATAACTTTTTTCAAAGTTACACACAATGCTAGTCGCGTGCCTTACCACTAAATTCTAGGGACGAGTTGTAACTTCTCTTATGAAGAGCCAGCTGTGACAAGTTAGCAAACTAACTAAGCAAAAGTTTGTATGACTTTTTTCATATTTCATTATTATTATTGTTTTTTTGTTTTTTGTATTATTTAAGTATTTGATGATTTTGATCACGATTTCTTTCAAAATTTTTGAAAATTTGAAAATTTATTCCTTTTAAACAAAAAAGTAACTGTATATTAATAGTCATTGTATTGCTTTATTTTCAATCTCATTTTATCCATTATTTGAAATTTTAAAATTTTAAATCTTCGATAATTTATATACAGGGTGACCCAAAAGGAGCAAAGGTGTTTGAAGGGTGGCGATGGTCGAAGTAGTCTGCACGTTGACTATAAAACGAAAAATTTTCTTGGGTTCAAAACCCAGTTTCAGACTCATGAAAACATTTCGCATTTTTTCTGATGTGAATTTGTGTGTTTTTGTGTGTGTTGTTGTCGCAAGGTTTCAGTGGCGAAGGCATAGCCACTGGTCACTGAACAGTAACAGCTTCAGCTGTATCCAATCCACAACCACATCAGAGACGCTACAACACTGCTTTAACTGCTATAAAAACAAATAACGTGCAAAAAAAAAACAGTGTTGGAAGATAGTGAAGCTTCACCTCCAATCATTTCTCCTTCTATCCCTTTCCGCTAATTTTAACACAATGCTCCGCAAGTGTAGGGTTTATCTTCTGAGTGTTGGTCCAAGAATAAAAAAAAATTTTTTTTTCCTAATTTTTTTTTGAATTTTTTGTTTTCAATATTTTGGAAAGAAGACTTCGGGATTTTAAAATGGAACAGTTTTCAATTCAACAACGTGCCAAAATCGTCGAACTCTATTTCTGAAGAAAGTCAAGATTTTATTCATAATTTAATTATGAACAACAAAGCCCATTTTCAATTGAATGACTTCGTTAATAGGAAAAAAGGGCTACGGAAAATCCAAGAGTAGTTCAACAGCGAGAATTACACCCACTTCACTGTAATATTTTTTGTGCGGTGTTTCGTCGGATAGGATAATTGGCCCATATTTTTTTGAAATGAACACGGTGTCGCCGTTTTCATCATTGGTGTTAGATATTGCACAAATTTGGTTCCAACAGGATGGAGTCACAGCGCACACTGCGACGGACACAATGGCTCCTTGAACTCAAACCCCTACGGTCATTTTGGGCCACCCTATCTATATAAGGCTATAGGCAATCAAATTTAGTAATTACTAGGGAAACTGAAAATCCCGAAATTAAATGAATTTTTCGGGATGAGATTTTTTAAGAAGGTAATTGAAAAAATAATTTGTAATATATATTTAGTTGAAAAAAATCGATCATTTTAAATTGAATTTATTACTGTGTTAATATAAATAAAAAAAAAATTATTTGAAAAATATGTTAATGAACTAAATTTTTATATGTATAAATATATACATACTATGTTGGATAAATGTAATAATAATCAAATGTAAATTTACGTTGAGTAAAATCTTTATTCGCAAAGAAATATTGTGATTCTAATCAGTAAATAACCTTTTATAATATATGTTTGTATTTAAACGAAACGCCGTGATTTTTAAAAATCTATTCCAATTGGCATACCTAGTAATTACTAAGAAACAAACTAAATCAAATCTTACGAATTACCACATGTAACAGATAAAACAAAAGTAATACCTTGCATTAGGCAAATAGAATTATCATTTGACACAATATCTAAATGTTCCTTTATATAGTTTTACACCAAAATTAATTATATATAATTATAAATTAATTATAGCACAACATTGCAACATTGCTTTGTAAACACCATTGTAAAGATAATGGAGTTTTTCTCTGTCCATCACTTCAAAACCTGTCATGTCTATCATTCTTCTTTCCTATACAGGGTAAACACCTAGTAGTAGGCAATGATTTCGTGTTACTTCTTTAAAAAAATCTAAAAACCAATTTTTAAGGTTTGTTTAAATAACAGATTTAATTATATTATATATTAATTGCTGAATTTTAGTATTTAAAAATATTTTAGCACAACATTGTTTTAATATTCTTGATACTCTTACATATTTATTTCTTTAAATATTTTAAAGCTGTAGGATTCTAATGACCTAATGAATATTTGTATAGTTCTCTTAAAACTATTAAAAGGGTAATTAATATATTCATATACATATGTTAATACCTTGAATATGGTATGCTTTTTGGCAGAACAAAATTTCTTTTACGACTGCAAAGAACAAAATATAGCAATTAGAAATTGAGAAGACAACGAACCACCATTAAGACAAATTTTATGCGATTAAATTTATATAAATGTAAATAAATTTAATTTTTTATATATTTTCTGATTTGATTTTAAGGTCAAATGTTTCTTATGAATCGATTTTTCGATGGCGAATTTATGACATTTGGCTTAGAAGTGATAAAGTACATGGAAGACGATCAAGAAGATCGCATGGATCCCATGATTTATATATTCCCTAGAATGACTAAATGTACATTTTTTAAATATGGTTCTAGTGGGGAGGTAAGTTGTATAGAATTACGAGTAACATTTTATCAAAATTTCATTGTCAAATAATAATAATTTTTTTCTGATTTCTTAAGGTGGAAAAACATGATGCCATATGCATATTGCCATTAAATGTTGTTAATGAAAAAATCTATATTTTCCTTTGGTTTTGGTTTATATTATTAACGCTATTAACATTACTAACGCTGATATACAGGGTGGTTATTATATTTTCACCACGTATGAGGGTGTACTTATTTCGTATGCGATTTAGGTAAGTTGAAAAGGCAGCAATGTTTTGAACTCACAGACAAATATTTATTTCATTAAAAATATTTATCAGAGATATTTTATCTTGGTAGCAAATTACGTTATGGGAGTGGGGATAGAGGGAGTAGTGTTTATGGACATTCGACTTGAATTTTCTCATGTTTAATTGACAGGAACAAGTTTCCCAAAAGAATAAAAGACAGTATAAAACTGCTAAATAGGCCAAAAATTAGTGATAAAATGTTCTACAGTTTTAAAAAAATCCTAGTTTTTCTAACATTGTTTTTTATTAAAATAATTAAAAGAAACAGTTTACATTTCAAATTACTGGAAAAATTTTAAAAATGTTTATCGCTTGGGGAATTTAATCCAGTTTGCAATCATGTTTTACATAGATATATGTATGTATAATTAAAAATTACTTTTGTTTTGTGTTCATTTTAGTTCTGAGTTTGCTTTGAATTAGGCCAAGTTAACTGAATAAACGCTCTCTACTTACTGCGTTTCAAAGAGGCAAAACTTAAAAAGAAATGAAAAGCTTGATAAATATTTAAAGGGATTTCTTAAATGGAATTTTTAAAACTGTCTAGAATTTGGTTGTATCATTTTTCGTATACCATATCACATCTGTTGAGTTATATAGCTTTGGATGGCTTATAATTTTTTCTATTGCTCTAGCGCAAACACAAATTATGGTATCCTTGATTTGTTTCAATGTGTTATCTATTGAAAATATTGAAATTTTCGTCAATGTAATAATATATTTGGGGACGATTAGAATTTAGTTCACGTGATCACCAAAAAATGTAGCCTATGTGAACTTTAGATAGTGGGACAAAACTTGATATTAATTATATCAGTTTTTAAAATATTTTTATGACCTAAAGACAAAATGCTAAAAGTGCTAAATAATTATAAATGTTAAACCAACGGCTAAGTTTGTCGGTGGATCTGTGATGGTACGGGGATGCATGATGGCGGAAGGAGTTGAAGCAGTACACAGGTTAGTTGGTATGATGACTGCGCAATCCTATATCGACATTTTAATCACCAATCTCCGCACCATTGCTGAAAAATTTGAATTGCATACTACAACAAATTTTTCAACACGACAATGATCCACCGCCAAACTTACGAAAAAAAATTTTCTAAATGACAATGGCTACAAGGTTCTCGATTGGTCACCATAATCACCCGATCTGAACCCCATTGAACACCTTTGGGGAGATATCAAAAGAGGTGTTGTTGGTACGTCTGGGAACTTGGACAACCTATTGGCAAATTTGCGAGCAGCGTGGAATGGTATTAGTCCAAGGGATTGCGAATATTTAGAGGAGATTATGACGCGCTCTATAAGAGCTGTAACTGCTGCTAAAGGCGGCTATACAAAATATTAAGCCTTAAAAATTTTTCAATTAACTTCCCCTCAATAAAATGTACCAATAAAGCATTAAAATATCTATTGCTAATTTTTATAACGGTACATTTTACAAGAATGTTGTGGAACTTTAGTCGTAAATAAAAGTTCAATAAGTAAACAGACCAAATAGAAGAAAGATAAAACAAACTCTCTTGTACTTATATTTGTTAGTGTTTGGTAAAGACTGGGACAGTTATTTAAGTGACGCCATGTCTAAAACCATCTTAAAAAGACGATGCAGTCGAATGCTCCTTTTGAGACATGCAAAATTTACTCAATCAATCGATGTTAACAATGAATTTTCATGCCAGGAGCTTTTGATTCCTCAATATTTATACCACCCATAAATACAGATGAGAAGCGTTTTCGGGTATGCGTCGATGTGCAAGCATGCAGCATTGGGTATTTTGAGCCTTGAAGTCGACCCTGTTCGCGTGACCCCATTCCAAAATTCTGCATCAGCACCGCGATCCCACCCAGTCGATATTAGCAGACAATCAAATAAATATGAATTCTAAATGCTTCTTTCATCTGCAAAAGATGGATACGTTTGAAAGTTTCAGACAAATGGTTATTGAGGAAGATAAGACAAAGAGTAGGTATTTAATAACTTGTAGATGTTATTATTAGTATTGAAATTAGTTTGCAAATGTTTTTTAAGATTAATATTTCTTTAAAATTCACTAAAAAAAAAACAGCATTTCTATGTAGAAATTCAAAATTGCAAAACTGTTTTCTACTATAAACTTTGACTTTTTTGATTATTTCAAACACACACTTCATACAAAACGTTTTAATCAGTTTATTTGACACGGTGAAAATTGCCCGTATGTGGCCACAAATCGTCCTTTTTGCATGCCTAAAAAATACCTGTTTCAGCTTGATTTTCAAATGTGTTCTTTCAAAACTGCTCGTGCGATTACGCGCTTAAAAAGGACGGATTTTTTAATGTCGAATAACAAATAATATTTATTAGAATGCCAGCCGAGTATTTCTTGCTCTAATTTTTAATCATAAATAAAATAAATACGACTTGAACTAAAGTAAAAAACTCAAAGTGTATGGCCGCCTTTAACTTAAGAAGAAATAAATGTATTACATTATATCTTTTTATTATCTAATAAATAGAATAAAGTCTTTCTAGAATACTTTTCCATTTAATATTTTGTTCGTTTACTTTTTCATTACAGGTTAGTGCGTCGAGACGCTATAGAAATAATCGTTCGTCGTTCAAAGATGGGCGATTGGTTTTTATTGTATTTATTAGGCGAAAATATAGACACAGTTATATTTCGGGATGTTGTACAGGATTTAGCCAATCGTTTAGGACATAACCAACACCACAGGGTGCCTGGACTAAAGGGCGAAATTCAAGATGCATGATATTGGGAGTATTAGGAACTATACAAAATGCAAAAAGTTGTCTCCATCTAAAAAAACAGTAAAACTTCAATAAAAATACTAAAAAACAAATAAAAACTCCAAAAAATTAATAAAAAAATTTAAAAAAATAAATGAAATAAATGTAAAAAAAATATAATGCTGCCAATCTTGCTTATTATTAGCAATTTTAAAAAGTTATCAACATTACAACCACCAAACATCATCAAATCAATAGGAAAACCAAGTCCGTAAAGGTATTATAAAAGGATTCCAAGACGCACAATTATTAAGGATAACATCTCGTCATTATTTAATCAACGTCAGCGATAATTCCACTATCATCCCCATGAAAGAAACAACCTTTTACCTGCAAATAGAAGTTTTTTTTTGTTTTTTCACCCTTAAGCTAAGGATTGATAGTAAACAATTGTCTTGAATTTTTTAAGGCAATTTGTAAAATAATATAACATGTAAATCTGAAAAACAAATAGTAATAAGATCGATCAAAAATAGATTTTTACAACATCATCGTCATACAATCATGAATAGTTTCAAAGTTTAGACCTCCAGAAGTTTAAAGGTTTAGATATAAAATATTGGATTGAATTCATCATTTGACATCGACATTTTTTAAAACACTGGCTCGTGCTGCTTTGTGTAGTTTAACACTTTATAATCATGATAGAACCTTAAGCTTGTATGAAGGGAAAAAATTCAAAAAAATTTGGAGACAACAACCTGTGTATAATTGCATTTTTGTATTGGCTAATAGAATATCTATACAAATTGCATAACAATAACATTCTTAGAACAACAAATATAGAAACAACAAAGAAGTGTTCATTTATTTAACTAAATTCAGACAAAGTACATTTTTATATAAAACTTGAAAAATAATTAAAAAAAGAAATAAGGAAATAATATGGTAACAAGGACACAAAAACTAAATAAAGAACACTGAAAACATGTTTTATCTATGATATATCAATAAAACGCTCCTCTTTCCAAAACGAAAATACCGATAACAAAGAAATAAATACAACATCCCTTAAATCAATATTTTAAAACATAAGCAAAAGAAAGAATATTCAAACCTAAAAACATATGAAAAAAAAATAGCGCGCATCATCTAATAACCATAAAAAATAAAGAAAAATATTGCAAAATGTATTTCTTTTTTTCAATTAACATACCATACCATAAACAAAAGTACTTCATCTCTAAAACATGTACACTCTAAACAAAATTATTCATTAAAAATAGTATTAAATGAAAACAATGCATTAAAGTAATCACATTAGAATCATTACTAATTTATCAATAGCAAAAAAAAAACGGAAAATTAAACAAAATTACTACCCTTTTTTAAATATAAAAGTCAACAATAATCTCATTATAATAAAACAAATAGTGTACAGGATTTTTATTAAAAATTAACTACAAATTAAACATATACATATGTACATACATACATAACAAAAAAATATAACATAAGCAATTATTTGTTGTTATATTACTTTTTCTTTAGCTATTAAAAATATACAGCCAAAAAAGCACAGAAATAACTAAAACAAAATTTACTTTATTCATATAAAAAAAAAAATTTAATTCAAAATAAGACCATACTTACATTCATACATAAGTATTTAATATCCGTCCAAAAATGCATACATTTTTAGCGAATTAACCAAGCAACCAGCATTCATTATAAATAAAAATAAAGAAATAAAAAAATATTAACAAAACTATTAGAGACCAAACGAATCCTCAATTTCACATTTCGTTAAGACTTTCCTCGAATGCATATTAACGAATACCACTATACAAAAATTGAGATAAATTTTTTTTCTTGAAATAAACATCTTTTACAATCTTTCTTAATACTTTTTTTTTTAACCTTTTTTTATTATTTTAACAATCTATTTTTTTAAGCTTTAAGGTTTTTTCTCTTTTTATTTATTCTCTCTTCTATATTTCGTTAGTTTTTTTTTTTTTTTTTTTTTTTTTAAAAAAAACTTCCTGAAGATGTTAACCGAAGGTTAACGAAATATAGAAGAGAGAATAAATAAAAAGAGAAAAAACCTTAAAGCTTAAAAAAATAGATTGTTAAAATCTTTTACAATCTACATACTGGGCTTTTAAGTGGATCGTATGTTATTAGAAATTTAATTTTGTTTCTTAAACGTTTTGTAAATCAATAAAGGAGATAGATAATCCTTAGATATTCTAAAACATTTCCTTTTTCAAATTATTGGCGGTATTCACTCTTCGGTGTAAACTGTCATTGTAAACCTTGTTAGTTCTGTAGATATTATAGAAATACATATATACATACATACCCGAGAACCAAATGTATTAAAGAGAATTGTTCTACAACGATGTATATTTACAATTTTGGGAACATAACTATTTTAAACATCGTTTAATTTAGTTAGAATTTTTTTTGCGTTTATAAATATATACGAAAATCAGCTAAATTAAAACAAAAGTGTATAAGTTGTCATCACTGTTGTCGAAACTCTGTTTTCATTGCAGTTGCTTGTAATTTATATAAAATAGACACTCGCTTTTCTATCTTAAATTACGGTGTAGGATTACGACAAATGTAAATATACAATCAAGAGTGAAAACCGCTATTATATTTCGAATCCGTTCACAAACACTCAATTAGAGACTTGAACAGTTAACATTTCAGGTTTACATCACCTAATTCAGATACGTTGCACATAATATACATAAATGGACCATGTTCTCCTATACATTTGGGCTAGTCGCGGACTAGTTGCGATATCTGCAGGGTATTGGATAAAATAGTTGACTTCAAAGTCAGAAATTTGTGGGTTGAAACTCACTCTAGTCATCGGCTAAATAAAATAGTAAAAAAACTGCACCAAATTAGTACTGAACAAAGTTTTCTGCGCAAAGAGATTTTAAAATTGGAAATATATCTTCGAGGAAATTATCAAAACGATTCTTAATTAACATTGATAAATTTTTAAATATGGAGCCCTATTTGCATTCAGGTTATTGCAACGCCCCGATTCGCGTTTAAGTCTTAAAGAGTGCTATGTTTTTCAAAACCATTCTCAGTAAATGCAACCTTTTCCGTTTTTTTCAAATGAAAGCAAATGCGTTAAGAAACGTAGAGTACTACATAAGATTTCCGAAAATAAACCATTTTAGAAATGTTTTGTACACGTCATTGCTGATTTTGATTGCCTCACGAAGGAAAACTCGAAAAAAAAATTTCCTTTGAATGAATTTTTGTACGGGTAAGGCGAAAATGGTTTTACCTTAAAAGTGACAGTAAACAAAAGCACATAAAAAACATTTTAGCGAATAGTGACAGGAAATCAAAGTGCAGCTAACATTTTTATTTTCTATGAAAATATTTTTAAAATGCAAAAAAGTTAAGAATTTCGTTCTAAATGTGCGATTTATGAAACAAAATTGTATCCAACTTCTAAGATTAGGGAGAAGAAAAATAAATTTTGCGTTTTTAAGTGAAAAGTGCACTTAAATAAAAAGCTGCTAAGTCAGAAGTACTTCAATGGTTTTAAAGGAAATGCTCCTTGGGGCTACAATGTTCGTTATAGACAAATTTCCAAGAAATTTGTATGTGTCGATTATTGCGACTTTTGGATAGAAATAACGATGCCGATATATGTATAAAGATTTTTCGTTCATTACAAAATGGAATACAACGTCAGGAAGGATAACAAAAGTCTACGTATTTCAGTTAAATCAAATTATTAGAACAAAATTAAAAATTTTGTTTTCACCTAAGGACGATGTTAAAGGAATGTCAAATAAAAACAAAAGTACTTACAAACTAAAGTAGTTGAAAACAATGAACACTGCCAGGACTTCAGATCATTTATTAAATACATTAAAACATCAGAGACAAATTCATACACATACATAATTGAGATAGTTAAAACGAACAATAGGAAAACACCAACAATAAAATAATAAATAATTAAGAGAAAGTGACACAACAACAAATAAAAGCAAGGTGCTAATAACAATATTAAATAAAACATTATAAGATTATAAATTATAGAACAACTAGAAAACAAAATTAATTTATAAAATCTCAAAGAAAATATCATTAAACTAGGCGATTGATAAATTAAAGAAACAAAAAAAAAATACAAAAACCAATATTATACATACATACTTATGGAAAATATTTTAAATCTTAGAATAAAAATTTAATGATTTCGTTTTTTATAATATTGCAAAATGTAAAAACGTATAATTGGGTTCGATTTAATAAATTTTAAATTAAATTACAAAAACGAAACATAGATTTGTTCCTGTAATAATATTTTTCACATAAAAATAAAAAATTATAATCATTCTAATATTATTTTAATAATATTTTTTATTCGAATTTTAACACGAATCAACAAAAATATCTAACTTGATTTTTAAATATTTAAAGACGCATTAGTTTTAGTAGGTTAGTTATAAATTTAAAAAAAGAATCTTAATGTATATAACTTTTTTATTTAAAAAAAATTTAAGTTTTTTATATGAAACCTAAAAATTTTAAAAATTATAACGCCATTAGTATTTAGTAGCAACTTTTAAAATTTATTATGCAAATAGTTAATATTTGGGATAGTCACAAGCACGCAAAAGCTTAAGGTAAAAAAATCTAAAAGGAATAAAATTTTGTGCAGTTTATCCTGAACATAATATTTTAGTATAAAAATTTAGTATTTTTTCCCAATTAGTGATATAAAATTTGTCTTACTTTCACTGCTTTCTTTCCAACTTTCTTTTTAAGAAACATATTTGTTTTGTTTTTAGCTAAGGAATAGAAATTTAAATTTGAGCAATAAATAGTAAACAACGAATTATCATCAATAATTGGTTAATAAATTTCACGAATTTTTTTTTAAAAAATTATTAATTTTTGTTTGTATTTTACCTGTTAAGTTTTCCTTTTTCAATTAAATTTAATTTCTAGTATAACGATTTAATCGATATAAATTTATATTATTCCTATATTTTCCAATTATTTTTTATTTCATTTCTATGTAATTTATTTATAATTTTAATAAAAGAAAGAGAACAATATGTGCATTAAACATGTTCCATAACATTTAAAAATAGAGTCGTTTTTATTTTATATATCAACCTCAATGAATGTAATAACCTTTTCAACAAAAACAAAAGGATTAGCAGCAAACATATTTTTAAATTTCAAAGAGATGCTAATCTTATTATCACTGCTTGAGCATTTCTCCAAAGTGTTAAGAATTTTCAACTGATGTTCAAGAGTTTATTATTGATGGCGTCGTAAGAAACAGAGTGCAAAAAAACGTGGGTTTTGTATCAATTTTCTATTTACACACCTCATTAAAGGTTTATTTTTTTTCTCTTGTATCATCTAAATAAGAGCAACTAATCTACGAAAGCATTTCATTAACTTATGCGTTAAGAAATAGCATCTCTACTATTGTTCTGTATAATCTTGCATATCTGATAAGTGAATTAAATATGACTGCGGCTTTTGGCTGCAATTGCTGTTGTTTATTTTGTAAAAATTAAAGACATCATTATTATTCCCTTTTTTTCATTTTACTGTTATTTAATTGACAATAGAATGGAGCAAAATAATTAAGATGTATAATAAATGAGCCGGTTTTCTCTTTGTAAAAAATATGTCAGTTTTTTTTTTTTACTTTTTTTGTTCCGTAAAATAGAGTAAAATATTCAGTGTTGATTGCAAAATCAACTGTTTTGCCACTGATATTGAGCGGTATTTAACAAAAAAAAAAAGCAATGAATTATCTTTGTGCAGTCTTCAGGTCATTTTAAAATATATTTTATTTTGTTTCTGGTCCCATATTCATTTGATTTTACTTTTTTTATTTTTTTATAGCACCAGCGAATTACATTGGTTGTCAATTTTCTTTATTAAAAATGTTTCTTTTGTTTTCAAATGACAGCTGTTTAAAGTCAGTGATGAAATCGCAAGCTAATAACAAAAAAAGCTCTACCATTTTCAGTGCTGTGAAAACGCAATAACGTGGCAAATTGAAAATTGTTCATTTTGTTGTGGGATTGCAAAAAGAAATTTCTCTCAGTAAAGTGGAGGCTACACGCATCAATATTCGCGTCAATATTTTGTATTTGGGAGCGTTATTTTACAAAAAATAGTCACACTTATATTCTTGTATTCTATAAACAAGCATATGATATGTGTATACATAAAAAACTTAATAAAATAACTTGCTTTATACATACATAGTACATGTTAATTAAAGTAAATAGTTCAGAGCTAAATAATTGAATTACAATTAAATAAAAATTGTTCATCACACACACGGCTTAGAAATTTGTGATCTGCCAACAAACAATTTTAGTACAAAAACCAACCAGAAACGGCACTTTCAGTTAATATATCACAACCAAACTTGCACATCCACACGAACAACGGTCGCAGCTACAACTGCGAAATTGACTGTAAATTAATCAGCCGTTTTTGCATTGGACGGATATAGCGTACGTCAATGAAACGCAAGATCTACTGAAAACATTAACTTTTTCCGTGAAAATGTTCATGAGTATGCGCGGCAGTCTATTGGTCGATTGGTGCCTTTTTCGCTTGATAACACATGTCATTTCAAGGGGACGGCGCTATGTGCCACACAGCTTCTGTCAGCTGGACACGATTTGGTCATCTCACATGGTGGTAATGCCAAGAACTATTTGTAATTATTTTTAAACATTCTACCCGATTTATGCGCCAAAGCCATAAAAAATTGGAGATTTGGGATGCATGGCACGTTCTCATAAATTTTATGAAAAGTTAGCTATAAATAAAGCCTTAAACTTGTTTTCACATTTTACCAAATGCAGTCTTTCTTACAGCTGGCAAATGTAGCTACTATTACATGCGATGTTGGTTATTCCTTTATGACCCGCGACTTTTAAATATGTGATTATTTAATTAGTTTAAGGTTTGTTTTTATAGGCAACTAATTTAATTTATAAAAAACTTTACTTTTTTAATTATTTACTGAAACTTTATCTTTTACCTAAAATTATAACCAAAAAATTAAGTCAATTTTATATAAAATTAAAAAAAAAATCAATTTTAAAAGCAAACACTTCAAATCTCAAATTTCTCACTTTATATGAGATCATTTTAGTCAAACATTTTTTAGAAGCCTTATTATATAAAATAAAAATCTTTTATTAGAAACAATATTTGTAAATAAATTATTTGGGAAGTTTGCTCTCTAAAATTTTATTAAAAAAAAATCAATAAATTACAAACTCCAAAACAAATAAAGTCTATAATATCAATAATTATCATAGTTATTTTATATATAAATGCCAATAATAATGAAAATAATTACAAATAGAAATTAATTAATATAGCTAGAAAATTATATAGAAAATTAATAACAAAAAAAAATAATTTGCTGAATAACATTTTAATTTATTGAATCTAAAAATACAAAGAAATGAAGAAAATAAGGACATGAAATTATGGAAGAATAATTTTAAATCAAAAAAGCTTCATCATTTAAATAAATCAGAAAATCCGTAATATGGCATAATTGGTAAGCAATTTAATTAAATTTTTATTATTTATTTCATTTTTCTTATTTGTTTATTATTGAAGTAGAAAGAAAAAGAAATTTAGAAGACAATAATTAGATGAAAACAAGAAATAATAAAAAAAATACTTTTAAACGCTAAACGAATGTATAATTGAAAAAAATTTTAGTTAAATTTTATAAAGAAAAAAGAGAAATTCAGGCAGTTTAAAATTTTTTTTCTTTTTCCATTAATTGCTTTCTTTTTTTTAATTGAAAAAAAAAAAAAACACTAAGGTTTACTAACTGATCTATTGAAGGACATTTAAAAAAAAAACTACAAAGGTAGCATTTTCCATAAAAAATTTTAAGTGTCTGTGACAAAAAAAAAATAACATAAACACATGTACAAGCATTGAAATTATACAGCAATTAGTGAATTTTTTTATGTATGTACACAATTATTTTATTTCAAAGCTTCTTGCAGTCTTCCATAATATTAAAAGGATTTTTAAGGTAATTTTTTTTTATTTTTATTTTTCATTATAAAAAATGCACCCGAAATTTATTATAATAACTTCCAAGTAAAGAAAGTATCTCCAGATTAGAGTTCAAACGAAAGTAAATTTTATCAGTAATAGAGCTTGCGAAAATGTTCAAAAATTTTACAGCTAAAGGACGTGATTTCATGATGTCTGCAGTTAAATAATAAAAGAATGATTTACTGAGAAGGATTGTTTCTTACTTTTTTCTGTACCAAAATATACCGAATAACTATTTTTATTTTGATTAAAATGTAAAATTTCTATTGAATTACTGAATAAAAAAGATTTTTCATCACATTTTCAATAACTTATTTAAAATAGAAAATATAGACAGGTATTTTCATATTGTTTCTAACAAAAATGTAACAACAATTTAAATTTCAACACGAAACGTATATCCTAAGTAACGATTTCTTGGAATGCTGTGTCATTTCTTCTGACTAAAAAGCGTTACGAACTTTAGCCTGATTTGGATTTCATAATAAGGAAAACTATAGTAACAACTAAAAAATGTTCAAGGAAATTATTTTAATACCATAAAATAATTCAACTTAGAAAAGTTTAAATCATTTGAAAACATTTTCAAAAAGCCAGATATTTCATAGCATAAGATATCAAAATATTAAAAACTTTTGTTAATTTTTTTTTTCGATAATCTTGACATTACCTGCATAACTAATATAGCACTAACTTTCCTTTACAATAAAATTTTATTCGAAATTAAAGAAATTCAAATGCCTGCACTCCTTTCTTAATAATAAAAAAATTATCACAGCACTACTTTATTAACATTATTTTTATTCATTAAAAAAATTAATAAAATAACTGCCTTAAATATCCAATTTAAAATACTGTGTAAATACTTTATAAAATAACAAATTTTCACGCAATAAATACTTTTTAGAGTAAAAGGAGACATTGTAAATATTTACTTAAAATAGACAAACTAACAAATTAATTAAATTCATTAATTTTAACATAATTTTTTTTTATAAATTTTTTATTATAATTATTATGAACATTAAAATAAATATGTAAAATTAAAAAAAAAAAAACAATAATTAAAACTGCATAATAATATGAAATTCAAAATAAATTCGCCGATTGCCTTCAATTAGAAGAATTGTTTTATTTTAATTTTTTAAAAATTAATAGCAGAAAATAAAAAAAGAACTAAGAACATATTTAAAATCCTATACAATTAAAAACATTACAGAACAGAAGGAAACTAACTCCCAATATACATAAAATTTATACAATATCATTAACTTAAATAAAAAATTTAAAAGAACAACAACAACAAAATCCACTACTCAATAAAACAAATTAAAATGTAAAGAACAAGAGAACTGAATAATTGAAATAATGATTTTATTCCGACAGAAATAGAAATATACATATATCTAAAACCAAATAATTGAAATTACATTAATTCTAATTAAATAAGGTTAATAATTATACACTATATACTCTATCAACAAGACAGAACAAACTACCACATAAATACATATATTATATAAATATACAAAATAAATTTTGAAAAAAAAATCCCCAATTAAGTAAACTAAACGAAGGAATTTAAATAGAATTAACTTACAATTAATTAATGTAAATTATATTTAAATACATACCAATAAAATCAGTGAAATTACATACAGATTGTTATACATGGAAAACGGAAACAATTATCCGCTTGAATGAAAAGATCGATATAATAAAAAAAATCAAACTAAATCAGCAAGTCAGTAAATCGGTTATTAAGAAGAAGATATACACATCCATATACACATACATATGTGAGTATGTACTATGATTAATATTGTGTTATATTATTTCGAATTGTTTAAAATTTTGGCTTCTTTATTGCACAGCCACTTCAAATTTGACCCATTTAAGTTTTATTTATATTTTCTTCAATGACGCTGATTTTCATTCATTAGTAATTCAATTATTGGGACCAATTTATTCATATCTGAATTGATTGGGGTAATAACCAACCTTACACATTGTATTCATATTTTGTATAACCGTTGTTAGTAATATTTACGTTTTTAGTCTTTTATTTCTATTGTTACGGCTAATATAGTTTACGTATGAGATATTCAAATTTAAATTAGTTATCTTAAAGTATGCTTTAACGGTGACTATGGTTGTGATCAGATCACAACAATGCTGGTGTCTATAAATGTAATTTCCAAATCCATTTCAGTTATTTATTATTGGAAAATTTATGGCACTTATTAACTTATTGAAGGAAATAATTGGAAAATTTCTTAGATATTGGGAGAAGTGCTTGAAATTTAAAATAATATGTATTAATATCATATTATATTTTTACTATTTTTTACGCAATGAAAAAATAATAATAACTTTTACATTATTAGTGCTTTATTTTTCTTACTTAAGTGAAAATTTTCCCTTTATGAGTTGAAAAATAAACCTTACAAATCTCGTATTTTTTTCCTTTTTTTTACATAAAACCGTAAATACAAATTCGATTGAAAATTGAAACTTGTTATTTCACTCAACCATTCCAAATTAAAATTGTATTGCTTCCATACTAAAAAATCTTGGTTTGCATTGCTAGTGTAGTTTACTTCCTTTAAGAGTCTTTACCTAATGTCCCATATCTGATTCAAACTCATTAAAATAAATTACAATTTGAAGAATATAATAAATCTTGAGAGGTAGTTGAACTGCCTGACGCCAAAATTCCTTCTAGTCATTTTCTTTATGTTCGGTGCCACCAAGTGTAATTCATTGCAGTCTACCAAAAATGTGTGTACAGAAATATTTCAATTGGCGATATCGGCAAATCACGCGAAAAATGTGTTTTTTTTGGTTACAGATTGGAAGAACCATGTAAGCTAATTGGTGGTGAAACAAAAACACAGGTATCAAAATACTCCTGCTAATTTGCAATAAAATTATATGAAGAGATACGGGGCAGATTGAAATTTTTTGAAAATAAATATTATAAATGTTCGAAATGTTTTATCACATTTTAGAAATAATATTTATACATTAGCTACACAATTTCAGTCCAATACTGGAATTTTATTTAGTTGGTATTGACCCTTATATTAATTCTATAGATGATTTTTGTAAAATGCTTTTGTTATGGTTTGTTATTATTTTTCTTTTAATTAAATATTTCTCTATATGAAGAGAATGTTATAACATAGACTTCTTATAACTTTCCAAAAGAAATAATTTAAAATTTAGTGCTTTTTTCCAAAAAAGCGTACGTCTTTTATTCGATTTTGGAGCGTTTTGACATTTAAAGTTTAAACACTCCGAAGAATTCCATTGCATACTTTAAGGAAAAGTAAAATTGTTATTTCGTTTTTATTGAAATAAAAAAAAAAACTCTTGTTAAGCTGTTAAAAAGCTAATTTGCCTTGGAATAAAATTATTATTATTTTCTTGTTTTTAATGTACTTAGATAATTATACTGAATATAAAAATGTTCTTAAAAGCAATTTTATCATAACAAGTATGTAAATTATTAAAAATAAACATATAAGTAAAATTTTATACTAATTTGTTTTAATAAAATAAAAAAACCAAAACATTTTTAGTACGAATTTTTAAAGTTATGATTTTGTTTATATATTTGAAAAGCAAAGCGAGCATGGTTAATAAAGCTTTAATTTGAAGAAGCTATAAATAGTTAAAATATTAATATATGTGTCCTCAGTTATATAAATTTCTCAAAATGAGTGACCACAAATAATAATAGTAATATATAATTAATTAATTATAGTTATGAAAACAACTTTATTATTAATAGAAAATTGACTAACAAAACATCAATATTTCTATTAAACATAGAAAAAACAGTTTATTGAAAATTATTTATTTTAAATAAAATTTTAATTTAAGAAAATTAAATTTAAAGAAAATTCATGAAAATCGTGAGCATAAATAATGTTATATAGTATATTTTACCAATTAGTAATACAAACCCATATAAAGAGGTTAATAGTAATTTAGAAAATATATAGTTCTAAGCAATAATAAAAAATAAAAAACACTAAAAAAATTAACCATTAAATTTAATTAAAAATATAAGACGGAAACATCATTTTCAGGATTGTATAACATATTATTAAATTGTAGTATTTATTAATTATTATAATTATTTATACAGTAAATACTATTACAACAAACATTTAAAAAAAACACAAACGGTATATATATATATATATATGTATACATAAATACATAAATATATATATAAATATATATATAATATTAAAAATTTTAAACTCAAGACAAATAAAAAGAAATTATTAAATAAAAAACAAAAAATAAGAAAATTAGTTTTTAAAACCAGTAACAAAATAATGTTATATAAATATATTGAATCAATACAAACTAAATTAAACGCAATAAAAGAAGTTCAATAATAACATGGAACAAACAAACAAATTTGGCCGATCATCAACCCAGATAAAAAACAGCCTTTAAACTTCTTTTATTGGGCCTAATTTACCACTATAGAAATTACAGCAAAATTATTATTAAACATCTTGTAAATATTATTTAAAATGATGAAATGCACACAAACAACAACACTTATACAATTAGTTGATTTACTATTAAAACTAAAATTTAAAAACAGACAAAAATTATTATTATTACACTTACAAACAAAATATACAAACTAATATTAATAAATAACGGAAAAATACATGATGGAAGAAACAACAACATCAAGAAAAGAAAAATAAATAATGGTTCATAAAGTAACGATAAAACAAATAAACGATTAAAGAAAACAAAAATATATTATTAAATTACATTATAAATTCTTATAATTAAAAATGGAAAATAAAACGAAAATATTATTATATAATAATGCGTAACAAAATGATTCAAAACGTATTGACAACGTTGTATAATTTTGATCAAGAAAACAAAAAAAAAACAAAAAAAAAAATAAAAAAACAATTTTTCGATTTGTTAAAAAATATACATAAAAAAATAAATAAAAGCTTTTGTATTTAGAAGACCACTAGGGTATGAATTCGGTAAGTATTAGGTAACTGGTGCAGAAATACTGATTCATCAAGCAAGTTTTTGATTCTTTAAGCGACTTGAAAAAAGGAGGAGTTCCTCAATTCGATTGTATTTGTTTTATGTGTGTTACCTCAGAACTCTTTACTGGGTGGAGCGATTTCAATGATGCTTCATTCATTGGAAAGCATGTGCTCACAGTGTGTTCCTATTTTCATGGCGGGCGCATATGAGGAAATAGGGAAAGTGCTATTTCGGAAAGACAAAGAGCCTAAGAGCTAATTACTACTTATATCACTTGACTACATGCCTCTCCGCTACATTTTCCATTTCGAAAAATAACGGAGGACCTGTCAGTATGTATTTTATTATATATTACCACTAAATATATAAAAATAATTTAATGTATTTATTCTATTTTAGTTATTAAAGGCCAGCCAAAGATAAAATAAAAATTTTAATAAGATTACCGCAATGACAGACTAAAAAGTGTAAAAGAAAAATTTTTAAAAAAAATTTAACCGACTTAAAAAAGGAACTAAAATAATAAAATTTTAGTTTTTTATGCGTTGCTATTGAACAGCTTGAAGTCGGTGCCAAAAGTACGAGATACATATATCAAAAAAACACGTAAATAAATTTATGTGCGTATGGACATGCATAAAACGTATAACATATAAAAAAAATTATGTGATAAATATTTTATGATTAAATAAATTTAATAACGTATATTAAGGTCCTCATTTCCTCATTTGCAGCACTAAGGATTCTTAAAAAACTTTGAATACAAAACTTTTTCCATAGACTTTAGACGATGATGTGACAAATGCTTTATGTTCTATTTCTATTTATTTATTTTTGAGTGATTTTCAGCAATAATTGCTAGGTTTCTGTTACCAAAATATAACAACAAATTTTGTTTCTTCCACATAGAAAAATCAGTTGACTTTTTATTGTATAATTAATAAATAAAAACGTTTCTTAATTAACAGAACATTTACCCATTACAATAAAAATCGTGATTAATGGAATACTCAATATGTTAATGAATTTGTTTTAAATTAAAAATAAAGCTTTAAGATGATGTTATTATTATTTTTGAGTGTACACTTTCTTGCAAGAGAAAAAGTGTATATTCTCAAATATTTATAATATTGAGCTTTTGAAATTGCTCGTATTTGTAATAATAGTTTGCCCATTTAGTGTTTACTGTATATCAGAAATTCTTATTCACGTTAAAAATTCAGATAAAAATTGCTAAATCAGGTACTTCTTGTCTAATCTAGGTTCTACTGTGGAATTTATAATTTATCTCATTATTTAATTATTAAGCTCGAGATCGTAAAATTTTAGATTTATATTGTTTGTAATTTATTTTCGATATTTCGTTAATGGTTTGTTAACATAATTACGAAATAAATGATATAAAATTTAAAATATTTTCAATACAGAAACAAAAAATAATTGTTCTAAAATTTTCACAAAATTTAAAAAAAACAAATTTTTTTTTGGCTAAAAATATTAATATATTTTATTAAAATATAAAAACTTTATTGGTATTATAGGTGTAAACATAAGTATAACAAAAATAAATTTTTACATATATAACAAATTATAATTATAAGAATATATTAAAATCTATAATAATAATAACAATAATATTAAATAACACTAAAAATTTAAAGAAATCAAACAAGGATTCGTTTGAAAATATTAATATATGTATGTAATAATAATTTCTGTAAAATTGTAGCAATAAATTTTCCCAGGGGGCTCAATTACGGGATTATATTCGAATCGAAATTTCAAACAAAATTATATGAAAATTTATAGATATGTCGATCGATAGAGTTAAAAAATTTTTTTTTCTAGGACCACTGCTCTACGTATGCAATGCATGCACCGACAATATTTGGAAATTGGATAGTGGGAAAAGAGAGAAGGTTCTTAAATATGGCTTAATTCTTACATAACGCTACAGTTGTGCATTTTTGACATTTCTGAAATCAGTGCTGCTTCTCGGGTGTTATGTTCACACCTTAATGTTAAGCTATTAGAGAGCCATTTTATTTAAATTTTCATTATTTTACACCACTGATGGTTTATTGCTCAAATACAGACAAAAGAAAGCGCTATTAACGCAGATACAATAAATAATATTTATTATTATTAATATTTGGTCTGATCGGGGATTTGTACTTTGGATTTTCTAATTGCAGCGCCAACACGCTAACTATTCACCTGTTAGGAAAAATAGAAAAATATATTGCAAAGTATGACTTCTATGATGAATCTAAAACGATGCCAAACTCTGTGTAAAAATATTTCACTAACCTTTAGCTTCCATCATCAGAAAAAAAAATTAGAAGCTTTTAATATAAACAGACCTCCCTGAAGGAAAACGCCTTACATAAACCAGAGCTAAGGTCCATATTTCTTTCCCACTAGCATGAATATCGCGCTGTGCACTTCGGACATCTTTGTCGTTGCGTAGACCTTTCACGAGTAAAACACGCCGCTATGATAAGTATTGCTAATTTTGAACTACGAGCATAATAAACATAATTACTATGGGTGTCAAATTTACGCATGATTATCTCTTAAGTATCCATAGAAATGAGGTTCTTAAGTTAAAATTAATTTTATTTGACAGATTTATACATCCAAAATATACTCCAGATTAGTTTATTCGAAATAAATAAATTTAATACGGCAATATAGCGAATTAAAATCATGCGTCAATTTTACGTATGTAGGTTTATGATTATCTATCTATTGTTAAGAATATTTGTTGTTACAAAACAAAATTAATTAGAAATAAACTGAAAAAGAAGCAATTCAAATCAAATTCCCTTCACTTACCGCTTTGGACTTAATCATCAGAACTAATGCTTCTCAAGTTTTAAACATATAGAGTGAAATTTAACAGTACTATAAGTACGAGTATGTAGCGTTTCAATACTTGAGAAATTTAAACAAAAAATCGTGAATCTTCAAAATATTTTCTACAATTAAAAAATTCGATGCAAGTAATTTAGCTCACAGCGTGATTTAAGTTAATCATAAACAATATTTTCGAGAAAGATCTATTAAAAAGAAAGTTTTTTTAAGGTTAAGTTAAACCGTTAAGTTACACCTTTGGATAGTAGTGGAGTCTTCTACTCTCTCAAAAGCAAGTAGTACTCATTAATCAGATTTTCCCAAAATTTTATTAAATAGATTTAAAAATGTTTTATAATCAAATATAAAAAACATAAACCAACAAAATCTACAATAACTACCATTATAAAAATACATAAAATAATTTACCTGCTCGACGTTTGTATGGTTGTTTGGATGTAGTGAGTGAGCATATGTTATCAAAAGGAAATCAAACATCTAGAGTACATTTCGAGCCTTTGGTGCAATACCGTAGTAACTCGAAATTTGCATTTTTTTTGAGCTGGGTATGCAGAAATGATCTTTGGGAAAATATATATCTAGAGGAAAAACTATTATGGTTCTATCTCTAACTGTTCAAATTCTACAGCTACAAATGTCTTTATTACCTCCAGCTATTTCCAACAATATTTATTTGCAATAAAGAAATATTTCCTTTATGACAAGACATTTACAAACAGAAAACATTACAAAACATGTGTCTTTATTTAAACACTTGTAAAAAAAATAACTTTAGTAAACGAAAATACTATCAAAAAGATGGCTCAAAAATTCAAATGCATTTTTCTCAGTTCACGGTTTTTTGAATTACGACGGTATTGCACCAAAACCTCGATAAGCATGAGGAAAAAATTTTCTTTTCCGGGTTTTTCTATCTTGCTTTGTACTTCAACAATTTGAGTATGTATGTATTTGTAAAAATAAAAGTAATAAGCAGTGCTGCCATACTAAGAAAAATTCTACAAAATTTCCCACGAAATTCTACCAAAATTTTCAAATATCTTCTTAAATCGCGGGAAACTTTCCATATATAGTTTTATTGGAAAAAAAATCTTACTTGTAGGTAAAAAATTCCAATCCATTCTATTCATTTAAAAAAAAAAAACATATACAAAAATAAATATTTATGTATGTACACATACTTTAATAGTTATGCAATATTTCAACGTACATATATATTAGAGTCGATCGCAAGTTTTGATTTTTCTCATAACGTTCAAAAAAAGCATTGTTGTAAGATAGCGAAGCTTAACCTCCTATCATTTTTTCTACTATCTCTTTCCTATAGTTCCAGCACAATGCATCGCATGTGTAGGGGTCATCTCCTGAGTGCTGGTCCAAGATAAAAAAAAATATATTGTATTAGTGTTTTAATTAAATTTTAATTAATTTTAATTAATATTGCTGAATTTTACATTGTGTAAGACCCCGCGCTTTGATCTCAACGTTTGATATAAATTTGTTATACGATGTCCATACGCACTTTTTTTATGAACTTACTCTTGCTGCTCTAACACCGAATATTTGTAGAATTGTAAAGTAGAAATATTTTTACTGCACTGTAACGATTTTTAAGTTGTCGAGAACTCACACCAGAAGCATTACATAGCCTACGACATATCGTTTTGTGGCGAAGATACCGTTGTTAGCAGTCTCTTTTTGGCTTGTCTTGAGCTTTCTCTTAGAGGATGATCGCTACACATGCGCTGCATTGTGCTGCAACTAGATAAAATGGATAGGGAGAGAGATGACAGGTGATGAAGCTTCACTATCTTACAACTCTGTTTTTGCACGTATTTTGTTTATAGCACTGTTGTTGCGCCTCTGAGAGAAGGAGAGGAGAAGTATTCAATATTTGAAGATTTGTTTAGTAGCTATTTTTAGGAACTATTTTACTTCGCTGATGCTACACAATGCAGACGAAGGAAAGCGATTTGATGAGCCTGTTAATTAGTATCACCTGAAGTTCAGTGACCATTGACTATACCTTCGCAATAAAATCATTCGACAACAACTGAAACAAAGATACACTAATGCAAAGCAGAAAACTACGAAATATTTTTACGACTTTGTCCAAAACTGGGCTCGAACCCAAGACTTTTTCGGTTTTGTAGTGCAAGACTACCTCAGCCATCGTAAATCTCAATGATATATGGACGGTGTGATATGAACTACCAGATTTGAAAAAAAAAAAAAAATTAGAAAGTGAAGTTTAATGTTTTTTCATATTTTAATTTTACGATAAACTATTCCAAACATAATATTCTTGTTTTCTGGACTGTGAGCTGGGTGTTGTCTTAAATTTTAGACACCATTATGATTGGTGGGTTTAAAATTTGCTGAATCGAGGAAAGTGATGTCCAGATTTCAAAGAATTATTCGACCAAAATATAACTTGTTTGATATCATAAATTAATGCTTTATACACTTATATAATCAAAATTATACTATGGTTTTTGACCAATTTTTAATTTTTGATTAATACAATTTGTGTTAATTTTTAGTTATTTTTTTAGTTAATAGTTATCGATTTCGACCGTTTTCATTTAGCTAAAAACAAGCAGCCTATACGAATAGTAGACTACTGGTTAGACTTTCTAAATTGTCTAAATATGTCTAAATTACTGTTTGAAGTCTATTGCAATATATACCCAACTAAGTTCTGAAATATGTATGTGTATGTTACATATTTAGTGTTTTTAAGAAGTTTTTGATATTATTTGAACAGAACATTTACTACACTCTTTTTCATATGAGAAACAGAATTGTCGTAAAGCGCTGTTTAACATTTCCATAATAATAAGTTTTTCTAAATCCTTTCAGAGATTGATTCAGATATTAGTTAACAATTCCAATTGCCTTTAAAGTTCCAAATTTCAATATGACAAAACAAATTTGTTTTTATTTTGCCTAACTTTCAAAATCGATATCATCGAAGCACATTATGAACTTTGCTTAATTAAAATTGTTGCATCAGATGTATTTTTAAGTCATAATAATCAATGAATTTCTAAAATCGATTTGACGGACCCTTTTGGAGTTATTGAAAAAAAAAAACAGTCGACGTTTAGTACATTAAAATTTATTAAAAAACCCCACTGCCAACTCTGGCTAAGAAAAATTGTTTGACTTGAGTAATGCAATTATGTATCTGTCTTTTTAAAACTATTAATATGTGAAATTTTTGAAATCTCTATAATTATCTCAGTAGGATTTGTATTTAATTATTTGTTAAATTTAAATCTGAAGTACCGTTATAAAAATTGGAAAGAAAAAAAGAAATAATTTTGTGCCTATAGAATGATAACATGTTCTATAGCAGTATTGCTTCTATCATTAAATAGATTGAAATATGCTCTTACTAAATACCATTGTTTCACGTGCTGTATCGAATGAATTATGAAGTTTAATAAGTTCTTAATTTTAAGTTAAAAAGTATTTGAGTACTGGTTCCGAAACAATTTTTAACGATTTTTATAGAGCTAATTAATGTGGTTGTATGAAAATTTTTTTCAAAATTGATTTCATTGCAGCAGTTAAATTAGAAATAATTAAACTTATTATTTATATTTATATACGTATAATATTTATGTCTTACGTTTGTATACTTGTGTAATTAAAACGATATAATTTCTATAGTTTCTTTATTTAAATCGTCAATTTTAGATTGTGTACCCCTTCTCGTAACATTTTTCTACTAGTAAAAGAAAAGCATAAAATTAAAAATGCTTCAATGAACTGTTAAAAAAATGTGAACATTAAAAAGAACATGTTTGTTGCTTAAATCTTTAGTTTTCATGGGTCAAAATCTTTTGATTTTTTTAATTATTTTATTATAAAACATTACAACTTTCAAGTAAAAGCGCATAAGAGTACAGTAATGGAGATAAAACTTATGTATTAAATTTTTAATGTAATTCATTCAGCAATTTTTAATTCAAGATGACAAAATTAATATTATTATTAATTTCAAAATTCTGGCAAGAACTTCTGATAGGATTTTTGTTTTTATCTGAGTGATGTAAAGATTTACTAAAGACGAATAATTCATTCTCAGATGCACCGTCGAACGTGAAAATATTTATAATGAAAGAAGGCACATCAGAATGCCCTCCTTCGTCGGTATTATGTAGCACGGCGAAGTACTCATGCGATGTATTGTGCTAGAACTATAGGAAAGGGATAGTTAGGGAAATGATAGGAGGTGAAGCTACACTATCTTACAACTCTTTTTTTGCACGTCTTTTGTTTTTTTTTATAGAAGTGTTGAAGCGCCTCTCATGTCCAACAGACGTATTGAATTTGAAGCTTGGTTTTTTTAGTAGCCATTTGTAGTAATTATTTTACTTCACTGATGCTACACAAAACCGACAAGGGACGGCACTCTGATGTTCCTATGGATTGGTATTAGCTGAAGTCGGTACTGTTCTGTGACCAGCGACTATGCCTACGCCACTGAAACCTTCCGACAACAACTGACACAATGACACACTAATGAACTTTAAAAAGAATGAAGTTTTTATCACTTGGTCTGAAATTGGGGTCGACGTAGTCTGCAACTGGGGTTGAACACAGTCTATTTTTTTCGTTTTGTAGTCAACGTGCAAACTAGTTCAGCCATCGCAACCCTTAAGCTACCACAACCACTTATTCAATCCATTCCAATTTTCGATAGATGTCGTGAATTTGTACCAAACTTCTTTTTTGTTAGTATTATCCAGATAATCAGAAATATTTTTTCTCTCCGTATAGTAAAGCGGTGGTCAGCTATACCAACTTCGGGAGCAACGTTTACGAATTAATATTTCAAAGAGCCATTTATTAATTTTTAAAAACAATACATATCTAAAGCATTAATCTAATTTTAAAGTGAATCAGTTGAAATTTAAATTGATGATATGCCTATTTCTCTAATCAAGCAAAAATTGACAGGTATTGTGTATTGATAATCAAGCTCTTTTAACAAAATTTGAAAATTTTTTCTCTTGACGCTCTCCAGATATACTGGAATTTATTTTCTCTTTGTATGGGAGGTACTTCTGCAATTCCGCTAATTTTTTATTAGGTGTTGTGTTTTAATAACCAAGCCATCCATCTAATCCATAAAATTTATTATACACAAACATGACACACGGTGTTTTTGAGTTCATCGTTTGCATACAAACATGTAATTTTAATATGCAATGCAAAGAATTTAAAGCTAATAGAACAAGCCATGTAAATCATCGTTCTTATTTACTGTGCTTAAAGGGTTAAAATTTCTATAATCCATATAAGAAATAACAAAAGAAAAAACGAAGTATAGCATGAACAAAAAGTAAATAAATAAATAAGTTCTAACAGCTCCCAAAAATCATCGAAGCCTAAAATACACAATACTGTTTGAAAAAACAATACACATTAAAAGCCAACAATAACGTTAGAAGAGGCTAGAAAAAATTCAAGTAAATTATATACCACTAGAGAGAGCAATAAAAGTGTTTGAAAACTTTTTTCTCTTATGTAAAGGGTGGTTAAATTTCAAGGGCCGATGTTGATTTTGAATAAAACACAAACTATTTAGGAAATTATTGTAATTTTATTTTATTATGATATATTGGTATTACTCAATTATGTATGGAACAAAATATCGGCCAAATGGGCGCCGCGACCACGGCAACAGTGGATGATCAATTTTCGAAGAAAATCATCTTCAGTGATGAGGCACATTTTCACCTCAGTGGATTCGTCAATAAACAGAATTGCCGCATTTGGGCGAATGAGAATCCAAGAGTGATTGTCGAAAAACCAATGCACCCACAAAGAGTGACTGTTTGGTGCGGTTTATGGGCTGGCGGCATCATCGGGCCGTATTTTTTCCAAAATGAGGCCGGTCAGGCAGTTACTGTGAATGGTGTTCGCTATCGTGAGATGATAACGAACTTTTTATGGCCCGAATTGGAAGATATGGATGTGGACGATATGTGGTTTCAGCAGGACGGTGCCACTTGCCACACAGCTAACGAAACAATGGCTCTTTTGCGCAACAAATTCAATGGCCGTGTTATCTCACGTAATGGCGATGTCAATTGGCCGCCAAGATCATGTGATTTGACACCGTTGGACTTTTTTCTTTGGGGTTATTTGAAAGAAAAGGTGTACGTCGATAAGCCAGCAACAATTCAAGAGCTAAAGGATGAGATAATTCGGCACATTAACGGCATAGAACCTCCATTATGCCTCAGGGTCATCGAAAATTTGGACCATCGGATGGAGGTGTGCCGCCGTGGTCGCGGCGCCCATTTGGCCGATATTTTGTTCCATACATAATTGAGTAATACCAATATATCATAATAAAATAAAATTACAATAATTTCCTAAATAGTTTGTGTTTTATTCAAAATCAACATCGGCCCTTGAAATTTAACCACCCTTTACTTACAAACAAAGGCAATAATTTACCTTGAAAAAAGCATAAAATGAATAGAAACTCACCACGAATTAAACTGATGAAAGCGTTAGTTAAAATAATACGTTAGAGTTAGTAATGAGGTGAATTTAAGAAATGCTTGGAACACATAAGCAAAAAGTCTCCATATAATGTTAGCCAGTCAAAGCATTTCAGAGCGAACTTAACAAACATATTTGAGTATGAAGAGCTGTAGATCATTATTACTTTGACCAGGTTTTTTTCTTTTTGTCTTTATAACGTTTGTTAACTGTGTGGTAAGTAAATCTTAACACACAATGCACCGAATGTCGGTCTCAACCGACAAGCAGACAAACAAATATACACAAATATAGTCAGACAGGTATGGCAAACGCAAGCAACAGATTGCAAATGAATGGAATGGCTAAAACGGGCAAAACTTTTTGTTGTCAGTCGCAAGGTGGTAACTGAATAGAACGGGTTAACGATACGGAGAGGTAATAATACAAATCTCAAAATCGCGTATTATAAAGAATTATTGATATTTTAATTATTATATTATTGCAACTTATCCGATAGAGAAAATTTAATATTCGTAAAAGTGTTTATGTATATAAAGAAAAAAACTAGGTATAAAAATTTGCATTATTATGAAATTAAAAGCAAAATTATGAAGAAAAAATTTGTTTATATAATGAAATGTTAAAAAAAAAACTAGTTTAACAAATACTCAAAATATATGTACGAGTATATAAATATTTCACAAAAAGCTGATCTAATGCTGTTAAGCTTTCATATACACAATACAATACAATACAGTGGCTTTGTTGCGGAGCAAAATTTAATGATCACAACGAATACTTTGAAAGTATTTAACACAAACTTACACTCGTACATAAATGAAAAAAATACAAAATAATATAATAAAGTTTGTATACATTTTTGTAAAAAAGAATTTAAAGTAAAAATAATAAGTAAAATTACCGTACTTCAAATAAAATATTAAATACTTAAAAAATAATAATTGTCTTATAATCTAAGTTTATCAATATTAACAAACACAATTACAAAGTTACATGCCTCAAGGCAACGAAGGTCGTAAAACCAACGCAAATTTTCTGAAATGAAAATTGAAAAAAAAAAAATATATATTTAAAGAAAACTCCTACACAACAGAATAATTTACTAATAGAGATGAACAGATATATTAGAAAAATAAAACTTAACAAACTAGTGCTATGAAAATCTCAACAAACAAACAAAATATCATCTCATTCTGATATTTTAAAGGGAAATTACAATTGTTTTTTATATGCAAAGATTTTTAACATAATTTAATTAAAAAATGTGCTTAATGACAAATGCAACTAAGCAAACGTTTTTTTATAAAGAATCTGTTTTAGCTGTGAAACTTTTCAAATATTCGTAACTATTGTGAATTATCGCTTCGAACCTATTCGAAGATAATTACCAGACTGCTTAATTGCTTCAGAGTTTGCAACAAAAAAATTTATATATAAGCAACATATTTCTACATATATACATTCATACGTACATATTTTTTTGTTTTTTATTTATTTATTTAAATATCCAAAGCTAAAGCAAGATTACAGTGAGAATATTGTAACGGCATTTTAAGTCGTTTTGTATAGTCAATTTGCTCAATGAAATTTGATCAATTTACATATTTATTTTTATTTTATGATTATCGATTTTCTAGATAGTTCGAGATCAATCACCTCACCTCACAAAATAGTACAGCCGTGAAATGTGCTGTACGATTTTACTGCGAATTCGATTTGATATGTAAACTTTAACCTTGGATCGACGAAGCTCATTTACTCTTGATCATATAACTTATTTATGTGTGTTCATATACGATCTTTTTGCCAACAACGTTAGTGGATGACGAAAGCTTTAAGTTTTTGTTGTTTTCGAAATTTAAAAAAAAAAAAAATTCAAATTCGTATTAAAAAAGAATTTTTAATTTTATATTTTACTTTTAAATAAAATGCTGAACTAAAAAATTTTTTTGTTAATTTTTTGCTTTAGAAATCTTTCCGCTATAATTTTTTCGTTGATTCGTCGAAAAGAAATAATGTATTAAGATTAACAGTAAGCATGAATGGTTAAGGCTCATTTAGCCAAGCGTAATGTTGATGTAGTTGCATCAAACATGATGATTAATATATGAAAACCCATTGAAATGATGGTCTAAGCGACATTCCATCTAACTGTAACGCCGTCGATATGCAGAAAATAGAATTTTATTACGACGCTACCTGACTTTTGCTAGAACTTTTAGCGCTTCAATTTTATTTAATGAATTTATTACAAATGAACTTGAAGAAAACCTTATGTAAACTGAAGAATTCAGGGAGTTTTTTTTTAATTATTTCTTCTTTTATAGGAAAACGATGAACATTATAAAATTTTTAGTATTATTTTGACATGAATACTTGCAATTTTTACTGCTTTTTGTTTAAATTATACGGTCACATCTTCCTTAGTAGAAGTTGTTTAGAAATGTAACAGTAATGTTTTTTTAATGTTAATTTTCAGCAAGTTTTAATCGTATTAAGAATGTAGTTCGAATCTAAATATTATACAAGTAAAAACTTACAATTAAACATTTTTCATTACACATACAAATTGCCACAAATTTAACTTTAAACATAACTAAAGTCCATCTCTCAAGGTAATCCAGGTTGCGTGTTGTATTTTATTTTGTTGTATTGTATTTATTTTAGTTTTTGTTTCTCTCTTTAAATTGTGTTAATAATATGTGTAATATATTATTTAAACATTCGGAAAGCAAAATTTATAATGTTTATTATTTAAACAACAGCTTGAAACTCCTTACAACTACAACAGCCACTTCTGTAACCGTCATGTAGTTATCGAACCAAACCTTGGAAGTTATGAATTAAAAGACAAAAAAGCAACTACTTTTTTCAAAAACATAAAATAATAATTTAGACATTTTTTAAATAACAAAATCTAAAAACCATTCGTTGCATCTACAAGAAGAACAACAACACGTTTTGAAGACTTTCGGTCAAAATAAAAAAAGTTCGTAATTTTTTTTCTCTTGTTCTGCTTCTTTTTTTTAGCGTTGTGTCAAGTTGAACTGTGAGAAAGTAGCTTTTTGGGAAAGTATAAAATATTGGAGACTTTAATTTCTCTCTTTAAAAAAATAAATAAAAAATAAACAAATAAAAAAAGGTAAATGCCGTGTGCAGTTATTTATTTTAGTGTAAGAACCTGGTAGCTGTAACTTGTGTACGTTTGAATAATGCAAAAGTTAAGGTAAGTTTCAAACTTCACAAACGATATATTTAAAAAACCGTAGTAATTTTTTTTTTGAAAACAAATTATACCTAATTATATGGTATACCTACCATAGCTTTCCTATCTGGCTAAGCATATCTTATGGAGAAACTTAACCATTTAACCGTGCTATTGTTATTTAAAATGTTCTAAAAACTATTAATAAAATCAAACTAAATAATGAAGAAAACTAAAAAAATTAACCAATGCTTTGTTTGAAAATATGTCTTATGATGGCGACACACGATGAACATGAATTTTAACAAGAGAATGTACCAGTTAGTATTCCATTGTGTATAGCAATGGTTCTTGTATAAATTCATGTTTGGTTTTCGATTCCTCACTAATCAGAATTCTTTGATATTTTGCGTTTCCCTATTCAATATTTTATTATGTGCATCGCATATTCCATGGTGCTTATTAAAAAAAATTAAAAAAAAAACAGGAACACATGTTCCAGCTCATATTCCATCGTGTAGATGTCGTTAGTAAAATACCTGTAAAGTTTTACTTTTCAGAATTGTCAAGATCGCAGAGAATATTTGCCATCCGTAGCCAAATTTACAACTGAACTGTGATTCGATTGCTATCCTTAATGCAGACTGTCGAGTTCACTGACAACAAACTTTTTTTATACACCTTAAATCTATACCTTTTAAATATAAATAACAGAAACCTCTATATAAATATTAATAGGCAAACGCGATTTTTGTAATCCCTTTTACAGCCGTTTATTGCGCCGATTTTGAAAATATAGTTTTAAAGATTTTTCGGCACAGATGTGCACAATCTTCATTTAATTCAGATCGGTTTACTACTTTAGTAGTAAAAAAAATATGCCTACACTTATATTTTTTTTATTTATTCCACAGTTGAACTATAAAAAAACAAAGTAGAAATCAGTTGTTTTTACATAATTTGGGGTTGATTATTTGGCATTAAAAATAGCAGAAAGAAACGAAAAATCTTTAATTTTTCCGTAAGTTGTTATTTGTCTATTTGTAAGTTAAAATAATCAAAATAAAGGAAAATATATTTGTTTTTGCGGTTTTAAGTCATTTTATATATTATCATTAAAAATTACATTAACTTTTCGTTAAATTTAAATAAAAAATAACCAGAACGATTTTTAATTAAAGGTTCATTTATTTTAAAATGCAATTTCTGTTCATTTTATATAAAGAATTTTTTGAGTGTAAAACAAACCAATGTTATTATTATAATAATATCATTATTATTATTTATTTTTGAACATACATACATACGTACATGTATATGTGTATATAAATGGGGAAAACATTTGTATATAATTTCCAATTACATTTCACTGCTAGATTGTATTTAATAGTGCGATTGATGGAATACTGAGCAAGATAACCACTAATATTTTTATGTGGGATTCATCAATGGCCCCAATTATTCCCCAAATGTTTCGGGATGCTTTGACAATGGACGAGCAAATCTTCCACAAATTACTATAGTGATACTGTTTCTTATGTGAGGAAATAAGGGTCGGCAGCGTCGTCTGGGTACTAAAAAATATACATACGAGTATGTGAATACTTCAACACCATTATCTCGGAATCATATCTTACCTCTGCACAATTTTGCATACGGTAAATTTTTGAAAGCCAATGGAGAATTGATTTGTCCTTTCCGTGTACACTTTCTGTCGCCGATAATTTTAGTTCTGAGCTAAAGTCTCTGTGCATATTTAAAATGATTCATTAATTTTCTTCTTTTATACCAATTTTACTTATGGATTAGGCAAATGGTATTTTTTCATCACAATGTTTTTATATGTAAAAAGGTGTTAAACCATAGTGTGTAAATGCCAAGAGTATTATTTTGTCGTTGGTTTAAAAAACCATAAATCCATCAATAAAATTTCTGATATCATACATGCTTTATTAAACGTGTTAAAGCCCATTAACAATTTATTAATATATAACTTTATTCAATTTTGCTTATCAACGCTTTATAAACCTGCTGAGAGTTTTTACGAATGCGGCTGTAATTCTGTAAATAATTTTATCATACAAATTACACTTAAAATAAAAAACATAATATGAAAACTATATTGTTTTCTTCAATGTATTTCAGAAAGGCCATATGTCAACAGAGTTTTAGCGTTTTTTTTTCATACACGGAAAAGGAATCTAAGTATTTTTCCCCACGAAAACACATTGTACCTAAATTTTACTAAAGAAAATTAATCAACTTTAAAATAATTTTGTTTGTAAAATCAATTTTTTATCTCTCCTGAAAAATTAAACAAGCTTAACTTATGGAGTTTCTGAAATATTCGATTAATATGCAGTATACATTTTTTTAAAATATGCCATTTTGGATAAAAAAATCTCTGAAAATTATAGCTATTGTTGGAAGGATGACTTCATAAATTAGCAACACATTTCGCATACATGTTACACAATATACAACAAAGTTTCTGTAAAATGTTAGTACAATAACATTTATATTTGTAAACATATCTCAAAGTGAAATTTCGTTAATTTATTTATTCTTATTCAATTCAAATCCATCAAACCAAAAATTGGTCATGTCATTAATCGATCAATACACCATTTTGCAAATTTATTTATTTTTTCTTCTGAATATTAAGAAGTACGGCAGTAACCTCAATGTAGTATTAAAATATGAACACATAAGACTCACACACTACCACACACATATCTCTGTATATAAAACACCTACATTTATTAAAATTAGCAGACAATTTTATTAATTTTGTTCAAGAATATTTTTTATAAAATGCAAGAAATCAAAATAATAATGTTTATTGCTAATGATGGCAGTAACGATGATTGTGGTTTGCCATTTATGGTAGTGAGTCACCTTGTGCTATTCTTGCAGTTAAAAAAATTATATAAAATTCTAGGCACTTATTTATTTGTACGCTTATAATAAAATTGTTTATATAAGAAGACAGTTAATGTAAACTTTGATTAAATAACTATTTACTGCAATTAAAAAAAAGCTCTTTATGCAAAGCGAATAAAATGCTAAGGAAGTTCAGTTGGGTTTCATAAGAAACTACGTTGTCTCTTTTTTTACCAATTTTAAGACTAATCTTAAGAATTCGTATTTATTATAAATATATGTATGCATGTGAATATCGACAGGTACTTGAGAAAGGCCCTAACTAGTATTCCTTTACGAAATTTAGACTTTCAATGAATACATTCATTCGAATACATTTCACACAAATAGAGTAACTTCGGGTAATGTGGACTACTATTTTATTTTTTTGGTATTGGCGCATTAAGAAAATCACACAATTAATTGGATTACAAAAAAATAAAAATTAGTAAGTTTTTTTCAATTTTCAGAGTTATTCATATTAATAATGCAAAAAAAAAACAAAAACATAACATTTTTCAGTTAAAAACATAAAATAAATAAAATTAAATTCAACACTAGGTTCTTACAACTATTTGAACAGTCTAATTAAAGGTTAAGTTTTAATTATGGAGGTCCAAGCCAAAAATATAGTTAATACATTTTTTTAAACACTTTTGAAAATTTTTAAATTTAAAAAATTTAATGCATGAATTTAATTTATTAATTATACACAACTTAATATTTTTATTGATTTAAAAGAAAAACATCTTTTGTTGAAACTGTAATATAAAATTTTTGAGAATTTTTAAGATTTTCTCTACTTTATTTTGCCAAATACCTACTATAAGATTCTTATGATTCTTATGACCATAAGTTCGTTCTACAAACTTCTTAAACATTTCAAAGATGCTTCACAGCCAAATTCTTTAACTACATCAAAGAAATAGTTCCGACAGATTGTAGTATTATTGTCATACGAAGTCTAATTGAATGTTATAAGTATATCAGCTGTGATTGGAATTATATTAATTTGGTAAAAATTACACATAATTTGGCGAATACATACATAAATACTTAATATTCAACTAATAACAATGAAAAATAAAATTATATGTATCTATAATTATTATGTAAATTTGATGTTACCGGCAGGTACCAAAAATTACTGTTTTCTAAACTCTTATTAAACTGATTATTTACGCACCCTATTGTCTTCGTAAGCAACTTACGAGACTCTTTATATACTTTTTGATTTCTTTTTTAGAATATTTTATTTCTGCTATTTGATAATTTTAGGATGCAATTATAACACACGCGTTGAATACGGTTACTTTTATTCTTTTTTACTTTTTATTCCAGCTTCTCAGTTTTACTTAATTTTTTTTCCAAAAGTTTCTGTTGAAAGGCGTTGAATGTCGACGTCAAATCTATCTTGATTTGTTGAACATTTTATGAATATGTCTTAAAGTACTTTACTCGTGTATTGGAAACTATTTTAGATTGGTCTTGTCTATAATGTACATATTTTTTTAAATATCCAGCGTTACTTTGTGTATGTATGTATGTATGTATATATATAATTTTTTTTTTTATTTGTACTTCAATCAGTCTAACCATTTCGTTTAGCCAACTCAATATTGTGTTTAGCTCTTGGTGGTTTAGATGTATGTTTTTTAAACTATAAATAAATAAAAAATATTCCTGTTTATATACGAAAGCAAGTCTTAGGCTAATAGCATGAATTTGGAATAGGGCCAGTAGAAAATTTTAAGCAATATAGTACATATTAAAAAACCATTTTGCAATACTTTTTTTTATAATAAGTTCTCTAAAACGTTGGAAATAGAAGAAATATGGAAATCAAAGTTTTCAAACTGTTAAAAATAGTATTGTGATTCAATGTTTCAAATAAAATTGCAAACAAATTTTACTACCTTCAATCGAACAAGGAAGAAGTTTTTTTTTCAGAGAAACCCAGACAATAATTGCCTACAATTAGGTATTACCTTCTATAGGAAAGGGGTAGTGAGACAGATGACATGTGATGATGGGATAGACAGAGAAAAGCTTTAATATCTTTACAACTCTGCTTTTGCACGTTGTTTGCATATTGCAGTGTTGCAGCGTCTCTGATGTTAAGGACATATTCAATGCTGAAGCTGTATTTTGTAGCCATTTTTAGTAATTATTTTACTTCGCCGATGATGCTACACAATACTGACGAATAAGTGCACTCTGATGTGGCTGTCGATTGGTATCAGCTGAAGACGGTATGTTTAGTGACCAGTGAGTATGCCTTCGTCACTGAGACCTGCGGACAACAACTGACACAAAGCCACAGCAATGCACATCAGAAAAATGTGAAGTGTTTTTATGATTTAGTCGGATACTGGGGTCGAGCCCAGGGCCTTTGGTTTGTTGGTCAACGTGTTAAATGCTAACTACCTCAGCCATCGTCACCCTATTACTTTTTACCAATTTTATAAAAAATAACTTCCTTCTTGAATTACGCATAAAAATTATTTACTTACAAAATTAGGAACTGTTATAAAAATCCCAATCTGATTAACGCCTGTTATTATATCTTACATATAGTTCAGTGTATAAATCAGGGTTTTATAGTGCTTTAGGGTTAGATTTTAAAGTTAGAAAGAATAGATCACTTACTTTTCCTGTGAAGTCTAACCAATAGTCTACAAAAGCCTGCCTTAACGGGCTTCAATATAAAAATTATGAGAATAACAGAAAAATTATATTTGAATGTATTTAAAAATTTCGTAATTTTATTCATTGTATTGGATTCAAATTAAAAGAATAGTCTGAGGTCTGCAGAAGTTTAAACTGTCATGGTTCTTTTATTTTCTACTGACAATGATGTTTTAAAAACATCATACACATACTTAAATAGCCTGTATCTGCAAATATTTGTATGGATATGTACATATACATACATATGTATGTATGGCTGTAGTTCGGGTTTTAAAACAAGCCGCCTTTGCATTAAGTAAATTGTTAAACACAGAAAAATGAAATAATAATGCGTAGGCTTTGTCCATCTGATTTAAATATTTTCTTACTCTACGCAATTTTGGTTTAATGTGCTTTAATATATAATCTATAGATAAACAAATAAAAATGTGTATATAAATATACATTTATACATTTCTATTCATATGTCCCCACATATTTATACATGGATGTATCTAAATACTTGTGTACATTAGTTTTAGTTGAAAGTTTTGTAATTTTATAAGAAAGTCATTACTTTATGTACATAAAAAAATTTTCAATATACAAAAATAGATAAATCGTCGTTACATTTGCCTCTTAAGAGAATATTTCTGTCTTCATCTTTATTTCGTTAAATCAGAGATTTCAATTTAAAATAAAAACTTAAAAGCTAGAAAGCAATTTATTTATTTTTTATTTATGTTGCCAGCTTTTAACGTTTTAGCTCTCTCAACAGGTAAAGTCATTGACCTGTAATATTTTTTAAATGCATTATTTTAATGGTGGTGCATTTTCTGTATTTTCATTACAGTCATATCGGTGAAGTACAGGTCATGGAGTTCATTTAAATTATTTTTTTATTACTACTAAATGAACTTATAGTCGAGGTTAATTAATGTTATGTACAAAGAGGGTAACAATTTAATATCACCTTTGGCTGGCCAAACGAAAAAATTTTATTGTTTTTTGAAATTTCATAAAAAATTGCTGGTCAGTGATTTTTATGGGGCCTGATATCATGCATCCGAAAAAATTACTTTTTAATATCAAGGGAATGTACATTCCACTTCGATAGGTAAAATTTTCTTAAGTAGTGAATTAAAAACAAGATACATATATGCATTTTGGATCAAAAACGACACAATTTATCTGTGATTCAAAAATGTATAAAAATAAACAAATTTAAAATCTCTTATTTCTTTAGCAGTAAAAGTAAACGAAAAATTAAATAGCAAAGACTTGATGAACTATTGTTGTGACTAAGTGAATAAACATGGAAACAACAATATTATAAATTGATATTTGATAACTTATGACAAACCGATTGTATGCAGATATCAATGGAATGCCTTAAACTGAGTATTTAAAGATTATCCAGATTATTAATAAAAATTTCAGACACGTACAATGACGGCTAACAATAAGGAATACATAAGAAAAATATCGCAATCATCTTTCAATACCTTCGATTTAATATCCACGTAGAATATCAAATGCATAAGCATATTGAAATAAACATCAGTACAAACGAACAAGTTTCCTTCATGCGTTCAGTCACTTATTTATTATACCAGGAGAACTTAAATTAAGGTGTGTCTTCTAGGATAATTAAGATAAGACACATACATAATTCATTAAATTAAGACAAAATAAAAAATGTGAAAATATTTATTTTTAACGTACATTGAAATCGAACAATGCAATCTTATTTAGATTTGTACATATTGATAATCAAATAAGGCAACAAATAAAACTTTATACATGCATATACATATATAAATTTATTATAAACAGGCTAACGTTTATGATATTTAATTCGGATGTCCCAAGGCACAACAACAATTTTAATATTATTTAATTCCATCACACATGGCAAAATATACATAACTAATTTTAAAGATTAAAAAAAATTTACTATTTGCACTTTTAAAAGCAAAGGAAAATGTTTAAAAGTAATGCCAAAATTAAAAATTTTACTAATTCTTCTTTTTATTCGACATTCTATTTTTATCGTATGCAATAAATTATTTAGCACTGCAGGTCTTTTTTATAAAAGTTTTTAAATTATTTATTTTCGATACTTTGCTAACCCTTGGTTAGTATCATCAGGAAAATTTAATTTTTTGAATATTATTATATTATCTATCTATCTATATATATATTTATATGAAAGACAAACATGTTAGTACACCATTTGTAACTCGAGAACGGCTGGACCGATTTGAACGATTTCTGGCATTTTGGATTCGTCTTTGCTCAGGATAGCTACTAAAAATACCAGGAGGGCGATAGGGGGGAAATTTCTGCCCTTCGTAACGTTTAAACCGATTTTAACGAAATTTAGAACATGGATAGATCTGCATCTAAAAATGCTCATAGGTAATGTACATTTTCAAAACTAGAACCAAGAGGGCGATATGAGGAAAATTTCGCCCTCTCCACAACTACATAGCCAATTTTGAAGAACTCTAAAATTTTGAGGTATTTGAGTTTAAAACACACATTGGCAATTGTGCAACTCCGGTAAGGTTATAGGGTATTAAGTTTTTTAGAACTAGCACCATGAGGGAAGGTAGGGGCAATTTCCACGCCAGCGAGACCATCTAACCGATTTTAATGAAATTTAAATGTATTTACGTTTTTGTGTCTAGAAGGTGACATACGCTACATACATATATATTTTTTAAATAGAACCAGAAGGCGACGTAGGGGTAAGATATGCCTTTCCGGAACCGATGGAGTTAATAACGGGAGCGAAGTCGCTGGTAAAAGCTAGTACATTATAAAAGTCTTTATAAAAAAGACCTGCAGTGCTAAATAATTTATTGCATACATTAAAAATTTTACCTTATAAAGATCTATACAATACTTGGGTTAAAAGGAGCAAAAATACTGCTTTTGTCTTCCAAAAATTTCTGTTGCACTGAGGCGAAGTAGATGAGCCGCCAAATCAAGAGCATATCAATTGTTAAATAGTGCTTTAATTCGAATCTCACTTTTTGATTTACATATAATTAATTTAAATTCTTAAATTTCTGAATTGGCTAATAACATAACATACGGCCGGTCAAAATTACATGTGATAATTACTAAAAAGGCAGCGTTTTATCCACTGTGTGTGGTTATCAGTAGATGTAAACTATTACCTTTATCTATGAATTATTTTTTTTTTTTTTATAAAATATGAGAATTTGTTTCCCCAAAATGAAGCTCTTTGTCAATAAATTCTCTGTTTTAAAAATCCTGAATTAGTGCTTAATTGGTATCCGATTTTGCAATTTTTTTTCACCGACACTCAGGGGATGACCTTTACACATAAGATGTATTATGCTGGAACTAGGAAATAAGGTTTTGAAAAGGGATAGTATAACGAAGTGACACGTGGTGATTTCATACAAAGGCATATAGTATAATTCTGTAGAGCACGTTTTTATACCGTTCACGGGTATATATAAGTTTGTCATTCTGTGTGAAACTTCTTTAATATTCCTTTCTAAAGAAAAATATTTGCAGAAATGTTATGAATAGCGAAGGTTATTGAGCCATGTCCGTCTGTCTGTGTGTCCGTTGAAACTAATCATCACCCAAAATTCGTTTTGCTGTCAATCGTTCAGTAGTTGAAATTTCAGTACAAAAACTTCCATAACTTCGAAACGGCTGGAACGATTTCACAAAATACGAATATAGCACTCTTACTTGTTTCCTTTATCTTCTTATATATATATATAAGAAAATTACATGTTCGTATAGATGGATGTGAATTTGTGCCTTATAGACTGCTAAACGGCAGAACCGATTTTCTGGATATTTTCACAATATCTCTCTGTATATGTGGAATAAACTAAAGGCGATATAAATTACAAAAATTTCAACTGGACGTTGCCACGCCGATTTAAAGTAAATATTTATTTTTGTATATCTAGAGAACAAAAGACGTTGTAGTTAAAATAAATCATTAGTCAAAAACTGGGAGGGATTGGACATGTAGGCGTGGTACCTCCCATACAAACTAAATATTGAATTCTGTATATTTTGAACAGTGAGCAAGAAAAATCATCCAAATTTACTAGAAATAACTTTGTAATTAAATAAAATCTAAAGTCAAAAAATGAGAGGAATTGGACAAGTGGGCGTGGTACCTCCCATACAAACTTAATATTGTTTTCGTTATATCTTGAGAACGGCTTAAGTTAAAGTTTCTGTATTTGGCCTGAATAACTTAATGATATGTAAAAATGTTCAGTTAAAAATTGGGCGAAATTTGACAAGTGGGCGTGGTACCTCCCATACAAAATAAATAAAAAATTTTGTATAGCTTGAACGGTTAAAGCTAAAGTTTCTCATTGTGGTCTAAATGACTTGATACTAAGTTTTTTTTGCTTCGGGCACTTTCTGTTAGCTACAGAGCTGAAATTCGTCATATGGGAGAGTAAATAATAAGAAAAATAAGAAAACTGCCAATATTTATATAGGGAATTAGGCTAATCGTACATGCCCACATTAACTATATATTTTTTCAAAGATAAGGCCACGACGGGCGGTAGTTTTCAACTGCCGCGTCTCCGAAACTAACTAACCTATTTTAACCCATATGTGCTCATCGCCCCATTTTTAAAACGGTAAGTTGGTCATAATTCAAAAAGTTTGGGATGATATTTCGCAGGTAGCTCGCGGTGCTCAGTACCCCAAAATCGGGGCATTGGAAATTTCAAAAATGGTACAGTTGTTATTATTTTACTTTAAGAAAACCTCTATTTTATGTCACTTAGGCATATATAAATCACCAAAAGTTTAAGTTTTTACGAAAAAAAAAGTTAACCCGTATGTGCTCAATAAAGGACACATGAGGTATATAATTTTTTTTTAAATACAACTATTATGATAACTACAGTAAGACGTGGCGGGTTCAGCTAGTAAATTTACATATAAATCAAAGTTGCTTTGTCTTTGATGTTAAATTGACGCATGCTCAATGAGCATGAGAGCGCTGTTAGAATAGACACAGAACATTTTTTGGCCTGACGGGAGATCGATCGCACGATCTTATAGTTGTAAAGTCAATGCGATGCCAGCATCGCCCTCAATTTAAGTAGATGATAATAAATAAACTTATAAACAAAAATTTACAAAAACTTTACAATAATGTAGTAAAGAGAGAAAAGCAATCACTAATTAAATTATTGCGTAATTTTAAATTTAGAAATCCAGAATTCAACTCACCCTGTTGTCCATTACATTACAGAGCTAAAAAATATAAAAGTGAAAATTATTATTATTCAGAATCAATAATGGTTGGTGATTATTCTTACATTGCTATGATTAAAAATAGAGTGCAAAATGGCAATCATTGCATCTACGAACATCATCAAACTAACGATATGATGAATAACTTTTACAAAGAATTTTTAACAAATCAGCACAGCATGATTAGAGGAAATGTTCATGCATAAATGTTCAGACGCTATAAATTTTGCTCTACGCCCTTAAACAAACAAGCATACATACCAGACAGTTAATAGATCAAGGAGAAAGAAACATTACTTTTATAAAAGTGTCATAAAATTTACATAATTATGGCTGAGAAGGTAGACATAATAAAAAAGAAAAATAACTAAATAGGCTGGCGCACTTCCAACACAAAGCACCAGCAATCTAGAAAAATCTCTGATTACTATAATTTATAAGCTACTCAAAACTGATGACCGACCGCACAAAGATAAATAATGATGATACAAGAACATACAACAAGATTTACGCAAAAGCCAAACAAAAAGACAACACACTGCACAACAGCATTAAAAAATGCACCTGCTGGGGTGTGCAACGCAAACGAAATAAAGAATAATACAGACTAAAAATAAATAAGAAAAATATCAAATATAGTTGGGAAGAATACAAAAAAGAGGTTTCCTTAATGATCCACCAACACCTATGGCTAGAAATTCCTTAAAGCCAAATTAAGCTAGAAAAAAATGAAACTGAACTAAGAAACGCACACAAATCAGTTTAACTCAGCAGCTGGGTTGCAACAATCTTGATGGTCTTTGTCTCTCGTGCAATGCGCCTTTTTGCCATTTTACTTGACTGTCATACGATAAGTCCGATTCAATTAGTTAAGCCTAAAAAATACTACATCAATTCATATGCAACTCATGTTTTATTACTACTGCGCTCATATTGTGGCATTACGCCACTCATACAAAAACGTTAGTAATTCATCAATACAAATATTTAGTTACATAACAAATTGTATATTATGTAATATATCTGTTGTGGTTGCTTTATTTCCGATGTTTTAAGTTCCAATAAAATTTTAATAATTTTGTCATCTGATGAAAATCGGCAATATTCATGGTTGTTCTGGAAATCACATGCTTTCAAATCACCTGCCGTTTTAAACTCATATATACGTGTGATTTTGTATTGTTTGGTGTGATTTAAACTTTAAGAAAACACAACAAGACAGCTGGTTTCTTTATTTTCACTGCATTAAGTACACAAAAGTAAATGAATTTTTAACAACAATTTTTTCTTAATTTATAAGTTTCTTTTAATGAAATAATTAAATGTTCAAGAAAATTAATTACTTTATTTATTTATTGATAAATTTATGAAAATTCATGATAATGTTCACCATATAACAGTCGAAAAAATAACCAAGTGATTTGAAACGTTTGAGGACGTCGTCTGGAGTGGGATTTGGCATCATATTATTCTTGTACTGCTCTATTCTTTCTTCTTTTCTATACTTTTTTCTTCGAAGGGATTCACAATGTGTAATATGGGTCTCCGGGTCCTTCTAAAGTTAACCTACAACAATTTTTTTCTGGTTTAAAATAAGTTTGACGAAATGTATTTTGTATTCTAAATTGTTTAATTGAAAAATTTCAAAAAACTGAAATGTATTTTGATATGATTGATTAAATTTTTAAATTACGTTAAGAGCTTATTATTGTTATTTTTTCAAGTTAACTAAATTTTAATAAAAGCTTTAAAATAAAAATAAAATATTTTATATACAGTGGGTTACTGCTTATTTGATTCAGTTAATATTTTTTAGTAAAAAATTAATATATTTAACTTCTTTGAATTCAAAAAAAGAAGTGTACTGGACGAAAAAATAAAAAATAAACTTTATTAATATAAGAGATATCAATGAAATATAATGTTCTCTTTAAAATACCCTCACATGTGAAATTTTTAAGTCACTGTTGAAGACCAACGGGTTCAGCTTCACTATTTACTTTAAAATGGAGAACGAACATTTATTGAAAATAAGGAAAATATAATTGGGGTTTTTAAATGGGCAAAATTCAACGACAAATTGCACAAATTGTTGCACTTATGCAATAAAATTTTCATAGAAGAAAACGCAGAATACAGTTTTCTCAACAACATTTAGATAAAAAGCTAAACATTAAGTAAAATGATGATTGGTGATTCTAGGTTCGATTCCCAGCAGAGACCCTAAAGTGCAATAGAAATGAAATTTTGGGATTTTCTACTCTATGATACAACAAACATCGACTTTGCTAACTAAATTTACAATAACAACAACAATTTACAACACTTTAAACTTAAAACTCAATGTTATTTATTGGCAAGATTTTCTTTCTATCCATTTTTACTCTTTTCTTATTTTTTACTTTGAGCGTGACCATTTTCTCTAGTTTAACGATAGTGACGTTAAATATGCTGGCGTTCCCTTTTTCTGTATTGTAGACTGTGTAAAATATTGGTTTTGCAATAACATTTGTGCGTCTCTTATTTTTTGTATTATTTGTTTTGCCACTATATTTTCTTATACCCTGTGCAAGCATTATTGTAATTGGGCCTAGACTGATGAAAGTGATGCAATGACGACAGCCCTTATTAATCCCATTTTGCACTTCGAAGCGTTAAAATTATGTGCAGTTCCAACGTCAAATCACTGTTTTAATCATAATTTTGTTTGTTTCTTTCTTTTTTGTCATTGTTTAAGGCGATGTTGGTTTTGAAAGATGAATAATAAATTAAAAATGAGCAATAAAGATGAAGTTAAGATATGAACTGTAAGCAGAGTATAATCGAAACATAAAACTGGAATGACATTAAGAAAAATTCTTAATTTATATTATGAATAGTATATATTTATATTTACATGTTCCATGGGACTCGTGCTAAAAACGCCCAATAGTAGGTTGATTCAACGACTCTTAAAAATTAACAAAATTGATAATTATACGAAACAGAGAGAAAGTTTTTTGCTTTTTTTTGAAAATAAAATTTTTAAGAAATTTAAAAATAATATAATTTTAAAGACTAAAACATATTTTTTAGAATTATTAAAAATAATTGATTATTTGATGTGAAATTCTGATAGTGGTTGTCACTTTTACTGTACTTGTGTACGTTTTCGTCGTCCATAAACTGCAAATTTTTTTAAATTCATTTTCACCAACCATGTTATTTCAAAGTGGGTTTATGTTTTTTTTAACGAGGTTTGATCATCGAAAGGCACTAGCAAAGGTAAAACTGACAGGGCGAGACTTTAACACGCTAAAATATCTCCGTATACTGACTCATAAAGTCGCTGTCGAACTGTCGCAAAGCTCTTTATCAAGGAGTGTGAAAGGTTGTAGACTCAATCTAGAATACAGAGATTCTTCCATGTAGTTTCAATAGAACCAATTTCACAAAGTTAATTGCACTTGACCAGTTATAAACCGATTTCAGTACAATAAGAACACGCGAAATTTCACTCCAAGTCACACTTACAGTTGTAGATTTGCCGACAGACAAATAAAACATGCTCAGCATTTTCCACAACAACAGCAATACAATTCTGACAAAATGGAGTGATAATGCTACCGAAGCGCTACCGACTTGAAGCAGTCATTGGCACCATTTCTCCTTGTTCCGATGTCGCGCGTACATATCTGTATGTGTTCATATATATATGTAAATATGTATATTTAGGTATTTAAATATGTATGCTATACAAGGCATACAGTTGAGTAGACAATAGGAAATAACGTAACGAAAGTATAATGCTTATCGAACGGCTATAAATGGTTTATTTATTTAATTTTGTAAATAACTTTATCGTATTAATGATTAATAAAATACTAGATGTTACAACAATTGAGGCTATTGAAATAAATAATTTGGAATAAGTAAAATTATTTACAAAGTAAAATCTGTTCAAATATAAAAAGAATGAAAAGATTTGTATAACCAAGATATTAGAACATCATAGTTATCAATTTAAAGAAAGTCGGCCATGCATGCTAACAAAAGTACTATATAGCATTTAAGTTATACTGCTTTCGTTCCTGAATTGTTGACGCACAATACATTTAAATTCTTTTCATGAGCTTTGACTGTAAAATGATAAAAAAAAAATATATTTTCATGCCTAATGACGAATGAGTCATACAAAATTATCAGGAATTTATTATGAATAAATGCTAATAATATTACGTTACTCTTTTAATTTTTTTTTCCTATTATTTTCTAATACAATATAAAATTATTTCTCAGTATTATTGTTTAAAATGTTAAAGCCTCACATTAGCAAACGTAAAGAGCAACAGCAAAAACAAATATTTCTATCTCCTAAATATGTCATATCAATCCAGTCATTTCAGGAATATTAAACTGAAGAAAAATAATTTGAATTTAACAGAACATTTCCGTTTTGTACTTAAGCATACGGAAAGGTAGATGAATGTTATTATTAACAAAGTTGCTGACGCACCTAAATAACACACTGTTATTAAAATCTAATATAAATTTCAGGGCAATGCGATAACTTAGGATAAATAGTACTTTAACCCTCAATCGGTCGTACTAAGAATATGATAATTACTCGCTGGCAATCGATTGCATATCCAATTAATATGGAGGAAAATTTGTTTTGCTGCTTTATTCAAAATATTATATTTAAAAACAAACGAAAGTAGTTAATATCCAACAATAATAAATTAATGATACATTTTTTTAACCCTGCACCGTCATTCATCGTCAAAATGACGACACGAGATTTTATTTTTAAATTAAAACATATTTATTCTTTGTGTTTTGATCTAATATTTTGTATAGCGATAGTTGATTGCAAGCTGTGGTTAGATGAAGAGTTGCAGCGAACTGAGTATATTGTAAGTGTTTGTTTTTCGCATTTAGTTTTTCACCGTAGTCAAAATGACGAAAGATGACGTTTATGTAACTTTTAGGTTCTTTCTGGGACGAAAAATTTTATTGTTTCTCTAAGAAGACTAATCAGCGATCTCTAACTGATGAACAAATTGAACAATTCCTATCCTGAACTGACAACAACAATGATTTAGAAAGCGATTTTAGTGAAATAAGTTCTGACACAGAAGGTGATCAAGACGAGTCCGTTGCAAAGTGCGGTACGGCCATATTTTGCTACGACAATAAGCCAAAACTAAACAAAATGGTTTAGCTTTTGTCACCGTGCAACGAATAAGGCACTATAAATACCAAAACAAACCAGCATCGTGTAGCAAAGGTAGTAATGTACAGACACAATATGCTTAAACCTGCCAAAAATCTATAAATAGCGTTAATGTCATGAAAAATCTTTTTTCGGGATTCATAAGAATCAGTCGAATGTCAGAAATGACATTCAAGATCAACTGCAAATTAATAACTACACAGTTTCCGAGAATGTACCTTCACAAAATCGAAATAGAAAAAGGAAGATATGTGCAGGTAGTCCCTCTTCGAAGCGAAGAATGGCAATGTTTTTTGTGGAAAGTGCTGAGTGGCGAGCATAAAATTCAAGTTTGTGTCTCGTTCTTTATACGAAATGATTTACTTCGAAACTCATGTTCCTTTTTTAATTTAATATCTATGTTAGAAGAAACTGAAAGACTGAATGGAAAAAATTTGCGATATGCTATATTTTTTTATGTTTTATTATTAACTGTTTACAAAGGAAAGCTATGAAATGTTAATTTTTCGTTAAAGATTAAAAAAAGTATAAAAGATTTTCTTCAACTTTTTATGAAAAAAAAGTACTAAATATAAATAACAAATCTATTTTGCTCGTGGCGTATTTTATAGTCAGTTAAATTATGTCGTAGTCAAAATGACAAAGGATGACGTTAGATACTGTACAAAAAATAAGGATGACGGTCTAGGGTTAAAAATATACATAATATATTTATTTGGATAATTTACCACTAATAGTGAATGAATAAATCCTAAATCTGAAAATAAAAACACCTTTTATTTAAATATTTACTTCGTTGAAAGTTTTGAATTCCAGGATAAGAACTATGAAGTGGGCTGATTAATTTAAAGTGATGTTCAAATTAATTTTTCCACAAATTTCAATCACAATCGAAGTTATATAATAACAACAAATTTAATTAGCTAAAAAAAACTTTGTCTCTTATTTTGACTATTTTTTTAACTGTTAAATTTGACATTTAAAAATTGCAACCTGCTTTTTTTTTCTTTTAATTAAAAGTCCATTTCATAATTAAGTACTTATATAGTTTAAATAGGAATTAAAGTACGTATCATTTAAAATATTAAAATAAAACTTAAATGCAAAAATTAATCTTAAATGAAATACAGGTTTCTTTGTTGCTTTAAACAGAGTTTTTAGCACTGAATCATGTAAAGTTCGTATTTGTGTATTTGTCAAGGTCAATGCAGAGACAATTCATTTATTAAAATGAATTCGCGAGCAAAATGTTATTCTGGAAAAACATTTACTTTCCTGAAACAAATAATACAAATACAACAAATAATCAGATTTTATTTCTAAAAACTGGCGTAATATAAATAAAGACAAACCTGAAATTGAAAATGAAATTGAAAAAAAAAAAAAAATATTGACATTGTTTGGCTCAATCAGAACTCTGCAGGAATGAATACATATTTCATTTTAAACATGTGCTGTTAAGAAAAAGGATTTCGGTCTTTTAATTTACTGCTTTAAACAGTTTTTTTAATAAATCTTTAAAAACTTGTATCTTTTAAACTAAAATTGCATACCTGCGGACAAAAAACTCTGAAATAAGAAACTTTTGCTTTTAATAATAAAAAAAAAATTATAATGAAGGGAAACATATAACGAAAAAACATCAGCAATCTTTTGTATCTTTCATACAACCTTACCTCGTGATGTGTCCACATACATACAATAATTTGGCAAAAAACAATTTTTTAATTTTCTTTGTTTAAGCTAAGAAATAGAAGGTTCTTCTACGGTTATATTGCTTCTCTCAAATCTGAGAACATGACCAATAAATTATATTTAAGTCTTTTCAACTTTTCACAATGTTAGTTTTGCGTTTGATACTTAAAAGTTTGTTACTTGTATGTCCGACGCATCGCCTTCTGTAATAAAATAATGGAAACGGGAAAAATGTCTGGTAAATATGCAGTGGAACTGAATAGCAGAAATTTATTAACCTTCGGTGTACGACTACAGAGGTGTTTAACCCTAGAAAGATGAACATATTTTGGCATACGTTGATATTAACGTCTTGTTTCTTTATTCACTTATTTTATTTATATGTTTGGCATAAATTAATCTGGAGTAAAATTTTCAAACAAAAACAAAATTTAATTCTAATTTTAGAATCTAATTTCTATGGAAACTTAACAGTTAACCATGCGTAATTTTGACTCACGCAGTCCTTATAATTATTATATTTCAGTGAGCAACGAGTTCCCTTTCCTCTCAGTTTCTAAGAATTTTATTTCTGTGGCAGAATGACTCTTGGCCAATTAGGGGCAAATTTGCCCCTCGTTTCGCCAGTCCACCATTTCATTACCCTCATACCCATCAACTTCAGGAACCCAGCCCAATCCGACGGCATTAAAGTTCCCAAACTTATTGGGTAGGCACTCACATACCTTTTCGAGGTTCTCATGGTCGACTTGAAGTGCTCTAAGGGCCGCCTGACTATCGGATAATATATAGATGTGGGCAGCCCTCATGTTTCTACGGAGAACTCACGAACACATATGTCATTTACTTCAATAACGTCATAATCCAAAAATACACTATTTGAGATAATAATGCAGAATAATTTATCTTATTGACCTTTATGTTGTGTAAAAAATTCATGGAAATAGCTTCAGAACTCACCTCGTGGCAGAAGATTATTTTTTCATTTCCCCATTAAGAGGCATGTAAATTGAAAACTTTTTTTACAAAATTAGTTTTCTGAATTACGACGTTGTTGACCATTTACAACAACGTGAATTTCTGCCAGGAAAACTGTTGGGTATATGCCCATTGGAATCGATTTTCTGAATCTGGACACCTTGATTCCCGCCTGTTCTACCATCATCCAGCTTGGACCCATCAGTATAGCATAGCTGAGATCCGGATACTTGAAAGTTTCTGGAGAGAACCATTCACGGTGATGCCACGTCATCATTGTTAAAAATTGGTGTATGTAGATAGTTCAGCAATACCATCAAACGTTCCCTGATGTATTCACACTTTAGCTTCTAAATGCCCAAAAGCAGGCCCATTGCATCAGTCTAACAATTCTTCACTCTCCCCATAATGCCAACACAGATGGTTTGATGTGGTATACACAACACGTCCCTAGTCCTTCTTCACCTAGCTTCACCATACAACAAACATAAATAAATAATCGTAACTCATTTTGACTTGCGTTAAATTTAATATTAATATTAATTTGGTATTAAATTAACAATAAAATCATATTGATTCAATATCAAAATCATTTTGTTTTATTTTTATAGAAGTTTGATTCAACATCCTCCGTAGTGTAGGGCATGAGTATGAGTAGTGCATCAATATGGAGGTGCGGGTTCGATTACCGCTTACACTCTGGGTGTTTCTACAAACAAGCAGTATGAGCTTCGTAGAGTTTGTACTGTCTTTAAAAAACATAATGTGTTACGCTGTTTCAAACTTAATTTGATGTTAACTGATCTAGTCTGTTATATTAAATTAACATAACTAAAAGATAATTTGAAGTGTAATCTTGTTTTTTATATGTCATAAGAAAACATGTTGATTTAACATGAAGAAACAAAATCGATAACGGAAAATGTTATATTTACGTGACTTTTACAATGAACTTTTTCTGTGTGTAACTAACATAATTGTAACTTTACAGGAGAAGGTAAAAACACTACAGAAACTGTTATTATTATAATACAATTATCAAATGTAAATGCTTGTAAAAATGTTACTTTTCAGACTATTGCATTAAATTATTATGAAAAATGTAAAAGAAATAAAAATCTCTAAGGAATTAAATTTCGAAAAAATTCGAGTTAGGGCGTTTCTACATGATGCGAATGATTTACAATGTGCTGATGTATTTTACTACGTCAAGAAATTTAAATTACGTTTTTAATAATAAATAATGATATATTCAATGTTTTTTTATTTGAAAGCCCATTGAATTAGTCTCAAAAATAATTGAATTTATGTGCCCGTTGCGGCATTTTAAGAAAAAGTTATTCACTTCTGCCCGCAAAATTGACGCTGGAATTGCAGCTATTGTCGCTCGAATTGATTGTTTTAGTTCATCCACTTTTGTTTTTTTACACTTCGTTCTATAAGAAAAAGTCCGGTGGAATTGGGTCAGACGACCTAAGGGCCAACGGAAGGTTGAGTCTCTATAAATGAACCTATTAGTTAGTGGAACCAAAACTATAGACTCCAATACCTGATAGCGGCAGACAATCCAGATTTTTTTTCAGTATCCCATTTTCTATACGAAAGAAATAGTAAAAGAGTATAGCAAAATATGAAATATAGTATCTAAAAACTACCTGGAACTCGAATTCCTTACAAATTTATTGAAAGAAAGGTCGAACAATATATAAAAACAAAGGGGGCCCAAATGTTGTCTTCCCATGTGATAAGCTTAAGCATTATAAAATACTTGTAACTTGTTTCTATTTATAAATACACACTTGCATATGTCTATAGTAATACTTTGTATGTGAACAATGAAGAAAAATAATTTTGGTTTAAAACAATTTTGCAGCTTTATTAAACGCATTGAATTTTTCTGCGATTTAACATGCGGAGAGATAAATAAATTTATAAAGTTGTGCAAACATTTTTTTTAACTCTTTCCCTTCAAGAGTAACATTTAGTTCCAACTGTTGCACAGTGTTATAGAGCAAAGGTTTTAAATTAAAAACCACAATTCTGAATCATGCATGGAAATAGTTTGTTACCGAATATTTAAATATAACCACTGCTTTCTAAAGAATGGTTTCATAAAAAACCATGTGTGGCATACGCAAATATGCACGTATACAATTTTGAAACAAATGCTGTACACTCACTCTCAAATCCATTCTCCTAAGGTACGGATAGGCACACTCATGTGCCTTGTATACAATTTTTTGCACATGTGCTGCACACTTACTCAGAAATCCGTACCCTGATGAAAACTAAATATTTTATTTATTTAGTACCAAAAAAAAAAATTTACTCACAATTCTGCGTTTCAATAGTTGAGTTTGCACCGCATTCCTTAACCGTTTACTAGTGACATTAATAAAATTTTCCATAGATTCTGTTTTGTATAAAATTATAAAATAAAACACTTACAGGGAACCTATATATGCTGCTAAAAACGTTTTGTAGTTTTACGGGAGTTGGTAATATTGACATCATTTACAAAATGCAACATGTTCTGAATGAGACAATTTACTCTGGCACAATTATGCTGGCATAACATGGCACCTTATTGGCAAATTCGGTGAAGGGAATGGTTTTTGGTTGGCATAATTTTTCGACCAGATACAACCCCACATTAACAGCGTAAAGCTAATACTTATTCACATACGAAAAGATTTTACGGCATATTGAATTCACATAGGAAATAAATTAATGTAATACATATATGTATTATTATTAGTCGCTGTAATCCTTCAAATATTTGCTGCTATTTTCTATATTCATAATTGTAATCAGTAAGTTGTATGATAATATCTTACAGTGGCTCCGAACTATGAAATTCGTATGTTTTGGTATGTGGCATTTTCAGTGATTGTTTGAATACATGTTCAGTATTCAAATAATCTCTGCCTGAGAAAATTTTACAATTCGATACATTTAATTTTGTTTGTTTAAAATGTTATTTCTTTTTATTATTCTAAAATTTATTGAATATAATCTAGACTTGGCACAGCAAAATATTTGAATCTGATTTTCTAAATTGCGTCTAACTTATTTCATTTCTTTACAGATAGTTTAGTATTTCAGCTCGTTTCTGCGAAAACGATCACTATTCCATCAAGTGATTGAAAAACTTTCTTTCTTGATATAATCAAGAACGTCCTCCTTCGTCGGTATTGTGTAACACCGGCGAAGTAAAATAAATACTAAAAAAAGGCTACTGAAAACGAAACTTCATAATTTAATACGTCTCCTTGACATCAGAGACGTTAGAACACTGCTATAAAAACAAATAACGTGCAAAAAGCAGTGTTGTAAGACAGTGAAGTTTCACCTTCTATCATTTCTCCTACTAGGGTTCATCTCCTGAGTGCTGGTCCAAGATGAAAAAAAAATAATCAAAATTTTTTACCTTTTATAAAATATTTTTGATTTTAAACCACTGTTTGGTTATTTGATGTAGGCTTTATGATACAGGAAGCTTAAAATTATTCGCTTCTCTACAAACAACAACAACAACAACAACAACAACAATAAATTTAGTATCATTATTATTACCTTCTTCGATTTAAACTGCGGCACGTTTATATTTTAAAAGTATGTTGTGTTAGTTTATTGTCATGTAAATGCAATGTATTCACATGTATCTACAAAAAAAACAAAATACAAAAAACTACTACAATAACATTAAATGAAAATAGTAAACTTTGAACAAAAAAAATAAAAGAAAGAAAGAAAATACCACTTGGGTTACTATGCTTGTAGATCAGCAAGTAAGTAGTTTTGTTGATTGTTAAGTTTGTTAGCAATATTTTTAAGCTACTCGTGCTACGAATTAAAATAAGCACAGTGGTGTGAAATGAAAACAATTGGAAAATAAATTTTATATAAAATTTAAAAATTTTTGCTAAAAAAATAGTGGTTGTTGTTGTTCCTTAACTTTCAATTATTTGGAGATCGATAAACTACAATAAATATAGTTCCTAAATACTATCTGAGATCCCTATTAATAAAATCATTCATAATTTCAAAACATCATTTCAAGTTTGCCTTAATTTTTACTTCCTGTATAAATTACACTGTGCACCAAATGCGGGTTTATATACACTATACACTCATTAATCTAGGCGCAAAACGAAAACAACCGGCATACCTGGTTTTACATACTTTGATCCTTTGTACTTTATCTGTGGAGTTTGCCCTTTCCATTTTATACCAATATTACTATTTTATTAATGCGAAAGAATATATTTAAAATAAGCATTCTTAAGAAGTGTTGTCTTTTAAAAAGCACAAAACATGAGGAAAAATAATTCTGCAACACACAATGTTATTTTAATCGAACATTTATTGAATAAATTCTGTGTTCATTTGAAAATATTTTTTTCTTAAAAAAGTGGTGAACATAAATTAAACATAGTATAACATACTTAACAAGAGTTAGACTAAATATTTAAGTTGCGAAAAAAAATGTTAAAGTGTTATTAAATTCTGTAACTCTCGACGATTCGCTGGAATCGTTTCTTCTTGCTGGTAGATTATTTTAAATATAGTATAAATAAGCGAGTTTCTATAACTTAAAATTTAAAAAAAAGGTACAAACAAGAGTCATAAAACACACATAGGTAAATGACACACATTGGTTATTGAGCCGCACTTGTTTTTCTATTGCGGGTCAATCCAAAATTTTGCAATTAAACGACTCTTTCGTCAATAAAAACACAATTGTATTCTTCTTTGTTTTTTTTTTGCCTCTACTGCGATATGATGTATAGGGCCGAGTGAACATGCTTCGGCTTTTGCAACCATCTAATTGACCTGCAGGAAATTAATGTTTTCAGTCGAAAACGGGTTTGTTTTTTTTTTGTTTAAGTATAAATATTGATATGGGTGCTTTTATCAACGTTCGAAGAATACCGCATGATGCGGATGGTACTTTTTAACCCTAGAACCATAATGATATTTTATAATACGTTAATACCAACGACACATAAATTGTACGTATATATAGATTTCGTTTGATAAATGACAAATCTTCGGTAGGATTTCATTTCAATTGTTTTTTTAATTCATTAAAAATATATATTGAAATTACTTTCTTAAAAAATATATAAGTAAAATAATTTGCAAATATTTACATTTTTCTCTAAATAGTCCCTCATAGTGCATTGATGACAGCAATAACACTTTTTAATTTTTCATCGGCATAAAAGAGACTAACGTCATGCTTTCATCATAAACACAGCGCGATGATCCACAGTGCTGCAAACCGAGTACCTCGGGAGTTATCTCAGCATTGTTCTTTCGTAGTGTGCTAATATTACGAAAAAATTACGTGCAAGAATTGAACCTTTATTACCAACGATACGTAAATTTTACGTACAGTCTCTAAGTGCGCATACTGTGAGTTCCTATAAAACATTAAATATGTGTTGCTTTAACACTTGTAAGCATAGCAGCACAATTGATGAGAGCATAGCTAAAATGAATTGGCGTTAGAATGCCGATCTCATCTTTTATATACATGTGAAAAAAAAAACTGTACGTAAAATTTGCGTACATTATGGTTCTAGGGTTAAATAAAACTTTAAGGTTTTTTTAAATTTCAAAAAACCCGCACTGCCTTTGTTAGCCATCGAAAAAGAATAAACAACATTGCATAATGCTGCCACTATGTTTTTTTATAATTTTTTTTATCTTGAACCAGTACTCAGGGGATGACCCGTGCACGTGCGATGCATGGATATAGAGGAAAAGAATAGTGGGATAGATGACAGGTTGTGAAGCTTTACTATCTAAGAACTCTGCTTTAGAACGTTTTCGGTTAATAACAGTTCTGCAGGTCGTCTGACACGTACGAAATTTTGAAGCGTTGTTTTAGTAGCCATTATTTTACTTCTTCTACACAATACCGGTGCTGTCTAATTTGTCTATGGATTAGCATCAGATGAAGCAAGTACTGTTCAGTGTCCAGTGACTATGTCTGCGCCATTAAAACCTTCCGACAACAAGCACATCTGAAAAAATGCGAGATGTTTTTATGATTTAGTCTGACTCTGGGCTCGAAGCCAGCACTTTTTTTGGGTTTAGTCAACGCGCACACTATTTCAGCCATTTCTTTGTAAACACCGAATGGGCTACAAAATACCCTTCTTTTTTTTATAGTATTTTCGGATATTTAAACTGTTTCTTTCTGTAAGTAATTTAAAATATAAAACTATTTTCAATTGTATAAACATTGTAAAGTCAACATAAATTTGATGCTTTTTCATAAGTTGTTCGCCACAAATCATATAAAATATGATTGCTTTATGAGTGTGTGAGTTCACACGTACGAGTATAGAAATTTCATGTTTAATGATTTTATTTTCTTTACAGCACATATTTGGAACTTTTTTTTCCCCTTGCATAAGTAAATTGTAAAATAACCTGAAATGTAAAATTCCGCAGAACTGTATACTGCTTTTCAATATATTATTATTTCAAATTACCGACGGCACCAAGTTACTTGGAAGTTTTCTACGACTATTTATCGAATGGTTTTCAAGGGATCTGAAAATTGCTTCAAATTAACGAGAGTCACTCCATTGGATTTTGAATTTCTAGTCACTGTTATATATTGTTTTTATCTTAACTTTTTTATTGGTTTGGAATGAGGTTTTACTCGTATACATAAATATAATATGTATGCCTTTGTGTATATTTACCACACCAACTGACATGGCGTATCTTGTATGTTTTATGTTATAATAATGTAAATTCACTGAACTTTTCTTTCCAAAGACAACATAAACAAGCAGACACACAAAAAAAAAACAATAATAACAGACAAATACTATGTAGACGTTAAAACTAAATAAATAACAAATCCTATTGAGAAGAGGAAAACATTTTCCTACAGCAGACAATGACTGATGCCGTAATGGGAAAAATAATTTTTGCCCTGTATTATTTTCTTCACTTTTCCATATTTCTTTATTCATTTTTTATTTTTTTAATTTGGGCCCAATGTAATATGCCATTATATATTTGTTGTTGTTGTTGTTGTTGTTGTTGTTGTTGTTGTTGTTGTTGTTGTTGTTGTTGTTGTTGTTTGTTTATTTCTATCTTTACTTTAAAAGTTAAATCCACACCAAATTTTTACACTTGACTTGGTTGTTTTTGTTTTTAACGTGTTGATGCGTTCCCCAGTTAGCCAAATGATAATACAATAGAATGATGTTACTGTCTTCTTGCCAACGAAATGTACATGGTAATTGTATTATAATTCATAATGGGACTTTTTATATACATATTTCATTACATACATTTGAATATCGTCCTCGGAATCAAATCCATTTCATAGATGACTAAAGACCGTGAATATACGAAACATGACAAAGAGCTGGAAAATACATTTAAATTATCCTTTGATTTGTTGGGTTGCCGGTTAGGTTATAGAAAGAATGCATTTACATCTGCTTCTGTTGTGGCTTGTTCGACTGCCAGTGTTGGTGCAATAAATTGTGAAAGAGGAGTTTTCTTATATACCTCTACTACTAATACAATGCTAGAGAAACAAATCTAAAATCATTTAACTTCCGCAAAAGGTATTTAGGGTCATTGCAAGAGACTGGAGAATAATAACAATTAACTTAAATTGCCTCAAGTGGTATGGATTAATTTGTAGATGTTGGGTTTCAGCTGGTTGGAACTTGGTAATGAACAAAAAAAAAAAGAATGTGTTCAGATACTTAGGAAAAAGCATTATAAATGTTTTGCCTATAAATATTTGATGGGTGTTTTTTATAGCTGCATGAGAACTTAAAGTGAATGTTGGAATGTAATTTATTTTATTATAATCTGGTAGATAATTCTATCGCATTTATTTTTACTACTCTTTCCAATAAATCTGGCCGTATGGCAGCAATGGTAACTTGAATATTGGCTTCCAATACTTCAAGAACTGGTGGTTTGTCAGCAAAAACCGTTGACTTGATATTACTCCACAGTAGACCAGTGAACAGGACCACTTCTGGAAATAAATTTGCCACCAAATTGAGGGTGGCGAGGGCTGAAGTTGGCTGCACGTTGACTACAAAACCAAAAATTTCCTGAGTTCGACCACATTTTCAGACTAAATCGTAAAACATCTCGCATTTTTTCTGACGTGCATTTTCGTGGCTTTGTGTCAGTTGTTGTCGGAAGGTCACTGAACGGCTTCAGCTGTAACCAATTCACAAGCACATCAGAACGCGCTCCTTCGCCGGTATTGTGTAGCATCAGCCAAGTAAAATAATTACTAAAAATTGCTACTAAAACGAAGCTTGAAAATTTAATACGTTTCCTAGACATCAGAGGCGGTGCAGCACTACTATAAAGAAAAAACTTGCAAAACAAAGTTGTAAGATAGTGAAACTTCACTACCTGTCATCTCTCTCATTTATATCCTTCCTCTAGCTCCAACGCAATGCATCGCCTGATCTCCTGAGTGCTGGTCAAAAATATAATAAAAATTGATTTTGCAATAAATCGATTCTTAAGCGCGCTATATGTCAAGTAGCACCGTCTTGTTGGAACCAGATGTATTTTCTTTTAAACAAAAATTCAATCAGCAAAGTTTGACTGCGCTCGCCACGACGACGAATTGGAAATTCGGTGTCTTTTTCAATACTTCTCGCTACAGCAGCAATTTTAAATTCGGTACGTACATTTCTTTGCTTGTTGATTGTTTTTAATCGAGAAGAGTGAAATAGTGCGAAAACGATCAGTTATTGTGCGATTTGTTGCTCACTAGGGCGATTGTGTTGACCGTAAAGTGGACGAAGTGCTCTACTTACTGCGCTAACACATTTATTTCCTTCAAAGTAAATTGCCACAATTTGGAAGCGTTGTTTTGGCGTTTAAAAATTCATGTTATATTGCCAAACTTTATTGAAGAGAAATGCCAACATAGTTTGACATTCTCAGCTGTCAAACCATAATGATCGATATCGATTGAAAACATGCAGCTAAAAAACCACCCTATTTAAGCAAAAGAAGGACTACTTTGCAATTTTTCTCATTAACTTACTGAATAGAAACGTTTATAAATAAAAGGAATCTTATACATAGTGAATTAAGAGGTGCCAATTAAATGCAGATGTTAAATTGTTCTTAGAACTGGTTTTTAAGCAATTGTTATTCAGATTCAAAATATGAATTTATTGCTATAGGATTAAGAAACCCCAACATCTACTAAATTTATTCAAAAACATTGCGAAGCAAGAAAAATTATCATTTGCCTACGATATTAATAAAATATATTTAGAACAAAATCAAGAAGTTTGTACTATTGGATTGTGAGTTCTATGAAATGATTTACTAAAATGTATTGGTCCCTTAATCGCAGTTATCTAGGAACTACTTTTGATCTACTTCCAAAATATTAATAAATATATTTTTATCGCCTTTTCTGCAAGTCATTAAGAACAACAGCCAGAAAATTAATATGAAAGTGATTTTATTCTACAAAATTCGTTTATGTTTGCTTATTTATATACATATTTGTACAAATGTATAAAACATTTTACTTTATTATTTATTATTTATTATTTATTTAATCGTAAAACAAATGAAGTAATGCAAAATACAATTCAACTGTATGTCTATAAAATAAATTAAATTAAATGAGAATTTTTGTAGAATTGAATCTTATCATAACCTGCTTAAAAGCATTAAAGCAAAGCGATAAGCAACTTTTCATGGCTCCATAAGAGTAATAAAAAATTTGTTTCATTGCTCTGTTTAAAAAAGATTGAAAAGTAGATTTACTTAACATCACGAGCAGGACTTCGAATTCAATGAATCGGCATCAAAAAAACGACTTTCCAGCAACGACAACCCTATGTAAAAAGAAGTAGAACTAATCCGATTTTGCACTACTTCGAACTCACAAGTTCAGGATCTTATTGACTCTTTTGGAAGCACTTTTTTCACGGCGATGTTAAAAGGAAGCAAATACCTTTAAAATTAAGAAATAAATACTTAAAAACGTTAATTAATAAAATTCAATGCACCAGAACTAGTTGAAAAGAGATAGTGTAGAGAATAAATAGTGCAGAGAAGAGTTAGTTTTCAAGTGGTAGTTCTATGATCTGCAATAAACGCAAAAAATTACTTATCTAAAGAAAGCCTTTTTATTTACTGTTTTAATTCAACTTTGCTTTCTTTATTTGAGTCTGCTGTTATTTAATAGAGTGTACTGTTATCATAAACACATCAGAAAATTCTATGGCTTTGCGGCATATTGAAACCACGTTAGCTGATTGTAGAGCCAATGCCACCAACACCTCCTCTATAGGGGTTTTGAAGAGGGCAGTTGGTTAATTATTTAACGTTGCTGACAATCTATTGATCAATTAGGGAGGATAATCAACACATTTATAGACATAGATAATTATGCATATTTTTGTTGACAGAAATTTTTAAGATCTCAATGAAAAATGACTAAAATATAATTTTTAATAAAAAATTTGCATATACATAGTATATGAAACAACATATAATTACCCCATTTAAAAGTCGTTAATATGTAAGAATCTCTGCAACTGTAATTAATGTAGGTCAATTGGAAAAGCAAAATGTAAATAAGGAAATTCCTGACAATCATTGCTTTCGTTCCACTCTCAATGCTGGCAAATGTTTCTTTTGTTGTTATTAAAACATCATACATGTTGAACATAATGGTTACATGATTGATTACTCTATTAATAACGTTGGTTTGCTTTTAATCAAAATTAAAACACACAACCTACCATCTGTTAGCCAATAAATGAAAATATAAAAAAATCTGTGGTGGCTTTTTACGAGTGTGTGTTTGAGCAGTGTTTTCACAAACACGCAAACACAACCATTTAGCGCAGATTAGCTATTTGTATTTACATACTGTATATACGTACTATTTTATAATAAATGTGTATGTTTGTATGTATGTATGTTAAAAAATTTCTATATACATACGTAATCAATGAAAAACGTAATTGTCTTACAAAGTGTTAATTTATGGTTTAAAAAATTATGGACAAACACAAACACTTTACCAAATAATCGCAAATACACGATTAGATGGAGCAAACATATTACGAAATAAAAATTATTATAATTTGTAGCAAATGTACAATAATCTTACATGACATTTAAACATATGCAGTGCGCAATGGGGAAATAATTTCTTGTTTTGTGAAATCAAAATAAATTAATACATGTATTAAATAAACTACAAGTCCTTCTAGACATTTATATGCTTGTTTATATTTTGTTTCAAAACTAGCACAAAAAATCACTTGAACCGAAATTCGAAAAAAGGCAAAAAAAAAACATGTAGGATTGTTATACAATATTTACAATACCAGCAAGTTTTACAAGAGTATTTTACATCGATTTTATAAGTGCACTACACACGACACTAGTTTGGCACATTACAACATAAATTCTATAGTAGTAAATCAATGACTATATTTTTTCTCATAAATTATTAAATTAATTTTATTAATTAATTAATTATCAGAATAAATTCTTACTTGGATTTTACTGATTTTTTTTTATTTTTACAGCAGTGTTGTAGCGTCTCTGATGTCAAGGAGACCTATTAAATTTTGAAGTTTCGTTTTTAGTAGCTATTTTTAGTAATTATATTACTTTGCCGGTGATACACAGTACCGCCGATGTGCCTGTGGATTGGATACAGCTGAAGCCGTCACTGTTCAGTGACCAGTGACTATGCCTTTGCCACTGAACCCTTCCGACAACAACTAAAACATAGCCACTGAAATGCACATCAGAAAAAATGCGAGATGTTTTTATGAGTCTGAAACTGGGGTTGAACCCAGAAAAAATTTTTCGTTTTGTAGTCAACGTGCAGACTACTTCGACCATCGCCACCTTCAATTCTTAATGGTGAACAATTTTTTTCGAGAATTTTTTTTTATTCGATTTATCAGTGAATTGTACTACGCATTGCAGAGTAAATTCACTTGTAGCCAAACTGTCCGTATGTGTGTACGGTGTGTTTCGTTGTTCTATCGCTACTATAATGGAATGTGCTCTACGATTTTCCCAAAACCCGTTCATTCCTGTGCACAACACGTTCATTCATAAAGAGAGGGGCATCCATTTGTGGTCGATATGGCAGCGAAGCGCAATACGCATTACAAAGAAAATTTTTTCGCCGAACAGCACGTATATGGACAAACTCTTTGCTGAGGTCTTTCCTGCCACTGTTGACGTGGGAAGATTCAAATCAAATGTCCGTAAACACTGCTCCATCTATTTTCCTTGCCATAACCTCAGTTCCCAGTACGGATGGAGTTAATGCAGCACTGGCATAACCAAAACCAATTGCATAAATTCAACTCATAAATTTTATGACGAACGAGATTTGTCTCTCAATTTTAATTTTCTTAAAGTAATATCAAATATACTCCGTAAACTCTATAAAACGAATTAGATTTCCTGAGAATAATATATCGTTTTTTATAAATTTTGCTTAGTCTGACCATTTTTTTTTTTTTTATCTGGGACCAGCACTCAGGAAATGAGTCCTACACATGCGATGTATTGTGCTGGAACTATAGGAAAGGGATAGTGGGAGAAACGATAGGAGGTGAAGCTTAATTAATTATTTTACAGCTCTGCTTTTGCACGTTCTTTGTTTATACTCGTAGCAGTGCTGAAGCTTCGGTTTAGTAGCCATTTTTATCATTACTTTACTTCGCCCGTGCTACGCAAGCTTTAAAAAAAAATTAACATGTTATTAATTATAATTGTGAATAAGTATGTTAAGCTAAGAGTATAAAAAAACTGAAAAAATTTATACACTGATTTCAATTGTGTAAATAAAGAAGAGAATTAACAATAGCACAACGAGCTCTTAAACCATATTTTTATGTTAAAGCAGTTCTAAGTTCAATGACTTAGTACAAATAAAGTGTGACCTTATAATTATAGGTTTAGTATTCTACTGTTTACACATGTGTTCTTCTACAAAATATTTATTAGTCTACATTGGAATTTAATTCAATGCAACAGATTCGATTCTAATGCAAAGGATTGATTAAACACTTACTAGCTTGTGTGAGTTAAGCGTGCAATTGTTTTATAATCTCTCAAAATTAGTGCAAATATTGCCTATCAGTTTTTATTCAACAACAACTCGAGCTATATGATACGACTTATATATTTGATTAGAGTAAAGAAAATTGTGGTGATTTCGATTGTCGAAAAGTGCATTTCACTTTTCGCTTTATTTCTTAAAAATAAAACCACTTTATTGTTCCCTTTTATTATTATTAATTAGTTTATTATTATTAGTATTAACATATATTTTTTTTTTCACTTTCTCAAACATAACTTGCTAAGAATATTTTTTAAAACTTTAGCTGAATAACTTTTGTGAACTTATAACAATAACCCTGAATAGTTCATACTGAATAAAGGAAATCCCTGCAGTCCTTCCTGTCAGTTGAAATGTTTTAAACTTCAAGTTCACTATTGACAAAGACTATTCCCTCTATCCTTCTTTCTAGAACCCGTTTAATATCTTAGGTCCGCTGCACAAGATCGTTAGTACGTAGCAGATCTACGAGTATATCAAATGATATCTATCACTGTGATGAAAATCTAAAGTCTTGAATATGTTTCAGATATTGTAAAAATTTAGACAAACTTTCTTTAAAATTCTGTAGTCAACTTTTGTTCAGTTTATGAGCTAAGAAAACAGCTGCTTACTATTTTTATGAACAACGATGCCATCTTGCTAAATGAACTTGCTTTTAATTGGCTAAAAACTGGAATGCAACCTACATCACAGCTACCATTTCACAAGAATTTTTACGTGCTGTACGTGTAAAAAACCTTGGTCGTGTGGTTGCAAGGGAATCCGTGTTTTTCTATTTATTTTATTTTATAATTTAGATTTAAACAAAATGTTTCACCAAAAAAAAATTTTCAAGTGTAAAAAATTGTTTTTATTTTTATCTTTTTTCTACATGCAATCTTTGAAAAGATTTAAGATTATTATTTCGAAATAAAAAATTTTAAATGATATTTTTAAGGCACAGTAAGTTTAAGCTTTTTAATTTAATTGAATTCAAAAATAAGACATGAAACATTTGATTTCTTTTTTGACCTAACGCACGAGCGTGTATTTTAGAGAAATAAAGGTTATTGAGTTATTGATATTGAGTATATTGATATTGATCAAGGTGCAGTCATTTTTAACAAGCAAAATAAAGTAATACCAAAAACTTGGCAAAAAATAAGCATATCAGCCATGCTATTCAGATGTGAGATCGTGAATAAGTTATTACACGTATGCTATGTGCATTGAAAACAAAATAGCGACAGCAGCGGCGAGCACTTATACACTTTTATTTTAACTTTCGCATATATAAATGCAAAAAAAATTCTACAATTACGGAACAAAAAATTTCAATATCTAAGAATCGTATATTTTTATAGATTTATATATAGTGGTTAAACGACATTATAGAAAAATGCATTTTAATAAATTTTGTTTTTGTTTCCGATGGCTGACGTTGACTACAAAAACCAAAAATTTCCTGAGTTCAAACCCAGTTTCAGAGCCATAAAAACATCTCGCATTTTTTCTGGTGTGCACTTGTGTGGCTTTGTGTCAATTCTTGACGGAAGGTTCCAGTGGTGAAGGCATAGTTACTGGTCACTGAAAAGTAACGCCTTCAGTTGTAACCTATCCGCAGGCTCATCAGAACGCCCTCCTTCGGCGGTATTGTGTAGCACGGGCGAAATAAAATAATTAATAAAAAAGGCTACTAAAACGAAGCTTCATACGTTCTACAACCTTGCTATAAAACTGCTATAAACTGCTATAAAAAAGAACGTGTCTTTTCTCATAATATCGCTTGCTTCTAGTTCCAGCTCAATGCATCGCATGTGTAGGGGTCATCTCCTGAGAGCTGGTACAAGATAACTAAAAATACAATATTTAGAAAATTAACATCAACTTTGAAAATTAAAAACCCATAACAAATTCAAGGAAGTATATCAAAATATTTGTTTTTGCAAATGCAACACTTAAATAAGATCGACAATTGAGCAACTATTTTAAATTTTTTTCTTATTCTTGCAAAACCATAAATGCTTATGAAATTAATAATCTTCCCACTAAAAATAGAAATAAGTATCCATATAATCGAAATCGAAACTACAATAAAGCCAGACAACTCATTTTACTGTGGTTCATTTATTTGTTATTATTTATTGTAATTTAATTAAAAAACTTTTCTTTTAGTAAATTGCAAAATTTTTATTTAGCGCAACGTTTTGCATATAAAAAGTTTTCAATTAAACTTTATATTTGAATTCACTTGGCTAATTATTTTGGGAAATATTATTAATTATGTAAATTATGTAATAATAAATATTATATTTTCAAAAAGTAGCAAATATTTTAAACGATTTGTTGAATAGTATTGAGTGAATATCTTGTATGATTTGGCGCGATCTATTCCAAGCAACTGAACTTTAAACAAAATATTGCCCACAATATACATACCTTAATTCTTTAACTAAAAGAGGTTTGCGTGTTTTCAGTGCATAAGAAATAAAATACACTGTTTTAATTTCTGTATGTGTAAGTAAGTGAATGAATCGTATAGTTTGTTGCCAGAGTATAACTGTGAAGCTTTAATTTCTTTGGAGGTTAAAGTTATTATTATTTTTTGTCTCATTATTAAGTAATTGTTTCTTTTCAAGATTTATGTGCGTTATTTATAAATAAACTTTGAATGTTGTTGGCTTGATTCACATATGAAAGAGAAGATAAAAGGTCTACAAAAATACCATTCGTGATATTGAATATATTGGGCATACGGAACATACGGGACATAAGCCCATTAATTAATTGCGGCAAACCCCAAAGAAAAATTTACCTCACATTTTTTTAATTACCAATTAATTCTTTTTTACGTGAAATATAATGAAAAAAGGTTCCTCTTTATATTAATTTTATATACAGAAATATATTTCATATATGAAATTATTTTCTAATGAAAACGAGTTGTAAAATTTCCCATGTATGTGTGGTTCTGTGATCATATCTTAGAAGTACAAATTACAATAAATAAAAACGATAAAAATTTGTATTGCGCTTAAAGAATGTTTGTAATTGTTTTTTTTTTTTTATTTATTACATGCCAATATTAAACATTTTATTATGGACCTCTGAACAAGACATAAAACTAAATTTAATGAAAAATTAATAAAATTAATTTTACTATTTCCATACCTCCACGGAAGCAACAAAACACGCTAAAGCGAGCTTTATCCGAATCAAATTTTTTGGCATATTTATATAATATTTATATTTATTTATATATTTATATTTAACACTGCTTGATTTACTGAATAGACGCCAAAAAAAAGAGGAGAACATCCCGCAAGGACAAGTTTCTTTAAAATTTTTTGGAAATTATCCACATTTGCCCTACTTCCGGATCACAATATTCATTTCTTTGGAAGTTCTTTTTTTGCTTGGTATTTACTTATACAAAAATATATATAGTTCAATCTATGCGAAGAAATCTTTTAATGTATTTATTTTATGTTTTGTGTGCACATTGTCCCTTTCGAAAAACTCAATTTTAACACACCTTATTTTATGGCCATGTTTCTTTTTACACTTTCCTCGTGTCAAAGTTTTTGTATTCTTTTCAATACGTCTCGTTGTTTTTGTTTTTTTTTATTTTATTTTATTGCAAGATTTCTTTATTGCTGTTTGTATCTCATACGTATCTTTTTATTTTAAAGTCCATCCGATTACATCACACATTATAACAATTAACCGTTTGTTGGCTTTGTTTGTTCAACGATGCCAGATAAATTTTTTGTTTGAATAAGTTAAAGTAAAATTTATTGGCACAATAAAAGAATTAAACGAAAAGAAATACGAAAGTTTTCTTACAACTATAAGAAAATATTACCTTAAAAAACAAAGAAATTCTAACAACTTGATAGCTTTGACATATCTGTGTACCTATTTAAACAACGGAATAATGATTAAACAAACATACATATAGCCTAACATTACTAAAGATATAAATTTAAAAAAAAAATCATAAACCAATACTAATTTCCCAAAAAGGAATTAACCTCTGTGAGTGGCAGATGTAATTTTGTTTAAAAACAATGTCTTGAATGAATATTTAAATCAAAGCTGAAATTATCTGTAATCTTATGATAGATAGTTAGTGTTATTCCAGTTAAATACTCTTTGATCATTAAATATGTCTTTAATAAGAGGATTTTGATGTATAAATTTCAAGTTCTCTTTTTAAATTTGTATAGATATTGCACACATACACACACCATACACCGAAAGTTAAAAATTTTGAATAGCCGTAAATAAATGAATTTGAATAACGTCTATTCTGTGATTCAAAGTTTTTCTAATTACAACACCTTAAGACTTTCGTTCAAATATTTATATTTCTTTGACAATAGGTGATACTCTAAACCATATAGCAGACCGTATAGGAACACTATTCGGAACCTTGTTTTATATGTAGAAGAAGTTTCGTTTCTTTTGAAAGGTTTTTATTAACTATAATCTTTGAAAAACCCCCATTTTGTTGGCATGACAATTAAAATCAAGCATATTGTAGATATTGATTCCAAAATATGTTAAATCCAGCAAGAAAAATCTTAATCTTAAGTATTAATTATAATTTCACAATTATTTTAAACCTGTTTAATAGCTTAAATATCACTAGTATCTTGTCTGAAGGCAAAAGATTGATATTCACTATAAGAATAAAGAAGATATTTATCAGCATAAAGTAATCCAGTTTAAAATGTTGTAATGATGACGTCCCAAAATAGAAGCTGTACATCCACCGAAATCTGAAAATAACACATAACTAAATTGAACACAAAATAACAAACTCTTCTATAGTTGACTGTGATTACATTGAATCCAATTTCAATAATTATGATGAAAATGCCGAAACCGACGGCATGACAGAAAGTTTTTTTTTTACGTCGAACGAAACTACGATTGCGTATATATATATCACTCCGTAGCTTTAACAAGTCATCAACTATCTAATGGTCTTTTTCAAATTAAAAATTAATGTTTTGAATACATATATACATACAATATATGTGTTAATAAAACATATGTCCAACTCTTCCCTAATTATTTTTTCTAACAGTTGACAACAATTTGACACAAATTATTAATATAATATATTAGAGATACTGTCTCTTATAGGATCGGAACCGATGTATATTATATGTTTGAAAAGTGCTTCTCTTCTTGTTACCTTCCACAACATTTCCGTTAAATGATATATTTTTAATATATATTTTTTATATATGAAAATAGAATCGGTAGTTTTTCGTATACCAGGGATGGTGAAAAATAAATGAAATGAAAAATGAAAACTTGCATTCTAATTCTCAATTCAATACTTGATTGACGCTCGTACACCAAGATTGCAGTATAATGCATACAATTTCTGCGTAACATATAATAAATAAAAATAAATAAATAAATTGGAACTTTACAATTAAATAAAAGCATAAGAATGCTTATACGCCCTTCATAAACGTTACGCTATGAGGTTCTTTTGATATTTAGGGTGGTATAGTTACATTTTCTTTGTTGCACTTTACGTACGTACTTTTAAGTTTTATTTTTGGTTCAAAATAAAATGAAAACTGGGTTTCAATCAATTATTTACGATGCATAACATCTTTATATTTTTACTTTATATTGTCTGTAATATTTTTATCGCACAGAAACAAATTTTACTATTTTATTTTAAATTAAATAATAGAATAGTACATTTTTTTCAATTAAAAGTGTCATAAATCCAATTAAAATTTTAATTAATTTTTAGCCTCAATACTTAAATACTCATTACTTAATATTTTTGCTAATCACACATTTTATGATAACTCATTTTTATTTAAATTGTTATCTCATAATTTTTTTCATTTATTTGATATATGCAACACTCTTTATAGAAATAGAAATTAATACCCAATAAGCACTCGATTTGAGTTAAAATATTTTTTTTTTGCTATTTATTTTATTTTAAATTAATTTGAAATTTTCGAAATATTTAATTAAATTTTTAATTTTTAATAAAAATTTAAGTGAAAGTTACCTCAATTAAGTCAACAATAATAATTTAATTGATACTAATATTTTCGTAACAGGTGAAAATCTAATTAATTTTTTAATTGATATTACAAAATTTTTAATTAAAATTTCCCTTTGTTTTTTTCTGTGTAAAGCATAAAAACCTATGGTAACATTGGATTGGTTCGTTGTAAATACAGGATATATGGGGCAATATTACTATTGTCGAATCTACTAAACAGTTTGATACAAAAAAAATAAACAATATTTTTCTGTAATTGAATACCAACAGTCGATTCAGTAGAATTAATAAGAACCATTATGTTTATGATACTCAAATATAATTATTAGTATAATTTTTTAATTAAGAAACACATTTGCATATGTAAATTCATTAACTACATACATTTCTTGTAACCCTTAATTTGATATCCTTTTTTGGCTTAAAATTCCATCCTCTTTTTAAAAGAAAATGTTAAGGCGCATCCAACAAATGCTGCGAATTAACACTGAAGATAATTTGTTCGTTCTATGCCTCCAGTTCTCAACAAGATTGACAAGTAGGCGATCAAAATTTCTTACGACTTCCAAGAACAAAATACTATCTAATACAAGAAATTAAATGGTCAAAGACAACGAAATGAAAATTATGAAAAACGAAAAAAGATAATAAAACAAAATAGATGTAACACTTGAGGCAGAACATAATGTCTAACTATTTTTAAATTGCAATCTTTACGCTTGAGCAAAACTAGAAAACTAATATTACCAAATTGCTATGAACACTATTTCCAAAAACAAAACATATTTATTTGAATAACAACGACTTAAAAAACAATTCAACAATTTTTAAGCACCCTCGAAAGAATTGAATATTTAGCTTTTTGATTTTCTTTACAGCCCTCAGGAATTCAAAAAGAATTTGCGCTGTTTGAAAACCCATTAATGTAGTGGAGAAAGCGTTCAACTGTTATCACTACTTGCATAAATATGTATATTAAATTATATACAAATTTTTGTAATACTTTTGGTCTTTTATAATACTTTTCATTAATTTTAAAAATAAACGGTGTAAACCGTCTTACAGGTTTGCTACCGGCTTTTTACAAAACTTTTTTTTATCTATCCAAGTGCATATATGTATGTGTGTACATACGTAGAATTGTATATACACATATCCATATATATTCATAGTTATATACATACATATGTATGCTTTCATCTTAAGTTGCGTGTAAATATTTTATTTCACAATGTCAATGATGGTGTGACTGAATGGCATTGTGTGAAGCGTAAAAAATGCCTTAGAATATACAAACACACGACAGCACAAGTTTATATTTTATCATAGATATGCTATCAAATATGAAAACATACATGTTACATGTAGATATATGTAAGAACATTTGCTATGCTTCTATACTTCTGTTACTTTTCTTTGAACAAATTTTGTCTAAACTCTCGCTTGCACAATATGTATGAAAAAGGTTTGAAAACTAAGAAATACTCATTCCAAGGCATACGAAGAAGATCGTATACATTGCCTTGATGACCATGAAGTCAGACAGTCAGTCAGACTTCTTCATTCACTCCATGTAACCAGAAAATAACTTGATAGGTTGTAAACATAATCTAACGCCTTCCAAACGATCAACAAGTGGTTGCAAGTGAATGAAGAAGTGCGTTGCTGTAAGCAACATTATTGTAAATTTATTTTTCTATGGCGATGTAAAAAATACACTGTACTAAGTATAGGAAAAGTGTGGGAAATTGAGCGTGAAGAATCGTGGCCAATAAAGAAAAGACAAGACATTCTTTGACAAGGTACATAATTAAGTTAAACGCTTGATTAGGCCATCGATAACAATCAATCAAGAGAGCTGTAAAAGGGCAACAATTGACATAAATATACTTCTTTATGTATATAAATACTTCCACAATGTACACGTATCAAAATTTTTCTTTCAAATCAATTTGCTCTTATTGTCAGAATAAAAATTTCTAAAGCAATGAATAAGGGATTTTTTATTTCAATAGATGTCTTGAAAGTCAAATTATGATTTTAATAAACAGAAAATATATTATTTATACATATGTAAATTATAATCTTTTACTTAATATACCAAATGTTTGCTTTTTCTTTCAGAATGAAGCAGTAAGTTCCAATCTGCGTTTGTATTATAAGTGAGTAGACCGACTTTGATATTTATGGGCAAATATGCATTCGAAAAATTTTCAAAACGAATGAAACAATTTGTATTTTCGATTATGGATTATAATTCAAGTAAATGTATTTCATAGTGAAATGATTAATTAATTAATTAATAACCTAATAAACAAACATAATATTGATTAATTTGCATTTTAGAAATTATAAGTTAAGTAAATCATTATTATGCTGTTTTTGATCAATACATTCTCTAAAACCTGTCAATTCAAAACTTATAAATTGTCTGTGTTTGTTTATTGTTTTCTGGGACCATTGCTCAGGGTACGTCCCATACCTATTGCAAACCCTTGCACCGGTACTAGTAGTAAAGGCACAGTTAAGACAAGAGACATGTAGTGAAGTGATAAGAAGTATTCAGAGCTAAATTTTTGCACATCTCTGCAGTGGAGCGTTTTGAGACTTTTTAAAGCACAGTTAGTGCCTCTCTAGTGTTACGTTGACGCGTTAGTTTTTATCGTAAAAGAGAGGCAATTTATTCATTACATTCCCTCGCCGACATTTTACTGGTCAAATATGAAGGAGGGTCTTAAACCGGTTTTAGAGTAAATGCGCTAACTACTCAGTCAACAGCACCTCTTATGCATTAATGGCATACCTATCTTAAAAATTAAATAAATATTGGAAGCATTCACTTATAATACTCTTTTTTCCTGTATCAACATCAGAGCTTCGAACCGGAACGGAAGCAACAACCGGAAAAAGCAGAATTTATAACCAAACACAGATATTTTAAATACAAAAAACCGTAACCTTAAACCTTAAAGGAACGAACTTTCATTTCGGTTTTTTTCATTCCTTAAATAAGAAAAAAATTTTAAAAATTATAATTTTTATATGGGGTTTCAACGTTATTAAAAATTAATTACGATTATTTATCTATATTTGTTATATGGTTTAGCTGGTGTACATTTCATTTGGTGGTAATATCAAAATCGTCAGTAGACCTTGAAAGAACCTATGAAATTCCATATGTTTATTCAAGAACTCGAAAACAATATAAATTTTTGGGGAGGTCTTGTATAAACATATGGAAATGCTACTCAGAAAAAACTTTGAAACGAAAAAAACCGAAAAAAAAATTTAAAACCAAAACGTAACCCGAAACGATAAAAGTTGAAGAAGGAAACCGAAACAATTTAAATTTCGGTTCAAAGCTCTGAAAGATTTCGTATTTTTTTATAAAATATTTTGTGAATTAAAAAAAAAAAAATTTTGTGAAAATTTTATAGATATAGAATTGTGCTTTTTCCCTTAAAAAATTTATTATTACATATTTTTTGATATTCTCATAAAGTATATTTTACAAAAGTAAACTCAATAACTGAGGAGGAAAGAAATCCATATAGTACTATTTTGCTAATGCTTACTTAGCTCATCAGTGGATTTATCCTAATTTTTGAATACAAACCCAAGATCTATATGTTTAAAATTCAACTAATCAATCGAGAATTGAAGTTGAATACCAAACACGACACCAAAAATCTATAAACAAAAACATAACAATCCATGAGTTTACTTTTTTATAACACACACATATTTCTATTTTTAGATTTTTCTTTTTTAATTTTAATTTTAAATTTAGAATCATATATATTTTTTTATTTTAAAATTAGAATCATATATAAAGAGATATTCCCAAAATAAATTCAGTTAATATACAATTTTATAGATTTTTTTTTTTAAATTTTTGAAACATTTATGTAAATTGCGCAAAAATTATACCACGTTGACTACAAATCCAAAAACAGACCTGGGTTCAACCCCAGTTTCAGACTAAAAATTTTAAATTAAAAATAAACATCTCGCATTTTTCTGATGTGCATTTGTGTGTATTTGTGTGTCAGTTGTTGTCGGAAGGTTTCAGTGGCGAAGGCATAGTCACTGGTCACTGAAAAATACCGGCTTCAGCTGATAGCAATCCACAATCGCATCAGAACGCCCTCCTTCGTCGGTATTGTGTAGCACCGGCGAAGTAAAACAATAATAAAAATGGCTACTGAACCGAAGCTTCAGCACTGCTAAAAAAAAAAAAAAAAAAAAAAAATGTTTGCAAATTCTTTCGTAGATTACTTTTGAAAAATACCATTTTAAAATTTTCTTAAAAATTTCCATATTATTAAATCTTTAATTTATAAATAATTGTTATCCTTGACGAAGTTAAATAAATAATTTAAATTTCGTTAAAAACAATTCGTGTCGGCTGTATTCTAGAAATTCGTCATCAATAATGCACTGAACTCGTAAAAGAAGTTGCTGACATCATCGCTTAAAAATTATATCAGCGTAATGGAACTTTGAACGCCGAATTAATTGTAATATTCTTAATTGATTTGCAAAGAGTTAGAGTTTACAATTCCTTTTATATTTCTTTGCTACAAAATAATACTCCAAGGAGGCTAGTTTCAAATACAGGTAGGGTACCTAATACACTCCGTTAACACAGGATAGCCTCACATACATACTGGACAAAGTTGTAGAAATTTTGAGCATTCCGTTAGTACTTTTAAAAATATGAAAATGTTCCTTAAGGCGTCAATAATAATTATATCCATCTGGATCATCGATGTTAAAGCGCTTTTCGTCGGAAAAAATAACTCTTTTTTTCGAATCGTTTATTTGATGACGTTGTTGCTCTATCCACTTCATGTGGTCTTTTCCAAAATTTCAACCTCCGTATGTAGGGCTTTTTATGGTGGCTTCTTTTGAAGTTTTCGACACTTCGGGTATTCCGACCTTTTTATAACATTAAAAATCGTTCTTTTACTCATTGTGACTCAGGCAACAGCTTCAATTTTCCTTAAAATCATAGATGAATTCGGAGAAACCTTTTGATATGTTTTTCCTTTATATCTTTTATCATACTCTGATGGACTCTTAATATAATTGTTTATTACTTTTGGACTTCGACCAAATTTTCTGGCTATAACGCGGTTAGAAAACCTTTCATCATAGAACGCGTCAGTTTTTGCGATTTCTGTGGAACTAAGCGACGGTTTTTTCCCAAAAATTTTTGCTACTGCTATTATGAAAGACCCGTTAACTTTTACTTACCCATTTGGAATTTTTGTCAATAAAACAACAGAGCACACTCTTGCCACTGACTTTAATACATTTTTTATTTTTTTTTATCTTGGACCAGCACTCTACATATGCGGTGCATTATGCTGGAACTAGAGGAAAGGGATAGTAGGAGAAATGACAGGAGGTGAAACTTTACAATACTGCTTATGGCACGTTATTTGTTTCTATAGCAGTCTTATAGCGTCTCTGATGTCGAGGAGACGTATTAAATTTTTGAAGCTTCGTTTGTAGTAGCAATTTTTAGTAATTATATTACTTCGCCGGTGCTACACAATACCGACGAAGGAGGGCCTTCTGATATGCCTGTGGATTGGATACAGCTGAAGCTGTTACTGTTCTAAGTGACCAGTGACTATGCCTTCGCCACTGAAACCAACAAATGACATAAAGACACACAAATGCACAACAGAAAAATGCGAAATGTTTTTATGAGTCTGAAACTGGTGTTGAACTCAGGAAAATTTTTCGATTTGTAGTCAACGTGCAGACTACTTCGACCATCGCCACCATACTTTTTACATTTATTAAGGAAACACCAAAATTTTTCCTTTCCTTAAAATGTTAAAAGACGATATCCTATGTTAACGGACTGTACATTTAACAGAAAATATGGATTTCGGAATGTGTGTAGTTTGGCTATACATTGCGATTATAAACAATATGTTTCTAAATAATAATTTTTTCGACTTTTAAAAAGCTCAAATATTTGAACTAAATATAAAAAACTTATATTTGATTATAATTTATTATTTATAATCAAATACGTATAATGATGCGAATGTTTGCCTTTTACGGATTCATATTTCATATTTCGTTCTTTCCATATTTTTTATGCTCTTAAAATAATATAAGAAAAAAATTTCCAACACTCGCTTTGTGATATCACATTTAAAATTACATGTTTGTTTAGATGACAGTATATAATTGGAGAAATAAATTATTTCCGTTTTTCGAAAAAAGTTTCAAATATAAAGTTAATCTTATGTACGCCTGTCACAAAGGTATTATTTAATGGACATAAAGGTTAGTTACTATTTTATGGAAATAAACCAGCCAAGACTCATTAATGTTGTTGAAAACATTATCACAATTTATCGTTTCATTTCTTATAGTTCTATCAAATAAACATTGCAGTTATAATGATTCCGTCTGACATGCTTCACGATATTGTCTTTGGCGATGTGAATTACGATGTTGATAATGAGTGTTCAGCAAGCACCATCATTAGTATTTAAATAAAAACCTATTATATCTGTACTTTTACTAAAATATAGAAATACTCAACTGAAATATAGGTCAACATAGAGACAAGAATAATAAAGAATACTTCCAGTGGTTGTACAAAAAAAGTATACTCGTACACGTATTTCATTGAACATATTTTAAAGAAAAAACAACACAAAAATTTTCTATCTTTTTTGCATGTCAAACCAAAGCATTTTTACCTTCTAACCGTATCTATTCACCAAATAAGAAGGTACGATTGCTGGGTATAAGAGGCTTTTGCTAAGAAATTTAAAGTAAAAAAAAATTCACTGATAGAAGGGAAATTTAATGGAGTGGGGAGGAACGCAAAGACACAAAAGAATTTATCTTGTCATGACATCAGCTTCCCTGTAACCATCAGCAGCGAATGATGATGCAGCAGCATCAACAACAGCATCACTGTCTCGATCATCTTAATGAATACAGAATTTAATACTACAACTAATACTGCTACTACCACTTGATTGTTGCTTTTAACAATATATTTAAATTAACAATATAAATTATTTTAAAAAGGCCAACTATCTTTACAACTTCCTAAAAATATATGCAGCAGGTCCTCATATTAACACAAACATTTAAAAACGATACGAAGCCATAACAACCATCATACATTGGATCAAACAAGTGTGCCTTGGTTTACACAACAGAGCAACAAAGCAGAACACATACTCTGGTACGTGCATCACCTTTCAACGCGTCATTTCAATCTCACATCGTCCCACCCTGTGCGTGCGTATGAAAATGCTAACAAATTTCAACAAAAACGCATACAAAATTCTTCCCCTTATTGATGCTGGCAATAAATATTAATTAGCAAAATGCAGACATAAAGCATCGAAGCTGAAAGTTGTACGCATTTTGCACAAAAAAGTTTTAAATTTTATGACTTCAAATTATTTGTGTTATCAAATTTCGTTAAAACCATAAATATTTTCGTTCTACATGGTTGCTGCGCTAAGAAGAACACATCAAGGCCAAATATTTGTGGTTGAATTCTGATTTTTTTCCAGCTTTTATACACCAGATAGCATTTCCATACATACAGAAGAATAATAAGGAAATTTTAAAAATATTAAAAGCGGTAGGGCCTATATTCGATATGTGTATCGTTATATCACTGGCACATGTCTTCAAACATATCAAAATATATAACAGTAATTCACGTTAAATTTATGTTGAAATCATTTCCAATTCATATGGAGTCAGAAACTTCTGGCAAAAAGTTCCATGTAAGAGCAGTATTAAAGAAATATGGCACTACGAAATAAGACGCCAGAAAATAAAATATTAAATTATAAATTAATATTTTTTATTTGGGAGAATATTTTAAATTGTACATTCGAAAATATAATGAAATGAAAACAATACCCCACGAAATATTACTATTTCTTAAGTTGAGGCTTTTATCCATTCCACAATTTTGTAGATATTGTAACGAAAATTCCCTTTTTGGCTGAGTTTAAAAGTTTTCTTCTCTGTGTATACCAAATAGGAAAAACCTCAGTTTAGGTAAAAAACGAGAAATTATGTGTTGTACAATCCATTAATGAAACTTGGCATCGTCGATATGGACATTTGAACTATGAAAGCCTGTTTGAGTTGTCGAAGAAAAATATGGTGAATGGTATAAATTTGACGCAGAAACATCAAGATCCGTGCGAAATATGTATGGTTAGCAAAATTCATGCTATAAAATTCCCGAAGAAATCTGAAAGTAAATCTGGTGAGTTGTTAGATTTAATACACTCGGATGTTTGTGGTCCTATGAAAATAGATTCAGTTGGAGGTTCAAAGTATTTCCTCACATTCATAGATGACAAGTCAAGAAAAGTTTTTGTTTATTTTTTAAAATACAAAAGCGAAGTATTTGAAAAATTTAAAAATTTCAAAGAATTAGTAGAACGTCATACAAATCGTAGAATAAAATGTATTCGTAGTGATAATGGAGGAGAATATATTAATAAAGATTTTAATAATTATTTGGAGCAATGCGGAATTCAACGTCAGTTAACGGTACCTTATACTCCGCAACAGAATGGGGTAGCGGAAAGGTTTAATAGAACAATAGTAGAAATGGCTCGTTGTATGTTAGTCGATGCTGGTTTAAAACAAGATTTATGGGCTGAAGCTGTAGCAACAGCAGTTTATTTACGTAATAGATCTCCATCAAAAAGTCTCGATGGAAAAACGCCTTATGAAATATGGACGGGTCGTAAGCCATGTGTAAATCATTTTAAAATTTTTGGTACAAATGCAGTAGTTTTGAATAAAAGAAGAGGAAAATTTGAATCAAAAGGTGCAAATATGATGATGGTTGGTTATTCTAGAGTATCAAAAGCATATCGCTTATATGATAAGAAAACACGAGAAGTTATTGAAAGACGCAATGTTTTATTTAATGAATATAAATTACCCTGTAAAGAAATTAATGATAACATTCAAAATTTTATGGATTTCGAAGCGATTGTAAATAAGAAAGATGTCGATGAACAATTTGAGACAAATAATACCTCAAATCAAGAAGATTTAGAGTATAGCATTGTAAGATCAGTAAATAGCGATATTTCACTTGATGAGGTTGTAGAAACAAATGAAAAAGGTAAACGTGGGCCAGGTAGACCTAAAATTTTTAGTAATGGTAGGCCAGGTCGTCCAAGAAAAATATATCAACAACTGAATAATGCAGTGAAGGAGCAAGTTCCAAAAACTTTAGAAGAGGCATTATCCAGTCGTGAAAGTGAAAAATGGAGAGAAGCTATGAAAAAAGAAATGTCTTTGTTGGAACAAAAAGAGACATGGTCATTAGTTGGTGGGTATACACTTTAAAGAAAAATAGTGAAGGTGAAATTGAAAGGTTTAAGGCAAGGTTGGTCGCCAAAGGCTGTAGTCAAAAATACGGCATAAATTACGAAGAAACTTTTTCCCCTGTTATAAGATACGAAACGATAAGAATGATTTTGGCATTAGCAGTTGAGCACAAAATGCATTTGCACCAAATAGATGTAACTTCAGCATACCTGAATGGAGATTTATATGATGAAATTTACATGCAACAGCCTCAAGGTTTTGAAAACAAAAGGTATCCAAATAAAGTGTTACGTCTGCACAAATCTCTTTATGGTCTTAAGCAATCCGGGAGAGCATGGAATTTTAAATTAAATGAAGTTTTATGTAAGATGGGATTTGAAAGTTGCAAAAATGAACCGTGTTTATATAAAAAAATACAAGACAAAGAATTGATTGTAGTCGCAGTTTACGTCGACGATATAATAGTTGGATGTAAAAATAAAGCAGAAATATTAAAATTCAAGTCTCAAATTAGTAAGAAATTTGAAGTATCAGATAAAGGTTTATTGGAACATTTTTTGGGGATGAAAGTTGAACGTAACGGTGAAACTGGAGATATAAATATCTGTCAGGAAAATTATATTAAAGATTTGTTGCAACAATACAATATGGAAAATTGTAAAACATCATCAGTTCCACTAGAACCAAATTTTCAAACAAAATGCAATGAAAAATGTGAAGAGGTTGATAGCACATTATATCAATCACTTATTGGCTCTTTATTATATTTATCTTTAACGACAAGGCCAGATATATTATATTCTGTAAATAAATTAGCACAAAGAAATACTAATCCACATGTAGAACATTTTAAAGCGGCAAAACAAGTTCTTAGATATTTGAAAGGAACTCAAAATCTTAAATTAAAATTTTGCAAAAGTAATCAAGAGTTAATCGGTTATGCTGATGCAGACTGGGGTGGATGTAAAACTGACAGAAAGTCACATAATGGATACATATTTTATCTTGGAAATTGTGCAATATCTTGGGAGTCGAAAAAACAATCCACAACAGCATTAAGCAGTACAGAAGCTGAATATATGTCTATATCAAATGCAGCAAAGGAAGCAGTATACTTAAGAAGATTACTACAAGAACTTGGTTTCATAAATGAAGAAAGTATTAAATTGAACGTCGATAATCAAGGAGCTTTAAAATTAGCAACAAATCCAGTATTTCATAATCGCAGCAAACATATAGATATAAAGTATCATCACATTAGAGAAGTAGTAAATAATAAGGAAATCTATTTGGAATACTGTCCTACGGAAGATATGATTGCGGATATATTTACTAAAAATTTGTCTAAATTAAAACATAATAAATTTGTTACTTTGTTAAATTTAAAAACATAAAATCAGTTTGTAAAATATATATGTTGAGGAGGAGTGTTGGAAATATAATTTGAGCATTAACACTTTGCTTATTCAACATGTATATTCACATAGTTGGCTTTGAAATATTTTTTATGTTGTGTCACTTTGTAGAAAAATTTTATATATAGTTTAAAAGAATTTGTCATCAATAAAAGTCATACATGTACATTGTGTTTTGTACATTGCTTTTTATATAAGAACTTTGTGGAATTACTAGAAAGGGTTTGCATCACCACAACTACATTTCAATAAAATGACGTACATGATTAATGGAAGGTCTTCACATAAAATTCTTTTTTATTTCATTAAAAAAAAATTGGTTTATATTAAAATTTATGTTACTCAATTTATGTAATTTCTAATATACAATGTATAATGAAATATGTGGTCAATTTTGAAAACCTTATTTAGGGTTTGGAACAATTGTTATTGTGTGGGAATGTTTCACAAAAATATTAGGGTTTATTTTTGATACTTAAATATTAAGAGCAAATTTGTTTAGAGAGGATAATTAGGAGGAAATTGTATCTGCAAGCTATCTGTTAGACAAAGAACTTAAAGATGTGCAAATAAGTAGTATTTGTATAAAACATCGATACATAAAATATATGTTGTATACTTTGAAAAAGTTTTTAATTAAATTATCAATATTTGTCAACTTTGCAGATCATATCATACTGTTATTTGTAATTTAATCTTCATTGTGCTCCGAAGTTCCTTTAGTATGTAAAATTTTGCTACTTAGGAAAGATTTTCGCCAATGTCGGCCTGTGACAAACAGAGCGGCTATTGTTGAATCGTGCCTAAAATTTCCGCTCATTAGTTCAACTTTAGAATTTTACCACTAAGGTCTCTACCACTTGCAATGCAACAGCAGAGCGGAAAAAGGCAACTATGCGGTCGAGTTTTTAAAGAGCCTATCATCTAGAATGTCCCGCACAAATTTCACGTGAAGATGTATACTATTTTCATGCTTTTGCATAATGTAAATACAAGAAAAGGTGCACAGTCTTACATTATAGCAAGTGACAAATTTGTCACAAAATGTTATACCCATAGATATCCTTAAAGGCACTACCAAAGTTAGTACATTTAAAACAAAAATGATGTGATTTTAAAAGTAATATATGCAGAGGGAAACAGGGTATGATAAAAAAAAGGGTTTACTTCAATATTTTGCAAAAATATTGTTTTTATTTGGAATGTCATCTGTATCTTTTAATTTGGTGTAAAATTTAAATTTTTTGTTATATTAACTCTTTATATTAAATAGAAATTAATTTCATTTTTTTTTCTTAAATTTTATAACCAGTCACTTATTCATAATATGAAAGATCTGTGTGTCTGGCAGGGACAGGCTCGTTTTCTTTGTATTGAAGAAGTGCTCAGGGACTGGATAGAGAGAGGGATAGTGTAAAGAGGAGACAGGTGGTGAAACCAGTTGGAAGATAGAGTTTAATTATTAAACAACTCTGTAGTTGCGTGCTATTTATAAAGCAAAGTTGCGCCGCTCTGATGTTACTTTTCACGCATAATTTTAGAGCTAAGGGGAGGCATTTTATTTATTATTTTACTTCGTTCACATTTTATTTCACAAATAACGATGAAGAAGGATGCTGTAGCACAGAAAACTAAGAAAAATCTTTTTTTTGACTTGTCCGGGCTGGTAATCGAACGCGGGTCCCTCTGGTTAAAGAACAGAGTTGCCTTAATTGAGCTTTTGTTTTTTTTTTAAGTTGCGTTAACTAAGTCACCAATGGTACGAATTTGGGTGTTGCGATTATCGATGAGTAGCGCCTATCGAGGGTTGCGTTAACCTAGGTTAAACGGTTACAGGTTATACATTAATTTAAGTGTTTAAAAGGAATGAATACACTGTTAGTGCTTCAAATTCACAATAATCGTAAATTACGCTCTTTTAATATTTACATTTTTGTAATCATAGATCATAAACATAACTATAGGCAATAAAATTTCAGGAATATATATACTGAACCGACTCACCTTACCATCCGATGATTTATATAATAATTTATTTATTTTAGAATTATTCAATTATTTTTTTTTATTTTATCTTAAAACACTACACATTTTCATTTAAAAAGGCCATATTTTGTGGTGAATTACCATCTTTAAACACATATATTTTCCAAATTTTTATAATTTTATTTTTATTATTATTATTCACGTATTAAGAAATATATAAAACAATTACTTTCAACTTTTTGCTTCACCACGATTTCCATCTTCTTCTATTTTACCATTCACACAATAATACAACACCGCTTAGCAAAGATTTCAACCTTCAACAATCACTTCCCCAATACCACGACATTTCCTATACTTTGCTTCTGGATACAACATTGTCGGCACGCTCTCTGTTAAAAGCCAGCAGAGACTGCGCCACCAACTTGAACAAATTTTACTACACACTTTTGAAGCAGAAAAACTTAATTATTTTGAGCGATACTATGATTTTCTTATTATTTACATAATAAATTACATTTATTAAACAGAAAATATAATTTTCCAACACATTTTACTATTATTTTCAATAATTTTAACGAGACATTGCAAAAACACGACCGCACTACAGAAAATTTCTAAAAACTAGAAGGTGTTGGAAGAGACTATGTAAAGAAAAATTTTTCTTCAATGTTGTTCTAAACATGAGTAAATGAAATAGAAAGAATGTTGTATTCATCGGCGAAATCAAACATTTCCCTCCTTTTTTAATGTCAAATTAGAAATGAAGAACGTAGAGACTACCCTTTTATATAGAGTTTACCACATGTAAGAATATTAGTTGTTGTAATGAGTTTAACAACTTGAATCAATCTTTTCTTCAAGCGCGAAAAGTTTATTGTCAATTAAGATAAATATTTCGTAAATGTATCTCAAAGTGATCTTGTTTTGTTAGTTTATAAGTAATGAAGCGTCTGTAAAAGCATATAATAAATAAATTACAACATCTTGAGCTTAAATGCGCCTACCCAACACCAGACGCCACAACACTGGTTTACAAATTAATAAAACGCCCAACTATATACTTACTTATGCATATATAAGCGATTATGGCCCATCTTGAACGCGGGACGATAGGTGTTTGACATTTGATTTCTCAAAATTAGAATATTAAAAATGTTAAACGGGTGAAATTAGTAATCTAATATTTCCGGAAATAATACAGATAGAACAAAATCCGGAATGCATCTTAATCCATATAAAAAATAAGCCGACAGGTATACGGTAACTCTTGATGTTATAAACACAATTTATTTATGTTCTACTCTTAAGAAAATTGGTAGTTTTTGGAGATTCGATAAGTGTAAGAGATAAAATTGGTCGCCTCTTTTGGAACTTTGCTATATAAATATTTTTGATAAGTATACATCGATATTTTACAAGAATATTCTATTATGGTTCTCTACCACTCGATGGGAAATTATTTTAGAAAACTGCATTGGAAAAGTTGGAAATGTTACAAAGACCCGTGGTAACTATGATATATATATATACATATATCAAATAGGTAGCATCATCAGGAAATAATAAATTGTATTAACAAAAATATTTTTTTTTAAAGAAGAAAAAGAAAATATTGTTGAAAGGAAATGAAAATTATTTTTAATTTGTTTACTTATTTGTGTTATTAAAATACACATGCGAATTAAATAATTTTTTTAAAAACTATTGGTTCATAAAATATTGCAATAGTGAAAAAATCATTACAGTCGCTCTAGCCGCTAACGAATTAGAGCGTTTTAGACGTTTTCAAATAATAAGTGTCTACTACCCGCTTCTTATCTTATACAAATGAAATAGTATAAATATGTCGGAATCCCATAACATACCGTCTACAACTACTCTTAGCTCTGAGAGAACGTCAACAGAATAAGATAACGAATTTCTCCTGCTCAATCTTAATGTTATACAAGGGGTAATAACTGTTTTAAGAATTCTTAATTCTTTGGTTGCCGCAAAGAAAACTCGAATTATCTTTGGATCGTACGTTGAAGGTTTTATTGTGTTCTTATAAATATTTGCGAAAAAAAAAATTATTTTCCTTATATTATTGTATATTTTACAAAATTACAAATATACGCAAGGTTTTTAACATTTTTCCAAGAGAATTACAATTGCTGCTTATTTGACAGCCCTTCTCATAATATTACTGTTATAAGATTTCTTATAACGACTCGGCGTTTTGGCAACAGCAGCCTGTGTTTCAGCTTTCATTAGATGATATTTCTTAACAAATCTTTCTTTAATGAAGCACTGCATTGTACCATACTTTTTTGCCAAAGAAGAAATAAACGTTGACATCCAACAATTACGAAGCAAAAAAAAATTGCCAGCTGTGGTATTAATTCTACCTCATACAAATCTTCAAATGATGTTTTTCTTTAAATTCGCCTTAAAATTTTCGCGGTCTTAAACCTTGAACTGGTATGTTTAATGCAAATGAAAATTTTTTAATGTGTCAAAGTCAATATAAAATGGCATTCTTTCTCTTTTACATTTCCAGTTTGACACTCTTAAAGGCGGAAAATTTTTTGGTTACGCCGATGAATACATCTTATTAAGCTTTTTAAGCAGCACCATTTCTATCTCATTCAAACATGTTTATAACAGCATTGAAGAATTTCTTTATTTCCTTGCACATTTTTTTTCACCACCTTCTACTTTTTATAAATATTTCTCTAGTGCGGTCGTGTTTATGCAGTGTCTCGTTTAAATTATTGAAAATAATAGTAAAAAGTGTTGGAAAATTATATTTTCTGTTTAATAAATGTAATGTAGTATGTAAATAATAAGAAAATCAAAGTTTCGCCCAAAATAATTAAGTTTTTCCGCTTCAAAAGTGTTTAGTAAAATTTGTTCAAGTTGGTGGCGCAGTCGCTGCCGGCTGTTATTTTTAACAGAGAGCGTGCCGACAATGTTGTATTCAGAAGCAAAGTATAGGAAATATTGTGTTATTGGGGAAGTGTCTGTTGAAGGTTGAAATCTTTGCTAAGCCGTGTTGTATTATTGTGTAATTGGTAAAAAAGAAGAAGATGGAAACCGTGGTGAAGCAAAAAGTTGAAAGTAATTGTTTTATATATTTCTTAATATGTGAATAATAATAATAAAAATAAAATTATAAACATTTGGAAAATATAAGTGTTTAAAGACGGTAATTCACCACAAAATAAGGCCTTTTTTAATGAAAATGTGTAGTGTCTTAAGGTAAAATAAAAAAATAATTCGATAATTATAAAGTATTATATAAATCATGGGATGGTAAGGTAAGCCGAATCAGTATATATATATTCTTAAATTTTTTAATAAAACTGTTTAGCATCCTTCTAAAAAATTGTATTGCCGATAGTTTTGTTTATGATCTATAATTGCAAAATTGTAAATATTAAAGGATCGTACTTAATTTACGATTCCTGTGAATGTGAAGCACTAAAAGCGTATTCGTTCCTGTTAAACATTTAAATTAATTTCATTAATTAAATTAATCGTACAGTGTAACTTCGGTTAACGCAACCAATAGTAATTTTGGGCTGTTACGAAAACTGAGTTGTTGCGAAAATCGAGTAAAAAATTTCTATGCCTCTTTTTCGATTAAAAACATTATTTTAAACAAAATAAAAGATTTATTTAAAATAAAAAACAAAGGTTAACTTTTAAAACAAATGCACTTATTTAATTAAAATAAAAAATAAAAACAAAAATATTTGAAATAAATGAAAAATACACATTTTATGTAAATTGAATGTAAATAATGACTGTTATCAAGTTGAAGGTTCATGCTTTTAATGCAAAAAGAGTGCAATTTTCGACTATATTTTTTAGCTGATATATTTTTTATTTATAAAAGACTAAATTTAAAAAATTAACCTTAACTGTGTTTGCAAAGTTACCTTAATTGAGGTTTTGTTTTTTGCGTTAATAGCGTCACCAATGTTAAGAATCTGGGTGTTGCGATTATCCTAGAGTTCCGCTTATCGAGGGTTGCGTTAACCGAGGTTACACTATATACGAGTATATACAATATGATTTTCATCGGGCGTCCTTTAATTTTTTTTTTGCCTTATTTCTTTTCTATGTAAAGGACTGTTTTTGGGAGTTACAGTCGAACTTCTCTATAGCGAACTTCTCTATAACGAAATCTTCTCTATAACAAATAAAATTCGTGAACACAACATTTTTGTCAGTATTTTCATACATTTTGATCTCTCTATAACGAACTTCCCTATAGCGAAGTTCTCTCTGTAACGTAAAATTTTTTAAGACCTAAATAGAATTTTTCACACTAAATAATCTCTCTATTGCGAAGTTTTTAGCAATCGATTTTTTGCATCAATTTAGTCACATATGTATGTATTAATAAAAAAAAAAATTAATGTGTTCATGTTAAAACGATTTTTTTTTGTCTTAATAAATATATTTTCTACATAAAAAAATGTAGTCAAAATTTTCTACAGTTTCTCTATAACGAATTTTCTCTATAACGTAGGAATTTTGACGGTCCCCAACTGCTACGTTATAGAGAAGTTCGCCTGTATTTAATTTTTTAGTAATATTTTCAGAGTTGTATAATGAGAAAGAGCCAAAAAAAGTAATAGTAATATTTTGTAGGATTTTCTTTCATTTCATTTCAAAAAAGGCCCCAAACATTTCGTGTTTTTTTTTTCCTTTCATACTTTGGGGCCTTGTTTCATGGGGCCCTATTTCGCAGCGCCGAAAACTTCCTACGAAAATGTCAAATATTTTGCCAATTAATGCCAAAATCCATGAAAGTCAAAACTGCACACATTAAAAGCAATTATTGAGCAACAACAAATCCAAAACTTAACAAAAATATGTACATGATGACAACACAACACAACACAACTGCATAAGTTCAACCAAACTTGACCACTGCATTTGGCTAAAACAAACGATGGCGGCTTTGGCGACAATGCAGACGGAAATATTTTCGAAAGAGAATTCCTAACATAAAAAAAAGTGATCAAAGGACAGAGTTAAATTTTTAAAAAGCATTGGAAAATAAACTCAATCACGTTTGTCTTACAAAAAATGTGGAAAAACAAAATAAAAATACAATAAAAAAATGTCTTTGAATTTGCAACAACGTCAAGTATAAGCAGAGACTGCGATAAAAATTTAAACATAAATTGGTGTGATTTTAGCAATTTTTCTTTGTAACTGAAGTTTTATTAACAATAAACTATAAAAACGGAAAAACATGTTCTGGCAAAAGGGAAATATTTCTGCATTTCAGATAGATTGCGTTGTTAAGAAACTAAAAGAAATTCTTGTCTGGAAATATAAATGTGGTGGGCTTCTAAACTACGGCACATGAATATTTTTAAACATGTTTACAAGCGGAAAACATTGGTTTGTTTAACACAATAAAATATAGACCTACATAAAAATTGATACTGAGCACGGAATGGTTAAAGACAGACAAACGGACGTATGGATAGATGGGTAAGCAGACATTTCGTTACACATTCAGTCTGCAACTGCTGCTGCCTATTTTTTTTAGCTTAAGAAGAAAAAACTATATGTTGTTAAATCTGATGTTGGTGTTACTGATGTTGCTGCTGTTATAGTTAAAAGCCGTGAGCCAGTCACATTAACAATCATCAACCATCCATCCATTCGTCTTATCAAGTCTTTTGTTTTACAGCCGCACAACAACACTATTTGAAATTGCTTTATACAATATTTTGCACACATTGTATGGTTGTTCTTATTGGCTGTTTTCGACTTTATGTTGTTACACACTTCTGTAGAGCGCGGTCAAATTATTATTTTCGCTTAAGATGAATGGCCATCTTAAAATGACACAAAACTTTGGTCGCAATCAAAACCACGCAACCAGACAACAAGCCATCAACATCATCGTTTCCAACAAAAAGCATTGTAAGAAATAAAACTAAAAGTAAAAAATCTCTGGTGATTTATCTTACAATTGTTTGGTATGTTGACTGATTGTGTCTTAATGTCGTAGATGTATTTGTATATTCTTCTTGGTTTGTTACACATGTAATAATGCAGTGTAACATTGTAACAACCAGTAATTTCATAAACCAAGTAAATGTTCAAGAGGCACTTCTATTTCGTGTATCTTTTTAGGTATTCGTACCCTATTATTGGTGAATTACAATGTCGGTATAATTCGTTTACAAATTTAATATTTAAATATATATGAAGTATATAGGAAATAAAAACAAGTAATAATGCCATATTCGGCTGTGCCCGTACCCTTCAGTGGCCGACTTTATTTCCCATATTCGTCTGAATTTCCAAATATTCGTTTAGTAGTGTCGAATTTTTACCTAATTTTTCGATTTGATCCTTTGGACCAGCTCTTTCATATTGCTATATAACTTCAAATAGCCAACTCCACGTGCAAAACAAATTTCACCGCAATACAGGATACGGATTGGAACACTCATATGCGGCATATGCACATGTAACATGCATATAATTTTGGCACACGTGCTGCACACTCACTCGTAAATCCGTATCCCGATTAGTATACATTTGAAAGAAAATCTAATAAATTTCAATAATTAACATATATACTTTTATCCAGTGTAGAGCTCTTTATAGACCACTATTCGTCGATAATATCATTATTAAAACCAATACTCGATTTCCTGAAAAAATATTAAAGACACCAATATTCCTATGGGATTGTTTGTGTTTTATATTGTCGTTGTTTTACATTGACCATATTTAGTGGGAATCCTACGATTGCAATAAAATGCAGTAACGCGTGCCAATGCAGCAAATGTGTTGTGTTTATGTTCCCAATGTAGCTATAAATTATTCATATTTATTAACAATAAGTGAACACAGGACAGAATTAAATTAAATTGTATGCAAAAGAAAAATTTCTTAAATTGGCTCCTGAACAAAAAAATTAAAAACTTGTAATAATTTTGCAGATAGAGAAATAGCGCTACTAGAAAACTTGATTTCAAAGCAATTTTAAATTTATTACATATATCTAAGTAGAAGCTGGTGCCTTGCTTAAAGACGGTCTCAGTGAAGTTGAGTGTGGTCACCAGCCTCGATATGATAATATGATTCGTCATTTATTAAGCCATGTTCACACGATTGCCAGATTGTACAATATTGTAGGATACACCAATATGGTGGCAATGCGCTCACAATGAAAAAATTTTACCATCTGGTTATTTATCTGTTCACACTATTGAAAGAAAACTATACAATTTCATTGGCACACAGTTCTGCGACAATAAATTTTTCTGCCAATAATAATTGTGTGTTCACACGGTTGTCAGATTATTGTATGGCAAAAGTTGCCAGGTCCGACTTTTAACATTGTATCTAAATATTTATGGGCACAATGGTGTTATTGTACGGTGCACTAAATGAACCACATGCGACAATAACAAATGAATGTATATTGTGTGTCAATGGAAATGAAGGGTGTTCTAACGATTGTCAAAATTGTGACAATATTATTGGCATACAATGCACCAACAAAACATTTTGTGACGATGTTGCCATACAAAAATTTTGTGTTCACACGGTTTTTGCACATTTTGTAACAATTTTTCTGTCAATATTGTTGTTAATTAACCCACTTGTGTACATACCTTTACTTTCATTCCATTTTAACTTGAGATCAATTAAAAATATTTAAATTTATTAAAGTTTTGTTCGTGAGGTGCCACTTGGGAATTTCCTAGTATAATACTCTTCCACAAAATTTAGCAACATGCGCTCCTGACAATGATGTGCTGAACTTCTATGAGATTGTTTTTTATCCCGCATAAAACGATTTTCTTATCAACGGAAAGCAAATTCATTAAAACTCAGCTACTTCTGTATTGTGTTAATCAATCTAGAATAACAAAAAATTTTAACCACAAAAATTTTCTGTAAAATAGATGCTACTTTTTTTTTTATATCTGGGACCAGCACTCAGGAGATGACCCCTACATTACGATACATTGTGCTGGAACTAAAGGAAAGGAATAGTAGGAAAATTAAAGGAGGTGAAGCATCACTATCTTACAACTCTGCTTTTGCACGTTTCGTTGTTTTATTGCAGTGTTGTAGCGCTTCTGATATCAAGCAATCCAAAAAAGTAACTTAGACTTATAAACCCTAGACCACACAAAAAAGATATTGATTTTTTTGACGTGTATATTTTGGTTAAAAATATAAAAAAATTTTAAAAAATCATTTGACTAACCATCAGTAAAACTTATGGTTCACGAAATCTAAGAGAGCTCAATGTGCATTGTACTCTTCACATTAATTATTTAAAATGGGTGCACTTTATTTTTCTCTTTTAAAATGATGTAAAATGATTTTTTTCTAGTTTTTTGACCTTTTTTTTATATTAATAACATATAAAAAAATTTTTTTATTATAAACAAAAACCAATTTTCCTGAAGAAGCTACACAAAGGAGTAGCGAAATAATGAAATAAATATAAAATATATAAAAAGACCTTAGGCTTAAAATAATTAGTGTTATTTATGATGTAAAATGACTTTAAAGCTGCGGCTTTTCTGCAAATGTTTAAAAATGGGAACTAAATGCAACACACTTTCATTCCATTGGGATTCTATTATACGTAATACATCGTAATTTACATAGAAATAGACATGTCCCGCTGTTTCAATCTGATTTCGTTACGGAAATATCGGTATTAAAAGTATTTCAACATTTAGAAACAGTAGATTATTTACAATACAGTACATACAATAGGAAATACTAATGTATCAAATGATAATCAAGTCACTACATACCTGCTTCTCAGTAATGCTGTATATGTATGTAGTATAAGGTTGAAAAGTATGCTATTTGGTAGGTGTAAAACCTTCTCAAATTTTTGATGGGAAAATTTAAAATTTAGTTTTTTTCATTTTCTATTAAATTGTGCCCAGCACCATATTTTACGTAGAAAAATTTTGTCGATACTATCTTTTTGTCCTTAAACAAATAACTTCACTTGCTCTTCTAGATTGCGAGCAGACTTTGCACAAATTAAGTGCTATAAATAAAATTTTATATAATAGAAACAAAAAGTTATTAAAAAATAACACATCGAATAAGTGAACTTGATTTATATTTATTTGTATGTTGTTAAAATATTAACTTGTAATTTTCACGGATGAAAACGAATCAGGCCTAGGAGAGTTGAAATCACGGATAACAGATGTTGTAATATAAAACGATACTGATAATCAAGATTCAACTGTAATTTAATGCCCACAAATTTGCCAATGACACCTTCTTTAAAGGCACAGTTGTTATGACACAACAAGCATTTCAACAAAGAAAACCTTGAAATATTTGCAAATGAATAAAATAAATAATAATGAATTGAACTCGTTTTACCTTAATTTAAAATGAATTAAATAAACCGACAAGATTTTTATTATAATGTACATACTTATATACCCACGTGATAAGCGATTAGTTAACATTTAAAAGTATCAACTGAAGAACTAAATTGAATGAAAATTAAAAGTACATAAATATTATTTAGAAAGTTGTAAATAACTACAACCAACAATCAACCAACCGTTCCTAATGTAGCGACAAGCCGGCAAAGTTAAGATGTTACACATTCAATTGCTCTATATGGATATACTCGTACAAGTATAACTATTTAGTTTTAGTAAATTCATATTTTTTTAAGCATTTACTAACATAATAATTTATTATATAAATTAGTAAACCAAATTTTTTGTAAAATATTTTAAAATATTAATTTTTTTAAAATATCCATGTTTGTTTCTTAACCATATTGGTAGTTGAATGAATGCTAGTCTAGAAAAACACACTAATAATACATGAAGCCAAAATGTACATACAACGAAATTATTGAAATAAAATAAATATTTAACCTACATTCGAATAATGCCCAAATACAGCAGTAAGAAGATTTATTGTACCGGCACCCTCCTACAACACGGTTTTCCGTAACGCGATTTCACTCCAACACAAACTGAAATTTGCTGGAAGCCGGGGATAGTGCGGTACCAGTACTACGAGAAAATATAATTTTGTATTGTCCGCCGAGCTGTCGGATGAAATTAGAAATACCATGTTTTTATTAAAAATATTTAAACGGTGGTATCTGGCAGCCGTGTTTGTGTGCGGTAATGTTCCTTAAGTGAATGGTTTCCCGAAACATGAACGTACATCATGAGATATGCCATATACTACTATGTGTGCATATGAAACACACGTTAAAATCACATATTGTATATATAACTATTTATCTATGTTTAGTTGGGATATATGCAGCATTCCATTTGGCGCTAATCTCAAAACCTTCAGTAGGCATTTAACCAAATTCTTCTTAAGAAATTTTATTTGTTTATACAAGAACTCCCAAAAAGTTTACGAGAATTATGAAATATACAATCAAAACAAACCAAAAAGCTTCTTTAAAAATTTTCCTTATACAGGGTGGCGCAGAATGAGCTACTATATGGTTTGAATTCTTTATAACTTTTTTAATTATTATTATTTCTTTGTTTTTGTTTCAGCATTTTGTGAAGAAGACTTGGGGAATTAATTATGAATCATTACACGATCGAACACAGCACATACTGCAGGTGCCTCAATGCTTTTTTTTTATCTTGGACCAGTGCTCAGGGGTTATCCCCTACATATGCAATGCACTGCACTAGAACTAGAGAGAAGGATAATGTAGAGAATAGACAGGTGGTGAAAGTGGTAGGAAGATAGAGCTTAATTCTTGCGTGTTAATTATAAAGCAAAGTTGCGGCGTCTCTAATGTTTTTTTTAAGCTAATGGAGCCATTTTATTTATTATTTTACTTCGAGAAAACTCAGAAAAAACTTTTTTTCTGATTTAACTTGGGTCTTTCTGGTTGAAGAGCCAACACGCTGACTACTCGCCATCAGCACCCCCAATTTGTTAAGGTACATATACGGCGAACGCATTATTTCGTGCACAAGCGATTTTAACTGGCCTCCACGTTCATCAGATTTAACAGCTCCTGACAGTTTTCTTTGGAGATATTTGAAAGAGAGAGTGTACGTTAACAAACCCAGAACCATACTCCAACTAAAAACCAACATTCGAAATGAAATCATGGCCATTACACCCGAAATTTTGCGAAAAGCTATGGAAAATATGCTAAAAAGAGCACGTATGTGCGAAGCAGAAAGTGGACATCACTTACAGGATATCATTTTTTAAAACTAATTGCAAAAACTTTCTCAATAATATACTGCATTTTAAAAAGAAAAATAATAATAATCGCATAAATAAAAAAGTTATAAACCATTTAAACCATATAGCTGCTTTTGTGCAACTCTGTACAAGAAACGTTTTATTATTTGATTTCAATCTATTGAAATTTTTAAACCTTTCTTGCAATTATTCAAGACTTTGGTTGACAATGATTGTATTTAAAACGCAAAATGAAAAATTATATATATCAATACAATTATCTATTGTTATTATATTATTATAATTGGAACACTAGTTAAATAATTTTTTGTATAATTTTATATGCTTTATATAACGGGGTTTAACTCATGAGACTGTTTTTTAACATAACTACGGCGATGTATGAGGGCTAAATATTTTGCTTACATTGGCCACAGGGGTGGAAGGTTAGGTTATGTCTGCAGGTTGCTACATGTAAATTTAAGAAAGATCCCAGGCCAACTGGGTTCAATTTATTATAGTCCCATTCTGATACCTGTTGTGAAAAAACTTTCATGTGTTGTAGTGATACAGACCAGACTCTCTTCTAGGAATCAAACCTACAACCGTCAAACTGATAAACTAGCACAGAAACCAGAAAGATTCCTTCACTTCGTTAACTAGTTAATATCAATTTCTAACGTATTTTGCTGATATTTTATAAATTATTTCGTTATTCTTAACAGATAAATATCGCACAAAATTCTCGCGTGCCGCTTATTAAATAATTTTATATTTTCTGTTAAAGATTTTTATAAAGATTCCATTGCTGTGCCAAAAAGAAACTTTCTGAATATGCTATTTAAGACTTACTGTTTAAGAGTTCCTAGTTTGGAAAATATAAGGGGATACATTCCTTCTCATGTTTCTCACTCTTAGTCACAACCCTTGAATTATGACGACCCCCTAATATTTATCATATACTTTTTTTAGTAACTGTAATCTCGTAGTACACATTCTGAGCTTTACAACATCTCAAAATTAGACTGTGTTGGTACAATAAAACCGAAGATATTGAATTTTGAAATTGATAAATTTAAAATTTTAGGGGAAATTGTGGCCCTGTATTTTCGATCCCTGCAGACCTAACGGGCTAAAAGTTTGTATTTTTTGGTTTGTTAGCTAGGAGAACAAGAATTCCAAATTTGATTGAAATCGGAGACAGGCAAGAAAATTCTTGATTGATTTGGGTTGGTAGTACCCAAATGTGAGTTTTGATGTCCGTTTTGGGGAAGTTAGGTTTTAATTTTAGACCCTTACTTTCATTTGATAATTTTCTTAGAATTTTATATATATTTCGATTTTGTTATATGCCTGTCCTGTTTTTTTCTCACCCGAACATATTAACCCACTTTAATATATATATTTTTATAGCCAATCTAGCTGGGCAAAATTAATTAATCGGTATGTAGTTGAGATAGAGTATTGGACTTTCGGTCCCTAAAAATTTGCGATAAATTGGACAACTGCCACGCTCAGATTTCAGTGGTATTTTTAAGTTGTTACAGTTAGTATAAAATGAAGAGCTACATTTAATTCTAACGCTAAAGTATTTCATTTTTGTGTGTTTCTAGCCATATTTCAAAAATTTATTGGTATGTGGTTAAGTCACTAATTGCTGATTATCTGCAAAATTTCTAATATATAAATACTGGCTAAAGACCTATGTCTGCAACCTTTATTTTAAGAATAAGTTTGAAAAGAAGCTTTGAGAAGAAAGACGTTGTTATACATATAATAAAAATTCCTTGTTTATAGAGAAGATTTGCAAATATTTCCAGATAACTTACTAATTAAATTAAAGGTGACACTGCAACAGTTCCTCTTGAGCTAATTGCTTGCTGGACCGTAGTGGATCTAAAATGCATTAAATTTTTCAATTAAACGTAAGGAGTGATATTTTTAGTTGCAGGATGATAAAATACTTCTAGAAACAAAATCGATTTACGTATGTTTATGTGTCCAAGTTAGATGTCAAAGTTAAAAAAAATATAATAAAAACAAACGATTCAAATTAGTAATTTTCAAACATATAACTTTCTCAAACTCAATTAGCAAATTGTATAAACTTTTTTCCATATTTTTCCCCAATAGAATGTCTTATATTGTATTTAATTAATATAGACGCTCAATATGAATATGCAAACATTTCGGCCACATTTTTAATTTCAATTTCCTTTGTAAACGAACAAGAAATTTTCAAGACACTCAGCCGCTCCAATGAAATTTTGATTCACAATACGTATACAGGAATTTCACTAATGTATTTTCGTGTGTAAATGCTCAAATAGATTATTTATATACCATATTGAAAAGTCCTCTCTATTAAATACCAGTTAATTAGTGAACAATTTAAAAAAATTTGAAAAATTACCTCCCTTAACAAAATACCGTATCCGTCTCTTTATCGAGACAGACAACTTTTTCTATTTTCTGTACTGTTTAAAAAAGTTATTAATGTAATAAATTTACGTATATAAATGTATATGTATGTACATACATATGTATGTATGCACTTCAATTTAAAATGCACTTAAAGGCAGCATAACAAAAGCTCCTACACGTACTGCATGAATGGCAAGCAACAGTGTGTTGCACGTTTCAAAAACGTAATTTCATTAAACACTTGGAAGAGTGTTTCATATGTATGATTTTTTTCTTTGTTTTGTTTATTTATATAGTTGTTTTTATTATTGAACACAACAACAAAGAAAAGAGACGTTGCTTCAAGGTATTTGCAAAATATGTATGTTACTTTTGTTTTGTACGTTAAACAATTATGACCCATTTTACAGAACCTTTTGGCCAATAGCTTAGATAAATGAAAGAAAAAATATAGAAATAAATTTGCACAGCTGCATTGTTTGTCCGAAAAGTAAATGTTTCTAACATTCATGCCAAACAAGCAGACAGTAATGAAAAATGTTCAGATAGACTTTGAAAACAAAAGACAGACAGACCAAGCAACTATTGTTAATGCCTGAATATTTGTCTAATGTTTAAAGGGGACATTTTAAAGTGTATTACAAAAAAGGTAAATAAAAGAACCAGTGCGACTTTAGGCTATTTTTTTTTGCAGTTTCAAAGGAGCCAGAAAAGCGGTTAAAATCTACTTTTTGTGGTTTTTCACGAAATCTTTTTATACATATTTTAGCAATTTTCTTGATCATAGCACGCTTCACTAAGCCTTCGGTATAGACAACTTTTGCTTTGACCATTGGAGTTGGTATATTTCGACCCATAATTGACCATTAACCATTTATTCATTCCATTCAGTTGTATTTTTATGTATATTTTTAGGCAGCATTCATATTATATAAATATGTATGTACATACCCACAATTGGCTAGAAGTTTAAATAATAATTTGTATACCACGAGTACTAAGCAGTGAGTGATTTTGTAATTTTTGCTTGTGGTTTTTCTTGTGGCGTATAATACATAGACATTTTTTTAATTCAAAAAATTTTATATAATATTCACATTGTCATGATTTCCGATTTACTGCACAAATCAAAAACGTTTAAACAAACAAACTTTATAAAATTATTGATTTGCCAATGACATAGTCAATAGTTTTTTTTTCTGCCATTGAAAAACAAGAAACTAAAGTTATTTTAAAAGCGAATTGTAGATATTAAAAGTAGTTCGATTATATTTTCCTAATTTAATATTTATTTATTATTTAATCTAAATTTTCGAAAGAAGTAGACCAATTAAAATATTGTAAAAAAATGCATGCAACCAATTGCGTTTTTAAATAAATTGTCAAACTTGTCAGGGCATTATTTATGAAGTTAAAAAAAAAGTAAAACAAAATACCCAACATCAATTAACACGTTCGCCACTCAGCCTCACATACATATACCGGGTGTCCGCCGGGAAGGTATACTACTTTGTCTGTTTATAATTTTTGATTAAATGAAAGAGAAAGGATCTTATATTGATAAACGTTTTATTTAATGTCGGCAATTATGTATGGAATACAATATCCGATAAATGTCCGCCTCTGTTAGCCTCACAAATGCGTGTCCTTTTGAGCACATTTTTCATTACATTCTCACACATTTCACGCGGTATTTCATTAACATCCTGTAACATCCTATTGGCATATGTATGGCGGCGTAAATGGTCTTGTGGAAGTAGCTCTTGTGTCAACTGAATCTTAAATGGAAACAAATGTAAATCCTTGTGCAAAATTGGGGCCACAGTTGTTCTTTGAAGACCAAGCTCTTGAGCACGGCGTCGCATTGAGGTTGATGCATTGTATTGAACGCTTTCTTGAGCAGCTGTAATATTTTCAGCCGATCTTGCAGTACATTGTGGTCCATGCTTGAGTCTATCACCTACAGACCCTCTTTCTTCGAAATCATTCACTACACGATAAATAGTGCGTTTTGTTGGCACATTGTTTCTCCCAAAAATTTCACGTAACTTTCTCATCGTCACAGTAATCGATGATTGATTTTGATAAAATGTTTTAACGATTAAAACACGTTGGTTTATCGAATATTTTTTCATAATAAATTTGCCACGTGCCTACTTCACGACCGCCAAATATTATATAGAATATATAAGTAAAATAAGAAAACTGGCCGACAGTAAAAAAAAGAATGCAACAAAGTATATACGAGTATTTAATTGGTGTCTGCAGAGACAAAGAGGGTGAGTAATTGGGCTATAACCACATTCATGTTTTAAAATTTGGCACAGCCAATAAAGTGTATGTACAAATGCATAACGAACTTTAAGTAAATAACGATAAAATTTACGAAATTTCTGCGTTATTGATAAAAAAAAATAAGCAAAGTTAGCGACACAAATTCTTCCCAAAACACATGTCACAAACGTGTGAAGTATGGATGTGTGTATGTCATTTCAAAGCTAAAAAAATTGCAAAAAATCCAGTAAAAAGTCTATGATACAGAGAAAAGCAAACAACTAAAAGTAAATTATGTCATTTTAATTGAGCCAAAAACAAACATCTATTATGCGAAATAACGTTATTCGAACACTATGTATTCAAAGCATACTGGATGCCATTTTCATTCAATGCAACGCATTTTGTGCAGTTATTTCCACTTGAAAAAAAAAGGTATTAAAGATGTCTAAAGATTTTAAAAACTTTTTTTTATTACTTTGTGTTTAAGCGAAGTAAAATAAAAAGATTAAGAAATACTCTTTGAAACTTCATCAAAAGAATATTTTCCTTTAAACTAAAAAAAGAAAGAATATAGTACTTAGAACTATGTGTATGATTCTAATGTGAAAAAAAGACATCGTGTCTTGCTGATATACTCGTCGTACATGTATGCATGTATGTGCTTGTTCCCAGCACTAAAATAACTACTACTTAATATGTATGGATGTATGTACATGACTTACAAACTACTTAAACTGCTTAATGATACTTTTTTTTTATCTGGGACCAGCACTCAGGAGATGACTCCTACACATGCGAAGCATTGTGCTGGAACTATAGGAAAGGGATAGTAGGAGAAACGACAGGAGGTGAAGCTTAATTAATTATTTTGCATCTCTGCTTTCGCACGTTCTTTGTTTATACTCGTAGCAGTGTTGAAGTTTCGGTTTAGTAATCATTTTTATTATTATTTTACTTCGCCGGTGCTACACAATACCGACGAAGGAGGGCGTTCTGATGTGATTGTGGATTGCTATCAGCTGAAGCCGGTATTGTTTAGTGGCCAGTGACAATGCCTTCGACACTGAAACCTTCCGACAACAACTGACACACAAAGCCACACTAATGCATATCAGAAAAAAGCAACATTTTTTTTTTTTTTTTTTTATAATTTTAGTCTGAAACTCGAGTTGAACCCAGGTCTGTTTTTGGTTTTGTAGTCAACATGCAGACTACCATCCATCGTGCCATCGCCACCCTCACCCTTACATCTAATATTTACAATGGGATAAGTTTCACTGCCTGGCCCATGAGGCCAACAGACACCACTCCGTACACCACTTGTCAAAACATAATTGCTTGCCCGAACGACATCACCGATAAGGCATTTAAATTTAATCTGCCATCATCCACGATGGCAGAACAAATCATTACGTCTATAAAATTCAGTTAATAGTGAAAGATCGTCTAACATATTAATGTCCGCGTTAAGAACATCAATTGGTGATAAATATAAACACTCTGACCAGTTCAAACTAATTTCACCATTGTAAATATCGGAAATTAAAGAGCTTGAGTGACTTTGAAGTTTTCTTATATTTGAATTCTCATAAATATATTTATTCGAAAATTTTTTTCTTAAGGATTTAAAATTAGAACATAAACGTTTTATACTTCGTTCAACAATTTCATGTTTCCTAGCAACTGTGGAAGAAATAGTAAACCACACCGAGAACCCAAATAATATATCCGATCTTATGCTTACTTTGTATATATATAAGAAGCTTTGTTTATCTGCTTAGGTGAGGATTAATTAAAAGTTTTCAAAACATAGATTTTACTCTCTGAGCCTTTGCTTTAACTAAAAGTGCATGCTCATTAAATTTATATAGTTTATTGAAAGCTACAGCAAGATATTTAATTTTGTCTTTAAAAGGAATTTCCACGCCATAGAAAACCATTTTCAAAAGTTTACTTTGTGGAACAACATAATATTTTGACACTTACGTAAAGGATTTCGTATACAAATTGCCTTAGATTTACTTTGATTAATCCTTATAATCCATTTCTTATAGTATTCGATAATTACCAAAAGGTCGGCTAAAGCTTGAATAAGAGCACATATCGAGGAGAATCATGTGCATATATTAGGGAATCATCAGCCTAAAATATGCTGTTGGAATTATAAAAAAAATGAGGAAAATTATAAAAAAAAAATCATAATGGAGGTAGAATGGAATCTTGAATCACTACACTAAAAACCTGTGATTGCAATGAACGTATTCGATACAATTCAATAAAAAGTACTTATCCCGAAAAAAATGTTTAAGTAATTTTACAACAAATAGAACAAATCCCAATCGAATAAGTTTAAAGATAATACCCTTCTGCATCACGTCATCATGAAATTTAGCCTGCGGAAACCACATATCAGGTCTGTTTCCAGGTGCTGGACTTAAACAATGTTCCACCAGAATAAAATCATTTTCATATTAATTATCTGGATGTTATTCTTAAAAATTCCTGAGATGTCAAAATATACAGTTGATGATATCTGAAAAGTACATACTTCAAAAGTAGTTCCTAAGCAATGACTTCTAATATTTTTCACTCAAAACAATGACGACCGCCTTTTAGTTTGAACACTATTGTTTTTTATATGGTCAATGCTTTTTTTATAATTCCAGCTAAACAATATAATCAATTCTTGTTAAAGTTTACACTTATCACTTTCATGATTTAAAAAGTTAACACTAGTTAAGTCTGCTTCTATTTATTTACTCTCTATCTCTCTCTCTCTCTCTTTTGCCCTGTTGCTATAAAATAAATTTTTAGAATTGTTCTTCGCTTGATGAAGATGACGAAATTTAAAATTTTTTTATTTTAAGCTGTACCAAAAAATAAAAGAGGAAACACATACCATATTTCATGTGTTAGTGGCTTTCGAAACGAAAACTATAACAAACCGTGCCTGTCAACACATGGCAGCGTTTACGAGCAGTCATGGCCACAGTGCTTTTTTAAAACATGCATGTGTGTACGTACATTCATATGTATGGCAGTTTGTTTCTCAAACTGTCTAATATCGTACATAAGATTGTTAGCAATTTATCTACATTACTAGACGTTTGCTTTTTGCCGTGATGTCTGTAACTTTTTTTCCATTCCATGTAGTTAAAACGCGAAAAATATGTCACGTCGCAGAGTAAGAAAGAACATAAAAAAATTTTAAGTTGTTTGCAGCTGTTTTTTTCTTTCTGTTATCTTTTTCGTTAGAAAATTTGCAGCTGTGCCATTAAATAGAAATTATGAAACAAAAAACCAAAGAATATAATTCAAATCTTGGTGAATAGAAAAACGGCTGTAGAGGATTAAAGTTTGTGGTCAAGTTTCATTTTTAAAAGTTAGACGGCTATAATGACAGCTAAGTGAATGGGATTTTTATATAATTTATATTTTAATTTTAAAGGATACTGATCATTACATTGAGCATTGGGGGTCTTTTTCTTTTAAGTGTACATAAATCATTTCAATTTTAAATTGGCGATTATAATGTGAAATTGTAGGAGTGTCGTTTGAAAATTAACTTACTTGTGGTATATTTGTTATTAATATGATCCATAACATTATAATATACTAGATTAACTCGGGGCGCTTCACGCTTCACCATCTTGGGTCGAACGCTATATTATGTTTATAGTGATTCCATTTGATTTGGAGTTCGATATCTCGGTCTGTGTAAAAAGTCGTCGTCTGCTTTGTTGGGGCGCCATTTAGTGGCGTGTCCTATTCTGTGTTTGTCTTTCCCAAAAATGATGCCCTTATCATGGGGTGTGTAAAAAATAGTCGTATGACCAGTTTGGGGTGGCCCCATGTTATGTTTATAGAGATTTCATTATATTTTGTATTCCCTTTCCAAAAATCCTTTTAATTTGATACCCATATCATTGGTTATACAAAGTGGGCCAAAAGAAGTCATCCGATTTTGTTTGGCTCTCATTATTTTCTAAATGAAAAACTTCGATTCTGTTTTTTGATTATGTTTATCTGAATTTATTGGTCTAGTCGAGAAGATGAAATCGGTCAAATGGGTGCCGTCACAATTGATTGCTATACGGGCTCGTTTTATGGCATTTTTCATCACTTCGGCGAGAACTTCGAGCGACAGATTCTCGCACTCGTGTCGAATGTTGTCCTTGAGGGCTTCCAGGGTCTCGGGCTTGTTCACGTAAACACGTTACTTCAAAAAACCCCACAAAAAAGTCTGGAACGGTTAAATCGGGCGATCTTGCGTGCCAGTGGAAATCGCCAAAATGATAGATGAAGCGACCCGGGAACGCCGCCTTCAGAATATCGGTTGTGGCTCGCGCAGTGTGTGCCGTTTATCCGTCCTGTTCGAACCACATGTCGTCCAGTCCTAATTCGTACAATTGCGGCAGAAAAACTCTTAACATGGCCCTATAGCGCTCACCGTCCACTGTTGTCGCTTGACCAGCATTGTCCTCGAAAAAAAATGGGCCGACGACTCCTCCAGCGTGAACAGTATCCCGTAGAAAAGAACCTTTTTGTAAAAGTATTCTTTAAATTAATCTTTTCGGAACAGCCACCTAAGAACAAAAGTTCTTATTCACAAAAGCTACTTTTCGTAAATTTAATTTTAAAAAATTTAGCTATTCAAAAAACTTCGTCTCAAAAAAAGTACTTTTTCAAAATATTTAAAAAAAAAAGGAAAAGAAGTTTTTCAGGACAGTTGCAGTTTCTAAAAGTCTCTTTCAAACCAACATCTTTTTAGTGAAGTATCTTTTTAATAAACTGGCCTTCCATAAAATTGGATTTCCAATAAAGAATCTTTTTCAAAAAGTATTCTTTATTATACCGATTTCTCTCAGTATCATATGCATCTAGTTTCATTTTTGTGCATTCACTGATGGGATAAAAGGCAGAAAGTGGCAAAAATATTTAACTTTTAGCAGCGCAAGTCTTCGCAAAAATATGTTTTTTATGTAATTTGAATATTAACGAAAAATTTCCGTATTTAAACGGAAAATGTTCTAAAGATTTTTATACTTTTTACAGAAATAACTATTCATATCATATCATTTATTATTGAATTTTTTTTCTAACTGACTTAAATTTGAAATAGCACACACAATCATACTGGTATTTTCTTATTATTTTAAAACATTTAATTTTGATTATATTATTAATTGACCTTTTTTATTATATTTTTTGAAATATATTTATTAAGCTTGATGTCTTTTTTTATTTTATTTTTTTTTTATTATTCGATATTTCGTTAACAGCTTGTTTTTTTATTTATTTCTTATTATTCCTGATGATGTTAATATATAAAAAAACAAAATAAAATAAAAAAAGACCTCAAGCTTAATAAATATATTTCAAAAAATTAAAACATTTAACTTTATGGCAGTCGTAAGCTACCTAAATATGTTACATAAAGTATTATCTGTAACATTTTATATTAAAAATGTTTTACATATACATATGTATGTATGTAATAAAATATAAGATCATTATTTAACATATTGCGTACATATTTTTTAGCCAGGCTAACACAAAGAATAATTGTTTATACCTACAATTTATTACACTGAAACTTAATTAACATTTTATTGCTTATTTTAGACACGTTGGTAGTTTTTTTTTTGTAAAAGTTTGTTCTACTGTTACTCGTTTTACTGTATCATTATGTTGATCTCACATGCAAAATTTCATAAATATTGCTGTCGAAAATAAACAAAACATTTATATTTTTGTTAAGTGCAGATAAGTTAGCTCGTTGAATCTGCACAGAATATTCACGGTTCAAGACACGATCAGACCGACAATTTTTAAATTGTGCCTGTGCTAATAGCGCCCTAAATACTCCTTATTCCTGCAATAAAAAGCCGGCGAAGTAAAAGAAGTAAATAAAATGGCACTCCTCTAGTTTAATAATTGAGTAAGTTCATAACCAGATCTTCGAACCGCAATTTAATTTATTCCGGTTTTCGGTTTCGTTCTTCAATTCTTATCGTTTCGGTTACGTTTCGGTTTTTAATTTTTTTTCGGTGCGAAACCGGTTCAAAGTTTTTTCTGAGTAGCATTTCCATATGTTTATACAAGAACTCTCAAAAAATTATTTGGTTTGTATATTTCGTTGTTCTCAGGTATTTTTTGGGTGTTCTTGTATAAACATCATATGGAACATCATAGCTGTTTCAAGAATTTGATTAAAAGTCTACTGACGATTTGCATATTAGCACCAAATGAAATGTAGTAGACATCCACCAGCTAAACCAAATAAAAATTATAATTTTTTTCTCTGTTTAAAGACCGAAAAAAACCAAAATGAAAGTTCGCACCGGTTAAGGTTACGGTTTTTTGTATTTAAAATATTTGTGTTCGGTTACGGTTTGGTTATAAATTTCGGTTTTCGGTTCGGTTCCAGTTCGAAGCTCTGCCAAAATGTAAGCCAATGTAATTAGATATTAATGACATAATATTTTATTCTATACCACAATAGAAGCTATAAGCCAGATTCAATGTTGTGGACCGCAGAAAGAAAAATTAAGGTGAAAATGTTAGAAAAATAATAAAGACAACTAAATATCAAACACATCTTCTAATAGCAACACAAGAGTGAAAACATCTCCAATATTTAATTTAGTCGTATACAAATTTGCAAACTGCTGACTAAGCCAAATCACTCAATAAACGTATTAGCGAATTAGTGACACATGATGGCTAAGTTTCAAACGAGTATTCGGGTTAATGTGTATGGAAATCGTGCTTCATGAAACGCATTTTTATAATTCAACGAATTTCTAGGCCAAATTTAATACCAATGAAGGCGAAATTATTACAGAACGTGTTATCTCAATTTTAATAAAATATTTTATTCAACAAGACTAAATAAATATATAAATACATGCAATAGAAAGGAAAATTGCAACCGCAATGACGAACATTATTGTGTCCTGCAATACGTTTGAAAAATTACACACTCTAATCAGTCCCAATATTTTTACTTAAAACATTTAATTAAAATTATAATTCACAATAAATTGTATTCACATAATAAATAAAAATAAGCTTTAAACGCATTAATTGAGTTTTACGAAACTAAGACATTTTTAATTGGTGTTTGTTTATGCTGTTGGATGAATTCCCATTCCGTACTACTTGCCAGATATCAAAACTGAATATTTAGTAACTCTTCGAGCCCGACTAACGGCATTGCTATGAACTTGTGGGGAGACATTTATAGCCACTGTATACAATTGCAGTATATTACTCATATGAGTAATTAGCATCTTAGCATGTTGAATCTACAAACCGAAGATCTTGGAACTCACACAGTAGAAAATAATAAAAATAATTCTGATTTGTATTAGTGTCAAGCTAATTTATATTATGGCACTCTCTATAATGAAATGGCTCTTTCTTAGTTTAGAAAAATGGAGCGTCAACACAACACAAGAGGCGCAAGAAATCGGTTTTAGAAAACACTCTGCAACAGAGTTATGTGAGATTAAGCCCTACTCACTTTCTTGCTTATATATCTATACTTCTTTTCGCTTTCTATCTATCTCTCTCTCTCTCTCTCTCTAATAGGTAACAAAAAGAGAATTTTGTGGAGGCAAGTGCACCGGAATGGTTTCTAATTTCACAGGCACCATGTCTGACATAACCTAAAATGCCAGTTTACAACCATTTTCAAAGTTTTTGATCAATTTCGAAACTTCCTTCGATTTTTTTAAATTTTATTCTTGTTTTAATTATAAAATTACCGATTTCTGAGCTTTTATTTAAAGAAGATACAAAACCAATATTTTTTTTCTCATAAACATACGATACCTTCAGTACAGTACTCCCATAATCCCGACAATTGCTAGTCCGTAGTTTATAAATTTTACATCTGTAGTCAGGACAAGCGTTATTTGTATTAATAGTATTGATGTAATTAACTCAAGCGCCAAGTTTTCAATAGATTTTGAACACCAAATACAAAATAGTAATTTCAATTACATAGATAAAATAAAGTGTTTTAAAGTAAATATACATTAAATACAAATTATTTTAAATTACCTATTTTTTTACTGTCAAAACAAAGCAGAACATTTATTATACGCTGTTTTACTAATTGTGTGTGCTAGTGAATCAAGATATAATAAATAAATAAAATATAATTTTGAGGGTGCCGAAGGTCGAAGTATTCTGGGTTCAACCCCAGTTTCAGACTCGTAAAAACATCTCGCATTTTTTCTGATGTGTATTTGTGTGTTTTTGTGTCAGTTGTTGTCAGAAGGTTTCAGTGGGGAAGGCATAGTCACTGGTCACTGATCAGTAACGTCTTCAGCCCACAGGCACATCAGAACGCTCTCCTTCGTCGCTATTGTGTAGCACCAGCGAACTAAAATAATTACTAAAAATGGCTACTACAAACGAAGCTTCAAAATATAATATGTCTCCTTGACATCAGAGGCTGTACAGCACTGCTATAAAAAACAAATGACGTGCAAAAGCAGAGTTGTAAGATAGTGGAGCTGCACCCCCTGTCATTTCTCCTACTATCGCTTCCCTCTAGTTCCAGCACAATGCACCGCATATGTAGGAGTCATCTTCTGAGTACTGGTCCAAGATAAAAAAAAATCTACTTCACGAGAAAGAAAATGCGGTGTTTAAATCGGGATTTATCTTGCATAAAATTTTAGAACAACTGATTATTACAAGTAATTGATAGCTCGGTATGCGATAAGTAAACTATCGTTTATACGGTAAATTTGTCAAGCATCGCATAGTTTTTTCGTTATTTTACCGCTAGACAAAATACATATACATTTATGAGTGAGCAGGAATAAAATAAAATGAAATCAAACAAAGGCGAGAGAAAAATAAAATAAATTTTCAAAATAACTTAAAAATAGAGTAGATAAATTGCATAGAGAGATGTGTATCCATTCAAAACTAAGTTCTTATTTCACGCAACAGATATTCTTCATCACTTTTGGTATAAATTTTTACATGTTTTCCGTAAATTAATTAAGGGTACTTATTTACTTTTTTTTGCTGAGTTGAATTTTTTTTGCGAATAAAAAGTAATAATAACTACATATAAATTGAGTTTATAAAATTTTTTAAAATGTAATTTGAACGATTCAGAAATCCGTGCAAAGGATAAAACTATATCTGTCCGGATTATCGAGGTTACACTACACATACATACTTAAATCGTGGAACACAAATTATTAAAAAATTTTGTGATTTCTTTTAAACACTGATTGTTAGTAAATTTTGCAATAATAATAATTTTCCATCCACCTTACCATACTCAGGTAGTCATAGCAACAAAGAAGAAATTACATGCGTAAAAAATTCATTAATGTGCTTATATTGGTCGTAACAAATCGCAAACAAGACGTGCTCTTAAAGGTCGTTTATTGAGTTCCTAAATATAGTCAAATACGACAACAAAAGCAGCACATTAAAAATAAAAAAATTTAGTTAAGCTCTTAAGCAGGTTTCATATTTTAAGTCATAATGTATAATACACCCAGTTACAGAAAATAAATTAAAAAAAAAAAAACTTTTCAAGTTAACGCCTTCAAAGGTATGTATGTATATACAGGGTAGACCAATATCACATAATAACTTCCTCGTTTATAAATATTTTTTCAGATTATAAATATACAAAATGGAATTTTTTTACACTTAGTATGGAGAATAATGTCATCTTTATGTAAATGCAAAAAACCCGTTTAAGTGCATGGCAAGGTATCTGGTTAACTATATGGAAATAATGTTGGAAACCAAAATTTTTTGCACAAAAATCTGCATAAAATCATGTAAAATAAGTCTTAGATTTACAATAGACGTACATTTGAAGTAAAATTTTAATCGATTGTTACCGATATTTTAGTTTGCATAATTTCTCGTTATAGGTACCCTGGTACCTTGCCGGGGGCTGGAAGGTGTTTTTTTTTGGGCATTCACGTAGTTAAAATGACTTTTTGTTAATTAATTTTTATTAGTCTAAAACGCTAACCCGGGTACCTTGCTATTCACATAAGGTTTAAATGACGTACGACCCGTTCCCAGATGAGCAGAACGCCTTCTGGTAAATAATTCTCGAGTTTCGTTAACACTTTGCTCTACACATTCAATATTTTCCGCAGTGCGAATTAAACGTGGTCTTACGGTGCCATGTTGGTGGTGACCAGTATTGCCAAGAGCTGGACGAAAAAAAGCTAAACAGGCTTTTTAAAAAGGCTAAAAAAAGGTAAATCCTCCCAAAAAAAGGGTGGGGATGGCTGAAGTAGTCTGCACGTTGACTACAAAACCAAAACAGACCTGGGTTCAACCCCAGTTTCAGATTAAAATTATAAAATTAAAAAAAAACACATCTCGCATTTTTCTGATATGCATTAGTGTGTCTTTGTGTGTCAGTTGTTCTCGGAAGGTTTCAGTGGCGAAGGCATAGTCACTGGTCACTGGTCACAGCTGATAGCAATCCACAATCGCATCAAAACGCCCTCTTTCGTCGGTATTGTGTAGCACCGGTGAAGTAAAATAATAATAAAAATGGCTACTAAACCGAAGCTTCAACACTGCTATAAACAAAGAAAGTGTAAAAGCGGAGCTGTAAAATAATTAATTAAGCTTCACCTCCTGTCGTTTCTTTAACTATCCCTTTCCTATAGTTCCAGCACAATGCATCGCATATTTAGGGGTCATCTCCTGAGTGCTGGCCTAAGATAGAAAAAAAAAAGATTAAATCGTGGAGCGCGGGCGAAGTGGGAAGAATTTAGGAACGACCTGAACCGTTATCCGTAGGGACTCGGCTATATATTCGTGACGAGATCGTAGGGGATTTCTTAACCACACACTCGCCGAGGGGGAGCTGAGGGCTGCCACCGGTTCAGATAAAAATAAAAAATAAATAATGCTAACAATTATTCCTAATTGAACGTTATATTTACTATAAACCCATTAGTGCTCCCAGTTCCCTGGCCAATTTTCATAAATAAATTTCACAAATTAATAATCAAAATGATCTGATTAATTCGTTTTAAAAACATTTTATTCAAAAAGAAATTATAATTTTTGAGTCATGAACCGTCCCTTATAAGGGCCACGCAGTAGGTATGGCGCATGATTTGATATTTTAAAGGCTAACTATTTTTTTTTTTTGGCGTTTAGCCTCGAAGTTTACGTTTTAGCTTAATGACTGTTTTTAGCCTTTTTTATTTATTCAAAAAGGCAGCACAAATCATTGCTTCAGAGAATGAAATTCTGACGCTGAAATATCGATGGTATGCTCTTTGCATTAAAATAATTGATCGTTCATTAGAATAATAAAATTTTGTTATACTGGTTCTTTGGTCAGTTTTTAATCTCTTTATTTCATTTCTCTAGGTGTTATTTGTATAATCTGAAAATAAAAAAAAATTTTAAACGAAAAAGTTATAAAATTATTCAACACCATGGTGATTTTTGGCCAACCCTGTACAATACGTATGGCATTGGTTTATATTCTAAAATAATAAAAGAAGATATATTCATGTGTACATATTCGCCTTTTGTACATTAAATCTGATTTTCACATTTTTTTCTTTTTCAAAAACACTGATATGATCGGCAAAGATACACTCTCAAAAATTTACAAACATTTTACTTTTATGCTTTAATCCATATACTCATGTATGTATGTATGTATATTATAACAAAAGCAACAGATTTATAAGTACATTTTTATTTAGTTGCTTAATAAATTTCTTTACACTGAGATGCACAGCACTTGCTGGATTTTTAAGGATGCATTCTTGTATTATAGATCCTAGATAAAAGAAAAAGCATGAATCAACTTTGCAAATATTTTTTAAATATTTTTCGTTTTCTTTGTGAAGCATATGTTCAGAGGTTGTAGCTTGTTGCTTGTTACAGGTATCTATGAATTTGTTAACATTTTGATACATACATTTCACTTGTTGCTTGGCACAGATAAAGGGAATTTGCGTAATGTGCGAAGCTTACAGGTATTGGGATACTTTTGAAAATTGAGATGTTTAGATAGAAAATTTTAGTTTCAATAAAGTATAAGAAATGCTTGGACAAAGTAATTCAATGACAGCAAAATAATTTTATTTTTAATATTTGGGTAATAACGTCTCATAGAAGTGAGCATGCGAAGTTCCAAATTGGCATTCTAGTAAGTCGTTGCCATGCAAAACTGAACTAAACTAAAACTAAACTTTTTTAAGTTCAAAAATTAAAGTAAGACAATTAAGAATACGTTTCTGAAATGTTTTTCTGTACGTAAAAGTTACTCTAATTGTTGTGTTTTCTTTTCATTGAAAGATACATTGCATTTCTCCCGTAATTATTTTCATTTGAGAGAATAAAGTGCAAAAATGAAAAAGAAATTAAATGCAATGTACTTTTCGAGAATGGAAATTACTATTAATAACGGCTGTTGTCTGTAGTATTAAGCACATTGACTCTACAGGCCCAATATTGTGAATTCAAATCCCACTTAATTCCATCACAAACTTTTCAGATATTAGTTACAATAAGCAAAAAAAAAACCTTCTTTACCTTCAAAAGTAACACGGGTAAATAACACCAAATTTACAACACGCACAATAGCAAAGTTGTAATAGAATTATTAAACCCATCTAAATATATATAAATTCAGCTCCTCTCTACCCGACAATATCACTATGGTTCTAACCTAAGTTCTCTTAAGTTATGCATTGAGTGTATTACAAAACGAAACATATGTATTTTTAACTTCTTATATTCCACAAAATTCATTATTATTATGAGAGTGTCGATGGCTGAAGTAGTCTTTACGTTAACTACAAAACCAAAATGTCCTGGGTTCGATCCCAGTTTCAGACTACGTCTTAAAAATATTTCGCATTTGTTCTGATGTACATTAGTGTGCTTTGTGTATTTTCTTGTCGGAAGGTTTCAATGGCAAAGGCATAGTCACAGGTCACTGAACAGTATCAGTTCCGTTTGTAACATATTAACAAGCAGATCAGAGCACCCTCCTTCCTCGGTATTGTAAGCGAAGGAAATAGTTACTAAAAATGGCTACTAAAACAAAGCTTCAAAATTTAATACATCTCCTTGACATCAGAGGCGCTGCTATAAACAAAAAATTTGCAAAAGCAGAGTTGTGTGATAGTGAAACTTTACCACCTGTCACATCTCTCATTATCCCTTTCCTTTAGTTCCAGCACAATGCATCGCATGTGTAGGGATCATACCGTGAGTGCTGGTCCAAGATAAAAAAAATAAAAGAAACACATGCAACCCTCTGCGTTAAATATACAGAGATATTTTATGGATTTATAAATCTTTTATCACATTATTATATGTTTAATGTATATGAGTATAATTGTTTTGAATTTTTCCTCATAAAATTGTTTTTATGAATACCAAGCAATTTTAATTATTTAATATTCTTAATTATTTAATAAAACTTAACCAAAAATATTCATTGTAATAAAACTTAATTGGAAAATCTTATTAAATTAAAGTTAATAAAAAATAATATTTTTCTTATATAAAATATTTCCATTAAAATATATTTATAATGGAACACACAAAAAATTTATTCATTGATTTATTTATGTCTGCAACATTTTCATAAAAATCGCAAACATAAATATTATAATCATTTTTATACGCTGTCATGTAAATATTTCGATTATGCCAAATAATGAACACCAGAAAATATATCTTGTATATACTCAGCTATTCATATTGAAATAAAAAATGGCAATTTATTTTTATGAAACATTAACTTTGTTCGCCGAATATAATACAATCAATAGAAACTCGGACATGAAATCTATGCTTAGAGAAATAAAGTAAAATATGATGGCATATTTGCTTGCAGTTGACATTTTCATGTATACAATAGATCGATACATTTAGTGTATCATTTCAAGCATTAAGGCTTCGATTAACCAATAAAAGACTTTGAAGTTTATTATCGTTATTTTATTCTGTATGGCCTTGAAGAACACCATGCATCATCATTTGTTCGCTTATTGCACTTTCATAACATGACAACAGCAATTTTAGCCATATTTTATTCAATAGATTTTAATTAGTTGACCATTTAGATTTAACGCGAATAACTTTTGAGTTTATAAGAAATTGCTAAATTGTCAAAAATGGCATTCAATACAAATTAAGTAGTTTTTACAACTGATGATAATTTTATAGTTGTTTTTATCCAGCGTTGCCAGAATGATGATTTTATCATATTTTTTAACCAAAATATGATTTGATGATTTTTTTTCTCAAATTATGATTTCTAATACTGTATTGTACAGTGCTGTTTACTCACTCTAAATAGAAATAAGAAATAGAGATAAATCACAAAATTGACCAGAAGACAACTAAATTGTCATTACTTTTACAATTTAATTTTTTGCAGCCAACTTCACTTCTTTACGCGCTGTCAAAATGGGATTTTCCAATTGGAAATCGTTGACGTCGCGTGATTTCGGTTGGTTTCATACATTTGGTATGGGCATGAGAAATTTAGACAGCCAGACAGCGCTTTGCGCCGTAATTTAGGTTGGTCTGTTCATAGAAATGCTTTATTATTTGAGAAATAAAGACCTTAATAGTTGTTATTTTCTTGGGAAGTACAAATTATGTTCTGTTGTATAAATGAAAAGCATAAACTTTCTTAAGCAAAAAATAAATAAAAATGTACGAAAAGGTAAAATTAATATTTCTAATATCAATTTACTTGTATATATAATCCATTTATTTACTTTTACTTTTAGATGGAAATAACAAATGCCGTGAATATTATGATTTTTTCCGTGAAATATGATATTTTCTTTGGCATATGATGATTTTCTTCTCAAAGCTTCTGGCAACGCTGTTTTTATCTATCAATATTGATATAATATACATACATACATATACTTATAAGGCGTGCTATTGGCTGTGTAAATACACACGCAGAAGATCGTTGCTTCAGTTACCGTTCAGCAAAAAATTAGTGAATATTTGAACAAAAAAAATGTCGGCTAAGTAAAATAATAAATTAAATGACTCATTTAGCTTGGTATCGTAAGGAATATCCCTGAAGACTGGTCTCAGAATTAATAAAAAAAAAACAGTAACACGATATGGCAGCTTTGCATTGTTAACATTAATTTGGACCTGGAATTCATAAAAACGTTTTTGGTTTATGACATAACAGTTCTATGCTTTACTTTTAATATGCTGCTCCACTTCCCTTAACTTTTGCTGTGAAGTGCCGCTTGTAGCGCACGTAAACTTATAGCAGTCAGTTCGCTAACAGAGTCAAAGAAAAATAAAAATTAAAAAAAAAATTTCCTTTAAGCCCAATAATAACATGTAATATTATGTATGATGATGATGGAACTTTCAATGAGGAAGAGATATTTTATTCGGATAGATTTTAAACATATGCATCACGCCTGTTTATATAAATAAGAACAAATAAATAAATATATTGAAAACTAAAAAAAAATTTTAATTTTAAAAAAGGAATTTTTGTGCATATTTAGAGGAACACACAGCTAATATCACTATTAAAATCTTTCTTCTTGAATATTGAACAAAATAAAATTCTTTTTTTACAAACTTGCTTTGCCTTTGCAAGACTCTCAATATTTGATAAGAAACTTGTGTCTTTGGTGGTAAACCAGCAATCCACATGATACATAACACACAAAAGCACAAACACACACACACACAATCATATACATACTTAATGGTAAAATGGCCCTATACTCAGCCTTGTTAAGCCTTTCAGCTAGTCATTTATTTGTTTGTCGGCCATCTCTCCTATTTTAACGACTTAACTCTAATGTTGACTTTAACTGAAGCCAACAGATAGAGCGTTAAGGTGATAAATATTAAAACTGACATTAAGGCTTAAGCATAAATATAAAAATATACTTAAGGAAACAAAAATAATGAAAAGAAACGGCGGAAAAGGTAGAACACTCGTATAATCGATTTGCATAGACATACTCGCAGAGCATAAACTAACATTTCGGCACAGCACAATTCAACTTCATCAGCTCTGCCAGAAAGATGACCACGATAGCAGCTACTAAGTAAATGGCTTAAAGGTTAATTGACAACATATCTATAAGACGGTGTTAGCTAACTGCCATGGCCTGGATAGAAGTTCAGTGGTTATTGGGTTGTATGGACGATTGCCTTAATGAGCCTGATATTTGCGGCATGTTCAAGATGATATAAACTGTTTGTGCGCGTACATTTGTAGAGAAATGAATCCTGGATGGTTGTTAATTATGGCAATTATAAAAGTACTCGCCAACGTCGGCAAAATTAAAAAGGGCAAACAGTATTGTATCTCTAAGGGACTATAGAATTTACACATGTATGCGGTTTTCTAAAGTTAAATAAATGTTAGGACTTAAAAAATTCATTTTAATACCACATACATCTCTATATGTAAAGGGTGATTTCTTAACCGTTTAGGTTTTTAAAATTAAAAAAAAAAAAACTTAGAAATTTGGTGAGAATTTCATTTGTGCCGATAAATAATTGTTTGCCATTTAATTTTTAAAGATTAATTTATGTAAATATTCCTAGAATATTGGCAAATTTTATTGCCAATGGCATGGTGTGGCATATGGCATCGTCTTTTGGAAAGCACATGTCCACAAAGTGCAATTCAATATAGATGGTCGAATAGCACAATCCCAATTGTTATAAACGAATTGACATACCGCGATCTTCATTGACACTGGTCGATACAGCAGCAATACTATCCTCGGTTGCTTAATGTCAAATTAAGTGAAACTGGTGCACATATATTTTTAACAGTGAAGAAAAATACCAAAAAATCACCCTTTGCGTACATATGTTGGCTTTCGTGTGTATCGTTGTTTTCGCTTTCACTGTGTATTTATATATATGCATTCCTATAGAAATTTGTAAGTGAATTTTACATCTTTTATGATTCCCAAGTGCATTTAAATATTTAAATTGCATGGCTGCATACATAAACTTTACATACCTGCATTACACCTCATTATTAATCTTTGAAAACATTTTATGGCTTCAGTGAAAAGGCGTAATATAATTAGTTTTAAAATAGAATTTCGTTTTATAATGAGGGTTTTATGTAATTTAAAAATATTACATACATATACATAAGTAATAATTTATTGATTGTTCTTATTAAAAGTTAAAATTTTATTAGACTTTTTTTCCTTTAACACTTTTTAATATGGGGACTATCACTATGATATTACAAAACCGGCTGCTCAGAATTAATATTGTTAGGAACCAATATTTAATATTGAATTTAATTTAAAGATTAATAAAAGTGTTATGGTATAATTTATATATTTTGGTGTACTTAAAGAATTTTCTAAACTATTGCAGAAGTTTATTGGTACTTGTGTAAATAAATCACTGGCTCACTAATTCTTCATTAGTCAGATACCTTGAATACTAAACAATTTTTTAAACATCTGTACATTTTATACAAGTTTAAAATAGATAGATATAAGTCGGTACTCCGTTTGTGTATTTTTAAAGTTTACGCTTTTAAGAATTTTAAATTTTATAGGAGTAATTTAATTATCCTCAAGTTAATAGGAATTATACTGGCATGTGGTGGCTGGCAATTAATGAATAGTTTATCAGCTATTTTTGTATATATTATTGCGGTCTCAAATAGAACTACAAATCATTGCAACAAGTCTTAGCACTGAAAGCGTCCAGATGATTGTTTCTATTCTTTTATCCACATATCAAAGCAGAGCGTCATTTATTTTATAACTTTAAAGAAACAAAAATTCAAAAATTAAATTTCTGTTCAATTTGTGATATTTTATTTCAACTATAATTATTACAAATGAATGAATAAAATTGTGCTTTTGTTTAAGGTCATAATTAATTTATCACAATAATATGAAAAATTACTTTTCATTTTAGAAGAAAGGAAAATTAAAAATAATCTTTGTGAACAATTTCTAGCGTATTATTTTGCGAATTTTTGAAACTGGTTTAGAAAAATTAAGTAGATTTAAATCGAATAATAAAAGGTTTGTTGAAAAGAACATTTTTAAAGAAGCTATTTGTTTTATTTTGCTTGTGTATTTTTAATAATTCTCAAAGATTTTTGGGAGTTCTTGTATAAACATGTGCAATTTCTTAGCTTTTTTCAAGAATTTGGTTAAAGGCTTAATGCAGATTTTGGTATTAGCAGCCAATGAAATGCGCATATAGCCCAGCTAAACCATATAACAAACATAAATACATAATCGCAATGAAATTTGTCTAACGTTAAATAAATGGAAGAATAGTTACATTTTTATTTTTCTTTGTACACTGCCAATTTTTTCTTTTGCTAATTGATTACGTTGCCACATCATGTTTGCTAACTTGATAATGTTAAAAAAGTATTTATATGTATAAAAAACGTTTTAAGAATTTTTTCGGAATTACAGAATCAAATCCATTCTGTACCGAATCTGTGACACGGGTGATAATGCGATTTGTTAATATAAGTTTTAAATTTAATTTTAATAAACTTAAGTCTACAATTACAACAAACCATGCAAATAAAAAATTAAATTTTAATATTTTTTTTTCAGATGCTGAAATAACATTATTTAAAAATAATTATACATTGTTTATAAATGAGTCAACAAAACTGCAAGAAATTTATTTACGGCAAGGATACAAAGTAAAGAATTCCCGGATCAACTACTTAAAAAAAATTCCACCAAGAAAAAACAACAACACCATTGTGCAGCAACATCAAACAGCAAACAATAAAAAAAAAAAAAAATAAAACACTGTTCACACAACACACAAAAAAAGCAAAAAAATGAAGGAATATTCAATAAAACTATTGCCGTTAGCGGCTCTACTAGTCATGAATTGTCTACAATTTGTTACTGTTACTGCACAATCGAATTATGTGCAACATGGTGATAGTGGAAACTATACAACAAATGGTTTACCCGAAGAAGCCACTCTCGATGGAAAGGTAAGCGAATGTGATTGCAGATTACAGTTGTTAGAGAAACAAATAATATTCTATGCAACATATAAAACAACAATGTACGATTAAATATGATAATATTTTCATTTTCGAACAAGGAACATGACATGCTGTCAGTGTCTATGGAAATTATTTAATACAGCAACGTCATATTGGCAAATGCATTAATATGCCTGCAAGGCATATCGTGTAGTGCGAATCATTTGTCTTCAAGTGCAGCTATTGTTTATTGCAAATGTCATTTTCATTTTTGTTTTAGTTATAATATCTCATATGTCACTACATGCACTGTTATGAACTATGAAAATTTATACGTTTTTAGAAATAGGAATAAAGTTAGAAAAGTTCTGGCATATCTAATATACGAGTAAACAATTTTATTTTGCATTTAAAGTATATTTATATAAATATGTTATAAATGTTGTCCACAACTTGTGCACTACTTAGAAAGAGCAAATAGTTTTAACAAATTGATATTCCTAATATTTTTGATAGATGATTGACACCTCCCCAATCTACGAGTATTTAGACTTCAATTGTGATTTTTATGTTGAATAACTTGATGTAAAATTTCAAAAATAAATGTATCAAATTAAATATACATATTTTGTCTGGGGATAAAACAACACAAATCTAAAGCATACACACATATATCTAAACCATTGAAGCATATGGCTGTTTATTATCTATTTCGCAAAATGTTTGATTTTGTGTGTATAAATATATAAAAACCAATATATTTACTTACATTTTGCAAATTTAACGAAGATATACATAATAAATAATATAAAAATTTTAAAAATCTTTTAAATACGAAGCATTTGTTAGTTTTTTATATATTGGGTTAAGTTAGGTGGACAGTTCGCTGTTGAAAATAAAGAGCCCAGCCCACTTGGGTCCAATTCATCATGGTGCCGTTGTGATAACTGTGAAGAAGAAGAGAAAGGATATAGTAGAGTAGACGATAGTATAGTTTAGAATAGATCGGAAGAGAGATGCATCATTGGACAGGGATGTGGTAGAGTGGCAAGAGTCCAGTAGGAACCGGGAAACCGACCGTCCAGTGAATGCGGCGGTGCCAACGTGACAACCACCCGCTTAGCTCCCTGAGCCCCATCTCCGATGGGACACCGAAAGATGTGGCCCCACCCACGGTACTCACAGAGGAAGTGAGCCACACTTTCCTCCTCCTCTGCATCGTTGCACCCAGAGCAGAAGTTGTTGTACGGCAGATTCATGCGTCTTTCAAAAATCTTAATAGGCCAGTATCCAGTATTCGTGGCGGTAAGACACCGCGCTTCGAGCACGTCGCGAGAGAATCCATCCGCATACATATTCTTCTTTGCATTTTTCGTATATTTTCACCGAAATGCCACTTGATTTAAATTTTTAACTACTAACGTTTAGACAAACTTACTGAATCGCACAATCGTTAGTTCAAACAGTTAAACAATTAAACAAATCTTTAAATTTTAACGGATAACGTCTCCTTAAAAGTTATTGAATTGCACTACTGAGACGCAGTAACTCTGCTTCACAAATTCTTTAAAATGCACGCAACTGCCAAGTTGTACTAGAATTCTTCCATACACTATCATTTTTCAAGTAGCTTCGGTACCATGCATTGCATACCTAAGATGAGCATTAGACTCAGAAAAGAAGGTGCAGGAATAGAGGTGCATATCTCAAATATAAAACAAAATTTTTGGTTGATTTCATCGGTAGTTTTTTTTGTTTGAAAGGCCGCTCCATTCTATTATATAGATGGGGGGTCTAAAATCATGAATCAACCGCTTCTTCGCAAGTATTCTAATTACCGCTATTCTGGCGCACAAATCGGCTGAATGGCACTATGACCGAAAATCGCTAAGTAGCGTCTTTTCATAACAACTAATCGCCCATTATTTTGAACTATTGTTCATCTTGCACTTTGCGTTATTTTTCCTATTTTTTTGAGCGATTTGGTAGTGCTTTTTAAGCGGTAATTTGGTAAGGCAGACTAAAAAAAATTACAGCCAATTCCATAGATGTAGCTTCAACCAATGTTTCCATGTTTAATTACAAGAGACGCCCCTAACTTCAAAATATATCATATATGTATAATTTTGATATGAGTATAAATTCAGAACGTCTAAATATGATTAACAATAGTTTCAATTCAGAAACACTTTCAGTATTCCCATTTATATTTCTCAGTTGTTTTTCAAATTAGCAACAATGTGAAATTATACATAAGTTTTTATATAATAAATATGTATATATTTATTTTTGATTAATATTTTATGTATAAATGTGTAAATCAAAAGTTTATTACATATAAAATAGTACATTTAGCCAAGCCTATTATTTTTCTTTGTTCTTTTACATTTCTTTTAAATTTGTTCTGCTACATGTCTGCACGTCTATAAAGTTCTTAGACGGACTATAATAGCGTGTGCAAAAAATAAATAAGCAAATAATAAAGACACACATCGAACGCCAAACGCAATAAACATAATAATAAAAAAAATAATAATATTTCTCACCTTTTCAAACGAAGACATTAAGTTCAGAGATGGTCGTGTGTGATCACGCATCATTGTGAGTAATTTTTTGGGTACGTCATGTATGAATATTATTAGAGTATTCAATTAATGGGGTTATTTACATTTCAGCGATTAGTATATTGATTCAATGTTTTGGATTTACGTGAATTTTAAATTAATCGGTGGAAATAAAAGAAATGACACATGATAGAAATTTACTTCTCGAAACTAATTTGGTTTTCTATTTAATTTTGTTGCCTTCACACTGCATTCGGGAACTGTTTACTCGTTAAAATTACTGGCAAAATATATCACATAATTAAAGTAAATACGGTGCTAAGAAAATCACATATGTATATTATATACATACATATATATATTTCAATGGGATCATCTGCCTCACCAATTATTGCAGATATAATTATGGAAAATTTGTTAGATACGTCTATAGAAAAATTGAAGATTAAACCTAGAATAATATGTTGATGATTTATTTTGTATTATTCAGGGAAATGAAATTGACAATATATGTACAGAGCTTATGTCATAACTTCGCCGTAGTTTTAAAGCCAATCGTTATATTGAAACAATGTGCTATATGTATTGCGCAAAATAAAACTTGATTAATAGAAACCTGGGGATATAACAAGAATTGCTCGAAAAAATACAGCTGATTTTGTAACAGCAACGACGACATGTTAATGCAAACAACAATTTCATTATTTAATTGTTTGTATACATTAGTGTTTTAAATATTTTTGGTATTCTTTAATGAATTGCTTCCAGAATTGCTGGTTTGTCGGCATAAATCAAGGATTTTACATATTCCCATAAAAAATAATCCAGAAGCATTAAATCGCACGAACGAAGGTGACAGCGAACAGGACCACTTCTGGAAATAAAGTTGACACTAAATTGATTTTGCAATAAATAAATTCTTAAGCGGGCTGTATGGCAAGTTGTGGCGTCTTATTGAAACCAAATGTCGTTAATGTTTAGCTGATTAACTTTTAGAAACAACAATTTAGTCAGCATGGCACGATAGCGCTCCCCGTAATTTCACTAATCGACATTTAGGAGTCTTCTTCAATACATCGCGCTACAGCAGTAATATCTCTTCGGTACGTACATCGTTTTGAAGCGAGAAGAGTTAAATTAGTGCAAAAACGGTTAATAACTACACGACTTGCTTGTTCACTAGGGCGATTATGTTGACCGTAATATGGACGAAGTGCTCCACGTACTTCGCTAACAGATTTAGTTTTTTTCACAGTAAATTTCCACAATTTGAAGAGTTATTCTCGCGTTAAACGATTCATAATGACTTACCAAAACTTACTGAATAGAAACGTCAACACAGTTTGACTTTCTCAGCTGTCAAACAACAGTTATCGGTAGCGATAGTTCTCATGCAGCTAAAAAACAGCCGATATTTTGAATTATCAAGATTTTCTATGATTGGTCATAAAATTTTAATAAAAGGTTTCACCAACTATAGACCAGTTAAAGCTTTTGTCCAAGTGGAATATATTATTAGAGTGAGCAGAAGAAGTTACCATCTCTAAAAAGCTGTTGTGTGCATATGCGTGTAAAGTAATAATAATTTCAGAAAATATAGTTTTATTTGAATTCGTTTCTTACGGTTAGCAAATGTCTTACCTTTTTTCTTTGAAAAGTTTGGTCTTTTTTTTGTCTGATTTCAAACAGAATATGTACGCATTCCTTCTTTCTTAGATTATTTTCGCAATAAACTATTTATTATATCTACATATGTATATCTGTATATCTGTATGTACGAGTATGTTGGGTTATACTGTTGGATTTACTGTGCGGGGGTGTGTACATATAAATTCTAACTGTCTGTAGTAGAGAGTAAAATTTTTATGTTTGTCCTGCGTAATAATGGAATATTTTATTAATTGTATTTGGAAGAGATTGCATACGTGGGTAATGTTTAGAGCCAATTATTAAATTTTAATATATGACACTTAAATGGTATTTAAGTGGTTGTTCTGCTGCATTTATGTTATATTTAAGTACTAACCAATATTTTGTCTAATTGTTTTTATATTGCACAACTTGTAAATAAGATAAAAAAAGTAATTTTCTTTATTTAATACATACACATTGAAATATATATGTATGTACTCATGAGGTATTCACAAAGGGTTTTAAAGGCATTTGATTTAAAACAATAACATGAAATATGTATATGATTGCTGCAAATTTAGTGTTCTAGGACAAAAATCGACTAGCTGATAAAAAAAACAATTGAAAATGAATACAGTGGAATCTATACTTATGGACATATTTTTTCAGCGAACAAATCTTCTGCAAATGCAGAGAATAAGTGAACAGATAGAGTGGTACTAACAAGTTTGTGCGAAAAGTACTTTTGTCTTTCCGGTGATTAGTTACGGGAGAACAATACTGGAAAAAGCTAATATTCTTTAGTTGCAAACAAAACAAAAAATTAATAACTATTTTAAAATATTACGGCAATCCAAGAAGAGACTTTGACGCAGCATGATAGCACTTAAAGTCGAACTTAAATTTATGCCTGAAAGGAAGATACTGTATTCATGTAAATACATTTGAAATTTTAATGAAAATTTACTAAATGTGTAATAATTATTGTGAATTAAAAAAAAAATGGCCATGAAGTTGAATTCAGTCCAATAATAATTGTAGTTGGTACAGTTTCGTAACAACACGCGGTATATTTGTACAATTTTCACACGAATAGAAAATTATAAAGTAGAAATAGGTGGGAGTGATATTAGTTTTTTGGTCGATCACTGGCAAATTTTTTCAGCCGATTGTAACAATTGTTGTAAAATATATTTTTATGCATTTTCCAATTTGGAAATATTTTTACATAGTATTTTAGAAAAAAAAACACTGCTGTTTATGAAATTGTGCATCTTTTTTTCATTCCATAGCAATGTAGTCAGTTATTAAAACGTGTATATTTCCAAAATTGCCAGCACAAGGTTTTTTTATTTTTGTTGTGTTATTTCAGTTTAGTCAAGGTTGTAACATGATGCAGGTGCAATTTAATAAACACAAAGAAATTTATACAGTAAAACTTTATTTTGGAAATGTACAAACACCTAACTGGAGCACTGACACAAGGAAATATCATAAGGGGTTATGTTTCCGGACTAAATGCTACAAAACTGTTCGATGTTGATTAATACAATACTAGGTGTTACTTCTATAAGAAAGGGAATGTGAAAGGACGACAGGTGGTGAAGGGATAGACAGAGGACAGCTTAATTATCTCTACAACTCTCTTTTTGCATGTTTTCTGTTGCAGCTCCTCTGTTGCCAAGAAGACGTATTAAATTTTGAAGATGTATATGGTAGACATCTTATTAATCAAAGCGATAACGAGAACTATGGACACAGTGATAAGGTTGAAATTCGAGAAATACTATTCGACAGCTAAAAGTCAATAGAGTCTATAGCAAATGCCGGATCTCAAGGCGGATGGTTTCGCCATTTGTTGGTTAAACCGGCAATCATTGTGATAGATGTACGATTTGGTGGTGGTCTGCTTCTAAGACAAGCCTTGAATAATTCAAAGAATAATTTATATAAATTCTTTATCATGTTTTAAAGATCAAACAAAAAATTAGACTTTAAACAGAGCACTACTTGACTTAGAAAGGCATACTTTGCTGATTATATTATATGAAATTGTAAGCAGGATAGTTAGTAATTGAAATAATTCTTTTAGTAATTCATAACACAATGTCTTAAAAGATATTGAAAATATTTTCGAAAAAAAAAAGATTTTAAAAGACGTTATGAGAAAAAAAATTACTTTTTCTGTAAAAAAATAACAATTTTCTAGCAAAAAATTAATCGCCCACCTCTTCTTAAATTATTGCTGAATGCAAAATTTCAACTGGATTTTTTTTCTGGAAATTTGTTTCTTCCTTAATTCCATTGTTCCTACAAATCCAATATATTTATTAAATACATTGTTCCGGCATATTTAATAGAAAAGAAACAGTTAAATTATAATATAAAATACGACACCCACTGGGTAGGTCGCCCAGATTTTAGTTTTTTAAATTAATTTTTAAAACAATATAAATTTTATAAGTTATAAATGTTCAAAGAAGTAAAACGTTATAAGAAATTATTTGAAGTTTTTATATACAAGAAGCAGTATTAGAAGAATACACTATTTAATGACTGTAATAAGCATTTAATTAGTATAACTCTAGGAGAAAGTCTCAATGTCATTATGTTTGCAACCCTTTTATTATTAGAATAGTTCCAAGGAGCTCAAATATTAACATTGAATAACTCAGGGAATTTAAATTTCAAATAATGTTTCTATATTAAAAGTATAAGAAATTGAAATGATGCAAAAGACTTCAAATTCCCTTTAAAACTGAAGCATTTTAATGTAAGCATGCATTATAATTCCCGCAAGAATAGAAAAAAGTTAAGTAATTGCAAAATACACTTTGCGACACAACATAAATGTCCCTCGAAACAGCTGAGATATTGTCGTGATGTTTTGATGTGGGTGATAAAGAAGTTCTTGCCTACAAATAAGTAAATGAATGGCATAGAATCAGATGCAGTGGGTAGTAAAAGTACAGTACTACAAATGAAAATAGACTTCTTATTTAGGGCAATTGGATAAGTAATAATCCCCTCGTGCTGTAAACTGAGACAGGAGTGTGGTGATGGTCGAAGTAGTCTGCACGTTGACTACAAAACGACATTCCACATTTTTTCTGATGATCATTTCTGTGTCTTTGTGTCAGTTGCTGTTGGAAGGGTTCAGTGGCGAAGGCATAGTCACTGGTCACTGAACAGTGACGGCTTCAGACGTATCCAATCAACAGGCACATCTGAACGTCCTCCTTCGTCGGTATTGTGTAGCACCGGCGAAGTAAAATAATTACTAAAAATGGCTACTAAAAACGAAGCTTCAAATTTCATAATGACATCAGAGACGCTACAACAGTGCTGTAAAAACAAATACCGTGCAAAAGCAGTGTTGTAAGATTGTGAAGCTTCACCTCCTATCTTTTCTCCTACTATCCCTTTCCTATAGTTCCAGCACAATGCATCGCATGTGTACGGTTCACCTCCTGAGTGCTGGTCCAAGATAAAAAAAAACGAGTGATTTTTCAAAACCTAATATGTGCTAATTTGATATTCTAAAAATCACACGATTTCCAAAATTCGAACTTGTTTTCGAATAAAATTTTTAAACGTCAATATTTCAATGAAAACATATGTTAGCAAAATGTAATATTGCCAGATCATTCAATGCCAAATAATTGCATGAGTTGAATTATTTTAAATGTATTAAATTTACTCAAAAAAATTAAAAAAAGCACACTTTAAAAAAATTTTAATTTTTAATCGTACTTTTTCTTTATTAATTACTGTTTACATTATTAAATACTGCGTTATTCGGAGAGTTACATTGACATATACTTGTTAAAAAGAGTTGGGTAGCTTTGATTGTCGAAGTAAACAACAATTTGATCCCCATATTGATTTAAAATTTTTTGATATTGAAAAAATTAAACAAACAAATTTTAAACTATTTGCATAAATATTCCCATAAAGATAACTTATTTAAAAAATAAATTAAAATTAAGCTACTGAAAAATTGTTTAAAATAATGTGATTTTTTAATTATATATCTAATGAATTTAGTGAAAATGTGCTTTCATTCATCCGTCTAGTTTATCTGCATACTTTAACAAGAACTTGGGGAAGTAATGGAGTGTTTTTAAATTGATTATTTTGTATTAAAATCTATTACAGAGTATATAATTTGACTTAATTTAATAAAAGAAATACTTCAAGTAGAGATTGGTAATTGTTTTTTTTATGTTTCGTCAGTTATTTATTAGAAAGATAGTACATTCGATTTCATTTCGACCGGACTTATCTACTCGATTTTAAACCGATTATACTTATGCGAATTCGGTTTATAGAACACCTAACTATTTGTATTCGTTTTAAACACGAAAAATTTTTGCGTATTCGGTTTACAGAACATACCCGAGTTATGAGTATTACTGTCTGCAAAATCGATAACCCAATCGCAACTGTAGGCAATACAATGATATAATATTTAATAGCAATGGGACAATCTTAAATCTCAAATTCGTATCTTTAATGTTTAAAGACTGCAACATATTAAATTATATGTTTATATTTTTTTTAGTTATAAACTAAAGCAAACTTAATATTCAAATGGAGTGTTCATAACTTCCAGCAATTTCAAATAAACTATAACTAACTGGGTATGCTTTAATAACGAGACTTAAATTAAACTAAACACGGTTTAGTGAAACACTACATTCAGGAAGCAGAAAAGCAGCTGCGACACACATTTTTAGGCAACCATGTACTATGCGTCTTTTCAAAGGTATCACATATATCAATATAGGACTCTATGCGATACCTCAACGCATCGGGGTGGATGTATTACATATCTCCAGTGTATCCAGTGCTGGATACATGTATTATCATATAAACGGTCGCTCTTATTTACATGCAAACAGCCATGTAAACAACCTACCAAGCAAACTCTGTCGAATTAAAACTTAGACAATATTATTCGAAGAGCTGGTAAAATTAATGAATGTCCACTAAAGGTGAATAAATAAAGTATGACAAATTTTGAATAGTTTTGATTCCAGTTCGCCTGCCAGATTTTGGTTCTTTTATATTAAAATAGTACACAATTAAAATTTGTATTAAATCCAATAACTCTTAAAGGACCCGGAAATGACTTCAATATACTTCTCTAGAGTAAAATTTAAAAAAAAAATTTCGAAACAAAATCAAGAGTTTATATTTTTAACATCTTCGATTTAATTGTCCACATAATTTTTAGCACAACTGTATTGTCTGCATGTATATTCTGCATAATAAGGGTGTAAGGGTATTTGTATAAATAGCAATATTGAGTAAAGTGGTTTCGTTTCTCAACAAAATCTTACATTTTGCTCTGTTATTTATACATTGGCTTAATTTATTATTTTCTTCTACATTCTTTGTGTTGCATCCACAAAAGTTTCCAAACATTTTTAGCTGAAGCAAATTTTTTCTCTTGGTATGACGCTAATTAAAATAAATGACTTCAACACAAATTTTAAATAACTGTCTGATGTAATAGTTCCATTTTGTTATTATTTTATTTAATTTTGTCTTGGTTTTAAATAAATTTAAGGCACTTCACATCGCCGTAGGGAAAAACCATTTTGAAATTTTCTTTGGAGAATATAAATGCGTGCAAAAAAGTAAAATAATTTGTTTAAGCAAAACCACTTTCCAAGAATTTATATTTTTAAAAATTTTTTTAAATCAAAAATAAATGCATTGCATTTTAACGTTGATAGAAACCACTGCCCCTCACACATGCTTTTATAGTTTGATATTCTAACAGTGCAGGGATGGAAAATGGAACCAAAAAAAGTGCTGTGTGCCAACTAAAATAAATATTTACAAGTGTTATAAGCAATTAGAAGAAGAATATATGAGATGAGTGTGAGAAAATTTCGTTCCGAAATTGCGTAATGTCGATTAAAAATCACTCATGGTCCATGCTTCATATTTATAAAATAAAATAAATAGCCACTAAGCCCGAGAGATCTAACCGAGAGCACACACCCCAGTTGTTAAAGAAAGTCGCCCAAGGAATTTCAGCTTCGGTCTAGCCAAACCGGGGCACTCGCAGAGAAAATGCACAACAGTCCGACACAGCTCCTACACTGGACATCCTCTCAGCATGCCTGCCGATGGACCAGTGGCCCGTGCAGATGGCCGTGAGCTCTGGAATTGCTGAGTTCTACGTAAATCATACCGCGGCCACAGACGTCTAGCTATGGCGCAGCTGGAGATAGACCCCTCCTTTCCTGAGCCTTGACCCTGATAAACTCCACTATCAGTCCATTTGCGACAAAAAAAGGGACCCTTGTGTCAGGAATAATAGCACCAGATAGCGACTCGGTCGAACCCAGTCCCGCCAGCTTATCGGTCATCTCATTACCAATGATGTTCCTATAGCCCGGAACTCAAGGGAAACGGCACAAGAATCCCGGAGGCCACTGCCGTAACAACACTCAACAAACCCCACACTCAGTAACAACGCGAGAGCAGACGCCCGGTGACACCAACAGCGCCTGACTATCGGAAAGAATAGCAACAGTTCTTTACATGCGCCGCCTTCTCAGCATCAGGCAATCCCGCCAGATAACAAAAATCTCCGCTTGGAATACACTAGAGGAATCTGGAAGCCTGTAGGAAACATAAACTCTTAGGTCATCGGAGAAACACCAGCCGCCCCTCCTGATTCCGTCTTAGAACCGTCGGTAAAGACCACTCTAACGTCGCCCGCAAGGACTCTCCCTTCCTCCAGTCATTTGTAATAGGGAATGTGGCGACTGCATACCTTCGAAGACAACTCTCCGTAAAGAAGGTCGGAAGGGTTCGGAGAATGCTGTTATGGCCAGACTGGGATTCCCTGAAGAACCCGGCCTCCCTTAGCCTAATAGGACTCTGAGCCGAAGCGGAGAAAATATGAAGGTGACTGTAAGTAAAAGATTCAGAATTTGTTCAGGGCCGCAGATCGCTGACCAGCTTGGTCAGATTGTAGGTCCCCACCAGACAAAGTAGCCATAGGATAATATCGGTCGGGTGGCGATGGCACGATGGATGGTAGTCTGCACTTTGACTACAAAACCAAAAACAGACCTGGATTCAACCCCAGTTTCAGACTAAAAATTATAAAATAAAAATAAACATCTCGCATTTTTCTGATGTGCATTAGTTACACTTAAGACTCTTTCCGACGGATCTGTCCTCTAAGGCGATGAAGGGACGACATAATTATTAAGGAATTAATAATTATTTTGCAAAATAAAATTCGCACACTCCTCGTAGTTAGAAAATCCTTTTTGAAAGAAAAACTTTCTTTAGACATAATTAACCAATATTATTTAGATTTAAATAAAATCCAGTATCAGTGCATATAATTCAGTTTGAATGTTCATGGATTCGGATAAGAAACAAGCCGATCGCTTAGTACCTGGTGGCTTATTTACTACGATAATATTTAACTATATGACACCATTATCGATATTAATAATAGCGTGTACCGCCTCAAAATTAGATCCTGTGTTTTCTGCTTAAAAATAAAAAATAACTTTACGTTTCGGCAAGTTTTTGAAGCCCTTGTCTTTTTTAATGTAGGGAAAAATATAGACTTATTAAACAACAAGTTAATTTTTAAACATTCACTACCGTACGTATAGGCATTTATAAAGCCTATAGTGACCCTTTAAGTGCACATACATATGTTGCCATTCTCAAACATAGTTATTGCTGACCATACATGAAGACCTTGCAAACGTGGTTGAGCTGTATAAACGCATGTCCCTTGAGGAACTTTTGCAGAAATGATTCTATCAATAGTATCAGCTCGCACCAGAGCAGATGTCATAAATATGTAGATACTTTGAATCGAACCGCAACAGGCATCAATATTTAAACTCAGTGGGGTAGAGGGGAAGTCGTGGTCTACTCGGCTCAAGTTGGCCGTCAGTATATTAGTCATTGAACTGGTACTTGGAAGGAATCGCGGTGGGGCTACCGTTTTCCTTAGGAGCAAATATAAGAATTTCACAAGGGATTTCCTTCTGTCATGTTTTAACACAGGAATGCCACCGGGAGATGTATTACCTATATCATACATGTGTAAGAGAGACTTGCATTAGCTTAATATGTAAAACGAACATCATTGCACGGTTATTTCAGAAATTGCATTGATATTAGCACAAGGCCTGTAAATTCTTATAATCAATCAGATACTATTAGATTCCACATAATTATCCTGCCCAGATACTCTTTTTACAGAGATTGATTAGGCAATATGGGTTTATAGGTATCAGTATAAGGAGTTCTCTGTAAATTTTTGATACCTGTAGCGTGCGTGGAACATCCGATATCATCTGAATAGATCTCTCATGCAGAGAAAAGAAGATGGTTAATGAACAATGACCATGAATATGTACTTGCCCGATAAAGAAATTGTTCATGCGACAATGGTATTCAGTTGACTTAAGAGTAGTTATCCGCCAAAGAATACATTTTTGACTCTGTTGCTTTCTTCGTCCTTTGGTCGAACCTCAGATTTAACACAAGTTAAAAATATGAAAATCCCTTTAAAAATCTTAAATCCCTTTAAAAATGCGTGACATGGAAGAAAATCTTTATCTAAAAGTAATTAATCATTATTTTCATGATTCTCATTAACAAGTTTCTGCCAATATTTTGTAGTTTGTCATCTCCCAAATATTTAGCTAAATGCTTCTCAATTAAACGTATTTCTCTGTTCTGTAATTCTTATTAATTATTGAACATTTTTTTAAGTTGGAAAAAGTTTTTGCAACTATACATAATGGTTATAATATTGACAAAATCAATACGTACTAAAGCATTCAATGAATATTAAAAACCTTCATTTGTGGTTGGAGTTCAATATCATTTGTAAACTTCAATTCACATTCCTGGTTCACATCATGATTTTATTTGCCATTAAGTTGAATTTGAATTTTACATACCAAACACGTTCTTTCAAAATACATTAAACTTTTTTGAGTGTTTTTCCACTTGTTTTAAAATTTGTATTCAAAGTTAGATTTCTGTAAAAAAAAAAATTTAAACGTAAATCCAGAAATTGTATGATAGAATGCAACTGCTGTCATATTAACATTTAACGTTGAACTAAATTAGTGATTAAAATTATAAACACTCAGTATTTTGATAAAAATATTCTGCCACAAATTTTAAAGCAGAAATGGTTAGAGTGACGTTTTCCTTTTCATCGTTGATGAGCGTTTTCAAAATGGCATTAAAAATCTTTAGTAGAAAAACTAATGACTGTTAAATAGATAATAAATTATATGACGCGAAAAGAAAATAAATTCTTCAATTTTTCAGATACAAAATGTAATTGTTTAATTAACTTTTATAGAAGAAACTCTTATATGAAAATATTTCGAATTTATTTTTACTTCAGCTTAGTAAAATGAATTTTAAATACTTCTATGATTATCTTATAAACTTTTTAACTTTGCTTTTACTTTGAGCCCAGAAAATTATATCTATTTAAAAAAGTAATTGTGGATCTAAAAAATAATACGGGTTGGCATAAAACTAATAAAATTAATAATATTGATATTTCTCGATATTTCACCACACCTCTGTGTGGTGTACATGAATTAAAATTAAACTATTCCACATGATATGATATTAAATCAATACATTTACTTAATACTTTCCTGCATAAGTTGCATTCACCGTCGTATAGTATATTTCCACAATGCAGAATTTAAACAACACCAGCGTTAGAACGACGATCATATCTAAGATGTTCATTGCTTTCCACCTCTGCAAGTTTGTTGTTGTTATCAGTGAAGCATTTTTGAGAGATGTATATAGTGTCAGTATTGGAGTCTTTAGAAAGATAGCGGAGTTCATATATTTTACAATACAAGCTTTGACCATTTATATGACAATTATTTAAGCCAGAATATTGTTTTGCCAATATAAGAATCAAGGCATGATTGCTATCTCTGGAAAGCAGGTGGTACATAGCAATATATGTCATAGATGTCACAAGGCAGCAAAGTATAAAATAGAAATTAATCAAACTAACATTTAAAACTTGGGGCGTTCTCCTTCGGGGAGGGTCCGCCGCCTAACCTAACCTAGCATTGTAAACTTAAAATTTTGGATGACGAGTTAAAGATAAATACAAAAGTATGCATATAATATAATCAAAAATTGTACTGGACCGACTGGCGTAAAAGCCATTCCAGATCTTTAAGGATTCAATCAAAATCGGAATGTAAGTGTTGAGTTATTTTTACAGACAACATTGTGTTAGTTGAAAGAATTTTCTTAATTTATTTTTTTTTTATTATCAAAATTGCATAATAATTTGTAACTGGTTATATACCCAGCAAAAAGAACAAAATGAATGCGTTCAATACGAATTGGTATTTTCATGACTTCTTAAGTAGTTCTTTACCGGAATTCATTTTTAATACTATCATAAATGTTAACAAGATTATCACTGGGAAACATATACAAGAGATAATGTCCATCGACATGCCACCATTAATTCATATGAACAACTGCGCATTTTAAATTATAATTTAAGTAAATTTTTAAATGTATTACAAGAACTCATTTACTTATGATAAAACGTTATAAGCATTCATTTGAATGACTAGGTGTTTTTTTAAGTGTGAACACATGCACGCCAATGACACCGCATGCGTTCTTCAGCTAAGTTGAACCAGTTCATTAGCAATAGAACGCATAAATTAACTATTTCTTTTGCATGTCTCTTTTTGCTGGGCGAAATTATCATTCCATTTTTTTTTTATTCTGGAGCGCAGGTATTGAAATAATTACGTCGAAGCTGTGAAGAAAAATGTGTTAGAAAATCTTCGAATTACCACAAGGAAAGAGTGCAATATATCTATGGGTACAATATAAATATTGATGAATAAGTAAATATTTTTTCATAAAAATATAAACACCTTATTTTTTCAACAGACCTCGTATATCACGAATTTCATAGAAAACTCATCCGTGTCTGTAAAAAGTCGAATTTTAGACACAAGAGAAATTATGTAAAATAAAATGTCTCGATTTACAATAAAATTATTTAAAGTAAATTTGGAAAAATAAGGGTAGTCGTACAATTTTAAAATGAAAATTTCATTTCCCATTAATCACCTGGCAAATCACATGTACCTAGTTTATGATAATAAAGTTTCTCGAATTAATTTATTTTTGCGTTTGAATTAAACGAAAAAATATTTAAAATAAGAAATAAGTTTAGCCTGTGTAGGTATTGATTGACGTTGACTTTTCCTTGGTTTCCTTTGTCGTCTCATATCTAATTCATATATAATGCTATCTGACTGAGAACGCTATGAACTTTAACTTAAGTTCGATTTAATAATAACCAAAATATACTAACATAAGAACATTTTAATCATTTATATTTGATTTAATGTTTTAACTTGTGCGAAATAAATGAGTTTGTATTATAAAAGTGCGGTGTAATTGTTCGTGATAAATGCAACAAATGCTTGACGATGTTAAACGTTAAAAATATATTATATACTCGTACATACATACACATATTTTTTGAATAGCATATGTATCTATTTAAAGTAAATTCGCTAAAATTTTAAATATAAACTGTCTTTTAATTTCCAAAAGGTTAATTTTGTAAGCGCGTGTATATGATATATTTTCTTTTATATCGCCGAAATAAATATCTCTAACCCGCTTAATAAAGCCTTTCCACATTTTGAAAAGAGTATTAAATTGAATAATAAAAATGACAAATTTTCGTTAACAAAAACCTATTTTCTCAACAAAATCGCTTACAATTCTTCGCACGCTGTAACAGTGCGTTACATGGATTTCATGATATATCAAAAATACACCTGATTTGTTAATCGCACCGAATCATAAAAAAAAAACAGCAAATTTTGCAGGGTAACGTTTTTATCTCAATATTTATTTATCAGGCCTGTTCTGCAAACCACGTGATTTGAAATCACGAACCGTTTTGAAACCACGCCGACGATTTGAAGCTGTTCTGGAAATTTCATCTGTTACATATTTCGGTGTGGTTTTAATTTTTCGAAAACAAGAGAAAACAGCTGATGTTTTGTATTTGTTTATATTTTTGCATTGTGAATTAAAATATTAGATGAAATAAAGAATATAAAAATGCCAGGAGCTACTTTATTGTCAATATTTGTGTTAAGAAACATCATTTAAAAAAAAAAGCGTGTTAAAAACGGCATTTGCGGTACAAACCATAAATTTTTTATTAGCACAGCAAAATACCTACATATGTATGTATAATTGCGAAGTTGTCAGTGTTTTCATTAACGAAATTTACTTAAATTTTGCATTTATTTATTTATAAATTTGCACAAAAATGATTTCATTATTTACCATATTGATTTTTTGTACAACAATATATAAAATTTGTCTTAAATAAAGAACATGATGGTAAAATATTTATATATTTACATGACTTATAAAGAATGTGTTACTTTGGCAACCTCAAAAACATGTTCGAAAAAATTATCCAGCTGAGTGCTAAAAAGTAAATGTAAACAACGACATTGGTAAACAAGGCAAAACAATTATTTTCAAAAAAAAAGTGTTCTTACAAATTTGCTCATATTTAAGTTTTTATATGTAGCAAACCCAAATTTTTTAGAAAAATATATAGAAAACAAATCACATGAAATATATTATAGCATTTTTATTAAATTCTAAACGAAATAAATAAACAAGTGATTTCAAATCGTCATTTAGCGGAGGATTTCAAACCACGAGATTATTAAAATTTTTGTGTGCAGAACACCATTTCCGTGATTTCAAATCACTTTGACAAAAAGTGGTTTGCAAAACAGGCCTGTAAATACTTGTATGCATATAATCTGTTTATATGACTTAATTGTTTTCGCTGTAAAATCGTAACGGTACATTTCACAGATAATTTGTGAGATGAGACGACTGAGCGAAAACTGTAGATTTTTATCAATATTTAAAATCGATAAACATTGCGATTATGGCTTTTAGGCAGTTACGATTCGATATATACGGCTACATAGTAGATTATAATGAATTGCGAATATGTCTATGTAAGCGATTCATATGATCAAAATTAATTAAATTTGAATTATTTGACAATTCGCTAATTCGTTATGTATTCGTAAAATTTATATTTGTGTTTTACAAAACCAGCATAGCACATTTTTTTTACAACATTTGGCTACAACAGCAAAACCAGCAGTTGGTAAATTTTCGTTTTAACTACAATTGGAAGATAAGTTTATACGTAATTGGCATTCACTGCGTACTGCATGTAAAAGTTTCTTGTGACTTGAAAATATTTGGCAAAAATCTAGGCGCCAATAAACTAACTAACCCATGTGTACATTAATAGATAGACAGTCACATACATAAATAAAGACAGGCATGTGTACATACGTTCGTACATACATACACCCCGGCCAATATTTTGTTTTGCACAAAATGTAAATTCAAATCTAAAACCGGAACTTTTAAAGAAAAATTAGTTGTTTAGGAAATGGCAAACAAAACAAAAAAAAATAAGAGGAAAAGAAAAAACAAAAATAATTAACTTGGGTAGTGAAACATGGATAATGGTTAGTTTTTTTTATATTTTTTGCATAATTCTTTAAAACTATTTGGAAGCTCTGCCAACATTTTTATAGCTATTTTTCTTAAATAAACTATCTTTTACTGACACAACGTAGTAAATGGAAGTCTTTTCAATATTTATATTTTTTTTTTGCGCCAAAACTTTTAATTATATGAGATTTTATACAAAAAAAAATAACCCGTCAGATGTAAAAAAAATTCAAATACTCACAATTCCAATCAAAAGAGAGAGAAAAAGAGTATGTATAACAAAATTTAATTGTCCATGTATGTAACAGCATTACTTGAGAACGCCTGAATCGATTTGGAAAAAAATTTTGGAAAATTGCACAAGTGTAATAGATGTTTTTCTCATGTGAAAGAACCAGTTACACAGATATATTTAAGCTTGCAAAAGCGCTCAGAAATGCGCTTTTCGGTATGGCCATCACCTCGTTCTTGGATTTTGACTTTATTTCATCAATTGTGGCAAAACGCTTTCCTTTCACAAGTCTCTTCAGTTTTGGGAATAGGAAAAAGTCGCGTGGAGCCAAACGAATAATTTGATGTTTGAGCTAGTGCATTATCATGATGTAGAATCTATGATGTTTTTTCCACAATTGCGATCCTTTGAGAAGTACTACTTCCCGCAAACGTTGCATAACTTCCTCGTAGTATTCCTTATTAACCGTACGACCTGTAGGCAAGAACTCATGATGCACCACGCCATTGTAATCGGAAAAGACAAACTGCACCTTTTCTTTTGAACAAACCTTGTATGTACGTTAAGTGGGTAAAAAGGAAAAAACATTGCAATTATATATCTCAAAAAGAGTTGCAAAGAGAACACACTTTTTTCCGTAATCTTCCGTTTTAGAAAAAATCTCGATTGCGTTTACTTACTTTTTTTTTACTTTTATGCCACTTAATAGTGCTTATTATGTAAATTTTGTACTATTTTTATGCAAATTAAAGGTATTTTTGAAGAGAGCATTAAACATAATAAAATCTATACAAGCACAATATGGCGAACCACTGAAAATGTCGGACGACAATTTTTTTTCCATGATAAAACGATTTTATGAGAAGAAAACTAAAAGTAAACTTTTTAAAATTAAAATTTTTTATTTGATTTTTTATTTTTGAAATATTTTTTAGGTATTTTTAAAGTTTTTTTATAAGGGAAAATGTGCTAAATAAAAATTAAATGAAAACGCATTCCGAATAACTACATTTACTTTTTGTTTCAGTAGATATAAATAACTGAAAATATTGACTGCACCAAAATTCATTAATATATTGAGCATATTTTTTTAAAAAACATACACAAAAATTATTAAATCAGAAGATTTCGTAAAATAATTGAATTTTCATTAATTTTTAATATCCTAAATAACTGACAATCGGTTAATGTTAAATTTTTCTGGGTGTATGTATAGACAACTATATTGAGATATAACTTTTTTAAATGAATAATGCATGCCCAATATTTCATTTCCACTGTAGGTAGGTTGCACAGGACACTTTTTAAAAATAAAACGTAATGAAAAAAATTTAAATATGTATTATTTCCCTATCAGTAATAGCTTCCACGTTCAATAGGAAGTCGAAAGGAATTAAAAATATAAATTATTATCAGTAAACGCATATTTCTTAAACATTATAAATACCAAGTGTCAGGATTTTCTTTTGTTAAGTTTTTTCCAAAATTATGGCACTTTATATATATCTAAAGCCAAAAATTTCTAAATAAGTTATCTATAACTTGAGGGAAAAAAACACAAAACAGGATAAGTAAATTTTTGAAAACTGTGTTATTTCAAAATTTAAATGTAAATGTGTAAATAGAGGATTAGGTGTACTTATTCATCTTAATGGCAATAAAAAAGGATAAATTTTTCAACAAAGTGCATACAAGGATTTCCAAAAAATTAACTTTCCAGAAAGAGTACCTTTTTTCCCAAAAAGTACCTTTTTCCAAAAAAATATATAATTAAAAAAAACAGCCTATTTAAACATCAATTTAGAATCAAAATAGAACAGATTTTACAAAAAATATCTTTTTTCAAACTGCGATTTTTTTAAACACAACACTTTTACGAGAAAAAGTTTTTCCAAAAATCAAATTGATCCAAAGTACAGTCGAACTTCTCTATAACATAGCAGTTGGGGACCGTCAAATTTCTAGGTTATAGAGAAACTGCAGAAAATTTGTACCACATTTTTTTTATGTAGAAAATATATTCATTAAGACAAAAAAAATTGTTTTTACATGAACACATTAATTTTTTTTTTATTAATACATACATATGTAACTAAATTGATGCAAAAAATCGATTGCTAAAAACTTCGCAATAGAGAGATTATTTAGTGTGAAAAATTCTATTTAGGTATTAAAAAATTTTACGTTACAGAGAGAACTTCGCTATAGGGAAGTTCGTTATAGGGAGATCAAAATGTATGAAAATACTCACAAAAATGTTGTGTTCACGAATTTTATTTGTTATAGAGAAGATTTCGTTATAGAGAAGTTTGCTATAGAGAAGTTCGACTGTACCTTTTTCAAAATGCCCCTCAAATCACATATTTAACTTACTCATGGCCTTAGTTTTTCAAAAAGACCTTTACAAACGAAGTTCTACGTAATGCTTTTATGACCAATATTCCCTTCTTCCTATTTGCACATCCAGGGACTTAAGTGTTAATGATACATTAATGAAATTCTGCATTCTGAAAATTATTATTATAATTTTTTTTTTTTTTTTTTTTTTTATATATATATTTATTAAGCCTGAGGTCTTTTTTTATTTTATTTTGTTTTTTATTATTCGATATTTCGTTAACAGCTTGTTAACATCATCAGGAATAATAGGAAATTATAATTCTATTATATTTTTTTTTTCAAAGAATTATAATTTCCTATTATTCCTGATGATGTTAACAAGCTGTTAACGAAATATCGAATAATAAAAAACAAAATAAAAAAAAAAAAAATAAAAATAATATATATATATCAAAAAATATAATAAAAAGGTCAATTAATAATATAATTAAAATATTATTATAATTTTTAGTGCAACCCATATTATAGATAAAAAAAACTTATTTTGAAAATTTATTAAAAACTTTTGAATGATTATTAAACTGAATCTATGGTTCTTCACATAGTAACAAAATAACATTTATTGATTGAAAACTTATAATCAGTATTTCCGCAATTTTAGGTTACCAAACTGGATGATATAAGTCCTTTGATATTTTTAAATCGCACAAAAGCAGCCCTTAACTGTGCAGCCGGTTCCATGCAGGTTCGTTCAAATTATAACACACTATTATACTATTTATTAGCTCAACTTTTAATATGTAAAAATTGTAAAAACCATAAAGTTCACATTAAATGTTTATGCACCAATAGGTTGATATGAAATTTAATGAACCGTTCCACGGCATTATACAAGCTGATTACGATCGTAGTAGTGCTTGCCGTGTTAATGGTAAAGGTGCATTATCGTACAGGCTGGAATTGCCATTGAAAGGATGTGGCACTTTGCAGGTATTTAAACCAAATATAATTGCATTAAATCAATTAAAATTAAAATGTTTTATATTTTCATTAACCTACAGAATCCAACACGTGTTTTCACCAACAACATTATTGTACGTTTTCATGCCAATTTGGAAATGGATGGCGATGAAATTATAACGATTGTGTGTCGTTATCCACCACCTATACCATCACTGCCACCAGCTTTGCCAGCTCCAATGTAAGTTTCTCATGAATGAATGAGGAATGAATAAATTCTACTCATTGTTTCTCTCTCTGTTAAGTTTAAATCCTATAGCTGCTGGTACTGTGATACAACCACCTTTGAAAGGTATTCAAATCCTTATGATTATTTGTGCTATTATGTTCCTGACATTGCTGTTGTTGGGTTTGGCCGTTTCATACTATTGTTTGCGTAGCCGTCCTATACCAGTGGTTCGCCGTCTTCCAATGTCGATGGGAAGTGGTTCAGAAATTACTAAACTTAGTGGGAGTAGCCTGGGTGGTATTGGCGACTTTGAAGGCGTTAAAATACCAAGAGCTCACGCTGCGCTAACAACTGTACACAGTTCTTCGGGTAGTGAAGGTGCTCTGATACCTTCCGATTATCCCAGCGAATCACATTCCGAAATTGAAGAAATCGATACGAGGTAAGCATTCGGTTTGGCATATCCAATAAACACTCGTATTATACATTTTTTTAAATTCTTTTCTCTAGATCACTACCTTTCAGTTCGGCTGGAAGCTTCGAAAACCGTGCATTTGTCCAAGAGACTTCTAGCATTTATAGCGATCATTATGGTCATACACAAGAGGTTCAGGCCGCCAACGCTGTCGCCACTGCCATACCTCGTCATCCCATTGCCATTAAAGAATCCTCATCGCCGAAATTCGATGTCCAAGTACGGCTTAAGAAATCACCACCGCCACCACCCTCCCCACAAACTTCAGATACTGAGAGCGTGGCTACCTTACGTCCCGATCGTAACAATCTCTCTACGATTATGGAAACACACGAAGATCGCGAAAGCATTATTACAATGGAATCACTGCCTCGTCAGGAAGATACTGTGCAAACGCAGTTTGTATACACTCCTGACATCCACACTGTACCGCAACATTCTGAAATTACTATGACGACCCCACCACAACCTGTGTTCTCCGTCTATACTCGTACTCATCATGAAGTTGTTGATGGACGTCCGGAAACCTGGTCCGACTATACCGATGGTCCTGCTTTCAGTGAATTTACTGATGTGACTTCTCGAGCTCCAGACTTGCATTCGGTTGCTGAAATGGTCGATACCTCACACTTTGTTGAAACCGAGTATATACCACCAGAACCACCGATTGTTATTAAGAAACCTCAAATTACTTCCCACACTGTGGACGATGTTTACTTGCGTACTATAACCGAAAAGAAGACCATTGAAGATATTGAATCACATAAACGTAAGATTACCGAATATAAGTCCAAAGCTAAGCCACTGCCTCCTCCTATTCCTGATCCTAAATGGGACGTTAAAATACGCAATTATCCTACCGAACGCGAGCAACAGCAGTGGGAGAACTTTTCAGATATATCTAGTGTATCCGGCTTAACGCTCACGCCCAAAATGGAGAGATCTGAATTATCATTACCACCCAGAGAACTACCACAGCAAATCTATGATAATAAGCAACAACTGACCAGTCCACAATTAGTGGGTAATATGAAACCCATAGAAATACCACCAGCCGATAAGGCTGTACCTAACTGGGATGTTTTGATACGCATCTTAGAGGAACCGGAAATGTCAGAAGCCGATGATGTAAGTTCAGTGCACTCCAGTGTACATCCTCTCACTCGATACATAAGTTATGACGACAAATCCAAATGGAAGGAAATTATTACTACCGAATCTTCCTTACGTACCATGTTGACAGAAGCAGTAGTAAAGGAAGATTTCGAACGTATACGATCAGATACCAGATATGAGCGTATATTTGAGCCACAAACTTGGGATGTTATTATACGTATTTTGGCGCCTCCTTCAGATTATGAAAGCGATGTTGAGCTTAGAGCACCCAAGCGTGGCAAAAAGATCCAACCATGGGATACACGTTCAAGACGCAGCTCACTACCTACATTGTACGAATACGATAGTGACGGTGGCTCTAGTGTACGCACTATACGCATGGATCCTTCCATGCCAATCAACCCCAATTCCGTTAATATGCAACGATCTAGAAGATCATCGCGTACTTCTTATCACACCGATCACAATGATTATCGTTCAATGTCTGAAGTGACCGTTGACTTCGGAAGATTAGACAATATGTCGAATGCCAGCTCTTATTATCCCATGCAATATGATGATGATGATATGTCCGAAAGACGTTCATTCCATAGGTCCGTCAGCCATCCATCTTTGGCAAGATCAGGTAGTGAATTTACAGAACACTGGGCAGCACCAGAAGATATGTCTTCACCAGAGGGCACCCCGGCATCCAGAAGATCACAAAAATTGGTAAAAATATAATAACAATTTTAATTAAACAAAATGCTCTAATTACATTTTTAAGGCCATATTCCAACCACGCGGAGTACCAGCACCTGCACCACCACCTCGTGCCGGCCGAATAGTAGCCCAAACGCAAAGTGAATATGTTGAAACAAGACGTACTGCATCCTATCGCACCGATATTGCACCCAGACCCAGGGAATGGTAAATCAAATAAATGCGCTAGGAACTCTTAAAAAGCTATAAAGCGGCAGGAACCGCTATATTAAAAAAATACGAGACAAACTTCCACCTCAGTGCTTTTAAAAACACTACCAAGTCTCTCTATTTCTCCATCACATCGGATGGCTCTATAGAAATGTTCTAGTTTTTACACTGGTCTTAAATAATTATTATTTTTCTTAATTATTCGCTCCAATTTGCTTATTCTTGCTTACTTACTTATTCGCTTTCCTTATTTATGCTACTCACACACTGAGAGAAACCGAGATACTTTTAATCAATTCTTAACACAAGTGCCAATTGACTCAAATAATATAAACATAATGTAATTTAATTAACAAACAAAAAAATCAATTTAATTGTAGTGTATAGATTTAATTACATATACTCATGCAAAGAAACATGCACAATTTGTAAAAATATATAAATACATACGTATACATACTGAACAAACATCATATAATTCCTTTACATTGGTATTTGTATATGTTTAGACGTAGCAATACATTTCAAAAACTTTTTACGTCATTCCAAACTCTTCTCAGTCAAACTAGAAAATATAATACAAAATAATTGCAAAATTTATATTGAAGATGCTGGAAAACAAAATTTTTCTTAATAAAAAAATAAAAACACTCGAATAGTGAAGTAAAAATTAATATTTACTTCAACAAGGTTATAAGTCAAAAGAGCTAGTTCTATCTGGAAAAATAATATAAATTTTTTTCAAGAAATGTTTAGTGTACAAGGATTTTTAATGAATTCAAATAATTTTCTTTAATTTAAAATACGATATGACGAACTATTCTGCAATATTAACACAAAATTTGCATTTGTCAACTTTGCTGATGTAAATTACCGATATGTACTTTATTGCAAGAAATCTTGTCATTTAAAACTCCTCTTTGGATTACGCTGGTATGTGGTTTTTAAGCCCGTGATATACATACATATGTATGTCTATTGTCACATAAAACTAAAAGAAAATACAAATTGACTTTTGATTGATTGTGATTCACCATAGAATTACATATGCTAGGAAAATTTTTGAAAACAGCTCTCTTGTCAAGGAAATTCTGAGAGCCTTTAGCCCAAGTGCAGTAATTAATTTCAATATTTTTAGCTCTTCATAAAAAATGTTTCCAATGTAAAGGTATTTACACATGATTGTCATTTACTACAATATTGAACACACAATTTTTGTGTGGCAACATAGTCACATAATGTATTGTCGGTGCATTGTATGCCAATAATATTGTCACAATTCTGACAATCGTGAGAACACCCTTCATTTCCATTGACACTCAATTTACAGTCATTTGTTATTGTCGCATGTGCTTCATTTAGTGCACCGTACAATAACACCATTGGCACATAAATATTTATGTTGGCAACGCTGCCCATATATATTTAGATACAATGTTAAACATCGGATCTGGCAATTCTGCCGTGCAATAATCTAACAACCGTGTCAACGGTCAATTATTATTGGCAGAAAAATTTATTGTCGCAGAACTGTATGCCACTGAAATTGTATGGTTTTCTTTCAATAGTGTGAACAGACAAATTACCTCATGGTAACAATTTTTCATTGTGATTGCTTTGCCACCATATTGCTGTATCCTACAATATTGTACAATCTGACAATCGTGTGAACATAGCTTAACGAAAGACTTTTTAGATTTCATGTGATGCTATGTATATATATATTAAATCATCCCGGTGGCGAATATCATAATGATTCGTCGTGATAAAAACAATTTTAAGTCATCGATGACAGATACAAGGTGGTGGCACCTCTGAGAATTGGTAAGTCTCAACAGGCTGAAATACGGTGAAACTACTATAAAATTGTCAAGCATAGCAACTATGCCGACAAATTAAGTAGTATTTAAAACTTTTCATAAATCTGAAATAAGTAAAGATTTTCTCCACCATAAAAACTTCTAAAATCTTTAAATAAAATTTAGATTTTTTAGATAGAAATGAATTCAGATTAGTTAATAAATTTAAAAAATAAAAAAATACTATATACATACATACATAAATATGTCTTAAAATTCAAAGGAGCGGCGTTAATAAAAGAAGTTGCAAAATAAACATATACTCGTATATTTTTATTAATCCTAAAAACCACTACGCAGCAAAATAAAAGTAAAAAAAAAATGTTGCAGCAGAAATGCGTGACAAAATCAATTAACAACTTCTGCCCTAAGAAAAGTATACAAACCAATTTCAATTATTAAATAATTTAAGAATTGCGAAATTTAAGCTAAACGCGAACTACCAACATCAAAAAGTCCAAAAACATTCTTGCCAATTATTCGAAATACAAGACTTTGCAGCATTTTCACTATTAAATTTTGTCTCTAAATTCAACTCTTCTCAATGCATTCATTAAGAAAAAGAAACACAAAAAAAGAACAAAAATGAATTTTTGGAAACAGTTGAATGGACAAAACCTTTTTGATTATACATTTTTAAAAAAAGAAGTGTTAAATTTTACCAATAGGTGGTGGGGACCTTAAGACAATAATCAATTTATATATTTTTTTAACTATAAAATTTTATATATTATTTAATTAACTCAAAATAAACAAACAAATAAACAAAGTATTAAATATTACCTTAAATAAAAATTATATTAACAAAAAAAAAAAAAAAGTTAAATAAAAGTCCTGTATACAAAATGCCTTTTAGTTAATTATTATACAAAAAACGAATGGCAATACGCGTATATACTTTAATTAGTTAAATTAACAATTAAACAAAACAAAACAAAACGAGTTAAAATTTTAGAAGAAACTAATCTGTTTCTTAAGCACAGATATACATACATACTTTTAATACATATACAATATTTTAAATATAAAAAAAAAATTCTACTTTAAATTTTGATTTAAAACACAAATTGTGAATGAAATATAAATTTAAAACGAAGAAACATACTAACAAATTTCCGAGTTTTATTTTATGTAGAAAAACTTGAAAAGTTTTTCAACGACAAATATTGAAAAAAACTTATGTTTTCAAAGGTACGAAATATTTATTTTATGGAAAAATTACTTCAGCAAAATTACTTCAAGTAAAATGCATATTTAAAAAGTAGAATAAACTCCACAACGTGTAAAACCGTACAACATACCATAATAAAAATCAACAGTGCCGTCAAATAATTTTCTTAAATTGAATGAAATTTATTAATAAATTTTACAAGATTTGTTTAAAGTTTATTTGGATTCTCGACAATCTCTACGGGTTCCAATTATCGTATTCGATATATATAGAAATTTCAATAGAATTCTATTCCTCTATGTGTATCCTGTCTTTTATGTATTAAATCGATAGTATTCAAAAATTAATTAATTAAGAAAGATTGCTTTTGGACAGATAAAATTTAAGTTGCACTCTTTTAAATTTTCTTTTAAACTTCCTTCCACTTCTCCATACGCAAAGTTTATTTGCATAAATTTCGCTTTATTTTGTTGGATCTTTCTGTACTTTAGTGAAGCTTCACCTACTATCCCTTTCTTCTAGTTCCAGCACAATGCGTCGCATGTGCAGGGGTCATCTCCTGAGTGCTGGTCCAAGATGAAGAAGGTATTCGTAAATTAGAATATGAGTGGTAGCGATGATAGTTCACATATTATTATTCGAAGTTTATTGTTTAATTTCTCATTTGCATAAGACATACCAAAAATACTGAATTACTTAAATATATGAATATTAATATAGTATGCATTACTGCTTACTTCTCTTTTCATTGAAAGGACAAAAATTGATTTAACTTTCGTACGACATTTTTGCTAGTCCTCCTAATCTTATATCCAACAATTTGCTGACTTAAAAATAAAAAATTAAGTAGAAGTCTTTGTGTCCTTAGAAATAATGTCTTTTGAATCATAAAATTGTTCAAGTAATGAAATTCCTTTAAGAAACACGTGTTACTAATTTCCAGAAAACTTGGAATGCCAACGAAGTTGTTAAATTATTCTTAAGCAGAGCATCTACCACTAACACATACCCAGCAAGTGAATGTGTTAAATTGTTGAACATAATGAAACAAAAAATTTCAATGCTGTTGAAGTAAAAGATTTTCCTAAATAGTGAAAAACGAATTGAAGCTACATATTTCCGAACGATTGTGTATACGAGTTATTGGGAAAAGCAAAAGTAAGAAATACACGAGTAGAGCTAGAGCACTTACAGTACAACGTTAAAAAAAGAACAGGACGAGCACAAAAAACCATTAACAGTATTATTTTTCAAAGTCAATAGAGCAACAGTAGAAAATATTCAACTGTTTGATAAGTTTTTTATCTTCATTTTGCTTTTTTGGTTTTCGTTGGCCTTTAATCATATTGCAACAGTTGTTTTCACGTTCAATTTCAAGGCAAACCATTATGTTTTATTTTCGCTTTAAGATTTAAAGGAGAATAACCTTGAAAAGCTTTCTCTTTAGCACTACATGAAAAGCTCTCACAGTGTTCGAATGTTCTGTGGCATATAGCAACGATTGTCGGTTCTTTTTTAAGAGCCAGAACATGAAAAAATTCGATTAGTTTTACTTTAACCAACGTAATGTTGAGGACAAAAATAAGAACATTAAACCCTAAAGGATAAAGAAAATATTTTAATATAAAATTTGTTTAAATAAAAGAAGAAAATTCCATGATTGTTTAAATTTTTATCCACTATTAATTTACATTTTATAAATTATATGATGTTAGAGAAAATACATATTAATTTTAAAATTTACATGTGAAAAAACAAATTATTAAAACAATTGTCAAACTAACACAAAATAAAAGAGATTTGAGCACTAAATTTTTATTTAACTCTTTTTCTACGATGCTTTCAACAAAAGCTAAATGCTTTTTGATTTAAATAAATGAAGTTGCAACAGAAATTTATAAAACATTTAAATAAAATTAGTATTATAAACTATTTAGTGGCACAAGGTAATTCGAAAAAATATTTGTAAAAAAAATTATTTTTTATTCATCATTATAATTTTTATCACGATGTCCGTTCACAGTTTTTTTTTATTTGCTTATTTTTCACGTGGTTTTATTATTCAATAATGCTGTCTCAGTCACACGTGTTTCACATTCTATGTGAAATTATGGACATACTATATAGTTATTATAAATTGGCCACTGTGACGCAAGAGTTAAAAAACAAACATTTCACAAGAATTCAGGTATTCCAAAAATTTGGAAATAATGATAATTTTTTTTTAATACACTACGCTCTAAATCGCCAGTCAACATTAAAATGGATAACTGTTTCTTGATGAATTGACTTCGATAATTATTGAAGTTTCAAAAATGAAGGCAAAGGCATTCCAAAGACTTCAGGATGCTGTTGACTGAATACTTAGCACGTTGAATATATGTAGAGGCGGAAAGTTGTGAGCGTATGCTGGAGTATTCAAAACCGAAAACGAAAACAGTTCCCGGTTTTTTTTATGGAAAAATCAACCAATCATCAATTCAATCATTCAATTCAATAAATCGTCCTTTAGATTTTCAGAGTCAATTTACCAGTTTTATCAATACACATATCAATAAAACACAAATAAGCTTATGATTTCGAGAGAACTTTTATTATAATGCCCGGATTGCTTGTATTTCATGTAGTTTTCGACCACACGTGCGCACATTTCCGGCGATATCTCCGCGATAACTTCGGGGAATAACCGCTTAGATAAGGTCTTTAACGTGGCCTCACAACATCAGTTTAACGGCGTCTAATCGCACGATCTTTGTTGCCAATTGACATTCCCAAAGTTAAAATCTGACGTGTTGTATGGTTGGTGGCACAATCTTGTTGAAACCACATATTGTCCTGTTCTTAATCTATTAAACTATTAAAGGGAAAATCTATATTTTCGGTTAATAAAGGAAATAAATAGTCTGGGGAAAATGTTAACACCTTTGGATAGTTGCCAAAGGATTCCGCAACTATGGCTGATGCAGAAGCAATTGAAAAATTTTTCTACACCAATCTAAGAAAAATGAATTCAGCATACGCAAACAATTTATGCGATTGCTCTATAGAAAAAATTATACGACGGCGATAGCTGAGGTAGTTAACACGTAGACTACTGAACCAAAAAGTCATAAATAAGGTTTCATTGGCAAAACCATAGTCACTGCTCACTCCAAAGTACCAGCTTTGGCTCATACTAATCCACAAGTCACATTAGAGTGCCATTTTTCATCGATATTGTATAAAAGTAAAACATTTAATTCCTAACCACATGTAAGACTGTTATAATAAAAAAAACCGTGTAACACCTGTCATCTCTACACTATCATTTTTCTATAAAAGATAACAACAGACAAAAATTCCACATACTTCCTCTTACGGAATTTGCAGTTAGTTTATACAATCGTTTGTTTCCATCAAGGAATGTATATGAAGTAGAAATAGATTTCGATCTATAACGAAATTCAAATGTGTGCAACTGTAATAGTTTAATTTGTGACTTAAAGAATGCAATCAAAAGAGTGCAAAGTTTTAAAATATAACCGGAATCGAATTCCACATTATACCGGAAATTTAAGTACCTGTACCTTGTAATATTACGAAAGCAAATATAGAAAATAAAAAAATTTCAAAAAATGCATTTACTGCAGATGCGGCTTTTCTTTCCACTTATACTTTTCATTTTATTTAATTTTTCTTTTTTTTATCTTGGGATAGTACTCAGAGATGTCAGGTTGTAAAGCTTTACTATCTTATAACTTTTCCTTTGTAGGTTTTTTTTATAACATTGTTGAGGCGCCTCTGATATCAAGGACACGTATTAAATTCTGAAGCTTTGCTTCTTTTTAGTACCCGTTTTTAGTAATTATTTTAAGAGAGCGTTCTGGCGAGCTTGTGGATTGGTATCAACTGAAGCCGGTCTTCACTACATATTATTGTGATATATTAACTATGAACTTAAAAACAACCAAATTTCATTCTTTCATTTGTAATAATTATAGTTGAAATAAAATTACACTGATGAAACTCCCCTTATTAACTGTTTGCCCAACTTTAACTTTTAGTGAGAGGGTATTTTCGATCTTAAATTTAATTAAACAATGAATGAAGTCGTATTATTTTAGCTATACAATGTTTTTAAAGTCTCTTCGCAAAACCGTATTCTAAACCGGCAACTTTTTTACAGAAAAATGCGGAAACCGTCTTTTGAAGACTACTGTTTTCAAAAATTTGTATATGTCGTATCTATGAATTATCGGTATTTTTTTTTTATTTTTTTTTTTTATCTAGAACCAGCACTCAGGAGATGACTCCTACACATGCGAAGTATTGTGCTGGGAACTATAGGAAAGGGATAGTAGGAGAAACGACAGGAGGTGAAGCTTAATTAATTATTTTGCAGCTCTGCTTTCGCACGTTCTATTGTTTTTTTATACTCGTAGCAGTGCTGAAGCTTCGGTTTAGTAGCTATTTTTTTATTATTATTTTACTTCGCCGGTGCTACACAATACCGACGAAGGAGGACGTTCTGATGTGATTGTGGATTGCTATCAGCTGAAGCCGGTATTGTTCAGTGACCAGTGACTATGCCTTCGCCACTGAAACCTTCCGACAACAACTCACACACAAAGACACACTAATGCACATCAGAAAAATGCGAGATGTTTATTTTTATTTAAAAAATTTTTTTTTTGTCTGAAACTGGGGTTGGAACCCAGGTCTGTTTTTTGGTTGTGTAGTCAACGTGCAGACTACCATCCATCGTGCCATCGCCAGCCACCCTCAAATGGAAAATGCCAGCGTAGTAAAATATTAAAAATTTACACTCTTCCTTAGTTCAAATTAATTCCTGTATTCAAAAATATTTAATTGCATGTTATATTATTGTTTTGTCTTATTTATTAATTTGAAGTGTCGGTGGAAATATTATTTTTAATCTGTATTATTTCATAAATATTTTCCCAGTTGAAGGTCTTATTTCTTTATATAAAATATCGCTTATGAAAGAAATTACTCGTAATTCTATATTGCGCTACTCTTTTAAGTGAGTGTGGAAAGAGTTCGAAAGGGATAATGCAGAGAAGAGACAGATGTTGCTGTCATAGGAATTTAATATAAGTTTTGTACAACTCTGCAGTTGTACATTTTCCAATTAGTTTTTGTGACTTCGTAAGTCAGTATAAATAACTGAGTCTCTTGTGTTAAAGTTGAAAGAAAGAAGATCAATTTTGTTTATAAATAATGCTTCATAAATGTTTTTTAATGCTCAAATACCGATAAAGGAAGGTGCTTCAATAAATGTACATTAACATACATTACCACGATTTTTTGTGTTTAAATTGTCATTTGAAGTATCAAATATTTTTCTGCAAAGCAAAATTTTTTTATTCTATCTATTCGCATTCTATTATTTGCAATTTATACAGTTTTTTTATAATTTAAATGTGTTAGTTTTTGTTCGTAATTTTTCGGAAAAATTTTTAAATGAAATTAAAAACTATTTTTCTATTAATTCGGCATTATTTTCTGATACTTTTCACCCAGAAGTTTTTAGTCAATCTGTCAAATAAAAGCCTTCATTCGTTCGATTAAATTGAAACAGAGTTTACTGTTCAAGGCTGCTGCCCGAAACATACATGACTTTACGATTTTATTGATGTTAAAAATGTTATCTTTTTGGAATAATTGAATAATTGCACAAAAAAAACCAACATCGCACTTACATTTAATTAAATGTTTCTTATACACATCTATTCCTCGTGCAAATACTTCTCACTTTTCATTTTTCACACATTCGACAACGTTTTATTACTCCTGTCAATTACAAAAAGTGTTTAACGTCGTTTTTTGTTTTCGTCTTAAAAAAAAGGTGTGATATTCTTTGGTTTTTTTTCCAGAAAACTTGGAATTCGGCTCTTGATATTGACGGAAAATTTTATGAATAAGATGAGAAATTTTTTAAAGCTGAATGCTGCTTGGTAATTTTAATTAAAGAAGAGCTAAATTTGTTTTTACAGAACCCAAACTGTATTCATACAAAATGCTTATGAAACAAATTTAATCAGTTTAAAGTAAAAAGTACTTTTCTGATTATAGCGCTAAAAAATTTTATTAAATTCATTATCTAGTAAATTTTGTATCTTTTTATTTTAAAATTACAAAGAAAAAAAATCGTAACTTAGGAATCGCTAATTACAATCAAGATTTTCTATTCCCCGAAAGAAGCGGAGAGTTAATTTAAGAGAATCTCAAGATTTTCAATTAATCTTGAAAATTTATGCAGAAAATGGGAACGTTCTTATTATGTTCATCTGATAATTTAATCCCGATATCCATTTTATAACTTCTTATTTCCGCGTTCTCAAGAACTAAAGAGGCTAAAATTATATTATTAAAAAGTTGATTTGCACTACAATTTCACAAATAAATTCCGAGATACTTCTACTGATGCCCAGTATAATACCTCATTTAGATATTTCGATGCCTAACAAATCTGAATGCTTCTAAGATCAGCCCCTTCGGTAGCTAGCTTGACTCTGTCGCTTTGTTGTACTGTAGAAGCAGCCGACACTGAACTAGTATCAGCCCAAAGTCCCTGCTTGGTTACCTCCATAACTAATAGTGCATTCTGTACCTCCTCACACGATTCAATACATTGACCAAAGAGCTGAGGCACAGTCTCCTACTTATTCAGATCATTACAATTCTTAGAATAGTTGTTGCAAGTTAGACTCATCCTCAAAGCATGAGTCCATGAAAACCAGTTCCTCATTAGCATCCCCACAATAAATACCCTTTCTCTTAATAAGATTAATAAGATAAGAATTACATACACAATTAAGGCACATATATATTTACATTTCCATTAAGTATGTATGTGATGAACCAGTGTTTGGCTGTTTTCCTTGATTTACGAGCTCAATTCTTGGAAAAACTCTCCTTTATAGGACGTCTGTGTTTTCATTTCATTCATTCATATTTCTTTAAGGAAACGACCTTCTGCGGTAAAAAAAACTATGGCTTTGAGAACCATTTTTAAAAACCTCTTAAGAGCCAATAAAATAATTGAAAACATAATGGATAAATATAATATAATACAATATAATCTAAAATATTTTTGAGTTGAAAATTCTTGGAAAATATAGAAAATTCTATTGTGTCACATTACAACCGTTTAGAATAACAATTATCTAAAGTGACAAATCAGAAATTTTACAAATTTCAAAACTTTCAAACCCTTAATTTTTCAAAAGTTTTTGATACAATCAATGATTTTCGATAAAAAAAGAAATGCATTCTTTGGTATTCGTGTTAAAAGTGAGGTTTCAATCTTTCAATTGGGCATAAGAACATCTCAAACTCAAAAATTTTCATTATTTTTTTTCAACAATTTCAGTTTCCTAATGTACTTATATAAATTAATCGAACAAGTCATTTTGAACCGGTTCTATACTTTTCTCCAGGGGGTTAAAAATACGACGTCAAATGTAAAAATATATGCGAATTTTTATTGGAATTTTTTCCATTTTGTTTAACTTTTTATAATTGAAAAGCAAAAAAAGAAAATAAGCAATTAGGTAAAATAACAAACAAAACATGAAATTGTGAAATTATTCAAATACTCGTATGTTAGTGTACATATCAAAATCGAACTTAGTTGTGGTAAAGTCTAAAACACCCTGCGTTATATTGGCAAATCATATTTGAATATGTTACAGTAATTTTATCAGGGAACCCGTTTCGAAAACTCTGAAATTTTTACTCGCAACAATATTGTTCTCTAGAGCGCATCCATTTGTGGCCGATTTAATAGCGAATCGCACGACGCTGCAGAGGAAATTCGTTTTTTACCGAATCATTCGTATGTGGAATGAACTCCGTGCAGAAATCTTCCCCGTCAATTTCGATATTAGAAATTTCAAGTTAAATATCCAGAAACACCACGCCCCTAAACCGCAATGTGCAGTGCTTTGCATATGTAGGGAACGTCGCCAGCGAACTTGTCCAAGAAGAAAAAAATTTATATAATAAAAGTACACGAAAAATAAAGAACATACTAAAAAAATTTGTTAGGCGGAATCTCAGCAATATTCTTGCCATATATAGTTAATCGGTGTCACCAAGTAAGATTTTTAGAATCTTTGGAATCCCATAAAAAAATTGTTCACCAAAATCACCATTACAGTTTGCTAGTAGATTCGACTTCATAACGTCATGTCCATGTGATATTTATAATTTAAAAAATAAATGTATTTTTGCAGCATACAATTTTTGTATAATACGACTAGAAATACATACATATATACTTCAGTTCTAGCATGTCTGCAATGGATTTTCCAGCACACATATCCAGCACATATAAAAAATTAAAAACCGAACATGAAGTGCACTCATGCAACTACATATAAAACATATAAAAATGCCAACGCCACGAGTGTTTTCGTTTTTCCTGTGTAATTTGTTGAATGTAACTCAAGACCTTTTCGAATTCTTATGACGATATTCAACAATTTCGCAATGCAAAATTTAAATACCAAAACAGAAACTATAAATTTTAAAGTATTCTCCAAGTTTTATAATATTTCAAATTTTTTCCACTTATTTTTATATATTTGAGTTAACATTGCTGCCTGGCTGGCTGATACTATTGACATCAAGAGGAGATGAACAAATTACTTTTTTCACAAAATGTATTTTGAAATAAATAACAAGCAAAAAATTTAATTTCCAAGATTCAACCATTGAACTCATTTGATTTTATAAAAAAAACAAATATAAAGACAAATACCACCATGCCATTAAATTATTCTAAAGGAGTCATTAATTTCCAGGAAACACAAAGTAAAATGATATGAATACTAAAGGGATTTCAAGAAAATATTATAACATACATAGAAACTGTAATAGTATGATAAATTTGAGTGTAAAGAGGAAATCAAGTGTACTAAAAAATTGACAAGACTTCAATATAAAAAAGTAACATTTTATGTTTTTATTGTAAATTGGAGACAGAAGTGAAATGTTTCAGTATTTCTCTGGAATATAAATGAAAATCTGATACTTATTTACTTGTAATTTAAAGACACTTACAAAACTGCAGGAGCAAAGGGAAATCTCAATTTAATATTGAAGTGTTATATTTTATGTGCAGGACTTGTGTTACAGTTCAAGTGTGTTGTAAAAAAATGTGTAATGGTCTTCTGTTCTTCTGCTCTTTTAAAGATATTTTTCTTACATTTTTTGCTGAGACAGCAAAACAACTGTTTGTGTTTGACTATGGTGAACAATTATTTTTTATTAAGACTTGGCAGCAGCTTAGCAATGTGGAAGAATAAACTTGACTTGATAAGGCCACTAAATAATTTGACAACTTTAACAAACACAAGGAGAGATACGCTTGATACTATCGTTTCTCATGGTAAACGTTATTTTCAGCTAAAGATGTATAATGTAGTGAAAAGTCTAATACTTAAAAAATACTAATATAAAGGGTGATTGCTTCAGCGCAAAAACTTTTATTATTTGAACAATCTATTTAATTAAGCTTTAAGGTTTTTTATTTCTTATTTTTATATAATCTCGATATTTCATACACACTGTTTACCAAACACATACATAGGCATTTTCTTATTCACTTTTTTTATAAAATTGAAGAAACAAGCGGCGTACACCCACCCTCCTTTGGCAACTGCTTGTTTATGACTGAATAAAACAAGTAAAGTTGATATATTCAGTGTTGCCGATTACTAAAACTGTAATCGTAACCCTACATCACTAGCTCTTTTTAAAACTTCTTATTAAATTGCTAACGGTATTTATTGTATGTATTACTTTTTGTGTATTACTTTTTGTGTATTACTTTGTCCTTTTATTAACATTGACGTTGTAACTTAATTATTATCGATTGAATTGTTAGTTAATATAGCTGAGATAGAAGTGGTAAAGAATAAAACAAAACTTGTCAAATAATAAAAACTGTGAACTTAATTTTTATTTAATGTGTTGCCTAATAAATATATAAAATGTTTAATATTGAATGGGGAAAAAAAAAATATTTTTTTGCAGAAAATATTTCTGATAAATTGGAATGTCTAATATGTGGGCGTGTAGTTACCATGAAAAATATAAAATAAATAAAATAAAAATAAATAAAATAAAAAAAAAAAAAAATATTGAGAGACATTATAGAAGTATCCATAAGGACTACGAGAAAGGTGTTAAAAGTGATAAAAGAAATGAAATCCTCATGACATTAAAAAACGTTTTTACGAAAATATGGCAGCTGAATATCAGGGAGTTTGGAAGCCAGTGGTTCGAAATTCTGCACTGGCAACTCTTGTAATATTGCTCTTTCTCACTTCAGCTCTCACGTATGAGACACTAACCCATAAACAATGCCCGCGGGCGTTCTAATAGTAAACACTGTTCATAAACCTTTGGTTAACATCTTCAGGAAATTTTTTTTTTTTTTTTTTTTTAAATAGAATTAAAAATTTTTTTTAACTAGATTGTTCAAATAATAAAAAAGGTTAAAAAGCAAGCATTAAGAAACATTTATTATTGTGAAAATGTTTGTTTAGCCCTTTTGACAGAGACAATTTTTTTTTCAAATCAGAGCTCAAATCGTCGCATTCGTGATCGAATGAATTTGATCGAAATTTTACTTTTTGAGATCGTCATATTCGTTATCGAATAAGACGTATCGAAATTTCAGTCGAACGAGTATATTCTCTCGAAATGTTATTCTAAAAGCTGTCGGACACTAGTTTTTTGTTTGCTATTTAAGAAAGAAATATTTTATTTTATTATTCAGTCATATTTTCTTATTAAACATGAAAGTATACACATAAATAAATAAAAAAAAATTTACTAACATCCAAAATTTTCATTAAGGCAAATTAGCCAAAAATATGTCATAATCAATCAAAAAGTCGATTTTTAATTTTTCGTTTGTATAGGAAGTACCACGTCTACTTGTCCAATCCCTCCCAGTTTTTTTACTGATGATTTGTTTTAAGTACAAAGTCATTTGGACCATATTCAGAAACTTAGACTCCAACCGTTCGCAAGATATACAAAAATAAATATTTACTTTTTATGGCCGTAACAACGCCCAGTCGGAATTTTTTAATTTTTATATAGTTCATTCCACATACCAGGGATACTATGAAAATTTCAAGAAGCACACATATTATACATACAAACATGTCATTTTTATTATATATAAAGATTGTAACAATATGTTTTTATTCTATGACAACGCACATAAATCTTTTACATTTTAAAATAAATTTCGATTCGAACGCTATCGAATGCCTCGATCTGGCTATTCGATACGTCACGAAATGTTATTCGATACGAAAGCTCATTTGATCACGAATGCGGCGATTTGGCCCCAGTTTATATTTTTAATTATTTTTTAAAGAATATTTATTAATTAGGCGAACTCACTATCTATTTTATGGTACTGCCTTTTACTTCACATCTCTACCTAAGTATAATATTTGCAGTATAATTCTTAAATTCTTACCATGATGTAAGGTTTTTTTTTCCAGAAATTCCAAACAACAAAAAAATTTTTTAAATTAAGCGAGTGTGTAAGTTAGCAACTATTGTTATGCAAAAAATAAAACAGTAGAAAAAAAGAGCAATTACAGCAATTAAAAGCTACTGTGGTTAAAATACTGCATTATATATAAGTATCTCTTTAATTTGAAAATGGTATAATTAAATTTTATGATGTTTTGATTTATTTAAGGCTTTGCATTTCAATTGATTTAAAAATACGATAATTAATTCAACCGATGAATTTTTGCTCTCTTAACTTTTTAAATTTTGTCAGGAATTATAATAATAAATATAAATGAAATAAGTAATGTCTTTTTAAAACTCCACTTTCAAATATAACCAAATATAACCAAATGTACAACAAGAAAACAAAACAACAAGGTTCTGCCAACTGATTCTAGAAGTTGGCCTAAAAAATAATATACGTCCATCGGCCTTTTTAAAGTTTACGTCTGTAACTCCTTTTATGGCCGTTTTAAGGTTTCATCCTTCTATAGTAAACCGACATTGAAAATCATGTGTTATATACGTTTTTCGTAAACGATGCTTTCAGAAGATTTATTCAGAACACTACAAGGAACATTTTGTTAATATATAAATTTATCTCTTTACTTCTTCATATAATTGACTTTTTGCCTCTTTTTGGTCTTTTTTTAAAATGGCAAAAAGTACCTTTATAATTAGAAATATAATTAGTTGAAATATTCTACCAAAATGTTTATCATAAAATTTTAATATAATCTCCAAACATTCAACTTTAACACCAGAAATAAATATAAACTAAAAATACGATGTAGGGATAATTTTGTTAAATATCTTAAAAAAACGAAAATTAGCGGCTTACAAACTAAAGCTATGTACACACGATTGTCATTTACTGCAATATTGACAGGAAAATTGTTACAAAATGTGCAACAACCGTGTGAACACACAATTTTTGTGTGGCACAATATGTATCGTCGGTGCATTGTATGCCAATAATATTGTCACAATTCTGACAATCGTGAGAACACCCTTCATTTCCATTGACACACAATTTACAGTCATTTGTTATTGTCGCATGTGCTTCATTTAATGCACCGTTGGCAGATAAATATTTCTGTTGGCAATGCTGCCCATAAATATTTAGATACACTATTAAAAGTCGGATCTGGCAACGTTTGTCATACAATAATCTAACAACCGTGTGAACGGTCAATTATTATTGACAGAAAAATTTATTGTCGCATAACTGTGTGCCAATGAAATTGTATGGTTTTCTTTCAATAGTGTGAACAGACAAATTACCAGATGGTAACAATTTTTCATTGTGAGTGTATTGCCACGATATTGGCGTATCGTACAATATTGTACAATCTGACAATCGTGTGAACATAGCTTAATACATACATATGTATGAGGAATGTATTACAAGAAATAAGAGAAGAAATGTGAGTACTAAAGCATTTATTTAAAACATTTTTCGATTAGGAAGGTAGTTCTATGCAGTTATCAAACAATGTACAAAATATTTCACCTATAAGAGCATGAATATTTTCTCCTTTATAGCGATCTGCAGTAGCTGCACATGTTTGATGAAATCGTTCACTATGTTTAACGGATTCCGTGCCCAACTGAGGGTCAAGGTAATCTATATGAGGATTCACGAAATGCGTTTTAGTTGACAAAAGAACACCTTATTTTTGAAAAGCACTCAGCATAATGTCGGTTTATTTGCTGCCTGTAGAAAAATGTTTTTTACCTAGAACATTATGAATGACATCTTTAACACCTTTAACTTTTTTTTTCTCACCATTACAACAGCAAAATAGCATTACTTCTTTAACTGTGTTGTTGTTATCGCTATGCGATAATAAATTTTAGAATTGTATAATTGTTGTTTTTGTAGTAGTACATATATACATATATATTATGTATTCTCATTATGGATAAACAAACTTATTCCACTTAAAAAAAAAATAATACTGAGGTAACATTCTATAGCAGAAATAATTCCGCAAACTTTCAGAAAAACCTGATTTTATTGAAAGTTTTTACTTTCTACACAGAAAGACAAGATCTATATATTGTTAAAAATACCATTAGGCCATTTCATTTATAACAGCTCATATAATGGTTTTCCAAAATATGATAAAAAAAATGTGTATAATATTCTAATTTCTACAACAATTGTTATTGGTTTCCAAATAAAAAAACATCCAAAATTAATAATAATTTTGTAGTAATTTATAGATTGTTATGGAAATAAAAGCAACAGATACGTAGCTTACCATGAGGAATACATGAAATAATACATCGAGTTTATAGGATTCACTGCGAAATTTTTCATAATCATTTAGCGTACATGTTCTGTTTCTCAATGAAAGTATGGTGTTGGTCGCTGGTGTACTTCATATAATTCAATTTAAAGTTGCCCACATTTTGTTCAAGAACTTTCGATTTCTAACCGAGACACTTTCATTAATTTTCAAAAAAAAATTTAAATAATACGAAGTGGTTCTTCTACCGTGTACCGTTATATTTTCGCAAAATACAAACTCTGAGCACTGAACTGTTTTTACTTAAAGAATGACTTTGGGCAGGGATTGGCTATCTTTAAAAATCTTTTAGATTGTATATTCTTAGCGACGCTAATAACGTACATCACAATGGAAAAGCTTATACATATATTTTCTTCGAATTTTTTTTACTGAATTGTGTACAGCGAGCAAATATATTTTCCTTAATATTTTGAATTATAATGAATAATTTGTTAAAATAAATAAAAACATAATATATATGTACATATATAAATTTTTTGATTTTCAAACGTTTACTAACCTTTGGTTCTGGTACTTTTATGTTTCAAGTGATTGTGCCTTTTCACTGCTTCTAAATTATATTAAAAATACTATTTTTATTTTTTAAAATTAAGAATTATTAATTCTAATTATTTAACTTAACGCGTTACCTATCGCAAACAAAAAGTAAAACCACGCCGTACATTTACTTCGATGTCAATAATAGTGATATAAAATTTCGAAGTAAGTGTTGTGTCCGATGTAAGTCAGACAAAATCGATTGCAGTTTAATTACTAAATCATTAAATCTTGTATTATCAGAGATTGTATTATCAGAGAATAATGCTAACGGTATAAGTTAAGTATATAACAAAGATAATATAAAAGTAATGAAAATAATGCTGCGTAACATATGCTTCATTTTCTTCGCAATTTAATAACCTTAGTATTACAATAACAGTAACTTACAATAACTCACTTAATTATAATTATTATTTACATGTAGCTGCAATATTACAATTTCACATTTTTTTTTCTTCGTGGTTCTCTCTTTGTTTTTTAATTCTTTCAGAGCGTCTTAATTCAAATTCGCAAGGCACGTCAAAACTTCTTTTGCGTTTTACCGGGTGCTGCGTAACATATGCTTCAGTAAGTAATATTGCAATGAAGCATGGGTGGCATGGGTAAAAATTATGCTTGGCAGGAATTCATAATTATATATTATTTTCTGTAGTTTTTTGTAAATATTCCATTAGAAGTTGTATTTGTCCCCTGAGTCACATTTGACGTAGTCGTGTAATTCAAAAGCACGTTTTCTGAGCTAAGCATGGTTTATCGGATAGGTTAAATTTGTTTGATTTTTAATTTATTTCTAAGATTTTCAAATCTTTTGCTCTTTTCGACATTTATTGAGAACATCAAACTTCCACTTGATTTCACGATAGCAGTTTTCCCTTCTTTTCACTTCGTTTTCGTTATATGCAGAGATGAATATACTCGTACTTGGATATATATGTATTTCTTAAAATTGTTTGCCTCTTAAACCACTGTTAAGTTATTTAGTGCTGTACAGTATGGTACACATCATTCGTATTATATACTCAGGCAAACTGTCAGCTGTATTTATGAAACAAATAAATTTCTTTATATTACACAGATTTTTAACGCACAAGTTTATATTGTATGTGTACTTTAGACCTTGTTCTCTCTTTTCTTTATTGTAAAGTGAATATAACAATAACAATAAATAATGTACAAGAAATGTTAAAATATGTGCTTAAAATTAAATATTTACCAGAAACAAACACGTGTCCATTTCGATGAACTAATTGAAATTTTGAACATTTTGGACAAACAAAGAAGGCCAAGCTTATTTGTTATGTTTTTAGTTTATCTTATATTTTTCCGCAGTAAAATTTTTTTTTTAGAATTTGAAATTGGCTTGAGAGTTTTATTTTTTCTGCGAACTTCATACAATACCATCATAGTGTTTAAAGTTATTAGCCCAACTCACAATCTTGTGCATATGGTGTTGCATCATTGCATTTGCAAAAAGGTATAGCATATTTTTGCATTGCTGTGTATTTTGTTACTGTAGAGCATAAATATGCTATACCTTTTTGCAAATGCAATGATGCAACACCAAATGCACAAGATTGTGAGTTGGGCTATTATATTTTTTTTACGTCATTTCGTTGAAAGTTGAAAATTTTTCCATTGCGGAAGAAACGTTTCGGGAAAGTTTTTAAAACTTTAGTTGTTTCGTTGTTTATTTAACAAAGCAATAATTAAACCAATCCAAAAGTAAAAATTTTCAAACGAGTATTGTTTTCTATCCATAAGACATAAATGCAAGACCAAATATGATGCCTCAGAAATTCATAATTCATTTGCACAAAGTGCCTGCTTCACAGTTTTCATAGATCATTTGCTTTTAAAATTTAAAGCGCAGTATTCTTTTATTATCTTAGGGTCTCTTTCACCAAACATATTTACACACAATTTAATTTAATTAATGATCTTTATTTAAAGTATGTTTAAAAAAATTTTATTGTCACCAACTGAAATAATGAAACACAAGAAAGTATGGTAACGCTCTGATATTTAATATGATAGCGGCAACTTACAGCTTTTTAAAAAGCTGTTTAAAAGCTGTTTAAAGCTGTTTCATGCTGTTGCAAAATCAATATTTAAATGCAGAGTGCTCACTACTTAAACAGTATTTAAATATTCAATGAGTATATCTAGATGAAAATGAAAATCGACATTTAAATATGAATTGATACTTAAATAGAATTGGTGAAATAGGCTCTTAGTATAAAAATTACACATCGATCGAACAATCGTTTGGGATAAGTCTGATGTCTAATTTCTATCCAATATATTTCAATGGAGCTCACCAGTGTGCATTCTTCACTATCATATCTTGTTCTTCTAATTCTATTAATCCAGTTTTATATGCACATTTTGTTGTTGTGACAAGTAAACTACACTTGTAAAGCTTACAGTCCTATTTAATGAGACTAAGTGAATTGGATTTTATATTCAAAGGCTAGAAATAAACAACATAATGACCAATAATACGAAATTCTGTATCCATATAGACGGTAAAAAATATTATGAAGAAAATTTACCAATACACATGTAAACATATATTTCCCTATAAACATGCTATTTATTATATAAGCCGGTAACAAATGAAAATTCTATGAAATAAACTCTTGGGATACAGCAAAGCACACACAGATTAACATGTGTAAAGAGGACATACTAAATAAGTACACTCCTTCAGTTTTCCATAACAAAATACATCACAAATGAACAGCATATGATTTCCAGAGGAAAAAACTTTATTAAAAGCCCACTGAATATTCTCTTGTGCTTAAGTTAATGCCGTTTTCTTTTATGGATAAAATATTGGATTGGGTTGGTATTTGACAACATATGTACATACATATGTATCTTATACAGCCACGTGCTGTACTATATTACGTATACGCACTGATTGTTCTGAGAGCAACAAACAAACAAACAAACAATTTATTCGTAATACTCGCATGCAATTAGAGTAGCTTGGGTTTTCATCCACGATTATATAACATAAACGATAAATCATCAAGCGAATAAAAATAAAAGATAAAATCATATTTATACAAGAGTGAAGAGACATACAACGGAATTTTCAAAAAATAACTTGTTATTATTTTCAATAAAAAAAATATTATTTCCCAACCCACAATTTTTATAGCATTAAATTCGTTCGCACAAAAAGTTCTTGTAATATTTTTCATGTAAATTGCCAAGAATTTTTTTTTTTTTGAAACAATGACATGAAACAACAAACAATTATGTCTAGCTTTCTCTGTTTTAGCCTAAATAATGCAAATTCTTTTATTTATTATTAAAATTTATAAAAAATTCTATAAACTCCCTTGTTCCAAATAATTTCGCGATTGTGGTGAGAATAATTCATAACTAGAATTAATCGATTAAGGGCCATTATTAAAATGAATAATAAAGTGATCTTTAACTTGTTTTCATTATTACAACTGTTCGATAAAACAAAATTAAGATTTTTAAAAATATGGCAGTACCAGAGTAAATACCGATTACTTTTCACAAACAAAAAAAGCTACTGGCAACGACAAGGTTTTATTTTATTCTTTATTTAAAAATTAATTTGTATACATTTATACTTTCGATGTTGCCATATTTAAAGTACATAAAATATAGCAGCTTCAAATGCTTTAGTCCACTTTAAAAATTACAGGTAGGATGAACTTTCCATTAGCTTATCGGTCACATTAGGTTAAACTCAACTTGTAATAACGAAAAACTAATTATTTGTCCAATAGCATCCCAACTTTAGCTATCGGCAAGTTATAATAATGGGCCTAAATAAGTTTGTTTGTTTGTGTTTGTATTTTTTTGCTTACAAAAAGAAGAATTTATACATAAACAGTATACAATTTTTTAAATTCCATTTTGAATTATTTCTTTGAGCTTTACAGTCATTTGGGTATATTTCCTTTCTGATTTTGTAATAATAAGAGTTTTCACGATGGGTAGTGCAAACAGTGAAAACGATGCAAAATTGGGCAAAAATGCATCGTTTTTTAAGAACCCAACAAAATGTACGTGTTTGCAATTTACTTCATTTTACTCCACTAAACAAGCCAGAGAAAAAAATAGTTGTGTATATATGTATGTATGCCCGATTGCTACGGGTGCTTCCGTAGTCTAGTGCATGAGCATTAATCTTATCAATATGGAGCTGCGGGTTCGATTCGTGCTTAGACCATGGGTGTTTCTACAGACAAGCTTAAGAGCTTCGTAGAGATTTACAAAAAAAAAAAAAAGATATATAATCCAGATATAATCAAGAAGAAATATTGACATATCAACATATATAAATGAAATATATAAAGCGCTCCCACATTTAAAATGTTGTGTTGCTGTATTGTTTTTAGAAAATTATACTCTTTTTCACAGTAATGCAACGTATTGTAAAAGTTACGAACTACACCAATATGAATAGCAAGTTTGCAAAGTACAAATTTGCTCAATCATCATCGTAAAAACCCCCATTTTTTTTGTTATATCCTTGATTATAAAAGCACAAGCAATGAAAATATAAATTTAAATGTACAACAAAGAACAGAAATGCTATAGTTAACAAATTAAAAATGTATTAAAAAAAAGTGAAAATCATTTCTCCCAATCACTCGTAAATTAAAAATATGTATTTGAAAAAATAGAACTGAAAATGTTGTATAGAATAAATACGGTAGAGAAAATCCATAATAATTCTAATCACTTGCTTTAAAAGTACTTTTAGTTAAAACCATAAAAGGATTATATTTTTAGCCATTAACGTAATACGTAAAGAGAGTTTTTTTTTTTGTTTTATGAATATTACCCAGAGAAGAAATTTAAAAATCAAAAAATGTTTAGAATTAATTATATTTATTTGAACTAATATTACTAGAAATGAATGAATAAAGAAGGAGTTGTGTTTAAGTTTAATAAAAATTTTAGAAATAGAGAAAACTTTAAGCGTTTAGTGTATTTTTTTTTAGTAGTTTGAACCGATAGATATTTGTTTCCTCTACTTTAGGACGTAAATTAAGCTTGATTTCACTAGGTGAGTTTGAATTTTTGTATATAACACAAATTAGTTTGTTAAGGTTTTTTTTGCACTTTTGACACTTTGCTGTCAAAAAAGAAAGAATAATATTCTTTCATAATTTTACTCATTAGCACTGTAAACTTACTAGTGTAACTTTTTCATTCTCTAATAATTACAGCATGTTTTTCTTTCTTCTAAAAGATAACTGATGAGAAAATAGATATGTGTTCACAACAGTTAGGTTCATTAAGCAATTAGCAAAAGTTTTTACTACCATTTGATATTAAAGAGAAAAAACTATGTGAATATTCTTGTGGTGTGAAACCATGCAAACGATTTCAAAGCGAAATTATCATATGAACTCCATAATAGAAAATTGTTTAATACTGGAGTTTCATTTACATATTTACGTATGTGGAATCAACAGGCACGCTAGTGTTCATGTCTGAAAATTCTTCTCACCATAAAATATAATTTCGGAGATGATAGAATATTCGATGGAAATCCAAAAAAAAAATAATACTTTTTTTTATAAACATTTCAGCGTAAACGAATTATTCAAATTAATCATATTAAAATGCTTACACATATTTTCTATGTATCATGCATATTTAATTTAATTTTTAAAGTTCTTTTACTTCCAATTTCCCTTGCATGCATAATATTGCTATTATTTGTTTTAATTTTCCTATGATACACTCAAAATATTAAGCAAGTAAATTCAAATGATAATCTTCTCTTAACAAAAGACATTTCTGACAGTCGTAATGCACACGGGTCATAGGTCAGGATTCTACTTGTTGTTTGACTTTCTCGCTCACAACTGTTAATTTATTTGCGACAACTAATTTTATTGTTTATGATTTTCTGGTAATTTTCATTCTGAATTGTTTTTTTTTTCCAATTAGATAATAATTTTCGTAAGGTAGTCTAGTAAAGTTGTAATATACTGCAAAATAACTGACATTAATTTTTTTAGTGTATTTATTGTATCTATGGAAACATTTTTGCTAAGAGATTGCTTCGAAAAATATAATCTTAACTTCATAGTAAAGTAATTGGAAAAATAAAAACTGTTGTTTTATTATTTTTAGATATACAAACACATGGTTATAAAAAACAATTTCTTAATGTAAATATAATATATTAGAATTAAGTATTAAGTAATTTCCGTTGTACGATTGTTAAAATATATACAATGTTATTAATTACAAAATTACAAAAACTTATTTTATTGCCTTTTGCAAAAATTAGAATAAATCACTTATTGAAAAGTACTATATATAACTTATCCTAAGGGAAATAATTTACTTCAGATTAATAGTTTATAATAATGAATTAAATTCGACTGGAGCTCTTCTTTCAAAATAAAGGACACATTGAACAATTTATTCAATTATTTCATTATAAAGTTTAACAAAAATAACCAAGTGATTTGAAAACGTTAGAGATTTTGCTGAACGATTTAAAATCTCCAAACTCGATGCACAGAAGGCCTTTTAGAGGTTTAAAATAATTTTCACGAAATGTAATTTTCAGAACATGCCACATAAAAGAGCAAAAGAATGTGATAATTTTTATATGGAACACCTTTTTCTTGTGCTGTTCGGTGAAGAGTTCGCACGTCAACGCTACATCCAGTCTCTTTTTTACACTATTCTTTCCAGTACATTGCACTGCATACGTAGGCCCAATAACCGCCTAATAACAGTTAAAAGCATTAAATAAGAATCGTAAAAAAAAGTTTTCCTCCTTCAGTTAATGGGCACCTTCCAAAGAGCTCTGCGTTGAGTGCTTGTCATACATACGCATAGTTCAGTAGTTCCGCTCAGCTCAACAGTTGTATTTATTATGACATTAAATACATCACAAAATGTTCAACATGTTTTTTTTTTTTTTTTTTTGTCTTGGACCGGCACTCAGGGGATGACCCCTACACATGCGATGCATTGTGCTGGAACTAGGAAATTAGGTTATGGGAAAGAGGATAGAGGGAGTAGTGTTTATTGACATTTGATTTAAATCTTCCCAAGCTAAAAGTGACAGGAAACACCTCTGCGGGTAGTCTATTCCACATTCGTGCCGTTCGGCCAAAAAACGAATTTTCCCTGTAATGCGTAGTGCGAGTCGCCGTCAAATCGACCACAAATGGATGCGCTCTTAATGATGATCGAGTCGTTCGCGCGAATACCCGGGTTTCGGGAACAAGTTCCCTGATTTCATTAGAACACCTCCCATTATAGTAACGATAGAACAACGAAACGCACCCCACGTTGCGACGATGCTCAAGAGAGCCAATAGAGTTGGCTCCCCTACTGTCTCCTATGAGTTTCTTCGCCCTTTCTAGTACACGGTCGAGTAACTTCAAAATAGTCTTTGAAGCACCGGCCCACACATGAGAGTTGTATTCCTTTTTCGGTAGGATGTAGGCGGTATAAATAGTGAGGAGATCAGATGGGGTGAAGTATGTCTTACACCGCCTTAAAAAGCCTAGGCACTTGAATGCTTCCTTTGAGACCTGAAAAATGTGCTCAGTCCATCGGACATCACACTGAATTTGCATGCCAAGAACATCAAGAGCTTCTGATTCCTCAATGTTTATGCCACCCATTTTTACAGATGAGGCAGCGTGATCGTGCATTTGTGCGTGATGTTGCATTCAATCTAAACAGTTTTGTCAATGTAAATGCATTTATCCTCTTTAACCCATTTATGAAATGTATACATACATTTACCATTAGGAAATTGAGAAAGTTCGCCCAGATATTATTCGCTATATAGTGAAATTGATTGTTAATTTTTGTATACACATATATGTATGCATAAGAAAAAAAAATATTGAAATTAAAAAAATCATTAAAAATTGTTTATATGCCGGAAGAAAGTATAAAATGAAATTTCAATATAATTATTATTCGAATATATCGCGAACATAGTTATTTTCATTTATATTGACTTTCACTCGGAAATATTGTAAGTTGCCACCTACAGTTGCCAGTCTATTTTTTATTTCAAATGTGTTGATATCAGAATAAAGAGTTAAACAAGAATAGAAAATTCTCCAGAGAAATAACTTGTAAAATAAAACACAAATGCATTTACAGTTACAGATACAAAGGCAGGCACATCAACAATTCTAATAAAGTTTAATGGCAAGCAGTTTAGGTTTCTTATTTTATGAAATTCGTAAATAACTTGTTAACTTTTGTGACAAATATTTTTAGTGTTTCCTTTATATTCGGAATAAAGATAAACAAATATTTACTGGCAGAAGTAAAACTTTGTTTTCGTAAAAATATGCCTCTATATTAGATACTTGTGTGGAAATAATGAACTAATTTCAATTTCAATTTAAATTTTGAATTTTAAGTCTATTAAAAATATATCTGTTTTCTTTAAAGAACATTAAATAAGTTGAGTTTAAAGATAAGACAGCTTGTGCCTGTTATGTATTTTTCATATTTGCGAATGTTAATAAACCCCAATTTTAAATTGAAAGCGCTTAGAAATAAATAAATATGTAGTAGCAAAATAATTTTTTCGTTATTTTTAGCATAATGTTGTTTTGTTTCTACTTAATTAAAGAAAAAATTATCAAATATCTTTCAGTACAGTTGATTCTCAATAATTTCAATTACAGTAATACTTCCCATAATACGGCACTCTTATACCAATGTATTCATATTACAATTTAAGGTCCCTCGTAAAAGACGTATTTGCCTCGTGTAACACATAATTCGAATAGAGGTTTCTCTCAATGTGGACTAAACAGGTGACAGTAAACTTGTTTCAATAATCTGCAATATAGCAAATTTTAGTTTTTGGAAATAAATTTAGTATTTGTAGTTTCCTACATTTATTGCGAACCCATAAAACGATTGCTATATCGGCCAATTTGCTCATAATGGTTGTGTAACATACAATAAAATGTTTAAATTTCAAAAGTATTCCAAATAAATTGCAAATTTCTCAAATTAATTACGTTTGAGGTATATATTTTTAAATAAAGATTAAAGTTTCTTAAAACAAATTTATCTCAATCTTAATTAAAATGGAGCAATCATGTTAATAAAACAATTTTAGAAAAAAGGTAGATTTTCATATATAATGTATAATGTTCAATATTCGCATACCAACATAACACGCTTATAAATATTAAAAACAAAAAAACAAAAAAACAAATACCTGTTGTCCTTATCAAAAGAATTTCACATCAAAATACCTCATATGAAATGTAAAATAGAATAAGAATGAAAACAAATGAATTTGAATAAAATGACCATCAGAATTAAAAATTTACATAACCCAAATGAAAAACATAAATAGGGGAATGAAAAGAAAAAGAAAAAAAAAACATTTTAATAAAAACTTTTTGCTACAATGGATGGCACAAGGATATTTAGCATTTTTGTAATAAAAGCAACAATATATTTATTAAAGCAAAATAACAATAATAAATTAAAAAAAAAAAATCATTTTCCCAATATTATCAATATCAAGCTCAGGTACATACATATGAAAATACCACACACACACACACTGACATACGTACTATACGTTGATAGATTAGGGTCGCCTCTAAATATAAAAATTTTAATTTTATGGCACTCAGGGGATGACCCCTACACATGCGATGCATTGTGCTGGAACTCGGAAATTATGGTTTGGGAAGGAGGATAGAGGGAGTAATGTCTATGGGCATTTGATTTGATTGTTTTCCCACATAAAAAGTGACAGTGGAGACCTCGGCAGGGAGTTTGTTCCACATACGTGATGTTCGGCCGAAAAATGAGTTCTCCCTGTAATGCGTAGTGCGAGTCGCCACCAAATCGATCCAAATATAATCGAATCAAGTTTTTTCGTGACCGTTTAGATATTCGAAACATATTTATAAAAACTATTTGTATAAAAAGTTAAAGTTTTTGATAAATTTTACCACTCATTTTATTTATATTCAAAAATGATATAATTATGGGTAGAGCGACGCTTCATGTTTTTTAATTGCTTTTAATTAGTTAAATAAGCAGGAAACAAAAATATCGTAAAAATATTATAACCCACCCTAATGTAAAATGCTGTGGCCATCAAAAGAACAAGGCTGCGTACCAAGTTCTTATGCTGCAGGACATCACATATTCATGCAAGCAAGTAATCAAACAAACATACAAATTGTTCTTGTTAGCTTTCCTCTCTTTCCTTTAGAAATATACTCAAAAGCTTTTCTTTTCGAAATTGAAAGAGATTTGAATACGAATGTGATGCGCAAAGAGCAATTCAGTTTTTATCTTCGCAAATCAACTAGTGTGTTGTAAGTTTTGTATATTACAATTACAAAATCAAATATAAACATTATTTTACCGTCGTATAGGAAAGTGGTCTACAAGAAGAAATAACGAAAACAGGGTATACAATTATTATGTACGTTTTCGTAACATTTTATGACCAGCTACTGATATCCTCTTAGAATTAAAGCCTAAATTGTTGAAAAGTTAATAAAGTTAATTATAATGCTTTTAATAAACGAATTGCTAACTTTTTAGAAAAAGTTTGCTATCGTAAATTACATTTGGCTATGTCTGTCAAACTAAATCATTGTTGTCTGTCAATAAATAATTTTTATTTTGCACAGAGTCCTAATTCTAAACCAATATTAAAAAAATAATGCACAGAAACAGAACGGCAGAACGAAACCAATTTCAGAGCACTAAATATATACCCGGTCTTAGGCAAAACAGCAATAAAGAATAACAACGTGAATTTTGCTTGCAAACTCTTCAAAACACTAATCACATTTACTTACGACAACAATAACACCAATAGAGAAATTACAGCACAATAACGTAGTGAAATACCGTGTGGAGGTAATATTAACAATAAATGTAATTTATTACGTTTTGTTCTGGAAGTCAGTGATATTTGCATATCAATGCAAATTTAGCTCATTCAGATCATATGGATCGGAGGAGACCAAATACTGTCCTTCATCCATGTAATATTTTTTTAAATATTGTTGACAAAACTTATCATATCCAAGACACATATCTTAACATATCTTAATCATGTATTATGCAGGTTTTTTTTTTTTAAATAAAATTCAAATGACATCAAATTACAAATTTTTTTTCAAAAAATTTTAACTGCGGATGTGAGTGAGCTGTATATTGTTCTTGATAGTAGATATAAATTAAAAAAACATGTACGTATACAAGAAATTTCCTTGAAAAAGTGATCATAACATTCACGGAAGGTACGGACAAAAAATAATAAAAATAGTTTTTTTTAATATTAAAAGGAAATTTGGTTTGTAGATGATGATAAATAATCAGAACTAGCCATAAATCATGTTGTAAAAATTTTTCAAGTTCATCTTCAAAAACCATTAATATGTTTCGCAAAAATGGAATCGATGAAATATATCATAACATCTTGAATTTATCATATATGGATGATAAATATTGAAAGATCTATTTGTTAAAATTAAAAACAGTTCGTTGCTGTTAATGGGAGAGGAAAATTTCTCAGAAATTATAATCACATTGCTCTTCGGCTGATTCTAATTTTCGAAATATTCAAATTTCTGGAAGTTTTTCTTCTACCTCTAAATTGATAAGAAAATAATATAACGAGTTATTTTAAAATAAAATAATTCTTTAATTATATTTATTTTTGAGCGAGGGTCCTTTTTATGAAAAGTTTTTCAGAATTATTTATTTTTCAATATTTCGCTACCAAATAGGTAGAATCGTCAGGAATTAATAATTTGTATTTTATTTTTTATTTGGTAGCGAAATATTGAAAAATAAATAATTGTTAAAAACTTTTAATAAAATAATTCTTTATTAAGCTTTTTTTATGAAATTCGTGTTAAAATGTACTGTAGGTTATAAATAATTTCTTATTTGTCATTCTAGGACTTTTAAAAATAAATTCAGTAATGTTCGTTTGCTTTTTAAACTTATTTAAATTCGATACAACGATATCTATCCATTGATATCTTGCGCTAATCGATTTTCATGCACTCTTTCACTAAGCATTTTCAATATTTTAAAATTCACATTCAAAGATTATGTATTCCTTATATTTATTTGGCATCTTCAGGAGTACATTTCAACTTCAAACTTTAGTTCTTGACTGTATGGAACGTATGGAACTCTCTGTTTTGTAATTTCCTTCAATAGAAGAATACAAAATAACGTATTTTAAGATATTTAAAGAAAATGCTTCAACTATGTATTTGAGATTCTAGGTGAAAATATTAATTCATGTGCATTATAATGCAAATAATATTGCTCATACGTACGCGATTACTTGTACCAGAATTATTGTCTACTTTATGATACGGCAAATGATACGGCAAATGATACGGCAAATGATACACTGCGTAGTATACTTCACCCTGGATAGATAATCATATTCTGACATACCGTAAATATAATCATGCGTGAATTTAATGCTTGATTTTAATTCGCTGTATTGGCTTATTTTATTTATTTATTTCGATTAAACTTATCTGAAGTACATTTTAGAAGCGTAAATGAAATGGAAACACCAGATTTAAAAATTTATTTGTTTAAGGTATTATCCACAGCGTGATAATATTTGAATTATTAATGAAATTTATATTTGAATTTGAATTATGAAATGTAATATTTGCAGTATAAGGGATATATTCCCAACCCTGAATTCTTGAAGAAAATGTACCGATGTTTAATTGGTTGTTCTCTGCTGTTTGTTTTCAACCGAAATGGTTAATGGACCCGAGTTCCGTTTTTATACATTAATATAAATTTATTACTTAATACATAAACAAACTTATTTTGGATAATTTTAAAAATTTGTTGCATTTTTTGGTTTCCATGACAATTTCTGCATATGAACAAATTATCATTAACAAACATAATTAAAATTATACCATTGTAATAGAATTAATTAATACTTAAACATTATTTATTATCAAAAAAAAAGAAGAAAAAAAAACAGAATAATTTCATTGGTAATCAACGAAACTTAATTCTAACTTAGGATTCCTATTTCTATGGAAACTTAAGAGGTAATCAGTCGTAATTTTGAATCTCTCTGTTATTATATTCATTATAGTTCAATATTAGTCCGAGGTGCATAGCGACGTATTCTTACTAGTTGGAAAGATATTGACTCTTTTAAAGTGTACCATTCTAGGGTTAATGGGACATTATACATATTGTACAATTTGTCGTCTGATCCAGCTATAGTATAATACTACCGCATAAAATTTATTTTTAAATATTTAGCAGTTGTTGATTTTATTTAAACTACAATTATTACATATAAATAAATGAATATTTAGTTGTGTTGAAGTTAATAATAAAGAAATAAAAAAAAACAATTAGTCTGCAACAGCAGTTGAGTAGAACACGTATATATACATATTTTCTTTGCCACTGCACACGTCATCAATAGTCCTTATGCCACCAGAGAGGTAGTTGTATAGTCATCAATATCATCTAGTTAACCCCACAAAGTTTAAGAAATCAATACGAGAAATGTATATTATTATCCACATACTATATTGACAAAGATACAAGGCTTTGTTATTTCTATTTCTGACGAGAATCTATATATTCCCAAAAGCTCAAAGCTCTGATTTCACTACAGGTGAGAATGATATCAGCTTCACAGCTTTTCGTTGTCTTTCCTTTTTAAAATTTTGCATCGGAGAACTTATTCCGTCAGATTTCCCAATTTTATTAATGAAAACTTAATTATTTTTATTATTAAGTGAAACATTGAAATTTGTATATTATATTCTATAGGTCTAAACGTTTGATTTCGCAAAATACTATCTTTGAATTATTTTAAATATATCTAAATATATATTTATATATATAAATCTATATATTATATTTCAAGCGCAAAGGTTCGTCTTTATGTTTATTTTTTTTATATATATTTCGATATTTCGTTAACCATCGGTTAAAATCTTCAGGAAATGTATTAACAAAAATTTTTCTAAATAATTATTTGGTAGCGAAATATTGAAGATAAATAATTAAAAAAACTTTTCATAAAATATATCATCGCTCAAAAAAGAAATGTAATTAAATTATTTATTTTCTTTTGAAATTCTAATTAATTAAAATAACGCGGAGTTAGCAATTTGTATACGAGTAGGTATGTACACATTTGTATTCAAATAATATAATTAAAGAAATTAATATAGATATTACTTCTTAGCAAGTAGTATAGTTATAGTGTGCGTTTATTTAAAATAATAAAAAATTGCTAAAATATTGATGACAATAAACTTAATATAGAAATACAAATAACTTGAAACCAGTAGTTCTTATTTCATATGGGTTCATACATTAAAAACACAACTTCTAATTCTTCGACTCTTATAATTTAATTGAATTCCAATGTTAGGAATTCTAAAGTTGTTCAAAGTACTCTACAGTTAACTTGTATATATATGTATGTATATGAGAGGCTAAAAATGTTTAAATGTCGAAACAGTTTCAATTTAGTTTTTGAATGCGGCATATATTTGGAACAGCATTCGATTAATATAATTTCTACGCCTGGTATTGTAGAACACCGTAGGATGTACTCTACTTTTCAGCATACTTTCGGTTATATTAAAATAAATTTTATCGCCGGAAGAACTAATTTCCTTCCTCGAGAGTTTCTATCATCTCTAATTAATTCACTTCACCATTGTGCCGTACGTAACGCAATTTACATTCAATTTGAAACAGCTCTTTAAAAGATCTTAAATGAGATGAAAAACTAACTAATTCAATAATACAGCATTATCATTAATAAATAAATAATTTCACTTTTATTTACAAAATTTAATTTCATCACAAAGACAATGTCTTGTACAATGAATGTAAAATTTTGAAGCAACATAAAAAAAATTTCCCAATTAAAATGAATATAAAATGTTTAAAACAACTATCTTCAACTAAATTTTACTTCTGAAATCCACAGCTGAATTGTAATGTGCAGCTGAACGTTGTATTTTTTTTATTTAAACATTTTAATGTTCTCGTTAATATTTTAGTTTAAATTTAGTGATGTTAAATCCTTATCCATCCTATCAAATATGCATCTCTACTCATAGAAGTTGAAACTCCAAATACAAGTCAACAATTTTGTAATCGTTAGTCTGTGCTAACAAGCTGGCTCGTATTTCTTGAAGTCCTCGTAGGTTACGGCAACCGTCTGTCTATCTCCTCATCTATATTTATCTCAGGGTAAAAACAAAAGTGTTATGACTTCATGTTTGTGTTTGTTCTAACATTTAATTCTTTTTCTCTCTATGGTATTCAACAATCTCCTTGACAATACAATAGTATGTAATAAAATTGATTCTACACTTCAATACTACAATGACCGACGACAATGGATTACCACTAACAACTTACAGCAAAATAATGTAGCAGACACCGTTCGAAAAGTTTGTGTATAGTGAAAAGACAAAGAAAAAGCACCACTGAAAACAGAGAATGTTTGCAAGAACAGTAATAAAAACGTAGTTAGTAAAAGAAAGCAAAATTGCACAGTAATTAATTCATTTGATAGAAAAGCTGGGACGTTCATTGAAATTGCACGAGTATTTGGAGGGAAAAGTTTTCATTAATCTAAATAGCATATTGCTTGCATCTTTTAATAAGGACCTAGTCTTTTGATTATACAAAACCAAACAGTCGGAAGATAAATGGAAAACAAAAGTTATTCAACTTTTGAGCCTTTTAATTACGTTGTTAAAACAGAATAAAATGTTTTGGAAAATGTTTCAATGTAGTGAATTGCATACCACTGTCTTATTATATTTTTTTAAAATAGTTAGAAAATGATTTTAGTTCGAATTAAGGAATGTGATCTAACGAAGCAAGTCATGCATTTTTTATGAGGAGTGAGTGAGTGAGTTTTTGCGATTTATTCAACATTACAATAATGACTGCTTTATTGGATTGTGAATATCAAAGAATTTTGCTACATAAAAGATAATTTAATTATAGATAATTTACAAAGATGTCAGAAACCTGGACCTGTTTAAATTTTTTATACACTTAAGAATAAATAGGGAACTATTCAAGTATTTTATATCATTTGTCTTAATAATAATACTGACAAATACTTTTATTATAATATTTAATATAATTATATAATTATTATTTTTCTTAAATATTTTCAGCTTCTGCCAATTCTCAAATAACAAAAATTTGTAAACTCAAACTTTTCTGAGTAAAAAAATTATAATAAATACGAAAATACCACAATAGTCAGAAATAACCACGCACAACAGTATAAAAAAATGTATGTAGAAGTGGAAACAACAAAATAAAACCTACAAAAGTAGCAAAACTAATAAGTAGCTTTCAGAATTAAGCACACTAGTAGCAAGCTAAAAGCGAAAAACTCTCTGCAAAAAAATTTCAATTTAAATAATTTTACAGAAATAAATGCAAGAAGTTTTATTCAACACACATACTTAAATATGCAGAAACTTTATGGCAACAACCATTGTGTTTCCAGTAAGTGAATAAAACCATTTAAATAAGTTTATAACCAGTCAACTTAAACAACTGTCTGTGACAGCAACGTTACAAAAATGGATAATGAAGATAAATTGTGGGAAGATAATGCACCATCACCTTCTATTACTTCTGCTACATCACGTCTAGTACGAACACCATCGCCTTCGACAGCAACCAGTCCTCATACGCCACCGTTGCAACCATTAGTGCAAACATTTACAGCACCTTTGCATCGCAAAAAGGGTCGCTTACAACGTTCCGAACGTTTGCAAACAATTGACAATATTTCAAATTGTTCCAGCGGAAATAACTCAACGTCAGCGTCAACGCCATCCTCATTCTCAGCGTGGGAAGCATTGGTTAAAGAAAGTTTTGGCCAAATTGCTTGGCCAATTAAGATAACATCTTGGGAATTGGTCGACGATCGCGTCAAAATTGTTCCAAATAGGTAAGCGTATGAAAAATATTTATATAAATTTTTAAAACATTTTAGAATTGTGCAAAAACGAGTTGGCATGAAAATAATTTTAATATTAAATTTCCATCATTTATTTATTAAACACATAAATCCCTGGATCCACATTCCAAATTGTTCATGAAATTAATGTCTCTTTAAATTTTTAAATGGTTCAAAATTAAAAAGTGCTTACAGATACGAGGACAAGCAAAAATTATTCATGTCGTTTTGAATTTATAAAATACTGTGTTTTTTATACAGCTGCATGCTTGCAATAACTAATCAATTGTTATTATTACAAGTAAAAAATGTATAAAAATTTTATATACTCGTATATTTTGAGTAATTATTATTATTATTAAAACAAGCCTAAAGTAAATTTACAATTAACTTAACATCGATACTTGAAAATTTTATTTACACTGTCACAAACATATCCTGCTTCTATGCAATCATTTTGTTTAGTAACGTATCGGTAGTAAAATTTTTGTTTTGCATAACCTGAAGATTTTCTTTATGACTACACATTTGTTGAGCAAAATTTTCTTTTTCGAAATTAGAGTTGATCTTCGGTTTAGTAGAAATCGATTAAAATCGCTCTCAACATATAAATATTTCCGCAATTTGCTAAAATCTCCACGATTAAGCACATTATTTCATTATTATAACTTTAAGCATATTCCGTTATGAAAGCACATTCTAGCATATTTTAAAATCTAATAGTCCCATTTATATATATATTTTGAAAATGTAATAATGTTTTTATATTTTAAATTTTACGATAAACAACAGTCAGGTACTTAAGATCCTAACACATGTTATGAACTTAAAATATGTACTAAAAAATCACAATAAAAAATTCAAAAATTCATTTGCATTGCTCAACTGACAAATTTTAGCACTAGAATGGGAAAAAATTTCATTTGGACTTTTGACAAAAAAATAAACTAACATCTGATTTTCAAGTTATTCAGCAGAGAACACACACTTCTGTAAAAATGTTTTTAATTTATCTAGTCTATAAGCACATTTCATTTGGTGCTAAAACCAAAACCAAAACCAAATTTTCGAAAAAAGCTAAGAAATTCCATATATTTATAAGTAGCTAAACTATATAACAAACACAGTTAGGTAATCGTAATTAATTTTAACTGATGTTGAATAAATGAAAATATAGTTATCTAAAAATATTTGTGTATACAATTAAAGAGAAGTAAATAGTATTGAAGATAAATTGTTTTATCAAATGCTAATCAGCTTGAGTTTGAACTCGAAATAAGTAGATTTTTCATATGTAGTATTTCTGAAACTATATATCGCAAACCATGCCCATTTAACCCCCTTTACAAATTGTCCTTTATGATAAAAAATCATTAATTGTGTGTTACATCGACTGACGTAGTTTTATCCATAGTTTACAGATTAAATTATAATAATTTTACTTTGGCGACTTCAGGTAATTTTACGATATTTTCAAGTTTTTTGGTTTCCAAGATCCATTGGCGAGGTATATACAATGTATATTATACATGTGTTGTACAATAAATCATTAAAAGTCAAAGCTCAAAATTAACAAATGTTCAGGAGATGCGAAAACCAATTTTGTAAAAAACATGGTAGTCATTTTATAATTAAAAGATATTAAAATTTAAAAATTGATACGTTAAAATGTTCGGAGCGAACTTGTTTTTTCTATAGCTTCATACTTTTAAAAAGAGAACATAAATTAGTTGCGATTAGATCGTTAAGCGTACATACGTGTCGCTCTACTACAACGTGTTGACCCCATGCGACTAATAGTGTAACTTTTTTTGATAGTGCTAAGTCTTAAGTAAGTTTCAACAAAATGTAATAAATGTGCTAAATTTATTTGTCAGCAAAATGTTTTATGTTCTGCGCTGGATGCAGAACATCAGAACCAGTTGATGAGTCTGACTAATTTTGTTTTATAAATAATTGTAAGAAACCAGTGCTAAATTTTATTTATATTTTATGTTTTTAAATAAAAAAAATGCTATGTTTTGTTTTTTTTTATGCATTATTAATATAAATAACTCTGAAAATTTAAAAAAACTTACTAATTTTTATTGTTTTGTAATGAGACCCCATGCGATTAATTGTTGTGTGATTTTCTTAATGCGCCTAATTACAGGTTACATCCATAGTAAAGAAACTTAGAAGAGAGTCTACATATATATTTTTATTTAATTTGTGTTCTAATTTTGGAAATAAGAGGTAATTTTGAATGTTGACTCTTTAATCGAAATTTTTTCATTCAGTTCTGGATATTATATTAAAATAAATTATGCACCACAAAACTTAACACTTTTTTTATTAAAAACTATTTATGTGAAAGAAAACTACTACATTACTAATAGCCGCTATAACACAGTTAAAAATAGTACTCTTTAGTTGATGATGTACAAGCAACACAAGTAACATTGGTGGGTGGCGATGGTCGAAGTAGTCTGCACATTGACTACAAAACGAAAAATTTTCCTGGGTTCAATCCCAGTTTCAGACTCATAACAACATCTCCCATTTTTTCTGATGCTAATTTGTGTGGCTTTGTGTCAGTTGTAGTCGCAAGGTTTCAGGGGTGAAGGCACAGTCACTGTTCAGTGAACAGTAACGGCTTCAGCTGTATCCAATCGACCGGCACATCAGAACGATCTCCTTCATCGGTAATGTGTAGCAACGGCGAAGTAAAATAATTACTAAAAAATGGGTATTAAAAATGAAGCTTCAATATTTACTACGCCTCCTTGACATCAGAGACGCTACAACACTGCTATAAAAACAAATAACATGGAAAAATTTGTGTTTTAGATAGTGAAGCCCCACCTCTTATCACTTCTCCAAGTCACCCTTTCCTCTAGTTGCAGCACAATGTACCGCATGTGGAGGGGGCATCCCCTCTGTACTAGTCCAAGATAAAAAACATAACATAGATAACGAAATTTTTCCGTTAAGTGTTTCAGTTGTGAAATGGTTTATGAATAAAGGCGATTGCGATCAATTTTGAGTTGTGACTGTTAAGGATTTAGTGTGCGAATGACACTCACAATAGAATGTATTCATTTCAATATCAACTCTGTTGTTGAATGTTTTATTAATTTGTAAAGCAATGTTGTGAATTACTGATTTTTCGTAGATGCATTAACCTTAATCTAAATGACAGCCAGTTGGTTTATTATTTGAATTCGCTGTTGTTTTGTTTGCTCAAATAACGGCAAACATACATTCTTCTAAAATTTACAATTCTGTAAAGTTCTTTATGTAGTTAAATCTTGTTTTGATTGCTACTTCTCCTTTAACTAAAGTTCATTAATTAAACAATGTAATACTTTATTGAAGTAAAATACTATTTCAAAAACAAATAGTCCGATTTACTTCTTGAGCCAACCACCGCCCAAGCCACCACCAAATCCCGAAGCGTGACTTGAACTCGATGCATAACTAGATGAATAAGATCCACCAAATCCTCCATAGCCACCTCCGAATCCTGCACCATAGCCGCCTCCATAACCGCCTCCATAGCCGCCACCAAGACCAAGACCATACCATCCATGGATTGGTTTATGCAAACCACCAGGTACTGGAATGCCTACCGGTACTCCTACGGGATATGGCACAGGTGTATGAATAGGAACTGCAACAGGTACAGGGTGCTGTACCGGTATTGGTACACCAATAGGATACGGTACTCCAACACCATAAGAGTGTCCAAATTTTTTCGCAAAAGAAGCATTAGTAAGGCTGACACATCCCAGCAATAATGCACAAATTAAAAGCGATAAATTGAAATTCATCTACAATTAAAAATTATGGTCGTAAAGTTCTTTTAATTTCTTTTATTTATATAAATGATTAATTCATGTGCAAAACTCAAAGCTTCCTTACATGACTTTATAGATCAAAAAACTTGATAGCATATTTAAAAGTCTGAATATGTAGAAAAATCTATATGTACGTAATTTTTTTAATGTTAATGTCTTCCCTTGCAAATTAAACCATAAAGTTTTCAGATTGCAAACTCTTTCTTTTCACTTGAAACTTAAATCAAATATTCATGAATATGTAATACTAAAAATTGTCGTAATATTCTAATGCAATAAGGCTCCGCTCTAAATTAACATTTTTATTTCTCTTGTTTTATTGAACTATATTATTTATACTAAATATCTATGAGCTACATGCATGCTTTAGTAATTTCAATTTTTATGAAAGTTTAGATTTTATTGCTCTCTGTTTAGTTGCAATAAATATTTACCGTATGAAAAATGTTGTTCAGCGATAGATTGACTTACAAACTTCACTAAATTTCATGCAAAACTAACATGACTTTAAATAGTCATCAAAAACTTAATATATTAGTGATTAAGTTTATTGTGTAGGAGAGAAAACAATTTCAATATTGAAACTGGCACTGCGTTAAGTCAGTGAACAAAATCTAAATTATAAGCTTAAAATATGAAAATAATTTTAAATTAGACCCATGTCCATTTGCACGAGCCGCTGGACTATCGGCACCCATGCTCTTATTTCATTCAATGCCCTGGGTAGCACCTGTGGGGACGCTTCGGAGACTTAGACTGTTGTGCGCGGACCTGGCTGGATCGATGCTGAGATTCTTTCTTAGAAAACTTAGGGCTGTGCTGCGGGTTAGGCCTGACGAATTTATTAAGGTACGTCACGGCACATTGATCCTGGGGCGTGCTCTGCTTTCTGCTGGTCTAAAATAAAAAAACGGCACCTACGGTGCTAATTGGATGGACCAATCTTGATCGACTGCCTTTTAACCTACCCCAACCATGTTAACATTATTTTATGTTATTTTCTATTAACGCAAAAATGATTAGCATTTCAGCTAACTTTTTACTATTCATTTAAAATATTTGCCGTTTATTGTGCCCTTATTAAACTATTCTACAGCACTTCAAAAGCGAACAATAATGTGAAAATGAAATAAAGTGAAAAGAGCAATGCATTTGGTATTGCAATAATTATAAGACGTTTTAAATATGTACAAGGTTTATTCAAAAGAAAAGGTGAATTTTGTTTTTTTGGTCGATTACAATGACGTGATGCATCATGAGTTCTTGCCAACAGGTCGTACGGCTAATAAGGAATACTAAATAGAAGTTATGCAATGTTTACGTGAAGCAATGCGGCTCAAACGACCGGAATTGCGGAAAAGAATATCCTGGATTCTGCATCACGATAATGCACCATCTCACACATCATGATTTTTTGCCAAAAACAACACTCTAAGCATGCCTCAATCATCTTATTTACCAAATTAGGCTTCCTGCGACTTTTTCCTATTCCCAAAACTGAAGAGACTAATGGAAGGAAAGCGTTTTGCCACAATTGATAAGATAAAGTCAGAATCGAAGAAGGAGCTGATAGCCATATCGAAAAGCGCATTTCAGAAGTGTTTCGAGTATTGGAAGAAGTGCTGGCATAAGTACATGATATCTGAGGAGAATTTAATTTAATTTAAAATTAATGAATTTCTTTAAATTATACTTTTTGAACTTGTAAAAATAATAAAAAGTTTCATCTATAAAACTTAATTAACAACAGCGAAATTACTTGTTCCCCCAACTATTATATTATCTAATCATAACATTTGGTCTGCAGTATTCCTCTATGATTCGGACAAGACTTTTCAATAACACGGGAAAAACCCTAAACATTGAATATAATTTAAAGAAATATTTACAAAATGATCAGTTAGTTTTTAAAACCGATTCTTGTTTTGCCAAAACAAATGAAAAACTTGTTCATAAGCATAATAATAATTGGTACTCTGGCACAAACTGCTAATGCTAGCTGAGAAGCACCATAACCAGTTTGCGGGCGACCACTGTTCAAAAAATATTTTATTAAAAAATACACTTTCAGTTATGCTAATTTTTAATACACAAAAGCACAAACATTTATTTATATTTTATATTGTCATTAAAAACAAATCATCTAATTTGGCAAAGTATTCTTCTTTTTTAACAAAATAAGGTCGTGGGAAAATCATTGATAAAGTTCATTTCCGAGTTGACGGTCAATAAAGCAGTGAACAGGTGCCGAAAATAAAAATTTAGATTTTTAATTTGCTAATTCTTGTCATTTTATTTCCGTAAATTTCTTAAATTGGCAAAACAGATACTCTAGCAAAGATTTTAAGATATTCTTATTTTGAATTGTAGGAGTTATTGAATTTTAATTTTTTAATACAAGTATATAAACTAATAGGAAACCGTTGAAGAACAACAGTTTCTACAAATCACTTGAACTACTGACCAAAGCACAGTAAATTTTAAATAATAATAACAATAAAATTCCTAAATCAATAATGTTTTACAAAGTAAGTTTCCTCTTGTTTAAACGCTTTAAGCAAATTTTTATAATAACATTATTTTCCCTTCATAATGTTAAAGTTTACTTCCATACTCGTCGTGTATTTAACCGTGGCAGTGGCTCAGTATACCGGGCAAACTGGTTATTATCCATCACAATATAGTGGTCAGACAACCTATAATCCTGATCAATCCGCGTACCAAAATGTATACACTAGACCTCAAACTTCATATCAATCGTCATCATTGGGCGGCTCAAGTGAAAGTTCAAGCACCTCAACTGCAGGCAGCGCTCGTACTTTTGGTTTACTGGGAGGTGGAGGTGGAGGTGGAGGTGGACTTCTAGGTGGTTTATTGGGAGGTGGTGGGTTATTGGGCAACGTATTGGGTCTTGGAGGTAATAGGTTTCCAAATCGTTATCCATTACATGGTTCTGGTTATTATCCAGGTGGTTATGGCTTCGGGTACGGTGGTTTTCCTAGCTACGGTGGATTAGGTGGATTTTATGGTTAACTGGTTGTAGAGGTCTTGAACAATATATTGCATTTGTGAAAGTATTATTTCTTCTTTGTTATTTATAGTTTTAAGAATTTCTTCTTGTTTGTTGTACAAATAAAATTTATTTAGTTAAGGACTTGTTAATTCTTTTCCTTATGATATACACAAATAAATATAAATCCTTATTTATCCATACAATGACTTTGTAATTTAAATTTTTGGTTACGACACATCGCATCGCTATGTTTATTTCTCACAAAGATGAAACATGTCATGGAGCCAAAAACGAACACACTTGTCATAGCATTCAAGTCTAATTGCATTAGAGTTATGACGGTTTTTCTATGGTATACATCGATGGTGTTTTACATCGAAATGTAAAGATCGCTACTAATTTATACTAATTTATTAATTTTTTGAGGTTTGATCTGCCGTTAACTGCTTCAGTGACGATTACTACTGTATAAACTCTCCTTTCTGGCTAGTTTGGTTTAGAGGGATCAATCAAAAACTTAAATTATATTGTAAATTGTAAACAGATACAAGACGGCTATGCAATGAATTTTCAATCATATTGTACTTCTGTTAAAATCTGCTAACAATGGCAGATTAATAATATTAGCGTATATGAATGAAATTAATTTTAAGTATTAAAAAAAGTCAATTAATTACAGAATAAACTGTATAAGACATTTAATGAACTAGATCTGCTAATTTTGCCAGCCACTGTTGAAAATGTACCATAACGTGCGTCCGTTTACAACAGCAACTGTCACAGCGTTTCATTCATCCTTTTCTTGGCATAATGAACATAAATTTCCGATAAAATTTTTTTGTTAGAATATATGTACATATATACACATACATACATATGTACATAAATACCTTCATGTAGAACTAAGTAAATACGAGTATAATATTTATCTATACTGTCATTGGTATTGAAAATAAAACAGTGCCAGACTCACAATAAATGCTTCCCCTTACGTGAGATATTTTAATTTGTGTGTGTATGTGGCTGAATTGTGATAAAAAAAAACCTTTACATGATCTATTTGATACAGTTTCTAACTGTGATTAAATAACGCTGATTAAGTTTATTGTGTATTGGTATCTGTTCTTATTGAGAAAAACAGAATATGCAAACGTAAGAGTTTTATACAGTATGTCTGGATGTATATATGTATATATATATGTACATATGATATATTCGCATATACATATAATATATTCGTGTGTACAAGTTTGCATTAGATTGGTTCAAAAAAGAACATTTTTATAATTAAGAAAACTTATTTAAATTTACTAAAAGGAAACTGTTTAAGGTCGAATTCTTATGGCGTGTAGCGAAGTAACAGAAATTGTAAATGTTTAAGAATGAAATAATTTATGTATTCAATAATAATTTTCTGTATATCTGAATTGGTATTAATTGGTGTTTAGACCAACAATAACAAATTCAAATTTTGTTTTTCATTGATGGTGCTGTTGGCTGAGAAGTTAGTAAGCTGACTGTACAGCCGTGGGTTCAGTGACCGAAAGTTTTCCTGATTTGGGTATGCTAACGGCGCTCTTCTTCATTGGTATTTGACCAGTCAAATCTCGGCGTACCTCCTATAGCTTAAAATATCAGAGATACAGCAATTTTGCTTTACAAATTAACAAAAACGTGCAAATGTAAAGTTGTACAAGTATTAAGCTCTACACCTTCCTATCACTCTCTGTCTCTTTCCTACAATATCACTTTCAAACAATCCATAACTTATGTAGGGTAAATCCCCCGAGCAGTAGTCCAAGCATAACAAAATTGAACAAAATTAAAGATGTGTTCAAGCAAACGATGGACAGGCCTAACATACTGAATACATTTACATACATACACACTTAAATGAATGTTTGTACATATTTACAAGTTAAATTAGGTGCATATTGTTTTAATATATTGATGTAAATGCATGACTACATTTACACATACTGCAAATAAACATACACAGTTTGTGACTAGGAAGTTCACTGCCATACAAATCGACAAAGATTAAAAAGAGTCAATGAGTAGAATATTGGAAAACTTGCATGCAAATTGCACTGTGAAAAATATAACAACGAAAAATTTTAATTAAATTTGTATTAAATTTTCAATACGAGTAAATTACATGAAGATGGATAGTAAATTTTTGGGGTTCAAGTCTGAATATCTATCTAACTGATTTTTAACATCTAAGATTCTCAAACAGGCCCGTAATATGAATTTTTATTATTAATATTCAATAGAAAACCATACTGAAGTGGCCACCAAGTTACTACTGCATACCAAAAAAAGTATATAATTTATTTTAAAATTTGAGTTATCTTTAGCTACAAAATCCTAATTTAATATAAAAAATTTCAATTAAAGTCATCCTTGTCGCCTTAGTCGCCACATGCTGTATTTGGGCTCAGTAAGTAAGCCTGCAATCCCGTCTCACGTCCAAATATCTTAGAACACTCTGTGTAGCCAGAGCCACGAATGGTATACGACTGGCGTCATAAGGATCACCACAGCCTTTTCCCTGGCCACTTCCAGGTCGTGGTACTCAAGCCACACCCGAGTCCTAATCATGACCTGCTGCAGCTTCCCCCTGTCATCATCCATATATCGTGCCACCAGCCATCCCAACGGCCTGCGCCAAACTTGCATTAGTTTCTCCAGTGGCTTGCCGGCACTATCCAATAAGCAAAGTGAGCGATAGGCCGATCGCTGGGTCGAATCGCCCCACCCTTGCTAGTCAGCGATATGGGCCTAATATGCTTAGGCCCATCCAAGTATTATATACCGCAATCATTGCTTCCGGTCTGCCCTCAGCCAGAACTCACCGGCACTTCGGACAGTACCCTATCCGGGCCAAGGGCATTACCCGTCTTAAGAACCTCAGCTCGCCGTCGGTAAAGGGTGGGGGCATACCATCAAAATAGGGCCCATGTGCACCGCCCAGCGGCGGGTGTTTGGGTAACAAATCCCACACGATCTCGTCACGATCGCCGAGTCGCTACGGATAACGGTTCAGGTCGTTCCGAAATTCTTCCCTCTTCGTTCGCGCTCGGGGATTAGTCTCGCAACGTTCCGCCCATGCGTGCTGCTTCCCCTTGGCGCCGCGCGGAGCCCATCCCCACCACAATCCGAAACTCACTATACTGGTGGCCACTTCCATTATAGACTTCGAGCACACTTTATCCTTCGATCAGGTTCTCCGATACCAAAGTGATGTCAGTTGACATTATGTTAACTGAAATTATTAATTCATTCGGCATCCATTCATGCAGTTTTTGCACAGTCATCTTCAAGTCCGCACCCAAATCCAAACTGCCATTTTATACCGAATTTCTGATAAATAATGAATTTCTAACATAATACCATGAATTCGTACAATAGTCAATCACGGCCTTAGGAAATAGTTTTATTATATTGATATATTCGATATATTCATACGTAAAAGCTTTTCGGTTTGCTAAATTAAAATATTTTTGTCTGTACAATAAAACAAAAAATGGCTGGCAAATTGTCTGCTCAGCTCTTGTACAAAAATCAACTTCGATCGCATAAAAAATAATTATTTTCTGAAAATTTTGAACAGCAAATAGGAACGACGTGTCAAAAGAACCTGCCATGTACAAGCAAATTTAATACACACATTCTATTTGAATATAATTAAAATTGTTGATAGATTTGACGATCACATTTCATAGTAGCCACTGCCTTTAGTAAAATTAATGTAGAGACGGTATTTTAATACTGACTGTATTAGATTTTGTGACATGAGTTTCTATGTATTCATAATTGTGGTGAATACTTTACCACCATGATTTATCGACACGGTACTCTTAGCACCGAAAATATTCATATCATCTGGAATAATTTTTTTTTTTTTTTTTTTTTTTTTTTATCTTGGACCAGTGCTCAGGGGCTATCCCCTACATATGCAATGCATTGCACTGGAACTAGAGAGAAGGATAGGGAAGAAAATAGACAGGTGGTGAAAGTGGTAGGAAGATAGAGCTTAATTCTTGCACAACTCTGCAGTTGCGTGTAAATTATAAAGCAAAGTTGCGGCGTCTCTGATGTTTTTTCACGCATTATTTTTAAGCTAATGGAGCCATTTTATTTATTATTTTACTTCGCCGATGTTTTATTGCTCAAATACCGACGAAGGAGGGTGCTGTAGCACAGAAAACTCAGAAAAGTTTTTTTTCTGATTTGACCAGGCTGGGAATCGAACCTGGGTCTTTCTGGTTGCAGAGCCAACACGCTGACTACTCGCCATCAGCACCAGCTACACATAGATGGTGATTTAGTATATGGTTAGTACAGTGTCATGTACATAATGGCTTGCTGAGTAGTGAAGCCGATCCATTTACTGAAATAGAACAAATTATCTGTTCCTGCATAACTTTAGCCTGCAACTAAAGCCAGAGTGTGCACTGTCAAAGGTAACTACGCCAATAACCGAGAGCGGAGTCAGCACCGTCATTTACAACTTGTAATAACTTTAAATCCCAAGAGAACTAGGGGCACTTTCAGCTAAATTCAGGCTAACGTACAAGGTTTTCCTCAAATGTACATCTGTATGTCCATTGCTATGTCATAGATACCTCTATATGAGATCCTTGACATTGTCACATCTTCTAAGCAAAATGGATATTGATCGCATTGATATAAGTTGATAAAAAGGTACAGATCTATATGATGTATGTTCATAATATCTAAAGATTTAAGTATATCAGTCAGCAACTTTATAATGTTACTTGTTTATATATTTTTAAATTTAAATTTGGATTAAAAACTCCAATTCCACTTCATGTGAGTATATATTTATATTCATTATTTTAATGAGGTAAAATTACAATCAACCTTTAATTTGTGCAGTGTAAAAATCGTTCTATAACTTATTATATATGTATGTATATTCTATTCATTTAAAGAAATATATATGTAAATGCATAAAGTCTGTATTATGAGCAGAAATTCAATCAACAGATTGTAGCAAACCCATTTAGTTCGCTGCAGGCAATCTAAGTGTCAATTTCAAATTCGTGTCTCGATATGGAAATTAAAATTCAAAATGAAGGAAGAAAAGAAACTGAAGATTCTTTAATACGTCTATGAATAAATTAGATTTTAAAGTAATTTTGGTTATTTTGTTAACTCAACAGTGTTGCTAAAGTGAAGTCTCATTCAAATATGAATTCTAGTGAGAAAAGAGCTTTCTTAAATCGAAGATATTCGAAATCCTTAAATTCAACGCCAACAAAAAATTCCTTTCTGCTAACGGAGCAACCTTCACGGCACAAATATTTACCTGCATTTTTCGGCACAAATTTATATGAAACATCTTCGTTCGATACGTCTTCCATAAGAACAAATTATGTTACGGAAAATAAATTGCCAGTAACTGATGATACGCGTAGTAATATATTTTGACGGCGTTACAAAAATAGTTACTGTAGTAATAGTAACAAGATAGTAACAAAAATAAAAGCAACAAGTGATGTCACCAATAAAGGCGACTTTAGTAAAAATTACAAATTAAGTTCTCCTTCGAGACAACAACAAGAAGAGAACTATTATTATTATTTTCCACGGCATAAGAATGCTGCAGTATTCAATGAGTTGGAAATTAGGTCTCTGGAAGCTAAAAGTGATACCACTGCATCATCATCAGCATCAGCATTATCATCAATAGCAAGAACTTCGGCAAAGGCTACAAAGAGAACAGTAACAGCACCAGATGGGGTAACAAAATCGGCACATGGCGTTGTTGCAACAAAACAAGATGAAAATTTATTGCAACATAAACGTCAACAATTCAGTTCAAAACCAAAGGTATTTTTTAAATTTGCTCTACCAGATGAGTTCTTGTCATCGAGAAGGTGAGTGAGTGTAAATGACTGACTAAAGAAATGTGTAGTTGAGTGAGTTGAATACATTAGTCTTCAGATAATTAAATGAATAGCATATATGAATGGATATATGTGGCTGTGGGTATGTGTGGTAACGTACCTGGTGATGAAATGTCTGCAACATACAAAATTAAATATAAAAAAATTAACTCTATTTAGCGTTCAAATGAAAAGTTGAAACTTTTAAAGTTGTGAAGTTGTAAATCGTAAATGTTTTTAAGCAAACTTAGGTACCGTAGAGAAAAATTGTAGAATTTTATAGTCATATGAAAATATTTTATAGAATTAGTAATGGCGGTTCGTTTTTTTTACAATAAATGCTTGTAGACAGAAATTTAATACACGATTAGCTCAAAGCATTGTTTAGGAAAAAAATTTATTGACCTGAAATATTCCGTATTAACTACATTATATTTCATAGTGTTTTACGTCAAACATGTTTTACGGAAAATAAAGTTCTCAAAAAAGTTGTAGTATATCGAATTGTGTTGTTTTACTGATGTCCACTTACAAATGTGACACATAACTTATTAGGAAAGTGAAAGTGCCGGAAAAAATTTAAGTCGGACTTCTGGCAGAGGGATAATACTCACATATACTAACGAATTGTTCCTTGTAATGTTCTGAGTATAAAATATCGTATACCAATAACGTAAATAGTACACGATTTTCTATGTTGGTTTACTACACAAGGAGGAATCTTTAAAACGGCCGTAAAACGTGATTAATGCGTAATCTTTTAAAACGCTGATACACGTTACTCTACAAGAATTACTTGGCAGAATTTTTTTTTTTTTTTTTTGGTTTTGTACATTGTCAATGTTGACCCATTTAAGCTTGCTATGCCAATTTGGGTACACTTGATTATTTGGGGCATACAAAAAAGTGATTCAATTTATTCAACATATTTAGCCATTATTGATTAGCTGAAAGTTCAGTTATTACATACAATGGCAAAAAAAAATTATTGTGACTATGTAGAAAAAATCTCTTGAAATTTGTCATAAATCTACATGTCGAGGTGGATAAGGTTTTCTGGTTTTTATTTTTTATGCAGGATGTATATCGTCATAATTACATATTTTATAGTAAAGTCAATATTTAGAAAATCATTTAAAAGTTCTTTCAATGTGATAAACTAAATTCATACGTTTTTAGAGCAATCGAAATATTGCTGTGCCAATTTGGGCACAATGGGCAGAAGTGTACTAAATATCACATTTCTACAAACGGATAACAATAACAAAACAACTCCATGGATTGCTTTAGAAATACATACATTTACGTGGCAGTGCAAATATATAAATTACAACAAGTGCATGGGTGGAGTCGATGAGCTGGACCAGTCGATTTCATTGTATAGAATTGGAATACATGACAAAAAATAGTGGTGGGCATTATTCACTTACATGATTGATATGGCCATATCAAATGCATGGCGGCTACATATAAGTTGTACTGAAAATGGCATGGACAGTTGTTATTTCGAAGAAATATAGCCAGATTTTATCTAAATCAATTGCACCAAATATTTTCTGCTCGTCCCTCATCTAGAAATGTTGATGGCTTACGATTAGACGGCAATGATCACGTACCTGAGAAGCTGCCAAATCGCGTGCGCTGTGTTATTTGCCACAACAGAAGCCGTTGGGGATGTAGAAAATGCAAAAAAAAACACTTTGCGTTGAAAAAAATTGTTTCTCAATTTTTCACACATAAATGACCATTGTGCCAGCTTGGGTACACCCCTTTAATTTCCCGAAAAAAACAATTTTTTTCTGTTTTTTTTTATTATTTCAATTATTTGTGTTGAATTTTATAATAAAAAAAAAATATAAATTTTTTCCCAGTGGTTTTTGTTTGGGTCAAAATGGGTTAAGTTAAACAGAAGAGCCATTTTGCTTATTATTTTACTTTATCGACTTTTCGAAATTTGAATAGCAAAGATAAAGGACAAACTAAAGAAAACCAAATTTCAAAAATAAACTCATGATCGTTCGAACATAATTTCCGAAACATATTATCAAAAATCCCCTGATTTACATTCCTCGTCTTTTTAAATTGATATTTTTTACCAGAAATTGCTTAAAAAAAATCCTTTTTTAGCACAATGTTTTAAAAAAATAACCAACATTATGGTATTATTTCTTCTTAAGTTTAATTATCATAAACTGCTTAATTAGATCTCAAATGAGTGCAAGTTAATAAAGGAAGCCATCACACAACCTTCAATAATGACAAAACTAGTGGCAAAAAAACCTTTTATTTATTTTTTCTAAGGTTAAAAGAAATATTTTTAGTAATAATCTGCTTATATTGTTTTACTGGCATCAGCAACCATAACAGTAAAGAAGTGTTTGGAAATAATAAATTTGTCAACTAAAAAATCCATGTGCAAATAGCAAAGGCAAACATCCGGAGAAAAGAGAATACGAGTCTAAAAATAAAAATATTCTTGGCAAAATTTATTTCATAACTTGATATTCTTTTACAGTGGTCATAAAAATTAGAGCATGAAATTCACTAAACATAATTTTAAGAAACATAAAAAAATCATTTTATTCTTAATTAAAAATAACAAAATGACAATTGTATGAATTATTTCTTAAAAATTTTATAAACGAGTTAACTATAATTTTGCCGCACAAAAATATAAATATGAAAAAATGCCAAGTTCTTCTCAAAAAATGTCGACCAATAAAAGTTTTGTGGGGTTAAAAAAAGGGAAAACCTTCTTGATAAGTTAACATACGATACTAAAATATTATTAAAAATTTATCTAAACTTTTCAGCGGCTTTTACAACAATTGACTTGACAATGCAGACATAATAAAATTATAAAAAGCAATATATTTTGCAAAAGTCGTGATTTCTTTTATGAACATCATGTTTTCATATTTGTCTGCCTTTTATAAGAGAAACATTGTGACACGTTATGGTTTTTCTTTTACTTTGGTAAGGGTATTTGGAAAATTTTTCAAACTTTGCCCATTTTAATCAAATGTTTTTTAGCACAAGTTTAAAAAGCTTTCCAAAGTTGAGTACTAGCGAAGACAAAATAGCGAAGAAAAACTTAGTATAAACTAAAAGGGTTGGCGCTGTAAGTACTGCCAATTAAAAATACACTGTTTTTAGCTCGATTTGTATAACTCCACAGTTATTTAACATTTATTTAATATTGCTGAAGTGTAAAAATATTTTCATAATCTTTGCAGTTGAACTGACATTCACTTTTTTGTAGTGCGTCTATTGTAGTTACATTTTTTAATATGACTCAGAGAGAAAAATTTTATCAAATTAAACTGCGCTGAATTCTGGACTTCACTTGTTCACCTTTCAAATCACTTGTGGCATTCATGGCAGTTTTATACTGCTTTTATCATTATCAAATACGCAATACTAAATTAAAAACGCTTTCGTACGGTGTTAAGAATATAATATTCTAAAAGTTATCAGAACTTTAGCAAGGTATTCTAAACCGTTTGCCTGATGTAGAAATGTGAAGTTGGCAATCAACCTCGAGCAGCAACCTCTGTAAAAGCTCTTAGGAAAACTTGTACACTACAAACTTTCGTAGTTTAGCTTTGAAACAAAAGCTTTTGCTGTAGAAAAATCGTTTTCACATTGTTTCAATTCTTATGTATGGCATAAACATTACAGTCGCTCGCATAAAAAACAGACAGTATGAAGTAAAACTTTTGGGACCTCCATTGCTGAAAATATGAGAAAATGGAGTTTGGCGACAACGAATAATTTGCATCATTTACTTATGTACGTTGTTGAAGAATTTTGTAATGAATTTTGTTTTCCTTTAACTTTCTACTTATTTCATAAAGATCCAAAAAAAAGTAATAAACTCGAAATAACAATATAAATTTACGAATTGCTTAAAATACAGGGTGGGGCAGAATGAGCTATATGGTTTAAATGGTTTATAACTCTTTTATTTATGCGATTATTATAATTTTTTTTTTTAAATACAGATTTTTTGCAATTAGCTTTGAAAAATAATATCCTGTAATTGATGTCCATTTTCTGCTTCGCACTTACGTGCTCTTTTTAGCATATTTTCCATAATTATAAGTTAATCGACTTATTAACCGATTATTTTTTTTTATCTGGGACCAGACTCCTACATATGCGAAGCATTGTGCTGGAACTATAGGAAAGGCATATTAGGAGAAACGACAGGAGATGAATTTATATTTAATTTATTATTTTACAGCTCTGCTTTGGCACGTTCTGTGTTTTTACACTCGTGCAGTGCTGAAGCTTCGGTTTAGTAGCCATTTTTATTATTATTTTACTACGCCGGTGCTATTCAATACCGACGAAGGAGGGCGTTCTGATGCGATTGTGGATTGCTATCAGCAGAAGCCGGTATTGTTCAGTGAACAGTGACTATGCCTTCGTCACTGAAATCTTCCGACAACAACTGACACACAAAGACACACTAATGCACATCAGAAAAATGCGAGATGGTTTTTTTTTGATAATTTTAGTCTGAAACTGGATTTGGACCCGTCTGTTTTTGGTTTTGTAGTAAACATGCAGACTACCATCCATTGTGCCATAGCCACCGAAACACGTATGTTTATGTCTTGAAAGAGAGAATAATATTGGAGTAGCAAGCGGACTATTCAAATTTCAAATTGAATTTGACAGAGTAGTTAGAGCGTTTACACTACAATAATTTCAACCCTTCGGTATTTGATTATCAATATAACATCAGAGACGTAAGAGCTCTACTTTATAAATTCATAAAGAAGTACAACTGCAGAATTGTACAAAAATTAAGCTCTATTCCTTCCTCATGCTTGGCTGATCGGGACTTTTAAATCCCCGATCTACGCTCACGCGCTCTCTTTCGTTTCTATTTGAGTAATAAAACGTCGAAATAATAAACCTCTAATTTTATGTATCAATATAACATTAGAGACACAGCAACTCTAATTTGCAAATCCATAACAACATGCAACTGCAGAGTTTTGCGCAAGTTAAGCTCTATTCCCTCTTATCATACTATCCTACTCCAACTAGTTCCAGTGCAATGTATTGCTTACTTAGGCAACATCTTCCGAGCACTGTTCAAGAAAAATACAATTTGCTCATTTTTGAGTACTTCAGTACCATTGTGATTTTGAAGGAACTTATATATTTAGTACACACAGAAAATGAATAAATCTGATTTAAAATGAGATAAAAAGTCTGTAGTTTTAAGTACATAAATATTGTTTATGTATTTTCGGCGGTAAGATCATATTGTTCTGGTTTCACTTTAACCTCTTCAAAATTGTTAGCTGTATTTGTGAACCCAATACGGCCCTAACAATTTTTGAGAGAAAATCTCATATTGTTAGCAAATAAACAAACTCATGCGCTGTTTTGATTAAAATCCACCATGTGGATTTTTTTTCAAAAGTGAAAACAAAATCAACATCAACAATTTCTTAGTTGAGACGTAAACAAAAAAGAGGAAAAGTGACATACTTTTATAAAGCAACAGCTCACGCAAAAAGTGAAAACAAAACTGATGACGTCACAATTAAAGTCCCACTAAACTTTTGGATACAACGACGTATCTGTGTAAGTGCTTTTTCTTTATGTGAGTATGAGAGCTTCACATAGATATTGTACGTATTCGCTTCGTAGTTGGATTGAATTGGACTGTAACAGTTTTTTCTTATCCTGCTGCCAAAATATGTGATGTTATTGGACAGCATTGAAAATAGAAAATCAGTTGCAATGAGAACGTGATACAATTAGCACGGGAAAACTAGAAATATAAACGCCAAAAAGCGTACAAATTATAAATACAAAAAAAAATATGTTGTATAGTATATGTGTATTAATTTCAATTCAATAGTAAAATAATATTATGTACCAGCATATAAATTAGATAATTTAAAATAGAAAAAACCAGCAGAGAATGGGATGAAAAAAAAATTTAAGAATGTATTTCCACATTAAAAAATTCTATAAAGAGGGTATAAATAAACATATAATAACTTTCTTCTCATTTAAAAAAAATAAATAAAATACGCGTAATACAAAGGAGTGTTTTCACGTATATACAACGTTTTTTTTTTATATCGCGTTCATATTCACCCAAATGAAAAGCATATGTACTTGATAAATGTTTACATACATACGTATTTACTTTTTCACCTTACGTACTTACGTATGAATGTATGTGGATACACCAATTTAAAATATGTATTTTGGTATGCATAGAAGAATGTGTGATAACCAGTGATTCTTTTTCCTACACAATCTCGAACTAGCAAGTGTTTCTACGTATATGTGTAGAAGCAATTTATACATACGTATTTAAATTATGTAGAATTTTATATTATTTATTGTTTTTGCCATTTGAAACAATGTGCTTTAAAATATTTTTTTTTTATATTAATATGTCAAAATATTTGTTTTGACTAACCTGCGGTAAATTTTGTACCAATTATTTTATAGGGACTTTTTCCGTGATCAGTGAAAAAAGTATTAACACAAAGAGTGTTGAGGCGTGACTAGTGAAAGCAAAACGTATCACGTAACTGATGTCAAAATTTTTTTTTATTAAAATATACCTACACATTAGACTGCACAAAAAAAATCTCCGTACACCCCGCAATATAATGTATTTTTGGACAGTAATTTAAAAAAAATAACAATATTTTTTATAAACTTTATTGGGTGGTAAAGAAATTTAAAATTATGCATAGACTTCAATAAAAGTTTGCAAAATTTTGTATTAAACTTTACAGTAGAATGAAAATAATTTAAATCATCATTTAAGCATACTGTACTTGGAATCACATATTTCATTTATATTGCATATGACCATAATTCTTAACCATATCAGCAATCGGTAGCAATTTTTGTAGATCTAAAATTCGAAATATATCCTACGCAAATAATTAGTATTTTTTGATATGTACTCGTATACCTTTCAGAGTACACAAATTGTAGTAAAAAAAATTCTGTTGCTTTTTTGTTGGCCATCTATCTCATAAAGTAATAAACATAGAAATACAATTTAAACTGTATTCTACTCCCCCCTTAGAAATACTTAAAGGTAGTTTGGCACTATTTGGATATACAGTGGTCATATCTAGCCCCCGTAAAAAGCTCACAGCATTCTCTCTACTTTCTTGGCAAAAAATAAAATACAGTTGCATTGATCTTTGTGATATAGGAGCAGCTTCTTTACAGTCAACTAAAGAGAAATAGTTTGAGTTGTCCGCAAATGCAAGCTCAATTAATATCAGGTTTGTTTCAACTAAAGTATTTGTATTGATTAGAATCCTTTGTAATATTTTTTGGCCACATGAAGGCTTATATTGTTACATTAAATTATGAATAAATAGAAATAAAATAAATAAAATTGTTTTTAATTTGTATTGTAAAAAGTAATAAAAAATAATAGTTTTTTGACTCTACTGAAAATTTTTTAATTTTGATTTGACTCTATTTAGAGGAAGCACTGCAAAATATTCAGTTATAAAAGTTACAAAAGAATTAACTCATTATTAAAATATTTAGTAATAATATATAATAATTCTGCTTTTTGTAACTTAACCCCAGAATAAAAAACCCTGTGCAACTAATTATATTTTTCTGTATTTTATTGCGATCACGCGCAAGTAATATCACGAGATTTCAAACCATGGAAGTAGCACGTCTTGGGACGGTCATATACTAATATTTGTTGCTTGAGAAGTAAGGTATTTTTCTGCCTAATAATCATACTGCAAAATACTTACTGCTTGAAAATTATATCTACAAATTGTTATGAATGTTATATATGAAAAAAGGGTAGAACTGATTTTTATGTACAAAGCAAAATCCAAATGATATATTGAAAATTATTTATATTTATGAAAATTGCTACAAGAAGGTATAAGGAAAATTTCAATTAATATATTAATGCATTAAAAAAAACTTTTTAAAATTACCTTTTTTAAAAAGAGTACTTGAAGTGCTTATTTTAGGTCGATTTATTCCGTGTAAGAAGCGTTTAATGAAATATTTTTGTGTTTGTTTTATAATTGCCGAATATTAAAAATAAAATATAAGCCGTTTTTTAATAAAGAAAAATATCATAAATTAAAAAAATCTGATTTTTTAAAAAGTAGTATTCATTAGAATTCTAGGGTTAATGCTTATGTTGCGTTTAATTAATTTTCTATTACTAATTCTACTAACGAATTTACTAGTATCTTATTTCATATTTATTCTATGCAAACATGCTTACAAATTGTCACATGTTTGTTACTTTGCTTCTACAACCACTACAGCAAGTAAAATAATCTATTTCCATTCAAAATAAAAAAAGTTCGATTTACAACCCGAGTTGCGAACTTTTATATTGAAAAATGTGAATGTGTCTTATATGTTTGGCCAGAACAATCATGTCGGTATGTTAGTAAATAAATTTTATTTGTTAACAAATGTACTTCTAGAAAAATAACGACTGTACACGTTTGCATGAAGTACTCTATTTACAATGTAGAACAGCTAGTTATTGCCACAATAGTCGATGGTTTTATTTTTCTGCTTGTATGTGTAACAAGCAGAATAAGTGAATAAGTTGCAGTTACAAAGTTGTAAAATACTTGGAAGCAGCCAATTTATGTTTTACTAATGTTTGTACATTTATTATATAATATACACTGGCAGAAGTATTATATTCTTGGAAAAAATGTATCTATATATTTTTTTAATTAAAATTTGGCTTTGGCAAAAGTTTAAAGGCAATTAAAATACCATTATCATTTGCATTTTAATTACCCTTAAAGTAAGCGAATGTTTAAAAATAGAACTATTTTTGTAATTATTTAATAAATTTTATGGAAAGAGGAATTCAACTAGTTGCAATTCAGTACCCGCATATTCATGAAATAAATTTTTAAAACAAAAAAAATTGTTTTATGTATTGGTTTTTTTTTGCAAGTTAGTAATTTATTTGCGTTCGTAATGAATTAGTATTTAATATTCATATCGAGCCTTTGGTGCAAAACCGTCGTAATTCAAAAAAATCGTGAACTGAGAAAAATGCATTTGAAGTTTTGAGCCATCTTTTTGATAGTATTTCTTTTTTTATTAAAGTTATTTTTTTACAAGTTTTTAAATAAAGAGGCATGTTTTGTCATGTTTGTAAATTTCTTGCCGTAAAGGAAATATTTCATTATTGCATATAAATATTGTTGGAAATAGCTGGAGGCAATAAAGACATTTGTAGCTGTAGAATCTGAACAGTTAGAGATAGAACCATAATCTTTTTTCCTTTAGATATATATTTCCTCAAAGATCATGTCTCCATACCCAGCTCAAAAAATTCAAATTTTGAGTTACGACGGTATTGCACCAAAAGCTTGATATATATATGCTTTACGTTATACAAAATATTTCAACGACTATGGCATTCTTAGAACTCCATGTTTTTTACTTGAGTACATAAAATTTATGTTATTTTTATTATTAGATTTGACTAAGTTGTATAACTTATATAACTTATGTATTTATATATACATTTACATATATATATAGGTATATAAGCGTTATCAGAAATCCTTACTAAAGAAACGTCATAAACTGTGCCTCATTTCTGAAACTTGTGAGAAATTTAACAATTTTAAATAAATACATATTTAGTTGTTTCTTTTTCTACAAGGTAATTCATATAAAAACTTAATCATTTTGGAAATTTTTTTCCCCTTTGAAGAAAGAAATAATATGATTTTTATCTTGTAAAATATCAATGTAGCTAAAATAAAAAATTGTATAGCAAATGGTTTCAGCATATTTAAATTTCCGAAAAGTAGCAAATAACTTTTAGATTTTCTTAAGGAGAGCAGAGTGAAATTTAAATTGTATTTCTATGTTTATTTCTTTGGAAGATATAAGGGTTATTAAAAAGTACCTACTGCCAGTTTTTAGCCGTTCGACCTTTAATAGATACAAATATCAAAAACCGCATCGCACACCTGCCCACTTATTTTCTGTAGATTAAGAAAGGCCAATTTCGAAATGAGTTACGTTAACAATGCAAAGCACTACTCAGCGGGAACACCGCTTTGCCAAATAATCCCAAGACATTTTGAAACACTTATTTCTGAATTTGTTACATTTAATTTTATTTCATTTTATAATACAATAAAATAATATTATTGAATATATGAAAAATACATAGATATATTGTTTGCCATTTCAACAAAAAGAAAGAGCAAAAAATATGGCAAGACATCGCAAATATTTTACAAGTGTTGCGCACTGAACTCTCGGCATTGTCATAAATAAAACTAATGCATTGCTGAATTTACAATTACAGTCTGGATTTGCAAAATACGTTTATGAAGTCAGTTATATATTTAGAATTTCTTTTGAAAATATTAGATTTCTGATTTTACTCTTTTTTACCCCTCAAACATTGGAATTTTCGAAAATCATTTCTTAGTAGATTTACACATCGGAAAGGAAATCAAATATATAGCTTCACGCGTTTGATAAAGAAAAACATATTATTAGCTGTCATGTTATTGAAGTTTGGTAAAAAAAATCCAAATTCTGTTATTAGTTTTCTTCCCCCATATTCATAAAATTAAAACTTAAAATTAATTTTAAACACTGTGCAGCTTGAAGAAGAAATTATAAATATTACTTGTTATATGCTGGAAGCCCCATGGAATCCTCTGCGTTATTATTTCAAATATTTTACCGCTGTCTAATGGCCGTAGTTAATTTCCACAACTGTACACTGTATCTTTCTTTTCTGCATTCATTGAAAAACAATATTCTTTGCAGAATAATCCGAACACACTTCATAGATTTTTAGCGATGGAGATTTAGCGTTATCAATTTACAAATGTGCTCATGTTCTTAAGCATACAATGACTTTACAGGGGAATTGCTGCACGAGTTTCTTCTAAAAAAATACACAAATGTCATTTTATCGTTCTTACAGTTCCCTGAATACACGAGAGGTCCAGTTAGGATTTGATTATGAAATAAAAACCTTGAAACCTCATAGTTTAGGATATATATATATATATATATAGAATATAAAATAATCATCCATCAACATGTAAACTAAATGCGTAGAAAGCATTTCTATACCCCAAATTAAGAAATTATATACAGTGTAAGCTATACGAATGAACACCCCCGTTAGTTAACATCTGACGAAGTGTGTTTCTGCATTCACTGTATATATTTTCTTAATGGCAATAGAAGAATGAAGTAAACTCATGACTATGTATATTCTAAAAGGTTTAATTCCATTATTTGAAATGACAAACTTTTCTAAACATTTGGTTAAACGAAAAATCATTAAATATATATTATTTTACCCTCCAAGCAAACGTTTTTAATGTCTTTTGTCAAGCGTTTGTATTTAATCAAATAAAAAAGGAAAAAGTGAATAAAATTTTAATAAATGTATTCTAAAAGACAACCGTTCATTATTTTATAAAATAAGAGACAACTCTTTTCCACTTGAAAAGGTCAAGCATTAAAGTTTTCCTTTCTCATCTAAATTCATCATTTCAAAAGTATTTTTTAATTTTATGTAGATTTAATTGTTAACCTCTATGATCACTTCAATCTCTGCTAGTCCTTAACTTGTTATTTAGTTTTTTATATCATACGATTCCTTTAAAATAATTTTTGAGTGCTCTACTTTTGCTTGCTATATTCTTTTTTTATTTACTTAATTACATTCAGAGTAATTACGGTGACAAGTTGTAAAACAGCAGTGTGTCTTCAATTCAACGTTTTGGAAATTCATATCTTGTATTTTTTATTCTTCAACCTTTTAAGGAAAATAATTGCAAATGCATCAATAAAATGAGTAAATAAAATAAAAAGAAAAAAGTAGAAGAACTAAAAAGAAATGTGAACATGCCACAGCATGAGAAATATGTTGTTATGAAATTTTAAATACGTGCAGACATATACACACACACACGTGCAAACACCAACTGCCAAACATTATTTACACGATGTTGGACAAATGTAAAAGAAACATATTTTTATTATTTATTACAAAAAACAGGAAAAAGAGAGGAATTAAAAGAATCAAAACATACCAAACAACTACCACATTGTTAGCAAATAATAAACAAACAAATAAGACTTAATGCATGTCGTTATTATTGCTATGGTTTTGTTTTTATTTGCTTCCTTTCATTTCTCTTTCTCGCTCCCTGTCACTCGAAAAAGCTATGTTCACATATACACACACCACACATATTAATTCATTCAAACTAAAAACTATTTCCCTTACATTTACACAACCGGAAATGTATTTTTGTTTGAATAACTTCAAAACGATGTTTTATCAGAAGAATAAAAAATAATGAAATGAGATTAGAACATGGTTAAGGCTAACCAAAATCAGATCATCATAATGCTCTTACTATTTTTGAAACAAAGTATGCCTGAAACTTCCCGCTATGTTCAACTCATTCAAAGGAAATTTGCAGATTTCGACAAGGTTTTTCAATCGAGAAATATTAATGCGTACCGAAAATCGAGTTAACAAGAAATTACGAAGCAATAAGAAGCTAAAATTTTTTCGCAAATTTTTGGACATTATCTAAACCCGATTTGACAAGATTTTTGTAGTTATTAGAAAAATAAAAGATTTTTTCGAAATTTTTCATCAAAGATATCTGTGGAACGAATGTCCCGATTTTAGTATACTTGACATTAATCAACGTTTCTTTCGAAGTTAAGAGCTTATGCGATTTTTAACTTCATCGGGTTATTAGTTAAGAATTTATTTCGAAAAACAATTTCTGAAAAATCTCATTTTCGAAATTTATTAAAATCTACCATATTTAATAAGTTTATTGTACGCTCAGTATCTTTCGAATGCTACAGGTTTTGTTTCGTTCCGTTCCCGCGTTCTTAAGTTACACACACAGGCATCTACCATCGCGAAAATAGCCAGAATCGATTCCTAAGTCCTTAAAATGTAGAAATATAATGAAAACTCGATTTTCGAAAATTGGTATAAAATCAGTAACTTCCTATAATGGGAGGTTAAAAACCTTGATCATTTATCCAGTTTATCTCAGAAACACGCTACAAACCGTTTTAGTTACAACAATCGTATTCATTTGTTATCCATTTTCGAGGGAATACATAAATTAAATTAAACCAAAGATTATATTTCACTATTATTAAAGTGTATATTTTCATTACGATTTAGTAATTTTTAAGATATAATCAAGGAATGAAAATTTTTATTATTTCAATCAACATATGGCTTCAGCTGTATCGAATCCACAAGCACATGAGAACGCCCTCCTTCGTCGGTATTGTGTAGCATCGGCGAAGTAAAATAAGTACTAAATTTTCTACTAAAAACGAAGCTTCAAAATTTTTACGTCTCCTTTTTTTTCTCGGACCGGCACATCAGAGACGCTACAATAGTGCTATAAAAACAAATAAGTGCAAAAAGCAGTGTTGTAAGATAGTGAAGCTTCATCGCCTATCATTTCTCCTACTATGCCTTCCATACACTGCAATGCACGGCATCTGTTGGGGACATCTTCTGAGATAAAAAAAATTAAAAAAAAGTAAGGTCCAAAAGGTCCTTTTAATTTACAGTTCGCGTTGAGAGTTTTATACAACAGCTCAAAATCAAGGAAAAAGAAAACGGGAATTACATACACAAGTTTAATGAATATTACCAGACTGCCATTTTTCTGTTTTAATTTTTTGCCTCTTCAAAAAACCTATTTATCCAGTTTAAATGTTACTCACGTTTTATCGTCAAACTCTTTTTTTTTAACAGACAATAGTCCCCAGAGTAATTAAGCCGTACTCAAACCACATGGGTACGTACTTATATAATGTTTTCGACGATAACATTTTGCATTATATGATGGGGAGGAAAATATTTTGTGCTTCCCTGTTACAAACAAAACTTAATTTATTCGCAACTGTAGCTGGAATTTCTAATCCTAAATAATAAACATTTAATATTTAACATTTTTAATAAGTTTCTTGACATCTATAGTAGTTATTACGTAATAATATTTTTTTCTAAAAAGTAATTCAAACTGAAATCTAAAATAAAAGCTTTAAAACTAACTTTGGCCACTCTAAACAAACTCTGATAATCAAAACCAACATTGTGGTTTTGTCAATGTGGTAAATTGCTTTAGATTAAAAGCACTTCTAAGAGTAAAAAAGATTGCAAGAATAAATTTAATGAAAGGCCGATTGTTAATGTTGTTTTTGGAATAAAGCCAACTAGAACGCAAAAGTTCATTAAGGCGCCAAACTATTTCATTTTTTTCCACTGAAAGTAAAAACAAAATCGAAAAGTACGAATGTATTACAAGTTCATTAAAAAATGTTTTTCTAAAAAAAAAAAAACAACAAAATTGTATTGGCATAGATCATTGAAAATAAAAAATTAAAATACAAATTTTATCAGTCACAGATTGTTTTAGAGAGAAAACAAATGTAAAACTAAAAAAACTCAATAAAAACAACAACGAAATAAAATCAAATTTCAAAAAGTCATTGAAGTAAACACAACGAATTTATAACAAAATCCTTAAATCAACTAAGCTAAAAAATGGGCCAAAAAAGTGCAGAATTGCAAACAAAAATTTAAGACCAGCGCTTATAAATCATAAAAAAAAAATAAAAGCATCAAGTAAAAAATAAAGTTTTATTCAAGAACAATGCTCTCTAGTTAAAACACCGAAAAATTATTTTTAACAAACCGTGGTGAGAAAACAAAAATGCAGTGAAATAAAAAGCTTTTATTTAAGCCAAAACAGCCATTAAAGTTGAAATCGTAGAAAAAAAAATATACAATAAGAAAAACTATTGTTTCACACAAAACGACAAATATTTCTTTTCTCAGTCAGAAGTGTTAACAAAAAGCAACAACGACGGCGTCTACAACGACTACAACTACTACCAGGGGCAAACACAAGATGTTTTGTTTCAATTTGAAATTGGCCACAATATTCCGGTCCTATCGTGATGAAAGTCTACGTGACCGCAGTCAAAGTTTGTGTGCCCCACCTACCACTAGACGGGCGCCACTTCACAAAGACATTGGTGCGCTACGTGTACTGCAACGTCGTGCATCGAGTGTTATGTAAGTTTTCTTATTCCAAATTCAATATATGCACTTAGCTATTCAGTATTTATAATATGCATGAACTGTAGTTTTAAATTTGCGAATAATTGATTGAAATTAAATAAAACTTTTTTTTTTCATTTATATATTTCTTTTCAAATGTATTGGCTTGTACTTGCGGAAATGACTTTTTGCTGTTACACTTGCACAACAATTTCCTAGACCGCCTCAACGAAATGACCGATTATGAAACGGAGATTCTTATGGATAATCAAAACTTAATAATAAAAATGGAAATGCTTTCAATAGCTAACTAAACAGTTTCTAGTAAAACTATCGAAAAATGTGCATAAAAGTTTCGAGTATATATTAAATAAAGCCGTTTCGTCGAATACAAAAAGTTATATTCTATTAAGAGTGCAGCGTCTTCCTTTGTCGGCATTTTGGCAATAAAAGCCCGGAAAGTAAAAAATAAAATAAATATAAAATGGCATTGTTATAATTAAAATTAAGTGAATGCTTCAACATAACGCAGCAACTCTGATTTACAATAGCCCAAAACGACAACAAGAAATAAAACTATAAAAAAATACAAATAAGTAAAACACGAGTGTATTTATTTTTTTTTTATCTAGGACCAGCACTCAGGAGATGACTCCTACACATGCGAAGCATTGTGCTGAAAGGGATAGTAGGAGAAACGACAGGAGGTGAAGCTTAATTAGTTATTTATGCAGATCTGCTTTCGCACGTTCTTTGTTTATACTCGTAGCAGTGCTGAAGCTTCGGTTCAGTAGCCATTTTTATTATTATTTTACTTCGCCGGTGGTACACAATACCGACGAAGGAAGGCGTTCTGATGTGATTGTGGATTGCTATCAGCTGAAGCCGGTATTTTTCAGTGACCAGTGACTATGCCTTCGCCACTGAAACCTTCTGACAACAACTGACACACAAAGACACACTAATGCACATCAGAAAAATGCGAGATGTTTATTTTTATTTTAAAATTTTTAGTCTGAAACTGGGGTTGAACCCAGGTCTGTTTTCGGATTCGTAGTCAACGTGCAGACTACCATCCATCGTGCTATCGCCACCCTTTAATAGTGCAGAAAAAATACCATCCAATTTAATATCCTGCATGGAACAACAATTAAAAATTTTAAGCATCATAGAATTCCGCAACTATTTATGAAAGACCTTTATGAAACCATATCTAAATTAAATTTAATAAATTTCGCACTTATCAGAATATATGAAAGATAAATAAATAGCAAATAATTAACGAATTTTCAGTAAGCAAATTTCCACACTCACTCACATACTGTCAAAATATGGACGTAATAAAACCAAAATCAAAGTAAAAATTAATAATGTAAAAGAAAAGTTCTTCAGTATTTCCAATTTAACTCCGCTTATGGCCATTTATTTTCATTTAAAAAAAATTATTTTCAGTATTTCATTACAATTGATTTTGTTTTCATTATTAACTGTGCACATATTTTTTTGTTTTTTGTTCTACTTGTGCAAATTTTTTTGGCTTGAATCTTCATGTCCAAATTTGTATAATGAATTATATTCCTACGAGTCCATAGCTGTTATTGAATATTAATTGTTAAATTCAGAGATCGCTTCTCAGTTCCCCATTGGTCTTGACTTTGAAAAAATGCATATCTTAAGTGTCCTTCTACATGCTCATCTATTTATTTTTAAACGTCAACAAATTCGGTGGAATAGTTTTTGCATAGCAGAAAGCTGTCGTGAAATCTCTTCTTGATCTTTTTTTTTTTGAAAAAGGTGAAGTCCTGTTGTTCTTCTTATATGCATATCTGTTTATGCAGGGTTTAATTTCTTCGGAACAAAAGCCAATAACACTTTTTATAAACAAAACTTCATCAAATGACACATGTGACAGGACAAGTGATTTGAAATCTCGTGCTTTTGGTGTGGTATATATGTTGCAAAAATTTAAAAAAATAACTTTCTTATGGCCAATTAATTGTACTTTTGTAACCGATTTTAAAACTTCGCATTTATTTTCTTTTGAAAAGTATGTCTTCCTCATATGTATTATATTCCATAGCTAGAAGAGCAATTATGAATATTTTAGATATAAAATTTTTTTTTTTTAAATTACTTTTTGCGATTTATTTTAAAATGCCTTCTTCTGCGTTTCAGTTCATTTCCGTCACATACTTATGGTTATCAAATATTTGTGACACAAGGCAATAAATATAAAATACGAATATGTTAAATATACATTTATTCACTCCTACCCATTTTTATGAAACACTTTCTATGAAAATTCTGCTATGAAAACGTTAAGAAATTTTTTTATTTCACATAATTTTTGTAAGCCTTTTCATAAAATTAAATCCTGTCATCATTCATCCCATAAAGCTTGCTGGAGCTTGCAGAGAGAAGGGAGAACAACGATCTTAAAATGTTTATAGTTTTCGTTAGTACGACAAAATTATATTTGATATACTTATCGAGCCTTTGGTGTAATACCGTAGTAATTCAAAAAATCGTGAACTGAGAAAAATGCATTTGAAGTTTTGAGCCATCTTTTTGATAGTATTTTCGTTTACTAAAGTTATTTTTTTACAAGTTTTTAAATAAAGAGACATGTTTTGTAATGTTTTCTGTTTGTAAATTTCTTCTCACAAAGGAAATATTTCATTATTGCAAATAAATATTGTTGGAAATAGCTGGAAGCAATAAAGACATTCGAAGCTGTAGAATTTGAACAGTTAGAGATATAACCATAATCTTTTTTCCTTTAGATATACATTTTCCCAAAGATCATTTCTGCATTTCTGCATACCCAGATCAAAAATTTAAAATTTTGAGTTACTACGGTATTGCACCAAAGGCTCGATATGAATATACATACATATTTGAGCCATACAAAGAGACATTCGCAAGTGTTGTCATTTTCTTACCCCTCGCATTAGCTTTTACTCAAATACGACGTCTGCTCAATAAAGAAGAACAATTATTAAATAACGTGAGCGCATCTTGCATGTTTTTTCTTTTTTTTTTTAGTACACGTAGCGAATTTTTATTTCTGCTAAAAGAAATGGAGCAATGCAGTTGCGTTAAATTTATTGTAAACAAAAAAAAATGTTAACTGTAGCATTTGGCAAAGAAGTTCTAAGTGGCTGACAAGTAGTGACCGGTGATAAAATGACAATAATGCTCGTCCCAAACAAACTAGGACTTCAACAACAGTTAAAAACTTAGAAGTAGTTAATGGAATTTGGAAATCATTGTATTAGTTGAGGAAAGCAATATATCTCATGGCTAATGTTATGCTATTTATTGCTATTATGTTTCGGTCAGGAGATCAGAGAAGACTTTGCATATGCATAATATTTTTGCTAAAAACAACATGAAAATAAATGCCTTTCATATTCACCAGATTTAAGACCGCGGGATTTTTGTCATTTTTCAAAGAGCAAAAGTGTTTCGCGATTGAAGACATAACGGTTGACGGGGATTAATGTTATACCTAAAACAGCTTATAAAAAGTTTTCACAAAAGTGTATAATAACCGAAGGAGACAACACATATTGACGAATAAGTAAATAGTTTATAAAATACTATACAGAAATTGGTCCGATTTATAGAACACACCACGTATGTGCCAAGTTTCAAAGTAAATAAATTAAAACTAATAAAGTAAATTGGAAATAAATTTATTCGTTGTCATTTTCTATTCCATATTTAATTTTATTTTATAATTTTGTAAGAATTTTTAATTTTTTTATAATTTTGAGTGAAAATACTCCTTCAATCATTTATATTGAAAACTTAAATTGCTGGTCCAATATAAAAGAAAATAATTTAATAATTAAATATTCAAAAGCGATATTTCATGCAGACATTGTAACATTTTCTTGGGAATTCTTAGCCCTTGAGGGTGTGACAAGTTAGTCTACTCAATTTTAAAATTTCTTGCATTTTTGTGCGCAAGAAGGTGATAATCGTCCTTAACCCTAGTCGGACTGAACAGGTACAATTGTACCTTTTTCGTTTTTAAATTTTAATAAGTTTTTCTTCATAAACAACAGAAACCTGGGATTTTGTGACATCTTAAAATATTAAACTAAATTTAAAGTTTTAAATTTTCAGAGAAAAATCTTGAATTTTTGCCCATGATTTAGGCATTTTACTATCTTATACCCTTAAAAGACTGAATAGGTACAATTGTACCTTCATATATAATTTGTGTAGAAAGACTAAGATGGAAATAGAAAATACTTTTTTATTATAATTATTTTATTATAAAACTTCACTCAATTATGTTACATGAAATGCATGTTGTATTCTGTAGCGAGTGTTCATCACAAACGGGTTTAACGCAAATCATGCATGATTTTCTGGTCTTACGTTGTTTTCGTTTTTCCGTTGTGCATACATAGCAACTTCCTACGACAGGAGAGGCTCCACGTCTCTCATAAGGTACTTTAAAACCAGCTTCTTGGCTTGGTACTACTGCAATAGATCGACATAAGACCATTTCTATAGCACCGCGAAGGAAATGTTTGCTAGTAATACATTTATTTTTACTGCATGCACAGTTGTTTTGAAAGATATTTCAAAAACATTATACGCTGGTCCTTTGTTTTATTTCCTGGATGGTGTTCTCTGTAAATAACGTAAGCTGCTAAAGCAGATACATCAATCATATTATAAAATATTGCAAGGAGCCAGCGTAATATACGTCGTTTCACACTATATTCACCTAACATTTTGTCTATCACATCAACTCCACCTTTATTTTTATTATAATATGTGATTATCTCTGGCTTAGCTACTTCTGTTTTCTCAACCTCTCCTGTAATATGCATAGTTGACAGTAATGTGACAGCTTTGTTCTTCTTTTGTACATACGAGCAAATTGTGGCATCATTATTATAAGCAAAAACAGTTGAATATATAGGTCTTTCTTTTGCAGGCTGCATACTGCTTAGCAGGAATTTCTTATTTTTTCTCACTGTGCCAACTAATGTCATATTCCAAGAATTTAATTTCTTACTTAACTCTAAGGATGTAAAAAAATTATCCGTGAATTGACTGAATCACAAGCCCAGATAATTTTTATCCCATACTTAGGTGGCTTAGTAGGTATGTACTGTGTAAACCTGGTATGGCCTCTAAATGGAAATAATTGCTCGTCGATAGTGATACATTCATATGGCTTGTATGATTTTTTTATGAGTCTGAAACTGGGATTGAACTCAGGAAAAATTTTACGTTTTGTAGTCAACGTGCAGACTACTTTGACCTTCGCCACCTTCTTTTTTCTACGTAATTCGTCTTTTTAATGGAAATTTCAATAGTACATAATTGTGTCATAAATAATACCTGCCAAAAACGTTAAAAAAGAGAACAATGTCTAATTAAACTTATTTCGAAATATAAACTTTGCCGTGCAACCAGTTTTCATTTCTTTTGCTTTTCTATCACAAATACTACCTATTGTTTTGCTCTTTGCTTCTGTATTAAGTTTAAACTTAATCACAAATTCCCCTTAAACTATTGCAGTAAATAAAACATAAAAAATAAAAATAAAAAAAATTATTGCCAGCTGTTTTCTTAAAAAAATAAAAAATAAAGAACAGTAAAATTTTTATCTTTAGCATGTGTGATGATACTTTATGATGATACTTGTCCTCAAGAAAGTCATGCACTTGATGAGACATTATTTTGAATTATTGTTATAACTTTGTTATTTTTGATAGTAGAAACTTTTACAGATACGTAATAAGATGTAGTGAATCGTAATCAGCAATGAAACCAATTTCGACTTTTCTGATGAAACGAAACTTTGAATTTTTGGTGACGATACATGTATTATTTTTTCAAAATATTTTAAAAAGAAATTGTTTTTTGTCATGTGTTAATGATGAAGTTTTTTTTTTAATTTTTATTTAGAATTTTCATAGACAAGAACTTTTTGTGTATGATGAAGTTATTATTTAGAATTTAAGAATTTATAATAACAACTGGATTATGTATAAATTATTTTCTTGTTTGAAACACGTACGAAATTAATATCTGTAGCCCAATATGACAACTAAAGTTTGCTGTAGTTGTAATAGAGAGTCTCTTTAGATCAATCGAATATTTTATATAAAATTAAGAAAGGAAAACATAGATTTCTCTATCTGGTAGATTCAGCTAAAAGAATTGTTAAATTTATTTACTATAAGTTTCCGAAAACAAACTTTTTAATATCTGTGAAACGGGATCTCAATTTATCAGTCGTACATGACATGCAAAACTCTGAATACATTTTTTGATGGCAATAACAAATTTGAAATTTTTTTTAATAATAAAGTTTCTCTTTGAACTGTGTTTTGCAACATGTTTGATATGCAATACGTGACTGATTTTACAAATTGTTCATATTTTCTTTTTATTAAAAAAAAAAACTTAGTTTTCCAATTTGATGATGAAAGAAGTGATAAATTCTTGCAAAGCAATCACAAAGAATTCGATGTGAGAAAATAAAAATAGCAAATATTTTATGAAAAAAGAGAGAGAGAGAGAGAGACATCGAAAGTTTTTCTTTAATATTAAAAGAAAGCAAAAATTTTTACTCAATTAGATGTAACTAATACTCTCAAAAAGAAAAACGCTTTGAAATCATTGATAAACGCTTTTCAAACCAATAAGGTTTATGGTCCTGCAAGTATTGTATAAAAACCATACACAACTAGAAAATGTATTGTAATGAACTTCTCTACCACGTTGATTAACTACTTTATCAAAAGACGTTCTGTATATTCTGAAGTGTGAACACTTCTGTCTCTGATTACTAATAATCTTAGGTTTTTAATAAAAAAATTTCTCATCAATGTTTAGTTTTTCTTAGATATTTATTCGTTCCCAAGTCTAAGTTTAAATATTTGGAATGAAACCATCTGGAATTCGCTTTCGTTTTTTTAATTCACGGTCACACAGACGAAAATGTGACCGGCAACATTCCGTTATTATTGTTATTTTTATAAGCAACGAGAAAGAGAATAAAGCGTGTCCCCGAGTACCAAACGAAAAGACGATGGTCTCTTCCCCAACCGTAATATGCTACCAAACTAAATGTTTCCCTTCCAAATGTTTCCTTGGCTAAAATCAGTCAAACTGAATAAAGGTGGAAATAAAATACGAGTCAAAAATATAGTTTAGGCTATAAAGAAATGCAACGTCTTTTTTAAGTTAGAAGTACTTGGCGATTGAGCTGTGAGCATCGAACATATTATATAGAAAACATTTTTACGCGTCTGGCGCTGAATAGTCACGCTTATTGTGTTTGGCGCTTTTGCGGCGAAACAAGGCGCTTTTTGAAAATGGTACCGTGATAGGCGAAAACGCCAATGTGTACGACACTTTTTTTGAAATCTATTACAAAAGACGCCGTGAAAACGGTACCGTGTTTGGTGTATTCGTCTGTCAAAAGTGTATAAAACTCTCGTTAAGATATTTGATCACGACATTATTCAAATTTGTTTAAAATAATTAAATGGAAGGGAACAAAATGTAAGTAATGAAAAAAGTATAATTAATATAATTAAAACATGATTTTATTCGTACATACATACATATGTATGTATTTATGTATACAAATGTACATACATTTTAGAGTAAAAGTCACAACTACTGGTCAATTTGCGAGGCTAGTTGAAATAATGGAATAGAAACCTTATTGGGCAAAGGGCTTCCAGAAAAGTTTACAAAAGGTAAATTATAAGGAAGAGTGGAACACCGTTTCGGATGATTTAAATTGTATATTAGTCCGCCATCGCGTTCTGGGGAGGGCTGGATGAAAGTGTGGGCTGACTTTAAATTTAAATAGAAAAAAAAAACTAGCACATAATAAAACAGAAAGGTATTTTTTTCAGCTACAGAAGAAGCAGCAATTAATTTATTAGATATGCGTGCTGTTATACAACATAAAGATGCATTTGGAATTAAAAGACCGAAAGCTATTTCCCCAAACCCCGAACCAAATTGAGTCGCTACCACGATTATTGAAGAAATTGATGAGCCTTGTATTTCAACCCCGCTTAATAAAAATAGAAAATTAACGAATAAAGAAAAAGTAACGCTTTTAGAAGAACAAGTTAAACTGCAAAAAGAGTTGTGCTTAGATCTGAAACAGAAACTGTCGGAAATTGAACGTTACAACAGAAAAATATTTAAAGCTAAGGAAGAGAAATTAAATTTATATAAAGAGGAACTCATAAAGAAAGATCAACATAGAAAAGCCCTTTTAGAAATTCGTAAAAGCGAACTCGAACTTAAAAAAAGAAAAATCGAACTCGATGAGTTAAAAAATGGAATGATTTTAATTTTATTTTAAAACGATTTAATTTTATTTTTTCTTGAATTATGTACATGTAGAATATGTCCATTTCGTTTATTTGAATTATTTTTAATTTTGTGTTTAAAAAATTTATGAAAGTAAACTTTTTTTTTCTATGTATACAAGTTTTAATAAAAAACTGAATTAAAACAAATTAAACAATAAAATATTTTATTTATTATTTTTAACTAACTTTTTTGTAGGGAGTTTAAATATATCCGCTTGTTGTCTTAACTCCTTCTTTATTTATTTTAGCTTTTATTTCCTGTATGCTGATTGTCTCATCATCGTCAGAGGATGAGTAAAAAGCTACGCTCAACATTTTCACACAAAAAAAATAATTTCACAAAAAATTAATAATAAACAATTATGGCACGGAGAAGTTTTATTTTTTGAAATTTTCTTTTGTTATTTATGAATGTTTTGACAGATATTTAACCGGGTGTTTCATAATAATTCTAATTATCACAATCTTTTACAATATAATTCATTTACAAAATTTTGCTTGTCGAAAATATTACACGGCACCATAAGATTGTAAATTCGACAGCAACTACGACAGTTGTCGTTTTTGCTACTACGCCAAACACAATAAGGGTGATTATTTAACTTTTAAATTGTTCGTACTTAGGCAATTTTTAATTTTTTGCTTTTTTAGGAGCTGCACGCTTTTATAAAGTGTGTTGTGTAACTTGCAGTTTTTCACTATAAAGCTATTAAACGCATGATAGGCTGCCTTGGTAAACGTCTGCTGCTTTGCTGCTGCAGTGTGACAATGTCACGTGTTCTTAAACGCAACCGTGCAAACTTTGACGTTGTAAGGCATTCTTAAAGTCATCAGATGCACAGTTGACGCAACAAAAGCATCATTTAGATTGGCATTGCTTTTTATGAACAATGGCGGGAAATATACAAAATTTCAATGAAATAAATACCTCATTTGTAATAAAAATTTAATTTCTTTAATATTTTATTAAATAATAGTTATTGCTAATAAATTGCTTTTCAAAATTATTTTTTTCGCAGACTTTGTTTTTTTTTATAATGCATAGCAAAAAAATGTCTCTAAACGTCGACGGTGTTACAAAGTTTAAAATGGCAATGCATGATTAGCAAAGTTGGTAAAATAATAATACTGGTTTACTTAAACACTGCCCAGTGGCCTAAGTAAAAGCAATTGCCACCAATGAATAGTAAAATAGTTAGCCATTACACTCAATTTATAATAGGCGCTAATGATATGGTATAGCCAGTCGTACCTGCTCTTTTTATAGACACCAATATATTAGTTAAACTGTAAAAACAGATAGCCACTATTCACCAGCTAATTCTATAGCACTAGGTAATGCATAAAACAAAATTTCTGTAACTACAAGAATTAAATGTGTTGAAGGATCCCGTTAGAAAATAACAAAAAAAAGCTTTGCCTAACAAAAGTAAATAATCCAAGGCTTGTTTTTTTATATTTTTTAAGAATTTAACAAAGAATTTCAGTTGTCACTGAGATTTTGTGGCGAAAAGTTTAAAGTTTATTTTTAAGTTTCTTTGCGGAAGGAGGTAAATATGAGTCAAAAAAATATCAGAAGGCTTTTTAAAAAAGGGTGCGAAACGTTTTTATACAAATTTAATAATACATATACATAAAGAAAGTGCGGAATTAGAGGCAGTGAAAAAATTTAAAAGAAATAGAGAAAAAGAAGTTGATGATTTTATGGAAGCTTTTAGTAAAATTGGAGAGCGCAAAGTGTTAAATAATGCAGACAGTGATTTGAAATTAAGTAATTACGAAATTACTTCAGAAAATAAATCTAAAAACCCAAATAAGATCGATAAATGTATTTGTAAAATAAATAATAATGTTAGTCTTAACGAAAAGCTCAAGTCATGGTTCGTAAAACATAGAGCAAGCAGAAGATGCGCACAAGATTCTATTCCACCCTCAGAAAATGGAAATAGTGAAGAAGAGTTACGAAAGGCTATACAACTCCAATAAAAAACGTTATTTTAAAAATGCTGCAGTACACAAAAATTCCCAATAATACTACACCAAGAATAAATAAAAAATAATTTTATTATTATCTAAATATAACTTTAAAATCGTAAGAAATAAACTTAATATTTTAATTTAATTTTTTCTTTTACTGCCTATGTTTTAAAAATGAATTAATATATTTTCTAATAAAAATTAAAAAATAATCGAGTCCATAATTTACGCGAACAGGTTAACTAAGGAGGTAGTCATCAAGTACTAGAAATTTCGCAGTCAATTAAGGAGTAGCGCATTCACTAGTACCATACCCTACACTAACTACCAGGGACTAGCACAATAGATGTATTTATGGGTAGTGCGGTGTATAGGTCTACGCTGCTATACACATTGGTAGGAAAGGGTAATGCAGTTTGGGGTCAATTGTCACCTCTATAGGACATCCCCATGTTAAATTCAACAGTTAAAATCATGCGAAGTAGATTATGATGCACTAGCGGTGGTTCTAAAGAAGCTAGTGAATATACAGGCGCCGAACTAGCCCCGTAAACCACTGGGTGCTTTGAAATTGCATACAGATGTTTAGGAAGGCAGCCTTAATTTTCGATGAATGAACGCGTGTTATGTAGTTCTAACTAAAAAAAGTAATTCTACTCGTAATTATTGCCTCCTAGCCGAAACTATATTTTTGATCAGTATTTAATTCAATTTTTTTTTTTTTTTATTAATTTGTAATTATGACGTAAAAATTGGCGTAAGCAACAGCTATTTTTGTCAATAACCTGAGAAAAGACGTACCTATTTAATAGGCAGAATTTTTTTTAGTAAGTTTAGTTCAGAACTTCGGCGTCTGAAAACTTGTTCTGTTCAGATTGTGTAGGTTGAAATAGAATGACGCTGACTTTTCCTTCGTTCCCTTGGAATGTTGTCTCACGTCTAATTCTATCTGATTAAAGCTGTTACATACCTTTGCCTAACTTGTATTTAATAATAATCAAAATATTGTTCGAAAGAAGTGTTACATTACCTCAGCTTGGTAGCTAAAAAACGGTGTAGTCTTACAATAGTTGTATATGCAACTTTTGTTCTATTAATTTATAAAGAAATACATAATTACTGCCATATTTTTGGATTTATAGAATGTATATTGAACGAATTTTGTGAAAAGTAGTGTAGTAAACCTTTTATAAACAATATAAAAATTTTTAGAATACATTAGTTAGACTGAAGAATTACTTTCCAAGAAATTTGTAGTAAAAATTATAAACATGTTTTTACAAAAATTCCGAGAAATGTACGAATATTTGTGGACCGTACGAAACAGCATGTGATGTTATGTACTTTTGTTTATCCTGATAATAAAATTACATTGACAAAAATTTAATTTATTTGCTTTTTAAACAATTTGCTTACTTTTTATTCTTATGAAAGGCCAAGAGAAAGTTTTCACATTAGAGACACACATTTTTCTGTAGTGGCAGGCTTTCCATGAAAAAACTAATATATGAACTTGTTGTACAAAACTCATACTAATGAACGTCAAATTGCTGGTTACATGAAAGTTTTTCATTTAAAATGTTTCTTGAAAGTTTTGCTTTTAAAATTTTTGAAGGAAAGGAAACCAAAAAAAAATGTTTGTCCTTTTTTACACGTAGATGGTGTTGAGATTACAGTAAAAGCCGATACGAAATACTCTGGTAGAGCACAAGAAACACATCTTTCAATTTGCTGGAGTTGGTATACAAAATGTGACGTTGCTAAAAGAATTAATTAAAAATTTTATATTAAGGGGTTTTTGCGAAAGTGTTTCGTGTTTTTATCATTATGACAAAATGGCAAATAGTATGGATATATCGCACAATTTATGTATTTATAATTGGCAGAGTGTTTTAAATAGCAGTCAATAGATTAGTGACTATTCTCGATTTATAACTTCATTGAAACTAATTTTTCTTTTAATGACACGTTTTTTTTTTATCTTGGACACGAGCTTTAGAAATGCCTTCTACGTATGGATTGCATTGGATCGGAACTAGTTGGAGAGGGATAGTGTAGAGAAGATACAGTTGGTAAAGTGATACAATGATAGAAAGCTTAATTCTTGGACACCTCTGCAGTTTGTGTCTTTTTTTTTGGAGAAGTTATAAAGAGGAGTTGCTGCACCTTCTGTGTTAAGCTCATGCATTAAACTAAAAAAAAAAACTTACGATATGTTACTATTTTTTTTCGAATAACCGAATATGATGCCGATGTCGTAGTCTGAAGACAACGCGATGCAAAAGGTTGTGGTTCTTCCTCATAAATTGCATTTTGTTATCTTCAAATAACAAAGAGTATTATTTCAGGGCTGGCAAGATATTTTATATAGACAAATTTTTTGAATGTGTAATTTTTTTGGTAGATAGGAAATCGTCATCATTTTAACATTTAAATTTTATATTCTTCAACGGCATGTCTCTCTCAAGCAATTTTTTTTAATTTAAAACTTAAATTTATAGTGTACCAGATAACATAACATCTTTTAGTTTAGTTTTAGTTTGTTTGTAGATTGTTATGCCAGTGATAAAAATGTATATATTTTCATTAAGAAATTGCAATTTTGGATTTGACCTTCTCATTATCGATATACATATACAGCATAGGTAACAACTCAAGAGTTTTTGAAACTTTCTACAAATTCCGTTTGCATTTAGTTTTCGAAATAAACGTAGATATTTTTTATTAGCGCAATTACATTATTTTATTATATTGTATATTAATTTTTATTTTTTTATATAGAAATTTTTTAAATCAACAACATTTTCTATTTCATTTCAGTTCATCTGCTACAGAATTAATATCACGACGTGGTGTATTTTCCCGCCATCATTATGGTTCTGTTGATCAGGTATGTAATGAAAATGATCACTTCTATTTCATATTTTTTATTTATTGAATGCGGGTCAAAATGCATTAAGCTTATTTAGTTATTTAGGTTATTAATTTTTTTTAATTCTACAAAAAAAAAATTTGTATTATCAGTGCCGTAATAAAAACAGTTTTAAGAAGTTCACCTTAGACAACATAATTTTGAAAGTTCTTACAAAAGTTAAAATTTAATGACATTTTTTTATTTAAATCAAAACATATATTTCTTCTATCTAAAGAATACGACTTGGTAGTCAATACAAATCATCGTTAAAAAAAGGAAGCGGATTCGGAGAAGTGAGCATGGTACTTCTCTTAAGCCGTGTGTCCACTAGCAAGTCACTTGCGGAAGAACTTCTGCAAGTATTTGCAGAAGTGTTTCCACTCAAACCGAAACTTGCGGAAGTCTGCTTCCAGAAGTAGTTTGTAGAAGTTATCACGACGAACTTGCTGCAAGAAATTGCAGACGTGTTTCCACACAATGTGAGTACAGCTTGCAGTAGTTTGCTTTTTTTACGAATGACAGTATAAAAATGTCTTGTGGCAAAATAAGATTGGCAGCTGCCATCGCAGCATATTTAATTAAAAAGAAACTAATTAAAAAAAAAACCAAAAGAAATGTTTGGGTGAGAAATTGTGTTCTGCGGCGCGTAGATTTAAATTTCCAAAATACATTGCTTGAGTCTTTGAGAACGTGTCCCATAATTTAGGATAACTTTCTTGTTTTTCAATTACCAAATGTGTTTTTCACTACTCCAAACGAATTTATTTTTGTCCATTTTTATCAATTTTAAAACGAACTCAAAAAAAAACACAAAACAAAACTGAAAACAGAAGAGAATACCACAAACCGTTTACTCACGTATAACCGACTTCTTCTGCAAGTCTTCAAAACACTTGTAGTTCACCGTAAGTCGTTCAAGTTACTTCCAGCAAGCAACATACACGTGTTTCCACATAATTGCTGCAAGTAAATTCTGTAAGCCGTGACTTCTGGAAGTCGACTTCTAATACGTGTTTACACGACAAAAACTTCTGTAACTCACTTCTGGAAGCAACTTCCGCAAGAAAACTTGGTAGTGGACACACGGCTTTACAAAGTTAATATTGTTTTTTGTATATCTAAAGTTTCTCTTTTATTCTGAATGACTATGACCGTATACGGTATACCGCAGAGAAAATAATGGGAAAAAGATGAAAACCACGACGGATAGCGTCTCCGAAAATAACTAACTGATTGAAATGAAAGACACATAAGGCATATATTTTTTTTTATAAAAGTTATCTAGGAAGAATTCTACGAAAAATTCCCCCAGAAACATTTGGTCTAAAATCAAAACCTAGCTCCCTCCGAGAGCCATAAAAATTCGTAGCACTTTCATCACCTATCTATTCTCAACACTATCTGTTTCTCTATCTACTTCCCGTGCAATGCATATGTGGGATATTTCCACGGACTAATTGTCCAAGATTAAAAAATAATTTCTTTCTTTTGGAAACAAAAATTTCACGGGAACTTGATTAGTTATTTCTCGTTACGAGACAGTCAATAAGTTCAGCAAATTCCAAACCCTACTGCCAAACAAATAGAATACCAAGATTCAGAAATACTTTAACTAATTTTAGTTGATGCCCGTCTAGAGAATAGTGTACCATTGAATTGCCATTTGTATAAAATCACATATGTTTGCATTCTTCGAAGTTAAGTTAAATTTGACTTTTTCTTTTTTTTTTTAATAAACAACACACAATTTGTGAAGCTCTTATATGTTGTCCGCTGATCTTTACATTAACCGCGTACATGAAAACATTTAAAATTTTCAATCGTTTATGAAAAGCGAAAATAACAAAAGTTCCAGGTTATTTCCTTGGGGAATGACAGAACTAACGATAATTTCTTCAAGACAAATCCTACAAATCAATACTATTTTAATCAGCGCAAAATGTTGCGAGTAAATACAAATATGGTCAGCTTAGTCAGAAGTAGGTTATGGTTGACGTTATCAAAGTCAGTATAATTAACGTCTGTAACTTGAACACCAGCAAAAGCGCGATTTATTACAGTTGTTAGCTGAAACTAGTAGCTGTAAACAATGCTGAACAACGTTTCCAACATTCGATGAGATTACAATGAGGACACTCTATGGCGGACAGAATTTGTAAAGTGCATACAAAGAGTTTAACTATTGCACTTAATATGTTGGTGGAAATATAATTTTCCCGTGAATATAGCCCAAATTGTAGTCAATGACTACACACATATCCAGCAAAGATACAATAATGGGAAAATTTAATGTATGCACACTTTAATTTAAAAGCATAGTCCTACACTGCTGTTTTTTGTGAATACCAGTGATAATTTGCAACGTAACTTCTCATGACTGCTTTCTTTAAGCACTTGTATTTGTTAAGGCTTAGTTTCCTCATTGAATCCACTTGAAAAAATTATCTGCAGTGGTTTTCAAAGTGAGGACGGCCAAAGTTGTAGAATCCTACACAATATGTAATGTCCTTTCAGTTTCTGCCATAACTTTTATTTTGCACAGTGCAAATTAGATTTCGTTCCGAATTTATATTTGACCTTCTCAAAAATAAGCACTCTTACCAATTTAATCACATAAATTTTCAAACTCTGAACAAAATAATTATCACAAAAAAAGAAGTAACAAAAATTCGTTAATTGTTGTAAAATAAATAAAGAATAAAGAAACACCACAGCTATGGAAAAGATTTTGAAGAAAAGTTGGGCAAACAGATAATAATTCCACAAAACTTTTACATTTAAATACATCAATGTGTCTGTTTGGAGTACCATTACAGTGAACAAGAGGTTTGCCTTACGACACGATTAGATATTAAATAAAGATTTTAACAATGTAAGGCACATTGGTTTCAAGCCCACCAAAAAAAAACATTCTTAAAGAATGATATATTCATAGCTTCTAAAGTATATATATGTGAATATTTTGACCTGCTTAAGATCCATATTAATAAATTCTGATCATCAACGGTTGTCAGTTGTTGTAAGAAAGTTTCAGTGGCGAAGTTATAGTCACTGGTCACTGAACTGTAACGGCTTCAGCTGTAACCAAACCACAGGCACATCAGAACGCACTCCTTCGTCGGTATTGTGTGCAAAAACAGAGCTGTAAAATAGTGAAGCTTCACCTCCTGTTATTTCTCTGACTATCCCTTTCGTCTAGTTCCAGCACAACGCATCGCATGTGTGGGGTTATTTCTTTAGTGCTGGTCCAAGATAAAAAAAAATAAACCCAGCTATATTTCTAAAAATTGCTTACACTCTATTAAATTAAAGTGTTTCCAACTTTCAAAATCTAAACAAGTACAAGTAATCTATATTTTTTGTAACGTGTATCTTTGCCGCAATAAAAAGCTTAGCACTAAATGCGCTACGACACTACTTTAAAAATTAACAGAATGCGCAATAGCAGATATTTGTATAAATAAATCATCATTTGTTTCGAATATAAGGTACATTTCCACAAGAAAGATAACACACATATTGTGTCTTCTATATTACTAGTAGGCATTTTAATTGCCACAGTGCTACTTTGAAAAAGAGCCATTACTGTAGTGGTCTTTTGACCGCTACAATTTTTTAGAAATTTAATGCCATAAACCTTCGTGTTGGATTTCCAACAAAATGCATACCAAATTCACATTATTGGCTTACTTTTGAGTCACCTTGTATTGTAGAAGTACACAATTTTAAAATGCTTGATACACAAGGAGAATTTTACCGAAACAATGTTTTGCTTTCTCTTCCTTTTTGAATTCAATTAATTGTCGAATTTATTTTATATTTTATAAATTAAAAAGAGTTATTACGATAAAATGTATATTTCCTGTTACTAATGGTGTTTTCTTTTCAACCAAAAAATGTGTACTTTTTTTTAAACGTGCACTATTGTGTTTGATACTTAAAACGTTTTGCTCTCAGAATGAGAAATTTGTTTTATTAAAAAAAAAACCAACATTACTACGTGCGGACATCAAACACACTTTATACCCAAAATACATCTAGACTCTAGATTCTAGAGTATTGAGAAAGCCGTGTAGAAAATGTGTTTTTTGTATATTCACAGCGCTACCAGCCAAAGTTCCTATGGCTATCAGACTAAGTTTAAAAAATGGTTTCGGATAAGTAGAGGGAAAACTTTTAAATAGAAAACAGGGAAAATCACACTTACACGTAATTAATTTTCAATTTAGCAGTGATCTTATTTGTTAATAAATAATAATTAGGATTATTATTTTATTAATTTATGTTTCATGTTTAATAAAGTAAATAAAAAAATATGTGTTGCCTTAAAATTTTTGAAAAGCCTATGTACTTAGTTTTTACTGTTTGTTTATTTAATAATCCTCAAATATTTTTGGGAGTGTGAATTTTCTTGACCTTTTTCAAGAAAATGCTTGAAGGTCTACTAATGAATTGGCATTAAATTCAACGAAACGTGGCATACAGAATAGCTTGACGAAACAATAAACATTAGTTTGTTTGTTTATTTATTTTTGGTTTGTTTATTATTGGTTTGTTTTTATTGTAGATTATTTATTGCTGGTTAATTTATTTTTTGAAATGTTGTGGAGATTCGCATTTCGACATGAAAACTTTTGGAAGTCAATAACTCAAAAACTATTCATTGCCGAGACTTTTATATTTTTTCTTATTTTTAAATTTTCTATCGCCCTATGTAATTTTTTTCCCATTTGCTGCACCCAAAACAATTTAAAAATATTAAATTTTTATATATTTTTAAACGTTATTGACTATTATTAACTACCGGATATGTTCTGTAAACCGAATCGGCAAAAATTTTTCGTGTTTAACCCTAATCCAGTTAACATGTGCCTTTCAGACACATCTTTCACTTTGAAGTGTTCTAACTTCTTTAAATTGAAGTCATGGTTCTTGGTGCTTCTTGAATTCGGACTTTGAATTACTTTATTTCTTTAAAAAAAAATTAGCTCTTCTTTAATTTCTATTTATTTATTTATTTATGTAAAACCACAAATATACTTAATCCTATGAGGCACATACGACAACATTATGAACCAACAAATTTAATTACGGGGAATTCCCATTCAATTTTTATCATTCAATGTTGTAAAAACGGAACTTTTTCCCACAATGTCTAAAATATAATTATATGTAGAAATCGAGACAATTATTGAAGAGATCGATTTTGAAGAAACTATAAACGAAGATGAAGATTACGGCAGTAAATTTGCGGAGGATGCGGATTTAATTCTACAATATGAAACAAGTACTGCTTTGAAAGAAAAAAAATGCCAATAATAAATATAAATTCCCAAATATAATATGCAGCACATTTTGGTTGGATTCGTTACAAAGTTTATCTGACTTGATTAGGGTTAAAACGAATACACATAGTTAGATGTTGTGTAAACCTAATTCGCATAATTTCACTCGGTTTAAAATCGAGTAGATAAGTCCGGTTGAAATTAAATCGAATGCACTATTTTCTTAATAAATAACTGATGAAACATAAAAGAACAATTACTTGACGTCTTTCTTTTATTAAATTAAGTCAAATTATATACTCTGTAATATATTTTAATACAAAGTAATCAATTTAAAAAACACTCCAATATTTGTCCAAGTTCTTGTTAAAGTATGCAGATAAAGAGATGCATGAATAAAAGCACATTTTCAATAAATTCTCATTAAAAAGCACTTTTAAATAAGAATAAACATTATTTTTACCAAAGTAGCTTTATTAAGTAGTATTATTAAGTAGCTTTATTGACGTTTAAAAAAACTTATTCAAAAGCTAGTTAGAATGTTGGAAATCGTGCGATTTTTAGAACACCAAATTATCATTTATTCGGTTTTGAGAAATCACTCGTATTGAATGGACTCGGTTTACAGAACCCCCCATTGAAGCCAAAAAAAATTTTAAAATTATAAATTTTTACATAATGTATTGACAGAGACACCGCCGTATTCACAAAAACATTTTGGACTTACAGAAAGATTGTAACATTAAATTTAAAATTTAAATTTGCTACCTAAGGATTTTGTAAAATAAAAACGTTTTTTTTTTATTAGTATATCAATTAAGGTTCATTAAATACCTCTTAACAAAAACAAATTCTTTCATTAAACTCAAAAATATTCATGCAAGTAGGTCTTGAAATTGAAAAAAGAATGTGCATGTCAGGCGATAGTAAATTAAAAACTCTAACAAACTGAACACTAATCCTTTCGATTCATCAATTCTCTTATCTAAAAAAATCAAACCTTGTGTTAATTATTGCAAGAAGATAAATGAGGAAAGTACATTTTTATGTGAAATAAACAAAACGACTTTTTACTTTTCTGATTAATAGTTGTGTCAAGGTGTCAAAATTTTTAAGGTAAAAGAAAAGGTAAAGACAACGTTGTGAAAAACAAATTTTCGTCATCATGGTTTGCGCCATTAAAATGTTTTAATGTATCAGCCAGAGCAATCTAACTAGTGAATGAGCGGATATTTATAACAGCTAACAATAAGAAGTATATATACATATATATATATCTGTATATATATATATGTGTGTGTGAGGTATTGGTATTGAAAACTTTGTCAGCACACTTTTTTACTTAACAAAAGAAAAATTCATTTGAATGTATTTAATCAACTAAAACAAAAAAATTAACGTAAATGAAAATTTTTGTAGCAAAAGTTCCTAAAAGTGTAATTGATATTTTTAAAAAAGTTGTGGTTATTACAAAAAGGTTTTTGTTGTTTGCTCTCTATAGCAACAGGGTGCAAGATAACCTCTTAATGAATTGTATTCTTTTAACAGTATAAAACAAGAAATTTAAATAAAACAGAAATACATTTTTATTTGTGGGCAATTCAATTTCAATACGAAATACTTAAGAATAAGAAAGATATAATTTATTGCATATACGCATATAACAAATATTAAAATATTCAATGAAGAATCGTTTAGACGACTAAAAGAATTTTATAAAACAGAGTAGCTGCATCTCAGGTCTTATATTGACGCATTAATTTTTAAGATGAAAGAGAGCCATTTATTCATTATTATTTAACTCCGTCGACGTTTTATTGCATAAAAAAAAAATACCGACGAATGGGGGTACCCTTAGCGCAGACACAACTGGAAAACTGTATATTCTCTGATTGCAGACCCAAGACGCTAACTACTCAGCCACCAGCTCCGCAATAGCCTTGTAAAACACTAATATTGCTACAAACAAAAGAACTAATATATGGTTAGAAATATACTAGTCGCTTTTTACTTCAGGCTAGTTGCATATTTGTCCTTTTTCATATATTGAACTATCGATTTTAACAGCAGGTTGCCATAGGAGATCAACTTAGTTATTTCCATGTATTTATACTAGCATAAGTAATCACCCGATGCCCTTTTGCTGTAATTTTATTTAATAAAAACTTTTGGATCTGCATGTATTGTCATCAACTCTGGCGGCGGCCACTTAACCCATGTCGTAAGCAGTGCCAAAATTTGTCTTGAAAAAGTAAATTTACAGCAAAAGAACATCGGGTGATTACTTTTGGCCCTCCCTGTAGTAGCAATAATAATGTGAACAACAAAGCCGAGGATATTTCAAAATTTAATGTATTTTTCTGTTTCTTTCACTAGTAAGAATCAATCACTTTTGCTATAGTCTAGTTACTACTTAAAAGTATGACTAACTAACTAGTTCTAAATTTGGCAGCAGGCGTGTTTACTGCTTTGTTATTAGTTATTTTTTGTAATATATAAATTCTTTCCACATTCTTACCAATTCTACCATTATCATGATGTTTTTTCTTGGACCGGCACTCAGGGAATGCCCCCACATATGCGGTGCATTGTGCCGGAACTAGGAAATAAGGTTTGAGAGAGGGTACAGTGAATAGTGTTTATTGACATTCGATTTGAATTTTCCCACGTCAAAAGCGATAGGAAAGACCTCTGATATTATTCCACAGATGTGCTGTTGAGCCAAAAAACAAATTATCTCTGTAATGCATAGTGCGATTCGCTGCCAGTCAACCACAAATGGATGCGATCTTAATGCTGAACATGAAACAGATGTTGGCGATAATAGTAAAGTGATCAGATAGTGTGAAGTATGCCTTACACCGGCTTATCACAGGGTGTTTTGTAATGCCTACAATTTTGCTACTAAAATTTAATATAGTTAATAAATATAATAATAGGTTATGAATACTTTACTCGAGCAAAGTCCAATGATGCACTACAGTGAGCTGTCGGTGATAACAAGGCAGATCTGTCAAAGCCTCATATAAGACCACTTCCCAAAGAAAAGACAATACTCGTATACATCTCATGACCGATTGATTGAATAAGTCATTCCAAACGATAGTGGTTCGTTCAACTTATTTTATCAAATATATTCTAAATTTATTGCCTAAATTAATGTAATATTTTTACATAGAAATGCCAAAAATATCATAAATAATATTTTCTTCTTTTCAATATAACTATGTATTCTTTGTTGCTAAAGTTCATAACCGTGCTGATATATTAAAAAAAAAAAGAACTTTTACCATTTCAAATTTGTTACGTTACAAAGCAAATTTGTATTCACTTATTATATCTAAACATACTGCAGAAGCAAAGATAATTGTGCACATCAAACTGACTACAAGCAAGCCAAAACCCACAAACCCAAACGTTGGCGATAAAAGAAAAGTATTTTATATCATTCATAATCAATTAACAACAGATGTTTTATGTCTACCCTCTCTATTTTGTGTTAATTTAACAAAAAAAATATTAACAAATATTTCAGTCAAGCATGTGAAAGCTATCAAGATATGTTAATGATAACACTGTGTGTCAAAAAATGGAAGTTATACTATATTTCTGGTCGGTATTATCGAGTTGTTGTATCAGGCTGGCTTTGAAATTTTCCAAACAGCCCAAAGTGACGCACCAGAAACGCGATGCCTGAAGTAGTTAGCATATTGACTCTCAAACCAAATATCCTGGGTTCGACAATAGTCGAATTAATTTATAAAAACGCTTCGCATTTTTTTAATGTTTATTAGTGCGCATTTCTGTCAGTTGTTGTCGGAAGGTTTCTGTGGCGAAGGTATCGTCACAGGTTACTGAACAGTACATGCTTCAGCTGATACCAATCGTCAGGAATATCAGAGCGCCATCCTGCGACGCTATTGTGTAGCATCGTCGGCGAAGTAAAATAATTAATAATTAAATAAATAAATACTAAACACTGCTTAAAAAGTGAATGCGTCTCATTGACACCAGAAGCACTGCAACACTGCTATAAAACAAGAAACGTACAAAAGACGCAGTTGTAAAAATAATGAAGCTTTCTTCCCTATCTATCCATTCACAACCAGTAATCTCTACAACTATACCTTTCCTATAGCTGCAGCACAATGCACCGTAAAATCACCGTGAATAGTAGGTTCCTATAGAAAAGTATCGTGGAAGAATGTCTTCAAAATAGGAAAATTACAGCAACAAAAAAATATAGATGGTAAAAATACGCACATAGATCTCAAGTTTACTTAAATAAGATATAAGTATGTATATTGTTCCAAAAGTCTAAAAATCTTCTTAGTTTATAAATTTTAAATCGGTTCATATTCAAACAAGAAAAATAGTATCACATCCCAGGTATTTCTACTTATTAACTTTTGTAACACAGTGTAATTAATATTCTTCCCTCTAGATAATAATAAATTAATAACTTTTTGTTATTTTTTTCAGCTGCCACAATCTGAATTGGATGGTATTGACCCGAACTTTAAACGTTTTCGTGTTGAGAATGGTGAATCGTTGGCAGAAAAGGATGAGGTATGTTCATAAGTACAAATTTTCTGATTACATTCTTTTTTATACTTTATGCCACAAAACTATATGTTTTGTACGTGGATGGAAAATGCTGTACTATTGAAATATTTTAACTGCTTTTTAATTTATACATATAAATTCTCATTTTTCTCGAGCTTTTTAAGGAAGTCTACTCTTTTTATAGTAATTTGGGTCTTCTGAATCCAAACCCGTTGTCAGTGTATCGCCATCTTGCCCGTGAGTCCTAAAAATATGCGTTTGCAAGTGCAAAGTTAAAAATCAAAATGATTTAGATATATAAAAATCGTTTGTGTGTTTGTTAATAACGCATGGGAGCTGTAACAGCTATCAAGCTGAAATTTTCAACACATGTTCGGGTCAATTCACATTAGGTTTTGAAGCCTTGGGAAGTGAACAGCCGGATTCGCAAATGTAGAAATTTTTTTTTTTTATATTTAACGGATTCTTTTGAAATTTTACATACAAATTGGATGCCGTATCTAGCTTTACAATAATATATTTCAGTAAATGCACAATAGTATAGCCACGTACGGTATTTTTTTTTAATTATTCTTTTGAATATCAAACCGATTTGCATATAACTTAAAATGTAAGTAGATCAGAGTCTATAAAAGAACACATATGTAATATATTTGATAAGATATATGAGGTAATATCTGCCTCTCTTAAGATATCTAAACGATTTTTATGAAATTTAAAATAGATATATATCTGAGTCGAAAATTACACATAGAATACACTTAAAAAATAGGACCAGAAGAAGACGAAGGGGAAAATATATTCTCAAATATATACTCACCGAAACCATACAAGGATGAAGTGAAATTCCTCCATCATTGCAAAAATTTGATTCCCACAATGCTCTTTCTATTTATGCAAAAGTTGATCGCATGCAACCGTCGGACAATTCAAATCTCTAAAAATCAATCGTTATCTGTTGGCAGAGTTTTTTTTTCTTTTTTTTCTTTTGGACCAGCACTCAGAAGATGACCCTTAAACATGCGGTGCATTGTGCTGGAACCAGAGGAAAGGGAGAAATTATAGCAAGTAAAGCTTAACTATCGTGGACCCACACTCAGGTTATGAGCCTTACACATGCGATGCATTGTGCTGGAATGGGAGGAGAGTTATATTGAGAGAGATGACAGGTGGTGAAGGTTCACTATCGTACAATTCTGCTTATGTACGTTTTTTGTTTATAGCAATGTTGCAGCGCATCTGATGTCAAGGAGACGTATTCAATTTTGAAATTATATTTTAGTAGCCACTTTTAGTAATTACTTTACTACGATGGTTCTGCACAAAACCGAGAGAAGGACGGCGCTCTGATGTGGCTGTGGATTGCCTATAGTTGAAGCCGTTAACTTTTCAGTATCCAGTTACCATGCCTTCGCCACTGAAACCTTCTGACAACAACTGACACAAAGCCACACAAATGCACATCAGCAAAATTCGAAACTGGGATCGAACCCAAGACTTTTTGGTTTTGTAGTCAACGTGCAGACTATCTCATCCATCGCCACCAGCTTGTTTTATACCATAACAAACTCTACAATTTTTTAATACAAATTCAGTAAATACATTAACATTTATTAAATATATTGAGTGATATCATAAGAGTGAACGTGTCCATTACCCTTAACTGTTAAGACGATAAGCTCTTTATATGCGTAATTAAACAAAACAACCTCTCGCACGAATTAATATCAACTCGAACCCAAAAAAGGCTTTACAATGAAATTTATAACCACATTGAATTGATAATAAAAACCATGAAATCCACTTAAAATCATACGCATATACACCCCTACGAGTATTTAAATATCTGTTTTCTGATATCTCATATCAGTCAGTACCAGGGCAACCAAAGATTTGCTAAAGCATTTCAACTATAAATAACACGGTTCTACAGTGAAAAATACTTGAAAAGGACCAGCGCAAAAAAATGTGAATGAAATTATGACGGTTTTTCAAAATCTTTGAAAACGGTTTTTAAGTTCTGAAAAAAAATTTTTTTTGTTGCAGTGTGTAACCAATCTAAAAAATTTCGTCATAGACAATATTTTTCCAAATTTTATTTAAAGACCAAACTGGTATTATATATTAAAAATGCTCTTTCCCTTTTTGCGTACAAATGGATACGAGTACTCATAGTATAACTGAAACTGTTAAATCTGCAGAAATTTTTATACGCAAGTACTGAATCGCTTTTTTTTTAAATTATATTTTTTAAATAATATATTCCTTTTCATTAATTATTGTTCAATATAAATTATCAAATTCAAAAAATAAAGTTATTGTTTAAAAACCATGACCAAGTTTAAATTAAATAGATATTTTTAAAAAAACGTAATTTCATTTGTCATATAAATAAATTTAATAATATATATTTGTATATATAATATATATAATATAAAATAAAATTCTAAAACATTTTTTTAGTAAAAATATGATACAGACTACAGATCAAAAAGTTCTTTGAACATAGTAAAAACGGTAATAAATGCAGCACTTCGCATAGCTCTTGGTTCGCTGAGAAAATATGTAGTTCGAATCCATCACGGCTTGTTAAAATCATTCAGTTGGAAAATCATTCTACCAAAAATCCTGAATTCGAAACTCGGTTACGTTTCTTAAATATTTTTGCCGGGTATTTAATAGTATAAAATTAAATATATTTATATTAGCCCAACTCACAATCTTGTGCATATGGTGTTGCATCATTGCATTTGCAAAAAGGTATAGCATATTTTTAGCATTGCTGTGTATTTTGTTACTGTAGGGCAAAAATATGCTATAATTTTTTGCAAATGCAATGTTGCAACACCATATGCACAAGATTGTGAGTTGGGCTATTATATAGTTTACATGCATAAGTCACCTTAAATTTCACTAAAAAGGGTTTTTAATTTTGTTTCATTTATTATAACGCCCGTACCGAAAACCGTTTTATTTATCAGAGATCTATATTGGAAGCTTCTCTATTCACCGTTTGCACAAAGCATCCACATGCAAAATAACATGTGTGTGGAGATTGAATGTTTTTTACAAAAATACATACATATGTACATACATATGTTCAATGAAACTGAGAAATATACTGAAGATAATGAAACTTCTACTCTTCAAATAAATGAACTTCTGTTTTTTAAATAACCGAAGTAAAAAATTACAATATTTTTTTTATTTCAAAATAATCGAAAAAATTTTGTTTCCAAAATGATTTTGCAATCACAAAACAATAGAAATAAGGAGAAAACCGAATAAATAAAATACAAAAATCTACCAGCAAGAACTATATTTTGAAAACCCAATAGCAAACACATCAAATATATTTTCCTATTTCTCTTCATTTCCACTACTTATTTTTCTTCTTCATTCTTTCATTTCGGTCGTCATTATCAAGTTGAGATAACTTCATCATTGGAACAGCCACTAGCACAGCTAATAATCGCAATTATTGTCAAACTTCATTTAGAACACAATGAACAGTCATACATATTTATATGTACAAACTATATACAGACATACCCGTATACTGCAAAGCAGATCACCCAAAAATTTAAATCAAATACTATATGAAAGTTGTTGCTGCTCCAAAATTCAAAGCACTACAATCATTCACACGCACATGTTTTTGCATTGAAAAAGGCAGTAAGCAAGACAAAATAAAGAAACCACCAACAATTTCCAACAACAAAAAAACACTTCAAAAAATAGATACACATTTTAAGCATACATATATATAAATACATACATATACAGTTTGTAAAAAAAATATTTTCAAATCAATAATTATTTAAGAATTTAAATTTAAATAAATATTTACAACAACAATATCATTATATTTGTGAATTTTTTTTTACAACTGTTGTTTTGTATGTTGTCGACAAGCAGGCGTCGAAACTTTGACAAATTTATGAACATATTACAACAACAACACTACAAAATAATTTTGCATACTTTAGACAGTGGAAAAAAATGTTTTCAAAAATGCAAAGACAAGAAAGAACCGTTAGTATTTTGCATATGTATTGCGTATAATAGTTTTATATGGACGGTAAGAGTAGCAGTTGTCTTTTATTCATTAAATTAAGCTCATAGAATAAACAAATGATTACCCAATTATATATACATAAACTATGCCAGGAAAGCGACTGAACCAAGACATTACCCAACTGGTGTATTTTAATTACTATAAAGGAAAATCTCACAGAGAAATTGCTGAAATGTTCTCTCTTAACCTAAGGACGGTATACATATAATGTTATTAACCGTGCTGAAAAAGAAGGAAAACTGGAACCAAAAGAAACACCAGGCAGACCAAAAAAAGTAACTCGAATAATTGAAAAGAAAATTTTGAAATTGATTGATTTTTTTTTTTGATTTCAGTACTATAGGAATTGCACTTAACATCAGTAATGAATGTGGAGTAAGTATCCCTCTCAGACTGTTAGAAATGTGCTACAAAACCATAAATACTCTTCAAGAGTTACGAGGAAAAAACCTTTGCTATCCGCGATAAACATTGAAAAAAGGTATAAGTTTGCCATTGAACACATTTCTTTACCTACGGAGCACTGGGATGATGTTATTTTTTGTGACGAAACGAAAGTGATGGACCTCAAAAAGTTTGCCGAAAACCCCTGACGGCTTTAGAAAATAAAAATATAATACCCACTGTAAAGTTCGGTAAACTATCCGTTATGATGTGGGGTTGTATTTCGAGCAAGGGTGTTGGCGAAATAAGAATATTAGAGGATATAATGACTAAGGAAGTCTATCTAAACATTTTAAAAAAGGAATTGAGTGCAAGTGCTCGGAATTCGGTTTTGTTGACCCAGAAAAGCTCAAGTATAAATTTTAGCAGGAAAATGATTCGAAGCATAAGTCATATATTTGTAGATCCTGGTTGTTATATAATTGTAGAAAAGTGATCGATAGCCCAGCACAAAGCCCAGACTTAAACCCTATAGAAAATTCATGGGTCCACCCAAAGAAAAAAGTCGGAAAAAGGTCACCAAAAAACAAATAACATTTATAAAAGAAGAATGGGGAAAAATACCTGAAAATTATGATATACAAAAGCTTATCCATTCAATGTCTAGACGCTTAGAAGTTGTAATTAAAGCTAAAGGAGGGCACACCAAGTATTAGCACCTTGAAATCTTTTTTTTTATCATTTAGAATAAATTTAATTAAATTTAACACAATTTTGAAAACATTTATTTTACAGCGTAGAAACTGGAAGAATTTTTTAAGTTACGATTATTATTTTGTTATTTAAATTAATTTTGTTTTTTTTTTGTGCAAAGTGTTTATAAACATCTTCAATTGAATACATTATGAAAAAAATTTTATAAAAGTTATATAATTTACTTGCAAATAACAATTTCTCTTGAACTTTTTAATTTTTCTAAGCTTTGTAAACATATTTTTTACAAACTGTATATAGAATATTTTCTATAGGTATTGAATTTTATACACTGTTTATTGCACTTTTATTTCGATTTTTATCAATTATTGATATTTTTCAATAACTTCAACAATTTTAAAAAGCCACAAATTAATACCACCATGTTAATATTCACTTCTAAATAAACAATAAATTCTAGCGACCGAACTCAATGATGACGCAGCGAGAACTAATTTGTCGCATAATAAGAGCAAAGTTCATCTTCTAAATTTATTTAGAAAGATGGAAATGATTGGTTGACCCATTTTCTTATGCACATACACCCGTACATGTTTAACTAATTACAACGCCGACGCCAACGGTTTAATAACTGCACTCTCCCACCAAAAAGCGCATAAGCAGAGATTTCTCTTCTAATAAATGCAAAAAGCGACATGCAAAACTTAAAGGCGCACACTTACTGCAGCAGCGCGCCTAGCAGATTTCTCAACATCGCAAACACTCACACACACGCGCACTCAAAGCCCAACATTTTTCAAGTTCAAATATTTCAAATGATTTACCAAAGAAGAAACGATTATGAAACACAGTCGTTGATGCCGGCAGCAAGTTTAAAAACTATGTTGTTGTCATAATCCTGAGGAAGTCGCATTTCGTCTGCAGTCACAAATATAGTTTCTATATTTGATATTAAAAACACATACCCAGTGATGTTAACTTCTTATTTTAAATTATCTCTAGCAGTCAATTATTTTCGAGAAATTCTTGCACATGACGATAATAATTTTGTAATGAAATTAAGCTTGCAGTCTATTATACTAATTCTGTTTAAATATGAGTTCATATTTAAATGTCGTTTTTCATTTTCATCAACATATACTCATTCCGTCCTTTCGTTTTGCATCGTTTTTTTTTAAATTTAGTTAAATTCGCTTTTCGTTAGAAGGGCCGTCCAATATGTGGCAATATTAACCAAAGAACACAGACATTAATGATGTATTTAGAAATGATTCACACTCTAATCTAAAACTAGGAACTCTCTTCGTAGTTGTAGTCACTTCCTCGACACTTCAAATGCCACATTGCCGTGTGTGCAGCACTGGTGTGGCAACCAACGTAACATGCAGAAGAGGAAGACAGGAAAAGCTTTTTATTCAGGAATAATTTATAATTTTTGTAAAATACGCAACTGGTAGTATGCCAGCAGATTTTATATGCAACGAAAGCAACAAATGTCTACGACCAGTATTTATATATTGCTTAATTTGGTCCTATTCAAAGCCCTGGTGAAGAAATAGACAATGATAATTGGTAGAACAAACAGGTCATTAGGTTATTTAAATAGAATTGTATTTACTAAATGTTGAGTTTATTGACCCAATCGCAAATCAGAGCATTTTTACTGAAAAACGGTAATTCGATGTGCGTCGTTCCTATTTGAGTCGTATTTTTGCTGTCCCCATTAACAACGCAAATCGAAGCTCTAGTGTATTACCAAAATCTCCCTTTAAATATTAAAAATTCGCGGAACAACAATTTATATTCGATTCTGAACGACGGGCGAAACACGAACGAAGATTATATTTAAAGCTCTCCATGTTACCATTCTTAATGGCACGAGTGAAGTGAATGGCCAAGTAAAACAGTGATAAATGTGAAAAACGTATTTAGGAGTGCACATTAAGCTTATTTTAATTTAATTTAACTTATCTGTTAGTGTTGTTTTATATTTGTGGATGGGTTTATTTCTGTTGTAACATATTTTTATTTTTAATTTTAAGTTATAATTTAATAATTTTTAGTTCCTTTTTTGTGATCTCAGAAAAATTTTAAATATAAACTAAGTTTTTGCAAAATATAAATAAATAATATTTCTATGTGAATGAAAGTTAAACGCATGTTTTAAATAAGCTTCTTACGTATGTATTATAAAAACCTATAATATTGATTAGTTGAATAATTTTGATTGTAAACTAAAATTAGACATCATAAAACAAGACATCTTCGAGTCGTCAGTTATAACGTACGTAAAATATGGCTAGTTCTCCAGGGTTAAAAATTAATGAAGGATTGACATATTTCATATTCTGTATATTTGAAAACACTGTGAAATTTTCCAGTTGCGGGAAAAGCTGAAAATGTTGTGTAAAAGATCTTTGTTCAGGCAAGTCCATTGACATAATTGCTATACAGCTAACATCACAGCACACTACAGCTATTGCTTGTAAAAGAAATATAGAGACATCAGGTGATTTAAGCTGTACACGCATGGAGAAGAGAACTGTTAGGTTTCCATTTTGTGCATATTTCGTTTGCGGGCAGTATGACCATTTTGTCATTTATGTAGCTGAATAAAACGTTTTTGATTTAGCTGCAAATTTTCTTTTAGTATTTTTTAATTACATACATTTTTATTTAGTTTGTTTTTTATAATTTTTATTTAATTAGTAAACTACTTATATCAAAAAAAACATTTTTGTAATGGACTTCAAAGCCCATATTTTCTTTTCTTGCATTAAGTATTGCTAGAAAGCGATGCAAAATTTTGCACACATTAACACATTCTGCAAAAATCAAATACTGAGATCAAGCTTTTTTTTTTATCTGGGACCAGTACTCATGAGATGACCCCTACACACTGTGCTGGAACTAGAGTAAAGGGATAGTTAGAGAAATGACATGAGGACTTAATGAAAAAAAAAAATATGGCCTTTGAACTGCATTATAAAAATATTTTTTATATAGTTTGTTATTTAAATAAAAATTAAAAAAATAAATATATATATATGTAGTATGTAATTGAAAAATACGAAAACAAAATTTACTGCTAGATCAATAACGTTTTATTCAACTACAAAAATGGTAAAATGGTCACACTGCACGCAAACGAAAAATGCAGAGAAAAGGAAACATAAATATAACATACAGACAGCGTTACCGTTGGGGCCCTAAAGTGTAAATTTAACCGTTTTTTACGCCGTTGACTCTTTTATGGACCCTTTTTTACTTTTACCCTTTTGTATAATTTTCAACTATTTTATGGTACTTTTTGAACCTTTTGTACAATTAACCTGCAAATAATATTGGACTACGTGGTCCGGTTTATAAGAATGGGCAGTGTACAACATAATTCTATGTAATTCAGCCGTTATATTTATACGACAAGTGTTCGTACTTTTTTCGTATTCCCGATTACTCCGTCTCATTAAAATTGTTCTCTGAGGTGATCAATAGGGTGGTTACATGGAGTAGATTTCAGGTTAGTATGATGGGTTATATGGTCCACCCATAGGACATCCTAATGTTTAAATGAACAATGTTTTCTTCATACATTTGGGTTAGTTTTGGACTAGTCCTAGTCCTCTGTGGACTACACTATACATACATATGTGGATTAGACACATTATTTGTAGGGCAGTACTTATGGTTTTACTTTAACAGTGATCGTAACTAATACAGAAGATCGCGACACGTTATAGAAACAAAAATAGAAGATATAGATTTTGAAAGCGCTTTACATATTAAGAATAAATAAATAAAATGCAGGTAAACTAGAAATGTGTACAGAAAAAATATCAAAAAGCAGTACTATAGAAATTAGTAATATTAATAATAACCCCTATTTTACATTTTTACCAAAAATTGCGTTACGAAATTATATCAAGGATCGATATTACAGATAAAAGGTTAAATGTTTTAAGGCTCTTTGATCCTATAGATATAAAGTCAAATGAAGATATTAAATATTTCGAAGTTTTTTCTGAATTTAATGAGGCTTTCTTTTATAAATGCATTTCAGTTATTAGAAAGTAAGGTAAATGACAAAAACTTTATGAGATTATAGTTAAAATATCTAATGCAAAAATGTTTTAGTTTGAAATCGGTCATATGAAAAATACCTTTATCAAAAAAAAATTTATACTAAAATTTATATCAATTTGTTGTACATATATTTCCATAATAGTGCATGTCTAATTACATAAAAAGTAAAACAAAAATATAAAAACTAAGATGGAACAATATGTCGCATGCGACATGTCGCGAGGGACAGTGATTACAAATGAATAACAAATAAACTACTTAATATTTTTGTATATGATAAAAACTAATATTAATATATCTACGTTAATGCATGAAATTTTAAAACAAGTCGCATTGAAATATTCCCTCAGGTTTTGCTGAAATCAGTGTTTGATTTGTCTGCTTTGAAAGCGACTTCTGTTTGTATCGCATGCGAATGGCTTGGTTTTTTGAAATTAACTTGAAAACGAACAATTGGTTAAAAGCGACCTTAGCATCAACTATAGTGTTAATCAAAAGCTATAAGTTTTGCATTTTGTCAAAAGAATGAAATGTTTCGACAAATATTTTACGACAAGTGTTTTCGACATTGCAGATATTTTAAATTAAAAAATAGTCTTTGTTGAAATGAAATTTAATGTACAAATAAATTTTTTATATTTATGTAGTATATAAAATTAACAATGGATTAATACCATGTTTTTTTTTCTATACTAGAATTAAAAGAAAGCTTTAATTTTTTTGTTAAAAAAAATGTTCCCTCTTTTTTTTAAGTAACCTTTTTGATACCATGGTTTTAGCGAAAGCCTCTTTTCATAACCCTTTTTGAAATTTGGCAACGCTGCATACAAATTCTATGTTAATTGTACTCAAATGTGCACCTCAAATCACCACCTACATATATATTTATTTCTTGTGTGCAGTGATGTTAGCCGTAGAGTTATTTTGTGACTGCACTTAATGATGACTTTCAGCTATTGCCACAACTTGAAAATTTTAGAGTGTTTTAAAATATACATAACGTAAAATACGTTAACCGGTCATTAATATTTAACACTATGACCATATTTTACGAAGTCTTTGAATAGGAAGAAGTTAAGCTATATAAACACTGGTAGGCATCTGTTGCTTTCGGTGCAAGTTAAATCTGCTGGCTGTTCACTAGCTGTGTATTTTTCAAAAATTATAAATTTTTCCTAATTAAATAGTTTTTCTTGACCTTGATACTGTTTGTATATTTTTCTCATATCGGATGTCCGGCTGTCTTCCTCTGCTGCATGTTACGTTGGTTGCCACACCAGTGCTGCACATTTTAAAACAGAATTAGTATAATAGACTGCAAGCTTAATTTCATTACAAAATTATTATCGTCATGTGCAAGAATTTCTCGAAAATTATTGACTGCTAGAGATAATTTAAAATAAGAAGTTAACATCACTGAGTATGTGTTTTTAATATCAAATATTGAAACTATTTTGTGACTGCAGACGAAATGCGACTTCCTAAGGATTATGTCAAAGACACTGTTTTTAAACTTGCCGCCGGCATCAAAGACTGTGTTTCATAATCGTTTCTTCTCTTGTATTTGAACTTGAAAAATACTGGCGATGGAGTGCATGTGCGTGTGTGTGATGTTTGAATTCTGCTACGAGTATGAGTTGGCTTTTAGTTTTGCATGTCACTTTTTGCATTTATTAGAAGAAAAATGCCTGTTTATGCGCTTTTTGGTGGGTGAGGGCAGTTATTAAACCGTTGGCGTCGACGTTTAAAATAGTTAAACATGTGTGGTTGTATGTGCATTGAAGGTGGGTTAACCTATAATTTCCATCCTTCTAAATAAATCTGTATACTAATTTAGAAGATGACCTTGCTCTTATTATGCGGCAAATTAGTTCTCGCAGCGTCATCATTGAGTCGGTCGTTAGAATTTATTGTTTGTTTGGAATTGCATATTAATTTGGTGGTATTAATTTGTGCCTTTTTAAAATCAGTTCTTAATTGTTGAAGTTATTTAAAAATATCAATATTCAATTATATTTGCTAAAAATCGAAATAAAAGTTCAATAAAAAGTGTAGAAAATAGAAAAAATACCTATAGAAAATATTCTATTTATATGAAAATACATACATAAGTACATTCATACAATATACTATATGTATGCTAAAAATGTGAATCTATTTTTTGAAAAGTGTTTTTCTGTTGTTGCAAATTGTTGGTGGTTTCTTTACTTACTGCCTTTTTCAATGCAAAAACATGCGCGTGTGAATGATTGTAGTGCTTTGAATTTTAGAGCAGCAACAGATTTCATATGTATGTATGTATATTTGATTTAAATTATTGGGTGGTCTGCTTTGCAGTATACGGGTATGCCTGTATGTAGTTTGTACATATAAATATGTATGACTGTTCATTGTGTTCTAAATGAAGTTTGACAATAATTGCGATTAAAAGCCGTGCTAATGGCTGTTCCAATGATGAAGTTATCTCAACTTGATAATGACGACTGAAATTAAAGAATGAAGAAGAAAAATAAGTAGTGGAAATGAAGAGAAATAGGAAAATAAATTTGATGTGTTTGCTATTGGGTTTTGAAAATAAAGTTGTTGCTGGGTGATTTTTGTATTTTATTTATTTGGTTTTCTCTTTATTTCTATTGTTTTGTGATTGCAAAATCATTTTGGAAACAAAATTTTTTGGATTATTTTGAAATAAAAATAATATTGTAATTTTTTACTTCGGTTATTTAAAAACCAGAAGTTCATTATTTGAAGAGTTGAAGTTTCATTAACTTCAGTATATTTTTCAGTGAGGAATTGTAAATCTTTGCATTTTATTTCAATTAATAGTTGCTGAAGGTTTATTTCAAAAAAGATTATTTACTGAGAAAAATACGATATAGAGAAATTCTTTATAAAGAGATAAAAATATGAAGAAACCCTTAAAAATATACACAGTTCTGAAAAATAATTTATTATGTACAGAAAGTTTTTATAGTGAAGTTAAAGTTGACAGAAAAGATTTTGGTTTCCATAACCGACTTTAATTTTCAATTGTTTTTCATTAGCTACAGAGTGTGTATTTTATGTTCATAATAAATACTGAACCACTGACGTCTGGTTCATAGCAGGCATAAAATTGTTTCCAACCCATTTTTAATAAGAAACGTGAACGTGGAAATAAAGTGATGCAAAAAACGGAATTCGTAAGTATTTAATGTTCTCTGATTATCGAATAGCGTTAGTTCATTTATAAGCTTAATTTAGATACACAAAAAAATATTTACGGAAAAGTGATACAGGATTGCCAAAAGAGACGCTGGCGTCCTGAAGATATTTTAACAAAGGCTATCTTTTTCAATAACTGCTCCGAATCTATTTTTCATAAAGTAACTAATAACAGAGCTTTTTACATTTTATTTTTTTTAATTTAAGTCCAAACTTTTAAAATAATTTCCTGTTACCTGGCTTTTTGTAGATAAAAATTTTACAACAAAAAAACGTCAGAATACAAGTTTTTAATTTTTCTAACTTTGGTTACAAATTGTAATCATAGTGAATTAATTACTATGTCAGAAGACATAACAAGATATTTCAATATAATTCACTACTGATGCTACAAAATAAGTTTAAATGAAAATACTACCAATTCCTAAACAGAAGTTGCATTATAATGTGAGAATGGCAACCATATTATTGAAAATCACTTTTAACTTTAGTTCTGTCAAACTTCACTTCTATTTTGTTTAAAACTGTCAATTAATTCCCACTCTTAAATCATTTAAAACAGATGGGTGAGATATAGATTTTAATAAAATATAGTGTGCTTCAAAATGAACGGACTGTGTTATTCAACTAAATAATTATGCCAACATTTTTCCCAAAACATATATTTCGTACAAAGCATCCTGCTGCTGTTATATTAAATGAAAATTTATTTGTTGATATTCTTTAATAAACAACGACAGTTTTTCTAATGGAAATACAATTAAAATTAAAGTACTATATTTAGGACCTTTTAAATAATTACAGAGAAAATTATATTAAATTCTTATTAAAGTTCTAATTTATAAAGCGAAAGAAAGAATGTAAATAAAAAAGCAGATTTTATTTTTTATACAAAATTGTTTTTCATCCAAACTTGAAACTAAACTAATTTAAATTAATATTATTTAAAAAATATTTGGCCTTTTCCTCTTAAAGATTCATAACTTTCTTAATATTTGTAAAACATATTTTATTCAGACGAACCGTTGTCAACATTTCCGCCAATAAATAAAACAACTAAAAAAACCAAAAAAAAACGTTTTCAGTGACTTCTAATTAGCCTAGAACATGTTTGCTTATTTAATATGTGACAAAAACCTTGAAATTTAGAAATTAATCTTGTAATCTTTATCTTCACTTTATCTGAAATCTTCGTGTATTTATTTCAGTGTAAAGAGTAAACGAAAAATGTTCTTGGGTTCAACCCCAGTTTCAGACTCATAAAAATATATCGCATTTTGTGTCAGTTGTTGTCGCAAGTTTTCAGTGGCGAAGGCTTCAGCTGTATCCAATACACAGGCACATCAGAACGCCCTCCTTCGTCGGTATTATGTAGCATAGGCGAAGTAAAATAATTACTAAAAATGGCTACTAAAACGAGGCTTCAAAATTTAATACGTCTCCTTGATATCAGAGACGTTACAACATAGCTATAAAAACAAAAAACAGTGTTGTAAGATAGTGAAGCTTCGTCTCCTATCATTTCTCCTACTAACCTTTTCCTTTAGTTCCAGCACAATGAACTGCATGTGTAGGGGTCATCTCCTGAGTGCTGGTCCAAAAAAAAAAAATAAACTGTTTAATAGTGCATCTATAATGTTTTAAAAATTTATCGATTTAATCTCATTTTCAAAATCGTGATGCTCTCCGACAACAATTGACACAAAGCCACTCTAATGCACATCAGAAAAAATGTGAAATGTTTTTATTATCTGGCTCGAACCCAGGACTTTTTGGTTGTGTAGTTAACATCGTAGCTGCTTAAGCTATCACCATCCTCAGAAATAAAAATGCAATTTTAACCCGCAGCACTAAGAACTACAGTACGAAATAGGGCGCTGTTTACCTATGACACTACCCAGCAAATATTTTATATTTTTTTCTATATCCCCCATATTCCGTCAGTTCATAATGTTTGTTGCACTTCTTGCACTTATCATTGTATAATTGTGTTACAATTTTGTTTTTTAGTATGGACTAAAGTAAGGGAATGTAGAATAATATATGTTTTTTTTCCTGTATTAATTATAAATTAAATATAAAACCAAAAATGAATATATATTTTCTACTATATATATATATATTATTGCTTTTGTTAAGGCAATACATATTTGGTTACTGGAAATCGCATTCATAAGGCAGAAAAAGTAAATACTGCTTCGAAAATTTTAATTACCTTTAGCAGGGTAATGGACATCAGAAACATTACTCATGATTAGGATATCACATATTTAAACCACTAACAAAAGTCAAAGTCAATATTACTGAAATTATAATATTCAATGATAATTTTTAATAGTGGTTGTTATGAATTATGAAAATCATTATCTTCTGTTTGAACAGCATTAAAAATAATAACATTTATTTAGTACACTTCGTTCTCCTTAATTTAATATACCATTCTCCGGTTACAGGTAGTGATTGAATACAATTTAAAACTTCTAGTTAGATACACATCGCGCAGTTATTTACATAACGTCGAGACTAAAAACAAAAGATTTGTAAGTTTAAGGGAAGAAGAAATTTTCATATCAACTTATTTTTTCTAAAAAAAATATTCACCCAGATGATTCACCCTTTGGGAGAAGAATATTATTTTATTTGTACATTACAAACTTTGAACACATTTACTTGAAAAATATATCTATTCATCTATGAGGTTGCTTTTTTACTTAAGTAGGTAATTATTTTTAAGGAGGCGTAACTTTCGTTAGTGAGAATATGTGTTGAATTCATGACTTTTTTAATTAAATTTGATTTTTTGATGCTTATCTTCTTTTTTATAATCATTAATTTTTTATTTTCTTTTAAAGGTATTTGGTTCGCCGAGTGCTCCCATTTTGGAAAATCCTGAACATCAGACACGTTGGTATTTTAAGTATTTTTTGGGCAAACGTAAGTACTAAAGCATTTGAAACAAAATTTTTCACACAGTCATTGTACTTTTCCATTTATTATTGTTTGCTTCGTTTGCAATAAAAAAAAAAATAAGCTAGTTAATGGCATTGTGTCCAAAGCTGTTAAGCACTCATACATTTCAATTTAGAAAGCAAATAATTGCTTTTGTTGGTGAATAGCGGTGTCTAAGGCAAAGTATATATCCCAATATACATAATTTATTTCATTTTAAATGCTGATATATTTATCTGAAGCTTTCTGAGTCTGCTTAAGCTGTTACCAGATATTTTACTAAATATGTATTACTTGAATTCCGATAAAATTTAGGATACTTAAACCCGTTTAGAGAAAAATTCATAATCTAAAAATATATAATGACATTTACTATTCAACAAGTTTATAAACATTTCAATTTTCAAACATTTAAATTCAACTAGTAATAATCGTCATATCTTAAAAAATAAAATAAAATGATTTATCGGTTTTCATAGTAGTAAATAGTATTTTCTATCTCCTTGCAGTGCATCAAAACTATGTTGGTATTGATGGTGAAAAAAGTCCATATTTCTTGTCAGTGGTTTCACAGGATTCTGGTAACCAAGGTGCACCCATGTATCGTGCCATACTGTTTCGCAAGCAGGTAAATAAGTAAACCATCAATAAGTAAACAAGCAAAAAAGTGTATATTTATTAAATATGAATTTTTAAAAAGCACTTGCAAATTTAACAAATACCGAAACAACACCCACAACGACAGAGTTTACAAATGCACAAGCAGCAAAAATTCATACTGAAACTGGAGAAAAAAAATGTATGTTCGTAAAGCGCATATTTATTGCAACATACAAATTTACTTGCATCTACTATTGGCTGGATTTCTTTGACAAGCAGCAAATGGTTTGTTTTAAACAAAAAAGCAAAGCTATATTACTCATCCAAAACAATTTCTAAAATATTAGAGAAAGTAAAAGGAGGGCAAACAGAATTCACCGTTAAATTTGTTATTCAATAGCATTCGCTATTTGAAATCCCAAAAGCATATGGTCGCAAGTGGATTATATTTTTAAAATCCCTTATGTCACATTGCGGAATTAAAATTACACAAATTTACTTAGAACAATTGTAAAGTCAACAGTATACGATTTAATTATTTAAAATCGCCCATAATCGCTTAATATATGCCCAGAATATTCGATTATATATTGCCGGTTGAGCACTCTATTTTTCAGTATCCTATATAGCAATATTGCACACACTTCAAAGCTAAAAGCATCCTGCTAATAAGGTGTGTTCTACACTAAAAAAAATCGTAATTCATATAAAGAATTTTTACATTAATGCAATCAAATAGGCCTTTAAAAGTCACCTAAAGATGCCTTTCATATGGTCAAGGAACATCATTTTAGCACATATTTCATAAATGTAATGAAACTACTTCTTCAATTTAACGAAATGTAGATGTTTCTTTGATATGATCATATGATGTTATTACATAACAAATGAAATAATTCTTGAAACTGATAAGATATTTCATATATGAAATAATCACTCCTAACGCGAATAAGAAGTGCAATTTTTGTTCCCGGGAACTTTTAATGCCCTCGAAGAGAAAAATTATCACGAAGTTCACGTGAAATTTTTTTCCCGTTATCATTGTCATTGAATGTAGAAAAGCAACTTACTGATATTTTATCATAATTTTTTTTTAAATTAAATCTAGTTTAGACTATGAAAATATATTCGTTGGTATAATAAACTTTGACAAAATTATGAAGAGAGGAAACTTTAAGTTTTAATGTATTTAATGTAATTGTTTATTGTGCTAATGAAAATTTTCATTATTATAATGAAGAACATTTAATGGAACCATTTCATTATTTTAATGAAGGATTATTTGCAGTGTACGAGATTTGGGTAAATTTTGAGATCTGAGTAAAAGCCAAAAAGAATTCTCCCTCTAAAATGACCAAATGTACCAAAAATTGTTTTCAATTATTTTCTACACATAATTATTTCATTTCAAAAATATCACTCAATAAGTTATACGAAAGGTTTACGAAACATCGCGTAATTGATATAATAATTCGCCTACTATTTTATGATGAAATTTTTAATAAAATAACTGAGAATTTTTAAAATAAAAGAAGAGGAATTGGCAAAAAATATTAAAGAAGAAAATTAAATTTTTGAAAATATGTGTTTAAGAGAAATTTTGTTCAGAAAACTTGAAGTACAGTGATACCTAGATAACCAGCCTTGATGGCAGCTTTAATTTTCACAGTTAATTGAGAAAAATTGCAGTTAATTTTTGTACATCTGAGTGTGAGAGTAATTGTGTAATTGTGAGACTAATTGCCATAGCAAAACTCTTTTTGCAAACAGTTAATATGAAAATATATCTGCTGTTTATACCCGATGGCATATCGAGTACACGTTGTATAAATTTCGCTGGAATTAATTGGATATTTGGCAGCAAAAATTTTAGGAATTCGCATAGAGATGGATTTTATACAAATTTATTTGATAAACTTTAAGGCGCAAGAGTGTTTTGGGATTAAAAATAATTTCATATTCTTCTAAGCTCATTATTTTTTTCATTTAGGCATCATAAACCTCATTATAAAATATTTACTTTAAAGTAAATTCTGTAATTTGAACTTAGTTGAAAGTAAAACATGAAAAATAACACTCAGTAGTACCATAAGTATACATTATCTGCGTTATTTACTGCAATTGATCAAAAACAAAATATAAAATGTTTTCACAAGTATCATATTTGCGCTACTAATGACATCGCATTTAATTTTTGACAAAATAATAATGTTGTTGTATTTGCCCGTAAAATCATAACCAGCAATTGTAATAATGCAATAGTATTGGTTGTAAAATGAGTAACATTAATTTAATAATTAATATTAATCTAAACGTTGATAAATTTAAATGTAAATTTTCTACTATCTTTATCCGCCCCCCTTGATATTGTATAAAATTAAACGTACTTTTGAGAAGGGTGTGCATTAACTATAATGAAATGTCTGCAAACACAATATGGCGGGCTCTCCAAAATGGCGGACTACTATTTTCTATCGAATAAAATCAGTATTAACACAATATTGCCCAAAAATGGCGTGAGATGGATATTAAATAAAATGGGGTTTTGAGAAGAAAAATAAAATGATATGGTATCGGTACTTTTCAGAGAAGCTTATTTATCAAAAAAATGGCCGATAAGTTGCTGGGGGATAGCGAAGCGCACCGGGTATTATAAGTCCCGTTCGTACAAAGCATTGTGTACGCACCGGGCCCTCCATAAACAGTCACGAAAGAAATAGGAAAATATTCATTTCTAATATTTATAAGAGCAAATGCTCATAAGTAACGAAATTAGATATCCCTGGCCTCTTCAGCCAACGAGTACCCATAATTCAGTGCTAAATACTGTGAATAAGATTGCGACCTATGTCAACGTTACATAAGTCATTCGGTGTTGAGATCACCGGCTAGTTAGCCGGCAAGGCGGACACTTAAGTCCTCCTTTGACATACAAAATACCCTCGTACTCGCATGCCCTTGTACTTAATTACTGTTAAATATGCTACATTGCCTTGAATTCATAATACAATTATATATTTTCCCATTTGTTAAATTTTTGAATTTATCATTACACTTAAACATAATTTAATTGTTCAAAATTAATGCCTATGGTACGCATGTACTCAATGCAATGTTTATTAGTGTATAGTATTGTTTCACTAATTTACATTTTCTTTGTTGTCATTTACCATAATAAAATTACTTATTGAGAAATTTTAGTAACCGATTAATAAGAGTGATGGGGACTCTTTCAAGAATTTTTATTACCGAAAAACTTCTATAAAGTTCTATTTTACACACACTTACACAGAAAATAAAACAACCTAGTATATTTTGCCTCTCTCAGGTGTCCAAGATTATAAAAATTTATAAAAAATATATAATGCATATGTTTAAAAAAAAAGCGACGTTAAAATTTGTCTGTTGTGTAATGTCATCAGCTTTATTGTAAAAAGCGCAATTAAATCAAAGATAATTTTAACCAACTTTTGTTGTAAACAAGGTTTGTCAGTATTTTATATCTTGAAATAGTTTTGACAGAATGTAAAATAAAATGGTTGTGTTGCTCATACGCATCAACCAAGGATAAAAACAATAATTTAAGTGTGCAGCAAATTTAGATAAAAGAAAAAGATGATGTTCAGCTATACATATGCATATGCAAAACGTAAGTAGTTTAGATAATTATTTTTGATGTTCTACTCTTTGAAGGACCTTGCAATCGGAAACGGTGCCAAATGTGTAGATTGATCGCTTTTTTTTCTTTGGAATCACTGCTCAGGAAATGTTTCCTACGTAAACAATTCATGCACCGGAATTGATAGAGATGACAGGTGGAGGAAAGTCTCATTATTTTTACAACTCTGCTTTAGCATTTTTTTTATAGCAGTGTTTCAGAGTCTCTGGTGTCAAGGAAACGCATTCATATTTTAAAGCTGTGTTTGGTAGCCATTTTATTTAATTATTTTACTTCGCCAATGATGCTACACAATTTCGACGACTATACGTTGACTACAAATGCAAAATATACTGCGTTCGACCCCACTTTCAAACTAAGTCATAAACAAATTTTCCTTTTTTTCTAGACAATCCACAGGCATATCAAAGTACCCTATATCGTTGGGATTACGTTGCGCCAGGGAAGTAAAAAAATTACTAAAAACAGCTATTAACAATAAAGCGTCACCTTGACATCAATCTGCTGCAATCAGCTGTAATCAAAGAACGTGCAAAAATATAGATGTATAACAGTGAAGCTTCACTACCTATCATCTCTCTCACTATCCCTTTGCTCCAATTCCAGCACAATGCGTCGTATGTGTGGAGGTTATCCCCTGAGTGCTGGTCCAAATTTAAAAAAAAAAAAAATATTCTTAATATTCGATAAATTCATTGAGAATTTAGCTTTGCTACCGAGATTAGTTTCAATAGTTTTACTTAATAGTGCAGAAATTCTGAAAGGTAACAGGCAGACTGTTATTTTTTATAATGCAAAAACTTAAACATGTAAAGTCCTGAATAGCTGAAAAGCTTCCAGAAACTTGCTTCAATTTTGCATTCTCTTGTCAATATGCCAGTGCAAGCTAAATCTTACACAGAAAGAATTTTCGCGGCAATGAATTCAATTAAAAGAAATTTTTTTTAACAATCTTTTAATTGCGTCAATTAACTTCCTTTTAGTTGAAACAATTTTAAATTTTGATGTTGTAAATGAATTTTAGGTGAATTTTAATTGTTGTTAATTGATAAGGTCAATTTGTTTCCAAGCATACAAATTGGTAACCATTTTAATTGGAGGAACAATTGATTAATACATTTTTTAATTGAAGTTCATTTTTCTGGGTCTTCGAATTCACTACTGCTGTTCTTTTTACCATACTTATTCTCCTCGTTTATGTGTGCAGTTACTTTTAAGGCCAAACAAGCTTACATGAAACAACATCAAAACCCAATACAGAAATTATAGCCTTTTCTTAATAGATGTTGTCATTTTATCAACAATATTAATGAGTGCAATTAGCAGCCAAAACAAATATTTGTCACCAACGCCGATATGACACCGAAAACAGCAACGTAAGAAAATGAACACCATCAACTGTGAAAGACTGACATTAAAAACGAAATGGTACTTTTTATTAACCATAATTTGTTTATGTAATTGTATCCCGTATATCAACACATAATGGGGTTTTTCAATAATTGACAAGTTTCAAAAAGACATTATGAAACTGTAGAGCTATACTACTTAAAGCATTATAAATTCAATACAGCAGTGAAGTAATTAATAAATTAGTTTAAAATACCAGCGGTAAGTGCGAAGTGTTTCAAAGTTACCCTTATGAGAATGCTTTAACCCTTATGAGAATGGCAAGAAACCCGAGTACCTTTTACTTTTTCCGTTTTATGTTTTTTTTAAGAAGTTAATTATGCACATACTTGAGACTTCTTAAAATCTAATAACTTTTAAAAAAAGTTAAATTACTACTGATTTTAACCTAAACAATTGTATCGGATAAGCATGGCAAGAATATAACAAGGTACCCGCGTACCTTCATACAATTCATTTTAAAAAAACTAATTATTGCAAATACATTTATAGTGCAATGTTACTAATAAGAAAATAAATAAAAGTCGATATAAAAATGTTACACTATTATTTGATTCCTAATATTTCTATTTGTTTCTCTACTATAAATATATTAAAAAATGAACATGAGTGACCTTAACCGCATTATTTTAATGTACTTAAAATTATAGACTGAAATATTCATTTGGTGAGAAAAAAATAAACAAAAAAACTTATTTGACCCCTATGTGATTGGCTGAAAAATACTTTATGGAACAAGTATAGCAAACAAAAACATCGGTAACATTATATTCAAATTGTATTGCAAATGGCTGTGTATTGTAAATATCAGATTTATTTTTGTGAAAAAACTGTTGGTTTCTAATACACCGCACCAATTGGAAGCCAATATATTTCCGCTTTAAGAAGTTATTTCAAAATCATACAATTCTTTCGTTTTTGAACACATAATAGTATTACCCGTTGTTATGCTGCCAAAACCAAGCAAATGCTTTTATATACTTTTGAACTTAACATTTTACATCAACTTTGTAATATCTAATCACAAATAGTCTGGTATAAAAAGTAATTTAAAACAGCAAAGAAATAAATAAAAGAAAACTGTTTAACCCAAATTTTTTTTTCTTTTCGAGGACCCTTGTGGAGTTGTTACACATGTGTTTTAACCTTCAGAATATTTTGCTTGGTAGGGGTAGTGAGTTTGTGTTCATTTATAAATCATAATGCATGTTTGCCTACATTGAACTCATGGTTGAGAGTTGCAGAGAAGGGAAACTTGTTTACTCAGTTTGTATACATTTCCTTTATGTTTTACTTTATGTTTACTTGCAATCTATTTAATTCGATTACAAGCAAATTCAGTAATAATGAGATAGAAACTTGTATACATTAAATTCTTTTACATTTATAACTATTTAAATAACAAAATATAACATGTCTACATAAAAAAAATAATTTTTTTATTTATTTATTAAATGTTGCAAATACAATGAAAGGTATCCTTTTTTATCCAGCACAATAAAACAGATCTTCTCTCCTTGTAATGAAAAAGACCAGAGTCTATTTAGGACTCCAACATCATACACCTCAATTGATAGAGTAGTGCGATCACTACTCACTAGAGTAGTGCGGAAACTACTCACTAGAGTAGTGCGGACACTACTTACTAAAGTAGCGGGGCATGCATAAGAAAATTTGAAAGCAATATTTTTGAATAATAGTTTTCCAATATGTTATATTCGCACAAATTTTTTAATAAAACATTCAAAGAAATAACTGCAATAGAAAACGGAAAAAAAACGTTCTACCCGTGGCTTCGCGCAGGGCGAACTTTTCCTTCCCTATCAACTATTCTCGCATTATTTCAAACAATAAATACAAAATATTATCGAAATCGATTCAGCAGTTCTGCCGTGCAGTGCTTAACAATGAATATATTACACCCCTTCTGGTATCTGGTATCTGTGTCTTTTTAGGCTCAGATATACCTATGTTTTATATTACATCAAAATCGTATGGAAAGGCATATATTTTCCGCTACGCCCCCTTCTGATGCAATTTTTCTCGCAGTTTAAATCTGCCTTTACTTTCACGATAATTTTAAAACCAAAATTAGCAAATTCGGCACAGTCGTTCGCAAGTTTTTACTAGACTAAAAACAACAATTTATTTTTATATATGTAGATTAATAATTGAATAGAATTGAATAGAGTAGCGTGTGTAATGGTCTCTAACGTCTTTCTGATACATGCATTTATAGTTTAATTGTCCATTATTAGCTATTAACTATCACAATAATAAATTAGTCAGTAAAAATAATGAAAAGAAAAGCCACGAAATTACGAAAAAATGGCAGTGAAAGTATCTTCAAAATTAAACTTGTTTTATTATTCAAACCGTAAAATTATATAATTCGCAGTATAGGAATCCAATATTATGAATCCATAAGTAACTCTCTACACAAGGTTACAATTAAAGTTTCTTATTGAAAATTTAAGTAAATAACTATTTACGTGTTCCTATCTACACGTTGGTCCCTTTTCTAAACCATTTATCTTTCCAGTGCATACTCAAACCCGTTAATATTTTAATGAATCGCACTCCACCGTAGAATAAACTTGCGCATTAGTCTTCCATATTAACTGCGTTATTAGAAAGTTCAATATCTATGTACTTCCGAATCAACTTTCCCAAAAACCATTTTCTTATTTTGCGGTACAATGCAGTGCGTCGAAATCCCATTGCAATGATTAAACAATAGATCCGCTGTACATAGTATATTCAATTATTAATTAGAAATTATTTTTATAATATCCAAAATCTTAACTGCCAAGCTGAGAAAAAATACAAAATATATTAAGTCGCTCACGGGCGTCACTTCGGCATCGGTCTTTTTTTATGCATACGGTCCTAGTCACCATTCCAGGGTGACTCTTATAAGGTCGTTGCTGTTTGCCTAGCCAAGACGGGCACAGGGCTCGAAATTTCCGAACTATTGACGAGCATAGGTGTTCCGATTGCCTCGTGTAACGTGGGTGGCGTTCTCGTTCGGGAAGGATTCGTAAATAACCTAACCTAATATATATCTACCACTAATATTTTATGTTTAACTGGTAACCCAAGAAGATAGCAGATACAGCTTTTTTGAAAGTACAAATCCACTGTATCAAGACATAAATTAATAAATAGAAAACTAGTTCCAAATGACTACTTCCGATATAGAAGAAAATTTCTATATATTCCAATGAAATTTTGTTTGAAATTTCAATTCGAATCTAATGAAGTACTTTGGTACCTGGTTGATAATATTGTTAACAGGAAATAAAAAATAAGAAATTTCATCTATCATCTACTATTTTTTTTTTGGCGTGTGAGGTAGGGTTGAAAATGCCTTAGCACTTACAGAGACCGTCGTCTTCTGCGTCGAGTGGTGTTGCCACTAAAAAATTCCCTCCTCCTCCTCTGGGTAGATTCCTCCCCGGGACCGCTTTCCGCATTACTTCGGGAAGGTCCAGAGCCACGTCCCAATCAGGACCACCCTCACTCACCCACGTCTGGGTCCGCCAAGTTTGCAGCCGGCGCCATGGCACCGGCCCGTATCGCCTGGTCCCCGTCAGAGGGGGCCCGCTATCATCTACTATTGTCCATAGTAATTTTATTGTCATATTTAACCATCTCAAATGATCAAAAATTATTTAACGATCTTTTTAGAGTTCTTTGTAATTGGACAGGATTCGTTTAAATTATGAAAATTTTACAAATAAAGTGTCCAACAATTCCTATATTTACGGTATTCAGTTAGTTTATATTAATAAATAAATTTTATTGATTAAATATTGTGATGAGTTATCTAAAGACTGAAGAAATGGTTCTAAGAATAATTCTGTAGAGTTTTGATAAAAGACCATAAGTCGTGACAGGAAAATTTTTAAGTATATTAATCGTAGAGCAAAATTCACTGGACGCTTTGTTTACATCAATTAGCGCATTTATCTTAATATTAGAGTTGTTGTTGATTTAATTTGTAAGCTTAATCTATGGAAAGTAAACTTACAGAAAAGTTACTTTAGTTGTTAGGTTAGGTTAGAGGGTAGTCGATAAAAACGTGTCGACACAAGAAGCACCGTAGGTGTGGTCTTGCTACCCTAGCTTCGTAGAAACCAGAGGACGTCACAGCCACCCTGTGCCGTTAACGTACCTCTTCAAGTCCGTTAGATCCAACCGAGAGCACAGTCGCAAGTTGTCAAAGAATGGCGCCCCAAGGAATCTCAACCAGAACGAGGTACTCACAGAGAAAGTGCACAACAGTTTCCCTCTCCTAGTCCTCCGCATAGCCCCTACAACGGGCAGTGAACGGAATGAAGTTTAATTGTACTACATATATAAATTTTTTAAAAGGCAAGCGATTACGTAAAAAAATACGAATTTAACACTAATAACTAATTAAATAGTTTTTCCGCTCTCCTGATAAAAATTAAAATTTTCTTATAATGTTTTGTCTACAGTCCACAGAATTATAATATTCAACTTTTCTCTCAGATCGATCGATGAGATCAACGATCAACTTTATTAAAAATCAGACAGCATTACAAACGTAACGACACAAATCTATATAAATATTGACCTTTTTACAATATTGAGCTCGAATGAATTCCTTTATTTTTAAAAGTTTTTATCATAGAAAAAGCATGAAAAGAACTGCCTTGAGAAAGCCACTGAAAATGTAGATTTGTTTGTGAAAATAACGCTAGTGTACAGAAATGTTTTAATGGTTATTTAAAGGCATGCTAGTTGTACTTCAAACACCCAACAAGAAACTAAAATGTTACATCTGTGAACAACAATTATAAGCATCAGCAACTGCAGTACATGCATTTACAAAATGACATTTTTAAATTCATTTCTATTTTTTCTTTCCTTTTGCATTTCAATAAACTCGCTTAAGGACACATTGCGAATATAATGCGTTAAATTTCTTTAAATTTGCAGTTAAATTACAGTTTCTTTTTTTGTAGTTTTATTTGATTTTATTTACTACGAGTCCAAATGGTAATGCAAGAAATTTATGTATGAAATAATATAAAAAGTTCTTAAAAATAATGTATTTATAATTGACAATTTTTCTTTGCAAGTTTTAATAGAAACCTGTGACGTTTTCGAACTCTACCAAAAACTGACTGACAAGTAGACATTAGCAGCACTTAACCGAAAAATAGATTCGTGCATTTTCTGTTAGTAGTTAAATTGTCATAAAAGCTGTTTGCCTAGAAGTTAATTTCTTAAAATTAAAAAAATTCCATTATCTGATTTTGTTGTATAATTAATTAATGAATATGTATTTTATGCTAAATAAAGACCAAAATATTTGTAAAGTTATCATATTATGTAAATTTCTTGCCTGATTTTGTAAAAAAATTAACTTTAGTAAACGAAAATACTATCAAAAAGATGGCTCAAAAGTTCAAATGCACTTACCTCAATTCACGATTTTTTGAATTACGACGGTATTGCACCAAAGGCTCGATATGTTATCATAATAATGATAACAGCTGAAAAGCACATATGGCATTTTCACAATTGGAGGGTTTAGCTGAAATTTGTTGCGGAAATATACTACATACGAATATAAGCACGCATACTCAAGTGTGTGTATACGGAGATGTTCGTATATTAAAAACGACACATGTGGGAGTCTACGAGTACGTTTATAAAAGAATTCATAGAAATCATAGTAAAGATTTGTGAACTATAGAGGAGCAACTCACACAAGTATTATAATAATTTGTTTTTATGAATTATTCAGTCACTTGCGTTAGTTCCTCAGATAGTCTTTTTTTAATTAACTAGTTTAATTGTAATATTGCGCTTCGGTGCTTTAATTAAATTAAAGTAGAAAGATTTTCTGATAATTGGAACATCTTGGAGAAAGAATCCATATACTTCGACGATATGGCAAAATATGCCAATGAAAATTATAAGTTTCAATAAAATTAAAAATAAAAAACAAGATATAAGATTAAACATAATTTAAATGGTTTAATATTCTTTTTATTTTTCATTCACACAATAAAGACAGAAATTAAAAAATATCGCTCATGGATTGCAAAGAATGTAAATGTTGCTCAATGCATAGCGAAATAATTACAAATTTAAATTAAATGAAAATTCATGACGTTTGCCGGAAAATTGTTGAATGTGTTCTTATCTTGTTAGTCTCTTTAGATTTTCTAACCTCTATACTGAACTAATTGCAAACTTGTTAATCTACTGTCAAATTAAAATTTCCACAAAATAATTACATCTCTTTATGTGGCATAAAACTGAAGGAAAAGAGAAACAACAAATTCTTAAATTCTTGTACGAAATAACCCTTTTTATAACAATTATTATTGTACTAAAACAACAACAATATGGCCTTCTACTTTCACTCCCAGCTTTCCACGATAGCAAGGGCATGATATAATTTGAAATATATTACAAATTTGTCTGTTCTCCCATTTGTGCATTTAACAATTGTCTGTCTGGTATACAAATCATAGACTTTTATTGTTTGGATAATGAACTCAATTACACATTTTAATGTCTTAAGGACTTTGCTTGAGGGACGTAAAGAAAATACATATTTAATTGTATTATATTTTATGGCACTTGCCCGAACAAAAAAAAAACATAATTATATAAAAATTATTGCACTAAGTCACAGCATTAGAAAATTCTAGAACACAGTCCGTATGAGCGATTTGAAATATTGCACATCCACTAAAAATATTTGAGCATACGCTTAATGTCAAAATTGCAGCGTGGCACTAAAAATTTGCCTCGGATGGGATGTGATAGTATTTTTCTGGTAAGTACGAGTTGCGAACAATATACAGGTGACTCGCGATAATAATAAATACAAATTATAGCAAGTCATCAAAATTACATTCAAATATTTTCAAAATTACCTAGGGGACCAAATCACATGGATTTCATTCAATTATTCAATGGAATCCGTTGAAATTATCTCGAGATTCAAATTAACGAAGTTATCAAATTATCAAGGGTCGACTGTATTTTTTATTGCAATATTTTTCACCAACTAACTTTTTTTACTTTGAAGATAAATTTAAAATCTGTTGATATTTAACTAAGTTACATTCGGATAATCATATAATTGAGCTGTTTGCAAAATTTCCAAATCAGAGTCGAATTGAACCGAAATTTCAAACAAAATTTTATTAAAATATATAGTAATTTCGCTCGATATCCAGTTCCGTAATTTTGTCCCACATTGCTGTTATACTCGACAATACCTACCAAAAAAATTACATTACATACCAGATATTTCTGCTTCATTAATTTTTGTGTCACAGAGTTGTTTCCAAAAACGTTTTTAATTTATAAAGAAAAAAATTAATATTTTATTTTTTATTTTTATTCGACCTGTTTTTTTTAATTATATTAAGATAATCAAGTTTAAGGTAAATGTTATTAAAGAAAATTTAAATATTTATACTTTTTTCTATAAATATTTCGCCAATATCATTGATTGGCTGCTTCAGGAAATTAAATTTTTTTTCTTTTTGATTACAAAAATATTTAAAAATTACAATTAGAAAAATATTATTTTAGACATATAAAAAATATAGATCAAATTTTTTTTTTGCAATATATTTATTAAGCTTGAGGTCTTTTTCTTTTATTTTATTTGGTTTTATTATTCGATATTTCGTTAACAGCTTGTTAACATCATCAGGAATAATAGCAAATTATAATTTTTTGAAATATAAAAATATTTTTGAAACATGTCACATGTATTTATTTTGGTTTAGAATTCGTTATATTTATATGCGCCTATATTACTACTACACATTTTTTAATTTTCAATCAAAATTTTATAACAAAAAATTTTGTGACATGTTTCAAAAATATTTTTATATTTCAAAAAATTATAATTTCCTATTATTCCTGATGATGTTAACAAGCTGTTAACGAAATATCGAATAATAAAACCAAATAAAATAAAAGAAAAAGACCTCAAGCTTAATAAATATATTGCAAAAAATATAATAAAAAAGGTCAATTAATAATATAATTAAAATATAGATCAAAGACAAACACAGCCATATATCCTAACTTATACGTATTACCTAAGATCCATAAGGACAACTTTCCTTTAAGACCAATTTGTTCTAATATACTCGAATATGTAAATATATTACACATACTTTGAAAAATCTCACAATGAATACGAATTATAACGGCAACAATTCTTTAAGGTTAAATATAAAATAAAACAAATAAATTTAAATAATGATGAAAGTTAATACAGGATAGCGCAAAATAACCGAAGTAGTTTGAGTTCAAACAGCCATTGTGTCCCTCTTCGTGTGCGCTGTGGCAATATTCTGTTGGAATCATACTTGGAGACGGCCCCATACTCCACATCTAACACCAGTTATGGAAACGGCGACATCGTGTTCAGTTTCAAAAAATTATGGGAAAATTATCCTTTCCGACGAAACACCGCACCAACCGGTACACTTAAGTGGGTGTAATTCTAGCTGTTGCACTACTCTGGGATTTTCCGTATCCCATATCCGTATCCGTATTCCCATTCAAATGGAAATGGGCTTCGTCGCTCATAATTAAATTATGAATAAAATCATTATTTTCATCTGAAATAAAGATCAACGATTTTGGCACGTTGCGCAATTGGGTGCTGTTCCATTTTAAATTCGCTAAGTCTTCTTTACTGAAATAAAAAAAAAATAAAAAATTTATAAAAAAATTATAAGGAATTCAAATACCTTCGCTTCTATTGGGCCACCCTGTACCTCTTGATATTTTATCTCTATTCCTCAGTATTCTACTAGATTTGGCGATATACATTATAGATGAATTATGGAATAGGATATCAGGATATACAACCATAAAAATAACTTTTACGTATTATAAGATTTTATATAATACTAGCTGACCCGGTCTGCGTTGCTGGCCCTAAGCAATCATTAGTGTTGTATTACCACACGATTTATTTATTTAAAATAAAAAAAAAAGCAAAAAAATAAATATATGTATATGTATATGTCATTGGTGGTGCAATATGAAAATTGGATTTTGATACGCCCCTCTGCTCGCAGACCGAAAATTAAAAATCAGACTTCACAGGTCACCCGCCTAAATATTCTGAAGATTCCCTGAAAATTTCATCAAAATCGGCCCATCCGTTTTGGAGTCCATACGTTACATACATACACACATCCTGTTTTATATATATAGAAGAAGAAGATGTATTTTCAATACAATGATAAGATATATATGGGAAACAGAAAGGTCCTCTAATGGTCTCTTGCCTCTCTAATTATAGTTGATGTAGTAATGAAGAAATTACTGGATGATAGTGTCGAAAAATTAAAGATTATAGTAAAATATGTTGATGATTTATTTTGGATCATTAAAAAAAATTTAATAGATTCTATATTATCAGCATTTGTTTCCTTTCATCTTGATATAAATTTCCTATTGAAAGGGAAAGTAAATCAATAATTTTATATTTGCATACATTAGTAATGAGAAAGGGAAATAAATTATCTGTAGATTGGGTCAACTACCAACTTCATTTGGTAGGATTATTAATTATTATTCTAAATATCTAAAGAGAATTATAATTAGTACTGCAAAAAATGTTATAGATATAATTCTTATGAGTATATTAAACAAATGTAATTGCCCTATTGAAAGGCAGATTGAAAAAGCCTGAAATATATGATAGAAGTAAATATCGGATGGCACATATGACAATGTAGGAAAATTATTTAATGGAACTAAAGACAAAATAGAAACATTGGATAGATATAATATGGTTTATCGGATACCATGTATTACGAAAAATAACGAGGAATGTAATAGGATATATGTGGGTACAACAACAAATAAATTAAAAGCTAGAATAGCTGGACACAACGTATCAAATATATATGAGTATTAATTCATGAAAAACAGAATTATCTTACCATTGATCCAATTCAGACCATTATGCAAATTTTGTTAATATTTCCGTTTTGAATACAAAATTTAATTATAGACGTAGATATATGTTAGAAATGTTACAGATTATAATTGTTTCAACCGATCAGAGAAATAATTTTAAGGAAGATACATTTAATCCTGCGCAGAATTACAGATATTTATTAATAAGAAAGGAAAATAGAACTAGACTAAAAATGTTATGTCCGGTGTTTGTTTGTGTATAAAAAAATTTTTAATTTTTTATGTTGGGAGACCCTTTATATTGAAAGTGTTTGATTTTTCTATTGTAATTTTTAAATAATTTTTTAATCAAAAAGAAAAAATTTAATAATCCTGAAGAAGCCAACCTATGATATTGGTGAAATATTGATGTAATAAAGAAGAAAATATTTAAATTTTTTTTAAAAATATTGACCTTACGTTTGATTATCTTAATATAATTGAAAAAAAAAAATGAAATAAAAATTGTCAGTAGGTTAAAGGTAACACATCCTTTGCACCTTGCAGATTTCGTGCCATTTCTTTTCTGGTATGCTGTTCAATTCCATTCATACATGTAACCCTTTTATTTCCATTGTCATATAAAAATAGAGACAAACAGAAATATTTCAATAAATGCATGTGAAATAGTCACGTTTGCCTTTCGTGTTGTTTTTCCTTTTTTTTTTTAAACCAAGTCCTTTCTTCTTAATAACGAATTCTTTAGAAATATGAAAGAGAAATAATGAAAATATATGTATGTATTACATGGGCGGACTCTTGGTCAAGTTATTTCAACACGTGATTTTGTTTCTTTAATAAATTTCAAAATGTCTGAAAGGAAATTTTTGTATTAAAAATGGCCGTAGAGAGCAACTCAAGAAAAGAATTATTGAAGCGATCATAAACAGGTATTATTAATACTATAATGAAATTACAATACCCAAAACTAACAAAAGGTTTATATTTCTTAAAATTAGAATGTGTTAGTTATTGAAACTTTTTTTATTAACAACATCAGAGTTGGAAATGTTATACTGCCACTGAATTACAATTAAAAATAATACTTTAGCAGTTTTACTGATAGTAAAGTTATATTTTGATATACAGATGATACACATCAGAATAATTTTTAACGGTTGAGCTGCCTGACTTTTGGACTGTAGAATTAACGCGCTAACACTTAAGCCAACAAACAGTACATGCCAAAATGCTGTGTGATACCAGCAGTTTCCACTTCACAATCAAAGCACGCACGAATAGCACATGAATGAATACATACTAATTTGCATTTGTGAAACGTATGGCATCAATATCAACAAAATAAATATTATTTGTAAATTGTGGGTGCTGAGTACTTAGCGCGATGACTATGGTCCAAGACCCGGTAAAAACTAAAAGTTGTGTATTGTGTTTGTGCCAACATCAACGAAGTAACATAATAAAATAACGACTTTCCTTTAGCTTAAAAATCAACGCATCAACATAACACCAGAGGCGCAGCAAGTCTGCCTCACAAGTTCTAGAAAACACACAACTCCAGAGTTGTCCAAGAATTAAACTCTCCTTCCTTCTGCCTCTCTATATCCTTCACCTGCTGCCACTTCTCTGTGCGATCTCCTTCCTACTAGTTCCAGTATTATGCATTGCATACGCAGGAGACATCTCTAGAGCACTACTCCCAAAAATGTGTTCTAGTGATTACACATCGTTTATAAGAAAAAAAAAGAAGAAATTGAATAACAATTTGTTTGTCAGGTGAATTTATACATAAATTTGTTTCCAGCAACTAATGAAATGTTTTTTATAAGTGCGGTGTTTTTTTATATATTTTTCAACAACAAAAACGCAAACAGTTGTTAGAATAATAAAATGACATTAGCGAGATACAGTCGAGAAAAACTAACTATTTAATTCTTGGAAGGAAACCTACCGGGAACAGATTTAATGCAAATTTACTACAACAACTTAATTTCTGTGAAATCCTTCATATCAAAAAATTTGTAATTTGTTTTTGTGTTTAGGCTAGCAAATAAACATACGCATTAAAAACAACTAAAAAATGTATACACGATGTCTATAATTTGATAGCAAGCTCTCTTATCACCTCTATCACTTGTGCACTTGCAGTGGCATTGGCCTTGACATGTTTCTAGCGTGTTTGTCAACTGTGCTTTAAAATTACAAAGCAGCCACTTATTTATATTACACATAATTTGTATGACAGTTTTTAAGCTGTCCAAAATGTAATACATTTTCCAGGAACTTAATAATAAATAAAAACGTTAAATGCTTAACTTTTCCCTTTATTATAATATTAGTACAACACACGATCTTCTCCAAATGGTCTATCATCAAATTTGTGTAGTTAATTTTTACTCTATACTAAATAACAAAATAAACAGGTATGCATTCTCTATATCGGTAGAAATTACAATGAAAATCATAAATGTTATTTACTACACTCAATTTTAAATCATATATCATATAATGACAAAAGAATTGACCGATATAAAAAAAGTATAAAAAGGTTAAAATCCAAAAAAAAATGGACCGAGGAGGATATGATGAGAATTTAAAAACTCCAAAGACAAATCAATGGAAGTTTCTAAGCAAAAAGTCTGCTGTAGAGCTCCTGTTTCAGTCAAACCAAAACCAGTCACAATTGGATTAAAAATTTTTACAACTTCAAATATACAAGATTTTGAGTTAGAATATTGTGAAAAAAATATTTATAACGCGTGAAAAATAAGGGAAAGACATTATTGCTTGCCTAACCACCAGAAGACTACTAATATATCAATCGTTTGTTTATAAATTTTGCATTTTCCATTATGAACACTTTTATGGATTCCAAAATTACATCTCTGCGATAGATAATATGTATGTATGTTGCCTCATATAACGAAAATACTAAACAGGATGTAATGTTACAATATGATTTCATTATATGCCGAAGGATTTGAATTGCCTCAAACTATTGCATGAAATCAACAATCACAAATTAAATTGCAGAAAAATATTTCAAATGCCAAAACGAAGAGAAGGTAAACATATATATTGAACTATTATCATGAAAATATCATATCTCAATTACATAAAAATTTATCCTACTTCAGTGTGTCAATTTATAACACAGAAAAACAAAATAAAATTTTTTTTTGTTGCATAAATTTTTCTACTGTTGTTTACTAATTTGGGCGTGCTGATTTCAAATCTACCCTCAGATTTTTATTGAGATACAGGTACCGTCTTAAATTTACATATGTAGTCGATAGTTTCTAGCAATAGCGGTGTAACTTAACTAGTGTCTTTATAAATTTCAGTATGTCTTCCTCAAGAAGGACATGTTTAAATAATCCTGATTGTTTTTGTGTTATTTGTGGAGAATATATGTTCCAAAAATTTCGTTAAAATGTGTCGGACTTTGTGAAAAAGCAATACTTGGACTACTTTGGGTTTCCGTTGCCGTCAAACGCTAAACCTTGGATACCAAGTTTGGTATGTAAAACATGTGTTGAATCTATGCGACTGTGGGTAAACAAAAAAAGACCCACTTTTAAGTACAAAGCTCCTATGATTTGGCGTGAACCATCCAACCATCATGACGACTGTTATTTCTGTGTAACGAAAATCATAGGAATAAACCATAAAAATTGCTCTAAGTGGATATATCCAAACTTAAAATCTGCCATAAGACCAGTCTTGAGTATTAGTGACACATCAACACCACAGCAACCATGTACATCTTCGCAAAATGCAGACCAGTGCAGCGGACAAACCGAAAACGACGACAGTGGTAGCGACAGTGATTTCGGTAGTCCCCGACCACTAAATCAAGATGATCTAAATGACTTGATCAGGGACCTTGGCTTTCTAAAACGGCATCAGAAATTTTAGCTTCCCGATTGAAAGAAAGAAATTTTGTTGACCACAGGAACGAAGATATCGTACTAACCGTACCTCAAGCTGAGCAATGGCCAAAAAAAGACTGGCCTTCTAGGGAGGCTTTGATTCCCGGTAAGCAAAATGTAATTAATGTTCCACTAGTATCCAGAGACCGAATTATATTGCCTCCTTTGCATATAAAACTGGGGTTGGTAAAACAGTTCGTATAACAGGTGGTATTTTCGATGGCCCACAAATCAGGAAGTTGATAGATGCTAAAATTTTCATCAACCATATGGCAGCTGTCGAGAAATGTGCATGGGAAGAGTTTGTTTGGGTAGTGAAGAATTTTTTGGGCAATAGGAAATGTGACGGCTACATTCAGCACGTTGAACACTTGCTGATACACTTCCAGCGGCTTGGATGCAACATGAGTATTATGCTTCACTACCTTCACAGCCATCTAGACTATTTTCCTGAATATCTCGGTGACCTAAGCGAAGAACAAGGAGAGCGCTTTCACCAGGATATTCGCACTATGGAGGAGAGGTATCAGGTGCACTGGAATGAACATGTGATGGCTGATTATTGTTGGAGCATTCAAAATAGTACTCATATAAAATCTCACTCTAGAAAATCCAAAAAAAAGGAAATTTTATTCAGAATAAATATATTTAATAAATTTTTTAAACTTAAACTATGTGCATTTTCAATGAAAAATCCTGCCACTTCATAACTCCAAAACTAGAGCTGCTACATGAAAACGGCATATATTTTTGAAATCAGCGTGGAAAAACTATTCAGATTCATGTAAAGAATCTCATGCAATAGATATGCTGTTTTCCAGTGTAATTATTAGAAAAATAAATACTTGAGAACAACTGAACTTGCTATTTCCTAGTTTCGGCTATATTAAATAAACCGAAAAATCCTCTAAATTGTAAAAGAACTATACTTTTTAGATTTAAAACTACGTAGTAATGATAGGCAATTTGGTTTTTGTATGACGAAGCAATATAATTATAACGCAATGAAGTTTGTCAAATGTAGAATGTAAAAAAGCACCGTTAGATTGAAAAGAGAGTACCCTGCAAATTTACCCAATACACAGGCGTAGCGCAAACTATTTACAAAAAATGTGGAATTGTTGATCTACAATAAACAAAATATTGTTTAAAATCATTTCATACAATATAAGACTTTTTTTTTAACTTTTGCCTCAATGTAACAGAAATGTCACAAATCCTAAAATCCTAAATAAAAATAATTTTATTTTAAATTCTAAGAAATACGTGCTTGTTTTTTACAAGTCAACGTTATTTGGAAAAAAAATTTAATAAAGAGATATACATATATTATATTTTTGCTCTTCCATCCAATAATCGATGGCATTATTATAAATACCAAAGTATTAACTCCCATGCAGGAAGTTTTGCTATCATTAAAATAACACATCAAGCAGAAGAATTTTTTGTGGCATCTGCTATTCATTTTTTCTTTTCGACGGAACAGAAATATCAAACGTTTTATATTTTATTGATTCAATTTCGCTAATCCTTCATGTTTGTCAATCACCTTAGGAAGCATTGGAAAAAAAAACAAAGTTCAACTGGAAACGGATGTCGAAAGATGATGTCACATGTATTATAGTTCAATGTATGTTAAAGAGTAAGGAAAAAACTATAAAAGCAACGTGATTAATATTCAAGCAATATTCCTACATCCAGCAGCAGTTTTCGATTTAATTTCAAATTCATTTGGAAAATACGTAATGGATTCATTTCAACGAATAGTGGAAAAAGCTTCTCAATAGTGTGCATTGAATAACTGCTGCACTATAATATTGCTATAACGACTTTTTCGCTTGTCTATAGTAGAGTGGCGGTGTTGTTTTTCAAGTGTCCTTAACATTTATATTGATGTGCTTTAAATATTATCTGTGTTTATTTTTTTTTATATTTTTAATTCGTTTGCAGGGAACTCAAAAGATTGCGTTACCTTATCAAGCCAATCAAAAACTTACAGTAAAACAAATCCTGACACACTTCACTGGCATCGATGGCTCAACGATGAAAAATCCTAAAGAAATTTTTGCTGCTGATATACAAAAGGATCTCTTGCTATTGGAGGAACAAGAGGGTTCAGTTAATTTTAAATTTGGCGTTGTTTATATGAAACCTGGACAGTGTTGTGATGATGAGATGTTAAGTAATCGTAAGTATTACCAAGATAAAATGAAATAAAAAAAATGTTTAATATACTAATATACATATACCAGTATATTAATAGTATTTAAGTAGAGCAAAATAAAACTAAAAATTTTTTCTGAAATGAAAACAGTACAGACAGAAAATTAACAACATATAAAAAGTTTTCTGTTGGATTTATAAAAGGAATAATAATCGAATTTTATATGGATATTTTTTTTAAACCCTTTTTAAATAAATAAAAAAAACGCATAAAATGTTGTTACTTTTTGTATAAGACACTTTTCATATAAAACATCCTTTTTCTATAAAATGTACTTTTTGTACACTTCATATCGTCTATTTTTCATTAATGACTGTCTTTTGTTCGCACACTATTTAATGAATGCCATACAATACCAAACATTTTCACCACAATTTTCTTTTACTGATGTTTTTCAGAGGAATCCAGTCAAGACTTTGAAGACTTCTTGGATGTTTTGGGGGAACGTGTGCGTCTTAAAGGTTGGGATCGTTTTCGTGGTGGTTTAGATGTAAAAGGTAACGAATAAACAAGAGAATATATGTGTGTACGGCTGGCTGTATGTGTGTATATTATATGACAAGAATTGGAATAGAAAATTGTTTTAATTTTTTTATTTATTTTCGATACCATGAGCTTTATAATTGTTTTCTTTTCCTTTGTCTGTTTTCTATTGTTTTAAGCCACATTTCTGCGCAACAAGGAAAAAGTACTTAAGTCAAATTTCTGGTTTTCAGGAGAAAAATTTTAAACTTTAAAGTTAATTTTTAAAAATTTTGTCGTATTGTAATGTCCAAATGAGGGTGGCAATGGTCGAATTAGTCTGCACGTTGACTATGAAACGAAAAATTTTCATGCGTTCAACCACTGTTTCAGACTCATAAAAACATCTCGCATTTTTTTGTTGTGTATTTGTGTGGCTTTGTGGCAGTTGTAGTCGCAAGGGTTCTGTGGCGAAGGCATAGTCACTGGTCACTGGTCACTGAACAATACCGGCTTCAGCTGATAGCAATCCACAATCGCATCAGAACGCCCTCCTTCGTCGGTATTGTGTAGCACCGGTGAAATAAAACAATAATAAAAATGGCTACTGCACCGAAGCTTCAGCTCTGCTACAAAGAACGTGCGAAAGCAGAGCTGCAAAAATAATTAATTAAGCTTCACCTCCTGTCGTTTCTCCTACTCTCCCTTTCCTATAGTTCCAGCACAATGCTTCGCATGTGTAGGAGTCATCTCCTAAGTGCTGGTCCCAGATAAAAAAGAAGAAGATAAAAACAACCCATTATATGAGTCTGCATTAGCTCTCTCTTACATTGCGATGTTGGTGTCATATGTCAGCCTTAACAACAAGGCAACCAATATTGCAAAGCACATTGCATAAAATACCAAATATGGCCAAATATTGTATTTGCAAATATGCTAGATATATCCGCTTTGAATGCATGTATATTGTTTTCTTAGATCGATGCTTCGTGGGCAACATTGTATCGAAATCGTAGGAGACCAGAGTTTTTACGAAAACTAACACTTTCTTTGGCTAATCCGAACATTGCGAAACGAAGCGGATTACCACAGCAACAGTTTTTAACCAAGTTTTTGACTGAAATACATAGATCGTTTTCAATTTCTGCGATCTCATCAAATATTGCTCTTCTAAAGTGGGCGGAAGAAAGCGGCGAATTTGCAGTTGCTGGTTAAATCAGACATAAAATGCTATACTTGCAAATATTTTATTTGAAAAATAAACCGAAAAACTATGTAATGAAAAATAATTCCAAAAAAAATTAAATTTTTTGTATATAAATCAACAAAAGATATATATATATATGTATGCTATTAAATTGAAATATTCAGTGGACCAAATTGTCTCTGATACAAGACAAGTAACTTTTTATTTTTTCCGTACAGCTTTACCTTAAATTAAGGAAATAGTATTGTTGCAAAAATAAAACACGTGAGTCGAAGATAAGCAGAAAGTCATCTTGCTATAATTTCCTGAAAAATTGTACAAAATAATTGTAACCTTTGCCGTTGGTTACATTTCAATTTGGAAATTACAAAATTTTGCGTAAGTGAACTTCGGCATTTATTGTCTTTTTGCCACAGATTTATAGTGTAATACGTGTATGGAAATTATATACGTCTCCGTTCGCAGAATTAAAGTGTTCCTTCTGAATTATTCCTTTCTAAATTTTCTGTCGTGTTTACATAGTAAAATTATTATTTTAATAAATTTTTCTTATCAAGCCTGTTCTGGGAACCACTTTTTGTCAAAGTGATTTGAAATCAAAGAAATGGTGTTCTGCATACAAAAATTTTAATAATCTCTTGAAATAACTAGCTAATTTTTTCTATGCATTTCGTTTAGAATTTAATAAAAATGCTGTAATATATTCCATGTGATTTGTTTTCTATTTATTTTTCTAAAAAAAAACTTGGGTTTGCTACATATAAAAACTTAAATATGAGCAAATTTGTAAGAACACTGCTTTGTTTGAAAATAATTGTTTTGCTTTGTTTACCAATGTCGTGGTTTACATTTACTTTTTAGCAGTCAGCTGGTTAATTTTTTCGAACATGTTTTTGGTTGCCAAAGGAACATATTCTTTATAAGTCACGTAAATATATAGATATTTTACTATCATGTTCTTTATTTAAGACAAATTTTATATATTGTTGTACAAAAAATCAATATGGTCAATAATTAAAGCATTTTTGTGCAAATTCATAAATAAATAAATGCAAAACTTAAGTAAATTTCGTTAATGAAAACACTGGCAACTTCGCAATTATATATATCTACACATGTAGGTATTTTGTTGTGCTAATAAAAAATTTATGGCTTGTAAAGCTTCATCTTCTTTTTTTAAATGATGCTTTCTTAAAGCAATTATTGTCCATAAAGTAGCTCCTGGCATTTTCATATTCTTTATTTCATCTAATATTTTAATTCACAATGCATAAATATAAACAAATATAAAAGATCAGCTGTTTTCTCGTGTTTTCGAAAAATTAAAACCACGCCGAAAAATGTATAATCGCGTAATTTACAGAACAGCTTCAAATCGTCGGCGTGGTTTCAAAACGGTTCGTGATTTCAAATCACGTGATTTGCAGAACGGCCCTGTATATCTTAATTTTAATGTTATTTTTCTTGATTTAACATTTCCAAATGCATCAAAAAATTATTCAATTAAAGTACTGCTGAAGTAGACAATTCCCAATTAAAAATACAAAAGAATTACAAATAATATAAGACTCTCCGGATGAAAACTTTCGTAATAAGAATCAAGACTAATTAATAATATTGCAAAATTTTGTTGCGTAAACAGCCAACAAACAAGCAAACCTTCTTCTTTTGCATCACAAATTAGTAAAATTAAATACCAGTTTGATGTTTGTTTGGTTGTTACGATGTTGTTTGAAAAGCAAGCTGTTTGTATGTATTTGTCATAATTGCTCACATTTTCTAAATATTTAGAAGGGAATATAGTTTTCTTTTTATATTTATTATTATGCATTTCTTTCCGTTTACTTGTGCTTTTTCTAGGCGATATGACCGGTAAATATTCTGTCTACACTTTATATGAGGGTCATGAAATTATGTTTCATGTTTCCACGCTTTTGCCATTTTCTAAGGACAATCGACAACAGGTGATTTATATATACAATAAATTTTAAGGAATAACTACATATATACTATAAAACGAGCATTAATTTACAAAAGCTAATGAAAAGTGGTTTTCTAATAACAAGATTTTGTTGATATCAAATATAGTTTTATTCAAGTATAGTGCACGGTGGGCCAAAAGTAATCACCCGGGGCTTAAGTAATCACCCAATGTCTTTTTGCTGTAATTTTATTTAATAAAAACCTTTGGATCTGCATGTATGGTCATCAACTCTGGCGGCGGTCACTTAGCCCATATCATAAGGAGTGCCAAAATTGGTCTTAAAAAAATAAAATTACAGCAAAAGAACATCGTTTGATTACTTATGCCCGCGAGTGATTACTTTTGGCCCACCCTGTATATAAAGAGTCATTTCAAATGCTTCGAATTCTGGCTTTCTCACTGGAAAACCATATTATAGAATTTATAATTCAATTATTGGATAATTTTCAAAAATTAATATTAAAAAATATTTATAATCTCAACTTTGCGATTGCAGGTGGAACGTAAAAGACACATTGGAAATGATATTGTGAATATTGTTTTCATCGATCAAAGTATGTCCGCCAATGTCGATACCATATTGCCCACAATGTTTGATCCCGCATGGATAAAAAGCCAGTTTACACGTAAGTAATACGTGCCAATATAAATTAAAGAAAATGTATTTAACAGAGGAATAATAGAGATTTAACAAAGGAAACACATTTAAAAGTACAGTAAATATGCTACAATTACTATTTTTACAGAGCAATAATGAGTATCTGTTTTGGTATACATATGTACTTTCAAATGTGAACGTGTTTTTTATTTTTAATTTTTAGTGTTGTTCGTTTAGGTGGCATGTCGTAACGTCAAACAACATGTTCATGAACGTTATATGAATGAAGATCTGTTACATCGTACTGGGTTGTTAGGATACTAAAAGTATTATAAACAGCGAATAACGTACTGTCTTAATGTCAATGAACATTGTGACATTTTTGGTTGTGAATTAATGTCCATCGACGTTATGTTACTCTGTGGCGTGGCATAATGTCCATAAAAATATTAAAGTAAAGATTTTCTTAATGATTTTCGCCAACATGGCATTTTCGAAACGGCGCGTTCTAATAAAAATAATATTTCGTATGCAGCGGCTATTAGTTCAAAACTTCTACTTTTTCATTGGGGATTTGCTTCGCTTTTGATTGCGACATTGGATACTCGGTTAATTGAAATTTCAGTTAAATGTCTGTGGCTCTAGTTTAATTCTATTTATTTCATAAGGAACTAACTACCCAAACTTTTGGGACTTAGCTGACTTTTCTTTTGGAGACTTCGTTCATGAGGACTTACTTTCTGACCTTGAAGGCAATATTTATTTTTTTGTATTTTCCGTATATTGATTTTTTATTACATAAATTTCTAGTAAAAAAATATGAAAAAAAAAATGTTTTCTAGTACTGAAAGTGTGGTCATAACAGCTCATCACACAGCTACTTAACGTGCATAATTATAACGTCATAGTCTCCATACGCTTTAAGACGATTTAAAAAGTGCCATAGTGTCCATGCCCTCTGTGTCACAACTTTGTATTAAAGAGATTTTTCCGCTAAAATACTTTATTAAAAAATTTATTTGCAAAAAACGGTGCATCATTGCAAATGCAGTATATGATATTTACTATTCACTACCTTATACATATTCACTGAAACCCATGATCGTTCATTAGAACATCCTTTACACTGTATCTGCTAACTTTTCATGCTGGTTTGAAATTGCCATACATGTTTTTTTTTAACAAATGTATAAGCCTTAGGCAAATATTTCGTCATTGACGGAATCGCCTCTAAAAGGCGCTTTCAATATATGTCGTTACTATATATCGCAAAGTATTAACCAACATTTTGCAATTGTAATTTAATTATTTTTAAAAAATTGTTTCTATTTGCAGATATTTTTGCCGTGGTAACAAAATGCGAACAAATCTACCGTTTGGCAGTGTTTTGCGATGAAAATGTGCCACCATTTGGGCCAACATTACCAAACCCACCTGAATTTACAGTGAGTAAAACAAAATTAATTAATTAAAGAAAATATTGGAAATAATTTTATTTGTGAAGAGTTGCACTTATTTTCACTTATTTTCTATTCCCTTAATTGAGCAAAGTAATTTTTAGTTAATAATTTCAAGTAATCATTTCAATTACAAACAAACAAAAATATATACATACAGTATGATCTCGATTGTATGTATAGCTATATAGAGCTAAATCCTTAGCACGTACGAATTACGGTAGTGTCCGGATTGTAGATGTTAATTTCCCTTCTGCTCCTTTTTAATATACTATGTTTTCAATATAATGTTTATAATCAATAAACACCTCGTTTTGATACGTTTTTGTTAAAAATATAAATTCCATAAATTTGAAATGTAATTATTTGCTAAGAGCAGTAGTACAATAAATTTTACTTATATCTATATGTATGTAAGAACCAAAAAAAAAAATACGAATACAAAAAAACGTTGTTTTGGTGCATTTAATTGGAATTTAAAAATATTATAGACTCAAATGTATCTATCTGTAGATGCTTTTCTTGTTACTAAATATTTTTTGTAAAATATTAATAATTAATAAATCGAATCATTTCAGTGAAAAGAACTTTCTTTGTTGAACAAACCACGCAATTTACGCTTTTTCCATAGCAGGCTGTTCTTCATCTTTCAGATTCTTTCTTTTCGCTAAGAAAACGGGCATTTCCATTTAAAGTATTAAAATGTAAAGGTACAGTGTTAAGGAAATGTCCTCCTACATACACAATGTATATGCAATTAATTGAAAACATCGTGACGAGACAGGAGGTGAAGAGATAGAAAGATAGAGAGCTTAATTCCAACACAACTCTGCGGTTGCATATTTTTTTGAGCATTTGTAAGGCAGACATTTTTTAAGCTGCAGGAGCTATTTTATTTATTATTTTACTTCGTCGACGTTTAATTGCTCAACTCTATATACATATATAAAAGACAAACATATTAGTTACACCATTTATAACTCTAGAACGGCTGGACCGATTGGAACGATTTTTGGCATTTTGGATTCGTGTTTGCTCAGGATGGCATAATAGCTTCTAAAAATTTTCAAAATAGGACCAGGAGGAGTATAGGGGCGAAATTGCTGCCCCTCCGAAACGTTCAAACCCTTTTTAATGAAATTTAGAACATGGATAGGTCTGCATCTAAAAATACTCATAGTCTATACACATTTTCAAAAGTAGGACAAGGAGGGCGATAGGAGGAACTTTCTGCCTTTCCGAAACGCTCAAACCGATATTAATGAAATTTAGAACATAGACAGATCTGCATCTAAAAACGCTCATCGATAATGTACATTTTCAAAACTAGGACCAGGACGGCGTTAGGGGGAAAATTTCTGCCTCTCCAAAACTATATTGCCGATTTTGATGAACTTTAAAACTTGGATGTATTTGAGTTTAAAAGACGCATTGGTAATTGTGTAACTCTGGGAAGGTTATAAGGTATTAATTCTTTTAAAACTAGGACCACGAGGGAAAGTAGGGGCAATTTCCACGCCAGCGAGACCATCTAACCGATTTTAATGAAATTTAAATGTATTTACGTTTTTGTGTCTAGAAGGACACATACGCTACATACATATATATTTTTTAAATAGAACCAGGGGCGACGTAGGGCTAAGATATGCCTTTCCGACACCAATGAAGATAATAACGGCAGCTAATACGCGTGTTAAAGCTAATATATACATAAATAATAAGAAATAACTAAGAATTGCGTTTGTAAAATTTTTTTAACTATAATTTGGATGATTCAGTAATCCAGACAAAGGGTGAAACTATATCTGTCCGGATTAACAAGGTTACACGTACTTACTTTGCTAACTTTCTGTCACATCACAAAAAAAGAGAGAAAAGAAAAAAAAAAAAAAAAAACATCACAAAAACTCATAGCAAAATAAGACAAAACTTTAAAAATCCAAACGTAGACGAGAATGAATTATGGTAAAATTGAATCTACGAAAACAACTTCAAATGTCCGAATTATAAAGTAAAAAAGTAAAACTGTCCAGTTGGTAGAAGTGTCCGGATTACAAAAGTGATCGGAAAATCGTATTTCCGTTTTATCGAGATAGCACTGTAGAGTATTTATGTTATTGTTGTCAATGCACTTGTCCATAAGAAATTAACAATAATTTAGTTATATTTCTTTGACCCATACACATATACACAGACTTATTCAAATAGATATATAATATATGTATATTATATACATAAGTGTATAAATTATCGATTTATTATTGAACAAAGACCAAAAAAAAAATAAAGCACAAAACAAAAATTCAATGATTTGAACTACTTTAATGAAATATTACACAATATTACTAATACTTACAACTAACTAACTACTGCAGACGGACTCGTAAAACGACCCCAAACACACATGTACATTAAATAATTCATATATTATTAATGAGTAAACAATGAGTAAATGTGTATATTACGACAGCCTTCATACAATTTTTTTAATTTGCTTGTTCCAAAAAGTTGTTAAATAAAATTGTTGTTCAATAACAACTTTTATAGTTTTAACGCATAAAAATCTTCTCGTACATTTTCCATAATCCATTTTTCTCACAAACCATATGGGGTAATTAATACACAAAGTTTAGGAACAGAAATTGTTTGTCGTTGACCTTGTCGTTATAGGGTTATTGACGATAATCCTGCACATCAGGAAAACGATGGCAAATTATCGTCGCTGTTGCTTTATTGTAGCAATTTTCTCAGATAGATAACATTGACAACAGAAGCTGTCAGCTAATTAGAAATAAGCGAAATCTTCTCCTGTGTAGGCTAATATACGAATATATCAGAGTTCTTTCTTCGTCGATATTTCCGCAATGCAAAACGTCGGCGAAGTAAAAAAGTCACCACGTGCCTCTCCTCTATTCTATTTCTTTCCAAAAAGAAGGTAAAACATAAAAAATATAAATAAAACAATTCCCGCAGAAAACGTGATAAAAGTTAATTAAAATATTGTTTTAAATAGTTTTAATTCTGTTATTTTTCTTCTTAAGCTCGATGTAATTTTTCTTTTAAAATTATGTATATCTATCTATCTATTGCAAAAAAAAAAATGGGTGAAATTTTTGTTCCCATGAAATTTTCATTCCCCTCGAAGAGAAAATGTTTATCGTGATGTGCGTATGGAATTTACTTCTCGTTTTCAGTTTTCAGTGAATGTAGAAAAGGGAAGAAGATTGGAAAAACATAAAACTTAAATAAAAAGCAAACGAATTTAATACAGAAATAAAAATTCGTGGGTTTACATGTCTTCAAGTGTTAATTTGTGGTTTCAAAATATTCAAAAGGTAGTGAATTCCTCACCAAGATAAAAAGTAGTGCCTATGAACAATTAAGTATCTAAATGGAAGAATTGACAAAAGTTTGGAAATTAAACAAAATTAATTACGATATATGTTCATTATATGGTTTAGCTGGTCTATATGAACAATTCATTTCATACGAATACCAAAATCTTCAGTAGGCCTTTAACCAAATTTTGGAAAAAAGATAAGAAATTCCATATGTTTGTACAAGAACTCCAAAAAAATCTTTGAAAATTATGAAATATACAAACAAAATAAACTAAAAGCTTTTTTCAAAAAATGTTCCTTATAGGACAAACATTTTATTATTGCATTTAAATATATTTAATTTTCCTAAAGGTTTTGTAAATGTATATATGAAATTGCTCAGCTTTTTCAATGAATTTGGTCAAAGATCTACTGATAATTTTGCTTTTAGCAATTAATTTTATTTATTTTCAATATTACGTTAACAGTTTGTTAATGATGTTATCATCAAGGAATAAATGATATCAAATTAATATTTTAAATTTAAAATTAAAAAACAAAATTAAAGTTTTTTTTTAATTTAAAAAAATTTTTTTTTTTATATTTATTCAATGCATATATACAAAAATACTCGATGTATAAAATAATTTTTGTAAAAGCTACTTGGTTTATTTTATTTTTATTTTCGTTATTCACGAATATATTTTGAGAGTTTTCGTATAAACATGTGAGAACTTTTAGCTTTTTCTACTGAAGAGATGTTATGAGCCAAACCATACAAATGTATATATAATTATAATTATATATATATATATATATTTCTCCAGATATATAGAAAATTTTACATTTTATTTGCATGGTAGTTGCTACGGCACTAGAAATATTCACCAAGTAGTTTCCAATGTGCGGCGTTCTCTACGTATTGCAACACATCTTGCAAATTTAAGGAATATCGGTGAACAGCTTAAATTATTTTAACCGATTACAAGCTCAAACATTGTATCGGAAGTGCCACGCATATATAAAATAGTTCATAAATATATGCAACATACTCGTAAAGGGTGGTTAAATTTTAAGAGCCGATGTTGAATGTGAACCACACCTAAACGTCAAGTTTTTTTCTGCATTTCATTTGACATTTCCCAATTTCAGACTAACTCAATTTGAACCATGGAAAGATACACAATCGAGCAACGCGTTGAAGTTATTCAGGCTTCAGGGCGTTCAAATCAAAATGCATATCGTGCGGCACATTTTCATCTCAGTGGATTCGTCAATAAGCAGAATTGCCGCATTTGGGCGAATGAGAATCCAAGAGTGATTGTCGAAAAACCGATGCACCCACAAAGAGTGACTGTTTGGTGCGGTTTATGGGCTGGCGGCATCATCGGGCCGTATTTTTTCCAAAATGGGGCCGGTCAGGCAGTTACTGTGAATGGTGTTCGCTATCGTGAGATGATAAAGAACTTTTTATGGACCGAATTGAAAGATATGGATGTGGACGATATGTGGTTTCAACAGGACGGTGCCACTTGCCACACAGCTAACGAAACAATGGCTCTTTTGCGCGACAAATTCAATGGCCGTGTTATCTCACGTGGTTGCGATGTCAATTGGCCGCCACGATCATGTGATTTGATACGGTTGGACTTCTTTCTTTGGGGTTATTTGAAAAAAAATGCGTACGTCGATAAGCCAGCAACAATTCAAAAGCTAAAGGTTGAGATAATTCGGCACATTAACGGCATAGAACCTCAATTATGCCTCAGCATCATCGAAAATTTGTACCATCGGATGGAGGTGTGCCGCGGAGGTCGCCGACCATTTGGCCGATATTTTGTTCCATACATGATTGAACCATACCAATATTATCATAATAAAAAGAAATGACAATAATTTCCTAAATAATTTGTGTTTTATTCAAAATCAACATCGGCCCTTAAAATTTAACCACCCTTTATATATATTGTTCTGAACATTGAAAAACTCTTGATGGTTATATCTCCTTCATGGAAAAGGTATCCACTATTTTCGCCACACACTTGCGCTTTTGAATATTTAGAATTAGTGATATTTATTTTAATTATATTATTAATTAACCTTTTTTATTATATTTGTTAATATCATCAGGAATAATAGGAAATTATAATTGTTTGAAATATAAAAAAAAAAAATTTTTTTTTTTTTTTTTTTTTTTTTTTTATTAATCCTGATGATGTTAACAAGCTGTTAACGAAATATCGAATAATAAAACCAAATAAAATAAAAAAGACCTCAAGCTTAATAAATATATTTCAAAAGATATTTATTTTAACTATAATTATTACAAATTAATAAATGAATATTTAGTTGTGTTTGAGTTCATAGTGCATGTGAAAATTACTTTTGATTAGAATAAAGGAAACAATAACAGTTAATCGCTAACATTTTTTTTAATTATGACGTTATTGACGTAAATGAGCGATATGTAGTAAAATAAATTTTTTTTTTTTAAAGGACTAGAAGTTTTTATCGATTTTCCAAAAAATGTTCATACATATGTACATTTACATTTATCTTAATTACGAAATACCAAGCAGAATTGTATACGGTATGTCAATTTATATATGGTACATTTAAGGTTTATGGGAACATTCTTTACACGAAGAATTGCTAAATTTATTTTTTTTTATAAATTAAAATTGGCTAAAGGATATTTTCAAAGACATTGACTTAGAGAAGAGTTTAAAATAACAAATCAGCAGTGCAGTAACAATTATGCAAAATACCGAATATTTGTTCAAGGCAATAGCGACACTTTAAATCTCAAATTTACATTAAACAATTATGAAAGAAATCAATAATTATATGATATATCACACATTACTTGACAGTCTTTAAATAATTCATATTTAAATTTTTAATATATCTATAATAAGCAGTGTATATATGTATTGATTTAATAAAAAAAAAATTAAAAAAGTAGTTCTTCTGCTAAAATGATACGAAAACACGTTTTTTCTGATGCATAGGTAAATTGTTTGTAACAATATCATTCATAACATTTACTAATATAACATCAGATACGCAGCAACTGGGAGTACTAATGGCGATTTGGCACCGCAACCAGAAGCTCTCGCGTTGAATTCCTTCCTAGCCCGATTAAGTCAAAAAAAAGTTTGCTCTGAGTTTTCTGTGCTACCGCATCCTACTTCGTCGGTATTTTCGCAATGAAATGGCTCCCCTTAGCTTAAAAAATAATGCGTAATAATTAACATCAGAAACGCCGTAACTTTGCTTTATAATTAATACGTAACTGCAGAGTTATGCATATTGTAGCAATATCTCCAGCTGTATATTCTGTACATTATTGATCTCTCTATCTAGCTCTAGTGCAATGAATTGCGGATTTCCCCTGAGCACTGATCCAAGATATAAAAAAAACTCTACTTCGTTAACTACAAAAAAAAAAACGCAAGTGTGGAATTGTTGGTCTCTTCTCAACACTATCCCCTTCCAACTAGTTCCGGTACAATGCATTGCATACTTAGGGACATACCATACCCACTGGAAAAAAATTCTCAAAAACATTGCTGTTATAAAGTCATATTTACATATAATTAAATATTTTTAAAAATATTTATATTTTTTATTGCATACGAATTGAAAATGTCAACTTAAAAAAATGATTTATTTAACATTTCCAATTAGTTTTCAAATGCTGTATGCAATATTTAACAAACGTAAATATATTCAATTATTCTGACGCATTCACATATGTATGTATTTGCATTGTTTACCATCTTTTAATTGTTTGTAATTAAACCGAAACAATATGTTAACAATATGTATGCAATTAATCAATTATATAAATTACAACGTTGTAACAATTGAATATGCTCAATCAATTTAAAATTAGGAAATATTAACGTTTTATAAGTAATTGTTAAATATTACAGCTGTTCTTTATTAACAATAAAATTAATACAGAATGCTAAAAGCAAAGAGCTATCATTAGACCAGCTTCAACGAATGAAGATTTCGGCTTGTTTTAAAAATGTTCATATTACTACATATTATTTAGAGTTCGATTTTATTGGCACTACAGCAAAACTTTTGGAATGTACATTCTGTATAACTAAATCATTTTGTTCTGGTATGCAGACACATACAATTTTTACCGATTTCAGTAAGGCCTTTGATAAAGTAAATCAAAAACTACTCCCATACAAGCTGGACAAAATTGGATTTTCTGCATCTTTTCCGAGTTGGATATCGACTTATCTTACGAACAGAGTTCAGTGCGTATTATTTAAAAATATGAAGTCCAAATATATTTGCGTTCCATCTGGAGTTCCTCAAGGTAGCCACCTAGGTCCGCTTTTATTTTTACTATTCATCAATGATTTACCATCTTGTAACAAATATTCTAAATTATTAATGTACACCGACGATGTAAAACTTTTTCTAAGTTTGAATAATCCTCACGTGTGTTCATTACTGCAATCTGACCTAAATAATTTCAGTCAATGGTGTGATATCAATTTAAAGGACCTCAACTTAAAAAAATGCAAATTTATGCTGTTCTATAGAGGAAGCCATCTATCCTATAATTATTATATTAATGATTTTTCTAGTTTTTTGACCTTTTTTTTTATATTAATAACACTAATTATTTTAAGCCTAAAAAAAATAAAAAATAAAAAATAAAAAAAATAAAAAAAAATAAAAAAATAAAAAAAAGCCTAAAAAAATAAAAAAACCAATTTTCCTGAAGAAGCTACACAAAGGAGTAGCGAAATATTGAAATAAATATAAAATATATAAAAAGACCTTAGGCTTAAAATAATTAGTGTTATTAATATTATATTAATGATTATACTCTTGAGGAAGTCGAAACATTCCTTGATCTTGGTGTCCTACTCGACAGAAAATTATGTTTTAATTTACACATTTCCCTATCAGTGAATACAGCCAAAGAAATTTTGGGATTCATAAAACGTTGGGGTAAGGAATTTAATGATCCCTACGTTATAAAGCTTTTATTTACGTCGCTGGTGAGACCCATTCTTGAATACGCCTGTATTATTTGCGATCCGCAGTATGATATCCACATAAAAAAAATTCAATCAGTTCAAAAACAATTTCATTTATTTTGTCTGCGCGGACTTCCTTGGAATCGTGATCTTAATCTCCCATCATATGAAAGTCGCCTTGCACTTATTAAGCTTCCTACTTTGAAAAGTAGAAGAATACACATGAATGTATCATTTGTAATGAATCCAATAATTGGCGTTATTGACTCAGCGTTATTACTCCGTCACATTGAATTTACAATACCAAATCGTCCAACAAGATATTATATATTTCCGCTCCAACTATGCCAATTTTGATGCATTCCGTAGCATGTGCGCTGAATTTAATGATCTATATTCTTCCATTGATTTTTCGATTGATTTTAATACTCGAAAGAACAATATTTCAAGGCACTTAAATGCATTTTATTAATAATTCCATACGTATCTTGTATTTTAATGTTATATTTATATATATATATATTTATAATTTAATATTATTATTGTTATATTTATTATTAATATTTTGGAATTTAATTTATGCTTAAGCCTGTAAGAAATTAGTTCATAGGCTAAAAATTTAATAAAGAAATAAAGAAAAAACAATTGTATTCACAACTTTACATTCTACCATATAATCATCGGGATATAAACTGCTTTTAACTTATAACCGTTTTCAAGATATACAATTTTTTGGAACGGATTTAATGTACGACTTCCAGTGCTTCATTACGCAGCGAAAACTTTAACAATTTTAGGTCCGTAGTGTAGTTGTGTCAAATGTAAAACCACATGGGTACTGTTACAATGACGTGTCGAATCGGAACACAATTAGGGGATAAGCGGATGGATGAGAAGCTGATGGAGTACACAAAATATCTCGAATTGGAAACTTGAAAATGTAAAAATATACTTGTCGCTTTTCAAAGTTTCTTTACTGTATTTAAATTATTTATGAAATAAAATATAAAAGAAATCCTTCAAAAAAATCAATTTCAAACCAGCCATAAGAAAAAGTCGTCATATAAAATTGAAATTCTAAAGAAATTTAGAAAAAGTCAAGCAAAGATTCACACTGCAAATACTATCTGATACATATAATGAATTACACGTCGTAAGGCTAAAAAATACTTTTGCTAGTTAGAATTTCTCGATTGTCAGTAACGTCGATATGTACAGACTCTTTGAAAAGAATATGTTTTTTTTTCTAACAAGTAGAATCTTAAGTTATGCTCTTAAATTAATATTCGCTGAAAAACAAACGATTTTAAAAATAATTTTTATTAAGTATTTAATTTACAATTTTTTTCTCTTCTTCCTGCAGGATGTAAATTTGTTTCGTGAATTTATATTGGTTAAGTTAATAAATGCCGAAAAGGCAACATTCCAAACACCAATATTCTCCCAGAAACGTGAACGAACACTTGAAATGCTGATAAAAGATTTGCATGAGGACTACATTGGTGATAACAAATTGGTAAGTAAGCACGGACGTGTGTGCCAGGTATATTGTTAAATGATTAAAAAGCAAGCACACATAAAAACGGCCTGGCGTGTGGCCAGAAAAAGAAATTATATTTCGGATACTTTAGTTCAAATACATTTGGGTTATTGAAGGCAAAAATTGGCAAAAGTATTAAATTTTAATATAGAGCAATTTAGGGCACTGAAATTTCGTACGAAATTCCCCGAACATACCGCTAAGGGAAATTTTTGCAAAGTGAAGCTAGTTGACTTTTAAAGTAAAACACAACTCAAATAAAAAGCTGCAGAGGGGTATAAATAGTTGTCCTTATTTCTCATTCCTTATATTGCATAATTTGACATTTTGCATTTTGTTCTTGAAGGCAAGTTAGGCAAGATATCAATGATTGTTGAAATAAATAATTTTCAATTTTAAGTTTACCCATCGCGAATGACTTTAAAGATGTCAGTGAAAATATATAATTATTTTTCTTATAGTGGTATTTTGCGTATTGCACCCTACTAGCCCATTATAAGTTTCATTCCCCCAAGATATAGTTTTTTTTCTATACTTTTTAAATAAAGTTTCAAAACAGCCTGCAAATATATCTCTATCTGTGCATAAATATTTCAAAAATTCATTAGCTCATTTTCTGTCACATATATTTGGTCATATATTTCTTTTAGAAATCCTAGGCATTCTTTAGCCAAAAATTATAAAAATGTTGATTAACTCTAAAAAGAGATACGAATATAAAGGGTGGTTAAATTTCAAGGGCCGATGTTGATTTTGAATAAAACACAAACTATTTAGGAAATTATTGTAATTTTATTTTATTATGATATATTGGTATTACTCAATTATGTATGGAACAAAATATCGGCCAAATGGGCGCCGCGACCACGGCAACAGTGGATGATCAATTTTCGAAGAAAATCATCTTCAGTGATGAGGCACATTTTCACCTCAGTGGATTCGTCAATAAACAGAAATGCCGCATTTGGGCGAATGAGAATCCAAGAGTGATTGTCGAAAAACCAATGCACCCACAAAGAGTGACTGTTTGGTGCGGTTTATGGGCTGGCGGCATCATCGGGCCGTATTTTTTCCAAAATGAGGCCGGTCAGGCAGTTACTGTGAATGGTGTTCGCTATCGTGAGATGATAACGAACTTTTTATGGCCCGAATTGGAAGATATGGATGTGGACGATATGTGGTTTCAGCAGGACGGTGCCACTTGCCACACAGCTAACGAAACAATGGCTCTTTTGCGCAACAAACTCAATGGCCGTGTTATCTCACGTAATGGCGATGTCAATTGGCCGCCAAGATCATGTGATTTGACACCGTTGGACTTTTTTCTTTGGGGTTATTTGAAAGAAAAGGTGTACGTCGATAAGCCAGCAACAATTCAAGAGTTAAAGGATGAGATAATTCGGCACATTAACGGCATAGAACCTCAATTATGCCTCAGGGTCATCGAAAATTTGGACCATCGGATGGAGGTGTGCCGCCGTGGTCGCGGCGCCCATTTGGCCGATATTTTGTTCCATACATAATTGAGTAATACCAATATATCATAATAAAATAAAATTACAATAATTTCCTAAATAGTTTGTGTTTTATTCAAAATCAACATCGGCCCTTGAAATTTAACCACCCTTTATTATCTAAACAAAGTAGAATGGAAAATTAATTAAAAGGACAATCACTTGGCAATTTTCAAATTCTCACTTTACAAACAATATTAAGTTTGTCTGACACAAATGAATGTATATCGAAAGAAACTTAACCTCCTTTATCAATCTATGAAATGTTTCGAGACAGAAAAGCGTACAAAACCGCACACACTCAACACAATAATTGCAATATCGAAGAGAATTCAAGCGTGTGAAGGAATGATTTGAAAAGGACTTAAGGCAAATTAAAGCAAAACGTATGTATGTTTGCATTTCCCCTTCCACTCGCCACTTGGCTTTGTTTATGCATTGACTTATGAACTAATACACTTATATGCATATGCATATGCATATGCATACATACATACCTACTTATATGTGCAATATTGTAAACAAATCATGTTGTCGAACACTTCAACTTAACAAAATACTGACTGACACACATTGAGATGCCTTTAAACAAAAATCTTTTCTCTTAAAAAACTCAAAAAAGAAAAACTGCCAACATACACGTTTACGTTTACGTTCACAAACACTCGCACACCAGCAATTGCGTATGTGCATAAGTATTTATAGATACATACATAGATACATACGCTCAAATACGAATATCAAAAAAAAAAAGAAAACGTTTTCTTCTACTTGTAGAACATGCTAAATAGACGGGCTTTCTCTGAAGTGTTGTATGACGTGCCAAGAACATCTAAACTAAAGGAGGACGCAAGACAAATTGAATTTGTTCGTATAGGCCAAGCACTTAAATTGGAGGCCATTATGCGAGGTGATGCTCCTACCAGCATTGCTTCAGCCAGCCCATGTACAATATTCAAAAAACCGCCTTGGGAGCCACATTGCTTTTATCCAACATTTCCCCATCGTGGCTCATTGGCAGGCGATTCGTTCGGTGCTAATGATGAGTGTTTATTCATAGCCACAGAAGATGGCACATTTTTAATGAAAGGTATATCAGTTAACAAAGCCAAATATTGACAAACGAGGGGGTTACTCTGTAATTCGAAACGAAAAAATTCTTCCAATTTGTATGTTAATAACATTGGTATACGGTAACATTTTTTCTTTCGATTTGTATTACAGAGTAACCTTCCAGTATATAAAATATATAAAGTAATATTTTCTTTTTATACTTGTCACAATTTAAACATCTGTAAAGCAGAGGATCAATCCTTGCAGCTGATTTTTGATAAGTCATTGTATGTGCGGCAATTGTGTGTTTTGGAGGAGCATGGATTAGTATTAATTCGTGGCGGTTCATCCACAAATCGCGATACTCATCGGATACATGTTTTCCGTCTAAGAGAATTTTATAGTAAAACAAATGAGGATTCATTAACATGTCGCTCACGTTCGGAAGTTAAAGATCGACGCATTGAGAAAACACGTGGATGTCACTTATATTCATATTCTCACATTAGTGGTGGCCATTTAATATTAGTTGTAGCCGTTGGTCGTAAGTTGCAACTTTTTCAGTGGAAACATACAGCAGCATGGGCTTCCTGGTGTCCGGAAAATGACACAGAGACTGCTGAGGGATTCATATTTCAAAACGAAATTATTTTAAGTGATACACCAGTAATTGTTACGCCTTTAGAGGGACCGACGAATACCAAGAGTGGTGGACTGATATGTGTGGGTTATAAGTGAGTAATAAGAAGTTGAATTTTTGCCAAACAATTTTGTTCTATTTAGAGTTTTCTTTAGGTATCATTATGAAATTGTCTGTGATCAAAGCGGAGTAGCAACACGTTTGCATGAAGTTGAACCGGCCAGAAGAAATCAAACCCTACTGACAGCTGCTATTGAACTATGTGATGGGTTGGAAACCGAACTGTTGTTGTGCTATAATCGTAAGTAAAACTAATTTTATAAAAATTTTTTCTATTTTTTTCCTTTACATGTATTTAACAACCCAGCAAAAAAAATTTAGTGCGTTCACTACGAATTGGCATTTCCATGACTTCTTATTTGAATTAATTTTTAATGCCATCTCAAATGTTAGCAAGATTATCACTTCCGTACTCACGCAAAAACGCATTCAACTCTGGCGATTAATTCTTATGAACAACTCCGCAGTTGTAATTTAATTTTTGTACTTTGCGTGGTTTTCATGTCGAGCTGTATTGTTAAATATGAACACATGCTAAAATATAAGCAAATTACAGGGCATTAATTGGTTCTAAGAACTCATTTAAATGACGAGCTGTTTTGTAAATGTGAACACGTGCTCGCCAATGACACCCCATATTTCAGCTAAGTTGTACCCGTTCATTTCTAATAGAGTCCATACATTAACTATTTATTTTACATGTCTTTTTTGCTGGGTATGCATTACCGAGAATAATGCTTTAGACAACACTATATCGTGTTGTATTTTTCTTTAGGTCTTAATTGTGTAAATATCATTTTGTTCGGTGAAGAATTTGCATGGAAAACAAACACAAAATCTTTAAAATATTTCAAAATTTGATTTCGTTCTACATATACATTTTATTTCGCGTCGTGATTTTGGTGATGTTTTTTCTATAATAAGTAGTACTTGTCTGCGCATAGCGAACCAGCACATAATACAATTAGGACCTTAAAATGTAAAGCAATGTGAGTAACAATATCTATAACCAGTCGTCGAAATAAAGGACATTTGCCCGCTGACTGCCGTGAGTGAATTTTCTTTTTTTGACGGAAGAACGTACACAAAATCCTACATAAAAATCATTATCATAAAAATCATTAAGACAAAATTCCCGCAAGCGTGGTCATTGAAAAATTCCTACTCCTCTCAAATACAATCACAAACTCCACTATAGAAGAGGACACCTAAAACTGTATTTATACTCAGCATATCAGTAGGATCCTATTTAATAGCTAATAGTCGATTAATTTTAAACTCATCGGTTAGAATTTTGCCAGAATTACTATAATGTTGAATCGTTTGGACTTCTAGTTTTTCTGAAAACTTCTTGGAATATGGTTATGTGGTTTTAAATTCTACAGAGATTAGTTTGCAGTTCAATAATCTAAAAAAAATTATAATTTGTGTGCTTCCAGATACTTGCCATTTTCAAAAACTCAATGATCGAGAAGATTCCCGAAATGAGTTTGACTTTCATTGGAACACGGCTCCCACGTCAGTGGTTTGTGCATTTCCTTACATATTAGGTTTCACCTCAGACTCTATGGAAATACGGTTGCTAGTGAACGGCAATTTAGTACACACAGCCATTCTACCGGAATTACATATGATCACATCTAAACGAGATATTTTCTTCGTCACAACAGCTCCTGAATTCATGTCGAAAGATCTCAACATAAAAGTATTGCATATAAGTGAGCAAGCACCTGAAAAAAGACTCGTCACAACACCAAGTGAATGTTCTTCGAATGAGGAATTGACACGCGATAACAGCGATTTGCAGAGTTCGTCAAGTGTGAAGGATTTGCCATTGAATCCTGAACATGAAATGAACAATTTATTGGAAATACCGAATGTAATGGATATTCAACTTCAACCGTCAATACAAAGAGCACGATCTTTACAAAAATCTGGCAACTTGGAAGAAAAACCCATTATAGCAAAAAGTAATTCTTGTGGTGATCCGTATCATTCTGAGAACAAATTTAGTATTTTACGTGGCAATACTATTGTAGAACCTCAACATGCAGGTGTACCTCCAAACTCTCCTCGTAATAATACCAACACAACAAAACAAAAGGCAAACCAACACCATTCACCAATATCACCTACAACACGTAACTCAAAATATCGGAGTCTTTTCTCAAACGGCAACCAGACTACAGATAACTACTCTTCATCACCAGACCGTTTAAAACCACTGAGAGTTTATCGCATACCCTTGGCCAAATTGGCAGGAGCTCATTCACATTTTCACATGCAATCCTTCAATGCCACCGCAGCTAAAACACAAAATTTCTTACGTGATCAAAACTCTCTTAAAAAGAGCTCTAGGCAGAAATCAATTGATGTTGAGCTGCCATTTGCTGGTGGTAATGAAACCCTGGAATGACAAATAGTTCAGAATAAAACTGAACTAACACAAGCCCATATACCGCCGACTTTGGAATTTATAGAGAAGCGAAAGTCCATAGATCTTTACGACTATGATGACAATAAATTCAATGAGGAGGATGAAAGACGTTTTGAAATGCTCATGTTGCAGCAGCGTTAGGGACAAAGTTATTTAATAACTGATAAACAAATATGCAAATAAAGGCCAGAAATAAAAGAGCCTTATTTTTTTAAATTGATAGCAATTTCTTAAAGAAAAAAAAAAATTATTTATTATTTGTTGTCTGTTTCATGTTCGAAACCAATACAAAAATTTACAACAATTCTCAATTGCATTTTGAGTATGTATTACAATTTTTTTTTTCACCTTGATGAGCCAAATACACGATATTGCTCAAGCGCACAAAAATGGTAAATAATTTATAAATTGAAAAAATATCCCGAATAAATTTCACAAAAGATATGACATTTTTACAAGGTTTCAATCATAAGGAACAAAAATTGTACAAGTCTAGATTTGCAGGATAAATTTTGCAATGAAATTTCTGTCATCAAACTCTTTTTTATTATTAGAACGAAATTTGGATGAACACTGCATAGATGTATAGCCTGTTTATGTACATCCCAATTAGGGAATAAAATTTCATGGAGAACCTCATCGTGGAAATCTAGTCCAAATAGTATGAAAAATCAAGAATTATAGAAATAAAGATTACGCTGGCAGGCAAACATAGTAACATTGCTCTGCACATGTAGTAACTCTGACGTCACACAAACTTTGTTCTCATTGGCTAACAAGAAGATCTAAAATTATTATATTTATATGTAAACATAACAGCAGTTTCTTATTGTTCTATTTAAAGCAAACACATGTTTATCCTATTATTATTGTCAGTCAGCATGTTTCATAATAACCTGCAAAATATAAATTGGTGTTAATTAACCCATTTCAAATTGCATTCAAAAACTTCCTGTTAAGCCCATTTACGGCTGTCACTCGCTTGCAAAACGTTAGCCATAGCTTGCTCTGTGCTGCATCGTCCGAATAATTTTATAAGGATATACAGGGTGGGCCAAAAGTCACGACTGCGTGTAAAAATATGATGTTCGATGAATAAAATCCATAAAAAAATAATAATAAAGAAAAAAGTTATTCAAATTTTAACACGCAGGCGTGACTTCTGGCCCACCATATACATAGATTTTTTTTTTTTTTTTTTTTTTTTGGCGTGTGAGGTAGGGTTGAAAATGCCTTCGCACTTACAGAGACCGTCGTCTTCTGCGTCGAGTGGTATTGCCACTAAAAAATTCCCTCCTCCTCCTCTGGGTAGATTCCTCCCCGGAACCGCTTTCCGCATTACTTCGGGAAGGCCCAGAGCCACGTCCCAATCAGGACCACTCTCAATCACCCACGTCTGGGTCCGCCAAGTTTGCAGCCGGCGCCATGGCCCCGGCCCGTATCGCCTGGTCCCCGTCAGAGGGGCCCCGCTATGTAGCAGCGCATCGAGGTCCCTCTTCTTCCTCCGCAGAACGTATCCCACGTACTGTGCCACAGCGTCCCAATTGTCTTCACAATCGAGCATCCTCCCTATCACGGTGGCAGGAGCGAACCCGCCAACCCGCTGCGCCATTGCACCTCTCTCAGCATGCCACCTGGTGCAGTCGAAGAAAGTGTGTTCTGCATCATCATCCGTAATACTACAGTAAATGCAGTCGGGACCATTTGCCCTGCCCATCCGGTACAGGTACTTTCGAAAGTATCCGTGGCCCGAGAGGAATTGTGTCAGGAAGTAGTTAACTTCCCCAAATTTCCTCCGAATCCATACTTCCACGCAGGGAATGAGCCTTGCCGTCCACCTGCCGACCGTGTCCGCGGTCCACCTGTCCTGCCATCGCCGGACAGTTTGGGGTCTCAGACCAATAGCACCAACACCAGGGTCCTCCCCCCTCGAGTTCCAAGCCTCCCACCGCTCGCGCGCCAAGAGGTCTATGGGTATTTCCCCACATATCACCAGGACCGCAGCGCCCGAGACCGTGCGGTAACCCTATACATAGATAAAGTGTAAGATAAATATATATTTATTAAATGTTAGTTTTTAACAAAATTGCTCATACCTTTTGTTTATGTTATTTTGTTGTTACTGACCCATTGTACACTTCATGCTTGCCCTCTTACTGCCGTATTCCGTGGTTTTTTTTTGTTCTTTGTTTAACAGTCTACTTTAAACGTTTTTTATAATTAATAATTTTTATTAGTATCACTTCAATTTTTATTTGACCTTTAGTAAAATTTTTTAATTATATTTATTTTTGAGCGATGGTCTTTTTTATGAAAAGTTTTTTAATTATTATTTATTTCTCAATATTTCGCTACCAAATAGGTAGCATCGTCAGGAAATAATTAAATTATTTCGCTCAAAAATAAATATAACTAAAAAAATTAATAATTTTTGTTATTTTATAATTTTTCATTCGTATTTATATATAGAAAATATGACTAAAATTCGTTTTTTATTAAAAAACCTATAATTATTTATTTTTTTTGAGAATTAATTGCAGTGGTTGACAACACATAAAACATACATTATTTCTTCAATGAAATTATACGTTGCACATATGAAATAGACTTCCCTTCAAAAGTTTAAAAAAATTTATTTATTTATCTGTTAAAAAATTTTTTGTTAGTGATTTTATTGATAAATATTAAATTCAGTCAAAAGTTCTTATGGTTAAAGTAGAACAATAAAAGGTTTTTTCTAAATATGAAAGTAATTAGCATGAAATATTTACTTCATACATGTATATGTGCAATTACGATCAGCTTTTTCCAATTTGTGCGTGGTGCTTAAGATACCACACAATATTGATGTAATACATTTAAAATGACGAATATTCAATACTTTTATTTGCAGGTTTAGTTAACAGACACTTCAATTAATTGTCTAATGACTATATGCTTTAGTCTTTACTTAACTAATAACATTAGTTTAACCTATAAAAATACATAATTAGTTTACTTAACCCGTCCATTTCAACTAAATACTATACATAGAGACGTAAAAGTACTAAATATCATACGAGTATTTAATAAAATTGAGAGAGCAGTCATGCGCAAGGCGTAATCTTTATTTCTATCATTTCTGAAGAAAAATAATATTCAGATAAGTCATTTAATTGCGAATAGAATTTCTTTTAAGACATAAGTCTATTACAAATAATTTCATTATGCATTATATTTTTTATTTAATATTAATAAGTGAATTACTAAACTTATTCTTAAATATTCACTTCACGAAATTTTGTGAACTGCATGGATCTAAAAATAAAATTAAATATAATTATATATGATTCCAATTGTGCTTTTTCCCTTATAAACTATATATATATATATATATATATATATATATATTCACATATAGTTTATAAGGGAAAAAGCACAATTGGAATCATATATATAAATAAATATTCCCAAAATAAATTCAGTTAATATAAATTAAATATAATTTTTAATCTAATGTGTATTACTATAATAGCTTTTGGCTGTGGTCTTTTTAATTGATGGATCTTTGTAGATTACGTTTCCTATAATTTTCCGAATAATATCTATTTCAAATACAATTACACGACAATTACATAATCAGTGAACATTAATTCTTCTATTTGTTTATATATTTTGCTTTCAAAATGTAATAGAATCTATATCTGGTCACTAGACATATAATTTTAAAAATATAAAAAAAAAATTAAATTTGAATATCGTTAATTGTTATGAAAATTCTACCATACCTCAGATCTCTTAATGTTATAAAAGAAATTAAAATTGTTTAGGTGTCCATATCATTAGTTTAGTGTTGATCCGATCGAAAGCCATATTTTTATTCATTCAATTCCCTTCAAATATAAAAATATTTTTATTTCTTTACTATTTGTGAAAGATTGAAATATGAAAGGTGAGGTCCTTTTGTTGTAGCGTGCATGAATAGAATAAACTTTTTTTTCAAGTCGTCTATACGAGTAATTATAAATCAAATTCGTATCCTGCTGTTAAGTACATAAATAAATATATAAAATGCAGCAATGGATTTTTTTGCATATTTGTTCCTTCAGCGTGCGATGCGATTTCAGTAGTCCAAGCTCCTTATCACTATTCTTCGCCTATACCAATGTGAAGTGAACCATTTTGAATTAGAACGGAAAGGGTGCAGTAGTCGGAATTGGGGCTGTAGTAAAGAGATAAAATTGCCAGATAGTTCAAACCCAAAATCATAATCTCAATAGCGTCCATGACTTTTCCAAATTTGACATTAAATATTTCATATGTCAGCAGTAGATATATAAAAGGTACAAGTGCTTTTCTTTCGGAGACATGGATTAACATAACTCAGACTGATCAAAACATAAAATTGATCTATAAATATATAGTATTTATGTTCACTTCTAAATTCTTTTATGAATATAAAATTTGTATTAAGAAACGTTAATAAAAACAAATATGAAGTGTAGTTTCTATAATACAATTAGGACTTCTCTAAGTTACTGTTTTCGTAACACAAGTAGTAGTTGTCTGTACAAAATTTATGTAAAAAGCACTAAGAATTTTGAGTGGTTTTTTTTGCTGTTTTTACTGCTCTGGTGAACATTACTTGATTTGAGACTTGCAGCATATATTATATAAAAATTAAATAATTTGAAAATTTAAATGAAATGAATTAAATATACATATATTTATCATTAAGAATAATTTAATTTTTGTTATTAGTTATAACATATTTGAAAGATTTTTACAAAATTAAACAAAACTATTTCATATTCCCAGACCGGCCTCAAGACAACTATTTGAAAAACAAATAAAATTCTTTCCTTTCATCAGAACACACTTTTATATGAAATTTACAAAAAAAACACAATACTATTTTATATAAAACGATTACACAATGCATACTACATTAATACGAGCTTGTGAACTGTTATAACAGCTTGTATGCTTAAAAATAAGTTTTTTTTTATTAATTCCGTTTATTTGTGTAACTGTTTTATTAGGTAGACAAAATATTAGGACTATATGAAAACTCATTGACTGAAAAACATATTTACAATTTTCATTTCATTTAGCTTTTTTTTTTTAGCATTATTTCAAAGATATAGTTGCAATTTTTTGATCTGATCACACTGTCGATGACCGTTGGTAATAGACAACATTTTTTTTTATTATTATGTTTGCTTCTTCTTTATTTCCAATTGTTTAATGTCCAGTTAATCTATTTCCAGCAATACACAAATATATGTTTATATGCCTGTATATAAACACTTTTTTTTTTGGTTGCTTTTAAGTACAAAATGAACAAAATAAAATTAAAATTTAATAAATTAATTCCAAGCATATAAAAGAGATTAATTGTGTAGTAATATAAAGTGCAAAACAAAACCTGTGTTATTTAAAAATTAAAAGAAAAGATATGCAAAAAGTACAATATTGTGATGTTGTTGTTGGCACTGAAAAGAAAATTTTATAAAATGTTAAAAATATACAGTATATGTTTGTTTAAAGGAAAGGTACATATATTCATAATGAAAATATATTTTGCGTTATTCTGGTCGAACCATAATAAATATTACTTAAAATTTTTACATCCAAAACACAATTGGAAGTTTTAAATAAAACTCAAACTCTTGAAATAATGTAAAACTTAAAAAAAGTCTATATTCTAAAATGAAGTTTTTTTTTTTGATTATAAAATGGCGTTTGTCATAAGATTTATTTTGGAGTAAATATTATTATGTTTAATAATTAAAAATACATTTACATAGACTAAAGTCATGAATCAAATACATTAACGATATGAATATAAATAATTACAAAAAAAACTTGCAAACAAGGTGGAAGTACACCAAAGTACACCAAAGTACATATGTGTTTACTTAAATATTTTTCTTAAAACATTTCCAATACTATGAGTATGAGTATTTGAATTTTAATAATTTTTTTTTAATTCATTACACTGCTAGTTATTTAATATTACAATTAAAATACAGCTAAATACTTTTAAGGTATTTACTTAAAAGTTAAAGAAAAAAATATTTAAAAAAACAAACAAATTTTGTAGTAGTTTTATGTAAAATTCTCTAAGATTAAATAAAATATTTATTCTACTTAAATGGTATACGTTTGCAATTTAATACATGAATGTGTTTGCAGCTGTATTGATGAGATAATTTTCAAGTACAATAACAGACAAAAGTGAGCGGAAAGATTTTCATTAAAATTTAATCAAGTAAACAAATAGGAATCTCAGTGTTAGCTGCAGCAATGTTAGAAAATTAAAAGTAACTGTTGTATCCACATGTTAGTTTTATGGCAAAATATATTTTAGTTGATTTATGTTACACGCTGTATTAGAAAAAATATCAGCACTGCTAATAATAATGTTGACTCGTCGCTATCTCATGGATGACTAAAATTAAAGAGCACAAAACAAACTGAGCTGTAGTGAAAAATAATGAAATGACCCAGCAGTCCGGTTACTCATTACATACTGAAAGCCATCCGATTGTACAATATTATGTCAATAGGGAAAATAAAACGAAAATAGTTAAGCCCTTACAACTCGCATCTGATTCGGATTTGGCTTTTTCCCATCCAATTGTAAAGTTAAATGTTTATTAGAAATGAAGATCAAAACAAACACAAATAAAAATTTTGCATCGCATTACCATCTGATTTGGATGGCTTTGTAATGTATCATATTGTCATTTCGTTTTAAATATGAATTTTGTTCTTTTTTCTGAAGTAATTTTTCCGTTATTCTTTCTTTTTCATTTTTATTTTTATTCCAAAGTAAAATTTGTATCAAGTTCATAAGTGTTTTTAAAAGTGAAGTGTTAGCGGCATTTTTTGTGGTAATATTGTTATAAATTATTAAATAAAAATAATTAAAAAAGGTAAGTGACTGTTTTATTTTTATTTATGTGTTAATTTATATACATATGTATGTATGTTTTGTATTTTTATTTGTTGTAAAGAATAAAATGAGTGGATTTAGTAAAAGAAATTTAAGAAGACTAAAGAAAATAGAAAGTGAACGTTTGAAACAAAATTCCGAAATTACAAAATATTGAAAAAAAATTAAGTTCCTAATTTAATTATGCAATAGTTAAAATTCATTCCAAAATCAATGGCATTCAGATACATCTTATTGCACTCCGAATTCACCATAATAGTTGGACCCATCCAACGTTTGCTTACAATGTATATTGTGTTGGATAAATCTTACAGCCTAGGCCATCGCTGTGTAAATGTAAATAGAAATTGTATACAGACATTTGATGGGTCTTGCTTACATTGTCATTGGTCTCAAATCGAAGATGTATGTAGCAAAAATTTCACTGCGGAGGTTGATTTTTGATGATAGATTTAAGGCAGCATTACTCCGAAATTCTAGTGATTCCATATATATATATAATTAAAAGTAAAACTTTAGTTGACGATAAAAAAATTATATGGGCCATGGTGAAATTCGCCACATTATACCAATCCCTCCCTCCATGCTGAAAAAAACAAAAACCAGTTTTCCTGAAGAAGCTACACAAAGGAGTAGCGAAATATCGAATCAGAATAAATATTAAATATATAAAAAAGCTCAAATAATTAGTGTTATTTATGTATATAAAATGTTTAAATAATTACTACACTAAATTTAAAATTTTTAAAGTTGGCTATGAAATCGATTGAATGCTTATATGTTGTACACTTTTCATATTTAATATTGAAGAAGAGTACCAATTCCACCTAAGTGCCTTGCCTCTAACATCTCCGGTCATCGAGGCCACTTTTGGTTAACAAGTACAGCAGTTATTGATCTAATAACTGACTGCTATGAGAATTAATGACTCGATTACGGATGATAACCAAATTTCAGTTGCGTTGCCAACTGACAACAAATAGAATATAATTAAAGAATAATGGTAAATTATAATTGTGTAAAATCGTGCGCCAGGTAGTTATATAATTTATATTCAAAATACAATATGAATATCATTTTGTTGTGTGATTGTTTTAGTGCAGTTGGAATTCGCGTTTAAAAGATATACTCGTACATATATGTATATTATGTTATTGGATAGTGATAACATTGTTCCTGTTAATCCAACCCAAATAATAAAACGTCACATGAATTGATTGTCATTCTCCCTAAAGTGATGGAGTTTAATTACTTCTACTTTTTTTATTTCTTTCAAAAATCATATAGTAAATATAAATAGAATAATAATAAAAATAAATAAATTAAAAAGATATAACAATAAAGAAATAACAACATAAATAGTACCGAACATTAAGGCAGTAAGTACAAATACCAATTGATTCACGAGAACAATTACAAAAACAAAAATATTACAATACATTAAAGGACTAGAAAATAGTCAAGTATAACTAAGTATCTCGAGTTTTTTTTTTATAAAATGAAATACATATTAAAAAAAAAATAAATAAGTCAAAAATAAAATAAAGAAATTTAATTATTCAGTGACAATCACAGCTATAAATTTGAATAAAAATTTCTTAATCATGTAAATAAATGTTATTTTTTCTGTAAATAATTTTTTCCATTGTCCAAGAAAACTTGACTTGTCAATGGCAAAGTACGAGTAGTAATTCGTCTTAGTAAGTGTTAAAGAAAATCTTTGGATTACAATATTTCCCTTTCGAAAGGCCTTGAAATTTTAAATAAAATTATTTATTTTCGAAAGATGTTTGGTAAAAGCTTTATATTCAGAGTATACATTTCGTTTTAATTTCAAAAAACAAAATCAATTGAATTTAATTTCATGGAATTTAAAGCTATATTTCCAAGTAAATGAAAATTTACTAATGGACCCCAAATTATATTTCTTGACTATTAATCAACAAACGAATTTTATATACATAATTATGAAGAAAAAAATATTTTTATAATTTTATCTCAATAAACTGAGATTCGAAATCTAAGAACTGAAACACAGTTTAATTTCTATGTAGTTAGAAAACTATTCACAAAATTCACTTTGATATGATCGTATAACCAGCCAATTGTAGTAGATTATTAAGACTAATTATTTGCAAATATTATACACAGACGTACATATATTTTCAATACTTAAATCTATACTTATTTAATAATTTCTTTTAAAAACTTAAATCTAAGTCGTTCTTGCCGTTAGCTAGAGATTGAGTGATATATTTTAACAATAAACTTAATGCCTCCTAAATGTTGAGAAATTGCAGTTTTCCTCTCTTTTTCATAAATGAATATCATTCATTATGCATTGGAAACTAATATATTAAATTCGGAAGTAGAATTTTACCAGTCTTCATCATCTTCATTCAGTTCTGAAATTTCGAGACGGAAAGGCGTTTGAGCATTCTTCAGTCTACGATGACATGTACGCCCCAAAGGATTACGGCGTAAATCTACCAATTCTAAACTGTCACTAGTTATAACATCATCTGTATCGATTTCTAAAATAGTTAAAAAATATATATTTTTATAAGGTTTTTATATGATATACACATAAGTAGTGGTCTGTTTGAGCTTATCAAAGGGCTATAGTAGTAGCTATACCTGAACGAGCTCAAACACAAAAAAGTCCATTATGATCTTTGAGAAAATACCAAATAAACATTTATAAATGATTTTCATGATAAATTCATCATTTAATTATCATGGTAACTACGTACCTATGATGGCATTATGGCTGGCATCTAGTTCCTTTAGTTTTGGCATTTTGAAGACCACTGGAGGCAAAACAATAAATGAATTGTGTGATATATTAAGTTTAGTTAAATTCATCAAATCAGCTAATTCATCGGGTAGTTTGGACATTTGATTGTGTGAGAGATTTAAATCTGAAAGAGTTAAATTTATTTTTACAAATTTTTATTATATTCTATTATAAAATTTCTTTAAAAAAACATTACCTGTTATTAAACTAAATTTTAAAGCAAACCGTGGTGGTATCTTCTTAATAACATTACCGCTGAGATTACATGTTTTCAATTCTGTATTACGCATTAAATGATAAACAGCATCTGGGATTTGCATCAATTCACATTCTGATAAATCTGCATTGGAATAATTAAAAAGATTTAATAATAAACTGTAAGTGCATGCCATAAATAAAATTTGTATTAGTTTACAGAATACTTTTATTTTAGCAGTTTTAAATAGAACGGTTTACTGCAAAGGCGATAACATAAGCGTTGAACGCTTTGGTACCCCAAGTGCTTTAGAGGAAGAGTTAAAATAATTTTATTATATAACTTTTAGAACTTATTAATTTTAAAAACGAATCCTAATTTAGTTTAGTGAACTCCTAATGAGTATTTTTAATCATTCTTACAGCTAAGTCTTTTATAGAAAATATTTATTTCGATATTTCTTTCTGTTGCTTCTTCAGAAGTAATGAATTAAAAAATTTGTTGAAACCCTAACTGCCGTATTAATTAATAGACCTTAAAATAATATTTTTATTAATACGATATTTCATGTTATTGCTCTTGTAATGGAAAACATGCTTTGTAAACTTCAGTGGTATTATATCTTCATTCAAAAGTTCATTGCTTGATTATTTTAGAATATTTTCGATATATAGTTCATTAATTATTAAGAAACTTAATGAACCGGAAAATGAAATAAGAGTGAATATAGAAAAATTTAGTACTCGGAAATCTAATTATTCTATAAGACAATTAATTTTAAGCAAACTTTTTTTCGCGGCAACACTGTTTATGATCACTGTTCATACAACTCTGTTCTTTTAATACATTTTGTTTTGTAATGGAATTCTATCTGCAAATGGTAAGAATTATGAAAAGGGAGAAGATACATTTTTCAATTCAGTTTTATTTCATACCAAAAGTTATTAAAATAAAATTAAAATAAACTTTACCTAAATGTTGGTTTTCTTGAGCACTTTCGCAACGTTCAACGACTTGCACAACTAAATGGGCCATTTTATTAATTCTTTTTACGAAATCTTAAAAAAATTTTTAATAATTTTACAATTCACTTGCTTAAATAAAAAGTTTCAATGTTAAATATCAATATATTTCTTTCAAATGCTTAAATATTCCTATACACACGATCACTTTAACAAAGGCGAATGGCAGAAGCCGTCATAAATTTCTCTAGAATTATTATTATTTTTGAATAAAAGAGTACCCCACTTTCTTTTAGGGCTCTCTTAAAATTTAGAGTTTGAATAAACCATTTGAAAGAAACAGTTCCTCTTAACAGTGCACCTTCAAATTTTTGTTGCATATTTTTATTGTTAAGAAACATTTTGTTTTAAAGAATTTAATTTTTTACTTTTTATTTATAATTATACGTATATATTCACTAAAACGTTTCGTTTTTAACGAGTATTGCACCGATTCTAATAATATCTAAAAATTCTTCCCCATCAGGTGTCTATTTTCCACTCACTTCCACGGTTTAGCTTAAACTGAATTAATTGCTTGTATCTTTCAACGCGCATTGTTTTTATTCTTTGACAATGTGTATCTTATTTTCATTATGTATAAAGAGAATTTGTGAGATAGTTCTTTAATATTGTTATAAAAAGCTTTTTACGCAATGAGCTTTATATTTGAAAGCATTTCTTTATTAGATATAAACAAGGTGAATTCATAATAGGTGAACTCACTAGCTGACCAACTATTTATCACTGTTTAATGTCAAATTGTATTAATTATTTTGACAGTTCACAATAATATTTTGTTGATGTTGTACTACTGAGTTTATCAATTCGTCTTGATTATAAATGTTTAGAAAAATGTCACATAACATTTTTAAGGGCAGAAATTTTAAATTCGCCCCTTAGATTTGCATGCACATTTATAGATCTGGATACATAAAAACAAGAGAATGAAAACAATATACTACTCATGATGCAATTACTGAGGTGGCAGCATTAAAACTTTTACAGGCGTCGTGTATATGTGCTTTGCGACATAAAATGTCAGAAAAAATTTTCTATCGCTCTATTTAAACACAAATAATATATATTTTTTAAATAAAATACCGATTGAAATAAAATTACTCAAATAAATTGCTTATCACTTTTTGTTAATAATTAAAACTGTTAAACAAATATGTTTGTATAGAATTTTGACATTCTATGTCGCAAACTTAAGCAGAGAAAAAAATAATCACCTGACGTAACGATGCCACCTATTTTAATTACATTATGATATTACTATTTTAGATATAAAATTTATACCTATATTGATGTTGACTTTTGTCAAGGCGATATTTACAGTGCATTTAAAAATTATAGCAACATAATTAACGTTTACAAAATTTCTTTTCATATGAAATTTTTCCAACTTTAATTCTTATCTTTTCGATTGAACTGCTACATAGATTATTTTGAGCTTCGTGTTTCTTTACATATAAATCAAAACAAAGTTTTTTTTTCCTTGAACTGCCAAATCAAAAATAAAATTTCAAGAGGGGGAATAGAGGGAGTAGTGCTGATGGACACTTCATTTGAATCTTCCCGCAGCAAAAGTTACAGGAAAGATCTTTTCAGTTTATTCCACATACTGTTTGACCAAAAAATTAGGTTTTTCTGTAGTGTGTAGTGCGATTCGCTGCCAAAATCGACACAAATGGGTGTGGTCGTAACGTGAACCGTTTTGTGACTTGTAATGTACGATTTTCGGGACCAAGTTCCTGATTTCATTAGGGCATATCCCATTATAATATCGATAAAAGAGCAAAACACAGCCCACATTGTGACGATGTTCAAGAGAAGGAATGGAGTTTGCTACCCGACCGTCGCCAATTACTTTCTTCGATCTCTATGGCATACAGACCAGTTATAAATAGTAAATATAGAACCAAATAGAAAATTATGACTTGTAAAAGTTTTTCTTTGAAAAATAATTAAGAATATTTTTACAGGGTTTAATTTTGAACATAAAAACCTGATATCGGCTGTCCTATTTTCTGCATTGAGATTCTTATAAAAATGTATATAGACTTACAAAAAAAAATAAAATGGTCACGTATTTTCACAACTTACTCTGTGTTTCACAGACCAATTAATTATACACAAAATTGTTGCATATATACTTTCTAAATTGGACTTGGTTTTATTTACACCCATGATGATGACCCAAAATTGTTTGGATAGAAATCCAGATGAGCATAGTTAATTTTTACAATCACAATGCTTGTTATTTACAAAGTCGTTATATATTTTAACGTTTCCAGATTTTTACTAAGTTGTTTTACAAGGCTTATCATCATTTTTATTGTTACTACAAAATGCGTTGTCAACAGTTACATGGAAACTTATGCAAAACTTTCAAATTTCTATGTAGGTATAAAAATTTGTAAAAAGCACTAATAAAAAATTTAAAAAGCTTCTATATAGTGATTTTTCTTATTAGTACTAAAGCTAACATAAGCACTATAAGGCCTCAAGAAGCACCAAAAATAGCGCCAAAAGCACTAATTTGCCATCGCTACGGTAGCACTGATTTTGCTTTTCTGATTTCATGAGCTTTTTGATAAACTAACAGGGTTCTCAAATTATATTCCCGTAGCATTCCCAATTTGAAAATTGTCATTCCAAAAATTCCCAAAAAAAAACAAATTATATTATCGGAAAAAGCACCATTATATATAATACCACTTCAATTTCAATTCATAGAAGTAGCAATTTAATATATAAAATTTTCATTGTAGCCGGTTATTTGTCAAAAATACATAACGCGTGAAAAAATTAGATGTTAACCAACTGTCTGCGCTAGACGCGTCAAAATATTTTCTGTGTAACTTTTTCTATGAAAAAACGCTATTTTAACTTTTTACAGATGCTACAGCTTCCAGTAACGCATGTTACGTACTTTTACCGTAGAAGCATTTATGTACTAAAATATAACAAAAATATGTTACATACATATACACTAAAGCCCCGATTTGCGTCGTTAATTGGGACGGGAGGAATGCGACGCAAATTGAAACGACGCCAATCGAATTGTTTCTATACAAATGTTCTGATTTCGAATTAATTGGGTGAAAAACTAAAAAATTTCGAAAAAATATATACATATTTAGATAAAAAAAAGTCATATGAATACGTTTTTATTTGTTTAATTTCATTCAATAAACGTTTTTAAAGTTAGAAATAAAAAAAAATAATAAATTAAATTATTAAAATTCATTTTCATATACATAAATACATACATAAATACATACATAAATACATACGTATATACGATTCAAATAAACATTAAAGTAAAAAATAGTGTTATTAAGTAGATAAATCTAAATTAACACAGTTGTTTCCATTTGGTTAGGTGGTCTCACTGTTTTGTTAACAAAACTGTCTAAGGTTTGCTGAATTGTTAAAGATTTCTTTTTGCGACGCAAATTGAAAAAACGCAAATCGGACGACGCAAATCGGGGCTTTAGTGTATATAAAATAAAATTTCTCAAAAAATTTCAGTAAGTCGCCAAAGGATAAAAATGCTCCTCCATGAACTCCACAATTCACTACCAAATTTATTATCCCCATTTCGAAAAAAATCCCCGATTAGTGAATATACCTTCTTATATAAAAACACTGTAAACTATTTAAAACAACTTTTAATAAAGCTCTCTCTTGCATAGTAAACCCAAAGAAAAGTGTTAGTCATTTTATATTTTCAGAGCTTGGAAAATAATAATAAATAAATAAAAAACAATTAGTGTAAACAGGTCATTATACTCAACAAAAAGTACATTTATTTATATACATAGTGTATATGCACGCTTTAATGTCCTCGATATATAAAAGTTGATCAAATGCCAAAACATTTCCCATACAGATATTTAAGTGCGGATGTGCATGTACTTTTAGTAGTGCTTTCTTTACAACAAAGAATTCTTGTTGAGCTCACGTGAATGGTCGGCTAAAGGCATTTGGACAAGTAAAATAATCAACAAATAATGGTTGTGATTTTTGCACAAAAGAAGTGCGTCAAAAGATATTTATATTGTTTATTTTTCTTACACTTTTTATAGATAATGAAGTAAAAAAATTGTATCTTAAGTTAATTATTATCAATTTATATTTGTTGTTTGTTGTAGCCTAAATTGATAATCGTAATTTGTTGTGCGTGGCGTTAAAAACCGAAAAAACAGGCAAGAATAATAAAATTTATTATCATATATTTGGAGTGCTGAAATAAATTTATTTTTAATGATTTTGTTATGGTTAAAAAATCAAATGGGGGAACGAATTCATTAAATCACACACATATAATCAGATATTAGGAGGAAAGAAAAGTAATAAACCACTGATAGCAAAATTTACAAAGAAAATTAAAACAACAAAATTAACAAAGATAAAATGAAAGAAAATGTTTTGTACACGATTATGTATGACAACATGGCACGCTTCTCCACCGCCAGCATGAATGACACTAATTTGAAAGATTTTAGTTATACGTAAAAGGAAATGTGACGAGGAAACAATTTAATTTATAAGTTCATTGTTAAGAAAAATAATGTACATATATTTTTTAAGATACACAGCGTAACTTGGTTCAGAAAGGAAGAAGTGTGTAGAATATTCATGAGTAGAATAGTGGGACTATTTACGGCCTATTAGTCTAAGTTTTTTTTTTGAAAAAAATTAATAAATGAAAAATGAAAAAATATACAAAAGTGAAGTGGAGCTACGAAGAATAACTTCTATTTATTTACATTTTAATTTTGTAATTTAAAAAGAAAGTTGACGCCAATTTCACAGTTTTTGTTTGCTGTTTTTTTTCTTTTCGGAAAGAAAAACCAAAAAAATTTCTTAAGGATGTAAAATGTTTTAAAAGTGAAATAGTTTTTTAAATTAACAACATTTAAAACTATATTATTTTAGATATGAACTGAACTTTGATCATTCTCATGCAATATTTTCCGGCGTCATGCTGTCTGCTTTGTGTTAAAAACGCAAAATACAATAAAATAAATTTAGTAGATAGAATAAAATTCGGTCAACAAATATATTTATAGAACCATCTGAATTATCCAAGTAAATGACGTTTTCTTTGTCCAAAAACATTATATATTTTGCAAAAGTTGATAAAACTTGCGTTCTCATTCATTTTCAAAGAAAACACTTTTCAAAAATGGCGCAAAATATACATTTATTTTTTTTTACTGAAAAATTGCCAACAAATTTTCTTCTATGATTGATTTAAATACATATGTATTAAAAAATGTAAATAGTAAACTAAAGAAAGAGAAACGTAATTACAAAGAAGAAATATTGTAATTTTTGCAACGTCATTTTGAAGAAAATAATGGAAAAATTAAGATGTTTCTGGCCAATGGAAATATCTGGAGAGCAATAAACAGGCAATAAAATCACTTTATTTACAGCAATTAATTTTTTTTTGCTTATTTTTAATATGAAATGGGAAAGAAAAAAATTTCATAATTTTAACGACAACGAAAATGCGTTATTTATTTGAACACCGGCATTAAAAAATAAGAAAATTTAAAAGAAAACAATTTACACATTTATAGATTCTCCGTTTCTTTTAAATTTTAATATTAACGGAAATGTTTTAGTTTATTAATTTGTTCATATATATATTTTGTTTTTGTTTTTTTTTTGTTGAGCACGAGTTTGTAAGAAATTTTATTTTGAATGCAATATTTAAAAACCATTTTATTTATACTATTTAATGCGTCTTAAGTATATTTAAATTCTTTTTAAAATTTTCTTCTTATATTTCTATTAGAGATACGTAGTGCTTAAGTATTTAGCGTGATCAGGTATGAGGCGTTTTAGAGATATGACTTGAGTGAGAGCGCATGAGGCTCTAAAATATGATTTATAACAATGAGTGAATAAAAATACATAAAAAATTCATTAGACAAATTTATAATATATGAGCGCACATTTTCAGTTTTGCGGGAGTCTGAAATCATATTCCCTTATGCGAATTGTACATTATTTGTGGGACTATTTCTTTACATGTGAAAAGTTACGTTATGTTTATAATGAAGGGTGTCTGGTAGCAGATTTATATTTTCAAAATTAAATAAAAAAAGGTAATAATAATGTACACAAAGTTTTATTAAGAGCATTGAACGATAGAATGGAAATGCGGATTTTACTTTTTAAACAGTATGTCATCCAGATCCTTCAGATCTTTTTTTAAAATTTCATGAATAATCGCTCTTGGAAGTCCCAGTGAGGCTGCTCTTTTCCGTATTGAAAGTCGCGGCTTTTCACGTAAACTGCTTTCAACCAGTTCAATGTTTTCGGATCGACTAGGCCCTGGCCGTGGGACATTCATAGCCGAAGCAGTTGCGTGGCATCTCTGCACCCACGAACGAATTAAATTTACACTCGCTCCATCACTTATTCGCCGAATACCGAACTTTGAACAAAAATGTCGATGAGCAATTACATAAGAATCATTACTCTTAAAAAATGTGTCCACAGCAAACGCGCAATGCTCACTCGACCACTGAGACATCGTGACTGGCAAATCCGCACAATCGATAATTACAACGGCGCCACCCTCCCTCGCACCGTTTATTACTTTTTGAAATAATCGTTTTAAATATTTAAATTTCCCACCAGACACCCTGTATATGTAAATATATATTTTGTTTAAATTGTAAATATACATACAGTATTGGAATTGGTGTCTTTTCATATATATATTTTGGAAAGTAGAGAACCTTATGCGCTGATACAAATAAAAAATATATTCAAACAATATTTGAAGATTATCATCAATTTACGAGAAATGTGGAGGTACTAATAGTCTATTATAACTATTTATTATTATTTTTTCACTATTATAACAATAAGTATATTTTTATGAAAACTTTCTCTTGCTTTAAAAATATTTTTTTTTTGCTGCAAATCTCTTAAAATACATATTGTTAATTTAATATTGAAAGACTCTAATGGTGATCTCATATCTTCCACTAAAATCACACCTTGTTAAAATGTACACATCAAATATGTTTTAACTGCATACTTCGATAACTTTCAATGCATCTAAATGCAACGTGAAGTCAATGGCGACAACATTCGTATTCTCGAAACAAAAACATTGATATATCATACTTAAGATGCGACTGTAAATGGAAGAAAAATTCACTTCGCAAAAAATACTTTATATGGGAGGGTATACGGTGATTTTTCTTCTTGAAGCAAGGTCTAAAGTACATACGAGTAGTATTATATTACTACCAAATATTTAATTTAAATTAACTTTTATAATTATTCTTAATGCTTTTTTTAACCTTTTTTATTATTTTAACAATCTATACCTTTTATATATAAAAATGAGCTAAAATATGAACAGCGTATACATATACAATAATAAATACACATATCTTATAAAATATGAAAACATATATACTGTCTGTCAAGTAAATATTTGCAAGGAATTCCGTAAAAATTATAATTTTGATATACTGTATTCGTATATGCATTAAATAGCTTGGATCGGTTGAGAAAAAACGTGGCATACGTATATCAAAATAAAACTTAAAACCTAGATCTCTCGGAAATACATCACAATTCACTTTTGGATAATTTCAAGCCAAATCATTGAAGAATTTTCTTGCCTGTCCACTATTTAGGTGGACTTCTTAATGTAGCTAAGAAACCAAAAGCTATAAATTTTTAGCCAGCTAGGTCTACAGCGGTAAGGAATACTAAGGCCACAATTTCTGTTAACATTCACATGTCATTAAACTTTTGCAACTTCAAATGTTAAATCTTCGGTTCTAATGTCCAATTTTGATTTGTTTTAAAGTTATTAATATACAATACGAGACTATTGTAAGCAAGAAGGGTTTATGGAAAACATTAGGGTTGCAAAAAAGAGTGGAAACAATTAGAGAGAATGAATTCCTCGATTTTTTTCAACTTGGAGCTCTTAAAGAGCCAATATCAGAAATTTTTGTTTTGGGACAGCAATGACATTAAAGGGAAAATATTGTTTTTGGGTGGCAAAGCACTGTTGTCACCTTAAAAAAATAATCTTTTCCCATTGGTGCAATAAAGCAAAAATTAAAAAAAATAAATGTTTTTCGTGCAGGGTTTAGAAAAATCGGTTTTCGGGGGGAGTTTTTTCTTTCTTTAAAGAGAGGAAACACTCAGGCAATGATTGCCTACAACTAGGTGTTACCTTCTGTAGGAAAGGTATAGTGAAAGTGATGACAAGTGATGAAGGGAAAGATAGAGGAAAACTGCACTATTTCAGAACTCTGCTTTTGCACGTTTTTTTTGTTTATAGCAGTATTGCAGCGCATCTGATGTCAACAAGACGTATTAAATTTTGAAGCTGTGTTTTAGTAGCCATTTTTTGTAACAATTTTATTTTGGTTGTATGCCAAATGTGCATACATAAACGTATATACATCTACATATGTACATTTACAATTTTTCCCGGCAGTACTACATTATAATAATGATTCTTTGTGACAAACACTGACAATGTTAAGCCATCGCTGATAGTAGCAAATGATGGGGAAATCTATTCATTATTTAATCCACATGTCTTCTCCACTGATTTCTCTTTTTTTGCTTTTACTAAAAAGAAAATTAATTAGTAAGAATAATATGTTGCTGACGCTGATCTCTGCCAAAATATTTTTTGAACAGCTAGTACGTAACAAAAATGTAACTAAAAATTTTGTATATGCATTTTATAAAACGTAATGATTTTTATAATGTAAATATTGAGTTATCCGTCTAGTGGTTTCAAAATTGCCGGTGTGGCAAAGGCTGTTAAATTACGGGGTGATTATGGTCGTCATAATCAACCTACTGGAAAGATTATAAAGAAATTTGAGAAGAGTGGCGAACGGACATTTTTGACCTGCAATTCAAGATTATGAACTGGACGTTATGTGGTTTTAACAAGTCGTTACCAAGAGACGCACAACAACAAAATGTTGGTTTTATTGCATAACAACTTTCCAAACCGCATAACGTCACTTTTAGCGACGTCAATAGATTACGCGTTTTGACGCCGTTAGACTTCCTTGTGGGGATACATTATAGACCGTATCTACGCAGATAATCCTCCATTCTAAAACAAACATTCGTTAAGTAATATTCCCGAAATGTCCGTAAAAGTGGTCGAAACATAACTCAAAACTATCGACTGCTAGATGTAGAGACGGCATCATATAATCCGCATATCAGCATGCTTTTAAATATTTGACGTATTATAATGACGTATTACTACAGAAGAATTTACATAGTCAATTAATGACGCTTTCCCTTTGAGAACTATTTTACAATATTATAATAGTGCTAAATTATGATATGATAACATACCTTGTGACCACTCCAAATGTTTTTTTGTTACACATGCTAATATAATACATTAACTTGCACCAATAAAATAAAATCGTAAAGAAGCATTACTAATAATAAAAATAATAAGGGTCCTCATGAAAACGTGTAAAAGTCTCGTAAACTGTGCAAAGTGTGCAAGTTTACGCTCTCGTAAATGAAAAATTTGTTTGAAAATTCATTTACACAAACCTCGTAAATTTGCCCAACAATTTAGTCTCGTAAACTTGCACAGCTTAATTGTGCATTGCATAAGTCAGCTGCTTTTGTTTACTTTGAGATTAACTGTTTAAAATTGCACAACAATTGAAAAAGGGGCTTCATGAAATTGGTCTCGCAAACTTGCCCAATTGCACAAATGGCAATTTTCAGCGTTTTCATGAGTACCCCTACTATGTATCTTCTTTCAACATAAAAATATTAACTAGTATGCAATTAACTATGTACTAAAGATTAAATAAAATTTATTTTATGTATATTTTGTAATATTGGTACTAATTAATTAACACGCACGCACATTTAACAATTCATTGGCCAGTTCACATTCTGCTCACTCAGTAGGTTAAGAGGCATTAGTTGGCTCTTTTTTATTTTTGTAAAAAAAAATATACATTTTAAAAACAATATTTTTAGGTTATTAGTTGCTGTGCACAAATTTTGTAAGGTGAACGCTGTGAATAGAAACAAATATTTCAAAATTTCCTTTCTTATGTTTTATTTTTTTCCATTGCGGAAAATATATAAATTATTTTTTTATAAACTGATATTGTATCTTTCGTGTGTTTTTAATGCATTTTATTTTTAAGTATTTTTTTTTCCCAGCAACTGCCTAAATTACATAAAACGTTAAAAATGTTTTAAAATTATGATAAAAAAGAAAAAATAAACAATATATTTCATTTGTTACATGTGTTCGGTCAGTTTGTGTGTCTAATAATAAAAATTAATGAGAATGAAAGTTTGTTACATGCAATACATTTTATTACCCTACACTAGGCTTTCGGCATTTTGAGTTTAAGTATTTAGTTTGCAGTAGTTTTTCAATTCATATCGTAATCAGCAAATGATATCATTTTATTTTTTGAGAACAATTGTTTTTTGAAAGAACCCTTTCAGATACCATCTATGAATTTTGCTTGTTGATATTTATAAACATAATGATAGTATATTCAGACATGCATTCTTAACTGAGATAATTTAATTTTAATTAAACATTTGAATTTAGTATTCACACATATTTAAATTATGCTGGTTTCTTTTCTCAACAAAAGTGTTGTCTTGTCGATGGTTAACACTTTCGACAGTTTGCCAATACCTTTAGAAAGTTATACATTTTGTATTACTACAATGGTACAAAATATTTTACACTTAATTTATCGTTTCATAGTTTCTGCAGTTTTTATCATAATTTTATCAATAATAATAATAGTAATAACTTTTTTATACATCTCCTGCAAATAAAATCACAAGAACAAAAGTTTGTTGAAAGAGTTATTTATCAAAAATGTAAAAAGGGAAGTATGTGACCCCAACTTGAGAGTATAGAGAGAGTTATTGGTGCAACATAACGTGATCGCTTTTTGGAATGCTAAATAATTTTTAGAATGGAACACGAATAGTAACGAAATGTAACATATATTCGTATGTTACATTTTTGTCAGAAAGGAAAACGCCATTAGTCAATTTTGCTTACTCAATTAGCAGTAAAGATTATCTTATCAGCGAAATTATTAAGACGTAATATATGATTGAAACCTTTAAAATATACAAAATATGAATAAAAAGATATTTTTTATTAATCATCCGTTGACGTATGATTGTAGTATATCTAAAATAAAGTTATTATTGCAACATTATACGTGACATATTTTTATATACATATGTTTTAATTGCTCATGTACATATTTTTGTTTGACAACGCACAATGTCAATTCTGAGTCACACCTGAACGGCAAGTTTTTTGCCCTTCAGGTGTGACTTGTCTTTGTTTCATTCAACCATGGAGACGTACACAACTGAGCAGCGTGTTAAGATTGTTGAAGCCTTTTACGAAAGTGGGCGTTCAAATCAAAATGCATTTTGTGCACTTCATTATTTATTTGGTAATACTAAACGACCAAATGTGTCTACAATCGGGAGAGTTGGGCGCAAATTTCAGCAAACCGGATCTGTATGAAATGTGAAAATACCTCTGATTGCTGGCCCAGTTCGTTCGTATAGTATCGACAACGTACCCAATAATTGACAACTCACGAATATCACTGATGCAACTTTTAAATAAATATTTGAAGTTTCACGCTTACAAGGTTCAATTGACTGAAGATCTGAAGCCTACTGCCTATTGCAAGCGTCGTCAATACGCCGAATGGTTGGTTGAACAGGGTTGAAGTGAATGATGACTTTACAAGAAAACTATATTCGGCGACGAGGAACACTTTCATTTCAGCGGATTTCTTAACAAGCAGAATTGTCGCATTTGGGGAAATAAGAATCCATGAGTTATTATTGAAAAGTCGATGTATTCACAAAGAGTGACTGATTGATGCATTTTATAGACCGGAGACGTGATCGGGCAGTACTTCTTCGAAAATGAGGTCGGATAAGTGAATGGTGTTCGCTATAGCGAGATGATAACTGACCAAAAATTGAGGATATGAACATGAACGACTTGTGATTCTAACAGGATAATGCCATTGCCATACAGACGACGAAAAAAATGGTTTTTTTTTGCGCAGGAAATTCAATGGCCGTGTTATCTCACGTCGTGTCGAAGTTAATTGGATGTCCGATCACGTGCCTTGACAGCGTTGGACTTCTTCCTTTTTGGGATATTTAAAAGAAAAAGTGTACGTCAGTAAGCCAAGAATAATTCAAGAGGTAAAGGATGAGATAATTGATAATAATTGAAAATACTCGTATGTCATAATAAAAAATATTAAAATAATTATCTGACAACTTTTTGTTTTGTTCACAATTAACATCGGGAGTTTTGATAGAGCCAGCCTTTTCAGTTACATAATTACCTTTTAGACATGACATTAGCTCTTCTCGCAAAATTATACCAAAGAAGAACTTAATATTTCTACAAATCCATCGTATGCTTACGATTAATTTGTGAGTGTGTACTTCAAAATAGAGAACCTCAGTTCTTATCTCATTAAAAAATTTTTGTAACTGGCTTGGAAAACCAATTTCTTATACGTGTTTAGGTCCACATAGAGATATCGGGAACAGTAAAGACAAAAATTGCCCACGCCAACTAAAAATTTTTTATGCGGTGCTGAAATCGAGCCAGACCATCACAGGAAACTTGTAGCGACCGCATCTGATTGGTTTAAAGGTCGTGTTGGCCGAAAACACTTAAAAACAGGGTATCTAAAATTGGCTTGATTCTTGTTTTTGGGCTCGAAAGAAGAGCGGTTATTTTGGCACGGAATCCATATGTTGCCAGAAAGATGAGAAAAGGTAAAAGCTAAAAATTTCCAATACTTTGAATACATTATGAACATATATTGTACAAGTAAGAGGTAAAAATTAAAAAAAAAATATTTTGGAAATGTATACCAATTTTTCAAGATACCGTTTTTAGGTCTAAAATTTGTTGGACATATTTATACATTAGTACATAAAACAAAACACGGAAATCTTGATATATTTACCAGATTAATAAATGCTCATTGTAAGGTTTTCTTCCACAAAGAATAGGAAAACATGAGACAATATTCATATGTATATAAAAGAGAAAATTTTGACTTCATTACAACATAATAGTAGACTGATTTTCCTGTACTAAAAATATTATCTGGGTAAATATGATTTCTATAGCACTGTACATTGTATTTAAAATTACTCAATAGCCAATAAGAAATTGAGAGTTTGGACACTGTCTGTAACTATTTTTGCTGTCTGTAGTGACATAAAATGCCTCCGAATTTAAATTTATTCACAACGCAATAATATTAAGAAATTTTCCTTTAAAGATATTTTTATTCTAAACAAATTTCTGCGTTTTAATGATTCAAGTGCCGGAAATAAATTTTTTTAATGTTGAAACTCGAAACATTTATTAATTACGAACTCAACAGTAAACATACAAGGTCTTTTGATTGAAAATAATTTACCTTTAAAATCATAACCTGCTGGCCGCCAAAAATAAAAAAAAATATTACACTGAGATGGAAAAGCAAGGTAGCACTATCCGCCGCAGACAAAGAGCAAATTATAGTTTTGTGACAAATATATTATTATTCCAATTATTCAAGGTTGGTTAAATCTTACGATCTCTTTGTTTGAATGTTAAGCAATTTTGTAAACTGGTTATCGAGAAGATAAACACAGCAAAATATAAATAATGAAAACTCACCCAACATACTGTTCTCTTTGGCATCCTCACAGCGACCCACCACTCGTATAACACCACGGCCAGCTACAGGTGAAAATGTAACAATTCCACCAATTCTGGCAATATGAGGGGGTACTCGAGGATCGTTTTCTATGTACTGTGAGTTTGTGTTATTGCTGTTATTATTGCCATTATTATTATTGTTGTTATTATTATTATTGTTGTTGTTGTTGTTGCTGCCATTATTGGCAATATTAGTGATATCATTACCGAATGGACGCATTTTGTTTAATTTCCGATTTTTTTTTGTTTCTGGACAGAACGTTTTTCTTCAATTTCAGTTTGCACACTTTGTTTTTAATTATCTTATATTTTTATATAAATTAATTCTAGTTTTAATTTGGTTTTACAATAAAAAAAAAATCTTCACTTCTTATTTCAACAAAATATCTTTGATTTTTTTATTTTAGTTTAAGATTTTTCCACTTGTTTGTAAATTTATAATTTTATTTTTCTTTTATTAATAAAATTTTCTTTAAATTTCAGTTACAAACCGTTTGGTAAGTCTTCCGTTTTTCAAATGTTCCAAAAGCTTTTGTATCAGCTGTTTTTATACCACCGCAGAACACAAATAAAAGAAAATTCCCAACAAAAACAAACACAAATACTCTGTGTTTCAATGAGACAAGCATAAATACACATATGTATAAATATACTACACGTACGTACTATTCATACGTCGAAATGAAACAAAAATCGAAAGCGAAAAACATTATTTATTGGTATTTATTATATTCTGTTTACATTGTGACGTGTTTTTGGCTGGCTTTATTTTTCCTCTTTAACAACAAAAGACAGCCAAATGTGCAGTGATCGATCGCACATTTGCGTCTTTTACATATTTTTATTATTTATTACTTGTGTATAATTTTTGTAGAGCTCTCACGCTGCTTTTCTTACTCACGCTCTTAATACTCAAAGTTTTGCATAAAAAAGCTTGTTGTTCAGTGCTGCCACGCACAAAAACATTTCCAAGCAATCAGTGCTGTCATATAAATTTTATCGGAATATGATTTGGAACCGGCAAAAAAAAAATTTTTACTTTTGTGTCATGACATCCAATGTTATCGGTTTTATGTTTGAACTATAATTAACGTCGGTTTTAGGTGTAACAGACAACAATTATATCGATTTCGTTATTGAAAATAAAGCAAGCCGTTTCCATCTGTCGTTTTTCTGTTGGAAATAAATAAAATAACTAAAAGCTCCAATTTTAATTTTTTATCCTACAGTTAGATTTTTTGCGAAGAAGTAATTAAATTAAAGTTTATAAATTGTTAAAAAAATTTGTGTTTTCATGTCTTCATAATAAAGGAAATATAAAAATAGTACCCTAATTTCGATATTCATCGAGTTTATGGAGAAATATCCTGGCGTTGCCAGGAGTTCGCAACACGCGATAATCCAAAGACACATTCCCTTTGGGAGCAGTTGGGTGAATCGCTAAACAGCGCAGACCACCGCAAAAGGATATACATAAACGGATGGATTGCTAGATTGTGTTGTGTTATTTTATTCAGGTTTGGACTGAATGTAAAAGTAACGTGAAGTTTTTCTTCATGCAATTTTTCTTCTTTCACAGAATAAAGCAGAGTCCAGAGCAAGGGAGGACCATTTTCTAGTTTGATTTAAGCCAATAGACACTGCGATGTATCACTTAAGATGTTTTAAAACAATATATGTATATTAAATAAATGTGTTATTGCCTCTGATTAGAAAATAATTTCAATACATAGGAAAAATTTCTTTATAAGTGGTTTACAAATTATTATGCACTATGACGCAGCAATGTATTTTTAGGTGTCACTATCAAATTTATTAATAAAACACACTTTTTTCTTTCAAATATACATAGCAAAAGTTTTTCCACGAACAGCTTGCACAGGCGGATGATTTGTTTTTACCATGGTTTGCATTCTCATCGGAAATTATTTCCATAATAATTTTATAATAGAAAAAAGGTGTGTAAATATACAGTTTAAATACCGTTTTCATATAAAAAATTTTTATACAAATGGTTTATTAGACAAATTTCCATATAAAATTCTATCTATAAATTCAAAAAATGTTTATGAATACGACAATAAAATTATAAAATATATACTATACCATCAGATATAAATTTAGTTACTATTACAAAAACGTATTTAAAAACATAATACTCACGCTCTAAACCAAAAATAATTTTTTTTTTTACTAAAAAAATTCACGTTTCTTGTGCTCGTGTTATCCGTGTTCTGCGGTAAACGTTCAGAAGTTGTGGAAATCGAATTTACCCTTTAAGACTCAAGTTCCGTTGAGAGTTTTACGCGTATAATAGAATCATAATATATGATGTAAATAACAAATTTTAGCATTACCTTAGAATACTAATATTAAGCGCACAGAAGACGACGTAATGACAAAAAAGATTTGTATTCCTAATAATTTGGCAACCCACTGTAATTTCGAAGAATTTTTAATCAATCAACTCAATAGCTTTCAAAAAAAAATGCTACTCTCCGATAGTCTTATTTATCACATCTACCTTCAGAAAAAGTGTACTTGCAGCGTTCAATTACTCTCACTTTTGTTTTGTAAACGATTGGAAATTTTCATATCGGTCATAGGGGATAAGTTTTTACCGAGGCAGTAAATTAACACCGATGTACCATTTTCATATCGAATTTAAATCGGTTTGATAATTTCTACAATTTCTGTTGGTAACTCTGCTTTTGCAGCTTTTTTGGCTAACAGATTTTGATGACTTTATCAACTGCCTCTTGACCCTTTAGCAAATGCCAATGTCTTTTCATGTGATAAAAACCAAATAGGTATATTTTTTGGCTAATTTTAAAACTGCTTTTAGGTACAAATTAAAACTTTGCAGGTACAACAACAGCGTTTGTTTTCTGTATTTCTTTTTTATTTTTTTTTATATAAGTATACACTTAATACTGCTTTTACGTGAATTTGATTTAACATGATTTCACACGATTTGATTTGATCCTACGCGGTCTAAAAATATATATACTTTTTTTTTTACCTCGAACCAGCACTCAGGAGATGACCCCTATGCATGCGGGAACTAGAGGATAGGGATAGTAAAAGAAATGATAGGAGCTGTGGCTTCACTATCTTACAACAGGCACAATGAGTAGCCATATTTAGAAATTAGTTTACTTCGCCGGTGCTACACAATGCCAACGAAGGAAGGCGTTCTGATCTGCCTGTGGATTGGATACAGCTGAAGCCGTTACTGTTCAGTGACTAGTGACTATGCCTTCGCCACTGAAACCTTTCGACAACAACTGACACAAAGTCACACACAAATACACATCAGAAAAAATGCGAGATGTTTTTATGAGTCTGAAATTGGGGTTGAACCCAGGATATTTTTCGTTTTTTAGTCAACATGAAGACTACTTCCACCATCGCCACTCTCAATACTAAGGTGGGTAAGTTTTTTTTGGTCAACAGGCGTGGGTGACAAAGTAATAAAAAGAAAAACAGTTCGTTTTTCTCACCCGAACAAATTGAACCAGACTAATATATACGCAACAAAAAAAGACATGCAAAAGAAATAGTTAATTCGTGGTATTTTTTTTTTTTGCAAACAATGAATGCTTGCAACATATTTAAAAATTTATTTAAATTATAATTACAAAGTTCTATGTGTTTTCTATGAGTTCAAGAGTGAAATGTGTTAACATTTAAGACGGCATTAAAAATGATAACAGTTAAAAAAGTGTTTAAGAAGTCATGAAAATACCAATTCAGAAGGGAAGTATTCACTTTTGCTGGATAGTTGAGCACTGCAAATCGTGTGGCGAGAAAACCTCACAACATCAACATAACAAAAGATTTCTATTCTTTATTTTCCATATAAATATTTGCATTAATTTATTGCAAGCAAATTAATTATTTCTGTTCTATTTTTTAATTTTCTTTAGGTGTATGAAGTTTTGTAATTTTTGTTAATTCTTTTTCTTTTTCCCGATTTGCAAATTGTACATGGAACCAATCCCCTCGTTTTATATGGATGCTCTATCTTTTTTATGCGAGGTATCGAGGACCATATGTATAGCGTAAAAACAGAATAAAGTGTATATACATATATTTTTTATTTGTTTGAAATTCATTTCAAATGTTATGGTTCTCGTATTATTTAATTGCTATTAAAAAGAAGTACGCCAATTTTGTAAAATTGCCAATGTTTATTTTTAAACAATTAGAAATTTTGGCACACACATCTTAGAATTTATTCTGCTAACTTATTCTTAGCAAATCAATTAAAATTAGAAAGCAAAAAACGCATTCATTACTAAGAATTGCATTTCGTATGAAAGAGATCACGCCAAAACTTATGGTTTTCTTTTTTTTTTTTATTTTTTAGCTGGTGTGTAGGGACGTTAAATGTCATGTGATTATGCTATAAGAATAGGAATATGGCATATGTTCGTTTGTAATTGGCTAAAAATGAAGGACTATGATTTTGATCGTAAATATTAAGAAAACCTAGTTATTTTGAGGTTGAGAAGGTATTCTCGTCAGCTGTTTCATAGACTTTTTTTAATTAGAACACATTTTAAATTTAAATTCTATTTTATTGTAAGCCCTGAAATTAAGTAAATAACTTCAAAAGTGGATTTTATTACTTTGTTTAGTTTCTATCAAAAAGTAATAACGTTTTTGCGTATGAATGCGCATAAATGACCGGGTTTCGGGAACAAGTTCCCTGATTTCATCGGAGCACATCCCATTATAGTAACGATAGAACAACGAAATGCACCGCACGTTGCGACGATGCTCAAGAGAGTCAATAGAGTTGGCTATCCTACTGTCTCCTATGACTTTCTTCGCTCTTTCCTGTACACGGTCGAGTAACTTCTAAATAGTCTTTGAAGCACCGGCCCATACATGAGAGTTGTATTCCATTTTCGGTCGGATGTAAGCGATATAAATAGTGAGGAGATCAGATGGGGTGAAGTATGTCTTACACCGTCTTAAAAAACCGAGGCACTTGAATGCTTCATTTGAGACCTGAAAAATGTGCTCAGTCCATCGAACACCACACAGAATTTTCATGGCTAGAACATCAAGAGCTTCTGATTTCTGGATGTTTATAACGCCCATAATTACAGATCGGGCAGCGCAGTCGGGCATACGTCGATGCGTAAGCATGCAGGATTGGGTCTTTTAAGCATTGAAATCGACCCTGTTCGCATGACCCCATTCCGATATTCTCGGGAGGTCACCATTTAGCGAATTATTCATATTCTACTTCGTCGCCGCGATTACATTCGACGTAGGTCTACGAGTAAATGAATATGAATAGCAGATACTGCTGTCATCTGCAAAAGTCTGGATATGGTTGGAAGTATGACTTAGGAGGCCATTAAGAAAAATGAGAAATAGGGTAGGAGAAGGAATGGAGCCTTGTGGTACCCCTGAATTAATTTTGAACTCGTTAGATGAGATCCCGTCTACAAGAAATATATATTGTGGATTCTAATACAGGGTGGGCCAAAAGACACGCCTGCGTGTAAAAATTAAATAACTTTTTTGTTTATTATTTTTTTATTTTTTTATTAATTTTTTGTGTCTTTTGTTTATTTCAAATTCCAGTTTTGGAAAGAGTTTTCCTTCATTTGTTTGAAATTTCTCCCTTGTTTTTATTGTTCAGAATATTTTCCTCTGTTGTATTATTTTTTTAATTTATCATCACCGACTGTCTGTTTATATTATTAACACGTGCAACATATAAAATATTAATATAATAAAATATAATAAAAAATATTGTCCGAGTCACACTACACAGGAAATATTGGTTTTTTTGGCGGACAGCCAATTCACATTTACGTTTTGTTTTCAACAAAACTTATTTTCTTTATTGTCTCTAAACGAATACAGTGTACAAATTGTGTCATACTGACAATTAGTTAATTTCTTTCTTTATTTTTCTTACAAATTAATACCGGAACTTTGCTTTTGTTGCTGATAAAAACCGTAAATCCAATTTGCAATAGAACGTTTTTTATAAAAGAAAATCTTGTTTCTTAAATATATATATTTCAATGTTTATGGATAAAATTCAATGTACATCGTACAAAGAAAAAAAATCAACAATATCTTTATTATTTAAAAATCTCAAAATACCCAGCAAATAAGAAATGAATGAGTTCACTAAATTAGACTTCCTATTTTCATGACTTCTTAAGCATTTTTTTATCTGAATTCATTTTCCTTGAAATCTTAAATTGTAACAACATTATCACTTTTGAAATCATGAATCAGTTCCTTTGCAATAAAACCCTTGCATTAACTATTTCATTTTGCTGGGTATGTAATGAATGAGCAACATAGTCTCCTAACAAACATGTATTTGTTTTACCTAATATTTTTGCCATTCGTTACCTTATTTTATTCGTAAAGGCATTTGTCATCGCTTTAATTCCTTCGAATTCTTTTATTCATTTCATAATTTCATTTTCATATCATTTGATATTTAATTATATTTCGCACAACGTTTTTTTCTAGTTTTAATATTACTTCAACGTCCTTCGTCGGTATTTTAGCAATAAAACGTCGAGAAGTAAAATAATTAATAATAGCTTAAAAATTATGCGTCAAAACTAACACGCAACTTTAGTGTTGTGCAAGATTAAGCTCTATCTGCCTACCACTTCTACCACCTGGCTATTCTCTACATTATTATTAAAAGGTTTTCCCTTTTGTTTTATTTACAATCAAATTTTAAGCAAATGGTCTAATATCAAACTCAAATTATTACTATTGAAGCATAATTTGCTTTTATTCAATATTCGCCTGAATTTTTGGAATAAACATTCAAACGACTCACCATTTTATAGATTTATTTGATAGTAATATGCATTCAATATTAAAAAGAAATATCTCGGATGGCAAACAACTTGCTTTGCTTTCTTTTGAATTTGAATATTTTATGCTAACGAGGATTGAAACTGATATATTTACTTTTATTTATTTTTGCATTGTTTTCTAGATTAACCCGGTGCGCTTCGCTACCCTACACCAACTTATCTAATCTCATCCACTATTGTATAGACATTGTTACGGTAAGTGACATGTATCAACTTTGGATACTTTTATTGTTGCATCACCACTACTTTTGCAAAAAATAAAACAGGTACCCTAATCAAAGCGCAGTTTTGCCGAAAAGAATCCATTTCACTTCATTTTTGGTTTTCTTGTCAAACCCATATTGATACCCATATCATATACTTCTTTAAAAATAGTCGTTTTTTTAGAGATAATAAAAGTACCAATAGATAGAATAATTAATTTTAAGGCAGATATAGATAATATAGCTCAAAATTATAGATATTTAGTTAATAAAAAATAGGGACAATTTATATAATATAATAGTAATTTTAAGGTTTTCTATTATAATTGTTAAATATTTCATATATAGTTTGAGTTATTTTGAATTTTTATAAAAAAGAAAAGACACATTTTTTTCAAAATACTTTTATATAATTGACAAAAAATATTTCTTTTCCAATAATAATAAAATATTTTGATTTTATTTTTGTTAATTAATTTTATTCGAAAAAAAATTTAATTTTCCTGAAGATGGGGTTAGGGAAATATCGAAAAATAAATAATTTAAAAATATTTTTTAAAAAAAAGACCTACGGTCATTTTTTTGGCATGTGAGGTATTGTTGAAAATGTCTTCGCACTTACAGAGACCGTCGTCATCTGCGTCGAGTGGTGTTACCGCTAAAAAATTACCTCCTCTGGGTAAATTCCTTATAGTGTATGCATACTAATATCATTATATTTTAATTTCTCACTAAAAATCACTTTAATTTGATACCCATATCATGGGGGTGTATAACAATAGTAAACAATGTACATCATAAGCACTATTTAAATGAAAAAAAACCAAGGTACAATTTTATTCCATATATTTTCGAATTTCGAAAAAGAAAGAAAACACAACCGAGATTTTTTCTAGAAGAAAAGATTACGGAAAAAAGCTTCGTTCTATGTGAAATACTTTTGAAGATATATGGTTGCAAAGAGAGATAGCAAAATTAATTTTTTTTGCAGTTTTACCCACTAAATATACATATATTGAAAGAGTCCGCGTATTTTTCAGCAGCATTTACTATATGCTCTTATATTTTTTCGTTTTAATTTCTTGGATTTTTTGTAAATCAAAGCCAAAAATTTCATGTATAAATTTAAAAGCTGATAGTCTTCTATATATACAGACTTAGCTTTCTCTCATCATTATTTACTGGCACCATTGCTAGTCAAACTCTAATTAATTCTATTGCCCTAAATGATTTTAACCCAGAAATGCTCAAAAATTGGTTGCATCTCTATTGATGGAAAAAATCTACAGTAGCAGTCAAATAAAGTACAGGGCGGCGCAGAATGAGCTATCTCGTTTGAATTCTTTATAACTTTTTTAATTATTATTTTCTCTAGGTTTTTTTTTCTACATTTTGTCAAGAAGACTTTGAGAATTAATTACGAATCATTACACGATCGAACACAGCACATACTAAGGCTTTTTTCAGCGAACGCACTATTTCGCGCTCAAGCGATTTCAGCTGGCCTCCACGTTTACCAGATTTAACAGCTCCTGCCTGCTTTCTTTGGAGATATTTGAAAGATAGAGTGTACCTTAACAAACCAAGAACAATACTCCAACTAAAAACCAACATTCGAAATGAAATCATGGCCATTACACCCGAAATTTTGCGAAAAGTTATGGAAAATATGCTAGAAAGAGCACGTATGTGCGAAGCAGAAAATGCACATCACTTACAGGACAATGCACATTAATTCCCCAATAATATACTATATTAAAAAAAAAATTATAATAATACCATAAATAAAAAAGTTTATAAAAATTTAAACCATATATTTCATTCTGAGCCTCCCTGTAGAAAGAGTTTTATTAAATTTTAAAACAAGAAACACTTGGTAAGATTGGGAAAATTTACAAAATTTGTTTTTAAGCAATAGAATATATTGAAAATTTCTAGTTTTTATCAATAAACAATTATTAAATTCACCTAGTTTGAAAATTAAAAGTACAAATCGTATCCACGAAAACTCAAATAAGATCTTCTATATTTATGTTGTTCAAGGCAATTTCCTAAAAGCTAAAACATTATATCCTACACTATATTTGAAAAAATATCATCACAGTTACTAAATATTTTACTCAGCGCTGTCTCGTGTTAAAAAAAAAAATAAAAAATGACGTGAGTAGCTTCTAAACAATTTTTTGGTCAAACGGGCAGCATGCGGTATATTTATGAGTGCTAAGGATGTATTTGTTTCATTAGATCGTTTATATGTATACATATGAACAAATAATTTGGTAAGAAAAGCGGTCTTTACAGGACATCGAGTTGGATTAGTAGAAAAATTGTGACAAGATATAGTCTTGATAACTAACAAAAATTTAGTGGATCGATAGCTGAGATGGCAAAGTGTCTGGATAGTGTTTGGTAGAGTTTTGTTGATGGTTCCGTATCATACTGAAGTTTGTTTTAATTTAAGTATTTTATTATCTAATTTTTAGATGCGTATTTTATACGGATATTGGATTTTTTAATTATGTTTTTATCTATTTTGGAAATATGTCGGCCATTTATTGTCCGATTTCAAAAATATGTATCAATATAAAATATCGTGGATTACAAAAAATAACGTCTGATTGAAAAATCGTTTCTTGGATATATCTCAGTTATTCATCATTTGATGTAGGTGATTTAGGTGATCTATTGCAGATAACGACTTATCATTTACATCAGTATGATGTCATCTGGAATAATTGATATATCCTGTTAAAACGATAGACGGACATCTTTGAATCGACTTAGCCAGAATACATACATATACTTATGGGGAAATTAATATTGTTGAAATTACAAACCGAATGGCATACTTATATAAACTCGTATGCTTACCACTTAAGATGAGGGATACAAAAATAAAATATTTTCGTGTTTCCACACATAAAATTAAAGAAAAAAAATTTTTTGGTGTAAAACAAAATGAAGTTAAGGAGACAGTGAGCGAGAAAGAGGAGTTCAAATTATATTTACATAAAATAACTTTAATAAAAGAAGGAAAGATGAACTACAAAGATAAAAGACCTCGTTGATATGAATGCATCATGCAATCGAACTAGCACGTTCGCGAACTACACAATGCTAATTAAAACATCACCTCTTTTTTGTTTATTAATTTTATTTCTTTTAGATATTTTTCTTTCGAATTCATAATTGATTTGAGTATATAACAATATTTTTTTTTAACAAATAAAATAGGTATGTAATTCGTTTCAAACTTTTCTTTTTTATTTTTTGCTTATTTGGATTTAAAACATCAAATATAGTTTTTTATATATAGTTTTATGTTTTTAAACAAAAAAATTTCAACACTTGTTTACTTTTTATAAATACATAATTTTTAAAACATTTAAAATAATTGGTGTATTTTTAACACTAAGTTGGACTTTGCTACATTTTTTAAGCAATAATATTTCTTTAAAATAATATTTGGGGTATTAAAATTGTATCAAGTCATATTATCTTGATAATAAAAAAACATTAAAAAGTGTTTTTTTTATTGTGCTTGAGTCCTAAAATAATGAGATTTCAACAGCAAAGAAAATGTTAGATTCACACAAAGTGGTTCACTCCTTTACATATTTTTGACATTTTGAAAAGAAATTGCTATTTTTTTAAATGACTTTTCCTCAGCTGCCACAAATTTTAAATATCAGACTAAATTATTCGCAGCAGTCATGTTATTGTTTTTATGAATGCCCAAATTTATTTTTTATTATTGCTGTCATTATATTTCCTTAATTCGACATAGAGTGAATACACAATTTAAAAAACTTATTATAAAACATGGTGTATAAGTTATTTTGTAGATGAAACTCATAGCAGACATCAAGTGCTCGAAATGTTGTACATTTCGCAATTACATTCAATATCCAGTGTATTATTTTGTAATATTTAATCAAAGAACAAGGAGTTTTCATTACAACCTTATGTTTTGGAAAAGAACTGTAGGTTTCCTTTATAAAGAAGCAAAATAAGTTGGTACTTTTTCCTACCTCCATTTAGTGTTTATTGAGTAAATAGTTTGTTTGATTTCAAATACCATGACTTATTTTTAAAGTTTCACTACTAAGGTTTACATATCGAAAATCTACATTTCTTCAGTTAGTTCTAAATATCATATATTCATAGCATAGATATTTTAGAAAATTTTTTTAAAACAAATTTCTTTATTTTTAATAAATTGCAAATTAGGCGTTTTCTTTTCTCAAAATAGCAGAAAAATATACATATAAGATATTTTAACATTTTAGGAGAAAGTGTCCTGATTACGAAAGATTTTAACTTCCGTAGAGAGAAAACCTCATTTTTTCTATTACAAAAATTTTACATAATTTTTCAGAAAAGAGAACGTCTTAAGACTGCCATAGTTATTAAATGTTTTTTTTTTGGTTTAATTTTTTTTCTAATTTTACGTTATATTTTCATTTGACTACTTCAAAATTCCATAAAAAGATTTGAAATATATCAGCCTTATTTTAAACTTCTAATTCAATATTCAACTCATTGTGACAATTAATGCATTGCGACACCTTGCGCATGTTGCAGGCCAGTGCACAGATACAGCATTATTACACTCAATGCTTGTATGCGTTCTTCGGATTTTCCTAAACTGTTTGATTTGTTTACCGACTGCTGGTGCTGCTGTTGTACATGATTATCGTTTGTGGCTAATATTTCACTACTACCATTTTTCACGGATGTTGACAAATTCGAATGTATTGCCGTTTCACTATCCAATGCCAAGCGTAATTTTGTAAGCTGAAAATGAAGAGGATTTGAATTTAAAGACTTTATAACAAAAAAAAATTACGATGGTCGTATATCTTTAATATAGATCATCTTTTTCTTCAAATCGACTTTTTTTTTTTGGCATATTTCGGCACATAATACAGGGTGGTTTGATTTCGTTATAAGTTTTTTAATTTTTATTTTTCTTTGTTGTTATTTCAGTATTTTTTTAAGACCACTTGGAGAATTTAGTATGAATAACTATGCAGCTTGACTGAAACAGCTTGACTTGCCATTGGTTTTCCTAAAAAAGCAGAGGAGACTGTAGACTTTATTCGCAATTTAATAATGAACAATGAAGCCCTATTAAATGGATACGTCAACAATATGCGGTGTATCGTCGAAAAGGATAATTGGCCAGATCGTTTTTTTGAAAATGATATTGGTGATTCAGCAGTGGAGAATGTCGAACCATGTAGAAAATTTTTTTAGGCCAGCTATGGTTTCAACAAGATGCAAACACAGTACATACTGGTTGTGTCTCAAAGGATTTAATCGGATTTAACAGCTCCTAACAATTTTTTTTCAAAGGAATAATTGCTAACTAAGTCAGGAATCAGCTTCCAATTAAAAACTAACATTCGAAATAAAATCATGGTCATTATACACAAAATTTTGCGAAAAGTTTTGAGAGATATATTAAAAAAACATGTGTGTCTATGCGAAGCTAAAAATGGTCACACCTTACAGGAGAAAACGTTACTAAAGTCATATCCATATCAAGTTAAATTTTGACTATAAAACTTTTATGGCTGATTGAAGTAATAACTACTCAGCCAACATAAAAGCAGTATTTTTTGTAAAGAAGTACTTCTTTGAACTATTCGGTTAAGCTAATCTCCTATGGGCTTCATTTGAAAAATGATCAAAAGATGGAGTGAAGTATATAAACGTCAGATAAAACGATTTTATATACTTATTATAACTTAAAAAGCGGAGAAGTTCTAATATCAAGCAACGTACCAACAAATTGATTTTATCTGCTTTTTCAGCACCGCTTAAATCGCTGTATAGACTTTTGCTAGCATCTTTAGCTAAACTCATCACATCCTCATCCTTTGGTAGTAGCAGTATATGCTCCGTAATGGAAACGATTTGTTCAGCTGAAAAAATTGTAACATCGGAGGGCAAAGTTTCCAAACGTTGGGTGACCAAATCAAAAGTGCTTGGACCTAAGGAAACCACAGATGATTTTCTAAACATGAAAGATTGCTTAATTTTTTAAATGTTTTATAAAAGAGAATAATAGGAATACCTTGAGGGCGTATGTTGTGGAGTTGGTGGTAAACTTTTTGCAATCGAACCTGGCGATGTAACACTTACACTGCTACCATTACTTGTTACACCTGCTATTGAAGACACAATGCCAGGTATGGCTAGATTATTGGCTGAGTTAACACGTTTAATGCCCTGAGCCAATAAACCAGTCAAACTTGAACGATGTACTTCTAAATTGCAGGGCGTCTTTTCCGAATTTTCGGCGTTGCAAAATGAATTTTCAGTTTCTCCTTTAAAACCCGCATCGATGTCCGCTTCGGTAACGACAAATTCTGGAGCTGCCACCGTTGTAGGAGTTTGCTGCATAGCAGAGGAACAATCTACCGGTCCACACACTGTTGCATTTTGACATTTGTTTATACATTTCTTATGGCAACACATGAAACAATCTCGACACTGAACAGCGTCTTTCAGCCAAATTTTCTTGCCACAAAAATCACATTGTGTTGCACGCTGGAAATGTGTGCGTATGAAATTGTGAGCTCGCGTTTGAGACGCTGTAGTATCAATGGATTTAATGGAAATGGTATCAGAGTATCCGCTGTCATCGGTTTTATCGACAGAAGTGACAGATCTGAAAAGTATTACATTATTATTATATATTCATTCAAGAACGTAAAATAAAATAAAAAATTAATTTATGCCATTATTTTTGAGTACATTTTCAAGAATGTTGCACTTCCAAGAAACCTATCTTTAAACCGCTCTTTAAAATGATTGGAGTCTCTTTCACAAAATATATTTAAATACACTTCAATTTAATTAAATATCTTTAGCACGAAATGAAATACAAGAAAGTATGGTAACGCTTTGCTATTTCGTATTATTATAAAAAAACAATACCAAAAATGGCAACAAGAAAAAATTGTTAGTTTTTGATTTTTCGACATCAATATTTAAATGGAGATTGCCAGCTATTTAAACAGTATTTAAATACAAAATAAGTGAAAACGACAAATTTATGAATGAACTGTTAAGTTCATTGTTCATTTTTCACAATGAAGAATAAAGGAAAGGACAACTAATCTCGATAAAAATTTTTAGAAAGAAATACGATATTATCCACATACTTTATCGACAAATGGGAATGAAATTTAACTAACAATTTTTTAAATTGTTTTTCCCTATATTACATTTTTTAGTTTATCAGCTGTCCAGCAGATGGCATTGGAGAAGACTTGGATATTTTTTTTAATTATTTTGTCTTTCGTGGAAAAGTTAATCATCGTGTGCTCCGTAAACAATCGTTTTGTATCTTTGGAGTTTTAGTATTAGTTTTAGTTTTTTTTTTTTTTTTTTTTTTTATCTTGGACCAGTGCTCAGGGGCTAACCCCTACATATGCAATGCATTGCACTGGAACTAGAGAGAAGGATAGGGAAGAAATAGACAGGTGGTGAAAGTGGTAGAAAGATAGAGCTAAATTCTTGCATAATTCTGCAGTTGCGTGTAAATTATAAAGCAATTATTTTTAAGCTAATGGAGCCATTTTATTTATTATTTTACTTCGCAGACGTTTTATTGCTCAAATACCGACGAAGGAGGCTGCTGTAGCACAGAAAACTCAGAAAAAACTTTTTTCTGATTTGACCCGGCTGGGAATCGAACCTGGGTCTTTCTGGTTGCAGAGCCAACACGCTGACTACTCGCCATCAGCACCCCCAATGAAATGAGTTGAAATACAATTTTTATCAGGTTAAATAGATAACATTGATGACTTTACGACTACGTCTCTGGTGACACAAAGAGTACTGATGACGTATCTAGTGGCATAAAAAATACCTATTTACATACGTGTTCTACTCAACTCTGGTCGGAGATTAGGTGTTCTTTCTTTTATTTTATTAAAATGTAATTGCCAATTTATTATGATAAATTAAATATGAACTTAACACAACAGGAAATAGTAATTCAAATCTAAAGAAAAGGAAATCCGATGTTCAAATACGAAATGTTATTTAAATTGAATAGGTGAAATGGGCTTTTATACCATGTTCACTCGGACAGCAATATTCGTGCTTCACTCTCTAATTCGTGGTTCGTACCCCAACAATTATAGCAACTACTTGGTTTGCCATACAAAACTTTGAGAGCGAACCACGTTCGTTCTTTCTAAACCAAGTCGCTTTCATCTCGAATTTAGATAATAAATTATCGCTATTTTATCTAAAATAATTGAAAAAATAAAATGGTAATAAAGAAAAAACAAAAAAAATGTGTAAAAATAAAACAAATGAAAACATTTGGTAAAATAATAAATAATAACAAATGTATAAAAAATACAAAAAAAAAAAGAAAATTGAGAAAGCGAAGTGTCAAACTGAACAAGAACTGTCGTGTGAACTCCATGGTTGGCAATCGTAAACCAGTAATCGGCCTTTCGTTCGTGTAAACAAGTGATTTCATGCGGTTTTAAAGACGTTAAGTCGCACGATGATGTCGTTCAATTGCGTTGGCATCATAATGGAAATACTGGTGGAACTGTTCGCTTACCTGGATTTGACTTTCATCGCATTCTTAGACAATACCTCCGTTGCTGACAAATTCGGATTACCATCCCAAGTAAAGGCAAGTAAAATGTCGCCAAAACACAAATTGGAATTGAAGCCCGACTGGGTAGATAAAGAATGATTTCTTCTAAAAATAATAAATTTTTATTATTTTTGTACATTTCATATTTAATTATTTTATAAGTTACAAGTCTTGCGGTATGGGTGGATTCAATTCATATGCCTTAAAGGACTGGCTTAAACTAGTTTCACAACATTCGGCTAAAATTTGATAGATGGGTATATTGGTGAAACCCAGTAGTTGATTTTCGCCCGAACATTTGCCATAAACACAAAGATTTAAAAAGCGGCACAGAGGATCCAATTTAAAATTGCAAACATCTTCCATGTAAATCAAAGTGGCCAATTTGCAGTCGATTGTTGAATGTTGATAGTAGTGCTCAACATCATTGACGCCCGTACCAAATGGTCCGAGTAGATTTTCACAATTCGTTTTAGATGGAACTTTGTGCAGTGTTGCTTGTTTGGCTAAAACTTTGCCTTTTGTTTTCAATTCGTCGTCTCTCAAACTGTCACCATGATCACGACTTATTGTTTTCTTTAATGCCTTCGCAATAAGTTTTGTTTTTTTGGGAGAATTCGTAGGAGTATTTGTTAAACTTGATTCACTGCTGGTGCCCTTGTCAATACTACTGCGTATGGGTAAAGTGTCCGTGGATTTTATAGTTGTGCTGTAACCGCTTTTATTATCTCCAAAATCTTCATAAATATCTAGGTCCTCCAAAATGGCATCGTTACGTATTATACCGGGTATAATACGATCGATTCGCAAACTGAAGCTGTTAGTTTGAAGACTCTTTATAATTTTCGCTACCTGTTGTATTGTAGATACTCGTTTACCCTCTATGGCCAGAAGAATATCGCCAACTTTTAAGTTGGACTTGCAGGCAGGCGTGTTGGGCAAAACAGCTTCGATTTCCACAGAGTCCACTGTAGATTGTTTAAAAATAATACCTATTTGTTGATTTTTAGCTTTATGTATCTCTACATCTAAGGATACCATTACATGTCTATCGTCCTGCTGATGGGCCTCAACAAATGCCAATGATGCCATGGTTATGGAACAGTAAATGTCCGTTAGATGTGAAGGACACAACAGACGTGAAATCTCCGATACTTTAACTTCCAATGCACCATTCGGTTGTATGCCGTCACTTTCGCCAACATCTTCTTCGGGAGTCTTGTGAAAGAAGGGTTTGTAACGTAGTTTATAATTTGGCAACGTATGCTTGCGTCTAACGGCTTTACGTATTTGATTCGAAATTAAGCTGGTGATATTAGATTGCATTTGTCTGCCTTGATATTTGGATTCGATAGCCAAATCTAATTCCGGATCACCCAGAAAACTGAGAGACCAATGTGTGTATGGATTGCGGGTGAATTGTAGGCGGGCTATCCCAGATAGTTGTTTAACTGAAAACGAATTAAGAAACAATTTTAATGAGTAATAAAAAGTGCTTAATAAATCTGCCGAAAAATATTGCTTTCATATTCTTAAATTGTAATTGATTTTCATTCCTACAAATAATATACATACTTATATTAAACAACAATTGTTATTTTTAAATTTACCAACTCACCTTTCAATGTCAATGAGCCCTTTTTGCCCAACACCATATCAGCATCAATTGATGTACGAAAATTACCAGTGTAATGGATTTCCAATAGTAAATCTAAATTTTCAATACGTTCGCCACTTTCATCCAATTGCACATTATGGACTCTTAGAGTTTTTATCTCCGGAAATTGATCACCTAACTCAAGTTGTTTAATCTATAACGAGAGAAAATACACACTTAAATAATAAAAGGCAATAATAAACCACATGACCACAACACTAGCCAACATTAATTTGTTCGAACATTTCTCAAATATTTCTAAGAATAAAAAATTCAATTCAAAATACTTAGTACGCGGAACGAAAAGAAACTGCTAAACATCAATATGTAAAGAGAAAGTTGTTACTTTTGTTTATGTTGTTATACTCGTATAGTTAGTTTTTTTGTTATTGCTGAGAAAATTTCTTCTTCCGTCAGCTTTTTCTTTCCATATTGGAATATATTCCATTGAAGTGGCCAGAAAACGCAACTTTTTAGCAAACACCTATTGTTTTTTTGAGTTTTAATTTTGTGATGTTAAGGGGGCACATTAGGGTGGTAAAAACAAAGATCTGGTGGATAAATACTATAAGAAGATACTGGAAGTCAATGGCTATTGAAGCAGAATATTGGGCTTCTCGAGACAAAAACATTGACGTATCATTCCTTAAGATCCGACTGCAAAAGCCAAAAATGTAAAGAAAAGTTTAAAGAGGCGACCGGCCAAAAAAAATTTTTTTTTTTTTTGGAAATTACTGTCCAAAGTACATACGTTATATTAGGGTGTAGGGTGTAGGATGTAGGGAGCACTTTTCTTTTTTGCCTGTATCTATTGTACATTCATAGATAGTAAGGAGTTCAAATGTAGTGAAGTATTTCTTACACGGTTTTAAAAAGCCAATGCACTTTTCATTTCTAATTTGGACCTGCACTCAGCGGCTGAGTGGAACTAGAGGAAAAGGATAGTGAAAGAGATTACATGTGGTGAAGCATCACTATCATACAATTCTGGTTTTGCAAGTTTTTTATTCATAGCAGTGTTGCTGCGCCTCTGATGTCAAGGATACTTATTTCATTTTGAAGCTGAAGCCGTTACTGTGCACTGACCAGTGACTATGCCTTTACCACTGAATCTTTCCGACAACAATTATCACAAAGGCATATTAATGCACATCAGAAAAAATGTGAAGGTTTAGAAAATTAACCGATAAATTTTGTTTCGCAAATCTTTCGCCTTGACGTTCGTTCGCATACAAATGAATCTCTGGTTACGTAGTACCGAACAGACGATGAAGACAAGTTAAAAAGGACAAGAAAATAAATGAGAAAGTACGTGTATATACAGGGTGTTTGGTGACAAATTTATATTTTTAAATACGATTATTTCAAAAAGTAATAAACGGTGCGGAGGGAGGGTGGCGCCGTTGGAATTATCGATTGTGCGGATTATTTCAGTCACGATGTCGCAGTGGTCGAGTGAGCATTGCGCGTTTGCTGTGGAGACATTTTTTTTGATTAATGATTCTTATGTAATTGCTCGTCGACAATTTTGTTCAAAGTTCGGTATTCGGCGAATAAGTGATGGACCGAGTGTACATTTAAGTCGTTCGTGGGTGCGGAGATTCCGCGCAACTGCTTCGGCTATGAATGTCGCACGGCCAGGGCCCATTTGATCCGAAAACATTGATCTGGTTGAAAGCAGTTTACGTGAAAATCCGCGACTGGGACATTTAAGAGCGATTATTCATGAAATTTTAAAAAAGGATCTGGATGTCATAATCTGCAGTTCCATTTTATCGTTCAATACTCTTAATAAAACTTTGTGTCATTTATTACGTTTTTTATTTAAGTTTGAAAATATAAATCTGCGCTACCGGAGACCCTGTATCAGATTAATTATTGTTACAAATTAAAATCTAAAAAAGCCAATGCTTTACACAAATACCAATTCACTGTGTATGTATCGCATTCTCCTCCGTATGCATTTTACATCAAAACAACAACCATAATACGAATAATAATAAAAGTGCTACAGAAATAAATGCAATAAAAAACATGAATACGATAAAAAATATTCTGAAGAGGGTACTAGAGGAATGTAATGTAGATAAGGATGAATCTGTTTGATATAATCTAATGGCCAAAACATTTTGATTATTGTTAATATCTGCTTAGTTTGCCATTGTTTATTTAAGGGGCAAATACACTTTTAAATTATTTTCTTTTGCGATTAAATATTAATAACGAAATTTTAACCCTCAACTGATTGATCTGTATTGATTACTAATAATCGAGTAAAAACTTAATATCCTCGAAAACTATACTTTATTATAGTCCTCTAAAATAGTTTGAATACGAGTATCAATCTACACAAACTTGAAAAGCTTCTCCAACACTTTTTCCATCCCTACAGGTGTAATACATATTAACAATTATATTTGTACTCTTTCTGTTACAATTAATATGAAAGTAAGTGCCTTAAAATATTTTATTCGACTAACTATTTTATTTCATATATATTTTTCATCTCATCAAAAGCCGGCAGTCTGTCCAAAACTCCCCGTGAATCGTTATAAAAAGTATATGTGCAGCTGCTGCTTTTAGTGAGAAAAACAATTGAAATGAATCTGTGTAAAATGTTTTTTGAAGCTTGATACAGTGATCTAATTTGTGAAAAATGTCTAGATATATTTATTATTTCGCTCAAAATTTTTTATTTTCCTTTACGTTTTACTTTACAAATGTTACATTAACCCTAATCCAGTCAACATGTGCCTTTCAATCATCTTTCACTTTGAAGTGTTCCAACTTCTTTAAATTTAATTCATGGTTTTTGGTGCTTCTTGAATTCGTACTTTGAATTATTTTATTTCTTAAAAAAAAAATTTGCTGTATTTTAATTTCTATTTATTTATTTATTTATGTAAAACCACAAATATACTTAATCCTGTCATAATGTGCCTATCAGGCACATACGGCAACATTATGAACCAACAAATTAAATTACGGGGAATTCCCATTCAATTTTTATCATTCAATGTAACCTTACACAGTTTATTAAATTGTTGGCGAATTTTCAAAGACAAAGTTGTAAAAACAATGTCTAAAATATAATTATATGTAGAAATCGCGACAATTATTGAAAAGATTGATTTTGAAGAAACTGTAAACCAAGATGAAGATTACGACAGCAAATTTTCGGAGGATGCGGATTTTATTCTGCAATATGAAATAAGTATTGCTTTGAAAGAAAAAAATGCAAATAAGAGATATACATATATAATATGCAATGGGTTTATATGTGCCTCGGCAGCACAATTTGATTGGATTCGTTACTAAGTTTATCTGACTTGATTAGGGTTAAACAAATAAAAATAACAAAAATAACTTTGCGATATATTAGCATTTTTTTATTGCTCTTGTTCATTGGAATTTTAATAAATTAATAATTACCTAAAAAATAATGAAAAGTATTTCAGCTGAAATACATATCGCACCCTAAATACAAAAGCGGCACAACTCAAAATTCTCAAATTTTCAGGAGAGGCAAAAAACTGTTTATGCAAAAATTATTGTAATATTTAAAATAAAATTGGTTCCATTATGAAAGAAGTCTATTTCGAAGAAGGTTTTGCTAAAATTTAATATTATGTGTAACAAAAGTAATCAGCACTTCTTGAGAACATTGACGCAACTAAAAATAGGTCTTTTTAGTCGATCGTGCGTAAGCAATGCAATTAACATAAAAAAGTTAAAGAAAACAGTGATGAGAAAGAAATTTTTGAAGTAGTTAGAGATGTGTACTGTGAATTATTTTACGGAAAAAAGTACATTTTGGAAAATTTTGAGTTGTGTCACTTTTGTATTTAGGGTGCGATATATAAGTGACATTTATTTTATTTGTCACTTTGGAGGTTTCATGTGTTTCATGTTTCATGTGTTTTTTACAAAATGCAAAAGTCTTATTATTTAATGACTGTAATTTTTTCATTAAAAATTGATTCGTATTTCACGAACCAGGCTGAATTTGACGAAAATCAATGTAAGTAATAGCTGCGAGTTAGCAGCAATACAGCATTACACAGTACAGCAGTACAACAGTTTTTAATTCATTAACTTGAGACTCAATTCTGAGAATTGCACGTGAAAGTAGCCCCAAAAATAAGAACTTCTGCATCATTGGTTTTCTCAAGTTGGCTGCATTAATAATTTAACGACTGTGGAATAAACAACCCTTTCGTTCATTACATTATAAAACCAGAAGAACATTGAATATTTCAATATGGAAAATAATATGTGCATAAAATTGGATGATAATTGTTACGTTTGTGGTGTTATCGTCCCAAAAATAGGCAAACAGGATCGAAAAAACTTGTTTACTGACGAATTCAAAACAACGTATTGTCATTATTTTGATGAAGCAAATTTATGTGGTGTAAATTTTACGCCGAACACAGTGTAATGTAATGCACATATTGAGTATTGATAACAAACAGGTTTGTTTCAAGTAGAACAAAAATAAGCAAATAACAGGCATGTGCCTAATTAATAATGAAACAGAATAAGAATGCCCAGACAGTTGTAAATTAGAGATTGTACTATTCAATGGGGAAATAAAAACAATTATCGTACATTATTGGAATGAAATAATGCGCATATAAATAATTAACATATACTGATAACCATACATATACAGTGGACAAAACACGAAAAACACTGACGTTGTGGGTGTAGCGGCCTTCGAGAAATTTTTGTTCAGTTCTGCTAGTATTTGTCAATGTATTTCCTTGTAATTATCAGATGTAACTTGGCAGCCTAGAATTTCTCGAGCATTAACATAATTAAGAATTGAAAATTATTTCATGAGTTTTTTGTTTAAAGAGCAACAACAAATTTTCTAAATTAACAACTGTTGTTGGAGATTAACTGTTCCTTGCTGTTCCTCTCACATTGCAATGTGGGGTGTGTTTATTTGTTCTATCATTACTATGATGAAATGTGCTCTAATGAAATCAAGGAGCTTGTTCCCTTGTTTGTTGTTCCTTGTCATTCCTTTGCACAACGCGTTCATCATTAAGAGCACATCCATTTGCTGTCGATTTGGTAGCTAATCCCAGAGAAATTAGTTTTTTAGCCGAATAGCATGGATGTGGAATGAACTCCCTCCAGAGGTATTTCCTGTCGCTTTTGACGGGGGAAGGTTTAAATCCATAAATACTACTTTCCCTATGCCCCCTATCAAAACTACAATTACTCGTTCCAGCACAATGCATGCACGTGGAAGAGTCATACTCTGAGAGCCGGTGCAACGTAAAAGAAAATAATAAAAATAATGTGTGTGGCGCTGTGAAAATTCAGGTCAATCAATTCTTTTAAATTCTCAAACAGTTATTAAAAACTTTTAATTGATTTCATTTATTCACCCTTGAGCTTCTACGTGTATAATAATATTTTAATTTGAGCGGCTTACGAGAGCAAAAGAATGTGAAATAAAACATTTAATCAGCTTGTTCTTTTGTTTTTTTTTCTTTCGTTATAATAACAACATTTTCATTTGTGCACAGTATTTTGCTTGTACATACCGTTAATTTATCGAATAATTTGCCTGTTGTTGTTTTTGCTATTAGTTCGTCTAATTCCAATGAAAGTTTACGGTAAAACCATTTTCTCACGCGATTAGAATTTTTTAATTCATGATACAGGAACTGCATAACAAAATTCAATGACACCAATGACGAAGCATCTGCATCTTTGCTATTTAAATTAAAATGTGCAATTTGTTGAGCTAAAGGCGCATTAGACGCTCCTACAGTCGTTATCGTTGTAGTTGCAGATGTTGTAGTAGCGGCTTGATTAAAGGCCAAAGCAGTTTTATGCAGATTCTGTAAAAATAAAAATATTTTCTATTGTTACTAAAGCAAGGAGAATGCTATTTACATAAACTTTACCGTTGGCAATTTGTATTTCAAATTGATATCCCTTTGCTCGGGTGTCTCCTCGGGCAATATGGAGAATTTAATATACACATAATATTGCAGCAGCAAAATGAAAGCTGCTCCAATAATAAAAAATATAAAACACAAAAGAATCAGCATTGAAAAGTTTATATCCATTATTGATTATTTTGTCAGATCGTGAAAGTACTCCAGTTAAAAAATTTATAGTTTCTTTGTGTGTTTCTCAATTATTAAACATTTAGAATTTTATCCAATAATTCCAAATAATTCTTTTATACGCACTTTTAGATAAATTGAAAAGTCAATAACAATTCTTTTGTTTTAGTATATAGTTTAAAGTACAACAGATAGGGCCACATTCAATTTGGGTGTGATTTGCAGAATTCTTAATTAGAACTAAAGCTTTTAAGGAGATGTGCTACATTTCACTTAAAATTCATAGAAATACAAAAATCACTTTTTATTTTAGTATTATTGTTGTTTTTTGTCTGTACGGTTTGCACTTGTGTTAATATCTGGAGTAATTTTCTACTGTAGTGTTTCCGCTTCAGGGTTGCATTTTGTGTTCCATTTTATATTTTTTTTTTGCATTCTTATCCACAAGCAACCCCTTAAAATCGATAACTGCGCCGGTCATTTTTTTATTAGCAGCAGCTGTTCGAATGGAATTGAAATGGTATGTTTGTTTATATTTATGTTAATGAATTGTTTGTTTCTAAACATATCCGGCATTTCAATGTTTTCATTTGGTGGATGTAAACAAACCGAAACAGTTTTGCTTTCAGTCGAAGCATCTTCGTTAAAGATACTCGGCATATAACTATTGGCTCTGTCAAATTGTTGTGGTTATATTACACATTTGCACTTCGTGAATACAATTTTTCGAGTTTATTTTAATGATTTTATAGAACAACAACTAAAAATTGTAGTTTAGGATATTCCTTATGGCGTGAAAGTATTAGGATTTCCAAAAGTTATTTATTGAATCATTAAGATATATTGAAGTAATCGTAACAATTTATGCAATATTAAATACAAGGAAATATTAATGCAAGTTCGTTCAAATCTCCTCAATTACCACTATAAACACATCTGGTTAATGTAAAATTTAGTTTTTAATTTTTCAGCCATGCGTGTTTTTTCCTTTTAATTTTTACCGTATAACTCGTTATACCTGATTGAGATGCCTTAGGGCCGGCTATAAGAATTTATAGCTTCAGTGTTCCACTTTCCTTAACGCATGTAGCCACAATTGTGCGAAACTGCATACTCCAAGGGAAGGCTGTTATGGTCCGCAAAATTTAGTTCCAGCATTTTCGAATGAAAATATCATAAAACTTAAACCACCTTACAAACACTTTTTTTATGTTTGTTGCACGTTTTTTGAAAAATTCTTGCTGAGTCTTTGGTTTTACGTTGACGAATTAATTTTTATGCAAGAGAAAAGCCATTTCATTTATTATTTTACTTCGCCGACTGCGCTCTTAGAACAGTCATAATTTAAAATTTTTTTTATCTGACTAGCTATAGCAAAGTTCGAGTCGAATAAATTATGGTAGTTTTGTGAAACATAATTATTACAGAATTTGTAAAAAATTTCAAGTTTTACATGCACCATCATGCAGAAAAGAGCACAACCAACAAATTGATGGGTGGCGATGGCTGAAGTACTCTGCACGTTCACTATAAAACCAAAACAGATCTGAGTTCAACCCCAGTCGGAAGGTTGCAGAGACGAAGGTATAGTCACTGGTCAGTGAACAATACCGGCTTCAGCTGATAGCAATCCACAATCACATCAGAACGCCCGCCTTCGTTGGTATTGTGTAGCACCGGCTAAGTAAAATAATAATAAAAAAAGGCTACTAAACCGAAGCTTCAGCACTGCTATAAACAAAGAACGTGCAAAGTCAGGGCTGTAAAATAATTCATCTCATGTCGTTTCTCTAACTATCCCTTTCCAATAGTTCCAGCACAATGCATCGCATGTGTAGGGGTCATCTCCTGACCTGATCTCAGATAAGAAAAATAAAAAATTGATTGATTTTTTTCGATGCGAGAACTTCTAACATGTTACAGGACTTATGTACAGGTTGTAGAGTCAACGCGCTAACTAATGTACTCTGCCATCAGCATATACATATGTATTTATTGCTAAACTTTAATTTTCTTCTGCTACATTTAAAAATAAGGAAGTATTATTACATAAGACTTACTTTTCTTTTTAAAACAATAACTGCATTTTTCAAAAGAGTATCGTTTTCAAAAACTGCTTTTTGTACAAAAAGTTTCTTTTGAACAAAATGCACTTTTTTAAAAATGTAAAATGAAAATACTTTGTACAAAAAATATCATCATCATAAAGTATATTTTACAAAACGCACCTTCTGCAGACTGTGTCTTTTTCGAAAAATTATACTTTTCAATTAAACATTATGCTGACATTTTCCTATTTCAGTTGGGACCATATGTGTCCAATTTCTATACAGTCGATCTTCCCTATAACGAACGAATTTTTCTCCATAACGAATTATTTTGTTAAGGTTTTCCTCACATTTTTATCTGCCTATAAAGAATTTCTCTACATCGTATTTTTCTCTCTTTTTAAGGCACACCTTTCTTTTGATATGCTAAATAATCTCCATATAACGAATTCCTCAATATCTGTGAAGGTAAATTTCAAAGGCTAAAACAAATCAATATACAGACTTTCTGTCTTAAATGCATAATTTTATGTATTTATATAAATTTATAAGGATATAAGCAACTCTTAGTTGAAATAAAAACCAAATGTTTGCATGGAATACCATGTACATATTTAAAGATGACAGCTTCTGTATAAAAAATTCTCTCTACAATGTTGTAGTTCGCCGGTCCCCAGATACTATGTTACTGAAAAGTTTAACTGTAATAGTTAATTAATTTCCACGACTTCCGATGTTTACTATAGTTTCCATCAGCAGAAGTTAATGGTTACCATTACTTCAAATACTTACGTGTTAATTAATATATTACTCTGCATAGTCTAATCGACATCTACATTCAGCATTTTGAAATAAATATCTTTGGGTTGAATGTTTTTATGATTTCATGTATTTGAAAAAAATTATTTATTTTTTTAATGCAGTTTTTTCGGTTTTATAATTATTCATAATTTTATAATTTATTTATAACAATAATAACTAAATTAATTTTCTTTTTTTTTGGGGTTAGGGGGTTTATCTTATTGGTTACATACTTTTATAGTTTTTCAATCGTAGTCTGTGGTGTGGACAAGAATTTTATTTATTAAATAGATTTATTTTCTCTTTTAGTTTTTTAATAAAAAAGTAAAGAATAAAAATGGCATTAATGAATAAAATGCATTTTGGTTTTTTTTTTAATATTTATTATACGCTGAACCAAAAAAACTTATTCAAATAAATTGTAACATAAAAAGAGAACAACAAAATTTTAGGTAGTACTTGTTGAGATTTGGAAGAAATTTTATATCATTTATATTTTCTATTGCACATATTTATTAAATTTCTATTTAAAATGAATCAAGCACGCATCAACAATCTGTCTGTCGTAACACCTGCCAGTGGGCAATATGTGTCTGAGTGTTTGTTCTTCTTTAAAAAAATCTATACTGTTAAATTTTTGTTGCACAATTGTTGCATTTTCTAAATGCAACTATATATGCACTTTACGAATGTCATTGGTGCTTGGAAGAGAGAAGAAAGTTCTGAAACAGTTTTAATTGTACGAAAAAATTTTCAATGTGTGAGCCTGAAATTTTAGATAAAAAGAGCATATATGAATGGAGTATTATAGAATATCATTTACAGTCGAATAGTTATATCACTGTTGCTAAAATGTGTACATATTATCAGCGAATATATTATGATAGCTCTTTCCCAGAATTCCCACTAATCTTAATCGCTTCTTATGTAACCTACACTATTTCGGACATGCCTGTCCAATATCTCACCCAGACTGCTTTACGGGGATGTACCTATACAATTCATGTTAAAACCATACAATCTGCCAAAATCTTGAAAATAAGTTTTCATTTTACTAGGCCGTGGAAAGAAGCAAATATCAACAATCACACTTCCTTATATATTAGTTATCTCCGTGATATAGAGAAAGACGCATAATTTATAACACAGGAAATAAAGTTAAGACCGAACAATATCGGTCATAGAAAGAAGAACTAGCTTAAGCGGGCAGCCATTTAACCAATAAAAGCTCTATTAAAAAATGCTAAATAAGACGCAAGAACAGCTAAATTGTCATGACTGTCTCTTGCCAGGTAATTCTATTTAGATCGCGGCCTTAATCTTGGCCTTTAGCTGACCTTTTTGGCTGTGCAATTATAGCAACAAATTAATTTGTTAATACAGGCTAATCGTTCTCATGAATCACTAATTGGCTAAAAGTGTTATTATAGTGATAGTTCTTAGCACTCTACACATTTCATGAGATTCAATTTTAAAAGCACATCTTTTATTAGACATCTCGGTCAGGCGATTTCAATAACCTCAATTTTATTTTCTCTAGACTTATGAAAAGTGTGATGTTTAAAATTTCCCAAATATATAATGCTAATTATAATTATATTATTTACATGAAATTATAAAATATTCCACTCAACAAATATTACCATCAAGTTAACGTAAAGTTTAATTGAATTTTTTTTCGAGCAGAATCTAAATATTCTTTAATGCTTCAGTTCTAAAATCTAATATTTGAAAAATAATTAAAAGAAAATTTCAATATGATTTATTTTATTTGATTTTAATAACTTTAAGAAAATTTTTTTTATTACTTTTAAGAATTTTAGCGTTTTATGTTGTAAATGGGATTTTTTCTTGTAATTTGTTATTTTATTATTATAATTTTTTTTTGTAAAAAATCGTTTATTTTTCTTTTTATTTAATAGAAATAAATTTTTACTTTATATAAATTGTTTAACTACTTGTTTTATATATACTTATGTATATATATATATATATATATATATTTTCTCTTTCGAATTTTGTTCAATACGTATTTACAAATTTTTAGCTTCAACAAAGAAAACAATTTACGCGTTTTTTAAGTTTAATTCAAAAAAATGCTTGTTTGGTTTTCAATAAGCGGTTTTTTTGTTTAATAAAGACTTATGTTTTTTTGATCATAAAAAAGTATCTCTTCCTTTTATTTTTCTTCTTCTTTTTTATATTGAATATAATTTATTATGTTGTAGTTATTTTATGGAAATATTAAATGCCAAATTATAGTTTTGTATTTTATTTATTTATATACAAATTAGTGTATACATTTTTTTAAATTAGTTAGAAAGTGAAATTGTTAAATAAATTTTATTATAAAATAAGGAAACTTTGGAAAGTGTGTATGTACTGATAACGAAATGCATGTAGACCGATATTGAATGGAAATGCTCATCAAAAGCTCATCTGTCAATATTGGTGTTTGGAATTTGAATAGTGAGTATGAAAATATACATTGAATTTTAAACATTTCCCGGTTTAAAGTACTATTTTTCGGAATATTTTGGGATGTAATCAGATTTTATTTTTACAAATGACACAACACACTTTTAATCGTCAAATCATAGTATGAATTTTCTTATTATCAATAGAAAAAAATTTTTTTTGCCGTTTGCATCCACACTCCTTATGAGAAAATTATATGTGACAGCATAGCGATTAAAGGATTTTCTGGAAATATTGGGCACACTCATTGGGCTTTTTTCTACACACTTTTGTGGTTCGCGAAATTGCAATCCTCATTTTCGAAAGTAAGCTGACCATAGCCGCAGAATTTCCTTTACTTGACTAAGTGTTGCCTGGTTTTGGTAGCTCTGTGAGAGCTTTGACATTCTGTTGGCCAAATAAAGTAGCGATGAAATACAAATAGGCTTAAGTTGCCATAAGATTCTTAGAATTAATCAAAAAGTAAATATTATATTTCTTTTTGGTTTGTTTGATTTCATTTGATAATATTACGGCTTTGTAGCATAATGAAGGAATCCTTGTCGTAATCTGCTCCAGTAAAAAATTTACCAGGAGAGCCAAATTTTTAGAATTACAAAATTTAATTACCCTTCAAGCTACTTTGGTGAACAGAGCCGAGACGTAGTTCTTCGGATTCTTTTGTCGTTAAACCTCAAAACTTTTGCCAAAAATGTTGGAACTCATCTTCAAGTTCAAAATGAGTCCAATATTAAATTTTATTAAGGGAATCAGATAGCAAATCCTTTTGATTTATTAAGAAGTGCTTTCGACAGAGCTTTTAAAGCATGCTCAATTTCATTATGTCTCTCTTTATGGCATAAAGCAAAAATGATAAGAGAAACAAAATTAGAATGCAGTCAAGGACGAATTCAAACAAATCTTGCAGTGCCTGACCAGTGACTACTAAATATGAAGTTTATGAATACTTATTAAAACTCTAAATAACTCTATTGGCCAATTGCAATTTAAATTTAAAATGTGTTTTTTTTAAACTTAGTTGGAAATTTACTTTTTGTTGCGTTCATTATGTTGAGTGGGTGTTTTTTTATTTAGTATTACTTAAACTTTAAAACGAATTTTTTTAATTTCATTATTAAGAAGTTACGACTATTTCAGTTTTTTTTGTTTACGATATAATAAATTTTTTTTTATTGAAGGCAGGTTTAATATTGTTTTTTTTTTTTTCATAAATACAGTTCAAATTTTGAAATTTTTTTTATAATAATCTAAATTTTATTATTTATTTTTTATAATGCACTCCTATTATTTTGTTTGTTTTCTCTAAATTATCTTTATATCGGTTTTAATCTAATATTTAGTTAGGGAATTTTTTTCGCTTTTTTGTATTTTATAAATTTTTTTTAATTATTAACATTTTTTGGTTTTTGTTTATAGAAAACATTGTTGTATAAACCGGCTAGTTAAGTTTATTTTAAGGTATATGTATTTTACAATTTTTATTATTTGATTTATATATACTTTTTATTTTGTATATATAAATAATTAAAGTTAGAGGCGTTATGAAGTATTATAAATTTTGGGTTTTATGATTTGGTTTTTAATTTAATTTACAATATTAAATGAAATTATTTGAAGTTGTTTTAAAAATCTATAAGTGCGTGTCTAAAGAACTGTTTTTTAATTTAATGAAGATTTTAAAAGTGGGTTATGAATGTAATCCATTTTGCAATACATTTTTTAGAAGATTTTTGATCGGTTTTTACGCTGGAATAAAGGAAGATGTTTATAAATTTTTAAATAATAATTTCAAATAGTAACATTTAATTACGTTCATTTAATTTTTCATCTAAAAATTTGGATTTTTATTGAATAATATTTTTTTCTTTTTCATTTAATAATGCTAAACTTTTTTTGTTTAATTTATTCTATTAATATTTTACAAAATTTTTACGTTTTTGTAAACTTTATTAAATTTCCTAAGGTATTTCTTTTTTAATTATATTATTATAACTCGTAATCCAAGGAACAGATCAAGCTAAGTATTTTTTACTATTATTATTATTTTTTACTTGGAAAGTATTTATTTTAATAAAATTTATGTGTAAATGGAAAATTTTCGTACAAAAATTGTTTCTTGTTGTTGGAATAGCGTTAGAAATGTTTGATATCTTCTTAAGCTTTTCTGTTATGTTTAAAATGCGTTTCTTCTTTTTTAATTGTTATTTTTTTAATCTCAATACTCGATGAACAACATCTTAGTGGAAAATAATATTAAAAAGAGAACGAAAACGTTGAATTCATGTGTTTTGTTGTTATTTAAGTGAATTTTAAATTTGGCAGTAATACACAAAAGGATTTTCAAATATTTTTCGCTTGGTTTTTTCCTCATAAGAATGCAAAAGAGTCGATCGTATTTATACATACACATATATTACAAACTATGTACAATTTCTTTACGTATAAATGTCAAAAATATTGCAAATAAACGTTAAATTCATACAGCTTCCAAGATGCAACAGGTAAGAGAGGAAAAAATATATAATTTTTAGCATTTTAAAACTTTAGCTCAGACAGGGTTTCTCTTAAATAATGAACATATAAGAACGCGGTAATTTAGAAGAATATTATGATTTGTCTAAAATAATTTAGTCATGTACATATATCCAAAATAATTTGCTTTTGCTGTTTGCCCCGGTAATCTATTGAGCTATGCGGTGTTCTATTTGAAAAGGGCTCCAAGTAAGATTCCTAATTTCACTATAATAAATTGAATTATTGCATTGCTTTGCTTTTTAACCAGAATTACAATATAATTTCAATTATATATACTTATATATATATCCTTTAAATAAATATGCTTCGAAAACTTATTCTTTGTAGGTGGCAAAAGACTGAACAACATGGAGAGTAGTTTCTTGTTGAATATTCTTAATCAACACATTTTATGGGTATAATCGGAAAGATGATTTTGGAGAAAAATATATAGAAACTGATCTTGCTTTTAGGTTTTAAAAATACTTTGGCGTACAACTGAGACATTTTTATAGATAGTTATTCAATACAATTGTATATAGTATTTTAAATAGAACTGCTTAGCGATTCAGTAGGAATGTTATTATTATCAGTCCACAATTCCACGAGACAAATTGGCAGTTTGCTTGCAGAAATCTTAGTATGAAATGTTTGCGGAATCTTGTAAAAACCCGTTCTAAAGTATCCGGCAACATTTCTCAAAACTGGTAACCATTAAGACTTCTTATGAAAATTTTTTACAACAATAATTTATTTATTGTGTGTTAAATTTGAAAATTTTAATAATTTGGATTTAAAATTTCACATACGAAATAATTAATGTCGTTCAACATTTTTCTTTTCTTCTTTCTCTACTTGATTAACGAACCGTTGTGAAAAGACAACGGTGGACCACTACAAAAATCATTAGTATCATGGGGAAAAAATATTATTTGTAAATTTTTCTGACTAATCTGTCCGTCTTTGGAAATAAGAGCGCTTAGCGTTTGAATGATATTAAATTTAAACAAGATACCGTTCCAAGACACTGACCCGCAATCGCAAAGCATTGTCTTCCCAACGAAAATTTTAGAGAGATTTAGTTGAGAGTTTCTATCGTAATACGACTGGTCATTTGCGAAAAGGCGGGTTGAAACAAGATCGATCAGCCTCAATGCATCAAAAAGGAGTATGGAAAATGTTTTACGCAGTAAAGGACTACATATTAAATACTAAATATAAGCATTACACCTAAAGTCTCTGCAAAGTGCTAAATTCAATATATGCGAGTTTTGTTTTAGTTTTATTTGTTTTTCTCTCTGCATTTTTTCTTTTGCTTTTTGTTTTATTAGCGCCTTTTAGTTTAGAACTGAACTTCAAATATATTATGAAGAACTTTTTATTTGCTTTATTTCTTCTATTCTTTTTACTTTACTTTACTTTATTTACATACATCTATGGATTCATGATCCTTACAAATGATATAATGATATACAGTACATAATTAAGAGTTTAAAAATACAATTAAACTAGATTTGACACTATCAACATTAAGCGAATAATCAATATGGTTATACAATTTATTAAATTGCTTACAAATTCTTAACAATGGTTCCGAATTAGCATAATTTACTCTGAAAACTTTAACTGCAAGCGGATAGTAATGACGTGTAAATCGTGAAGGAACATTAATAAAGATATTGCTAATCAAAAATTCAGAACAAACATTTCCTTTTAGCAAATTTAAAACAAAAGTAACATTAAGCATAGTCCTGCGACTCTTAAGGGTCGGCAGCTTTATCAAGGCAAGTCTGCTAGTATAAGGTGGGAGATCCAACGGATTCCAGCGAAGCCCACGTAGACCAAATAAAAGAAACTGCTTTTGAACGGATTCAATACTATTGATATGAACCATATACGTTGGATCCCAAATTATTGAGCCGTATTCAAGAACAGGTCTTACCAGAGATGTGTACAATTGCTTTGTAATGTACGGGTCGGAGAACTCCTTTGCCCATCGTTTTATAAATCCAAGAAGACCGCGTGCTTTAGCAACAGTAGAAGAGATATGTTGTATAAAATTTAACTTGGAATCAAGTAGAATGCCAAGGTCGGAAATAATATTTAAATTGTCTAGCGAGTAACCATTTAAAATATATTTTACGCTTAAGTTACGTCCACGGAAGAAGCTCATACATTTACACTTTTTATGATTTAATTCCATCAAATTACGATTACACCAAGAGCTAAATGCATCTAAGTCCTCCTGTAGGTAGTGATGATCAGCATATTTTCTATAGCTTAAGAAAATTTTGACGTCGTCAGCATACATTAAGACATGACAAAACTTCAATATTTTCGGTAGATCATTTATAAATAAAGAGAACAAGAGCGGCCCTAAATGGCTACCCTGCGGCACACCAGACAATACAGCAATCGGCTTAGAATAACAGTTTTTAAAATGAACATTTTGAGTTCTATCAGTCAAGTACGATTTTATCCACTTAAGACAGTTTAATGTAAATCCCATTGAGTCAAGCTTTTTCAAAAGTATTTCGTGATTAACCTTATCGAACGCCTTGCTAAAGTCGGTATAAATAACATCAGTTTGCTCTTGTTGTCTAAAACCACGATGAACAAGTGATGTTAACTGCATAAGATTTGTAACAGTTGAACAACCTTTACGAAACCCATGTTGGAAAGGAGACAATACAGATGATACTTGATGAGAAAGAATGTCAGTACTAATTTTTTCAAAAAGCTTCGGTAGAGTGCTCAGTTTAGCAATGCCTCTGTAGTTTTCGATATTATTTTTACTACCATTTTTGTATAATGGAATTATGAAAGAGGTTTTCCAAACCTGCGGAAAACATCCAGTCCTTATTGATTCATTGAAAATAAGAGTTAGTGGGGTCGATAAAGCTTCAGCACATCTAACTAACAGACAACTCGGTATTCGGTCAGGACCACAGTTAAATGAAAATTTCAGTTTTTTTAAGGTATTAACTACGGTAAGTTCATCAAGAAGTGGTATTGAAACAGGTGGATATGGTAATTCAGATAGTGGATGAGAATCTGAATCAGCAATCTTGACATCAGAATATGTGGACGAGAAGAAATCCGCAAACAAATCACAGATTGCAACATCATTATCGGATTCAATATCATGGTAATTCATCACAGAAGGAAACGAACTCGATCTTCTTTTGGAATTTACGAATTTATAGAATGTTTTAGGATCACATTTTAAATTTTGTTTGACTTTAATTAAATAACTGTAATAGCAGGAGCGATTAGCTGAGATGTATTGAGCACGAGCTACAGAATACTTGGCGTAATCAGCAAAAAGTCCAGAGGATTTATATTTCTTGTAGAACTTATTCTTTTTATTTTTTATAGCAGAAAGAACTTTGGAATTCCATGGCGGGCCAGAACGATTAGAATCAAAACATTTAGGAATACATTGATTCATGTACAGATACATTCTTTTGTAAAACGTGTCAACCATTTTGTTAATATGTATTGAATTAGTATTTAAAGCAGCATTCGTAAAAAGGTTCAACCAGTTTGTATTAGACAGAAGCTCATCAAGCCTATTATAGTTTGTTTTCTTGAAGCAAAACGATTCTCTTCTCTCTGTTTGAAATGATGACACAGAAACACGACTAGATGCAACAGAAATTTCAATTCCAATTGTAGGATGATGTAAGTCCTCAGGCAAAGAGATCGGGTAACAGCGATCAATGGAGATGTCACTCAGTACATTTAGGAATATTAAATCAAGTAGTCTCGAATTTGCGTTGTATAAGCCATTTAATTGGCAAAGATTCAAGTCTAGAAGAGAATTAACAAAATCCATATGGTAAGCATTACCTCCAACCATTCTCGGAATGAAATAATTAACTTCAGAAGAGAAGTCCCATGATAATAAAGGCATATTAAAATCGCCAAGAGCAATAACGTAATCGTATTGATTTGCGGCCTTAACAACATTCCCAATAGCTGTTACATGTTTCATGTAAACCACTTCAGGTGAAATTGGAGGAATATATGAACAGGTAATAAACATTTTCATATGTTTTAACTTAACTGCAACACCAATAAACTCGATGTCATACAGACCTTCACTATAAAGAACATCAGAAGATAGACGATTAGAAACTGCAATCAGAACACCGCCACCTTTGATAAGGTGGATAATAAGGATAATAAATTCACCATTTAAAAACTTGTACTCATTTCTGCTTCTGTACATACGCATAACACGTACGAGTATGTATTTAAGTATGTATAATATTGAAAATAAAAAACTAATTTCTTTTGAACGCAACTATTGCAAGAATACAATCATACTTTACTGATGTGATTTTAACACCGCTGGTAAAGCAACGTAACGTAACGTAACGTAGCGTAACGTAACGTAAAGCGAATTAGCGTAACGTAACGTAACGTAAAGTAACGCAACGTAACGTAAAGTAACGTAACGTAACGCAAATTATCGTAATGTAACGTAACGTAACGTGAAGTAACGTAGCGTCACGTAACGTAAAGCAAATTAGCGCAACGTAACGTAGCGTAACGTAACGAAACGTAACGTAACGCAACGTAACGTAACGTAAAGCAAATTAGCGCAACGTAACGTAAAGTAACGTAGCGTATCGTAACGTAAAGTAACGTAACGTAAAGCAAATTAGCGTAACGTAACGAGGCGTAACGTAAAGCAACGTAACGTAACGTAACGCAACGCAACGTAGCGTAACGTAACGCAACGTAACGTAACGTAGCGTAACGTAACGTAGCGTAACGTAACGTAAAGTAACGTAAAGCAACGTAAAGTAACGTAACGTAACGTAACGTAGCGTAACGTAACGTAAAGCAAATTAGCGTAACGTAACGTAGCGTAACGTAACGTAAAGCAAATTAGCGTAACGTAACGTAAAGCAACGTAACGTAACGTAGCGTAACGTAACGTAAAGCAAATTAGCGTAACGTAACGTAACGTAACGTAACGTAAAGCAACGTAACGTAACGTAAAGCAACGTAACGTAACGTAACGCAAATTATCGTAATGTAACGTAACGTAACGTAAAGTAACGTAGCGTAACGTAACGTAAAGCAAATTAGCGCAACGTAACGTAGCGTAACGCAATACTGGGAAAGTACCCACCACCACATTTGTACAGTAAGTTTTAACTATTTTTTCGAGTTCTTCGGTTGTTAAATGATCCATACTCGTAAATGGTAAACCTTTTACTAAATAAATGACACTTCAGATATTTAATACCTGACAGCTTTGTCATTGCCCGATACATTTAAATTTTGTACTGCACTGATAGAAAAATCACTGATTCAGGCAATCAAATGTTTCTATTAAGTGCTCTGCATTATATTAATAAAGATGTTTGAAATCGTTCATTGTATACAATTTACACTTTTCTCAAATTCTTCAGTTTCATTTTTTTCTCAAAATCAGGAACTAAAAAGCAGAGCAAAGAATAATTTCTAAATTATTTTGTACATCACTAATATGGCGTATCATGAACTCATGTATAAACACCTGGGGTATTAAGTTGAATATTTTTAAATCGTATTATGAATATGATCCATTAACGCTGCAGTCAAATTGAATAATGTTGAGTGTTTCCTATTTGAAATTAATAAGGTTATATTAATTTATAATAAAATGATTCAAGTGAAAACATTATACATATAAGAGTCTGAAGAACATAGCAAAGAAGGTATTAGTGAAATTGACTAAACTCTAACACGGTGTAATTACATATATAATTGTTCGTATGTTGGTTCATAACTACGCATGAAAACTAGTTAATGGCACATCGTTGTGAATAGACTTTTATTATCGACCATGAATACGAAGTTTTTGCAATGTAAATGTTCATATACTCGTACATATTTAACATTCATATACAAATCGAACTTCATATATGTTTAGTATGTGTAGTACGTAAATGTAACTCTGCGTTATATCGCGATATCTCCTAAGTATGCAATATATTGCACTGGAAGTGGTGGGAAAGGGAAAGTGTAGAAAAGAAATAGTTGTTGAAGTTATCAAAGGCATAATTCAGTGCACAATTCTGCAATTAAGAGTTTTTGATAGTTTCTAAAGTAGTTTGTAAAGTCTTTGATGTTCTGTTGATGCATTAATTTTTAAACTAATGGAGTGACATTTCATTTATTATTTTACTACACCGAAAGGGGGTGCTCTTAGCATAGATACATCTGAAAATGTTTTGGTCTGACGTGAATATGAATTGCGATTGTTCTGTTCGCGGTTATACAGCCAACACAATTCAATTGCGTTGCAGCATTTAAAAAATCTCACGGCATTGGGCGCACTAGTTTCTCATTAATGGTAGGAATTAAACTCTGCTTTCTATCTCAAGTGAAATAGTTATTTATTACGGTATACAGTGGATTTAGTCAAAATAAATAACAATCTAATTTCACATATGGATTCTTGTTTATTTTTCTTTAATAAAATTAATTTAAAAAAGCATTTTACCATAAACCGAATTTTGGATCTTTAAGTTTTTGTTTATAAATGTTTGGTTTTGTGTTCGGTATTCAACTTCAATTACCGATTGATTAGTTCAATTTTGAACATAAAAATCTTGAATGGAAAAATCCACTGATGAAATATTTCACTCATATAAATCAAAAATAATCGAATGTAATAGAAACAAGAACTTCTTAAAAACGAAAAGACGAATTGGTATGCGTTGGAGTATTATTTTAGACACTGTATATACATATAAATTAACTTTGAATGTATTAATTTTTAATGGAAAAAAAAGATATTTACTGTGAAGTTCTTACAATTGTGGCCAAATATGTATAGCTGGGAATATAAAGGACAGAAAATCAAATTGTGAATATCTTTAGCAGAACGCAAATAATACCAGCGAGTCGGCAGCATTCATTATCTAATAAAATTTAGTAGATTATTAATTTATAAAGCGTACATATAAATTAAGTCAAAACAATTTGAAAATAACCAAAAAAAGAAAAAAAATTATATCAATATTACAGACGAAATGCTGCCACAATGTACATAACAAAAATTCTGAGCTCAAGCTCGAAAAAGTTCACACAAAAGTTAAGAATACTTTTCAGTCACACACGAGATACTAGAAAGTTCAGTGCTTTCTAACTGCTTTTGATTCGATTTTCTTTTTATGTTTCTAACACCATTTAGAGTTCTTATATGTCGATTTTCAGCTGAAGATTGTTTGAAGAGCGCGGCATTTCACGCCTTTTTTAATCGGCCCTACTATACTCGTAACTTAATATATTAATGCGACGACATAACATCAAAGAACGAAATTTTTTTGCTTGTTCTCAAAGCTCTTCTGTAATAGGAATTTTATAATCTTCGCAACATCGTTGACGATTCATATGGAAGAGTCTTTATCGTAACATCCCGTTGTACTGAACGTCCACGACCGATTGAAAATGCAAGCTGGCCAAATACACATTAAAAATATGTATAGGTATATGTAATGCGCAAATAAACAAGCATTTTTTATACCACGGAAAAATTAAGAATTCTAAAAAGTGACGCATCCTTAAACAAACTATATTTCCGGTCACTTTTGACGTGGGAAAATTTAAATCAAATGCCAATAAACACTACTCCCTCTATCCTTTCTCCCAAAACCTTATTTCCTAGTTCCGGCACAATGCATCGCATGTATAGAGGTCATACCCTGAGTGCCGGTCCAAGAAAAAAAAAGTATTAATAAATGGCTATATGAAAATGTTGCTAAAGTAGTAACTTGTTCATTTTGTCTAAAACACATGAAATGTACCTCGCACAATTGAAGCAACATTTCTTCAGACTGTGAAGTAATATGTATGGCTCTTACGTGTTTCGTGTGGAATTTTTAATATAATTTAAAAAGAAAAATTTCATAAATTAGCTTTGTACAAATTCAAATATACCATCCTGTTTTTTTTTTCAATAGATTTAAAAAAGAGTAGTTCACCCAAAAATTCGCTAATATTTTGCGAGAACAATTTTATCATTCTATTTATATACTAATTTCTCAACTTTTAGTGAAATAATAATTTAAAACCGAATTGTTGTTGTTGTTTTAACTTTTCTTATATGGTTAAACCTACTATTGAGTCTACAGAGCATGATTTTTATTTCTAATATAGGAAGGAGTAGCTCCGGGGGTATGTGATTTCGAATGCAAATTGTTTGTGCGCTCTCGTCTTAGAAAATTATATTTTGTTAATTAATTTATATATATTTCAGTTTTTTTTTTTGACAATTATTTTAATATTATCTATTTATTGAAAGAGAAATGTTGACTGTTTCTGATTTCGAGTAGACTGAATGAGCTGACTATAAAGTGTTATGAGTGCGCTGTATAAATGTTTTGTTGACTTTGGTTTTTTTTAGTATTTACAAAATGTTTTAATAAATAAATATAAACACTGATTGCTTGTTAGTTTTTAAAATAAACTGAAAAGACCGGTTTTTTTTTAGATTTTTTTTTTTCATGAATTTTTAACGTTTATGTTATATTATTAAAATTGGTTGTTCTGCTTTTATAAATCGAATTTTATTATAACTTTATTTTTAATTTATTTTTTTACTATTCATTAATTTCCTATAAAGATGGGATGGGGATTTGTGGGCTGTTATTAAAATTTTCATTTGTTTTGCAATAAGTGTTGCAATCGTGGACTTAAAATTTTTTCCTTTTCGTTAATCCTTTAAGTTTTTATATGTAGGGTTTGTTACTATTGTTATTTTTTTAGTTTCTTCTTCGCTTGTATATAAATTGTCTAACTACTCCGTTTATTTTTACACCTGTTGTTTATTGTTTATTAATATTTAGTGAGTTATTCATATGAATACAATGAGTATAAAGTTATAAATATTTTTGTTTTTTATACTTGCTTGATTTATTGATTATTTTATCCGTTATTTTATCCTTAATGATTGAATTATTATTTTCTTGTAATTTTTGTGTTTGCATGTAAATTTGTCTAACTAATATTTTTCCAATAAAATTAGAGAGAACAAAAATTTTTAATAAAATTAAAACGAGCAAGAGATAGACCAAATTAAGCACTTTTGCTCCGCTACATAATAAGTGCTAATGCATTGCAACATATAATTTTATATATTTTATTAATTATCTATGTACATGTTTTTACTTCATTGCAAAGGCAAACACTAAAAAATATTGAATTTGCTTAAAAACCCCAACTCCAAACATATTTTTTAATGAAAATTTAAAGCACGGTATTATTAAAATTATTTTAAAATAAATATATAGGTATTTAATAATTCATTCATTTGGAAAGAAATTGCGGGATATTCATGGCTGTTTTACATAAAGATGTAGATATTCCATTAAGTAGAAAAAGTGTTGCATACCTGGAGGGGATTTTATAACATTTTAGTTTTTACATTAAGTCGAGAATTATATATATGTATGTATGTACATACATGCAAATGTATATATTAAATTAAAATTTTGAAAAAATTCCAAAGGGCTCTAATTCAACATGCTTGCACACATGCACACATGTTTAGCGATTGTATAATATTGTTCACTAAATGTACAAGCCGATGTTATCCGGGGTTTTTAAAAATATGTTTATTCAATTTGTATAGTAATTTTGCAATTGTAATAAAAAAAAAATAGATTGTAGTGTTTGCCTTTCATTTATAATACTAGTCTTCTGCACTGGAAACATTTCTTGTCATAAATTCGATAGCTTTTTTTTAACTATTTACTACAAAATGTCTAAAAAGTTTCACATAGCTTGACTTGCTTTTGAGTTAGATTTAAAATAAATTACGAGTATGCATTAAAATATTGACTATTATTTAATTTGCTAGGAAATTAAAAATTGGAAAAGGGATTTTACAATATACAATAATTTAATTATAATGAACGAACGAGATCCATGAGTTACCTTAGTGCATTTAAAACTTCTACTCCTAGTCAGTTTCTTTTACTTTATTATATATAAATATTCATATATATTTATATACATTATACATATTTAAGTGCTTAATTTGGAGTTTAGCAAAATTTGTTTATTAAAATTCAAAATAATATTGCCGTATGTTGATGTTTTACTTGTGAATAAAAAGAAGCTAAAATCTTTGTATGGTTTTTCTTAAGTTTTAGAAAAATAATATGCTTAAAAATAAATCTAAAAACAATTCTTTGGCCTTGTATTAATTCATTCTAGAGGTAAAAATCTTGATTTTCTTTAAAGTTTTCATTTTCTAATTTATTTCTATGTATTTGGTTGCATTTAAAAACTTTTTTATTTTAGATATTATTATAACATTTTTTTCATTATTGAGATTTCTTTGCTGTTTATCATATTTAATTACTTCTTCAAGGTACATACTTAAAATGTTTTAAAGCTTGATTTACAATATTTAAAAATTAAAATTATACTAAATTTTATTTATTAATTTTTTTGAAATAGTTAGAGGGCATTTCTTTAAAAAAATATTTTCAGCAACAAATTATTTTAAGTTCACAGAAATTTAAGTAGGACAACAATAGGGTAACTGAGGGCAAAAATAATTTCTTGTTCATTTACATGGCAGCATTAAGGTAGTATTATTAATAAATTAAAAAACAAAAAAACTAAAGTTTCCCTAACCATTTCTCTTGTACTTAATGATATTCAAAATGTCGTATGTATTCATGTGTTTAAATATAAAAATTACTTTAAAAATCTGTGTTATACAATATATGTATGTACGTATGTATGTATGTATGTATGTATGAATGAATGTAAGTATTATAAAACAAAATTAATAAAACAATTTTCTGGTGACTATAATTCTACATACCAGTTGTGAGGAGTGTGGACAACTTTTTTGCATGAGTTTACAATTATTATTCTTATTAACATTATTTAATATTATTATATTTTATAATATTTTATAATATTATTGTTGAATAAATGTTTTATTTGCTGTTGTGTTATTATGATTTATAACGTGTGATAAAGATGTTGTTCTAGTTTATGTTGATTTGTTTCGGTCATACCAATAATTTGTTCACAAACTGGTTTTTCATCGAAACCAAATTCGTTCATACGTTCTGTTCTGCCGTTAATAGTTAGTGGTTGTGTTAGTTTTGTTGTTATTGCTGATGTTTTCATAGTGCTGCTAATATTGTTGCTATCTTTTAATTTTGTTGTAGTTGGCGTTGTTACTGTTGTTGTAGTAGTTGTTGTGTCATTGTCATGATGCCTATTCGAATAATAATTTATTTCATGATCTGAATAGACTTTAGTTGTTGCAATATTTGGTTGCATGAAAGATGTCTCTGTAATAATGGCTGAAATATCAATATCGTCTTCATCATCATCATCATTATGAATGCGATAGTTATGCCTTAATATGTTTACTGGTAGCTGTTGTAGCAGCGGTCTTTTTGCTGCTGGTGGTGGTGGTGGTGGTGGTAATGTCGCTATAAGTCTTTGGTTACATTGTAATAATGTTAGTAAATCATTATGTGACATGGCTGCTGGTATTGTTCTTCCTGTTGCTGTTGGCTTTATTGTTTTGTCAAAATGTTGCATTGGTATTGTATCAAAATTGTGGTCTAAGTCTGGTGCGGAGAGTGTGGTTTGCAAAGTGGCCTGATGCTATACCCAGATCTGTTCCCGTCGATCACGCGATCGCAATCAAAGCCTTTGCTAGCACCAGTCCTCTTCATCTGAGTCGGAATGGCGTGCATGAAGGCCACCCTTTGGCTTATAGCCATTCAAAACGGGTGAGGGTAAAACTCTCCCCGTTCTGCCCATAGCTAACGCTTGTTCAAAGGACAAGGGTGCTACGTATTCCAGTCTGTAAATGTAAATAGATGCAAAAAAAAAATTTAAGCAATCACAAAAAAAATTGGTTTCGGAAACACGCAGGCGAAGAAATTGGAAAGCTTTACTGTAATAATTATCGTCTTTAACGATTTCGTTACCTTTCTCTTTCATACTCCAACTCACGATCTCGTTCTCGTTCATATAACTCACGCTCGCGATCCCGATATTCATATCGTGGATCGTAGTCACGTAAGCGGTCCCTATAACGAGCGCGATCACGCTCACGTTCTCTACTACTATAATACAGATCTCTAGGGTCCCGCAACAGATCGCGGTGGTGTGGCAACGAGTGAACACTATGAGGTGTTGAATGATGTGTCTGCAACAGAAAAACCAAAAACAAAATGCAAGTTTATCGAAAATGAAAAACTAAAATTAATTAATTTATTTATTTTTATTGAACATTGAAACATGCTTGTGGTGTTAAATGATTGGCGTCTTTTAATAGTTGCACGAAATGAAAATGAAGTTTTTAAAACGGTTTGTATTGATTTTGGTTTATTGTTTCGAGGAGAGCCCAATTAAAGTTTTTTTTTTTTGTAATTTTTTATTAATGGTTTTCCTATTCTCTTTAGATTCGAGTTGGTTTATGTTTTCAATGCCTTTAACTTAAGAGGTTTAAACTTTAAATAGCCAATTCCTAAAAAAAGCTGCAAGTATCATGCGTCATCCATGAAAATGAATCTGGTTTAGCATGCATTCAAACTTTAGTATTCACGCGTTGTAAGGAGATGTTTTGTTCTAGGAGTTTTGTATCATGTACAGTAGACCGTACCTTTAAAAAAAATATCGGCGTACACCCCATAATATAACGTCGTTTTGAACAGTATTCTACAATTACAAGGATAAGCTTAAAATAATATTGCAGAAACAATATTTTCACGAGGGTTCCGTTTTGATTTTTCTACAATTGTTACGATAGCCTTTTTCAATATTATCTTAATTCTTTTTCAAGCTTAAGGCTTGTGTTGGTAATCTTATTATAATATTTTTCTCAAGTCTTTTGGTATGTTGGGTTATCTTACTGTTACTCTGTTAGTGTGAATATGTGTTTATCAGTCTATGTAATTATTTACTGTTTTGCTTTACGCTAAGTTTGGGATGAAAGTTATGTGTTTGTTTATTGTGTTGTCAGTCGATGAAAATCTGGAGCGTTCTAAAGAAATACGTTTATATAAGAGTGATTTACAAACTGCTGTTAACAATTGGATTTCCGTAACAATATTATTTAAGCTTAATTTTTTAATATAGTATAATTCAATTTTAAAATGTTTCTGCTGGAATTATCGAATTACATCCTTAGCAAACATCTATTGTTTTTTTTTGCGAACTTTAATTATCTGGCATTATGGGAGTACAATAAGGTGTTAGAAACAGAGATCTGGTGGATAAACACTAGATGGGGTTACTGGCTGTCAATGGTCATTAATGCATGATATTGGGCGTCTCGAGACAAAAACATGTTTATATAATTCTTCAAGATCCTACTGCGAATGCCAAAGATATACGAAAAGTTTAAAAAGGCGACCCTTACCTTCCGTCCAAAAAAAAAAAATTTTTTTTTGGAAATTACTGTACAAAAATACTATACATGAGGGGTGTACGGAGCACACTTTTTTGCCTGTAAAGTGGTACGGTCTAATCTACAGTTATATGGTACTCTTGTTATCCCTCTGTTATATCTTAGTTAAGAAGAACGATTTTAGTCGCAATGGATTATTCGCTGTTGTTGTTGAACACGGTTCACTGATAGTACTCAGATGTTGTGTATACAACCTCAGATATAACGTATGATGTACTTACGGGTTTGTCACTACTATTTACGATTTAAATTAATACACTTTATTAATACAATTTATTGAAGAAGATACACAGGAGAATAGCCGAATTATTTAATTTAGTAAAAAATGTGTATAAAAAATAAGACCTTATAATAATCTATATATTAATAGCCAAACACCCTTTTTTATGTAATTATTTTACAGTCATACTATTGCGCCGATTTTGTACTTTCAGTAGTAGTAGTAGTAGTAGTAATATGATTTTAAAGTTAATACTCATACCATTAACCAAAACATTTCTCTTCTTACTAGAGGCAAGTAAAAACAAATATACCTTTGCTTTACGTGTTATTGCAGAAATAAAAATAAAGGAAAAATTCAGTGCATCAAATAGAAAGAGTGTTTTCTCTTTAAGTAAATAAAAATGGTGGCAGGACAGGTAGACCGCGTAGACGGTCGGCATGTGGACGGCGAGGCAAATTTTCTGCGTGGATGTATGGATTTGGCGGAAATTTGGGGAGGTTAATTACTTCTAAGTACGGATACTTCCGAAAGTAACTGTACCGCATGGGCAGGGCAGATGGTCCCGATTGAATTTACTGCGGTATGATGGGTGATAATCCAAAACACATTTTATTCGACTACATCAGCAAGCATACTGAAGGGAATGCAATGTCGTAGCGTGATATGGTGGATGTTCGATTCTGAGGGCAATTAGAACGCTGTGGCGCAATACGTGGGGACGTTCTCCGGAGAAAGAAGAGGGACCTCGATGCGTTGCTGCAGAGCGTGACCTCCTCTGATGGGGACCAGGGAATACAGGCCGGTGCCGTGGTGCCGGCTACAAACAGATGTGCGTGAGTAAGAGCTGTCCTACTGGGGACGGTCTCTGTAAGTGCGCAGTCGTTTTCAACCAGAAAAAAAAAATTAAAAACTACTAATTAGCACCGACGTCAAACAGTTACCACAAACAAAATTAAAATTTTATTATTTTTTTACTTGTTAAAACCTTTTTTAAGTCGGTTAAATTTTTTTTCCAAAAATCACTTCTAATTCAATAGATTTTGTTTTTTTATAAAGTCTGTATTCCATCGCGTACGTTACAAGAATCATATCAATTTAACTGAGAACAGTTGCATGACCATTTGAGGATATTACATACTCAGGTATTACGAAGGATTTTGTTAAAAAGAAATACTTACATGTGTTGGACTTGCATTTAATTTTGGAAAATTAATATTTGTTGGCTTTAGCTGCAGTGTCGATGGTTTACTTGGTGTCGGTGGTAGCCGTCTTCCTCCACCACGACGATGGTTTAAATTTGGGTAACTATGTTGACCATGGGGTCCACCTAATGAGATCAAGAGAATAAGAATTTTTAAATATAAAATTTTAAACAGAATATAAATTTGTAATGACTTGGATATTAGAAAGTATTGTAGTTTTCTCCTGAAGAATTATGAATTATTTCAGTGAATAACACACATTTAATGAAGATGTTAATTTTTTATGGAATTTGTTATAATTGTTCTTATAGTAGATAATGAAATCGCTGTTGTATATAAAAAATTAGACACCAATTTGGTACAAAATATAACAGATATGTAGCGGGAAGGAGACAGTGCTTTGTAAATAAAAATCTTATGATAGACATGCATGACATTTAAATAAAAGCACTTGGTTTTAATTGAATAAACAAAAAAAGTAAAACAGAATTTAAAAATGGCTAAAAAAGCAAAACAAAAAAAACATTTAATAATAAAATAATGTATTTCACTTAAATGAAGATTTGTTAGTAACGCATATAAACCCACTGAATAAAACGTTATGATGACATGTTATGACATGAAGGCGCACACTGACATTGATTGACACAATTTTGTTAAATGGATGCTGACACTTTGGATGACATTGAAGAAATGACAAGGCTTGAAGTTTTCTTTTTTTTTTTTTAGAGAGAGTTACTAGTAGAGAAATCAAAAATACAGTTTATGTGTGTAGATGAGCAACTTAACTAAGGATTTTTAAAGCTTTTTTGGTTAGTATGAAACGTATAAGCCTGGCGTATGACTGACAAGTGATGAAAAGTTATAAGATCCAAACTATTTCGAAAAGAAAAGAAAAACATGGCTCTAAGAAGAAGACAATAATGGCTGCAACAAATGCTTATATAATAATGTAGTTGTGGTTTTTGTTAGTTCTAGTGTTTAATTGTTAACATTGATAGCCCTTTGAAAGACCAACAATATATTTTCCTGCTGTGATGTTGTACTTCCTATTGATTATGGATTTTTTTTATTTGAAGAATTTTGTTTATATAGTTTTGTTTAGAATTATTAAGAGCTAAAATGTTACTGGGTGATTGGATGTTGAGGAAGTGTAGTAATAGTAGTTGTTATTGTTGTGTTTGATATGGCACATTTTTATACTGATTTATTGGCGAGAAGGAGAGTTAACGGTAAAAAATTAACATGTGTGTAGAGAGTGTATATAGAGAGTACCCATATCAATCCCATAGCCAAGTCTATCTCTTTCACGCATCTCCTGTAGTCTAGCAGGACTTGGTGATCGTGATCTTTGACATAGACTTGTTGTCCCATATGTGGGATAAGGCAGTTCAGGGCATCTGGTGCGCGGTAAATGGCCACCATAACGTGAAGGTGAAGGCGATCGGGCAGGACTTGTCGATGCTGACCATGAACCTGTTCGTTGTTGGTATCCATATATAATTAAAAAAATATAAACAATAAAGAAAAACAAACAACAACAAATACGCAATAAACAATAGAGAAAAGGGAAAAAGTATATTGTAAATTTTCTTTATAAAAGTTTTGTAAAAATTTTACTTTTTTTTAACTAAAAAATTTAACAAATCTTTGCTAATTATAATGCGCAATTAAAATACAAAACCATAAAAGTTGTTAGTTTTTTTTTTTTGAAAGAAGCATATTTACGAAAACAATGTTATAAATTTATTTCATTAATGGTCGTACAGAGCAAATATGTAACGAAATAAGCATACTTGTAAGTTTATAGAAGTCGCCATATAAAATAGATGCATTAAATTAAAGGATTATATTCATTAGTGTAAACAACTACTACCATGAACAGTTCGATGGCTTTTCAATAAACAGTTGCTCAGCGTGCTGGATTAATGCCAAGCGTAGGGAATAAGCTTACTTTTATTATATGTAATTATTTCATTTTGTAATTGCTCCGCCTGACTGTACATTATAATAATTAGTGGTGAATTTTCGCAATATTAATATTTTAAAGAAACCTTTTATACCACCAGCGAAAAAAAACAAAGAAATTTTACATGCAATTTAAATTTTGTTTGGTTACATACATAAATAAATATTATTGTTGAGGACATGTTTTTTACGACTAATGTGTATATGCATATATATGTGAGTTACGAATGAGACACAAAACGTACTGACAGTAAATCATAGAGTCTAGTCGTTTATAACCCCCCAAAGTAGCGATCTCATCAATAAGACTTGCATCGTCTGCATTTTCAATATTATTTCGCAATTTTTCAGATTATATAGTAACATTGGAAATGAGCATGGTGTATTTAACGGTTCCACAATATAGTAGTAATAATGAAATTACGTTTGCTTTATTTATACAATTGAAATATATTGTACAGTGGTTGGCAACATTTATCCATCAAGATATAAGCAAATAAATAATGTGGGCATTCTGTATTAAAAACTGAATTTAATAAATTAAATTCTCCTTGTGTGCTTCATATTTGGAATATGTTATGATTACATTATATATAATAGTGATTTTGCATTACGTCGAAATCTTATAGATTTGAATTGTAAACTATTTATAAATCTAGACATTCTATACAAAAATGGTTCATTATGATATTTGACATTTGACTCGAACAAACCATATGTATCAGTTACGATCTAACAATAATGTGTATGCATAGCGCAATATTTTTTATTACATTTTGTGAAAAAAAAAAAAAACATTTGGATATCTAAATACTATTAGATTTTAAGAAAATTTTGTTGAAATGTGAAGATGAAGTAGATATTACATGGAAACTGTAGTCAAAAGATTTCGTCAATGCTACATTTCAGAACAATGCAAATAAATACACTATAAAGAAAATTGTTATTAATTTGCTTTTATTTATCTTCATTTAAATTTGTACTTTAACAATATTTGATGAAGACTTTATCATAATATCGTAGAAAAACATCACCATGATTAAATGAAGGCGGTTTTAGAACAAACGGTTAGATAGTTTTTTTGATTGAAAATAACAAATTTTACGTATTCTTTTAAAAAATTTAGGTTTTGGTAAGGAATGGAAAAACTTCCCTTAATAAATTTGGATTTCCTAATGAACCCTAAATTCAATTTCTTGCATTGGAAAACAATTTACATATTTCCTATCTGACCCGGCCATGCGTTGCTGTATCTGTTGTACTATTACTGGCCTTCTAGATGCACACGGACGTGTTAAAACATTTTCAATAAAATCATTAAACTAACTAAAGTTTCGAAGACGCGGAAAGTGCATCAGCTCTGTAGATATAATGGAAGTGGCCGATGCAAAAATGGCGCACCCTCAGACAAAAACTGCCCGTTTTAATATTTTTTTCATTATTAAATCCCGAATTTTTATTTAAAACAAACAACATTAAATGCATTTATCGTAGTGTAAAAATTAAAAACAAAGATAATTAAGAACATAACCGCTGTTACAATTAGCATGCCGTTTTACTCGTGGAAAATAAATATTTGTTAAGAAGTATTTTCAGTTATTTAAAAAATAATTATAAAAAGCTGGCTTATTAAATTACAAAACAAAAGAACGAAATTTACATAAAAACATCAAGAAAACTATTTGATAAATAGTATACCTCTTGGATAACGCGTATGATGGCCGTAACCTCGTGGATGACGGGTTTCCTTGACCATCTCTACAACATTAGATACAGTATCCGAAAACCCAATATCGTGATGTTGATATGGATGGCCATGCCGTCTAGTTGGACTAGGTGATCTGCAATAAATTAAAGCAAGAAGCTGTTAAATTACTAATAAAGTGTTTTTAGTTTATCTAACGAAATTGAAGTTTATCTGAATAAAGTTTCTTGTTCAATAAATTTTAAAAACCAGTTGTAATTGTATTCATATAATTGTAGAGAATTTTTGTTTATTTTCGGGAGCGAATTATTTTTGTTTTACATTTTATGCCTTGCATAACCGGTCTTTGGGCGGGCGCAAGGATTGTCTCCTATATAGTAAAACGAACACCGGCCTTGCATATTTCCATGTCATACATATAGAAGAAAATTCTGGAGTACGACCAAAGGCTGTCTCTTTGATAACAGATAAATACAGATAAATACAAGTAAATAAATAAAAATGAAATAAATGAAGATAATGAAGCATTCCTCTGTCTATTCCTTTCCTATTTGGCATCTCTATCACTATCCCCTTTCCTATAGAAGGTAACACATATTAGTGGGCAATCATTGTTATTTCTCTTTATAAAAAAAAATAAAAAATGTTCCAATTTTGACTTGCAAACATTTCAAATGTTGCTGGAAATACGTACTAATAATACAAGTTAGAAATTAGGCCAATATTAACGATCAATATCATTTTCCTTACTGCCGTAGTAGCAGACATAATTGAAATTAACATATAAAAAGTTTTTCAACTTTTTAAATAATACATATGTACAACTTGTACTTGTACGTAAATAAATATCATTTCAAAAAATTGTAAATTTTTCATATCGTTTGGGTCCGTTTTTATAGTTTTTGGGCTATAAATTTTTTTTTTATATTTTTTTGTGCCTTTTTTCATCATTGTAGGGCAATTTTTAAGTTAGGTGATATTTCATAAAATTTTTCGGCCTATTTTTGTTGGGAGTTCTCTGTAATATCTCTTTTCTCTAATTGGTTCACGAATCACGGATAATCGAGGTCACACTACATCCCCATTGAAATGAAAATATGTATACTTTATTTACCTTAAACTAGGTGATCTTCTATGACCGTTTTGATAAACATGTCCAGGATGTAAATGACCAGCATCGGCACCGGTTAATGATTCCTGAGATGGATGTCTTTGCCCATCCCGCAATTCCAACATCTAAACCACAACGTTGTATTGATTGTAAAATAAATTAGTACAATATTAGTATATCTTTTATGGAAAAATTCTTGAATTAAAAAAGCAGAATAGTTTTATTTAGTAAAAAATTTAAATATAATATTACAGAAATTTTAATACAAGAGGACTTATTAACTGAAATAAAAAAGTTTTGGATGTAATGCAGGTGGATACTTTTCTTTCAATACATACATATATGCCATATAAATATATATTTCAAATACAATATTTAAATTACTTTTAGTTATAATAAATGTATATTATTGATTATATTAATTAAGGATATAAGTAAATAAATCACACTGAAAATAAACATTTTTAACTCTTCTATTAGATTACAAATTATGAACTTTGTTCAAAGAAAGACTCCCGTTGGTAACAATTTAAACTATTTGTAATTCAGAACTAATTAATTCAATTGAACGCTCTAATTTTTGTTATTTTATTAATTATATTATTATAATTGGTTTTCATTTATTTTACTATTTGTCCTATATTTATGAAATATTTTAAAATAAATTTTTTTAATGAAAAAAAAAAAATTTTATAAAAATATAACAAAAACTTCTAAATAATTAAAAGAAAAGAAAATAATTTTAATATGATTTTGCTACAGATAAGTGCTACAAAAGTTTCAACTAATTTAACTATTTTTTACAAATATATTTTTTAAGGTATGTATATTATTTTTAAATTCAGGTTTGTGTGATCATGCAACAGTTTTATTTGTGCCACATCAAAATCTAACGTGAGTTTGCAATCTTTATGTATCAAATACTTACCCACTGAATACATATTTTTAATTATGAAATTGAAATTTACTCAAAAGTCTCAAAAATTGTAATATCAAATGAAGTTAGTGGCAATTAAAAGTGTTTATTTACATGTTTTGTGATGTATCGTACAGTGTGGTGCAAAAATGACTGAATGTATGCATTTGTTAGGTGCGAAATCAGGTTTTTCTTTTCAATATTTACTAAATACTATTTGGTAAATTGTTTTTAATATTCATTTTTCTTTATTTTTACTTCTCTTTTCTATCGCGTGTTTCCATAACGAGGAACTATCATATGTTTTTAAAGGAACTCTTTTGGTTTTCATTTCAATCATAAGGTTAAATATGCAATTCCAGAAGTTAGAAGCTAGCGCAATTTGCCTTAGCTCTAGAAAAACTTCAGAAAATGCACTTTCCGCATTGTATTTTGTATTGATTTGAATTTTATAAAACTAGAAACTAATTTTTAGTTGCATTCAATTTCATTAGCCCGTAATATTTTAATTACGCAAAAACAACCGAGGAAAATGTACTGGAAAACTAACAATTTTTGGAGTTAAGATTTTGAATAATTATTCTTAACCATATGGTTTCCATATTAAAAAATTAAATATTTTTAAAAAAGTATTTATTTTCTTTAATGTTGTGTTTAATTTGATTTATTAATTTATTAAAAACATTTGTACTATTTTTTATTAATTAATCCCTGGAAAAACAAGTACCTTTTTCCTAATAAATAAAGAGATAATTTTGCTATTTCATATTGTAAGCATTTTTATTTTATTTCAATACAAGATTTGACTTGGTGTGATCATTCCACTATAAATGTTCATATGTCAAAAAAAAGAAAACACAAAAAGAAAAAAAATTTTAATTAATAATATTTTTCAAAACGTATAGTCATCGTATTTTGGCTCAATCTTTTTTCGTTTAAGGAATTTTTTAAATTATGTATGTATCCATCTTCTCACCCATGCAACGTGAGTCAAAATTAATTACGACTACCTACATACATATATATCTTTCTTACATGCCTTAGCTAGTCTATATGTATATTTCATTTGGTGTTAATAGCAATATTTTAAGTAGACCTTTAACCAACTTTTTGAAAAAAAGATGGTTACATATTTGTATTAAAAAATTTAACTTTTCATTTTGCCTTTCAGATACATACAATCATTGTCAACCAAAGTTTGACTAATTTCAAAAATGTTTAGAAATATTAAGCTGATTTAAATCGAATAATAAAATGTTTTTTGTATCAAGTAAATATTTGAAATAGCTATTTTTGGGAGTTCTTGCATAAGCCTATGGAATTTCTTAGATTTTTTCAAGAATTTGGTTAAAGGTCTACTGACGATTTTGTTAAGTAATAGCACATAACGAAATATACATATAGACTAGCTAAAGCGTATAACAAACATAGATATGTAGTCGAAATTTATTAAAATTAAATGTGTTATAATAGATCTTTTTATTATGTATATTTGTATTTATTGCATAGCCTAGAGCCGAATTTTTATAACACAAATATACATTTATGAAAATTATGAAGAATATTCAACGACAGTTTTTTTATATTTTAGATTTTTTTACGAATGTTAGTGCTCCTTCTAATGTCTTTAAAGTGAATTTAGTTAAGAAAAACTCCAGTGTGCTGCAGTGGAAATTGAAATCTCATCGGCGTTTCAATAATAATTACAACATCAGTACCATTCTCAAGACTGCTCCGAGGAGTTAATATACTGTAAAGATAATTTTACGTTACGACAAATCCCAAAATGATCGCGCTAAACTGTCACTATATCGAAAACATTTCTTATGGCTATATGACCGTTCCCAATTATAAAGTTTATTCTTTGGGATATTTTTCATTAAAAGTAAATAAATATAACGAATTATTAAAAATATAAGTGAGAACGTAACCCATTAAAATTAACTTAAACTCGACTAACAGCATTTAGCTTTAATGTTTTCGAAATGGGTTCGTAATAGTTTTCCGCATTGTTCGATACAATTCTTAACGATAAAACGCTACTAATACCATACGTATTCATTTTCGGTAAAAGATATCGCTCTGCATTATTTCTTGGTGCACGACCATTTGTCATTGTGGCACAAATAAAACAATATTTTCAATCTCACATCATTATACTCATTTATCATTTATTATGTTTACAAATACTAATAGTTTTCTATTGAGATACACTGGCTTTTGCAATTCTTTTCGAGCTCATTAATTTGATTAAGTATTATCGGTATATGGACTGCAGTGGCATTTGAGCAGCCTGCCAAAATGTCTCTCCTTTAGTTTACAGATTAATGCATCAGAGATGATGCATCAACGCGAACTTTGTTTAGTATTATTCCTCTTAAAAGCATAAAAATGATTTATTAAAAAAATATGGAGAAATACACACTCGTAAGTTATTAATCGATTGTCAAATGTTAAGATTTTTTTCATAAATTAAGTTCAAATATTCTGAGTGAAATACGTTACTCACTTTAACGTAATTTAGCGACTCTTCATATTGTCATAGCCTTAGGCTCCGTTCAAGCGTGGTAAACATTTGACGAAAGAAATGTCATCAGATATAAAAGTCAAAATTGAGTGAATTAATAATTTATTATTTTATTTATGATAAAGACCGGTTTCAAATTAAAAGTATTATAAAAAAATCAAAAAGTGTGAAAAATTTTGTGGTTACGCTTTTCTGGTCAAATATTTTCCAAGTCTGAACGCACATTTAACAATAAACATATTTTTCCGCCTCAAACCTACAAAAGAGGTTTGTATATTCTAATATGTACTATAGGAAATAAGTAGATTTAAGATACAAAGAACAAGTTATTAAATTGTTATCGCCTCTTCGAGAAAACACACGGTCAGGAAACTTTTCATGCATTACAGCGATGGTACTGTTGCGGTTTCTGTTGACAATAAATGTCATTCACATCTATATCTTTCAATTCCGCCTATACGAAATCTTTAATCATCGTTCATTAATCATACGCAGGCATGTACACGGTGGGCCAAAAGTAATCACCCGGGGCATAAGTAATCACCCGATGTCTTTTCGCTGTAATTTTATTTAATAAAAACCTTTGGATCTGCATGTATGGTTATCAACTGTGGCGGCGGTCACTTAGCCCATATCAGAAGCAGTGCCAAAATTTCTCTTAAAAAAATTACAGCAAAAGAACGCAGGGTGATTACTTTTGGCCCACCCTGTACATTCTTCAAAACCAATATTTATTGTTTTTGTGGGTGGCGATGGCTGAATCAGTCTGCACGTTGACTACAAAACCAAAACAGACCTGGGTTCAACCCCAGTTTTAGACTAAAATTAGAAAAAAAAAAATTTATCTCGCATTTTTCTGATGTGCATTAGTGTGTCTTCGTGTGCCAGTTGTTGTCGGAAGGTTTCAATGGCGAAAGCATAGTCACTGGTCACTACCAATCCGGCTTCAGCTGATAGCAATCCATAATCGCATCAGAACGCCCTCCTTTGTCGGTATTGTGTAGCACCGGCGAAGTAAAATAATAAGAAAAAAATGGCTACTGAACCGAAGCTTCAGCACTGCTACGAGTATAAACAATACAAAGAACGTGCAAAAGTGGGTGCTGGTCCCTGATAAAAAAAAAAAAAAAAAAAAAGTCCAAGATTTCGATTCCTCATATCATTAACTTGTCCATGTATATGAAAAGGGCGCCGGAATAGCGATGGTCTACTTTGATGGTGGTGATGTACATGCGATGAAAATTCCCAGTTAACAATATTGTCCTTGAACAGATAGCCTTCGGCCATGTATGTACGATTTGTCCTGTTTTTTTAAATTTTCTAAATCTGTAGGTGGGACGTAAACTACTCCAAGTCACATATTTTTCTAAATACATTTTTATTGGAAACAAAAGTTTTTCGTCTATCGGTAGGTCGTAAGTCGTATCTAATATAGTTTTCGAGATATTGAATAGAGGATTAAATAGTACTAATACCATCATGTGATGGATTTACGATAATTTTATAAAGAACATGATATGAACACAATAAAATAATATTAGAGATTTATAAAATATTCGACGTAATGCCAATTCTTAATATAGATATTGAAGCATTTGTAATTTTCTTCAGGTTTTTGCGGTCTCCTGTAAAATTTCTGAAATGTGACTTGGCATAGTTAACCACCTAAGGTATATATTGTAACGGAAGTAGCCCTATAAAACAATGTAAGCGACAACAGTCTTCTATTAAACTTTGTGAATGACATTGTCGTAAATATTGTCTGAGAGAAAACCCGTTGGGCAACATACGAGTATTTAGGGACAATTTCTTTATGCCGCCTCTTGTTAACGAAAATATTGAAGTGATTATCTTTGAGATAAAATTAGAAGAATTATTGAAAATTTTCCAATTCTGTTTTGTATTTCGGAATAAATCTGTTCAAAATTGGACCACACGATTTTACAAAAAAAAAATAGAAGTTCATTATGTGAAATACATCGATTTTTATGACATCCATAAATATTGTTATAGGGGGTTGCCAAGTTATTATCGAGAGTCATTTGTTAAACTTATTTCTTTTTATATTTATTCAACGCGAGTCGGAATGAATTACGATTATTTATACTCATATATAGCTTAACCATACAACAAATATATCATCACAGAAAACGCAATATGTGGCTTATGTGACATTTTAAAAATTATGGAAGAGAAGCAAAAAAACTTGTTTAAATAAAAAAAAATACATTGACAATTACCACAAAATTTTGCAATATAATAAGAAAGGATCAACAAATAAATTTTTGGAAAAATTTAAATTTTGGGAGATGATTTACTTGGTTTTAACATACCAGAAATAATAATTTTGAATTTTTAAACTGTTACTAAGGGTTTCTTGCATTTTGTGCGACGATATACAAATAGACAGTCTATCTATATATATAAAAATTAAAGTTTGTTTGTTTTTTTGTGTGTTTGTACCTTATAGGAGCCCAAACTGCTGGACCGATCTTCCTGAGATTTTCATACCATATAATTTACACTCTTGAATGAATTATAGGCTACTTTTTTATTAATCACGCCCACCTTTACACCTACTATTTAATTATACTACTCTTTCCAATTGGTTTTTAACAGGTTTTATAACATAAACGAGCTTCGTCATTTGTGGACCAATAGGAAATTTCTGCCCCTCCGAAACGTTCAAAACTATTTGAATGAAATTTAGAACATGGATAGATTTGCGTCTAAATATACATTTTCAAAAGTAGAACCAGGAGGGCCATAGTGGAAAAATTCTGCTCCTTCGAAACGTTCACACCGATTTTATTCAAATTTAGACCATGGATAGATCTGTATATAAAATTGCTCATAGGTAATGTACATTCTCAAAACTAGGACCAGGAGGGCGATAGGGGGAAAATTTCGGCCTCTCTAAAACTACATAGCCATTTTTGTAGAACTTTAAAACTTGGATGTATTTGAATTAAAAGATACATTGACAATTGTGCAACACCGGGAAGATTATAGGCTATTACTTTCTTTAAAACTAGGACCACGAGGGAAAATAGGGGCAATTTCCACGCCAGCGAAACCATCTAACCGATTTTAATGAAATTTAAATGTATTTACGTTTTTGTGTCTAGAAGGGCACATCTGCTGCATATATATTTTTTAAATAGAACCAGGAGGTATAACCGATGGAGATAACAACGGGAGCGAAGCCGCGGGTAAAAGCTAGTTATTCTATAATTGCGACTTTGTGTGCAATTATATAACTGTAGTTTTAATAGATATTTATTTTATATTGGCCGTGTTGCTACTATTAAATTTTTAATAGGATTCTGAGAATTAAGGGTATATTTGATTTTATCAACGTTATAAGTTATGTGGGTGCAACAGAGTACTAAAAACGTCAACTAAAGTAAGGCGAGTTGAAATATTTCAAACAAGGTTGTTCTAATTGTTTCAGTGAAATATTATTAATTTAAGTTTAGTAAATTCAAGGTTAATCAAATTAACGAATTTATTAGATACATGTTCATAACCGAAAGAAATCACAACTTATTTACTTGTGTTCCAGTAAAAAATTCCACCGGAAATGAAAACGTCTTGTTATATTTAATTGGTCAGAAAGGAATTTTCTTTCTATAAATAAATATCAAAAAATTAATTTTTTGGCAACCCACTTTTTTTTTTTTTAATAAAAATTTTGAATAATCTATTTATTGAAATTAAAAAGTAATATTTTTCCTATGAAATTTTAATTGTTACTAATAACTAAATCTCAGTTTATACTTTTACAATTTAAGCATTTTTGTCAACTATTTACAGCTAAAAATATTCTCTAAATTTATTTACGATAAAGAGAACTAACTCTATTTTGCTTCTGCTATTAAAAGGATTTTTAAATAAAATACAATTAATAAATGAAACAACATCAAATATTCGTTAGATGAATTTTATAATTAAGAAAGAAACATAAAATAGGACAGATATTATTGATTATTAGTAGTTGTACGATTATAGTATACATTTTTATAGTAAAAGTAACCACATCGACTATTAGTTTAAGTTTACACACACACACACACACACACATACATTATTGCGTTAATTAATTAATGTTATTAGAGTAACAAACGAATTAATAGGACTTTGATTTTTGTCATATTATTGATTTGTGTTACCATTTGTTGTTTAAAACAATTATTCACCTTTTTGTTTCTGAAATTTGAAAAAAATCTTATTGAAATTTTTTGAATTAAATCGTTTTCTTTTATTTTTAATGTTTGCGTAAATAAATTAATGAATGTGATTGCGAAATGATGAAGTATTCAATAAATGAGTGAAAAGTGAACGCTGAATGATGAGGTATCTATTGGTGACACTGAAATGATGTTGTATCTGCCTTCATGTTATATGTACATACATACATACATATATTCCAAATGCGTATTAACTAGTTATTGCAAGCTTAATTATGAAATAAAGCTTATTTTTTAAAAAGAGGAGATGGATTGCAATCATTCCACCAGGCCAGCAAAGAAGTAAGTTTTATAACCTTAAATTTGAGTGTGGGTTTTAAAGATTTAATGTTGCTTTGGAATATCCTGTTATTTCGTTGTACATTATCGAATAAAGGATTTTTGAACGTAAGTAGTAAGACAGAGACATAAATACATACATAAGGATGTATATATTGACGAAAAAGGTATGAACGCGATAGCGGGAGTAACAAACTAGTGAAATTCGTGTTTGTGAATGTATTGATGGGCTCGCCATTCGCTGCAGAAAGTTCAAGTTGGAATTTTTCAAAAGTGATTGAACACCGCTTTTAGATTAGGAATTAATGCTAGGTTTGTTTTGAAATACAGAAGGTAACTAACTGTCTTGTCAATTAAATTCCGACTTAAAGTGCCTTTTATTTATAAGAAAAATAACCACAGTATAAAAATTATAATATTTTTAAATATGTGTGTATTTTTGAAGTTACAAAAAAAATCATCATCATTGGTTTGCTGCTGGCTGAGTAGTTAGCGCGTTGACTCTACAACAAGGATATCGTTGTTTCAATCCCTCTTCAAGTCAAACAAAAGTGTTTGTGTTGGAAGTAAAATAATGTATAAAATGGCTCTTATTTAGCTTAAAAAAAGTAATGTATAATGCAACAGAGCATTGGTGACGCAGCAACACTGCTTTAAAAAGATTTAAGCTCTACTCGTTCCTAAGACTTCACGACCAATCATTTCCCTACACTACCCTTTTTCAAATAGGGCAGCGTTAAATCATCAAATAACTACAAACTACTACATTCCTGTAGCTGCAGCTGCAGCACGTATGAATCTTCGTAACATCGGAAAAAAATATAAGTAGACAGCCACAACTCTTTTCATACGAAACAATACACCAACATATAACCCACCAGTTTTTATGAAAGATGTCATTATTATTAAAGAATTGATTAATTGCACTGCATGTGCAGATGGAGCTTCGAACTGAATATTATTTTAAATGGCACAAAGAATGAAATAGAAATTGAGCTATTCCCACAGTGATTGTAAATGTAAATGGCGGAAAGAGAGACGCAATAACAAGTATTTTACATCACATTATATTTCCACAATTACACATCTTTAAAGAATTATTTTATTTGCAAAAATGTTAAGATACAGTGATATAAGTGTATTATGACTTTGAAAGTGTAGCGCAAACTAAACCCTTGAAATGAAAAAGCAGCATTAAGTAATGAATAATGAAGTAATGAATACTGAATTAATGACTGAATGTATGCATGAGTGAAGTAGTGTTTGAAAAAGAGAAATATTACCTAAGGGAACGTTGTCTCATTGTAGTCCGATGTGCCAGTGTTGCCAAACTACCATGTTCAGCATCACCATTTGTGTGACCATTATGTGCTAATAAATGCGTTTGTGAATTGGCAGCATCAGTACCATTCGGTTCATAACTGATAGAACCCTGACGCGAACCTCCTTTGGCAGCCATATCGAGTAAACAATCAAAGAATGATTGTTTCTTTACAATCATTATTGAAATTGTTTAATTTTATGGTTGGTTGTGATGACATTGCCGAAGTTGTAATTATTTTCGTTTCATTAAAAATTTACACATTTTTTGTTGTGATTTTGTTTGTAACAGTGCGATTTTTTACAACATTTTTTAAAAGTTTTATGGCAGAGTGCAGTAAGAAATTTCATTGTTATTTATTTTTTCAAGTGATGCGTGATTTAATTGAGCCCAGGTGATGAAAGTTAATTTTTTTTTGTAATTTAGAAATTATATGATTTAAGAGTTTTTATACATTGAGGTGTTTTTGAGATATTGGTTTTTGTAAACGCGTTCGTATAAAAAGTTAATTTTTTGAATGAAGAAAAATAAATATGATTAATATGAGTAAAATTTTTTGTTTTGTTAAAAGATTAAGATATAAATTATATGTATAATTAAGTATATAAATTGTATAAGTTATTAAAAAGACAATTGTTTCTAAGAAAAATGCAGCGTTTTTCATGATTATAATATATGTATAAGAAGTTTACAAAAAATTATCTAAGTACACTTGATCTAAAGTTATAAAAACTGAATTATTTTTATTATTACTTTAATGCACAAGCAGTTTAAAAAGTTTATTTAGCTCAAGTTTTTATTTAATTATTTTGTTAAAGACTAAAAGATCAAAGGTTAAGTGCTTATAAATCTAAAACACAATAACAGTTCAATGCCATGAAATTGTATAAATGAGAAAGCATATTAAATAATACCTAAACCTAATCCTGGTTTTGCACAAGCCAAAACCGTCAAAAAGCCATAACTTGCCGTTTATATATCAATTTTTGTTTGTTTTTACAAATGAATAGTTCTCGTTTGTTTTTACAAATGAATAGTTCTCGATCTATCGCTTCAGCTATCAAAATATCATAGTTGTAAAATGTGCCGTTAAAGGTTAAAAGAAAACATCTTCTCCTCTAAAATTTGGTATTTGCTGCTTACGACTTATGACGATTACAGTTTGATACGTTGCAGGGAAAACCGTGTAAACAAAAACGTTACAGAATATGTGCAATATTAGAATACATGAAGTTATTTCAACAATCTTTTGCGAAACCCAAAAACTATCTATGTAATTTATTTACTGGTCACATTGTTGCTTTTTATTTTTATAAAATGACAAATTATTCAGACTGTATCTGAAAATAAAGTTTTTAATAAACTTTAAGAATAAATTCAAAACCAGGTTAACAAATTTGTTTTGTTGTTGGCAGATTCTGATAATTAATTCATTGACAGTACTTGTGTACATACATAAACTGCAAAATCCTTAAATATAATTTATACATGTCAAAGAAATCGTGCAGTGTATTTTCGTCGCCGTGCTACTTGCGAGTAGTAAAATTTATTACGTTTGCCCAACACACTGAAATACGTTATTAATATTTAATGTAGTATAAATGAGAATTCTAACAAATGTTAGCAAACACATTGAAAGCAGCACAAAGCATTCACTTATTTTATGTTTATGTATTTAATTCTTTAGGAATTATGATTATAATTTTTATACTTTTTATAATTTTTTTTAATAACATCTTATTTGTTGAAATAAAATACTAAAATGTTTTGTATAGCAGAACATTTGAAAACCATTGGGCATACTTGCTCACTAAGTAGATTTAAAAGCACATTATTTTATTTTATGTCTGCGTTTCTTTCCTAGACTTATCACAAATTGTGAATATATATACAAAGTTTAGAGAAATTTAGCGTACATCAATTTTATCTTAATCAATAATCAGTGATGTTATTCTTTTTTTAAACTGTTTCAGAAAATTATCGTAATTATAATAAAATAATTGTACACAGAAGTATACAATATACTGAATGAAGTTTGAAATTGTATAGTTCTTAGCAATAACTAGTCTCGCCTAGTACTTAAAAATGTAAGTATCAGAAACTTCATAAATTAATATAAGTTAAGTTGTTCAATCAATTGGCGCATTTCCTAAATAACAGAGGTGATGTTTATTTGCTTATGTAACACATGATAAACTGTACTTCAAAGAAAACTTTTAAACTCCTAAATATGATGTTTTGTCGTAGCGTTTTTGATTAGTTATATAGTACTAAACGATAAATTATTGACTGTAAATCACTGTGCATGATTAACATCACGAGCAGTCATTGAAGTAACTCTATATCTCTCACGCAATACTTTAAAATTTCCATGCGCAACAAAAATAAAAAAATTGTAAATATTCCTAACATTTCACGGCATATAAAATCTATTTTGATCGATTTATATTTGTTAATATTATATATTTTTTTATTGCATACGTACATTTGTAACTGTATTATAAAGTATCGAAAGAGTTTTAAAAGTTAAAAAATATATGATAAAACATGCTATAGGAGAAATATTGTTTATATCATAAAAGTATTTATAAAAATGACAAAGGAATTTGAATAGAAGACACACAAGGTGGTTTTTCGTAAATAAATAAAATATAAAAGTAAATAAGTGAATAACATATAAATATATTTATAAGAAAATTACAATATAAAATTTAACTAAAACTTTAAGGAAAGGAAAATCAATGAAAATCGTATTTGCATGCTGTCAATTTCAATAAACAAAAATCTAAAGTAATTAATATAATTATAAATATACGAAATACGAAATAAAAACCTGTAAATAAAAAATAATATTAAATATAGGACACATATATTCCCTTTAAAATATTATTGCTGACTAAAAATTTTGTTCTTCTTTCTATTTTGTCTTTTAACGGTATTGGTTTTGTTATATAAATTTAAAAAACCATAAAGAAATCAATGTATTTAATACTATTTTATCATACAGGACTATATGTTGTAACAAGGATACCATAGCTTGAAAACATTACTAATATTTACTAATAAAACTATTGCAGAATGTAAATTTTATAAAGTATTGTGCTTAAAATTACTCATATGTTAAAAGGTGCAATTATTTTTAAATTAAAATAATATAAATTTTAATTCTTTCCACGCAAATTTATTAAAGAGAATTTTGTGATGGATGATAAATTTCGTATTCGAGCCGATTAAAGAATTTTGTTTTTTTTTTAAGAATCTTGCAGATATTAAGTTTTGCTCTTATTGGGAAACACTTGCGTTGAAATTTTACTTTTTTGTTAAATAATATTTTCATTTTATACAAAATAATATTGGGAAATGATTGATTTTCTTCTTTATTAGAGTAGTTAGAATGAGTTCTAAAATTTCTATAAATAGAAATATGCTCAAAATGTTTCAGGAAGCCAAATTCTTTTTGTATATTATTGCTAGTGAAGAAACTCAAATTAACTCAAATATCATTTGCTACGAGCACGATAACTTCAGACGTCGAGTACTATTTCAACTTTCAATTACATACTTCAATTCGCAGGTCTATAAAATTAATCAATTTGCTTAAATGAAAACGTTTGCGAAATTACTGAATTTATACAGAGATTGCACACAAAATTGCATGAAAATTTTTTCACACAAAATCGCCAAAATGAATACCCTTTGGTAGTAGAGTGGATCGTATATTTTTTTTAAATTGAAACACTTAAAGTTGTTTTTATATTTAAGTTATTATAAGTTATTGTCGTGTATACTTGGATAAAATATATACAGAACTACTGAATAAGAATCTAAAAGATGAGCAGCCTTAGGGTTGTAGCAATCCACCGGACCCCAGCTACGGTGTATAATAGGTGCCGAAATATTCTCTCGCTATATGCGCTACTGCTTCTTTGCATACATCTGTGAAAGAATAAAATATATTTTCCTTTCGGCGTTTATATATGCGAAGAGTTACTTTATTCGTTTATATCCACAATGAGAAATTGCAAAAAAAAATGTTGTTTTCATTCAGGAGCGAATGCTCATATATGAGAATTTGCGATTTTTGGCATTATGCATGCCTTTCTATGTTAATCCATATGTATATCCATAATGTACGTAAATTTTACGTAAATTTATTTTTCACATGTATATAAAAGAAGTGATCGGCATTCTAACGCCAATTCATTTTAGCTATGCTCTCATCCATTGTGCTGCTACGCTTACAAGTGTTAGAGCAACACATATTTAATCTTTTATAGGAATTCACAGTATGCGCACTTAGAGACTGTACGTAAAACTTACGTATCGTTGGTAATAAAGGTTAAATTCTTGCACTTAATTTTTTCGTTACGTTAGCACACTACGAATGCACAAGGCTGAGATAACTCCCGAGCTACTCGGTTTGCAGCACTGTGGATCATCGCGCTGTGTTTATGATGAAAACATGACGTTAGTCTCTTTTATGCCGATGAAAAATAAAAACGTGTTATTGCTGTCATCAATGCACTATGAGGAACTATTTAGAGAAAAATTTACATATTTGAAAATTATTATACTTTTTATAAGAGAGTAATTTCAATATATATTTTTAATGAATTAAAAAAAAACAATTGAAATGAAATCCTACCGAAGATTTGTTCATTTATTGAAATTTATCAAACGAAATGTACATATATATACGTACAATTTACGTATCGTTGGTATTAACGTATTATAAAATATCGTTATCGTTCTAGGGTTAAGGTAACAATATATTTCATTACATTCCTATCAAATAAGTTTAATTACCAAGAAAGAAAACTTTCGAAAAGCTATCGAAATAGTAAAAACAATTGGATATGCAAATGTGTATTGCAAAATAATAAATAAAAATTTTTTTAATAATTTGCTGATTCAATCTTATGTCTGCCACGGGCTTATAAAATCTTTTATTGAGAATAAACGCACAACAAATTTTTTTTGGTTTCTCACTGCGCATTTATAAATACTTCGAAAAAATTAGATGCACGGATACATGTATGTATGTGCATTGGCAGAAATTTTTTTACGTTCGTTTATAAGTGTGCGAAATTAATAACCAAATTTAAAATTCTCATTCTTGAGAAATGTCATAAATGTACTTATTTTAGTGTTTATTGTGGCCACCTGGATATTAGTAATTCATACAGGCTTCTGGACTCCGCTAGTATCTTCTAGGCGGAGGTCTATGCGATATGAATGGTCACGCAGGAGGAGGCGCGAGTTGGCACCGCTAGAAACATAATGTCTTTACTGACAACCAAGCTCCAGTTCTAGCATTGACTTCAAAGACACAGAAAATATGAAATTATATGAAATTGGTATTTCATATACTTAAACAGATGTGCAACACAGAAAACCATTCGACGAACGTTTGTTTAAGCTGAGCATATTTCTACTTATAAATATGAATATTTCAAGTATTTTAAAATTAATTGATACTACCATGCTGTTGGCTTTAAGTGATTAATAACTATTAAAATATTGTTTGTAAAATTATAACTTTTCCTGGCCTTAAAATATAACGTGCAAAATTGTTGCAACTAATTATTTTTTAAATCGCCTTGCTAATTGCTTTTTTTTTTAATCGTAAAACTATGATGTCAGTTATTTCAAATTTAAGGTAAGTACTATAACTGCCTTAGATTTACATATATCAATCATTAACCATTTGGAAATAATGAAATAATTGAGATATTTTATGGAAAATGCAAATATGGGGATGCAAATATTTATTTTTCAATAGCATTCCTTTGACATAAAAATTCTTCAAAAAAGCGCACGAAGGTATAGTTGTGTTTTAGAAGTTATTCCATTAGCAATAACAATTATCAAACATATGTTACAAGTAAAAGTTAAGGGATATCATCGTCAGGGGATTGTATAAGGATTTTAGTTCACAGAAAAAAACGAGCATTTGCTTAAAGTGGCGGGTGTTAAATTTGAGTTTTTAGTTTGTTTTCTTTTTTTTAATTTTTTGCATACATTCCTTCTAGCAATTGTTAAAGTTAGGGAAAAATGTTATATACCGGTTCATCATCAGCTGTCGGACTGTGCAATGGCTCTTCTTCTTCGTCATCTTCACGCTTTTTCCGCTAAAGCATTTTCGTTTTTATTTTCGGTTATTTCATTAGGTGTTGTTGTTGATTTTGTTTCGAATTGAATTTTATAATTTATTATTTCAATTTATGCGAAAATTAAAAATAAAAAATTAATGAATAAATTGTAATGATTTAACCAACACTTTACAAAATGATTTGATATGTGACTTTCCTAAAACCGAATCAGTAGATTTTTAAAAATATGTTTAAACATTGAGGACGGGAGGAGTAATTGAACATGAGAACGTAGAAAAGCTAAATAAATCTCTATTTAATGATAAGGTATATAAACTTTAAGAGCTTTATTGATGTCACTCATCATAGAATTTATTTATTTTTTTGTAATAACTAAATTGTTATAGTTAGTTAAAATAATAATAATAATATAAAATAAACCTCAATAGAAATTAACTACTATATTCATGAAATAATATTTGCTTTTCAAGTCAAGAATATGACAGTGATTTGAAGAACCCTTGATAAGATATAACAAAGATTTCTTAGAGAAAAAAATAAACAGGGAACAAATTTAATAGAACATTAAATAAACTTTTAATACCAACAACAAAAGAACTGGACATTAAAGAGATGTAACATAAACTTCTAAGATAATGGCATGCCATAATACATCTGTTACACCATCGATGTTCGTAATACTGTGCTACCGAAAGTGTACAATTTGCCAAGCCACACACATATACAAATCTATATGTATTTGGTAATTTATTTTTGTGCATTAGCAATAATTTTTGTTTTTCTCGATCCCAAAAGTTTCTTGAAATTACAATTGCGTTTAATTTTCTTCACATTCCAATTATGTGTTATTTTTATTTCATACTTTTAACGCTGCCATTACACGTGCCACTGATTGCATGCCACTAGTGAATACATATTATCATAAATAAATTCTTCAAAATACTCCAAATTCTTGCCAATAGGTTTTATGTTTACACAATTGCGACATTTTGTTAGAAACGCCAAACATTTGTTATTGTTAATATTATTTTAATACATTTGGAAAGATGAGGAACAAGTAAAAGATGACGCAAATGCACATATCATAATTATGTCAGTAAGAATAATTTGTCATTCTATCGCTTAAATAATTCAAGTTTTATATTATTTTTTTTTTATGCCTGAAACTTGCAAAAGCAGAGTTGTAAAATAGTGAAGCTTTCTTCTGTTTATTTCACATTATCACAGAACGATAACCGATCTACAGAGTTCATCTTACTATCTATGATATTTATAAGTTCAAGTTCTTTAAACTATTATTTGTTTGAATCCGTTACCGATGATTATTTCGCTTGTGTAAACCAGCCAGGTATGCTTAATCTATTGGGCTCTTATGCGTATATTTAGTGGCATGTTTTTAATTGCAAAACTGTGTTTATAAATATTATATTTGACCCAAAAAAAGTGGCTAATTAAATAATAAAAAGAATTAATTAATGTAATGACAGCCAAAATGGTAATATATGATCAATAATTATCAAAGATTGTACGTTTCCCCAAAAAAATATATGAATTTTTAACATAAGAATCTTCGATTAGTAGTCAGAACTAACTAACATTAGGGAAAAAAATACTATATGGATATCTTTTCCTCCTCAATTATTGAGTTTGCTTTTATAAAAAATACTTTCTGACAATACCATAAAGTATGTAATAATGCATTTTATATATTTTTTTTTGGGAAAGAGCACGATTTTGAAATTAGAATCATATATATAAAGAGATATTTCCAAAATAAATTCAGTTAGTATACCAATGTCATTTATAGTACATTAGCGATTTTGTGAATCACTTGACAAATGTTGTAGCACAGGATTAGAGTGAATAAACAATAATACAATAACTACTATTTATTCTTAACAAATTTTTACTCAATTAATATGGCAGAGTTATGGTCTTAACTTAATATTTTTATTCGACTTTTAACGGAAACCTCAATCGCTAAGATGTAACAAAATACGAATAATCAACAAATACTTTAAACGGTTGTAAAACAAAAATTAATTACTATTTTAATTATTATTAAGTCGTTTAAAAATATTGGAAATTGTAGGCAAAACTTTATATAACGCAAGTAAATATATTTGTGGTATCAATATGAATATTAAAGCATTTATTTTTAAAAAGTCTTTATAACAATTGGTTCTGGCTAAGAGAGTAATAAGTACCTCTTTCCAATTCTGCTTTCATTATGAAATATTTCATAATTGGAATTTAAGACATTTAAGGATTTTAAAGTAAATATGAAGAAAAATTAAAATTATATATTAAAAATTATATAAACTATCTGTTTTATTTTAATTAAATTAAAATGATTGAGGAATAACGACGTTGAATTTTCTACCTTAAATAATAATACTTTTTTGTTTTTTGGTGCGTAATAATACTTTTTACTCTAGATAATAGTCGATTTAATTAAATTTGATTTTGTTGATACTTATAAATAATTAAAGCTAATTTTGCTGTTTCATATAAATACCAATAAATAACTTTTTAATATTTATGGTCTACCATTGCTTAGCTTTTGAAATCAAATAGAATTGTTGAATTTTAATCAAATATTAAGTATACGCATAGTGCACCTACGTTTAGAGTTCTTCAATTTTTTTATTTATTATTTTTGATTTAATGTTAATGCGTATAATTTATTAAATACTCGTATATAATAGAGGAGAAAAATTTTGATATTGATAACTTACCCCCATGCCTCCTTGGGGCTGTCCACCCTCACGTCTCACGCGGTATGCATCATATAAACACAGTCCCGCATAGACTTTACCCACTGTCAACTTGCCCTTATTTAATTCTTCATTGGGTGGCACCAGTAGATCCAACATTTTCTTGGCCTGCAAAGGCCATATATTTGTAATAGTTTCCCTAAGTTCAGAATCAGCTTGGTCCATTTCCTCCGCTAAATGTGCATTAAAAACAGGAAAATAAATAAGTTTAAATTTTAAAATTTTCGTATGTACATACGCGGTATGTGCTTACGAAGCATGAAATAAAAATAAAACTGAAAGTCCACTTACCCGACCTCATTTTAATACTAAGATTTTCACGTATCAATGCAAACAAAGTGGTGGTAAATTGCACTCTCATCTCGTCATCTAGGGGCATATTCATACGTATCAGTTTCTTGAAGGCGAGGCGATTGGGACATTTGTTACCGAACCCCAACGGAGGATCCATATTTTTCAACATGTCATACATTTCCGTATAATGGATTCGGCCACTATACAGTCAGTAGAGAGTATCGTAGTGAGAAATGCGATTTTTTTATTGTTTTATTTTGTTTGCATTGCGAAAACATTTTTTTTTTATTTTGGAGAAATAAAAGTATTGATTTTTAGAATTAAATAAAATTATTTGATATGAAGCAACAAACAAATGTTAGAAATTCACATAATTATTGAATTTAGCAAAATACGCACACAAATACAAAAATTAAATAATTATTAATAATTTTATTTATGTTTGTTGTAGTTATTGTTGTGTTTCGCTAGCCGTAGTGGGACGTACTAAGAATTAAAGTAAATACATGTGGGAATGAAAATACAATAATAATGATAATTTACATGTAAGAAATGTAATTATTAAGAGGATGTCTTGAAATAAATTTTAACAGATTAAAATGAATATTTGCAGCTTTGGGTTATTAGATAAAGAGCTTTAGTCATAAAAAAGCTTTAAGATAAGATCAAAATTCATTAAAAAAATTTAAGTTTTGGACTAGGAAACAAAGTTGATTTGCTTTTATTAAGCTTTTATGCGGACGGTTAGCTAGCAGATGCATACGAGTATATATACTTCTATTGGTAAAGGCTCATGTGAGTAGTGGTATTATAAAAAGAGGTTTAAGCTCAATTAATTGCTTTGCATTAAAATTAATTTACCTTATTTTTTGTTGTAAAGTGTAACGTTACGTTTATATATGAAACAAATACGATCAAATAATAATCATTTAATATAAAAGTTTTAAAGCTTTGTGCGTTGAAATATTCTTGGTTTTTTCTTTTGCTTTTTCTTTTTGCTTTACAAAGCATATTGTCGTAGTAAGTAATATATTTTGTGTAATTTAATTAACTTAAATGTGTATTATTTATTAAAAAGCACATAGAATTGTAACAATAAGAATTTCAACTACTCAAAAAACAAAAAAAGACATTAAAAAAAGAATTTCTTGTCAATAATTTTTAACAGTTAACAATCCAAACTACAAAAAAAGTACGAAAAAGGAAGAATTGCCATTAGGGGATTTTTCCGGGAAATCCCGGAATGCTTATTTTCGTTTATATACGTAAGAAGTGATGATTTTGCGACTCAAAAACTAAGATTTTTAAGAGTGATTGCCATTTGAGAAGAAAACTAAAAATTTGTAAGAATTTGGTTTTCATTCACACAACTATTTTTCCGCAGTACTTTGAAGATAAATAGCAAACCATTACTGAATTTGGCAGTTATCTGTGCTAGATCGAAGGTGAGATTGCATGTTTAAAATGTTTTTAATTCTAGAAGGAGACGTCAATTGTATGGGTATTTTTTTAAAAGAAAACATGATGAAGCAGCGATATGAGCACTATGTTCGAATATAATTTCCTTGTAAAGCACAAAGTACCAGCGGATTATTGCGCTATTTGAAATTTCGACACCAAGAATCCTTTGATCAAGAGCCGACAAGAAATCAGATGAAAAAGGAAACAAAACGATGACTTTTTAGATATTTTTTTGGGTCAAAGAATAAATATTATTGAAGAAAGTGTTTATAATTTCCTTCTATTAAGATTTTCATTTCTGTTGAGGTACTAGTTATTCTATTTAATCTAAAGTAACTGATGGCGTATAATTTTGTAAAAATTTGTAATTATGAACTTTTATCAGTTAAGGCCCTGGATTTAATCCTTAGTTGAAATGTTAAACCACATAACTAAAAAAATATTTCGAAATTAATTTTTTTTAATTAATTCTGATGCATATCAGATAAATGCATGCTCTCACACATTTTTAGGTTTATATAATAAAGATTTGGTGTTTAAGAAGAGAAAATCAAAAGAATGTAACTACAAACATGTGTTTTATATTAAAAAGAAAGCAAATCTGCAAGAAAGCAAATCTATTAGATACGTGATTTTTCACTTCATCTAATGATATATACTATTATGTATTTAATAATTTCTATAATGATGTGACACTGACAACATCATTTTGAAGCAATTTTTAAAGTCGGTCAGACTTTACGAATATTCTCCTGTGAGTGGATCGTGCGATAGTGTAGGATAATGAATCAGGGCACTTAGATAACGGAACAATTCTTCCTTGAGTCGAGTATGCATATCTTTTACGAGTCCTGGAATTGGTCGTGTGTTCTGTACAAAAACTGAACCATTATTTATATTTTTTAACTCTTTATGGTTTAATATTGAATATTATTATATTATTCTCACGTTGCTTCCCAATTGTTTTTTATAATTTCAGAAATTTAACTCATTTACTTAAGTTTCCGTAAAGAATGCACATACTCGCCCGTAAAAAAAACTAAAATTTTAGAAAAAGAAACATTGCAAATTATGAATAAAATACAATTTTTACAATAAAAATATTATAAAAAAGAAAATTAATAAATAAATAGAAAATCAAGTGGTCGATTATGGAGGTTAAGTGAACTTATATGAGTTGCCAGTTGGTACAATTGTGGAAAACAAAGAAACTGCATTAACAGATTCAATTCAGTTGCTTTAATTTCTCACTTTTCTGGCAACTACAAATATTCGGTTTCTCTCTGACAACACACACACAATTAGAGTTTGATTGTCATACATAATCGTACATATTTTTATGATTTTCATACAAAACACAATATTATAAGATCAATTGAAAATAAAATTTCGAAATACACACATTTAAATTGAACTTGGTTGTAGTAATAATAGCAACAGTAGTAAAAAGTATAACATTAATTATATAGAAATATTTTGTATTATATTAAATTGATAATTACGTCGCATTTGGATCATATTCAGCCCATATCCGCACAAATTCATCTAAATGATGTGCCCCCAATATACTGGAATCTCTTGTTAAATAATCAAAATTATCCATAATAACAGCCACGAATAAATTCAACATAAGAAATGAGCAAAAGAATATAAATGATACAAAATAGGCATACGCCAACGTAGAGCCACATGTTTCATCGCCTTTGTCGGCTTCTTCATCGCATGGCCTCCCCTTAAGGCACGCCAGCATAATGTTCGGCCACGCCTCGCCAGTTGCACATCTAAAACAACATATTATTAGTAACAATCATTCACAGTAATCGCTTGATGTTTGAAATTATAAAAACAAGAAAAACTAAACAAATTTTTTAACTATTTCATTATTGTTTTACTAAATATTTCAGGTACGTATTACAATACATAAAAAATCAACTCTAATTTAAAATATTTAGTGTAAGAACATTTTATAATTTTTTTTTTCTTGACATTTTTTGTCTCCAAGAAAAGAATTCTTCAAATTTATACTACACAATTTGTTTATTTTTCTATATACTATAATTACTTTTTTTTTATTTAGGTTAAATTAAACTTTGAATTTATTTAAGTAGTAGTAGGTATTATATTGAACAATATTGAAAACTCAAATTATCTACTTGAAAAATAATTATTGTGTCGATTATTTACACTATAAATATTTGGAAAAAAGATTTGCCCATTTATTTTTTCATTTTAAAATTAAACAAAACAACAACTTTTTAGCCTTATTGTTCAAACCTAAATGATAATGTTAATGAATTTTGAAGAAAGTAAAGAATTTTGCATTTAGTTTGAAAAAAATATAAAAACGAATAAACTGATATAATTTGTTTTCTATTGTCAATTGAAAATTGATTGAAGGTTAAAAAAAAGAAACAAAGATAAAGAAAGTGTTGCAATCTCATGTTGAAATAGAACGACTTACAAGTGGAATATTTATTTAATTTAATTAAATTTAAAAAAAAAAATAATTTAATATAATTTATTAAACCAAACGGTTTAACAACATGTTTAGATGTTTGTTCTACTAACACACTAAAACACTTTAATCGATTTGAAAGACTGATAGCATTTTACAAACGTAAAAATATACAGCAATTTTAAGGGGTAAAAACGGGTAAATTTTGACTTTTTCTCTTTATTGGAAACTGAAAGAAATCGTTTCGTCAGGATATTTATTTTTTTTTAAAGAGGGTCGCAGGTGGGGAGTAGGCGCGATTTCTTTCCCGCGGTATCTACAAAGCAAATTTTATTGAAATTTTAAACATCATCTGAACGAATACTTATCCTTTATAGTTTTAAAATACAAACACCAAATCGAGTGTAGGGGATGGTTTACTGTACATCCGAGTTTTTTGTTATTTAAAACGTGGATAGATTTGTATCTAGAAGGACGCATAGAGTAAACTTATTTTCAAAAGTATGATAAGAAGCATAGAGAGAGAGAGAGAGAGAGAGAGAGAGAGAGAGAGGGAGAGAGTTTTTTACCTCAACCAATGATTTTGAGATTTAAAAAAGGTAGCTATATGCATCTAAAGTGACACATATGCTATATGGATGTGTATATATATTTCCTTTTAATCTCAATCGATTTCAATGATCAAAATGCAGGTAGATTTGCTTTTATTTATATTTATAATTTCATTATAACTTACCACCACTCAAATAAATATGATATGAAAAATTTATTTATTTTTATAATTTGTTGAGGGTGAATAAAAAGGAACCAGAAAAGGGTCAATATAATTCAACGAAAAGTACTTATTATTGGTGTTATAAGGCCTGCAACTCATGCCGTTTTTACAAATTTATGTTTTGAAAAAGGCCCAATTTTCAGAAGGTAATAAAAACGAATTGTTAGGTGCCACAGAATTTTCACTACGTTAAATGGGCCTTATAAATATTTTAAAGTAATGAATAAACTTGTTCAATATTCAACTGCAACATAAACTACAAATAAATGCTACTAAAAGGAATTTTGAATTTGAGAACGAAGAAAAATCAGTTAAAATAATAATTTTAATTATTAAGTTTTTGTTTCAACTATAGTCAGTAACAAATAAAGTGCAAATTTTCGTTTACGGCATTTTCATATATTAAATTTCGTTTTTAAGCTTTTCAACATTTATTATTTAACCACCATATTAAAACCACAAATTAACTTTTAATTAACAATGCAAACTTGATATTGAAAAATTAACTGAACAAATTCTTTAATGAGAATTAAAACTAAAAAAATAGGATTACGAAACTATGTAACAAATAAATACTTTTCAAATGATGAATGGAAAAAGAGTGTAAGTTTAAGTGTATATGATGGACATATTATTTCGACATATTCTATTAAAACTAATATGATTTTCGATTTGTTGCTGCTGCTATCTTGTCTAAAATATATAACCTATAACAATGGACATTTATTCTCTATATATATTTTTTTGTTTAATATGTTGGTTTTATTTTTGCTATCAAAAGCCTAGGGCTTTAATTTTATTTTGTACTAACAAAAATCTTTATTGTTTGTATCGTCTAGATTGAAATCAACTAGTATTATTACTTGGTGTTTAACTAATCCTATAATTTGTTTTTGTTAAAAACTAAAAAAAAATCATAATTGCAAACGTATATTTCGATTCTTTTTGATTTAGACGTTTCAAAGTAGATAATTTTTGAGTTTCATTATTAAAACTTGATTACATACCTGAATAGGAGCATGACACCTTGTATAAATGATTGGAAGTTGTTGTGCCTAGTAATGGAATTTTCCACTGTACTTAACTTGATATTTCCAAATACCTATTTGCGATACAATATACACAGAGACATACACGAAGTAGCGAATGTCATACAAGTTTTAGTTTTTTTAAAGTTGTGATTTTGTTTAATTTTTTTTTTAATCAAAATGTAATAAATTCAAGTGTTATCTTTATGGAAAATAATTCAAATAGAAATGTATTAAAATAATAAAAAATAAGGTAGATTGTTAAATTTTAAGTGAGTGTTTTTCAAGTGTTTTTATGTAAATGATTATAACGAAATTATTATCAAAAGCGTTCTAAAAGTTTAAATACAATTTAAATGACAAATAAAAATAATTATATGTATATGAGTTAAATAACTACAAATAACAACTGCTTAATACATTTTTTTTTTATTTCATATAAATATCTATATATTTTGATTTTCAATAGAAGGGTCTAAATTAATTAACTAAACTAAATAAATATTAGCCAATTTAAAATTAAATAATATAATTGATTTAATTTTCAACTAAAATGCAATAAAGATCGACCATTGATCTTTGCATTATGTGCTTCCTAAAGTGAATGAATGATTTAATAAATAAATCAGCTTTAAGAAAAGTTGAAAATATCAGTTGCGTTAGTTGCCAAGGGGATTAATTTCACAATACTAAAATAATTTTAGAAAATTTAATTTATTGTGTTCCAGAATCGAACTACATTATGAAATCATGTGCAAGGTATTTTAAGTTACTCTTTGGCAGAAAACTTTGTTTAAAATAATAATGATATTGAAATAGTGGTGAATAATAATCAATTACATAAAGATTATCGACTGAAGATAATTTGGCAGTGAAAAAAAAGACAAAAAAATCTGTAATTCTTGTGGTTAGATTTGGCAATTACTTGACGAAAAATCGATACTTTATATTAAGATCAAGGGATCCCAGTGTAAATTATGCTGCCAAATAAATCAATAAAATCCTGAACTTGTGATCCAGACGCAGTGCAAAATCGGAGTATTTTTAATTCTTTTTCCATAAGGTTATCTTTGATGCACCTCTACTGAAGGATGTATCTGGCACGATCATCATATGGATTCTCAGTTAGTGAAGGTTTTGGACGAGCAGATTCGAGTTGGGAGATACAACAAGCTGCCCTCAGGATGAGTTTCTATCACCTCTTCTATGGACTATCGTAATCGATGAGCTTCCCCATAAGCTGAACAGTCTGTGTTTTCCCAGATGATGATCTTGTGTTTATTTAGGGGGCTTGCATGAGGACACGGTTTCGAATCGCATGCAACGAGCCCTGAATCTGATAAAAGAGTGGTGTGCGGATAAGAGACATGATGCCCTGTCCACTTCAATTCTCCGGTAAAGCAAACTATTTTGTCTTATCCCTGGATAGGACGCTCACCTGGAACACATGCCTTAAAAAGGTTGCCACTAAGACAACGAGGGAATTCTTTTTTTTATCTTGGACCAACATTCAGTGGATGACTTCTATACATGCGACGCATAGTGCTGGAACTACAAGAAAGGGATAGTTCAAGAAATGACAGTAGGTGAAACGTCACTATCTTACAACTTTGCTTTAGAACGTTCTTTGTTAAGCAGACGTATTCAATTTTGAAGCTTTGGTTTAGTAGCCATTTTCAGTAATTATTTTACTTCGCTGGTATTGTTCGCCGGTACTGTTCTGTGACCAGTGCCTATGCCTTGCCACTGAAACATTCCGACAACAACTGATGCAATATGGTATTCAGAACAAGACGCATAATGTCGTTTATTTTAAACAATAATGTATTGCAATAAACAAAAATGTAATATATATATATATATAATATATTTATTTTAAGGTTACACTTATTTTGCCAAACAGTTGCCTAATCTGGCCGAATCTTTACTCCTGTATTCATAAAAAATATTTTTGATTTACAAAGTTTTCAAAAACGAAATTTACATAGAAAATTAAATAAAACTACTTTTGTAAATTGCTATAAAAATCTAATTTTAATAAATAAACTTTCGTTTCAATTACAAAATTTTATTTATTGGAAATATTAAAAAAATTATACTAAAATTGTTTATTGAGTAAAAATATTTTTTGCATTCAAAAATGAAAATTATTTCATACTATGATATAAGACACCCGAGCTAAATACGCTTAAATATTGTCGGCTTTTCTTAAAGTTTCTTTTAAAGTTGTGTTTCTTTTTTGGGATTTTTTCATTGTGTCAAAGACTAATACGGAGAACATGAACAAGGAACAGAGTGTTCACTTGAGCTTTACAATTGTAGTTCTTGGTAGATATTTCATGTAGCATTTCCGAGTCAAGCATTGCAACTGCATTTTTACCATATATAAGTAATTACATAACATTTCATCACCTCTTATAATATGGTTATCAAAAGGAAGTGTAAGTAAAGCAAATAAAGTAAAGTGTAAGTAAACTAAAAGCAAACCATTAAAATATATGGTCATCAAAAGCCAAGGTTTCTTAGAATAATACGAAAAAGTAAAGGACAATGCCACAAATTTAACATGGCGTGAAAAATTTCCTTATCCACGTCCACGATATATATAGATATCTAAGAATAAGGTTTTGTTGCGAAGATTCCGATAAATTTCTTCTTCTAAGGGGTAAAAATTTACAAATTTTCATTACAGACCAGAAACTTATTTTTCAAAATTTTTTTTAACAACACAAACTCTACGAAGCTCCTAAACTCTCGGTTTAGGAGGGAATAGAACCCGCACCTCCATATTGCGGAGGAACCCTACATCACAAAGAGGCAAGCAATTGCATTGTTTTGCTAAAATAGTAAAGAAAATTATATAAGTTTTTACCTGTGGGTAAATATGACTACTGTGTATCGTTAAAATTTAAAAATTTTGTGTTGACCACTTTTACAGGTGCAAGTTAAAGAAGTTTTTAAAAACAATTATTTTTAAGGGAAATGCCACTGATGCCATTAAATGACCGCAAAATATGGTCAACTTATTTGATGTTTGTATTACTAAAATGTAGTAGTAGTAGTAGGCCACATCATTCACGTCATTTATTAAAGTGAATACAACAAAGTTATAAAAAGATAGATCCATATTTATTTATTTACATATTTATATATTTTACGGAAAACAAGTCTCTGATACCAATCCCGTATTATTATTATTATTGTTTTTAAATTATTATATATGTATATTATATAAACAAATTTGGAAAAAAAAAATAAATTAAACTTAATATAATTTCTATACTGTTGGGGAATAAATTTAGACTATTAATTAAGAATGGGGGAAAAGTTGTAGATACCAGCTAAAACCAATTTCGTGGGTCTGAGTTTAAGGGAAATATCATGTGATTATAACAATTCTATATTCAAAAAATACAAATGATGTACGTTTATACAAAAAATTTCTTTGAAAGTTTAAACATATAAAATATTGAAAATAAACTCATCAAAATCTAAATATTTATACCAATATAATTCAAATTGATTTGCTCTGATTGTATACACATATTAAACTAAATGCGAAAAACGTTTAAAAATTAATTAAGTAACGCAGGAAAGTAGCATTCAAGTAAATTAAACAACGTTTATATATTTTTTCTTTATATCCAACAAACTTTTCAAAAAAAAAAACATTTTTTTTAATCTCTAACTACTTTCAAAAAATAACAAACCCTGTAAAAATGTAGACGATTTTGCAAAATATATAATAACAATTTCTACGACATTTACTTTTAGTTTTTTTTCTTTAATTTTCATATAGATATGCATTAGATATAGTATATAGTTAATAATATGTATAGTATATAATTTTCAAATTGTTACTTTTAAAGAAATTTATTAAACTTTTTTTGTTTAGCTTGCAAATTATTGTTTTGCTAATTAATTGTTTTATTTTGGATTACGAAAATACTTTTTTAAAAAATAATTACTTTGTTTTGCAAATACTTGTTCAAAATCAACAATGGTTTTTACCGAAATAGCAGCATGATTCCTCCGGAGAACGACTGAAAATTATTGTGGCGGTTAAGTTGCGAATCCGGATCATATTTTATATTTCCAAAAACCTTAAAGTTTTCGTTTTACAGTTTAATTATTATTATGAATATTATTTGTATTTGTCGTTTTTTAATAGGGAATTATTAATCATTGGTTTTGTTATCGTTTTCGATTTCGAATGTTGGTTTTAAATATGTGGCGTTTGTTTCATTTGTGTTTTTTATTGTCATTTTTGAATTCAGTTTTTTTTTTTTTGATAAACAATAAATAAGTATACACGAATTAAGATTAATAGTTTTAGAAGAAAAATTCATATAAATGACTAAATATTTGGGGGACTCACAAAATGTCATAAAGTCATATGTTTTAAAATATGACTGCTGTCAACAAGCTCTGAGAATTAAAGTAACATAATTAAAAAATAAATAATTCTTTTGAAAAAGCAAAAATAACTATAGTCAATATTAATTACCAGTTTGTCCGAAAAGCACATTTGCTTTTGTGCTCATTACAGAACTATAAACATACTGAGTCATAAATGTCAAAAGGACTTAAATGCCAAAAAGTTTATTAGAGGGTAAGATTATGTTTTCTTCTTTTGTTCAGAATTGTACATATGTCTACGGTTCGATACCATAAAACATCTTATAAATTATAAAAATATTTTTTCAAAACGAGAAACAATATATTTAACCAATTGTAGATTAATACAATATATTGACATTGATTGCGACAGAAAATGACACAGCTTGTGAATACCCCAATTGTAAAATTTATTATAAATAACTAATTTAAATCTATCTAAACGGGGAAGAAGCCTTCAATAATATTATACTCCTGAATTATATTCTCTAATTATTTAATTATACATTCATATGTATACGTTAAGTTTTCGTATATATGGTTCTAAGCATTTTAACAATATTAAGTATTCCATGTGGTGGAAAAAGAAAACACACACATTCATTCAATAACGTCACTGTAACAGAGCATCTCACAATTTAGGAGAAACATTCCAAAGTTCGCAATAAATGCCAATTAATTGGGAAAATTTATAATACATCGGCAAAATCTTAAACAGTAGTAAAAATAATTATTTCTAAATAATTCAAATTACTTTTATTATTAACGCTTCAAATGAAAGGTTGTTTTTAAAAATTATCCGTTAAAACTGAGCAACAGCTTGGTTTTGCTAAAAAATTAATAAGTTGCATAGTCGACTAAGATTTTTATTTATAAAGTTATCCCCAGTAGAAGAGAACTGACAAGACCCTAGTAACGTGTGTGGTCCCTAGTACGTTCCTAAGGCCAAATTCGAGTTCTAAATGACGATATCATTTTCCACACACGTGACATGTTACCGGTGTTATTGAAATAACATTTTCTATATGAATGTCATAGGTTGTAAGAATAATAATAACAATAATAATAATAATAATTATAATATGTGGATGGATGATATAACGATTTAACTTTACTTTTTGTAATAGGAGTGATAATTTAAAGTCATAAATAAATTCAGCTGTAGCAGATCTCTATCGGTTGTATTTACGTCATGGGATGATAAAGTGGAGATAGTTGAGCATTTGCTCTATTACTCTCCATCTTTCGCCGCTAAAACGATGTATATAATAGGCTTTCCATTTCTGCAGACTTTACTAGAATATCGGAGTGCGAAAAGAATTGGGTAGGTTTATTTATCTGGAACTGAAGGTAGTTTAGTGCCGATCAAATGACATGACGATGGAGGATCTTGCTATGTTCTTTCTCCATCCCATGAAGAGGGCACAGTGAGACCTAGAAAACCAAAGTGAGCAGATTCTTTTTAAATTATATCGTTACATTGTAAAGATAAGCACACAAATCGAGTGCAGTTTTACCTTCGACTGTTTATACGTTGTGGCTGCTTTCCCGTTTTAATAGATGCTATACTTAAATACACATAATATTTTAAGAACTAAAATATCTGCTAACACCTGTCTAAATCTATGACTTGATTCTATATGCGAAGTTGATTTTTTTCGCAGAACTATATATGTATGTATGTATCTAGTCACCTTAAATATAATTTGAAAGAAACTATGAAATTAACATAATTGAACCCTAAGTGGCTAATTTTTTTGTTGTAAAATCTAAAATATTAAATTGTGTATTTAAACTATTTTCGTGTTTAAAATATGTGTGTCTTTTTGTACTTAAGAAAGGTGTTGTTATTCGTAAAAGAAAAACTAACAAACGAACAAAAACAATAAAAAATTAAAATAGCATGTGAGTACTTGGGTGTTTTCCATAATAATATTTTTTATAAATTATATTTCGTTAATAAAGTATTTAAATGTTTTATTAATTTTTTCAAATTGATATTGTACATGAAAAAATGTATATATTTTATATAATTTGGAACGTAGTTTTCGAACTTACCTGCATGCCAATAATGGCATAGATAAAAAATAGCATGGCTATCAGTAGACAGACATATGGAAGTGCTTTAAATGATTGTACAAATGTCCACAGCAGAATACGTATAGTGTATCCCTGGCGCAACAATTTTATTAAACGCGCCGCACGAAATAAACGCAGGAAGCCAACGTTGATAGAGCTCGACTGTAAAATATATTTTGTCAAACAATAAAATGAATGGTAAGCGGGGGATATAGAGAAAGAGAGAGTGAGAGGCAGGATGAAATAGAGAGAGAGAGAGAAAGAGAAAGAAACAAAAACAAACAAACAGAGACAAACAAATGAACAAAAAAAAATTAAACAAATTAGCATAGTTTTGATTGTAAATGTTTAATTTGTTTTTGTTTTTTCTTATTGTTTTATTTTTATATGTTGTTTGTAATTGTCATATTGTTGGTTAACAACATAAATAAGAACAACGGTATATATTGTTTATTCTATAAGTTTTTTTAGTCTCTTAATTAACGTTAAATGTCATAATTTTAGAAAATATAATCAGTTTGTATTGTAAGTTAAGTCAGAAAATCAGAACACCGTGCTACAACGGGTAATTCACTTGTATGCTGCCAAAAAAATACGTTCACAAATCGTTTAAGTTTTAGAAACATTATTAGTACTGTTATTATTTATATGTTAGCGATATCACAACTTCTAATAAAAATTTTCTTGTGGATAGACGAGTTTGTGATAAAATGTTACCATTAAAAAAATATTTTAATATCAACAAAAATGTTAATGAAATTTTTAAATTATTTATTAAAAGGAAAGTCAAAAAAAATATTTTTTTCGATTCTAAAATTTTCATAGAAATTTTTATTGGTAACAAAACTCGAAAATAATATATCATTAACAAAATATTTTAATAGTATTACGTGTAATTTAAATTTGTACGTATAGCTACAAGAACTAAAAAAGTTAATTTAAAGTTAGAAAATACAGCAACATTTTTTATTACACGAACACTTTGTGATATTTTTCATAGTTTGAATAACGTTTTTCCAGAGCATCGATTGTTAATATATTTAAAAAAAAAATTAAAAAACATAAAAACTTGTTCTATTGAACTTATAATCAACGTATTGCTAAACATGTTTCTTTGTCTGTAGCTTGCATTATACTCATGTTTACAGTTATTTACTATATATTACAGATCGAAATTTGATGCAGAGACCAAAGCTATGATCATAATTTTAAGTTTTAAAAAGAATTTTATTTGGAATTTATGGAAACCGTTGTAGCACGGTCTTTTTTGAGGTGAATAAAGCACATTTTCAAACATTGATAAATAATTAAAATTAAAGCAATTTTTACTTAATTTTTTATCTAATAAGTTATATTGGAATATATAAAATTAACGAAAAACTAAATTTTTATTTTCTTTAAATAATAACTTTTTCGTTTAAACTAATTATACAAACATACCAATCATTAATGTAAGAGAAAAAAATAATTTTATTAAAGAAAACTAAACAAAACAAAAATAATTAAAACTACTGGTCTTATAAATAAATTTCATTTATATTAAAAGAAATTTCGAAAAAATCAGCTCTTAGCAAGATTTACAGAATTTATAACAAATTATATTCAAAAAAAAAAGTTGTTAGCATTTCATACAGCAACAAAAAATTTGTGAAAAGAGAAAAAATAGGTCAACAGTCCTATTTATTTATTTTATAAATAAAAACTACACTCAGCTTTTAAATAACTAATTTTGTATATATATATATAAAATCAGTGCCAATGCATTATTATTACATATAAATAAAAAAAAAATATATATATAAATTGAACTACAAACTCAGTAGTTATAGGTAACTGAAATTAAATTCTAAGAAAGTTAAATACACCTGAATACAAAATAATTAAGGCTTTAGTAAAATTTTATATTTGTATGCAAATTTATTTGCTTTAATTAAATTAAAATATAATTTTGATATTAAGTTGATATTTTTGCAATGAATTTATTAAACGCAAAAAGAAATCTTTAAGGTAAGAAGGTTCAAGTTCCAGAGAAAGACAAGGTATTCTAAAAAAATTATTTTAAAATTTTTTCTCTACATGAAAATAATTATATAATTTTAATTTTTACAACTCTTCATATCATACAATTGGGTTTAAATAATAAAGTGAATTTATATAATACAAATTAATAAATCCCTGCTAAGATATCTAATTTTTAAGGAAAAAATTAATATTCGTAATGTCACAGCAAATAAAGTACTTTAACCATTTATTAAAAGAGAAGCTTGCAATGGCATTAGAAATTCAATTAATTGACCAAAATATTTTACAAACCACCGGTTGTTGCAGAAGAACTATTTATTTACATTTTACCAATTCAAAAACGCATACCGCTTCGCAGTGTGGCTTCGTCACTTTATTTTTTATTTAACATTTTTCTTAAGATCGTAACAAGTCTTTTTTTAATAAAGTCAATATCAACTTTACGTTCATAAGTTGAGATTGCCTCATTCCTATACTTTCTACATTAAATTAGAAGTTCTTATATTTTTAAAGAAAAATGTAATACTTAAAGACAATTGTTTTCTTTAGTAAGAACTACACTAAAAATAACTTCAAAAGAAAATTCTACCATTAAGTAATAAACTTATTTGAAGAAATGGGATATTTTTTTTAAAAATCGTATTAAAATTATTAAAGAATATCTAGCAATTTGATTATAGTATTAATATTATCATAATAATAGGGAATTTATGCTACAGCATTGTAATTGAATAGGACGTATCATTTTTAATTTCGAAATCAGAGCACTTTAATTTAATAATTTATAATTTAGTAATAAATTGTTTTTTCTTTGCTAAAAAAAATCTAAGTTTTATTGAGTTCGTACATTCCAACATAGCATCTAGTCAAACATAATAATAATTAAATCATTGAAAAGAAATTATTCCTCCATTTAGACTCTAAATCAAATTCAATTCGTTTCCTTGTTGAAGTTCGACGTACATATGTGAAATATATTACGATTTCAAGGAATTTACGTTAAGTATGCGTGAAGATAATGTTCTACTGAAAGTCGTTAGACGTCGCTCAGCATGCGCAGGCAAAAATTTAAAAAGTGACATCTATATTTTCAAAATATTTTTATAAAAAATTTTTTGGTTGAAATTAAAATTAATAAGATTAAAAAGAAATACTTTTAAAAAAGTTATGCTTGGTCAAAGTCATTTGTTTTTTTAGCATGGGTAGACTTCAAACAAATACATATGTTGAAATTTAGGAATCTTTAAATGTGTGAATAACAACATATATGTCGACAATAGTGTATTAATTTATAATTTCTTGTTAAATACATATAATAATACTAAAATATGGTACCTTAATTTTTTTTAGTTATATGTATTTCGCTCCGAAAAAAAAGTGATATGTTGTGCAATTACAAAACTTAGCAAACTTAGCAGACGAAATAATAATTGAGTATAAAAAAAAAACAATTGCCTTATTATTATGGAATGAATGGAATAATATATGAATATTGCGAAAGATAGTAAAACTCATAATATATTCTTTATAGCTGCTACTTTTGCTATTTTAATTTTTATGTGCGAGTTTTCGTATTAAGACAGATACAAAATTCGGAAATTTTTTTGTATTTGGCAAAAGCACAGCAATCAATGGGACGCTAAAGAAAAAATTTAGTTCTTTTTCCACGAAACAATTTGAAATGTTGTTTTTGTTGTTCTATGTATGCATATTTGAAGGTACATTTTTATTTTATTTATTATGGAATATTATAATATAAGAAACTTTTACGCAGTTCGGATTTTTTTCTATATTTTACGGTGTTTTTCAAATTCAATACTTCCTCCGGTTTTGATAAAACTTGGTCAAAGGTTTTAGTGTATAAATGTCTATAAATGAGCAAAGTTTAATGAAAGACAACTTTCTTTCTATACTTTATGACATTTTTTCATTTCAGGATATGTGAGAAGAATAAGAATCCTTGCACAGAAATTTTCGAAATTTTATATTTGGTTATCTTTCACCAACTGAAACAGGTATGAAAAATTTAATCTTTTTACAAAAACTCGTTCTATTTTTTTTTCCAAAAACGCCACACTGTGCGTCAAGGACTTCATTATAAATGAATAAATGCATATGTAATTTTATTTCAAAAATTGGTCGAATTTTTTACCAAAAATTTATCTTACTATAAGTCTCTTTACAAATTGTTGGCCGTTTTATTTTGTTTCCAAAAATTTTGTTAGCAAATTATCAACGATAATCCACTTAATGCAAAATCAATTTGGTGACGACGAAGGAGTTCTGGTCACTGCTCCTCTCTTTCATGCGATTTAACGCCTCTGGATTACTTTGTATGGTCGTGGCTTTGTTAAGTCGTGAAGGATTGGAAGCCAATATTCAAGCCACCATTGACGACATACGGCCAGATTTATTAGAAATAGAATATACCGGAATATGCTGGCAATCATACATAAAAAATAAATTCCTTGAAATTATCTACCGGATACACACATTGTGATTCGTCAATGAAACGAAGTAATACGATTCTCTTACTGCTTTCATGGTACCGGATATATTGGATATAATCTATTAAATAAGTAAACTAAGTTAGAAAGTCCAAGCTGAATCTTATTACGTAATATAAAAAGGGTTGAGTCCCAAAATAAAAGTAAAATTTTGATTTAATCGATCGGCCTTAGTTGTACTAACTTGGTCTATTTTGCCATCACTTTGGTCCAGCTTGGCAAAATACTATTACAATATGCATTTTTAAACGGATTTTTTATCGAGTTATGAGCGATAAGACTTTATTCTCATACAATCTTGATAACAGGACTTCGCGGTTGTAGAACAAAAAGTTATTTGTCTTCTAAACTAATTTGTTTTGTTACACGGTTTGTTTCCGATAAAAATACGGGTTTTCAACTATTTACTGCTTGACTTTAATAATTATAATAATTAATAATAATAACATCAGAACGTGGCTATTAAGTTTTAATTTCATTGTATACCTTAGGGAATGCATAGTGCTATAATACTTATTTATTTGTAAATATAATGCTTATACGCCACCCGCTATTTAAATCCAATATTATTATTATTAATTTTGAAGCAATTCTATATTTGTTCAATGTATGTATGAATGTGTATTGAAAAAGAATATAATTAAATGTAAATCATCTAATGTTTAGTAGCTAAAATGTGTAAATATAAATCTAAGAGTGGTCTTAAAGTAGAGTATAATTTAGAATAAATAAATATAAAAGCATTCTACAATATTAGTATTAAGACTGGCATAAATACTAATAAGTATATAGTAGTAAAACAACGATGTTTAAATTTGCAAAAGACCACAATTAAGGTAGCAAAGGTAGATGCAACGATATATTTCTTTTTTTGTTTTTTTTTGTTTAACTACCAATACTTACATCCTGTATGTTAAGAATATTTATATATTTTTTGTTTGTTTTGTTAATTAATATTAGTCAATATTATACACATATATGTATAAGATTTGTTATAGTGATTGGTGTACATATATTCATAGTTTTTTTTTAGAATAAAAACATTTTGATGAAAATTTTGGGTGTGGAATTTCACCATTTGGTTGGCACATAATAAGTTGATTGGTTATGGTGTAGTTGGTGATGTTGTTGGTGTTGGTTATATTTATATTTTTGTTTTTATAATTAAATATAATATTTTATGTTAGAAATATTTTTATGGAGGAATTTCGTTATGTTGTGGCAAATAATTTTTATCAAAGCGAATTTTGATTTGTTAATTTTCATTGAATACGTTTACGAAAACATAATGCAATTTCGTATACAAATGTTTTTAAAAGTATTGAAAAGATCATTACGTAAAAAACAACACAATCAACATAGTTTGTTTTTATAAATTATTAAACAATAAATTGTTCATTAGGTCAATTGTAACAGATATGCAGTTGCCATACGCGCTCATGAGCCCCACAGTTGTTCGTATTTTTTATTTTTTATATTTTTGTTTGGTTAGTTTTTTTTTTTCAGATATATTATTAACCAAGATGTTGCAGTTGTTCGGATTGTTTTCATACAAAATTATTATATTTTTATTTCAGAAAAAAAGAAGAAGAAAAATATAGGTAATTTTAGTTAATTTTTTCTTATTAATTTAATACTAACTATCACAAAGGAGGGAAATTAGCTTTGTTTATTTGTAGCTAATAGTTTAATTTGCGCAAAATTATAATTCCAATAACAACGACAATTGTAAAAGCTTTCGAACATCAAGGTAATACAAATAGTGGTTTTTCTGGTAAATAACAAGAACAAGCAGCAACATTTTGTAACCAATACAACAGGATAATTTATTATTTTTGATCATTTTAGCCGATTTACTGACTGTTTATCTTAATGCAAAGGAAAAATTCTTCCTTTGCATTTTGAGGATAAACATTTCCAATTAAATTCAAATCTAATTTTTATGATAATTTATTTAGTTAATTTTTTTATTTTAATAAAGCTATAGGGCTATGGTACAACTTTCTTTTTTTTTAGAAAAATGCATCAGTGATGTGCTCTAGTGGTTTTAAGCATTATTTTTAAATCACATTCTTTGACTCAAGGTGATAAAATTTTTTTAAGGAAACTATGTATCTGAGTATAGAACTAATACCACTGAATATAATAATAATTTATATAATAATAATATAATAATAGAATATAATAATAATTTTAATAATAATATACATATTTTAAATGATCTTCTAACTATATAGATATTATAAGATTACATACGAGTATATTTTAAATGTGGACATACGTATGTACTGACTTTTTCTGAGTGTTTTTCTAAATCTCCTAAAATTTTACAGTTTAAAATTATTGTATTTAATTTTTTTTGTCACATTGTTTTCTTTGCATTATGACGAATTGGATTTACATGCATATTTAACTGCAATTTTCTTTCAATTAAAACTCAGTGCATGATACACGTAACGACTTTCATTGCAAAAAAAATATTGTTATTGACAATTTTTTCCACAACAAATGAAGTGCGTTTTGTAGAATGTGAAGGTAAGAAATTTTGCTTTTTCTTTTATTTAAATTTCTATTAATTTCATAGATTATTTATATTTTAGATGAATAACTAGTTCATCATAGCACGTAGCCAACAAAATTATTGATTTTTTCAGAGATGTAGCATATATATATTTGTCGTGGAAGGGCAATCGAGTGATGACCACACGTAAATATGTAATGCATTGTACTGTAACTAGAAAATGAGGTTTTGAGAAAATAATAGAGAGAGAGTAGTGTTCCTGGACACTCGATTTAAAATAAACATTTGTTTAAATACGTCTTTACATTGAAATTACCAACAATAATAACGCAATCGGTATTCATTTAAAAATAAGTTGTTAGTGGAAAAGTTTTTTAAAAAATATCCCTTTTACTGCGAACACGTAAAAATATGAAGGTAAACATATTTTATACTTGGCATCTCATATAAACCAAAATAATATCATATAAGATATTGTATCTGAAAATAAGATATTCTGTACGTTTCGAGAACATTGGTATCTTTTTATTTTAGTAATTTTCTCATTTCTTTTCTTTTTTGTTGTTTCTTTAGCACAAATACACAGCATATATGAAGGCTTAGCCGCAAAATTTAAATTTTTTTGGTGTATAGCAAAATTGAAATTTTGTTTTTAAAGTATAGAAGTTAAAACATAATAAAGCCTTTTCAATTTTGAGTTATGATGGTCTTGCAGCAAATAATCAATATGTTCAGAAATATATTTTATGGAAATTATCATCATAATTTTTATAACTCTGAAAATACGTTATAAATACAATGATTATCTATGTCTTTTGTGCATTGTATTTTCTTTTCCCAAGAGTGCGTGTAACACATACAAAATAATAATTAAAATATAAAATTATATAAATTTATAAAGCTAAAGTTATGAAATTATCATAGGCAGCCTATTGCAATTTAAATTGCCATAAATTCTTTCCTTTAACGTGAACAACTTATAAAATTACGATTACATCTTTGGAAATAATGCAGACACACTTTACAGCTATACACCCAGATTTGACTAAATAATATTCTTTTAATTTGAGTCATTAACTACGTACATACACTCTTTTATTTAAACTAATGTGATTATGGTGATATTTATTGTTTCATGTTAACCCATCAAAGTTAAGATACTCTGTCATCAGAAGTATTATTTTCTTCAAAAAAAGTTATTGATTAAATTATTAATTAATATTTGAAAAGAAGATATAAAAAATTTAAAAATATGTCAACAAAAAGTTAAAGCTATTTAAAGTACTTTGAATAGAATGAATAACAGTTGTAATTGCAGCAGTGTGGGGGAAGCAAAAGGGATACGCGATAGGAAAATTCAACAAAAACAGGTGTAATTTCAAAAAAATTGTGTGATTTTAAAGGCAATTTTATTATTTATATTCAAAAAATTAAACGTGCGTTCAAAAAAAAAAAAACAATATGAGTGAACTACTATAAAAATATGGTGCTGTAAATAATTTTTCTTGCTGTGTCCTAAAACGATTATTAATTATTTTGTAGTCATACAGGAAAAAGCTCAAGTCAAAATATGAATATTAAATACTCAACAGATTTTCTTAAAGCTTATTTTTTTATTATAAGGTAGTGAAAAAATGTTTTTGAAATTCAAACAGTGAGCGATGCGACGTAATTGGAGGAAAAATATTGGTTGTTTTAGTTTATCATGTTCATTTTGGGTTTACGAAAATAATATAGAAGTGTATGTAAATTTTATTCACAACATCACGATATTCTTAACAAAAGGTGATCGCATTACATGCATCAGTGCCTTTTGTTATCATCCATGATAATATAACATATAAAAGCTCTATTCCTAGAAAGTAGATTCCCTAATCTCGACTATAGACAATGGTTACGCGTATTATCCTTCACCCGGTTGACACATCAAAATTCAAAGACAGTCACTATGTTAATTTTTTTTATAATTTTTTACTCGTACTAATATGAAAAAAAGTAGAAGTATGAATGTTTGTTCCACCAACACATAAAAACCTACTCATTGGATTTCGTTGAAATTTGGTAGGCGGATAGAATATGGTTCAAATTAAAACACAGTCTACTTTTTATTGGTAAAAACGGACGAGAATTGGGTAAGGAGCACATTGCGCCTTTCCGAAAATGTCCATTATTGAATCTTGCCCTAAATTTCTTGTGAACGGAGTAACGGCTAGAAGCGAGTTTTATACAAATAACAACCAAAAATTTTCCTCGTTTGTGCTTTCTTTCTAACTAATAATGAATACCTAAAAATAAAACTAAAATTATGGCTAATTTTTAATTGAATGATTAGAAGAAATGAAAGACCAACTTAGGAGGGAATATATTTCTTCTTCAAATGCAACTAATTAGGAAAAAATTTTAAATTGTAAATTTTTTTTAAAAGATTTGAGTAGTTCGAGTACTTAAGAATATCTTTTTACAGCAAATCAATAGACCATGAAAGGATTGTAAATTTTACCAATATAGATTCTCAAAAGGATATGTTCTATTAAATACTTGGTAATCTTAATGTTATAATTAAAGTTAAATTGATTTGATTAATTTTACTTACAGTTAAAGTTTGCTGATGATCAATATGGACTGTAAATTGCCTGGCGGTGTTATTTGAACTGATATAGTGGTTGTAGGTGTAATGATATTGTATAACTGGTGGAGTTTGCTGGTGGTTGTTTGATTTGAGTTCAAAGTCAGTTTTTGTTTTTGTTTTTTTTTTATATGAAATAATCAAAAATAAGTTTGTGGTGGTTTTTTGGAGTTGGTTTTGGGAGTACATTCACATAATTCAAGCATGTTTTTTGTTTTTTTTTTTTTTTTTGATAATTTCAACAGGATCAAATGGTAGATGTATAATAGAATATTTGAAATTGTCATTCGATAGATTTTTGTTTGTTTGATTATTCGATGTTTAAGTTATTGCAGACGATCAGTTTTTTTATATTTTCGTATCGATGATAGAAGCAATTTGTGTTTGTTTCCAATTTGGTGGCCATTTTTGTGGCGATTTTGCCAGTGTTTTAAAAAGATATGTGTTTGTTTGTTTGTGTAAGTTTTCATTCAGATTTTGTGTCAGGTTCGCATATAGATATATATTTTTTGTTTATAGAAGTTAAAGAGTTTTCTCATAGTGATCGCAAGATTGTAAATATAATTTAATCAGATTTTTAGTTGTCATACATAGTTGCAGTTGAGAAACATTTAGTAAATAAGATTGTTGTGTTAAAGTAGTGGTGTCGATGTTTATTTGTTTTTACAATTTATTTAATATTTATCAGTATTATAAGATTATTTTTTGTTAAGTAAATAAATTTAAAGAAAATGTTTGGTGTTAAAATATTTTAGAACATTTTTTTTTTTTTACATTTCAAGTGGAAATTGGTAATGTGGGAATTGTGATGCGTGTTTTAAGTTTCTTTAAAAAATTGTGAATTTTCAAATAAAGTCATTACAATTTAAATGAAATTAAGAAAAAAAGGAAAGAGAAAATTATAAATTTTATTGGATAGTTGGTAAGAAAGTTTTCTTTAGATGGGTTTACATTTTGTTCGCATGTTTTTTTTTATTGTCTACTAAATAAGAAAAATTAAGCTTAAATTAATAAATCAGCATTCCATGATACGAATTATTTATTAAAGAACAGCAACATTTATAGACAGTGGGAAACCAATACATGACTGGCTAACATTGGATAAAATAATATTATATATTTAATAGCAGGAGGCCGGATTGAATTGAGAAGAAGTGCAGCCGAATTTAAGTGATTTTCCCAGAATTTTGCGAATCACCATGTATAAAGAATATTGTTTATTTCGTTTATTTTCTTACATGGAAAGCGTATTTTATTTTGGAGGTTCATAATTCTGAGTTTCTTTATTTTGATAACCGATATACCAGCTGATAGTTGCTTTTTTAGTTTGGTTTGACACTTTGCAATGGATATACATATATACTCCACAGCAACGTTTGAAAATTTTTGAAATTTTTCATCAAAATAATATTTCTGTTCGTGAAACTTGAATTAAATATCCATTCAAAATTTTTTTCTCGGATGAAACCCATTTTTGGTTGAATGGGTACATAAATAAGCAGCATTGTCGCATTTGAAGTGGGGATAATCCACAAGCTTTCGTCGAAACACCATTACATCCACAGAAAATTACTGTTTGGTGAGCTTTATGGATGGCGGAGTCACTGCTCCACATGTGTTCAAAAACGATGATGGTCAGAATTTTACTGTCAGTGGTAATCGGTATAGGGAAATGATTGCACATTTTTTCGTACCTCAATTAGCTGGCATTAATTTTTTTTTTACCTTGGACCAGCACTCAGGATATGAGCCCTACTTACGCGGTGCACTGTGATAGAACTGGAAGAAAGGGATAGTAGGAGAAATGATAGGGGGTGAAAATTCACTGTCTTATAACTCTGCTTTTGCGCGTTATTTTTTTTATAGCAGTGTTGTAGCGACTCTGATGTCAAAAGAAGACGTATTAAATTTTGAAGCTTCGTTTTTAATAGCCATTTTCAGTAATTCTGATGTGCCAGCGGATTGGATACAGCTGAAGCCGTTGATATGTGGTTCCAACAGGACGGAGCCATATCCCACACAGCGCTTACTTTTGATGAAAGAATAATTTCATGTAGTCTAATTAATTGGCCACTAAGAACGTTTGTTTTAGCCCCACTGAATTATTTTCTTGCACACCAGAAAATTAACATTCGAAGAGTTATTGGCGAAATGCGGCCGCGAAGGCTGCGAAAAGTTAGAGAAAATTAGTGTTCTAGATTGTGCCATGTACGCGCCAGCCGTGGCGGCCACATGCCCGAAATCATAATCAAACATTAATGTCATAAAATAATCTAACCAATAACGACCGTTTTATTGATATGAAAAATATATTTCTTTGTTTTATTATGATTTAAACTTGTGTGTACGAGTACATACGTACATTTATGGAGTTTCATGAAATCGTGAGAAGGGCAGTCATTCAACTACACAGAAGAAAATTTGCCTTTACAAAGTTCTTATTTTATCTGTTTGGATTTTTTTATACAACGGCGAATTCGTGCAAATTTAACATGATTATAAATGAAAAATTGTGTCACTATTTTTTCATTTGTGTTATTCTATTCGGCATTGATTTATTTGCTTGATTTCATTCTTATAACGCCTTAAAAACGGCTGCATTAAAGTTTTCTCTTTCCTTTATTTTGTTTTTATAAATGACAATTGAAAATATGAAGTTTCAATGTTACATTTTTTTAAACTAATAAATAAATAATTTACATAAATTAACAGTTTTTACAAAACTCTATGAGAATACGTAAAATCAGGAGAAGTCTTTTGAATGTAAATTTCATAATTCAGATATTTTAAAGTTTAAAAATCATTTTCTTAGCTGACTGAAAAACAATTTAAATACTTCTAAATAAATTTTGTTATTACTTCAATAGCTTTTCAAAATCACTTAGCGAAAAACTATATCTCTTTCTCTATTTGCACATACTTCAGTTGGAAAAATAAACTGCCTGTTCTTCGAAATGAGAAACAAATTTGAAGACATTTCTATTAAATGTAGAGATTTCGTCATCAGTGTTTTGAGCAGGGGAAAGAGTTGTCTCACTGAACGCGTGTTCTCATTAGCTAATAATATTTTGGTCTTACATTATTATGTTTGTGTGTAAAGATAAGAGTGGGAAAATTTATTATTTATTATATTTCTATTTAAATTATTTGTTCTTTTTGAATTATTCAACGTCAAAAAAATAATTAAGAAACATTTGGGGTATTCACAAGATATGATGAAGACTTTTGATATCAAATTACTAAAAAGCAGTGAAGAAACTAAAATAATTCGACTTTTTAATATAGTAAATAAATAAGCCTTCTAATAATAATTCCTTTATTTATAAGTATCGCTTAATTAATTCACACCAAAAAAAATCTCTTCGTAAATTTTCTCACAAAAGTTTTGTTAAACATAACTAAACATAAAAACACGAAATAACATATAAGAGAAACACATTCAAATGAAACAGTCAGAGAAAATATGATGTGTTTTTTAATAATAAATAAAGACAACCATAATGCGTTTATACAAATTTGGGGAATATATTTTTAAATGAATCAATTAAATTAGTTAGTCTAATGATGGAAGCCTAAAAGGAAATGAATTGAACTTTTTAATATTTTTTAAAAAAATTTTGTTTTTATCATTCATAAATTATTTATCATCAATATTTGTATAAATTGGTGCCAATAATTTTTTAACAAGTTTGAAAAGACATTTTGAAACTTTTCGGTTTCCATCACCCAACTAACTGACTATCAATTTTGATTACTGAAATAGTTTTTAAAGGCTTTGCATGTTAATTTTTTTTCCTTTTTTTATTTTTTGTTTTATTTGTGATTTATATTTAATTTTTTGCACCCAAAAAACTGTTTCTGCTGCTTTGTATATATATGTGTGTGTATATGTTGTGAAAGGAGTATATTGGGAGAACTTTATATAACATAGAGTAAGAGCTAGAGAGATAAAAAGAGATAAGTAGTGTTTTCAAGTGTAAAAGTACTTACATCGTGCTGTTGTTGTTATTGTTGATTTACGAATAGAGTACGTGATGTTTTATAAGATCATTTTATTTTTAATTTTTAATTGTTTTTGTAATGGAAGAGATAGTTTTTGTTCAGTTTGATTTTTGTTTGTTTTTTTTTCCAAAATATCAAAATTTTAGTGCAATGATTTAAATCAAGATAGTTTTTATAGAATTTTATAAGTTGATGGTTTCAGATTAGCAAGTATACAAATATACATATGTATGTATGTATGTTATTAGTTCCGATTGTTGGAATTTGTTGTGTGATATTATGTTATGAGCAGCAGGCAGTTGTAGAACATTTATTTAATATTTTATAAGTGTATTTGGTGTCAAGTTTAAGGTATTTCATATCAACGGGTGTTTGATTCAATTGTTTGTGGTTTTGACAGTATTTGTTGCATATATAGAATAGAATAAATTATTTCATATCATATGTTGCATATACATAGATTGTGGGTGTTTCATATGTTTAATAGCATTTGAAGGATTATCAATTGTAATTGTTGCGGTGTTTGTGGTTGTAGCAGTGTTTTTAAAATTTTGTTTGGTGGTGTTTTGTGGTATTTGATAATTTTTGTTTTTATATAAATTATGGTTTTAGACCCCATTTTCGTATTTTGTAAACAGTTTTTGAATTTAGTTAATTTTTTGGTACACATAAGCAAATTATGAAAAAAGGAAATTAAAAAAAAAGAAATATATGAGATTAATTATATTCAATAGCTTATGATTAAAATGAATATATTAAAATTTATATAAATTTATTAATAGAAAACTTTTAATTAATCATAATTATATTCATAGTTTAAATTAAATAGCGTTGATAATATTAATATGCCATTAATAATATTGCGTTTTTTAATATTATATATAATATGTATAAAGAAAATTATATTAAAAGTTTGAAACCTAATCTTAAACGTTTACTAAAGCATTAATTTAAATTAGTGATCGTTATGTTTGGCTTTCATTGGCAAATAATTATTAGATTTGTTAGAAACTAACCCTAAAGTAAAACGAAATTATATATTAAATTAATACATAACACAAACATTCCAACGAAAAAAAGAAACGTTCTGTTCTTCAAACATGGCAAATAAAAAAAAAAGTTTTATACATAATAAAACTCTTGAAAATGTTAAAATAACTGGATATGTTATATTATGATTTTTCACTTGTCCTCCTTAAGTTTATACAATTTAGTATACAAACAATAGCAAATACTTATGATACACCTAGTAAAATATTTTTCAATAATTACCCCAAATTCCATCCATAAGGCGTCCACTATACTGCCTAAGACAGTAATCAAATCAAAAATATTCCAGGGATCTCTAAAAAAGTTCTAAAATTAAATTTTAAAAGATAAAATTTAATATATTAATTTTAAAAAATATACAATAAATAATATTTATCAATTGAGTTTTGATATTTGCAAAGATGTTCAGACACCCTCCATTAACAGAAAGTTATCGAGGCGGCTGTCAGTTATTATTTTTAAGAAAACTAATCAGTTAATTTCGAAATGGACTTGCTCTTCCTTGGCAAAAAAAACCAAGCATTGCAAATTTCAAAAATCTTTATTTTTAACCAAATCGTAATGTGAGTAGTGTGAGTAACGTACCTTTACTCCAAAACCGATTATCTTCAGCACCGTTTCAACACTGAACATTCCTGTGAATCCCATATTGATATATTTCAGTGATTTTTCATACATCTCACCTTGATTATGATACTAATAAATGGAAGGAGATTCGATTTTCATATTATTTATTTATTCTTTAATAGTTTAGAAAAATTAAATAGGTGTAAATCGAATACAGAATTGTTTGTTGTTTTCCTATTTGTATACTCGGTAATTCTCAAAGATTTTTGCGAATTTTTATATAAACATGTGCGATTTCTTAGCTTTTGCAAAACTTTTGTTGAAGGTCTACTGATGAGTTGGCATAATGCACCAACGAAATGTAATATTAGACTAGCTTAAGCTTACAAATCTGCTCAAAAATAAAATTTAATAAGAAATATTTAAAACAACACAACAACAAAATAATCTTGGATTTTAGTTTTATACCTTTAAATAGCACAGTTTTATAAAACTTTTGCGAAATCTGGTAAAATATTTTGTTTTTTAATTTATCTTGATTACTTTATTCATATATATATATATATAAAATAAGTTAAAATTAAAACACAGAAAGCATTTCAAACGGCACAACCAGGTTATCAATAAATCAGTTTACGTTTAATGTTAAATCACTATTAACCTATTTTTTCACTTGGCTCATATATTCAAAAAACACTTACCTTCATCATTAATAATAAAGTATTGAACACAATAAGCATCATTATAAAATATTCAAAGGGTGTCGATACGACAATACGCCACACTTTATATTTAAATGTATTACGATTTTTGGGCATGTAACGTTCTAATGGTCGGGCTCCTATTGTAAAGTCTATACATGATTTCTGTAAGAATATTTAAACATTTTTTTAATAAAAATTTTCATTATAATTTTAAGTGGAAAATTTGCTAAAAGTGACTTTTATTTATATATTTTTACACACAAATAGCACACATTCTTTTTAAGATATACATATATTTCTATATATATATATTTTTTTAAATACATTTTATGAAATTAATAATTTTTTGTGACATCGAAAGCGTAATTTATTTTGAAAATTAAAATGAATTAATTCATATGGTATATTTGTAAGCATATGAGTAGTGTTGATTAAGATATTTGCACAATTAAAAACGTATTTTAATGTTTAAAAGTTGCTTAAAAACCGTTTGTAATTTCCACGTAATGCAGTCAATAAATAAAAGAACTCAAGGAAAAAATAAAATTAATATTATTTTATTTTTCGAATTACATAGCGGACTGTAAAAGAAATTTTTTTTTGAGTTTTGGAGTTTTTTAGAGTATAAAGCGAAATTACTAACGATTTACATACAACTATGCAATATACAATACTGCTCTTAAACCAGATTGTGAATTGGACAAATGACGTTTTAAGCAAATCAGATGTTGTTAAGAACAATCTTAAAAATCAAATTTAAACTGTGTATTTTAATTACAAAACTATTGTGAAAATACTGAAAATCTTTAATTACTTTTCACAGCACTAAAAGTTCTGTGTGGCGACATGCACAAAATTAAATACGTTATGCGCCGGAAAAAAGTACAAGATTTTTTTTTTAATTTTTTAAAGAATGGCGTATTTCAATTTAATAAATATGATAATTGCTTTTATCTATAAACTCTTATATATGCATTTATTATTAACAACATCTGATGCTCTCAACTGCGTTATCCATACGAAAGTATATAATAAAGAGTGGTCGGTGCTCGAAGTGTTAGCCAATTTAATCTACTACATCAAATATAAGGCTAATGTCAATTTGATAAATTTTGATAAGTATCAATCTGTTATACGGATTTAGAATTGCAGCAAGCTGTTATTACTGAAGTACGATTTTAGGTTTGAGAAATGGTTAAAGTGAATGCCCGAGTTCATTTTAATTTAAGGCGAAGTGAACTTCAATTACCGAAAAATCCAAATGTCTGTTGTGTAGCATGGAGACTACATTAAAAAATTAATTAAAATTTATACTTTAGGGAACCAAAAAAATGTATATTTTAACACTTAAATATTTTCACATATCCAAGTCGCCGGTAAACATTATCTCACCATTCCTTTAGTGTTAGAGATCGAAGAGTGAAGTATACAGATAAATTAGAGCGAGAGAGAGAGGAAGAAGGAGAATAAAGAGCGACGAAACAAAAGAGAGACGAAAAATACTGTCGATACATATAAGCAAGCAGTCGCTGGATCCAAGCCAAATGTTGGAACCGTTTGCTTCACCTTATGTATGAGAGTAGATCCCTGTGTCTTAACCTCTTCCAACAACTGGAACAGTAGCCATTGCAAGGAAGGAAATTGTTCTTAACATGGGTACCTATCGGACAATAACCCGTAATATAGGAGGAATGGAAAATGAAGTTATAAATACAACTCTGAAATTTTTCTTTTTTGTTTACAACAACATATATTCTGCGAAGCTTCTAGCTTGTTTCTAGAAACAGGCATGGTCTAGAAGAGAATCTACCCCACAACCTACAGATTGATAAGCTAATGCTCATGCATTACGCTATGGAGGCATCCTATCATCACCGCTATAATATCCTTAATCCGAAAAATGTAGTAGCCTCCGTGTTCTCTCCATATCAATACAAAGCCAAATAATCCGCAGTATGGCAAAATCAGGATCATTCCGCCAACAACCATATTTGCCTTATAGACTCACTTCCACTTTCGACGCTTTTTTATTGCTCAAAAATCGGCGATTGCAAAAATTTTAAATTCCCTGGCGAAAAATTTTAACAGTGTAGCAATACGTAAATAAAGAAAATTGTTCTGTATCGTTAGAGTGCAAAGCAAGTGTCGAAATTTACACTGCCATAAAATTCTCATCAATCGCTAAAAGGTGTATCAAAACATGCAAAATTGCGAAAAGGATTTAAAGGATTGATATGCTGTAAAATATGCCATACAAACAATTGAAATTTTCAACGATACTTGACAGTGTCCAATGAAACCAGTGAAAACGAACCACATTTTCAGCTTATTTTACAACAATGGGCACTTCACTCTGCAAACTAAACTGAATGATCTTTCCGATATGGTCTAAGCTAAACTACACCAAAAACGGGATACGTAATTTGCTCTACCCGGGCAATGATGTAAAAGGAAGTAAAAGGAGCACTCTCGATAGATATAGATGTTGTCATTCCTATTTTGGGTTTTTTTTTTTGAAGAGAATAAATGCTTGCCTACTACTAGGTGTTAACTTCTGGGAAAGTAAGCTTCATTATTTTTACAATACTGCTTTTGCGCACTTTTGCTTTTATAGCAGTGTCTCAGCGCCTCTGGTATCAAGGAAACGCATTAAATTTTTGAAGCTGTATTTGGTAGCCATTTTTATTAATTATTTTACTTCGCCGATGATGCTATAAAATACAGATCAAGGTGGAAGCTCTGATGTTACATGCTACAAGATCTTTGATTTATTAACGGTTTATAAAATAGTATATCTTTATATATTTAAATGTTTTCATGAACAAAGAAAACACATTTTGTGAGTATCTTAAAAGTTTGCTTTCGCAGCATTTTAGTGGCTAACATTTCGATTGCCGACCCCTGTATGAAAGTGTTCTTTTCTAATAATTTTAAATATAAAATGTAAAATATCAGCATGAGTAATAATAAAGGAAATTGTACAATTAAAGCAATTCATTCTTAAGCAACATCGAGTACAAACCTGTTGATGAAGTTTAATGTTTTAAATTTTTAGCTTTTTCTTTCTTTTTTTTTACTCCATTACGAAGTAATTTCATCAAAAACATTTTATTCATAGTTGGTTTTAGGCAATAAAATAAAATGTTTATGGCAAAATTAGCATTAAACAAATTTATACACTGAAAAGTACATAAACTTAATGAACTTCCGGAAAATGTTCAATATTTATACACATAGAAAATGAAAATGTTTAAATAAATTATAACTAAATGTGAAACAAAAATTACATGATAATGATTTAAAAACAGACATAGGCCGTACAGGTCTCACTTATATTTCTATAGTTGTTTTGGAAGACTAGCGAGGAGACTAAGAAGCTATTTGTTTTATTCCTGCTGAACTCTACTCTAAAGCAGAGTAGTAAATAAATTAAATTTCGGCAAACTTTTAACTATTGACAGTGAACTAGTTATGATATTTGAAAATATTTTTGTTTTAATTTTTAGCACAACTAATTGTACGCAATAGAGAATTTAGTACAATAATTAGAAACAAATAATAAGATTTTGAAAAGCGTATAATTTCACACTAATTTCTAATTTTAAAAAATTAAACGTGTATAGAAAAATTATTATGACAAACATTTATGGTACAACAAAATACATTTATTATTGTTAGTTTTCAATTGATATTTCAAGCCAATTGTTGTTATTTTATTTTAGGGTTAAAAAATTTACAAAAGTTTCTTAAGCCGTTTCTAATTGTGACTTAAAGTTCCTAATCTCACCTGATTTTTATCAATTTCGCCGTCTTGCAATTCAGCTTCGCCTTGCTCTTGGAATGTAATGATAATCAAGGCCACGAAAATGTTAACAAAGAAGAATGGAAATACAATAAAATATACGATATAAAATATGGACATTTCGATCCGGAAATTTTGTATTGGACCCCTATCTTCATAAGTGGCAGCCATGGAGTGTTGCAGTACTCTAAATTGGTTTTTATAATAATATAATTTATTTTCTCAATTCAATTGGCTATAAAAATATGTTTATAGGTTAGTGTTGCAAACGGGTATTAATTATTGTGAGTGGATAATAAAATTAACATCCATTACGGAATGAATTACATATATAACTACATAAAAAACAGCGCTTACTGTGGCCATCCTTCGCCTGTTTGTACCGCAAAAAGTGTTAACATTGCTGCTGCAACATTATCGTAGTGAAAACTTCTGGGTTTCCAAATGCGCAGTTCCAGCTTAGGCAACAGCTCACCTTCTTCATATTTAAAATATGAACCCCTTTTGTGGTAACGAATTCATTTGTATTTTTTTTTTGTTGTTTAAGTTAGTTATATTTAAAAAATATACATATATAAATAAAATTAATAAAAACAACAAAAATTAAATATATATTTAAAAAATAACTACTTTTAATGGAACGTGAGGAAAAAAAACTACGAAAATGATTTATGTTACAATGGCTATAATGGTGTGTGTATGTGTGTGTGTGTTTTGACGGACGTGCTCAAGTGTAATTAAAGCTTTGTTCACAAAATACAGGAAACACTTTTATTTGTTTAAAGTTTAGACAGATAGACAGAGATGTTACACAAATAAGGCGTAAAAAAATAGCAAATGTTACAAAATCGATACACAAAAAAAAAGCATTTTTAATAACAGGACTGACTCTGGTAGGTGGTAGTTGATAATGGAAAAGAAATCAAAATTGTTTAATTTGAAAAGCAAAAAGTTATACTGTTTATCAATGGCAATTATGAAGATTTGTGTAAACTGTTTCAAATGTATGAAAGTAGTTTGGAAGTGGTTCTGTTTAAGCAGGCCTAATTGCTTTCAAAGTTCTTTAACATTGTGAGCATTCTTTTTTTAATTTTTCGATAAACTTAAATTTGTTTTGTTTAGACAATGCAAGAATTTAAGCACGTTTTACAAAAAGTTTAAATGATACAGTGTCATTGATTCTTTATTTTTATATTCCAGCATTTTATTTTTCATTGTTATTTTTTTAAAAGGCAAAGAAGTGGTTCAAACGAAAAACGAGTAAAATCAGTAGCACTTTATCTACGGAATTTAAACTGGGTTCTAATTTAATTGAGAAATAAACTTTTTGGGCACTTTTTACAATTTGTTACTTAAGTAAATTTTCTTAAATTTTCTTAAATTTTCTACTTTTTTTATTCTCCCTTTATCTCTTAAAATACTGAACGAAGAAAATCAATTTAAATTACCGTCATTTCTTAATGCAAGAGCTCCGAATTGTTTGTGAACCTTTTTTTAATTCTAATAGAAAAGTAGTACCGATTTTTAGTACTGTTGCATTGCAGTTCTCATAAAATAGTAGCAAGTCAACTTCTGTCTCTCGCAAACTATTGCATCGGGTTCAATGAAATTCAAATATAGAGTGATAGAGGACTCTAGACGAACACATACATATGTACGTTATGTGTTTGTTATAAAGTAAGATTAGTAGGGAGACGGGGCGAATTGCCCAAAAGTTAATACCAGCCGACATGGTTGAAATTTTGAACTTGGACAAATAGATTACCTAGATGCTTATGTTGCATAGCTAAAGGTAAGAGAAGAGTAGAATTGTTATTTCTACGTCTTACAAACTCAAATAAATTTGAAGTAAATTTTTTAAAATTTTTTTTTACGAAGGACAAGAAAGTATCAAAAATAGTTAAAAAAAAAAATTATTATTTTTAATAATTATAGAAAACTATTGGGGAAAGTTTAATAAAAGATTAAATATTCTTTCAGTCACAAAAAGTTTAGCTACTTATATGAAGAGTATCGGTTGTAGTAGCGTGGTGCCACACAGTAAAAATAAAGTTGAATAAAAATCCGTTAATCAAACACTGTATATTTTTACACAAAAAACGTTTTTTTGTTAACTTTTTGTAAAAGTTTCATTGCACACGAAGGGAAACAATCAAAAGATATAAAATCTTTTTATTTATTAAAAAATCTTCCTTGTTCAAAAAACACTGACAAAACAAGTAGATAATGAGTGTGCTGTAAGATTAATAGATTAATTTTAAGTATTAATAAATAAGAAATATAAAAAAATAATAGGTTTAGATTTTATTAGAAGAAATTAACTAAAAAAAATTTAAACATACGTTCATCTTTTCTGATTTAAATGATATACTTATTTTTGGCAAACTAATGAATGGACTTAACTGTTTTACTTAAATAATTTTATTATTTTTTTTTCGAAAGCTTTTACTATTTGCTAAGATTTTTAGCTTTTTTTCAACAACTAATTAAAATATAAATTTTTTTTTTAATAATTTAAACAACTCTTATTGAACGATATAGTTTTTGAATTTCTAGTTGACTAATTAATTTGTTCATTTTAATATTCGAATGTAATACTAGCAGCTTTTAAGGTTCGAAATGAAGATTAATAACATACGAGTATAAATAAATTTGGAATAAAACAATAAGCTTCAACTAATTAAATATGAGCAGTAATTAATTTGTTTGGTAGTTGCTGTTGTTGTGGTTATTTTTTCTTTTTTTTTTTTTTGCTAAAATAAATCCAGACTTGAGAATTTCCTGCGTTTATATATTTTTTTTTTTAGAATTATGCAAAATCAAGGGCATAAATCTAAATTAGTTTTTATTCAACAGATTGTCTTAAGTGAATTGGAATTTGGATCGCGTGCAATTTTTTAAAAAGCTTATTAAGAAATCTTCTGGCAGTAGTATGGACTCTTTGGTATTTTAACAAAATATAAAATAACCAATTCTGAAAAAATAATCTTAAGTTAAAGTTCATTAATTAAAGTGCATAGCAGAGTTATTGTTAATTCAAGTCCTTTTACTACTCAAAATACAAAAAGCGGCAAAGTTATAAAATTAAAATCCTCATTGGCTGAATACTTGTCTTTACCAATGTTTTGAATAGTTACAAATTCTATGCAGTTATTTAAAGCCAGTGTTTTGTTAATCAATTTGTTGAATTTTTCTTAATAGTTTTCGGATTTTTGACTTGCTTTGGATTTTCGTTTTTTCATTTTTCAGCATTGTTTGCTTGCATGATTTTGTTTACTGGGTTGTGTAGCAGCAATCAGGCAAATAAACAAGCGAGGAAACTTTAAAATGCTACTCTTACATTCTGTAAAATCTGTGCACGGATTTTTTTTTTTTGTAAATTAAAATTATTTGAAAAACATAAAAAAACCTATGTATCTTTTTATTTTAGCTTTTTCTGGGAAATTTATAACTTTTTATTGCACGTTAAAAAAATAGTTTGTCACTATTGCAAGGCATTATGAGTTAAGGCGGACCAAAATTTTTATAATTCCTTAGAATGTGTCTTGTTCTTGTTTCGTATGCTTGTTTGGTTTGAATGTGTGCAAGTTTCAGTGTTTGTGTTCTGTTTCCCTTTGGAAACGTTTTCAATTGCTTATTGTTTTGTGTACAGACTTCAGTGCAATGAAAAGTAATTATTTTAAAGCCTTTTTTATCACAACTTTTAAATTGTTGGTTTTCGTAAATAAATTTTATATAATTGGCGTCATCGAAGGCCATTGTTTTTGTTAGGGAAGGGAAATATTTTGAATTATTTCACTCAAGGAGATTAAAAATGCGCTCTTTTCACAGAAATTGATAGAATTTTTCAAATCTGTTTTGTTTTTTTCCCATATAATTACGTATGTAAAAGCATATATTTTTAAATGTGTATAAATGATGGAAGTTTCTAAAATTAACAATCTGTAAGTAACTAATTTTCATTTATTCAACGCGAGTCAATAAATAATCGTAACTAACAATTTTTACTTTGTTTTGTGAGGGAAGACTATAAATTATTTATTATACAACCATATACAGTTCGAATATTCAATGATGATCAACATGTTAATTTGATCGTTTGTACCTGAGACAGTTTTTAAAATTTAAAAAAATTGTCTATTTTCTTTAAAGTTATGTGGAGAAATTCTTAAACATTATGCATTAATTTTTTATTAAGAATGCCATGTTTAAACGTATATGAAATTAATTCTAACCCTCAGCATTATGAGGCAAATTAATCATAAAGTTATTTAAATGCATAGAGGCATTCTTATTAAAATTTCTTATTACTGTGCGAATATTAAATTATCTTCGATTGAAGAATTCTCTATTTATTTCTACAAGAGAAATTTTCGTATTAACAGTTTCTTTTTGCAACGAAACAAAATAACTCCTTCGCCGATTTATATTAAAAACAAAAAAAAGAATAATTATTGTAACAGTAGTAAATATTCATTTAGTTTTTGAAAAAATGGACCGACAAAGTGATATTCGTTTTGCCTGTAATGGAAAATTGCAATTTGTAGTCTTCCACTTCACAATCTCAATTAACTATCTGATTTCATTCCATCATTATGTAAAACACTATAACTTTTTTTATTTGCTACAATACCTCACCTTAATGATGACAATTTGAAACCTTAAATACTGTAAGAATAATGATTGATATACGATATATTCTTGGCAGAATTAACAAATGAAACTATGTTAATTTCGCACTGAACATAAGGTGATAAATGTTAATTAGTTTCATCAATATTATTCCTATAATATTAGAATATTTTTCTTGACAAATTCCAAGGTTAGATTTTTCAATAATATTTTACTGCTGACATGTAATTATTAGTAATATTTTTAAACATATCAAGAGTTTTTTTTGGTCTTAACCCTTTTATCAACAAGTTGCTTAATATTTTTATGCATTTAGCCGCTTTCCACATCACCCATGTTTTACCTTAAGGGCAGCCCTTAATTGTCTTTCATTCTTATGCGAATGTAATTTGGTGGTAAAAAATCTTGCTAAAGAGACCTATAGCAGGAATCTCACTGTACAATATACATATAAATAGATAAAATTTACTATAAACTGTAATTTTATTCAAAGGCTGTTGATTAAAAAATATTAAAACCGCTGAAGCTATAAAAATATGTACAGGGCGCACCAAAAGTCGCCATAGGATTTGAAAATTTAATACATTTTTCTTTAAATATATTTTTTTTTTTGATTATTTCACAACTGAACAAAGAAGAAGAAGAATAGAATTTTATTATTTAAATCAGCGATCAATTATTTAAACGCAAAGGGCATACCATCGATATTTTAACGTCAGAATTTCGCCTTCTGAAGTAATGATTCGTTGCTTAGTTCAACGCCACCACTAACATTCGCTCTGCGGAAAATATTGAACGTGTGTAGCAAAGCTTTAATGAAACATCAGTAACATCTACCAGAAGGCGTTCTGCTTAGCTAGGAATTGCTCGTGCGTCAAGACGGCGCAGTTTAAAAAAAGATTTACTTTTATTCCCATATAAGATGCAGTTGGTAGAAGAATTAAAACTCGGCGATAATCGCCGACTTCTAAATTATGCAGTTAAATTTCAATAGTTGCCCAGAAATGAAATCAACTTTATTGGAAATCCTATTATTATGATTTTTATTTGGATGGCTTTGTTAATGAGCAGAACTGGATGGCCTGAGCTTCTGAAATCCAAGAACCATTCAGCCAAAAACGCTACAGCGACAAATTTAGGAAGTTGTATCAGAAAAGACCACTAAAAACGTTTAAGTGGCATTATTTTCCATACGTAGTGTAATAAAATTTTCATATTGTATATTTTATAATCTGAAAAAAATTTTAAATATATAAACAAAGAAGTTTTCAAATTTTTAAATCCCATGGTGAATTTTAGTTCACCCTGTAGTTCACCAATGCTCCGAATATATATTCTCTTTGCCACATTTATTACCTCTTGTAATATTTGATTTCATTTTGACAATCTCCAATTTGTTTGGGTTCGCCTCTGATATTTTTAAAGTTCTTCATTCCCGTTCGATTTGTTTTTGTGAAATATGTTAACTTATTTAATTTAAAACTTTATTAAACTTATTTATTTTAAAACTTTAGTGTCTTTGCGAGGAATTTCTCTACAATTACAAATAGTATAAAAATAAAAAAAATTAATACACATTTTTTTATTGTCACATGGAAGAAATAAATAACAAACGTTTCCAATTGGAACTGTAATATTTATAATTATTATATATGTATATCCGAACTTGAAACATATGTACATATATTATCAAAGTCAGAATTATGAGAACTCTGCAGTTGCACATTATGTGAATTTGTCAAGAAGAGTTGCTCTATCTCTGTATTTCTGTTGACGTACATATTAATTTTTTAAAGCTAAATGGCCTTCGTATTATTGCTCAAATATCGACGAGGGGAGTCGTTTTATTATAGACAAACCTACGAAATTATTTGTGGCGGGATGGGGGATTGAAGCTACGAACTACTGGTTGGGTGCCTCCGTAGTCTAGTGCATGAGCATTAGTCTTATCAATATGGAGGTGCGTTTAGACCCTGGGTGTTTCTACAGACAAGTTTTAGAGCTTCGTAGAGTTTGTATTGTCTTTATGAAAAAAAAAAAACCATAAGTGCCCCTCTTTTAGTTTCTGATATTTCTAACGACATTTTTGGACTGATACTTTTGCTTTCATTCTTTATGATGAATGATGTGCAAAGATTTATAGCTGCATACATTATCGATATGTAATGACGTTTACAAAAATATTTTATTGTTCTAAGGTTTCGTGTTCTACTCTATTAAACATTTTTTTCTTCGTATTATCAATGTCTAAGAACTATGAAAGCCTTATTTTTGTAGTACATTCTCCTTTAGTAGTAAATACTTTCCAAACGTATGTATACAAAGTCAGCCAGAGTGTTCTAATAAATGGAATTATGTGGATATTATAATTTTATACCACTCTCTCTTACCACGGTGGCCATTTGTGATGAAATCTCACGGTGAAGAAACTTTTGTTGTCCTGTTGAAATTAACATCGCACAATTCAATATCTGCGAATTTCGCAATTATGAAATAATTAATCACCGTTCGATTCCACAGATCTAAGAGAACTGGGGAAACGTCAGTTTTCCTCAACTAGAGGGTGGCGATGGTCGAAGTACTATGCACGTTGACTACAAAACGAAAAATTTTTCCTGGGTTCAACCCCAGTTTCAGACGCATAAAAACATCTCGCATTGTTCTGTTGTGCATTTGTGTGTCTTTGTGTCAGTTGTTGTCGGAAGGTTTCAGTGGCGAGGGCATGAACAGTAATGGCTTCAGCTGCATCCAATCCACAGGCACATCAGAACGCCCTCCTTCATCGATATTGTGTAGCAGCGGCGAAGTAAAATAATTACTAAAAATAGCTACTAAAAACGAAGCTTCAAAATTTAATACGTCCCCTTGACATCAGAGACATTACAACAGTGCTATAAAAATAAATAACGTGCAAAGAGCAGTGTTGTAAGACAGTGAAGCTTCACCTCCTATAATTTCTACTACAATCCCTTTCCTCTAGTTTCAGCACAATACACCGCATATGTAGGGGTCATCTCCTGAGTGCTGCTTCAAGTTAAAAAAAAAAAAACGTGCACATGTACGACTTAAATTTTTCACATGAATAAATTAGCTCAATTCCCCAAATGTTTCACAATTGCTGGCCGAGGAAGTGCTTGACGTCGATACAAAATTCCTTTTTGGTTGTAATTTTTACGATTAATATTTTCAATGCATTCTTGAGACGTACATATTTTGTTCCATTTTGATGAAGTCAAGTAGTTACAGACTGAGCCATGAGACCTGCCCAAATGGTGGGCTATTGAATATTAAACGTGTTATTGGAACAGCCGTTATAATATATGCAGAATAACAACAACATTTGTAAAATTATTTTATTTCAAAATGATTTGACATGTAATTTGTATTACTTGTAGTTTAAAAAAACAGGAGCCTAATCTGCGCAATCTTAAAGAATAGTACTACTTGGGTTTCTGGACCACATTTCTGGAGTCATTGCTTCTATCTCTAATTAAACAGAGCAAGAAACTTTACCGTAGCGCATGTGTTTTAAACTTTCCCATCGAAGTTGTATGATCGTTCTTGTGCTGAAAACTAAAATGGTTAAATTTCATATATTCTACAGTTTCAATTGTCATCACTAAGTTAACATTTGTTTGCTGCTATTTAGCGAAATAAAATCAAATACACTAAATGTATTTACAAAAGAAAGTAAGAACATCTAAGTATGGGAAGAATCAAATCAATGGCAAATTAACATTCAATAAAAAAAAATCTAGTTGACTAAAACTATATTCAGTCAGTGTTGGAGAAAAAGGAAACACATAAATAACAGGAAAAAAGAAAAGAGCGTACGAAAAGATAATTTTAGAAGTAGTACGAATATATAAAATACATGTATGTATGTCTGCTTAAAAGATTAGTAGTTGTATAAAGTTGTTTTCATTTGGAAAATATGGACTAGGTTCGAGACAAAAGATATTCGCGAATCTAGAACGTTGCGTAAGAATAGTTCTTTGAAATTACAGCCAAGTTTAAAAATAAATTAGAAGAAAACTGAATGTAATTTTGTGTGTTTTAGCTGTTTGTTTCTGTTGTAAACTACGTTTAATTGTGAAAACATTTTTATGTACATCTGTTTATTGAAAAAAACATTAAAAACATTTAACGAATAGTACGATGTACGAGTATAGTATGTATGTAGTATAACATCTAAGTGTTGTAGCAAGAAACACCTTTGTATTGAAATAACGAAACTTTGACAACATGTTAATTAATTTGTTACTAGCACTCTAAGTTATATGATTTTCGAAATAATAAATTGTTTACTTTTAGCTAAATAAAATGAAAAATTCAAATTTTCTTTAATAATTTTTGAAATAAAAATTTAATCAAATTTAAGTAAAAGAAAATTCCAATAAATTATAAAGAAGATTTCGATGTAAAGAAAAATAATTTAGAATAAAATAAAAATTTTTTTTTTACTTACTGGCACTCTTCGGCAGTATGTTTACTTTCGTCCGTACAATAAAAAAATTTCCCATTGAATAATTGTACACCAATGACAGAAAATATAAATTGAAATAATATGTACACGATTAGAATGTTAACAACATTTTTCAATGAATTTACTACACAATCGAAGACGGCTTTCAATTTGGGTACACGTTTGATTGTTTTTAATGGTCGCAGGACTCGTAGGACACGCAACGATTTGATTGTTGATAAATTTTGTCCAGCACTGCTACCGCTCATATCGAAACCAAAACTAACAGCAGCGCATATAACGACCACAGCATCCATAATATTCCAGAATTCTCTTAAATAGCTGCCAGGATGTAATATAACACCTAAATCTACAATTTTCAGTAACATTTCTATTGTGAATACGCCGGTAAATGCATAATCGAAATAATTTAAAATTTTATTTCGTGGTGAATTCTCACGAACGGGATCTTCGGCCGCTAACGCTATCGATGACAATGAGATGACGACCATAATGAAAAAATCAAAGTAACGTAAATTAACAACCCAATGGGCGCCACGTCGTATTCTAATTATGATTTATAAATTTTTTTTACAAAATTTAACATCCAATTTCGAAAAATGTTTATTTGATTTTAATCCATTTTTTTTTTGGTGGGCGCAGCGCCAATTTGTTATTTCAAGATGTTTGTTTTCGGAAATGTTTATGATTTTGATGGTGATATTTGTTTTTGTTGTCATTGCGATTTTGTTTTAGCAATAAGTGATATTGATTTTGGTTGTTGTGATTAGTTGATTGGTGTTGTTGTTTGTTTCGTGCATCATGCAAGCATTATGGAGCGAAATCATAACGAAATTAATTATTAAAAAGCAAATAATTAAAGTTTACCGTAAAAATTAAAAAAAAGGAAAATACAAAAGAGAAAAAATTTTACATTAATCATTTGTTGCGATTACCTTGATCTCTAAAATGTTTTAAAATAAAACTTATTAACTAACTTAGAAGGTTTTTTAATACAAATTATAGTTATATTAATTAATATATTAAGTAGTTATTTATAGACTTATGAGAAGTAAATATTTTGGGGCAACTAAAGGATTTGGCAATTTAGAGGATTGTGACTCTGACATAATTGGAGTGCCAGTTCAGCCAGTTTAACTAATAACAATTTCATGATCTTCAAAATACATACATATGTATATAAACAAAATCATTAAATCACTTTAATTTTAATATCTGCAGGTGATGGTCGCTGTTCAATATTGTCCGCGATATGCTGTTTGAAAAGAAAAACTCATACGAAATATTCTTAAAAAAAATGTTTCTCACGTAGTTTAACAGCGACAATTGAAATGTATCTGACACCATTCAAGGAAGATTCCTCAAAACCTATCACCCCGATGGTGTATACATTTTCCAAAAAAATATATTCGCTTTTTCCAAAATTACATTTTTCTAAATTCCCTTATCGTGAATGAATTTTTTCCTTTTTGCTTTTGATTTATTCACTTGATTTTCACTGAGGAATTGCATACAAAATTTAAGATGGGAGTTTAATAAATAAACACTATTGGAGAGCATTATTTTTATTTATTTTATTTTGTTAATTCTTGTATTAAGTTGTGTTTCTACTTTTTATTTTGTTTGTATTAAACGTAAATTGATTAGAAAGCTAATAATTTGTATACTTTTTAAATCTTCTTCTCTTTCATACATTCACTGAGAACAGATAACGGGAAGAGAACTTCACGGTAGCAATTTTCCCTCGAGCGAAATTAATATTTCAGAACATTTTTCACACATTACAAAGTTTAATGGAGAAGATCAAAAAATACGTCAAACATTGCATGTGAGTTGGTGTCAGTCAGGAAATTAAAAACCAAAATTTTCTGATTTTTGTTTCCACAGAGCATATGCATATGAAAAAGTACGCCTGCATGCATATAATATATATGCACTATATATGTTTGACTTATTTATTAGATAGTCTCGAGGGCACTTAGCAGATCATCAACTATTGCAAGCAAACATTTATGCAGTTATTTTTTTTCAGATTACGTTAAAATACCAAATTTCACATAAATAAATTTCGTATTACCAAATCCTTTTCAGCCATTAAAATTTTTATACAAAAAATCTAGATGTAGAGAAAATGTTCATTTTTATATTTAACTTTAAAATTAAAGTTAGTTTTGTAGTTGAAAAACAAACAAAAAATTAATTATTAGAAAAGAGAGTATTTACGGATTTGTTGGCGAAAGTATAAACATAGATGAATATGGCAACATTGGTTTTGGACCCTCAGTAACTTCTTCCTCTTCTTTCTTTTCTTCTTCTTTCTTTTTGCTTTTTTTGGCGACAGCATTGGTACCATCACCACCATTTTCGACATGAGCGCCATCACCTTGTAGCGCTTCCATTTCTTTTTCTAGTTCTTGCAATTGTTTCTCTTTATCTTCCTCGACTTGTTCCTCTTCGGCAGCAGTTAATTCTTGGGCATTTGCCAAATTATCGACGGCGATAGCCAAGAACACGTTTAGCAAAGTATAATTACCGAAGAGTACCAAAACGATAAAGTAACTGATTGTTACAAAATCGTTTACAGGACATTTTTTAATTTGTTATTATTGTTATAGTTGTTGTTATTATTGTTGATGTTATTTCATGTAGAAGAAGACATTTATAAATTATTAAGGTAGCGGTTTTAGGTCGACGATTAATCAAATATTTAATTTTATTTAATTATTTTTTTTTTTTTCAAATTAATTTTTATGATGAGAAAGTCAGAGATTGGGATAGTGTGTTGTTGTGTTTGTGGAAAGAAAAAGAAATATTTGTGGAGAAAGAGAGAAACATATAATATTTCGGTATGAGGATTAAAACTTAATTTTTAAGATTAGAAATATTTGTATAAGGCATTTTTTCACATGATTAAAATAAATTTTTGTTAAAAAAAATAGGGAATAGAAAGTTTGTTTTAACAATATTTTAAAAATAAAAATAAAACCGCTTTACGCTAAATTTAAATTTAAATCTAAATATAAATAGTTTTATATAAAATATTTTTCATTAAAAAATGTTTACATTTGCTTTGAAAATAAACTGTAGGTGATGAAATGAAAAGCTAATGAAAGGAAAGCTTTATATAATAGACGATGAAAAGTTTTTATATAAAATGGTGGAAAAGAGTTAAAGATGATTTTTTTATTTTGAGTTTAAGACATTTTAAGAAAATCTATAGATATTAAAGGGATGAACATTAATAAAATAGACTTTCTTAAATATCTTAATTGAAGACATCAAAAAGTTCTTTAGATGATTTTGTCTTAGAAATAAAACAAAATTTATTATTATTCTCTGTTGCTCGTTAACGTTAGGCTTGCCAAGTGAGAAAAAATGCACCCGCTAATGCACGTACATATGTATACGTATATATATGTACATATACATATATGTAGTTCAACATCAAACGAAATTGTTCGTATAGTTAAAGAGTTAAATGAAAATAATAGTTAATCATTTGTATAATTTTATAAAACGTGTAAAGAATTAATAGCATAAAGACTTAAAAAAAAGTTAAACATGAAATACACAGTTGCTGCAGGAGTTAGAGAAGCGCGCTAGAGAGATTTGTCTGTACACTTTTTCAACAAGCTTTAAAAATATCCGTTTAATAGAGAAAAGAATAAGCTGCAAAAGTTATATAAAAATATTAGTTTAAGATATTAAAGATGATTGATTAGTACAAATAAATTTGATCTTTCGCTAGAACTCGATTTAAATCCATCACCTAATTTCATAAAAAAAATTATATATTTTTTGAAAGCTGGAAATAAGCTTATCACAAATTGCTGTTGATAGCGAAATATTTACATGAAATTATGCTGCAACATTTTCATAATCTTTTTCTTTTGATGTTTCATTTAGATCTTGGCAAATTTAACTTGGAAATTTTAAATTAATATTTAAAATTTTAAGTTATTTTTTTTTTTTTGGAAAAGATTACAAAAATATTTGTTTAAAATTGCTGCCACTTTTCTCGTTGATTTTTATAATTTCTTTTTCTTTAGACTTCTTGATCGAAAGCAAAATTTTTCATGCATATCATTTAAAATGTGCTTTTAAATTAAAATTTGTATTGTAAATTGACCATGAAATGACTGATATCGGATATATTTATATTGTTTTTTTTTTGACAATAATAACGATGTAAATAAACACTTTTTTTATTTTAAACTAAAGTTCTCTAAATAACAGTTTTAGTAATTTGAAATTTTTTTTGTAAATTTTTATTTATTGTTTTACTATCTGCTTAAAATTATAGCACACTTTTAAAATAAATGTTTTAATCAGTTTATGCGGACAATTAACCCATAGAAAAACTTTTAATGTTACATTTTGTTTAGTTTATACTTCTACGAATACAAAAAGCAAACAAATGGGGATAAAAAAATAAAATAAAAGAGTGCTAATGCAATGGTAACATTACATTAATATTTGATGTGTCACAATTATAGCACATTCTCTTGAAACGTATTGATGAATGGACTAGCGGTATATTTTTGCTCATCAAATTTTACTCAAATATGTTATAGACCTTATATTTAGTTAAAAACAGTACAGTTTTGCTTAAAACCGTGTGATGTAAGCACATCATTTCATAGTGGTCGTTTTTTTTTTCATTTCGGATAATGGGTCGAAAACCGTCACTTTGAAGCAAAAAATTTCTATAAAGGCACTTCCTGCTGAAAATAATGTTGAAAAAAAGTTTCTGGCAAAGAACCACTTACAAATAAACCAGGTCAAGGACGTTCCAAACGCTCAGCACCAATCCGAGATCGGCAATTGCTACAAATGTGTAAAAGAAATCGCTCAGCTAGCAGTCGTATACTTGCTGCTGAATGGTCATCTGACATTGGGAAATAAATAAGTGCCAGCACACCCCGTCGCCGACTTGTTAATCATGGTCTTAAGACCGACACCAAGAAACCACGTCCTTACCACAACCAAAAAAAAAAAAAAGATTAAATTGGTGTAAGAACGCAAATTGGAAAGCAAGAGATTGGAATACGATTATGTTTGCGAAGAACACATCTTTGAGCCGATAAATCGTAAAAAGAGATTATAGAACAAGAATACAAGGTTGCGGTGGCTCTGTTAGCTTATGGGGATGTTTTACAGTACACGGTACCGTTTGATTTTTAAGGTTTAATTTCCGAAAAACTTCCATCATATTTTGATAAAATTTTTGGCTCTGTATCAACCCAAGCCTACTTTCAACAAAATAATGTTCCCTATCATAAGGAAAAATTCTCGATGGCATGGTTTAGAATAAATAATAACGAAAAGGAATTGATCACCGCTATAAGAGACATCTGATTTAAATGACTTCTTTAAATTGGTCAAATCAATTCCAAACAGGATCAAATATATTTTAAAAGTCAAAGTAGTAAGTATTTCAGCATACTGAGCTCCAATTTTGGTTAACGTTAAACGAATTAAATATTTTAAGTGTGGTATAATTAAGAACTATTAAATTGGGACTTCTTTTATTAAACAACCTCAATTATTTTTATTTTTTTTGTTTTTTTTGTGATATTAATTTAATAAATAAATTTGAATAAATATATAAATAAAAACAAACCGATTTTTTAATTTTTTTTTTAATATAATGAATATAAAAAAATAAAATAAAGTGTGCTTTAATTTTGAGCTGTACCGTATATATAGAAATTACAACTTATAAAATAGATTTCGTTCAGTAGAATTATTTATAATAAAAAATATTTTATTTTCAGTTCAACAATAAAACGCATTTGTTCATTATTATTTCATAAAATAAAATATTTCACTACATAAAAAGAAGGAGAATTTTGAACAAATACTCTTGAAAACAACTCGCCTTATTTTGAACTCCTGTAAACACGGGTTACAGATAGTTCGTAATGTTAAATATTTCTAAAAGAGTTTTAGAACATTTTGTTGTTTTAGGTAGTGTGAAAATTAATTACTTTAAAATGATTTTGCTTAAAAACATGTACCTGAGCCGTTCACTGCACGCATCAAATAATTCAATCGCCGCTATAGTAATTTTTGAATTATATGAGGAGGAGGTTTGAACTCTTCTAACTGTATATTATAAATTTGAATACAATTTATTGGTTATTTTACTGCGAATAATAGAATTTTGTTGCAATAATATCTTGATAAGTTATTTGGATTCACTTAAATCAAACAGAAAGCTCACAAGTTTTGCTTATATTTTCCGTGTATGTGCCGATTTCAACAAATTAGGAATAATCCACAGATGAGCTAAGTAAGCATTAGCGAAATAGTACTATATGGATATGCTTTCCTCCTCAGTTATTGAGTTTACTTTTGTAAAAAATACTTTATGAGAATATCATAAAGTATGTAATAATAAATTTGGCAAATATTTTTTAAGGAAAAAAGCACAATTTAAAATTAAAATCATATATAAAGAGTTATTCCCAAAATAAATTCAGTTAATATTTAAAAAATATAAAAAATATTATTTTAATTGAATTGAAGCTTTGTTATTTTGAGAAGTTATTATAAAATTAATCGCCGTCTACCTAAAATTTAAGAATATTTAAAAGTTGAGGTGTGCAGCAAGTGGTTCGTTTATCTAAGTATGAATGTCATGTTTTCTTTTAATGCTCTTCAGGCATTCATTTCATTATCTTCAAGACAAAATATTAATTTTTAACATACTATTTAAAATATATATGAATTAATTGCAATAACAATTACATCGTTTTTGTATTGTATATTATTATCATAAAAAAAATAAATTATCAGTCATTTAATGGGCGGCGGAGCAGATAAAAAGCATGCTGTTATTAATTGAAGCAGGCATAAGTATACTAGTAATACCCTACACTACTTCCGATTAGTCGAGCTGTAATAAAAACTAATATCTGTGAAATTATTACATAAGGCCGCAACTTTTTTAAGTAGTGTAGGGTATATTATTAAAGCGCTAGCGGTATTGTATATAATAAATTAGCTAAAACTTCTTAGTTTCGAAATTCTTTACTGTAGAGTTTCTTTTTTTATTAAAAAGAATTTCCGCCAACAACCTCATAACTCCAAAATGTTTGTTTTAGAGAAAACGAATTTAAAGTTTTCAATTTATTTATAATTTAATAAAACTTAATAAAATAATACACACTCTTAAGAGCTACAGACAGCACAGTGCAAAATCCATCCAATCCTATTTTTACATGGTCGAAAAAATTCGGAGAATTAAAATACACACATACGAACATAGTATTTTATTATGTACTTTAATTGCCAAATATTAATCAATCGCATCAGTATCTTTAATAGATCTCAATCAAAATGTTTAAAGATTCCTTTTTATACAAAAAAAAACCCAGTCTTATTATTTATTAAGTTCAACAACCTTGAAAAAAATTAACGATAACAAAATAATTCTGGGAAACTTACAAAATTTTTGTTTTTTTTTTCAAAATGTTTCTTTATTATTAAAAAAATAAAAGACAAAAATATTATTCTGATTTTTGTGAAAATAAAATTTTTCAGATAAACTGCTTCATAAACACATTAATATGTTGTTTGCCCTCCTAACAGTAATAGAGAGTCCGGCGGTAAAAAAAAAACGTTTGAATTGTCAAAAGTGACAATCACATCTTGATATACTAAAGAGGTTTGCATCTGTTGAGGAAACTATCATATATTTAGCAAGCAAATGAATACTACTCCAGATCCAAACATCCATTATGAGTTCAAAATCCCTTGTTGACTGGGATAGTACACTTCGAACAGTTTTGGTACTGCTGCTCAAAGATTCAACAATTGCTAACGAAAGAAATAACTGTGGCAATAATGTTGCTTGAAGGAGCGATTATTGGTATGAGATTAATATTTGCTGGTGTAGTTAGGCTATGGTAAACGTACTTAAAGACCATGAGTTTAGGCATTAATCAATGTCAATGGTCTCCCACCCTCCAGCAGACTCTGGCTGATCAGTCTTAAGAGAAAAACATAACATAATAGCAATGAAAAAGCGAATGACCAAACGAAACAGGCTGCCGATATATTAATTATAGAGAAAGAGGCTTTTGTTTGGGTTTACTAAGTTGGATGACTGTTTATTCAAGGCATCTACTAAATATTTATATACATGATCAGCAGGAGAGAGAGAGAGAGAGAGAGATCCCTTTGTAACTGAGGTGCTACGAGTCACAGACTTCTCGACTTCTAGGTTGCATTGGAATAGGTACAATAGGTCCGCTTGATGGTTGCGGTGCAATTTGCATTATTAACCTGCTCTCTCCACATATTATTATTACTTTTTTTATTAACCATGTTTTAAATTATTAGTTAAAATATTACGTATTTACATACGTAGTTGGAATTATGAAGTTGTTTGAGTATTTGCTTTTGTTGTTTGTGCAATGCAAAACACACATTCATAAGCAAATTATTATTTAGGCTTTAGGCTTTAGACATAGCATACTTAAAGTAATTTTAAAAGTTAAAGAGCTTTAAGTTAAAAGCATGCAAGAATTTTGTGTATTTAATAAAATATGTATGTAAATAAAAATTATTCCTATTCTTTAATGTCTTCAATTTTTATTCTTTGTAAGCTGTAAGCTTGCTCCACTAAAAGCGAATGGAAATTTCATTACATTATGAATTAAAAATAAAGAATTTGTTTTTGTTTACAAGAAATTTTTGTTCGCATTTAATGTTAACAGGTTGGACATGCAACTAAAGAATGGTCTCGCTAAGGCAACAACTATAATATTTTTACGAACTAAAAATTAAACAAAAAAAAAATTAATAAAGTAATGGCAACACCACTTTAAAAAATAAGTTTTTTTTGTTTTGCTAATAATTATTGAACTACAGTTTCAGAAGAAGAAAACTATTACGATATGTTTTATTTGGAAAATTATCAAGAGTATGTACAGTTGTAAAAAAAGTTATTTTAATTTTACGAGTAAATGAAAGTTTACTTAAAGTTTATGGTTTAGGTTAAAATAAGTTTAAGTATAATTGGAAAGTAACGAAAAGCTATTTAAATTAATAATGAACTTTTAAGTTTTGTAACGAGAAACTTCAACAAAATATATAACTTGTAAGTTATGTCGTTGTAAATGTTGTAATAATACTTTTATTATTATTGTATTGTATGTAGTTGTTATTAATAAAAGTTAAAATGGAATTATTTATTTAAATTGAAATCAAGCAGCTGCAGGAACGATAAAACGTTTTGAGCGACATTTTAAAAGTTTGTTAATTTATTATTAAATATACAAATGCATAATTCATTTGCAGCTTTAATTGTTAGTTAATAAATTGAAACAAACTTTTAAAAATGATATGGTTTGTAGATATTTTAAGAATTTTTGTAATAAGGATTAATAATTACATATTTTCAACAGGAAGCGGTTATTTTATATGATGTTTAGTTTATAGTTTACTTTGTTATAGAGTTTTTTACTTATCCTTATTTCTATTGAGCGAGCACATGGATTGTACACATTAATGGTTCGACGTTCTAAACATCATTTATCAATTGTATTGAATTTTGATTTCATTAAATTGAATTGAATTGAATGATTTATTTACAACAAATATTTTTGACAACTTAACAAGTAATCAGTACCCTTCGAAGCTTTTGTTTTTAAGTTATGCTTTCTTGTTATTGTTGTATTTCATTTTAATGATTTTTTATTTTTTTTTCTTTTTTTGCTTTTATGGTTACAAATTATATTTTTTAAATTTGTTACAAAACTCTATTTGACACTAATTTTATTTTGAAAAATAAAACAGTATTAAATAGTGCTTTTTTATCCTTAAATAAAGGGTATGGAAGGGATTAAGGGGTGAAATGCTGTTACTATTCTTTTTTTAAATATTTTCGTTTTTATTAGAATTAAAGACAAATTCACAAGAGCAAACATTTGGATGCATTTTATGAGGTTAAATAAGCTATTTTTATTAGTAGTGAAAAATTAAATTAAAAATTTAATAACTGAAATGCTTGTTTTTATTGCCAACAATTGGTTTTGTTAATTTAAATTATATATAAAAATTACTTGAAATACGCTGCAAGCGAAGAACATATGAACAGAGTAACTTCATATATTGTGAAATAGGCGATTAATATTGAATTCCCCCTTTAAATAGTCTATTGAGATTTTATCAGTATTTTTCGTAATATCTATATTCAAAATTATGAACTAAATAATATTTTATTTGTATTACTTTAAAAATGTGTGCAATTGGCTAATGTAGAATATTTGAAGGCATGCATTGTGGATCGGCCGAAGAAGAAAAACGAAACCGACTAAGTCTCCTTATAAAAATGCTTTGCAAGCATTAACTCAATTAACCAAGTAATTAAATACATATGTTCTTTTAACGCATAATGTTTTCAGAAAAAAAAAAATATATCCAATGCTTTGGTGACTACCCTCCAAAAGAAAAATTTATAATTATCTAAAATGATATTAACTGCTATCTTCTATGTGTTTTCTATGTACCTTCATCTTACTTTATTCTATAAATAACACATTATGCCATGAAAGTAGAATTCTCTTTGAAATAATAATAATAACATGTTATCTACTGAAGTTAAAAAGTCTATTTTTATATTGGCTTTTTGATTTCTGCTATTTCCACATTACTCAATTGGGGATTCCACAATTCCTCCCAATTTTGCAAATTACTGTCTTTGAGCTACCTGAGATTTTCAACGTATAACTTCATTTTAGTATTAAGATCATATAAGTTTTGTAATATATTTGCTTATAACAAATAGGTATTACGCAATATTCGAAGTTATGATACAAGATATCGCTGAAATTAAAAAAAATAGTTTTTTTAATTAATGGGGTTTTTTAACATTTTTTTTTCATTCTGCTGACAACGTCACTTATGTGTTCACACATTATCGTCGGGAAAAGCATTTGAAATTTTTAAGCATTAACTGCGGTATTCATATTTTTTTTAAAGATTTAATAAACAAATTTCTATACAAAAATCCATGAATATCCTTGTACTAATCCAAAAAAATGTTTATGAATACGGCATATAGCCTTAAAAAAAAGCTTAGCTATTGAGACTTTCAAAGCCGTTGTTTCAGTCATAGATTTTTTTGGCAATAATTAAGGAAATAATAATATTGTTTTTTAAACTAAAAAAGAAAACTTAATGAAAATGCTTGCTCCTGTGTAGATGTCTTCCTGCGAACTAAATTAGACGGAGATGTCTAATATATTTTTTACTAGCCCAATGAGATGCGTCTGCGTTTATTTGGGTGTAAAAATCAAATTATATATATTGAAAATATATAGATAATAATGATAGTTTGTTAACTCTAAAATTTGAGGAAAGTTGAACTACAATTAAAACAAATCGTACTTTTTTTTTAAATGATGATAGTACATCAAAGGTATCTGAAGAAGGAAAGATTCTTATTATAAAAAAAAACTAAACTAAGAATGTCCTAGTGAAAAAGATTGTTAAGGGAGTTTTTTGTTAGTACAAAAAAAAAGCGATACCACATTAATAAAAAAAAATTATAGAAATTAAATAAAAAATATTAAAATAAAACTTGATTTAAATTAAAAACGGAATAGAACTACAAGAATCTTATTTATTTTTTTTTTATCATTTTGATCTAAGCTAATTAGAATTTATTAAAACTCTTGTAAAATAATAGTTCTTAAAGGGATTTTAAAAAGCTTTAGCAATAATTAACCCAATTCCTGTGATAAATTTATACATTTTTACAACAACAAAAAAACTATTAAAAGAAAATTAAAGAAAAACTTAAATATCGAATAAAAAGAAAAAAAATTCAAAGGAACTTATAAAAGTAAAAAAGAAATTAAAACTTACACAGAGTAAATCATTCCTCTTTTAGCGCCACCTTGTGATATAATACCCTGATACATAACTTCATTCCAATCTTCACCGGTTAGAATTTGAAAGACAGTCAATAAGGCTATTGGGAATGTGTTGAAATTTGTTTCGGGGGTACCGCTACTAAAATTAAATTGGCCACCAAATAATTGCATGCCAAGTAGGGCAAATATCAGTATGAACAAGAAGAGCAGGAACAACAATGAAATGATGGATCTCATCGAGTTCAATAACGAAATCACAAGATTTCGCAACGATGACCAGTATTTGGTCACTTTAAATATACGCAGCAAACGTAAAGCTCTCAAAACGGATAAACCGAATGAGCCACCCTTAACTTCAGACCATATAACTTCGAATATCGAACCACTAATGACGACACAATCGAAACGATTAAACGATGATTCGAAATATATCCTTGCACTCATGGCGTACATTTTGATAAACATTTCAGACATGAAAAGACCCAAAAATACATATTCAGCAAAGTCTGTAAAAAATAATAATAAAAAGAAATTTAATTATTTTATTATCAGTCCAAACGAAACACTTACGCTGCTGTAGAATATGGCAATTATAAATCAAACGTTTAAAATACTTTGCAACAACAACAATTGTCATTTATGATCAAAAGAACTTACATAAAAAATCTGACAGATATTTCGGCTGACCGTAATGCTCCACCGCCACACACACGGTATTCAGAAACACCAGCACAATTACAAACCAATAGAACCATTGTTTTTTCACCGTCTTACGGATCCAATAGCGAAAACTTTTCTCTTTGCGCCAAAAACCCGTACAGCTCCCTTGAGGTTTCGAACGTGTTTTCAAATAACCTAAACAAGAGTTTGGAAAAAAAATTAAATAAAAATCAAATATATATTTACAATAAATTTAAATAATTAATAAAAGTAACTAATGAGGTTCTGAAAGAGAATGTAACCGTAAAATTTGCAACAATTATATTCTAAGCCTAATGCATATTATGGAATAATTTTAGGCGATTCGATTTTTATTACTGAACTAATTTCCATAATTCTCTAATTGATATCGAAGGAAGAATAATTAAATGTTCGATGATTTTGAAGAATAATGATGTAAAATATCTGGAGATGTATTTTCGTGTTCAAGTATAACTGCCTCTATAAAGCTTAAAGGAAGAATGTGTAATATTTTTTTCTTCTTTTCGTTGGATTCTAATTAAAATAACAAGGAAAGCTTACTAGAAATATGAATACGAAAACACAAAATAAAACGTAGGTTATCTAAAGAGACTAATTTATAAGGTTTTATTCTTCGAACGAATGATTTCTAAAATTTGTTGATTAAAAATTTATGAAAGAATTGTGTTTTTTTTCAAATTTAAAATTCAGTGAAGTCTCTACTTGCGGACAGCTCCTATAAGCGGACACTTCTCGCAGGTAAATAACAATGTTCCACCAATTTCCATTTTTCCCACCAGAAAAACAATTCATCACGTCTTTTCAACGGGCATTCACCTAATTCACCTGAGTGTCAACTTATAGAAGCTTTCATTGCAAATGACGAATGTGTTGTAATATTCACTTTAAATTAAGAAAATTATAAGTTTTTCTAGCTACAAAAAACAATAAAATATATAAAGTTTGAAGAGTTTAAACCATTTTTACAAAAATTAACAGAGTCTGTAAAGGGTAGGAAAACATCACACACTAGTTAACTTAACTTCTTCTAAGGCTTCGTTAAAAAAAAGTTTACTTCAAATGCTCCTTGCATCTTTTTCAAAATATTTTATTACAAAAGAAAGTTTTATTTCTATTTAAACACAGAAAAAAATTTTACGTTTTTATTTTTAATTAAAACCTTTAATTAGAACAACATATTTGCAATTAAAACTTTAATCAATTCGATTAAATTTTTAATTAATTTTTAAGCTTCATACTTAATTAAATATGAAATAGCGGCTTATATTTATTTAAAAGCTTATTTTAATATTTAATATATGTAATACACTTTATACAAAAAGAAATTAATACCCAATATGCTTTCGGAATGAATACAAAAACTTTCTTTTTGCTATTAAAAAATTGTTTGAAATTTTGAAAATTATTTTTTAAATTTAATTTAAATTTAATAAATTAAATTTTCCATTAGTATTATTTGATTGAAATTATCTCAATTAATTTCTGTATACTATTAAATTCTTTACAGATGGGAATCTAATTAACTTTTTTAATTGATATTACAAAAGTTTTAATCAAAATTAGTTAAATTTTTTTCTGTGTAAATTAAAAAAAAATTATTAGAAATTAATCACTTATTATTACTCATGATATTGACGGGGAATTGATACTATGAATTTCTTTATAGATGGAAATCTAATTAATTGTTTTAATTCATATTACAAAATTTTTAATTACATTTAATTAAAATTTTTTCTGTGTAAATGAAAAAAATTTTGTTAAAAATTTATTACTTGTTATTACTCATGATATTGACCGACTTATGGTCTCTATGAATATAAATATTTTGGCAGTAACCGAAACCAATAACTACATCGAACAAAAATATTGGACCAGTTTTATTACACCAATTTTTGTATATCAATTTATTAAATTTCGCATCGATTTCTGGGAAAAAAACTCTTTTTGGATATACTCGTTCGTGAAGGTAACTTCGATGCGATGAATTGATGATGTGGAAACTATAAGATTTTTCGGTGTTCAAAAACTAAAAATTGATATTTTATTTATGGAAGGATTTTAATTTTTATATACAGCACCAATATTTATTTAATTCTTCACCAATTCTTTTACCTTCTTTCAAATGATTATAATATTTACATTCCAAGATACTCGACATCCAAGAAAGACGAGAGTAAAAATTATTTTTATATTTGAATTTGGTTTCAAGCACATACTTCCTACTTTTTATTCAATATATAGTCAATATATTTTTTTTTTTTATCTTGGTCAAGTGCTCAGGGGCTATCCCCTACATATGCAATGCATTGCACTGGAACTAGAGAGAAGGATAGGGAAGAAATAGATAGGTGGTGAAAGTGGTAGGAAGATAGAGCTTAATTCTTGCACAACTTTGCAGTTGAGTGTAAATTATAAAGCAAAGTTGCGGCGTCTCTGATGTTTTTTGACGCATTATTTTTAAGCTAATGAGGCCATTTTATTTATTATTTTACTTCGCCGACGTTTTATTGCTCAAATACCAACGAAGGAGGGTGCTGTAGCACAGAAAACTCAGAAAAAACTTTTTTCTGATTTGAACCGGCTGGGAATCGAACCTGGGTCTTTCTAGTTGCAGAGCCAACACGCTGACTACTCGCCATCAGCACCGCCAATAAGATATAGTAAGTTCGACACTAAAGTGTCTCTGTAGATGGAGGTTTTCAAATTCAAATTTAAATGTAAACAAAATCAGGGTAATAATTCAATTATGGAAGAATTTATGTGCTCATGATACTGTTATTATCAGTTTCGGTATAAGACTATTAAACTAGAAAACTAATGAATTCTACCAAATATGCCTACGTTGGCATAAGCCAGCTTAAACTACCGTGCTGTCACATACAAGATATTTCCACAGTTTCTATCAAGTGTGACTACCTTACCAAATACCAAATACACTTTCAGTAACAAATTCAATGTTGTGCACAACGCATGCACACACTAACAAAAAACATACATAATCTATGACGATAAAATATCGTTTGTTTAATTTAATTGGAAAGGAAAGTACCTAAGCTTTAAATGTACTTAAATTACTTATCTCTTCTTAATCATATAAACTAAAAATTTTTTTTGTGTTTTTGAACCAATTGTTTTTTTGCCCTAAAAATAGCAAAAATTGTGTGCAATTTTTGTTTTGTGCTGAGAGGCACAATCACGAGGAAATTTTTTGACGTAGAAAAGAAGTAGAAACATGACAATTTAAGATATATCTATTATGAAAAAGAAAGGAAAAACAAACACAAAATAACTGCATCAGTAATCATCAAAACTTCATTCTAACTTGGGAATACCATTTCTATGGAATCATGGATACTCATGCATTGCTTAGTCTTTATAATTCAAAATTAGTAGTACTTATCACAGCGGCGTGTAAGCCTGTGCAAAAGGTGCACGTACCCAGCAAAAAATTGCAAATTTAACTACTCGATTACTAAATACATTACACAAAGTATAAATATATGCATATATATATAAAAATCAGAATTATTAATTCAACTGGTTCTTTGATTTGTCTGAAAACATTTTCAAATTTTATAGTTTTTTTAGAAAAAAAAGAAGTAATTATTTTTTGGAGAAATAAAGTAAAAAATATATATGTAGCCAGTTCCAAAAAATACATATTATTTTATTTTAATTTAAGTTAACAAAAAATATTATTCCTTATAGTAAATAATTTAAGAGCTTTAGGAATCTTTAATTTTTTTAATATTGATTCGAAATGCGTCAACAATATTCATTTTGTTGATTTAAGTAAAATATTTCCTAGAATTTCAAAATTTATAAATATATAAATATTTTCATAAAAAAGACCATCTCTCAAAAAAAAAAATAAAAAGAAATATAAATAAAAAAATTTAATAAAGGTCAAATAAAAATAGAAGTGAGACTAATAAAATTAGTCTTCAATTTGAATTTGGTTAAGAATACTGAAATACTGGAAAGTGGTTTCACCAAAAATGACTAATTCCCAACTCGATTAACTTTTTTAAAATTTTTTGCTGGGTGACGACTGTAATGGCAGTGGCGCACAGCGTTGTGCTAGTTCTAAAGAATTATTAATTCTTTTAAAGCGTATAAAAATCGTAATTCTTTTAAAGAGCTAAAGAGGATTTGTAAAAAATATCGAAATGAACTATTTGTTTATTAAAATATTATTTTATTCAAATGGTATTTAACGACAATTTCCTCCAAAAAAATCTAAATTTTTTAAACGAAATTACCAACGAAAAATAAAAAATAACCAAAATATGTTTTAGTTAGTTAAATACTAAAAATAGATCTTAAATTTCTTTTGGACTAGCCACAGATGTTATAAACAAATTTAGAGAAACAACTATTTGACATTTTCTTCTTTCAGTAGCTTAAGCCAGCTTATGTCTGTTTGCCTTCAAATTATTCTCAAAGTTTTATTTCTATTTAATATATTTGATGTAACTAAATTTAACAATGATACTACTAACTAAGGCCATACGTTCTATAGCATGATTATACAATTTAAATTTGCGATTACAATTTTACATAAAGTTTGGTGATGTGTATGTAAGTGATAAAAATTTTTCTTTTGGCAGTTTTCAAACAAATAAATGATTCATAGAAAAACAAAATTACTTACACAATTTTTAAAAAAATTTCGTTGTTTTATATAAAAGAAATTAAACAAAAGTTTGGCATTAATATTCAGATATAAAACATGAAGGAATTATAAAGAATATATTTCTTGGTAAATATACATTTTTTGGCAACAACACATTAAGAAGAAAAATGGACATAAAAAAGTTAAATTAAAAAAAAAATTTAAAAAAAATAAATAAATTGCAATATTAAAAATCAAATGGGGAATATTAAAAGATATTTTGATTAAATTTAATAATCATACACAAGTAACTATAAAACAATAAAATTGTTAAGAACAAATACGAGTAAATTTAACAAATTTAACAAGTAAAAATTTATTTATTCTGTTAAAATCTTAAACATTTTTTTTTCGTCAATTAGAAATGATAATTGGTAACGAAAATACAGTTTGTAAGAAGAAAACAAGCACGGAGCACAAATATAAAATGCATTTAGAATGTTATTGAAATCTTTAAAAATTAGTATTAAACTTAGAAGCGCTTTTAAAACAATATTTCGTATAATATTTGTAATTTTGTAAATGCACTCATCCCATACATAAGGATAGTTAACCAATGATTAAACCAATATCATTAAAAGGAATTCGATGATTAATTTTTCCATAGTGTAAGTGTGCGTAATGTGCCAACAGTGCAATTTTATCTTCTTTTTGCAGTTTTCCAGTTTTTGTTAAAAAAAAATTTTTTTTTACTTATTATTACAGTTTTCTTCTTGTTCTTTACGAATAATATACTTTCTAGGCCCTTATTCTGAGTTGCATTCGATGTACGATCTTCCCCGGCTATTGAACATCGAATTGCCAATGATAATTTGCTATTATGAATTGGGCATTTTCGTTGTACCTCGAATATTTTATCGAACAGAACTTTGCATTTGATGCGTATGGTGATGTTAAAAATTTTGTTTAAATATATTATTTTCGTGACACTTCTATTATTTGTAGGTTGGAAGTAGTTAATACCAAAAACAACTTGAAAGTTTGGTTAAATAAATAAAAGAAATTTCATACATTTCTATTTCTGAAGTAGGACATTTATTAACCGATTTAAAAAACGGTTTTTTCATTCGCCTGGGTTTATCTTAACTTGGGTTCCTTTTTTTTTTACTTTTGGAAATAGGTCAGTGCCACGTCTGACTGATATTTAGTATCAGTCATCCGTTTTCCAGTAGTTTTTTTTGAATTTCTTATACATTTGGTTTGCATTGGTTTGCCTTGATCACCTTTATGCGGTGTTCAGACATGCCCTATTATTGAGATTTTTGCAATAAAAGCCATTATTGAGCTCAACATTCCATACAAAATGTAAATTAAGTTATTGAGCAATAAGTACTAAATTGTTATAAATATTGAGTAAAACTTGAAATGCAACCTTTCTCACAAGTATTGTCACTGAGAAGACTGTTCAGTGAAAAGAAAACATTCTGTACAATGGGAAGCCAAATGTCAAAACAGTAAATAAAAAAAAGGAAAAAGGAATGACGAGCTAATTGTAGCACAGCACGTTGTTTTTTTCAGCTGTGAATTGCTAAATGAGTAAGATAAAATGTTTAAGTTATATATGTAGAAACAGTATATTAAAGAGCTTAAATTATATCAATTAAGAATGCATACCTGAACAAATTTTAAAAGACTTTAAAATACCTTCCAATTCTTAAATAATTAATTAGGTTAGGTCGGTAGGTAGCTGGATATAAAGGTAAAGAAAGGTGGCAGCCCACTTAGTTCGAATTTATTATGGTGCCATTGTGAAAAAACTTTCACGTGTTCTACTTATACAGACCAGACCAATCGGTAGACTACCGACTTACAAACAAACAATAAATATTTTGTTGTTTTTGGTTTCAATAAAGAAATGAAATCAACTGTATGTACTCGTATTATACATAATTGTGTTTTATAAATTATTTTGAAAAATAATTTTTTTTTTCTTTAAGAAAATATTATTCAGACATTTATTTACTTTAATATTACATTATATATTTATTTTATGGTACGAATAGATTATGAAAATAGCATTATTGTCTTTTGTATTAGATATCAAAACGAAGAGAATGTGAGACAATACTCAAAGCAACAAAGATACAATTAATCGTTAATCAGGTTTTTGGAAAAGATACTAACAAAAAACTAGTGAGTGGTTCTTAAAAAGTAAAACCTGATTCTGTGTTTTGACACAGTTTGTTACCGGACTCTATGAAACGAATATATAGAGTGTTCAAATATGCTGTTGTAGGTAAGAAATTTATTGACATTGTTTAAATCCAGTGTGATGGCTCTCACATCTATCCTGCTTGTCCAATGCCTGATACAACAAACGTGATATGCTCTGTTCTCAACAATCTTAATTCATAACTTTTTGTACCACCAAGTTGTTAAATTTTAAGTTGCGGGACCAGAACGTTTGCTTCATTAGAAACAAATTTTTTCCCTCACTTGCTGTGTACGGACACTCCTTGATATGTATTTCACGTGTTTTTGCCAAGTTTTAGTTGACGCTCTTGTACGTATCTCATACCCGTCATTAACAGAAATATAATACAGGAATTATACATTTTCGTTTAGTCTGTTAAGGGATATGAGAAGTTCACGTGGCACATTACCTTCTAAAATTCTAAACACTATAATTTATTTTTTGCATTCCAATAGATGAGTATTACCCTAAAGTACAAATACAGAAAAATAATTTCTTCCATATTGATGGGATATATAGTGAAATATATTTCGAAATTAACCTTTTATTATTTTTACTTCTTTTTAATAATAATTTTTACTAATTTTTCTATCACACTTTTGGTGCAACTCATTACCGATTTAATGGAATAAATTCATTACGATTCTTTACCATTCTCATTGTAAAGAAAAAAGCAAGTGACAAAAAAAACAGAAATTGTTTATAAGTAGGTGTAATAATTGAATAAAATTTGACTTTGAATTCGGCAACTAATTTATTTTGGAGGCGCAAAAATTTCTTTCGAAAGTTCTTTTGGAAGCCTAATCCTTTCAGCTGATTAAGAAAAATATAAGGGCTTTTAAACAATTACTGCCGTATTCATAAATTTTTTTTTTTTAATTTATGGTAGGTATATTGCTGGAATTTTGTATTGAAATTTGCCTATTAAACGGTTTATAAATCAAAAATATTTTTTAAGAATAGGTGCTTTTGCACGTCCTTTGTTTATACAAGTATTGAAGCGCCTCTGATGTCAACGAGACGTATTAAATTTTAAAGCTTTGTTTTAGTAGCCATTTTTAGTAATTATTTTAATTCGCCGCTCCTACACAATATCGACGAAGGAGGGCGTTCTGAGAGGTCTGTGGATTGGTTACTGCTGAAGCCGTTATGTTCAGTGACCAGTGACTATGTTTTCGCCACTGAAACTATCTGACAAAAACTGACACAAAGCAATACAAATGGACATAAAAAAAAAATGCGAGATGTTTTTATGAGTCTAAAACTGGGGTTGAACCCTGGAAATTTTTGGTTTTGTAGTTAACGCGCAGACTACTTCAGCCATCGCTGAAATAAAATATTTTTAAACACCTTCAGCTAGAAAAGTTTGTGAAAATTATATGGAACATATATATTATTTTATTATTTGCTATCTTGTTTTGATAAAGTTACGAATTGTATTGCTTTTTTTTTTACCAATTTCCAATTATTTTTCCTAACTAACTAAAAAATTTTAAAGTCTAATAAAATTTTTAAAATTTTAGTTCTCAATTTATACAGCTGCGAAAAACAAGGTTTGCTTAGACGTGCTTAATGTATATAAAATAAAAATTTACTGCTTTCAAAGCTAAAAAAGCTTAAATGTTTTTTTTTTTTGCTTAAATTTTAAGCAACTGTGTTTATGTTTTCCATAAAAATGGACTTTCGCCCAAGAGTGGAAACCCGATTCTTGCACATACTCGCACTTGTGATGGAAAATTTGGCATTTTCGGCACTATTTTATTTTATGTGGCACCATGAAACCCCCACCCCTTCATTTTTTTTCCTTTTTTAGTATTGTATTCGTATATCCTTTTTATTAAAGTTTTTACCTTTTCATATCTACTTCATATATTATTTGGACAAACTTTGTGGCAGAACATAATTTTCTATTCTCAAAATTGTATCACATTTGAATGTTGCTAAAAATTAAATTACTGACATCAACATGGCAAAGAAAATTTTTATAAACCTCAAAAGGCTACGCAAGTGATTCAAGACTCTACTGGTCTTTTAAATATGTAAAAAGTTGCTGACTTATGCAGCAAATAAAATATAAGTGTGAGCTATTTTTTTTTTTTTTTTTTATCTGGGACCAGCACTCAGGAGATGACTCCTACACATGCGAGGCATTGTGCTGGAACTATAGGAAAGGGATAGTAGAAGAAACGACAGGAGGTGAAGCTTAATTAATTATTTTACAGCCCTGCTTTCGCACGTTCTTTGTTTATACTCGTAGCAGTGCTGAAGCTTCGGTTTAGTAGCCATTTTTATTATTATTTTACTTTGCCGCTGCTACACAACACCGACGAAGAAGGGCGTTCTGATGTGATTGTGGATTGCTATCTGCTGAAGCCGGTATTGTTCAGTGACCAGTGACTATGCCTTCGCCGCTGAAACCTTCCGACAACAACTGACAAACAAAGACACACTAATGCACATCAGAAAAATGCGAGATGTTTATTTTTATTTTAAAATTTTAGTCTGAAACTGGGGTTGAACCCACGTCTATTTTGGTGTAGTAGTCAACGTGCAGACTACCATCCATCGTGCCATCGCCACCATCTTCTTTTATTATTTTACTTTTACTGAGCGACGTGTTAGGCTCAAATGGCGACGAAAACATATTTATTTGACATGACCGGGCTGGGAGTCGAACATGGGTAATACTAGTTGTAAAGGCAATACGGTAACTACTCGATTTCAGCACTTGCAACCTTTTAAAAATTTTTAGCTCAATACTTTTTATAGGAATATCTCAGTATAGATTTTTTAATTTGGTCATTTTGAAAACAAAAATAATAAAGTTCGGGGAAGTGTCGCCATAGTATGAAACAGACCACGAATTGAATTGAAGTATGTCAGTTAAATTGTGAATTATTGCAACCGAAATGGTATAGAATAATTTTACAGTGTTTGCAAGGTAAGAAAAAGCTGATGTTTTAGAGAAATAAATGCAGAGTATTGCTAGCAAGAATCGAATTTCTTGTTTACTTCATTTTGTGTTTAATAAAACATTTGTTTTTAAGCGCTTTAAGCTTTTAAGTTTAATACATTTGAACTCTTTGAACAAATACAAACAAACTTTATATACAACAGGTTTAAAGAAACTTTAAAGCGAAAATTATGAAGGTTTTAAACTGAACAATAATAAAAAGAATTGGAACGTAAAAAAATTACCTGGTTCGCCTTTTTCGCCACCTTCTGTTGACATATTAGCGAGTTTTATTAAATAAACAATTTCACAAAAAATAAAAAAATAATTAAAGATAAAAAGGAATTACGCAAAATGTCTTAAAAAATGTAATGAAAACAAAATGAATGTCAAATGCCCAAATAAAACTAATGGTTTCGTTAAAACTAAAGTAAAAAAGGATTGTATTAATGAAAAAAGAAGACTTATGGGTGTATAAAAATATTAAATAAATTGAATTATTTGTGGTAGAATTTTTTTTCTTTATGTTTTTATATTTGGAGCCTAATCTGAGTGTTAATTGCTTGCCACATGCGCTTTAAAAGTTTTCACATTTTTTTTGTAGTGATTTTTGCTAATTTATTTTGGTCTGTGTACTTTTGCAAGATTTGTTAGAATATTTTTCCTTTTAATTTTTAAATATTTTTATAGTTGTTGTTGTATAAACAAACAGTAACATAATCAATGACTGACACAGTTTGCGGCAAATATTTAATGTGTTCGTTTTAGAATTATTATATGGAATTATACATGAAAACCAGTAAATTGAAACATACCATCATCACCAAAGTCTTCTTCGCCTTCCTCTTCTTCGGTATCGGTGGACTTGGATTTACCCAGGCTTTTCAGTTTTTTTCTTTTGGCAGCATTTCGACGTCGTGCTAACGCAAAATAAAAAAAAAGCAAAAATGCATTATGAGAGAAACAGATTTAGTTGTTCATTTATATAAATACCCTCCATAATGTGCATTCTTTCCTCTTCCGTTGTACGCTCTTCGGCTAATATCACTTCCTCTGTGAATTTGAAAATGTCAAAAAATTACATTATTAAATATTTTATTCAATGTAGTCTAGTGATATGAAGAAATATGTACTGACATTAATTTTAAAGTGTTTGTTATTTAATTATAATTTTATAATTAATATAAAATAAAGTGTGTGTGTATTAGTGTTTGGGATAAGAATTACAATTTATTAAAATAATTATTTTATTTAGTTTTTTTTCCAAAAAAAAAAAAAAAAATTTAACAAAATACTATACCAGCTCTACATATCCACTGAACATAGCCATTTAATTCTCTTTCTAGTTGCTGTTGTCTTCTAAGTTTAAGAAACTCTTGTCTATTTTCTACTTTTTCACGTTCTTTTGCGAATTCACTACAAACAAAAATATGTTTTGGTTTTTATGTTGCATATTTTACAAATGATGAAAAGAAAATTCAAGTCAGTATTGAAAAAAACAAGAAAAAATAAAACATTTCACTCACAGCATAAAATGAGAGAATTAGAAAATTAATTAAAAGTAAATCAAAACAATTTAAATACAAATGAGCAAATGAAATGTTAAAGTTTGAAGCTGTAACTTAAATAAATGAATGGAATCAAAACTGATATTAATGTCGAGAATTATAATTAATTTCTTTCTATAAAATACAGGGTGGGCGAACTTCGACTGATTGTTTAGAAATGCTTAGAACTTTTTTATTTTTAAAGTTTTTTTTTTTACATTTTCTTGACATCTAAGAAACAATTTAATAAAATTTTATAATGTCAACATACTCAACAGAGGAACGCGTAAATTTTTTTTGAATTTTATTACGTTTCTCAACGATCAATTGTTGCAACACGAGGAGAATACCGTCAACATTTTAATACTGCAGCAGCTCCCAGTGTAAACATGATTAGAAATTTTTGAGAACCATGGTTCAGTAATGAACCACGAAGAACTGTTGCTCGACCTGTTTGCACTGGATGCTGTACGAAAAAGTATCCACACGAAACCATCAGATTTTTTTTAGTGGTAACACCACTCGACGCAGATGACGACGGTCTTTATAAGTGCGAAGGCATTTTCAACACTACCTCACACGCCAAAAAAAATCCATATAAGTTTACTCGTCAACGTCAAGAACATAGCTGCGGCGCATTCTATTAAAATCTAAAGTTTATTTGATGATATTTCTATATAATATTTAATTGGTTAAAGAATTATTGGCTAGGGATCAGTCAGTTGAAGTTGCCCCACCATGTATAAAGGAGATTGTTTTATAAATGAAAAATATGTTATGAATTACATATGATATTTAATCAGTTTACTAAAGAAAAGTTTGGAATGCAGTAAGATTTTATTTCAACGTGGATTTTGGATCTGAAGGAGCTCATGACGTTCTTACTTTCAGGGTGACCGCTACAAAAAAAACCTCAATGAATGAATAAACTCTTAGTAACTATTTTGGAATTTTAACTATTTAATTTTTTCTTTCCTTTAATTCGAACTTTAATAAAATATATGCATCGGTTACCTTATCAGGAAAAAAGTTTATTTTTGATTATTAGCGCGCGATTTTATTTCTCTAAAACTGGTAATTATAAGAATGCGCTTAAATGCGTTAAATAACCAAATAAAAGTTCAATGCGTTTATTTTAAAAAATCGAGTAATTTTTCAAAGTTGTATTTCCTTAACATCAGCATGATCGATGTTTTAAATCGAAATTGTTTATTACATTGTTACAGCTAAAAATATATTGGGCAAAGCATAGAGGTAATTAACCGTATTCAACTGTATTTCATTAAAATGGAAAATGCAAATTTTTGTAAGGGATTATTATACACAATAATAGTTGGTCAATCAGCTTGGCACAGTAAAATTTCATGCTGGTAATTACAATACGTAACAGTTAACAAAATGTTATTTAACGCAGAAAAAAATTACCGAAATTTATAAGCAGTAAAAGCTGTCGGAAACAATTGAAGAACAAATGCTGGCGAAATGCACTAAATGAAATAAATACATCGTTTGTAGCATTATAAGTACTTTAAGCAATGCACTCCTGTACATTTGTCTGGTTGTATACATAAAGCAATACGCAATATTAAAGCTTATAGTGCTTCCAGGCAAGCACTAACTTTTGCTGGAAATAATGTTCTCATCGTAGTCTAATGTAGACTGAATATAACATTCACGTTTTCATTACACTAAACAGATAATCTACTAAGTACTAAGGCATATATGTAAATCATTAATTGATTGATAAGAAAGCGAAGTGACTTTATGTAAATATACGAGACTCGTGTATATACGAAAATACATAAATATGTACGTAATTTTGGGCACTTTGAGCCGAACTTAGCACTTTCTAATAATTTAGTGAAAAAGCGGTTTTTAATTTCATACGCTATATATGACAAACGCAATTTGTTTTAAATTTTTACAAAAGCATTCTTCGTTTTAAACGCTTCCAAATAATTTATGACTTTATGAAGAATGACTTGTGAAATGTATATTCAATGATTTCTTCTTTGTTTTCGCGCAAATACAAATGTTAATTTTTTAAGTGTACTGATTGACAGTGCATTTATATAGAGAAATATTTTTATACTTATATTTGTTTAATAACTGTTTCATTTTGTGACAATAAAACTGTAGTGCAATAGTGTATCTTATCTTATCAATATATTTTATATACGAATATTTTAAATTATTCTATAGTATTTGTATCATATTCTATTATGTTACGCTGATTTCTTTGTAATGAAACTTGCAATCCAAACACCATCACAGAAATACAAATAATCCATCCAATATAAAAGAGCATATTATTTTTATTTCATATGCTTATTTATGTAAATATGTATAGAACAACGTACAGACATACAAACGTATTTGCATCAGCTGGTATATTTTATTAACTAAATGACTAAGATAACACTGAGAGCATACACTATAGATACTAAATATATTTATAAGATTTGATAAGGATAGACACAAAACACTTGAAATTATTTTACAAACAAAAACGAATAATAATAATAATAATAATAATCATGCTTAAAGCCTGGTACTCTCATCAATATTTACCACGAAATGCGTTAAATTCACACGAAATATTCATAAAAACAAGGTTGCAACCAAGTTCTATATATAGATTTCGGTTGCAACTGTGTTCATTTTGGAGCAAAATACATGAAATGTATCTGGCGACATTCAAGCATTCTTCAAATTGTGAAATTGTATAAATGGCACTTATTTCTATTTAAAAATTTTTTCCTTTTTGTTATAAGTATCATTTAATTATATTAAGATAATATCCTGAACCAACCAATCAATGATATTGCCGAAATACTGATATAAAAAAAGAACAATTATTACATTTTTCCGTACAAATTTATTTGTATACGAAATATACAAACAAAACAAACCAAATAGGTTTTTTTAAAAATTTTCTTTATACAACAACCGTTTTATTATTCGATTTGAAATGTATAGAAAACTGAAATAGCTTTAAATCGAATAATAATAATACAAATAAATAATAATACAAATTTCAAGAAGCCCTTTTTTAAAAAATTTTACAGGAGAAGCAAAAAAAACTTATTTAACCCTAATCTTCCCGACATGTGTCTGTGAGACACATTTTGATATTCTATTCAATGTATCAACGAAATATGTGCCATATCGCCATCAAAGTTAATCGCACAAAGTATGTCGTGCATAATTTAGTATAAAAATTTTTTCTGAATATTAATTTTTTTTACTTCTATTAGCTGAAACAAAAAAATGTAACGTAAACTACCCACATCTGTCTGACAGACACATCAACAAATTTTATATATTTTTAGTACAATTTAGACAAAAGCAACAATATATTAAAGCAACTGCATGTCTTTAATAATTACTAGCTACTACATATTGAATTAGTTGCAATTTAATATACTATAGTATTGATGTGATACGTTGATATAACAATATGTCAAAGAGACTTTCGGAAGAAGAAATCCGACTAGCAGCGGAAGAAATAGTTCACAATATATTGAATGACATTGAAACGAGATGTCTGATACTACTTGAAGAAGGTCTGGGTAATAATTTTGAGGAAATATTTGTTGATAAAATTGGAACTCACTCGTTTTGGACTTTAAAACCTCAAAAGCTATTTCCTGCTCGTAATATTATTCGATGCCCATTTATCAAAGTTCGCTTACCACCGGCAAAGCAAATCGAAGAGCCCTATTTCAACTACCAAATTTTTGACTTATAAAATTTACAAATTTGTATGCGGTAGGATATGCGACAAAAGAATTAGAATTAATAGACAGCAGAAAGATAAACTGATACCTATAAGTCATATAATAAATAGTAAAAACTTCTTAATATACACTTCTCGTACTATTTTACGCTGTTTTCTATAAATTTTTGTGCATGTGCCTTAGAGACAGACAGACGGTAAAGTTTGTTAATTTTTTTATGTCTGTATGATTAGGCTTAAATAAAAAAAAAATATATTGACAATTACAACAAAATTTTGTAATATTAGTGAAAAGGATCAAGAAATTTATTTCTGGATAAAATTTCAATATGCAAATTGAATTGTTTGGCCTTAACAGACCAGAACTAATATGTCAATTTTGAATGTTTAGATATGCTCTGTTGCATTTTCTGTGACGATATATACTTACATATGTATATACAGCATATTTCGTGCTTAAAAGCTATAAAATTTTAAAAATATGTCTTAATCTAAAAATATATTTTATTACTTGAATGCCAAATTTTTGCAACGAAACAGTAAATACTTTTGTAGATTTTGCACAAATTAGAATAAATTTTATTCAATAGAGTACCAAGCTTAAAGATATAATTTTTTTTTATGTAGAGCATCATATTAATGGCAGCATGCTATATTCAACATTTAATTACTTTAAGCATTTTATTTAGATAAATTTTAGAATTTTGATAGGGAATTTAATTTTATTTTGTGTTTCAAGTGTTTTTGTAAGGGGTGACTAACTAACGTTTAATTGAATAAAAAAAAAAACATATGTTTGGAGGGAAATTTTTTTAATATTTATAGAAAGTGTTTTATAGGTTTTTGGTTCACCACGCCGTTATTAGGGAAGGAGGTAGTGAATTTATATGCAACTCAAAGAAGGACTTTTTGTAGCAATAATTGCCCGCTTTTGGCGGCTTCTAAGACCAAAAGTGTTAGGCATTGATTTCATATTTTTTTTAGTTTAATTTTGATTGAAGTGTATATATAAACCTGCTTGTGTTATCCAATCAAGATATGATACCATGGCCGTTTGAAACATAGCACGAAAACGACATTTTTGAAATTCCATGCGACGTTCAACGCGATTACGTTCATTGGAAAATTCACTTGAAAAATTTTGTTAAAAAAAACCAAACAAAGTAAAATTAAACATACTTTTTGTTAAAAACCTCTCTATAAATTAATAGAATTATCATTAAAAAATATCATTAATTGAAAATTAGCGAAAACCATAAAAGAAGTTAAAGTTCAATTAAATCATATTAAAATTAGAAGGTTCTTTAAATTTAATAGAAATAAAACAAAGTGTTGAAACTTACCCGCTGAGAACACCAAGAACTAAGTTGAGCATAAAAAATGAGCCTATAACTATAAGAGGCACAAAGTATATCCAATTAAATTGTGAACCTAATGCGTCGTTGGTCTGGAAATGATGAAAGTCATATTTGTGGATTTTGAGTTTTTTGTTTTGTATATTAAAAAAAAAGAAGAGAAATATAAGCGATTATTTTAATATTGTTCACACTTAATTTTTATGGATATTTTTTTATAGTTTGCCAAAGGAATTGAAAATATTGCAAAATCTGAAGCTGTTCAGCAGAGATATTCCAGCTGATATGTGGAAAATACATCATTTAGAAAAAGTTTAACAATTTGTAGATTTTTATTTCATATAGTTTCTGATTGAAAATATTTACTTCAAGGTAATTGAAACTTATTTAATTCTTTTTTTATATCACCTTCGTTAATTTTACTAGATTTATTATATAAAAAGTTACCTTAATATAGAAAGGTCTTGTCTCATTTTTTTTTTTTTATATATAGTTTCTTGATCATTTCGATAGATAATATCTACACTGTAAATCATAAATAATTTATTGCTTTAAGAATATAATTAGTAAAAATTGAGAACTACAAACAAGCATGTTTATGACCTTTTTCTCTCTTTCTGTAAAGGAGCAAATCAGTATTCAGGCCCTTTCTTTATTACGGTAACGAATAATATGCCTAAATGAACTTCTTATACACTTAAAATATTTCCAATCCCTTTTAATTTTACTAAACACTGTACACAATTTAAAAAATTAATTAAAAAAAACGTTTTACTTATATTTATAAAGACATGATGAATGATGCCACTTAAAAGCTTTTATATGAAAAGCATTAAACATATGGACCGTAACAGGCTACCGACTACAATTTTTCAAAATTAAATTAAAATACACAGTTTTATATGAAGTTTATTGCTTTGAAGGGGTTGTGCTCCCTTGTGCTACATGGCTACAGTACTGTAGATGTAGCCAACTTAGACTAATTTCTATTTTTGTATTTGTATTTTATATTTTCTATTCGTTGTCAATAACATAAGAAATGAGAAATGAGAAATAAATCATAGCTTAAAAGTTTTACTTTATCTAAAAAGAAAACAACACTTCATACATAAGAAATTGTAAATGACTCGATTTTGTTTGCATTTTACGTAAATGAATTCGTTTTTCAAAAAAGAATGTTTGACATTTTGCAAATATTGGCCGCCTTCACGACAATGTGGGATGCCTACAGCCAACAACATTTGCAGTTGGGTAGTTGTGTAGCCTGCAGCAGGTTATATGTTTAATGCTATAATGTTAGTTATCTTTTTAGAAGAACACGCAAAGCATTTAAACAAAATTGCTATTTTTGATATTTTTAAAGAATTTAACATAAAATTGTTTTCAATCGAAACATAAGCGTAAAGCGAATTTAATTAAGTATAACTTTAGGCCAAATTTTTGTAACATTCTAATAGATTTTTTGTGTGCGCTGATGGTTTATTTTTTTTTTTATTTGAAGAGTATAAGAGAATATAATTTAGTATAAATAATTTACCAATTCAGAATGGTTTTAATAATTATTAGATACATTAACGAGCTAAACTACTTACACATTGAGATATTTCAAAAGTATTGTGTTTGTCTATTAATATGTACATACGTAAGATACGAAAAATTCAATTAATGGTGCATTTTACATTTCAGAAATGAATTGTTTTAAAAATTTCGTATACATTTTTAGATACCGAATTAAGGATCCTAACGACTCCCAAGCCGAAAATGTTCAAATATCTAAAAAAGTTTTAAAGCTTTTGAAAAAGCTTAAAATATATATTTATAATCTATGCAATAGGAATGTATCTATCGGTAAGAAGCTTTAAAATCTCAGCAGATTTTCCTACTTATTAAATGGATATTATAGCCAAATCTGTGGAAGTCTGTGTATGGCGTAAATTTATCCACACAATGCTTTTAAAGAAAAGGCAAAGCAATAAAAAGAAGGGAGTAGTAGTTTTTAATTTAATAAATAATTTTAAAGAAACAATAGATGCCAACCAGAATGTTTTCAATTTTTAGCTTTTAAAATATTTATGCTAATTTTGTGTGAAAAATATTGTTAGGAAAAATAAATGAAAGGAAGTTTCTAAAAATCTACTTTGCATTCTGGGCATGCGAACTTTCTGAGCAACTCTGTAACGGACGGAATCGGCTGAGAGGGGCCGGCACTGGGCGACTCAATAGTCAGCCAAATCCATATGGACTTGCTCAATGAAGGTGGCAGAGTGAGGAGAGTTCAGGAAGTAGCGTATTTGAAGATATTAACAGAGCTCTGGAACTCATGCTTTGAGAATGGCTCTGACTTGCAGTGATTGTTGCAGGAACTGTCTTGATATTGAAGAGAAGAAGACAGTAGTTTACCTCTTTTCTCAATACTTGGCATTATTTGATCATCTCGTTCGGATCCTATAACTTGGCTGTGATGTGTGAAACCTCAGAAGTGAAGTTGAACAGGATGTTCACATTAATAAGGGAAACTTGATGGTTTAGTGAGGCGAAGGTTGTATGAAATACTGGTACAGTCTCGACTGCTCACACGTTATTTCCAAGAGAACTCGGTAGAGCCTCTCGCTCCCCTTATCACGTAACTTAAAAAAATTTTTAAATTATTATTCAAGATCATAATTCAATATGAAAAATCAGGGGTTTTTTAATGTGATGTTGCGGAGTTTTTGTAACTAAGAGCACAGGTCTTCTGCGATTCAAAATGTGCTAATTTAAACACTTAATCACTTCGATATCTCTAATTCTGTGCAATGCTTTTCGGGTAAAAGAATTGAACGTTAAATTTCGTTTTATTTTTGTTTTCAAATGATTTTTAATTTTAAATTTTGTCTCAAAATTCATTTTTTTAATTGAAAATGCACCAGAAAGAACTTTATTCAGGAATATTTTTCCTCTCAATATGGATTTGAAAATGAAATGAAAGAAAATATAATTTTTTATTTTTTAGCAATAAGAAACAAGCGCTACCGATACACGATAGGCAATTCTGTATTAGGTAAATTATTACACATTCGTATGAAAAGTAGGAAAATTATACATTTGCTTTAACTTTTACATCTCAATTTCTTGGCTGAAAGTTTTATTTTTATTTGTTTGTATTATTTAACAGCGACCGCACTTTATATCGATTGATGTAAACGATGCAACAATAATTAAAAACACAAGTGTTGACTTTTAGCGGCTTTTGACGAAAAGAGTTAAAAATTAAAGTGGAGTATAAATAGCAACGTTGATTTGTATGTACATATAAGAAAATATGTTTTAACAACAAGACGAAAATACAACGACATGCATTTTAATTGAAAATGTTAAAATTTTATATTAGACACTAATAAAGTCCACAGAGTTCAAGAATTAAATAAACTTCTAGAAAGGTTAAAGAGAAAACTTTGGAAAGTTTTTTCTTTCGATTCTGTAGCGAATCAGTAAGCCTTTAGAATAAATTTCATTTAGATAAAGCATAATGATAAGAAAAGCGCTGAAGCTTTTAATATTTGTGGTTTGGAATAGAAAAAGTTTTGAACAATGATTTCTAGGATTTCATTAGCTTTTATACATATTATATTATTCTAATTACAGAAATATAGGAAATGAATTTTTTTAGCTTAGAAGTTTTAGAGATGAGGAAAATCAGAAATGACTAATGCTGATCAATTTTTTTTTGTTAGAAAGCCGAAGTTGTTTGATAAAGTTAGATTATTTTCTTATAGTTTGTTAGTTTTTAATTTAGAAAAATGTTGGCCTATTATTGGCATTTACCCAATACAGTATTGCTGTCCAGCCTTCCATAGTGATACATTGGAATACAGTCAACATGGCAAAACCGATATTGTCAAAACTAGTTATGCCAGAATTTGGTCCATCCCATTTTTCCAAACACATACTTGTAGTATAATTACATACATATGAACCACCGGCCTTATCTGTGGCATTATCCGTATTACACGGTGTTTCTGATTCACCTTCTTTCACAGGCTTATCTGCAATAATGAAAAAATCATGATGAAATTTTCCAAGGGTCTATAGTGGAAGACAGCTAGAAGCATAAAGCATTAAATGTTTTAATAAATATTGGAATGATAAATACTTGGATCTTCTAAACTATAACAAGTCTTATGTAAAGCACCCGAATAGAACTCGAGTCCAATGATGGCAAATATAACGATCGCAAACAACACCAGGAGACCAATTTGTAGTAACGGTGCCATTGCTTTTATAATGGACTTTAAAACTACTTGTAAACCTGTGGAAGAGAATTAATTGGTGTGGCACGCACATAGAGAGAGAAATAAAAAAATAAGTAAAATAGGTAAAAGAGATTAATGCAACAAAAAAACAAGTATTAATTAATAGTTGATTAATTTTCTACAAAATTATTATTTTAATGTATAAATAAATTATACTACAACTAAAAACGAAATTATGCTTTAAATTTACTCTAATCGTTTAGTTAAAATATAAATAAAATTAGAATAATTTAATACTAATTAACTACTCACTAGGAATTCCAGAGACTAATTTTAAGGGCCTTAGCACACGTATGGCCCTAAGAGTTCTTAGATCTACTTCGGGCCCTAATTGTGGGAATTGTGTCATGAATCTGCTCATTTAACGTTTAGTTTTTTATTTTTTTTTTTTTGTTTTTAATATTTTGTTCGATTTTAGCAATAGTTTTAAAACATTTTTGTTTGTTTCAAATAAAAAGAGAAATTAAAAAATACAAATTTTTATTTAATAAATTTAATTTTAATTTTAATTTTTCTAAGCAAAAAAAGGTATGGAAGTATATTTGGTAGGTTCTAAAACATTTAAATATTTTTAAAATATTAACTTAAGAAGAAAACGAAAAAGTGATTATTTAATGAAGCTATATTGAAAAGCAAAAAATATAAATGAAAGTTAGAATAAAAAAAATAAGTTGCACAATTTTTAAATGGCTTTCAAAAATATAAGTATGTAGATCCAAGCTCTTAAATTTAAATGTTTTTAAAATTTTTGTTTACTAGAAAAAAAAAAACTATATTTTAGTTCTTTCTACATTGTAATGATATCTTGTTTTCAATCAAAAGTGCACTACCTGCACAACTTTACCCTACTCATTTAAAACATTGGTACTGTATAGCTCTGCCATGAAGCCATTTTACAGGACTTTAAATGAGAACAATAAAGTTCAAATACATTGAATAAATAACATGAAAAATGCAGTTCACTTTTAGAGAATCGATATCACTATTAAATAACACATAAAAATTTTTGTATTTAATTTTGTTTTCCTTTTTAATTCTTTTATGCTACTTTTAGTTATTATCAGTGTCTACAAAAATACATATTATTGTTCCAACTTCTGTATCTAAGATACTATGAAATTCGAAACAGTTTTTCAAAATAATGATGTAACTGTAAATCTTGTCTGTATTAAGTTTTAATATGAATATTGAGCAAATCTCTTTAGAACAACGGTATAAGGTCAGGCCCTTTCGTTATATCGAAACATCACAAGGTTTTTTTTAATGAATTATTCATTTCGCAAGCATTTTAGTTTAAACAAATATTTATTTCTAGTTTCAATATTAACAATTGGAAAGAAATGTAAATTCCGTTTTATATCTCATTCACTTACAGGCCAACATCGATTGAGATCAAAGCGATGAGAGTAAATATGAATTATGCACCTTATGAATTATTGACCTTAAATGATACTGACGAATCAGAAGCTCTTGATGTTTTTGGCACGAAAATCGAGTATGAAGTTTGATGGACTGTATACATTTTTCAAGTCTTTAAAGAAGAATTCAAGTGCCTCGCTTTTAAGACGGTGTAGGACATGTCGCACTATATCCGAAGGAAGATGGAATAAAAATGATGCATTAGCCGGTTCTTTAAAGATATTTTGAAAGTGCAGAAACTCAATGGGGACAGTAGGATGGCAAACTATATTCACTGAATTGAGCATTAAAGCAATGTGGAGAGAGTTTTGTTGTTTCATTGTTACTATAAGGGGATGTACTCTATTAAAATCACATTCTTACTGGCATGATTTTGTCTTATTGCAATTTTTTACAATTTTTTAAGCATTCGCTATAGAAAGTAGTGAAAAGATTTAACGTTTGTCATGTTGGATTTTTGCTACATTACGTTATACCGCATTTTTTTTTAATTTCCCACGCCAATCCAATAAAAAATTTAATTCAACTACCTGTTTGGTCCTTTCATCTTTAAATTGCTGATTTGTTTAAAAAATACTTTCATCATTTTTCGAAATCTTTCTTAAAAATATTATAAAATTAAAATTATTAATTGACTTGGTAATGGCAAGTTTCATGCTACGTCTATGGATTTACCAAAAATATATATGTATGAAGATTCGTCGAGACAAAGTGCACAAATTTAAATATATATTGCTAAATACTAAATTCATTCAATAGCATATAAGGGAAACTATTAACTAAGAAGAGATCAGGAATTTATTTAATTTTTAGTTAAAAACCACACTTTAATTTTTTAATCAGTTGGCTACAGAAAAAATTAATAAACACATAACATTTGCTCAATAGACTTGAAGTTCACGTGTAATCAGCACTGCTTAAATTTCACAAAAAAAATTATCTTCATGATTAAAATCTAATTAGCCTGCAGAGTTTCAGCAGATGCAGTCTATAAAATAGAGGACTACAACTTATGTTATACTTTTAGCATAAATATTATTATAATTTTTATTGTTTTTTTTACCAATATCGTTAATGTATATTTGCTAAACTATTTCATAAAAATGGTGGATCACCCACTAGACTTTTAATGAACACCACACCAGGTACAAAAAGTCTATCTAAATTTTTATTTACTCTAGACAATACATATTATTACATTGAAATCTACAGAAAATGTTGTTAGACAAAGACATATGACACCATAGCGGTTGCTAGAAAAAAAATTTAGGTTTTAATTGAATTTTGTACTTGTACATATATTGTGTTCTAGCCAAATATAGAAATAGTTGAATATTTCTGCTAATAGATTATACTCTATGTTTTTTTTTAAACATACAAAAGTATGGGTTGTCATTAAGAAAAAAAATTATTTCTATTCATAAATGTTTAAATAGAGAAAAATCTTACTTGGAATTCTTGAAACGAGCTTTAATGGCCTGAGAACACGAAATGATCTTAACATACGTAGATCGACATCTATATTGGCCTCGGCAAAGATTGTCATGGCACTAAATTTTGCGGTAACGATAGCCATTGCGATAACGTTACCGATAAAGCGATCATACGAGACATAAAGTTGTTTAACCATAATTTGGCAGTAAATTTGGTTTTTGTTTATTTATTATTGCATTAAAATTAAATTCGTTAAGTAGCGAAAATTAAAAAAAAAACAGAAATTAAATAAAAATTAATTGAAAGTGCACTTCAAATACAAATTAAAAAAAATCGACAGAAAATACGAGAGAATTAAAAGTTGCAAAAATTAGAAATTGACATAAAAAGAAATTAAAAAAATAATTATTTATATACATATTTTAAAAGAATTAAAAATTATTTCATCAGTCGAACCTTCCACACATACACTCACGCACGTACACAAGATAATTAAAAATAATTCAAATTTGAAAATCACACAAAATGTTTAGTGTGTTACTTGAAAATGAAATTGATTTAAAGAAATGTTTGAAAAAAAAATAGAAGTAGTTTTAAATAGTTTTAAAAATATGTCACACTCAAACATTTTGCTGTATATGAATCAGAATTTATTGAAAAAAAATTAAAAATATTAACAAATATTTACCCCGTTACTACTACGAAGAAATCCATGATGTTCCAAATGTTCCTGAGGTAGGAGTGTTTATGCAAAACTAGACCTAGGGCAAGAATCTTAAGCGATGCTTCTACACAGAAAATGCATAAAAAATAGGTCTCCGTTTTTTCCTAAATGAAAATTTAAATTGGTTATTATTTTTTCATTTATTGATGCATAAATCTTTTATTTATTTTGCAAATGGAAATTGATAAAAATTGCCAAGTGTGTTAAGCTTTTCCGCAAGATGTTGTTTGTTATATTTTCTTTACAAAAGTTTATGTTTTACATGTACTTTTACTGTTTTTGTTTTTGGTTTTTTTTTCTTTAACTTACCAACTTTTGGGCCAATACTGTTTTATCACACTCAGGCAAATGCTCTTCTAATGCCAACACAACACAGTTGGCAATGATTGTCAATAACACAGTGTACTCGAAGGGCGGCCATTCTATTATGAAACGTGTGTATTTTCTAATTGGATTATCCTCGGTGAGGATAAATAATGATGTGGGACCACCACCAGGTGGTGTTTCTTCTTTCTTTGGGCCACCCATTCTATCAGCTAAGCGATGGGCTCCCCTTCGACCCGAGTGCCCCCCGCTTGTGGAGCCCTGTTGATGCCCTGCTAGCGCCGCTTCCTGAGCCGCTGCCAACCTGCAAATTTAGAAAAATATATACAATTAATTAGTTTAGAATTAATTATCTTGATTTTGAGAGTGCAACAGTTTTGAATACTGAACTTCATTATAAACTTCGTTATGTGTTAGAAATGTCACCGATAACAAAAGTTTACAAAATTCGAAAAATATTTTCATTCGCCAGAAATAAAAATTATTTCTTTAGTTATTTGGAACGCTGAATTCAAATCTGCACTCCGAATTTTTCCTTCAGCTCAAGTTTGCGCGATATCGCCGGTAAAAAAAATAAAGGCTCTTACCCAATATATATTGTATCATAAGTTGGGAAATGCTTTCCTTATTCAATTAAAAAAAAATCTTAAGTTCCACAACAAAATGTTTCTAAGTTTGCTCAGTAGTTTGAGAGATATCATAAACGTTTCAACGAAAAAATTTAATTTTACAAAAAATTTAGAATTTTTTGTTTTCATGAATGAATCCATAAAGAATAAAAATAAACACTAAAAATGTATTTTTGGTTCAGCATCTTTTAGATAAATGTACTCGTATTCCAAAGAATGTGACCCCTATTTCATTGCAATTGATGCAGCACTTTTGATTTTATTCAAAAAATGTAGTGATATATGGAAATGTCGATTTTTTTCAATTGAGTTTTTTCACGAAATTGTGATAAAATCCAAAGTGTTGCACCAATTTTTTAACAAAAATAAATTAATTTAATTGATAATTTTTTTTATAATTTATCTTAAAAATCCGCTGATGAGATAACTAATGTTGTTTTCTTTTCAACCAAAAATGCCTTGCATTTCTTGCCCGATTTTGCTCCACTATAAGGTCATTTCACAGCACTTTCAAAAAGGACAACAAAGTGCAACTATTTTTAAAACATACTCTGAGAATCGAAATCACTGTTAGCATTACCGACATAGTACTATAGCGATGTGCTTTCCTCCTCAATAATCTATTTTAGTGAGTTTTTTTTAATACTTTATGAGAATATCATATATTTTGTTGCTTATTGCGCAATATAGGGTAGAATGGAAATAATATGACGAATAATTCTAGTATTTACAATAATATGCATAATGGATGGGCCGCTGAAACAAACCACTGAACTCGCCGCACATTCCGTTCGGAATCAAATGTGTATAGTATATTGTCTAAATAAAACTTTTAAACACCGGAACAGTCATAAAACTGCTCTGGTATAAGGAACATCTGATTCATCGCCAGTACGTTTGATGCATTCTGCGGAATGAAAAAGAACCAAAAATTGTTCCATAAGCTCAAGTAAAGTTGGCAACGCTATTCAATGTATTTGCTTTATTCGTAAGAATATTTCATATTGCAGAACTGAAACAATTTAAGATTAGAAATAGTAAAATGAATGTGATGTATTCTAGCGTAGAATTTCAGAAAACTGATTAAAATACCAGAATATACAGTGAATACTATAAAATGTCTATCATCACGACATTCAATCTAAACATGTGAAAAATTAGCCTACTTTATACCAGTAGAGGCGGAACTCTGCTTAATTGCGCAATAAATTTTTACGCTTTCTTTTATAAAATTTTAAAAATATCTGAGAAACAACTTTTATATATTGAACCAAAGATATTATGGTAATGATGATATGACGAGCGTAGAAAAAGAAATTATATAAGACACTTATCTGATGTCAATATTACGAGTAAAATAATACACAATTTTCTCATCGTCAGCACATTTTATTTAAAATTCTTGTCTGTTCTTCTTAATGCCAGTTATTTTCACTTAAAGGACCAAAAAAAAAAGGTTAGAGGTAATTTTTGAAAGCAAAAAGCTCCAACAGCATCAATGTTGAATCAAAATCCGTGTTATTTTGCCGCTCATCGTCAACAGTCAAGCCAAATGACACATATTTTAATACTTAAAATAAATTTAAAAGAATAAAGCGACATGATGTCGAGTAACACTGGCGCTAAGCTAGTGGCAAAAGTATACATTTAAAGAGTTCTTCGAAAGAGGTTAAATATATTGAACAAACATGCATACATGAAGAAATGTTCAATATATGTGAACAAGTACTCTTAATATATATGGCAAAGGAAATAAAATTATTGTTTTTCATTTGGGTTTACGAAAAATTGGAATTGTATGTGCACTAAAAATAGTAGACGGAATGTCTGAAAACATCATACTACTTTAATATATAATTACAAATATTTGCACACAAATAGAAATTAAACATACAAACATACATTTGTATGGACGCAGCCAGTTTTTTTATTTTTCATCAGATTAAAAAGGCAGAATATTTGCTCATTTTCTGACCATAAAAGATACATTTGTCGGGAGAAAATTGTATACTATCGGAGACCTCCCTTTATTTTTAATTTATTATTTATTTAGTTTATATATTAAAATAGTTTAGAGTAAATTTTAACCCTATTTCGAGTCGTTTTCTAGTCGGTCATATTTGGTTACGAGTCGTTTCTTATTGTTTCGAATACTTCTAATAGTTATTTGTGAGCCATGTTTCTACTCATTTAAAAGTGCTTTAACGTATTTTATGGTCGTGTCCCCCTCAGTCCAGAGTACATTACGCCAGAATGTAGAATGCTTGTTGACATACTTTTTAATCTAAGCGCTACATATTATTTTTTGAAGTAATAAAAGCAAGATGAGGACAGAGTATTCTTTATTAGAAGCTGTTCAAACTCTAGATTGGCCTGCCTAAAGTCCACAATTGAATGTATAGAAAATATGTCATAATGCACAAAGCGAAATAGAAAATAACAAAATATGAGTGTCGAAGGAGGATATATTTTTCCATAATTTAAATAGGTACTTCCCATTTTTTTTAGTTTATTTTTATTACGTTTTTTAAATATGCTACATGTCAATATACTACCTACTCAATAATTAATTATATAGATAAAAAAAACAAAATATCAAACCAATACATTTCATTGGCATGCACAATAAATATCGTAAGTACTTAGGTTTTTGCTTTTGTCGTTTATGCATGCAAGTGCAAATAAATTTTATTTTTCTTTTAGGAGCATTCATATCTCCCAATTTATCAATTTTGTCATTCTGCTAGCAACATGTTTCATATTTTATTAAAAAAAATGTGTAAAATGTTATTTAATCACCCAAATCGATTGAATACCCTCCTACTAACATATTACACTTGTGCATTGTTGTTGTTGTGCTGCTTAACACACATCAAGTTTACCGTTTTTATTAAATTTTCCTTAGTACATATTTACGTTTAATTTCATTCAAGAAAATTTTATTTTTCTTTACATTTCGTGTAGAATATTATGGGGAAACAAAGTAAAAGGCAATAAAAATTAAATTGAATATCATGATCTGTCTTTCCTCTCTTTCTCTCTGTGTCTTCTAAAAATTCAAGACTTGATGAGCCACACTTGATCTGTGTGAATCAGGTCCCACTTGCATGCATTTCTTTTTGTTTATTATGTGCCTTAAATTGTGATTATCAGGCACATATCACTGAATTACTTTCATATGTATGAACGAGTATATGTGTATATATTTGTACATGTATGGGTTTTTTGATCCATTTCTATGCGCGAGCAATTTACTAGTAATACAGATGTACACACATGCATATACACTCTTTATTGAATATTTACATTTACAAATAGAATGAGTGCGAATTTACATATGGACGAGCCCAGTCAGCATTTGGAAAATTGTTTTGGCAGAAATCACCAAACTGAAATGTGACTGTATAAAAAATTTTTATTTTTATTTTGGAGTCATATTTAGCGCATCTTGACGATGCGAAAATGTTTCTTATGGTTTTTGCTACTGTTTATAACGGGACAAATTTTCTTACTGATTTTGAAAGGAATGAGTTTTGTGAATTTATGTTTATTTGTGTTGTAAGCTCATGGTGCAAAGAACAATAAAAGTTGATTAAATTTGTGAGTTTAAATAAATAGAAAGGAAATAAGAGAGTTAAAGGATGGTAATAAGCGATCAGTTACCAAATTGACGGAGGAGGTCATCACTGTAAAGAATAGACAACACCATAATGGTAACACTCTTTTAGAGGAATGCAAAGATTTCCAAAAAATTCCGTATATAAACAAGGATGACTTCATAAAATTCAATGAAGAAATACAACAAAATGAAGGCAAACTAAGACAATTTGTAAGTATGATATATGTACATATAACATTACGTGCCATTTCAATTTATAATCGAACATTTTCAGAAAAACTTAATAGTAAAAACAGGCGGGATAGGACCCATACAATTCATTCGAGCCGCTGTGCGAAAAGTGTTTTCAGACGAATTAGCATCTCTTTATAATTGGAAGGGGACCGCCATTAAGCCAAGCGCCGAAAAATGCTTCGTTATAACAACAATTAAAAGTAAGTGCAAAATTCCATTATTAAGAAAATAATTTAAAAAAAATTTTCTTCTTAGATATTTGCCATACGAAATTCAAATGCACTGATCAAGATATGAATGCAGTGCTACAAAGCATTTTGTGCATGCTAAAGACCGTATCACAAAAAGAAAACGTTTAGTTTAGAATAATAAGAATAATAATAAATATGTATATATGTACATACATATATAAATTTATAAATCGTCATTCGACTTTTTGAAGTACAAATTGAATTTTATTATACTATTATATTACTTTTTCACAAAATACCGTTTTTATTAATGGGTATGATAATATAATAAACTAAATTAAAATTAAACTAAAAGAAATTAAATTATACAAAAAAATACTTGAAAAAGAAATTAATTTTAACGTTATTTAAAAAAAGAAGTCTGTTGTTTTATATTAATTTTAGACTCTAAATTAAAAAAAAATTTTATTAAAAATGTATTTAAAATAAATAAAAATATTAAAGATTCCCATAATTTTAATTAAAAATATTAAAAGTTGACTTTCTAATTTGAATTTAAGTATTTTATACTAAAAAATACCATATAAATAAACGATGTGATAAGAATATAAATTAAAGTTAAAACAAAAATTTTATTTAAAAAAAGAAAGATACTGTGCGAGAGAATTTTTGTATTTTGAATTACTTTAATGTTAAATTAAAAATTGTACGAAAAGAGTAATAAATAAATAATGAAAAAAATAAAAGAATATACTTTCTTTATGTTATACCAAATAAAACAAGACTCACTAACGGCTAGTAATGTGACTGTAAAATGGCTTGAAAAACTGTGTTAATTGATTGTAAGTACTATTGCAAACTGCCTCGAAAATGAGTCAGAAACGCGAGTCATAAAAGACTCGTTTTGAAGAGTCGTATCTAAGGTACCATTTTCTCCCGACAAAACAGTCGTTTTCGATTCAGAAACGTGCGCATAAATGATTAATTTAATCGCAAAGAAGAATAAAAAAGACTCGAATATGATCAAAAATTTATTAAAATGCTGACTGGGAGCATGTATGTAAATGTATGCATGTTAGTATGTATATACTAAACACTTCTATAAGTCGGCATAAATAATAATAGCAAAGATTTGGAACATATGCATTCACTCTAGTGTGCAATTAACAATGATTTATTGTCAAATGATTTATTTTTTATTTGTTTCAGTATTTGTTCTTAAAAGCCATCCAATACCATACCAAACAAAAACAAAAATGCCAAAAAGAACATGTAAAAAAAATAAGTATATATGTACATACATACATATGTATTTTGTTATTATATTTTAGAAATAACCACTCTATGAGTGCACACATAAACAAGTTTGTATATGTAAATAAGTTTATGTTTCAAAAGAATAAACGCATAGTTTTTATTGTTTTAATGTTCATATTTGTATGTCAGTTTTTCTGTAGCGAATTTATTTAAACCAAGACCATATACTTGTTTACATAAAAAAAAAATATATATATTTTGATGCGTTTGAAAAACAGTGAATTGCAGTCTTATTATTCGCTGTTTTCAATTTCTATTCATAATATCAATATGAATTCAGTGTTTAATATTTTCTAGCAGATTTAAAATTGTAAAAAAAATCAAATGATAGGAGGAGACAATATTTCAAAAATCATAATTTACGCCTTTTGTAAACATGGAAAAGTTGAATTTATTGTACAAGACTTGCGTCATTATGTCATTTTGGCAATCAAATTGCCATTGTAGTCAACAGAAGAAGAAAATAATAATAAAAGCAAAAGCATTATTGAAATTATGATGGTATATTTTATTATAGGCACCCATCAAGGGCGTTCCAAATTTTTTATTCCATTTCTGAATCAAAACAAATTTAATATTGTTGAAGGCATTCATATTGAGATATATTTTCGTTATCTTTGTAATTACTTTAATTAGAAATAGTGATAATTCTAGAACATTTTAGAAATTGTCTACTTTTTCAAAACATTATTAATAAATTATTGAATTTAGCCTGTGCGGTTCGTTACCCCCCACCAACGATAACCAACGCGTCTGCACCAAATTTGGATACTTTTATTGTTATATCACCAGTCCCTTTTGTAAAAAATAAAGAAACGTATCTTTTTTGAAATGCATTTGTTGCGAAGAACACTGTTTCCATGGAAGTGAGTTAAAAAAATAGTCATCCGCTATTTTGTGTGTTGCAGAGATAACACATTCGAAATTTTTTTATGAGAAAATATTACGGAAAAAAGTTTAATAATTTTGAACATATATATGGTTGGAAAGAGTGGGGAACAAAATTCAGCCGTAAGTAAAAAGCAGCATCTATACGCCTTTGTAATTTTTATTCTAGCTGTCTTATTTGCTAAGATATTAAGATCTCGATTATACCTATTTCTACCCTTTTTCAGCCCTGAGCATTAGAATATCCAAAAGTCATTTCTTAGTAGGTCTAAACATCGAGGGGTCTACATATCGAAATTAGACCTTCCAGCTTTAGCCGTTTGAGGCAGTCTTTATATAACTGGTTTTTTTATATGGAAAAAGCATAAATTTTCTCATTTATTTTTTTGCTTCTCCTAAAAATTTCAGCCAAATCGATCTAGATGTTCTCAAGTAATGGGATTATGGGAATTAATGGGATTAATAGGACATTCCATTTTTATATATCGTCCCTACCATGTCAAACTATCCAATATGCAAAATACGTTATTTCAGATTCGTTACCCTGGTCATCGTTTAAGTGTCATGGCAAAATGTTGAATGTCTCAGTATAATAGAAACGCTGAATCAAGTATCAAGTAAATGCGTTTTTTAAAAAGTGCATTATCGAAGTATCCAATATGCACACTCGCTTCTTGCACTATATATTATTACTAAATATTATTATTATGAGATTCTGAGACAATGGGAAAGTAGGGAATATGGCGTACTTGATACTTTGGCGCGATAGAACAATTTTGTGAAGTGAAACAAAATGAGCCCCAGCTCATAATCTTGTGTATTTGAAATGGAAAATTTTTGCATTGTACCAATTTCCCACCAATTGTGACCGGAATTTTTGTATTAGTTTGCAAAAGGAGCACTTATAGCTGACTTTTTGCTAAGAAAGTGCGTATAATTTGTCTTCAATATACTTCCCGATCTTATGGGAATTTTAAAATTGTCTTTATTTTTCAATTAAATTTATATTTTGTTGGGTTTGTCTTTTTTTATTTTTCATATTTCTTTTTTTATTATTTCCACACACTTTGCTAATGAGTATTGCAAACATATAAAAAATATAAACTATAGCGGTATTCGATGTTTAGTGCGTTTTAGATTGCAACTTCTTACACCTGCAACACTTTCGTCATTATTTGCGAGTGGCTTTATTTCTTCTTCAGTTTGCAACACTATTTGCAAACTAAATGTCTGTGATAAAAAAAAAATTAAGTGTTTGTTATTTGTTTTTCAAATTCAATACAATTGTCCAAAATAACATACTTCTATATCATTTGCTTGCTCCAAATAATTTAAAATGCTTTAGATTTCCTCCAGGGTCCACTTTTTATTTGTTTTTCTCTTTTCTTTATTTCAACTACCGACGCCATTATTATAAATTGAAATTAATTTTTTTGTTTACATATGTCAGCTGTTATATGCCAGAGATGCAAACGCAACACAGTTGCAAAAAGAGCTATACCATTTTCAGTATGGCAAAAGCGCAATGGTGTAGAAAAAGCAAACTTGTACATTTTGCATTTGCAATGTTGCAAGACCATTTGCACCAAACATCGAACTCCGCTTATGATTTTCATTGTAGTTGCTTTACATCATTGCAAATGTATATCTCTGTGTTAGTGTAGAATAAACATTTATTATACAATTTTGCAAATGCAATGATGCATTGTTTTTTTTTAAATTTTACATTTGATTACATTGTACAATGTCAAACAGAACTTATTTTTATAGTGTTAATATTTACACAGTTCGCATGCCTTAATGATCAAATAAACGTTACTAAGATCTATAATCCTAAAAGTTGTCATGGAAGTCGCTAATAAAGGTAAGAGAACTAGAATCTAACTAAGATCTAATTCGATAAATTAAAATATTGACTGTACATTTGTTTCAACTTGGCAGCGCTTTTATTTAAAAGAAACTATAGGAATCAAACACAACACACAACAAAAATATCTGAAACAAGATTTTCATGAATTTTAAGCGCGTGAAGCCACTGACACATCTAGTGACAACTGTTGTACCTTCTACAGTTCTACCTTGTAGAACTGAGCTCCGACGAATCATATGAAAATCCCATATTGTCATCCATGGAAGCAAGCAGCAATAATTCATTTTTTCTTTTTTGTTAATGTCGAATATGAAACATTAAAAATTATTACAAAGCAAAGTATCCGAAATGCTATATTCGCGGATTTGAAACACTGAATCAAGGAAAATCATTCATATCACTCAGATGACAAGAAAAAAACAGTTATCTGAAAAATTCTATTACCATACCAGAGAGTCTTAAAAACTGCGTAAGAATAATTCAAAAATTGAAGAGTGATTCTCGCTCTCCTGAAAAGTACCGAATTTCATATTTCATAGTTTGACATACTAGAGACAATTATTAAAATATTATGTAAATGTTTGCGAGTCTCAGCTGTGGGTGAACGAAAGTGCGTTCCGTTCTCGAAAAAGGGGTTGCATTTTTCACTTTATTTATTTATTAAAATACCTTTAGAGGAAAACAATAAAGTATAAATGTATTAAATGAATGCGGTAAAATTTAGTAAGAAAAGCAATGCCCTTCTGGTTGAATAGAAAGCAGCTTTACTGTTTATTTTAGCTTTATTTTCTTCTATTAGAAACGGTTTTACCAAGTTTTCAATTTTTCTTTAGTTGTTTTTTATCATTTCTTTTTTTTGTTAAATAATAAAAATAAAATGCTTTTAAAAAGATTTTGCACTTTTTCCTAACAACGCTTTTTTTTTTAGAAAAAAAATTCTATTAATTAAAATTTATTTATTAATTTGTATAGCGTGGTCTTTCTAAAGTTTGAAACTTAAACTATTGATTGTCTTTTATGTATCAACTCGGCATAGATGTTGGTTAAGTCGTTAGCGTCAACAAGAAGATGGTGGGTGCAATATCACCGAAGTAAAATAATAAACGAAATGGCCGTCTTTTAGTTGAAAAAGTCATGACTTCAGAAAGGCAACGACTATGCTTTTCACAAAAAATTCGCAATGTTATGCAAGAATTAAATGCAATTAATTTCAGCCACTTCATCAACTGTCTCTTCACTTAATTATTCTTTTCCAACTAGTTGAATTCATTGTAGTGGACGATAAAAATATAGGAATTGGCTGCCATTTTCAGATGGCGCCCAATGTCGCTAATTTCCTATATATGTATTTACTAAACGTGGTCCAAAAAAAAAACGAACGATGATAATTGTGAGTCACAACTTAACTTTAAGTTTGTTTTAATTAAGTTGTAATTAAACATTTCTTTGTTTAAGTGTTTGAAAAATTCCACTATGAAGAAGTAAACAATTGAGCAGCGCGTTAAGATTGTTGACAGATTTTACGAAAACGGGCGTTCAAATTAAAATGCATTTTGTGCACTTCGTGATTCCTTTTGTCGTCTTAAGCGACCAAATGTGTCCACAATCGGGAGAATTGTGCTCAAGTTTCAACAAACGTGGTGATCTGTCGGAAATCTGAAAACACCTGTGCATGCTCGCACAGTTCGTTCTGCGGAAAAGATTGTGACAGAAGGGTCGTTATCCTGGCCACGTCGTCGTGCCCAACAATTGACCATCTCACATACATTACTGATGTGAATTTTAATAAAGATTTCAATTTACCCGCTTACAAGGTTCAATTGACTCAAGAGCTGAAGCCTATTGACCATTTAAAGCGCTGTCAATACACCGAATGGTTGGTTGAACAGACACAGAAAATCATCTTCAGTTACGAGGCATACTTTCACCTCAGCGAATGCGTTAGCAAGCAGATGTGCAACATTTGGACAAATGAGAATCTACGAGTGATTGTTGAAACACCGATGCATCCACGAAGAGTGACTGTTTGGTGCGGCATCATCGGGTGTTCGCTAACGCGAGAGGATAAGGTATTTCTTGTTGCCAAAATATGGGGAAAATGAACCTGGACGATATTTGGTTCTAACTGGATGGTGCTACTTGCCACACAGCCATTGTCCGTGTTTTGGTTGGACCATCCTTCACAACTATCGATGTAATGAAATTACAAGACTACTTTTGCTCTACCCTGTAGAATCAACAATATGTAATGTTTTTGTATATTTATGTAAAATATTTGCATAAAACGTTTAAGTGTGTTTTATCGTATCGTCTTCTTTTTTTTTTTTCCTTTTCCTTGCAATGTTGTTAAATATTGTATATGAAAAGAAATGTCGGTCAAATATGGAAAGTGGCCTCATTTCTTAGTTAGCCAATGATGTTGTTGTTTTTCTTTCTTTTATTCTTAATTGTTGATCATTAAGGGCAATGTTTTCTGCCTTGAGCCTTCATGTCACACAAGAACGTCTCACAAAAAGGCACCACAGACCATATACGAGTACATACATGGCATCATAGTAATGAATAAGTGTACATATGTATTGCATGTAACTTACGAACTACCTAAGGACATACATTTCTATATTGCCATAGTGTCGCATACCACGTTTTATTTCATTTTTCTTTAGAGGAATTTATGAATTATATATGTATGTAATAGAAGAAATTGACAATAAAAATAAATATGTTGATTCTGGTTTATCTTGCAAATACAAATTTACAACCCCAGTGCAAATAACGGATAGCTGCAAATCGTATCAAACTTTTACATATTGCTATTGTGTACTGTGCTTGTTTTTAGCATGAAGCACTTAATGTTTAAAACAGAAGCGCAAACGTTTCGTTTAAATTCTCCTACGATTATGAACATACTGTTCCCATTTTGCTTGCAAATTTATTGTAATTAATTTTAAGCTTTCATTGGTAGCATTTTCTTTGTTTACGTAGAAAACTCTTTCAAGTTTCAATAACAGTCTAGATCGGCTAAAAAGAGAGAAGTAGATAAGATACATACATGTATATAGATATATTGAAGTATATTTCGGTTTCTGTGTGCATTTACCATTGAAACGAATATGCGTAAATGTTGATTGATCTGGGAATAAGGCGACTCTCGTACATTCATTGCAGCTCTCTGTTAGATGCCTGCCTACCTTTACAATATTCCGTGATTCTATAATTTTTCTATTCGTTCTTTTGCCTGAGTATCTCATAAAGTTTTGTTTGTTGAAATTTTTATACCACATCCGCCATACTTGCATTCAACAATATCGGTTAAGGATACTGCCAAGCGATGCAAAACATGAATTTCTGACTGCTCGTGAACACAAAGTTGCTATTTATTGGCAGCAACAGCAACAGCAACAGAAGTTGCAAAGGGTTAAGAAAACAATATTAGCAACAGCAAATGTTCATCACTCCACTTGGAAAGAAAAGTGAATATAAATTTCATAATTCATTGTGGAATGAGAGAAGGATAACGATTTATAAAAACAACGTGGAAAGAAAAGGAAAAATATAAAAATAAACTGTGTCACTGCAAGCACATAACTTACACACGCACACATATACACAGAGAAGCAGTTGCTTTTATTACTACAAATACTATTATAGGGTTGCTATATCATTGTGTCGAGCGACTTTAGTCGACGAAAAAACAATTAACTATTGGACCGACAATATTTTTTAATTGCATATTAAACTTTAATATGCAATAATTCTCGTGTGTATACACACTTAGTTAATAATACATACATATGTATGTGGATATCTATAGACCCACTTCCCGAAGTTGCTATCTTTTTTCAGTACTTCTTACTATTAACATAATTAGTAATATTTCACAACAACAAAAAATTTTTCTTTTTATTTCTTTTACTCAGGTAACAGGGAAAATATTCTGATATTTACCTTAATATAGAAAGGTGCTAACTAATGCTCTTTCTGTACAGGAAAAATATTATGCCATTCTATAATTTTCCCTAGGTGATCATAATCGCCAGTGAATTTTGAAACATTCACTATCGCCTCGAAGGACACTTAGAGAGCACCTAATGATAAACATAGGTTTCAATCTCATCATAGTTGTACTTAACTGAGGTGTTTGAGCTGTCTACACTCATATCAATAGAAGAGCTTTAAATCGACGGTTGTTTTCGTTTAAGGTTTCCGATGAACCATTTCGCACACACCAACAGCGGTACTGCCTACTAACAACTGTTGAATGGCAACAAAACGAAGGATAGTATTGTGTCGCACCAGAGCACATGTTATAAAGATGATATGTCAGTTGTTGGACCAAAAAATTTTAAAATAAAAAAAATAAACATATCGCATTTTTCTGATGTGTATTATTGTGTCTTTGTGTGTCAGTTGTTGTCGGAAGGTTTCAGTGGCGAAGGCATAGTCACTGGTCACTGGTCACTGAACAATACCGGCTTCAGCTGATAGCAATCCACAATCGCATCAGAACGCCCTCCTTCGTCGGTATTGTGTAGCACCGTCGAAGTAAAATAATAATAAAAAAAAAAAAATAAATGGTTACTAAACCGAAGCTTCAGCACTGCTACGAGTATAAAAACAAAAAAGAACGTGCGAAAGCAGAGCTGCAAAATAATTAATTAAGCTTCACCTCCTGTCGTTTCTCCTACTATCCCATTTCTATAGTTCCCAGCACAATGCTTCGCATGTGTAGGAGTCATCTCCTGAGTGCTGGTCCTAGATAAAAAAAAAAAAAAAAAAAAAAAAACTATTCCCCGCTACTCCAACACTAATAACCGGTTCACAAACTCCAATTTTTCGTAGAGGTAAGAAGTGCACTTTCCGTCGGACTTCGAATTGTTAACATAACTGAATAAAATTTCAACCTTTAAAAACCGTAGAGTATTTTTTTAATTGGTGAAGTAATACAAAGATAGAGGTCATAATTCAAATACAACTCGGCAGTTGCGTATTTTTGAATTCATTCATAGACACATCACAAATTCTTGGTCTAACATGAAGTTGAACCGCTGTTGAATTTGCTTGCCGAGTCAATACGCTTCATATTTATGGCGTAGCAGGTAAAATGATTTTTTAACTATTCTCTGATTTATTCAACGTTAGTCAAAATTAATTACGATTATTTATCTATGTTTGTTTAATTGTTTAGCTGGTCTGTATGAACATTTCACATTTCTACATTGAAAAATTTAATTTTTTTTGTTTTGCCTTTTGAATACAATCATTGTCAACCGAAGGTCAACTAAGTGTAAAAAGGTTTAGCAAAATTAAATTGGTTTAAATCGAATAATAAATGTTTGTTGTTAAAGAAACTATTTGGTTTGTTTTGTTTGTAGTTATTTTCAAATATTTTTTTCTTTGAAGGCCTACAGAAGATTTTGGTATTAGCATCAAATGAAATGTGCATATACATACATAGACCAGCTGAACCATATAACAAACATAAATAATTGTAAAATAACTTTTTTTTTTAACTTTTCTATGAAAATTTTAAAATTTAAAATAAATTTTTATTCTTATAAAATGTGTAAATGGCTCTGCCAATTATTTAAAAAAAATTTTCATTTTCGAAAACTACTCATTGGTTTCGAGAGTACAAAAATTTTGAAGGGTTTAGTATTCTTAAATGTTCCCTGCATTACGTATATAAATGTTGTGTATGGACGAGTATATCTCTACTACATACATATATTTATATGAAATACTGTATAAAACAGTTTATTTAATTTGTGTATATGTTCGAGTATATAGATGTGTGTCGGGATGTGTGTAACTCTAATAGTCAGTTTTATACAGCAGTGAAACCATAAATACTGCAAGTTTTATAAGAAGTGTGCTCTTGCTTTAGTTGTGCAAGGAAGAGGACCCCCTTTACTTCGTTTTGAAAATTAAATTTTTATTTTTAAAGGCACCACGAATATGTCCTATATGATATATTGTTATTGTTGTTGTTCTCTTTCTTTGTTAAGGCATGTTGCATGTTGTCAGTTGATATTGCATATACAAATTTTTACAAATGCGTATTTTTCAGTTTTCTAATGTTTGTTTTTGTAGCCTTTTCTACAACGGGGCTACAGAAAATGAGAACATTGTACAGTTAGTCAGAGTAACGGAAAAAATTATATTATAAATGCGAGTGAAAAAAAATACATAAAAAGGCGATAAAAGACTTCACAGGACATGTGACTGCAGTCAATTTTTTCTCTGTGAAACTTTAAATTAATTAAAATGTATTTATGTGTTTACAAGTTTTTGCATCAAACAAATGTATTATATATACATACATACATATATATATGTTTCTAAATAGATATATTTATACATATCCACATACTACATACATACATATGGTACGTTTGAAAAACTGAGTGTCCTAAATTGATGAGAAAAGAATAAATATTACAACTGAGAATAAAAATTTGCATATCGTCACAGAAAATACAAAATTTTACAGGAGAAGGAAAAAACGTGTTTAAATAAAAAATATGTTGACAATTACCACAAATTTTGCAATTTAAGTAAAAAAGGATCTATAATTTTGTATCTGGAAAAAAATGTAACTTCTTTGAGGTGACTTATTTGGATTTGACAGAGAAAAACTAATAAGTAAATTTTGTAGTAATTGTTAAATATGTACATATGACGTGCCTTATTTTGAAACTTAGTTTATGTGAGTATTTCAAAGTTTGCTATTTTAAATGGGGTAGTGATCGGTAACATAGAGGCAGTTAAAATTTGGTATTTAAAATGTTCTTCTGTGGCGATATGTAAGAACGTCATAACTCAAAGTTCAAATTTACTAATTCACGTTTTTGCATTCTTTTTTATTTTTAACTTGAATTTTTAGATGTATTTGCCAAGGAAATATTTTGAAGTGTTTGCTCTGCAACCATAAAATCAACAATTCAAATCCCCTATCAGACCAAACATTTTTGAAATGTGTTTGCGCTAACAGTGTCCTTCTTCTTCAGTATTTAAGCATATAAAATGCTGAAAAAGTAAAATAACAGATAAGAGGCAACAACTGTGCTTTACAAATACTCCAAAAATACCCAACTGTAGGGTTGTTCTTAAATTAGGCTGTCTTCTCCGTCCGTCTCTGCTATGCACTATGCCTTTCCATTTAGTTTCAGTGCACGCATTGAATACATCTCCTGAGAACTGGTCCAAGAAAAAAAATTTTTATTAATTTAATTTTTTTATCTCGGACTAGTGATCAGAAGAAATCCTCTACTTATGCGAAGCATTGCACTAGAACCATATATAGAGTAGAGGATGGACAGTGGTAGGAAGATAGAGCTCCGTTCTCACGCAACTCTGTTGAGTTAGAGGGTGGCGATGGTACGATGGATGGTAGTCTGCACGTTGACTACGAATCCAAAAACAGACCTGGGTTCAACCCCAGTTTCAGACCAAAAATTTTAAAATAAAAATAAACATCTCGCATTTTTCTGATGTTGCATTAGTGTGTCTTTGTGTGTCAGTTGTTGTCGGAAAGTTTCAGTGGCGAAGGCATAGTCACTGGTCACTGAACAATACCGGCTTCAGCTGATAGCAATCCACAATCACGTCAGAATGCCCTTCTTCGTCGATATTGTGTAGCACCGGCGAAGTAAAATAATAATAAAAATGGCTACTAAAGAAGCTTCAGCACTGCTACGAGTATAAACAAAGAACGTGCGAAAGCAGAGCTGGAAAAATAATTAATTAAGCTTCACCTCCTGTCGTTTCTCCTACTATCCCTTTCCTATAGTTCCAGCACAATGCTTCGCATGTGTAGGAGTCATCTCCTGAGTGCTGGTCCTAGATAAAAAAAAAAACAAAGATAATCCGTGACTGTAGTTAATTTTTATGCATTATTTTTAAGCTAAGGCGACCAATTTTATTTATTATTTACTTCGCCGACGTTTTATTGCTCAAATACCGATGAAAGGGGATACTGTAGCACAGAAAACTTTTTTGTCTTTTTTTTTGTTGCAAAACACGCTAACGGATCGTCATCAGCTCGAAAATCTGGATATATATATATACATTATATGATGGGCAATATGGAAAGATATCTTAAAGTCAATCAAAAGGATTTAAACAAACAAATTAATTTATTAGACGATATAAATATATTTTGAATAATTAATTTTATATTTATAAATATAAAATATTTCAATTTCGCAATATTCAATTATGTATTTTCGCAATAAACAGCTATTAAGGACCAAATGCGTTCAAATATAAGGCCCAACTTAAGAAACTGCACAAATACATACAATTCATAAGTGACAAAGTGTATTGTACTTAGCAGAATTTTTTATTGAGTTTCGTCAGCTGTCGTTTACATAAGCAAAGTACGAAAATGATCACACACTTCTTTCGGAATCAGATATATGTATGTAAGTATGTTGGAATAAAGCCTTAGGAAAACTACGTTGGGAAAACAATTTGATATTAATTGTAATAATTTTAGCTTCCTCAAATATTTTAATGTTTTTTCCACAGTACAAAATTTGTTTATATTCCAATAATGTTTCTCGTTGCACTTTTTAGTAGTTTTATCCATAAATTTTGTAAAAGTGACACAATAATACATAAATTTACGTAAGTACAAAATAGCCACTCAAATTACTTCAATAAGATGTTTTAGAATTTGAGAGGCTTTATTTTCGGTTTTCACATTTACTTTAAGCTAGTTTAGACTTCATATTTGGGCATGTAATGTTAAGGTGGTTACGGTAGCCGACAATAATCGGAGTCTTGCAGCAGTATAGACTGCTTTCATTTATGTGTTCAATGGTGGAGGGCCAATATATGCGACGAACGGCAGGGAGCGGCGATCAGCTCTCTTGGGTGGCGCTTAAAATTGTTTAACTTGGGCAAATGTACGCGCTATTTTAAAAAACGGAAAGTGTCAAATATACATAAAAATTTATATAACCGAACTCCACTGTACAGTTTTTATAAAATATTTGAAAGAAGATTGTGTATATTTTTCACTTCATTTGTTAATTTTTCTCCATCCATTTTGAAAAATTTTTGTTGTCTGTCTGTTGTCAGTCAAAAAATTTATGATAATGCAGTCTAATTTTTTTTATCTTGGAGATGACCCCTACACATGCGAAAGGGATAGTTAGAGAAATGATAGGAGATGAAGCTTCACTATCTTACAACTTTGCTTTTGCACGTTCTTAGTTCATACGACTAGAATTGTTGAAGCGCCTGTGATGTCAAGGAGACGTATTAAATTTTGAAGCTTCGTTAAGCGGCAATAAAGAAAACTTAAACATCGATTGTGACAAATCAAATATTTTATATTAACACTTTTTTAAGCAGTCTTATATTTTATGAACTGGAAATAACTGAGGTTGCCGTGTCCTTAGTGCTGCATACATTGGCCTACTACTATAATGCTGAAGACAAGTAAAATTTTTTTTTTGAAGTCAATCACAAGGAATATTGTGGAAAAGCAAAAAACATGAACAGAACTTTCAAAGTAATCAATTAATAAAACTGGTTGAAAATTATAGATTTTTTAATCCTTATTTTTTAACCTTACTTCTTTTAATAACTATTCATATATACATATATAAAAAATAATAAAATTTTCCTAAAGATGTTGAAAAAATAAAATTTAAAAACAAACCTTTAAGCTTAAAAGATAATATATAAATTATAATTATAAATTTTACGAGAAAATTAATAAACTAAATGGATTTTTTAAAATCATGAAAATGTATAGGATGTCAACATGAGCTTAAAAAATTTAATAACTTTTACATTAATTTTTTCTTCAGAGTATATAAATAACACCTGGCACAATAAATAACTGGACAAAAAACTAGAATAATAGAATTTTATTATTTAAATTATTTTTTTATTTAAATATTTTTATTTTGAAGGCTTTGCTAATAGTCTGAACTGTGGTTTTTGGAATTCTGAAAATCCAAGAGCGCCAAAGTCAAAAATTTTGAAAGATGTTATGTGAAATGATCTACAAAGAGACCATAATTAAGACCATAAAGATACAATTTAATTAACATTATTTTTCATACTTTTCCATTTGTATATTTTATAATCTGAAAAAAATAAATTAAACGAAAAAGTGATTAAATTTTTAAACCCCATGGTGATATTTGGCCCAGCTGTATATGAATGTAGACTTTATATGCAAGCGAATATAATAAATAAACCTACCGTCAAAATATCCAATTTCTGATAATTACAGGACGACCGCTTGGCCATAATTGTGTTACACCAGATGTACGGCAACACACATTTGTGTAGATTGACACGTCACACACATGGCATGCAATCACTGATGACAAACTCTTGAATTTATTTAGTTTTTATTTTCTGATTAATTTAATTATTTTTGTTAGAAATTATTTTATTATTTATTTATGTTTTTATTCTTATTGCTTCACTTGTTGTGGTTCACATTCCAATTAGATATTCTACAGATCTCAGACCAACATGTGTAGCACTCTTTAAACTTTCTCTCTTTCAATCACTTATTTGTGAGTGGAATGCACAACACATAGGCAGAGGGCTATACTTTCTTTTCTATAGGAATTTTCTATGAGACAATAAATATACAGGGTATTGAGTGCTTTAATACAGTGAATCGATTGAATGGTTGATTTTTGGGTTTTTTTATAAAAAAAAATACGTTCGTTTGTATTAATAATTAAGATATTTTTTTTTTATTTGCAGTTTCTTTTAACAAATTTGGACGTATTTTAAAACTGCTTGTATTAATTAATATTGATTTTCTCTTTATTTATATTTTCAATTAATTTATTACAAGTAGTACATATTTATTTTGGTGAAAGAAGTGATTGCTATTTAATTTACAGAAGCACTAATTTTCAGTTTCGTTTATATTTGTTAATTTTTCCAATTGTTAGGGGATTTTTATTATAATTTAGATTAAGTTTTTTCGAAAAGAAAACAAAATACTATTACAAATTAACACGAAATTATGTTATTTATTATATGCACTTTTACATTTATTTTTTTTATTAAAGTTCTTATATTTTATTAATATTTTTTAACACCAGCAGTGTGTTATATAAAACTGATATACTTATGTACATATGTATCCAATTTGAAAATTAGCTTTTTAATAAAAGTAATTTTTAATTAAATTAGTGTAATAAATTTTTGAAACAAAATAACCTAATGAACTAACGAGTTAAGAACAATTACAACGACAAAGTTATAAGTCAAGAAGTTATAAAAGTCGTGTATGGGAACGAGAGCATATTATTCCATAAGCATTGTCAAATAAAAATGTATGTAATTTTTTTTTTAAATTTTTACTAAGAAATATTTCAATACGAATACACATATAGAACCAGTGAAGGTGGTACTTTAGTCTTTTCGAGGCTCTATTTAGCTTTTTTTTGTCTTTTAGCTTCATTGCCTTTTTGGACTCTTGTAATTTGAAAATTATCATCAAAAACCATAATTTGTTTTAAAATTTTCTGTTGATCTGAATTTTCAGTAACGCTGAGGTTGAAAGACTTTTTAGAACCATGAAAATGATTAAAATAAAACAAAGAAATCGTACTATGTATAAGTAAAATGCTTAATTCTTTTTTACACATTCTATGCCCTTTAAAAAGGTTACAGAAATGTTGCCACGATTTTGTAATTGCCGATGATTTAATAAAATTATTAGACTCTCGTTATATTTTTCGATTATTCTGGCGATGAGAAATCTATGATGTCTATTACATGAATAAATAATAAAATTACATATAAAAATATGTATATATTTTTTTTAAGACTGATATTCGAAGTCTGCATAAATGCAAATACTGTATTATATTTTTAATCCAGTACTGAATTGAACTCAGAACTATTTATATACACATATTGAAAAACATGTAGCTTTGTTCGTTTTTTTTTTTTTTTTTTTGGTTATGCTCTCGGAGTGCATTTTTGTTCAATAACGTTTAACTTTTTTTTTTAATTTTTTTATTAATAGTAAATAAAATATTGAATTATTGAAAAATTGTTGGTCTCATTTTGGCTTATTTTTTTTTGGCGATATAGCTTTTGATAGCCTTTATAAAAAGCCGATTTATCTTTGTTGCTTTCCAGTTCATGGCAACACTGCAGAGAATATGGAAATGCAAAGTACAAAGTATTCGGAATGCAATTGTTTTAATGCCCTAATAAATATGTACATATTAAGAATTAGGTCACAATAATGAACACTTTTAAATTTATCGTTGACATTTTTGCTTTTCTTTTCCTATTTCTGCAATATTTACATTACATCAAGTTTACTTAATTATTTTTAAATCCAATTACTTGATTTTATATGCCTTAGGGAATTAAATTTCCTTAACATTGGCACATACACAAACACCACACACAGGCACTTATATACACTCGTACTAACATAAATAATACTGAAGTAATAAATTATTTATTTGTGAACAATTTTGGATTCACTATTATATTTTATTTCATTTTAAATTTTGCTATATATTTTTATTTTGTATACATGTATCCATATTTCCAATTATGTTTTAGCAATTCCCTATTTGTAAACGAAATGAAAATATTTATGCTGAAAACTCAACAGAACACCCCAGTAAGTTTTCATTTGTGCTGTCATTTCAGCCTCTTCTTCTTGCTGTTGCTGTTGCTGTTTTTTTTTGTTTTTTGTTCTTCTACTTCGTTTCTCAGTTTATTTCTCTTTTCGTATATCCTATTTCTCCTATTTCTGGATTTGAATACTCAGCAACGTACATATTTATGAACATAATGTATCTGTGTGTGTGTGTGTGTGTATGTATCTGTTTAGCACGTGTGTAAAAAGTGAACATAAAAATATACTTGACAGAAAGTTTCGTTAAGTTTTATTTATTTTTACTCCATGGCTTTTTTACACAAATTCATTTGATTAAATTTTGTTTTCTTTTTGTGTTTTTAATTCACACACATATACATATGCACATTTGTATGTACATATACTATGCCATATGCGATTGTGGATTGGTATACACTACATAGTCGGGTATATCTTTTGTTCTTTCGGGTCATTTTCTTTTACTTTATTGTTAATTTTATTTACGATTATTTATATACATATGTTTGTTATATGATTTAGCTGGGCTATATGCAGCTAATATCATAATCTTCAGTAAACCTTTAACCAAATTCTTGAAAAAATCTAAGAAATTCCACATGTTTGAACAAGAACTCCCAAAATATATTTATTTATTTTATTCTTTTATTATTTTATTCTATTTAATTTTTTGTGCGCTACATATTTACATATGCTCAGATTCTGGCTTGGATTTTGTGAGCAAGTAGCACGACATCAGTATATTCATTGCTGAGTTACCGGATGCCAGATTTTCGATTAGGAAAATCAGCGTTGATATCGTACGCTGAGTGGATTCCGTTGACTGTAAGAAGTGGAGGGGTTTGACGACCTCTAGTCAGGCTCAGGGAGTCCATCGAATAAGACCGAGGTTCCTTCAGCTTGATCACAGCGCTAATAACGGGGCATTGTAACTTCATGTACAATCTGAAGCCGATTGGCGTCGTCGAGGAAGATATCTGCGAGTATGCCTAGAGCAGACTGAGACGGCGATACATATTGTGTATGAATATCCAGCATTGGCCTATTCCAAACTATGGGTCGCAACACGTGGCATCCTCGATGGGAATCATGGATTCATATGTTCACAAAAGTTGTTCAGCTTTGCCGTAGCTAGAAGTTTGCTAAATATTGTTTGTGCAAGATTAAAGGATTTCAGTGTTTTGTAAAGAAGACTTGGGGGATGTTAAATGGAACCGTACACAATTGAACAACCTGCTAAAACCATTGAACTTTATTTCAGAAGGAAAATCATGATTATTATTCTGAATTTAATTATGAGCGACGAAGCCCATTTAGTTAATAGCCAAAAGGGGCTAAGGATAATCACTTGTGTAACGTGTGGTGCGGTGTTGCGACGGAAAGAATAATTGACCCATATTTTCTTGTAAATGAAAACGGTGTCGCCGTTTAGATATCGGACAATTTCGGAAAATTATTTAAGGCCAGCCGTGGAATACTATACGCAAGTATTGTTCCAACATGATGGAGTCACAGCACACACGGCGAGTACTACAATGGTTCTTTAAACTCTAATCCCTTCGGCCTTTTTGGGCCACCTTGTAGTTAAGTAGTATCGCCGAGTCTGAATTAACTGTTGCTCAAAAACTGATGACATCTTTTGTTGACCATAAATAAAGTTTGACCATAATAAAATTGCAAAACAGAATACAGGGTTTTACTATCGGTTGGTAATACAATCGAATCTATACTGTCCAGTCCTATAGTTTTAAATTATTTGCGATGATTGTATGTTAATTATGGATGTAAGAAGAAAACTGGTGTCTATTTTTCTAAATATACGCCTCACAATTTAACTTTCCAAGCAGAAAATTACTTAAATGAAGGATAAACTCAATTCAAGTTTGTATGAAACAAATTAAGTCTCTTGGCAACTCAATTCTGCTTTGTCCATACAAAATATAAAATTAATTTAAAATCAAACTGTAAGTTGTCCGTATAAAATCATTTCCTCCACTCTAGAACAGAGATGTCAAGTTATTTATGAAAAATTTTCCTGCAGCAGCCGTGTTTAGAAAAAAAAAATAATTAGGATTTGAAAACTCAACTGAGAGATTCATATCAAACGCCACTACTTTTGTGAACGCTTTTGTCAAGCATGCCTGCTTAAGTCTGTACAATAAAATATTATAAGGAATGATTTCTCTAAAAGTGCTCCCAACACTGATGGCACGATGGATGGTAGTCTGCACGTTGACTACAAATCCAAAAACAGACCTGGGTTCAACCCCAGTTTCAGACTAAAATTTAAAAAAATAAACATCTCGCATTTTTCTGATGTGCATTAGTGTGTCAGTTGTTGTCGCAAAGTTTCAGTGGCGAAGGCATAGTCATTGGTCACTGAACAGTAATCGCTTCAGCTGTATCCAATCCACAGGCACATCAGAACGGCCTCCTTCGTTGGTATTTTGTGTAGCCCAGGCGAAGTAAAATAATTACTAAAAAAAATGGCTACTAAAAACGAAGTTTCAAAACTTAATACGTCTCTTTGACATCAGAGACGCTATAAGACTGCTATAGAAACAATGAACGTGCAAAATGTAGTGTTGTAAGATAGTGAAGCTTCACCTTCTATCATTTCTCCTACTAGCCCTTTCCTCTAGTTCGACACAATGCATCGCATACGTTGGGGTCATCTCCTTAGTGCTGGTCCAAGATAAAAAAAAAGAAAATATATATGTTTTCACATATTGCGACATAACAAACCCTGAATATATGCATGAAACTGGTTTTTTATAGTTTTATTAATTTTTTATTTTATTTTTTATTCTTTATATAATTTTTTATTTATTGTTTTTTTATTTCAACGTGATGATTGCTAATTTTTGTTTTCCATGGTTAATTGCCAGATCTTTTTATTAAATGACGATCAAAACGTCATGATCCAACATGATCGATAGTTCGGTCAATCAAAACCATCATTCTCAGAAGAAATCATTCTGACTGAAATTCAAGTTCGCACTTTATTGGTTATAATTGAATTGTAAGGAATTAAAAACGTTTTATTTTCTAATTGTTTTTAATTTTTCCATTATATTTTATAGAATTTTTTTGCAGGGGATTTTGATAGGTCACGAAGACCTATTCGGGTATTAAATTTAAAAAGAAAGTTGATAAATATCGAGAGTGTATGTACCTTTCATGTATATTCATGAACTTACATATGTATGTATGGATATATGCATACATCTCTCAACTGAATTTCACAATTTCATAAAGAATACTTATTTAATACTTATTATTGCTATAAAATCAATGTGTGATGTCAGTCATTTAACCAACTGCTCATATTATTGCCTACGCAAAAATAAAGTTGGTTTTTTGTAGTAGCCATCCTTTTTTCTGTCAGTACATTTTTTGTGTGTTGGAGGATTTATTATCACCCACTGGTAGATCATCTTCTATACAGTTTATTCAATGACGGAAACGGAACACAGTTTTTTTTTAGAAAAGTTAAATAAATTTTGGTCAAATAGATTTTGAAATATGTGAATCGGTTTGGAATGAAATGAAGAATTGCACAATAAAATTATTATTTTTATTAATAATAAAATGTAAAGAAGTATAACTACAATTTGTTTTACTCTTTAAGGTTTTACTAAAGCAGTAAAAAATTAAAACGATTATAAGGGTATATGAAACTAAGGATTTGAAAACAAACGTGTGAATTAGTTCGACGAAAATCTACAGTTTTATTTTTTTTTTAATTTTTAAAAAATTCAATAAATCATAGAAACTGTATTATTTTAAGCAATAAGTTGCATTTGAAATGTAATTAAAAATTATTCCGAAAATAAATAATGGAGAAAATTTCACATCACAATTTCTCAGCACTCGTTTTCATCTTCATATTCGATTTCCAAAACAATTTCAAGCAAAGTTTTATCACCTTTTAAAAAGATGTTTATCATCGTAAAAACAAAAACTTTCTGCTCTTTATGACTTTTTCATTCATTCGGTACGATTTGCGTCACATATCACGTTGCTAACTTCCGAAATCTATGTATATGAATTGTTAAATAGTGCCTTTTTTCGAATCTGATTTTATGCAGCTAATTAAACTTTTTCAATTCTGATCGAACAAAACAAAAGAAGAATTATAGAAAAACACACGGACTGGACAATATTGGTTCTACTCAGTTTTGAGATTTTTGTTACCAATTTTATTATGGGTCTGCAAAGATTCTGAAAATCAGCGAGCCCTCAGAAACAGGTATCGTCAGTTTTAGGTCAACAGCTTATTCATACCTGGTGATACCGCTTAACTAAATAAGACAATAATATAGCAAGGAGCCCGCTGAATAACTTTTGCAAATATAAAAAAAAATTTTTTACTCTTTTAGAATAACATACAGGGACTCTTAATATTTCACTATTATTATAATTGATATTTTTAAAATTATACAATATTTTTATTGCTCTATTTCTTAACAAATAAGTTTATATGCACTTTAATGGCACATAATTACAGAATCAGCATTTCGTAAGTTCAATTATTTGTAAAAATATTTCTAAGATTTTAGAAATTTCAACTTCTTAGTTTGGCAAATAAAAGAAAGAGAATATATTTTTTTATTTTTTTTTTGTGTAGAAGTAGACGGCTAGCAACAACGGTAGCATATTTGGAAAAGGGTATTGTGAAGATAAGATACCGATGGTGATGTAAGAGACTAGCGATTAACTATTGCACAATTTTTTTTTTTTTTTTTTTTTTTTATCTTGGACCAGTGCTCAGGGGCTATCCCCTACATATGCAATGCATTGCACTGGAACTAGAGAGAAGGATAGGGAAGAAATAGACAGGTGGTGAAAGTGGTAGGAAGATAGAGCTTAATTCTTGCACAACTCTGCAGTTGCGTGTAAATTATAAAGCAAAGTTGCGGCGTCTCTGATGTTTTTTGACGCATTATTTTTTTTTTAAGCTAATGGAGCCATTTTATTTATTATTTTACTTCGCCGACGTTTTATTGCTCAAATACCGACGAAGGAGGGTGCTGTAGCACAGAAAACTCAGAAAAAATTTTTTTTCTGATTTGACCCGAACCTGGGTATTTCTGGTTGCAGAGCCAACACGCTGACTACTCGCCATCAGCACGATGAGGCTGTCCATTGCATATTCACTCAGTGGAACACATATCTTTATGAGGGTGGCGATAGCTGATGTAGTTATGTTCTTGACTATAAAAACGTAGGTTCTGGGTTCGAGTCCAGTGACGGACTTCTTCATAAAAATACTTTGCGTTTTCTCTGATGTGCACTAGTCTGCTTTTGTGTCAGTTGTTGTCGGAATGTTTAACTTAAAAAGGCATAGTCACTGGTGATTGAACAGTACTGGTTTTAGCTAATACCAATCCACAGGTTTCAGAGCGGTCTTCTTAGTCCGTATTGTGTAGCACCGGCGAAGTACAATAATAAAAAAAAATTGCTACTAAATACGGGTTAAAAAATTAAATACGATGCTTGACACAAAAACATGCAAATGCAGAGTTTTAAAGATAATGAAGCTTTCCTCTGTCTATCCCTTCACAAACTGTCATCTCTATCACTTATAGAAGGTGGCACTTAGCACTGAGAAATCTTTGGCAGTGTGTTACTTAGCTTTTTATAAAAAAGAAATTTAAATTTTTTTAAAATTAGCATTTTATAACAATAAAAACATGTTGAGGACACAATAAATATAGGCGTTCGACAGACCGAACATGACCAATCCATTCGTATAATTCTAAGCTTAAATATTTGCAAGTAATTTTCGCTTGCCGGAGAGCAACCTGCACGCTCTCTATACTGCAGCCTTAGCTATTCCTGCTGTACTACTGTACCTACACATGAACATATCTACTGGGCCGGATGTAATTTCGGCACTGATCTTTAAGCAGTGTTCTTCAATGTTATCACGTCCTTTAGAAATCCTTTTCACCACCCGATACCATGCATACGAATTTCCATCGTGCTGTAAAGTTGCAAATATAACGCCCATATCCAAGACGGGAGACTCAAGCAACCCTGAAAATGACCGCCTAATCGCAATATGTTCTACGATTTCCAAGGTAATGGAAAGCATGCCAGACCGGAAATATGGCTTCCGTGGAGGACGCGGACATGGCAGACCCATTGGGGTAGCCAACTCTATTGACACTCTTGAGCATCTGAGCAACGTGGCGTGCGTGTCGTTCTTCTAGCGTTACTTTACTGGAATGTGTTCTAATGAAATCAGGTAACTTGTTCCCGAAATCCACTAATTCATACGCATAATGCTTTGAGCATTAAATCGCATCCATTTGTGTTCGATTTGGTAGCGAATCGCACTACACATTATACAGTGAACAGCGCGTACGTGAAATGAACTACCCGCAGATGTTTTTCTCGTCATTTTATCATCTATCCCTCCTCCCATAACATAATTGCCTAGTTCCAGCACAATGCATTGCATGTGTAAGGGTCATCCCCTGAGTGCCGGTCGAAGAAAAAAAAATTTGAATAAATTCATTACATACGTCTTCCTTGTCAATTTCGATTTTTGAAAATTGAAACTGAATGTCTGCCAACTCTGCTCTCTCTCTCTGTCTCTCTCTCTCTCTTCCTCCCCAAAATCTATGTTCCTTTGAAATGCATTGCATACAAATGAACATCCCCTGTGCACTGGTCCAAGAAAAAAAATATTTGATACGCATGTCAGAAATTGCTCTTGTAATTCTTAGCAAAAAAAAAAACCAAATCATTAGACTTCAAGTAGTCTGATGTAAATTTTTTATTGAATAATACGAGGATTGTGTTAGTTTTTGTTTTTGTCTATTCATTTCTTTTATTCTTCATTAAATAATTTAAAAATAAGTTTTGCATCGTATACAGCAGGTCAATGAATTTGTTATATTATCTTTAACACGTGAACTAAATCAATTGTTTCTCAACAACGACTTAAAACGAATTTACAACAACAAAACAATAGATGATTCTATTCTTTAAAAACAATTAAACTGTTTGTATATCTACTCGGGAAAGTAAATAAATAATAAAATTGTATTTCTTACACGAATGCACGTGAAATATAAACACGGCATTGAGTGCTAGTGACAGAAGAAATGCGCCGTGATGTAAATGAATTGTTCGCGTATATTACTCGGTAGCATATGCATAAACAGAAACTGGATCTCATTGATGCATATAAATGAGGGCTATTGAAATGTATAGTTTTTGGAAATGAATTTACATATGCACAGGTAGATCTCTATAACATGTGCATTGCCTTAATACCATTCACATTTTGTGAAACATTTTGCTTTAAGACGAAGAAAAGTCGGTTTTTCAGTACATTACTTTCGTTGGGTATAGCATATTTTGAAATATAATGTCGAATAAACATACCTCGTGTTATACAATGCTTCTATTGATCATTGCTCGTTTGATATCAATACATTAATACCACTGCCACCTCAACTATAAATTTAATAAAACTGTCAACAGTGGACTTATACAGGAGCTAAGAACTTTTAATTGCCCTTAAACTTTATTAACCTTTTATATCGTAATGAGAAGGTATCAAGGTTAACTTACGAGTAGTTGGTTTACATCAATTAATATTAAAAAAATTTATTATACTCTGTAACTGTTTCGAAATTTGCAATTATTGAGAAATATTAACAAATATTTTACTAAAAGCAATTCGGCAGATTGTATTTGCCACAAAAGAAAACTACGAACATCTGGTACTGTTTTCCAAAAAATCAAACGCAGTAATACACGTTATTTCTAAACTAATGCACTGCAATTTTAATTAAATATGAATAGAAGAAAATATGCTGTACAGAACTAAAATTATTGTGCTGGCGGCAAAGTAACAGTTTATTTCCCTGTTTTATTGATATAATTATACGTTCTGATTTTGTAAATAAAGAGTTGATTAAAAAAATTATCAAGACTAGTGCATGAACATCAGTCCATGCGTTATAAGACCAACTTTGACTTATGCAAGTCCTATGTGGTATAATGCACCAAAGACACATTTGAAAAAACTACAAATTATTCAAAATAAATGTATTAAAATAATAAACAACAAAACTTGGAGATATTCAACTTTAGTTCTCCACTACGAAACTGGATATGAATTAATTATCGACTTCATAAAAAAACTTAACCATAAATATCACGAATCTATTTAAAAATTCTTCTTCTAAAAAGTTAAAAAAATGCTTAAAATGAAAGGCTTAATTGCAACTTAAAATAGAATTCATTAAATTGAAAGTGGCATGTATGCATGTATTATCCTCGGATAATTTCATGGTATACCTGATACTTTCTAACTATATTTAAATTTATATCTCTTTTCATATAAAGGTTTTACCTATTTTCCTTTGAATAATGTTATAATCTTAAAAAATATTATCAAGTTTTTTTTTTCTAAATTATTCGCTGTATTCGAAAATGTAAATTTATATGCTAATTAAAATATATTAATAAAGATGAAATGAAAATGGAAAAAAAAGAAAACATCAGTCCATAAATCTAGAGGTTATGCGTTCGATTTTCGCAGACAAGCTATAAGAGCTTCGCAGATTCAGTATTTGCAAAAAACACTTCACAAAGGATGCCAAAGTTACACATTTAATAAACGTTGAACTGTTAAAAACTCTGCTTTTGAAAAACAAAGAGGAAAGCAAATTTACAAAATTTTGACGCTTTTATTTTTTTTTATCTGGGTCCAGCACTCAGGATATGATCCCTACACATGCGCAGCATTGTGCTGGAACTATACGAAAGGGATAGTAGGAGAAACGACAGGAGCTGAAGCTTAATTAATTATTTTGCTACGCAATAGCGACGAAGGAGGGCGTTCTGATGCGATTCTGGATTGCTATCAGCTTAAACCGGTATTGTTCAGTGACCAGTGACTATGCCTTCGCCACTGAAACCTTCCGACAACAACTGACACACAAAGACACACTAATGCACATTAGAAAAATCCGAGATGTTTATTTTTATTTTAAAATTTTAGTCTGAAACTGGCGTTGAACCCAGGTCTGTTATTGGATTTGTAGTCAACGTGCAGACTACCATCCATCGTGCCATTGCCACTACTTTGATCGTAAAACCACGAGTTAAATACATTTAGCAGTTACAAATAATAAGTGAAATAGGGATTATAAAAAACCAAGGACTTAAGCACCATTTAATGTTAGATTTATGGGAAGGCATATACGTCGAGAATTTTTATCAAATTTTGGGTGTACTTCTTCATCTTGCAGATTTTCCGTCATTAGAAATGAGATACTGGACTTTCTATAAATTATTTAATGAATAATCAATTGGCGACAGTTTACTTGCTGAGGGTTTCAGTTTATTTCAAATATGTCCTAGAAGTCCAGTTAGGGTACACGGAAAATTACAGATGATACATTCAATTTGAAGCTGTATTAAGTAAATTTATTGCAGGTTTATTAACTCAGAAATAATACATACACTTTTTGCAAGAGATTGCACAGTTGACATACGAAACAGACCTGGCAATCCTTACAAGTGGAAGACTGCGCCTTCGAATCATGGGCATTGTTAAGACACATCTTCATCTATTGAATACCACTAATGTTATTTTCTTTATTTTTTTACAAGTCAATGAACACCTTAAAAATGTTTAGTCAAATTTCATTTATTAATAAGTCAATGAACACTCTAAAATTGCGTATTAAAATTTCATTTATTTAAATTGCTTACACATAATTAAAAATATAAAAATTCGTAATTAACATTAATAATTTTAGCATAAGCTTGTTGTTATTATATTTAAGTATTTTGTTTAGTATATAAGAAGAATGAAAAATAAAATTAATGTGCAGTAATTAAAAGACATTTGTTTTATTTACTGTGCCCATCATCTCTTTAAGTTACAAGTTTATAAAGGTCTACGACAAAACGATTAGTACAGTTCAAGTTCAAGTGCTTGGACTGAGTAATATTAATCTATCAATCTCATCACTAACAGGCATCGCGTAATATTTTTTTTTTTACCTTGGCCCCTACACACATGCGATGCATTGTGGTGGAGCTAGAGGAAATGTATAGGTTTTTTTTTTATCATCAGGGACCAGCACTCAGGAGATGACCCCTACACATGAGATGCATTGTGCTGGAACTATAGAAAAGGGATAGTAGTAAAAATGATAGAGGTGAGGCTTTACTATCTTACAAGACTGCTTTTTGCACGTTAGTTGTTGTATATAGCAGTGTTTTAGCGTCTCTGAAATGACATCTTAAATTTTAATTCATTCTTTTCAATTTGTAAAATTAACAAAAAATGAATTCTTGGATTAAAAAAAAAACCAAAGAAAAAAGACATGGTCAGTGCAAGAAGAATTATTAATAGAAAATTGGTCGGCATACGGAAATAATTGATATTTTGATAATTAGATTTTTCGCCTATTTTTTCTAAATATTTATTTTATTCGAACAATTTATTTAATGAAGCTTTAAGGTTTTTTATATCTTAATTTTATATAATCTCGATATTTCGTTAACCTTCGGTTAACATCTTCAAGAAATTTTTATTTTTTATTTTATATATTTTATTTGAAAAAATAAAAATTTCCTGCAGAAATATCGAGATTATATAAAAATAAGAAATAAAAAACCTTAAAGCTTAATTAAATAGATTGTTCGAATAATAAAAAAGGTTAAAAAACAAGCACTAAGAAATATTTATTTTATTTTTATACAAGCTGGTTAAGCATTTGGCGGTATGCCACGTTTTTTTTCTTTGATCCAGTGCTCAGCGGAAATCCCATATATATACAATGCATTGCACTGGAACTAGTTAGAAAGAGTGAAGGTGTAGAGAATATATATATATAGTGGTGAAAGTGGTAGGAAGATAGAGCTTAATTGTTCCACACTTCTCTGGCGTCTCTGTTGTTATTTTTGACGCATTATTTTTAATTTAACCCTAATCAAGTCAGATAAACTTTGTAACGAATCCATTGCATATTATATTTGGGAATTTATATCTCTGATTTGCATTTTTTTCTTTCAAAGCAATACTTGTTTCATATTGTAGAATAAAATCCGCATCCTCCGAAAATTTACTGTCGTAATCTTCATCTTGGTTTATAGTTTCTTCAAAAGCAATCTCTTCTATAATTTTCTCGATTTCTACATATAATTATATTTTAGACATTGTTTTTACAACTTTGTCTTTGAAAATTCGCCAACAATTTAATAAACTGTGTAAGGTTACATTGAATGATAAAAATTTAATGGGAATTCCCCGTAATTTAATTTGTTGCGTCATAATGTTGCAATATGTGCCTGATATGCACATTATGGCAGGATTAAGTATATTTGTGGTTTTACACAAATAAATAAATAAATAGAAATTAAAAAACAGCAAATTTTTTTTTAAAGAAATAAAATAATTCAAAGTACGAATTCAAGAAGCAACTTCAATTTAAAGAAGTTAGAACACTTCAAAGTGAAAGAAGTGTCTGAAAGGCACATGTTGACTGGATTAGGGTTAAAAAAAGAAATCATTTTATTTATTTTTTTACTTCGCCTGCGTCTTATTTCTCACATACCGACGAATAAGAGCGCTGTCGCACAGAAAAACATTAATTTCCAAAATTTGTAGTGCGAACACTTGGGTTTAATATTTCCAAAAATTTACTTAAACATGTTTAGCTTTGTAAGTGTGAATACCACATAAGACTCATCCGAAAACAGTCCGTCTGAAAATTCAGCATTGCAAAATTGTGCTAATTGAAATTTCTATAGAAAATTCTATTTCCATACTTTTTTCATTTGTTATTCATTCTGTTTGATGTGGTTCTTGCACTGGGATTCTCTTTAAATAGTACAACAATTTATTAGTAACAACTATGATACTTATTACAACAAAATATTTTTAGAACCGTTACATTATATAAGAAAGCATGAGAATAAATAAATATTTCAAAGTCGTTAATAATTTTAACATTCAAAAGACATAGTCATAGAAATTTTAAATTAACCTAATGAATTCTTTTCTATTAAAAGAATCCGATTTTTAAATGGAAATAATACTTAGGCAATGATTGCCTACTACTAGGTACTAACTTCTAAGGGAAAGGGTTAGTGATAGAGATAACAAGTGGTGAAGGGAGAGACATTCGAAAGTTTGATTATTTTTATAGCTCTGCTTTTTTCACTTTTTTTTTATTGTTTTTATAGCTGTGTTGCAGCGAGGAGACGCTTCAGTTCTTAAAGGTGTATTTGGTAGCCATTTTTAATAATTTTTTTACTTCACTAATCATGCTACACAATACCGACGAAGTAGGGCGTGTGATGTTACAACTTGCACAAAGGCACAATAATGCACATCAGAAACTGCAAAGTATTATTGCGACTTAGTCGGATACTGGGTTTGAAACCACGATTTTTCTTTTGTAGTCAGCGTATAGTAGGAAGTTAACCTCAGCCCTCGGCATCCTCCTTATGTGAACTTTTAAAAATCCTCGAAAATTAACTAACAAAGATTGTTTTCTTTTACTCAAAATTACGTAAGTCTGTTCAAAAATAGGAAAAAATGAGGAATATAAAAAACAGTATTTGCACACATTAACATAACATCAATCAAAACCACATCATGTCTGCTTTACAAATGTTCAGAATCGTGGAACTGGGGAGTAATTTTCTTCTTATCACTTCACCAACTCTTACTTCCCTACAATATTCCTTTCCAGCTAGTTCCGGTGTATGCATTGCATACGTATCCAAGAAAAAAATTACACAAGATGGGGCAAAAGTAATCAACTCATGTTCTTTTGCTGTTTTTTTTTTTTTTTTTTTATAAGGGAACATCTTCAAATCTTCCACCAAAATTCTGCGTAGAGACCGCCGGCTAATACCCGAGTGCATGTCACGCTAATACCCAAGTGGCGATATTCTCAGCAGAATGCCTGCTCTGGGGACGACCAGGCTTTTAACGTCTGCAAGGCGAGTGGCCAAACACAGCAGTGTTTGGTGTCGGGCGGCCTGGAAATTCACACTGCGCAAACACAACCGCCGAATTCTTGCACAAGAAAATGCAAACAATTATTCCGCGTTCTTGCGGAGTAAACCAATTCATGGCTTGTCAATTTGTATTCCGCGTTTGTTTACTTTACAAATGTCAAAACTGAATTAACATTGGGCACCATTTGCAAAAATTAAAGCATTTTCTACTAGATTAATTGATTACTGCTGCCAGGTGCACAAAAGGCAATTTTAGGCTTTGAGAAGGATACCCGTTACATGCCTGATAGCTTATTACGTTCGACGTAAGCAAATCACTAATTAAGGTGATTAATAATTAATCAACATAATATATCACGTTTAAATTGTTTCCTGTAAAGTTTTTTTGGACTTGCAGTTAAACCAATTTATCATATAAACGACGATTAAAACAGTTCTATTTTTATAGAATTACAAAAACTCTTGTAAGTTCTATAAATAAAATCCTTTTGAATTATTAAACCGATGTACATATTTAAAAAAAAAAAAGCAATAATCACTTTAGTTTACAAAGGGGTTGAAAAAGTTTGTTCCACTTATTTGAGTGTCGTTTTTTGTGGTGTATGGGTATGTGTGGAAGGATTCTGTTTTTGTTTACTTGGGTGTATCTTTGCAAGTGTATTTTTGTGTCTGTGTGAGTCGAAACAATTAAAATCAGCTGTATGTTAGGGATACAACGACCTGTCAAGTTATGAAAAAACAACAAAAACAACAAAAACAACAAAAACAACAACAACAACAACATTCAAAGTTAAGCAAGGAAATATGAACAACATTTATGTTTTGTTATTTTGTTATTCTATTTGCTGTTGTGTGTTATTGTTATTCTGTGCGAGTAGTAGTAGTATTGTCTGTTATAAACGAAAATTTAACGAAACTTTTTTGTTGACAAATTTTCATTTCTTCCACCCTTTTTCTATTTTCTCTCCTTCTTATTTTCAACATACACGCCACATGGGCAATTTCTGCCAGAAAACAGAAAGAGAGCAATAAAACGAGTAAAAAGCAATTCAAGAATTTGCTAATGTATTAGAAAACTCAAAATATTGGTAAATGCAAAACACCGCTAACGAATACACTACATGTAGGTAAAAGAATGCACTAATCAAGTGTTTCTTTCTAACACGAATTATTAATGAAACTCGCTACCGAATCAAAAAAAATAAAATCTTATCAGCCTGAAATGCTGTAATGCACTTGTTTCTGTGGGTGTGTGTGTTCGACTTTGGCAGTTACTTGAATTTTTTATTCAATAATTTTTATTTGAATTTCTTTTAAATAAATAACTTTCATAATTAAAATTTTTTGTAATGTTGCGTATGGACTTGTAAAGTGATTGTAGACAGCACATACACTCACACATGCACCAATACAACACTGGTAAATTTAATCAACGTTATGAATGTGTATACACGCATGATTATGTTCAAGGAAAATTTGACCGAATTTTACCGTTTCTTATGTTCGTTTAGCTTTAACGACTACGACTATGTTAATTGCGGCGACGATATGTCGTTTTATGTACATAAGTATATGTATATGTAAAACTATAAGATTTAAAAGAAATATGTTCATGTTTTTTTTTTTTAATTTTATAATGTTAATTTTCTATTTCATACATATGTACATACGTTTTTAATTATATTCCTTATTACTTGAAATCTATTTTCATTTACATATTGGAAATGTTGGAACTTTTGCAATATTTTTTTATTAATTTTCAACACTTTTCGTTTTAGTTAATGAAAAAAAATGGTTGCCTATAAAAATGAGGTTAAGCTTTAGTTGAGGCATTTTCATTTTTATAAGGATTTTAGCACTAATTCTCTAATTAATTGTGGGTATTGGGCGTAAATTAGTTTAATTACTGTAATGTTGTTGTTTTAAAATAATATTCTACTATTTCATTAGGAGAAATTTTAATTTTTACACTTGCTCTACTTATTTTTTCATAATTATTTTTTTTTCTCAATATTAGAATTTCATGTAGGTATAAGGATTTTCCCCAAACAGCAGATAAGGCCGCGCACACCCGTTCTTGTTCACTTTTTATAGATTCACTAGTATCAGCACCAGCCCCCTGACCCAAAAACCTGCATACATGTGTATTGAATTTTCCGTAAGCACAGAAGAAAAGAAATTCTTGTCTTTACATTCACATCACATTGTTACGTTTTTCCAAAGAACAATTTTTTCAAATCAACTTTTTATATATTTAATGCATGAAATTCATTGAAATTTTCCTTTCGAACTTTTAACTATGACAACCAAATGATTTTTTTATGATTTTAATTTCACTAACTGAAGTTTTACCAATATATTTTCAATTTTTCACAGAGCTTCTAACAATTTAAGTCTAACCATTTGGGGAAAAAATTCAACGAACCTTACACTTAAACTTGGTGACAATGTATTTTATAGCTTTCAAACACCAATACAATTGCATTGGACTACGAAATGTTTCAGTTGAATTTGCTTGTTTGCTGAAACATTTTAGCCAAGAAATGTCAAAACGAAAAGAAATGCCCATACACAGTCGGCGAACTAAAACAAATTTAAGCTGGCGTGGAGTAAATAAGAAAAGCATATGGTTTTTGAACTATTTTGGAATTGTATAGTTGTCTTGTTTGTGAGGCCTATAGTCGTTTCGTATTAGGTCGAGAAACAACCCCCTCTTCATTCACACGTACACAAAACTCGATGTATTTGTGAGTGTACCTCACTGAAATTATTTATTGTTGTTTCTTTTCATTTAGTTGATGGTTCCCTTAAAAGCACACACGCACAACAAGAAATTTTTTGATGCTGTCAGAATGAAAGCTTTTACCAACAAATGTAATTGTGAATAATTGCAAACGAGTTAAAGCAATTCTTCTAATTGAAATAAAAGTAATTAACAGGTGCAGAAGTTCATTAAACTTTGCATTAAACAAATTAAATAATATATATACATATTTTAAAGCTTTCGATTTGTTTGCAATTGTAATTTTATTGGACAAAACACCATTTCCGTTTTGAAGGTTTTTGTCGCAGCTATAAGGTTTTTTCCAAGGATAATCGTTATTTGCAAGAAGCTTTACAGCTGCAAGGGTTTCACATTTTTTCCTGCATAATTTCATTTCGCAAATTAACTGATAGTAGTTTGAATTTTTTTAGAATATTTTCTTTATTTTATGATTAATTTATTAGTCATATTTTTAAGTTTAACAAAATGTTCTAAAAATATAGTTTTTATTTTTTTAATTCACTTTCTACTGAATTATATTTTTTTTTTACATAAGAACCAAGACGCTTAAATAATTGCTTTATAGCCTGAAAAATCCTCTAATGGTATTTACATGAGTATGATCACAGCCAAATATTCTAACAGAAACATTTTAAAGACAACATACATTTTACTGAAATGTTAATTCGATAAAATTTCGTTCTATTTATTTCAACGATACGATTATCGTAATAAAAGTTAGTGAGTCGCACTACAACTAACCACGTTCTGACATTTAAAATTCCCAGTTCTCGGTCAGAACATGTGAATAAATTACAATATTAGAGTCGACAGTAAATAAGATACACAAACAAATTTTTTTGGCATATTTTATAAATATTAAAAAATAAAATATATATGTATGTATATTAAAAAAAAAATGATACTCACATAATGTCACCCAATTTCAGTCTAGTTTGTATAAGAGCACAGCTTTTGTGATCGCTTGTTGTAACGGCTCGTCGACGTCTTGGTGGTATTTTTGGTATGTACTGAGAATTCATATTCCCGCTACCACCCTCACCACCAATGCTGCCTTCAATACTGCCTGCATTAAGCGTGGCGCCGCTTAAGCGCACCATTGGTGATGACCCACGTCGGCGATTCGACATATGTCGACCCGCTACACCGCCCAGCATGCTAAAAGCAAAAAAAAAAAACATATTTATTAATCTATTTAATAATTAATTAGAATGATATTTAGGATTAAATGAATATATTGAAATTATAAATTTTTCTCTGAGCATACGAAAACCGTTTAATTTGAAAGTGGCACAAGTAACTTTTTCAAAAATATCAACTTAATGATAACATTGATTAAAATTTAACTGTATCTATTATTTTTTCACGAAATTTTTTCAAATCTTAAGCCACGCTGAGTTTTTGATCAAATTTTTATTGCAAATTTCTTAAAAAAAAAAGTCAGATACCACTGAATTTTAATTAATATTATCATTAACTTGATATTTTTGAAAAATGTACTTAGGCCACTTTCAAAATAAATGGCTCATATTTTTGTTTAACACCGGTATCTTAGTTCAAGCACAAGAGTGATCAAAAGCTGTTTCTTCAGTTATTATTATTTTCCACTTCAATTATGCAAATTGTAGTCAATCTTAAAGCCCTGCAGAAGTTTATTTGCAATAAGAATTAGTGAATATCAATTGCTATTCATGTAATTAAATTACTTCAGAATTTTAAGGTTGGCTGGATATATCGGTTGTGATTTGGTTATTAAAAAATAAAAAGAAAAAAATGTCCAATTATTTCAACTTTTTTTCCATCAAATTTTAATTAAAATTAATAAAAGCCAAGAAATTTTTTACAAAATTTTTATTTCAGTTTTCCTTTTTATAATTGTAGCTGCCATTTGCATAAATTTACATTTTATTTTTGTTGACAACTATTGTGTGTTTATAAATGCTACAAATTGTGTATATAATCACCTGCATTTCTTTAAAGAAATATTATTTACTATTTTTTTGATTTTTAAGAGCAGAACCTTTTTAACAAGCAATTGTAATTAAGAAGTTATTTGGGAAATAAATTAGTTTTTAACTCAAATGGATTTATAAGAAACACAGCCAAGTATTCAATTCTTATTCAATGCATTAGCATTAATATTGTTTTCTTTTCTAAAATAAACATACTATATTATTTATTTCTATTTAAAAAAATACAATTAATTTAAGAATATAATTTCGTTTCCACATATATAAATCCCATAAGCCTATGATTCTAGTTGAACCATTAAACTTATCAAAAATACATCCTAACAATAACACTGAACAAAGTTTCTTTAATAAAAAATTAACACAATTTTTCATCGGAAAAAAGATCTCAATAAAGTTTTTTCCTATCGTAAATTGTTTTGTTGACATCAAAAAAATTTTAAAAAATATATAATTTATAAACATGTACGATTTGATATCACCTTGGACCCACTGAAGAGAGTAATCAAATGAGAATGATGGAGAATTAAAGCAAAACAAATAGATAAAATAGGAATTCAAAGTAAATGGGGGAAAAGAATGACATGGTACATAAATAATGTATTGAAAACAATTGTCAAATCGAAGCACGTACATTTGGCGCAATCGCTTATACAGTGGTTCGCTATCCAACGGTGCACACTGGTGATTTCGCGGAAAAAAGTCAAATTCTCAACATACTCTTCATAGTATTTTGAAATTTTGGACTAAATATCAAAAATCAAATTAAAAAGAATTACTTCGATCTGACTGCTAGTTTTTTTTTCAGCTGTTTCAAACTGTCATTATTTGTATGTTTTAGGGAACCGACTTAATATAAACCTAAGAATTTCACGACGACTATTATTTTATTATGTGAGTTGAAGTTTTTCTTTTAATTTTTTATTTAAAAAAGAATATTTCAATATACTAAAATTCTAAAAATATACTCAGCAGAGTCTTAATTTTTTTTAGAGGCAGTAGATGCAAAAAAAATTTGGTGTTTTTTGCCTGGACAGGGCAAAAGAGTTTGTGGTGCAATGTGCCACCAATACTCCACAAAATTTTCTTTCATGGAAAAGATATAATTGAAAAGTGTATTTTTCCTGTTGGATTACTATCCGAAGAGGATTAGGAAAGTCGTAACACAGACTATAAAAAATATGGCCTCAGACACTCCAGAAATTGCAGTCGCACTGCCACGAACGAAGATATTATGCATCGCATAATGGTAACATCAGATCGCATGATCTCACAGTTGTCTCCTTCAATTAGCTAAAAAAGCATAGTGATTGATATAAGCGACGAAGCTAATGCTGTAGAATAATAATATTAATAATACAATTGATATATTTTCGTACAAGTTAAGTAGTATTTATAACATATATCGGACTAACAAAAAAACCAATATAAATTTTTTATTAATTGCAGGAAATTATTAAAAAAAAAATATTTTTTAATTTTTTTTTGTAAGTTATGCCTTTTTACATTGTAGGTGACGATACATATTTTTCTAACTTTTTTTCTTCATTTTCATTACTTTTGTGCAAATAAAGCAAAATTTCTGAAAAAAAAAATATATTTCTTTCCTCACCACCATACAAAAATCCGCAGTGTGCGGCTCGGAAACAGCATATTGAATACATACCAGAGGTTAAAAAGCCAATTCGTTATTTTCTTTTTTTAGGATTTTTAAAATCGTTACTCTCGCACGTCTAAAATGTCAGTGTTTATAAAAGTTTCAGTAAAAATTAAATATATTTATTGCATTTGTAATTAATTAAAATTTTTCGATTAAAAAACTAACATCTCTATCCTTCGTATCAATTGAACACCTGTCTCTTCTCTACACTATACCATGCCCTATCCTATCCATATGTCCAGCGCAATACATTATATAATTATGGAACTTAACCTGCGTTACAATAGAGGACTCACTCATGATATCAAAAACTATATTCTAAAAGAAATTATTAAAGCCTTTATTCAAATGATTGACTTAGAATGCCTTCAAAATTATTAATTTGGGTAATCCGTAATGCTAAACTAGTCTGATGAGCAAATGTCATGACTGTGGTACCAATAATGTACACGATGAGGTTTATAGAGTTTCAAAATAAACTTACCACTGTTGCTGCTAAAGAATTTTCCATCTTTCATGAGACATATGAAATATAAAATATAGTCACGTAAAAAGTAAAAAAGGTGGTTATTTCACATCAAGTAGAAAGCATGACATAAAACGTAAACACTTTTTCAATCCTTTAATATTTTTGTTTTCTTTTTTCTTTTTATCTGGGACCAGCACTCACTTGATGACCCCTACACTTGCGATGCATTGTGCTGGAACTATAGGAAAGGTATAGTAGGAGAAATGATAGAGATGAAGAAGCTTCACTATCTTGCAACACTGCTTTTTGCACGTTATTTGTTTTATAGCAGTGTTGTAGCATCTCTGATGTCAAGGAGACGTATTAACTTTTGGAGCCATTTTTAGTAATTAACTTACTACGCCAGTGCTACACAATACCGACGATGGAGGGCGTTCTGATGTGCCTGTGGATTGTTATCAGCTGAAGCCGGTATTATTCAGTGACCAGTGACTATGCCTTCGCCATTGAAATCTTCCGACAACAACTGACACACAAAGCCACACTAATGCACATCAGAAAAATGTGAGATGTTTTTCTTTCTTTTTATGATTTTCGCCAGACACAGGGGTTGAAATATAATAAGCAAAAATATTAACATAAACTATTTATGATTCTACTGGCAAATATTTGCCCAGTGTGACCGTGCCTTAAGAAATGCTTAGACATTTTATTCCACCCAAAAATTAAGTATGAAAATATATAAAAATTTAATCAATATAGATTTACTCTACAGATAAAGTATTTCCATATAAATTATTTTTATTTTTAATATTACGTTACAAAACTAAAGCACGGCTGGTTTATGGGGCTTTAAATTAAATATCACTATCGCTAATTTATTACCACCCTCATATTCATTTTCTGGCATTTAGCTTAAAAGAAAATTGTATATACATATATTGGCCTTTCCACCCGCGGTGAAGGGTATAATAAAATTTTAATACCAAAACCCTTTTCTCTTATTAACAGCTCAAATACACGCACATCATTAATAGTGTGTTCATTGGGGATGGAAAACTAATGTTTTCTATGTTACTTTAAAAAAAATGCAAAAGTTAAATTTTTGTGCAATGAAGGGAAAATATTGGTTAATCAAAAAAAGTCTGAGAGAGATCAAATTAAATTTGAAAAAAATAAACAGTATATGACTTTTAGACTTAGGAAGCAACGATTTATTATTATTGAGAATCAATTATGATAGAAAATAAAATTCTTTAGACGCAGGAAAAATAATAGTTACATTTTTCCTAATTAAAGTTTTTTCGTAGTTAATAATTTAATGGAATACAAGTTTATTTTATTTGATTTTGGTGTTCTCTCAAAACAAAGCACTCAGAATGCCATGAAATGATGAAATGGAAAAAAATTGTGAAATTTTTTTAATTGATCGATTCAATTTTCATTTAGTTCATCCTGCCTTTTTCGTGATAGGTAGAAATCAAATTATTATTTTAATTGAATCTTAGTGTGAATATTGATTTTAATTTTTCTGTGTATGAAAGTATACTTCCTGAATATCGAAGTGCTAAAAATAAGTTCTGTTGATCATTTGTATTACAAAAAAAAATTAAGTAGTTTAGAAAAATTAACACATTTGACTCTCGATGTCCTGATAAAACATGGAACGTACAGGTCGGGGAAAAAAAGGAATCTTCTATTATGGTGATCCCGAACTATGTTCACAAATTAATCACTTGAACTATCAAAAAAAAAATCTGGAATTTGTAATCAGACATAATGCAGTAATATTTCATAATGGTAACACTCGGTCCCTAGTTGTAAGACGAGTTAAAAATTACTGAAAAAAAATGGGTAAAGCATCATAGGGCATCAGGTCTATGCTGCAGCCAATGGAAAGTACTCGATATCGGTAGTGTTAAATGAATGGCGATGAGATAGATAAGATATTGTAGGGTGACACTAATATGGGTTTCCGGCCACGTTAAGTACCTAGGTAACTGTTGATTAGCTAAAGCAGTAAGTATCGGATTCGATTATTATTTGCGGGCAACACTGGGCCACTGGGAGAATTGAAAATTTATTTCGAAATATTCAAAACCATTAATTTATTTAAAAATAACATGCAAAAACATGCTGTGATTACAAAATATACAAATACATTCATTGAAAAAGGAATTTTGAAAATAATTTGTATTTATCTATATATTTCAGACTGAATTACACTCCTCCAAGGATGCCCCATTAAGCAAAAATTAATAAATTATGCAAAAAAGTTCTTCCGCTTTTGTACTTTGCTTTCATTTACAAATTAATTTTTAAGGTAGGAATTTTTAAGAAATTTTTATTGCAAAATATGCCAAGTATGCGCATTTACAACAAAAAAAAACTTTATTTATAGAAAGAAAGGCATTCATATTAAAATATGCATGTTTAAGCACTAACAAATCAATGCCTTTTAGATCATACTTGATTTTAGTTTAAATTATAAAAGGCAGCATTTGCATGAAAATCTCCTGAGAAGAGCTATTTCTGAGGTTCAAATTTAAACGCTCTTTAAATTCGCATTGATTTAAGTGTAAAATGAGTTTCTGTTTATCATATGGTTGGATATTTATTTTTCTATTTAATTTTTCATTTTAGCCTTTTATAAGAAAATCTATGTCACGATTATGTACTTGCGAACTATAATACCATTAAAACAATAATTTACGAATTCGTAATTACCTTTGCCCCATATCCTTTCATTTGAAATACGACACTGTTATTGTTGATTGTAATTGCTTTAGCTGTATGAAAACTGGTTATGATATTCTTGCACTTGAATCGGTCTGTCACACATTTTTAAGGTTTAAGGTTTTAAGGTTGATTTTAAAATAAAGTTTTAAAATCACGGAAATATGTTGATAAATGTTTACCACATGTAATATAACCTTACAAACATACCTACACATACATGCGATAATTAAATGAATTGCATGTATAGCAAAGCGTAATAACTCTTTGTAGTGTTGTGTTGCTAAAATTGAACAATAAAAGTAAACAGTAAAAGTATTGAGGTTAAAGAAATAAAAGAATTAAAATGATTAGAAAAGGCTATATTTTACCTCACTTTCATAACATAATAAACTTTATTTTAGAAAAATATTTGATTGTTTGATATGTCTAAGAATTAAATTCTCCAACAGCTTAGAAGAAAATTTAAAGCTTTAGGCCAATGAATAAAAAGTACATGTAATTCCTAGAGAATGTATAAAATCACGATAAAGATATGAGTTAGATGGTAAAAGAGCACTACATAATGTTATTACAAATACAACTTCTTATATGTACATCTCGTGACTATGTTGGTCTCATGTAGAAACTAACGGAACTAACATAAATATAACTTTACAGGCATTAATGCAATTATCAAAATATTTTTTTTTCGCGAATATTGCATTAAATTTTCCTGATGAGGTGATGAGGAATCACCAAAAAAGTCAATTTCGAAAAAATCAGAATTGGGCCCTTTCTACATGATACCAACGATATGTATATATATTAGAGCGTACGACCTTACAAGCAAAAAAAAAGTGTGCGTTACACTTTCTATTTTTGGAAAGCAATTTCGATATTGAAGTAGATATCAATGTTTTTACCTCGAGAAGACCTTTTCGCTGAATGCAGCATTAGTTCCAGACCTCTACATAGGTGAGGACTGGGATGAGTAGGAATCTTGTGATTCAATTTGTGCGTAGCCAACCAATCTTGAGCAGCGTGCACGAGTTCGACTTTACGCAGCACAGATTGAGCGTTTGACAACTGTTAAAATAATGGGCTCTTGGAAAAGAAGCATTGCATTGTTACACTATGTTCTCGTACATACCGTATATCATGTTGCATATAAAAATATCAGGCAGTAAAAAATAGTTTCTTGTATTAAAGTTACCTAAATCTTCAAAAGCAATATTTATTTAAAATAAGATGTTGAGTTATCCTCTCAAATTGCTTCCCTACACTATACAGTCTTAACTTTTTACAAAGAAATAACAGTTCAAAATACTTATAGAAATATATATGTATTTTTTGATATATATTTATTAAGCCTGAGGTCTTTTTTTATCTTATTTTGTTTTTTTATTATTCGATATTTCGTTAACAGCTTGTTAACATCATCAAGCTGTTAACGAAATATCGAATAATAAAAAAACAAAATAAGATAAAAAAAGACCTCAGGCTTAATAGAATTATATAAAAAAAAATATAATAAAAAAGGTCAATTAATAATATAATTAAAATATATATGTATGTTAAAAATAAATCAGAACAATTTCTATACAAAATATAAAAATAAAATCTGTTCACTCAATATATTTTAAATCAATTACGACTTCAATTTCATTTATTTTAGTTTCGTTTTCAGTATAATTAATCTTGACTTAACCACATAAAATATAAAATGAATTTTATCCATTTGAGTTTTCTGATCGAATTTGTCATTGTCTTTTATTTAAACTAAGACAGCAAATATTGTGTTCCACGGGGAATAATGGCAATTTTAAAGAGGAATTTGAATACAATGATTTAATGGCTGTTCAAAAAATATATTAAATTTGCATTTCCAGTCGCTGCTCTTTAAATTCCATTAATGCCAGCAGAATGTATTGTAAGAAGATGGGAAAAGCAACATAAATTCCTTATGGGAAAAACTCTATATAAATTATCTTAGTGTATCGTAGCGTCTCTGTAATTGTATATCTGTGTATATTTGTTTACTAACTTTTGTGTTCCACACGGGATCTTTTATTCCTTGGTGACATTATTATGTATTGCGTATAATTTACTTCCTTCTACGGTCGCCTCTATGCCTATTCCCTCCAGATATAAAAGTTAATTTGTTTGGACTTTGAAAATTTTATTTTATTTTGTAATCTCAATTACATTACTGACTTATTTTTGCTCTCCAGTATTCGGTTATTTATGGCCTGGCACAAACATAAATTTTTCCTACAGACAGAGAGGCAGACAGCATGACAGACAGAGTATTGCGCTAATGGATCCCTTTTAAAATTTTTTGTATACATAGAAACTTGTAAACATATTTTACTCATTCCATAATAATACACATGTTTTGTATTTGTGGTATAAATTATAACACAAATATATCTCATACGTACGCGAATACGTTTTACCAGAATTATTGTCTACTTAAATGATACACAACTTTGAATTGTTTTCCACGTCCCTTCAAACGCGTTCAATAAAGTGAAAAAAGTCCATGTAATTTTTTTCTCCTCGGTAATTTGAAATTATTTGAATAGCATCTTGATCTCCGACGCGATTTAATTCGAATTTTTCTTCTCTTCCCTTTATATTTGAATTAATTTATGCAAAATATAAAATTAAAAACAATATGCAATTATTTCAGTTTATTAATATTTCACTATATATATAGAGAAATATCGACCTGTGAACATGGTATTGTGAATATATTTGTATTTTTATTGTTGGGTTTAGTATCAATTACGCGCTTTGCTTTCCATTAAAGTAATTTAATTGAAATCTCGGTTATTTGAACTCTTTCTTTTTATAATTTATCCACTGATTTATTACTGCCGTATAAAAAATATATTTATCTTAAAACAGCACTTAGGCCATCAATAGTGCGGTTCAGTAACGTTTTACGACTCGTTATGTGTTAAAATTCAAATACGGTTTAACTGTTTAAGTGCAAAGTGGAATATGTAGAAAACAAGCAAATTCTTCGCATTTAAGGGGAAAAAAACAGATTTGTAATCATTTCATATAATTTATGATTTATTTCTTCATTATATATGCAAAATGTAAGTAAAAATATTTGGTTTTACTATAAGTGAAATTTTTTTTGGACTGCAATTATTACAAATGAATGAATAAAAATTTAATTAATTTATCACAAATTTTTACTTTATAATAACGAAATAAGAACAATTAATCTCTAACACCAGTTGAGTAGAACATGTATATACATATTTTCTATTTCATTACATAAGTCATCAGTACTTCTTGTGCCAACAGGGAGGTCATTGTAAAGTCATTAATGTCATCTATTTAACCCGCCAGAGTTGAAGAAATGTTTACAAGAAATAAATTTTTTTATCCATATACCACAGGGTGGCCCAAAAATACCGAAGGTATTTGAGTTCAAAGAGTCGTTGTGTCCCTCGCAGTGGGTGCTATGACTCCATCTTCTTGAAACCATACTCGCGAGTGGTTTTCCACGGCTGGCCTTAAAAAATTTTCCAACATTGTCCGTTATCTAATACCAGCGAAGGAAACGGCGAAAACGTGTTCATTTTCAAAATATATTGACCTTTCCGACGAAACACCGCACTAAACGGTACACTTAAGTTGGTGTAATTCTCTTGGATTTGACGTAGCTTTTTTTGCTTATTAACAAACCCATGCAATTAGAACTGCTCTTCGTTGCTAATAATTAAATTATGAATAAAATCATGATTTTCTTCTGTAATAATGTTGAAGGATTTCGCCACGGTGTTCAATTGCGAACTGTTTCATTTTAAATTTTCCATAAATTCTTCACAAAATACTGAAAACAAAAAAAAATAAATATAATAAAAAGATTATTAGGAATTCAAACACCTTCGCTCCTTTTGGACCACCCTGTATTTAATGGAAAATTTATTAATTTTAATGCTTTTTTCTGTTAAATGAGACATATTTAAATTTGTATAGAATATACAAAACGTTTGCTTTAACAAAATAATCCGTTGGATTTATTTTAAATGCAATATATTTTCGTTTGAAATTTTAATTCATTAAAATAAATCAGAATTATAATAAGAATATTATCGTATAAATTTCATTAATATTTATTTTATATTCTATGAAAATGTATATCAAATTTTATATTACTTCAATCTCTGGTGAAATTAATCAAACAGTTTTAATAGAAAACTATTACGAAATATTCAAGTGAGTAATTTTTGATAGTTATTCGTCATTTTCATACGAGTAGGTATGTACACATTTATATCCAAATAATAAAACGAAATAAATTAATATTTATATACGAGTTCATTACTATTTACCAGTTAGTATAGTCATGTACATATGTACGATACAACAGACTTTGATTTAAAATAATAATAGATTGCTGAAATATTGATAAGAACAAACTTTCAATGTTAAAGTTTTCTCTTCTTTGTTTTTTTTTCAATGGAAATTTTGATAAAATTGATTCTGCGTAAACTATATATATACAAGTATATATATAAGAATTGTTTTCAAATAAATATTTACATACAAGATATATACTCTTATTTGCGCTCTTGTTACCAGAGTATAAATTAATAAATAAATCAATAATTTTATTGTACTATAAATCACCACCAATATAATTGACTTTATTTTGTTTTCGAATACTAGTAATCGAATGGTTTTCCAACTTTCCCCATCGTATAGTTTCCTTGTGTAGTGCAATGGTTGCTCATTAAATTTTACCTTCAACACTTTTTCTTGCGCAGTAGTAAAGTAAAATAAGATCTTGATTTGGTAGTATAAACAATGTGCCAAGCATGTCACATGTAATCACATTTCGATTACAAAGCATACAAATAAAACAAAAATTCTTAGTAGGATAGTGTACAGAGAACTACAGTAACAATTAATCACATGCCAATATATACTTTCAAATATGCAACTGTTATAAACTATTGCAAGCAAATAAATAAAACCATGAATACATGCAGTAACAATATTGCTAAAATATGCATTAATATTTATTATACATATATGTATATTCAAAAATGTACTCAAAATATATTCAAATATGTACACAAAAAAAATATTTTAATATAATCAATATTAAATTTTTTTGAAATTTTAGGAAATATAAATGTTTTCAAAAATATGTAATAGAATTTTTGTAAATATGCATTTATAAAAAAAAAACGTGGCAACGCAACATTACAAAATATTAGATTCGAAATTTTTTATGAAAAACATGAAATATTACGTGAAATCCTGGTTGAAAAGCAATTTATATACAGTGGTCGCATGTCGAAATGTCTCAGTTTTGTATCACGGCACTCGATATCGAATGAAATGTATCATAATTTGATACACATATCGCGTAACCAAACTCGGTCCATCATACGATCTGCCATTCGATACTTCAGTATATATCGTATGGAGAAAAAAAAAATTTATTTAATCGCCGAAAATGTTTTATGTTTTGCAAAATTTAAAGAACAACTTAAGAAATTAAAAATATTTCAATCCAAAAGCATACCTTTTATATCGTAATTGTTTTCTGAAATGTATAGCATAGTCTGCTTTGGAGTCTGATGAGGATAAATAAAATATTATTTACACATCCTTTATTTTTACACTTTAAAACTACTAATATGTTTTTTGGATCTATTACAATTTGCAATAAATTATGATACATAACGCACAAGATGATTTGAACTTTAAGCGATACTAAATTTATTGTCAGATATTACAATATTGTCAGAAAAATTATTAGTTTATTCCTACATTTAAACCATTGTAAATGATAGTAAAACATTTTAATTGATTGAGTACTTTTTTGTGTTGGTTCAAATTATAAATGGGCATAATTTGCCAACTAAGCCAACTTAAAATGGAAAGGGGACATTGTCTGCCCAGCCAAAAAAGGCATTCAAAAAAAATAGTTAATGAATTTGTTCAATTGCTAGTGAAGTGATTCTACTTAGATGAAGAACTCATGATTTTAACATAGTGTGTCATTGCTCAGCATGTGCTCACATTTAAAGAAACAGCTCATCATGTGCAAGATTAACTAGAACCAATGATTGGATTACGTTTTAGCATGGGTTAATGAGTTCGTTAACACATTAAAAAATTTATATAAATTATAATAACAGCTGCGAAGTTGTTACTATGAATTAATCGACAGAGTTCAAAGTGTTTTCCATGAGTTCAAAAGTGAAATTTATTAATATTCAACTGTTTCAGAAATCATAAAAATATCACTTCATAGTGAACACATTCGTTTTTTTTTTACTGTGTTTGTATGTGGATAAAAGAACTTTTTTGATGCGATAAAAAAAAATAAAACTAATAAAACCATTAGTTATCGCATTAGCATTAAAATATTTTTCTTATGAAATGATACTTTTACGACAGGAAAATATATGTATGATTTATTTTTAAAAACTATTGTGGAAAGTGCATGTGGCCCTATCAAGCTTCTGAACTCAATTCTGTTTGGTTATCTAAGAGTCGACCGAATTGCATTTTAGTATTATGAAACACAACTGGTTTTTTTATTTGAAATTGTTATCGCGTTACCAATTTAAAGTACCAAGTTTGACAGGAAATTAATAAATTTACTTGTGAAAGTGTAAGAAAAGAAAATTTTATATAAAAAAGTGTTTCAGTTGAAAGAAATATATATCTAATGGATATAAATATAGATTTATTTTATGACAGCAAAGACGCAGTCGCTAATATAAATGTGCTACATATAAGAAAAAAAGTTCGTGAAGATTCCAATACTCTTAAACTACCCAGTGCAAGGTAAGGAGTGTTCAAAATATGTTACAAATTTCATAAAAAAAAAATAAGGACAAAAGGATATTCATGGTGGGGGTGATGAAGGCGAGTAGTCACCGTGTGGGCTCCGCAACCAGAAAGCCCAGCCCGGTCAACTTACAAACAATTTTTTTTCTGAGTTTTCTGTGCTACAGTGCTCTTTTTCGTCGGCATTTGAGCAATAAAACATCACCGTGGTAAAATAATAAATAAAAAGGCGTCAAAACTAACATCGGAGATGCCGCAATTTTGCTTTAAAATTAACAGGCAACTGCAGAGTTATGAATTAAGCTTTATCTTCCTACCACTGTCATCTCCTGTCAGCTGTACTGCTGACGATACCATAATTGTGTGCTGCTCTTAAATTTTTAGATGACGGGAACTACCAGAAGTTCACAATGTCGATTGCATTAAAGGAAGTATTCGATGTAGTAGAGCATAGCAAATGTGGCAAATGAATTAAAACATAAATGAGTGAAGAAGAAAAGACTGCGTCGATGTTAATAATATTGTGAAGAATCACAACAAATCTACCTGCTTACAATTTTTACGAAAAAAAACCCAACTACTAATAACGGGTGTTTCAGACTACAGCAAGTCTTCCGACTTTCATATGAGAGAGAAATCTAATGATATTTGGTTGGACTGTCACGAAATCTGAAATAATATTATATTTTGCTTTCACACTTCAAATAAAATAAGAAGTATAAGTAGAAAGCAACAAAACCGCTTCAGAAGTAAATGATTTTTTTTTATAATTTTGCTTTTTGCTTTTGTAATATCACAACCCTGATAAAATGAAAAATTTTATCGTTAAGAAAAATTTCTTCAAACGAGAAAGTCTCATTTTTTGCAGCTAAACTTGCGCAAAGTTATAAATGACAATGCCAAAGCGATGGCTGAAGCAGTCTGCACGTTGATCACAGAACCAAAAAATTCCTGTTTTCGACCTCAATTTCAGACTAAATCATAAAAACATCGGACGGTTTTCTGATGTTCATTAGTGTGTCTTTGTGTCAGTTGTTGTCGGAACGTTTCGTTGTCGAAGGCATAGACACTGGTCAGTGAACAGTAGCGGCTTCAGCTGATAGCAATCCTCAGCCATATCGGAGCGCGCTCCGTCGTTGTTAATATGTTGCACCGGCAAAGTAAAATAGTTACTAAAAATGGCTACTGAAAACAAAACTTGAAAATAGAATACGTTTCCTTGACATCAGAGGCGCTGCAGTAAAGCTGAAAGCAAAAAACGTGTAAAAGCAGTGTTGTAAGATATTGAAGCTTCACATCCTCTCATTTCTCTAACTATCCCGTTCCTCCAGTTCCAGCACTGGTCTAACATAAAAAAAATTCAAAATAAAAAACTTGTCAAACGTCATTGAGTCGAGAATTGTAATAAGAATTTAACAATGACAACCACACTCTTTTAAAAGTTGAGAGTCCTAACAGGGGCAAGAGTTTTAGGAAGAATGGGAAGAAAAGTGGAAAAAGTTCAATCGTGTTTTAATTATCAGGTAAATCATTGTGCAAGAGTGTTACTTCATGTAAAGCAAATTTAATGTTCACTCAAAATTTAAAATATCTTTCTGAATATTAAAAAAAAAAACAGTCAAACAAGGAGGAGAAATTTCTATCGCTTTAAAATGTTTTTGTTCGTTAAATTCTCTTCCCCCATTGTAGTGATATGCAAAAATACTTTTATTTAATTGGCTTTTATTGCCTTGACTTTCATAGCAATAGCATTCTAGTACAAAATAACAATTTAATTAGCTAGTTGACTCACCTTTTTGATACATTACAATTAAAATTCCTGGTAACAATTTGTTCGCAAATAAATATGTTAAATATCATTTGTCTTCTTTCTGATCGTTTAAGGAGATAAATAAATATATTTAAGCATCACAGAAGTTCTTGTCGGTCATTGTGTTCCCTCCAATATCTGCTGGAAGACAAACTTTAAGAGGTCGTCGCTATCGCGACTACCAAATTCTTTGTCGCTCAGATTGCTGTATATGACGATAATTGTTAGAGCAGAAATGCTTCATAAACAGACGCTGATAACACATTACACGACTATCTGGCCAACTGGGTTACTGCAAACAGATATTTGTGTGCATGTGAGAAAATAAACTCGATAACAAAGAAAACACATTTTTTTATCAGTCTAATTGTATTAAACATTTTTGTAATTATATACAGAATTACATATGCATATGTCCTTCGGCTAGAATTTTAGGTGATAATTGGTTTAATAGATAATGAAAATGAACAGAGAACTGAAACGTAACTGAAGTGTGAACATATAGATGGTATTCATACGTATTAGAATTTAATTGTTTGCTTCCCCGTTTTGACGATAACAGAATTATTTATAGCGACGACCATAAAAATTACAATAAAACACAGTTCTCAACTTTCTCAATTAAACATTGCATTTACTACATCCCTTGAGAAGCACAGGCAATGCATAAAATTTCAGGATCATTTTGTAAAGCCGTGGTATGTCTATAGCATTATATTGCAGAACAATTGGTGTCATGGTACTCGGATATTGCGCGTTTATTCATTTGTAAAGGAGAATTCCGTTCACTGCTCTAATATCGACTAAAGGACGCCGCTGGGATGAACATTAGCAATGACGGTATAACAAACATAAATATATAAAATTTATTTTCGTAAAATATCAAATTTGGAATATAATCAATAAAGTGCATTGTAAATTGGTAGCAGTTTTTTGATACATCTCTTTCGGATTCATCTCCAATGTTATTTAGCGTACAATCTTCTTCAAATCTTCAATCCAAAAAACACAGTTTTTTCAGATGATTTTTTTTTTTTTGTGTCTGGAACCAGCACTCAGGAGATGACACCTACACATGCGAGACATTGTGCTGGAACTATAGGAAAGGGATAGCAAGAAAAACGACAGGAGGTGGAAGCTTAATTAATTATTTTACAGCTCTGCTTTCGCACGTTCTTTTTTTTATACTCGTAGCAGTGCTGAAGAGCTTCAGTTTAGTAGCCATTTTTATTATTATTTTACTTCGCCGGTGCTACACAATACCGGCGAAGAAGGGCTTTCTGATGTGATTGTGGATTGCTATCAGCTGAAGCCGGTATTGTTCAGTGACCAGTGACTATGCCTTCGCCACTGAAACCTTCCGACAACAACTGACACACAAAGACACATTAATGCACATCAGAAAAATGTGAGATGTTTATTTTTATTTTAAAATTTTAGTCTGAAACTGGGGTTGAACCCAGGTCTGTTTTTGGTTTAGTAGTCAACGTGCAGACTACCATCCATCCTGCCATTGCCACCCGCCACCATATCACCTGTTAACATTTTTGTGTAGAAAAACATTTCTGGTATACTTGAAGACATTTTGTGCTAAAACTACCCCAAGGGTGTGGTGGCGATTGCACGATGGATGGTAGTCTGCACGTTGACTACACAACCAAAAACAGACCTGGGTTCAACCCCAGTTTCAGACTAAAATTTTAAAATAAAAATAAACATCTCACATTTTTCTGATGTGCATTAATGTGTCTTTGTGTGTCAGTTGTTGTCGGAAGGTTTCAGTGGCGAAGGCATAGTCACTGGTCACTGAACAATACCGGCTTCAGCTGATAGCAATCCACAATCACATCAGAAAGCCCTTCTTCGCCGGTATTGTGTAGCACCGGCGAAGTAAAATAATAATAAAAATGGCTACTAAACTGAAGCTCTTCAGCACTGCTACGAGTATAAAAAAACTAAAGAACGTGCGAAAGCAGATCTGCAAAATAATTAATTAAGCTTCACCTCCTGTCGTTTCTCCTACTATCCCTTTCCTATAGTTCCCAGCACAATGCTTCGCATGTGTAGGAGTCATCTCCTGAGTGCTCGTCCTAGATAAAAAAAAAAAAAAAAAAAAAAAGGGCCAGCGAAATAGAGAATAGCACTAAAAATTAAAATTATAGCTACCGAGCACTGACTTAAGAATTTTTCGGGGCTAAAATCTTAAAAAGCAGTAACAACGGTGCGAAAAGCTCCGAGTTGCCAACCCTGATTGATGCAAGAAAATAATAGATAAATTAAAAAAGGTCATGCATATAAAGATTAATTCGTGTAAAAAACACATCACATGCGATAATTTTTTTTCTCTTTATTTTCTATTTTTACTGAATTGAAATATTTCTTTTATAATCAGTAATCCTAAGGTAATCCCAATTATTATGAGATTACGAGCTTATATGAATACATGATGAGTATTTATGAAATTTTTCAAAAGCTTCATTTCAATTTGATTAGGCTAATTTATTTATAATGTTTACATATATTAAATTTTTTAAACACGAGTATATATTCTCAATTTTATTAAACCTTATTAATTAAGGTTTCTAATGGTAATATTTCAAAACTATTGTAGAATACCTTGTGAAACTCCCACCATTATACATGCACACATTCCTACGCAAAGCATGTTTAATCTTTTTTCCGTTTAAATAGAATAATTCATTCATTTAATTAAAGAGCAAAAACGCTTCACTAGAAATGCGAAACCATGGAAATATTAAACAAAAGAACAAAAGATGAAAAATTTTTATTTTGACTAAAAGGTGGTGCTCTTAAATTACAATACAAAAGAAAAAGAGAAATGTGATAAAAATGTTCTTTGTTATTCGCCGCTTAAAATATTTTGATTAATTATGCATTTAAAAAGTTTACACTTCATTAAGTGTTCTAGTCGTCGTAATTAGTAAGACTTCGAAGAAATTTAAAATAACATTAATTATCTCTTTAGAAATAAAAAAAGAAAATTTATAAAACAGAAATAGATTTTGTTTTTTTGTAAAGAACCCACATTGAAAGCATAAGGAGAAGGTATCGCAGAACTCGAATATCAAAATGTTATTAATATGTTTAATAGCCACAAAAACTGTAGTGGTTGCTTCGAATATTTTGTTTATTTTGTAAATGAGGATATTCTTGATGGTAAGAAAGAGAGGATTGTATTTGTTTTATTTTTCTCGACAGGAAAACTTTTCACAAGTTACAGACACGAGTAATGCGTTCAATGCCCGGTGTAGGGGTTGTGGGGAAGATTCGGAGAGGGAAACTGTTGTACACTTTCTCTGTAAGTACCCCGGTCTGGCTAGGTAGAGCCTGAGATTCCTTGGGAAGCCTTTATTAGACAACTTGTGGCTGTGCTCTCGGTTAGATCTGACGGACTTGGTGAGGTACGTGAACGTGCTACTTGTGCCGAACCGTGTTGGTCGGCTGTCTTCTAACCTAATCTAATCTACAGAAACGAGCCATTAAATTTTTAAATTATATATTTGTTAACCAATTGAAATAAGATAATACCCTGCTGACGGGGCAATCGGAACTCTTGCTTTAACTGCTGAGTTTCAAGGCCGACTTTAGTAGCTGAAATAATCTGTAGAATCAGGAGACTGTAGTTCAGCTTCTTTGCTAATGTCCTATTCCTCTTGCACAAGGAGTAGTTAGCGAATTGGCTCTGCAAACAGAAGGACAAAGTTTCGATTCCCAGTACGGTCAAGTCAAAGAAAATTGTTCCTGAGTTTGTTGTGCCACAGCACTCTCAATCGTCGGTATTTGAGCAATAAAACGTCGGCGAAGTAAAATAATATATGATGAGGTTCTCCTTAGCTTAAAAATATTGCGTCAAATTTAACATCAGAGACGCCACAACTTTGCTTTATAATTAACACGTACCTCAAGGGTTCTGCCTACCACTTTCACTACATAACTATTCTCTAATCTATCCCTCTCTCTATCTTGTTTAAATGCATTCTATTGCATATATATTCCTTGAGCACTGGTCCAAGATAAATGAAAATATTTTGAATATAGAAAATATTTTTTATAATTCATAATTTTTTAATTATAAAAAAAAAAATAAAAATTAAAAAAAGAAAAAAAATAAAAAAAAATAAAAAAAATAAAAACAAAAAAAAAAAAAAAATAAATAAAAAAAAGACCTCAGGCTTAATAAATATATATCAAAAAAAAAAAAAAAAAATTTTAATTATATTTATTTTTGAGCGATGGTCTTTTTTATGAAAAGTTTTTCAATTATTATTTATTTGTAAATTAAAAATTATTATTTCCTGACGATGCTAACTAAGTATATGGTAGCGAAATATTGAGAAATAAATAATAATTGAAAAACTTTTCATAAAAAAGACCATTGCTCAAAAATAAATATAATTAAAAAATTTTAATAAAGGTCAAAAAAAAAAAATAGAAGTGATACTAATATAATTCATAATTTCTAGAAAGTTGGTTTCTCTAAAAATAATAAAAATTGTAGTAGTGTGATTAAAAAAAATTTCCATATTCTATTTATATTGAAGTAATACAAACTTAGGTACATATTTAAGCTAAGCATACCCATCGATAGATCGATACACATCGACATAGTGGACTAATCACAAGATGATGCATATGCAGCTAATTGCATCTCCCTAGTGACTGCCAGTATGTGTAGTTTATAACTTTTTTCTATTTAATTTCTTCCTTCGTATTTATCACATGTAATTTGGCTTCTGTAAACTTTTCGAACGTTAACATTATTGTAAATTAAGACACAAAAATGTTTTCAATTACTAACTGTAGAGGCCGGCAAGAAAGTTGTTGTCAACAGCGGCCAGTATACCCCAGTATAAAGTCATAATAACCGATTGGAGCAGGTACTTCCCGAAAATGCGGTTTTAGACATTTATGAAAACTTTTGGAAAACGCGCTTACATACTTCAAAATGCGTTAAATTTCATATGAAAAACAAAATCTTGCTGACTGAGATCTGTTATTTATTTTTGACGAAGGCCAAAAGTGTACAATAATGAGATCTGAAGTCATTATGACACATTGGATGGGCAATTTAAGAGCTAAAATATCTGCATCTTAAATTAAAAAGAAAATAAAATGGCATTTGCGTTAATTTAATTTAGTAACACAACACTCCTTCCAAAGTAATCAATAAGATAATAAATTTGTGATACGAAAGTATTGCATCACCAGCAAAAAAAAAATAAGGCATTGACTATGAATTGGTATTTTCATAACTTATTAAACACTTTTTTATCTGAATTCTTTTCATAGAAAACGTATTCCAGGCTCCAAAATAATTTATATGAATAAATGCGCAATTGTAAATTAATGTTCCGTTTTACGCTGTATTCATGAAGATCTGGGCCCAAATCGCGGCATTCGTGATCAATATCGAATAATTCGTATCGAAATTTGAGATTATGGTACTCGATAACGAGTACTCGTTCGAATGCTTTCACTCGACATGTCATTCGATAGATTAAAAGCTGTCGTAAACGGTTTTTTCTGCTTGCTGGTTAAAAAATAAAAAATTAGTTCTTGTTTTTTACATTATTTTATGTTATATTTTTTTATTACATACATAAATACAAAAAGAAAAATTACTGACATCAAATATATGCATTAGGACAAATGCAAACAAAATAAACGCCCAACAAAAAGAACTTATGGCACAGTTTATGGCAGAGCACTCAAACTTGGCCAAAAATTTCAAAAAAAAAAAAAATTTTTTTTATTTTAAACAATAGACACACTTATGTTGTAATTAATTTATCCATACGCTTTGTCGGATAAAGCTAGTGGATTGCAATTGTTTCGTAATTGTCTTCGCCTATACAAAGTATTATCTTTTTCTTTCTCAGATGACGACAAATAAAACAGGAACACGTGATCCATTTACTACAAAATAATCCCAAATATGCGTTGTAATCGTTAATAAACGTACTTTTTAAATAAATTCAATAGTATTATAGTTTATTACATTATAATGTATAAAAACGTCACCAAAGTTGAAAAATTGTTGAAAAATCTACAAAATTTGTGTTTGCTCGACAATAACACCCAAATTTCTCAAGTTTTCTTAGATAAATTATATATCATTCAAAAGATATCAGTTACTTCTTTCCAAATCTAGTAAGAAATTGAAAATCGGATTATTATCAACAAAATTACAGGCTTATAAGTGCGCAAAGGTACAAAAACCGGTTTTTTAACCGTAAATTCGGATTTTGGAGGTGTCCCGCATATTTCACTATTGGATTCTTCTTTAACTCGACAACACCTACAAGAAAAATAATATCCGGCCCCAGGTTTTTCTACTTCATTCAATTTTGTACCACTGTGTTATTTTAGTTTTAAGAACTTTAAGTTTGCTTACCTTTTCTTTGTTATAATTTTTTTCATTCTTTTTTTCTATTTTATTACAACCACATGTTTTTATTCTATTACAAAGCACAAAATCTTTTACATTTTAACACAAATTTCTATTCGAACGCTATCGAATGCCACGATCTGGTTATTCGATACGAAAGATAATTCGATCACGAATGCCGCGATTTGGGCCCTGCTTTTTTAAATGTGACTCCCCTATGTTAAAATCATGCCTTCTTCATATAATTTGAACCATTTCTTTTGCTATAGAACTCATATATATTTATTAACTATTTCTTTTTCATACCTTTTTTTGCTGGGTGTGTTGCGGATACATGAAGCTCTCTTTTCTGTTGCCGATTCATTAAATTGGAAGAAATCCGCGTGAATTTAAGTACATATATTTTTTTAATCAAAGCAATGGAACTAGTTTTTTAATACTCCTACGGATACATGAAAAGTGCTATTAATAAGAAGCAGTTTATCCTTCGATCTATTTTTCAAATTTGTTTTATGGCAATGCAATTGAATGGTATTTTTTATTACTTCTTTTGTTTTATGATACAGTCTAATAATAAGTAATAAAGTCAGATCTTTTATACATATGTACCAATACATAAATAAGCAAACATGAACGAACTCTTTATGATAAAATCACTTTCATATTAATTTTCTGACTGGTGTTCATAATATAAATATAGAGGTTTTGATATTTCGGAAGTGGATCAGAAGTACTTCCAAGGGAATGACTACTAACATTTTTTACTGACATGTTTTGTAAATAAAGGGTGGTTAAATTTCAAGGGCCGATGTTGATTTTGAATAAAACACAAACTATTTAGGAAATTATTGTAATTTTATTTTATTATGATATATTGGTATTACTCAATTATGTATAGAACAAAATATCGGCCAAATGGGCGCCGCGACCACGGCAACAGTGGATGATCAATTTTCGAAGAAAATCACATTCAGTGATGAGGCACATTTTCACCTCAGTGGATTCGTCAATAAACAGAATTGCCGCATTTGGGCGAATGAGAATCCAAGAGTGATTGTCGAAAAACCAATGCACCCACAAAGAGTGAATGTTTGGTGCGGTTTATGGGCTGGCGGCATCATCGGGCCGTATTTTTTCCAAAATGAGGCGGGTCAGGCAGTTACTGTGAATGGTGTTCGCTATCGTGAGATGATAACGAACTTTTTATGGCCCGAATTGGAAGATATGGATGTGGACGATATGTGGTTTCAGCAGGACGGTGCCACTTGCCACACAGCTAACAAAACAATGGCTCTTTTGCGCAACAAATTCAATGGCCGTGTTATCTCACGTAATGGCGATGTCAATTGGCCGCCAAGATCATGTGATTTGACACCGTTGGACTTTTTTCTTTGGGGTTATTTGAAAGAAAAGGTGTACGTCGATAAGCCAGCAACAATTCAAGAGCTAAAGGATGAGATAATTCGGCACATTAACGGCATAGAACCTCCATTATGCCTCAGGGTCATCGAAAATTTGGACCATCGGATGGAGGTGTGCCGCCGTGGTCGCGGCGTCCATTTGGCCGATATTTTGTTCCATACATAATTGAGTAATACCAATATATCATAATAAAATAAAATTACAATAATTTCCTAAATAGTTTGTGTTTTATTCAAAATCAACATCGGCCCTTGAAATTTAACCACCCTTTATTATTATGTTCAGCTAAATTCCTTTTACTTGCAACATATGCAGTGAGAAGGGTTGTGGAATTATTTCTCCGATACACCATTTAAGGAATTTTATACTTTATTTGAAAAATAGATGGTTTTTTCTTGGGGAAGCGCTCCAAGTATATCTTATATAACGGAACTAGTGATTGGAAAATGGAATAGGGTAAAGAACTGAGAGAGGTCTGAACCCACGATATTCTGCTTCTAGAGCAACAGCATCCCAAATGTTATGAACGAATTAGTAAGAGTGTGATATAAAATTTCTTGCCTATAAATTGAATTTACATTATTCATTTTACACAATTGCATTGAAATGTGAATTAATAAACTAAAAAAAAAATTCATCAATGCTTTCAGAATTCAATTTTATTTATCTCCATTGAAATGGTTTTCTTCTTTCTTTCACTTTTTTATTTTTTGCTCAAGAAAGTTTAACTATAATCTGCAGATTTTGAAAAGAAAGTACGTATTTTGGGCAGCTATCCCTTGTCATCTGACTACTGAATTCGTTTTATCATCCATGAATTTATTAATATTTAATTCAATATTTTTTATTCATTATGAATTCGCACAAATTTTACGTTTAATTTTGTACATATTTTTTACACACTTGAAGAAATAATCGTATACAATTCATTCTTTTGAAATGAAAAGAATTTGACATCATATAACTACATCCACATGTATACATACACATGTACATGCATACATAGTACATACGTTTGTATGTATATATGAAATAGATAAATACCAATTTTTTTATTTAAAATTTTGTCTGTTATTTGTGAGAATAAGAGATTTATGGATGGGTGTAGCAATATTGTGTATTGCTTGTTTATTTTAGTACATATGAATATATAAGAAAATATATAATTTAAACAAATTTTATTTGGGGAATGGTAAAAAATCAATAAATTACACAAATAATATTTTTACTCGGCTAGATTTTTTCGTTAGCAAAATAATGTAAATTTTTATTTGAAAAAAGATTTTGAGCAGCCACTTTTCCTATTTATTAAATAAATTTATGCATTAACAAACAACATTACTTGCTTATCAAAGGAAATTAAAATACTGGCTTCACAATGCCCTCAATTCAGACGTTAGGAAATTTTTTTATGTTTTTCAAATACAAATACACATAAAATTTGAATGTTTTTCAAATACATACATTTTTTCGACATGTTGAACGACTAGGTCTTTGAAAAAATAGGTATTTGTTTTAAAAGCTTTTTTTGTGAATAATTATTCCATTTTGGTGGACCTTTTTCGCAGTTTACTTTGTTATGTTTATTCAGCTCGTGGTCGTTTTTTTTTTTTCAACTTATAAATAATTTTATTAATTTTATTAATTTGTGAATATTTTAGAGAGTTCTGTCACGAAACAAGTACCGAAGGAAGGAAGAAGGAAGGTGCAGTTAGTACAGAGGCGCAGAAAAATTGTTGGACTGACTGAACGACTCAGCCAAGAGCACACCAAATGAAAAACAATGATCAATTAATAAATAAACAAAATGCCTTTACCTTAGCTTAAAAATTAATGCGTTTACTCCACATGAAAGAAGCAGCAAATCTGCTTTACAAATTAACAAAACGAGCAATAGCCGAGTTCTGAGAGAATTAATTAACAACGTTGCATTAGTTTCGGATTTTCTTTTATTTATTGGTAGAGTGGCATGTAATTTTATATATCCAGTGACTGTTAATTACTTTGTTTGTTGCTCCTGTGACCCTCTATTAAAAATTATAAAATATTTAAAGTTATTTTGTAGCAGATTTTATTCAATAATTGGATTAAGTTTTTAATACTTTAAGTAAAATTAAATGAATTTCAATTATTAAAGTATTCTGGCCCAACCCTCCTTTTAAGAAAGAGGGAATAACGAAAACCACGAAATATTATTTTACTGTTGTTTTTCAGATTTTCATTTATCTATTACTTCCGCTCAATTGAGTACGTGACACTGCAAAAAATAAAAATCTTAAAAAAAAAAAATTAAGTAAAAAAGGTTATAAATACTGGTATGTATTGAAGTTTTCTTTTATAAGACTGTTTAAGTGATGAATACAGTGACAAACTAAACAGAAATTTTCCACAGTAAAGCAGAATGTTAAATAAATACATTTTTTTCTATAACAGTTATGTCGGCCATAACTTTTTTTTCTTGACTCATTCCATTGTGGCAAATTTTATTTGTGGAAACACTTTCATCAGCTGCTGCAAAACACAACAGAAACCATAAACATTTTGTAGTTCAAATATTACAAATGGTTTTGATTCTCTTGCAAATAGCACTTAACGATTTTCCCCATTCAAATTTTTAGAAGCTGTGGATCCCTAACAATTACAAAAAAGAAAAAAATACAATACAACTTTGGCCAATCGCTTTCCGTTCCATATTTAGTGTCTTTAATAAATGAAGAAAGATAAAAGCTTTGAAGGCAACAAATATAAGATTAACAAAATCTTACAATACAACTACAGTCAAACTAATACCACGACAAACAAAGAAAACAGGAGTTACAACGAGTAAAATATACAAAGTAAGGATTTTCCTTTAAAAGAAGCTTTTTTCTTTGTAAATAAATACGAAATGTTTAGCGTTAATGCGCCCTATGAAAAGATGATGATAATGAAGTAAAAAAAGAAACAGTTTCACTATTGTTGTCAACTAATAAAAGGATTAGCAGAACAGATTTCTTTCTTTAAAAGTAATGTTTATGGGGGTGTGCGCTTATGTGTGTCGGTATTGTGTGCGTGTATTGTTTTTATTTATGTATGACTCAGCAGCACTCTCTCACTACTTTTTCTTTTGTCTGGATTTTCCATTTTATATCACCCGTCCGACAATATGATATTCTTGATAAAGTCTTCAATTAAGTTATGGCCGCAATAAAGTTTAAGCGCTCGAAAAACTCCAATTAATTTTACTAGACACTGGATTATACGCTTATTGTATAAATGTTTTCATGACCTCATGGTGAAATGATTTATAGAGAATATTTTAAGTTTAGATTTTGTTGAATTTGCTTTTAGTTGTGAAAAAATTTTTACATGCAAATAATTAGTTTTCAAGAAAAGAAAAACATAAATTCGGCTAGAAGTTTTTATAAAAAAAATAAATACATACGTGTAAAGAGTATAAATTTAAGGGGCTTTCCAATTAGAAGAGAACATAAACGATATGCAAGAGCCAATAAATAATCTATAGTTGTCAGCGTTGAATGAAAAATAATAATCAGTGAACATAATATTTTCGTAGTCGTAAAGTATACAAAGAAGCAGCGTTTACAAATAATTAAAATGCACTACCAAAAATGAGAGTTAGTGCTCGCAGTTTGAAGACCGCTTATTGCAATATTAAAGCATAATAGTGGTCTGATTCGACTGCGCTGTGCGTGCTGTAGTACTAAGTATTCCCTACTAGCTATTCCCTTAACAAAGAGACACCGTACCGCTATAGGGAATGGAACAGGGAATGGTAACAGCAAAATTGATGGTATTACAATCGATTTATTAAACGCAAAGTTTGCTGATTTAGTTTTTGCAAGAAACAATTCGGTCTAATACCCCGCCTAACGCCTTGAATTTCCTTTTAACATTCAATGAAAAAATGTCAGCCTTCCGCTAGAAATGTGTGCGAAAAATTTAGTCCAAAAAATAAATGCCTGTGGAAAGAATTTATGTAGACTCAGCATCTCAAATAAAAATTTCCAAAACAAATAAATTAAAAATAAAACAAACAAAAGTTAATATCAGCTATGTAAATTAATTTAAAATTTCTTAACGAACATTTGTAAATTTGCTGTTTGCTGTTTGCTACAAAGAATCGTGTTACACAAAATGATTTAAATTCAAGTGTTAACTGAAGTGCATTGTATTTAAAACAACTTTCATATTTGACACTAGATATTCCATGGTTTGTAATTTTATTAAGTTTTTACTATTTTGTATAATTGCAAAAAAAAAAGCAAAAACATTTCATTGAAAATTGAATACTATTAACTTTCCTTCATATAAATGCAAAGCGGTACGTGTTTGAAGAATTTATAATTAATTTTTGGAAAAAAAACACATCACTTTCATTATTTTACTTGTCTTTTACACAAAAATATTTTTTGATGTTACTTTTCGTTTGTGCAAAACTTTTTTACCCTGATAATTTATAAACTTTATCAAATTAAAAATGAAATGGAATTCTATACAACATTTGAATGTCATATACCAAAACAAAATACGAATTCACAGATACAACACTCATATATACATACATATCATTTTACTAGGTTTTTTCCCTTTTTCACAACAAAAAAAAACTGAAAAAATTTCAAGTCATTTGCATAATTTTGGAATAAACAACAGCAGGAGCAGCAATAGGAACAGAAAATACAACAACCACCATGTCGGTGGCGGCAACATCATCAATGAAAATCATTTAATCTGAATAATTTTATAATACTACGTATGTACATAAATATGTATGTATGCCAGTACGCAGTTCCAGCAGAACTTATAATACGAACAACATTTTTTATGGATAACGTGCTGATGTTAGTTGTTATGTGTGTATAGAAGAACAATAAGGCAATTGTTGCCATTATTGTTATGTGGTTGTTGTTGGCGCTGATGTGTTTGTTGACTTTTCCAATGAACAGAGATATACACCCATACCACACCCCTATTAGAAGCGAACACACTCATATAAAACACAAATAGGGTGTTTATTAAGATCTAAGGCTCCTTTATAAAAAGCAACAACAATACTTTCATAATAGGATAAAATTAAAAGATAGAAACCGAATTGAAATGTTTTTTTTTCTCTTTGTTTTTCTTTCTTTTGTTATTTTTTACTTAAAAATTTTGTGATGAAAAGCAAAATTAAACTGTACACAAATTTATGGAAACAGAAAACAAATGATGTATGTACATGAAATATTGCACAGTGGAAATATAACGAGCCATAACCGCCGAAAACACGTAAGTGCCAAAAACACAAACAAAAATTATTTTCATCTTTGGTTCATAATTATAAAATCGATATAGTCAAATTCCATCAATTCATGATGTAATATTTTTATACTTAAAAATTTTCTTTTGCAGAGAAGTAAAATTCTAAAGGAAAGCTATTTGGTTTATTATTTGTATATTAAAATAAACAATAGAACAATTTTTGGTGACTGGTTTTTGGTTTTAACCATTAACTTCACGCTGTAGAGTCAACGAGCTAAGTAAGTCAGCCTGACTACATAGACGATAGGCTTATTTACCAAGGCTAGAATCAATGGACAGTGTTCACACAAAAGGGATGCTCGCTTTACAAAGGTGTCCGTTATGGGAGCTTATGTGGTATTAATTTTTTAAAATCTTTTTTTATATCTTCTTTATTTGGAATTTTTTCAAGGTTAACTTTTTTTCTTATTTGTAGTTTTCAAATACCACGGATTTAATTTTCATTTGTGACTGAATTCTTGCTGAGAGAATTCCTTAAAGAAATATTTTTTTAATGTAGTTTATAGCCACGTAAACGTAAGTTAACAATTAGTTTTAGGATCCAAAGCGTGTGTAGTTAGTTATGTACTTTATATAAAAATGAGCATAATGAAGTTGTTTACCGGAAAGTGGCGAACAAATGGTATATCGTATGTTTGCAAACACACCAAATTTTTCTTATCTTTTCATAATATGTACTAAAGTAGAGTAAGTTTTTATTGTAGTTCTGTTGTATTTTTTAGTAGTTACAGAAAATAATCTTCTAAGTGTTACACATATTTTATGCCCCTCATAAATTTTAGTCTCCAACTTTTTGACACCATCACTTATTGCAAACCAAAATTCTGCTTTTAAATTTTTTGTAATTTAAACCCAATATTTCATATTATTTATTTAGCGTAAACTTCAATTTAAAACTTCATTCCACTGTTGTCAGTTTTATAAAGAACAATACACCCACATGTTTAAATGTTAAAGAAATTTCATAAGCAATGAAATTATAATAAAAAAAAAGTTTCTTGTATTCTTCTGTATAATATATAACTACCATTTGTTATTTTGAAATGCATTTCTGTGCTGGGTAGAGAAGAGCAAAAAAATATTATACTGAAATAAGTACGTGCGAAAATAAAAAATAGTCGAAGAAGAAAAAAATGAAAAATACACGAATATAATGAAAAATTGCTTACCTTTTAAATTGACTGAGGATAATCCGTATAATATCCAATTGTCAACTGTAAAACAATTTTTCCTTCAGTGTTTCACATTTATCGTAGAGCATGATTTATTGTTAAATTGTTGATAGGAACATTTTAAAGGAGACGGCATTAGTTATTTTCTTTCCGATCGAGCAGTTTATTTATATTTTATTTGCAATATAATTTTGTTTTCATTTATTTTAATTCTGTAATTTATTATTCTAAATAAAATATTTCGATTTAGTTATTATTGAATGGGTTTTAATGTTATTTAATTTGTTGCAGAAAAAAACTAATTTTCACTTTTTTTTCACATAAAAATTTGTAGGAAAGTACTCAGAAATTATTTTTGGGTTTTTATTTTAATGGAAATGATTCCAATCTCTGTACATTCGATTGCATCAAGACGTTTAGTACCCATACACACTTGCAATTGCCGTTGCGGCAATTTTTGTTTTTTTTTTTGTGCTGAAAGAGGTGAGAAGGTTGGCGATCTGCAATTATCTGGAAGTTTGTGTAAGTGTATTGATAATGTAAGGGAAAAAAAGGAGAAAAAATATGAAGATTGTAAAACTGTAATTTCATAATGAAATTTCAAAGCAGAATTTTTAAAAATTGCAAATCTGGGCAGTCTTGAGAAGTATCGAAAAAAATGTTAGAGAATATCGAAGTATGTAATCCAAAATTTTCTTGTATACTTTTTTTTAATTAGTTCCGTAAATCTTTTCCTAAATACTCATATTCATATAACTTTTTTAAATCCCTCAAAAGCATATAGTTTTTTTTTTTTTTATCTGGGACCAGCACTCAGAAGATGACCCCTACATAAGCGATGCATTGTGCTGGAATTATAGGAAAGGGATAGTTAGAGAAACGACAGGAGGTGAAGCTTAATTAATTATTTTACAGCTCCGCTTTTGCACATTTTTTGTTTATAGCACTGCTGAAGCTACGGTTTAGTATCCATTTTTATAATTATTTTACTTCAACGGTGCTACACAATGCGGACAAAGAAAACCAATCACCAGTGACTATACCATTGCAAATTAAACATTGCCACAACAACTGACACAAAAGCAGACTAGTGCACATCAGAAAAAACGCAAAGTCTTTTTATGAATAAGTCCGTCCGACGAAACAGGGCGTTCTGATGTGCCTGTGGATTGGATACAGCTGAAGCCGTCACTGTTCAATAACCAGTGACTATGCCTTCGCCACTGAAACCTTGCGACAACAACTGACACAAAGATATACAAATGCACGTCAGCAAAATGCGAGATGTTTTTATGAGTCTAAAACTGGGGTTGAACCCATGAAAAAGTTTTCGTTTTATAGTCAACGTGCAGACTACTTCGACCATCGCCACCCTCAACACTGACATATAGATTAGTCGAACTAAAATATAATATTTTTTTTTGTTTTAAAATTCCATTCTTTTTGTTTTTTCAATTAATAAAAATAGATAAATTTTGAATTCATTGTACTTTTTCAAGGACTTTTCATAATTATTTATATTAAAAAAAATCAAAAAAAATCAAAAAAAATATCTAAAAAATTATTCCTTATTGCTTAGTTTTCTGTCTTTTCACAATTGAGTATATTATTTTGGACATTAAATCTCTCTTACGGCCATTTTCACAATGTCTTATTAAAACTTAATTGGAACTTTAACAGTCGGTTAACTAAAAATATATTTCATAATGTATGATTAACTTTTAACTGACACCATTTAACGAAAAAGTGTATGTTAAATTTAACCGAACAAAATGTGGCGGTTAACAATATAATCGACACTTATGCATACATAATTGTAAATGGTAAATAGGAAAAATGTACACATTTTAATAAATGCACTTATCTTCTTTCAATGTTTATAATTTTAAAACTTAGAAACAAATAAAAAAAGAAATCTTTACTGTAAAATTAGAGGCTGTAGGAAAAACTTTTTAACATGTGTATACGAGTATCTTAATATTTTTATAGACCCATATTTTACTATCTTACTTGTTCTTTTCCTTCACTTCATTGTTACTGATGCAAATTCCAACATTTCCTTTCTTATATTTCAATGTTTTTTCACAAACATTAAGATTTTTTTCTATTTTCTGCCATTATAGTATTTTTCTTAAACAAACACAAAAAATATTGCCATACTTTTTAGAGAATTCTTTTGTTAAGTAACTGAAGGATGGTGAAACTGAAATCATTAAACGTCGATTAAATAGTGCCTGTTAAGCAAACCGCCAGTTATTTAATTTTCTGTTAGAAGTAAAATAATCAGACATTGTGAAAATGGCCGTTAGTAAGCCTAGCATACCTAATTTAGAAATAAAGAAAAACGGCGCGTATACGTGATAAAGTGGAAATGCAACGTTTTTAATGAATTCTCCTGGAAAAAGTGTAGCATACTTTTTTGTAGCATTATTAAATATTATGGTGCGTATGAGTATTGCAAAAATACCATAGAAAATTCATAGAAGCGGGCAAAGCCCAACAAGCACAAGATTTATATAAAATGATAATAAATGGTATTTTTTTAGCTGCAAGATTGATATCGATAACTATGATTTGACAGCTGAGAATGTCAAAATCAATTTGGTGACAAGTTTATTTCCAGAAGTGGTTCAGTTCCATGGTCTCCTCGTACCTGCGTTTTAACACCTCAAGATTACTTTTTATGGTGCTCTGTTAATTCGTTGGTTTACGTCTATAAACCAGAAAATCTCGAAGCAATGGAAGGTAATATTCAAGTTACCTTTGATCCCATACGGTCAAGCAGTCAAAAAATGAACTGATCGTAGCTGTGGTGGACATGAGTATGCCGGCAATCATATATTTTTTTTTTTTTTTTTTTTTTTTTTTGTTTTTTTTTTTTTTGACTTGGACCGGCACTCAGGGGATGACCCCTATACATGCGATGCATTGTGCTGGAACTAGGAAAATAGGTTATGGGGAGGAGGATAGAGGGAGTAGTGTTTATTGACATTTGATTTAAATCTTCCCATGCTAAAAGTGACAGGAAACACCTCTGCGGGTAGTCTATTCCACATACGTGCCGTTCGGCCAAAAAACGAATTTTCCCTGTAATGCGTAGTGCGAGTCGCCCTCAAATCGACCACAAATGGATGCGCTCTTAATGATGATCGCGTCGTGCGCGCGAATAACCGGGTTTCGGGAACAAGTTCCCTGATTTCATTAGAACACATCCCATTATAGTAACGATAGAACAACGAAACGATAGAAAAATAAATGCCATAAAATTGGCTACGAGATTATAATAAAAAAACTTTTAATATCTGTTTTTTATTGTAATTTTAAATTCCCATGCAGTTAAGAAAAAACACTAATATTTTTTAATTATATGTATTTATTTTTGAGCGATGGTCTTTTTTATGAAAAGTTTTTCAATTATTATTTATTTCTCAACATTTCGCTACCAAATAGGGTAGCATCGTCAGGAAATAATAATTTGTATTATTATTTAAATAATTATTAAAATTATTTAATGAATTATTAAAATAATTCACAAAAAGAAATATGAGAGTCTTTTGAATGAACACAGAAGAAAATTAGGAATAAAATTTAATGATAAATGGTTTGTAAATAAATCGGATAAGCATATACCGGAGGATATAAAATGGATTCTTTCATTAGGAAATAAACATGCGTTACCAATTGAAAAGAAGGGTTTTGCAATTTTAAAAATAATATCAGAAGGTGAGGATTGTATTCAAACTTTAAATGAAAGAGAAGAACAGGAAATAGCAAGAATTAAATTAACAGGAATCATTGATAAATATGTTCATGGAAATAAAATGACAGATAGAGATAAATTTATGTTAGAAAAAGTTAAAGAAGCTAAAAAATTTATTGAAAGTTAATAGAAATATTATTATTGTAAATGCGGACAAGGGAAATGTTACTGTAGCTCTGAATTGGACTGATTATAATTCAAGAATGGATGATATTGTAAATGATACAACAAAATATAGCATTATAAATAGAGACCCTACAAGTAAATTACAGAAGATTAATAATGAAATTGTGGAGGAATTATTTAAAAGGGAATATATAACAATAATAGAGAAGAATAAATTGAAAACAAATATTGCAATAGCTCCTAGACTGCATGGATTACCAAAAACACATAAGGAAAATTTTCCATTGAGACCAATTTGTTCATTTATAAATACACCTTCATATGAGCTATGTAAATATATATCGAATATCCTGAAAAGATTAACTATTAATTCAGACTATAATATTAAAAATTCTTTGGAATTTAAAAATTAAGTTGAAACAGAATACAAATTATTATTTCCTGACAATGCTACCTCTTTGGTAGCGAAATATTGAGAAATGAATAATAATTGAAACACTTTTCATAAAAAAGACCGATGGTCAAAAATAAATATAATTAAAAAATTTTAATAGAGGTCAAAATAAAAATAGAAGTGATACTAATATAAAAAAACACTAATAAATAAAATTACAAATTTCTATACAACTATTTCCAAAACATAAATTGCATTTATTCGACGTGAATACGATGCCGGTGCTACACATTACCGACGAAGGAGGGTGTTACTATTAAGTGGCCAGTGCCTATGCCTTCGTCAGTGAAATCTTCCGACAACAACTGACACAAAGAAACATCAATGCACATCAGAAAAAATGCAAAATGTGTTTATTAGTCTGAAACTGAGGTTGGACCCAGAAAATTTTTGCTTTTTGTTGTCAACGAGCAAACTATTTCAGTCATCGCCATTTGGCATTTGTAGAAATACTATAGAAGATTGCAGGCGAGTTAATATTTTTCATAAATTCGTCTAAAAATATATTTATTTACGGTATTATTGAATCTGTGAAATTTCTTAGCCTATTTCAAGAATTTGTTTAAAGATTTACAGAAGATTTTAATATTAGCACCAAATAAAATGTGCTTAGAGACCATCTAAACCATACGGCAAACATTGATAAATAATCGTAATAAATATATTAAAATATGAGCAAGCTTCCGTGATAAGTCAAAAACGTTTTGCACTTAAGTTCCTTAAGTTAGCAATTAAAATAATTTTTCCCGCTTGGAAAATATTTTATTTTCTCACTAGTAGTGATATTGCCACCTCGAGCCCAATATATACACCGTAAAAAAACAAGAAGCTTGATTGTTGACTTAATAAATAGCAAAGTCGAATAAGCAGTGACGCTAAAAATAGTTTTAATCATAATTTCATATCCTATTCTAAAATAACGTTTTAAAAAGCGACAATTTTGCCACTGCGTCGGTTTTAGGCGCTGTAAGTTTCGGCGCTTCTAGTGTTAAAGGAAAAAGTATTTATTACTACCGGCAACAGATTTTTCTATTATAACCTTTTCCAAAACTTTTAACCTACTTAATTGTATCTCAATAAAAAAAAGCCACTAATGCAATTAGTATTATTTATTGTACAATTTTTAATAAACGTAAATTTTTTACTGAATGTATTAATTATAAACAAATAAAAGTTTGTTATTTTATGAAAAGCATTTTTTTTTAATCCGCAATAATTTCTATTTGAATCATTTTATTAAATAATATTTTTTGAAAAAGCCATAAAATTTTATTTAAAGAAAAAATAAATACCTTGTTCATTCATTCATAAAATGCTTTAGATATGATTGACTGCTTTGTTTATCTTTGGCAAAAAGTCATAAAAATTTTGTTTTGGAAATAATGGAAAAGTGGAGAAATAGCAACCATGATGATGACTACTGAATGTAAAAACAAATAAAGCACTGTGGTATAGATACAAATTTAAAACTTGTTTACTATTTTAAACGAAATTTTAGAGCAAGGAGGAGTTTTGTTAGTGTTCTTAGTTTGCTGAAGTGTCTTTTTGATACCAGTTTTGCCACAGCAGTCACTTTTCATTATAGATTTGCTGACAGGGCAACTGTAAACTCTAGGAAATCATTTATCAAGGCAAATCTATCAATGCAATTAAAAAAGCTTTACATGGCAGTCTTATATTATACGATCAACTCCACCTTGATTTGAAAAAAAAACCATGACTGCTAAATCTAAATATGAAATGTTCATTTCCACTTATCGAATATACTTCCGTAATTTCATAAGTCTTCTTTTTTTATTTCATTTCGAAGTATTCCATTAATGGGCAAATACGAACGTATGTTCGTTGAAACAAATGGTTTCGTGATTTTCTTATGTTGTGTGGCAATTAAAATTTCATCCTTTTCTTTATTGCATCAAACTATACGTCGTTGATTTTTGTTGGTTGGAGTTTGTTTTGTGCTTTTCCATGTCACTTTCCTATTTACAAACTTTTTATTTTAATTCTGGGTTCATTTGGTGTTTCAATTCATTAATTTGAAGGATAGCAACTGTGAGGCGAAGTAGAAAATTAAGAGATTACTCAAGACTTTAAATTAAAATTAATTCTTCCCTATGCTTCCTTAGAAAGCTGACCGGCTTGCCAACGTAGAAATTTTTGGACTATAAAACGTTTTGTCAATATTTTTATTTAAAAAAAGAAATATTTAATTGCATTTATTTTATTTTATTTTACATTTACATTTTCTAATTTTATTTAATTTGTATTATTGTCCAAGTTTCGAACAATGTATATTCCTACATCGTTGAAGCTTAAAGGATATTCAAACAAATCACAGACTTCATTATAAATGTTGCCTTTTAAGAAAATGTTGTCAGATTACAAATTGAAATCCAAAAATATCTGATATAACTATAAGATTCCTATTTCTTAATATTCATACATTAAATTCATACATTAATTTTGTCAAAAGAAAACAAAAGTATCGATTCAATTCTTTCTACAATTTTAACAAGTGTATATTTCGAATTTTTGGTAACATGATATACAAAAGGAATATTATTATGCTATTGGATTTGTTGTTGATTTCAAAATTGATTTGAAATATTTCAGAATATTTCAAAATCACAAGCTGAAAACCCTGAGATCGGAGCGCCTACATTTTAATTACATCATCTGGTAGATGGAGGGGATTATGTATCCATATGACCTGAGAACTAGGAGCATAATTTTGAGTCTACAACTCTTTTTAGCAGAGAGTCTATGTTACTAATTTCATGATGTTCAAATGCGACAAGAAAGCTATAAAATCAAAAAATTATTTTACCTTTCACTATTTAATACATTATTCAAAATTATTGCGATTAGTATGGAAGGAAAAAAATCTTAATGGGCGCTTCGCTTTTCTGATTATTGGGATTGTACTAAGCAAAAAAGTCCACTAGACCATACGTCTACGGTGAAAATCGAGCTTCCCCATTTTGACTTGATCAGACTTTTGTCACGTGTTTTTTGGATATTTTAGCCTATAACAGCCAAACCATTGAGATTTTCGATCCAATACTCAGACAAAAATTGTAGCCAGGAGAATAGTTAAGAACTCTCTAGTATATCGCAAAAGCATTGGAACACTTCTTCAGGCAGTTTTGGCCTTGTGAAAGTGCAAATTTTTCGTGAAAATATTCATAAATTTCCATTTTCAGTTGTTCATAGCGCAAAATCATAAAAATGTTCTATTTCTTACTTTTTCCACTTTTTTAGTACAATCCCAAGGATCAGAAACGCGAAGCGCCCATTAAGAATTTCAAATCGCCCCACCCTACCCACCATATAATAAAAAAAAACGTTGCTTTCCAGTTTCTTAAATCCTTCGAATCTAAAGTTTTTCCCTGGTATTTGACGGTATCCTCTTGAATATAATTATTAGGTTTCGTTGAAGTTTTTCTACATTTTCTCGTGAAATGTATGAATCAGAATTTTTAAAACTATCTTCAGAATTATTTGTTTGCAAATTCCTATATGAAGCAAGTGCAGTTTAGCAATTACAATCCAGCAGTTTTTCCCTTTGATGTATTCGGGAAACTGTTTTATTAAACAAAAGAATTTAATTTTTAGTTTTCGCAATTCTTGGCCATGGTTATATAAAATGATTGGCCGTACGTTAAACGACGTTATCAAGCACTGTAAGCGTCCGTTCTCTTAGGTACTGCCAACCACCATATAAAATGCTTTGCCTACGTTATCCTTATGTATTTGACTGCCTATGTTACTTATAGTGTAGAGGTTCTGGGTTTCATTTCTAGCAGACTGTTGCACTACAACGATTAAAGATCTGTGTTACTATGCTCGTTAAATATTTATATAATTTATTAAATAAACAAAAACTACTGTTTGGTTTGCGATCACCGATTATAAGTTGCATATTGTGCTTGAAGTTAGAATTAACATCACGGGCATCACTGCCATCATTACTGTAATTGAGTTCTCGTCAAATTATAAAAAGTTTGTTTACAAAAACAAAATATATGGAATATTTGAGGAAAAAGTGCTATGTGAACTCAGTTATTATTTATTTTTACGACATTTTTACAACGAAATGTAAAAAATTTATAACTGAGATATTGAATTTTTGTTTTCTTCGATTACAATGGCGTTGTGCATCATGAGTTCTTGCCAACAGGTCGTACCGTTAATAAGGAATACTACAACGAAGTTTACATACAGAACAACTTATTATGAGATAAACATATACAACATCTGAATTCGAAAATAAACTCTGTTATTGGACTAATGTACAAACTTAAAAACAAATTTGACCTAAGAACAAAATTTGTCATTTATCCAAGCACTTATTCAAAGCCATTTAAATTATATGCCCTTCATTTATAGTTACAAAAGGAGTAGCGAGCTGAAATCATTACAAAGGCTTCAAAATAGAGTTTTAAAAACTGTTTATAATTTGCCATTATCTTATTCTACCTTAAGCTCATATGAAGATGTTGCCGTAACGGTTCTACCTGTTTAAGGGCTTTACAATATTCAACTTTTACTACATATTTTTAAATCATTGCATAATATTGAACACCACACAGTAACGTTTGCTAGAAATCAAACTACGTTTAATACGGGAAATACTTTGAATCTTCGAATAGCTTTATGCAGATTAGAAACTACTAAGCAGCTTGTGAAACACAAGGGTAGTTTAGAGTGTAATAATCTTCCTCAGCATTTAAAAGACCATGAAAGAATATATATCTTTAAAAAGAAACTAAAAGTATATTTATTGCTAAATTTTGAAATGCTTCTTTGAAAGTTAACATTTTTTTTTTACTTTTCTTTTTCATCGCATACCTACACATGCATTTTTGTCGTTTAATTTAATTTAATTACATAGGGAACTTTTCTTTTATTTAATAACTCTTATTTTATTCAATCTAAATCTAAATCTAATTTATATATTTTTTAATATATATGTTTTTTTTTCTCTTTTATTGCTAACTCGCCTCCATAATGTACCATGGACGCTGAGGCACAAACCATTGCAATAATTAATAATAATAAAAAGAAAAAAAAAACAAAAAATTATGCAATATTTGCGTGAAGCAATACGGCTCAAACGATCAGAATTGTGGAAAAAAATAGAACGAGCCCATACCGAAAAGAGCATTTCAGAAGTGCTTCGAGGATTGGAAGAAGCGCTGGCATAAGTGCATTATATCTGAGGGGGATTACTTTTAAAGGGACAAAATGGATATTGATGAATAAATAAATAATTTTCCAAAAATTTCAAAATTTAACTTTTCTTTTGAACAAACCTCGTATATGCGAGTAAATCTACATCATATAATAAGGGGTGTGAATTACAAAAAATATTTTTAATTAAACAAAAATTCTGCAAAAATTTTAATTGGTTTTTTAATAAAATTTGGGTTTTTTACGAAGCATAGTGTTTCGAATTCGATGTCGGTACTCATAATAAGGCCGATTATTTATAAAAATTTACTTAAGTTTATTTAAGTTCCTAAAGAAGCCACTCAAATGAATTATTTAATATATTGAATGGAAATACCTCAAGTAGCAACGTTTTTATTTTTTTGGTCTTGTTTAAAGATTGTCTTTTTATGACATTGTTCTTGTTACTGTCATTTTTATTAACTTTCAATGTTATCAAGTTTCAGATTTACTTTTATTACGTTAGTTAAGAGCAGACGAAGAAAATATTTATGAAACATAAGAATATATAGAAGTAAAGTTTATTTAAAAGTGTGCACTAAATTTGCTTTCATTTTGTAAGATGACATTATTTAGAGAAACTTTTATGTAGCGATTCTTTCATATTGTTTCTTTTTTTGTGAAATTTATAATCATAGTAATAATAAAATTTGTTTTCTGTTGCTGTGCGACATACTTATTTGCAAATCAGGAGATATACAACTACATTAAGTTTTTATGAGTTTTTTCGGGCAATTTCAGTTTAATAGAATTAAATATATACAGCAAACTGTATGAAGTCATGTCTAGCGTATAAATTGGGATGATCAGCCCGCATTTCCAAAGGGTCTTCGAACACCTTTTTTTCAGTGCTGTTAGTTTTTTTTTAAATGTTCATTTCTCGCATGTAGCCCGGCCAGTCGAAATTTTCCGAATTCTTTATATCGACCAAAAAACAAGTTTTTTTATTGTAAATTTTATGTTAAGCATGATTCTCATCTTTGCATTTAATAAAATTCAACCTTAAACATAAAATCTTAAAATCTTAAAAAAAAAATAGTTGAACTTTGCGACATTTACAACAGAGGGTTTATATGTACCGTGCCGCAAAAAAATCCCCGTACACCATCTAATATAAAGTATTTTTGAACGGCAATTTCGAAAAAATAAAAATTTAGTTTTTTTGCCGTTTAGCTTGTTTTAATTATTGTTTGAAATAGAATAAAATTAAATAACGTCGTACCGAATATATAAAATACAATCCTTGTATATTAGTCGAATAATTAAAAAATATCTGAGCAAGTTTATAGTGAAGAGGGTCTTACATTGTTATGGCGATAATACGGGAAAGCCTGAGATTTTGCATGACACAGATCCATGCCAAGAGCATGAATCTCTGTTACAATTAGTACTGCTCTACTTTCATGTGATGAGAAGGAGAAAGAGACAGTACCATATTCGTCTCTCTGTCCTGCAAAGAACAACCATTCCCTCAGTTTTAGGAAATTTTATAAAATTCACAACGCTGCATATATAGTATATCTCTACCTTAAATGAACTGCCGGAGCCAGACCTTTTCATAAGTTAATTCTCAAACGAGTATGTAGTATTATCGAAACTGAATATCGTGATTACACTTGAGTGCATGGGTGCAAGTGGCCACCTGAACCCATCAACCAAATGTTAATTATTCACGCGAAGGGCAACGCTCCTATTAATTCTATGAAAAACCAGAAGTATGAATCAAAAACTTTGTTTAATTTTTTTATACGATCTCAATTTTTCTTTTCCAATATAAAATACTGAATGTAAATAACAATAAGAAGCAAAACAACAGCTCAAGCAAAATAAATAATAAAATATTTCATCGTCCCTTGAATTGACTCAAAAGACACTTGAAAGTCACTTTTTTTCTTCGCCAAAGTTTCATTGTTTTTCTAACACCCACTCAGTTAACGTGAAATTTGAAGTTCATTGTCTTCTACAAGCATTTATCTTAGTTTGGTTTGCTATGCTTGTCTTTGCAATAATAAAATGTAAAAAAAAAAACTCCACAAACAGCATTAGAGGTAGAACACACGAACCTCTGTAAAGATATTCTAACGCATTTAGACAAGGCAACGATGTGTACGTTAATTTTTATTTTCTTTTAGAAGGACTTACCGTGGTTAAACCATAATAATAATATTATTGAATAAGCAAATTTAAGCAAATTTTTTATGAAATTAAATAATCAATCTATTAAAGGAGATTCTTTTAATTGAATATTTTGGTTATTTTGTTTTTAATTGCTTGAAGAGATTAATTAAGTTGGAAATAAAAATGAGTACCAACTTTAGAAATATTAGAAACTAGTTAACGGGTTGCGATTGGCCGGACCCACATTTCGACAAATATTGTTGTGTTTTAAAAAGTACCAAAGAGTACTCGTGTATTCCCCTAAATGCCTTTTCAAATTACACTACAACAATTAAGTTTTATGTGACTTACTGAATATGGGTTCTCAGTTTTATTGAAATGAAAAACAGTTAAAAAACACCATTTTTCTGCATTTACCTTTTTGGTACTTTTTTGACCCATTTGAAACTTCTCTAAAATGATTTTAAAAGTGGTAATTATAAAATATCCATGAAAAATATCAATGTAAAATGAAAAGTACTACCGAAGAAAGGAGTCCGGACAACTGGGTTTTATACATTGGCATGTACGAGTTTCCCAAAAGTTTCAAAACACAGTTAAGATTTTCTTAGGGAGAGTAGAGTGTAATTTAAATTGCTTTTAATATGTTTAAAGAGTTACATTATTTTAATGCCGCTTTACATAAGCTTTTGGAGTTATTTTTTTAATCCACGTCCATTTATATAAACACAATTTTTTCTTGCAACAGTATTGGAACTTTTACTTGTAACATCATTGTTGCCACATACATATTTAATTATTTTCTTATTTGTAAAATATTAAAAAAGGTACAAAACTTATAACAGTGTTCATAGTTTTTTATGGCAATACTTTTAACAAAAAATTTAAAGAAATGTTAAATTTATATATCATTGATATGTCAAAACAAAACAAAAATTATTAAAATTTGGCAACACCGTTTATAAAAAGAAACTCATACACAATACTCAAGAGTCGAGAGAGAGAGAGGAAAAAGTAAACGAAAAAATGTTAATTTGTCGCATGAACTTTCATTTCGTATTGCGCTACACCGCTCAACAACAAACATGAGTCGCAGGCGACATGTCGCAAGGACATCACCTTTAATGTAAACAGCCTCTTATTTTTAGAATATCAAAAATATCTTTTTATCCGTTTATCCACTAAATAGCACAAACACCTGTCCTATTAGTTTTTGTGTAGATTAAGCAACGTTGCCAACTGTGCAGTTTTATCTGTTTTTAGCAGTGTTTTTAAGTAAAAAAAAGTTTTCCATTTTTTTTTCCAAATAAATATTTTTTTGTTGTTTGAGTTGTATTCGATGTTCGAACTTCGTTGGCTATCTAACAGCCATACCTAAACAAGAGCGGAAAGCGTTTTCTAACTGTCAAAAATTCTCATGCCCATACAATTTGTATGTAGCATACCGAATACTGCGACGTCAACGCAACAGCAACGCTTTACAATTGGAAAATCCGATTTTGACAGTGCGTTTAATAGTGAAGTAAGTAAATTCTTTAAATCGTCCATATAACTCATAGTTTAAAATTTTTTTTATAAAATGCTTATTTAAAAATCGCAAACACCAATATACTTTATTATTAAAATAATCAGGGTTGTTAAATTTATTTTTTTGATATCCCTGTTTTTATCGTTTTGACATAGCGTTGCCGCTTTTATTTAGGTATGGCATTTCAGCGTAAAAGCTAAGCGGAAAAAACGTACCGCTTCCGCTCTTGTTTAGGTATGGCTGTAACTTCGAATAGAGAATGTCAAATTGTTAATAGGAATTGACCATTTCGTAAAAATTTTCGTTGTGCATCGAATATTTAATTGAACTGAATTTTGCATTCGATGCAAGAGAATCGAATTTATCCGCAAAATTTTTAAATAATATGCAAAAAACTAAAAATATTTTTTTTCTTATTAGCCGACATTGTTGTACTTTTCAAACATAATTTTGCAAATGTATTAAGGATAATTGTTTTTTATGGGCATGAAACTGCCCATTTTCTACATTTTAATTAAATTCAGACAAAGCCAGTCGAATGAAAAACAAAATTTCAAATCGGTTGTTGTTCATTTCAACAAATACATTATTTTTTATGCATTACTTTTGTAAAGGAAAAACAATTATTTTACTTGTTCAATATATGTATATATATGTATGTATGCAGTGTCTTTTGTTGAACCTCAGTATATGCAATTAGTTAAAATTTTTCATTTTAAAAAGGCTGGTAATCTATACCATACAGGCAGTCAAAATTACAATACTAAGACACAAACTAAATCAAAGTCAAAATTGTAAATCAAGTTGCCAAACACTAGCTGAACGGAACAACATGATATTTTCGAAGACTGCTACACCTTCATCCTCAGCATTCTTCGTATTTGGTACACTGTGTGTGGTTATCAGTAGATTTAAATTATAAGCTTTATACAATTAAACTATTTTGAAAAAGAAAGTTTTTTCTCTTAAAAAAAGGTTTTTTTCTCCAATTGCAAGAAGCTGGCAACGCTGAGATGAAATAACATTTTGAATTTTAATTCAATCAATATGGGTATGTTTTGATATTATATTACTCATTTTAGCCGATTATATTCTTTTTTACCATCTTAAAGAATTTAGAAAAAGTCATTGAATTTGTACATCGAAAAAAGAACTTCTCTATGAAATTTCAAGTTTCTAATTTCTCGCATTTTGGCTGGGCTATGATGACTTGAGTCAATTAGTCATCAAGTCAATAAAGTTACTATTTCCAATGTACATACGTATATATAGACTGACACCTCTTAATTACATTTTGTTATTTGAAACTGCATTATCTTTAAAAGATTTAATCGGAGAAGTTTTTTTTCTATAAGACAAATTTTTAAAGATAGAATTTAAGGTTTTGAGAAGTTAATAGCACCTAGTCCCACTGTATATTTAATCAAATTGTTGATCACTTTAGTCCGTCAAAGTTGACGGACTTGTTTTCTACAAGTAAAACATTTGCAAATAATTCCCTAGTTATGGCTCATTGTAGTTAGTTTTCAATTTTGTCAGTGCTACAACGTCAGTGCTTCAATGGAATTATGCAGTAAATAAAACCAATATCATTTCTTTATTTCGAATAGTATTTTTGCAGTTAATTGAGGATAAAATACTTAATTTGGTAAATTTTTATTAAACATTTGACGATTTAACTTAGCGCGTATGGCGTATGGCGTGACAAGCAGTAAAAAGTTTTACTTTTCTCACGAGCAAAGTATCCGCACACTTAGAGACTGTTTTGCAAACAGATTCCACATTAAAAAAAAAAAACCTTATCTTTGATTATGACAACTCAAAATTTAATTAGAGACTGTCAATTTAAAGTCATTAAAAAGAAAGAAAACAAACCTTGCATGTGACTGTAAAAAGTTTGCTTATTAAATTTTTGACTTTTCAACATTTCACACCGGAAATTTATATTCTCAATATTCATTCATTTATGTGAATCCACAGTTTTGTAAAAAAAAAAAAGTTTAATAAATGAATTTCCAAGCTTTTTGAACGATTTTCAACATTAACAAGCAGGTGGTATTTTCCGAGTATTAAGTGTTTGACAGAAACAGCTTTTATGTTGAGCAAGAAGGAAAACTTGTAACGATGAAATGAAAAAATAAAACCATATTTATTTCCTTTGCCACAATTTGATTCTGTTTATTTTATGTCTCAGGTGGATTTTTTGACTTTAAATATTAAATATAATACGCTTGTCATTTATCAAATTACTGAAATTGTTACAATTTTCTTAACGCAAGAAAATGTAGTAAAATTGTGGCCATATATTGTTGCCTTCTATTATTGCCATTCAAATAAAATGTCTTATGATTATAATTATTAAACCTTATCAAATTATAATGCCAAAAGGTGGAGAATGACAGTTTCATTATTCAAATTTAGCAGTATGTAAATTTGGCTTTGTTCGAAACGAACACCAGTTTTTAAAACTTTCTGCTTTTGTTCTTTTTCCAGCCTCGAAAACATTTATTGTTTGTATATCTTTAGAGTATCTAAAACACACAAGAATTGCCGAACCATAATTCAGTGTTGTTATAGTAAATTATTAAAACTTTCGCAATGAACCTTAAAGGTCTGCATCTTGTTAAACTTTTAATACTTCTGTGTTTGGGTAGACTGTATGTAAAATACTGTACTGCCATTAAGTCATATTTCGTTTTAATCAAATAGAAAATCTTTATGAAAATAATGTAACATAGAAATCTAAACTTCTTTTATTAATTGGACAGCAGTTGTTGGTTTTTGATTGTTATTAATTAAAATTTTTTTATGGTTTTTTTTTAATTTTTCGTCCGCAATAATTGCACATAACCGTGTTAGTTTTAATTTTTCTAATAATGAAATATTCATTTGTGTAGTAAACAACGTCATAACTTAAAAAGTCTAGTTTTGTCAAAAAGTGAGTAAACTTTACAATTTATATACACCTTAAAGGAGAAATTAATTAATTTTCTTCTGTTACCAGAAGAGTTTAGAAGTTATTGGTATGAACTTTTAGCCCAACGAATTATATTGTAGTTTTATGAGTTATAGCGTGGATTTATGATTGATATTTATAAAATAAGTACGTATATAGTTTTTCTAATTTTTTTTTTAATTACTTGAAGTATCTCCCTGTTTCTATTCTATTAATATGTTTTACAAATTGTCCTTAAAATAATAGCTCTTCACTAAAAAAAACATTTTAATCTTTTCTTAGCATTTAATCTTGTATATTTTATTTGTTTTTTCTTCTTTATTTTTTTATTTAAAAAAAATGGTAGTAAATTTAGTTTCAGTCGTAGCTGCTTCTGGCAACATTTATTCACCGCAAAAGATTAAAAAGTGACAGCAATAATCTGATTTATTCTCAAATGCTTCTATACAAAAGTTACAGCATGATGAATTCTGTAGATTGTTTGATCTCTTTACTTTCTGCCATTTGCACTACACGACGTATTTATTATTTTTATTTTAAACATAATGTATTTTTTAAACATAAATTACTTTTCATTTTGCATGAACAATTGTTGAGTTTAACAAGTGTTATTTTTTTTAAAAATTAAAAAATTTTTTGGGAAATTTATTTTTTTTTTTATTTCACTACAATAAATAAATTAATAAAAAATAAACAATGAATTTGTCCGGCAGGACATTTGGCCACAACACAAATTAATTACACAAGACGCATAAATTTTTCATTTTTATTTATTATGAATTTATAATTAAAAAACTTTCCTTTTTTTGCAAAATTTTTTCAATAACTTATTAATGAAAAACTTAAATAGAAACTTTTTTACTTTCTACAGATTAATTTTTCTTATTACGGATTTCTTTTTAAATCTTCTTGTAACTTTTCAACAAATTTTCTCACTGTTTTTATTTTTATAATATTATAAAATATTTTTATTTTAATATCTTAAGACAATAATCTAATCACACACATACACACGCACGCACACTAATGCGACCAGAAGGCAATGAAAACACAAGTGAAATACACTAACTTGCTGCGTTAACAGTGTTAAAACTTCTTTTGTTGCCTTCTATTTTCCGTTTTCGCAAAATTCCCGTACATTTACGCGCTTTCGATAATGCGTACGTACGTACGCCACTACCTTCGTTTAGAACTAAAAAAATAATGTAAAAAATTTACGAAAATAAAAATGTGATGTACGTGTTGCTGACTAAAACCAAAGTTCGTGGAGGGATGAATATGAAGTGCTGGTTGTATACAGAAGTATTAAAATTAAATGATGTGGGGTGGTCGGATGACTAACTGTCTGACTGACTGGTTGATGATTGCAAACATATGGTAACAGTAACTTTTCATCCAGGATTTCGAATGGCTACATCACCACATTCTCAAATAACACAACAACAAATAATGTGTGTGTGTGTGTGTGTGTGTGTGTGTATGTGTGTTTTAATTTTAGTTGTGAAGCAACAATTGTTTAGTATCGTAATTTCCTTCTTTTTTTTGAGCGGTAACAGAAAGTTTTCAAATTCGCCGCAATACTGGAAAGCAGGGGAAGTTTAAAATGTACGTTTTTGTATAAACACAAACAAATATACATACCAATGAATAGAAAAAAGAAATAATTTTTTGTGCTTGACAATGTGGATTGTAAACATATTGTGGTGAGCCACAGTAAGTTCAAGTTGAAAAGTTTAATTAATAGTTTTGTGTTTGGTATTAATTTCAAAATATTTGTATAACTTTTAATAGAATAGAAATTAATAGAATAGAAATAAAAATAGAATAAAAAGCAGTATTACAAATAAATCAAATTAATTTAATAATCAAAAGCTTTCATTATTCAAAATAAAAAAAAAGTCGAATTACTATTTTGCCATTTCCATTTACGGCAAACTTCAGAATATTTATACTAATTTATTGATTTTCTAAACACAAAGAATTTTAAATGGCATATCAATCACAAGCATCAAAAACACAACAAAACTTCATTTTCGTGGTCCAATGAACAAATAAGGAAATAAGAACCACCCAGTCGCTAAACAATTCTGGGTTACAGAACAATTTTTTGCGTCGTCGTAATTATTTTTTAAAGACTGCCAGCACTTCGCTCGTACTGGTTTTTGATTTTCTACAACTAACTGTAGATTTAACGGTGTTTTAGTCTTAAACCACAATAACCACTTCCCTTGCGAATGAATTCGTCTTTTAAGTCAATCAGAAAACAAATTTTATGCTGTTATATTAGAAAATTTACTTTGTAAAATATATAAAGAAAACAAATTAAAAAATGTTTTAAATGGCTTCTTGCTATCATTTCTGTTTTCGTCCTCCGTCGTAAAAAAATTCTCACGTTTACAAAAGTTACTAGTTCTGTTACGTTCAGAGGGTGGCGATGGCTGAAGTAGTCTACACGTTGACTATAAAACCAAAATAATCATGGGTTCTCGACCCCTGTTTCAGACTAAGTCATAAAAATATCTCACATTTTTTCTGAGATGCATTAGTGCGGCTTTGTGTCAGTTGTTGTCGGAAGGGTGCAAATTGTTAGTGTTTGTTTGCTACTTGCATAAAGAGAGCTAAATAATATCCATTGAGCTTTATTTTTTTTTTGTAATTCAAAAAATTACAAAATTTGTAAAATCGATTAATTATTCAAGTAAATTATTAATTACCAAAAGCAAAAATTAAAACTTTGGCAAATACTCAAAGATTAATTTGCGTAAACTAAAGCCATATAATTAATTTTTGATTTGCAACTAACTTGCACAAACACATACACATACACATACATACATACATACATACATATAATGTCATTAGTCAAGCAATAAAAACTTATTTCATTAGCATGAATACATACAAATATGCGTTTAATTTTCCATAAAGCTTAATAAGCACATGCTTTGATGATAAATTGAAACACAAACATTTATAATTCACATAATGATATTCATGGCAGTAGCACTAATTAGTAATATTTTCTCAATAATTTCTCCAGCAGACAGTGTTTATAATACAACTTGAATGTTAGTGAGCAAATTTACGTAGTAGACATTTTGAATGGGCAATTTAATTTAATTAGTTAAAGGTACTTCTTCAGTAATAGCATATCACAAATTGTGAATTTGTGAGCAGTAAGATGGTCTTCACAAAATATTTGCATGTCCACTGGTATCATTCGAGTAATTAGAAAAACAGCCAACGTTAATACCGCACAGTATACCGAAATAACCCACAAAGAAGCCGTTTGCTGCACTGCTAGTAATACGTTAGCTCCCGCACGGTCCTTCCAATTATCGCTATCAATATGTTCAGCTGAACTGTTACCGCGGCAGACTTCATGAAGGCATGACGTATCTGCTAAAAATACGTAGGTTTTGAGTCATACATTCTGGCCAGGTATTTCAAGCTTCTGCTGCTACTGATATCGATGCCGCCGGAAAGCTTGAATCTATGTCTTTATTTAGGTGATATTCTACAAGTACGTTTTCGACAACAGTTGCTTTGAGAACAAGTGTAGCAGTTATATTAAAACATGACATTTCATTGATTTGTTTTCTGCTTTCTTATTTACGGAATTTAATGCTTGACACAAATGATTTTGCAAAATTGCAATTGGAAAAATTTTCTAGCTAAAAAAATTTGAAATTTTAATTAACTCGCCAATTCCCCTAAATTCAATAACGTAAAAAAAATGTATTTTTCTTATATATAGTAAAAGTTTGTCTACTTTATACAAAAAATATTTTTTTGAAATAAAAAAAATATTGATAATTATGGATTTATAGGGGTTGTCACCTACAAGTGACACTGTGCATAATTTATTATTAAAATTTAAGAAAACACTAAAAAAAACAATAGTACAATAAGTAATAGTTCAATTACATTTCTGGAAACAATTTAAAAAAATTTTTGAATTTTATTTATTTATTGAGGAATTTGTGCCAACATTTTAGGTGCAGTCCAGCGTTGCACTTAGTACACATATTTGTGTTTTGCCTTTGTGAGAAAGACCGCAGCAGTTCTTCGCGATGTGGTCTGCTTTACAATCTCCTAGTGTACTTTCATCTGAAAATCTCTAGGTACAATGGGAACACCGCAATTGTTATTTTTAGTTGGCTGTGTCCCGTATTTCATTTCTATCGGCAGGTCTGGTTTGTAATTCAAATTGTGAACGCAACATACGCCTATGTAGGTGAGCAAACTTGACTTCATTTTCGTTTACACTGTTTTCATCTCTCAAATCGCCATCTTCAGCAGGGAATAATATGATGTCACCAGGATTGTCTCCAGCCTTTAGTAATTCTATAATTTTATTCAAGTCCAATCAAACCAAACAATAGAGCAAAATAACGGCGCTATAATCTAAATTCAGCAATATATAAATTTGTTTGCATGTACATACAAATGTATGTACTGTATAACATTTAATACCCCGTGTCACCCATGGGTGACACTTCATAAAACTTCCCTAATTTTTGATGGAATATACTTATTTTTTTTAGCGATATATGTTCAAATGATTAATTTTAACTTTCCACAGTATTAATCAACAAATGTTATTCCGGTACTTACCCTTTTGGCATTTTTACAACAATTTTCTTATCAGAAGACACACCAACTTATAAAAAACAGAAAACGGTTTGAATGAACTTGAAAAATTGAATAGATGACTAAATGCCTGCGTTCCCAAAATTAAATCATAAATATTACAGAGTGTTAACTTTGTATTAACAATAATCATGGTTTCAATGATGACAAGATGCATATTCAATTATATCGAAAACCTTTGTCACCTATGGGTGACACTGCGAATTGACGATTAGGTAATTTGAATTCTTCCATCTCCGTCTTGATAATGTGAACTCTCGATTATTTGAACTTTTTCTCAGGTCGAAAATTATCGAGAGTCCACTTTAAATGGCTATCTCAAATATGAGCTGAAAATTAATGAAAGAACATTTAATATTTTTATTTCGCCAGTGCTTCACAAGCTTATCAGGGGCCAGTATGCAATTGTTTTGAAAATATCAAAAATTGTATATTCAGATAATAATGCGTAAATTTAATTTTCAGAATTAGTATTAACGCCAAGTACTTTCAACCGACAACATCAAACAATAAATATTAAATTGACAGAACATCCTGAATAAATTTTCATAAGTAAAATTGTTTTTTGAAATTTTTGTTATAAAATAAAGAGCAGGTCGAACGCAAAATTAATTAAAACAAAATTTATTTATGTATATGTACTGTTGAATATATATGTACATATGTAAATATACTATGTATATTTATTGATTAATGTTTTATTGTGAAATGCACGTGAACATCAATATTGAAATAAACAAATGCATAAAAGTCGAAGAAGCATCAAAGTTAGTTGGAGCATGTACACATACACACGCATATATAAACATACCGAGACACACTTATGAAATACATTAACATAAGTTCATTCATACAAGCACATCACAAGGCTTACAACATCCAATTAGAATACCCACAATTAATTAAAATCAAATAATTTTACAAAAGGTACCCAGGACACCCAGACAATACACAATGCGACTAAATAGATACTGCTGGCGAAAGCAGCTTGTGCAAAGATTGCGTCAGATGTGGCAAATATTTGAGAAAAGAAAACTAAACTTTTTTAAACTTTTTTAATTAAATTTTTAATTATCAGAAATATTTCCAGGAAATTAGCAGTATCGCATTCGACTATAATCGACGGAAAATAAAGTATTCATTTAATGGATTCCTGGTCATAGTGGGCATTGAGGTAATGATGCTTATTCTGCACTTATAGGACCAAAAGCATCTTCAGTCAACTCAGTGTTTCGGAAGGACGAAATCCAATCGCCAAAAAGGTTTTCGTATGATCAACCCGGAATGTAGCAGCGTAAGAATGATGATGTTCTGGGTTTCCAAATGAAGAAGTTGCGTCTGGTTACTGGTTTTCTATCTGGGCACTACAGACTGAACTACCTCTTGAGGAGTTTGACCAGCCTAATTCAGTTCCATGACTGTTGTGCATTGTGGCGAATCAGACGCTCATGCCGTTGTAAGTGAAGAGAAGACATATCACTTAAGACATTTCAAAATGTTTCAAAACCAGGGCGCAGGTATTCGATATCAAACGAAATTCGTATATATTCTAATAAAACTTTCGATTCGAATTCAATGCCGTAATTTTTCCTCATGTTAGATATATGACTCAATATGAAGTACAATTTAAATAGTGCCATTTCACTTTTCATAACAAGTCGCAAGAAGTCGAAGTATTGACAGCCACACCTTGTAAAAGTGGCTGGTGCGCTCCATAAGAATTGTTAGGACTCGGTGCATTCACGTTATAACTCAGCAAAAAAAAAATGGAATTCAATCTTTGAAAATGACATATTCATAGCTTGCAGAGGATCTATAAGTGAATATTTTGAGCGGAAAGAAAATTAAGAATCTATATATTTGGAACAGTTAAAACTTTCGCTTATATTGAGTTTAGAAAAGACCCTGACAACTAAAAAATAAGAAAGACATAAAACAAGACATAAAACTAAGTTGAATTAAAAATTAATAAAATTAATTTTACTATTTTCATACCGGAAGCAACGAAACTCACTAAAGAAAGTTCATCAGAAAGAAATTTTTTGAAAACATACCGCAAGTTCAGCCTATTAAACTCATTGGAAATGATCGGTATTTTCATTATTTCCGGATTACAATATTAAGATCTTCTTCACTTCTTTGGAAGTTATTTCTTTGCTGGGCTGTTTTGTTTCACCTTTTCCCATAGGGCAGTCTATCGGGTTTAAGAATTTATAACAAACATTTAAATAAAAAACTATTATTACTAATTTTTCATGATTACATATGATTTTTACAAACGTAGGCCATTTTTATCAAACATGTGCAACGTCTAACCGTACCTTAAGAGCTGGCAGTAAAACCACTTTCTGAACATAATTAATGGCCACACTAATAAGTAGAACAGAAAAATTCGAAACTAAGACATCAAACGTTTATATCATCATCTAAGAAGTCATAACAACATGATATCAACAACAAGTAACCAACCAAGACGTAACAATTTATCCAAGTTAAAACACAAATTGGCAAGCTCACTGTCTAGCACAATACAAGCTCAAAAAAAAAAAAAAGAAATGCATTTATATTCCTTAATTATGTTGTAGCTGGAAACTGTTCTTGTACAACAATTATGGAAGGAAGTTTAGGCCCCATGGTTTCATTTTAAAGCATAATTCCATTTCTATTTTACGTCTGTATATTAATAATTAAGTGGTATAAACTGTTAAATATTAACGATTTTATAGGCAACTGTATAATAACGTTGTAATGAAATAAAATCTCTGATACATCAGCCGGACACAATTAATAAATGAGTCAAAGTTTTCGTTGTTTCATTTCGTTTTCTTTAAATTAAAATCAAATTATACTTACAAATGGGGACACTCTTTAGACAATATCATTAGATTTTATATATTAATTTGTGACGGAGAAGGGGTGACAAGTAGTAATGTTACTTTAATGCATTAAACACATAGAGGACAGCAGGTTACGCAAAATTAAAATAGTTTCAATATATGTATGTAGCAATTTCAATGTTTTGTTGCTTAACAAGCACTCTATTTATTTATATTGGAGTTTGACATTAAAAGCACTACACAGGGTGGCGCAGAATGAGCTATATGGCTATGTAAATGGTTTATAACTTTTTTATTTATGCGATTATAATAATTTTTTTTTTAAGTACAGTATATTATTGGGGAATTTTTTGCAATTAGCTTTGAAAAATGATTTCTTGTAAGTGATGTCCATTTTCTGCTTCGCACATAAGTGCTCTTTTTAGCATAGCCGTGATTGTCCAAGTTGTGTCGAATGCCTCCTTCTTGATGTTGATGGACTATGATGCATGCTCTCCCGTACACGTTCAATATGTTGTGTGCACCAGTGTGCACCAGGAATGGTTCTTACAGGCCCTTGTTGATGAAAATTTCCAATGAAATGGTAAAATGACGATGATATGTACGCTGTGTAAACACAATAGACTGTTGGTTTAAAAAATAAAATTCAATTATATTTGTACGTTGTTCGATCGTGTAATGATTCATAATTAATTACCCAAGTCTTCTTCACAATATCCTGCAAAAAAAAAACAAAGAAAAAATAATAATTAAAAAACTTATAAAGAATTCAAACCATATAGCTCATTCTGCGCCACCCTGTACAAGACGATTCATTCGTAGCGGCAGTTTGTCGAAATCTAGTAGAAGTGTTGGGCGAAAAATTTACTAAAACTATGACCGTTTAGTTGTTGGTTATAGAAGCTGCTACCGGCTGTTTTATTTCTGAGACAATTCCAGTTCGTATAATGGGCATTGAAATCACCGAAATAATCTGACGTAGATCTGGTACATTTTAATTATTATGGAAACGTTTTCCAATGAGACTGTGTAAAATTTTGGAATACGTTCGTGACGAATATTATTTCTAACTGCGATTAGAGCACCTCCACCATGCGTGTTACGATCGTCTCTATGGAGTTTCAAATTTCATAGATTAAATACGTGTTTTCGTTTAACCCTAGAACCATAACGATACTTTATAATACGTTAATACCAACTATACGTAAATTGTACGTATATATACATTTCGTTTGATAAATTTCAATAAATGACTAATCTTCGGTAGGATTTCATTTCAATTGTTTTTTTTAATTCATTAAAAATATAAATTGAAATTACATTCTTATAAAAAGTAAAATAATTTGCAAATATTTACATTTTTCTCTAAATAGTTCCTCATAGTACATTGATGACAGCAATAACACGTTTTTATTTCTCATCGGCATAAAAGAGACTAACGTCATGTTTTCATCATAAACACAGCGCGATGATCCACAGTGCTGCAAAACGAGTAGCTCGGGAGTTAAATCAGCCTTGTGCTTTCGTAGTGTGCTAACGTTACGAAAAAATTACGTTCAAGAATATAACCTTTATTACCAACGATACGTAAATTTTACGTACAGTCTCTAAGTGCACGTACTGTGAATTCCTATAAAACATTAAATATGTGTTGCTTTAACACTTGTAAGCATAGCAGCACAATTGATGAGAGCATAGCTAAAACGAATTGGCATTAGAATGCCGATCACTTCTATTATATACACTGTACGTTAAATTTACGTACATAATGGTTCTAGGGTTAAGCAAACTATAGGTGTTGTCAGAGCTAGAACATGTTAGAAAACCAATTTTAAGAAATGTAAAAACGAACTTTTATTATCATGGGTTTATATGACATGCCTAAGCAGGTTACCCAGCATTCTTAACCGATCATATTTTGCTTTGCAATTTTCTAAAGCATCAATAACTTCGAAGTAAATAACTAATAGTTGTTTCTTCGACAAATTGTCACTTTTCAAAGATTTCTGGTTTCTGTTGTTAGTTATTTCAACATATGATAATTTACTAATATTTTTACGTGGATTTTGATGCAAAACGTATACCACTGCAGACCATTGATTTGCAAGTTCTAATCGCTTGTTAGTTTATTCATGGTGAACTGGCAAACCTTACTGAGCATTTGTCGCATTGTCACATGTCATCAATCTCTTTTTTACTGAAAAACCAAAATGTCAAAAAAACCACCCGATAAAAGTAAACCATTTTAAGTTGCATAACTGAAATAAAAAACATTTTTGGTGCAATAAATTGAATTTTTTTCTAGGGGCTTTCTTTAGATGATATCCTCCTGTATGCAATGCACTGTAGAGGAACTATTCGGAATAGTATAGTGTGTATAGTGGGGAATAGTAATAGGAATAGGGTTTATTTAATTCTAATACAACTCTACAGTTGTGCTTTTTTTGGGAATTTCTAAGTATTTCGAAGGCCAAAATATGTTACAAAATTTTTATAATGTTTGTTTTCAAATAATATTTTAACTAAAAAACGTAAAACATTTTAGTTAAAAATTCTGTAGTCAATTTAGTTGCCACGTGTTTTTCATGTTACCTTTATAAAGGATTCTAAAAGCATTTATCTTTATTTCGTTTAAAATCAGATACATGTACACATTCCCGCATATATACAAGACGTCACAAATAAAACACACAACCTTACATATGTATGTACATGTGTGTATATTTGTTATGGCAATTGGAAAGTAAATGTTGGAGTATATTGAATTTTGCATAAATTTTTCAACATAAACTGAACATCAACAACCAACTGTTGCATCAGATTATGTTGAATGTATAAATCGTCTGCCACGAATATGCAACATGGAGATACGAAAATGAACAATGACATACAGTGAGTGACAATTATTGCCCGAAAATTTTCATTTGACTCAAGTCTTTTGGCCAGTAAATTTTCAAAATAAAATCCAACTTATCAAGTATTTGAATTTAGTGATTAGAAAGTTACGCTAGAGGAAACCGAAATTTTGTATTGGAACTTGTTTAAAAAAATTCTCATTGTATAAGGAATTCTATTAGCACAACACAACACGATTAAGGATTGTAAAAACCGATTAAAAGCGATTTTTGTAATTCATGTTATGATTTTCAAATAAATTAGTTTTGTTTAATATTATTTTATTAAATGGCTGACTTCTGGCAAAACGAAGGGTAAATTTGTTACTTACGAAAAACCACTGAAATGAAATTCTTAGGAACTGGGACAAAAGGGAATTTGCTATTGACTGGCATAATTGTGTCGGCCAGCGTCAGGCTGTTGTCGCTCAATAGAGCGGACTTAAGCCTTTTAACGGCGTACTTTGCAGGCCATTTTAGCCTGAGGTATCACTTGAATAAAATAGGTCTCTCCCAGACAAATGTCTGTCGATTTTGAGAAAGTAACACTGAGACATCAGATTGTCTTGCATTCGCCAGCCAGATGTTTCTCCATGCGGGCTGCATTGTTGTGCTGCCACATAAGCTATGCAATACCAGACCCCAAATAGCGCTTGGATTCCTTAGAAGCCCTAAGATGGGAGTCTAATATGGGGTCTTTGCACAATAGACTTCTTGGTCGCGGTGCTTCCTGTCCAATACTAATAATAATTTTTTTTTATTAAATTTTTAGGTTTCTGATCATTTCTTGCAGTAAAAATGATAAAAAAAAAAGCCTGATGTCACATATTTGAATATTTTTTTTTTTTTTTAAATTTTAATACCGTGCTTATAAAAGTGTTGAACTTGGATCGGTAAATGGGATTCCAAAGTAACAGATATTCGTGCTATTAAATGCACGATATGCATATGTTCGTTTCTTTTAAGCTTGGAAAATTTGCCTTCAGAAAATATATGGCATCTATAGAGCTTTCGAATTTCCAACAATTTAACCAGGATATAAGAAAATGATTTTTAAAATCACGTTTACCTAAAGACCACCATTAATTTTATAATGCATAGTTTTTAATTATTAATTCTGTTAATTTAAAAATAAAAACATGTATAAATTAAGTTCTTTTTGGAAACAGCATGAAATAAGACTATATTAAATTACAAATTATTTATTTTATATCTGCCAACAGCAATGAAATCATATTTTTAATATTTTTTATTAAAACAAAAAAACACAATCTAAAAATAAAAAAAAATCAATAAAATTGAGAGAAAATCTGTTAAGTCCACATTTAAAATAGAAAAATCTTAAAGTGTAAATGTGCTAAGTCCAAAAAGAATCTCTAAGTCTGCAAAAGTTTTATTTTGGAATTGTATAAACATAAGAAAAATAAAGAAAAAACTACGTTTAGAGATTTAAAAAAAAAATTTCACCTAAAAAAAGTTAAAGATTTTTTGTTCCTCCTGAAAAATTAAAAAAATCGTACTAACCATATTTATGAGTTCTCAGAAAGTTGCAACTATTTAGGAATTCTCTATTGACATTTAAATTCATAAAGAAAGGTATCCGGAAACTCTGTCACTCACATAAATAATAAATAAAAATTTAGTGCCGAATAAAATTTTTTTCGGATTTATGAAAGTTTCAGTAAAGAAATTTTCTTACAAAATTCTATTATTATAACTTTTACTAATCCAGAAAAATTTTAAGAACACGGCAGTTAAAATCTGATAAAATGTTCATGAAAATACATATATTAATTAAAATTGTGAAATGCATACTCGATATGGCAAATAAGTTTTTACTTTGAATTATGCAATTATAAAATACTTTCACAATCAACCGTACAATAGTGCACTTATAGCAAAATATACAAAAAAAAACCCATTTTTCGTAATTCTGTAATTGAAATTTCATTTATAATAAATAAATAAATAGATAGTAAATATACATAGAAGCCTATTACTTGCGTTGTGTGAAGTCTCTTTTAATAAATTCTCCTCTCTTCTGAAAGTCTATTTTATAATTAGTTTGTAAAGAAAAGATTTCCTTCAAAAAAATCATTGAAGTCTGCACACTAAAAGCACATACGCATGATATTATATATTTATACACATATATTAATACATATTCATACGCTTGTACTTTTTTGGCGCTGTCTAACTTATAGCGTAGAGCAACTTTAACATTACGGATGGCAATAGTTTTGAAACTTGTAAGAAAATAATTTTATAACACACATTCAGAGCGTAGATGGAAAGAGTTTTTATTACCAAGTCTAACTCGATTAAAATGTAAATTATTAAAGTTGGATAGGAAATGTATCTGCTGCTTGCTCTATATAGCATTGACATAGTAGGAAACAAAATTAGAATTAAGGAAAAGGTACCAACACAATCTTACATCCGTGCAGGTGATTGATATTCATACGATTATAATAGAAGATGCTCTTTAGCTTCCTTTCTATGGAGATATTTCAAACAAAAAGTTATATTTTTAATAAGAAAAGAATTTCGTGGTTCGTTAAAGAAATGCGCGTTAATTTTGGAACACTCATTACAAACCAACCAAAATCTATTCTTTTTTTATTTCTTCAATCTAATTTTTATTATATTAATGATTTTCTGCAGCTTGTTTTAAGTGGATTGAGTGAGATACAATATTTGTAATTAATTGATCAGGTTATATGTAACCAAGAAATAAGCAAAGTAATACACCCGCATTGATTCCTGTTAGTCCCATGAAACAGCAACAAGGCACGTAATTTATTTTTTGTTTGTTTATTTTATTTCTTTTTTTCAAATTAACAAATAAACTGGAGAATTTATTGTAGTGGAAATGATTAAAAATTGGAAAATCCAACCCTCATTTTAAAAAGGGTATAAAAAATAAAATAAATAAACTTCCGTATATCCGAATGGAACGAAGAATTTATGCTTTTCCTCAATAAACTCGTACCAGAAAGATAAACAAGCTTTCATAGTCTCTTTCAAGCCACTTAACTTTTATTGTACATCCATTCACTTCAATGAAATGAGGCAAAAAAATGTACCATCCTTATATTTAGCCACGTGTATGTACTTACGTACATATGTTCGAACATATCATGTGTGTTTTATGTTACATATTATCTATCGTATTCATAAAGAAAATGCCTGAAGGTTTTACGGAACAACTTTCCAAACACGAATTAAATTTTCAAATCTTTTTTAAATCAAAAAAAAAAAAAAATAATAAATATTTTACCAACACCTCTGTATCAGAGGTTCTATTCGAGTGGCGCACAGCCGGCTGGGGGGATATGCCGCCGACATAAAATTCATTTTCGAAGAGGCCGCCGATGCAAGCTGCTGGCACCGGTTTATCTTCATCCGCTGTACTTCCACAACACGATCTTGCTTACAAACTTTACTGTTTTCTTTTTAATATAAATATATTTTTAACTCAGAAATATTGCATTAATACTGCAATATTTAATTAGTCACTTCCTGACACAATTTCATAGAAATATATTTTACAAATTAGTTCATAGGCAGTAATGCCAATCACATTTTTATGTTATAATTTGCATAATCAATTTGACGTTTTTTTGTAATGTCTATTTGAGAGGAAGTAAGTTTCACTTGTATGAACAATTTATTTGTTTTGCACAAAACAGGACTTCTCAGAAGCATATAAGTATAATTCATCAAAAATCGTTCAATATTATTGAATTAATATATTACCACAATACAAACGAATTTTCCCTTAAACTTCATTAAGAAGTTATATTCATAGAATCCACATCGCGTCAATATTGGGTACTCATATTTAATATTTTTTTAGTGCTTTACAGTTTCATCACTTTTTCCATTTTTTGTTTATCCATTCACAATTTTTCATAACTTCTTCTTCGAATACTTTTCTATTTATCCCTTTTAATATTTCATAATTCCTGTATGCTCATCTTATTCACATATATTGTTTACTTCACACGACTAAAATTCATTGAAAAGCGCTGATGAGTGTAAACAAGTGAGGTTCCCTTTTACGATTGAAATCCGAAGAAATTTTCTTATCTCGACTAATAATCTTTTGTCAAAAATACACTCAACTATATATTTTTTTTTCGCTTAATTTTATTTCTATTTTCAATAAGACTTTCAAAATGAAATTTATTTTAATTTGTTTAAAACAATCATGTAAAGTTGTAGCAGAAGTATTTTTGTTATGGAAAAGCGTTAAAATTTAACTCCCGTTTTTATAGAGAATTTATATGGTTCACAAAAGTTTTGATTTGTATGGAATTTTATTCAGAGACTCAGGTGTGAACTCGAAGAATGAGATAAAACTATATATGAGAGAGTTTGGTAGAATTACCAAAATACTTTGGGGCGATCAGAATCCAGAGAAGTAAAAAAATATACTGAGACAAAATAGGCTAATACTCAGAAGACTAGTTAGGCATAATAGCGGTCACACGGAGATTAGGTCTCATATAGCTCGCATATGATTGATGGATATGCAGAGCAAGAGAAGAGGAGAAGAAACAGGTATAGTCGAATTAGAAGACAAGACCAACATACTGATCTAGGAATGCTTTGAGATCTCGGAACCTAGAGGAATATATACTTCAGACTTGTTTCTTGTCGCGACCGGTTTATCGAATACGTTTTATTGTAAGTACTTTGATTCTTAGTATAGAGCGTACAACAGGGTGCATTGACCATTACTGTAATCCCATATCGGATGGGATTGATACTCTTGCCTCCGTTTTTCAGCCTAAGCTAATTTAACATATTAAAACTCATGTAAAGCGAATAAATACAACAGCATAAAATGTCGATACTGTTACTGGTACTGTTCGCTGACTAGTAACCGCATTGGCTCTGTAACCAGAAGATCTTGAGTTCTAAATCCCCGGTCCACCCAACATTGTTCTGTTATCTCTACGATAAAAGTGCTCTCCCTCTTGGGTATTTAAGAAAAACAAAACGTAAGCATAGTAAGATAATAAATAAATATTAATTAAATTTGCATATATATTATTAATTCAATTATACTGTTAATTATTTCAATTACTTTTTTAATTGATTTTAAATTAATATAAAATTATTATATTCACTAATTTAATCAATTACTTCACTGTGTATAAATTTAGTTTAACACTAGGATGAGTAAAAGACATGTCTTCTTTTCATCTGCACTCAGGGGATTACTCCTACATGTGCAACGCAGGAACTATAGTAGGTGGATAGTTAGAAAACTGACAGGAGGTGAAGCTTACTTCATTATTTTACTGCTCTGCTTTTGCACGTTCTTTGTTTACAGCAGTGGTTAAGCTTCGGTTTAATAGCCATTTTCTACGCAATACCGACGAAGGAGGGCGTTCTGATGTGATTGTTGTTTGCTATCAGCTGAAGCCGGTAGTGTTCAGTGACCAGTGACTATGTTTTTCGCCACTAAAACCTTCCGACAACAACTGACACACAAAGACACACTAATGTACATCAGAAAAATGCGAGATGTTTTTTTGTAAGATTTTAGTCTGAAACCGTGTTGAACCCAGGTCTGCTTTGGTTTTGTAGTCAACGTGCAGACTACTTGAGCCCATCGCCACCTACAACGAATGCTTTTAAGGTAAAGTTCACTATATTTTTAACAAAATTCATGGAATACAAGTTCATGATATGAACACGAACTTATGAAACACTTCATTCGCTTTTAAACTTTAGTCTGACGAACAATGCTAATTCAGTCATTATTGGGGCACAACCTCCAAATAGGGGAGCTAACATATTATTTACTTGTTCGCATTTAATTAGAAAAAGAAAAGTAATTTTGTTTAATTGCTTATACTTCTTTATTTACATATTTATTCAACAATAAAAATGTTGTTAATTGGAAAAAAAATTTTTTCTTTCCAATTATTACAATTTCGATTGCGGCGAGGTGCACAATTAAACATTTTTTTACTTGTTTCAATAATTTTGATAATTAAAATCATTTTTTAAGTTACTTTGGATATTAATGGAATTCAATCGAAGAAAAATTCTTAACGCAAATTAAAAAAAAAAATCAATCATTCAATCATTGAATGAAGCATTAATTCAAACAAGTTTCTTAACATTCCTTACAAAGTTTCTGCCCATAATTTTCTTTGTAAATTGTAAATATCTACAATATACCGTGAATATTCTATTAAAATAAGTTTTATTTATTTGTTGCAATACTTTTTAATAATTATCTCAAAAGCTGTTAATAGATAAATATATAAGTTTTTAAATTGTAACACTGATAGTATTTATAAGAATAAAACAAAAGAAGAATATAAGGTTTTCGATTTGATCGTAAGTCATGTTTAATATTAACAAAAATAAGGAAGAAAAAAACTGTCTCTTATAAAATTTGCCTGTTGGTGCTTATGATCATTTGGCTCTAAGGGGTCGATATATTGGCTTGTTTCCAAAAGCATGTGATGAAAAGTCATGAAAAAATTTTGCTTTTACAAGTTGTCGTGCTAGTAATTTATTTAAGTTTTATACTGTCTCAAAATGTTAGTGACAGAATAATGTGCAGCAGATCCTCTGAATAATTGTTTTTTGTTTTGTGACAATAAAATGTGAAATCAAAAGCGAATTAGAATTGGGCTGTACATGCAAATAAAAATTGCATTCAATAAGTTTAAATTATATACAAATAAGCAATTTTAATAGCACTTCAGCTATTAGCTATCAGCAAAAATTAGTGCTTGCCATGAAGCATTTTTGTACAGGAGACAACATAATGCTATCATCACTTGCAATTGCGCTTTTATAATGAATTTTTTTTGTTTGCAATGAGCCGCAAATGTAATGCAATGATGCAATGTCCCAGCAAAAAATAATTCAAATTTTGAAAGCAGTATTTATTTTTTCTGCCTTCTGCACATATCGAGCCTTTGGTGCAATACCGTCGTAATTCAAAAAATCGTGAACTGAGAAAAATGCATTTGAAGTTTTGAGCCATCTTTTTGATAGTACTTTCGTTTACTACAGTTATTTTTTTACAAGTTTTTAAATAAAGAGTCATGTTTTGTAATGTTTTCTGTTTGTAAATTTCTTGTCATAAAGGAAATATTTCATTATTGCAAATAAATATTGTTGGAATTAGCTGGAGGCAATAAAGACATTTGTAGCTGTAGAATCTGAACAGTTAGAGATGGAACCATAATCGTTTTTCCTTTAGATATATATTTTCCCAAAGATCATTTCTGCATACCCAGCTCAAAAAATTCAAATTAGGAGTTACTGAGGTATTGCACCAAAGGCTCGATATGTACTGGCTTAACAAGTGCAATATTGTATAAAAGAAAATAAATTTTTGCTTCTTTAACTATACAAGAAAAAAAACAAATATTTTAGTGATTACATTCCCTTACTTTTGTGCATACTAAAAGCACTTCTATAAAGAAATGATACCATGATGAAAATTACGAAGTGCAACGAACATAATGGACCGACCCAACGAATTCGGATGAATGCTTTTAGATTATATGATTTTACCACATATTCCCTGCTCAGAAAAAAATCAAGAAAAGAAAATGCTCCAAAGTGGGACATTGCGAACAAATATTATGCCATACGTAAGCAGGTTTGTAAGGGAATGTTAAGGTAGCATTCCCTTGCAAGCGGAAGTACTGACGTCCATTAGTTTTTGCTGGGATATTGTTTCCGACAGCTTTTTGTGCTTCTAAAGTTCGATAATTTTTTCCTGGGTAATTAATCTATTAAAAAAAAATTAAATATTACTCCATGGTTAAAGTCCGCCCAGAAAGGTTCGCAAAACATCCTCCTGTTTCTGCTATTAAAGCTGAATTTCATACAAACTAGAAAATTTGTACCCATCTTTTCTATTATTACTCGTATAGCATCTTTTTAACTTGGTCTTCAAATGATAAATTTTTCATCGGGGTATATTTAGAGGCCATACTTGTACTTATTAAACCTACTACGTATCTATCATATAATTAGAATCAGTTTATTAGTATTTTGCGTAGCACAAATCGTAAAATGTCTTGATTATTCGTAAAGTATATTGGCTTTCTACTTTTGTAAGCGTCTCCAACATCATGGTAATGATAACCAGCTTATCGCTAAAAAAAACATAGCAGAAGTTTCCTTCAAGTATACGGAACGCACTCAAAATCGTGACATGTTCGTAAATGTATACATGTAACTTTTGTTCACACTTGTAGCATAGAGTATTTATTATGTGCAAAATTCAATTTCATGTTTCATGAATTTATTTAATTTCACTGAAAAGAAATGTGTAGAATACGAGGCATGGATTTTCAGCTTTAAGAATGATATTTCCTTTTGTTATTTAAGGCAAATAACAAATAACAAACTTTGTGCAGATGAGACTAAGCCCAAGGCACAATAGTGGCTTGAGTTTCAGCGCACTACTTTTGACCATGCTGCAGCATAATTTTGACTTAATATTTCTGTTGCGTTCTATAATCTTCTCCTTCTGTTTTTAACAGGTTCATGCACAACAAAACAGAGTAGAGGAAAAATATTAACGATTTTGAAGGATTTACATTTGCAATAATAGATCTGCTGATTCATAATGCATGATAGGAACTAAAAAATAATTAAACTCGCTTTCGACAAATTTTCTGCAGAGAATTTTAAGTTACAAAGGTTTGGCCAAATTGTGAAAATTTATATATTCCGGTAATATTCCTTGGATTGATATTATGAACTACACGAGACGAGTATAGTATATATACATAACTCCTTTTGTAAACAAAAAAAACCAATTAAATTAAGTGATATAAGCAAAATAAAATCTACTTTGTTCGAACTCGACTTTTGCTCTTATTCCTCCTGTTCAGAGAAATTTATCAAGGATTCTACAATATGTTGGAAATATAATTATCGTGTTGCACACACGTTGCTTAAGAAAAGATCGATGATAAATTATGTGGTATTCATACTAACGAAGATAAACATGTTTAAGTAAATTTTTAGTTCTAATAAAATCCAAATCAGGCGAATGTTTATAACGTTTTTAGTAAAAAAAAAAGAATTCGACATGAGATAGCATTCAAAGAGTACAAGGGAAAAAATCAACGTCAATCAATGCCAACCTAGACATACCCTTGGAATGCTGTCTCATGTGTAATTCTTTCTAAGTATAAACGTTACAAACTTTATTTATATATAGTTAATAAATATAGTTAATTAATAAATAAAAAATATGCTAATTATTCAAAATTTTAATTATTGTTTAAAGAAAGTTTGCAAATAGTAGTGACCCTGTGTTCATTGTATCATTATTGTGTTGTAACTTCATATTTTCCAAATACTTAAACAGCTGATGGCAATATTATTATTATTATTCAGCCGTATTCATAAAAATTTTAAACAGCATTTCAAATCTTTTTGAAGCAATTTTCGCTAAAATTGTATTCATAAAAGAATTTTAGTTTAAAAAACCTTTTTATACTTTGCGTAAATAAGCAAAATTTTAAAATTGGTTACACTAACCCATGTTTAAACAAATTTTAAAATGACATTGTTAATATTTTGCTATGTTTTTATGTATGTAAATAATATGTACATATGTGTAATTTATATGTTTGTATCCTATTCCTAGTTGACTCTGGTCCGTATCACAACAAGTATCACGGGACCATAATAAATTGAACCCAAGTGTCCGGGACCTTTCTTTACCTTTACAACCTACCGCCCTAACCTAACCTATATGTTTGTATGGATGTGCATACATAATTCCCTTTCGCATGTTAACGTTTTTGGTATAAAAATATACAAAATACAACATCCTTTTAATATTTATTATTTATTTTTTAAACTGTAATGTTATTTAGTTAAACATTTTTGCGTAAATAAACATTCATAATAATGATAATTGTGCAAAATATATAAACAATCGAAATAAATAAAAAAAAATCATTATTTTAGCGTTATCTTGTCGTTGTTTTAAAGAACAAAAGTACAATTGACAACTAAAGAATATAGTGTTGCCACGTTATTATTAACAAAAGAAGTTAAAATATTGATTATGAATACCAATTAAAAAAAAAACTTTTTGTAATTTTGAAATATATTTAAACTAATATGCATTTGAAACCTCAATCAAGTTTTTTTTATAAAAAAACGCTTTATATGTGTGTATATTAAAAAAAGAAAAAAAATTTAATTATTAAAGTGTATTTACATTTGCCACCAAACTTCTATTAATAATTCTTCTTTCTAAAATACGCATTTTTATTTTTTTTTTATCGAATATGATATTTTTTGCATTTGCTGGCTTGACAAATGAATACAAATAAAAATAAAATTTATGACATGCCGGCATTAAAAACCACGTTCAGTGAAAAACAAAAAAAAAATACCACTGAACATACGAAAACATCTACAAATGAACTTTTTTCGCTCTCAAATATCAAAAAAATATTCAACATGCCAGTCTAAACAATATTTTATTCTGCCTGTGATAAATAATTGCCAATAATTTTTATATTTTTGTTTCTTCTATTTTTCTTTTACTTTTTATTTATTTACTTTCTGATTTATAATCTTATCTGCTTACTTAAAGATAAATTATATATTATTTGAAATTATAATAGTGATGCCCGGTCAACATGATGTTAAATGGGCCGATCGTCAAAGGTATAAAAATTGTATTCACAACAATTAAAGATATATGGCATTTTCTATTAGACGTAGCTACATATCGTTACCTTAAAACCTCAAGTCATATTTTATATTAAGTTAAATTCATATTTTTTTTTTTTATATGTAAAAGGTTTATTAGACAAATTTATATACAAAATTCAATCAATATACCTTCTATAAATCCAAAAAATGTTTATGAATACGGCAGTCAATCTAGAAAAGTAACATTTCATTAAGCTTATCTATATTATATCGAAACAACCTGTATACCATCAGTTACTAATTAAAATAACTTTGCCTTAAAGAAAAGCAATCAAGACGTTTTAAATTAGTAATTCATTCCGTTTTGTTAATATAAAATTTGTATCCCGTAGTTTGTAACTTTTGATGTTGAATTCCTTTTTGTTACTCAAACGCAATTTTTGCCAGTCTTTTTTAGATATCAAACAAAGGCTTGTATTCAATTTGTGTCGGCGAGCAGCTTTTACAATTTTAAGGTAGAAATATACTCCATGCTTTTTTTTCTCAAAAATCCCATTTAACCACAGGAAATCCTTTTCCTACCACACCAACATTGACAACGTCATTACGACAATCAGTTTGTGCATGAGTTGGCAAGCATGTTAAACCAACCATCTGCTATTTTTGAAATTGTACATGCAACATTTTTTAGCCATAAATTATAGATCAAAATATAATAAAACAAATTTTTTATAAAAATTTATATTATTCACAATTTATAAAATAGTATGACTTCAATTCAGAGTCAGAGATTTGATATTTGATATTTGATTAGTACGAGTACTTTGTTTAGTGTCACAAATTCATATTGAACATGTGAGAGATATTTAACTTTCCTTTTGGTTTATACAGACAACAGTGTTTCAAGTCTAGTCTTATAATACTTACTCTCTTAATAGAAATAAATTCTTTAAATTGCATTTAAGTCCTTTTGTTATTTACTGAGTTCACGTTACATTCAAATTACAAAACAAATTGGAAATAAAAGTAAAAATTGTGCTGAAAATTTAAATTGATATTTCTTCTTTAACATTTTTTTTCGTGTACGTTTTCAAATTATATATATTTGTTGATGGTTAGTAATCATCAAAGCGAATGAAAGGTTTAAATAAATTCGCATAAGTTAAAAATAAATTCTGGCATTATTATAATTTGTTTCTTTCTATTCTTAAAATTTATATTATCTTAGAATGTATAATGATTCATGATGCAATTACTAAGGTAGCACCACTAAAGCTTTAACAGGCATTCGTCTGTTTGTCCTTGTGACATAATATGTCAGAAAAATATTATCACTCACAACAACTACATCCTAAATTAAATTACGACGCAAAGCGCAACGCAATTTAGAACTTAGATTTGTACGCTGAAATGAGTAACCTAAATTATAGCGTTAACGTTGCGCCAGAAACACCAATGTCTACTCACTTCGATTAAGAAAAAATTCTAAATAGAAAGAAGAAATAGATATAGATCGCTAAATTGACCTGAAAACAACTAAATTGTCATTACACAATTGGACTTGCCAATTGCAAAGCGTTAACGCCGAGTTATTTCGGTTGGTTTCACACCATGATCTAAATATATAAGGTCTGCTTGACAGTTCAAATTATTTTTACTGTGACGTCATCGTCGAGATTTGTTTTTAATATGTATGGGGTTTGTTTTTTTTTTAAATATTTTGCAATTTTAAAGGTAAAATAAATAAAACAAATTAAATTGTTATGTTATAGTCTTTTTTAATTTTCTTTTTTCATTTTTTTCTTGTATTAATATTTTGTTTAAATTTCTTATTCTAAAATATAAACGACTTTTAAAAAATAACGATTTTACATTTTCAGGCACATCTATGTTATCACATTTAATGTTATGGTATTTTAAATGATTATTTCGAAGACTTAAAGTATTATTATTAATTTCCTTAAATATATTTTCTAATTTTAATATGTTTCCCATAAATTCTTGGCAGGGTTTATAGAACCCTCTGTTTCAACTGCAACTGACTTATTTGGATTTTCATTTTCAATATTTTCAATACTTTCTTCTTGTAATTTCTGCAGACTATAAATAATTGTAAATATTATTTCATTAAAAAAGTGGATTTTAAAAAAATTGTATTTACTTTAAATCAAATTCACCAATTGCTTCCTTTACAATTTGTTTGTTTGCTCTTTTTACGTATCGTTTCGATCTTTCGACTGGTAAAATGCTGTTTACATGGATATTTAGAGATGGGACAGCCTTCGCATCTTACAATCTTTTTCTTATTGGCGTGTTCAATAATATATCCTTTAAACGCCAATCATTATTCGTAAAATGTCTAGAACAAATTTTTCCAGATTTCCAATTAACATTTTTTTCACCGCATGCATTGATCCACAATTTCTTTATTTCTGGATCTTTTGGAAACGTAAAATATTTTAGATTTTTATCATCCTGCTTCGAGCTTTTACAATCTTTTACCACACAGTATTTCATTGTCCAAATAAATTTTATCACTTTCTACACAAATTGTTTATTAAAAACTCTTTTTTTTTTTGCTCTAACTCAGTTCACATTTATTTTTAATTAATTGTCAATAAAATAATCCTTTAATTTTCTTAATAAATATGTAATAATAATAATTTTAATCACTAGCTTTTAAATTTCCATTTAACCACAACAAAACATTTCCCGACGATGACGTCAAATTAAAAAAAAATGGCAGCTGTCATTCAATATCAAGCAGACCTTATTTATTTAGATCATGGTTTCACACATTTTGTATGGGCATGAGAAATTTTGACAGCCAGACAACACTTTGCGTCGTAATTTATGTTAAGCACGAATAATATAATTTTTAAATTAATATACCGATTGCAATAAAAGTACCCAATTTAAATTGCTTATCACTTTTCGTTAATAATAAAACCTGTTAAACATGAGCAGAGAAAAAATTAATCACCGGGCGTATCACTACCACCTGGCTTCATTACATCATGGAATGTATTTAATTAATATGTGTGGATGATAGAGAAAAATATATTTTGCATGGTGACTCTAACTTTGTAGCTTGCAACCAAGGCGTATGAAACTAGGTGAGGTTTTTAAAACAGGTGATACCTAAGTTTATGTTTCCAACCTCAAAAACTTTATTATGTTAGTCTCACTTCTATTTTATTTGACGTTTATTAAATTTTTTAATTATATTTCTTTTTTGAGCGATGATCTTTTTTATGAAAAATTTTTTTTTATTATTTATTTTTTCTCAATATTTCGCTACCAAATAGGAAATAATAATTTGTATTAACAAAACAAATTTTTTTTTAAAGAAGAAAAAGAAAATATTTTTGAAAGGAAATTATTTTGTCATGTTTTTTATACACATGTATAAATGTGTGTATATATGTATACATATATAAACATGTTTTCAAAATTATTTTTTTTTGTACATATATAGTTTGTACATGGATGTGAAATAAGTCGCCGTCCATACTGTGAAGCATATGCTGCAACACATTTGAGTTTGTTGATGAGAAGGGGAAGAGGCGTGGAAGTATGTACGCTGTTTCATGTACATGCAGTTTTTGTTGAATTTCTTATTTACATCTTTTGACATGAGGTGTATTTGACGTTTCATTTTATTTCTTTTCGTTTGGTATACTGTTAACATCTATCATAATAACAGCTACCTTGTTTTATTGTTAATTTTTTGTGAAATATAATCAAAAATTTAAAAAAAAAATATAAAATTATATAAAAATTATTATATAATTTTTCTTCTTAGCGTCCATTTTGCTTCAAATTACACCTTGTGCTTCAAATGTTTATCCAAAAAAAAATATCACAGGGTAGTTATTTTATATTTACATTCGGTATTGAGAAATGTAAAAAAAAATTTAAAAAAGAAGACAGATGGGAGGAATAAAAAATACTAAAGATGAAGCAAAAGATTCATGTATGGACACTGCTGAAGTTTCAAAAGAGAATTCAAAAAACTTTTGCAGCAAAAACTCAACAGTATGGACGGGGACTTACATATTTCTATTTCATGTAATAATAACATATAACTATGACAACAATAGAACATAATTATTAAAAATTATTTAATAAATGACCTATGACTTTCTATTATTAACTCTAACATTTCTAACAAAAAACGTCGTTTATAATTATACACGGTTATAATTGTAATTATAATTTTATTAAAATACAATAGAATAAACTATAAATCAGATATAGATAATTTAGCACAAAATTATAGATATTTTGTTAATACAATTTAGATTTAGATTATGTATTAAATATATATTTTTATGCAAAAAATAGAGTTAATAATAGATAGTCACAGGTCTTTTATTAAATTAGTTTCTTTCTCTAATATAGTTGTGCCTTAAAATTTTAAATAATGATTTAAAGTTGCACAATGTGTAGTTAAAGCTGTTTGTGTATTTATATGTCTGTATTTTTAATCTGACTTATCTCCTGCTAAGCTAGTTTTAAGTTTGTTTTTAGTTGTTCCCACATAAACTTTATCACAACTTTCTAAATTATTTCCTCCACAAGGTATCCTGTATACTAAATTAGATAACTTTGTGTTTTTAACTCTATCTTTCGCTTTATTAAATAATTTTGCTAAAGTATTACATGTTTTATATGTTATTCTATATTTCTTCGTATTAAATATTTTCGATCCTCCAAGTTGTTCGACATATTAGGTATTTATATCATAGATTTATAAATTTTCGGTTCCATATTTCTATTCCCATTAGTATTATCCCGATTACCGTATTTTTCCTATAATTTATTAATAACATGTATTGGAAAATCATTTATCCTCAATATATTTATAATTATATTCTTATTCTTCGTATGAAATTGTCTATTACTAAGTTTCATAACTCTTTCAATTAAATTTCCTGCCGTATTCGTTATAACTCCCTTTGGATGTTTTGAAAAATAGTTTATTATTTTATCCGAGGATGTAGGTTTATGATACCAATCTATTATTAAATTCAGACCTCTTCTCTCAATTAATACATCTAAATATGGAAGTTTTAAATTTATTTCTTTCTCTGTCGTAAACTTAATATCCTGGTTCAAATTATTAAAAATTCGAACGAGCTATTTAATTAAGCTTTAAGCTTTTTTATTTCTTATTTTTATATAATCTCGATATTTCGTTACACTTTTCGGGTAACATAATATCTTCAAGAAATTTTTATTTAAAATTTTATTAAATTTAAAAAAAAAAAAAAAGATGTTAAGTTAAATTAGAAACATGTTAGAAGATAATAATTTTCCCAAGTATTTAATTGATACATTAATAGGTCAATATTATAGAAATGATAGAATAGGTAGTATAAATAATGTTACGGATCATAGGATATACAAATCTGTGACTTATATACCCGGAATGTCGGAAAGATTGGCTAAATCTAAAATTTATAATACGGACAGATATAGAATAGCTCATAAATCATTTAATACTTTAAATAGATTATTTAGTAAACCAAAGGATGGGGTTGAAAAATGGGATAAATCGAATGTAATTTATAAAATACCCTGTAGGGGAAATGATGAGGATAATTGTAATAAAGTATATATTGGCACGACCAAGAATAAATTGAAGACTAGAATAGCAGGTCACAAATCGGATCAAAAATATAGACACATAAATTTACAAAAAACCGCTTTATCTTCCCATTGTTCTGAATTATATAATTTTCCTGATTTTGAGAATGTTTCAATATTAAACACAGAAAATAATTATAAACGGCGCTTAATGTTAGAAATGTTAGAAATTATTAACACACCATTAACACGTAGAATAAATTTTAAGGCAGACACGGATAACTTAGCACAGAATTATAGATATTTAGTTAGTAAAAATTTACGTAATATTTGTTAAGTTAATGTTTATTTCTTAAGATAAAGATTATTTGTTAGTTATAATTTATTATTTGTTTAAAATTGTTAAAAATTCATATATATATTTATTTTTATTGAACATTTTCTTGTAAAAATTCACATATATATATATCTCATTTATTAGTTCTTTATAATTGTTGTTATGTAATATTTTTCATATTTTTGCATATGTAAATATTTATGTTAAAAATTGTTAAACAAAGCACACTTTTTTATTATATACATTTTTTTCATGCATTTAATTGTTAAAAACTTTTTATTTATAATTATTGTTATTTAATAATTTTTTAATATATACATATATATATATGTATGTGTACATGTACATGTAATTGTGGCTGCATATGTACATATATGTTTATGACTGTATGTTTGCATGTGTGTACGTACATTCGTATATCTATGAGTATATGTATGTATGTGTGTATATGTATGTATATGCAAGTATGTACATATGAATATGCTCGTGTGTATGTATGTTATATTTATATGCGCCTATATTACTACTACACATTTTTGAATTTTCAATCAAATTTTATAACAAAAATTTTGTGACATGTTTCAAAAATATTTTTATATTTCAAAGAATTATAATTTCCTATTATTCCTGATGATGTTAACAAGCTGTTAACGAAATATCGAATAATAAAAAACAAAATAAGATAAAAAAAGACCTCAGGCTTAATAAATATATATCAAAAAATATAATAAAAAAGGTCAATTAATAATATAATTAAAAGATGTTAACCGAAAGTTAACGAAATATCGAGATTATATAAAAATAAGAAATAAAAAACCTTAAGCTGAATTAAATATATTGTTCGAATAATAAAAAAGGTTAAAAAACAAGTATTAAGAAAAATTATTAAAAATTCTTAACTTATTATTTATTTGACTATCCACAACAATTACTGATCTAGGTGAAAATTTTTTACTCGAGCATTGTTTGCGAAAAGCTTTGTTATGTTCTCATAAAGTCTACTCGTGTTTCATAACCGGCGGAATCTTCAAAAGATATTTATATTCACCAACATAAGAATGCACGATTCACCATGGCCGGTGCCTACCCTCTTCCTTCCACCACTCTTCCCCGGTTGTCAGCCCTTAGGTATTATTTTGCGGAAAGCTGATTAGCATTAGTGCTTTTCTAATCGGTTAATTCCTTTGTCTCCCCAACCTTCGGAGTTCAATGTTCATTACTTCAGTTATATGCTGACTGCACTCCTTCAATTTATTTCCTGAATTCAATATTTCATTGAGTACCTGGCATGAACCGCCATCCATATCTTCGTACCATCTAAATATCGAACAACTGAATACTACATGCTCTGCATCTTTGTCCTCATCCACACAATTTGGGCAGGTAATGTTTTTTTTTATCTGGGACCAGCAGTCAGGAGATGACTCCTATACATGCGAAGCATTGTGCTGGAACTATAGGAAGGCTATAGTAGGAGAAACGACAAGAGGTGATTAATTATTTTACAGTTCTACTTTTGCACGTTCTTTGTTTATACTCGTAGCAGTGTTGAAGTCGGTATTGTTCAGTGACGTTAGAAAACATTGCATAATAAGTTTTTGACTTATTCGGTAACTTTACACCAACAAAAATTCCTTTTTATGTTGTTATGTTGAATTTGTTGCTTTTGTAATGCCACACATATTATTTCATCGCTTTGTGCTTTATAACTTGTAACATACAAATACAATGACTGTACTTTTCTGGCAGACGCATAAGAAGTGAAAACGCCTAGATACAATGGTATGGATTTTCAGCTTTAATGATATTTTAAAATATTACAATATTTATGAAACTTCTTGCATCACTACAAATGGTCCATCCACAAAAATTATTTTTTATTCAGAAGAACTTTATGAATTTCAGTTTCTCTTCGTTTGATAAATATTTTGTAAGTCGAGAATAAGATAGCACTTATCGAGCATCCGCGTAATAACTTTTACTGGTTAAGAAAAAATCACTAAGTTTGTTAACGTAACTCATAGTTTGTTTAAAAAAAAAACGTGGATCATATTTTGCAGCACAACACTTTTTTAAACAAATTTATTAGTACAACACAACAGGTTGCAACTTGTTGCACGCAACAAGCAAAACTTAATATACTGTCACAATTTCTTTCTCAGTTTCAATTCGCCTTAAACAAGTTAGGGGAAGTTTTATTTGTGACGCATGCTCTTAAGAAAATAACGACGATATTCCAATACCGAACAAAATTATAATTGTTCACCATTTTTTTACATTAGTTTCACTTCAGAGTTATTTGCAGGCACCAGTTTGCAAATTAATATGAAGAAAAATAACGGATTCTGTGACTTGGGCTGACGGACACAAAGGCATTTATATACATACATTCTTATACAGGGTGGCACAAAAAGAGCTGTATGGTTTAAATGGTTTATAACTTTTTTATTTATGCGATTATTAAAATTTTTTTTTTTAAATACAGTATATTATTGAGGAATTTTTTGCAATTAGCTTTGAAAAATGATATCCTGTAAGTGATGTCCATTTTCTGCTTCGCACATACGTGCTCTTTTCAGCATATTTTCCAACTTTTCTCAAAATTTCGGGTGTAATGGCCATGATTTTCTTTCGAATGCTTCATAATTAATTCCCCAAGTCTTCTGCACAAAATGCTGAAAAAAAAACAAAGAAAAAATAATAATTAAAAAAGTTATAAAGAATTCAAACCATATAGCTCATTCTGCGCCACCCTATAGAAGTACTACGATTTTGAATTTGTACTATTAAGTACAGACTTATAAAAGAAATGATTCTTTTTGTTTTTTTTGATGGAGAAAAATTTCGAATCAATTAGATAATAAAATGTAATTTTTAATATTCAAAATACTGCAAAAGCTTGATAATCCGGATAATTGATTGCAGACCATAATTTGGGTTATCAAATTATTCGGATTATCGAATACAAATTTAAAAACGTTGTTCTTGTATTAAAAATGCTTTTAAAACATATATCGAATGATATATTAACGGAATTTACGGTTCATAGTAAAGGCCTTTTTGTTCTTGCGTAACAACATAGTATAACAACAACAAAATGATCTAACAACAAGATCTAAAAGTAACTACATATGTACATACATATGTATGTACATTTTTAATTCTTACAAGTCCTGAAAATAACAATAAAATTAGTAAATTTAATTAGTTTGCTTCGTAAAATAATCTCTTTTTTTTGTTTGTCAAGAATTGAACTAAAATTTCTTTAATGTTGAAATGATTTTCTTCTGACCTTTTTTTATTGATCTATCCAAACAAAAAGCCTGGAATTATGTAGCAAAATAATTTGATTTTGCATCAGAAAAGATAAAAAATATGTTTCTGGGGTACCAATTAATAGAGATGGAAATTTCACAACAGTCTGCATGCAATCCAGGATTATAAAGTTGCTTTTAATCGGTATTATAGAGTACTTAATATAATGAAAACTGCTGTCCGGATTATCAAGGTTTTACTATATAAATTAAATTTAACTAAGTACACATTTCTGGAAAGTTTTGTCAAAAATGAAACTTATGTCTAATTTTAAAATTTTTCAAGGAAACAAAAATACTTTAAAATGCTGAAAAACAATTTTTTTCTATATATTTAAAAGAAAGTAAAAGGTCAGGTATGTCATATAAAATTTTCAAAATGAAAATTTATACATTTTTCACACCGAGCTGTTTTTTTTTCGTTCTGCAACTTTCATTCATTTTCTTGAATACGAAAGAAATTAAAACATTGTTTTTTATTACTGCTCAAAAATAAATAACAGTAAACAAAAAGAAAAAGATTTTAGAAATAATTGTGGGTATTATGAAAATAAATCAATAAATTTATTTTGGGAATATTTATTTATACATATGATTCTAATTGTGCTTTTTCCCTTATAAACTATATGTGAAATTTATTATTACATACCCTATGATATTCTCATACAGTATGAAAAATATCATAAAGCATTTTATTACAAAAGTAACTCAAAAATTGAGGAGGAAAGCATATCCATATAGTACTATTTCGCTAACGCTTACTTAGCTCGTCAGTGGATTTTTCCCAACGTCTGAATATAAACCCAAGATCTATATGTTTAAAATTCAATCAATCAAACGAGAATTGGTTGAATATCAAACATACAAACCAAAAAATCTATAAACAAAAACATAGCAATCCATGAGTTTACTTTTATAACATACTCACATTTCTATTTTTAGCTTTTTTATTCTCATCTATAAATATTTTTTATTCTCATTATAAAATAAATCGTTTGATTGATTGAATTTTAAACATATAGATCTTGGGTTTATATTCAGACGTTGGGAAAAATCCACTGACGAGCTAAGTAAGCGTTAGCGAAATAGTACTATATGGATATGCTTTCCTCCTCAATTTTTGAGTTACTTTTGTAATAAAATGCTTTATGATATTTTTCATACTGTATGAGAATATCATAGGGTATGTAATAATAAATTTCACATATAGTTTATAAGGGAAAAAGCACAATTAGAATCATATGTATAAATAAATCAATAAACTAACTTGAAATTGCTTTTGTTTCATAAAGAATTGTCAGACATTAATACTTGGTGGTTCAATATATAAAATTCGCTGTTAAAACTGGTTTTGCATATCTTTAAAGGCAAAACTGCAGAAACAACAGGATTATTTACCAATTGAAATATTTTGTCGACGTTTCTTTCATGTAAGTGCTCATGCGTTTTACAGTTTCTGAAGAATGCAAAAACGTTTCGTATTGAAAATATGTACTATGACAAAAGACAAAAATCTCATGTGATATGTTAAGATTAGAATTATTTTCGAACAAAATGACGACATTGAGTTTTATTAAATGCAAGTTCAAAATTGTTGAGAAAATCTACTAAGTGTTTGATCGCTTTTCCTGAATTTCTTTCAAGACAACGATTTGAAAATAACACCACTCCTTATGCTTCTATATAATTTTTGGAAGGGTACTTTAAACGGATTCAGTAAATCAGATTACATTTCCCTATATAACTTCATATGAATTATGAATAGAAAATTGTTGGACTTTTTTCGCTCTCTTTTTTGGCGATTTGGCTTTTTCTAGCCTTTTTAAAAAGCCAATTTAGCGTTTTCTCTTCAGCTTCAACAACACTGATTTTCATATACATAAATGTGTTTAATTTCTGATGTATAAAGAACGGGACGAAAAATTCGTCGTTTGTCCTTATTGTGTTCTCTGCAGAGTACGAAAAATGCAGCGCGGCTCTTTTGGCTCTTTTTAGCTCTTTACGTAAAGAGCGGAGCCAGTTTATTTTCGCGCCTCGTAAGAAATGCGCAAAACGAGCCAAGAGAGCGTGAAATGCGCATAGTGTAAAATGGTAATAAAAGCAATTACAATTTTTTTTGGTATCGAGAACAGTGTTGCCGAATTTCTTTTAAACTGGCAATTAAAAAAACGTTTTTGCGGAAAAAAACTACACCTACAAAATACGTGTATTACATTGGAGAAATATAATACATATTTGTGAATTTTTTAATTAGTTTTTATTGCAGAAAATAACAAACTACATTTCTATTAGTAGTACTTGTTCTCTTTGCCCTAGGATGGTCGAAGTATTCTGCACGTTGACTACAAAACGAAAAAAGTTTAACGCTTTTGGGCTGCGCAAACCAATTGTTTCTTTTTTTCTGTTCCGCTCTTTGCGGTTGCAAAGCGTGCACAATGCGCAAGGAGTCAAAAGAGCGAGCAAATCCGAACTCTGGTTCCCTGCATTAAACGTATTTCTTTAGAACTAATAATTAAATAGAAACTTTAAGAAATTCTTCATGAATTGAATACCCAAAATGTATTAAATTTATTTGTTTCTTATACATTCCATTAGAAAGTGTTTTAATAAAATTTACTTTAAGAGTGATTAAACTGTCAGAGATTATTAATAAAAGCCGGTTTACAGCAGTAGTTTATATAAAAAAAAACTTTTGGGAAACTTTTTAAATCGTCAAAGACTTTTTCTGTAAAGAAAGCGGTTTTTTCAGCCTCTTTATACCTGTAAAAATCGAGTTAAAGAAGTAAATTAAAATTCTCTTTCGATGAATCAATTAAAATTTTAATTTAATTCGAAATTGTTTACATCATACAATTTGTAATTCACATATTTCAGGCATATTGAATGATTCATATAAAATCTATTTAATTAATTTGATCTTTTATTCTTTAACTTTATTTCTTTTAATAAAAAAATTTCGATATTATCTTTCAAGCTTAAAGGTTTGGTTTTATTGGTATTTTTTCTCTTTTTTCGAGATATCGTTAACCATCGGTTAACATCTTCAGGCAGTTTTTAATATTTTATATGAAACTTTTCTTCTTTTTGAAATTAATATAAAAATTTTTTGACAACATATTTTTTACATAATTTTTGTTAATGTGATAATAATAATTTAAAATATTTTTAAGTGTTGTATATATGTATATATATAATTATAAGTATATATAAAAAGATATTTTAAATGTATATGTTAAATGTAAATATTATAATTTTTTTTAATTTTATATATTTTGTTCATGTATGAAATTTTAATATAGTTAATAATTTAATATTTAATATTTAAAAATTTTTACATCAATTCAAAAGGAAAAGAAAATTTTATATAAAATATTAAAAATTTCTTGAAGAAGTTAACCGATGGTTAGTAAAATATCGAAAAAAGAGAAAATATAAACAAACCCTTAACCGTGAAAAATCTTCTCATATATATCATATTATCTATTTATTTATTTACAAATTTCTTAAATTTTGCGATATTATTAATTTTACAGAATTGAGAATTATTTTTATCCAGTTTTATGTATTTATTTATTATATGCAATGCGGTCAACTTTTAAGATTCATATTTCCGTAAAAAAAATTGTTTTTTTTTATTTTGGCTTTCTTCGCTCAACAAATCATACCACTTTTTGAATATACTAACATGTTTTTTAAAGATATATTTATATAAAACTAGATTAACACGATGCTCTTTGCTACTCCCACACTCCGTACGCCGTAATGTTTTTACTGAGATTTCATTATATTTTAAATTTTCGGAAAAACAATAGAGCTATGTATATTTTATTATATACATAGAACTTTCTGTGTTTAAAGTTTCATCGCAGTCGATTACATAGATTCGAGTAAGGCGAATAAAAAATTAATAATAGTGCATAATCTTAAAACAGAAAAGATTAACCTAAATTTAGCTCTAAAAGACCTAATATGGTCACATCGCTCATTACATAATGGTTAACAACCAGGGCTGCCACTTTGGTCTAACCAGACTAAAATTGGTACATTTCTTAACGTGTGAAAAATATGGTAGTTGATAGTTAGGTAGATTAAATTTTTTCAGGCTCTTGATAGAAAATTGCTAATCAAAAATTGCTTCCCTACTCCTATTTAAATTAAAAAAAATTCAATATAAAGCATATGTACTTATATTGAAATTTTTTTATTTTTAACGACAGATAATACAATTTTTATAGATTCTGCGTAATCTGACAGTTTCTCGGTAGCTTGCATTTTTATAGAAAACGATTTATGTATATTTTCTTAGAAATAACAGTTAGAAAATTTCGGTACAAGTCAAATACTTTTCTGAATGAAAAAGTAAACGTAATAATACTTACACATGTAACGAATTTCACTTGCACCAATGGCAGGTAAACAAATTTGTATAGGTTCTTAATATGCTCTGTTGTTCACATTTTTATAGTAATTTTTTTTACTAAAAAAAAAAGCGTAACTTTTTTAATAGCAAATATTAATTATGTATTAGAAGACAATGTAAAATTAGTTTTTAGTTCAAAACTAGAAAAGGTAAATTTTGGTATTTGAATTTAAAGAGCGTTTTGGTAGAATATTTTTTTGCTTATGGCAGCCCAGTTAGCATCACTGTCGCCCACACTTAAAGGGTGCTTTACATTGTCCCACAAGTCGTACGACATGCCAAATTTTTGTGTAGAAGAGCACAAGTCGGATCGTCTAAACTTAATATGTAATGAAACTATAAGATTTTGAGAGAAAATACGGATGAAAATTTGACAGTCGTATGGCTCTCTTGATTTTTTAAATTTTTTTAAAAACCAACACACACCATTAGATCAGGGATGCATTTTTATGTAAACAAATGTGAGAAAGCCAGGGAAGGAAAACTGGTTTCATAAATTTATACCAATTATAAAATCAAAATGTACATTTTAGACCACGATAGCACAATTTTATAAAAATATACGTAAATTTTCTTAAAGTACACTAAAAATTTTGACCACGAAAACAACATATTCGAAATTTATAAAAATATTTTTCAAGGCTATTTAAAAAAAAATCAATTGCACAAGAACTCCATCCCTGGGGAAAACAAGCAAACAGCTGTAGTTAAATTAAATGAGAATGTTTTCATCTTACTTGATTTTATCCATACCAATGGTGTAAAAGCCAGAAAACAACCATTCGATTTTTACTCTCTTTTTTTGAAATACGGATGCAATTTCATTTTATTTTCTCTCTCATTTTACGTACGACAAATCTTATCGTCTAAAGCACCCTTAAGCTGAATTCACCCACTGTTTCGGAACGGAATTTTTGTTCTCAAACATTTTTTTATATGTAATTTGACGTTTATCTTTTTGAGACAGAGAAAGCGAAAGAGAGTTAACATGTTTCAGAACCTGAATTGGTTTAATTTTAATTTTTGTTCTAAAATATTTGAACTGTGCTGCCAGCTTCTTAAATTTCTTATGAAAAAGTTTAACTGAGCTGCCATATCTTATTAAATCTACATAGTATGTATTTATAATAAAATACAAAGCAAAACAAAAAATAAACAAATAACAACAAATAATAACTAATGGTTATTGTTAAAAAAAAGAAAATAAATTTAGCTCGCAAAAAAGTGGAGAATTTAAAAAAAAATAATTTAACAAATAAAATTAAATTAATTTTCCAATGGATTTTAATGAAACGGGCGCACTGAAATGGAATTGGAAATGAAGAAGCCGGGTAGAGAGTTCTTGTACGACATGGGCAACAAAAATTACAAAAACAATCACCTAAAACAAGGTGTTTGGTTAAAAATATGAATGTGATGCCAAAAAAAAACAAGCAAATTGCAATTATCTGCTACTGTGCTGCCTAATTGTTTAACTAACACGCCTCGTTTCCAAAAATATTTCATATGGCAGCTTCGTTGTTCCAGAACAATTGTTCGAAGTGGGTGAATCACTTCAGAACAATCTCTCAAAAGAGTAAAAATGTTTCAGAACAAAAATTTCGTTCCGAAACAGTGAGTGAATTCAGCTTTAGACTTCTTTTAGATTGGGCAGTTTTTGTTGTTTTTATACATAGACAGTCTGCTCCGACTATTTTCAAAAAATTGCATGGTGACAAAAACAACTTCAAAAATTAGAATAAAATTCTTTGAAGTAAATTTTCGGTACAAATAATTCTGTACCTTTCTTCTTTCTGCTTTCCCCGCTCTTCCTTAAATCAGACTTATGCCAATTCCGACGAACAACGTTTCGAAATAAAAAACATGTGTGCATATGAAAATTAATACAATAACGTCGTCGATGAAATTGGTTGTGCATGACGAAATCTGAGATAGATTTATTTCTATTTCATACGCCAACGAACGACGAACAAATTAGTACACAGTTACCGTTTTTCATTTTAGTTTTCATATATGTTACTAAATAAAGTTAATTTCTATTTTAATATTTGTTTAATTTTTAAATTAAATATTTTAATTTAATTTAATTATACACAATTATTTACCCTAAAATTGCTTCCTAATTCTTTTCTGTTAATGTTTAATTTTTTTACAGCAAAGCACTTTTTTGATTATTGCCCCTATCATGATTCACAACTCAACTAAGTAGAGTTGTCAATGTTATAACTCAACTCAACTAATTTTTTGTATTATGATCCACAACCGATTTTAGTTGTCTTCGTTAAGCTTTTATAATGTAAATCATAATACAAGTAACAACTCAACGAAGACAAGTGAAATTAGTTGTGTATCATAATGCAAAAAATTAGTTGAGTTGTAACATTGACAAGTCAACTTAGTTGAGTTGTGAATCATGATAGGGGATTAAGACAGCTGCAATTTTTTGGTCATTATTATGTGCCACACTGCTAATTTACGCAACGAACTTCTACCGACGAATTCCTTGAGCACGACTAAATTCGTCCTTCGTCTCAATTGTGTTCCTAGCATTACTAAAAAAATTACACAATGTAATTGCAGTTCTGCGCTCTCTTTAAACAATTTTACTCTTAATTTTTCCCTGTATTCAATTTCTCTACCTGTTACAACGTTTCGTGAGTTTCTCTTCTCCTCTCCATTCACAGGTTTATTTGTTTTTTTTTTCTGTCTCTGTTTTGCAATGATTACGATCCATTTCATAAAATAAAGCAACATTTTCTTCTAATGTGAAAGTCAGTTGATATTGATCGTTATGGGAATGAAGTTGTATACGTTTTGACTGAGTAAAAATTCGCAAAAATTAAAGATAAATGAAAAAGAATAATAAAGTGAAATTAATAATTGCAATTCAATAAATAGACAAGTGCAAACAGCAAACTAAAATTAAAAAAAGTGACACAATGCATTTACAAATTACTCTCATAATATTTATAATATTTCAACCTATAAATAAAGCACTTACCCAAGGTATAATAAACCCTTGCCCAAGAATGTTTGACTATGTACACGATGGAACCGAATGGTTTGGCTTAATAGGAATTCGTTCTCCCAACTTTGGTGAAATACTGCATTTGAAAGTGATTTTAAATATGAATGGCATAATAATACCGGTAAGTCGGAAATTGATGTCTCTATTATGACTAAGAGTATGTGTATGTAATTTGAAACCGTAGTATATGCCAGAATTAAAACATATTATTCTCAATGGAATTAAAATTAGAAGAAACTTAAATGACTAAAGTTCATTAAAGCAAGAGCCCTATTATTGCTTCCATTAAAAACTGTTCAATGAATGTTTGCTAATCAGAAAAATAACACAGGAAACTTTTTATATCGAAAACTATTTATTAATACAACGTGTTTGCTTATAGAGGAAAAATACGGTCGCAGGACGCTGCCAGCAAGTTTTATAGTTAAATTTGTTTTATATATAAATTTGTAAATTAATTTACTATAAATATTTAAATGAATTATTTTCCCAGCACATCACTTATCAATGTTGCATTCTTTCAATAATTTTCAAACTGTAACAGTATGAAAGCAACACATTTTTTTTATTTCAGGAGAAATCCCCTACTAATGCAATGTATTGCACTGGAACTCGGTAAAGAGAGGGATAATGGGATAAACGGAATAGGCAGATGGTGAAAGTTCAGTTGCGTATTAATTATAAAGCAAAGTTTGACGCGTTATTTTTAAGCATTTTATTTATTATTTTACTTCGGATACTTTTTATTCCTCAATTACCGACAAAGGAGGGTGCTGTAGCACTGAAAATTCAGGAAAAACTTCTTTTTTTACTTGACCGGGGAGGGAATCAAACCCATTGTCTTCTGGTTGCAGAGCCAACACGTTAACTACTCGCCATTACCACCACGTTATTTGCAATATACACTAGAAATGCAATAGAAATACGTTGGGTTCTGATTTCGAATGGGATAGATGAGAAAATTGACATCTTCTAAATTTCTACTTAATACGTTCTGTTTCTCTTAACGTCACACATCGAACGTCTTACTCTCAAACCTAAACAAAATCGGCAAGCGTTGCTTATCTGTCAAAAGTCCTTATGCCAATACAACAATTCTATAAATAACGTGCAAAGGCAAAGTTGTTAAAGGCAAAGAAGCTTCCTTTGGTCTATCCCTTCATCACCTGTCATCTCTATAAATATCCATTTCTTATAGTAGATAATAATTGATTGAATGTTACTTCTGTTCATTAAAAAATAACGAGGCGGCAAAGATGTGTGGTTGGAAAATCCGATTTTGACAGCGAGTTAACAAGTGAGGTTTGTTGGACAATATAAAAAACATACTCTATCTTCATGTATAAGTGGGAAAAAAATACATAAGTATATGTCAACTTTGACGCAACCCTGAACACATTTGTTTTGTTCTCATATTTTTAGCCTGATAGGGATTTAATAATAAGCCAAAATATTTACAAAAGCGCCTGACACACGCATCAGTATTCAGCTTCAATATTTGTCTTTGTGTTAATATATGTATTAAAGCATCTGACACACTACGTCAACATTTCTCATCAATGTTAATTTTTTGGGTTCTTTCAAGTGCAAACATATAAAATGTACCGTCGGCAAAACATTTTTTGAAGTTACCGTCGGCAAAATACATATCTATTTATTTCTTTATTTATTTAAAAAAAAAACACTGATGATATCTTTTTATGGTTTTTGTCACTATATTTTTTAATTTGCACGTCCCAAACAACCATTAATGAGCGATATACTTCAATTAATTTGATTACAACAATTTTTTACTCTATTTGTAATGCGTCACAACCACGATGTGCACTCAAAGTTACCAGAAATAAAATGAATATTGACGATAACGATGCCACACTACGTCAAAATGCTTCAATATTGTGATGAATATCAAAACCATTTTGATATTCGTCAATATCACACAGAGCGTATATGTGTGACTATTTTTCGCACACAATGACAAATATTGAAGCTGAACATTGATCGTCTATCAGGCGCTTAATAATCAGTGAGAATTCGTTTGACATTTTGGGCTGCGGCACAACAATATAAATCAATGATGTCTTAATAATGTTATATTTGTTGTAATTTTTCCGATGCCTAGTAAATAAATAAATATCCGTTGTGGAAGAAATTGGCGGCTAAAAGTCCACACACATCAAAATTTTTTGTTCATAGAGTATTTTTCTTCACCAACTTTGTGTCATACCTGAATACAAAACCATTAGTTTGAAACAATTAAAATAAATGGAATTAGAAGAATATTCGCATACAACCCTGTGAAGGAAAATTCAGTACTTTAGTAATTTTTTTTTGTACTTTTTCATGTTGAAAATACCTTAGCACGCCCAAGTCATTTTTAATACGTTTTTCTTAGAACTTAATTTATTCTTACTTTCGATATGCTGCCAACATGTCATGCAATAATGTGTGATGTTGTCAATTCGATAGCAGACTTTGCTATTCATGTGTTTGTTGTTTAAATTGATGTTGTTGTTAATAGAAATACAACTACCTTGTGTTCACATGCATTGTATATTTATCAAGTAGATTGAACTAATCAGGTAACTTTTCACACAATGTGAATGTCAATTACATATATTGGCGCTAATATCATATTAGCGATTATCAAACTAGGTGGAGTTGTTAAAACAGGTGGCAATTATGTGCTGTACTTACGTTCGTGCAACAAACGTCAAAAACTTGTTTAAAAATTTTGTTTTTTGTGAGAATAACCTTTGTATTTAAAATCAAATGATTTTAAAAAATTTTAAATCTTACACTCTTTGTTCATAAGTAAAACACATTTTCTTTGAAATATTTGCATCAGTTGTTTTTGACATATCGCAGACAAAAAATTGTGGATTGTTGTACAATAACTCCATTCACACCACCGAGATAAAGACGCCTTGATTCCTTTCTTTCTTTTGAGAGAAGATTGCAAAAGCAATTAAGCCATACATAAATGAAATTTATGTTTATCTTGCTATTGTGACCTGTGTGTGTCTACTTTTGAGAGAGCAGTGCGAAAACAATTAATCCACACGTAGACAAAATCTTTGTTTATTTTTCGATATTGTTATCTGTTATAAACATTTTCATTGTGTTTGTTTCACCAGTATTTTAATTTTTCGCAGAATTGGGACTACTGCATAAATAGACAGGGTGTGTGGTAGCAGATTTATATTTTCAAACTTAAATAAAAAACGTAATTATTGATACAAAGTTTTATTAAGAGCATTGGACGATAGAATGGAAATGCGGATTTTATTTTTTAAAATTTCATGAATAATCGCTCTTGGCAGTCCGAGTGAGGCTGCTCTTTTCCGTATTGCAAGACGCGGATTTTCAAGCAAACTGCTTTCAACCAATTCAATGTTTTCGGGGGTCCTTGAAGATCGATTGGGCCCTGGCCGTTGGGCATTGCAGTGGCGCGGAATCTCTGCACCCACGAACGAATTAAATTTATAATCGGTCCATAACTTATTCGGCGAACTTTGAACAAAATTGTCGACGAGCAATTACGTAAGAATCATTACTCTAAAAAAAATTCTCCACAGCGAAGGCGCGGTGCTCACTCGACCACTGCGACATCGTGACTGACAAATCCGCACAATCGATAATTCCAACGGCGCCACCCTCCCTCCACGCAATTTATTACTTTTTTAAACAATGGTATTTAAAAATATAAATTTGCCACCAGACTCCTGTACTTTAGTTCTATGTGTGTTTGGCTAGATACCACGTGTGTCTATCAGTGACGACATATTGGCGACAAGTCAGTTCATCTACTGACGACTTGTTCAAACAAAGAGCATTGAAGCCATCAATGGCATTATTTGCGACATTAATTCTTCATGTAACTCTTCTTTTATTGTTTTCTCAGAACTATGAAACTGGATTTATAGAAGGTATATTGATTGAATTTTGAATGGAAATTTATATAATTAACCTTTTATAAATAAATATAAATAACTGACACAAAGCCACACAAATGCATATCAGAAAAAATGCGAGATGTTTTCATGAGTCTGAAACTGGGGTTGAACCCAGGAAAATTTTTCGTTTTGTAGTCATCGTGCAGACTACTTCGACTATCGCCACCCTTGTATGTGGATATTTGTGATTATACTACTCGTATTTATGGCAACACTTTAATAAAAAGAACAGTTACAAAAATTAAAAAACAAATGAAGTGTGCACAGAAAAGAAATTGTTGTGTTTTTGTGGTGAATTAAATTAAATAAAAGTATGTGGACAAAAGATTTAATTGAAAATTTAATTTTTAAATATGAAGACAATGAATACCTTTATATGCGTCATCCAATATATTTGGATAGAGTTAAAAGATCAAATACATATATTGTTTGAAAAATGTAATGAACTAAAAAAAATACATAAATACATACATATGTATGTATGTATATAACAGTTGAAGATATAAAAAAGAAAATACATACACTTAGATCGCAATCGTATGCGAGAGATATTGAATTTGTCAATATTGTGTCTTCCTTTCTAATATCTTTTTCTATTTTTCCAGAATGAAGTTACATAAATGTTTCTTCATTCATTCTAATATAATTAAAAAATGATGAAATGTCCGACGAAATTTCTTCCATCAGATATGAAAAAAGAGCCTCGTATCACTCACTCCAGCCTCCATGGTTTTACCCACTTTTTCGCCTCCTTCTATTTGACAAAGTATTTGCACTTTCAAAATAGTGTATCAAATTTAAAATTATATCATAATTTTGTGCATCTTCTAAATCTAAACTTTCAGTAAGGACCACAATTTCCTCAATAATTTTCTTCTTGGCTAAATAAGACATTTTGCTTTTATTAATTACTTTTGCTTTATAAATTATTGCCAGTATTGCCTGTAAGCAGATTAATTTAATATTAGAGAAAGAAATTGTTCATTCATGGCATCACTGCTACGAATGAAGGAATAAGGAGAATTGATGCATTAAATTTGTAAAAGTCTCCTGGCTCTTGCGACAAAAAAGTCTTAATGTAAACGCGTGTAAATTTAAGAAGGGACTACAAAAGAGAACGTAACGTTGTCGCAGCGACATCACCCTCAATGTAAAAAGGCTCATAGCAGTTTTCTTTTTCTTAAGGTGCCTAGATACGATCAAGCAGCTTGACATCAAGGTCGCGTAATTATAACGTCTCTTTACTCTGGCTTGTGAGGGAACATAAAATCTCTACATTTAAAGGCGTAGCTAAAAATCATAGAAGCAGTGAAAAGCTAAATGCACATTAATGTTGAGTCTTTAACATTTAGTACCATTGTGGTAATTAAAAATTTATCATGTTGTAAAGGTATTGGCAAACTGTAGAAAGTTGTGTCCATCGAAAGGCCAACATTATTGTTCGAAAAGAAAATCACCATAAATGTATAAAATTTGCACCTTTTCAAATCACTCAATACCATACTTACGATTACATACATATACAATTTATCTCATGCTTATTGAAAATTTCACTTCTTTGCAATTTTTATTTCCGCAATACAATCCAAACCAGGATCATTTGGGAAGCATTCAATTGTTATCACGTATACAGCACCAATGGGGTGAACCGGTTTTGTATAAAGTAATTTTTCCTAAGAGTAACTATCCGCCCAATTTAGCGCTAATCACAGTGAATAATAAAGTTTTCTGTCGAGGACCACCAGGTAAATTGTTTCAATTGAATATGAAAATCTTAACTGAAATCAAAATAAATACGTATTATTTTTGAAATTATTATTAAATTAAAATTTTAATGTATCTAATCATGTATTTTTTTCCTTTATACTCTTAAATATTCTTGGTGGACATTGCGCTCTTCTGTTGGCAACACAAAACACTATGTCTATTTTCTGATGTTATGATATGACAATATCCAACATAACATTGCAAACATGAACCCAACACAACAAAAAACAACTATTGCATCACTTATGAAACCACACATACTCTCTAATACACACACACACGCACACGTTCACACATCCATCAATATCACATTTATGTTTATGCATCTTGTGATATGATTCGTGTTTGCCTGTCACTTCCATTATGCATGTGTGACAAACATTGTCTCTCAAAACAGACCATAGAGGGTTGGTACCACAAGTAGTATTGCAACACATATATCCAAATGCATCGGTAGCAGTCGCAGCACCTTCACCTTCATTCCGAAATTACGACCCATTTCAGGGTGCAGAAGTGATCCCAGTATCACTAATAAATACTGATAATAAGCATTTGCCTTCAGTCAACAAAGAAAGGTAAGTTTCAAATCTCAAGCATACAAAACATTTGTGGAGACCCATCCACGTAACAATATACACATTGCCATATTTATGTACATACATACATACATACATACATATATAGATGGTTGTTTATAAATATACAATTTAAACCTGTACGTGTGCTATTGCTTATTCTTTTGCTTTTTTTCTGTAGAAGTGGCACAAGCCATTTAGAGAATATTTGTGGCAGTGTCGATGAACGTAAACGTTTTCAAGCTCCAACAAAATTCTCACGTCTAACTGATGAAATGCCGAAAGGTGGTGAAATCTTTAGAGCAACAGAAAATGGTGGAAAAGTTGGGAAAAATGATGAAGATTTGCCGACTATAGTTATCGGCGACGATGACTATATTTCTAAAGGTACAACGCGGTCAGGTGAACGTTCAGTGATCATTACTGAACTACCATCGATAAACCGAGGTGCCTGGCCCTGGTTAGCTGCCGTTTATGTCAACCACATAACGTCACTTTCTTATCAGTGTGCTGGTACTTTGATATCTTCGCGCGTTGTCATTAGTGCGGCCCACTGTTTTCATTCGGTCAAGAAACGTTACACAGCCAATGACGTTTTTGTGTTCTTAGGACGTCACAACTTAAGAAATTTCACCGAAGATGACTCATTAGCAACACCCGTGGATGATATTGTTATTCATCCTGAATACAATGTCAATTTAAGTTCATTCGATGCCGACATTGCTGTGATCATATTAAAGAATGAAGTACGGTAAGAAATAAAAATAAATATTTGGAGAGGTTGGCGATCTCACGATAATGTGCTCAGGCATCAATCAATAAGATACAAAATACCAATTTATGGCTGCCGAACATTTTTTAGAAGACATAATTGAAACTGTTATTACATTATCATAATCGTTGACCGCTGATTTAGATAATAGCAAAAATTATAAATAACATTGCACTCTAACTAAATTTCATTTGACGTTTTATAGATTCAACAGTTTTATAAGACCTGCATGTTTGTGGTCTGCCCGGAAAAATATTGAATTAATAGAAGAAGAAGATGGTTTTGTTGTAGGCTGGGGTTTGGGGGCCTTAAACACAACCCAGAACACTTCGGCTAATAGTACAGTACCAAAAATTTTCAGTATGCCTATCGTTTCAGATTATACATGTTTCCAAACGAATCCTCTGTACCGCAACCTCTCATCAAATCGTACATTTTGCGCTGGTATAGTGTTACAAGCGAATACAGCAACGGAAACGAAATATGACTCACAAAATACAGCTACAACTATTCGGCATCAATTAAAAGAAGGTCCATGTTCTGGAGATTCCGGTGCTGGTCTAATGATTTTCAAAAGTAATCGTTGGGTTCTGAGAGGAATAGTATCCGGTATAGCACCCTTGCAAAAGACTGAGGATGATTCCGTAACTGTAACACCAACCCGATCCAATAACACTTGCGCCATAAATCAATATGTAATTTATGCAGATGTGGCGAAATTTTTAGACTGGATTTTTGCATTTCTCATATAATTCATACTGGTATTGTAATTATTCAAAAATTTTAACTCTGAAGGCATGTTCACACGATTGTCAGATTTTACAATACTGTAGGGTACGGCAATATGGTGGCAATGCACTCACAATGAAAAATTGTTACCATTTGGTAATTTGTCTGTTCACACTATTGAAAGTAAACCATACAATTTCATTGGCACACAGTTCTGCGACAATAAATTTTTCTGCCAATAATAATTGTCTGTTGGCACGGTTGTCAGATTATTGTATGGCAAACGTTGCCAGATCCGACTTTTAACATTGTATCTAAATATTTGTGGGCAGCATTGCCAACAGAAATATTTATCTACCGATGGTGTTATTGTACGGTGCACTAAATGAAGCACCTGCGACAATAACAAATGACTGTAAATTGCTTGTCAATGGAAATGAAGGGTGTTCTCACGATTGTCAGAATTGTGGCAATATTAACGACAATACATTTTGTGACAGTGTTGTCACACAAAAATTGTGTGTTCACACGTTTGTTGCACTTTTTGTAACAATTTTTCTATCGATATTGTAGTAAATGACAATCGTGTGCACATACCTTGACGAATTGAACTTTCAGACATTAGTCATGGAAATATTTAAATATATTAAGTACTTTTATAATTTAATTATTAGTTTAATTTTAAAACTCTGATAGCACGGTATGCGAGTATACGTCTAATTAACATTGAAAGTTTTTTTGAAATAAAAGTTTTTTTCTACGCAATTAATTTCATGGATTTATTATAGGTATCTAAATTTGCTATTAAGAAATAAGTAAATTATGTGTCAATATTTGGGCTCATGTGAAATCTGAAACACCTGCTGCACCTGATATGTGTTACAATTTATGTATTTTGCAATATCGCAACAATAAGACATTCGAAATTTATCCATAACTCCCTCATGTAAAGCGGAAATTCCAATTGGTAAAATTACTTGTCCAGTGCAAATTGTACATGGACTATGATCGCGGCTCTGAGGCAGAATATGATGCATAGACTAGTGACCTCACAAAAATATCGCAATGGAGTCACGCGAACAGGATGGGTTTCATTGCTCAAAAGATCCAATACTATATGCTTACACACCGGCGCATTACGCTGCCTCATGTGTAATTATGCGTGGTATAAATATCGAGGAGTCAGAAGCTGTTGATGTTCTTGGCATTAAAATTCAGTGTAATATCCAAAAGAATTTGCATACTTTTCGGGTCTAAAAAGTAACATTCAAGTGCCTCGGCCTTTTCAGACGGTGTAAGACGTTTAATCTCCGTATTAGTTATACATCCGCCCGAAAATGGAAAACAATTCTCATGTACTTTGAAGTTATTCAACCGTGTACAAGATAGGGCGAATAAACTCATTGCAGACGGTAAAGTAGCGAACTCTAGACTCTCTCTTGAACATCGTGGTAACGTGGGGTGCGTTTCGTTATTCTATCGATACTATATGCTCTTCATGGTATTTCAAGAAATATATCATATGCTTTCCTCTAAATAATCAATTTTATAGAGTTTATTTTTTGAAAAATAAAAATGATAATATCATTAGGTATTTATATATTTTATATTCTAGAAAAATCACAATTCTGAAATAAAAATATAAATTTTTAGCATTTAGAAGACCTTTTTTTCAAAAATCACTATAAAGAGACTTCCTGTAGTACTTATGGTGATCAAAAACTGATTAATGACTTACGCATTAATAAAGGACTCACGCTTAAAATTTGATTTTAAATTCATTAACAAATTGTACAGCAGAGACTATAATTGGTTTTAAAAGGGAGTCATTTCTGAGAATAAAAGGAATCAGTTCTCTGCGACTGTTCTGCGCTCGGCAGACAGTGGTTTTACCATATAGGTGAAATTACGGTGTCCGCACACTTGCTGTAGAAGACCAGACCCCAAATAGTGCTGCGATTACCTTAAGATGGGGGGTCTATTATGCTTTGCTCAATATATCTTTTTTGGTCGCGGTGCTTCGGGCCACTTAATTAGAATAATAATAATAGCAATAATAATACATTAGGTATGTTTCTTTACTCTACATTGGGCAGAATGCGTTGCCGTACACGAAAAATGGGTAAATGAGAAAAGTTTTTTTTTTCTGATGTGCCTGTGGATTGGGAACAGCTGAATCCATTACTGTTCAGTGACCAGTGACTATGTTCTTCGTTTCTGTGTGAAACTTTATTTTTTAAATTATCTGTTTCTTAAATAAACCAAATTACACAACACTCGTGATAACGGGAACTAATAAAACCGGCGGTGTTCTCGTTTGCCGTTTGTTCGTTCGGTCACCTTTTCGAATACTAAAAATACAAGAACGAAATTATACTGTATTTTGAATAAGAATCCATATTTATGAAATTGGCTTTTATTAAAATATTCATTTATATTGGTGGCGAAGGCTGAATTAGTCTGCACTTTGACTACAAAACAAAACCAAAATATTTCAGGGTTCTTAAATACATTTTGCATTTTTTTTCTGATGTGCATTGGTGTGTCTTTGTGCCAACACCGTCGAAGTAAAATAATTACTGAAAATGGCTACTAAGAAGAAGCTTCAAAATTTAATACTTCTCCTTGATATCAGAAGCGCTACAATACTGCTGTAAACCAAAGAACCTGCAAAAGCAGAATTGTATGATAGTGAAAATTCTCCTGCCTTTTCTTTTCCAAAAATTTTTTGTATTAAAATATTAAAAGGAATTAATTTTAAAATTAATTAGGATTATTTATATATGTTTGTTATATGGTATATAAATAATCGTAATTAAATAGAATTTATAGTCAAAAAAAAAGCTAATTCCAAGTCCATATGCTCATGCATACTGTTTTATGAAATAAGGTTATTCCCGGAACTAAGCAAAGCAGAAGATTACCATTTTAATTTTATTTTATGGGACCAGCACTCAGGAGATGACTCCTACACATGCGAAGCATTGTGCTGGAACTATAGGAAAGGGATAGTAGGAGAAACGACAGGAGCTGAAGCTTAATTAATTATTTTTAAAGCTCTACTTTCGCACGTTCGTTGTTTATACTCCTATCAGTGCTGAAGCTTCGGTTTAGTAGCCATTTTTTTTTTATTATTATTTTACTTCGCCGGTGGTCACAATACCGATGAAGGAGGGCGTTTCTGTAGTAGTACGTACTTGTAATGGGTTCCCGTACATTTGTAAGTTTTTGTCTCATTGAAGTAAATTATAATTTACTCTCATTGTACCGAAGTTTATTGAAGCTATAAAAATAAACTGTTCCAAACGAATTTATAAAGAATTGTCGCTTTAAGAAATAAGAATTTAGCCAAGCCGCTTACAAAGTACTCTCACAGATTGTAACAGAAAATTATATACATACATATGTATGTATGTATGTGTGCCAAAACTGCTGAAATTCTGCAGAGTCCACTGTTCTGTTTCACTTTGCCTTCTGCTCATTATGCGGTTTCAGTGGTCGTTGTGTGATTAAGAGCCAGTCCCAGTGAAATAAATTTCCGATCGCCGTTAATGGTGAAATTCTACTTTTATTTTCCGAATTTTATACTCTAATATATTATTTATAATATTCACTTGCTCTTCAATTATTTTTTAAATTAATATATAGTTCCAAGACTCTAGTAATTTTTTAATGTTTAACCTCAATGATTTTCTTTCTACAAGTTTTTTAAATAAACTAAAAATGTGTTTTATTCCACAAACGTACTGAAAGCTAAAGTTACATACCAATTATTTGAGGCGGCAACGCGTTACTGACTGCTGTCAAGAAAGTTGCTGAAGTTTCCATTAAGCAAGTTAGGAAACAAACGCGTGATAGCTTGGTTTATCGTATCAAGAAAATTAAAAACAAATACGCTTTTTCTTCAATAACAATTGAATTATGTATTTGTCATCCAAGAGTAGACGACAACTGTAGTTAACAAATTTAAAATGTGTACAACTTAAGAAATAAATAAAAGGGAGCTGATAAGCACTAAAGTGTAACACTTGCCACAGCATGGTATGTAGCTCCAGCTTAAAAGTCGCATCCAAGTAATAAATAAAAAAGATAATAATAATAATCAAACTTTACATACAAAACGTACACGTATCGAAGAACATTTGCACTGCATAAGGCTTTTCTGTAACTATTTTCTTAAATTTAAACAATATTTTCTACTACACTACGAACATATTCCTAGTAACATGCAATGGATAACACATGTACTGGAAAAACTTTTTTGTTTGTTGTCAATCTCTATTATAATTAGTATCATCTCCCGAAGAATCCCATGACATCTCATCCTCTGCCGTCTCCTCGGTGTCACTTTCCTGTTCTTCAGGGCAAGAAGAGCATCGACTTTCATTTATGCCATAATTGAAACAGTTCGCACCAACACATTCGCAACAGCCATCATGAAACCAGCGATAACTTTTTGCACCCTAAATTATTTTTTTTTTTTGTCAAATAACAATAAAATAAAGTTGAATTAGAAAAAAAAAGAAATAAACAAGGAAAATATTTATAATTTTATGTTTCCTACCATGCTCTCGCAATGTTTCAAACATCTTGTTGTTGTCATACAATTATTCAAAAAGATGACCGTACAATTGGCTGTAATCGGTAATTTTTTATTTTTAAACGTGTGTTTATCATCGATAACAGCAAATAATCCCTCTGTGGTATTGTATTGAAATGGTAAGCTATCTGCCATAGGAAATCGTACGGTGAACCAATCATCGTTTTCAACATCTGTAACGCTTTCGAAGAGTTCCGGTACCCCTTCGAAATCGCCAATTTGTGACTTTACCACCAATGCACTTACAGTCTCATTATGGCGGGGACACATATCCAAACAACCACAGCACTCTGTAAACAATGTCCCCATACAAATGAGACAGCTGCTGCAACAATAGCAATCAGAAAATGTACACTGACAGCTTTTTGTTAAAAGACACTTGGAGACTACAGAACCACATATGCGCTGATTACAATAGCCGTTGATACTGTGATATAACACAATCACACATATCGCAAAGAATGAGTACATCAATTTCATTTCAATTAGTGTGTTAAACGTCTCGGGGAAAACAACAGAAGAAGACAATTTTATTAGAAATGAGTGGCACTAAAAGCAGGATTTATCCTTGAAATCTACTAGAGTTTGCTTATTTCAGTTTTCAATAAATCCAATAGTCAATGTGTACTCCGTTATTATCTCTAAGAAACTAATAATGTTTTCCAATACATAAACTACATATCCATATATGTAATGAAATGGGAAAATAAACTGAATTCCATGAATTTCCAGAAGTGCCAAAAATACAATAGGACGCAACCAAATTTATATTACACATATACACAAACATGGATAATACGTCCAAACACGTGTCCCGTTGTAATACGAGTACTTACGGCAACAGGTAGCAAAAGTTTTTCAGCATTTTGTTTTTATTTTCTTTTTTTTTTGTTGCTTTACAGAATTTAAATCATGGAAGATTTAATTTTTTGTTTCAATACGAGTGTTGCCGGAATCGCAAATATGCAAATATACTTTACAGTTACATATTTAACAACAACCAACAGACAATACAATTAAAAATCTTTAAAGCGCCTGACACACGATCAATGTTCAGCTTCAATATTTGTCATTGTGTGCGAAAAATAGTCACACATATACGCTCTATCCCAGTCAGCAGTTGGAAGATTGTTTTGGCAGAAATCACCAAACTGAGTCTTTTAAAACTACCTCAGATGACTAACAACGGATTAATCAGTTGTGCGCTTAAAAAAAGACCCAAAAATGAATCCGACAAATGCTTGCAAAGCGACTTGTTTAAAAAACGCAAACAATATGTATAGAATGTGCGCAATCATAAATTCATCATGTAGATGCCCGAAATGTGACTGTATTAAGAATTTTTATTTTTATTTTGGAGTCATATTTAGCGCATCTTGAGGATGAAAAATTGATTCTTATGGTTTTTGCTACTGTTTATAACGGGACAAATTTTCTTACTGATTTTGAAAGAAATGAGTTTGTTTGCAATTGAAAAATCCCAAAAAAAATTAACATTGATGAGAAATGTTGACGTAATGTGTCAGAGTCTTTAATATATATACTAACATAAATATATATACTAACGTAACGATTGAAATACTTATACATATCGCACTGGTTCCTCTAAAGGGAAAGAACTCAAAATTTGCAAATATTAAAAGGCAAAATTTACAAATTTTCCGTAGAGGCAAAAAACTGTAGTTTTTTAAATATTTACTTTAATATTTGTTTTTTAAGTTTTTGCAGTTCTTAGCGAAATGTAACAAAATATTTGAGTGATTCCGCTTTATACGAAATTGATTAATTTAATTTCATAAATATAGAAACAAAATGAAATATAACACCACAATAAACTTACATATAACAGCGGTCATGACAAAAACATAGCCACAACTTAAAATATTTACTTTTAGTTGAAACAAAACTAATATGAATTGAGCTTACATGGGGACAACTCGAAATATTTCTCTTTAATTGACTCTAACGAGGGTTACGAATGTTTTTTATTTGGCGAAAGAGTATTGAAAATGATGTAAAATTTTTACAGTAGCTGTTCTTCCTGCAAAAAGTACAAATTATAAAATTTGATTTGACTCTAGAGAACCAGTGCGATATATACATAGTACATATATAAAAATATGAATAATTTTCTGTGCAGTAAAATTCGATATTCTTAAAATTTTTAATAAACATAGTTTTAAGAAAAAATTGTTTAATTTTTTATAAAGAGAGATGCAATACAGTTTTTGTTGTTAAAAATTTGCAAGATTTATTCAAAACGCATTTTTTGGGAGATTATGTGCCACTTCGCTTGACTTACTTACTAATAGTCAGCGTATCTTTTGTAAAAGGAATATTGAGATTATTTTGTTAAATAATAGTTATAAAAAAAGAAACACATATTACAAAATATTTTGAAATGGCAACACTGTGTATAAAATTTTGCAATTTGTGAATATGTATGTTTTTGTACCAAGACTTGATAAATTTTAACATTCTACACGTATTGCAAGAAATATCAAAGGGCTCTTAAACCAACAGACAGCCTGTGGATCATTTCAATGTTATTTGTATTACAGGTAAATTCTAACTATTTCTGTCTATGGATGCCACCTTCACCACCGTCAAACCTTCGATGATTTAACATCATTTTGACGATTTTTGTTCCCGCAGAAAGTAAAGACATAAAGCGGTAAAAAATATAAAGAGTTACTGTAGAAAGTTTAAATTTGGCGCACATGCTTTAATTGTAATAGAGCGTAGCATTAGACAGAAAAATTAACATATTGGGACGGTCTTTTTATCTCGATGCTTGTTTTCTTTCATTAACTTCTAATCGAGGCCAAACTAAATTTTTAGAAACTTTGTATCTGAGCAAAAACAAATTATAAGCCAAACATAACAAAACTTAACGAATTTGGCTGCTACCACTTCATCATGCAGGATGCACCAGGAGCAAAAAATATGTATAACACGGATTTAAAAACCCAAAAAGAAGTTTAATTACAAAAAATTTGCAACAAATTTCAAATTGAACTTTAAGTTGTAGTTAATGATAGTAAACTAAAGTTTTAAGGATTTATTGAAATTACAATAAAAAATATAATAAAATGATTTAATATAAATATTTGATATTATAACAGATATCTTTTTATTAATATACACAAATGCAATAGAAAATCCAAAATGAAGTTAAAATAGAAGGAACAAACGAGAACCATTTTTTATATTCATTAAGATTTTTATTAAAGAAAAAATTAGGAAAACAATCGCGTAAGAAAACAATTGCTACTAATAAAAAAGTGTACATCGTACCATGCAAAAACTGTTGAAATATACTTAATTTATTTTAGCTAGAACAAGTGAGAGGCCGATTTATTGCAAAAAAAATCTCTATGCAAAAAATGCGTTACAAGCTTTAAATTTACACAATCCTTAACGGAAAAAACTAGAAATTTTATTTCTTTAATTTTGCGATAAATATTATATATGTGGAGTTACAAAGTATTGCAAGGGATTACAACATACATATGTGTGTTTTTAATACAGCCTACAGACGGACGAACATTGATTGGAACGTGGGCATGTTTCTGCTAATGTTCCTTTGTTTGCAGCGATGTTTCTTATTATGTGTTTTTCGTTTCATGTGTCCAATATATCAAAATTTTTTGGATATTTTGCATGTTCCAAGTGCAATGTTCTCTCAACTGTATTGATGTTTCCTGTTTTTACTTTTTTATTTCGTTAAGAGCAGTCGTGCAGTTAACTGTTTTTATAAGTCGCGGAGTAAAACAAATTAATTCAATAAAAAATAGTCAAAATTGGGTAAATTTTACAAATTTTTATAAAAATTTACCAGAATTATGGGACATTAGATGTGAAGATTATAAAAACAAAAATAAAAAATCTAATACAATAATTGCAGGCAACACACTTTGCAAGTCACTCATTTTTAAAATTTGTTTTTTTCCGCGTAGAGAGTTGTATCATCAATAATAGTTCCCTCGTCCTCATTGCCTTCTCATTGCCAACGCGTTCACTACATTGGCCATTTTAGCATTAAAAATTAATATTTTTGTCAATAGTTTAAATATGGGGAATTTTCTATTAGGCTTTTGACGATTTTTTGAAAATTTTATTTGGCAATCTTGTTTGCGTCCAATACTGTTATGTTTTGTGAGCTGGGGTGTCAGACGTACATGTCGTTTTAACAAGCATGTCTGTTTTTATAACATTTCATTATAAATCCAGAACATTGTGTTTTGACCTTGAGCTGACAAATTTGAAGTCCAATTTTCCAAGACATTTTGCAAAAGTATAAAAAAAATAATTAAAACATGCAAATTTGAGAATTTTTTAATTAATAAAAAAATAGAAAACTTTCAATTTAAGCGATTTGCTGTGGTTCAGTAGTTTTTGAGGTTGAGTAATAAACAAGAAAATGTAAATAAATTTGAATAGGTAAAACCATAAGAGGTTCGTATTAAAATATATTGAAATTTATACTATAAACCAGCTCAAATGTCTTCCAGTTCGTTGTTAAAAATTAAATTAAAAGTGAAATTTATTATCCTAGTTCTTATATAATTAAAAAAAATTTAATAAGTGCATTTTTAATTAAAGTACGAAACTTGGAGTTTTCACAGAAATCAATATTTTGTACTACAAATTTTAACAGGCATAAAAATTTAATTTTGTATAATCTTCTAAAACTTATTTATTATATCTTAAAATTAAATTTAAATAACAATATTGTGAAGAAAATGAAAAGTGCTGCACTAATTTCAATGAAAAAAAGCTCAATTTCTTTGGAATTCATTTACATATCTACAAGCTGCTAAACCCAAAATAAACTTATTGCTGTACTTCTACCTTTTAATTTTTTGTAAAATTAAATTTTTTTTTTGGTATAAACTTTTCTGGTATCTCTAAAACTACTGAGCAAATTTAGCCCGGTCAAGAGATTATTTGTGAAAATATACTACGTATTTCGGTCCACATTAGACTACAGTGTTTTCAATAAAAACATAATTTTAGTTTTAAAGTTAACTGCAAAAAACTACTTAACAATTCTAACTAATGCTAAGAGTATTTTTTTGTTGTAGAAAATAACGGATAAATAATATCTCTCACCTATGTGTGTTAAAAACTGTCCGACTCTTGTACTCAGTAAAATGTTGACCACACGCATTAACACTCAACACTCGACTGAAAAGTCAACATTGCAGTTCTGTACAAAACATCATATGGTATGTTCGTTTATTACAATCGGCAATACATACATCAATTCAATGTTACCATATCTTATTTAGTTTCATAAAAAAGTCCCTAGTCCACATTAAACGCATAGTCCACAATACCCGAAGTTCCTCTAATGCTAGTTATTGCTTTTGATATTCATCACAATATTGGAGCTGTTTGACGTAGTGTGGCATCGTTATTGTCAATATTTATTTTATTTTCCGAAAACTTTGAAGGAACATCGTAGTTGTGACGCATTCAAAATGGAGAAAAAATTTTTATAATCCGTGTTTTTTAATAAAAAAGAAATAAACAGATATTTATTTTGCCGACGGTAACTTCAATATATCTTTTGGCAACGGTAACTCCTATATATGTTTACACTTATAAAAACGCAAAAAAAAGTTAATATTGATGAGAAATATTGACGTCGTCTGTCAGAGGCTTCAATATTTTTACTAACACAAAAACAAATATTGAAGTTGGGTAAAAGGCAGACGTATTAAGCGAGTAATGTTCTTGTTCTTCTTGCACGAAACAGCCCGCACTTTTTCTTCCGATTAGTTTGGGCAAGTAAACAAGCAATCAGCTGTTTCATAAATAAACAATAACAAAGTAATAAAATTACAGTGCACTCGTGATAACGTGAACAAATTAAACCCGGAGATGTTCACGGTTGCGAATTTTTAACCTATTCGAATACTAAAAATAGAACATAATTGTATTGTATTTTTAATACGAATCTGTATTTAAGAAATTGCCTTTTTTTAAATTTTTATTTATATATTAAATCACACAAAATTATATAATAATTTTGAATTATTGACATAAAAAAAATATTTTCTTGTCTTGTTCTTCATTTATTGAATTCACTTACTAACTAATAACATTGATATTACTTATGAACTATACATTTTTTATTATTAAATAGTTCTTTTTAGTATGCTCATGTACTGTGTCTTTTCTTAAGTGAGTTTACTTATGTACTGTGTCTTTTCTTAATTTAGTATACTTATGAACTCTTTTTCACTAAATCCATACTTAGTTACGTACCTTATTGAGTTTACTTACGAACTAACGAATGAAAGTATTTACAGATCTATTTTTACTTTCATTCTGTAATACTAAATACATATTTCTGTTTAAGGGAATACCCAAGCCATATTATCAATTTATCCCTTTGTGTGCTGATATTATGTTTTGGATTTTACAAACAAAGGATTAAAATATTTTATTGTCGACATATGTTTTCTTAATAATGTTATCGCCGTTGTTATTGTCTCCTGTGGTGTCTACAAATGTATTCTTAAATTAAGATTAATTCACAAATTCAACTGCAAATTTCTCGGATGCGACGAATTACATAAAAACTCGTATGTGAATATCGATGATATTGCCTGTTAAGACTCACTAATCCGCGGAAAATTCAGCATCTGGATTAATGGTTTAACATTGTCAGTATTTTTAACGATAAAGTTCGCCACCGGGAAATTCTTTGTCTTCTGTGTGAAAAATTTTAGAAAAGAAATTGTTTTTCTTTTTTTAATTCCCTAACGCAGACTCGTTATTGCGTTGAAATTGAAATGGTAATGCTAAAACAATAAACTTGTTTAGTAATTTAAAGCTTTTGGAAGCAGTGCAATCCAAACTATGCAAAGTGCTGACATTCCTATATTTTATTTATTTAATTCTTATCCAATATTACCACCTTTTAATTCAAAAAACTTTAGCAGTTGCATATGTATTTAAAAAGCGTAAAGTTAAATCAACACAAACAAAATATAACATGCGTTTCCAAAATTTAAGTTTTTTATTATTTATGTTAAGAATGTCCTGTTACTGTGGTATAAATAAATGAAATTAACCCTGGATAGATAACAAAATTAGGAACAAAATTGAACTTTTTTTGTGTTGACTGGAACTTTATTGCAATTTTTTTTTACTAATTTGAGGTCGCTTATTTCACTATAAGCTTGCATTTTTAAGTTACAGTTTCTAATCGTATTTTTTACTTTTTTCCAAAAATTAAAAATTCAAAGAGTCATAACTTTACTCTTCATTACGAGATTTTCAAAATAGTTTTTTTTTTCACTCACTTTTTCCCATTCAACAAGTTTTTAAAAGTGAATAACGACAAAAAAAATATAATTACAAATCTAAAATCACAAGGACGGTGATTGTTTTAGATATATCAGTAGAAAGTTCCAAAGTTGAGTTGGGAGAAAGTGAAAGCTGGCACGTTTGATGGCCCTCAAATCAAAAGGTTAATCAATGATGAAAACTTTAGTATTTAAATGATCAATGAGTAGTTCAAGATATTGAAAGAAATGAATTTGCACAATTAACTGGGAAACAAAAATGACCAAAACGAACCACGTGGGTAAGATGTTGTCACATTTCCAGCAGCATTAAGGTATACTACCTACACAGTCATTTGGATTGTTTCCCTTAAAATCTTTAAGATTTTAGTGAAGAACAAAGTGAACGTTTCCTTCAAGATATTCGTACTATAAAGGAGCGGTACCAAGGTCACTGGGATACCCTCTAAGCCCTCTAAACAAGATAATTTAAAAAAAAATCTTATAAAAGAAAATTTTTCAATTAGTTGTAATTACATTATAATATTTGTGTACTAAAAATTGTCTTTTCTGTAAAATCTTCTTTTATTGAGTATTAAAAGTTGTACACTGATTACAAAGAAATAAAGCTCATTTCATTCGAAATATGTTTAGCTAAATGTTTTTAGACCAAAACTGTGATTTTTGTGGCATTTTTATTTTTTATGAGTTTTTAAAGAATTTTTAATTTTAATTATAATATTTTTTAAGCTTAAGAGGTCAGTAAAGTACTTTAATTTTCTTTATATATTTGTTCAATATTTCGAAACTTCTTTGTGTGGCTTCTGCAGGAAATTTGTTCTTGTTTAAAATTAATATTAACAATAAGGAAAAGACTATTTTATTGTCAAAACTATTTTATAAATTTCTAAATAAAAATATTAACAGCCGTATTCATAAAATTATATTCCGGATTTGAAATTTTTAGTTTTTAATTTTATATTACAATTTTGTTTTCGAAACAAATCCAAAATACGTTCTATGAATATCGTAATAAATTATATAGATTATTAGGAAATAACTAATTACAAAATTTCAACATAGATATATATGTACATATTTATATAGATATAAAAAAATCCTTCCAAAAAGCATGACTATAATTAAATAATCCCTATCTTTTATTTACTAAATGTCTATAATTCAGAGCAATATTATTAATGGTGTGTTAATTATTTGGAACATTTCTAGCATAAAACGTTTTCTGTAATTATGTTCTGTATTTAACACTAATACATTTTCAAAGGATGGGCAATGATTCAAATTTAAACAATGAGAAGATAATGCAGTTCTTTGCAAAATAAGATCCTTAATTCTCTTATCCGATTTATGACCAACAATCCTAGTTTTTAATTTGTTCTGCGTTGTATATATGTACATATACTTTATTACAATTATCATCATTATTAATTGCACAAGGAATCTTATATACGACATCGACTTGTCCAATTTTCCTATTCTGTCCTTTGTCTTACTAAATAATACATTCAATGTGCTATATCGAGCCATAACCGCAAAAAAAACTTAAGCAACACATTTTTCGATTTTTAGTTTTTTATACAAATCAAAATCTTGTCATCACTTACATCACCTGTTAAAATTATATGGCTGTACAAAGTACCGTTACGATTTTATTATAAAAACAATTTTAACTCAAGTCCAAATTCATTGTTTGTTTACATTTGCGTTGACAGCGGCTTGTTACTTAAGATAAAATTTTCTTTATCAAAAAAACGTCCAAAATTGCAATAATATTTAAAATAACGCTATAAAAAATAAAGAGTTGTACAAAATGTATTGAAAGTTCTGTATTCTAAAGCACACTACTTCCAAGCCGAGTATTCCAGTGTAAACATTATAAACAAAACAAGCATAACAAAACATGACTCTCACTGAAAGAAAACAAGCACCATTCGAAAAGTTTCTCTCTATAGTTTTGTTTGTGCTTGTGTGTTCAAATGAAGCAGAACATCAAAACAAAAACAGACAATGAAATAAAAAAAAAACGGTAAATTACACCAAAAGCATCCAGTACACAAGAACAAACACAAAAAAGCGTAAAAATGTAAACATGAGTGTTATTAAAAGTGAATTTTTTTTCTTAATTTTTATCAATGCACATTCGATGCTTTGTGGAATACCTCGTTTTGCCTTGGTTTTTATCTAAAACATTTTGAAGTGGTTGGCAACAACTTCATTATAATTGTGTGTTTCTACAAAGCTGCCAGGTAGACTTAAAAAAAACAGATGTAAAATATTATGGTAAATAAAGTATTAAGCAGAGTTAAAAAATATCGCCAAGTACTTGAAAAAACCGCCAAGTAAATCGCCATTTTAAAATTTTCATCGCCAAGCACAAGTTTTTTATCGCCACGTTTGGCGAGCCATCGCCACATTTTATAACTCTGGTGGCTAACTTTCGTACTTTGATTAGATGGAGACGTCCTGAATGTGACAATTCTCACAAGAAAACATGTACATATTTCAAGTTTGTTGTCAGTTGAAAAGAGCAAAGTTAAACGGATGACGGCATCTATGTATGTGCACCGGCCTTCAGGTAATTTTAAACAGACTTTCCGCGTTTTGATTTAAATATGCAGCAAATTTCGTACACAATGCCATCTTGTATTTTATTTTCTTGACAACTTGACAAGGGCATTTATACAAAGTTATTTCGTTATTCTGTTTGTTATCCCCGACTTTAGTTATTTCTTCAAATGCTCTCCTTTTAAATAAAATACTCCGGACATTTTTACTAAAACAAAATTGACTTGTACATAATTTATTGGTTTATTTTTACAACTAAAATCGTTACGATATTTTTTAATATAATTATTAATTTTTCGTTTTTAATCTTTAAGGTGAAAATGTTATTAGTTTAGGGCCAACATAAATACATTTATAAATATAAACATTTATAGTATAACAAATCACATACTCTCTAATTTTATATACAATTTAACATACAAGAAAACGTATAATTAAAACAAACAAAAAAAAAAAAAACTTAATAAACTAGATAATTAAAATTAAAATTTCTTTATACAAAATCTACAAAACATTCGTTTCTAATTTGCTTTTAGGAATAAAGTTATTTGAATCAAATTTTGATAAAAATACAGTCATTTTTCATGTCTTTAGATATTTAAAACAATTTTGGAATATAGCTGTTCATGTAAACCAAACTATTAAATAAAGATCTAGAGAAGCTTATCTGACAGATATACCATTAATAGTAATCACATTTGCAGCTGAAGGTTCCGGTTCATAAACCTCGTCATTTGTGCGCATTTCATACGGTGCATCGTAGAATTGTTCGTTGGGAATTTGATCGTAAATGTTTTCAGCTGGAAGTAGTATAATGGATAAATAAAACCGTACAAAAATACCTCATATATACAGTGAAATCTCTGCTCGTGGACGGCTTCTATAACTACAAACATATCTCCTATAGGCGGACATAATTTGTCATCTCCTTTTCAATTGGTTCTTGTTAAGCACACCGCCATTTCACGTATACATTTTTTTTCAACTCTGTGCGTCCGCTTATGGGAGCTTCCACTGTATATCGATGTTAGTTTAAGTTGTAACTTACCACCACGACCTGACATGCCATTGCCATTCATGCCTCGTCCAGCATGAAACGTGTTAAAGGTTGCTGGCGGACCATTATCTAAGTGCATATTTCGATTATTCGCTTCAAGTGTTGAATACGACATGACAGCAGCATTTCGTTCATCCTTGGTTTCCGCAGCCTGTACATTTTCGGTATTCTTTACCGGCCTAGCTTTATTGCGATGTATGAATATCAGACCGATTAAAATAAGTAAAGCAATAATAACCGTGGCTCCTATGGCAATGCCAGTGCCTAAACTGCCACTCTCTTGAGCTTCAGTGGCGGTTAATTCGCAACGAGGTTCGTCGCCACTCCACATGCCATCTTCCGTACATTTGCGTAGATATTGGCCAATACGATTAAAACCGGGTATACAGTGATATTCAGCTGAACCCCCATACAAAACCGACTCATTGACCACAATAACGCGACCGTTCTCAATTGGCAAGGGACGTCCGCAATCAACAGCTTTAAGTTTACGTACAGTCGCAATTAATGAAAAGAAATATGTATATATTTTCGATAATTTACTTACGTTTGCAGGCAGGACTTTTACCAGTCCATTTGCCAGATTTCTGACATACACGTGTGTCGTTGCCAATCAAATTACGGCCACGCTGACATCTGAACTTAGCCAAAGAGCCTACTGATTTTTCACCAGCCTCAACAATAAGACTTTCACTCAAATCAGGTTCGTCGCAAGTGATTTGAACACAGTGAGGAGTATCGTGACTCCATGTACCATCTTCAGTACACAAGCGTCTAGAAACACCATCCAACTTAAAGTTCGTATCACACTCATAAAGTGCCGCCGCCCCATAATAAGTGGCATTTGTTGCTAAAGTCAGTTTCCCATTGGTGATATTTAAAGGAGCTCCACATTCTACATCTTCAAACAGATAATGGAATTGAAACGCTTTCTATCGTGTGCAATAAATACAAAAAACTTACAGACACATTCAGGCACTATGCCACTCCAGAGACCATTGTCCTCACAGGTGACCAAAGCTTCTCCAACCATTTTATAACCACGTTCACAGCGGTATTTTGCTAAAGCTCCAATCCTATAAAGCAACACAAATTAATGAAGACATAATCCGGCTAAGACTATGATGAGTTTCCGCATTTACCTGTACGTTTGAGCTGAGTTTGATGAAGACTCGGAGGTTCTTATCAAAGTACGACCATACATGCGATCATTACCAGTGACAGACAGCAAACTATGAGGTGCCAATACTGGTTCGCTACAGCGAATTTCTATTAAGAGATTTATTTGTTTAAATTCATTGAACTATATGCACAAATATTAAACATTTGCAATTAACCTTCACATTTTGGTGACGCATCACTCCACACTCCGGACTCCAAGCAACTACGTTTAGGTACGCCAGTTAATTTGTGAGCCTGCGAACAGCTGAAAGTGACTTCGGATCCCACATAAGTAGTATTTGTGGCGTACTTGTGAGTGCCATAAGGTACAGGGGTAATCGTGCCACAGTCAATATCTGATTTAAATTAGAAAAAATTTATATACAGAAATTTGATTCGCTTATAACTCTTACATTCACAGAATGGCGATTCGTTGCTCCAATCTCCAGAATCTAAACACTCCAATACGGGGTTTCCCCTCAACACATGTCCCGGATCACAGTTGTAAGTAATTTTCGAATGAACATTATAATCGTAACCCACTACAAACGAGCCGGGGGGTACATGGGGTGTCTCGCAAGTTACCAGCTCACAAACCGGAGCATCACCTGACCATTTACCTTCCTTGGTGCAGTAGAGATCGGAGGGTCCATCCAGCCAATAATCTTCTTCACATTCATATTTAACCATAGAGCCTACAGTTGTCGATGCATTTATCAAGACAGCGATGCCATGATCAGGTCTGGCTGGTGATCCACAATCGACAAAGCGACACAAAGGTGCTTTACTGGACCACTCACCTCCTAGCCCGCAAGATATTACCTACACGGAAGCCTGTTACTGCTTTAATTCGTATTCGTTAAATTTATTTTTAACTCACCGGTTCGCCCACCAACACATAACCCGTTTCACATTCGTATGTGGCCGTGGAACCGGCTCTCTTATCCGTAACTACCACTACACCGCCTTTTATTTCTGGTGGCTCCGGACACCAATCAACCAAACATTCCGGCTGTTTGCCAGTCCAGCCTTCCAATTTACAGGTCCTATTTTCATTACCAATCAAGGTGTAGTTCTCATGACAACTATAAGTAGCCTGAGCGCCAAACGTTGTACGTCTTTCGACCAGAAACATTGAACCATGTTTTAATTCCGGTAGTGGACTACAGTCAACATCTGCAAATTAATTTCATCAAGCATTAATAATGTTGCGAATCTACTCCAATGTGTATCTTTTCAGAAACAAAAACAGTAACAACAACAAAAATTACTGTGATTTAAATATTCCACATACATTTACAAGTAGGTGCCTTTCCGCTCCATGTCCCATCGGTGCGACAGGTACGTTCTGCATCACCAATTAATGAATGACCCTTGGGGCATTTGTATTGTATGGTACTGTCAATTGTATAGTTTTTACCAACAATTGTTGTATTTTGCTGTGAATCTGGTGAGCCGCAAGATAATGGTGCTGCAAAATAATTGTTGAAATAATAAAAACACAAATGAAAATGTTATAGGAAGTTCTGGTGGAAAAATTCCTATTGTTTAGAAAGTTTAATACTGACTAGTCAAAAACCATTAAATAACTGCTATTCTTATCCAATTTCATGAAGAGTTTGTCAAAAGCATAATTTTGTATTAAAATTTAAAAATTGAAGAAAAAAATTTTTTTTTTTACTAAAAACGCAGCTACCGATTTTATTTAATTATCCATAACTCACAAGAAATTTAGAAATTTATATCTAATACTACATTTACACTTGAGCTAAATCTAGTACTTACAAAGTTTCCTGCAAATCTAGTTGATTTTGCGTAGATTTCCCATACAAAAAGAAATCTGCTTTCTCACTAGATTTAAGCGAATGCTACACGATCAATGTTCAGTTTCAATATTTACCTTTATGTGCGTTATTTTATAAAAAAAAATAGTCACACATATACGTATAAGTGTGACTTTTTTTTATAAAATAACGCACACAATGACAAATATTGAAGCCGAACATTGATCGTGTAGCATTCGCTTTAGACGAAATCTTCTCAAATCTAGTATGGTTATGGGAACTATAGTTTTTTACAAAATTTACCAAGAAATACAACCATTTAGGGTAAGTATGTATGTATGTTTATTAATGTGATAACGTAGCTGATATTTGATTGTTCGAACCAAATGTCAAATACTGTACTGAAAAATTTGTGTCGTAAAATGAAATCTAGCTAAATGTCGAAAAAGTCTCGTTTACACCCCAGTATATTGCGAGATAGATTTCAGTCCAGTGTAAATGTACTATATGTGTACAAAGAAAAAATTATTGCTTGTTTGTTTTATTAATTAAGACCCTTAATTAATTATTATTTTTAATTCAAGTAAATAGTTTAATTGAAACAACAGATGCCTGAGAGCTAGAAAGAGCATCGATTTTAATTCGCTCAATTGAAAAAATAATTAAAAGTTTTAATTTTGTAAATATTCCTTCAATTATTCAACATTAATCAAAATTCATTACGATTATTTATCAATGTTTGTTATATGGTCTAGCTGGTCTATATGCAGCATTTCCTTTGGGCCTTGTTATTATTACAATTAGTATTGACTAATTGTAGGAAAGGTTTAGAAAAATTAAATATAATTCAAATCTAATAATAAAATGTTTGTTGTATAAGGAAAATTTTTAAAGTAGCTTTTTTGTTTGTTTTGTTTTGTTTGCATATTTCTTAATTCTGGAATTTTGGAATAGTGATTTTGGAAGTTCTTGTATAAAAATGTGAAATTTCTTAGCTTCTTTTAAGAATTTGATTAAAGATCTACAGAGGATTTTGGTATTAGCACCAAATGAAATGTGCATATAAACCAAATAAACCATATAACAATCATATACCCCCTCTTTTCTGTTCGATTTAAAAACGAGTGATTTCTCACTACTGAATAAATGCTTATTTGGTGTTCTGAAAATCACACGATTTTCAACATTCGAACTTTCTTTCGAATAAAATTTTTTAAACGTCAATTCAGCTACTAAAAATAATGTTTATTCTTATTTAAAAGTGATTTTTTAATGATATATTTAATGAATTTAGTGAAAATGTGCTTTTATTCATACATCTAATTTATCTGCATACTTTAACAAGAACATGGAGAAATATTGGAGTGTTTTTAAATTGATTATTTTGTATTAAAATCTATTACAGAGTATATAATTTGACTTAATTTAATAAAAGAAAGACTTCAAGTAAAAAATTGCTAATTGTTTTTTAATGTGACATCAGTTATTTATTAGGAAAATAGTACATTCGATTTAATTTCGACCGGACTTATCTACTCGACTTTAAACCGAGTAAAATTATGCGAATACGGTTTCCAAAACTCCTAAATATGTGTTTTCGTTTTAAAAACGAAAAATTTTTGCGGATTCGGTTTATAGAACATACCCGATATAAATAGTTTTTAATTTTTTTTAGTTCAGTAGTTAATAAATATAATTAAAAAATACAATAACAACCTATTAAATTTTTAATTGTTGCAATTAACATTTAATCAAATATTATTTCAATTAATTTAAATTATTTAAGTAAAATTTTATTCATATTACTAATTTGTTTACTGCTGAACAATTTTAATAATTTTTGTATTGATATCAGAAATTTTTTAATTGAAATTAAATTAATTTTTTTCTCTGTGTAGTAAAGAACCAAGTTTTATATAAAATTTCTATTTAGTTGGCAAAATCAAAAGAATTCTAAACTCACCATGTTGGCATATGAAATGCAAATAATCCAGATTACAACCCACATCATTCCACAACCAATTGCGTCCACCATCAAATACCACGCAATTTTGTTCACCATTATAGTTATTGGGTTGGTCTTTTCCCCAAGCAGGTTTTTGTACTATTTCACCTGTAATGTAAACGCACAGACACAGCAGGTAAATCGTTAACATTGAATCAGAATATGGAATATAAAACAATAAAACAAACAACAACAACAACAAAAAATACAACGATATCACTCGCAATTACTTTCACTTTTCAGGCAAAAAGAATCATTATTTTAATGCCTACAGAGTGGCAATAGCCGCCACGACTTTATTAACAAATTCTTTGGCCTTATAAAAATCCAAACTTTAATATCGTTGAAATTCGATAGTCAATGTGTGACCATGATAATTGAGGAAGACAAATAAGGCGAATGGTACCGATTATTATTTATTAAATATTGAATGCGCAATGCATAAATAATTATTTATTTACCGAATTGAATAAGTATTTTTCAAACGTTTCTTGCAAATCAACGCTCCTTTAGTACTTTCTTTTTTAATGATTATTAAATAATAATGTTGGCCATTAATCAGGCTTTTAATGTTATTTTTCATTTTTCAGTTAATAACAAAAAACCGTTTTTTTAATTACAAATATGCGTTTTTTTGAATGTTTTGCTTTAATTATTTGAAGTTTTGAAGAAAATTAATAAAAGATGAATTAATCTTCAGTTACTGTTACTCACCATTTACCCATTTCCAAGTACGCGATGTTAGCCCTGGTTCCTTTTGTGCACCAATCCAAACTAATTGTGTCTTTAGTTCTGACTTACGCCGCTCCAATTCAGCAAGTATATAATCATTGGCAGCTCCTCGGAAATCGTGAACTAAATTACCACCTGAAATAAATCAAAATCATATATAAATGCAAACAAATTTCAAATAATTTATGCAAAAAAGAAAAAGGAAATAAACGAAAACGAAATTATTTTCCTACAAATTTTTTTAAATAACAGAAAGTCAGTGGACGTTTTGTTTTCTTCGTTTCTTAAAAATGCTTTGCTCACAGAAAGTGTAGTATGTTTTATTCTGATAAATGCAACTGCAATAGTGTACGTACTGTCGAACTGCCCTATAACTAACCTGACTAACGAATTTTTCGCCATAACGAATTATTTTTGAGACCACTGTATTTTGTTAAGGGTTTCCTCACATTTTTAACTCAATATAACGAATTGATCAATAGCGTATTTTTCTCTGTATACGACGTTTTTTTGAGACATAACTACCTTTTGATGTGCTAAATAAAAACTATAGAACGAATTCCTCAATAGCTGTAGAGACTTTGTCGATGAAATTAAATTTAGAAGTCTAAAACAAACAAAAAGAACCACTTTTTTCAAAATATGTCTTAAATGTATAAATTCACAGAAGCAATCTGAGCTTCTTATAAATGACATAAAATAAAAATTTGTTTTTTTTTTTTTTTTATCTGGGGCCAGCACTCAGGATATGACTCCTACACATGCGAAGCATTGTGCTGAAACTATAGGAAAGGGATAGTAGAAGAAACAACATGAGATGAAGCTTAATTAATTATTCTACAGCTCTGCTTTCGCACGTTCTTTGTTTATACTCGTAGCAGTGCTGAAACTTCGGTTCAGTAGCCATTTTTTTATTATTATTTTACTTCGCCGGTGCTACACAATACCGGCGAAGAAGGGCTTTCTGATGTGATTGTGGATTGCTATCAGCTGAAGCCGGTATTGTGCAGTGACCAGTGACTGTGCCTTCGCGACTGAAACCTTCCGACAACAACTGACACACTAATGTACATCAGAAAAATGCGAGATGTTTATTTTTATTTAAAATTTTAATCTGAAACTGGTGTTGAACCCAGGTCTGTTTTTGGTTTTGTAGTCAACGTGCAGACTACTATCCATCGTGCCATCGCCACAGAATCGGTTCCCAGGACCTCAAAACGTTTAAACATCACCAAAACTTGATTGTCGAAAATTGGGCTAAAATCAGTAACTTACTATAGCGAGAAGTATGGCAAAATACCTGGACATTTAATATATTTTGCACCGCCCACATTCTTCTATTTCATTAAAATGTTCCCACTTACCAGTCGTTTTACACATCTGCTGGGCCTTTTCGAAATTCTCCCCCTTCGAAACATGAAATTCGTAACAAGTTTTAGAAAATGTCGTCAGCACTGTGTCCACCGCCAGCTTTGAACTTAAACAACGCTCGACGGAAAATTCATCGTTTGTGAATACTTCAACTTCGCACAAGCTAAGACTGCCTTCGACACCAACCAGCTGTATGGCCACATATTGACCAACTAAGGGACGGGCGCAAGTGAACGTTTTTGTAATGCCATCATCTAAAGTACCTGGATACCAGGCACACAGAGGATTGCGCTGTAGGTCCGCACTACTATTTCCTACACGAATTTCCAAATCCTGCAACGGTTGATGGCCACAACAACCTCTAGTTGTTATTCGTACTACTCTAACGGCTTGTGGTGTTAATAGATCTACTCTCCACCAGGGTGATGGTTCTTTTTGTGTTTCGGAACATTGTTGGCCATCCGGATTCTTATTACCCGGTTGGCCATCATTGGCATAATAAGCTGGGCCAGCTCGTGTATAGGAGCTTTGATTGACTGGTTTTCTATATGCTACATTAGTGCCACAAAATGGCAATTCCTTTTCCCATCCAGTACGAGCATCACATTTAACTGATGTTGGACCAAAGAGTTCATAACCCGAATCACATTCATATTTCGCTTCTAAAATAGAGCTGCCATCTGATATTGTTTGAACTTTTGCATTCAAAGGTATAGCTGGGGGACCACAAACTGCAAAGAATTTGAAATGAGACACATAAAAGGAAGTTTAGATATCAACTAATAACAGTAAATCATTTTATATTTAATATTTTAACACTGTTGTGAACTGCAATACGTAAATTATCTTGGCATGATCATTAACATTAAAAACATTGTTAAACAACACATATAATTTGTTAAATAGGGACAATGACAAGTTTTTTTTTAATAATTTGACACAAAAACTTCTATTTTTGAAACTAACTTTTCACTCCAACGTACTTAAAGTTTATTGAACTGTAAATGTTAATTAATAAATGTAATAAATCCAAAAAAGGCAGAGCATCTCGACAGCTCTTCTCTAAATAAATTGAACATCCATGACAAATATGGTGCGTGGTATTCATCAGTATTCGTTCTTATAACTGATTCAGTGCATAGCCCACATAAGAAATTCAATTATTTATTTATTATCTACAGTCGACTCTTGATAATTTTAACGTGTTTCAAATTAAAATCTCGCAAAAGTTTAATTGTTTTCCAGGCCTCATGAGAAACATTCAATAAATAGAAGAAAAAAAATCCTTGTAATTTGGTCTCCTCGGTAATTTGAATTGCATCATGATCGCCGAAAAGCTTTATATTGAATTGAACTATAAATCTTGCTCGCAGACGTCCTATAATTATAAGTTTGGCCATTCTACAACGTCTAACTTGAACTCGTACCGTGAATGGATTTGTGTTTTTGAAACAAACAAAAAATTAAATCGTTTGCTTTATTATCTCACTGCTTTTATAATGTGCATTGCTTTCAATTAATTAGAAACTTCGATTATTTAAACTTTTCCTATTGTCCCTTGAATTTCAATTTATTGAGAGTCGACTGTATTTTGATTTTTCCTAAACAGATCATTAACTTTGAGGTGTGTGTGAGAGAATAAATTCACTGTATGTCACGTTTAACTGTTTTGTTATTTTAATCCCACTGTATATTAAATTGGAGCATTTGTAAATATTTATTTTGTTTTTCAACATTCGATAGCACAACGTCGCCTACATTCAGGATACTTTGACGATTTTCCATAATTTTTGACAATAATTTTTTTTATAAAATTTTAGATCATTGATTTCAAAATGCAAACCGATCGAGTTAATTAAAGCAAAAAAATATGGCCCTAAAAACATGTATCACGTGTATTCATTCAATATTAAGGGTGGCGATGGCTGAAGTAGTGTGCTCGTTGACTACGAAACCAAAACTAACTGCGTTCGCGCCCAGTCATTAAAACATTTCATATTTTTTCTGATATGCATTATTATGGCTTTGTATCAGTTGTCGTCTGAAGGTGTCAGTGGCGAAGGTATAGCCAAAGGTATAATTATTACAAACGCCTACTAAAAAGAAGCTTCAAAATTTAATACGTCTCCTTGACCTCAGAAACGCTTCAACACTGCCATAAAACAAAGATGGTGCAGAAGCAGAGTTGTAAGATAGTGAAGCTTCACCTCCTGTCATTTCTTTAACTATACCCTTCCTCTAGTTCGAGTATAATGCAACGCATATGTTGGGGTCATCCCCTGAATGCTGCTCCAAGCCAGAAAAGAAAAATATGACAACTAATTTTCATATAGTGCACTCTTATAGACTTAAAAAATCGTTACAAATTGTCTGAAAATGTCAGGACTTCTCTTTATTTATTTTTAAATGTCTTTCTACAAATGCAAAGCAATTATGGAAAAAATAAAAATGAATTCATTCAAACACTTTTCACGTACCAAAAATATTTAGAAAAACTAATAGTTTCTAATACTCTGTCTACAACCCTTGACTGATGTTATATAGCACTTTTTAAAAAGTCAAGAAATTTGTGATTTTAATTTGTTTCATTCTTGGTTTTTTTTTTAATTTGTAAATTTTATTTTTTTTCAACACGACAGAAAACAATACCAAAAATGGCGACGCCAAAATCAAAGCCAATAAAAGGCAACATCAACGTCACATTTTCTTACAGAGTTCGAAATATACATTGACAGTCATCAATAAACGGCAAATATCGATTTGCAGTAAAAGATAAAAAAAACAGCGTTGTATTGAATTGACGATGTCAAGTAGAATAAGAATGAACTGGTGTAAATTCAATGCTGTCTTTCTTCTTCATTAAAAAGGTAAAAAACGAAAACTGTAGTAAATCAAAAGCAGTTTAAATATATGTCAATTTCAATATGTAAATGTTTATCAGTAATAATGGTGCCTTTTATGGCTCTATTATGGAAGGCAACCGAAGTTCAGTTGAGTTGCCAGTTGCCGATTACCGACATCTACTGCCAACTGAGAATTATAATTAAAACTATAGTAAAACAATATACAACATTTAGTATACCTCTATGAATTTCCTATATTTGTTTATTCGTACAGCTTTTCGTTTCTTATTTAAGAATTCTCACGAATTATCATTAAAAGCATTGACTATAGAAGTTTGTAATTGCTTTTAATTTGCATTTACATAGGGCTATAGTTAACAATCTATATATAATTATGAGAAATGTTTGATTAACATTAAATGCAATCTTAAATATTAAAATGCATTTTTATTACTTCAACTGCCGTATTCATTAAAGGTGTTTTTTTTTATTTATGAAAGGCTTGTGCAACTAATTTCCATATAAAATTTAATAAGCCAGTTAAAATAAAAAATAAAACTGTTTTCAATATGAATTTAAATATGAATAATAAGAAATATTATGAAAGATTTCATTACAAAATTTTAATTTGATGACATAGGAAATTTAATTTATTTATTTATTATTTTTTATTAGGATTATTAATTTACGTTTGTTATTTGTTTAAGGTGGTATGGGGTATTTTGTTGGTGACAACAATCAGTAGACTGAGAGCACAGTCTTATAAAAGTTAAGCAATTTCAAACGTTTATATAAAAATTAAAAAAAAAAAGTATTTGAGAATTCTATATATACAAACAGGAAAAACAAAGCTACCTCTACAAACATTTTTAAATAACAAACATATTTTAGTTGATTTGAATATATTTAATTTTTTTAAACTTTTTTATCTTGGACCAGCACTCAGGAGATGATCTCTACACATGCTATGAATTGTGCTGGAACTAGAGGAAAGATATCCTTAGTTAGAGAAATCATAGGAGCTGAAAATTCAATATCTTACAAATCTACTTTTGCACGTTCTTTGTTTATAGAAGTGTTGGTTGAATCGCCTCTGATGTCAAGGAGACGTATTCAATTTTCAAGCTTTGTTTTAGTAGTGACAGTGATCAGTGACTAACCCTTCGCCACTGAAACCTTCCAACAGCAACTTTCACAAAGACACAGTAATGCACATCAGAGAAAATGCGAGATGTTTTTATTATTTAGTCAGTAACTAGGTTTGAACCCAGGATTAAACCCACAATTAAAATTGTACTGTTAACGTGAATAATACTGGTTATTCGCAAAAAAGAGAAGAGTTTAGGGACTGCACATGGCAGATCGGCCACCTTTTTAAGTTTATGTCAAGTAAAAATAAAGTTGCATACTTCTTTGGGGTATAGGAGTATATTAGTTAAAATGATTTTTTATTTCTACTAAAGATATCTTTATATTTTCAGTTCAATACTTTTGTAAAGCTTTGGAAGCTTTTAAATAATGAAAATGACTAAATATTCATGTAATAAAATAAAAGTGAAAAATTTGTTTGAATTTTGAATTTTTAACTTTATATCTTCCTTGAACTAGTGCTCAGGAGATGTCGACTACTTATGCAGTGCATTGCACCGGTACTAGTTGAAAAAGAATAGTGTAGAGAAGAGGTAGATAGATGGTGAAGTAATAAAAATATATGTATCTAACTTTTGCACAACTCAACAGCTGCGCGTTTTTGTTGTTTTTTTTTAATGGTGATGCATAAGCTAAGGGAAGAGCCATTTTATTCTTTATTTTACTTTGCGACATTTTCTCGCTCAATAGCGCTGTTAAGCTAGACACAGCAGAAACATTTTTCACGATCTCAACTAACAGCACCCGCACTAAGAGCAAATAAAAAAATTAACACAACATAATAAACCTGCAAGTAATTTTAATAAAATTTTATTGCCATTATTTGTTTCATAAATTATTCATTATCCCTTAAGCACTAAGAGCACAAGTGTTGGTGTTTGGCGTTGTTCTCTCTAAATTGTAAATAATAATTTCAATAAAAACCTACATGAATGCATTTATTAAATCAGCCTGCATCTGCAACATAATTTCACTTAAGTTCAAACCGCCGTAAGTACAAAAGTTTTACAAGATATTGTTCAGGAAATATTTCAATACAAAACATTTAAGAGACTGAAAGACCTATTTCTGCAGAACGCATTTTTATATACAATTTAGTTGCGCTCTCGTGATTCATTTTCATTAGGCGAAATTATTTTTTTTTTTTAACTTTATTTACACATACATATTTTGCAGCCAATCTCAGCATTTTATTGTTGTCTCTCACCAAAGTTTTGTAGTTTAATAAATAAACCGTTATGTATTAAAGCGATGGATGGATGAATGTATGGATGGATGGATGGATGTTTAAATGCTTAGCTGATGTTTTTGGTTTATTTTACTATTAACCAATTTAATGAATTCTAATTTTTAACACGTTTTCGTGCACAACAATTTTAAATATTTATTTATTTGTTTGGTTTACTTCAGTTAAATATTACAAGCAGGTGGGGTCATTGTTCTCATTTTTTGTTTTTTATTCAAATAAAATGTCTACGGTTTTGTGATTATGCAAACATCTGAATGCATTGGCAAAATAGTACACAGCAGAAAGGTGTGGTATACTACATATGTATATGATTGTACGGATGTATATGGAGTAATGCATTTTTATACGAAAATTTTGTAAATTATGACCAATACCTTATTTATTAATAATGTTAAATTTTTGTACGCTGTTATTTATAATTGTGAACTTGCTGAGAAGAAATTGTCTTTGCGTTTGTGCTTAACAGAAGTAACACTCATTCAATTAAGCAGCTGTATGGTAACATTGTTATTAAATTATTAAGGTTTTAGTTCTTAAAAATTGCCACCAATGCACAGTAGCAAAATTTTTAATGACTGGAATAAAGTTTGAAACCCCCAACCTTTGAGCTATAGAGCCTACAGTAAGTACTCACGTGCTATACAATAATATTAGATTTTAATTATTTCTATTTGGCATTATTTTAAAAAACTATCTTTAAAAAAAAAATAACTTTGTAAAAAAGTGTGTTGTTGTGAACTGTGTTTTTAAAAAAATTCCAAAAAAACACTTCCTGAAAAATATCTTAATAATTACCATTGAAAAATCACATTTTTAAAAATAAGTTATTTGTAAAACAAAATTGAAGTTTTTAATAAGTAACTTTTTCAATATACGGGGAGATTCAGAAGATCAAATTTCATGAAAGAAACTTTATATACTATGAGAAATTAGTAATCGCGCGGTACCTAGCTAATTATATGAAGAATTACCTCGTCGTTTTTTAATTTCTTTAAAATAAAGTATATCTTAGTCATTGGATACGAGAAAATAAATAAATATGTACGAATTCGTCTTGAACTTCCTTTGAGTTTGAAGGTGATAGAAAGTGCGACTCTTTGAAATCCAACTATAGATTATATCATGGACTATATACTTTTATTACAATATTGTAAGATATGGCAATGTAGCCATGCTTGCCAGATACGATATCAAACATTGTCTCTTAACATTTATGGGCAGCGTTGCCAAAATAAATATTTATCTGACAATAGTGTTATTGAGAAGTGCACTAAATTAAGCAAATCGGACAACAACAAATGACCGTACAATATCAGGCAATTACCTGTTAATGAATATGACGGGTGTTCTCACGATTTTTAGATGCCTGACTCTATTATTGTTGTACAAAACACTGCCAATGCTTTTAGTGGCAATGTTGCCAGATACAAATTGTACGTTCACACGGTTTGCAAAATAAAATGATAAGCATTTGCTACACTGGTGTAGATAAATTTAACTGAAAATCACAGTCTTTTTTTACACGGTATTGCAAAATTTAAAATGATAATGCATGATTTGTAATGTTGGCAAAATATAGTAACTATTTAATTAAACACTGTTTTGCTATTGCATACAGATCTTTAGAAAGACAGCAAAAGTAAATCTTTCGAACAAATATTGGAAACTAAGTTTAACAAAATCTTTGCAGTACATATTAGTTTTTTCTTTAGTAAAAAGTATTGTCAACTTCCGTAATATGCAAATTTATGTCAAGCGTATCAAAAATGCATTATTTCGGAAAAATTTGCTAAAAATGCAAAAGCTATTTTTTATGCAAAATGTATGAAAAACTTGCCCTGGTAATAAAAAATACATAAATGATGTGGGCTAAAAAAGCTCATGCATGGGTAATATATTTATTTTATCCTGATCGTTCATAATTAGTGGAAAATTTTTACAATTGTAAAAATTTGCCATCCCAAATGCACAACATAGGACTAATGTATTCTTTATTAATTATTCATGAACAATTTGTTGTTTTATTAAAACAACTTTTAAAAATTAGAAATAATTTAAGGACACTTTTTCTGCCATTTCTTGGGAACAGATAGAGGATTTCTTCAACCGGATAGATCAGAGAGAGTTCTATTTCAAAGTGCGTTATAGCAACGGCTCTGTGGCCGCGATATGGTAGGGGTGGAACTCGACAACTCCTGAGTTCTTCCCATTCGTTTGTTAGTGAACTCACAGCCGTATGCACGGGCCATTGGACCATCAACACGACTGCTGAGAAGTTGGGCCTGGTGTAGAAATTTCGAATAAGGAAAGGATACTGTTGCGCTCCTTCTCTGCGAATGGACGGGTCTGACAGGGTTGCGGCTGAGATTTGCGGGCCTTTTACAACTTGGGGACAATTGGTCCAGACAGACTTAGTCAGAGTTTAGACGAGCGAACATTTGGAAGGGAAACATTTAGTTTGATAGCTTTGATAGTTTGTAATATACAGGTGGGGAAGAAAGCATCGGCTTTGTGTTCGCTACTCGGCGAAACGCTTTGTTCACATTTTCTTTGCTTACAAAAATAACAATAAGAATGGAATTATATTAAGAATATTAATGGAATGCCGCCGGCAACATTTTGGTATGTCTGAATGAAAAAACAAAAGAGAATTCCAGATGTTTTTCTTCCAAATATTCGCCTGTATAAACTCGAACTTATTCAGGTACGTCGGCTAAAATAACAAAACGGCACCTATGCTGCTACCTGAGTCGCCGCTCAGGCTTCTGACCTAACCATTACAAATTTTATGTGCCTTTGTGAACAACAAAATTGTTAATATAAAAAGAATAAAGTACCAAATATACGCCAATCGTTTCGAATTTATAATTTGGCGACAGCAGTTAATACCGGTTTTTGACACGTTAAAATCACACCGAAAAATACAGAAATCGCGAACGACACAAAATCACACATGTGATTTTCAAATGGCACATGATTTGAAATCATGTAATTTTGAGAACATGGAAAGAAGCCATTTACTGTCTGTCTGTTTTGAATTCACCGTTTATTTGTCACTCTTTTTTTATGGGCTAATTTAAGTTGATTTATTTACATTTGATTTGTAGTTTTCTTTTGTAAAAAATTGTCTTTTAATTTATTTGTTTTTTACTTCGTTCCTAGTAAAAGACATACTAGTTGAAAATATGGTGTAACAATTAAGTTATTAGTACAACATAACACTTTTATAGTTATAATAACTCTTAGTAAATGAGGTTACTTAGAAACAAGCAAAAATAATATGAAATCAAAAGATGTGATGAATAACTGAAGTAGTGTGTTTTGCCTTTTTTTTTGTTTTATTTAAGAAAATGTATTTTCACACATATTCACATCGTATTTTGTTTTTTGTTTGCTTTTCTTATTATTAAGACCCTTCTCGTTGTTTTTAAATTTTTTTGTAAATATTTTATGCCTTGTTGAACTTTCATTTCGACGTTTCAGCAAACACAAATTCACAACATGGTTAAGTTATAAACTTTGGTTTAATAATATGTATGTTTATTAAGCGATATTTAATACATGTGTTTGAATTAATTTTGCGTGAATGAATTAAATAAAACAAAGGACTTAAGACACAAGCAGTAAATAAATTGAAGTATTTATGGATAATAAAACTGAGTGCAAGGAAACTGGCCCTTAAATATAAAATGTGAGGAATATAGAGACTTAATGCGCTAAATTGAAATCCGTTGCTATTTTTTTTTCTGTCACTTAGCCTATAAATATTTATATATAAATTGACGGATACCATATTTCTTTCTTTAATCGCTCCACTTTAATTTTGTTTTGTTTTTTTACATCATACCAGAAGAGCTTAGCAAACAACTTTCATAAGCCATTACACCTACTAAATATGCCAAATGTAATTGCAAAATTAATAAAAATAAGCCAGCAATACAACATCGGACAAATTAACAAACAATTGATTAACTAATTATTCGTTATTGTTTTATGTCAAAAACCTATAATTTAACAATGCAAACGCAAATAGTCGCTTACGTACTCTAGCAAAATTAAAAAGCATACACTCATAAATTTATTACAGTACGCTTACAGTACAGTTTATTGAACAAATATTCCGTTCAGTTATTTTTAATTGAAAAACATTTTAAATTCTAAGCCGTTTTATTTTTAACTGATTCTGACAATCATTTAAGAAAATAAGTACACATTAAAACGGATTTTCGGTAACTTTCAAAATTGTCCTTTGTTTATCTTATAAGTTTTTGGTACAGTAAAATGAATAAAATAACAGCGATAGCATTTGGCGAAGATGTGTTTGTCGCACTGTAAAATATTTAGATATTCTCAAATAGTTTATGGGAATATTTATATAAACGTGTGAAATTTCCGTGCTTTTTGAAATTATATTTCTGATACATATATAACCCATACAACCGACATAAATTAATAGAGTGTAACCTCGGTTAATGCAACCAATAGAAATTTTGTTTTTTTTTGAAAACTGAGTTGTTGAAAAAACCGAGTCAAAAATTTCGGAACCTGTTTTTCGATTAAAAATATTATTTTAAACCAAGTAAAAAGTTTATTTAAAAAAACGAAAGTTAACTTTTAAAATAAATGTATTTATTTAATGTAATTAAAAAAATAAAACAAAACAAAAAAAAAAAATATATTTAAAATAAATGAAAAATACACTTTGTATGTAAATTTGTACTGATGGTTGTTATCAAGTTGAAAATTAATGTTTTTAACGAAAGTGCCATTTTCGACTGTGTTTTATAGATGACTTATTTTTATTCATAAAAAACTAAATTTTACAATAAAACTAATTTTTTTTTACAAAGTTGCGTTAATAGAGTCACCAATGTTAAGAATTTGGGTATTGTGATTACCGAGGAGTGCACTTATCGAGAGTTGCGTTAACCGACGTTGCACTGTAATTGTGAAAAAATATGTATAATTCTATTTGATTTAATTATTTATTCTATAGTCGAACTGTAGAAAAACAAAGCTAAAATCAGTTGTTTTTACGGTACTTTTGGTTGATTATTGGGAAGAAGAATTGGAGAAAGAAACGAAAGATCTTTAACTTTTACTGAAAGGAAAAATAAATTGTTTTTGCTGATTTAAGTAATTTAATTTTTTATGATTAAAAATTAAATGCACTTTTCGCTAAATATAAATAAAAATTAGGCAGACCGGTTTTCTATTGAATTTTAAATGGCAATTTGAGTTAATTTTATGTACATAATATTTTGAGTGTATGATATTTACAAAAAAAAAAAAAAAACTCAGTATGCAGCGGGTTTAATTATATACACACTCGTATAGACAAAATACCTTTATATAAGCATGTACAGGTATTGGTGTATTTCAAGCCATTATTATACAGGAAACTTTTTTCTCTCTATTTTTACATCACATATTGACAAATCTCATAATCTCCAACCAATCTATACATGCATACACCAACATTTGTGTTTGTGTGCATTTATTATTATTTTAAATCTAGTTAGTAATATGACAGTTTAAAGTAATTACTAACAAACAAGCGAATGAATTTCTACACATAATACATTTTCTGATTCACTTAAATATGTAAGAAACAGAAAAAAATTAACAATTTACGTCTTGAGAAAAAAAGACGCTTTTTCTAGAGGAAGAAAAAAAAATAAATTGAGAAAAAAAAGTTGTACGTAGTGCAAAGTGCAGTCAACAACTGGATCAGCTCAAGTAGAGAAAACTTCCAACATGTTCCCTACCAAGGAAAAATGAAACAACAGCAATAAACAGTTCCATATGAATTGGAAGAGATATTTTAAATGCATTGTCTCTATTTTAAAATGTAAGCTATTTTATTAATTTACAATTAGGCTAAAGTTCGAATATTCTAGGAAGCCAAATTACATATGATGATAATTAAAGCAGACCATCCGCTATATAATATTATTATGTGTTTCATCATATTATTTATATTTTGCCTTATTTTGTCCAATAAGTAGAACAATATAAAATATATAATACGGCGCAAGTTTCTTAAAATAAAAAGCAAACATAACCTATAAGCAAACTAAAACATATGTACATACTAAAGCTATGTTCACACGATTGTCAGATTTTACAATATTGTATGATACGGCACTATGGTGGCAATGCACTCACAAAGAAAAATTGTTACCATCTGGTAATTTGTCTGTTCACGCTATTGAAAACCATACAATTTCATTGGCACACAGTTCTGCGACAATAAATTTTTCTGCGAATAATAATTGTCTGTTCACACGGTTGTCAGATTATTGTATGGCAAACGTTGCCAGATCCGACTTTTAACATTGTATCTAAATATTTGTGGCCAGCATTGCCAACAGAAATATTTATCTGCCAATGGTGTTATTGTACGGTGCACTAAATGATGCACATGCGACAATAACAAATTACTGTAAATTGTGTGTCAATGGAAATGAAGAGTGTTCTCACAATTGTCAGAATTGTGACAATATTATTGGCATACAATGCACCGACAGTACATTTTGTGACGATGTTTCAACACAAAAATTGTGTGTTCACACAGTTGTTGCACATTTTGTAACAATTTTTCTGTCACTATTGTAGTAAATGACAATCGTGTGTACATACCTTAGGTATTTTGCGCGATTGTATTTTCAACATAATTTTACATTGTACAATATTGCCAACACATTTCACAATATATGCACAGCTTTGAAATGTACAATAAAATAAAAAAAAGCAATTTGATTTTTGCCAATATTATTGTATTTTTCAAAGTCGCTACAAACTTGTATCACTTCCGTTCTTGTGTTTGCTTTACTATGTCTATTTATCAGACGAGCTTTATATACATACATACGTATTATTAATATATAAATACAATACGAGAATTATTTTGATTCGTCGTATTCGATTTTTGCTAAATTTGTTTTCTAGCAACCATCACATGGAATTTAGCTTGCCTGAATTGCTGAACTGTAGCCTAATCCTAACTAGATCATTAGCCCATTTTAATTATTTACTTATGTAAGAAATGATTCAGAGATATAATCGTCTTTGTGTGATGTGCATTAGTGTGTCTGTGTGTGTCAGTTGTTGTCGGAAGGTTTCAGTGGCGAAGGCTTATTTACTGGGCACTGAACAATACCGGCTTCAGATCATAGCAATCCACAATCACATCGCCCGCCTTCGTCGGTATTCTGCAGCACCGGCGAAGTAAAATAATAATTAAAATGGCTACTACACCGAAGCTTCAACACTGCTATAAACAGGGAATGTGCAAAAAGCAGAGCTGTAAAATAATTAATTAAGCTTCACCTCTTGTCGTTTCTCTAACTATCCCTTTCCTATAGTTCTAGCACAATGCTTCGCATGCGTAGGGGTCAACTCCTGAGTGCTGGTGCCAGATAAAAAAAAATTAATTAACTAACAGCATAATTAAATTGCAATATTATATCAAACATAAGCTTTAATTGATAATAAAACCACTCATAATTTTTTTCTCTGAAGAAAGTTTTTGGGATATGAAAGAAGCCCTTCCTGCTATTTCTGAATTTCAGTTTTAAATGGATTCATAAATATCTCCTATTCAATACTTACAAGTAAAAATGGTGCTTTATGTATATATAAAATATTGAGCAGATTAAATGCAATTTCGATATCGTATGTCGAGTTTTGCATATATGTACGTGTATGTATGTATGAACGGACTGGATATGCAAGTGATAACATATCAGTCATTGGTCTTTCAAATAATTAAAGTTCACCACAAACATTTTCGCAATACAATCATTGTATACTGCCATGTATTTTCCGTAATTGCGTCTCTTCAATTTGCCAAGTAAAATTTATTTTTCACACTTCCATACTCATATAGTTGATGGAATATGTTGCAACAAGTAATTGAATATGTTGTACAATGTACTTGTGTAGATGTAATTTTCCCAGGAAGTGGTTATATTTTCGGAAAATTACATATTTAAAAGAGAAAACACAATGCCGCAGTATGCAACAAGAAGATAAAAATGAAGTGAAATAAGGAAGTTTTTCTATTTTCTTTTTTTTTATTTTTTATTTTTTTTTGTATAACCATAAATAACTGTTATGGATAACGTCAATCAATTGAAAATTTTACATGGTTAACAAGATTATTACAACAACGTTTTCCACCGCAATGCTTTCTTTACATATTTTGCACAATTCCCAAAACGCAAAAAAAAATGCGTTTACTTAAGCATTTGCATGGCGAGTTGTTCCAGTATGACTTATTTTTTTTTTTTGAAATCGTGACATTAAAATAGTGTCAGAGACTATTTAAAAAAAGGTGGTTTATTTTTATAAACGCATTTTGTTTGAATATTGATGAAATTGTGTCATCATTTAAAGTCCAAAAACGTTTCGTGGACTTAGCAAATATTCAAACAACAACAATATGAATGTTGGAACTAAATAAATGAATTATTATTTTTATTTGGTATTCACAGTGATGCTTCAAATAACACCAACTCTATGCGGTTTTTTTTATTCTCTCTTTTACTTGCATATTCTTGGTAAGAGAAATTATATTCAAGTAACTATAATAATGGCAAAGAAGATTTACGAGCAGGAATGTTCTTTGAGTTCGATTAATTGCTTTTATTAACAGTTGCCTATTAATCAGTCTTGTTACTTTTTAGTTGTAAGCGGCCACTAGTGTTGTAACCATCTCACTGACTTAAATTATTTTTATAACTATTTGGGGGGTTGTAGTTAGACACATCATGCAAAGTAATTATTATTTATCCCACAACTTCAGCTCTTTATACCGCTTGCACCCGACCGAAAATGGACTACAACTCCCATGAGCCGGTGTTCCAAAGATTATTTTGAATTTACTCGACCGTATACAGGAGAGGGAAACTCATTGGAGACGGTAAGGTAGCTAACTCTATTAAATATCTTGAGCATCGTCGCAACGTGTATTTCGTTGTTCTATCGGTACTATAAAGTGATGTGTTCTAATGAAATCAGGGAACTTGTTCCCGAAACCCAATCATTCCTATGCAAAACTCGTTTATCTTTTAGGGCGCATCCATTTGTGCCCAGCAGTCCGGTTACTCATTACAAACTGAAAGCATCCGATTGTACAATATTATGTCAATAGGGAAAATAAAACAAAAATAGGTAAGCCCTTACAACTCGCATCTGATTCGGATTTGTCTTTTTCCCATCCAATTGTAAAGTTAAATGTTTATTAGAAATGAAGATCAAAACAAACACAAATAAAAATTTTGCATCGCATTACCATCTGATTTGGATGGCTTTGTAATGTATCATATTGTCATTTCGTTTTAATTATGAATTTTGTTCTTTTTTCTGAAGTAATTTTTCCGTTATTCTTTCTTTTTCATTTTTATTATTATTCCAAAGTAAAATTTGTATCAAGTTCATAAGTGTTTTTAAAAGTGAAGTGTTGACATGCCTATTATATTAGCGTATAATTATGACGGGACGAAAAATAAGAAAGCATTTAAAGATTTTAAACTTTTAAAAATGGCCATTTTCGGTAAATTCACAATATTATATTTACAATAAATTGTCATACTAAACAATGTTATTTATTTATTCTTTATCCTTTAATTCAGAAGCTGCCAAGGGCGAAGGATCAAATGAAAAAGATTACCCAACAAACATTAGACACTGTTTCAAAGTGATTAAAGCCAAGCACTTCCGCAAACTTTCGTACAATAGAAAAATGGAGAAAAACTAAATAATCTACATGTCATAAATACAAATTTTAAAGACGCTTCGTTTAGTATAATTTGAATTTTCAACATTTTGTTCTATTTTTGCTCTCTAGAAAAGTTTGGAAATTTTAATTAAGTGTTTTGTCAAAATTTCACACTTAGACATATGTATTACTTTATCAATTATTTTCTTTAACTTTTATAATTAATTAATTATTTTTTATTTCTCATATTATAACAATTAATTTAATATATATAACAATAAAAATTAAAATATTGAAAAAAAATTAGTTCCTAATTTAATTATGCAATAGTTAAAATTCATTCCAAGATCAATGGCATTCAGATACATCTTATTGCACTCCGAATTCACCATAATAGTTGGACCCATCCAACCTTCGCTTACAATGTATATTGTGTTGGGCCCATCCAACCTTTGCTTACAATGTATATTGTGTTGGATAAATCTTACAGCCTAGGCCATCGCTGTGTAAATGTAAGTAGAAATTGTATACAGACATTGGATCGGTCTTGCTTACATTGTCATTGGTCTCAAATCGAAGATGTATGTAGTAAAAATTTCACTGGGTGGTTGATTTGGCAGCTACTCATTACAGAAAGAACTCGTTTTTAGGCCGAAGTGGATCAAACCCTCTGCGGAGGTCTTTCCTGTCACTTTTGACATGGGATTCAAATCAAATCTTTATAAACACTACTCGCTCTATTCTCCTTCCCATAACATAATTTTCTACTTCGAATACAAAGTATGGTCTTTTATTAATTTTATTTCTTATATTTTTGGAACAAAATTTTCGAAAATTTGTTTTATTTATTTTGAGTTGCTTTGGTGACATAGAAACTTCGTAAAATATGCAATTGTTGGAAAGATTTTAAAATTGCTTGATACTATAAAAGAAAGGAAAATTTAATAATAAAAAGACGACATAAAAAGCTAACAATAAAAAGGCAGTGTGAAATATTGTATTAAATTGGCAAAGTCAAATCACATGTGAAGCAGATAAATTAGGCATTAATGAAGATATTAAAACAACAGAGTTGCGTTAAGAGATTAACATTTTAATAAGAAAACTTTAAGAATTTCTCCGTTTTTTTTGGTAAGAGAAAAATCCTGAAAGATGAAAAACAGCCTGCTAGAGATAAAGTGTTAAAGGTGTGGTTTACTTGTATCTACTGAATTTGTTCGATTTACCGACTCTTACTTTAAAAAAAAATAAGTTTTTTCTTTTTTTTTTCATGTTTTTTTAATTTTGGATCTTTCAATATAAAATTTACAAAATGTGTTCAAATCTTAATCTAAAAAAAAAAAATAGTTTCTATTGCCAATGCAATTTCAAGCCGATGGTCACACAGAATTTTCATCCCATTAGATCAAACGTTTGGGTCCTTTTGAGTCTTCTGTGACCCTCGAAAACCAGCAAGTCTCTAGCAAGTGGATTGGGATGCACCGTGATCTTCGTCCTATACCTCATACAGACTTTTTTGATTTCATCTTTAATGGATGGAATTTTTAGGTCCCTGGGGATATTTGCATTTTTCATGTACCATGGAGCACCTGTGATTATTCGTAAAAAAAATAAGTAAAAATTAGAAATGACTCGTCTGTAGACATTTTTTTTGTACCAATAATTTTTTTAAATTGCACTTGAATGCATAAAAGCAATGTACATACATACGTATTTTTCTATTGCAATTTTTTCCGAAACAACGAAACATAGAAACACTAAAAGCTGCCGAAAGCATTCGATTGCATATTTAAGAAAAAATGCTTACAAAAAAGCTACAGAAAAACAATAAAGTGAATGAATTACAGCAGTATAAATGCTTAAAAAAATGCATTCTTGTGAGTTTGTCTCTTTGAATACATAAAGTTATGCTTGTAAGCGGCTTATCGCGAACAAAAATTAGCATTATCAAACCGTAAATGCACGTGATTCCATTTTGTTCTCTCCGTTACAATAGTGCTTCCAGGCAATCAATAATTTCTGCTGCGCATGAGGACATAAATGTAGTAGTAGTATGCACGTTGACTACAAAATCAAAACAGACCTGGGTTCAACTCTAGTTTCAGACTAAAATTAAAAAAAAAAAAAAACATCTCGCACTTTTCTGATGTGTATTAGTGTGGCTTTGTGTGTCAGTTGTTGTCGGAAGGTTTCAGTGGCGAAGGCATAGTCACTGGTCACTGAACAATACCACCTTCAGCTGATAGCAATCCACAATCACATCAGAACGCCTTCCTTCGTCGGTATTGTATAACACCGGCGAAGTAAAATAATAATAAAAAAATCTACTAAACCGAAGATTCAACACTGCTATACACAAAGAAAGTGCAAATGCAGAGCTGTAAAATAATTAATTAAGCTTCACCTCCTGTCATTTCTCCTACTATCCCTTTCCTATAGTTCCAGCACAATGCATCGCTTGTTTAGGGGTCATCTCCTGAGTGCTAGTCGCAGATAAAAAATATATATATAATATATATAAACTATAAATAAACAAATAGTAGAAATATTAATTAATTAATATACACAGTTCCATAAACGAGCTCTCAAATATTTTCTCTATAATATTACAATTTTTTTGATAATATACATATATTAATTTTTAATGATACGATATATGTATTTCTTATGACTTAACGCAAAAAAAAAAATCTTAAAGAACCTTCCTTATATATTTTTGAGAATAAAAACTAAAGTCAGAAAATAAAACAAAGAATAATGGCAATTATTGTAATATTCGTATTTTGATTCGTATTTTTATCACTGCTTAAACACTTTTATCAAATCCGCTATTTTGTATTAATAGTTCTTTACTATTTACATTTTTTATGTTAGCTCTTCTATAAATATAATAAAATATAGAAACGCCTATTTCGTTTCGTGAATAAAACCCTGACTATCGAGGTATAGAAATACCTCAGGAGGTTCATATTCGCTTTGTAACGCACTATTTATGTACTCATCAATAATAAGGTGCCATAATTAAATTATTTCCATAGCTTTCGAGGCGCTTCATAATGTGATTCCTTATTTCATTTATACTACATTTACACTTGTTCGAAATCTAGTACTTACGAGATTTTCTGCAAATCTAGTAGATTTTGAGTACAAAACGAATTCTACTTTCTCACTTGATTTGGACGAAATGTTCGCAAATGCAACTATGCTTGTTTACAAAATATACTAAAAAATACAACCATTTAAGGTAAGTATGTATGTATATTAATATGATAGCGTAACTGATACATGTTGTCTGTATACGGAAAATTTTATATCATAAAATGAAATTTAGCTAACTTGGGGGTTACACGTTCATATTTTGCCTTTAAAAATTGACTCGCTTTCTTACTAATGCACTCATACTTTTAAAATTTTAACATTTGCTTTCAAATTCTCTGGGCAAAAAATTTTAAAGTGTGGCTGCAGTGTAAATGGAAAAAAATGTGGTGTAAAAGGTTTAGATTTCAGATCATATTCACTAGATTTCATTCATTTCACTGTAAATGTACTATTACACATATTAAAATTAAATGAAAAGAAAAATTAACATCTATAATACAGCTACTCCAGCAATTCGGACGGTCTTAGCATTTAAGCTGTCCAGATGATCGAGATAGTACTGTGTGTATATTTATGCCAGCGAGACGTTGATATAATGCTTGCAAAATAGCTAGAGACATGTTTGTCATTTCAGCGTACCAACTGGCATTTCAGTTCTGCTAAATGTAGTCAAGGGGACATAGTGTATTTGCAAATGTGTAAAAATTAAAAAAAACCGTTTGAATACTGATAACTATTTTTAAGGGCGTTTCCAAAAGTAAAAACAAATTAAACTCAAGTTGAGTCAAACCCAGTCGAATAGAAAAAAAATGTCCAAAGCGGGAGTAGAAATTTACTCAAACATGCGGCACAAAAATAAAACTATTGAAAATAATTGGTACATACATATATGTGACAAAAAGCAATATGTTTCATCTCTAATAACATTGCCATAACCTTTAACTAGTACATTAATGAAATTTTATAAAACTTTTACGTTTTATTCAAAACATATGCTGGCAGCGATAGTTAAAATATAAAAGCATTCTACCGGCTATATATGCAGAAAACTTGATGTTAACCATCTGTGTCGTTTTTCTCCATTTTCGACTTTTTGGTGAATGTGCCAAACCATGATCTAAATATATAAGGTCTGCTTGAGAGTTCAAATTATTTTTACTGTGACGTCACCGTCGAGATTTGTTTTTAATATGTATGGGCTTTGTTTTTTTTTTAAATATTTTGCAATTTTAAAGGTAAAATAAATAAAACAAATTAAATTGTTGTGTTATAATCTTTTTTAATTTTCTTTTTTCATTTTTTTCTTGTATTAATATTTTGTTTAAATTTCTTATTCTAAAATATAAACGACTTTTAAAAAATAACGATTTCACATTTTCAGGCACATCTATGTTATCACATTTAATGTTATGGTATTTTAAATAATTATTTCGAAAACTTAAAGTATTATTATTAATTTCCTTAAATATATTTTCTAATTTTAATATGTTCCCATAAATTCTTGGCAGGGTTTGTAGAACCCTCTGTTTCAACTGCAACTGACTTATTTGGATTTTCATTTTCAATATTTTCAATACTTTCTTCTTGTAATTTCTGCAGACTATAAATAATTGTAAATATTATTTCATTAAAAAAAGTGGATTTGAAAAAAATTGTATTTACTTTAAATCAAATTCACCAATTGCTTCCTTCACAATTTGTTTGTTTGCTCTTTTTACGTATTATTGTTTATTTAAAACTCTTTTTTTTTTGCTCTAACTCAGTTCACATTTTAATTAATTGTCAATAAAATAATCCTTTAATTTTCTTAATAAATATGTAATAATAATAATTTTAATCAGTAGCTTTTAAATTTCCATTTAACCACAACAAAACATTTCTCGACGATGACGTCACATTAAAAAAAAAATGGCAGCTGTCATTCAATATCGAGCAGACCTTATATATTTAGATCATGGTGCCAAACCAATAATAAGCCGATGATATGTCTGCTGAAATAATAAATGTATGTACTGGCGTCCATTTTGACCGCACCAGGGGGTAAATATGTAAACATTTTTTTTCTATAATTGTGGCCAACACAGGTGATCTATCAACGATGCAAATTCATTCATCTGATTTTAAAATTGTTGCGGTTTTGCAGAATAGGAATGCCAAATTGATATTTAAAAGTTTAGTAAAGTCATATAATAAAACCTGCGGCAATTGCATGTAGCAATTATTGTGAATAGCCAAGGAATTCTCAAATAGTTCGAATATACTTATTATTATTAGCATTTTAATACAGAAAACTACAATATAATTTAGGCAAATTAAAATAAAATTCTTTAAATTACTTCAACTTCCAGCGCTTGTATAGATCAAAAACTTATACCGAAGAAATTTTAAAAATTGGTTTATATGGAGGCAACATTCTGGAGGTATTCGAATTTTTTTCCCTTCATACACCGACGTTCTACAGGAATCTGCAGATTTGCACTATTTCTCTCCTACTTCATCAGCTGTCTGTTCTCAGCGCTAGACTTTTTCAACCACTTGCGACGCAAAGCATTGCCATACATATGCCCTGAGTGCTGGTCTAAGAAAAAAATCAGAAAATTCACTTCACAATTTTTAGAAATCTTTTATAAACAACATTTTTTAAAAAACAAACAGATTTTACTTTTTCAAAAAAATAAAAAAGAAAACAATATGACACGTACACTTGTAAGTTTATTATTTTATTTATTTCAGTTGAATTCAATTACAAAATATATTTTGTATTTTGCTATTTGAAGAGTTCCTTTCTGCAGGAATTACTGCACCCAATACGTACGCACTTCATTTCTGTGTATTGCAAAACGAACCTTCTTCTTTTTTTTCAAAGGTTTTACTGAACATCTGGCAACTGCAACGAGCACTGAAGCAATAAATATGATGATATAGCGAGCTGTATGTCTTCTATTGTCATTGAAATGTCTACGTATAATTTCTTTTGGACGAGGTTTCTTAAGAATACTTTTCATTTTAAAGATTTATTTCATCTTCAATGCGTTCAGGTTGGCGATTCAATTTAGACTGTAGGCACAAAACACCCAGATGTGTCAGTTCAAGCAGCGAACGAGCAGAGAAAGAGACATCATCGGAGCAGAAATTTAGATTTGTTGTTTCTCTCGCACAGTAACTTGGATTCTTTGGTTTCTTTCTTATAAGATTTCTATAGATGTGAAAATTTGCCGTATTTTGCATCTTCTTTATGCTCCCAATTTTTAGCAAGACAGTGTTACAAAACACAACAATCAGGCCTGTTCTGCAAATCACGTGATTTGAAAACACGAACCGTTTTGAAACAGCGCCTACAATTTGAAGCTGTTCTGTAAATCATGCGATTTTACATTTTTCGGCGTGGTTTTAATTTTTCGGAAACAGCTAATGTTTTATATTGCTACTTTATTGTCAATAATTCCTTTTTAAATTTGACGATTTGTAAACGATTCCAAGTTCACAAAATTTTTAAGTATTTCTAAAACAACTTGGAACTTGATCAGGGTCTTGGTAGCATTTTCTTTTTATTATTCTGTATGTATACATATTGAAAGCAAACCAAAAAGTTGTAAAAAGTACAAACTATACTGAAAATATTTTTTTTTTTTTTTTGTCTTGGACCGGCACTCAGGGGATGACCCCTACACATGCTATTGATATTGCTGAAAATATTACGTATTTATTGACAATGCTCTAATGTTTACAAAGAAATGTCAAGTTTTTACTACTAAATGATTGTACTACTAATTCTACAAGATGTCTGTATTATTAAGAAGTCAGTTTTTTTTATATAAAAACGTTCCTTTTGTCAGGTTTTTTGTTAAATAAAACAAATATTATAAAACAGTTGATCTTTTTATTAGTAAGAATTTAGTTTATATAAATAAAATATATAAATAGAATAAATACTTTATTTTTATTCATTACTATTTCAATGTAGATTTGAGAATCTATAAGTAACTGACGAAACTTTGGGTAAATATAAAATAAAAAGATTTCAGAAAAAGGTCAAATAAGTAAATAATGCACAAGTTTTTTCAATGACCATTGGCAAAATATTAAATATAAAATAATTATGAAATTGCCACAAATCGAGATATAAGACAAAATATTCTGTTAATGAAATGAAAATAAATAAATTTTTTCCGCGCAGCTGGACTAGACCAAAGGAGAAAATATTGCTGAATATTTGCCATTTCTTTTGTGCACAGACTTTTTTAATGAAATAAGTTAATAGCAAAAATTTAAATTTGTAGTAATATTAAATGCCATAAATAATAACAATAAATAAATCTGGTATAGACGTGACTTCTGGTAGAGTTTCCAAAGTGATATACAAACGTACTTACTTTGTTTGTCATTTGACTGGAACAGTAAAGAAAACGTAACAGTTTAATGATTTTATGACCTACTGTACTACTAAGTGGAATTTGTATTCAAAACATTTATCTGGATGTCATACTTTTCTGGCAGGTAGCAGTAAATGTTGTAGGCTGTTAGGAATAGAAAAATATTACCTGCGTTATTTGAAATTAAATTATTATTTCTATTAAAAACCACGCTCATATTTCAATGAAAACAAATACTTTTAAATATTGCTTGCTAATATTTTAACTAATGAATTTCGTAAGATCTATATATTAGAAATAACTTTTGCCAATGAGGAATTATCGCTATCAGAAATAAATCAAATTTGTTTATACAGAGCAAATGACAAGTTATATATTTTCTACTTTTGGAAGTGTCTTTTCTTGAATTTCTAACTACACTAAAAATATTCTGACCATAAAGTTAACTGAAATTGCAATTTAAAATAAATGAAACTTCGCTTAATAACCGATCTACTAATTTATCAATTAAAATTAAGGAAAAGTTCATTTAATTTTTAAAGGTAACAAATTGAAACACTTTACCGCCGTTAAACAATTGCACAATAGGAAAGTTAGTAAGTTACTCCTAGAACGATCCCTGAACCAACCGCACTTTCATAGTAAACTGTTGTAGTCAAAATACCCGAAGGGGCTGTAATTTTTAAAGTGACTAACCGCTGGGGCATTGAAGTATCATTGGAAAGTTTCTAACACGCCGTAAATACACCAGCATGGTGCAAGATGCTGAGGAGGGTTACAAAAAAACCCTTAAGACTACTACGGGTATTCCAAACGAGACCTACTATTCATAACATTTCGGTCCACTAAAACCGTTTCAACAGCATTCGCTTGAAAAAATATCTTTGGCAAAATACGGACAGTGGTGGATTGGGCAGCGTGAAGTGAGATTTATTTGAATATAGATTCGTTTCTGATGGTAATTTTTATGCATAATTTTTAAGCTAAGGAGAGTATTACATTTATTATTTAACTTCGCCGACGTTTCATTGCGCAAACACCGACGACGGCGCCAGTGAATATTTGGTTCTCACTTAAAAGGGCAAAAAATGTACAGGGCAAAACAAAAGACTTAGAACACCAACTTTAGCTAAATATTTTTGTAATGAAAAAGATTAATGCCCAAATTCACTGTCATTAGTTAACTAATAGCAGTAGTTTAACCAATAATATTTGATTCGCAGCTTTTTGTTTACTGTTAGTTAAACCACCAAATGTCATTGGTTAACTAATAGTTCGACAACAGCTGATTAGTAAATTATTATTAATATTTTTGATTTGATATCATCTACCATAATATAATATATATATTTAGTATGGCATAGTAAATTAAGAAAATCTGACAATAACAAATGACCGTACAATATCTGGCCATTCTCTGTTAATGGAAATGGCGGGTGTTCTCACGATTGTTAGATATCTGACAATAATATTGTTGTACAATATACTGACAATGCTTTTTGTGGCAATGTTACCAGATACAAATTGGAAGTTCACATGGTTGTTAAACATTTTATGAAAATTTTTCTATCTGACAATCGTGTACATAGCTTTAATTTTGATTTAACTAAATTTAATTGACTAAAAATTCTTTCAACCTTCACATTAGACCAAGGTAAATATATCACATTAATGGCGAAATTGGCCTAAATGAATTATTTATTAAGCGTCTTCAAACTTAAGCGACCCAAACATGTGTAAAATAATTGTACAATAATATTAGTAATGTGTGCTCAATATTCGAAGTTTGCGCAATATATTGGCAAAACTCAAACTATTTTGATTTTTATTGTACATTCAGAAAAAGTGCAATATACTTTGAAATGTGTTAAAAACGTTGTAATATATGTTATGTTTACTTTCTATTATAGTTGACACTCGACACTTTGAAATTCAAGGGACCAGAGAAATAGTTCTAATAATCGATATTTCAAATTAACAAGAGTATAGTTGAAAACAAAGGGCATAGTAAAAGCATTGCGTTAAAAAGCAAACGATTTAATTTTTTATTTTAATTGTTAAATACATACGAATATATAATATATTAATGCAGGGCCTTATTTCAAAACCCTGTTTATGTGTTAGTTAAAAGTTTAAAATTTTAAATATGCTGATAATAGGTAACATACAGGCAATCAAAATTACATGTGATAGTTACAAAGAAACCAACTACATTAAAAAGAAAATTGTAAGTCACACTGACAAACACTAGTACAAAGGAACAATGCTCTTTTCGAAGGCCGCTGCACCTTCATATTCAGCGTTCTTTGTGTTTTATCTACTTTTTGTGGTTCGCAGCAGATGTACATTTTTTCTTTGTTTCAAAAACGCAAATCCATTTTCACTAGGAGTTAAAATTGTAAATTGCAGAAAACGCTCACTAGAAATTAAAGAGCGTCGTCGAGCACGATGGCATTTACATTTATGGAGCAATGCATACGAAATTAAATAAATTATTATTTTGTTTTTGTTTGACATTTCCCATAAAATACAGCAAATTAAAATGATAGAAATTATAGAGTGTAGAGCCAAAAATAATCAAATTATAGCGCGTCGGCGAACAAGCTGGCATTGAAAAGATTTCAAATTAGAGAGGCGACCAAATTATATGTGTTGTTTTCAATTTATTGAATGCTTTTCAAGGGACCTGGAATACAATTCAAATGATCGCGAGATTAAAACTAAAGAGTTAAAAAAAATATCAAGTAAAAGAAAATTGCACCATATTATATTTGAAACTATTATGTTACTTATTGCATAATAATTGTATTTGTCATATCTTCTTCATACTTCTTGCATGAAACAGACTGACTTTTTCGTCGGGCTAGTTTGGGCAAGAAAACAAGCAATCAGCTGTTTCATAAATGAACAATAACAAAGTAAAGGCAATTTTTCTCAACAGCGAAATTTTTTGGTAATTTGTATTATTTTATATTATAATCTTCAAATAATAACTACGAGGGTGGCAATAGCTCAAGTAGTCTGCACGTTGGCTACAAAACCAAAAATTTGGGTTCGATCCCAGTTTCAGATCAATCATAATAAAATAAAAAGAACATCTCGGATTTTTTCTGATGTACATTAGTGTACCTTTGTGCCAGTTGTTGTCGGAAGGTTTCAGTGGCGAAGGTCGCTGAACAGTAACGAATTCAGCTGATAGCTATCCACATGTATATCAGAGTGCCTCCTTCGTTAGTATTATGTGGAACGAACGAAGTAAAATAAAGAATAAAAATGGCTACTAAAACGAAGCTTCAAAGAATTTAATACGTCTCCCTAACATCAGAAGCGCTTCAACTGTCATTTGTATAACTATTCGTTTTCTCTAGTTTCAGCACAATTCATCGCATGTGTAAGGGTCAACTCCTGAGTGCAGATACAAATTAAAAAACTATGCCGATTAATTCATATAATTTATAATTCATATCGTGGAACATTGGTTCTAAGCACGCATTTACATGACGAGTTGTTTTACTAAATGAGAACACATGCTCCCCAATAACACTCCTTTGTTACAATCATGCGTTCTTCAGCCAAGTTGAACCAGTTTCTTTTGCATACATTTTTTTCCTGGGATGTCATTAATTAAATATAATGACACTGAACAAGTTATCAGTATTGTGTGAAAAATTTACACAAATTTAAGATTGTATAGCATTATTATCTACATTGTATGGAAATTGAAAAAGTTAAATTCATTTCCGGTTATGACATTTAATTTTTTAAATTCTCTTACAGTTTCCCTTTGGAATATGTGTAAATATTCAATATATACATTAGCATATACTTAGGTACATAAATATACTTTTCATATATTTTATAGACAATTTATGAATTAAAATTGTTTACTGGGCTTTTTAAAATATATAGACTTTACATAACAAGTATCCTATACAATTTATATATTTCTCAATGCTTAAAGTGTACTCAATTGAAAAGAAGAAATGGTCACGCGATCCATAAAGAAGACACAAGCACAAAAACAGATATTTAATAGTTTAGCCGTGTGAGTGGGTTTTTGTTACGATTGAGTACTCTAAAATTTTCATCGGCTGCATAGGACTTTTAAAACATTATTGATGACTAGAATGTTATTATTTACTTTCCGAAAGAAATTGCTTTATGGTTCAACGAACAAAAAATTAGTTCCAGCACTACCACTTATATTTCCAATTTAAGTAAATTTTTTTTTATAAATTAAACATCGTTATCGTTATTTTTTTATTTTTTTCATTTTGAGACACTAAGAAATTACAATTAATTTTCATAAAATATGATATGTATGTGTGTTGTTTAAGATTCCACCAAGAGAAAGTTTTTTTTTTTTTTTTGTTAAATCAGTTTTAGTGAATATTTTGTGCGTTTATGTATATAAAATGACTACCAACAAGTTGACGCTTGGCACTTTAAGTTGTTTGTCATCTTAAGATGGTGAAATAAGAAAAAGTAAAGAAAATAAAATAGTAAAATAAGAGATGCGTATGACATCATAGAGATGGTCAGTTGTTTACAAATAAATACTAAAAGAAACATGACAATATAGCGTTTTAACAAAAAATAAACTGAAACAAAATTGTAATTTGTTGCTGCATAAAAATAAAATGAAAAGGGCCAGCTTTATGAGTTCGTGAGAATATTAACGAGCCAATGAAGCAACAAAGAAACTATTAAAAATAAAAAGAAAGCTCAATTCAGAGAAAAAATATTTTTAATTTTAAGAAAGACTGTGTATTAATTATTGTTAGTGCTTTTCATATAAAGTTTGTACAGACAAGTACTACTCATGTTGGAGAACCAGCACCTTAGGCCCAAATTCACTGTCATTACTTAATTATTACTAAACTAAAATGATAACCATTGTTTAACTAATACTTCATATTCCCAGTGTATTGTTTAACTAACATTCTCAGTATAACCAAAGAATGGTAACCCTAACAATCTTTTAATTTTCAATATTGGTAGCACTGTTATAGTATATGGTTTTTGTTTACATTTGTTGTATTATTTCTTAAAAATAGATAAAACAAGCGAGCGCTCATCGAACTTTCCCGCGCAAAATAGTGAATTGCTGCAGAAATTGGTGTGCGAAAACCCAAATATTTTCGAAAATAAAAAAACTGATAGTGGTTAAATTTTAAGGGCCGATGTTGATTTTGAATAAAACATAAATTATTTAGGAAATTATTGTCATTTCTTTTTATTATGATAATATTGGTATGGAACAAAATATTGGACAAATGACCGCCGCGACCTCCGATGGTCCAAATTTTCGATGACGCTGAGGCATAATTGACGTTTTATGCCGTTAATGTGCCGAATTATCGCATCCTTTAGCTCTTGAATTGTTGCTGGCTTATCGACGTACACCTTTTCTTTCAAATAACACCAAAGAAAGAAGCAGTACGAGCTGTACGAGCATGCACTGGTGTTTACACATCTCCTACAGACCCGGTTTGCTTAAATGTTTGCAAGATTTTACCGATTGTAAGCACATTTGGACGATTAAATTGACCGAAAAAATCACGAAGTGCACGATATGCATTTTGATTTGAACGCCAATTTTCATTATAAGCCTGAATAACTTTATCGCGTCGCTCGATTGTATATATTTTCATGGTTCAAATTGAGTTAGTCTGAAATTGAGAAATGTCAAATGAAATGCAGAAAAAATCTTGACGTTTAGGTGCGGTTCATATTCAACATCGGCCCTTAAAATTTAACCACTCTTTATAAAGAGAAAGAGCATGATAATTGTAAGATACATAAATTGTTTGAAACAGCAGAGCAGAAAATTTGCCGGTAATTTTTGGATTTTATTGTACAGGCGCAAATAAATAAATTCAAAAAATATAATTTGTTTTGTGTGACAGTGTGACATTTTGTAGCCATTCTCTGAAGTAGGACAAATATCTATCAGATTTTTCTTTTACATAATCGCACGGTTTTGTATGGCAGTCAGTCAAGCCCTTAACAAACTCCGAAAAGTTGCTTTGAGAAAATTTATTTGCATAAAATTAATTATATTAATCCATATTTATTGCATTTGCGTTGAAATCTCAGACCTAATTATAACATAAATTTAAACAGGTTTTCTCAATTGCGTTGAATTAAAATTTCCCGATTCTCTTAGAAATTTCACATTACCTTTTAAATTAAAAGACTATATTAATGAATATTAAACGAAATATTTAAAAGAGAATATTAATGAATATTTAACCAAATGCGAGAATGTAAATTTATTTAGCAAAAAATAAAATATTTTCTTTAGGAAATATTTGATAAAAAAACATTACCAATTCAGACACAAAAATTCCAATTTAACATTTTTATTATTTACGATCACTAAAAATACAATAAATACTAATCGAAATTTTCGGAACTGCAGTGCAACTATTTGTTTGTGTGTGAGTATGAATTAATTTATAATTAAAATACTTTCATTTTTTATAAGCGATAAAGCATTTCCTTTGCATTTTTTGCCATTCAAACATTTTCCGAACGTTTCGTGGCAAGTTGCTACAAGTGGCTCAGTGAGAGTTTGTTTGTATTATAAATTTGACCAGTTATTTTTATTGAAAAGCCAAAAGACAACACCAACAAAAATAACTTTGTAAATAAAGTAATATTTTTTTTTCTTTAAACGTTGGAAACAATTTCTGTAATAAACAACAATTCTCATGACTTCGAAAACGAGGTTCTTAAAGCAGGTTAATACACCTTTAACAACAATTTTAATTACATGCTGGTTTAAAAGTATTGTAATTACAAAATTGCAGTTTGTTTAGTGAGTAAGTTTTTTTTGCTACAATACAAAATCCAAGAATAAGGCAATTAATAAATGCATGATATTCAACACAATTCATGCCATAGACCGACAATAGAACATGATACTTGACTCGCCAAAAGCTTTAAAAAAATTATACATGGAAAAAATGTTGCAACTGAAAAAAAATATATGGTGGGAAGTCTCGTAAAAATTACAATTTTAAATTAAACTTATGAAGAAAAAGCTTATTGTTTAAACAAGTTGTGGTTTAAATACATAAACGTATAAAATTATTAACTGTTTGTAATTCCCAAGCACTCTGGTAGTTCTAAAGAATTTGTGATTTTTCACATCTAATATTTTCAGACACTTTTTACATAAAGGCCCAGACGACCCAGACCTTCCTCAGGAATTAAAGAGAGGTTGTTGTCACTTGCATCTTGGCAAATGGCAGTGATATATTTGGAATTTTTATTTCTCATTAAAAGCTTGAACATGCGAGTATCACCGTTTAGATTTTTACATGCTTCTTAGCTTGAAAACAAATGATCAGACATTTTGGGACAAAATATCGCTAACTGTTTGATTTGTTAAATCCTGAATACAAATTAAAGTTCAGTCATTTTATGTACAATCTCTCCGATTAAATTTAGAATGAAAACATTTTTGTTTGGTAATCAAGCTTGATTGCAATGATACATACCGCTCACCGATCAGCTCAAATTTACATAGAAAACTTCTTGAGTTCAGTCATTTCCAAGGAATTAAATTTCAGACACACCTGCAGAGAAAGATTTTTTTACACCCTTCACTTAAGTGTAACGGGTATATATAGTTTGTCATTCCGTGTGTAATTTCTTCAATATTCATTTCTGAAAAAAATGTATATATTTTCAGAAACGTGTTGAATAGAAAAGTTTATTGAGCCATGTCTGTCTGTCCGTATGTCTGTGTTTCCTTTGAAATCAACGTTGCGGCCAAACTAAACACCACTCAAAATTCGGTTTGATGTCAATCGGTCAGCAGTAGACCTGAATCGGTTGCTATTTAAATTTAAACCAATCAGCTCAATAGTTTCCGAGCTACAGCCGAAGAAACACGACCACCTCGTTTTTTTACTTGAAATTTTAGTACAAAAACTCACATATCTTCAATACGGTTGGGTCGATTTCAGTGAGACTTCTTACTCTAAATACCAATGTGATCCGCTAGGTGGCACTTCGGCCATTTTATAAGCTAAATACATTATTTTGTAAAGGGCATAGCTGATTTCAATGAAATTTACTACGTTTGTTCTATTAAACATATACATACAAACATATATAAACATTTCTGACTGTAAAAACTGGTTCCGAAAAATAGTGCGAATTTAGGTTCATGAAATGATTAATGAAATGATTCGATGAAAATTGGTAAAAATGTTCAGATAGGCAAGCAGACAAATATATAAATATATAAATAAATAATTAATGCAATATACTTATCTTTCAATTTCACTTAAATATCCATGTTTTATAAATATAATTGAACACATTAATATTTCACGATACACAAATATTTAAAATATACAAATATTAAAACTATTCAGAGATTCACATAAAAATTTATTGTATCTATCAGCAATAACAATAATATGTTTGGGCAAATATATAATTTCTGCAAATGTATTAGACAAAAAAATGTGTGTTAGTTTCGGTCATCTATTTCTTGTTTAATCAATTCAATTAAATATTTTATTAAGATGTGAGCTCAATACGTAAATAAACAAATAATGAATGAATATTTAGTTGTGTTTAAGTTCTTAGTTAATTCTTCACAATAATGTGAAAGTTACTCTTTCCTCCTCCTTCATGGCTTCTTTTCTCAAAGTTGATGTTTTAAATTCATCTGCCCGTGCATAAGTTTTATATTATTATAGAAAATAAATCGGATTTATTATATTTTATCAATTTCTATCACGGTATATGTAACAAAAAGTAAAGATTTTTCGGATGTGAAAATTCCTATAAACAAATTTTCTCCACGCCATTGGATATTTTCACATAAATCGATAAACAACTTCAAGCCTAATATCCGAATATTATGAAAAATATTGGAACACTATTTTCATTTGCATTTTTTTAAACAATTTAAACTTTTAATTCAATTTCCCAAAAAAAAATATTTCGATATGCATTCGTGAAGATAAGTTCGGCACGACGATATGTACTCGTATGTACTAGGTTTTTCGGTTTTCCAACCCTGCTTCGAACCGTTTTTTCCCGTTCTATTGCAGTCGGTTTATTATTGTTAATTTCACGAATGTTGAATAGTTCGGTTTTCAAAATGAAAAATCCGGCCAGTCGAATTTTGTCCTATTTCTCGACAAATAAAAACTTTTTCAGTGTAAATTTTATGTTAAGGAAAGATAAATATTACTCCCTTTCTTAAAAAGAGATATTCCCAAAATAATATATTTTTAGTTCCATTATTATATTTATTGTATAACATAAGAATTGTTTTTTTTTTTGGACCAGCACTCAGGAGATGACACCTAAACATGCAATACAGTGTGCAGGAACTAGAGGAAAGGAATAGTTAGAGAAATGACGCTGCACTATTTTACAACTCTGCTTTTGCACAGTTTTTTTATTCATAGCAGTGTTGCGGCGCCTCTGATTTCAAGGAGACCTATTCAATTGTGAATCTTATTTTAGTAGACATTTTTAGTAATTATTTTACTTCGCTAGTGCTACACATTACCGGCGAAAGAGGGCATTACTATGTACATGTGGATGGGTATCAGCTGTAGTCGGTACTGTTCGCTATTGCTTCGCCACAGAAATCTTTCAACAACAAGTGACACAAAGACACACTAATGCACATCAGAAAAATTTACGAAAAGTTTTTATGACTGGGTATGAAACTGAGGTCGAACGCAAAACTTTTTTGCTTTGGTGTCAACGTGGAGACCGCTTCAGCCATCCCCACACTCAACTTTCATTAATAAAATTAATTAATGACAGCGTAATATTTGCAATTTTTTTTTATAAAATAACCGGTTACAATTTTTTGAAGAATTTGCAACCCCGGTTTTTTTAAATATTCAAATATTTGAGCTCTTCGGAAACCGGTTTTCTAAAAATGCCGAATAATTGATCACCCTAGTATGCATATTTTTACAAGAGGTAATTTTTGTGGCAGGAAAGAAATCCACTATTAATAAATACATTTATAATATTGAAAAGTTTCTGACTGTCAATTTGATTTTCCAATTTTAATAAGCTTAAAAAAATATTACAAACATGAGTGTTTTGTAAATCAAACTAAAGATAAAAATAACTGTTTGAAAGGTTTTTTCCAAATCCCAAGCTCTGATGGTTTGGAAAAGCCCCAGTAATATTTCCCACAGCTGAGTTTTGTTCGTTTTAATTATGTGTGTTTGTGATTTTTGTAAAAAAAAATTTGATTTATTGATATTTTTTCAGCAATTATACCCCTTTTTAAATGATTTTTTTTCTATTATTATCTTCTTGGTCAATGCCAACCGCATTCATAAAGATACTTTTAAGATCTTTGATTCTTTCGATATGTTTTTTTTCTGTTTTGTTTTGTTAAGATGGGGAATCTATATTCATAATTATCAAAATGTAATACAAGTTTTGTTTCAAAGGCCACTGGCATATTCATTAAGACTACTCACATTTGATATACTACAACATAGTTGATTGTGCGCTCTTTTAAGCTAGTTTTCAATTTTTTTTCAGTATTTTTTCTTTAATATGCAAATTGAAATTTCTGTAAAAATTTAGTTTAAAAGCATCAAATGACGTGAATTAACTCAAGTGCCATGTTAGTATTACAGTATTTATTTTTGCGACTTTATCAAAACTTTAAATTTATTTCTGCATAAATACAACATGAAATATTAAAAGTCAGACTATATAAAAAATATATAAAATTTGCATCAAAACCATCAAGTTTTCAAAACCTGTTTAATTAATAATATTTTATGGTTTTATTAATTAATAAGAAAAAACAGTTAAATATTACAGTGAGTAAAAGTATAAGCATAGGATAGTGCAAAATTAAATTCATTAAATAAAATTTAAATTTTGCAAATTTAGCAGTTGCAGTGACTTCACAATGTTTGCGAAAAAATTTGCTACAATTTATGTCGCATAATGAGCATTTATCGTTTTAATTTTGAAGCTGTCTTCGATATATTTTCTTGAACTCTAAACAAGTTTTTATAAGACAATCTGAGGAACAAGAATAGGAACCTGCTTTTAAAACACCACAAATAAATACCATTAGAAAGCCCTTTTAGGCTTTTTCAAAACAACTACGTATCGCTAACGAATTTTAAAAGAACTGTTCAAAAATTGTTAATAGAAATATTTGGAATATTGGGATGTCGCGACTGACCCTAAAGGGATGAGAACGAAGCCGGTCTCCTGTCTTACTCACTATACAGTTGATAGGAAAAATATTAATAATTATTTTTAATGTTTAGATAGCTATCGAGAATTGTAATTTAAGATATATTTGTTACTTTGATAAAGATTAATTTATTAACCTAAATAAAGCATACGCTTTCGATTATATTTCAATCCCTGCACACTTATAGTAGAGAATTACTTTTATTGAACTAAAAAATGTTTCCTTGAAATAATAAAGATGGCAGTACAACGTTTGCCGGGTCAGCTAAAAACAGCAAAACTTGTTTTTTTTTTCATTAGTAAACAGATTCCGTGCGAAGCCGGGGGACGGTGATCTAGTTATTTCCTAAAATGACACCGTTGCAAAAGTTTATAAAAATAGTATAGAAATTAAATCCAGGTTTTTTATAGGGTATTTCACGCAGCTGCTTTTGACAAGCAGAATTTTACTTTACACTAACAAAATGCATGTAGATATTTATTTTTTGTAGATCTTGTCTAGTATAGTGTATAGAAATGCAAATGTAGTTGCATCAAACTATAATGTTTGATATATGAAAACCTGTGGAAATACTTGTCATATTGTAGAAAATAGAATTTTATTACATCGATGCGTGACATTTTTATCATTTTTATAGGTTTTCATGTATTATTGTTTGATACATCCTACACATTACAGTCGCCTAGGTCGGCCTTAAAAAAAGCTTATGTACAATATTTTGTGAAAAAACAAAAAGACAGTCTGCATTTTTAGTTTCTAATAAAAACAAAAAGAAGAAATATATGATAGATAATAATAAAACAAAGAGATAATCGTATAAATAAAACTTAAAATACACTGCATTCAAATCTTATTAAAAATTAACATAACAAATGACTTTCCGATAAATAATAAAACAACAGACATGCATGTATGCAATCCCACCAGTAATAACAAACAAAAAATCGCTTGAAACTAAACTAGTTGATCTAGTTTTCGCTTTCATTTAAATTCAATTTCAATTTTGTTTTTTCCCCAGTCTCTCAGAAAACCGTTATTAAATTCAAGCAAAAATAATAATTTATCAAAAAAAAAAATAATAAATGCAAAAGAAAACAGGTTAAACCACTTAGCAATCCTTTGTAGGCAATTATGAGCATGAAAAACAAAAGCACACATACATATGTATGTGCATATATATGTATGTATCTGCGAACTTACACACACGAAACCTCCACAAAATTTCCTGTCGTACAATTCGTTTAGTCATCCACAAGACATTCTGATACTTAAATTCTAGACCATGTTAATTTTTTTTTTGTTTGGTTTTGCTTTCAGTTCGTCATTTGTTTTTGTTCAAAATATCATGTAAAGCATTGTACATACGTTTTTGTTGTTTTTTGTTTATTTGGCCATTGGTAGTACTATAATGAATAAGTTAGCAATTTGTTTTTGGCAATAAAACAATAAAAGTGTAGGGAAAGCCATATAAAAGTAGATAATGAAATTTCGGCATCATAATATTTGACTTGATTAACACGTTTTGATTCGACGAAGTAGTTTATTTTTCTCCCCTATTGGAACTACAACTCACATGCTGGTGAGACTGTTATAGGAAAAGCAACAACAAAAAAGAATTGATAAACGAAAACAAATCTGATAAATTTAAATGAATTACTAACTAAACTGTCGGACACCGGCAAACAAAATACACGCAAAGTTAAGTTACGATCATTGCCGTTTTAAAATTAAATATCTGTTTTTATTATGAAATATTGGCTGAAGACATTTTGACATTTTTAAACTGGTTTTTACGTGCTTTTGTTTATTTTTATTACTATTTTTGGTGTTGTCATTGTGCGCTTAAAAGAAATCAGTACAAAGTACGAGTATTACTGCACCGTTGAAAAACAAACAAACAAAAAGAAAAAAAAAAGTAATAACAAGAACAAAAGATTTATGGAACAGATTGCACAACATTGTGCTGAATGTGTTTTCATTAATGAATATTTGAAATATTAAGCAGCCAGCATTATACAGCAGACAATTTCATATGATCAGTGGCATTGTTGATTTCCAATTACTCATATTTTCCAAGCGCCGATGGGTTTAGGAAAATAAGATAAAGATGACTTTTAACTCCAATTTCAACTTTCCAACATCGCAGGTCACTAAGAGGCCGTATGCAGGTAGTAAAATCCACATATGAAAATTTCGGTTAAAAAAATTAATTTACCCTGTAATATGGAGTTCGTACGTAAACTACAAAAGCTAAAAGTCCTTGGTTCGACCCCAGTTTCAGACTAAAACATAAAAACATTTCGCAATTTTTCTGATGTGCATTAGTGTTTCTTTGTGTCAGTTCTTGTCGGAAAGTTTCAGTCACTGGTCAGTGAACAGTACCGGCTTCAGCTGTAATCCTGCTGGTCCAAGTTTAAAAAGTGTCAATAGAACAGCTAGACCCGTTCCACATTGCGATGATGTTCCCACAAAGCATTAGAATCGACAATTGTACTGTGATCGATAAGCATCTTCTTCCTATGTACACGATCAATTAGATTTAAAATAGACTTTAAAGCAACGGCCCATACATTACAGATATATTTCATTGTCGGTTGTACGCAACTGTTGTGTGTAGTTAATATAAAGATTAGTTCGTAATTTACGGCATTCTATATCAACAGAAATTCCAATGTACATATTTTAATAAAATTTTCTTTGAAATTACGATTTCAGTCGAATACGTAATCTTCCCCCAGAAGGAGCGAACTATTACTTACATTGATTTTACTTTGTTTTTGTGAGAAAAAAATTAACACAACACACATGGAGTAATTCATTCAATTATTTTATTATAATATTAGTGATATTATATTAAGGCACGGATTTGTGAATGAGTGTGCAACACATCTACCACATACGAGTGTGACATTCCCTCTGCTGTATTATAGTCGCTAAAACAAACAACTATTTTCAAAGTCTTCCCCTGAATGCTTTCAAATCACAAAATTAAGTTTTTAGTGAAATGTGATTTTTGTAACAGAATTAACATATTTTTTTTTTATTACAAAATTTTTTTGCTGACCGTTTTTCATTCATAATTCAATTCACTTGGAATCTACACTTGGAGATAGCACTGGCTGCTAAGAAAATAAAAATAACACAATATTTTATGTATTATAATATAATATATAACAAAAATATATATAAAAGTTTGTAATTTTTTTTTAGCTTTTAAATACAGTCGAATCTTCGATCTTCTCTATAACAAATAAAATTCGTGAACACAACATTTTTGTGAGTATTTTCATACATTTTGATCTCCCTATAACGAACTTCCCTATAGCAAAGTTCTTTCTGTAACGTACAATTTTTTAAGACCTAAATAGAATTTTTCACACTAAATAATCTCTCTATTGCGAAGTTTTTAGTAATCGATTTTTTGCATCAATTTAGTCACATACATATGTGTGTATTAATAATAAAAAAAAATTTTTTTTTGTCTTAATAAATATATTTTCTACATAAAAAAAATGTAGTCAAAATTTTCTACAGTTTCTCTATAACGAATTTTCTCTATAACGTAGAAATTTGACGGTCCCCAACTGCTACGTTATAGTAAAGTTCGACTGTAGTATTTTTATTTAAATTTATTTTTCGTATTTTGTAAAATGAATCAATACTTTCAATAAAGTACTTTTCATTCTCCCTCAAATTCGTTATATAGAAGTGTCACTGTTTTTGTAGTAGACATTTATATGTGCATATACACAGAAAGAAAAAGTTCGTACTAAATTTTTTTTTTCTACTTAAAATCAGTACAGGGTGGCGCAGAATGAGCTATATGGTTTAAATGATTTATAACATTTTTATTTATGCGAATATTATAAATTTTTTTTTTAAATACAGTATATTATTGGGGAATTTTTTGCAATTAGCTTTGAAAAATGATGTCCTGTAAGTGATGTTAATTTTCTGCTTCGCACACACGTGCTCTTTTCAGTATAGGCGTGATAGTTCAAGTTGTGTCGTACGCTTTCTTGATGATGTTGATGGACTATGCTGAATGCTCTCCCGTACACGTTCAATATTTTGACCAGTGTGCACGGTAGGTATTCTTCCGGCACCTGGAAGGGTTCTTACAGACCCATGTTGATCAAAAATTCCAAACAAATGGTTTATTGCTGACGCTGTGGGTGCAATACGCACATTAAAATGACGACGATATGCACGCTGTGTCAACACAATAGGCTGTTGGTTTGAAAAAAAAAATTCAATTATTTTTGTACGTTGTTCAATCGGGTAATGATTCATATTCAATTCCCCAAGTCTTCTTCACAAAATGCTAAAAAAAAAAAAAAATTATGTTTAAAAAAGTTATAAAGAATTCGAACCATATAGCTCATTCTGCGCCACCCTGTACAAGTCGTACTTATAAATTCAAGAAACAAAAGAATCTATTTTCTATTATATATTTCTCAAAGAGTTAAGGGCAGTTTTTATATAAAATTATTCGATCTCGGTGTTTCTTAAATCAATCTAGTTTTCGGCTTATTGCAAGTAAGGATTTGGGATTAAATATGGCTAAAGGTAAGTATTTAACGCTTAAAGCATCCGCACTAGAATTAAGTATCCGTATTTAAGAAAATCCATACTTTACGTAATTTTGGCACCGCTTGGGATTGATTTAAGAACGGATGGATTTTTGTTTTCAGTGTAAATGAGTTTTTTAATGCGATTTGTTAAACATTCAAAAATGTTATTGTGCTGCAAAATAAAGTGCAAATATCTTAAATGAATTGAGTCTAATCGGGCAAAACATGAAATACCTTTTCCTTGAAAAGAAAATGAAAATTAAATTAAATTAATTATTTTTTTGGATATCTATAAATGTTAACATTATATTTATATAATTTTAATATCAAGTAAATAAATAAACAAACAAATATTTTCTTGCGCAAATAAAGGAACACTACAGTGGCTGAACAAATGCAATTGCAAACGCATTTATGCTTCGCTGCTTCAGTAACGAGACTTGAGATTAAAATTTAAAAATAAAGAACTTTAGGCTTTACAGATTATAATTCTTTCATAACTTTTGTCTAAAAAAATTGTTTTTCTCAGCTACTTCAACAAAAAAAAATATTTCGTTTCTGTATCAATGAAAATGATTTTTGTTCACACAAAATTTCAGATGAAAATAAAAATGATTTGAAAGAAAATGTTGTGTTTACGCGAACAAAAGCATCAGCATGTGATGGGTTTTATTTTAATTTTTAAAATTTCCATAAACAAAATATTAAGATTGGCCATTTCCGTTTTAAGTTCTCAGCTAAACAAAATAAAACTTAAATAATTTTACAAAAAAAGTTTAGAAATAACACTGCAATAACTTTTATATAAATTAAAAGATCTACAAAACGGAGCTAAATAACCATGAAGGCCATAAAAGATAGAAACTTCAATGTGAATGTTGCTTCTCATCGAAATATTTTCTGGAATTATGTGTGTGTGTTTTTTTTTAATTTCTTCTTCGAAAGCCTTTTGTAAATCAATGTTAATAATTAACGAAAATTAAACACTACAAAAGTTTTTCATTTATAATTTGTAAGGATTGAGATGCCGATGGTCGAAGTAGTCCACACGTTGACTACAAAACAAAAAATTTTTCCTGGGTTCAACCCCAGTTTCAGAGTGATAAAAACATTTCGAATTTTTTCTGATGTGCATTTGTGTGCGACATTGTGTTAGTTGTTGTCGCAAGGTTTCAGAGGCAAAGGCATTGTCACTGGTCAATGAACAGTGACGGCTTCAGCTGTATCCAATCCACAGGCACATCAGAACGCTCTCCTTCGTCGGTATTGTTTAGCACTGTCGAAGTAAAATAATTACTAAAAAAAATGGTTACTAAACACGAAGCTTTTAAATTTAATACGCCTCCTTGACATCAGAGACGCTATAAATTGTTATAAAAATAAATAACTTGCAAAAAGCAGAATTTTAAGATAGTGAAGCTTCACCTACTGTCATTCCTCCTACTACCCCTTTCCGCTAGTTCCAGTACAATGCACCGCATGTGTAGGCATCATCTCCTGAGTGCTGGTCCAAGATAAAAAAAAAGTAATAATTTATTAAAAACCGATGGTGTTTTATTTAAAATAAATCAAAAGTAATATTAAATTAAAAAAAAAGTGTATGGAATTTAGTGGTTGCGTTTTCTTGGGCAAATATTTGCCATAAGTGACTCTTAACTTATAGAACTCAGCAAGTAAAGTCGAAAGAGAGTTTTACTACAAGAACCCAACCACTTTAGGGCTGCAATACTACATCGAATAAGTGACAGTTTGTAAAGTAACATATCGTGAGTTATTTTTTTTTTTAAGGATTACTGAGTTACTCTATTTATAAGTTGTTAATTTTCAATTAAGAACAAATAATGATGGCATTGTGTGCTGCCTGCTGTTTTGAAAGGAAGAGTGTAAAGAAGAGGATTGGTACGGTCTGCCTTTATTCTTTACAACTTTGCCTTTGCACGCTTGGTTAATTTGCAAACGTAGTAATGCCATGAGTTTTGTGGACAGTACAATTACTCAGCAAATATTAGTGCTGGCCTGGATGCATTTTTGTAAGGGAGACAACACAATACGAATCACTTACAATGCACTTTTATAATGACAAACGCACAAGAATGCATTTTTAAAGTATATATACAGTCATAAACAGTGTATTCACTTACTTTAGTGCATTTCGGCAGCATTTGTTCCTAAATATGCAAAGCATTGCTTCCTACAATTTTTAGTGGTTCCAAATTTCGATAAGTTTTTGCTGGGTATTTCGTGAAAAATTTCACTCATTTGCTCCGGCGTGATTCTGAAGTGCCTACAAAGCCGATAGGTATCGTCGGTATTAAATAGCACCAGCAAAGTAAAATAATTACTAAAACTGGCTGCTAAAAGGAAGCTTCAAAATTCAATCCTTGACATCAGAGCCTACAACACTATAAAATAAAGAACGTGCAAAAGCAGAGTTGTAAGATAGTAAAGATTCACCTTTTCTCTAGTTCCCCAACAATCCATCGCATGTGTAGGAGTCATCCGCGGAGTACTCACCCAAGAAAAATAAGCTCGTTATTTTTCAGCAAAAAATTTTAAATAAGGTACTCGAGTTATTTTATTTAAAAAGCAAAAAGTTGTTCTATTGCAATATTCTAAAACAAATTCGAATAGCAGACAAAGTTTTCAAGTTGTAATCGAGATAGTTTAATTTTATATGTATAAATAAAACAAATTTTGTATATAAATAATATTTGTATATTTTTCAAATACTAGTAAATAATTTACTTAATTCAACAAAATGATACATACCATCATGTATTTCTAATGAATATTATTTAAAATTAAAGATTCCAATAGTTCTTAAATTATTTACTGTAAGGAATATGTAATATTTTTTGTTTTTGGAACTGGTTACATATTTATTTTATTTCCAATAAAGTAACTACTTCTTTTTTGGTTAAAAATAATTAAGAATGTAATTTAGAAATTTATATACTTTTCTCAACATAACTATATATAGTTTGAAAATGTTTTCAGTCATACTAATACAAATTACAAGTTCAATTACAATAGTGCGTAATGTATTTAGTAATCGAGTAAATAAATTTTGTAATCACAAAAGTAAGTCATTATGTGGCAAATACTTTTTATGTTGATGTCTAATTTTTTGCTGGCTTAATTTCAAGACTTATCAAAATTGTATTGCTTTATCGACTTATAAACGTAAAAATAAATTACCTACGTTTTATTAACATGTTTCGTTATTAGGTTTTAATTTATCTAAATATATATACATACATACAAGTACACATGTGCATACCTATATGTACATATAGACAGTTTTTTTTTTTAAATTGGCAATAATATTTTCTATGATTCATGTTTGAATTGTTGCGTTTCAAATAACCAGACAAGATAATACTTCCGTTTGATTTTTTATTACGATTATTTCTTGTAGAATATTTAATAGTGGACATGCGAAAAAAATAAATAAAATTACAAACAGTGTGGTATGGAAGCAGTTGTAAAATGGGAATACCATCAGTTTTCTCATAACGAATAGTGGAAATTATTGAAATTTATTTATATTTGTTTAATGCTTAAGCTAATCCATATGTATATAACAGGGGAACGACAAAGAGTGTTTGGAAAGAAATTCATATGAAATCAACATCCTACAAATGTGCCTTTGATTCAAACAATCCAAAATATTAAGTCACACATATTCGCTGCTGCTTTTCAATCATTCTAATCATTCGTGATTTTAATCATGTTTCGTATCATTCTTAGCATTTCGGGTGATTATTTTGATGAAGAATAAAATGCAAAAGCAAAAGAGTTCTTTCGAATTAACGACATGTTTTTCGATGTTGAATGAAATCGAAAAAGCAGAAAATTAGCGCGTAATAACGCGTACGCATGCAGTGATGATGGTAAAGAGCCCGCTTGAGTTGAAATTCTTTTTAAGTGAATGTTCGCTAAAGCGACTAATTACCGATATTAAAATATCTGCTAAATTGTCGGAAATTTTTCAAAATACGAACGTTTGCAATAATGAACTATTATCGATGCTGTCTCAGAAATAAACATTCGCTAAATTGGCGACAATTTTAAAAATGCGATTGATATATAAAAAACAGATATTAACTTTTTTTTTTATTTCCATCAAAGTGCCTCCTTAGCAGTGTTTCACGTTTTTTTTCAACTTTCCCAGCTTTGCTCATTACTTTATTACTTCAAATTTTATAAAAAAATACATATGTATTTGACTCATTGGCAATTATAATTCCAAAACAACTTTAATGAAACATAATGCTTCAAGTAAGCTATTGGAAACACTGCACTAAAGCTGCAAATTCCAAATATTTATGCCATATACGGATGCGTGCCTCCAACTAAGAATATTATAAGAGTTCGGGATGCTTTTCAAAACTAGGCTACAATGTCAATACTATGTCATTAGTACCATAATACTTCCATATGTACATAATATATAAATACATATGTATGTATGTATTTTATTATCAACTATTTATAGACATGTAAAATGTACATATGTATATGAATTAATATAATTCTTTGTATATTTATTTTTAATAATTGTTTATGTTTAAATGAATAAAGAAAAGATTATGTGTAATTTTACTTCCAATGTGGTAGTTGGCAACACAGTCATGTGGACTTGGCAACACTGCTCCGTAGTCTACATATTTTTTCTTTGAAATCGAGAATATTTCAAATTGAAATTGAGGATTTGTAGTTGAAATTACGAAAATTCTAAATGAAATTGAGAATTTCAAGTTGAAATTGGCAAAACTCCAATTGAAATTGAGAAAATTCTTAATGAAGTTTTGAATTTGAATTTGCTATTGATATAACAGGTGGCCCAAATAAGACCAGCTGATGTGAAACACAAATAACTTTATTATTTTTAAACATAATTTATTTTTTCTTTTGCAGATTATAACTGAACTCTTGGAAATTTAAAATGAATAGGTACAGTTCACAACAACGCATTAAAACTATCGATTTTTACTATTTTTCACAACGATCAATTGTTCTGACGCAGCGAAATTATCGCCGATGACGGATGAAGCGCATTTCCATTTAAGTGGTTATGTAAATAAACAAAACTGTAGGTTGTGGGGCTCCGAAAATCCAAGGGCAATACATCAGCATCAGTCACACCCAATCAGATGCACTGTTTGGTGCGGTGTTATGGCCACAAAAATCATCGGCCCATATTTCTTTGAGAATGAGGATGAAACGCCAGAAACGGTCTCCGGGGCTTCTTACAGATCAATGATCGACAACTTTTTGCGGCCAATGTTGGAGCAACATCCTAATTTGTGGTTTCAACAAGATGGAGCCACTGCGCATACTGCTAGGCAAACTATGGACATGCTGCGTGAAATTTTTGGTGAACGCATAACTTCAAGAAATTCAGATTTCCCTTGGCCTCCTCGTTCACCAGATTTAACTGCGCCCGGTTTTTTTTTATGGGGATATTTAAAAGACAAAGTGTATGTTAACAAACCACAGACACTTGGACAGCTCAAGCAGAATATTAGAGACGAAATACGGCGCCTGCAACCAGAAACATTACGCCGTGTAATGCAAAATGCGCTAAAAAGAGCCTATGCCTGTATCGAGCAAAATGGTGGTCATTTGTCTGATGTCATATTTCACATATAGTCACGTTAAATTTCCATAAAATGTATTTAACATATAAAAATAAATCATTTAAAAAAAAAACCATTATTACAAGAGTTACACGTGTTTAACATCACTAGGTCTCATTTGGGCCACCGTATAATCGAACCTTCGAAAACGAAACATTAGTTGCCTCAAATTGAGCGATGGGTAAATACTATGACTTTTCGTTACAAATGCAATACCCATTCTTAGCCGAGTACCGTTTGCGAATTGTTGTATGGCGATATTACTTTCGTTTGCTGTGCTCAAGGGTGTAATGCAATTGAACATTGTGACTCGATTTTAAAACATCATAAAGCGCAATCACGAAGGGCTACAAAAAAATAAAAAAAAAGTTCTTTGAAGCTAGAAAATGGAGCTAAAGTTTTTACTATTTCTTTTTTATATTTAAAATAACACACATGTATGCATAGAGAGTTTTAAACATGTTTGTTAACTGCTGACTGTTATTCTTTAATTTTGGTAAATTTTTTCTTTTTTTTCACTTTTGTTCAAGAGTTTAATATATTTCCATGCTATGAGCTGAGAAGCCCAGTACAAGATATCAAAAACCCAAACGAAACCTCTTAATGCCGCATGTACTTGAAAACGAAATTTCTTTGACAAAAAGTTCTAATTTCAAATACTTTTTTCTGAGGAAAAACATAATGTTTCACCTTCTTCATCACTTTATGGTGACATTGAACATTTAAAACAATTTTAACTTTAATTTGGAAATATTTTCTTTCGAAATGCTCTTCAAATATTTATTCAAAATAGTTCCTTTGGTAAAAATTAATATTTGTGTTAATGCGCTGTTGTTTACTTTAACGCGGTATGTACGTGAGAAATGGTTATTTAGGTTTGACGTCATAAGCAGCTTAAAAAGCGGTTTTAACACTTTTAACCCAAAACTAATTTATAACAAAAACTTTGAAAAGAGATTCCATTTACTTTTGTTTACTTCAAATATTATGAGTAATGATCATCTAAATAGAGTCAGACCGTTTTAGACCATATTTCTGTACAAAAAATTATTTGAAAATTTCTTTCTTGGTGTGCACAAGACGAGCTACAAATATGATGATGAATTGTCATAAGATCGTCATTCAGGCACTTTGTAAAAGACTTCATTGTCTCCAAAGGCAAATAGAAAAAATTACACTGCCAGACATAAATGTAACGGGGTGCAGTGATACATTTATTTCTAAATCATTCTTCTGTATCTCTCCCTGTACCATTAAAATAGAAAATATTTTTTACATATGTGAATTAAAGCTTTCTTTTGCATATCTTTCAAAATTTAAAGTTTTCAAAATCTTTTACAAATATTATGTCTAGAGTGAACGTCCTCTTTTTGTTTAGCAAACGCTTGCCAAATTCAAAATGTCTTCAATTTCATTCGTAGTTTCGGCATACTCGCCAAGTACCTCAGTGTTAGAGTATGTTTTTATTCTAATTTGCCAACAATTAATATAATACATCCAAACATTTCCACTTACGGCATTTTTCCTTTTTCTTTAAGTCTGTTTATTTATTTGTAACTTATGAAACAAATATGCTTGCACTATAATATACTATATTTAGAAATTTACATAAATGCATTGTCCTGGGAAATTGCTCTAGAATACATAGAAAAAGAAAAAAATTTTTACTTATTTTTCAATCTTGGACCAGTACTCAGGGAATGACCCCTACACATGCGATGTATTGTGCTGCAACTAGTTTATGGGAAGAAGAATAGAGGGAGCGGTGTTTATAGACATTTGATTTGAATCTTCCCATGTCAAAAGTGATAGGAAAGACCGCCGCAGGTACTTTGTTCCACATAGGCGCTGTTCGGCCGAAAAACGAATTCTCTCTGTAATGCGTGGTGCGATTCGTTTCCAAATCGATGCGCTCTAAATGATGAACGTGCAGAAATGATTGGGTTTCGACAACAAGTTTCCCGATTTCATTAGAATACATTCCATTATAGTAACGATAGAAAAACGAAAGGCACGTTGCGACGATGCACAAGAGAGTCAATAGAATTGTGTAGCCGTCACCAATGAATTTCTTCGCCCTCCTGTATACGGTCGAGTAACTTCTAAATAGTTTTTGAAGCACCGTCCCATACATGAGAGATGTATTCCATCTTCGGTCGGATGTAAGCGGTATAAATAATAACAAGATCAGATGGGTTGAAGTACAAGTATGTCTTACACCGTCTCTGAAAAATATGCAAGAGCTTCTGATTCCTCGATATTTATACCACACATAATTACATAATTTTATATTGTAAATATTTTTAAAAAAAAATCTTATTTGCGTTATAACATTTCTTAGCATATTTTAATTATTATAAAATATTTTCCCGGAAGAAGTTTTCCATTGCGACAACGAAATATTGGAAAAAAGATAAAATTTTATTAAATTTGTAACACAAAATAGTATAAGATCTCAAGCTCATTTAACTCTTTCAGGTTTGGTGGTCAGTTATTTAACCAGCTATTGTTGAGTGTTTAAAACATACTTTTCGCAATATCTATTGAGAAAATGTCTTAAATTATTTTTTTTAAGTCATCGTTGATCGTTTATTCCGAAGTTTTACCGCAAGGGTGCATTGGTTGCACTTTTATATTAATTTAAATATGTGGCAATCAGTTGCTTTTTGAACGCGATTTTCCCGATTAAAATAAAAAAGCTTAAAGTGTTTATTATTTTACAAATTCAGTACTTATTACTTCTTTAGTACTTGTTTTGTTGTTTTATGATAACACAAATAGATATTATATTATATTCGTCGATATATAATGTGACTATGATGTATTCTATATTATTTGTTTTTATATATCGAGCCTTTGGTGCCAAACCGCAGTCACTCAAAATTTAATTTTCTGAGCTGGGTATGCAGAAATGATCTTAGGGGAAATATATATCTAAAGGAAAAACGATTATGGTTCTATCCCTAACTGTTCAGATTCTACAGCTACAAATGTCTTTATTGCTACCAGCTATTTCCAACAATATGTATTTGCAATAATGAAATATTTCCTTTATGACTAGAAATTTACAAACAGAAAACATTACAAAATATGCCTCTTTATTTAAGAACTTGTAAAAAAATTACTTTAGTAAACGAAAATACTATCAAAAAGATGGCTCAAAACTTCAAATGAATTTTTCTCAGTTCACGATTTTTTGAATTACGACGGTATAGCACCAAAGGCTCGTAATAGTTATAACCAATATGATGATACTCAGTGATGTACTTGATGGTGATCTTGACTCGGATGATGATATACCTTTATCGAATTCCAACTAAGACAGGTAATACTACACACAGAGAATGCAATGGAGAGAAAGTAGAAGTAAATTGACCTGAAGCTGTGATAGAATACAACAGTTGTATGAACTATGTTGAGAAATTTGATCAGCTGAAAAGCACATATACCATTGACCGAAAGTCCCGCAAATGGTGGCATAGATTTTTTTTTTCCATTTTATGAACTGCGCAGTTATATACTATTTTATTATGTATATAAAGAACTCCAGAAAACTTGCCATTCAGAACTAGATCACCTCAGTGCAAGAGAGTTTCGAAGTGTTTACCATAGTATCCTAGCACCAGTTCAGGCGAAACCGCCAAGATCAAGCTCTAAACGCTCCTTTTCTGCACCATAACCATTATCTGTACAAATAAAGTGGCACAAACCGTCAGCAGTAAAAGAATTACGTAAGGAACAAAATATGCATCAGCCAGAGCGATCCACATCCCAAAGGTGTGCAAAATTCAGCACCAAAAACAATCTAGAACGCACAATATGTCAATGTAGAATCTGCAAAGTCCCTCTTTGTAGACGCACAAATAAGACGTGTTTCTCCGATTTTCTTCAAAACTATTTTTTTGTTTTAAAATTTGGCTGCAGATACCAAACTTTTTTTGAATACTTTCTATGTCAAGCGCCACGTGGTTAGAAAACTAACCACCCTATTGAACAAAAACCTGAAGTGCTGATTTCTATTTTTCTATTCTTTTATAATAAAAACATATTAATTAAACTAAAAATGCAATGGTTTTGTTTAAAAAGTTATATATGCAAAACCGTGGCTGAAAGAGTTAAATAAACTATAATTAAATTTCTCCTTTTACTTTATGTAATATATTATGATTTGTAGTGTGAAAGTTCTATTCTGTACTGAAATGCGTTCGGAGACTTATGGTAAAAGTGTATAGCAAATATTTTCCTGGAATATTTCATTTAATTGCAGTTCTGCTTTAAAGGTGATTTTTGCCATTTTGCAAAAAAAAAGGATAAAAACGATCCATTTTCTGAAGAGAGAGAGAGAGAGTTTATATATACTAACAAAATGTTTTCTGTAATGGTTTCATTAAATCCAGAATATATATACCAGAATCGTAAGTATCAATCGATTTTCTATGTTGATGATGAGACTTTAAAACGGCCGTAAAAATAGTTCCAGATATAAACTATTAAAACACCGATACACGATATTTTTTTATTATTTTGAAGAAAAATTTAATTTTGTTGTGCAGCGTAATAAATTTTTAAAATTCTAGCTTTTGTGTGAAAATATGACGCCTCTGAATATTTCACATACACAATCATACGCATGTACGCCGGAGCAATTAAAAACTATTGTTTTAATTTTACCACTTACTTAAGTAACAATGCAATTAATTAATTAATTAATGGTTTAAGTATATTGTGGAAAATATTTTCATGCAATTAAATTATTTATTTCTTATTCACTATTCTTTTTTGAATTTGAATTTTTGCTGGGCTTAAGAATAAACTTGCCAACTTGTTTTGCTTACCTTGACTGTATGTTACACGCAATGTACACAGTAGTAGCAGCGACCATAACAGCCAAACTTCGGTTGGTTGTTTAAACTTTTTCGATTTCATAGATGATTTTCCGCCTGACGTCGCAGACTGTGACACTTCAGTTGAAATGAGCATTTTTCTTTTGTGCCCACCGCTTGGTGTTAATTTTAATGTTGTTATAGATGTTGCAGTTAAAATTTGTGTTGCTGTTGCTGTTGTTGTTGCTTTTGGTGGTGGTGCTGCTGCTGTTGTAGTAGTAGATACGGGTGTTAACATTATAATTTCGTGTATTCGCATAGAAACATATAAATTTGTATTTTTTTTATAGGTTGGTTTTAAATATATATATTTTTATTTTTATTTTTATTTTTATTTTTTAATTTTTAGAGAAACTTTTCGCTTTAGATTAAAAACACACACACAAATAAATTATGCAAATCTGCTTATTTGAAAAACATTTGCTGCATATTGCGGTTAAACACGACATAAATGTTGTTGAACTAAGGCAGCTGTTGGTTGCTTGGTTGCTGAAATAACACACTGTTGGCACATGCAGTATTTTATTTATTTCATTATTTTTTTTCTGTCTTTATTTTTATTTAAAGTAAATAAATTTTCTTTATCTCTTCCAACAAGTTGATGGATTCGTGATTTTAATGGTTATTAAGTATTTTCTGTTAAAATTTTGCTGTTAAATAATGATGGATTTTCATTTAATTTTTATTTTTATATTTTTTTTCCATTCACATCAATTCAATACACTTTGTTTTCTATTTTTGATGTATGAGAATAAACTGTGATGTTGTTGATTGATTATGTTGTTGTTCGCACATATGGACTTAAGTTTACGTTAAGTCATATTGTTATTTTATGTATGTATTTCTATTGTTAATTCAATCACATACGTATGATTGCTGGGTAATTAATCGCAATGAAAACGCATAAAAATTGCTGCAAATCAGTAAAACGTATTTCAATATTTCCTTTTTTGTTTCACATTTGAAGGCTATTGCTGCTCACATTATTGTTTTCTCTCTGTCAGTTCACTTCAGTTTCATTTTTGGGTTTTGTTTATTGTTTTGATTTTTGAACTAAAATTATTTAACATTTGAAACTTTGCAGCTGTTTTAGGAAATTGAAAACAAACACATAAGTATGTGTCTCAAGTTTTTCGTTGCTGTGTTTTATTATTTACGGTTGTATAGCTTAAATTTTGGTTTCAACAAATTTTATGTAACATTTTGATTGTCCAAAAAAAAATATTTTTTTCTTCACAGCAATAATTTTATTAAAATTAAAAACGCTATCTATACACGCTCACATGTTCTTATCAATTTATTTCTTGTTAGCTGAAATAAAATTTTGTCAAAAAAATAAGACAATTTATGAGCCACAATCGTATCAGTCGTATTGTATAGTTCACTGGACAGGTGAAGGGTTAAATTTCGCTCATGCTTTATATTTAAGCATTAGAAGTTTGGCAATTACACTTACCCCCTTGTAAGGTTGACATATCACATTATCAATAAGAAACAATTCACATTGAATACCCAAGTGTAGTTTGTAATTCTTTTAACTTCAATGTGTATTAAAATCTAACAATAATGTCCTGGAAAAACTTTTAATAAAAAAATCATTTTATATTAAATGAATTTACTTTGGGAATATCTTTATACTCGTATATATATATGATTCTAGTTTCAGACTTGTGCTATTTCCCGAAAAAAATATATATATGAAATGTATTCTTACATGTCTTATGACATTCTTATAAAATATTTTTTAATAAATGTAAACATGGAAAGCATTTTTATATATTAATATTTTGGCAATACATCAGTGGATTTTTCCTAATTTCTGACTACAAGTATAGATGAGAAGAAAAATAAAAAATAGAAATATGGATGTAGAAAAAAAGTAAACTCATGGATTGTTATGTTTTTGTTTATCGATTTTTGTTTTGTGTTCATTATTCAACGATTAATTCTCGATTGATTAGTTGAATTTTTAACATAATAATCTTAAGTAAAGGGGGTGCTGATGGCGAGTAGTCAGCGTGTTGGCTCTGCAACCAGAAAGACCCAGGTTCGAATCCCAGCCGTGTCAAATCAGAAAAAAGTTTTTTCTGAGTTTTCTGTGCTACAGCACTCTCCTTCGGCGGTATTTGAGCAATAAAACGTCGGCGAAGTAAAATAATAAATAAAATGGCTCCATTAGCTTAAAAATAATGCGTCAAAAAACATCAGAGGCGCCGCAACTTTGCTTTATAATTTACACGCAACTGCAAAGTTGTGCAAGAATTAAGCTCTATCTTTCTACCACTTTCACCACCTCTCTATTTCTTCCCTATCCTTCTCTCTAGTTCCAGTGCAATGCATTGCATATGTAGGGGATAGCCCGTGAGCACTGGTCCATATAAAAAAAAAAAAAAAAAAAAAAAGTTTGTAGTCGGAAATCACGAAAAAGCCACTGATGAGCTAACTAAGTATTAGAGAAATAGTTCATTAATATTACAGTGCATTAAAGGTAATAAAATGTTACTGGAAAAATTGCAGCAGCCAGTAAAGTGTTACTGCTTTAGCACCAACAAAATGAACAAAAACATTAACTTAACCATATAATAAGCATTTATAAATAATTGTAATTTATTTTGATTTTCAAGTATAAATAAATAAAAAAAAAACGTAAATTTATAAAATTTCTTACAAATTAATTCAGCGATAACTAAAGTAATTTGCACATTGACTACAAAAACCAAAAAGTCCTGGGTTCGAGCTAGGTCATAAAAACATTCGGCTTCAGCTGATACCAAACCAGAGGCACGTTAGAGCGACCTCCTTCGTTCGTATTGTGTAGCACCAGTGAAGTGAAGTAATTACTAAAAAAGGCTACTAAAGAAAAGTTTTCAAATTGAATAGGTCTCCTTGATATCAGAGGCGCTGCAGCACTGCCATAAAACAAACAAATAAAAACCGTGAAAAAGTAGATGTATATGATAGTGAAGCATCACCACCCGTAATCTCTCTCACTGTCCCTTTCCTCTAGTTCTAGCACAATGCATCGCATGTGTATGCTGGATTTTTATTATTGTCTTTTAGAGTTAGAGTGAATGCATAATTTGTATTATCCTATTTAGACATTCAAATACAAAATGTTTAGAAAATATCTTGTTGTTAAATGCTTCTTTCTACTTAATAAAGGCAAATTGCATGATCATCTACTTTTTTCCAAACCAACAATATTAAATATTTATTAAAATGTTAATTAACTTTGTATTGCTGAATCTGTTGACTTATTAATGTTAATAATGTATTGCCTCTATACGATTCATTGAAATAAAATACTTTATTTTACGTTGATCTATATATTTCGAACCATAAGGGTCATATTTAGGATCTATAAATTAATTTTTATTTAATAATAATTATAATAAAATTTTTAACAATAATATATATATAAAAAAAAAAGAAATAAAGTATTTTATTTCAATGAATCGTATAGAGGCAGTACAATATTAACATTAATTAATATTAAATATTTTCTTATACATTTTGTGCATATAGAAAATCAACGAATTAATTAAGCAGTGGCTCATATGTTTTCTAAACGGGTTTTTAAAATGAAATTAATCTCTAAAGGTACGGTCAAATATGGCAAATATTTGCCCAAAAAAAACGTAGCCACTGTGTACGGCAAATAATTAGTTAATATTTCATGAGATATGAAAGTCAAAATTTCTAGAAGTAATAATTTATAGAAAACCGATGGTGTTTCATTTAAGATAAAGACCATTTTGAAATCAAAAGTATTTTTAAATAAAAAAAGTGTATAGAATACAACATAATTATCTGTCCGAGAACATCCGAAGTATTACTATTGGGAAGTAGTTGTCATGTATTAAGGACATGTGAGATATATTTTGAGAAGTAACAATTTATCGTTTCTGCGACAAATAAAATTTTTTTGAAAATTTTTACCGTTCATATTACAGACTTCATTATTGTATTTTTTTATTGGACCAGCACTCAAGGGATTACACCTATACATTCGAAGCATTGTGCTGGAACTATGTCCTATGGGTCCCCATAAAAAACTTTGAAAACAAAAATTGGCATTGTATGTATATTGTCAGAAATAAAAAAAAAACTTAAAAATAAAAAAAAAATTACATTGTTCTGTTTGTAGAAGAGTTTTACTTAAAGAAAACGAAGATTTAGATTCTGAATTTATTTTGATTGTATTGTATTTGATTGCAATTTAAGAATTGCAATCAATTGACTTTACAAAAATGTATTCCATCTTTTTTTTCGTATCGATTTCATGATTTAAAATTTAGTTTCTATGATTTTCAGTGGCATAGAAAAATTAGCAATCATTAAAGCAAAACCACGTGAATGCATTTAAATCGATTTCAATATTTTACAGGTCTGATTCTTACACAAGTCTGCAGTTGCATATTCTCTTTAAGAATTTATAAAGCAGAGATGCTGTATCTCAGGTGTTATGTTGATGCTTTTTTAAGCTTAAGGAGGGCTATTTTATTTATTAATTTAAATCGCCGGCATTTTATTTATTGTTCATATAGAAGAAGAAGAGTACTTTTGGTCTGATCGGAGATTTGAATTTAAATTGTAATTTAAATATTTGTTGCGATATTTTACTTTTTGTAGTTCAAGTCAGTGTGTAATTTATATAATAATTTATATAACAGTATATCAAATTTGATATGTGTATATACATGTACGTGTATAGAACACTTTTTTAATATAACGCAATATAAAGCCAATAATAAATAAAATAATTTCTATTTATTGTGATCATATTTTTAAATATAAATATGTACAGCTAAGTGAAGAAGGTATCTCTTAAAATGTTTGCTGCAATATGCAGTATAGAGTGCTAATTTATAATGTATGATTGCCGCAATTAAGTTGTCAACTCGTCTAAAAAAATTTTGTATGTTTAACAAAACATTTCTCCATGGCCTGACTGCAAGCTTCATGAAACCATCATTAACATGAGACATGACCTTAGATAATTGCTATACCTGATTTATTCCAAAAACACAAAACAAATCCATTGACATAAGAAGGCTTAAATAAAGTTTTAAGCCCCCTCCCAGAAAACAAAAGAAACACAGAATACCACCCTATGGAAAATAGAAAATTAAAAAGAAATATTAAATAAAAAAAAATGAGCGGATATCCTTAGTTTCCGAGTTTTGGGCAACTGAAATTCTATTACAAGTTTTGTGAATGAGAGACGTATTTTCCATCGAATATGGACTAAATGGGTATCATATTAAAGCTTTTGAACAGAACTTTAAAAATCTAGTAAAATTTATTAGATATATTAGCGAATTAAATCCTTGCGGCCGTCCAAAAGCTACCTCTGCAAAAATTTTTTTAGTAGGGTACGCCGGTTCAGGCTGGCTATGCAATTAATATTTTTTCAATATTTTTTTAATATCTAGTACCAAAAACAAAAAAAAAAATTATTCAATTTCAATTTAACTAAAAAGAATTTATTTACATTTCTTTTTCATATTCCGAATCGCTTTCGTATTACTCATTTAGAACTTAACATTTTTTGAAGTTTGCTCCCTAATTTTTAATAAATCCTTAAACATATTTTCAAAAACTTGAAAATTACATACAAATTTATTTATATTATAGATATTTTAATTATATTATTAATTGACCTTTTTTATTATATTTTTTTTTTTTTTATATATATTTATTTTGATATATTTTATTATATCAGGAATGATGATTCCTGATGATGTTAACAAGCTGTTAACGAAATATCGAATAATAAAAAACAAAATAAGATAAAAAAAGACCTCAGGCTTAATAAATATATATCAAAAAATATATTATAGATATATACAATCTTGTACTGGAATTTCAGACGCCCATAACGCGCAAACTATGGGTTTCGGCTTTTTTCTTATTTTCAAATTTTCTATCCCGTGCCATACTTATTTTTCTTTTCAGTATAGTATATTTGCCGAAATTCTTGTTTTAACATCCAAAGGCATACAAACAAAATAATCAGGACAAAAGTTTGCACAATTAAAATTTAAAAAGAAATTAAAAAAAAAATTTATTTCTTAAAAATAAACTCAAACCACAAAGAACGGCAAAAAAAAATTTTCTTTTATATTTAGAAAATAAATGTGCTTTGTAAACAACAAATATTAACAATCGCAAAAATAAAATCCAACCATCAACAAACAACAAAAAAAATCATTAAAATAACAAGTTTGTTACTTAAGTCTTTTGTTTTCCTTTTGTGCACATTTCACAATTCAAGAAGTTTATTTTAAAGACTTTTTGGCTTTTGTGAACTTAATTTGCTTTAAAAAATAACAACCGGAATTTAATTAATACTTTTAACACATTTTATAAAAATTCTAGAACACTTTAAAGTCAGTTTTAAAAGCCCACGGTTAAATGATTTCGAAAAGTCTTTTTAGTATTTCTTACTTATTGAATAATTGCAAGTCAACTTGTTAAACTTTTATTAATTAAACAAACTTAAAAAAAAAACAAATAATGTTGTTCTACGTAAACAAAAATTAAACAAAATCCTTTCTCTTTATTTTGCTGCATTAAGCGGAGCTGCAGAACACGAGTAGAATTGACTGCTGGCATACGGCTTTGCCAGCGATTGATGGCGTTTGCTGTTTTTTTAAACCAAAAAAGTAAATTCAAAAAATCATTTGTTTAAACCAGCAAATTGATAGCTGAACACCGATAACCAGTCCGAGACAATAAAGTTAATAAATAACACTCAACACAACACTACGGTGCACAACTGGCTGACCTCGCTAAGTTTTTATTTCAAAAAAAAAATATTATTTTATCGACTAAATAGAAAATATATTCAATATTTTATTAGTCGTACTACAAAATTACTATTTATGCTTAATTGTTCACACCTTTCTTTTTTATCTTTAAAAAAAAACAACACACAGTCATCACCTTTTCTTCACTGTTTTATTTATTTAAAAAATTTCTTTTAAATGCCAAAGTGTTTTTAAACATTTTTAAAATTATTTAAAAAAAAAAGAAAATTACAATACTTGGCAACGCAAAACTCGTTAAATTGAAATAAAAATTCAACCGCTCTTCGACGCGCACAGTTGTTGTTCGTTCGAAACGTCAGCACATAATGAAAGTTGTCTCATAACTGGTTTAAGTTTTGCGCATGTTTAACGTTGCTACGATTGCTCACTTCTCAGACTAGAGCTTAATAATTTTTACATGTTATTTGTTTTTTTTTTTACATTTTTCACACACAACGCAAGCGCAAAATTTTCTGTTGTTTTGTGTATTTGCGATGCTTTGAAAACTTGTCAGTTGTGCTTGTACTCGTTCACAGGCTAATATGAAATGTTGAAATGTTACCGATCTAGCGTATTTTGCGATAGAAATTTAAAATTTTTCAATTTTATTTTACGATGGAAATTATATTCTAATTTAAAATTGTAAGTGAATGACTGTGAAAGTTTTTAAATGTTTTTTTGCCGTAGTAATAGAAAAAATCACATGATTACAAAAAAGCCAAGAAAAAAGCTATTTTATGAAAATGGTAAAACTAAATTCCTGAACACGAGAATCATTTAAGTGACTTAATTTTTGATAAAAAATTATATAAAGGAAACCCTGTATAATTATTATGTGATGTGTGGAGAAATTAGCGTTTATTGAAATAAATGACACAATTAAATTTCTTTTTAAAAACTTACTTTTGTTGAAGCATATGATTTAATGGCGAGAGCTCTTCTGGGAAGAATCTTGATTTTGTGAACGCCCAGAGCCCCAGAATATGTTCACTTGCAGGCATGCTCATCTATCTACTCATTGCTCCTTCCTCTCTCACAGGCAACATAAAAGGAACTTTGAGGACTCAAAGCATCTTAAAGATTACCTGGATAGCGTAGCCCATCCTAAAGCATATTAATTAATTAAATAGTTATTTCGATCTCCTGAAAAACGTTTATGTTGTTTTGTCAAAAGATGAGAAATATTCCACAAATATTATGAATGTTTGTTCCACCATCACAGAAAAACCGCTTAATGGATTTGGATGACATTTGTCAGACGGAAAGCTTACGATCCAAATTAAAATATATAATAATTTTTCATGAGTAAAAGCGGGTGGGGAAGGCAAAGAGGTAATTTCGCCCTCACGGAATCGATTCTACAGATTGCGATGAAACTTTCCAAACAATTAACATTTTTCCAAAAATCTGATTGCGATGAGGAAAAGGGGACAATTTCCCCCCACCTAATGTATCCAACCACTTGCGACCAAACTTTGAACATGGATAGATCTAACTATAGAAAGAAACATGAGCTTGAAGTTTTTCCAAAAATTGGTTCACAAGAGGGAGAAGAGGACATTTTTCTTTTCTTATCCGAATCGAAATAACTCAGTGCGATGAACACTGAAAGAATTAAGTATGTAATGAAACACAGAACTAATATTTTTCCAAAAATGTAAAATATCATGAAATCTCCTTAAACACAAAATGGGAGACCAGTACAGACCGTGATCAAATGGGTATAAAATTAAAGGGATTTTTAAGAAGGGAACTCCAAATCAAATGGAATCATAAACACAATATAAGAGACGCCCCAAAATGGTGAAAAACTACATAAGTGGTGGTGGGGGTTAATCTAGTGGTTGTATAAAAATTTGGTTACAAATTTCTTATAAAAATATTTATTTAAGAAAGAATTTCATAAATTCAGAAGTATTTATTTTGTTGTGTTTATAATACCAAAAATGTGACAACACTGGTACCACAAATAAGAATTGTTCATATATTATGACTGTATGTGTGAGTGTATGTATGTGTGTGTGCGTGTAGATAAGATACTGTAGCAGGAGTTGATTGTTTTTTTTACAGTTTAAATTGTCTTAAATTTCCCATAATGCATGGCGTTGAAGGGTTATTGTGTAAAAAGTAATGAGAACAACAACGGCGTAAAAAAAACAAGGTTGCCAGTATTAAATGTTAATTAACACAGAAAAAGTGCAACCAACGCAGAACACTATACTAATTTGTTGACTTTTACAGTTAAATGACTTGGCGCTAATACATTTATTTATGTATTTACTTATGTACTTCGTCATTCTTTTAATTATATATATTTTCACAACTTTTCCTATTCATGTTGAGTTACGACTTCATACATATACGAGCGAGTACATTTATTTTCTTTTAAATATACATTGTACACAATTTTTAATTTAATTTAATAAAGAGAGCCGCCGCCACTATTGTTCTGATAACACGCACTTTCTTATTCACACGTTAATTTTTATCTCTAATTTTTAATGGATTCCTGTGATAAGTTCTTTATGTTCTTATTTTACATTTGAAATGTATTGTGTAGTTTCTCTTAACTGTGAGATATTCACACAGGTTTTTTTTTTTTCATAAAATAATGAAAAATTACCACAATCTTTCTTGAAATATTCCCGTTTTCTCACAATTGAAATTCGTTAAATAATTTAATTTATGACTCAACTTAAATTTTGTTATTAATTAAAAAGTGTTCTGAGAAGCTGTTATGCTTTGTGCATATAACAAATGTTTCTCAAAGTACCACATTGTCTGAATATCATTATTAATTTAGATATGAAATAATTCAACATTTATTGGCTTGTACACAGCACCCACGTTGACTCTACAGCCAGATTGAGGTAACAACACCCTTCTTCTCTACACTATCGCTCTAAAATAGGTTTGCACCGAGTAACAATTATGGCACCGACCATTCGTCCAAAGAGAAAATCTTTGGGAATCAATATTTATGAAATGTTGTTTCACTTTAAACTATTCTAAATTATATAATAATTTTGTACTATTTACCGCATTTTAGTTTTTTGTTGAATGTTACTACCGCGTCATTTGCCTTCATCTTGGTAACATGAAGATATTTTTACGATTTTAAGCAAACAGCAGTCGATTTTTTTTTAAATGTGGGGGACATCGAATCAGACCAGCATCAAATGCGGTCCCTTTTTGAACCCCTCCTACCACAATTATTGCCGGTTCAAACAACAAGCGGCAAATCCATCTGAAATGAAAAGAGATACGCGGCAATCGCAGCATTTGCTTTAGACCCCATTGACTTTTGGCAGTCGAGTTGTTCCCCCATCTCATCTCCGAGTTCATAGCTATCGATAAAGTCTGCCCCAGGCTAAGTTGCCCCATTGCACTTTCATCGTCTGTCATAAGTCAAAGACGAACATTCACACACAATATGTGCCGCCGACACAGCCTCCTACAGCCAGATAACATTACCTACGACGCCAATCCGCCTCAGATGAGGTGGTATTATTCAAAGTAGCGAAACGTTACCTCTCGTTCGTATATGAGGACGAACAAACACGTTTTAGATTTTACTGCTTCTTTGCATACATGTGTGAGAGACTGGAAAATATTTTGCATTTATTGTTTATTTGTGCGATGATTTCCTTTATTCGTTGCTATTCAAAAGTGAGAAAATGTAAACAAAATTAATGTTTTCATTTATGAGCATTCATATATGAGTATTTACATTTTTGCCTTTCTATATTCAGGTAACATTATACTGTATTACAATCCTATCAAATAGCTTTAATTTCCAGCAAAGAAAAATTTCTAGAAAATACCGAAATTGCCAAAACCATTGGATATGCAAATGTGTATAATGAAATAATAAGGGTGGCGATGGCACGATGGATGGTAGTCTGCACGTTGACTCCAAAACCAAAAACAGACCTGGGTTCAACCCCAGTTTCAGACTAAAATTATCAAAAAAAAAAAAAAAAACATCTCGCATTTTTCTGATGTACATTAGTGTGTCTTTGTGTGTCAGTTGTTGTCGGAAGGTTTCAGTGGCGAAGTCATAGTCACTGGTCACTGAACAATACCGGCTTCAGCTGATAGCAATCCATAATCACATCAGAACGCCCTCCTTCGTCGGTATTGTGCAGCACCGGCGAAGTAAAATAATAATAAAAAAATGGCTACTACACCGAAGCTTCAGCACTGCTACGAGTATAAAAAATAAAGAACGTGCAAAAGCCGAGCTGTAAAATAATTAATTAAGCTTCAACTCCTGTCGTTTCTGTTTTAGTTTTGTAGTCAACGTGCAGACTACTTCAGCCATCGCCACCATCAGGTATATTCATTGGCAGAAATTTTTTTACATTCGCTTAGAAGTATGAGAAATAAATAACCAAATTTAGAATTCTCATTCTTAAGAACATAAATGAACATATTTTAGTGTGCATACATGAACATTTTTGAACTCTGGTAAAACTGATAGTCAAAAACACACAATGCTAATATATACACATATGTAAAAGGTAAATTCGTACAATTGAAATTCCCGAGAGTTGTCATAAGGCGAAAACACCAATGTGTTCACAATTTTAGTGAACGTGGTTTAAGGAAACAATAGAAAGTTTAATATTTTTGGCATATTAAATAAGAAACCGTGGCCCTCTCATATTTCTTCTTCTTCTTCTTAATTTTCATTTTCCCTTTTTCACTTTTTAATTTTTCAAACACAAAATATATTTCATACTTATAATTATCATCATATTATAATAATTATAGTCATTATCTGGCGATAGCGAACACTGCTTGGCCGACCTCATTTTCGAAAGATGCCCGATGACATCGCCAGCCCATAAACCGCATCAAACTGTGACTCTTTGTGGATGCATCGGCTTTTCAACAATCACTCGGTGATTCTCATTTACCCAATTCTCCCGATTGTGGGCACATTTTCTCGATTATGCTGACACAAAAAAAAATCACGAAGTGCACGAAATACATTTTGATTTGAACGCCCATTTTCGTAAAAGGCTTCAACATTCTTAAGTGAGCAGTGCAATTATGTACCTCTCCATGGTTGAATTTGTCAAACATTGAAACAAAAAAAAGTTGGACAAAAATCCTGACGTTAAGGTTTGAGTCGCATTGTGCATTAAATAAACAAAACTAAATGTAAAGAAATTTTTACGGTTTAAATGCTTTGTGCCTCTGTATTCTGTGTCTATCCTTCTTCATGTGAAACAAATTTGTGACTTTGTTCGCCATTTACAATAGCCAATCACATTAAGCGGTCCGTGTTATTAAGAAATATTATTAAAATTTTAATTTAATACCTGTGAAAAGTAATTTAATTTTTTTAACCACAATGTAGCGTACAAAATGTTCTTGTATGGCACATCAGAACGCCCTCCTCCGTTGGTATTGTATAGCAGTGGCGAAATCTTAATACGTCTCCTTGCCATCACAGCCGCTTCAACACTGGTATAAAAAACAAAGAAGGTGCAAAAAGCAGAAGCTTCACTTCCTGTCAGTATCCCTTTCCTCTAGTTCCACCACAATGCATCGCATGTTAAAATCGCAAGATAAAATTAAAAAAAAAAAAAAGATATACAATATATTCACCGCTACCACCATGTGCACTTATATTTTTTTTTTGTTTCAAAAGCCAATACAAACTCTACGAAGCTCTGACTGCTTGTCTGTAGAAACACCCAGGGTCAAAGCGTGAATCGAACTCGCACCTCCATATTGATAAGACTAATGCTCATGCACTAGACTATCGAGGCACACATGTTATTATAAAAATAGTTAAAAACTTACATTGGTTTAAACAAACGACAAATACTTTTTATTAACACGAAAATATGGCAACGCTTTCCAATTAAATTTGTAAATAATATTAGTTTTTAAATACATAGATGACAATAGGACATTTTACACAGCATTTGCGTCAGTGATATTTAATATAATTTTGTCATTTATTTTCTAGTGAAAAGAAACAATAACTAAAAAAAAGAAAAGAAAATGATTTAACTTCTCAAAAGCACTTTTTGTCATTGGTAATTCTATACACTAACATGCACGCTAACCATTTATATGCAAAGATACATATGAAATGCAATAGGGCGGAACAACCAAAAAACTTAAAATTGAGTTTTTAATGGATATTGGTACTGCACAAATTTTTAAAAATAACGACTTTAATAAAAAGCTTAAGCTTACAAAATCAATGCATTTCTTGCTGTTGAGAAATAATGAAACAATGGAAAAATGTTTCCAGCTTACTCTTTTAGAGACATAATTTTTAACGTTGTTAATAGACTCATCATTTTATTTGGATGATTTTCCCAAAAAATCTTATTTGGAACCACAACACTTTTCATTTTATTAAGTTTTTTGTCTCTCCTGTAAAATTTTTAACTGATGATAGGCTCTTTTGCATTTTAGGTGACGCTAAATACATCCATGTAGTGGGTGTGTGTTTTTTTTTTGTTTCGTGAGCTTTTAAAATGATAATACAAGAGAAAAATATTGTCGGACTGAAATTTTTTTATAATAATTTCGTCGCATTTATTTTTTAAACATGATTTTCGATATGTAACCCGCGGCTGCGATCATGTACCATTCGATCAATCCAATTTTTTACTAATTTTTCCAATAAATTTGGCCAATGCTTTAAGAGTTGCTGGTGTGTCGGCATTAACCAATGACTTAACTTGCCCCGTAAAAAGTAATCCAGAGGCGTTAAATCGCACGAACGAGGGCGCCAGTGAACAGATGTATAGCTGATTTTTTGTTTCCAAAAATTAGTCAGCGAGGCTCGATAACTCTGGCCATGTACTATAGCGATGACGAATCGACATTTCGGCGTGTTCTTCAATACTTCGCGCTTTGGTATGCACATTTCTTTGCCTTTTTTGAATCGACAAATGAAAAATTTGTGCGTAAAACAATCAGTAGCTGCACTAGGCCGATTGTGCCGATCGTAAAATGGACCAAGTTCTCTATGAACTTCGCGAACAGATTTATTTTCTTCAAAGTAAAGTTCTATAATTTTGAAGCTTTGTTTTCTGACGTAAAGCAATTCATGATGAGTTGCTAAACCTTACTGAATAATTTGATATTCTCTGTCAAACTGTCAAAGCATTGTTATTGATATCGATAGTTGTCATGCAACTAAAAAAAAAACACTCTCTGTAAAATATTCAGTCTAAGTCAAATTTTGAATACATTGAAGCATTTGTGATTTTCAAAAAAATCCAAAATGTGACTGGGTTTAGTTTAGTAATATATATTATAAAAAGAAGTGAAATTTTATATTTTTTAAACTCTATTTTAATACATTTATAAACTTATTTACAGTATTCAACGGTTAATGACCGCGCCAAAAAATTAAAACAATATTTTTAGCTAATTATGTGAGGAAAGCATTTAATCGAATACAGTAATTATTTACAGTGCGGTAATTAAGCTCCATATACGTTTATTTTTTTTTTTTTCATTTATTAAAAAAAAATTCTGATGATATGTTTTATATTTTTGTCGCTATTGTATGCTTTACACGTCCCATAAAGCCAGCAATGAGCGAAATACTGCAATAAATGCGATTATAAAAATTCCCTCCTCAATTTTAAATTCGTCACAACTACGACGTTCACTCAAAGTTTCTAGAAAATAAAATGAGTATTGAGAGAAACAATACCACCCCAGCAGTCCGGTTACTCATTACAAACTGAAAGCCATCCGATTGTATAATATTATGTCAATAGGGAAAATAAAACGAAAATAGTTAAGCCCTTACAACTCGCATCTGATTCGGATTTGTCTTTTTCCCATCCAATTGTAAATTTAAATGTTTATTAGAAATGAACATCAAAACAAACACAAATAAAAATTTTTAATCGCATTACCATCTGATTTGGATTGCTTTGTAATGTATTATATTGTCATTTCGTTTTAATTATGAATTTTGTTCTTTTTTCTGAAGTAATTTTTCCGTTATTCTTTCTTTTTCATTTTTATTATTATTCCAAAGTAAAATTTGTATCAAGTTCATAAGTGTTTTTATAAGTGAAGTGTTAGCGGCATTTTTTCTGGTAATATTGTTATAAATTATTAAATAAAAATAATTAAAAAAGGTAAGTGACTGTTTTATTTTTATTTATGTGTTAATTTATATACATATGTATGTATGTTTTGTATTTTTATTTGTTGTAAAGAATAAAATGAGTGGATTTAATAATTTAAGAAGACTAAAGAAAATAGAAAGAACAACAAACAAAATTCCGAAATTACAAAATATTGAAAAAAATTAAGTTCCTAATTTAATTATGCAATAGTTAAAATTCATTCCAAGATAAATGTCATTCAGATACATCTTATTGCACGCCGAATTCACCATAATAGTTGGACCCATCCAACATTCGCATACAATGTATATTGTGTTGGACCCATCCAAGCTTCGCTTACAATGTATATTGTGTTGGATAAATCTTACAGCCTAGGCCATCGCTGTGTAAATGTAAATAGAAATTGTATACAGACATTGGTCTCAAATCGAAGATGTATGTAGCAAAAATTTCACTGGGACACTACGTCAAAAAACATTTTGTTATTACACAGAACGTATGTATACGTGTGACTTTTTTTTGTAAAAGAAAGCACACAAACACAAAAATTTAAGCTGAATATTGCTGTGTGTGGCATCCATTGGATAACATGTAAACTTGGTTGCATTCCTTGCATTGTTGCCGTCAAATATAGTTTTGAGGCAATTAAACGAATAAAATTGGGGTACATTTTATTTTAGCAATTTAATTTTTAAGGCAATTACCCGAATTGGATAATTAAGCATATGTAAATAAATGTGTACTTTTGTTTGAAAAATGAGAGGGAAAAAACGGGGTATTAAAGTCGTAGTAAATAAGCGTGATATGTTTTTAAGCGTGGGGTAATTAAACGTGTTATACTGCAATACATTTCAGGAATTGTTATTTGTTTTAAATTAAATTAAGTAAAATAATATTTTGTATCGTGTTGTGTTCGGCGGGAGTTCCGGCAAGTTTAAAACCCAATTCCGCTTTCCCGGGAAAAGAAAAACTATAATTACAATACAAAGAAGGGGATGCGAGCAAATAAAATAAACAAAGCTCGATCATTGCAACTTTCCGTTAATTGCAACATGCTTAATTTTTTCGGATCGCGATCACTTTACACGATTAAAATTAATTTAAAAACAAACGATTAAATGGAAATTGCGCTTAATTAGTCGAACATTTCATCGACTAAATGAAGTAGTCGATTTATAAAATACTGCAATGAACATACAAAGTTTAAGATTAAATTACTACAACAACAACAACAAAAATAATTATAAACTTATTCAAGGGAGTTTTTTTGCAATGCGACAGTTAAAAAACCAGTTTTTTTAAAAGCCAAGAAATTATAAAAAGACACACTCACAAAATAACGATACGAATGAACTACCAACAAAAGCATTCACACATCCATACGTACATACGAGTATGTACATGAATTTAAATTTCAAATTCTTAACAAAAAATACATACATATGTAATAATAACAAGAATAGGTAAAACAATATCTGCGACATACAATTTGAATATATGGACGTAAATGTAACAAAGCTCTTAATAGTGTAATTTAATAGGAGAACACAACTACAACGGACTTGCAAGAACTTTAACTGCATGCAATCCAATACAGGGTGGCGCAGAATGAGCTATATGGTTTGAATTCTTTATAACTTTTTTAATTATTATTTTTACTTTGTTTTCTTTTCAGCATTTTGTGAAGAAGACTTGGGGAATTAATTATGAATCATTACACGATCGGACAACGTACAAAAATAATTGAATTTTACGTGCATATCGTCGTCATTTTAATGTGCGCATTGCACCCACAGCGTCAGCAATAAACCATTTCATTGGAAATTTTCGTCAACATGGGTCTGTAAGAACCCTTCCTGGTGCCGGAAGAACACCCACCGTGCACAATGGTCATCAATAGTCCATCAACATCATCAAGAAAGCGTACGACACAACTTGTACTAGCACGGCTACTCTAAAAAGAGCACGTATGTGCGAACCAGAAAATGGACATCACTTACAGGACATCACTTACAGGACATCATTTTTCAAAGCTAATTGCAAAAAATTTCCCAATAATATACTGTATTTAAAAAAAAAAAATTATAATTATCGCATAAATAAAAAAGTTATAAACCATTTAAACCATATAGCTCATTCTGCGCCACCCTGTACAATAAAATATATTCAGACATATTCATCCATATATTTTTATGGACTTTAGTCAAAAGAACAAAAACTCGTTTCATAAAGAGTAACAATCATTTCATTTAAAACAAGCAACAGCTCAAGAGTGTATAGTAATATAACCGCTACTGCTAAAAATATGAATAAAAATTTAAATTTTATTAACTAACAGACGGTGAATAATGTTAACGATTGCAACACGGTGTTTGTTTAACAATAAGGCGGAAATTTTCTCTTTGAAAGCACAATACAACCAGCAACAATAAACAAACAAACTGTCGTCATTTTTCTTCATAAAATCAATCTCATAACTAAACTGCTAATCAATCGTAGTGAAAATGAGAATATGCGCCATATCAATGTTTAAATATTTATTTATAACTAGAAACTATGTGAACTATAGAAAATGTGTCACTCATGGCACACAGCACGGTTAACACACAAACCCGTTTGCTTGTATGTTTTGAAACTCAGCGCAAACACCAGATAAAATAAAAATGCCAGCAAAGAAGAGCAACAATTTTTTATTATTTATATGGATACCAAATGAAACAAGAACATCTACAAGAACATCTACATCTAGAAGAAAAGCAAAACTAACCTAAGCCAAGCATTGGCGGGAGATGTTTGCTTTCTTTTATTTATGCATCCGCATAACAATATCTTCATTGATCTTTTCGATGAGCAGTGGGGTCAGTTTTGTTTTCGTTGATTTATATTGAAATACTCTCGATCTCTATATTCGCTTTAAAAGCTCTACAAAAGTCTCTGTAGAGTTGGAAATAGCTGCCAGATTGTATTGAGAGAAAACGCCAAATATTATTTATATATCCAAATACACACAATCCTGTTTTACACGGCAGGTATTAGAATTCACCTCTATCGTGAACACTTTTTCCCTCGAAATATTTCCCCTAAACCTAAATTTGCTATCATGAAAAAATTCCACGTGAATAATTTCATGTTAAATTAAATTCCCCTTTTTTCACTTTTTTGTTTTCACTTTTCCCTTTAATTTATTCACTTGATTTTTGCTTGAATTGCATATAAAATGTAAGTAAATTCTTCCTTCATTTATATATTTTGATAAATATAATTTTTTTAATATCAAGATCAGTTATAATAGTGCAAAGATACATAAATAATAAATAAAACGCAAACCAACATACCAATTCAGTGTGTTTTGTCAAAGTATACAAAGGCTTGGAGACCGAGTTTTGGAGTTCTCTTGCGTATTAACTTAAATTGCTAGTACATCATAGTTCCAAGTCTAAACATAATTTTTTTTTATCTGGGACCAGCACTCAGGAGATGACTCTTACACATGCGAAGTTTTGTGCTGGAACTATAGGAAAGGGATAGTAGAAGAAACGACAGGAGGTGAAGCTTAATTAATTATTTTACAGCTCTGCTTTCGCAGGTTCTTTGTTTATACTCGTAGCAGTGCTGAAGCTTCCGTTCAGTAGCCATTTTTATTATTATTTTACTTCGCCGGTGCTGCACAATATCGACGAAGGAGGGTGTTCTGATGTGATTGTGGATTGCTATCAGCTGAACCCGGTATTGTTCAGTGACCAGTTACTATGCCTTCGATACTGAAACGTTCCGACAACAACTGACATACAAAGACACACTACTGCACACTAATGCACATCAGAAAAATTTCTAAGAACCAAGGCAAATTGATAACAGTTGATATAATAGTTACGCCCAACTGGCCAACTATTTATCACTGTTTAATGTCAAAGTGTATGAATTATTTTGGCTGTACACAATGATTTTTTGTAGTGGTTGTTGTACTACTGAATTTATCTAGTAAACGGTGCGGAGGGAGGGTGGCGCCGTTGGAATTATCGATTGTGGTCGAGTGAGCATCGCGCGTTCGTTGTGGAGACATTTTTTTAAAGTAATGACCGAGTGTAAATTTAATTCGTTCGTTGGTGTAGAGATTCCGCGCAACTGCAATGCCCCACGTCAGGGCCCAGTCGATCTTCAAGGACTTCCGAAAACATTGAACTGAACTGGTTGAAAGCAGTTTACGTGAAATCTGCGACTTTCAAAACGGAAAAGGACAGCCTCACTGGGACTTTCAAGAGCGAATATTCATGAAATTTTAAAAAAGAATCTGAAAGATATGGATGACATACACTTTCAAAAATAAAATCCGCATTTCCTTTCTATCGTCCACTGCTTTTAATAAAACTTTGTGTCAATTATTACGTTTTTTATTTCAGTTTGAAAATATAAATCTGTAACCAGACACCATGTATCACTTCGCCTTAGTGAAAACTGAATAAAATTTTATAGTCGGTAAAAGTTCACAAAATTCCACAATACTAGCAAAACAAATTTTTCAAAAGCATTGTTGTGGAACTATACAGTTTTAAAATTCAGGGTAGTTGACGTTTTTCTCGCGTACAATAAAAATTTAATTTTTTTCTGTTTTAGGAATTAGTTTTCGGTGACTTAAAATGAGATAATTAAAAATATAATAATGGAACCTTCTACCTCGGGTTAGTAATATTATATGTACGTTTTTGATTTATTGTGTAATTCGTGTTATTTTTCTTAATTTGTTTTCTCGTATAACCCTATAATTTAACGAATTTCGGGAAAAATTACGATAAATAGTTAAGCCGACTTAAGTAAAAAATCTTTTTTCTCGTAATACAATAAACATTTTTTAAATAATTAAAAAAATATTTTCCGCATTTTTACGCTTTCTAATAGTACTGAAATATATTGTGGCATCCACTACCCAAAAAGCAATAAAAGCCTCACACCATCTTACATTTAATTAAAATACGAGGTCTGTTCAGAAGAAAAGGTGAATTTTGAATTTTTTTTAAAAGTTTTTATTTATTCATCAATATCCATTTTGTTCCCTTCAAAGTAATCCCCCTCATATATAATACACTTATGACAGCGCTTCTTCCAATCGACGAAACACTTCTGAAATGCGCTTTTCGGTATAGCTATCAGCTCGCTTTTCGATTCTGACTTTATCTCATCAATTGTCGCAAAACGCTTTCCTTTCATTAGTCTCTTCAGTTTTGAGAATATTAAAAAGTCGCAGGGAGCCAAATCTGGTGAATAAGGTGGTTGAAGCATGATTAGGGGGTTGTTTTTGGCCCAAAAATCACGAACAAGCATTGATGTGTGAGCTGGAGCATTATGGTGATGCAGAATCCATGCTTTTTTTCCACAATTCCGATCGTTTAAGCCGTATTGCTTCACGCAAACGTTGCATAACTTATATGAAAAAAAATATTGCAAATTACAGTAGTACAATAGAAATATTTAGCCTTAAAAATTAAGAGGTTTATTTAAGTTGTATGAAATTAATTTTTCTCAATTTTTATTATTTATTATTATATTATATTATTATTTAACACATTATTATTATTTAAGCATTCATACTGTAAAGTGCGAAGTACTCATCATACTAATATTTATGAGTATAAATATGTACATCAGAGTAGTTGAATTTCAAACTACTCATTTTGAAAACTTTAGGAGTGATTGTGAGTCGAAAAAATTTTTATTCCTGATCTCTGCACTGCATCTTAGTAAATTCACTTATTTTCTGTACAATAATTTGGTTGGTGAATTGGCTGTTACGATCATCTTTTATTAAAGAAAAGCTTTTTTTTTAAATTGGCTGATCAATGTTGTCTACTCTGTAGTTTTAGCGCTGTTTTGAAATCAGTGCCTTTTTGTTGTTTCATAATGCATATAACGTATTTGAAATTCAAAAAAAATTCTGGTTGCTCCGTTAGGATGGTACACTAAGTTAGCATTCACAAACTCGCAATATAGCCCATACATTTAAATAAAAGTTCATCTATAAGAGATATCCAAAATTCATCTACAACGTCTTCGCATACTTGGGCAAAACCATTTACAATTTGTCTGTTGGATTGCATTTTAGCGAGAAGTATGGCAATCTGCACGTTATTGACTTATTATGTCGTAAAAATAAATTTCCTAACTTTAATTCTTCTATTTAGAAAAAATATTTACATTATTACACAGTTCCCCAACAAAAAACAAGTAAAGAAAAAAACCTTGACAATATATTTTAATGGGAAGATTTTATCAGGGAATGAATTACCACAAATTGGAAAAAGTTACTTTCGATTGCAATTTTGTGAAAAGATAAAACATTTCGCAAGGATTTCTTGCTTTAGTTCGTTTTTTACTATTTCAATTACTTTAAAATTTTTAATATTTTTTCTTAATTCAAATGATAAATTTCGTAAATTTAATTCCTTTTTAATCCTTACTCTTTAACTTTCCTTCTTTTTTTTGTTTTTTAACCTTATTTCTTTTAATAAATATTTTTATATCCACTTTTAAGCTTAAAGGTTTGTTTATATTTTCAATTTTTTCTTATTTTTCGATATTTTGTTAACCATTTCCTGAAGATGTTAACCTATGGTTACCGAAATATCAAAAAAATAGAAAATATAAACAAACCTTTAAGCTTAAAAGAGAATATAGAAATATTTTTTTTTTATGAAATCACGTTTTCATATGAATATTTTTTTGGGAAACAATTAAGAGGACGCTTACGTTAGTTAACAATTTGGTTTTTATTAAATAAAAGCAAAATCAAACAAAGAGGAAACACAAACACAAACTTTCATGTTCACAATTTTAAAGAAAAAAATAAAGGAAATACGAATTTGGAACAAATACCACAGCATTACCAATAAGAAAAGAAAACAGATGAAAATGATCTTCTGGTAGGAAACTTTGATATCACCAGAAAAAGCTTTTAAACTATTAAAATGTATTATAATGACAGCAGTGTTGCCAGGACTAAAAAAATTTAAACAAAATTTAAAAATAAAATAATTATCCAAATATGCCAAATATAATTTTTTGTTTCCATAAAACAAATGAAAATTCGAGACAAATAAATTTTTATTGGTTACGTTGCTATTTCGTCAATTTGAGTATATTTTTTTTTTATTTTATTCCTTTTCCTTTAATTTATTCCTGCATTTACCCCTTCCTCTATTAAAAAAAATTTATTTTGTTTACTTTTTCAATGCGATTTAAGAATTTTTTGGTGTTAAAAAATTTAAGAAAATTTAAAACAAATTTAGATTTTTCTTACTTTTCTTTTGACACACACACATACATACATATCGTACTTGATCTACAAGCGGATAATAACTAAAAAAATTTTTAAATTTTCACCTTTTTAATCTCAAAAAACCATGATGAATTTACATGAATCAATTTACTGAAAATTTTCAATTACCCTCTTATTGCTCAAGTGCGATATGTATTAAAAAAAAGTTCTTACAAGGTTCTCTTCTTTTACAGTTTTAGGAGTTTTGAAGCTTCTGTAAGTGTTGACATTTTCTTCTCTTAATTATGAAAGTGGTCTAAGTCCTATATTTTTCGTTTCGAAATATTTACTGCCATATTCATAATAAATTTTCTTTGTTTAGAAAAATTTTAATAGACAAATTTCCACACAAAATTTAATCAATAGCCGTTTTACATTTTAGTGTTTTTTTATATTTGAGTAAATTAAAAAATATTTTTGTATTGTGCAACATTCAAATGTTGAATTTAAGTCCTCTCAATTAATAAAATTTTTTTATAAATGTGAAATGTCGTTTTCAGAATTCAACCTGTGGCCTCAAAATTAATGGAATGACACAACCACCAGAAAAAACCACAATTTATTTAAAGTAATACATGAATACATGAAAAGTAAACCATCCATCCATTCTTTTATCATCGTCAGTTCTAAGATTTATAAAATGTTTTAGAAAAACCTGATGTATTTAGGATGCAGTAATCACATAATAACTACTTTCTATTTTTATCAATAATTCAATATATTTTAGCTTTTCCTCTTTTAGGTGAAATAATCATCTAAAGCAGTTTTATAAAACATCTTATAAGACAAATTTTTCAGGAATCTCATTCATTATATTTTATAACTATTGACTGTGTTAAACCATTGGTTAAAATTAAGTTCTGCTGCGACATTCGTTGTACGAGAGATGTATTTCGTTTTCTCAACTATTCAATTAAATTCTTACAAATGATCAGGGTTTGTATAAATAATTATTTTCTTTTCGATCATCTCAAAATCACGGTAATTTCTCTTCAATAAATTTTTTATTGGTAATAAACTCGATATTTAAAACTTTTAGAATTTAAAATTTGCAATATTAACACAAAATGAATTAACTTTAACGTTGAAAACCTATCCACTAATAAATGGTTAATTTTTGAGAATACCGTAAAAATTACATTGAACTAATTTAGTTTAAAGGAGGGTGGCGATGGCACGATGGATGGTAGTCTGCACGTTGACTACTACACCAAAAACAGACGTGGGTTCAACCCCAGTTTCAGACTAAAATTTTAAAATAAAAATAAACATCTCGCATTTTTCTGATGTGCATTAGTGTGTCTTTGTGTGTCAGTTGTTGTCAGAAGGTTTCGGCGGCGAAGGCATAGTCACTGGTCACTGAACAATACCGGCTTCAGCTGATAGCAATCCACAATCACATCAGAACGCCCTCCTTCGTCGGTATTGTGTAGCACCAGCGAAGTAAAATAAAAATAAAAATGGCTACTAAACCGAAGCTTCAGCACTGCTACGAGTATAAACAAAGAACGTGCGAAAGCAGAGCTGTAAAATAATTAATTTTCTGTCGTTTCTTCTACTATCCCTTTCCTATAGTTCCAGCACAATGCCTCGCATGTGTAGGAGTCATCTTCTGAGTGCTGGTCCCAGATAAAAAAAAAAAAAAAAAAAAAATATGATGTGAAGGAACCGAAAAAAAATTTTTTTTATTTTTTGACTTATAACACTTTCATAATTATGGACACATATCTACTTTTTTGAGTATTTTTCCATCTTTTATGAAAATTATTTTTATTAAAGAATAAAATTCGAAAGTATCTATATATTTTTTATTAAAATAAATCAATAAATCTCAAATGTGTCTGCTTATGCATAACCGAATGTTAAAGGTAATGTGTGAAGTAGAAATTTTATATGGGAAAACCGGAAAACCGAATATAATTGTTTAAATACAAATTATAATCGTTTCGCTCCCTTTTTTTTGAAATATTCCTTAAAAATGAATAGCAAATTTTCGCGTTACAACTTTACATTATTTTAAAGCAGTTTTAACTAGACATTTGTTTATATCTAGTCACGCTACATTGTTTATTAAAATTCTCTCATTTCATTACAACTTTTAGAATTTATTCAACAACAAAGGGGAAGAACAAACAAAACCACTGTTGCCAATTTATAGATTTTGCCGCTAAATCAAGCTTTTTTGAATCTTACAAAATAGATTTTTAAAGAGAAAATAAGATTTTTTGTTGGTTGTGAAGATTTTTTTAAAAAATTGCATAAGTTAATTTCTTTAGATTCGCAAATGGCTCTGAACCATTTTTTCTATTAAAACTGACTACCCAAAATTGTCCAATATTCGTTTCTTCTAATAAATTATAGTCATTAACATTACAATTACAGTGCAATAATTCACATCATTCATCGTCAATGTAGCCTCACGAAATTCGGAACAAAATAAATCGAATCAGAAATTCTTATTGACTTTAATGACATTAGCAGGCGCTAAAGCTTGAACATATTTCACAAAAAAACATTGTGAGAATAAAGAATAAATGCTTGTTAATCATATTGTAATTTAATAATTCTACAAAATCTGGAAAAAAACCGATAAATCTGCACATTTAACAGCACTGATGAAAAAAAAAATTTGCGTTTCTCAGGGTGTGATCTAGCGGCAAACTGCTGAAAAGAGTTGGCAGCAGTGAACAAAACATACCGTAAAAACGAGTCATTCAAAAAGACTTTGATTTTGTTTGCTTCTCTGCACTCTTTTTCTCTTACCAAAAAAGAAAAATGCCGCGGCTGCTACAGCAATAACAAAAACTAAAAAGCAATAAAAATTAAATGTTAAAAAAATTGAGCTTTATGATCAGTGGAGTGAAAACAATGGCAGCAGACGTGATCAACATAAAAACCAGCGCCAAGTATTTACGAGTGCTAGCAAAAGTGTTTTGTGGATGCCGCATTTCTATTCAGTTGCTTTTTAGCTTTTCGTTGTGTGAGTTCGCCGCAAAGTATTAATTCGTGGAGTGTTGTTGATTGGGAAACTTTTCCTAAGTTTCAAAAGACAAACAAATACAAAGTGAAGAAAATCGTATAAAAACAAAACAACTAAACTACCTATTGTACGAAAAGAAGAAATGAGGGAAAACAAGTTTTTTTTTCACTGATACTCGTCTAAAAAATTGAAGAATAATTAACTTTTTTTTGTGCACTTGGTTTATTAATTTACATAAATAAATAAGTATATTTGGGGAAGGTATAGCAGATCATCACTTTAACAAGACGTGAGCGCAAATCGACTGTGAGTGTTGACCAGAATACGTACATACATTCACACACATAAATTATGTATAATATCTATGTATATACATATCTACATACTTCCATATAAATAAATACCTCGTATCTACATTTTGATTGACTCATGTAGAAAGGCCCTACCTGACATAATTGTAAGTTTACACAATAAGGAAATAATATAATAGAAACTGTGATTATTACAATGCAATTATCAAAATGTTACAAGATGTATTTATGTGAAATGAATGGGAGTAACTAAAAAAGTTAATTTGACCCTTTCTTTACAAGTTATGTTTATCGTTTTATGGTTTCACAAAAGCCTTAAGTTACAAAAAAAATTCAAATCGACTTTTTGATTGATTATGATTATGATTGATTGATTATTCGTGCTCCTGCAATAATTTACACGCCTTCAATTAGAAATAACGTTTTTATCAACAAAATTGTAAAAGTGCTAAGTGCAACCATAAAAGTTAGTTTGAAAGGACAGTGTAAGCTCGATTAACACAACCCTCGATAAGCGCAACTCCTCGATAGTAGCAACAGCCAAATTGGTGACTGTGTTAACGCAACTATTCAAAACAAACCAAACCTCAATTAACGCAACTTTGCTAACAAAGCAAAAAACAATACATGTGTACACAGTTAATGGAAACAATGCCAAGGACTATTGTAAGTTACAGATGGTAAATTTAGATCTTCATTTAGAAGAGAAAAAAAAAATAACGCGGAATTATTTCTGGTATTCTATTTATAGAAAATTATAATTATATAAAATTAATAATTTACCACACACGGTGGACAAAACACGAAGAACCCTGGAGATGAAAGTGTGGCAACTTTCGAAAATAGTATGTTGCGCCGTTTTGACTCAGTTTGTTTCTTAGTAATTATCACATGTAATTTTTGACTGCCTGTTTGCCTTAGCGCATTTTAATGAATTACATATCGAGCCTTTGGTGCAATACCGTAGTAATTCAAAATTTGAATTTTTTGAGCTGGGTATGCAGAAATGATATTTGGGGAAATATATATCTAAAGGAAAAAAGATTATGGTTCTATATCTAACTGTTCAGATTCTACAGCTACAAATGCCTTTATTGCCTGCAGCTATTTCCAACAATATTTATTTGCAATAATGAAATATTTCCTTTATGACTAGAAATTTACAAACAGAAAACATTACAAAACATGCCTCTTTATTTAAAAACTTGTAAAAAAAATCACTTTATTAAACAGAAATACTATAAAAATGATGGCTCAAAACTTCAAATGCATTTTTCTCAGTTCACGATTTTTTTAATTACGACGGTATTGCACCAAAGGCTCGATATGTAAAAATGACGTTCGAATTAAAGCACTATCTAACAAAAAAGTTAAGTTTTATTTTTAAATTTAATTTTTTATATTTTAATTATATTATTAATTGACATTTTTTATTATATTTTTTGAAATATATTTATTATTATTTGAGGTCTTTTTTTATTTTATTTGGTTTTATTATTCGATATTTCGTTAACAGCTTGTTAACATCATCAGGAATAATAGGAAATTATAATTTTTATAAATTTATAAATAAAAAATATGTCATCTAAAAAAATACAGTAGAAAATTTTAGTCTTTTTTCAATTAAAAACATGAATCTTCAATTTGACAACTGCCATTAGTACAAATTTATATAGAATGTGTATTTTTTATTTATTCTAAATATATTTTCGTTTTTTTTTTTATTCTTTATTTTAATTAAATATATTTTATTTTAAGTTAACCTTAGTTCTTTTAATTAAACCTTTTATTTGGTTTATAATAATATTTCTAATCGAAAAACAGGCATAGAAATTTTTGATTCGATTTTGGCAACAGCCCAAAATTTCTCTTAATTGCGTTAACCGAGGTATTTTGTTTCTTCTGTAAAAAAATCTCCAATGTAACTTACGGATTTAATGAATTCATATGACGATATGTATCGTTACCTTAATATAGAAAGGCTCTAATTAATTTTTCTTTTTAAATCGTCCATTTCTATACTTTCACAAAGATAAGACTTTAAAACAAAATTAAAAAAGAAGATGGTATCTTGCTAATAGATAATTCCTGAGACACTTTAATGAGAAACGGACTTGAAAAAATAATTGCGACTACAATACTTATTTTTTTATGAAAACCTTACCTATTCGTATGATTTAAATTATTAGTTAGGGCCTTTCTATATTAAGGAAACGGTACACACATATATAAATATAGGCATGTGCTTAAATTATTACACAAATTTTGGTTCAAAAGTAAAAAAACTGAATAAAATTTCGTTTGATTAAATTCAATTTATAGTGTTATAATTACAACAACAGTAATAACAATAAAATTTACAATTTTCGTTTATCGGTATTCCATTAATCGAAGCATTTTAATTTAAGCCCTGTTTTTGTAAATAAAATAAAAATTTTCATTTGGATTTCTACATTGAAACAGCAATAAAAAACTCACATTTGTTTTTGTTTTCAATTCAAATTTATTTTATTTACAAAGATTTCATAAATTCATAAATCGAAAAGAATTCATAAATGAGTATACTTTATATGTGCAAAATTAAAATTTTTTTAATAACATCATTTAAGGAGATTATCAGATCCATGCTTTTATTTGACTTGTGTACATAATTCAGGATTCTAAACAGAATTGGATTGAAAAATTTCGATTTTAAATTTTTCGATTAACCGAATAACAATTAATCGCTTGAAAACCCTAGTAGTTAGAATGCTTCTTCTTGGTTATATTTTGATTTACCGTTGTTGAAAAGATTTCCCAATTTCGATAAATTTTACTTTTTTCGAATCTTATTTATTAAGCACATAAGATCGTGTGTGCACTCCAGACATCTTTTAGTGGTACAAACGAAACTGTAATCAGCCTACGCCATGTTCACTAATTAATTTCTCTTATCTTATTTTTCTCCTTTTGTTAGATATAGTTTTTTTATTATTATTTTAATACAATACAATAGTCGTTGACGTTTGTTTAAATTTTTATTATTTTCTGCCTGTGACGTTTTTTGTGATATAGATATGCGCATTTGTGGTACATACCTGCAAATTAAAAAGAAAAAATCGTATCATTTATTGGTAAATCTCTGGTTATACAGGGTGGCCCAAAAGCGCGAAGATGTTTGCAATCCTTATAACTTTTTAATTTTTCGCTTTTTTTCGTTTTCAGTATTTTGTAAAGAAAACCTGGGGAATTTAAAATGGAATAGTACACAATTTAACAATGTGCCAAAATCGTTGAACTTTATTTCAGAACAAAATCATGATTTTATTCTTAACTTAATTATGAGCGACGGACCCAGTTTCCAACTGAATGGGTTCGTTAATAGGCGAAAAGGGCTAAGGAAAATCCAAGAGTATTTCTACAGCGAGAATTACACCCACTTAAGTGTACCGTTTGGTGCGGTGTTTCATGGGAAAGGGTAATTGGCCCATATTTTTTGAAAATGAGCACGGTGTCGCCGTTTGAATTACCGGTGTTAGATATCGGACAATCTTGGAAAATTTTTGAAGACCCCCCGTCGATATATGTATATACATATATTCGTTTCAATAAGATGGAACCACAGCGCACACTGCGAGGGACACAGTGGCTCTTTGAACTCAAACCCCTTCGGTTATTTTGGGCCAACCTCTAAATACAATACGCATTTTAGCATTGGTACAATCAAAGGAAAATGTGTCAAATAGCACACAACAAAAAATACTGACGCTTAAGTTATGTACGTATATATGTTTTTTCTCTAAGGCCAGTGCTTTGGGTTGTCCCCTATTTAAGCAAAGCATTGCATCGGAATTAGTTTTAAAGGCAGCGTGTAGGGAAGATATAGGTGGTGAAATGAAAGGAATACAGGCAAATTCCGGTAAAGCCAACGATATAATATCAGTCCCATTCGTAATACCGAAAAATTCGTTATATCGCAAAGTTTTTTCAGTTATATTTTTGTTATCGTGTTTTAGAAAAGAAAAAAATTACTCGTCTCATACATATTATAAAAAAAAAAAAAATATTAAAAATTCAAAAGATAAAAAAAAAATATGTACATAAATGTGTAACTATCGTTTTAATTATTTAACGTTACTCAAAATTCGTATGCAGCATATCATTCTTGAACTCCCTAAAGATATTTAAGAATAACGAAATATATAAACACAAAACAAACCAAATAGCATCTTTAAAATTTTTCCTTATGTTTGTTGTATTTTATTATTTGATTTAAATCTATTTGATTTTTCTAAACCTTTCTTACAATTACTCAACACTTTGGTTGACAACCATATATACGCACATAAAATCGTACACTTATTACAATATAAAAATTATATAAACAATAAAAAGACTTTTGTTAATTTTTTCAGTTAAAAAGTGTTTTTTTTAAACTTTTAAAATTTTTCTCCTAAACAGTGTTGTGTTAAAAAACTACCCTTAATTTCATAGAGCTAATTTTGTCGCATTTTAATGGGAACATTTAATACTCGATACCGTTCGTTCGTTCGTTTAATTACATAGAGCCAATTCACTTGAGAACACTTTTTAAGCTGCACAATATTTGTTCTTGCCAAAAATACACGAGACTAATTCATCTGGCATAGAATTTATACCTATACATAGGTTTGTGTATGTTAGTATTTTATTTATTCATTTCGCATTTGTATATGTATTAGTTTTGTGCTGCTAATGCGGAGTTGTAGCACATTCAAAAATTATACCAACCAAAAAACTTTCCCTTCACCGAATTTGCCAACAAGGTGCCATGTTATGCCACCATAATTGTTCTTCCAGTGTGAATTGGCTCATTCAAAACAAAATCAACATTTTAAGTTTTGTTTTTGTTTTGAATGTAGTTAAGCAAACGAACGATATCGTGTGACAAAGTGGGGACTACAACTTGAATTTAAATGAAAATGACTAATTACGTATTTAAGTACCAAGTCAAATACTGGGCATTATTATTATGAAATTATACCGAAATGTTATTTTTTTCCTGTACAATTTTACAATATTTATGTTAGTTATTTGTAAATCTAATTACAAAAACTAACGAATTATAAAATGAAAAATATGCAATACAATCTGGAAGAAATAACACATAAAAAGTATATATTTTTTTAAAAAGTGTGTCCCACAAGTGAAAATGAAATTTTTTTCCGTATTTATAGAAAAAAAAATCATTTCTTTGAGTCCTTAAATATAAAATGTTAGAAATAAAAATTTAATACCGCCACATCTGTATACCATATGTACGATATTTCGAAGAATCTTTTAAGAGTTTTCCAAAACATTTTTCACATGTTATTATTGTTCTAAATACATACATACACACAATAATTAAAACTCATTGAATTGCCAATTTTTCTTAATTATTTTCTTTGCTATAATGATACGTTTAAAACAGAATTATGCCACGCACTTTTGTCTTCCAATATACCAGTCTTCCAATATGGCAGTTTATTAAATTTCATACATTTTGAATAGTCTCGGCTAATTCTTCTAAAATAATTTCCAAATTTGTATTCTATGATGTCGCAACCATCAGATCAGACTCGCGCTGACAAAGTTTGTCACTGAACATTCAACGAAGAAAAATCCGTTCGCCTGGTTTCTATAGGTGTATTTAAAAAAGTTTAATTTCTCCATTTAAAATTTCACTTAATAAGCATTTGGCGTTTTTTTTTTAATTTAATTTCCTTGTTCATTAAATTTAATGACACATTGTAAAATTAACAAATATCTTTGCACTGTAGTTCAACACTGTTATTTACTTACATTGTTAACAGTGAAAGATGAACTCATTTAACTATCTAGTTCCATGCACTTTCAGTAACAATTTCTTTAGAAATTTTTTTTTCATAACTCAAATTTCTAAAGAGAATAGTTGAAAAGAAAAATCTTTATAATTACAAAACAATTATAGTGAACTTACATACTCGTATTCACACGCACATAAATGCATACATATGTACATACGTTTAATACTAACAAGACGAATTCATATCAGGTTTACACATACAACTCGCCATGCAGAATGTTATTCGAGTTGTCGAAGCAGTTTACGTATTAACATGCTGTGTTTGAAGAGAATTTTGATGCGAAAGTTGATGCGGCCAACTGCTATGAATTCGCCTTGATAACTAATATTAGATGTGTATGACTTTTTTCATTTGGATATATAATTTAACTAAACCGAAGATCATGGATTCAATCCCCTCGTCCAACCAAAAATATTTCTGATGTGTCTATGTTAATAATGTGGGTGGCGATGGTCGAAGTAATCTCCACGTTCACTAGAAAAGGAATTTTCCTGGGTTCATCCCGAGTTTCAGACTCATAAAAACATCTCGCATTTCTTCTGATTGCATTTGTGTGGCTTAGTGTCCGTTGTTGTCGGAAGGTTTCAGTGGCGAAAGCATAGTCACTGGTCACTGAACAGTAACGGCTTCAGCTGATACTTATTCACAAGAAACATCGGAGCACCCTTCTTTCGTAGGTATAACACCATCGGCGAAGTAAAATAATGAATAGAAATTGATACTAAACATGGTTTCCAAATTGAGTACGGCTCATTGACCGCAATTACACATAATTAAAAATATATATTGATATAATTTATTAAGGTATACTTGGATTGATTGAGAATCGAACGCTGAGGTTTAACCAGCGCATTTCATAGGGAGTAAACTATTGTATTTCGATGCGTATCGAGAAGCAAACCTGCACAGTAAAATTTTAAAAAATGATTTTAATTCATGATTGAAACAATTAAAAAAAATTATTTTCCACCTCTCACCGAAATGATCACGCCAATTATCGAAAATGGAAAAATTAGACTTTTTTTCCAATTAGCGACATTTTTAGTTTTCATTAAATGTATATGTAATTTAAAAAATATAAAAAATTAAACAAAGTGTTTATTTACTTAAATCAATCAAAACATTGTTTGACTAATTATTATATCAATTGATTCAATTCAACCTTAATTGAAAATGAAACAGAAATTAATTAATATATGGATTGAATTAAACAATTCACTAATTGAATTATTAGACAAAATAAACTATATTTATTTTTTTAATTTTTAAAATTATTGAAATATTTTAATTATATATCTTTTTTGAGCGATGGTCTTTTTATGAAAAGTTTTTTTAATTATTTATTTTCAATATTTCGTTACCAAATAAGTAGCATCGTCAGGAAATAGTAATTTGTATTAACAAACATTTAAAAAAAAAAAATTTAAAAAATATAATTAAAAAATTTAATAAAAGTCAAATAAAAATACAAGTGAGACTAATATTATTGAAATATTTTACATTTAATTAATTTGCATTTTCAATTAAATAAATTATTGAAATTTTTTGTAGTTACTATTCTCATTGCATAATGTTATGTTTTATTAATCTAAGGAAGTTTTTTAAGCTCTAGCTCTTTTTTCAGAATTTTTTTTAATTTTTTAGTTTATTCTTTGCATATTTCACAAACCTTTGGTTAGCACCATCAGCAAACCAAAGGTTTTTTTAACTCGAAAAACTTCCTTAAGATTAAGAAATAATAGGTCAAATAAAAAGAAGAAGGGTTATGTTTTATTTATTAAAAGAAAAGTTTCTTAACATTAGTCGTACAATTCATATATGAGGCGCGAAATGTACCTTAAAAGCAGTGTTAACTTTCAGGAAATACACAATCAGTTATTGATCACAGAAATTAATATATTAACTAAATATTAAATAAAAATCAATTAAAAAATTAATTAAAAACACCTTTAAAAAATAATGTATCGTATATGCAAATATCTTATAATTTATTAATACTTGCCTGTGATTGAGAATGATTGACGAATGATGCAAAACAATGTTTAGATAACTCCAAAATTGTGGATATGGGGCAATGTAATTGTTATAATTTAAAATTTATCTGCTGTAATCATAAAAAATATTTTTGATTTAAAAAATCTTCAATTAACTAATTTCCGTACAAAATTCAATTATTAAACCTTGTATAAACCTGAAATATTTTTATGAATATCTATGCCTTGATTTCTTTTATTTATTATTTTACTTATGCTTAATTTGTAAAATTAAAATAAACAAAAGAAACTGATTTTTATTAATTTTTTTAACCAAACCAAAAACATCCATTAAATAATATTTTTATTTAGAATAACTAAATAAATAAGCAACAAATACAACATACGTTTTCAATTAATATTCCTCGCGTACATTTGTTCAAATTGACAATATGTTAACATGATACCGACTGGAAGGTTGGCATCTTCTGTAATCACGCTTCTGTGAGGTCGGATTGTCGAATGGTCTGAGGGTGGGAGTTCTGTGCGTTGGATTTCCTCGTGTTGACGGAACGTCCGCACTAAGCTTGCCGTCAATTTGGGTACCATGGAGGAGTCCGCGGTATTCAGGTTGGTTAAGGAGGGGTGTACCGGGCCAGGTATGAACACCAGTAGCCAAGAGTCCCCGCGGTAAGCAGTAGTGGGTTAGCGTACCGGAGTGTGGAGCCAGCCCCACCTAACATAACTGGACGACATTCTTTTTTGTTAAATTTTTAAAATAATTTTTTTTATAATTTTTTAAATGATATTAAATTTTTCTTAATGTTGTTTTAATTTTTTAAAATAATTATTGTAATTGTGGAATAAAGAATTTTTAAATAATTTATTAATTTTTTTTTTATTTATTCATACTTTTTAAATTACATTTTCGTGATAATATAACTATAAAAATACATTTTTTAAAATATATTTAATTATTTCAATTAACCACGAAAATATAATTTAAAATAAATTACTTACTTGAGAATCGAACATGCACAAGAAACAAAAAAATTTTCAATAAAACATCCATTCTACAAATAAAATAATTATTACACATAATAAAAAGAATGTCGTCCAGTCATGTTGGCTGGGCTGGCGATGGCTCCACACTCCGGTACGCTAACCCACTACTGCTTACCGCGGGGACTCTTGGATGCTGGTTTTCATCCCTGGCCCGGTACACCCCTCCTTAGCCAACCTGAATACCGCGGACTCCTCCATGGTACCCATATTGACGGCAAGCTTAGTGCGGACGTTCCGTCAACACGAGGAAATCCACCGCACAGAACTCCCACCCTCAGACCATTCGACAATCCGACCTCACAGAAGCGTGATTACAGAAGATGCCAACCTTCCAGTCAGCGTGGTATAAATTTATTGTTGACTTAAATAAATGTATGCGAAGCAGTGTTACCAATTTGTGTGTATTTACACATATTGTGTGTAATTTCTACTTGCATGTGTAGTCTGTGTATAATTCTACTCCGAGATATTTTTTATTAATTTTTGACGGTGCACAGATTTTTTGTCACTTGAGCAAAGTGAGAGAGAGATGTTTAGAAAACCAAATTGAAATAATTGATATTATTGCACTGCGCGACATTAATTATTTCAGCCACGGTTTTGCATATATAACTTTTTAAACAAAACCATTGCATTTTTAGTTTAATTAACATGTTTTTATTATAAAAGAATAGAAAAATAGAAATTAATACTTCAGGTTTTTGTTCAATAGCGTTAGTTATCTAACCACCGTGGCGCTTGGCATAGAAAGTATTAGAAAAAAGTTTGGTATTTGCAGCCAATTTTAAAACAAAAAATTAATTTTTATGAAAATCCGTGAAGCACGTCTTATTTGTGCGTATACAAGGAGGGACTTTTCAGGTTCTACATTGTCATGTTATACGCGCCGGATTGTGTTTGGTGCTGCATTTTTCACGTCTTCGGAATGTGGATCGCTCTGACTGATGCATATTTTGTTCCTTACGTAATTCCTTTGGCACTGACGGTTTTTTTATTTTAATCGGGAAAGTCGTGTTGAAAAAGCAACAGATTGCCACATATTTAAATAATATATAAGGACGCAGAGGCGTACCACATGCTCTCTTTAATTTAATAAGAGATAATGAAACAATAAAATATTGGAAAAAATTCACAAAAACTACTGATATTTAGCCATATTTATGCACGCGTTTTCCCACCTACGAATATTGTATGAGTTTGAAATTTGTTTGGCTTAGTATGCGTTGTTGTCGGAAGGTTTCAGTCACATAGTCACTGGTCACTGAACAGTAACGGCTTCAGCTGATACTTATTCACAAGAAACATCGGAGCAACCTTCTTTCGTAGGTATAGCACCATCGGCGAAGTAAAATAATTAATAGAAATTCCCAGCAGTCCGGTTTATTGAAATGTAGTTGTGGTGATGCAAACCCTTTCTAGTAATTCCACAAAGTTCTTATATAAAAAGCAATGTACAAAACACAATGTACATGTATGACTTTTATTGATGACAAATTCTTTTAAACTATATATAAAATTTTTCTACAAAGTGACACAACATAAAAAATATTTCAAAGCCAACTATGTGAATATACATGTTGAATAAGCAAAGTGTTAATGCTCAAATTATATTTCCAACACGGTTACTCATTACAAATTGAAAGCCATCCGATTGTATAATATTATGTCAATAGGGAAAATAAAACGAAAATAGTTAAGCCCTTACAACTCGCATCTGATTCGGATTTGTCTTTTTCCCATCCAATTGTAAAGTTAAATGTTTATTAGAAATGAAGATCAAAACAAACACAAATAAAAATTTTGCATCGCATTACCATCTGATTTCGATGGCTTTCTAATGTATCATATTGTCATTTCGTTTTAATTATGAATTTTGTTCTTTTTTTTTAAGTAATTTTTCCGTTATTCTTTCTTTTTCATTTTTATTATTATTCCAAAGTAAAATTTGTATCAAGTTCATAAGTGTTTTTTTTTATTTCTCATATTATAACAATTAATTTAATATAAATTAATAATAATAATAACAATAAAAAATTAAAATATTGAAGTTCCTAATTTATTTATGCAATAGTTAAAATTCATTCCAAGATCAATGGCATTCAGATACATCTTATTGCACTCCGAATTCACCATAATAGTTGGACCCATCCAACATTCGCTTACAATGTATATTGTGTTGTACCCATCCAAACTTCGCTTACAATGTATATTGTGTTGGATAAATCTTACAGCCTAGGCCATCGCTGTGTAAATGTAAATAGAAATTGTATACAGACATTGGATGGGTCTTGCTTACATTGTCATTGGTCTCAAATCAAAGATGTATGTAGCAAAAAGTTCACTGTGTTGATACTAAACATGGTTTCCAAATTGAGTACGGCTCATTGACATCAGCGCCTTTGCAACGCTGATATAATCAAAAAAACCGATACCTTGACCATATGCCATCTCTATCACATCTCTATACGAATTTCAAATTTAAAATATCTTGTAATATTAACTCAAAACATTTTATGACAAATAATTTGTTATTTAATTTTTATCTAATTGAATCAATAAATCGAATTAATACAGTTCTGGAAATTTTCGATGGAAGTGAACTTTGTTCAGATAAGTCAAAAAAGCAATAAGTAAACGCTTAATAAAAAAATTTTGAGATGGTTAGGGGTTGCTAACATATGTACATATGGTAGATATTTATGAGCCCTCCGGTTTGTCATCAAACAAAGCGTATGATCATCGTCATCATCAACGTCATTACCAAATGTTTTGAAAATTAACTTAACGGTCTCTACAGTTTCCTAAAATAAGTGTTTGTTTTTTTTTTTTTTTAATTTTATATAAGTACATACATACTATATGATAAATTATTTTGTATGCTATTTTACTAGACCTAAAAGTTTACACACTTTCATGTGTGATGATCGTCAAAAGCATCCCCCTTGACCATGAAATTTTATAATAATTTAAATGCCGGAAGTACATACATATCTGAAAGATTTTTCGCCAATAACATTTCGATAACAGCTGTTGTACTGTACATGCTCAGTTATAATTTTTTGATTTTTTTCCTTCCCAGTTTTTCTGAAACTTTTTGAAATAAAAATAAATCCAAATTGTGACTCCAATTGAAAAATTTATTTACAATAGTTAAAAAAATTTTTAAATATACTTCTTTGAGGCTGAATGCTAACGTTTTATAGATATACATATGTAGTATATATGTATGTGTGGTTGCGTGTTTTCAATTTGCACTCATGCCACAGGAATTATTTGTATCATTCCTCAGTGTTGTCAAGTTGTAACTTTTATAATGAACCAAAATTGAGAGAAAATGCGTATTGTTGGAAAAAAGACTTAATTTAAAATTAGTTTTATTGGAAGTTTATAAGACATTCATTATAATATTTACTTCATTAAAAAAAAAACATTTAATTAAAAGTATAAAAATGAGCTTAAAGGTTTGTTTATATTTTCTCTTTTTTCAATATTTCATTAATCATCGGCCAATTTAGTTTTTTTTTAAAGGTAATTTAATGTACACTTTGAGACTACTATTACCAACAAAAATTTTTTTTTATGTTTAGGGCTTGGAATTACCCAAGTGTGAATTCTGATGCCTATCCGCGGGTTTTGATTTTGGATTCATGATTTTCTTCTGTTAGTTTTCTTGGAATTTTGTGGAGATTTTGATTTGATATACGCCTGTTGACCAAAAAAATTTACCCACCTTTTCTAGTTTCAAAATTGTGCTTTTTCCCGAAGAAAAGTATATGAAATATATTATTACATACCTTATGATATTCTTTATTTATTCAATTTTTAGCCTATGAACTAATTTCTTACAGGCTTCAGCATTAATTAAATTCCAAAATATTAATAATAAATATAACAATAATAATAATATTAAATTATAAATATATATATAGAAATATAACATTATAATAACAGATACGTGCGCAATTATTAATAAACTGCATTTAAGTGCCTTAAAATATTGTTTTTTAGAGTATTAGAATCAATTGAAAAATCAATGAATATAGATCATTAAATTCAGCGCACATTCTACGGAATGCATCAAAATTGGCATAATTTGAGCGGAAATATTGAAGTTTTATAGGAACATAATATCTTGTTGGACGATTTGGTATTGTAAATTCAATGTGACAGAGTAAGATCATGAAGTATTACAAAAAAAAAATAAATTGAATAATTGAGGAGGAAATTTGGGGTTAGGAAGTAAATTGAGTTAAAAATACACTTTTTTTATTAAATTTAGTTTCATTGATACCATTTTGATGTAGAAATATGGGAATTAATATTGAAATATGTATGATGTCGGGCAAATGTTCGCGTCTAGCACGTCGGCAGACTGGCCGCTCTTTTCACAAAATTTTTAAACACATTTTGCTACAGAACTTCGCTTATTGCGTCAATGCAACGGCGGTCTTTCTGGGCGTCAGTTGTTTGTGGTTTGTTCACGTAAACGCGGTCTTTCAAATAGCCCCAGAGAAAATAATCCACAAATTTCTAGAACGAGGCGGCCAATTGACATGGCCAAATGGAGAAATTACGCGACCGGAAAATTTCTCATGCAATAACGGAATTATTTGGCTGACTGTGTGCATTGCGGCGCCGTCTTCCTGAATACAAAGGTCACTGATATCAACATTAGCCAATTGTTGCCAAAAAATATCGGTTATCTTAGTTTGGTAGGGCAGATAATTCACGGTGACGGTGTTTCCTTGCTCTTTTTCGAAAAAAAAAAAAAATACGGGTCTGACCAAAAAACGCAACATATGGTCACTTTCTTTGGATGTAATGGTTTTTCGTGGACTGTTTGTGGATTTTGTGAGCCCCATATGCGATAATTTTGTTTGTTTACGTAACCGCCTAATTGAAAATAGGTCTCATCACCAAAGATAATTTTGTTGAAAAATGTTGTACATTTTAATAAAAGTTTATTTAAAATTTCGATTCAAATGCCGTAATTTGGCCTCTGATTTTTTTATATATAAAAATACTGAGTATTTTGAGTCTAAACTATAAAAATTGTTTAATGTTGCCTCAAAAGTGTATCGATTTGATCTGATGCTGTGGTAAACGACTAAAAGAAGGGTAAAGGTGGCAATGGCTGAAGTAGTCTGCACGTTGACGACAAAACCACAAAAGTACTGGGTTCAACATCAGTTTTGCATTTTTTCTGATGTGCATTTGTGTGTCTTTGTGTCAGTTGTTGTCGGAAGATTTCAGTGGCGAATGTATAGTCACTGATCTCTAAACAGTAACGGCTTCAGCTGTAACCAATTCACAGGCACATCAGAACGCCCTCCTACATCGGTGTTGTGTAGCACAGACGAAGTATAATAGTTGCTAAAACTTGGTACTAAAACGAAACTTCATAATTGATTACATCTCTTTGACATCAGAGGCACTTCAACACTACCATAAAACAAAGAACGTGCAAATCTATTTTCATTATTTTCCCATTATTATTTTTTCCATTCGAAATTTAAATTCGCAAAAGAATTTTTCACGATCCACCCACAATAAAATTAAACTTTAGATTAATACCCATCTGTCCGCATGCAGCAAAAACTGAAAGCTATCCCGAATAGCAATGTAGTCAAAATTTACTATATATGTATATAAGTATGTATGGTATTTCATTTTGAACAAGTAGTGCGTTCTCTTTCGGATGAACTTCTTAATTTATTACGTGTTTGTAAAACTTGTTTCCAATGTTGGATAAGTGATAAGTGATATATGTGACAGGGAAGTAAAAAGGAACTTATGACTCGAAGAAATCGATTTTTACTTTTTTGGTGATTGTTATAGTAGACAATACGCTCTTTCTAATGCAATAAACCGCAACTATCTAACTGCATTAGTTTTGTCATAAATTATTTCCAAAGTACACTTTTGATAAAAAAAAAATAAAAAACACTCCGATGTGACAAAATTTTTTGATCGCAGAAAAGAATATTTAAGAAACAGAATTAGTTTTAGTTAAGTTTTTCAAGTTATTCTGTTTGTTGTATTTTTAAAATAAATAGTTAACTTATCAATCTGCTGTTCGTTTCATTAAAAAGATGGGATATATTTATAAACATCCATCTTAAATTTTCAAAAGCTATTCCGATAAATTTTTAAAAAAAACTAGAACACCAAATTGGATCCCCCTTTTTGAATTTAAAAATCGGACTTTAAATTAATAATCAGCGACCGCAAAAACTTTTGAGTAGCGATTTTAAAACAAATCTAATCAATTTAAAGAAAACTCATTCGCCATATTGTATCCGCATAAAAATCTAATACCAGATTCGTAATCAGTGATCCCAAAAACCCCGGGCAACACAAGTTTTCATCGCATAAAAGCGTTCAACTTGTTAACTTCAAAGTCATTTTTGCCAAAACTTATTTTCTGAGCATAGGTCCATATTAACTTTCCGTGTCACATACATTATTTGTTATTATTTTTATTTATTTTCGTATGTATGGTGAATTGGGATATTAGTTTTCTTTCGCACATAAGTTGTATTTATTTATATAAAAAAAAAATAAAACTACATATTCTGTTGTTTTTTATCGTTTCCTCTATTGTTTGGTATAACCAGCCATTATTTGTAAAATAGGATACATTTTTTTCTAAATGAAATGTTTCATGTGTTCCTAATTTTTTTTCTTTGCTTATTTTAACAAGTGTTTTGCGTTTTATTGATTTTGTCAGATTTCCATTCGCTTTATATTTGTTGTTTTTGTAGCATGTAAAACTTTATTTGTGGCATGTCAATGATGCTCCATAATCTATATTTAGTTACACTTGTTTTTAATGAAAATGAAATGTGTATGTAAGGTTTCCATAATACAGACGTTTAATTCGTTTAGAGAAATATGTGTAGAAGTTATGGAAAAATATTGTGCTCCTCTTATAAATTTGTTAGACGAATTAGCTGTACGCATTGCAGATTTTTTAAACAAAATAAGACGTGGTAGCGCGACATCTTATGAATCCCTTTTGACTTAGAGCAGTAACTAATCCAATCGCTGTATAATTCTACTAATCAAAAGCAACACAGAGAATGATGCAAAGTTGAAACCAAGAACAAAATTTCAGAGTAAAAGGCTCGTTCTATAATATCATGCAGGACTACATACATATTTACAGAGAACGTGTGCACTGGTGTCGTACTGCTCTATGCATCGCCAACACGAAAGTGAAGGAGCCAAATTTCCACAAGAGTTAGGTCAGTCCGCAGTGTCCAAACAGAGAATCAGTAACCACACGTAAGTCCTATCGAAAGGCTGAACGTCATGACGCATATGGATTTGTATTCACAATCAAACTTTGATATTTTCGCATCTACGTGTCTTTAATTAGTTTCTAGTTGCAATAGGTTGTTAATTGTTTTGTTAAGGTCTTAATAGTATTTACGACTTTGAACATATGGTTTTGTAATAAATGCTACAATTATTCTAACGTGGAAATGAGAAAACGGATTGCTTCTATTGCATTATTTTATTTTTTTTCACAAAACGTTTTCTTAATACACATGTCCCGTCCCCTATACAACTTTACTGAGTTCAGTTTTTATTGTTTTTAATTTATTTCGCATTTATTAGCAGTTGCTGTTATTTGTAACGCATTGCTTTGCTTCTTTGAAAGATGCTTTAATTTTTTTTGTCAATTATTGTTTCTCAATATAAAGGACCTTGAATTCTCATCAATATACTGTAAATGTGTTTTTATAAAATTGTTTATGTTGTACTTAGTAAATGTGCAAAACAATTTGTGAGCATAAGTTCTCCCATAGATGTACAGGGTTTTTTTAAGGTTCACATATAGCGGGTGTTTTTTGAGCTGCATGAGAACTTATGATACAAGAAAGAAATCCTATCGGAGTGAATGTTTTTTATTATCTACTGATCTACTTCATGGCATTCACTTTTTTAAACAAGATTTCCGCCATATATCCGCCGCGGCTACGAGTTACATGGCCCAGTCGATCAGTCCACTTTTTGACTTTTTCCAATAAATCTGTCCAATTTTACCAGATATGCTAGAGCACTACATAAAATATTGCTTTGAATATTCGCTGAGTTCACGCTGCATTCGGTAATTGCTTATTTGTTAAATTGAGAAAATTGTTCATAAATTCTATTTTCTAAAAAAAAAACATTTTATAATTTTCCAATTATAGAAAATACGAAAAGTTTTGCCTATTTAACGAGTAATCAATTATCGAATGTAGTGTGAAGTCACCTATTGAGTAATTTTGTTAAATAAACCATTTTTAATATACAAAAATTAAAACTTACATTGGCATGAAATCTTGTAAATTTGATTTGAAATCTATGTATGTCGAAATCTAGACCGTTTACACCACACTTCTGTGCCATTTAGCTAGATTTCATTTTATGACAGAAATTTTTCAGTATAGTAGTTGACATTTGGTTCTAACAAACCACATGTATCACCTACGCTCTCACATTAATATACGTACCATGGTACAATACTATAGTAGGTAGTCTCGCAAAGCCAACTGACTGGGTGCGTCCAGCTGTTAAATTACATGCAAATTTTGCCAATTTACACGCACACTATTAACTATCCGTTTATAATTAACATGTCTTTTTTTGCTATCATTACATGAAATGCTACCGCTCTAAACAACAATAAAATGCTTGTTTTTCTATTGTACACTTAATCCGCGCCTACATAGTAGGTCTGTTCTTTTACTTTTCTGGTAAAGTTCGGTAAAATGAGAGTAAGACATAATTTATCTCAATAAGAGACCAAAATGTACAAAAGTAAGAAAACACAAAAAACCATAATATTTACAACATAATAGGTCTGTTCAACGTGCATAACAAAAACATTTGCATCGTGGGTAACGGCTGTAAAATGTGGACAAAAATATATTTAAAAAAAAGCAAAAGCCATTTTTTATTAAATAAAGTGATAAATATGCACAAATATATGTACTTACATTTTGAAATTTATTTAAAAAATCTCTTTTAATTTAAAAACTTTTGTCGTTTCTTTGCAAATTTTCTGATTAATTTCTTAGTATCATATATAAATAAAAAACAGCGATAATTTAATTCTACACCAAACTTACCCAAAGAAAAAGTTCGTGCAACTTTGTAGAGAAAATTAAAAATTTTACTCTCTAATTTTATTTCAAAATTGTACAAAAATTTTTAATAATTGCTGGCACGCTTTTATGTAAATTTATAGGATTCCATCTTACACGTAGTTCACTTGTTGATAAGCATTTCTCGCAATTGAACTGATCTAGATTCTGAATATATATAGTCAAATTCATGCGCAATATAACTTCCAATTTATATAGTAGCGCTCTAATAATATTATAACTATTATTTTTTTATAAACATTATTTCTTTCCTCCTCAATTTTTGAGTTTGCTTTTATATAAAAAAATGCTTTATGAGAATACCATAAATTATGTAATAATACATTCACATATTTTTCGGGAAAAAGCACAATTTTAAAATTAGAATCATATACATATAAATAAAATAATTTGTGCGAGTTCGGTCAATTTTGTTATGCACCTAGAACAGACCTATTATATATAACCATGTACAATTACAAATCTTCGCACATGCATACATCCATAAAAACACAATAATTAGGCTTATACATGTTATTTAAAGAAACCCCAAATAATTTTGAACTAAATCATGAAATAAAATTAACTATTCTTTGTTCATTGCATTTTTGGGAAACTTTTATTTTTACTTCCTTTGTTATTTTCAATGTTTATTATAAACCAGCTGATTGCTTGTTCTTCACGCCCAAACTAGCCCGCAGTAAAAATACGGGCGTTCTCGTGCATGACGAACAAGAATATTACTCTCTCTAAATCTCTCTCATTTACCCAATTTTTGCGTAAGAAAACGCTTTTGGGTAGAATTGGCCGTCCAATTTAGAGTAAACGAACAGACCTAGTGTATATCATTCTGAGTCGCATTTCTACGACCGTCCAGTGGCGCATAAAACCCCGACCAGCATTTGGTAAAGTATGCAAATTATTGACGAAACATCAAAAAACATATAAAATATGACAGTTATTTTGTTTCCTGATGTGGCATTGCACATCCTCTTTTCAAAGTCTGCACAATACCGAACCGAAGAGATAATTCCGCTGGGATTTTGTTTTTATTTCTATTAACATACATCTGTCATGACACATAAAAATATTTAAATTTTTTAAAGAAAACCTAAAAAAAATTAATTTTCAAAGCCCCAAAGTACTGTTTTTTTTATGAAAACTAATTTCCCAACTACATTAATAATTTTAATGAAATGTTATGTGCGACGCCGGTTATGTAAACGTTGTATCATGAAGTTATTCAATGAAGATTTCTTTTTTTAAAACTTGTGTGCATTAATCTTCATCTAAATGTAGCATGTTTGTTGCTGCAACACAAATAAAAACAAAAATAGTGCATAACTTTTGAATAATAAAAATTATATGTATGTATGTGTGTATACACATACCTACACAATACGAGTATTGAAAAAGAAAAACTATTTACATGCACTAAAGATCTCAAATGTCTACAAATGTTTAGCAAATTGTTCGTTTCGTCGGTTAAATTGTTACTTCAAATCACGTAAAAACATTTATCACATTTTTGAAGTGAACAAGAAATAAAAAAATTAAAAAAAAACACACAAATAATTATCGCAAAAATGAGGAGCATGGCAAATCCACTAAAGTTAATGAACAAATAATTATGCTGTGATTATAAACTTTAATTTTAAAAATAAATTAAATTAAAAAAAAAAAAAACTTAATTCAGCCAAATAAACAATTGAAATGAAACTTGCATTTAGGTCATGTGGCGGAACCAAAAGATTTATTTTATTGTCATAATTGTTTATTTTGAGCAATTGCGCGCAAATTCACAAAACAAATAAAAAGAAAAAAATATGTATAAGGAAATTATTGATGTGGGCATGTTTATATGGCTAGTCAAAAATTACCCTTTGAAGGTTACATGCTCAAATAGTGCCAACAGGCATATTCTGTCTAATATACTCTGTCTATTACAGAATAAATAAATGCAGAATATGAATTAATATATGCCTCATGCACTCGAAGACAATGTACAAAGAAAATCTCATTGATTCGATCACTTAATAATCTCGATCGCTTTTTTGCTTTGTGTGTAAAAATTTCTTACAAATACATTTTGTATGCAGCTTTTACGAGAATTAGGCTATTTTATTTTTACATTGAGGTATCGAGAGCCAATTGAAAACTTTAAACCGGCTTTCTAAACCAGCTTCTTGGCTGTGGTTTGAGTAAATAACCAATATGTATGTATGTATGTATGTATGTGTGTATGCACGTTGAAATACCCACCACAATTAATGGAATGTGGAAACGACGGTGGGGGTGCAGTTGACTGACTCTACAGTGAAGACCGTGTGTGGTAATAACAGATGTCAATATGTTTCAATGTATGGTAATGTGGATATTCTGTAAAATTCCAAAACACATTCGCAGTTTCCGTTTTCACATTTTTCCAGTACCGAATTTTGAAATACAAATAGGTAAACCAGTACCTACGGGTATAAATAACATAATTAAATATTATGCCTTAAATGTTAAAAAAAACAATAAATCAATATCATAACAACGGTCAAGATTTATTGCTTATTTTTTATAAATATTTTCAATAGTTCAAAAAATTATTTAAGAAATTGTTAAATGACTCACAATTTTTGAACTGGTTTTAAATTCGTATTGATACGACATTTGAGAGTAATTTATTTTTTTTTCAACTTGTAGAAAACATTGTATTGAGAATAACAATTGTTTTACCTCTTTGAATTCAAGTAGAAATAACCACTTAATAATAACGTTTATGCAAATATTTTTTGTGAGTGTATGCGAAGGTTTTTGTTTAATTGGGAATGAATGAACAAAATGAGAAAAAAGAAAACTATATGCTGGGTTGTAGCGAATCGTGAGTACTTTTCCTAAAAATAATTACAAATGAAGTGATTTATGTAAATTACCTAAGGAAATAACGAATGCAACGAAAGTACACTGAGCTCACGGTAGATGTCTGCATCGGCGACGACTGCACACTGCGTTCTACTTAGCTGTGCATACTAAGAGATTGTAGTTTTCTTTTAATGACTTATGTAGAATTTGTCAGGGTAAGGAGAAGAAGGTGGAACACATCCCCGGCCATTGCACAGCCGTCTCCAACAAGAGAACGGTTCGTTTGGCTGTTTCGACAATGCGCAGTCTTGTGGTGATGTACGACGGATTCCAACGCCGGGGGGTATAGATTTGGTTATCCGGGCTACGGGCTGGTTTGGCACCGGGTATAATGGCTACGTGGATACTAGCTAGCTCGATACTATGGGTTGCCTCTCGGGTAACATAATGGAACGAAGCTTAAACCAAAGTGGGTTAAACGTTAGCGTTTGACGGCTTATGTACCCAACCATCGGAATATATTAAGGAAAGGTTGGATTAGGTTATGGGCAGCTCTTATAGTTCACTTTCATCCGCCATATTCAGTCCCTTTGTAATACTCTAAGTACAGTCGAAACCGGACTAGAATCGTTATTAAGCTCCACTGCCTTACTAAATTATTAAAATTTAAAATAACACAGTATAGGAACCGCGTACATCAAACTGTGCAGGACACTGGCAAAGGAGGTGAATCATAGTCTGCTTCTCCTGCAGATAAGAAGGATAACTAATTAAAAATATAAAATAATAAATATATCGAAATATATAAAATAGGTAGCATCGGCAGGAAATAATAGCCCAACGCACAATCTTGTGCATATGGTGTTGCATCATTGCATTTGCAAAAAGGTATAGCATATTTTTGCTCTACAGTAACAAAATACACAGCAATGCTAAAAATATGCTATACCTTTTTGCAAATGCAATGATGCAACACCATATGCACAAGATTGTGAGTTGGGTAAATAATTTGTATTATGCTACCTATTTGGTAGCGAAATATTGAAAATAAATAATTTAAAAAAACTTTTCATAAAAACGACCATCGCACAAAAAAGAAATATAATTAAAAAATTTAATAAAGGTCAAATAAAAATAGAAAAAAAAGAAGTATACAAAATTTAAATTAAAAAAAAACAGTCACATTGTTTAATTATTATATATAAATTAAATACATATAAAAATAACAACTATAAAATTTTAAAAACTTAAAAGCTAAAAATTAAAAGTATTAGTTGCTACGTAACGAATACTTTCATTCTATTTATGACATACGAGTACATGCATCTGCAAAAGAATTATATAAATATATGTATAATGAAACATTGATACAATGAAGTGGTTCGTTAGCTCATTTATAATGACAAATTTCATTTATACAATGAAGAAATTCATTGCCCGAATGAAGCGTTTTCTATCAGAGTGCTTATTTGATAGTATTAATTTTGTACAACATTTTTATTGTAATTAAACATATTGCACTGTGTATTAACACAGCAAACCCCAAACAAATAATATACAGTATATTGCAGTACAAAAATCAAATGTGTTCTACGACTTCTGTTATATTTACGGTTAGTAAACTATAATTTGTGTGCGACAAATAGAACCAACAAGTGCCAATTATCGATTGCGACTTGTATATAATTAAAACACAAACATTTAAAAGTAGATTTAAATAAAATTAGTTAATTGAAACCAATTACGTCACGTGTATTATTTTGAACTTTAAGATAATCTAAACTGTTTTTTTTTTCTTTATGTTATTTATTAATTTTTTTTTTGCTTTTCTAATAATTATAATCGATAATTATAGAATTGTGTACTCGTATGTTAAAAGCACATTACATATCGCCCAATTACTTCAACAACATTATAATTCAAAAAATACTATATTGTAGGAGCAAGGCTGTCAGCATTATGGATTTATCGCCAAAGTTGGAGATTTGCCGACTTTTATGGCGAAAAGGGATTTTCTTGAGGAAATTCAATAAAACTAAGGGGATTTTGTTTAGAATTGTATTTATTATCTATTATGTAACTATTCTTTCAATTATTGAACGTTAGTCAAAATTCATTACGATTATTTATCTAATTTTGTTACATGGTTTAGCTGGTCTATGTGCAGCATTTCATTTGGTGCTAATATCATAATCTTCAGTAGACCTTTACTCAAATTCTTCAAAAAAAGCTGAGAAATTACACATGTTTATACAAGAAATCTCAAAGAATATTTGAGAATTATGACATATGCAAACAAAGCAAACCAAATAGCTTGTTCAAAAATGTTTTCTTTATACAATAAACATTTTATTATTTGATTTAAATCTATTTAATTTTTCTAAATCTTTCTTACAATTAGTCAACACTTTGTTTGACAATAAATGTATTTAAATATTAAAAATATATAACTCAATGTGTTCTTTATGAATTTCTCTTAGCAATTAGTTGCTCTATTAAGAAAAATACTTAAAAATCTAGAGACTTCTTTTCTGCAATTAAAAATGTTATTTATATTTGAGATTTATAACACAGTTAAACTAACGAGTTAAAATTACACCGAAAAAAACAAAAATCGGGTAATTTACAGAACAGCAGGAAAACAAAATTGTGATTTTAAAAAGGCATGTGATTTTTTCACTTCACCGCCCATCTCTAGTTCTGGTGCATGCAGTTCATCCCGTGGCCTCTGATCCATATAATAATAAATTATTTTATATTTTTGTTAAAGACAATACAAGCTCTTAAGCTTGTCAGTAAAAACACCCAGGGTCTAAACGGGAATCGAACCCGAACTTCCATATCGATAAGACTAATGCTCATGCACTAGACTATGGAGACACCTATGAGAGAAATATATAGATATATGTATGTATATAAGAGATATAGACCAATTGTAGGGGACAAAAATTCTGACAGTCGTGATCGAAATTGTTTTCGATTCGAAAGAAATGTTGATAGTGCTCTTATTTCTAACTCTGTCAGTCGATATTGAACTAATCAAAACGCCCTTTTCAGTGTTGTAAAATATTTAATTGAAATTGTAGACGAAAAAACGTAAGACCACGGTGAAAAATTGCCAAATTATCTTTTAAGATTTTTATGATTAGCAATAAAGTTTTCCTTTATCTTTTTTCTTTGGCTGAATTAAATTTTGATAATTTTGACCTAAAATGGTGAAATTATATATTTTTAATTGCTACAAGAAATTTAAAAGGTTAAGTGCAGCATTAAAGCATATTGAATGTGAAAGTGTCTATGGAATAGATATATACATCCATATACAATAATTTTTATATACATATGCAGGTATTTATGGCTTTAGTATATTTTGAGAACAAATTGGTCAGTTATCACTGTCCTAAAAATTGTTCAAATATGCTCCAATGTCCATTCTTAAAAAAAAAAACAGCAAATACTGTACAACACTTATGACAAATCCTTTTATGCCACATTAGAACGAGTAGGGTACTTTAATAACAAACTGTTGATTCTAAAACAAATATTCCAGCCACAAATTCTCTCTACTCAGTCACACGTACAGACAGAAAAAAATTACTACACGTTTATTATTATTGAAATGCATCGAAGAGGTAATTTTCCATAAAAATAATGACCCAAGTATTTGGCACAGCAAAACCATTGTAATGAGGAACAAAAAAAACGCAAAACGTAAAAATCTTGTATGGAATGTTGATTCAGTATTTACTAAGAAAAGAAATCTACAACTGAATTTAAACGCAGACTGTAATACAATATTTTAGAGTTGAGGCAAGATATTGAAATAAGCTGACACTGGAAAACAAAACATAATAAATTGACGATGAAAACCTAACGTACATTATCTTTCTTTTATATAGGAGTGTATTAAAATAATCAGCCCTAGGATTTGAACCGAACTCTGACTTTAAAAATTGTTTGATATTTTTATCAGTTTTTTTATATATGTATCTGTTTATTTATTATACATGTTTTTTTAACTTACACTATAAATAAAAAATTTGTATGACATATAATTTGAAAATACTACCCTGTGTTCGATCCCAGTTCCAGACTATAAATCATAAAAACATCTCACATTTTTTCTAAGGTGCATTACTGTGGCTTTGTATCAGTTTTTGTCGGAAGAATTCAGTGGCAAAGGCATGGTCACTGGTCACTGACAGTTACGTCTTCATCTGCAACCAATCCACATGCACATCAGAACGCCATCCTTGTTCGGTATTGTATAGCACCGGCGAAGTAAAATCATTACTAAAAAAGGCTACTAAAACAAAGCTTCAAAATTTAATACGTCACCTTGACATCAGAGACGCTTCAACACTGCTATAAACTGCGCAATGCATTGCACGCACCTTTATTATAACACTGTCTGACAAAAAAATTCCTAGGATGTTATACTATTTTCTTATAGGTATTAACGAATACAACAACAATGTGGTTTTTAAATTTACCAAATACCTCTAAAATATTGGGTTACGAGTAAAGAACCGGGTTTTCGTACCCTCATGCATTTATCCACCTGCAACTTAGTTGGATATCAATCGATTTTTTAATTTATAAATGAATTTAGAAAGAAGAGACTTAGATCTTTCGGACAATATACGAGGTCTGTGCTAAAGGAAATGTGAATTTAGAAATTTTTTTTAAATTATTTATTTATTCATCAGTATCCATTTTGTCCCCTTCAAAGTAATCCCCCTCATATACAATGCACTTATGCCAGCACTTCTTCCAATTGTCGAAGCACTTCTGAAATGCGCTTTTAGGTATAGCCATCAGCTCGTTCTTCGATTTTGATTTTATCTCATCAATTGTGGCAAAACGCTTTCCTTTCATTAGTCTCTTCAGTTTTGGGAATGGGAAAAAGTCGCAGTGAACAAAATCTGGTGAATAAGGTAGTTGAGGCATGATTTTCGTTAAATTTGTTTTAAATTGAAAAACTCTATAGTGCAGTTATGTGTCAGTGCTGCCAGAGTGAGCGCAAAATAATCCCAATTTTGGAGGTAGCGCCAACAGGGGAGTTTTTTTTACTAGTATGATACCAGAAAAGTAGTAGAGTAACCTGGCTACTTGTTTTTGTTACACAATCTTGTATTTTTTTTTCTATCTTGGACCAGCATTCACATGCGATGCATTGTGCAAAATATTGCAAAAGAAAATTCTAAATATATTTGGTGAAAAAATACGCGCATACATTCATATATGTGAAATTTAATTAAATAAAATATTGTTCTAATCGAAAATATAGATTTAAAATCATAATAGCGTTTTCTTCCTAACCAAGAGTGCGTTACATTTCTTGCCGTCTTTTGATCATTTTCAAACATTTGCACTTTTTTTGTTCCACTACCAAGCAATTTAAGAGAGAATAATAAAGTGTAAACATTTTCAATAAATGAAGGGTAGAGTGCAATGCACTTTTTGAGCATCGAAATCGCTATAAGTTACAGTTTGAGAAGTGCATGCAGGTACGAAAACCTGGTATTTTACGCGTATGTCAAGATTTTGGCGCAAGATATTTACACGTTTGGTAAGCAGAATGAAAAACTTCAAAATCTTATATTTAATATTTTTTCTTACGAGAGTTTGCCGGTATCTAATTGAAAAATAAGAAATTATCATTTTATTGGTATTTCTTAATTCTACGTATCTTTGGAAATTCGCAAGTTGTGCAGCTATGTTGTTTTATTTTTGTGTACCTGCACGTCCAATCCCAGGCATTAAACCACATCTAAACGACTACAGATATTGTTCGCTGCATGCGTCGCTTTGTAGTTTGCAGCTACAGCTGATAGTTGTTGAGTGTAGAAATATATACAGTCAGGGCTTAAGAATATTTTATTTTATTTTATTAAATATAAATGAATTGATTTTGTTTCTATATGAATTTAATAATATATTTTGAATCAGTAATTTTGTTTTGTGACTCCGTATACTAGTGCAAGAACATTAGTCTATCTATCTGGAGGTTGGGGGTTCGATTCCCGCCTTGGGTGTTTCTGCAGACAAATTAATAGCTTCACAACTTGTGTGTTGTTAAAAAAATATCCATTTTTATATATATAAATCATTGTAATGCACCAATACTGACATACATACATATGTATGTATTTGTACAAAAAACAGTTCTTAGTCTTCAGGCGGTTGTATAATATCCACGAACTAATGCAGTAGCAGACTATGTAGTAGTGTAGCTGTTCTGTAGCCTGCTGCGATCTATGTGTTTATCGCTTTAGTCTAATTTGTCGACAGCTATAATGATGGTCGTGTAGACATGTAGGTGTGTTGTCGTCAAAATAATCTCTGTCATATACATAAGTCTGCGTATTTGATTTTTATGAGATCGCAGTCCGTAGCGTTCTCCAGTATATGTGTTTAATGTTTTAAATAAAATTTTATAGTATTTTACATAAAAATTATCTAAAATACAAAAAAAAAACTAAAATCTTTACGTCCGTAAGAAACTCAACTGTTTGCTTTTCTTTAGTTTGATGTGACTATTGTAGAGAACAGTTGTGTTTCTGGAATTTACAGATGTAAATATTTTTGAGTGTGATTTTTGGTGTTTTATGTAATTTTTATGTAAAATACTAAAAAATTAAAATTAATATTGTGTGTACAGTTACAAGATATACCCACAGATACTCGTAGATAATTTTAATTATTTTTAATTTTATGATCTTAAAAAGGCCGTTAGAAACGTAACGAAATAAAATTAATAAAAAGAGAAAAATAATATGAATAAAAATAAATATAAAAATGTTTATTGGCGCAGGAGCAACTGTTTGAAATTCCCTTTCTTCTAATAATATAAAATAATTGTGTGGTGTGACTATTATCGGATTTACGAGGATGTTAAAAAAATGTTGTATTAAATAAAACATCTGCTGATTGATAAATAATAATGAACATTAAATGTAAATTATAATAATAGAGTCTATTCAAGTGATAGGTATGGATGCACGTTTGCGCTTGTGTGTATATACATGCATACATACACATATCTGCGTACCACTTTTCTCACTGTTGCATTGTTACGGACAATCAAAAAAGTTGTCGGTGTGGGAAGTAGTTTTAAAACAAAATTTAAAATTTTTATAATTGCACTTGGTTGACTGATTCGCATTTTCATTTATTTCTGCTTTCAATTTTCAGTCGAACTTCTCTATAACGTAATAAGCGTCTATGTACGAGTATGTACTATATGGTGATGCCCAAAACGTTATAGAGCATATTCTTCATAACATAAATTTTGTATACATACCAATAGTCGGTGTTTTTGTTTTTTTTTTTTACGAGAGCTGAGGAGACATGCATTGCACCGGAACTACATGTTTGGATAGGGAACAGATGGTGAAGTGATCAGAAGAAATTAGTTATTGCATACCTGTGCAGTTGCACGTTTTGTGAATTCAGTAACGCATTATTCTTTTTTAAGATAAAGAAGAGCCATTTCATTTATTATTCAGGCATGTGATGAAAATCGTTTTCGGCGTTAAAACGTTTTGAAATCGACAAATAGTGTGATGAATTTGTTTGTGAAGATTTGTTGTGACGATTTCATATTCCATCTTGTTTCATTGCAAAAAAAAAAGACGTTTTTAACATGTGACGCATTTCGATAATGCCAGTTTAAATTCGTTTTCAAATCGTTTAATTTTACTTGAACCAAATGTAAAGGAATATACAAAAAAAGTGAAAAAATAAATAAAAAATTATTATAAATCCGTCCTTATTTACACAAAAATATTCAACAAATCTATTTAAATAAATACTAGTTAATATAGAAGTGAAATTTAAATACCCACATTTCATATGGCAAATTTAAGGGATCCGATTTATCTCTTAAACGTTTTCTTAGAATATTTTCGCTATTCATCCCATTATTTTCTTCCAAGAGAATTAGCGAAACCGCACCAAAAAAAGGCATTTTATAAATAAAAATGATAAAATATATTGATACAAATTTTATTTTGTTATTTTGTTTAAATATTTTTCAAACGTCACTCACATACACATATGTATGTTTACAAATTTTACAGTTGCATTATGAAATTTTATACAGTTGTATTTAGAGAAGATATGTGGAAACGAAACTAATATGGAATATGAAATCGATCAAAATTCATCACACTACTGTCGATTTCAAAAGACAATTTGCTATTCAAATCGATCGATTTCCATTACATACCTGATTATTTTGCTTAGCCGATGTTTTATTGATCAAATAGCGGCAAAGATGGACACTGTTTTTCACACAACGTGCTAACTACTCAGTGAACAGCAAGCATGGCTTCAAAGAAATTGTAATTTAAAGTTTATTAAAAGTAGAAACTTTGTATACAAAATTTTAACTGAACTTTATAGGTACAAATAAAGAAATACTTATACTATTAAAGCAAGTTTGTTATGTAGTGGTTGGACTGTATATTGCAATATTTAACAAAATAGAAAAAGGTTGGAACTCAATTTGCTAGTGTATATTTTTAATGGTATAAACGATCAGAAAATATATTTATTCCGTAAAAAAACGTAAAGAAAAAGCAATTTCAAATATATTTTAATTGCAGTTGCATGTGGGAGTTTTTTGTTGTACGATGAACGGTTATGAATGGTTAGATAGACAACATTCATACAACAGAATGCTGAAACGCAACACTACCGTTGCGTTTGACAATGTTACCAACTATAAAATAAAAAAAATGCTTTATATTTCCCGCCATGGCTCACTGTTCATTCTTAAATAAATTTCTAAATCGAAGGAGGAGGTCAATCTTAGTTCAGCCAATAAAGTTAGATGACGTGACTAATATTTTATTTTAAGCATCTCATCCTCGCCCACAAATATTTTAGTAACAGTAAAAATTTATGATTATATGTGACGTATATGTGTGACTATTTTTTTATAAAATAACGCACATAATAGCAAATATTGAAGCTGAGCATTGATAGTGTAGCATTCGCTTTAGAAGTTTCCAGGACGCATAATTGCACGATTTGGGAACGTCAATTGGCCAACAAGCTAATGCAATTATACGACTTTTTATGTGGGGCTACGTCATAGACTGTATAGAGGCGGTCATTTAAGTGTCATTATATTAACTACACAATGGGAAGGCACAAGCCATAATGTAATTAAACCAGGTGACATCATTACGTCAGGTGATTAAGTTTGGACCATAAAATTTCAAAATTTTTTTTTTTTTTTTTTTATCTGGGACCAGCACTCAGGAGATGACTCCTACACATGCGAAGCATTGTGCTGGGAACTATAGGAAAGGGATAGTAGGAGAAACGACAGGAGGTGAAGCTTAATTAATTATTTTGCAGCTCTGCTTTCGCACGTTCTTTAGTTTTTTATACTCGTAGCAGTGCTGAAGAGCTTCGGTTTAGTAGCCATTTTTTATTATTATTTTACTTCGCCGGTGCTACACAATACCGACGAAGGAGGGCGTTCTGATGTGATTGTGGATTGCTATCAGCTGCAGCCGGTATTGTTCAGTGACCAGTGACTATGCCTTCGCTACTGAAACCTTCCGACAACAACTAACACACAAAGACACACTAATGTACATCAGAAAAATGCGAGATGTTTATTTTTATTTTAAAATTGTTTTTTGTCTGAAACTGGGGTTGAACCCAGGTCTGTTTTTTGGTTGTGTAGTCAACGTGCAGACTACCATCCATCGTGCCATCGCCACCTATACAAACACATTTGTTCAGCAGTTTTTATTATTAACAAAAAGTGAGAAGCAATTTAATTTGCGTAATTGTATTGCAATCGGTATTTGGTTTAAAAAAAAATATATTATTTGTCCTTAAATATTGCGTGTCAATATTTTTTCTGACATTTTATGTCGCAAAGGACAAACGCACGAACGCCTGTAATATTTTTAATGCTGCTATGGTACAAGCATTATAATGAAATAAAACTTTTCTTTTTACTTCACTTTTGGTACCGAAAAATGGATAACCCTGCATATTTAACACAACATCTTCCAGCAATAAAAGCACATAGCACTTGAAAATTACAAAAAAATTCACTTTAAAAAATTTTTTATTACGATCCGAAATTTAATAGTGCTTACGTTTTAGTTTAATTTTATTTCTGACAGTCAGTCTTGATTGTCAAATAAAGTTTGAGAAAGGAGAAATATATTAATCCAAAAATTAAACCCACACAATGAAACTCCTACGCAGATAATAATTTTCTTTTATTTTTTTTTACCATTTCACTCTTAACTGGTCTTTTTTTATTTGGAATTAAAAGCTATTGAACTTTTTTTTTACGGCATTTTGTTGTAGACTTGAAGAGAAAAAATTATGTGGGTTTTATTTATAAACGAGTAAACTCGTATCATTAGCCTTTGAAAATTTCTTTTGAAAATTTGTTTTTTAACTTCTTATTGTTTACATGGCATTGTTGTAATAAAAACCAGTGAGTTTTTTATATTCAAACTAAAACACCAATAATATATGTATGTATATACATACATACATACAAATGTACATACGAGTAAACTATAAATTGTTTATAATATATTATTTATATTTTATATTTTTTTGGAAAACTTTTCAAGGTATATATGTAAAAAAAAACGTTCAATAAGCCAACTGTGTACCAAAAAATATTTTTAAACAAATTTCATTAAGCAACATGTGTGTAAGAAGATATTTTACAAAAAAATAACGCACATTACTTTCCTCTATCTGAAAGTATGTCATGTTTTTTTTTATTTAAACATTTTTAATTATACGCCGCAGATGAAATATTTCTTTCATGCATTATTTATTCAGCAACAACAATTATTGCTAACACATTTATCAAAATATTTGTTATAGGAAGGCCAACTAGTAATCGCTATGTACTAATTAAGATGTTTCAATTTAGAGACCAACCCAAAACAGCTCGTCAAGCGTATTCTTGTTCTCAAACAAAAACAATTTGTTTGGGCATGAGAGGAAAAATACGTTTGACGCGATGATTTAAGTTGATCCCTTATAAAACTTCCTACAATTTTAGTTTTATGTTTGACCATACTAACCATCTATGCATGTGTTTCTATCTTCATGTTGCTGCAACATGTTTACTTATATTAAATTTAAATTTATACATACATATGTGTATATTTTATTTTATATATAAATATAAATAGTACAACGATTAGTATTAGTCACTTTCATCGATAAATAGTAAAATGGGAATTTTTTGACAACCTGTTGGCATTGTTGTGGCAACCAACTGTTTTAGTAGACTGCTTCTAATACATAGAACTCTTACGCACACAATTCACTTAATTGTATGTAAATTTTATGCCAAAACGTGTATTTTTAATGAGTTTTTTTGGAAATTACAGCTTACAGCAGTACAGGTACCACTCATATAAAATGGTACTTTAACAAGACTGTTTCTTATAGAAATTGAAAAAGTGCATGTATGAAATAATTATTAAAAAACAATAAAGGACAAAACGCAGTTTTATATGTAGGTATTCTTATTTATTTAGATTTTTGCAGCTCCTTACAGCATGTTTTATACATACAACAAGGAGCATTTATTCTTTTTTTCGAACCTCAGCACTTCAGCTTCTCAACGTCTTAAGCATGTTTTTTATCTTGGAACTCAGGAGGTGACCGCTATACATGCGATGCATTCTGCTGGGACTAGAGGAAAGGGATAGTGAGACAGATGATAGGAGCTTCACTATCGTACAACCCTGCTTTTCCACTTTTTTTGTTTATAGCAGTGTTGAAGCGCCTCCGAAGGCAAGGAGATTTATTTTTGAACTTCGTTTTAGTAGCCATTATTAGTAATTATTTTACTTCGACGGTGCTACACAATACCGATGAAGGACGGCGCTCTGATTTGGTTGTGGATTGCTATCAGCGGAAGACGTTACTGTTCAGTGACCAGTGCCTTCGCCACTGAAACCTTCCGACAACAACTGACACAAAGACACACTAATGCACATCAAAAAAAATGCGAGAAGTTTTTTATGATTTAGTCTGAAGCTGGTTTTTGGTTTTGTAGTCAACATGTAGACTACTTCAGCCATCGCTATCCTCACCAAACTTTTCGAACAATTCCGTGGTTTGATACGGGATATCTGTATGACATTTGCCTTATGCAAGTTCCAGGGGAAGTGGCGCGGTTGGTGGATGATGGAAGTTCACGTAATACTCTATAGAGTTATTATGATTGTCAAATGCCCTAAACAAAATCAACCAGTTGGGCAAAAGCTCTTGTGCCACATAAGGAAAAAAACGTAAAAAAAAATTTTATTTTATATTTTTCGGTGATGATTTTGCTTCATACGATTTTCATACGATTTTAGTTCAACGCGATTTTATAATGTTGGTTTTAATAAATTATTATTTTCAAATTACTATTGCAGTTAAGTTGAATTAACGTCAGTAGCCATTCAAATTTGTATCGCCGATTAACATGACTAGTTGTGGTTAGTTTTTTTTGGCATGATTAAATTGAATACATACATAACTTGACAAAAATTAGTTATGTATTACAAAATCAGTTATTCTTTTCTGCTGCTTTTTCCTTTCCAAAATGTTTATTAAAATACTAAATGTAATTGATAGTCAAAAAATACAAATGCCAAACAGATATGATCACGCATACATTTTTTTGAATAAAATGTGATTCCCGCAACTATGAAAAGCAGAATATTAACATTTTAAATTTCTTTTAACTAAGCGCCGTGATTTTTATTGTTCAAGTTACAGAGCTTTATTTCTAAGTTTGTTTATATTTTAGGATAGTCAATAATAAAAAAAATATATCTACATATTATATATTTATAGAAATGGAATTCCCGCAACTTATGAACCCAGAATGTTAAGGTTATATTTTTTTTTAGATTAAGCACATTGATTTGTATTGTTCAAATTATGAAGCTTTCAAACTTTATTCATCTTCTAGAATAGTGAATTAAAAAAAATGTTCACATTGAGCGATGTTGACATAATGCTCTGTTCACGTTATCCCGAGTGCACTGTGGCGTTTCTATTTTGTGGTAAAGTCGGTGGTTTTTTGCGTTCCCGCATTTTTGTACATTTTTGTCTCGTATTGATATAAATTCTAATTTACTCTCATTTCACCGAACTTTATTCACAAAGGAAAGAAACTTATCGAATGTGAAGTCATTGTGGCAACTGATATACTGCATAAACTGCATCCAATATCTGCATACTACATACATATATTTCTACAATTTACATATGTACATACTACGTGTTCATATAATGAATATTTACCAATTGCTGTCATATTGTTTATTTAGTTCAGCATACACAAAGTCAATTAAAGTGTGTTGGCATAGAATTCAAAAGGGGTGCAGCACATTCGTCGTATGTAGTATATGAGTGATGTAATGAAATTTTTATTTAAATTTATTTTATTTAATTTTATTTTATTTTATTTTATCGCCAAAAGCCACTTTCTTAATTCATAAAGAGTTGTGCTTATTTATAAAATTTTTTTATAATTATTTAACGCTTGGGATAGATCTCAACAAAAACACACTATATTTCTGTACATCTACTCACCTGGCGAGCAGCCCACGTAATGTGCACATAATTTAATTACTATATCATGCTGATAATGATGTTTGTATTTTTAAAGTTTGGTGTATGCGGCCATTGCCAAGCAAACAGTTTGTCATTATGATTATAAATTGCATTTTTAGCAATTAGAAATGTCTTAATTTTTTCTGTACTTTAAAATCGTATATATTTATAATACATTTGTACGATGTGTACTATTTATATATCGGGAGCTGGCAACACTAATGTCAATAGCTAATATCTGGTAACACCATAATAAGTTTGAAATTTTTTAGCATAAAGATACACATCGCCAGTATTGTAATCCATTTTGGTAAAATTGAAGTTATAATTTTAATATTAAATTTTTGAAAAAATCGCTATTTAAATTTTTTACCACTCAATAGTTTGAAAACTTCATTTAAAAAATTTTAATTGTTCACAGCTGGTATTTTTTAAACTGGCACAAATTTTTGGCATTTATGTCGTCACAGTGTTGGAAATTGAATCGTTATTTTTTTTCCAAAAAAGCGTGTTATGTTGTTGATTTTGTCGCGTATATTATTTCTTAAATGCCGTATGGTTCTAGGCTTATTAATATACACTTTTCCTTTCAAATAATCCCAAAGGAAACAGTCTGGAGCGGTTAAATCCGGTGAACGCAGAGGCCAATTAAAATGGCTTGTACGGGAAATAATTCGTTCAGCAAAGGTGTCTCGTAAAAGAGCCATTGTTTACCTCGCAGTGTGCGGTGTAGCCCCATCTTGCAGGAACCATACTTCCGGATGGTTTACCACGGTTGGCCCTAAAAAATTTCCAACATTGTCCAATATCTAAAACCAGTGATGGAAACGGCGACACCGAGTTGATTTACTAAAAATATGGGCCAATTAACATTTCCTTAAGTGGTTGGAATTCTCGCTGTAGAACTACTCTTAGATTTTCCGTAGTACTTTTTTCCTATTAACGATTGTGCAATTTTATACTGTTCCATTTTAAATTTCCCTAGTCTTCTTTACAAAATACTGAAAACAAAAAAATATATAATAAAAAAGTTAAAAGAAATTCAAGCACCTTCGCTCATTTTGGCCCCACTGTATAAATTACTAATTGATAGGGAAATACATTAATTATATAATTTTCTCGTTTTCGGTTTCTAAGTAACAGTGAATAATTTGGCGCCTTATTTAACCGTTTCCGTAAAGCAATTTTTAACGCTGCTTTCACGTTCATTAAACACTTTTACAAATGGAACTATCTTAAGCATAAAAAGTTATATTGTAAAACATATTTGCGTATGACATTAGTTTTATTAGACTTTAAGAGTTGCTACAATTGTATTGTATTGTACACTTTTTAAAATACATGAATGTGAATGACACTAATTATTTAAGCTGCAGGGCCTTTGTATATGTAGTATATGTAATATTTATTTTTATTCGATATTTCGCTTTTCTTCAGGAAAATTGGTTTTTGTTTATATTCAAATATATTTTTTTAAAATTCACAATAGTAATAGAAAATAAATCCATTTTCTTTTCTTTGTGTAGCTTCTTCAGGAAAGTTTTTGCTGCAGAGCGAGATCACTTATAAGGAGACCTGGAAGGAGGGGTCGGCGCTGTGATTTTCCAGAAGAAGCTGCACAAAGGAGTAGCGAAATATCGAATAAAAATAAATATTGCATATATAAAAACGACCTGCAGCTTAAATAATTAGTGTAATTGATATAAAAAGAATTGTACATGAATATGCAGTAAAAAAATTAAATAAACACTTTTTCAGGTGGTTGAATATGAATAACAAAGAGGTAATAAAAAGGGCTAATAAGGTTAAGAAAAATTATACGTACCGCTACTGTAACGCTACAATCGGATAGAAAATTCAATACACTCGTATGTACATAATATTACAGAAATATTTTATACCTCATGATTAATGCAACTAATGAAAATAATATTAATAGTAATGATATAATGGAAGCATATGATGGTAGACCCATAAGTATGTACGACAATCTAAATAGTATGGCCACAAATGTGAATGCAACAACATCCATGGATAGTAATAGCATACCTAAAATGATAAAAGCGCCAACAACGGTAGACACAAATGCAAAATCAACAACAACACGAACACCGCCGCTATCATCGAAAACAAATGGAGCAGCACATTCAACGCCCTTTACAGATATTATATTTGATTTTAATGCTATCAATAATAACCCACAACAATTTCAAGCAAATGGTAATCGGAACTTAAATGAAATGCCTCCTAATACAGGTAATACAGCTGCATATGCGACACCATATAAAACGTCAGCTATAATGCCAGTAATAGCCACTTCATCAGCACCTCTAACACCACAGCAGCAGCAGCAGCACTCATCACCGACAACAACAAAAGTAACTAACACAATAACGTCATTACCGTCATTATTACATACCACTGCCACAACTGGAACAACACCAATACCAACAACGTCATCACCAATTGCAGTAGCAGCAACAGACTTAGATACATTCAATAATTTTAATCGACCGCTTAGTCAACATTCGCAATCGGAACTAAACGATACAAGTCACAGCATAGCTGCAGTGAAAGCTGCTTTAAATGAAGCTAAATCCAAATTCTTTGGTTTAAATGGTTATTCATCATCACAACAGCAGCAACAACAAGATCAACATCATAATTACGACAACTACGGTGACGAATCTATAAATCTCCAATTACTACCAACGGATATTCAACATATACAAGTACAAAAACCTCAACCAAAATATCAAAATATACCAGAAAATAGTGCAATATTTCGTAATCAAAAAGCTGACGCAGCTGGTAGTCCTCCTGATCTGCCACCAAAGCCAGTTGCATATCAGAATTTACAACAACAGCAACCAAGCAGAAGTATTCAAACAACAGCACCTGATCATGATATAAAAATGCCAATTGATACAAATGCTTACAATCAAATATCATTGAACGATATTGATAGCGCAGCTTCACGATCACAGGTAGGAAAACCAACTTAAATGCTGGTTACTACAATTCTAGTAATATTTCTTTAAATGCCTGTCTGCACTTTTCACTTGGTGCTTTCAAATGAATATGAGGAATATATTAATATATTTTATATTCATATAGGCTTTTATTTAATTACGATTTTGAGTAATTTGTTACATATTAATTATTTAAAAATTAATTCGCCTACCAAAAATCAAGAATGTTGTGTTATATAAGAGTTAAATTAATTACTATGGCGATGTTCGTTAATAAAAAAATTTTTGCGTTAATATCCAAATTCGCTAAGGTTTAAGATCATTATAAAATGTTTTTTTTCATCTCCAAAATATTTACTAAATCCAAAAAATTTCGAAATTAAAATATTCGCAACTGTAAATTTGACAATTTGACAAAATGGATTGACGTACATTTTTTTTCTTGGACCGGCACTCAGGGGATGACCCCTACAGATGCCCGGCATTGTCCCGGAACTATAAAATAAGTTTTTGGGAGAAAGGATAGAGGGAGTAGTGTTTATTGACATTCGATTTGAATTTTCCCACGTAAAAAGTTGCAGGAAAGACCTCTGCGGGTAGTCTATTCCACATAAGTGCTGTTCGGCCAAAAACGGAATTTTTTCTGTAATGCGTAGTGCAAGTAGCTGCCAAATCGATCACAAATGGATGCGTCTTAATGATGCTCGCGTAGTGCGCACGAATGTCTGGGTTTCGGCAACAAGTTTCTTGATTTCATTACAACACATCCCATTGTAATAACGATAGAAGAACGAACGAACGCACCCCACTTTGTGACGATGCTCAAGAGAGTTAATAGATTTGGCTACCCTACTATCCCCAATGAGTTTCTTCGCCCTCTCCTTTACACGGTCGACTAACTTCAAAATAGTCTTTGAAGCACTACCCGATACATGACGATCAAATGAATATGAATAGCAGCTACTGCTGTCTTCTGCAAAAGATTGGATAGGGTTGGAAGTTTGACATAGAAGGTCATTAAGAAAAATAATAAATAGGGTAGGAGAAAGAAAGGACCCTTGTGGTACTCCTGAGATCCCGTCTATAACAACTTTTATAGCGCGATCCCTGAGAAAGCTCGATATAAATCGAGAGACACCATAAGCAAAAAGTTTAGACAAAAGTGCTTCATGCCACACTCTGTCAAATGCTTTGGAAATATCGAGAGCCATACCTTACTTTCGCCGAAATGGTGAATACATCGACAACATTTTATCGAGAGGAAGGCCAATAAGTCTCCCGTGGAACGTTCTCCACGGAAGCCATATTACCGGTCGTTAAGTAAGCTATTGGACTCCAGATACTTTATGAGATGGAAATTTAGCGATACTTTTCAGAGTAGCTCGCCTTTCATTTCTTGGGGTTCCGCGTTACATTTGCAAATTTCCAGCACGTCGGAAATTCGCCGCATGGCATAGGGTGCTAAAAAGGATTGGCAAAGGAATTAATAACGTCGAAAACCAGTGCTGGAATTCAATCCGGCCCAGGAGACTAGTTTATGTTGAAGTCCGCTAAAATCCTTTTAACTGCTCGAGCTAGAGAGCGCGCAGTGGTTGATTGTTTTCGGGCAGGTGAGAATTACCTGCAAACATTCCAGCTCGGAGGTTAGCTTTATCAACTGGGTCAGTGCATATTTGAACATCTTTTAAAAGAGGCGGATAGTTCTTCTATCTATCATTTTCTTTTACTCTTTTAACGAATAACCAGAAGCTCTTACTAGCCCGTGGGGATGTAAGACTTTAGCGCGATGAAGCTGCTCGTAAAAAGCTTTTTCGTTTCTTAGCACTTTGGCACATGAAGATCTCGCCCATTTTGCGCATCAAATTAGTATCTGTGTTTTTATTATTCCGCCAGATACTAAATGATTCCTCCTTGAATCTGCAAGTCTGCTCGTCTGATTAAACCATGACTTTGGTCCAGGCTTAATCGAAATTTGCTTCTATGGTATGCACGTTTTCATACCAAGCAATATTATGTTTTCTACCATTTTTTGCCATGACATTGACGTTATTGTCAAGAAAGCAAAGCTTCCAATTTAAATGCCGGAAGAAATCGTTGAGCTCAGCCCAACGTGCCTTTTCGGAAATATATTTCTAACGTTTCGTCGCTGACCTTGAAACGTTTCGCAATTTCGTAATAGAAAAGAAGGCAGAAATGATGCAATGATCCGAATTTCTGAGTGGTGCGCTTATATTCATTTCATATTTATCAGAGTGTGAAGTGAGAAAAAGGTCGAGGGTGTTGTGTTGGTGCCCGTCCACACACGAAATATGTGTGGGTCATTCACTAATTGCGAAAGGTGATTGCGCGCTGCGAATAGCTCAACATATTGGACTTCTGGAGTGGTATGGATCGACTGGCGCAGCCACGATAAATTATGGTCATTGAAATCACCAGCAATAATGATTTCACTATTCGGGTAATTTTCGAGGATCTCCGATAAAGTGTCGGAAAGAGCATCGAAGCGCTGTATAGTTTTCTCCCTTTTCGTATTCGGGCTTCTGTAAATAAACCTGAAATACAAAAGATGCGCTCTAATTTTGAATTTAACCCAAAGACAGCTAAATTCGGGATCGTTCGTGCCTGAAGATTGCTTGTACTGGTACACAACTTCTTGCGTATGTAAATCGCGAGGCCCCTATGTATAGTGAAAAGAGATAGGGAGGTGATACCCAGCTAAGTGAAAATCCTGTGGACACAAACGTGAGCACAGACAGAGATGAAGTTTGCTCTTAGACCATGTATGTTGCAGAAGTCAATTCTAAATCGGCCTGTGATGATCAACGCGAGAAAAATCAAATAAAATATCTATATTATATTATTGCAGACGCCACTGAGCCGATCGCCGCTCGAACGACTGCAGGTGATCAGTGTTAGTCCTTCACTACCAAACAGTCTAACAGCAACCAACCCAATGGCATCAACAATATAACATGGTTAAAATACGCTTTTCAAAATAGAAACAATTGCTGATACAAACTGAGCAATAATCCATTTTCAACAAAACATTTTTTAACCCAGTAATGTCTACAAAACGTTAGAACATATTTTTTAATTATATTTATTTTTGAGCGATGGTCTTTTTTTCCAATTATTTATATTCAAAATTGCGTTACCAAATAGGTAGCATCGTCAGGAAATAATAATTAGTTAGAACATTTTAATAACTTTCTCCCTCCCTCTCTCTCTCTCTCTCTCAGAACCTATCTTTGAATTAACAAAAGAATCGTCTTGTAGTGCCACGAAATTTCTACAACCAAAAACAAAAATTCCCTAGTAAAAAATGTGAAATTAAAAACTGGCAAAATAAATGACTAACGAAATTAGTGAAACCAATTAAAAATTTTTTAAATGTTTAGTTAGGATTGCTGTATTACTCAATTATGAAAATAACATTGCATTTTACATTGTGATTTTATATTTCATAATTTCTTTATCTTACAGACGGTATACATGGCCACAACAGTACCCCAAAACATTAAAGGCAATAAAATTGCCGGACGACATACACCCACCCGAAGTAGTTTACGGCACAGTCGAATGTTGGTGGTAAACAATAAGAATTATGAAGGTACATATATGCATACATTTAAATTGTATTTAAACTAGCAAATAAATATCTATGTACATATGATGTGATTATAAATAATTTTGCTTACATTTCTTATTTAGAGATACAGCATCCTAATCCCATGGGTTTTCAGCAGCCAAATCTTGCCCGTTGGTTATTAATTTTACAAATAATCATTGCTATTTTGCTTCTTAGTCTATCCATATGGATATTTTTCCTAACACCGAATTCTCCAATACAAGATAATCCTTATTGGTGTGGCATTGTGGTAAATTGAAATTTGCATTTTCACACGGAAAAGAAAAAATGTATTTCTAATTAATTTTTTATGTTTTGCAGTTGTTAATCACTGGTATTATAGGTTTAATATTAATACGTTATCAACGTTTTAAGCGTGCTAAAACTAGAGAACATTGTTTTATGTTTTTACGTATGGATTCATATGTGCTTTCTTTACTGTCCGTGTTATTATGTTGTGTGGCTTTAATATTTGCCGCCATACATTATTGTCGCCTCACATCAGCGGATACAAAATGTAAAAGTATGCATCTTTTAGAAGAACATGGTTCGTGTGTTTGCACCTTCAATGCGCCGCCAGCAGTAAATGCAACAGAACTATTGTCAAACGAATCATTATTTTTTGAAGATGAAACAAATCATATTAAAGACAATAGTTACGACGTTCAATATGGGTAAGATTTTATTTTTCAGTCACTTGATATCATTTTCTAACTTTAAAATATGTATTATAATTGCAGTGACCTAAGCTGTCAAGAAGTTACCGGGCCTTGGACCTCTATACTAGGTTTATCGTTTATACTAAACTCTTTGGGTTTTGTAATTTCTTTGGCATATATTGTTTTATTAGCCTGTTGTCGAAGGCCTTCAAAACGTTTTTATAATCCCGTCCGTACAAGTACCTTTTAAGCTTAAATTAAATTTAATTAATCTTAAGGCAATTTATTATTTAAAAAAAAATTTTATTATATTTTTACAAAATTTTAAATACATACATATATCTTTATGTTTTGTTTTCTTAAATGGTGTTTTTGAAAATGTTCCACTTTAGTACTTAATTTACATAAATAAATTTAACAATATAATTTCTTTTTAACCAATAATTTCTTTTAATAAAAGAAGTAATTCAATATTAGGTGTAATTTGTGCTAAAATTGTTTAAGTATATACAAAAATGATGTTCATTATAACAGGAAGTTCCAGACTTAAAGAATATCTTAAGACCTTAAATTGCTACAAATGCATTACATTTTAAAATGCTTTTACAAAATATAAAAAATAAAATACTATATTGTGTATTATTTTTACTTACATTCTCTAGTAGTAAATATGAAAATCTATTTATTAATCGGCTGAAAAGTTATTTAATAATGATTTCAGCTGGTGGCAGTATGTTATCACCATATACACAGTACCATATACTAGAATACCAAATAGTACGATCAACCCATTCGCTGCCGGCTAAAACATGTCCTATATAAGGTGAATCTCGCGATCTGAAATAAATTGAAATGTAGATTTATTTTCGCTTATAAAATTTTGATATAGAAATAAAAATATTTATTAAAAATATTGGGATTTATTTTAAATTAAATGGAATGCTTAGTGCAGTCGGTGTTTCCTCAGACCTCTCGTGCTCTGACAAAAGTTTGTTCCATAAATTACGTCAATTTTACGTTCGTCATAATCGACCCACCGAAGTGGCTATTCAAGCTATTGCAACCAAATTTCGCACCAGTATCACTAACCCGTGTGCGAAGAGTGCGTACCGAGAAAAATATTGCTGCTGTATCGGCCACTGTCAATGATATATTGTCGACAATTGGGCTTGTATTAGTTGAGCACCTGGACGATTTTTTTTGGCCAAACTATTGGAGCTTCGTTGACAAGTGCCACAGACGGTACCATATGCTACGCGACATGCGATACCACGTTTTGGAGCAGTTCATTAGCCGCCAAGATCATGCGCTTTAACCCCACCATACTATTTTTGGTGGTAATATGTGAAGTACATCACGGCGTTGCCTAATGGCAGGCATTAGTTTTCAAACTAAAATCGAGTCTTTTCAGGCTCATATAAAGGGTGGTCCGACCAAAATGCAAAATGTTAATTGTGGGTTCACTTAAACGTCAAGTTTTTTCCCAACATAATTTCACATTTGTTTCAGTGTTTGACAAATTCAACCATGGAGAGGTACACAACTAATTGCCGAAGCTTTTTACGAAAATGAGTGTTCAAATTAAAATGGATTTCGTGCACTTCGTGATTACTGCGTACCATATGTATAGATTTATCTTATTTTTGTAATTTTTTGTGATGTGAAAAAGATTAAAAAAAGATTTTTTAGCTTAAAAGAAGTGTCCGTTAACTAAAACTGCAAATAAAAGTATTTCCCAATTAGCGAAATTCTTCACAATTGTCATTTCTGCGAATATTCAATTATTACGCTAACGAATATAATTTAGTGTGTGAAAAAATATTGAATCGTTTTTGAGAATTATTTTGACTACAAATCGATGGTTTTAAAGCTTCTCCTTTAGTTTGTCAATAGCAACAGCTAAGACTGAAAGAATTCTTTCACAAAGCCATATCAATAAAACAAGAAACAAATTAGATATACCAACAGTGTGCGGTATTTTAAGTGCCAAGCACATATTGAAAAAAGCGAATCGTAAATGCACATACATACATATGTATGTATGGATGAAGTATGTAAATATTTCATGCTATTTATTTTCATATTCAAAACACGTTTTATTGCTCTACTTTAAACAAAATAACTTTTGACAGAATTTAATACGTATCAATAAAATCACAAAAAAAAATTTTGACAAGAAAAACATAAAAGGCAAAGACCACAGCCGAAGTCTCAAAATGGTAATCCATAAACTGCTGAGCTGCTGAAATTTTCATGTGTATATGACATAAAAAACTAAAAAATTCTTATTATCCATTATCTTAAAGCCAATAATGGATATAATTATACAGTTTATAAAAACCAATATATTTTTTGTACATAACAAAAAAAAAAAAACTATTAACAAAACTAACCTTAAAATTTGTGTTTTCGTCTTTTCAACAAAAGTTATTGCCCAACTCCAAGGAAAATCACGTTTCTTTTCACATCCCAAATAAGCTGTTGTATTGTGCAAAAAAATCTCTCTTATTATAGTAGTCTTTTCATTCTTATCCTTTTTTGATATCACAATTTTGCCATCGCGCAATTCACATTGATATGTCTTAAAGGATTTTGTTTTATTATCGGCAAATCTCAATTCTTTACCCGGTGTAACAGTGGCCAAGTTTTTAACAGCTCTCTGTACTTCATTAAGAATTTCAATTGGCTTAGCTGCGAGTATATTATTTTTACGATCATCTTCGGGCCAATAGGACCAGTTGAGTACTACTTCAAAAACTTTGCTGTCGTGATGTAGTGGCCGCTCCAAAGTGCCATTCAAAATCACCTCATGTAAAGTAACTTGATGGGTAGAGAGCTTCATTTTCGGTGCCAGCTCTTGACATACTTCATATGCAGTTTTTGTGGGTGAAATAGTAACATTTACTTGAGTCTTTTCCTAAAGTATTCACATACGTATGTATACAGTAGTTAATGAAAAATCGGATTTTATAAGTCAAAAGAAGTGTGTTTACCTCTGTAGTGTTTTCTGGATTTGGATTAAGCGTAATCCAAACTTTTAAATCGCCTGATTTCTTAACCGTGTCTGATAACGTTTCAGCAGCTGCATAGTATTTTTGCAAGCAAATAAGCATCTCTTGTTCCTTTTTCTATAATAAATTAAATGCAAATATTTATAATTTTATTCTGTAATATTAATTAAGAAATAATATTACGAGTTTAGACTTTCTTACAATTTCATCAGCTGATAATGGGAATAAATTTTTATGCAAATTTATTAAATCACACAGGACATCAGCCTCTCTTTGAGAATAAACCATTTCCTCGTTTAGTTGACTTTGCATCAGTGTGGGTCCCCAAATCATGGTCAAATTTTGTATACTCATTTTATTTTTCGATTTTTGGGAACTTATGAAAGCTAAATGGCCAACAATTTTTTTTAAAGTCTCACGTTCTATGACACTCAATCGAGCTAACAATTCTTTATACAGTGTTATCTTTTCTGCTGCTGTCGTTAGTTCCGAAACACATATGAAACTTTCCGATAACTTTCCCATTAAGCGTTCAGGTAAATCGCGCATAAAACGTTTTAATGCATTGGCCACATCATGTTCATTGTATTCATTGCGTGTAATTTCAACATTAAAAGCATCGGAGCGAAATGCTGACATAAGTTTAAGTATGGAATTTTCCGAACCTGATTTTCGGTAGATACCTTCTGACATGGAACCATGTATATAAACGAAATTAATGCATTTATCAATAATAACGGGGACATTGAATTTAGTTAACTGTTGATCGCCTAAAGTAAAACCGTTATTATGAGCCACTTCTCGTATAATGTGACGCCAAATTTTAGTTTCTCTTGATGAACTCATAATCATGTAGACCGTAAATGGAGGAGCATCTATCATTAGCATAGGTCCGGATTCAACGTGCAAATTCTTTACACTATCGTCACTTTCTTTAAGAACTACATTAAGAAATACTTAAGACTGATGACATAGCGTATTTAAGAGCATTTCCTCTTACCCATACAGCGAGCTTTCCGTAAATCCATTTTTTCTACATTTCCTGTTGCTTCAGTAACAAATATGAGACGTCTTTGAGTTTTTTTCAGTACTAACCAAGTACCACTCCATTCGGATGTTATAGAATTCTACAAACAAGGAAAAAAGAATTAAATATTAAGGACACAAGCAAATACATTGTATGTATGTAGTATGTATAACACAAAATTAAAGATTTCCTTTTGTCGAATCGAATTGCTTAGTGACTTTTCAAGCACTTTTTTTGCTATGTTGGACCAGCACTCAGGGGATGAGCCCTACACATGCGATGCATTGTGCTGGAACTATAATGGATGAATGGATGAATCTTTAAAGAAATGTATAATTTTGAAGTGAAATACATGAAGAAATGAAAGCAAAAAACCGCTGAAATAAGAGAAAACTTAAAACGCCAACTGATGTCGAAATTTAGAACGTATTTTGGAATTAAATAAAATACTACATTTATCTGCGTTTGTTTTATGGTTTATCTGGTCTATAAGCAGCATTTCATTTGGTGCTAATATCAAAGTCTTCAGTAGACCTTTAATCAAATTCTAGAAAAAAGCTAAGAAATTTCACATGTTTATTCAAGAACTCCCAAAAAATATTTTAGAATTATGCAATAGCTTCTTTACAAATTTTCCTTATACAACAAACATTTTATTATTTGATCTTAAATCTATTTAATGTAAATTAAATTAAATTAAAAATTTCTATATTCCGTAATTCTCAAAAATGTTTTGGGAGTTCTTGTATGTATAAACATGTGAAATTGCTTAGCTTTTTTCAAGAATTTGTTTAAAGGTCTACTGACGATTTTGATATTAGCACCAAATGAAATGCTGCATATAGACCAGCTAAACTATATAATAAATATAGATAAATAATCGTAATGAATTTTGACTAACGTTGAATAATTGAAAGAATAATTACATTATAAAATACTATATGTAAATATTATAAAAAAAAATTTAATATTTTGCTTGAAAAATAAAATCGACTGAAAGCACTCACTCACGATACAATTGGATCATGCACTCACTCAACCCTTTTATGCCAGATAATTTAAAAATAAGCTTGAAAATTAAAAGAAATTTCTTACCTTCAAATAACACCAGCCAGCTCTATAATAATGGCATGTGTATTTAGTGGGTATAGAATTTGTAAGACTCTCTAGCAGTTTTTGCATCCAAATACCCCTTGAAAATTTTATATATGAAATTAGTAAAGATAATTAGATTGAAAAGGATTAGTGCAATATATGTATGTACCTCTCGGACTCCTTGCTCACACCATATAAATGAGCTATTCTCTGATGTTTAACATTTCCGGAATAACTAGAGGTTATAATTAAATTTGGATTTGACAACTGCTGCATACTAGAAGCACTATTTCCATTTTTCGGTAATGCTGTTGATATTTCGAAGCAATAAAAATGTGTGGAATTGTCTGTAACTCTGCTATTACTGACGCATTGAACGGTCGTTATATATTCCAATGGTATAGCTTCTTTCGGTGTTTTCATTTCTTGATCAAGGAATGTCTGAAATTGTCTGTCTCGTAGGATAGCCTTTCGGTTCTGCATTTCTTTCAATATATCTTCCACAACTCCTGAGGGGAAACGTATAAGGGGGCCTTCATAACGTACCAGCAAGGGTGATAAGCTAGGGCGTGGAATCATTTGTAAGGTAACCTTTACTTCGCAGGATTTCGATTGACTTTTGAAACTAGCCTTACGTTTTAAAGCATCCATGCGTATTTTAACGTTAGAGAAAACACTCATTGTATTGTTCATAAAGCGGGAAGTAGTTATTCGAGTATTTGTGTTGGTATTTACTTTCTGTGTACTTTCGTGAGCGCCTATAGCTTCCAGGTAAGAGGGCGGACTTTCACCATCATCTGCCACATTATTTTCATTGTTGAAGAGTTTGACATGCGTAACAGAATTTCGCTTCTCGGTTTCTTCGGCCACAAACCATTGTGAACGGTTTTGTGAAGGCCGCGACAAATCAATATCCGACGAGGCATTGGGCTTTTCATCTAAGCGACTTAAATAGGGCTTAATTCTGGCTTCAAAGTCAATATCTTGTATACTTTCCTTACTGTCACATAACAGCTGAGCATTTTGATGAACTATTTGTAAAGGCTTAGTAGAAGATGATGTTGATGTCTTCTGTAATGATTGTGAACATGCTGCAGGTAATACTTTCACGGCAGATGTTCTTTTTTCTGCCTGAAGATTATCCTCTTCCGAAGTGCACATACTGATATCGTCATCTGATTTGGATTGTTCACACTTAACACTGCCATATATGTCTTCTTCAAGAAGATGCTCCAACAGCAACAATTGATTACTTCTGTCTGATTTACCACCCAATTTTAATGTCTTTCTTTTCAGCAAAGGATCAAATTCTTCTATAATTTCTTTAGGTGGTCTCAGTACACCACCTACTGCTCCCATATCGCACTCATCTACGGATTCGTCTTCTTCAGATATATTGATTAACGCGTTGCGGGGGGTTAAAATATCTTTATTTCCAGAAGCCAATTCGAAAACGTTGCCATAGGTCTGCTCTTGGTTGGCATAAATAGGTTCATCCATGGACGACGAACTGTCTTGTTCTTCATAATATTCCCAAGAGTTGCTGCGATCAGGTTGTGGTGTGCTCATTTCTTCTGCTTTGATTTTTTCTCTCAAAATCAAGGATTCCTCACGCTCTTGCAATTCAGCCGCTTTATTAATTTCATGCAATTTGGCAGATTCAACATTCATACGCAAAGGACTTGCATACTCCACATTCTCATTATGAGATGGTTCCTGTGGCATTGCTCTTCTTAGTTCAATTTCTTCATAATTTTTACGTCTTTTTTGTCGGGCAGGCGCTTGCATATGATTGATTTTACCATAACCGATTTCCTTAGAATCCGCAAATTCTTTAGGCAATTCGGGAGCAGGTATGGTGGGCATGGGTGGTGTAGGCGAAGGTAAATCTGTGGAATTCCTAGAATGACATTCCGAACTATCCGCTGAGAATTCTTGGCTGAATGTATTTTGTTGCTTTTTTAAATTGGCTTTGTTTACCGCTTCCAAGGCTAAAGGATTGATTTTTGTTCTAGTTTTTTCAAATGTATTCGCTTTTAAAACATCTTCGTATGATGGTGGCTCCACAAATACTTCATTTCCGGATTTAGCTTTTACATTTCTCGGCACTTGGTAGGAATTATCCAATTCTTCTGACCTCAAGTCACATATGCCCCTGGTCTTATTACTTAATGGACTTGTAAATGTTATGCCATTAAAAATTTTATCATTTGGTGGCATTGTTTGTGGCCTGTCCGAATTTAATTGAGTTGTAGTCATATTTTCCTTATTTCTATTTTTAGTTAAATTGAAATTAGATCCCAGCTTCTTAAGCCGCTGAGTGGTTTCAGTGCCAATATTTGTTAAAACTTCCGATGACGATTTTAAATTTTTATCAAGCTTTTGTTTAGCGCCTTTAGCTTTTAAGGCCATGCGTTCTCCTATGGATTCAGTAAGCAATTTGGATGTTGTACCGAGTGATTTTAAGAGGTCACTAGTTGGAGAAAAAAAAAATAATATTTAATACGATAAAATTTCTTACAATGTTAAAATTTATTTCCAATATGAATCACATAATATGATTAAATACTTGTTATTTATTAACACAATATATTTAAAAACTTAACACCACAGAAAATAACTTTGAATTTGCGTGCGACCGATGTGATATTGTTGTGATGTTGCCTACATCACTAATAAACAAATATTCAGTTCATACTCATACTAGACTCTACATACAAATACCATTTTAATTATGTTTATATTATCGCCATAATTTGTTTATTGTTTTAAATATCGAATAGAAAAAAATTTCCAAACAGTGGTTCCCTAATCACTATGTGTCTGCTGTACTTAAAATGGGATTAAATATAATTAATAATAATTTTAAAATAGACTTTCTACAATTCCAAAGCATTTTCTCAAAAATTCTATTGCATTTGATTAATTTTGAAATGCTCCACCACTATTTAATTGAATGGCATTTTTAGAAGGCAGGGAAATAAAATTGTTTTAAAAAATTGTGAAGAAATGGAGAATTGGCTCATTTAAAAAGGTGTTAAATAGACAATAACAGCGCGCAATACATAAAATACAAACTCCTTCTCGTGTGGACTTCCTTGAAGTATGCACTTCTCGAAACTTACAAACAATACACAATATAATACAAACTAACAATATTTTTCCGAAGAACATGCAATATTTCTCGGAAACCAATCGGAATTTTTTGTCTTTGTTTTCGGCAGAATTCTAGGTATAGACTAGGAGAAAACAAGTATAAAACAAAGTAACCCGAAAAGACTGCATTTACTGCCTCAAAATTGTTAAAATTCCGAAAAAACTTTCATATTTTTAGATATTTTGTTTCAACATTTTTGGCCCATAACAGCCGAACTGTGGAAAATACAGTAAATCAATATTCAGAAAAAAATATTCCTTATAATATACTAGTTCATAATTTTTCAGAACATTAAAAATTAAAACTTCATCGAAATTACCGTCAAAGAAAACGAGGAAGTTTTTGACTGTTTGAAAAACATCTCTCAAAACTCAGCAATAACAAAATAACGACGGTATTTTCGCCAATTAAATATTTTCCTATCTATATTTGTTCACTTAATTCGCTATATTCGCAATGCTATTAATTTTTCGCAAATTCTTACTTTCAATAGGTGTCCTCAATGGGGTGGATATAAAAAAATGTATAAAAAGTGAAAGATTCACGACCGTGCTGACAAATACGGAGATACACTAAAAGCTGTAATCGAGGCCGCTGTACGAATCATGTACAGCCAGACAAAGGAAAGAAATTGGTGAAAACAATGCATCTATGACATTGGTATTATATATTCTGGAACAGTACAGTATATTTCCATGATTTCTGGAAAAGGATATGGATCACATTGACCCTACTCTATGCAGACTAATAAGCCTATTCTATTTTTGGAACATATACCTGAAAAATGGGTTGGGGTGAGGATTGTATTTATTCCACAGGCAGTGAAGAAACCCGAGAAATTGCATAAATCGTACAGACCGATAAGCCCCAGTTCATTTTCATTTTTTCTTTTTATGAGGCAATAGAAAGCGCCATTCTATTGAAAAAAATATCTGGTACGATCATTACATGGATTCTGAATGTCCTAATGTCTAGACGATCAGCATTTCATTGGAAGATACGACTAGATCTATCCAGGCCAAAAGAGTTTCCCCTCAGGCTTCTATCACATCTTCTGTGGATAGTCGAATGACGTAAAAATTCTCCGGTGAGGCGAATTGTCAGGTCGTAACGCTAGATAAGTCGATCACATGAAACATGCATCTTAAACGGTTACCACGAGGGCTACGAGGACATTCTTTGACTGTGCGAGAATCTTTGGTAGGACTTGGGATATGAATCCCAGAATGACTTTCTGTTCATCCAATTTAGTGGTGGAACCCATAGTCACCTATGCGTCCTTTGGTGTACTGGCCGAAGGCCATGCAAAAGGACACATGCGACGTTTGAGGGTCTTGTGGGACTATCTACGTACCCCAATTCTCCACAGTGATGACATGATATTACCGAGAATGGTTTTCTTCAAAAACTTCCGGGTGGACATCAACGACCGTGGCAACTGGAGTACCAACTCTATCTAATTTGGGTCAGGATCTCGGGTATGGTATACTGATAGGTCGAAGATGGAAAATGGTAGAACGGGCCCCGACACGAGAAATCGATTTTAATACCCAACAGTTTTCCAGGCAGATGTTCATGCCATCGGAGTATGTGGGCACGATTGTCTCCATAAGAGCATGAAGGGGCCCATATCTGTACACTATCAGATAGTCAGGCGGCTCTTAGGCCCTTCAGTCAATCATGATAACCTCGAGAATGGTATGCCTATACCTTCTCAACGAGTTAGGGAACTTTAACGCCATTACATTGGGTTGGCTTCCTCTGGTTATGAAAGGTATTATAATAATAATGTCGCATTCAGTTTGACAGTTATAGGCTAAAATGGGCAAAAAAAAAAAAAAAGATACCCCACATGAGAGTTGGGTAGTTTCGATAAATATTTGAGGAAATTCCACACGAGAAGGAGTTCATACTCGAAGAACTCCAAAATGTTGCACTGTGTAATTATGAAATATTAATGATATGTGAAAGTAGCCGGAATAACCCTGCTGTTGGCTGAGTAATCAGAGCTGTTGGCTCTTCACTCAAAAGATCATGGTTTCAAGCCCGCGTTCAGTCAAATATTTTTTTTTTATGTATTTATGCTAACAGCACCTTCCTTCGATATTTCATATGGCGATATTTAAGCATGCAAACGTCGGCAAAGTAAAGTAAAAAACCTGCTTTGATTCAAGCAGTAGTTTTAGCTGGGTATGAACATGATATTCTTATTAACGAATGGAAATAATTCATGGGATAGAAACAACAAGGAGTTAACGACAAAAAAATTGTGTTGAAACCTAAACCTTCAACCCGTAAATTTTTGCGGTAAGTCCTGGGAACGTATTCCCAAACTCAATGTGAATACTTGATTATCCCCTACCAAAGCGTTTCGCTGCCATTATTGCCAATAAAAAGATATCATCCTCATCTATTTTGTGAATTATTTCAATAAAAGTCTATTGAGAGCGTCTTATGTGTCGGAATATTGTGTAGTATGGAGGAATATTGCTATTAAAATTCAGACATAAATAATATAAATCCCAGCTAGGGGTATTTTTTGCGCCACCTGTATATTTATATTATATATTATTCACTATGCTTGTACAAAGATTAAAATTGTTAAAATATAAAACCGCAACGCAACTCCACCGTATGGGAACTACTGGCTTTTTGTGTCGTCTTCAGAACATTTTCTAAGTACTATAGTACTATTGTTTGAAGTCAATTTAATTTAATTAATTACATTATTCCCAAAAAAAAATATTTTTGTAATTATGTACTTGCAACAACTTCTTGCGCTTTCGCTTTCTGTTGTGTGAAATTCTTAATTTAAATTTAGATCATTCCTGCTCGTTTTTCTTTGGTGGCATTGATACTGTTTCGGTGTCTTTCACTTAGTGCCAATGACTTGGTAAATCGCGTGCCCTTAGTTAAAATTTATTATATTTTTTTCGTTGTTGTTGTGTGCTTTCAAGATTATTGTAACAGAGACGAAATTAATATTTATTTTTAGATTTTCGTTTTTAAATCTTTGAAGATCTTATAGGAGGACAGTTTTACTACTTCCGCTTTTGTGGAATTTGTGTATGTTGTATTTCGAAATATTTAAGATGTACGTATGTATATACTAGATGTACTTTTCAAGAAAATCTTTTTCTTTTTGGAAATATAAATTATTTAAAATACATATAAACCGTTTGGGTTTTGAAATTTAAAAATAAAAAATTTGCAAAAGTGAATGAAATATTAATATGGCCCGATATCTGACTGCCAGCTTTACTCATTGAAGATTATTTCATGTAAATGGCTGCGATGAGTTTCGTAAGCCGGCTGAAGGGCTTTTTTCCCTCTCTATTAAGGTAGCGATATGTAGGTTAAGAAGCATTCGAATCGTTCATAGCTACCGTCGTTCCACTCAGAAGCATGTTTTCTTTTGAGGAGAGTGATTTATGCATTTCTTCTATTTCCTCTGTATGTAATACTTTGCGCAAATGGCTTTCGCAAAGTACTTCATATAAATTTTACGTTTATAAAGAATTCTTGGTGTCGTTAGGGCGGCTGCATCAAAATGCTGCCTGTGTTTTAGCTTTCATCCGGTGTCTGGTGATTTGATTGTGCAACTCATGCCGACGATATTTCTTATTGCATATTCCTTTTCTGCCTACAATTAATTAATTTTATTTTATAATTTATCCACAAAACTTTCAAAAAAAATTTAAGTTAATGTAAAAACATTTCTGACATCGAGCTAAAAAAAGAATTCAGCTATGATATCTTATGAATTCGCTTTGGATTTGAGGGTGGCTATGGCTGAAGTACTCTGCACGTTGACTACAAAACCAAAAATTTCCTGGGTCAACCCCAGTTTCAGACTAAATCATAAACACATCTCGCATTTTTTCTGACGTGCATTAGTGTGTCTTTGTGTCAGTTGTTGTCGGAAGGTTTCAGTAGCGAAGGCATAGTCACTGGTCACCGAATAGTAACGGCTTCACCTGTAACCAATCCACAGGCACATCAGAACGCCCTCTTTCGTCGGTATTGTGTAGCACCGGCGAAGTAAAATAATTACTAAAAGTGGCTACTAAAACGGAGCTTAAAAAAATTTATTACGTCACTATGACTTCAGAGACGCTACTACACTGCTGTAAAAACAAACTTCTCCTATCATTTCTCCTACTATCCCTTTCCTCTAGTTCCAGCACAATGCATCGCATGTGTAGGAGTCACCTCTTGAATGCTGGTCCAAGATAAAAAAAAATGTGTCGAATTATCTCAGCTTTTAGCTCTTAAATTGTTCTTGACTTATTGACGAACACTTTTTCTTTCAAATATCCCCAAAAAAAAAGTCCAACGGTGTCAAATCACATGATCGAGACGGCCAATTAACATCGCCACGATGTGAGATAACACGGCCATTGAGTTTCTTGGCCAAAAGAGCCATTGTTTCGTTCGATGTTTGGCAAGTGGCACCACATATCGTCCAGGTGCATAGCTTCTCATTGGGCCCGACGATGAGTCGATTTTGACGGCTCTTCTTCTACACAATACCGGCGAAGTAAAATAATTACTAAAAGTGGCTACTAAAACGGAGGTTCAAAAAATTTAATACGTCACTATGACATCAGAGGCGCTACAACACTGCTATAAAAAAAAGAATGTGCAATAGCACTGTTGTAACATAGTAAAGCTTCACCTCCTGTCATCTCTCTTACTATCCCTTTCCTCTAATTTCAGTACAAGATAAAAAAAAAATCGACATATCGCGACACTGGTCGATACAGCAGCAATATTTTCTGTACGATTAATTGATTAGAATTTTATTTGGCTTTCATTGCGAAATCTGTAAGATCATATTTATGTCCGATACCAGAAATAGCGAAAGAAGCATCAGCTTTTCCTACGACATGTCTAACAGAACTCTTGCCAACTTCACTTCATACATTTCTGGGTCAAAAGTCTGACGGAATACTTCTTCTCAGACATCTGGCCGACGTCTAACTATTGACAAAAAATTTATCTCGAACATTTCACTTGATAATATAATTAAAGAAAAATTTGTCTTTGTTTCCAATTTCGTACACATTAATTCCAAAGAAATTTTCGTTCCCCATTTACGGCAGCAGGCAATAAAAACCTGTGTGCAGGCAAATCACGGTATAACGAATCTCGCTTTAATGAAAATTTGATATAAAGAACGTCTAATTTTTTAGAATTAGGAACTTTATAAAACGATTGCTATATTAATTGTATACTGGATATAACGAATGGAAAAAACATCGCAGAATAAAAAAAATAGAATCGAGAATTGTGTCCAATATGGAAAAAACCAACAATGTTCAAAAAATCGTCCATCTTTAAAAAATATGTGCTCATGGCGAGTAGTTAGCATGTTGGATTACCTCCATCTATCTAGTTCTAGTTCAATACATTGCATACGTATTTTCCACTGAGCACTGGTCCAAAATAAAAAAAGGTATTGAATATGAGATATATGATTGATTTCTCGATTAAAGAAAAAATATTTAGCAATAAATGGAATTGCGCTAAAAATAAAAGGCACAAAAATATATAAAGGAATTTTTAATGGAGATTTCCAAGCAAATGCTGTTTATTTAGAAAAAGATACGGCATTAGACTTCTGAAGTAATGTGGAGAAAAGTTATTATCCAGCTCTGATTTAGTGAATCCGTTTAAAGTAAAATTATAAAAAATTATAGAGGGACCTAATTTAACTCGTGATGTACGAATTTTTTGGCATTACGAATGAGCCTGACATTATATTGTTTTATCATTATTTTCCTGTATACATATGTATATATAAATATATATACGATGTACAAATGTATGTATATATATATCAATGCGTCATAATTTTGGTAACTGACAATGTTTTGTTCATAGACGTATTTGAGACGGAGAGTGTACAACAACAGTGTCCGTTTTAACCCTCATCATACCAACATAGTACAAGGTCAAGTGCCTTGTGACCTACATTTACACATGAAAGTATTTTCTTCACAATTCAATGAAATGTATATGTACATACAAGAATTTCTTGGAAATTTCTTGACCATTTACATAGGAAAGAGAAAGTTCTTTTTAAAATTAAGGAAATTTTCTTCTAGAATTAAAGAAATTTTTCACTTTTACGCCTGCACGATTTATGATTCATATATATGTATGTATGTACATATGTATGTCTAAAAAAATTTGTAGGAACAATATAAACTAATTAATTAAATTGTATTTGGATAATTTAATTCTTCCTCCAGTGTTATTGTTCCGTTTACTACACAATTCAGCGTTATCAAGAATATCACAGATTCCAATTTATGGAACAATAGTTGCCGACAATTACTATTCTTAATTTTTTATGAGATTATGTTATGAAAAGTTATTAGCTGTCTTCTTTATGCATATTAGATAAAAATGTATATTTTATTTTCTTTTTATAAACATAAATACAAAATTTACAACTTCTAGTTCATCACAATGCTATTTTATATCTATTCAATGCGAGTCAAAAAGGTTACTAGTATTTTATTACTATTATTTATGTTTGTTAACCAATTAATTTTTTTTAACAAAACTACAAACATAATTTAGTTATAACAATGCTTATTAACTTGTTTAAATCGTGTTAGTAGGCAAGAGAGTTTCTGAAAATTTGACAAAAAATTACTTTCTTGAAAATGTCGTTTAAAAAACTGAATGAAAAGTAAATTAATTTTCTAAATTTCAGGCATTTTCTTTCATTTGTAAATGCTTGCTCAGACAGACATACATACACATTTATAAAACTTTTAGTAGGCTGTGAGCCGCTAGCAATTTAATATTTTCTATGTTGTAATTTTCTAATTATAATTCCCACAAATATGTACATGATTTTTTTAAATTCACTTTTATTACAAAAGTTAGTCAAATACATACATATGTATATTTATCACCAAGGCAGGTTACAACCAAAATCCCACAAAAACAAAAAAAAAAACTAAAAACCAAAGAAAAAAATAAGTGCATGCGAATTGATGAAAAAATTATACAAAAGATCATATATTACTTGTGAGCGCTAGCTGTGGCACACTGTTCATCATCTAATCTATCATATTTAAAAACATCGTCATCGTCATCATCACTGTCGTCATCTTCGTTATTTTCTATGGCGTTCTCTACATACCCGGGTGAAGGTGATTTGTATTTTGAATTCTCCGAGCTTTCAATTGAATCGGCTAAAGATGAACTTGATGATTTGTAACTGGTACTTGATTTGTTTAAATGATCACGATTGAAATTTTTATCCTTTATATCCGATGGTGAAGATGTATTGTGTATACTGCTAGTGGTGGAAAATTCACTTGAAATGGAGTAGTTGCTACGCCGACGTTCATTGTCACGCTCAAAATTTAAATAAGTTTTCGGTGGTAGTTCTGGAGCTTTGCGTATTGCTTTACTAATAGCTCCTGTAGAAAGCTCCGATATTGGCTGTGTTGCATGCGATGGTGGTGTTATGGAAGTATTTTCATAAGTTTGTAGATCCGTGTTTTGGGGTTTACGCGGTCGTGGTGCTGGTGCTGGTCTGGCGGTATAGTGTATCGGCACATTTTCGTTTACATCTGGCCCGTATAAATCATTCGTTTCAGTCAATATAGATTTTTGTGCGTTCGAGGAATTTAACGACAATCTGTCTACGTCTTCGGGCAATGTATTATAGAGTAAAAATACTTTATTATTTGGCACCTTCTCGTTACTATTCGCATTATTTTGTATATTTTCGGAATTGATGTTAAGATTCTTATTAATTAATTCTACTTTGACATTTTCATATTCGGTTTTTTTTACTTCTGGATAAAGACGTCTTGGTGCTGGTACCGGTCGACAAGTTGTTTGATCGTCACCCATGGCCAACTGCAAATAAGAATGAAAAACGAAAAAAACACGATATTAGTTTGGTTAACAACAATAGGTCCGTTTTTTTTACTATAAATTCGGAGCCCGCTTTAGCAAATTATTGTGTTTTTATGCATGGATGTATGTGTGTAGATTTGAGTTTGTATATGCATACATGTAGATTTTACCTAACTTTACCAGAAAAGTAAAGAAACACACCTAATATATTGCTTATTTTCTCAATATGACGTTGCATAAAAAAATTTGTTTCCTTTTTCAAATTCCTTTTTTTTAGCAAATCTATAATGTGAATGTTAAAATTGTCTTTAAAAGAAAGATATTATAAAGCAACCATTATGTTTGCCAGCAAAGGAAAAATAAACTATTCATACCCACATCAAGAAAATATTTAATTTTGAAATAAAAAAAAAATTAAAGCATGACCGTTAAAACAAAACCACATCTAAGAAACTGTATATATTCAACAGTTGTTACAGCCAAATATTGGATAATCATTTTTCAAAATTGCCCGTTCTGTATTAGAAATGCATTGCAGTTTCTAACAGTTATCTAGCTCCAACTCCAAATTTTTAACTCAAGATCGAAAGCAATCACTATCGTGGGACATAAGACGACATCTCTAGAGTATAGTAGTAATTAAGATTTATTGCTATGAACCGTTTTTTATATACAGTACAAACTCGGTTCTTACACAAAGTCGCAACTTGCAAAGCTCGATTCTTGCGACACGAAAATTTTTCCCATTACGTATTTAAAAATTTCTTCTTTCTAGTCATCAATACTTGGAAATTTTTTTTGTTCATGCGTTTTTCAGTGCAGATTTTTTATTTTGTTCGTTTTAAGTTGAATAAAGTTCGCGGAAGTCTCGCCATAGTATGAAACGAATTGATAACGAATTGAATATATTTACGGCAATTTAGAGTTGAATAGTGCATGATTTGATTGCAAAACGGCGAAAAAGAATTTTGCAGTACTTACAATAAAATTTCAAAAAATTTATATGCAGGGTTATCTAATATCTTCCACGTGCATAGATGACGAAGTTGTTGATGAAAAAGTTGATGTTGAGGTGCTTAATTTAAAAAAAAAAATACATCGGAGGATGCTATAGCAGCATTTACAGAGCACAAAACAATGATTCCTTAAAGGATGTTATGACAATCCAGAGGATACGAGGCAGCATAGTTCTCAGAAGTCAGCACAGAACAAACACAAATTTAAAATGTGTTTAATAGCAGCAAAAAAATAACTGCCAAAGAAGTTATAAAGATCTTAATAAATGTGGATCGCTTCCAATGAATGATATTTCCCACTTTGTCGAAAGAAAATTTTCATTCGTACAAATAGATTTAAAATAAAAACAAATTTTAAAATATTTTTATTTGTATAAAAATGTAGTTGAATGAATGAAAAAATTCCTCCGATAAAGTATTTCAAAGCAAACGTTACGTTATACAGACCCTAATACAATATTAATATCAAAATACTATATATATTTCATATCAGAACTTATAGCTCGCAACCAACATTTTCGCAAATACTGCAAAAGTCGCGATTCCAAATGACTTCATAGTTGTCTTATGAATACTATACTATCGTTACAGTTTTTATCTTTGAAGCGTAGGCGCTTAATTTTTCAATTATTGTTTCTAATTATAAATTATTAATATTAAATCTTATCGTGATTACTTTTGTCTTTTATTTCATGAAATTTAAGTTAGGAGATTTACTCTCGAATTCTGCTCAGCCCCGGGAGCAAGGGCGTAACATTACATAACTTTAAGTAATGTGATCAACCTTTGTAAGTAGGTAACTGTTTTTTAATTTATTTTAATTAGGATATTACATTCTAGTCCTAAGTTTTAAATTTTATGTTAAAAAAAAATGTATGTATACTAACAATTTTTATTTCAAAGGCTCAATTAATTAAATTAAAAAAAAAAATTTATTTCATGAAAAAGAAAACTAATACATTAAATATTTTTTTTTGAATACTAACTAAACGCTAAAATGGCCACCAGAGTTAGAGAAGCTTCATAAACAAAATTTGCTCACTTGTATATTTTTATATGTTGTGATTTTATCTGTCTTTTTTTGTGTTTTCAAATCACTTTCACGCAATGTGATTTTCAGAACATGCCTGTATTTAATAATTTGTTTGTCTTCATTGTAGCCTTCAGTTTATTCAATGGTGGGGACTATATTTTGGTGGAGACTGGTCTTACCATGATGGCTATTTATAGTGCGGTGAATAAATATGAATAAACGCGTTAGGCAAAATACAATTTCCGCTGAAAACATTGGCTCTGTCCGTGAGAGTCTGCAGGTGATTCTGAGGTAAATATTAAAATGGATAAAATTCAACTGACACATAACCATAAGATAAATGAATAGGCACTAGAACAGTTTGAAAATGACAGAGATCTTGCGATTTCACTCCCCTAAACATTTATGATGTGCATTATTGTGCCATTGTGTCAGTTGTTGTCGAAAGGCTTCAGTGGCGAAGAAACGGTCACTGGTCCCTGAACAGTACCAAGTTCAGCACAATTTTTTTTTTAATTATTGTAAAATATTAAGACGATATGACTTAATAACATACCGTGTGAATACTCCAATTGTATATTTCGTATGGAAATGTATAATGAAAAATTTTAATTTATTTGCGATAAAACAATAGTTCAGAGTGTTTAAGTTGGTTTTAATAATTTATTATCAAGTAATTGCAATATGTACATATGTGAACGTATACATTATTTCATATAATAAAAACAAACAGAAACAATTCATTTATTTTTAAGAAATTATTAGACAGGAACTATGGCTCATTTTAGGGGGCTGCTATTGGCTGATTAGCTAACGCGTTGACTCTACAAGCAGAAGATCATCGTTGGATGAGTAATTAGTGTGTTGATTTGACAACTCGAAGATTGTGCATTAGTCATATATGTATATTCATATATCGTCAGTATTTGAGCGTCGGCGAAGTAAAATAATAAATAAAACTGAATCTTCTTTTGCGTCACATAACATCAGAAACGTAGGAACTCTGCTTTACAACAGCACTATCTATCGCTCTTTAGCAAGTAACATAAAGGAAACTTTGACCCCTAAACCGTACGCTGTGATTTCTTACTACGCCAGCGACTAGATTAACCTAGCATAGCCTATGGTTAATTTAACTTACATTGATATGTTTTAGCAATTTAAAAAATTGTATTGTAATGTAAATGGCAATCAAATAGTTAGCAATATTATAACAATTTTGTAACGGAACAAATATCCAACCTAAGAAATATCTTATAAGTCTAGTCAGAATAGGTGCTATCAGAAGCCAAGGCTTCTTCTGCGCACTCAAGATAGCATAGGGCAATAACACAAAATGGGGGGAAGAACAAACTCCTCCTCCCAGATCCATTCTCTAAATATGGCCCACAGTGCAGCCGTGCAAAGAGAGCCGCAATCAATATTTTTGCGAATGATGTTTTGTTTTAAATTTCAATTCAGCAGAAAAGTAGACTGCAAGTGCTTTATTTATATTTCTGCTGATCTTGCAATGCTTTTGCTAATAATTTTTTGTTTGTTTTCCTTTTGCTGAAATGAAAACTAAGCCAGCATTTTTGCAATTACAACAATAAAATTAAAATTTTTATGAGACTAGTGTTTAATTTCAACATTGCAAACACAATTTAGGTATTTATAAAAGAATTAGCAAACTCTGTGTGCAATTCTTCAACTATAGAGCACATACAATCAAATCTTAATATGGTTTTGTGATAATATTAATAGGTCGGTCATGGGTTCAAAGACCCTTTGTTATTGCACAAATAAAATTATCCAATTATGCATATATTTGTTTGTTGCATAGTTAGTTGGTGCTTATTTAGGGTATTCTGATAGATATGCAAACTTAATACTTGTTGATCACAGAGTGATAATAATTGTTACGATTGGAATAGTTCTCGCATGAGGTACAGTACCGTGGCATAGATTCTAACTCTTTCAGTAGCAAATATGCACAACAACAACAATAACAAGGAAAATTATTTAGGGTTTGCTCTACAACCTGAATATCCATAATTGATGTTCTCAATTATGATAAAGAAGTATGAAATTTGCAAGCATCTGCATCTTAGAAATGCTAAAGCCGCATAAAGGCACTTCATTTAATTGTGCTTCGCTAGATTTTACTAAGTAGTTTTTTAAAAACAAAACAATTAAGAAAAAATAAAATTGCATTCATGAGGGCTGTTTTTCTTTAACGATAAAGATTTTGTTGTAACGACGAAACTCATATCGAGTATACTCGTAGATATTATTTGTCAACCGTAGGGAAATGGAAGGGTCCATAATGCAACTTTGAAATTCTGTCATTAAAACAATCGCGTGAATCTAATAAAAAAATAGTAAATTGTATCGTATTACAAAATCTTAAATAACAGAGTAGAGAGCGAGAATACCTTCATAGCGGATTAAAAGATGAGGCTTGCCAAGCATGAAGGAGATAAGCCTGGCAGTCGGCAGGATATAGTGTTTGCTAATCGTCTGGCTCATCTGTCCATGAGGTTTATCCGAAAACTTTGCTCTAACCACGAAGTGTTGATTTCGTAATCGGTTCTTGGTTAGTTATACTTCCATGCAGACCTAAAATCAACTACGGCCTCAGTGTGTAGTTGCTTTGCAACGTACAATCACTTTCTGACCAGTGACTGCCAAAAACTTCCTTGTATTTTTATCCGTATATCGTGGATATGGATATATGTACTCGTATGTACATATAAAAATGATTTTTCGCGTCGTATTCTTCTTAGTAAACTTTTTCATTCGGCACCACAATGGAGGTTTTTTCGTGGTCCTGTGCTCAGGGGATATACGCAATGCATTGCGGGACAGTGTAGAGAAGAGACAAGTTGGGAAATGATAAGAACTGTACAAAGCTTAATTTTTGCACAACTCTGCAGTTGCGCGATTTCGAAAATTTATGAGGTAGAGGTGGCGCGTCTCTGCTCTTATGTAGACGCATTAATTTTTAAGCTAAAGGAGAGTCATTTGACTGGGTTCAATCCCAGTTTCAGACTAAAATTTTAAAATAAAAAAAAATAAACATCTCGCATTTTGCTGATGTGCATTATAACGCCCTCCTTCTTCGGTATTGTGTAGCACGCGCGAAGTAAAATAATAATAAAAATGGCTACTAAACCGAAGCTTCAGCACTGCTACGAGTATAAACAAAGAACGTGAAAAAGCAGAGCTGCAAAATAATTAATTAAGCTTCACCTCCTGCCGTTTCTCCTACTATCCCTTTCCTAGAGTTCCAGCACAATGCTTCGCATATTTAGGCGTCATCTCCTGAGTGCTGGTACCAGATTAAAAAAAAAAATCGACGAGGATCTTTTGATCGACACGCTATCTACTCAGCCAACAGCACCCCCACACATTCTTAATATAGAGTGACGACAAATTACTGGAAGGCTGGCCACATTGAATCAGGCAAATCTTTGTATTTGATAACCGCATTTTAGATTGTCTGACGTCAGATTTAAAATGACATTAATTTGTAGTAAAGTATGAATGAATGAAAGTAACTATTTTTCTCACTTGTTGACTTTGTTGTCTGAAGCAAAAATAAAGAAATTGTATACTATAATTTTATCCACATTTTTATTGTCCGAAAAACAATTATAAAAAGTGGCTTGCACAACTTCTTGTAGAAATTAAGAGAATGTATTTATAACATTAGTAATTTTTGAATTTCCAATTCTTCTTAATTATGACAAACATTTTTATTTAATCTTTATATTACTCATGTAGGCACGTGATTATTTGGCGAAAAATTTTTCTAAAACAATCGTACTGGTTTATAAATTTGAGTTACAAGAACTGAAATTTTATTTTAATTCTTTTATAAATTCAAAATGATTCAGATTACTGCTTCTTAGTTAAATCTATGAATTTTTTAGAGATGAAAAAATGTAAACACATGAGTCATCGTTCGTGACTATTTTTTTGCACAAGTCTGTACATAAAGTTCTTTGGCGTGTCTCATATTGTAAATGTAATTTTTTATATTTTCATTTAATAATTTTCTTATCAACAATTCAATAAACAAGTTCTTTATTTTGTTGAAATAAAATATGTAACGCCCGAAGCGTTTTATAAAAGAAAAATATGAATCTGTGTACAATGTACATATATTTATATGTATGTATGTATGTACAATGTACATGCCCTTATAAGATATCTACATATTTATATAGCTTTCGATATCTCCAATTAAAATATATAAATTGTTTAATTATTTTCTCCTTAAAAATAAATTGTATTATTAATTCGCATGAAATACATACTTTTAAGTTTTAACTTTATTTCGTTCAGTATTTATTAGAGCTACAAACCTATGTGGGAGGTATACATATGTATGTATACATACATCGGAGGTATATAGTATATCGTCACAGAAAATGCAACATTTTTACGTGTAGTTCTGAAATTCAGTACACTCTTATAAAATTGTATTATTTGCACTATTATTATCTGCTAAATAAATGTCATTATCAGTAAAAATTTAAAAAAATTTTTTTAAATGCTGAATTTTATCCAGTAAGCAGTCAAACTATATTGGCTACTGCATTGTTCTTTCAGTAATCAGGGAAAGTTATTGCAAAAAATAAACTACATTTTTAAATATATTTATTAAGCTTGGTCTTTTTTTTGTTTTATTTTGTTTTATTATTCGATATTTCGTTAACAGCTTGTTAACATCATCAGGAATAATAGGAAATTATAATTGTTTGAAATATAAAAATATTTTTGAAACATGTCACAAAATTTTTGTTATAAAATTTGTTTGAAAAGTTAAAAAGTGAATAATAAAAGAAAATAAAATAAAAAAAGACCTCAAGCTTAATAAATATATTTCAAAAAAAACCTCAATTAATAATATAATTAAATAATAGAATTAAAAAAATAAAATTTCACTAAATATTCTAAATTTTACATAAAAACAAAAAAAAGCGAAAGTTCAGCAAGATACATATTTTTTAATTAAATCATATAAATTTAAAACTAATCAGAAAAGAATAAAATAGATTTTCTATTTTCTTTTGAACAATTGTATATTTTCACATTTGTTATAATTTCTAAAAAAAAACCGTTTAAATTTAAAATGTAAAAAGGTCAAATAAGAAAAAAAAAATTCAAACAAGAATTATTAATTATTAATTCTGTAAAAATGTTAATTAAGATTTTCTATTCTTTTCGTCAGTGAAAAATATTTTCTTTCAATTTACAGATTTAAAATAAACACATGCATTATGTATGGATGTGTGTGTGTGTGTGTTCAACTTCAATTGGTTAACAGCCCTGCAGATAACGTGACTAGTCCATACATGTATGTATGTGTAGTCCTTACTGGACTATAATTAGTCCATGGCTAACACAAATGTATGGCAAGAACATGGTATATTTAACATATACAAGTGGTGGACCACCTTCTTCTTCGAAGTAACCCAAAAACAGCTCTCTGAAATAACTCCCAGTGCAATAACTCCCAATGAAATAACCCCTAAAATAAATGAAATAACTCCCACAGCAAATGAAATAAGACCTAAAAACAAAATGAAATGAAAAACTCCCATGTGAACTTTGTAGTTAGTATTTTGACAAACTTAAAGAAAGGTGTTTTGCATGACTGGCCTTCGGCCGTACGCCAGGATTTTCTCCTCTATGATATAACGAACAACCGCTTCTCAAACCAAAGCTATTATGCATGTCATGCATATATAAAAGAGCTTTAGTTAGCGAGGCTGGTATTCGTTATTGAATAATTGAAAATTAAATAACTCCGACAAAAATACAGACAACGAAATAACACGAGAAAACAAAAAGAAATGAAATAACTCCCATATTAAATTCTTTAATTTTTTCATAATTCATTATTTCATAATGAAGTTACTCCCAGGCAAAGAAATGAAACAACTTCCAAAAAAATTAAATATATCCGAGAGCTGAGAGTTATTTTGTATTTGTATAAAAATTTTTTGCGACTAAATTAATTTAATTTTTTTTGGAGTTATTTCACACAGCCTGAAGATTGCAATAATAGCATAAAAAAATTACATATTTCAATGTATGTGTGTTTGTGCCTTATGTACGCTAAACGGCTCAACCGAATTTCTTGAAATTTTCACAGTATCTCTTTGTACAGCTGGAAGGAACTATAGACTATATAAATTTAAATAATTTCAATTCAAAATGTTTGGATTGGAGAAGTTGGCGTGGTAAATACTGATTTCATTATATCTTGGGAACGGTTAAAGTTTCTCTATTTGGTCTGAGTAACTTAATGGTCAGTACAAATCATCAGTCAGAAAGTGGACGGAATTGGACAAGTAGACCTCCCATACAAAAAAAAATAATGCTTTTTGTATATCTTGAGAATAATAGTATATCATATAATAATAGTAGAATAATAATAAAATAAATGAGAATAAAAAACTAAAAATAGAAATATGTGTGTGTTATAAAAGTAAACTCATGGATTGTTATGTTTTTGTTTATAGATTTTTTGGTTTGTATGTTTGATATTCAAAACAATTCTCGTTTGATTAATTGAATTTTAAACATATAGATCTTGGGTTTGTATTCAAGAATTATGAAAATCCACTGATGCGCCAAATAAGCGTTAGCGAAATAGTACTATATGGATATGCTTCCCTCCTCAATTATTGAGTTGCTTTTGTAATAAAATGTTTTATGATATTTTTCATACTGTATGAGAATATCATAAGGTATGTAATAATAAATTTCACATATAGTTTATAAGGGAAAAAGCACAATTAGAATCATATATATAAATGAATATTCCCAAAATAAATTCAGTTAATATAAAATCTTGAGAATGGTTAAAGCTAAAATTTCTAAATTTGGTCTGAATGATTTGATAGTAATTTTTTTTGCTTCGGGCATTTTTATTGTAGCTACAGAGCTGAAATTCGGTATACGGGAGAGTAAATAATCCTGATCCTTAGCCTGATCCTTTTGTGCATGTGGCACTCCAATTTGATGAATGGGTGCGCACTCTTCATAGAGCCAGAGAGCTTAAATTGGGTATACGGTTAGGCACTCGGAAAGAAGGGAGGGGGAGGTGAACATAGATAGGTCTGCATCTGTATGCACACATAGACTATATTTTTCCAAAGATAAGACCATGTCGAGTGGTAGTGGGCAACTTCCGCGTGTCTGATACTAACTAACCGATTTTATTAAAGAACATAGTAATAATAAGCCATATATTTTTTTTTAAATAAAACTATTATAAGAAGTTCATCGACGCGTGGGTGGTTCAGCTAGTAAATAAATAAAATAAATTCTCTAACCCATTTAGAATAAAAAATTATTTTTGGGGTGATATTGCATTTACTCAATTGGTGTAATTTTTTATAATGAAATAACTGCCCAACTTTGGGACGTTATTTCATTTAAATTTTAGGGCAATATTTCATAGGGTGGCGATGGTCGAAGTAGTCTGCACGTTGACTACAAAACGAAAAATTTTCTTGGGTTCAACCCCAGTTTCAGACTCATAAAAACATCTGGTATTTTTTCATAGTCACTGGTTACTGAACAGTGACGGCTTCAGCTGTATCCAATCCACAGGCACATCAGAACCCCCTCCTTCGTTCGGTATTGTGTAGCACCGGCGAAGAAAAATAATTACTAAAAATGGCTACTAAAAACGAAGCTTCAATATTTAAAACATCAGAGACGCTACAAACTGCTATAAAAAACAAATAACGTGCTGGTCCAAGATAAAAAAAAATATTTCATAAAAGATTTTAGCGTAATTTTTCATAACGAAAAATGGTCGCATGTTTGGGGCTTCATTGCATTTCACACTTTTTTGAATTATTTCCTGGGCCATTCTTTCACAGGGCCGTCCATGTAGGTTGGTAAAAACACGCACACACATACAATATATATATATGTACATATGTATGTATAACGCTCTTGATCAACAAAAGAGTATTAACACGATATTTTCACTGCAAGACAAACAGTTTTTTCGTTGTACTGAAAATTTTAAAAGTTCGAGTTAATACCCTCTTGATTATCCAGTGAGATATATACATATGTATGTATATATGTATTTCAAAACAAGTAGGTATTTATATGAACTCTTAATACATCGTTGTCAGGCTGACAATGTAAACTTTTTTTTAACTTTCCTGTTTTTTCGTAATTATTTGATACATTATTAATGACAAAAAATGCACAATATTAATAAAATTTAATTTATTAGATTTTGATTAAAAACTGATGGACCAACAATTAAATTTTGCAACGGAGAAATTCAAATTGAAAACTTCAAGTTGGCGTACAAATGCAGTTCCTTCATCGTGTATTGAAAACGATGCACGTAACAGAAAATCTGTTATGTTTACGTTTAAAAGTCATAATAATGCAGAGAAAATTCCTGGAATCTTAGGCATATTTTTGTTTCCGAGAATTAAAAATGCCGAGCATAGCAGGTATGCAACTGCTGCTTCTAATTGTTAAATGTGGCTTTTAGTTAGAAAATTCTTTGTGCATTAAAATTTATAAAAACTTTGATATGTATCGCATAAATCATACTGTTGTAACTCGTTTAACACGTTTTATTTTCTACATACATACATAATCCATACTCGTACATAAGTACATATGTATGTACATTTTGTTAATAAATTAGCATTTGGAAAACAGTTAAACAGAGGGCAGAAGTGTTGATTAAATTTACCAAGTCTTAATAGAGTTAGAAGCAGAACGCTACAGTAGATGGAAATAAAAAACAAATACTTTAATAGTTTTAAATTTTTTTTAAATACTATTACACTGGTCAACAAGAACTTATTGGCATCAGTTTTCTTAGTCAAAAAAATTTTTCTGTCAAATAGGTGCTACCAGTTAATTTTGAATGAAATCAGAATTTATGAATGGATTTTACTGACATATAGCTCATTTTATTTGTAACATATGCGATTACCAAAATTAATAACATATCAAATTTTTTTTTTTTTTTTTTAAATATTTAATTAAGATTGAGGTCTTTTTTTTATTTTATTTTGTATTATTATTTAAATTATAATATTTAATTATACCTTGGCTGTAAATAAAGCTAGAGGTGTGCTTGCCTTTATAAAGCGCTGGGCTAAAGAGTTTTCTGACCCTTACATTACGAAACAGCTGTATGTGTCGCTAGTTAGACCTATTTTAGAATACGGATCAATCATATGGGATCCTCACTACAACTTTCATAATATTCGTATTGAATCTGTGCAAAAACAATTCTTGTTATTCTGTTTACGTGGCCTTCGATGGAGCTCCTCAACAAATTTGCCTTCCTATACGAGTAGATTAGCATTAATAAAACTACCTACTCTCAAAAGTCGTCGTACAATGTTAAATGTGTCTTTTATGGTAAACCTTATCAATGGTAATATTTTCTCCGAATTTCTGTTAAATTCTGTTAAATTTAGTGTACCTTGTCGTAGTATTCGTCATTATAATCCTCTTGTTATTAACTTTTGTAGATCTAATTATGCTATGGCTGATCCTTTTACGAGGTTATGCCGACAATTTAATAATTTGTCTGAATTTGTTGATTTTTCTCTAAATAATAATGTTATAAAGCATAAAATCATTGTTTTTCTGAATTCATAAATTCAATATAGTCATAAGTACATTGTTATTAGTCTGTAAGGATTATATCCATTGACTAAATTTTAATAAATAAATAAATAAAATAATTTCCTATTATTCCTGATGATGTTAACAAACTGTTAACGAAATATCGAATAATAAAACAAAAAATAAAATAAAAATAGACCTCAAGCTTAATAAATATATTTCAACAAATATAATAAAAAAGGTCAATTAATAATATAATTAAAACATATCAGATTTTGTTTATTTTATATTTTTAATAAAATTTTTAAAGAAATTTTTTTTAATTTTCTTGAAAAAAAATGGTTTTTTCTCAAAACATTCTGAATATCCCCTAATTATAAAGATTTGCAAAAATCGTATAATAACATAATTTAAAGGTTAATTTATGCTCGATGCTTCCGTGTTTTATTTAGTTCTATCGAAGAGCAAGTTCTCGAGTTATGCACATTATGTGGTGCAATGTTCGCTTTTTTCTATATAACGGTAAAACTCGAGAACCAGATTTAATCCAAAAAAAAGTAATTTATAGGTCTCGAATCGGAGTACCATATGTATTCAAAGTGACTATGAAACCTTAGACCACAGAAAAAAAAATTAGATTTTGTTGAATTGTGTTATCTATACTATTCATGTATGTATGTGTGTACATGACATATGTTTGTAGGTTATGGATGAATGTGTTGGTGTTGGGTGTAGCTTTTATTGTTATTGCCAAGCGTTTGTCCCCAATAAATGATATAAAACTAGCGTTGCACAAACCCATTTACAGTATCGATAAAAACAATAGTAACACGTACGATTCTTTCATACTAAATTCTTACTACTTTTGGCTTTTCTTTTTTACTGCTTGCAGTGTAATCGGATTCTTCCCAGAGAAAAAAAAATGTTCTGATTTTTCTGTGCTACGGAACGACACTCATAATAAGGCTCAATTATTTTTGATAGTATTGGGCAAAATACTATCAAACAATGTTTGTCTCTCTCCCAAAAATCCCTTAACAATAGAACTTTGTAATGTGCACAGTGGCATAGAAGACCATATTCTCCGGCGAAAAGTAAATTTTGAATTTTGAAAAATGTTTGTGGAGTTCAAGGTTTATTAATACAAGGTTGTCGCAAGGCGAATTCGTCAATTCGCTTTTTGTCCAAACGTCACATTTTTTGTATACATGTGTTTTGTTAAATATAACATAACTTAAAAAGAACGTATTAAATCAGAGTTTAAATTAAATTAATTATTACAAAAAGTAATATATTTTGCAGTCTTATTATTATAGTATTATATTATTATAATTATTAAATTATTTACAACCACCAGTTTTCTTAACTTTCTTACAAAAGTAAACAAACTTTGACGTTCGGCTCAAAAAATACGTTACAAATTATTGCATTATTAAAATATAAAAAAAAAAAAATTAAGCTGGTATGTATAGTAAAATGTAATAATAAGAGTTGAAGTATATATTCGTGTTGACAACGAACTTTTCGTGTGCGAAAATATAAAACGAGTGTTTATTTCTTGGAGTAGGAATTTTTAGGTTTAATGGTGATTTTTATTCTCAAAAAGTGAATTACACTTTACCCATAATTTATTGAAAATGTTTACACTTTATTATTCTCTTTTAAACTCCTATAAAATTGCTTCAAAGTGGACCAAAAAAGTGCAAATGTTTCAAATACGGGCAAGCGATGCAATGCACTTTGGTTGACAAGAAAACACCATAAAACTGTTTGAAATCAAATTTTCTACGTTTGTAGATTAAGCCTCCGTTCACACTTATAATTTTTGTTGATGCAGTTTTTAAAAATTCTGCTTTGAAATTGAAAAAAAGAATTGCAGAACACATAAAACCGTGTAGACTTCATCATTCTTCACGCCTTAAGAATTGCTGCAAGAAAAATTGTAAGTGTGAACGGAGACCAATACACGTACATTCATGTGGTACTAAAATTGCTCCTCTAAAATATAATCAATTTTTTCAGACGATATCAACGTGAAAAATTAGCAGATTTGTAAGTAGAGGTAAGGATAAAAATGCTATTTTCAGTTGGATATGAAACCAATTAAATAAAGATGAAATCGAAAAGGACATGAAAGCTATAAGAAACATTTATAATTTTTCCTCATATGCATCCGAAGATCGCACAAAGAAGGCCTAGGGACACGAACCATCTGTGTTGGCATCACGCTTGCAATGAGGACTTGTCCCACTAATGCAATGGGTGTGCTTTTGGGATACCGGGCACGTGCCGGTGCCCTGAGATTAGAGGGCATTTCCGAGCTCAAGAATGTGAACATCAGGGGACGTATGAGGGTCTTGAAAAACTATCAACGTACAACAATTCTCCACAGTGATGACATGTCATCATCGAGAATAGTTCTCTCCAGAAACTTCAGAGTTGATATCAACGACCGGATCTCAGGTATGGTATACCGATGGGTCCAAGCTGAAGGATGGTAGAACAGGGGCGAGAATCAACGGGCTTCGATTCAGAAAATCGATCCCAATGTGTGTATACCCAACTATATTCCAGGCGGCCATATATGCCATGAGGAGGACCCACATCTGTATACTGTCGTTTAGTCAGGCGGCGCTTAGGGCCTTCAGTCGACCTTCAGTCATTGGACCTTCTCAATGAGCTGGGAAACTTTAACGCCGTTCCATTGGGCTGGGTTATTGGTCTTGAGGGGTATGAGGGTAATTAAATGGCGGACTAACTAGCAAAATGAAGGCCATATTTGCCCCTAATTGACCCAGAGCCATTCTGTCGAATGGTTTCAATGTCTTGTATCATGGTTACAACATGGACATCGAGAGAATTTTTTTTTTTTTATCTGGGACCAGCACTCAGGAGATGACTCCTACACATGCAAAGCATTATGCTGGAACTATAGGAAAGGGATAGTAGGAGAAATAACAGGAGGTGAAGCTTAATTATTTATTTTTGCAGCCCTGCTTTCGCACGTTCTTTGTTTATACTCGTAGCAGTGCTGAAGCTTCGATTCAGTAGCCATTTTTATTATTGTTTTTTTTTTACTTCGCCGGTGCTACACAATACCGACGAAGGAGGGCATTCTGATGTGATTGTGGATTGCTATCAGCTGAAGCCAGTTATGTTCAGTGACCAGTGACTATGCCTTCGCCACTGAAACCTTCCGACAACAACTGACACACAAAGCCACACTAATGCACATCAGAAAAATGCGAGATGTTTATTTTTACTTTAAACTTTTAGTCTGAAATTGGGGTTGAACCCAGGTTAGTTTTTGGATTCGTAGTCAACGTGCAGACTACCCCATCGTGCCATCGCCACGATGATTTGGAAGAAACAAGAAACCCAGATGAAGATTACGACAGTTCATTTTCTGAGAGCGCGGATTTTCTTGCTCAATATGAAACAAGATCTGCTTAAAAGAAAAAATGTAATGAAAAAAATATAAATTCACGAAAGCAATATATAATTTCTGTGTACGTACCTCTGAGGCAGATATTGGTTGGATGCGATAAAAAGTTTATCTGACTTGATTAGGGTTAAATACTAAATACCAGTACATATATATATATATGTACATATGTACGAGTACATATACACGTACACTTGAAAAGGCTTAAATTAAAGGATTTCATAATCGTTTTATATGGCTTTATATTCCAGGCGTTTATGTTGTTTTATATTTATTTTCGTTTCTTGCTCTCTCATGCACTTGGACAGAGTAGTGGTAATCTCACGACGTACGAGTATTAAGTTTGAAAATAAATATGTTGTCAAACCACTTTGGCTTTTATTTAATTTTTTTCCGATTACCTACATTTGTTACATGATTATTTTCATTATCTCTGTGGTAAAAAAAGCCTGTTGTCCACAAACTAAAATACACAATTTTTTTGTACAAAAGTTATAAACTTTTATTTGATTTCAAAAAGTTATTGCAATTTCGCAAAAAGTTTTCGCTTCTCTACATGCATACATGCAATAATTTTAAGATGATGATAATTCAAAAAACACCAACAAATTTAATGGTTTCAAATGCTTTGGTTAAGACATTTTTTTATTACATTCAGGAAAATTGCAACAATTTCATATTCTAGAACATTTTATTGAAGATTATTGCTCTGTATTCATTTACTTGAAAACAAAAGAAGATCATTAAAATAATTGCTGACCGACTGATCGACAGGTGCGGTCCATAAATGTCTATCATCGTGTGTATCACAATAATAAGCTGCAAACTAAACGTAGTTGCTTTCCTTTATTTCTAAAAAAAAACAAATCGCAAAATGAATAGCATTACATATTTTATTTATGTACATGCACTGAAAGAAATTACCGATTAAGAAATTGCTTTATATTGGAATAAGATTATCTGTCCTAAGAAGAATGTGTAATATTTGTTGCCGTTTGAAAGACAATCGTTTTAAGAAAGAATATGTAATTTTTAATTAAAAGTTTAAAAAATATTACGACACAATGGGACCCGGGAGGACCCAAGTGAGCTGATTCCCATGGGACTTGGCGGCCTGATAATTTAAAGAAATATTAAGTATATTTACAGCGATTGTCCACTAATTTACCATGCTATAGGCAGTGTATTACTGTACTTTCTAACAATCATTACCCTTAATTCAAGTCAAATAAAAATTTAATTTAATTAATTCCAATGAATTTGTTTAATACAATTCCACAAAAGTATTTTTTTGATCGATTGAAGTATGAATTCGAGTTAAAAACGATTTCAGAACTATTAACATTAGTGCAAGATACCTGTCTGGATGAATTCACATAACATATCGTTTTTAATTGTAAAGAATGATTTTTTAACCGTTTGGGTTTTTTTAAATTGAAAAATACACATAAAATCTGCAAAAGTGAATGAAATATTTATTTGAACCGATAAATGACTGTCTGCCATTTTCTTTTTAAAGATTATTTCATGTAAATGTTGCCAGCGGCTACGCCGTAGGCGGTCCATCCGTAAGCTCCAATTTTGGCATAATTTTTCAGCATTTTGTCCAGTATCTCGCCAGTGGCAGCTTGTCTTCCAGGATGGGTATTGTGAATGTCTTGTCACTGTCCACGAGACACTTCACGTGTCACCAAAAAAAACAATATATTGGGGTCAATTCGCATTACATTGGCGGCCAATGGACTGCTACAAAACGTGAGATTAATTTCTCACCACACTCGAATCCCAATAGGATCGTGGGAAAATTTAAATCAAATGTCAAAAACACTGCTCCCTCTATCCTCCTTTCCATAACCTAATTTCCTAGTTCAAGCACAATGCATCGCTTGTGTAGGGGTCATCCCCTGAGCGCTGGTCCAAGATAAAAAAAAATTTACATATCGCGATACTGGTCGATAAAGCAGCAATATTTTCCTCGGTACGCACTCTTCTGAAACTGGTGCGAAATTTGTTCACAAACAGTTTGAGTAATCTGACGACCATAAACTTTACGTAATTTACGAAACACATTTCTCGCATAGCACGAATTATGTTAATATAATTCAATGATTTGCCAGGGTTCTTCCTTTGTTAGTTTATTCATGGTGAAATGGAAAACCTTACTGCCCTAACACGACTCTCTTTGCACAGAAAACCCAAAAATAACTCGATAGAAGAATATTTTATCCATTATAAACATAATGGAAACTGCAAAATATGCAATTACGTGTATAATCCAACAAATCATGGTGCATATTTTTGTTTATTTTATTTTCAAGAGCATATTTTTAGAGCATATTTCGAAATTTATTTTAAAAAATTTTATGCTTAAAAATATTTCTCCATTAAATATCTGACATTCACAAAAAAAATATAATATTTAAATTATTCCCAATTAAGTCTAGGCTCAGTAATTTTTTTTAATTAATAATTTAATTGAATCTACATTTATTTTAATTGATTTGAATGTTTTCTCAAAACAGTGCAATCAAAATGCCATCAAATTGTCAAATGGAAAAATATTGAAAATTTTTCAATTAAAACTTTTAATTGAACCTGCAAATTTTCGTGATAGGTTGAAATCTAATTATTATTTTAATTGAATCTTCGTTTTTTTAATTGAATCTTGATTTTAATTTTGTTCTATGTTATATCGAATTTTTAATTAAGCCCGTTTTAAAAGCAATTTTTGGTAATATTTTAAATACATTTTGACGTTTTGCTGCATATTTAATGCACATTTTCCGGTACCTTAAGAATAATTAATTAAAACAAATATAGAACATTAGTATCATTAACAACAACTAATAAATATATGTTTATTTTACATAAGACACACATTAACGGTTATACTTCTCAATCACTTTAGAGCTAATATATACTTTTATAATATTGGTTATATAAAAGTGACACACTTTCTGGTTGCCAGTTATTTATACGCAGTTGAAATATAAAACTTTCAGTTCCATAAAATAATTTTCAGTTATTTTGGGGGTCACCATACATAATCAATCGATTATTTGTCAGATAACATTCTATTTTTAAATAATGAAATAAGGTCAACACTATTGATACGGTCCAATATATTAATTTATTATATAATTTTGTACTGATTTCTCTTTTTATTCCATTTCTAAATGTAGCTAGACCAGCCATTTATTTTAAAAACCACATCCAATAGAACATAAACTGCATACAAGTAGGTACTACATAATCTGTTGTTAAAAAAAATTTTATTTGAACAGAACATTCATAGATGTTATCCACTTACAAATGTATGTACATGTTTAAATTTTTCCAGTGTGAAAATGCAAAATCGACTACAAATTATTCAGTTATTGGAACGAGTGTATAACATAGAAGCATGGACCATGAACCCATTTGTAACTAACGAACAATATAAAGATGAACCACAGTGGTATAGAATCAATAAAGAAAAAGGCAACTAACGCACATAGAAATTTGTTTTCTATATTTTGTAAAAAATCTAAACCCCGTAACTGGAAATGTGTTACATGTTAACTAGAAATGTGTAAGCGCATAACGTCTGGATCGATTTCGATAATTTTTTAAATTTATTGTTTGAAATATTTCGAGGATGGTTTTCAGGGAGAGAGAAGTTAGGACAGGACGGTGATAAGGGAAAATTCTGTTTCTCTAAAACTTTCCTACCGATATCTGACACATAGATAGAAATGGGTCTAGGACACATAGGCAAATTTTTTTTTTCAAAAATGGAACCACTACGGCGAGTAGTACGTCTATCCGAAACTATCCATCCGCTTTTTATAAAAATTTAGAACATAGATAAATACTTTCGTGTGAAATATAAATAAAAAACAAAGTTCTTTCCGTTTTGAGTTTTAAATCGTTATTTGTACACAGAAACTATCAATTCCGTTCAGGAGTTTAAAAGAGATTTCATTCCGAAATTTCCAAAAATTTAGTATTCATGTCATTCGTAGGCGAAAACATAGTTGGAAACAAGATCGATCAGACCCAATGCACCAATGAACTTTGGCAGCAAAAATGGCGGAGTATGCCAAATGAAGTCATGCTGTGGAAGCTATGACAGACCGCTACATCCCAAGAAAGCGTTCCCGTACACATAAATTGGGTAAATGAGGGACGTTTTGAGAGAGTAATGTTCTTGTTCTTGCACGAAACAGACCGTATTTTATCTTCGGACTAGTTTGGGCACGTAATCAAGCAATGAGATATTTGAAAAATAAACAATAACAAAATTACAGTAGACTCGCGATAACGTAAAACCGGCGGTGTTCACACTTGCGAATTATTCAACTCTTCGAAAACCAAAAATTTAACAAATTTGTATTGTGTTTTTATAAGACCCCATATTTTTTAAATTGGACTTTATTATAATATTTATTTATACATTAATAATAATATAAATTAATTTTTTTTTAGCTTAAGCTTATTGATTTTTATTGTTTAAATTATAGAGATTTTAAACTTTGTTCATTTTTTAGAATATTTAATTCAAAAAATGTTGTTCCAATAAGCGATGTTCACGTTATCCCGAGTGCGTTACAATATTCTGGTCTGGTTTTTTCATTTCCCGTACTTTGGTGCATTTATTGTCGCTTATTGAGATAAAAAGCGATTTATTCTCATTTTACCGATCTTTATCCAAAAATTAAAGAAACATAACTAATGTTTTATATGGTAAAGGGCTATGGATAAAATACTAAATACGAGTAAAAGCTTTATTTCAAAATTGTCTGCAAGGTGGAAAATTGGGTACATGAGAGTTGTTTTAGCTTCACTTACACGTTTTTCTTTCAGAATTTTCATTTTTCACATCGATGTCTTAACCATTTACAAACCTGTACTCTAGACCATACCACTTTGCAGGCAAAAAAAGTGATCCGTACACACCCTAATATAACGTATTTTGGACAGTAATTAAAAAAAAATGTATCTTTGGATTTGCAGTCGGATCTTAAATAATGATAAATAAATGTTTTTGTCTCGAGAAGCTGAATATTCTGCACCAATACTCATTGCCGTCCAATATCCCATTCCAGTATTTATCCACCGAATTTCTGTTTCTACCGCCCTAATATCAGAAAACTCAAATTCGCAAAAAAAAACTATAGATGTTTACTAAGTAAGTAATTCGATAATTCTAGCAATAACATTTTAAAATTTAATTATACTAAATTAAAAAATTAAGCTCAAATAATAATGTTACGGATATCATTCTTTAAGATCCGACTGCAAATGCCAAAAAAAGGCCAACACTAAAATTTTAAATTCGACACCAACTATGACAGTTCTCGTAATACGACTACGCCAAACGACTGCTGGGAAAGTAAACAAACGGACCTATTCCGAGATATTATACGTATGTATGTGCGTTGCATGGAACTATTCAGATTGTGATGAAATTTTACGCAGGGAAGTTGTTCCGATCATTTCTAACATATGTATGGCGTGTAGAAAACGGTAGAAAAGCAGTAGTAAGTAACGGTAAAAGCAAAATTTATCTGTGGGGGAAAATTTTCATTTCTCTGCTGTGTGAAATGATAACTTTTTGAAGAGTCGAATTTTTTGTCATTTGTGCATAATATATGAATGTATTAATAAGAACTACTTCTGAACAGAATTTTATATAAATACTAAAAGTCGAAGGTATTGAAGAAACTTTCTATTAGTTTTCGATTGCACAGATAAAAAAGAAATTAAAAAGGAACATGGTAATTATACTTTCTGATACGAATTCAATCACCAATTATAGAACGTCGGCGAGTAAGGCATATAAACTCAAACAAGTCATTTTTGTAAATTTTTTTTTATACAGTACAACACGTTAAATTGTTCCAATAATTGAAAGACATGACAGCCCAATGATTTCAATTCATCGACCAACCAAACTATGTACATGATTTTTTTTCAATTGTTTAATTATTTTAATTGTCCCTTGAAAAAGACCTGGACAACACTATTAAAAAGGATCAGGAGAGAGGAAAATTTTTTTTCTTATGCCATTGTTCACGAATGTCCCAACGTATGCAATTTCTTGCAAAGGCATAGTATAGATGATAGACTAGATAGAAGTGATAGAAGGATAGATAACTCTATTGTTGAAGAACTCTGCATTTCGTGGTTTCTATTTTTGAGAATTTATAATGCAGAGTCTTCGTCTGTGGTGTTAGGTTAGGTTAGGTCGTCAGGTTGCTGGATGTAAACGTAAAGAAAGATCCCAGCCTACTTGGATCCAATTTTGCTAACGCGCCAATGTGCTACATATTGTGAAAAAGCTTTCACGTGGTGTAGGGACACATACCAGAGTCTATGTTGGGAATCAAACTTAGACCTCCAAACTGAAAAAGTAGCGCACTACTCATTAGACTACCGCGGCACTTGGAAATGTTCTTATCACCGGAAATGTTCTTATCGCTCTAGCTCCGATTGGAATTATCGCTTCGGTCCGATATTGTGCAGATTTTGCAAGGAGGATGTGCAATACCGAACATCAGAAATGTGTTATGTTACCGCATTAACTTTTAAACTGAAGGAGAACCTTTTCTTTATTATTTTCTTCGACGACGTTTTATTAGTCAAATATCAAAGAAGGAGGTGCCTGTTAACGCAGACAGAATTTAAAAATGGTCTGACCGTGTCTGGAAACGTGATTTTTCTGATTGCAGTATCAACGCACAACTACTCCGCCTACAGCACCCCAACGAGTTTCACATTATCGAGAGTCGACTATATTAATATAGTATATACAGATTTAGTAATTTTTAAATATAGCCTTTGATGCTGAGTACGCATACATACATACATACATATGTATGTATGTCGTTACAAATTTTTTGGATGACCAGCCTAGAAAGTGCATTGTGCTCGTATATAACAATACAAGCTGTTCTAATGTTGTTATGATTAACAATACAAAAGATTGAATGATTAATGAGCAATTCAGAGTTGCAACGGGGCGATAAATTATACAAAAAAAGGAAATAAAACCATACAAGAGAGTAACAAATTTCAATCAATTGCATACGAGTTTATTGTGCTAGGAAAATTAAACTATATATTTAACTATAATAATATAAAAAACAGTGGAATCTCTCATGGGCGGACGCCGAAAGCACCGCAGAAGTAAAGATTAAATGAAGCCAATCCCAGAAAAAATATTTTCTTTAATTATAAATTAGGAAAAATCCACTAATAAGCTAACTAAGCATTAGCGAAATAATACTATATGCATATGCTTTCCTCCTCAATAATCAATTTTATGGAGTTTATTTCTTAAAAAATTCCTTATGAGAATATCATAAAGTATGTAATAATACATTTCATATATTTTTTCCGGAAAAAGCACAACTCAAATTGAAAATTGAAATTAGAAACATATATTTATAAATTTAGTATAACTGAGCTAACTTTTCTGTAATATTACTTTCTACTAAAACCTCTATTTATCTCAAAAACTAAAATTTATACAAAGGCGCTGATTAGTGTAAAGAAAACGTGTTGTGAATATTCCTTTACGATTAAAATACTAAGAAATTTTCTTATCTCGACTTTCTCTTTGTTTGATCTTTTGTCAAAAGTTCACGGAGATATTGTTGTGGCAAAAGTTTCTCATAAAATAATAATAATTTCATAGTTCCAGCACAATGCATCGCATGTGTAGGGGTCATCCCCTGAGTGCCGGTCGAAGAAAAAAAAATTAAAATGGTGTATAGGTATGTGCGGAAATAGCTTTGAATAACTAAAATTTGACGTCAGTGTCAAAAGTTATTGAAGAGAGAAATATAGCAGTTTTAAATCAGAGTTGTCATATTAGGGGTTTTCCTCTAGATTTAGAGGTTTATTTTTTTATTTTGGGGGGAGCAGATTTATAGGGTAAAATTCTTTGGGGATATCGAAATTCATATTTAGGGGATTTACGATTTACGTTTCGCTGCATCAATGCTAATAGAGGATATAATGGCTATCAAAGAAAATTGCTAATCCATGTTGGTGAAAATATATTCTCAAATACGAAAACTACTTCCAGATAATATTGATGTAATGCAAAATATGTATATGACCGTTTTCCTTCGAAAATGCGCAAAAAGCAACAAAACCAGATATTACCGGAATCGTAATTCGTTCAAAATATCGACGAAACTGGTAGCGAAAGCAACAACATTAAAAAATTTTGGCGTGAAGTTGTACAAAAAAGAGATTATAAATCCAAGATTTTCTAGAATTAGCAATTTAGCATTGTCTTTATTTTTATTGCTTTATTCAAACGCATCAGTCGAAAGGACTTAATCTATGTTTAATGTGGTAAAAAATCGGTTACGGAACAGAATGAAGAAGACAGAGTGATATACATATACATATGTATATATGTATGTATATATATATTTGGAAAAAGCTGAATCTAAGAGATCCATATATATGAAAATTAAAATTTATTGATCTCAAAATATTTATGCTTCGAATAGTACAAATATTTAATACATATGTATGTATGTATTTATATGTGATATACTTGTATATAAATATTTTAATTAATAAAAATTTTCATTGCACAACAAAATATTATTAGGGGATTTTTTATTATAAATTAAGGGAATTTGGCGGGTTCTCGCTTACGCTAGGTAAAGTTATTAGCTCATAAATTAATAAAGATTTAAAAAAACCAATTTTCTTAATATGAAATATTTTTTGGAAGCGGACGAATTTAGGGTGTTTTTAAAGTTCTTTAGGGGGAGAAAAAATAATGATTTGACAACACTGTTTTAAATCCATTAAGCGAAATAATTAATCCGACGTAGTGTAAAAACAGCGGTGGAAACAACATAAATTGTTTTTTTTTTTGAACTCGTCCTCAACTTTTTTTTCGAACTACCCATTATATTAATAAAGGGTGATTTTTAAACCATTTGGGTTTTGAAAATTAAAAAAAAATAGAACATAAAGGGTGGTTAAATTTCAAGGGCCGATGTTGATTTTGAATAAAACACAAACTATTTAGGAAATTATTGTAATTTTATTTTATTATGATATATTGGTATTACTCAATTATGTATGGAACAAAATATCGGCCAAATGGGCGCCGCGACCACGGCAACAGTGGATGAGCAATTTTCGAAGAAAATCATCTTCAGTGATGAGGCACATTTTCACCTCAGTGGATTCGTCAATAAACAGAATTGCCGCATTTGGGCGAATGAGAATCCAAGAGTGATTGTCGAAAAACCAATGCACCCACAAAGAGTGACTGTTTGGTGCGGTTTATGGGCTGGCGGCATCATCGGGCCGTATTTTTTCCAAAATGAGGCCGGTCAGGCAGTTACTGTGAATGGTGTTCGCTATCGTGAGATGATAACGAACTTTTTATGGCCCGAATTGGAAGATATGGATGTGGACGATATGTGGTTTCAGCAGGACGGTGTCACTTGCCACACAGCTAACGAAACAATGGCTCTTTTGCGCAACAAATTCAATGGCCGTGTTATCTCACGTAATGGCGATGTCAATTGGCCGCCAAGATCATGTGATTTGACACCGTTGGACTTTTTTCTTTGGGGTTATTTGAAAGAAAAGGTGTACGTCGATAAGCCAACAACAATTCAAGAGCTAAAGGATGAGATAATTCGGCACATTAACGGCATAGAACCTCCATTATGCCTCAGGGTTATCAAAAATTTGGACCATCGGATGGAGGTGTGCCGCCGTGGTCGCGGCGCCCATTTGGCCGATATTTTGTTCCATACATAATTGAGTAATACCAATATATCATAATAAAATAAAATTACAATAATTTCCTAAATAGTTTGTGTTTTATTCAAAATCAACATCGGCCCTTGAAATTTAACCACCCTTTAGATACAAACATACACTCAAAAAATATTCTGTACATAAAATTAACTGATATTGCAATTTAAAATAAATGAAACTTCACTTAAAAACCGGTCTACTTCTTTTTCACTTAAATTTCACGAAAAGTTAATTTAATTTTTAATTGTAAAAAATTAAATGACATAAACCCGTATAAACATTTACCTTTTCTATATTAATTGTTAAATACATACATATACATATGTATGCAGTGCCTTATTTCGATGATCGATAACATACAGGCAGTCAAAATCAAATGGGATAGTTACTAAGAAACAAACTTAAATCAAATACAAAATTGTAAATCACAATGGAAGCAACATGCTGTTTTTGAAGGCTGCTATACCTTCATCTTCACTGTTCTTCGTGTTTTGTCCTCTGTGTCTGGTTCTCAGTAGATGTAAGTTATTAGCTTTATACATTTATTATTTTTATTAATAGAATACGAGTAATTATTACCTGTTCTAATAATGATAATGAATCTCTAATTATACCATCTATAACTTGTCCTTGGCATTTCTTGATTTTGTTTTCATTATTAACTGTGAACACATGTTTTTTTTTTTTGTTATTATTTTTCCTTTCTTTTGAGTTATTTTAACTTATAATAAACAGATAACCACTTCTGTAAAAATTAAACATTTTTCCTTTGTTTCTGCTACTTTTACTACCAAATAATCAACCCCAAATTCCGTGTAAAAAACTTAGTTTCACTTTGTTTTTTCATAGTTAACTGAGGAATAAATAAATCCAATTCCAGTGGAAGATTGACCAGGAGGTATTCGCATTTTTTTTCAAATAGCTAAAAAAAAAGTCTCATATGTTTTTATAAAAATTTCCCTAAACAATTTGAGAATTATTATATATTTTACCGTACCAAAATCAAACTAAGATTTCGTAAAAACTTTTTTCTCTTTTATTTCATTTACTTTATTGTACCAAAAACTTATAACATAAACAAAGGAACATTTTTACAGCAACTGAAAGTTTTTTAAATGCATATGAAAATCAGTTAAAAACAAAATTGCTCAGAATTTTAAAAGTTTATTCATTTAAAATTGACTGAACGGAATACTTCTTGAATAAACTACAGTCCGTTACTGTAATAATTTTGTTAGTTACATATATTTATGTTAATATTGAGAAATATTGTACAATATATCGTCATATAAAACGTAAAGGCATGTACATAAGTGAGAAAATTTTAAAAATCGGTTTCTCTATTGCATATTGTGTATCATGTAAAAATGCATGTCGATGTAACATAAACTATATTATCAAAATATAAGTGACTCTTGTAATGTTATGCGAGTTTTGAAGAAACTTTTTTCAGGTTGGTTACTTAACCCTGTTATAAATTTTTTTCCTCTCCTTTAAAATCTAAAAAGTGTATAATTTTACGTTTCACATGACGATATGTAGGATGATATGCATACTCGATCTCAGTTACCTTTTTTCTATGGCTATTCCGTTTGCTTCTTTAGCTTTATCTATCAGAAAATGTAACACAATTTTTATTAGACGCGGGAAACTTGAACATGCTTTTAGAAGTAAAACATTTTGTTATATTGTAACACTGTGCGAGTATAGAAAATAAAAGATATTTAGCATGGCATTTAGGTTTTCACGTTAATATGTATGTATGTAGATACAAATGCTTATTTTCACACCTGAATGAGCAATTGTTGTTTTTATTTTTGTTATTGATACCTTGTCCGCTTAGAAATGTCTGAGAAGTTTAATAATTTAAGTGCATGTTTTGTTTTAAATTTACATACATACGTACATATGCATGTTCATACAAGGTATATACCGTCCATATGTATATACATATACACACATAATTTATAATTGATTATATACCTCTGAAATATTTTATATACATACATATGTATTTTGCTAAGGTTTTCTTTTATATTTTTTTCCATTTGTTTTCAACAGATGATTCACAATATAATAAAAATTATTTAGACACTTTATCACAAATACTATGAAAATTATTACAATTCTTTCTTTTAATTTATTGCTGTTTATGTGAGCAGCGCTGAAGAAGAATGTACATATTGAATTGTATATCGATCTTGTTTTTTTACTAAGGAAACATCATGTAAAAACAACAATAAACTCTTATACACTTGAACAAGGCAAATGTGTGTATAAGTATCTAGATATCTCTCTCACGTTAAAACAACTACAAAATAAGCAGACAAAACTGGGGCGACTATCGCTTTATCAAATGTCAAACCATCGGAACACGTATTATACAAGCGAACGTTACTGAAATACTGATTGACAATGTTTTCAATCTACAATATTTGAATTATTTTCACTCTTTTCTGTACACTATAGACAGCGTGACCAGATTCTAAAATAACACGGAGCTAAACCACGTCTGACAATAAGCTAAAAGTAGCTAAAAAATTTAATTTGGAGCCAGAAATTGAGTTAAATTTTTTACTACTTCTTTGACCACTTTTAGATTAAATAACATATGTAAGAATATATAAGTTTGTATTATTTTAAATACAAAATATTGAATTAGTAACAACAAAAAGAATTGTTTATTAACTATTAAGCTCAAGGTCGTTAATCTTTTATAATTGTATTTTTTGTATTTAATTTCGATATTTCATTAACATTTTGTTAACATCATCAGGAAATAAATGATATAAAATTTAAAATATTTCCAATAATATTAATTAATTAATTAATATTATTAACAATAATGTTATTTATTAAAATTATTTTAAGTGAAAAATATAAATTACTAAATTAACTCGCTGCGCTTCGCTACCAATTTTTTAATATGTTTGTAGATTTTTCTTTGTTTTTTTCATGATCCTATCTGAAAAATTCTATTAAGTTAATCAACCGATATTATAGTAAAATATTAATATATGCATCTAACCACTATTTAAATCACATAAAAGTATAAAGCTGCAATTTCACCTCCTATGTGCGTAAATTTCGAAAAAGTAAGAAAACACATTCGAGATTTTTTTCTAGGAGAAAAGAATGCCGATCGAAGCTATTTTCCACATACAATATTTTAGAAGATATATGGGTTCAAACACGTAGAAAATTTCAGTTTTTCTTCTAAATGACCATATAATATGAAAAACGTAAAAATGTATTTCTCATAAGAAAAATGTAAATTAATTCCCATGAATTATATATGGGAAAAACATATCATCAAAAAGGGTGCGCATAACGCATAGATATTTTTTGATGTTTTTCTTTTACCATCTGTGAAAGTAGACCTTTCCAAAACATAATATTGGTTTGTAAATAAGTTGAATGGTCTAGAGTTACAGAATGACGAACATAGGACAACTTTCGTTTATATGTTATACATAGTATGTATACATAACAATATAGCTAAAACTGATAAAGCAAAAAAAAGGTTAAAACTACATTGTACATATTTATAGATGTATATGCATATATACTTATTTTATGGTTAAACCAGTCAATATGTAGATTTCGTTGGTGCTTACACCAACTCAACAAGTATATACATATATAAATAATTTTCACATTATTTTGATAAATTAAACATGAACTTAAACACAACTCAACTTGTAATCATTCATATAAATAATCGTAAATAATTCTATACCTACATGTACATATATGTTGCATTTGGTTGGTGCTAACGCCAACGCATCACTAGATCATTAACAAAATTTTGGCGTAAGCTGTCGAATTTCCCATATTTATTTTAATTTTCCTAAAGAATATTTGAAAATTACCAAATACACATATAAATCGAAGAAAAAATGTATGAATTGAAATTTACTGATAAGTTGGCCATTAACACAAAAGCAATACCGCATATAGGCTAGCTTAACGAAACAACAAAGATCAATAGTAAATATTCGTAATTCATTCGTATTAAATAATTAAAAAAATAAATATAATAAATTAAATAATATTTGTCTATGTTCGTTATATGGTTTAGTTGGTCTATATGTACATTTCAGTTAGAGCTAATACCATAATCGTCAGTAGACCTTTATCCAAATTATTGAAAAAGCTATGAAACTTCATATATTTATACAACAACTCCGAAAAAATCTTTGAGAATTACTAAATATGCAAACAAAGTAAACTAAATAGCTTCTTCAAAATATATATAGACCAAATGTAATATAAACCAGCTAAACCATAAAACAAGCAATAGTAATTAATCTTGACCCACGTTGAATAAATAAAAATATTTCATTAAATGTATGTAATCTTTCTCTACCTCTGATATAAAATCGTCATTTTAAGTGTAAATATTTGTGTCCATTTTTTGAATGAGATACCTGGTTATTTCAAAACTTTGACAACATTGATTTAATCTTTTCATGCCGAATCTGATGTACAGAAGGGAATTCATGGTCTTTAAAGTCAATCTGTTTATAATTTTTATTTTCAACAAATACATTCCACTAAAAATGCGGTCAACTTCTGCATTTCTTAGATGCAAAACTAAACATTTCATCACAGAAGCAGATAATTCCATAAATATGAAGCACTTATTGTTTCGACGCTGCCAAATTACTTTCGTGTTCTTTTTATAACTAATTTAACCATGCTATTACAGAAGAGGCTAACAAAGCTAACTGAATTGTGCAAAGAAGTAAAAAAATTAGCTAGCAGCTAAATAATACAATATTTGAAGCTAAAACCAAAAAAAGAAGCTAAATTCAACTCCAAAAGAGCCAATATGGTCACACTGACTACAGATACAGTAAATAACATGTACGAGGGAAAATTAATAAGTTCTTTAAAGAGAACGGAAGGCAAAAAATCCTACAATATTTAAACCAAATTAAGTTGTCGCCAGTATCAATTCCACGAATTATTAACAAATTATACATATTTTTGTATAACATGTATCCTATAGAAAAACTAAAATTCAGTGACATTTCCGCTTTATAAATTTTTGCATCATGATCATCCACGCTCAAGTGAGTAGGTGAAAATTTTATCACGAACACGGAAACTCGCGCTTACGAAGCAATCACGAAAAAAAAATTAAAGCTGTGGTAAATGTCAAAACGCCTCTAATCAACGATGTTCTACATACATACATTGGAAATAAAAAAATTTAATTATTTTATTTCATTCGATACACGAAGCCAGATTTAATCTTTTGGAGTATATGCACGTTTATAAGACGCCGACAATATTCTTAAACACAAAAAGAATAATCGAGAAGAATTCAATCTGTACATGTGGAAATCTTGTCGAGTCGTAGAAAGAAACGCAACCATACGAAGTTAAGAGCAACGTTATTATTCATTGAATTAGTTAATTACAGATTTTCATAATGTCATTAATCTCGCTAATCTTATATTTCCATAGATATATTTTTCCGATTTTCAATAACATTGTAGAAAAAATCTGTGGATTTTGACAAAGTCTAATTTTTAAGTTTTTCAGGAGAGCAAAAGTAGTTGTTTTGTCAAAATAAACGCAGCTAAAACTTGGTTTAAGTTGATTTTTCATATATAGTATTTCTGGAACTATATGTCTATATATCTATGTACATCTGTATACATATACAATATATATATATTCTGAAACTAAATATTGTAAATTTACTTTTACGATAAAAAAAATGTGAAAAATTTTCAACTTAGTTCTTTTGTCTAAAGAAATTTTTTTAACTAATCGACAATCGTTCTAAATAATTTTGTAAACACTTATTGACTTCCTATCGTATTTTAGTGTGCTTGAATTAAGCGTATGCTGCACGGTCAATGTTCAGCTTATTATTTTATAAAAAATATTCACACTTATACGTATATGTGTGACAATTTTTTATAAAATAACGCACACAATGACATATATTGAAGCTGAACATTGATCGTGTAGCATTCGCTAAAGAATGTTCTCTTCTCAAGTCGGGGAATGGAGAGCATCAGTGACGTTAACATTTGTTTTAGTTGCCTGTATTGCCTTATTTAGGTTCTGCATTATATTTGTAATGCATTAGCTGCAACAGTAACCAATTAAATTTTACTGCTTAAGAAATTCTTCTGAAAGTTGTTACTAATAATGACATTTATTGAGCTTCTAGCAGTGAAATAGTACAGAACATACAATTTTATAAGAATGTACTGTATTTCAATATTACACGGTAATAATATTTGGATTAATTTTAATACCAAGCCAAAAAAATATGTTTGGGTAGTGAAAAAACTAGTCTGATGTTTTTTATTTTTGGGGAATTTTTATAAAAGATGAAAAATTTTCATGGCCAACAAAATTTGTTTACATTGCCACTAAATTTTGAAACAATTTTAAGATTATATGTATACATTTTTTTCATTTTCTTGTTTTTTATAATCAATAAAAAGTTACTCCATTAAAATTTTATTGGTTACTGCAATTTTATCAGTAATTAGTGAATATAATTAGGTAATATAATATAATGCAGTACGCCTATGTATGGTACATAGCATGTTATTTAATAATTATTTATGCAGCATAACCTCTTATTTTTTATACATAAAATCATTTATTTAATGTTTCGCCGCTTATTTTGTGTGGCCTTTATGGAAGTTATAAAAATAAATAATAAAAATAAATAATAAAAATAATAATAATAATAATAATAAAAACAATTATGTACCCTTTTTTTATTTATTCAACGTGAATCAAACTAAATTACAATCATTCATTTATTTATGTTTGTTATATGGTTTAATTAACTGTCAAAAGGTTTAAAAAAAAGTATCTAGATTTATGTCGAATAGAAAAATGTTTGTTCTATAAAAAATTTTTTTTTGTATAAAGATTTGGAATTTCTTAGCTTTAAGGTCTACTGATGATTTTGGTATTAGCAGCAAATGATATGTACATATAGACCAGCTAAATTATATAACAAACATAAATAAATAAATAAAAAACAATTTTTATATTAAAACAAATATAATATATGTAAGTATATCGAGAACCCCATTGGTTGGTTGCTTTAGAGTCTTCAATGACGCTGAAATCTACAAATGCCATGAGTCCTTGTTTTCCATATGACCACATTTTTATATTCAATTACGAAATATGTACCAATTTGTTGTTACTAAAATTGAAACTGATACCTAATCAAATAGTTCAGGATCTCACAGTATTTCACCAAAATGGATAAAATAGCAAACCTTAATTCCAAAATCTATTTCGATTCTGTAATAGCAAATAGTGTAATGGAATGTACGATGAAGAAAATAAATATAGAAACTGCATGCAAATTTTATACTACTGTATCACAACAAATACTTAAATTATAAAACAATTATACACACCATTTTATTTCCATATTACTGTAACATTTGTATCCTTATCAATATCTTTCTCAATGCATGATGGAGATAAGCCAGTCTTGCAACAAATTTCATCAAAGTTCGATAGACCGGTGTACATTTTTTGCCTTCCTGATGGAACAGATCCCGTAAAAACTGGATATTTATGTATGCAACGTATAAATTTATTTTGCAAACCAAAAATTACGAGTTTTCGTTCATCAATATTGTTGTTTTGTGGACATAGCCTTTGGCAGATTGCTCTCAAGGTCACACCATGTGTCATCGATGCATAAAATTTAAATATTTTCTGAATCGTTGGTTTCGCCTTATCCGAATTTAAAGCAACATATTTACGACAAGCATTGGTAAGGGAAGTACTTTGGATTAAACTTTTCAGATTTTGTGTCATATAAACATTACTATACTTGAGTATAGGTAAAAGTTGTACTACACCATAATAAACTAAATTCTGAACACAGGATTTCACTAAATTAGTTTCCACATCTGCTTCGGAAGCTATTCGAGCTATGTGATTAATGCCATTTACATAGGGAAGAATCTGAAAAATTTAAGGAAGACAATAATCTAAAAAGTTTTTTGAATTTAATTGTAAATTACTTGTTGTGTGGTTAAATCCCAATTATCTAATGGTGTATTTTTATAGTCTACTAAAAGCAATGGCACCATGTGGTCTTTTACCACAGGAGGATCAGGTTTATGGGTAACAATTTTCAAATAAATTGTTGTATCGCCCTCTAAAGAAATACATTATATTTAAATATTGTTTCGATTGTATTCGATCAATAGAATTTAAATTTTAAAATTTTTTTATCAGGCTTACCAACAATAGTAGTAACTTTTTTTTCATTTAAATCAATTATTACTGTTTCAAAAATTTTTTTTAGCTTAAGTATATTGTCATCTTGCTTTGAAAGAAAACAACTTTCCTCTTCCATCATAATCTGAAAATTTAACACAAATTCAATTTTCAAATATAAGCGTTAGGAGCAATTCACATCTACTAATAATTACCAAATATTCAGATAACTTTTTAACTACCGGTTCATATTGAACCGAGCGTGCCCATGAATCACATACAAAGCATAAATTGAATAAAAACGCATTTCGTGCATATTTTTGTTGGTCTTCAATTCCAACAGGGTAACCAACAATTTTCATATCCATAGCATTAACAGTAAGTATACATCTTTGCAAGTGTGGTTTGGGTATAATATAAACACTAATAGCATCAAAAATATCTTTAGGTACATAGTCGGAAGGCACCTGAAAATCGGTTCTCCAAAACTAAATTTTTACTAAACTTGGTCTCTTATAAACTTACCTGGCAGCTTATCTTTGAACCGGCAGTGGCATGAAACTCGCTTAAGAATATACATCGAATTTTACCTTCCTTGCCACAGCCTTCATAATATTGTTTATTATTTTGTTGCATTATGTCGTACTCGTTGCTAAATTTATTACTTTACTTATCTGATAAGCTATGAAAACAAAACAGTAAAAAGATTTTAGTTATTCCAACTGTTTGTTGAGGTGTTTTCTAGAGTGGTGAGTTTATATGTAGGGCTGCCGGATGAAATTCTCAAAAAATCGTCAAAATCCTGACAAAATATAAAAAAGTCGACATTTAAGTTCCGAAAAATTGTCAAAAAAAAAACGGACAACTGAAAGTGTATATTTATTTGTACACAAAATTTCTTTAATTGAAGACTCGTTCTTAACTTGCGCAACAATAGTGTATTAACTCCAAATTTAAAAGTGTATACCAAAACTAAAAACGTTTAAAGAAATGTTAACTACAAAGAATAAATTTTATTAATAAATGGTGGGCGGAACTATATAAAATTTTTAAAGTTATATGAATACTAAATATTTTTTTTTCTAAAGACAAAAAAATATTGTTTGATATATATTTATTAAGCCTGATCTCTTTTTATATCTTATTTTGTTTTTTATTATTCGATATTTCGTTAACAGCTTGTTAACATCATCAGGAATAATCATTATGATGGTAATAATAATATAGATCATGTATGTAAAAATTATAAGAAAAAGCTTAAAAAAATTCGTTATGGGCACTTCCGACTTTTTGGCAGTTATATGGTTCCATATGTATGTACATACAATAAATTAGTAACTTTACAAAAAAGTTTAGGAGATTACCAAGTCCTACCAAATGCTTACAGGCAAAAACAGAATAATTAACCATTTATACCGTCGCCACAAAATGCTTCCAGAATGTATTTTTAATTAAAATTCTTTTACACCTAATTGATTTTATGAAAATATAGTTCTGTCGTTTACGAAATGGTTATTTTGTGTCATGTAGCCTACACAACATGTAGAAATTTGTCATATAAGGATTATTGAAAAAAAAACGTGTTTTCTAACGAAAAAAGGTCAAATCGTCATTTTGCTATTTTCAAGACCAAAAATCGTCACATCTGGCAGCCGTGTCTACATACCAAATTTCATCGATATCTACGCAATCGTTTAGAGTTATCGGTTAGTATTAGTGTTTATCAAAACAAGCACAATGTATTTTCCTGTTTTTACCTCTCAAAGGATACCCCATATTTTTTTCTCGTCCACATTCTAATCGTCTGCCAAATTTCATTTAAATCTATTGAAAGGTTATCGCGCGATGGTGCAACAAATGTCCAAACATACAAACTTTCTGAACAAAAACATTTTCATTGTTTATATAATTTTTCTATTGTAGTAATAAATGCACACTTTTTTGGATTTATATTTTAAATAAAAGAAAAATAATTTTTTGCCTGATCACGACGTATGTGCAAAACGAAAACAAATATTAGAAGTCATTTTGAGACTTAAATACGCGACATTGGCTATATATAAATATCAAAAACAGCAGCAGTAAACAACAGAATATTTAAATAGGAGTTAAATATAAATACGATGTCAAAAATTTTTATTCAGAATTTTATAAAATTATTTCATAAGAAAAGAAAATTGAACACATTAATATGTGACTATGTTGGACAGACAAATATGAATTTTTGAATTGAATATATCGTTACAATTCACGTTCACTTTTTTAAACATATACAAAAGAAGTGTATTATAGAAATTTCATTCAACAGCTGTGCTTAATTACTGCAACTATAGGTATCTGTGCTTTAGTCAATTTTGCATTTTTTTTAGAAAAATTAATTTAAAATATAAATAACACACAAAATATGACCGATTTAGAAAAAAAATTGCCATCTGAACGTCTAAAGTTAGGACCACGTGAAGGTGTTACGTATCCTTTGGTTGTGAAATATTGTGGTAATTGTAGCATGCCGATAGAGGTAAAAGAACCATTAATTGCAATTTGATTTTTTTAATAATTAATATTTATTACATTAATAGTATTGTGAATATTACCCTGAGTACGAAAAATGTAAAGCCTGGCTAGAGAAAAACTTGCCCACAGAATTTGAACGTGTTAAGTTGGAGGAGGAAGCAGGTGATGGTACAGATGATGACAAAAAAAGGCAAAAACGTGGTGGTAAAGGCTTAATGAAAATTAAAAAGAAAGAGGAGGTTAATAAAAGAGTTACAGTATCAAGAGCTCCACGAGGTAAAAAGAAGTCTGTAACCATAGTAACAGGTCTAAACACTTATGGTAAGATACAGTACTAAAACTGTTTTTAAAACATATTAATATTTTGGATTGTTTTAGAAATCGACTTAAAAGTAGCTGCAAAATTTTTTGGCTCTAAATTCGCTTGTGGGTCTTCGGTAACCGGTGAAGATGAAATTGTTATTCAGGGCGACGTAAAGGATGACTTATTCGATGTTATACCTGAAAAATGGCCAGAAATTGATACTGACGTTATCGAAGATTTAGGAGATCAAAAGCGTTAAGGATTATCACATAATTTATTACAAATAAAACTTTAAATTACAATGCACACAATTTCTTAAATTGAATCTTGGGGTGGTCCGGGGAAATGTCCTTTAGATATTTTAATCATATTACTAACTTGTTCCTCTGTTAAACGTTCCTCACTGTCTTCAATTTGCTAGAATATAACGCCTTGAAATTTTATGGGGATACTACATAAAGGTAGCTAAACTTACCAACTGTATATGAAGTGCACTAGATGGTGGATCGTTTACCATCATCACGCACTCATTCGTGGTCGGTTTGTATTGTTGCATTTCATTTACAAAAGCCAAAATGGTTTCTCTACTTTGATGTTTGCAAGGAGAATATTCCAAATACTGAAGTGTTTCATATGTTATTGTAGCCAAATTTTTTAAGCCGAATTTCATCTTCGTGTCTTTAATAGTTTTAAGAGCTTCCATTACTTCATAGTTTGAGAGCACAGAAAAACAAGGGTTTACTCTAAATTTAATTGAGTAAAGAAAATAGAAATTATTAATTTTTATCAATTATATAGAAAAAACAAGCCTTACATTTCCATCTTAATAATATTTATGGGTTTTGTTCATAGACCTCTGTGGTTTTGTTATTGTTTGCGCAAATAAAATAATTGCATAGGCTATGTTTTAAAAAACATGGTTACCACATAATTTCATATTTATACTGAAAAATATGGCATTTTTATGAAAGAGTAGATACACGATAACTAAATTATAAAATTTTCATAATGATGATCACAAGTACTTCCAAATTCTAAAAAATATTTGACACAGTTTTCAAAAAATAACCTAGAGCTTAAATGTCTTTAAAATTTAAATATTAATAGGTAAGAGAATATAAATTAGTATGTTTTTTAATATAAGCAAACAGAGTTGCTTCGAGCAAATTACTCTGAAATGTTTCTATTATGTTGTAAGCGTTTTGGTGATGGAATTTTCGTAATCAATTTACAAACAACAGCAACAATAACTGCACGTCTCCACGTTCAATAATTATCTCCGGACATAAGCAACTAAGCAAATTCATTACAAGGTAAACTCACTAGCTAATTCGCCCGTCAGCTGATTAAACGATTAATAACGTATTTTAAAGCCGAACGTCAAAGTTTGTTTACTTTTCTGAAAAAGTTAAGAAAAGTGATTGTAAATAATTTAATAATTTTTCTTTCTTGATTTCTTTCTTTGGTAGTCGATATAATCTAGAAGCGAGCGCAACTGTCGTCTAAGTTTATTCCTTTCTATCGTTGTTATTTTTTTATTCCTAAAAAGTTCTCCTACCAGTTCATTATTAATTCTCTGTAGTCTACTTGTTTGATCCTTATTCAATATCTTATAACTAGAAATATACTCAAAATATTCTCAATTCTCATATTATAGTCCTGTCTCTTAATAAGAACCGTTACGTTTCCCTTATCCTCGTTAAGAATTAATAGATCTTTATTCCTTCTCATAAATAATTGCGCAAATAATACATGTCCAAATAAGTGATCGTGCGGTCAACAAGTGAACACATGGTGTAGGCAACAGATTTTGACAGTTGCGAACATAATTATTTCCAAGTTTATTGCACGTGGAGACCCCCAGTAAGGTAACCAGACCTTACAAACAACTTAAAACACTTTTAAGCGCCTTTCAGACTTTATAATATTTTGTATTAAAAATGGCAAAAATTCAAGTATTACCTACAAGTGCAATACTGCGAATGCAATGTGAGGGAGGCGATGGTCGAAGTTGTCTGCACGTAGGCTACAAAACGAAAAATTTTTCTGGGTGCAACCCCAGTTTCAGACTTATAAAAACATCTCGCATTTTTCTGATGTACATTTGTGTATCTTTGTGTCAGTTGCTATCGGAAGTTTTTAGTGGCGAAGGTATATTCACTGGTTACTGAACAGTAACGGCTTCAGCTGTATCCAATACACAGGCACATCAAGCGCCCTGCTTTGTCGGTATAGTGTAGCACCTGCCAGGTAAAATAATTACTAAAAGTGGCTAATAAAAACGAAGCTTCAATATATAATACGTCTCCTTGACATCAGAGACTCTGCAACACTGTTATAAAACAAATAACGTGCAAAAGCAATGCTGTAAGTTTATCCTCAATTAATAAAAACGTAACACGTTCGCAGTGATCAACTAGCAAAAGCCGTAACATAAGTAATGCTCGGTGCTGTTTACTAAAATCGTATCGTTGAAATTTTCACTTAGAATATCTACCGAAAATAGATTTTTACGTTGAAAACGTCCACTTGGCATTACTTACATATAAAACAAAAGCCTGAATTGCTCCATGTTTTACGTTTTAAATAATAGGCACCTAAAGTTGAACGATACTGACAATACGCTTTTGCTAACTCTACCTATAGTGAAGCTTTACCTCCTGTCATTTCTCTTCCTAACCCTTTCCTCTAGTTCTAGCACAATGCATCCGATGTGTAGGGGTCATTTCCTGAGTGGTGGTCCAAGATAAAAAAAACTGCTTCAATATTTGCATTTTGATATTCGTCAATATTACACAGATCGTATATGTGTGTAGATTTTTTTGAAACAAACGCACAGAAATACAATTATAGAATCTTAATAAAGATTTTGTGGCATCCCCTTTAAAGTGTTCTAAGATAATTGATTCTGGCAACCAAGGCAACTTCAACTACCTACGTGGCAACTTTGCTAAAAGTGCATTAAAAAGTTCGCCAAGTTATATTTTGTTTCTTTTGCTTGGTGTAAGATGATTAAATTTTTAAATGTTGAATTATAAGTGGAATATTAAATAGAAAACTGTATTTACTTTTAACTTTATTGCGAAATATAAGTAACAATAGACGGAGACACAATGATGGATGCAAAATGTAAAGTTTCAGAGGTTGGTAAAACAATTTTATTTGCTTTAACTGCGATTTTGCGAATTTACATAAATTTTAACATAATGTTATATACATTCTTTACTGAAGTCATCCATAGGTTACCTTCCGTTCTATGCACTTATATTTTTTAAGTTTTGCAATCGGTAATAAATTGTTCTGCAATATATCGATTCTTTGCTGCATGCAAGATCTTCATAACTCAAATTTTAAATTTCTTTATTGCATATGCAAAAATGTTTTCCATCTATAAACAAAAAATATGTTTATCTAGTGCACTGTAAATTGAAGTTTAAGATTAAAATAAAAGTAAAAAAATTTATAAATAAATATACTTTGGTGTAGACATGCCAAGAAAAACACATTTTTTATTTATTTATTTATTTCATTCATAATACATATAGCCTTGAGCCTTAAGCCTTATAAATCGAATTACATGTTATTATATTATGTACATGTCAAGCATTTGGTGAAATACCGTAGTAATTAAAAAAATTTTGAACTGAGAAAAATGGATTTGGAGTTTTGAGCCATCTTTTTGATAGTATTTTTGTTTACTAAACTTATTTTTTTACAAGTTTTTAAATAAAGAGGCATGTTTTGTAATGTTTTCTGTTTGTAAATTTCTAGTCATAAAGGAAATATTTCATTATTATTGTTGGAAATAGCTGGAGGCAGTAAAGATATTTGTAGGTGTAGAATCTGAACAGTTAGAGATAGAACCATAATCTTTTTTCCTTTAGGCATGCCCAGCTCAAAAAAAAACTAATTTTGAATTACTACGGTATTGCACCAAAGGGCCGATATGAGTATTTAACAATATATAACAATATACCTTCAGACATCCCAGCGACTCTTACATCACCGATTAAAAAAGAATAAAATAAAAATAAGAAGTAAAATTAAGAAATTTTAATCAATTCAATTTCCATATCATGCTACAGTTCGTAACGTTTTTAGTCCCAAAGAATTAGACACCAGACAACATTCGAAAAGTAAAAGGAAATCGAGCTGAAAACTAAATATTGACATAATAATTTTAAAAATGAAAGATTGGGATTTCCAAACGTTTTTATAAAATAAATCACTTAGAAAATCTTCAAAAATTAAATAAGTATGCAGTTGCGGATGTGTGTCTTGCGTTAAATAATGATGTGCCTAATCTCTTTTTTGTTAATTTTTATGACTTCATTACATGTAGGATCAGGAGGATATGAAAGTAAAGATATTAAATTATCCATTTTTTTTATTACAGAAGCCAAAATGCCGCAAACGCAAAAAAATCCGTAGATTGGTTGATTCCGAAGAAAGTTCACAAATTGTGTCGAACAGCAGATATAAACGCATGCTAATAGTAACAGCGTTGATAGTATGTGGCATCGCTCTTCTGATGGGACATTATGTTTGTCAAAATAATTTATATACTTCAATATTTAAGGAATTCTATAAAAACTACCACAATCAGTACATAGAAATCGTACATGGTAAAAGTAATTACTGTGATCAAAACCAGCCTCTGGACACTATAACATTATTTGCACGTATACGACAAAATCATAATATCCTTCACCAAGAACTGGGAATACGCCAAATACAGGTAGCGCTACGAAATGAAAGCGATATTAACGCTATCGCTCTAGTTGGTCCTGTTGGTGTGGGAAAAACTTTATTTATAAGAGCTCTTCAAGAACATTTTCCATGGCCGGAGAATGTGCACACCTACGCTTGGAACACTTATGTAAATGATGAAAGTAAGAAAATTAAATTCATACAGGTACTTATTGAGAACCTGTCAGAATGTGGACACAATTTGCTGGTAATAGAAAATTTGCAGTTTAGAGATCATGGTGCAGTTAGTGCAATCAATCATTTGTTGAGTGAAGCCAATAAAAAACAACATAAACGTGTTGTAATATTTTATATATTTAGCTTAAATACAATGTTAACGAAGGAAGATTATGCCGAACAAAATACAGTTTTACAATCTTTAACCAACTGTAAGGTAATTTCTTTTGCATTATTCAGCCACCATGAATTAAGGGATTGCATACAACGTGAAGCCCAAATAGAGAATGTGGTATTGAAAAAAGAGGATTATGACGAAATTGTCGAAACAATTGATCCATTCAAATCGGGTTGTAAAAATGTTAATGCCAAAGTTTTAATATATAGTACAATTAAATCCTAAAATATTTTATTTATTAATATAACTCATACTATACATACATACATACGAGGCCTTCTGGACACAACAGAGTAGGTCTGTAGACTTGCTATCAGTGCAACGTAATCTAATCAAGAGCACAATTAAACTAAAAGCAAACAAACAAATAGTTAACTAAGTTATACTACAATAATTGAACTCTTGTATACTTAATACGGTATGTATGTATTTAATAAATATATTAAAATTTTTTTAACCATGGATGTATTCCCAACATATTTCACATTGTGTAGGGTGGGCCAAAAGTCAACATGGGGTTTAAAAATTTAATAACTTTTTCGTTTACATAAATATTAATTTATCTATGCTTGTTATATGGTCTAGCTGCTCTATATGCAGCATTTCATTTGGTGCTAATAACAAAATCTTCAGTTGACCTTTAACCAAATTTTTGAAAAAAGCTAAGAAATGGAAATTTGTTTTAAATAAGTATGACGAAGTAAGAGTGCTATATTCGGCTGTGCCGAATCTTAGATACCCTTCGCTGGCTCACTTTATTTCCCTTTTTTATCTTGGACCAGCACTCAAGAGACTACTCCTACATATGCAGTGCATTGTGCTGGAAATAGAGGAAAGGAATAGTTGGAGAAATAGTAGGAGGTGAAGCGTCACTATCTTACAACACTGCTTTTTGCACTTTATTTGTTTTCATAGCAGTGTTGTAACGTCTCTGATGTCAAGGAGACGTATTACATTTTGAAGCTTCGTTTGTAGTAGCCATTTTATGTAATTATTTTACTTCGCCGGTGCTAACAATACCGACGAAGGAGTGCGTTCTGATGTGCCTTCACCACGGAAACCTTGCGACAACAACAGACACAAAGACACACAAGTGGACATCAGAAAAAATGCGAGATGTTTTTTTTAATGAGTCTGAAACTGAAGTGAATACTTGTAGAATAAGAAAACTATAAGTGTTTCATCTAATCTTTACTACATATATATATGTATGTATATATGTACATATATAGACGAATTATTTCACAAAAATTATAAGGAAATATTTACATGTTCTTGTCTTGGACCGGCACTCAGGGGATGACCCCTACACATGCGATGCATTGTGCTGGAACTAGGAAATTAGGTTATGGGAAGGAGGATAGAGGGAGTAGTGTTTATTGACATTTGATTTAAATCTTCCCAAGCTAAAAGTGACAGGAAACACCTCTGCGGGTAGTCTATTCCACATTCGTGCCGTTCGGCCAAAAAACGAATTTTCCCTGTAATGCGTAGTGCGAGTCGCCGTCAAATCGACCACAAATGGATGCGCTCTTAATGATGATCGCGTCGTGCGCGCGAATACCCGGGTTTCGGGAACAAGTTCCCTGATTTCATTAGAACACCTCCCATTATAGTAACGATAGAACAACGAAACGCACCCCACGTTGCGACGATGCTCAAGAGAGTCAATAGAGTTGGCTACCCTACTGTCTCCTATGAGTTTCTTCGCCCTTTCTTGTACACGGTCGAGTAACTTCAAAATAGTCTTTGAAGCACCGGCCCACACATGAGAGTTGTATTCCATTTTCGGTCGGATGTAGGCGGTATAAATAGTGAGTAGATCAGATGGGGTGAAGTATGTCTTACACCGCCTTAAAAACCCTAGGCACTTGAATGCTTCCTTTGAGACCTGAAAAATGTGCTCAGTCCATCGGACATCACACTGAATTTTCATGCCAAGAACATCAATAGCTTCTGATTCCTCAATGTTTATGCCACCCATTTTTACAGATGAGGCAGCGTGATCGTGCATACGACGGTGTGTTAGCATGCAGCATTGTGTCTTTTGGGAATTGAAATCGACCCTGTTCGCGTGACCCCATTCCAATATTCTCGTGAGGTCACCTGTTAGCGAATCATTCATATTCTGCCGCGTCGCCGCGATCATAGTTGATGTCGGCCTACGATAAAATGAAGATGAATGGCAGATACTGCTGTCATCTGCGAAAGAGTGGATAGGGTTTGAGGTATGACATAGGAGGTCATTAAGAAAAATAAGAAATAGGGTAGGAGAAAGAATGGAGCCTTGTGGTACCCCTGAATTGATCTTGAACTCGTTAGATGAGATTCCGTCTATAACAACTCTTATAGCGCGATCCCTGAGAAAGCTCGATATAAATCGAGAGAAGATATCGCCGACACCAAAAGCAATAAGTTTGGACAAGAGTGCTCCATGCCACTCTGTCAAATGCTTTTGAAATATCTAGAGCCACTACCTTACTTTCGCCAAAATGGTGGATGGATCGACACCATTTTTCCGAGAGGAAGGCTAATAAATCACCCGTGGAACGTCCTCCACGGAAGCCATATTGCCGGTCGTTAAGTAAGCTATTGGACTCCAGATATTTCATAAGATGGAAATTTAGCATACTCTCCATTACTTTAGAAATGGTAGAGCATATTGCGATTGGGCGATAATTTTCAGGGTTGCTTGCCTCTCCCTTCTTGGGGATCGGCGTAACATTTGCAACTTTCCAGCACGACGGAAATTCGCCTGCATGATATAGGGTGCTAAAAAGGATTGCCAGAGGACGCGAGAACGTCGAAGAGCACTGCTTCAAGACCAGTGCCGGAATTCCATCCGGGCCAGGAGACTTATTTATGTTAAGGTCCGATAAAACCCTTTTTACTGCACGAGCCCGAAAGTATATCTTTGGCATAGTTACGGATACACGCTCGGATGCGGGCAGTGGTTGATTGCTTTCCGGCAGGTGAGCAAACATTTCAGCAAGGAGGTTATCCTTTTCAACCAGGTCAGTGAATATTTGGTCAGCCTTTAAAAGAGACGGAATAGAAGAACTAGCATTTCCCCTAACTCTTTTAACGAATGACCAAAAGCTTTTACTTCCCCGTGGGGCAGTAAGAACTTTAGCGCGAAGACTCTGCTCGTACAAAGCTTTTGCACGTCTTAGCACTTTGGCACACGAAGATCTCGCCCTTTTGCGCATCATATCAGTATCTGCGTTTTTATCATTCCGCCAGACACTAAATGGTTTCCTTTCTGGATCTGACTGCAAGTCTGCACGTCTGATTTAACCAAGACTTTGGTCTAGGCCTAATCGAAATTTGCTTCGATGGTATGAACGTTTTCATACCAAGCAATATTATGTTTTGGACCATTTTAGCCATGGCATTGACATCATTGTCTAGGAAGCAGAGCCTCCAATTGACATGTTGTCAAATAAAACGTAAGACGTGATAAACTATAATTTAGAAACAAAGAAAACCTTTTAAACTATAGATAATAGTCATGTAATATAGAAAACTGATAAACTCTAGTTTATATTCAAGATATTCATATTTAGTACTTAAGGTTAATTATGAAAATAGTTTTTTTAGTCTTAAGAAAATACAGTGTAAAGAAACATAGTGTTTATATATATTTTTAAGCTCAGTTGGGAAAATATAAAATAAAGTCACATGCATAAGCGCAAAGAAAAAATATTAACTTAAAATAGAACAAATAAATTAATTCACGTTATATGATTATAGACCCACATAGATATATAGTATATTAATAATATCTACTTAAATATTAAAATTTCAATACGTAGAATTAGTCGAATACACGTATTTTCAAAAGTGTGTTTTTCTTCCGGCCGTAGATTTGTTATTACTTTGATTTTCTGTATATTTCTATTGAATTTATTTTTACATTATATAGGAATGTAATTCACATTGGACGAAGGATCGCAATATTTTTTGAGGAATATTTACGTATCAAACAATCGGTTTTCATTTCAAATGGAAATACAAAGCAAAGGAAAAAATTGTTTTTCTTGCTAGTTTATCCAGCGACTTCATTGAATTCAATGTTACTAATGCCAATAAAAGTCTAAAGAGCTTTTTTAGCAGCCCATATGTATACATATATGTACAGTGTACACGGTACAATTAAACTACAAAATTATGAACATAAAAAATGCCAAATGCTCCCTATAACCATGCTAAATAACTATTGAAATTTTTTCAAATACAGTGTTGGAAATAATATTCCTTTGATCTTGAGTTTTCGTTGATAAAATTTTTAATTGAAATTTGCAAACATTGGCAAAGTTTACACCGAAGTTACTATTATTATAAATTATATAAAATCAGAAAAGGAACAAATCTAGTTTACGGACGCTTCACCAAATTGGAAAAAAACTTGGAGAGGGCAATAGAAATTGATAAATAAGAAGAAAATATAAGGTGAAAAAAGTCCCGGCAACGCCTAGTTTTCGAGTTATGGACCTACGAAGTTCTCATATAGATATGCAAATTTCTACGTGTAGTGCGATTCGCTGCCAAATTGACCACAAATGGATACGCGTCAAGGGTGAACGTGTTGTGCGCAGGAATTAACGGGTTTCGGGAACAAGTTCCATGATTTCATTGGAGCACATCCCATTATAGTAACTATAGAATAACGACTACGACGACACATTGCGACGATGCTCAAGGGAGTAAATAAAGTTGGCTACCCTACCGTCGCCAATGAGTTTTTTCGGTCGCTACTGTATACGGTCGAGTATCTTCAAAATAGTCTTTGAAGAACCGGCCCATACATGAGAGTTGTATTACATCTTCGGTCGGATGTAAGCGGTATAAATAGTTAGGAGATCATATGGGGTGAAGTATGTCTTGCACCGTCTTAAAAAGGCTAGGCAGTTGAATGCTTGTTTTGAGAACTGAAAGATGTGCTCAGTTCATCGAACATCACACTGAATCTGAAGAGCATTAAGAGCTTCTTATTCCTCAATATTTATACCACCCACACTTACATGTGAAGCAGCATGACCGGGCATGCGTCGGTGTGTAAACATGCAGCATTGGGTCTTTTGAGCGTTGAAATCGACCTTATTCGCATGACGCCATATTTTACACCCTGTTTAATAAATGGTAAAAGAAAAAGGAATCCAAGGTTAAGTCGGCGGTTTGCTGGATGTAATGATAAAGAAAGGGCCCAGCCCACCTGGGTCCAATCTTTATTATGTGATAATGTTGTAATAAATTTTTACGTGTTGTAGTGATACAAACCATAGTCTCTGCTAGAAATCGAACCTAGAGCCTCATGAAACGAGTTTTTACACAAGGCTGCCTGTATTGAAATGAAAAATAGACATAAACATTTTAATTTAATGCTACATGAGTTTTCATCTAAAACAAATTTGCTCGGTATAACAAATTTCCCAGTTTAACGAAAGCATCTGACATTATATCATTCGTTAAATCGGGCTTCGATTTCAATTTGGATGTCGAAAATAAATAAAAACGTAATTTAAATAATATACATATAGAATATTTCGCCTATAATAGAGTGAAATATTTTGCCATTCCATCACTCTTCAATAAGTTGTCATTTCACACTGTTTGAGAAGTAATTCATATGGGAAGTAACAAAACAAAAAGTAAAATTAAAATATGGGAATCGGTTGATCGCCAAACTTAATACAAATGAATATCGAAAATAGATTTGACAGCAACTTACGGATTATTAATTAAAATAAACCCTTTTTTTGCAAGTTTTTGATATCGATATCTCTCGAACTATATTACAGATTTCATTAAAATTGGCTTATCCGATACATTTTATGTCTATAAAATCAGTGAATATCTATAAATGATTTAATGAAGATTTTTGGAGTTAGTAGATACGATATTTCTCGATCGAATCATTCGATTTTAGTCAATTGGCAGCAATAGAAGTTCCTTTTTGAGGTTAAGAGAAATCTACTGAAGCGCCATCATCTGAAAGAGATCAATATTTTTCGAAGGCGACTAATTTAGTTCCGCTCCTTTGATCCGGGGATCCGGTAAGTGCCCCGTTAGTATAGTGAGTTGGGAGCTCTTGGTTCGATTCCTAACAGAGACTATAGTCTGCGCCACTACAACATGTGAACGGTTTTCCACAACAGGTATCACAATTCGACCCATGTGGGCTGATACCTTCCTTTGTTTTTACATTCAGCAACGTCCCGACATAAATTAACCTAGTAGGAAGTTGAAAAACAAAAAGAATTGAATGAATCAAATGATTACAACTATAAGAAATTATTAATATTATAATACCTGAACATATTGCTTCAATTAACCAAAAATTTGTTGTATAAACAACTTTTTGACGTGTTAGTTTAGGTAATGTTTATTTTTTTTTATTAAAAAAACAAGATCGTAAAAAATTTGTATGCTTAACAAATTTTTGCTATAAATAGTGGAATTGTAACTTACTACCTACCAGAATTAAATTTGTTAGACAACGAATAACTGCAGAGAAATGAAAGTGTTGTCGATAGCAGTAATTTGCCTCTTAATAGTCTCTTCATTGGCCCAGGTACCTGCTCCCGCTGATGGGGAAACACCTGCTCCTGCTGGAGAAACTACACCAGCACCTGATAACGGTGCAACGCCTGCTCCAGATCCCGGTGTTACACCTGATCCCGCTGATGGAGCAGCAGTTACTCCCGCTGACGGGGCAGCACCTGCTGCCGCTGTTACCACAACACCTGCTCCTGCTGCTACCACAACACCTACTCCTGCTACTACCACAACACCTGCACCTGCTGAAGCTTCTACCAGTGCTCCTGCTGACGCTTCTACAGCTGCCCCAGCTGAGCTGCAGGCTGTTAAAGAAGCCCAATTAAAAACTTTGAGTGAACAAGAAGACACAATAAAAATGCAACAGAATAAAAAGGAACTTCAGAAAAAGAATAAGAAGATTCAACAGACTAAAATTTTAGAACAGGCAGAAACAATTCAAAAGCAATATGATATTCTGGCCAGACTCGATGAGTTGTTAAAAAACCAACAAGAAAAGATAAATAAACTAAGAGCCCAAATTAATGGTTGACACTCTCCCAGAGACAAGTTTAGTTCAAATGCTTAAAAAATAATTGCAAATCTATAAGAGAATTACAGAACAAATTTATAAACTCAAAATATTATTATGAATATGTCAGTAATTTTTTTTAGTGTCTTGTTAATAAAATATCAATGAAATCATTGACAAATTAATTTTTTTCCCTGCTAAACAAATTGGCTAAACATTTTGCTTTAATTTTTTAAATAATTAATTAACAGGTCTTAATTAATTTGTAAAAGAGTTTTGCCTGGATAAAATATCATTATAATTTAATTATAATATTAAAAACGAAAAAAGTCAAAACCATTATAAAAATATGTAAAAGTGATATATTCGGCTGTGTTGAAACTTAGATACCCTGCACTGCCCCAGCTTATATCCCATATTCCTCTGAATTTCCGCCTAGTCCTTTAGTAGTAACGGAGTTTTACCTAATTGTTGGATTTGGTCTTTCGGACCAGCTTTTTCACTCTATAACTCTCTATAACTTTAAATAGCCAACTCAACGTGTGAACCAAATTTCATCGGTTCAACCGTTTAAGCGGACCGGATTTTGATATATTTTTGGAGCCTAGTACCCTCAACGAACTTTTTTTTGGCCCACACATTTGTTTAACTTTCGGAACACCAGTTAGGCGTGATCGTTTACGGTTCTCTGTGAACAGTTAACCACGTTGATTTTTCTAACAAGAAATATTAAGAGGAAGATTTATTCCTATTGAACTCAAGAATTAGTCATACTAATTATAATTGGTGAAGGCGTTATGTACCGACCAAATAATTCTTAGTTTAAATAACCAAGTAACTTAAATAACAAACATGAAACATCCTTAGATGCACATTTTTTTGCAGTTACTTTATTTATTTTTTTAATGACTTACTGCCTGTTCATAGAAGACGAGTGAAAATATTCGTTCGTCCATTTATATTGAAAACAACAACAAATTTATTTTTAATTTTTAATTTAAATTTTGTTTTTTTTTATTGTTGTTTTCAATATAAATGGCCGAATGAATATTTTCACTCGTCTTCTATGAACAGGCAGCTATTGACATTGCTGCCATAAAAATAAAATTCATATAAATTATTGTTAGAACCACACAAAAATAATTAATGAAACGTGAAAAAATCAAGCAGTTCTTTGTTTGAAAATATTTAAGTCAACATACTTTCTGTGTTATTTTGATTATTATTTGAAAAAATTCAGTCCATATGTGTTCCGTGACTCATATGTACATGGTTGCTCTACGTTTAGCTACGAGTATTAGAGATATAAATTCTTTACCATTAAAAATCTTTGAATGTCAGTTTCCTATGTTAAAGTCCCTTATAAATAATGTACACGAAACTAAAGAAAACCATATTTGTTTGTTTTTACGGTATGTAGAAGTGTATATTTATTGTATGTTTATTGTATATTTATTGTGTATATCAAAACAGTAATATTTTTGGTTTTAAACTTTACAATAAAATTTTAAAAAGGTAAAAAAAATAATATATTCGTTGGACTTTAAAATAGAAAAAAAAATTTTTTTGGCAACGACAGGAAGCGAACTAACATTGCACGAACAACAATATCTGGTCTCCGATATACAGTTAATTTAAACGGATGAAACCCCTATTTGTTTCATCTACGGTATTCTCGAAGTATATACATACATATCTCTCATTTACTTCAATAGTGACACAACTCAAAAAACGACCTTTGTAAAAAACGTACTTAAAGTTTTAAATTTACATGCGTCTTAATGGGAAAATGAAAAATATTCTTCTTTCACGAGGTGAGTTCTGAAGGTATTGCATGAATTTTTTACGCAAGATAAAGGCCGATATAAAGAATTATTCTGCATTATTAACGCAAAAAGTGTAGTTTTTAGATTATGACGTTATTGAAGTAAATGTAATTACATACTTACCTAAGCTTTGTTTTTAGAAAAAGAAAAAAAAATTCTTTCTTGTATTTAGTACATTGAAAGCAAAAACAATTTTTTTTTTATTTTTGATTGTTCTAAATGCAGAGGTCTTTCACTTTTAACGTGGGAAAATTCAAATCGAATGTCAATAAATACTACTCCCTCTACCCTCTCTCCCAAAACCTAATTTCCTAGTTCCGGCGCAATGCACCGCATGTATAGGGGTCATCCCCTGAGTGCCGGTCCCAGAGAAAAAAATGCTTACATAAGTATGCGACAAGTTCGTTAATGTACAGTTGAAATAAAAACTCACATTCACTAGTGAACGTTGTTCCCATTTTAACATTTTCACTCTTAGATTTAATATTTTTTTTCGTTAAAAAGCAAACTATTTTTTTTTAATTCTGCGAAATGCTTATTTAGCAGAAAAAAAACTTGTTATAAGTTTTTTTTGATGATCCTTTTATAAATGTACATAGATGTTTTTACAATTATTTGTTTCCTACTATGTATGTACATATTTTAACAACAGTCACTGCTACAATTAATGCTAATGAACTTGTCAGCTGAAGTTTTCGTTTTATGTTAAAATGTAAAATTTCAAATGTAAATTTAAAAGCGGATAATCATCTATGTATATATCGACTTTTTTTTTTATCTGGGACCAGCACTCAGGAGCTGACTCCTACACATGCGAAGCATTGTGCGGGAACTATTGGAAAGGGATAGTAGGAGGAACGACTGGAGTTGAAGCTTAATTAATTATTTTACAGCTCTGCTTTCGCACGTTCTTTGTTTATACTGGTAGCAGTGCTGAAGCTTCGTTTTAGCAGCAATTTTTATTATTATTTTACTTCGCCGGTGCTACACAATATCGACGAAGGAGGGCATTCTGACGTGATTGTGGAGTTGAACCCAGGTCTGTTTTCGATTTTGTAGTCAACGGGCAGACTACCATCCATCGTGCCATCGCCACCTTAGCCACTTAGCTTTCTCTCATCATTATATACTAGCAGCACTGCTATTCAAACTCAAATTTCTTTGATTTCCCAGTAAATAAATGATTTTAATAGAGAAATGACTAAAATTGAAATTTTTTTAATGGGTTGGGGCGATAAAATGTGGCCGTCTCAAAAATCTATTACCAAATAACTTTGCCGTTTGTGGAGCAATTTTCATAATTATTTTTGCATATGGAAAGGATCCACTAATTTTGTTTTTTAAATTGCGGGCAAAGGGAAAGTGTCCGCCCACCCATCATTATCGGTTGAAATTTGTAGACTAAAAACGGATTTTTGGATATTCTAATTTTAAAGGTGTAAAAAAGTGTAAAACCTGGTTAAATCGATAACCTAATATCTCAGAAACTAAGACAGTTAGAATAAAAATTACAAAAGCATTTGAATGCTGCCGAAAAATAAGCGTGAATGTGTTTCGTACTCTTAAGTACTTTTAGTGAGTAAAACTAAAAACAAATTTTGGTATCTCCATTTGGAGCCACATATCGCCCAAAGTATTGGACATAGATTAATACTTTTGCCTGTAATCTCTTCTTCTAGAAAAAGTTTCGAGTTCCTTCTTTGAAATTCGAAAATATATGGAGTAAAATTGTACCTTGTACTTTTATCCCATTTAAATAGTGCTTATGATGCACATTTTTTAACCTCCTATGTCATACTTCAAACCCTATCCACTCTTTCGCAGATGATAGCAGCATCTGCCATTCATATTCATTCGATCGTAGGCCGACATCAACTACGATCGCGGCGACGCGGCAGAATATGAATGATTCGCTAACAGGTAACCTCACGAGAATATTGCAATGGGGTCACCCGAACAGGGTCGATTTCAATTCCCAAAAGACCCAATGCTGCATGCTAACACACCGCCGTATGCACGATCACGCTGCCTCATCTGTAAAAATGGGTGGCATAAACATTGAGGAATCAGAAGCTCTTGATGTTCTTGGCATGAAAATTCAGTGTGATGTCCGATGGACTGAGCACATTTTTCAGGTCTCAAAGGAAGCATTCAAGTGCCTAGGCTTTTTAAGGCGGTGTAAGACATACTTCACCCCATCTGATCTCCTCACTATTTATACCGCCTACATCCGACCGAAAATGGAATACAACTCTCATGTGTGGGCCGGTGCTCCAAAGACTATTTTGAAGTTACTCGACCGTGTACAAGAAAGGGCGAAGAAACTCATAGGAGACAGTAGGGTAGCCAACTCTATTGACTCTCTTGAGCATCGTCGCAACGTGGGGTGCGTTTCGTTGTTCTATCGTTACTATAATGGGATGTGTTCTAATGAAATCAGGGAACTTGTTCCCGAAACCCGGTTATTCGCGCGCACGACGCGATCATCATTAAGAGCGCATCCATTTGTGGTCGATTTGAGGGCGACTCGCACTACGCATTACAGGGAAAATTCGTTTTTTGGCCGAACGGCACGTATGTGGAATAGACTACCCGCAGAGGTGTTTCCTGTCACTTTTAGCATGGGAAGATTTAAATCAAATGTCAATAAACACTACTCCCTCTATCCTCCTTCCCATAACCTAATTTCCTAGTTCCAGCACAATGCATCGCATGTGTAGGGGTCATCCCCTGAGTGCCGGTCCAAGACAAAAAAAAAAAAAAAAAAAAAATATCTTTAAACACCGCCATAATATGGGTATCAAATTAAAGGAATTTTTGAAGGGAGCATAAAATATAATGAAATCTCTGCAAAAACAATTTTGCAGACGACTATTTTTTTTTACCTACTTCAATGATATTGGTACCAAATCGAAAAAAGTGTTGAGAAGAAAACCTAAAATAAAGAAGTGAAATGGGTACTTTTCAGCAAAACTGCGTTTCGTACTTTTTAATTTTTTTGGAAAATGACTATTGATATAACAATAAAAGTATCCAAATTTGAACCGTAACAATATCTATACAAAAGTGGGCGAGATTAGATTAGAAAGACAAAGTTAAATACTCGTACCTTTTTATTTATTAGTAACTAAATAGAACTAGAATAGAAACCAAAAACAAATAAATTATAAGTTTTTTACATAAGAATGAATAAGAATTTTATTATGTTTAAGTTCACAATAATGTGAAAAATTACTTTTAATGAGAATAACGGCAAAAAAAGAAAAATTTTCAGTGAATGTATAAAAGGGAAGAAGTTTTGAAACTAATTCAAATTTAATACCGAAATAAAAGTTCGTGAATTTAGAAGTCTTAAAATGTTAAGTTGTGTTTTTAAATATTCAGAGACCGGTGATTTCGGCAACCACATAAAAAACAGTGTATTTGAACAATAAAAGTACCTGAATGCAAGAATTTAAAAAAGTGTGAAGATTAAAGAATTGCAAAAATAAATAAGAATAAAGTACTCCAAAAATTTAAATAAAAAAAAAATTTAGACTATTATATACTTACTACCAGCTTAAGTTAATCCGCAAGGGAACTTCAAATCTCGGCCGCCATGTCTTTGTATACTTTGAAAAAACACAGTCAATTTGTCTGTTGGTTTGAATTTTATTTGTTATTTATGTACCTTTGCACTACAATAATTGATCTGGATATAAAAAAATATATATTTATCAAAATATTCAACTATAAGGAGAATTTATTTATATTTTGTAAGGAATTCCTCAGCAAAAATCAAGTGAATAAATAAAAGGAAAAACATTTAGGGAAAAATATTGTCCACGATAAGGGTAATTTTTTTTTTAGATATTCCAGGGAAATGATTCATGATTGTATTTCGGACCGGCACTAATGACATGCGATACATTGTGCTGGAACTAGAGGAAAGGGATAGTTAGAGAAATGACAGAAAGTGAAGCTTCACTATCTTACAACTCTGCTTTTGCACGTTCTTTGTGTATAGCAGTGTTGAAGCGTTTCTGATGTTAAGGAGACGTATTAAATTTTGAAGCTTCGTTTTAGTACCCATTTTTTTTAGTAATTATTTTACTTCGCCGCTACTGCACAATAGCGACGAAGCTAGGGAAAATGTATTCACGATAGTGGTGCATATGAAATAGCGACAAGGAATATTCGCAACTTCTTAAGAACTGTTTTTCCGCAATACGTAAGAATATTAAAAAAGAATTAGTAATTTAAATAATATAAAAATTAAGGCTTATTTGTACGTCGTTATTATATATATTTCCTAAATTTAATTCGTCGGTATTGTGTCGCATCGGCGAAGTAAAATAATAATAAAAATGGGTACTAAACCGAAGCTTTAGCACTGCTGCAAATAAAGAACGTGCAAAAGCAGAGCTGTAAGAAAATAATTATTTAAGCTTCACCTCCTGTCGTTTCTCTAACTATACCTCTTCTATAGTTCCAGCACAATGCAATGTGTAGTGGTCATCTCCTGAGTGCTGGTCCCGATAAAAAAAAGGAAAACAAAGGAAACAAGTGGCAGAGAATTTCTTAATTTTTCTATTCACCATCGTCGTTTTTTCAAATAATAAATACAATTAAAAAAGTACACACCCAGCCAAATAATCTTATGTCTGTCAGATATCTGAGAGACACGTCGAAAAAAGGCGGAATCGTATATGAATTCTGTCCGACTTTTGACCGAAAAATGTATGAATTAGTTCATACGAGGAAAGTTCAAAGTTATTTTTCCGAAACATCTTATAGAAATATGACCCAAATCTGCTGAAAATTCGAAGGGAATTCTAATGTATTTGTGGACATTCTGACAGATATCTGAAAGAATGTCGAATACAATTCTAATCGACTAATGGTGCAGATTTCATACATAAATCTTTCAGAATTTTCCACATATTTCTTGCACATACATAAGCGATAAGTAAAAGAAACTTTTCTAATTAATTTTTGCATACAAAATGTATTCCCATTAGCGGGCACTCTATAATAATAATTTTCATTTGTCAAAGAAAGAAAAAGTGCCATTAGAATGAACATTTGTACGAAATCAGTTCAAAATCTATCAGATATATCAGTAAATACAACAAAATAAAATTCTTTCATCAGAAAGCGGCCAAACAAAGCGTAACCAGTAAATTTTTTACATTTTTTTTTATCTAAAATAAAATATGATAGGTTTTCAATAAATTATTACTTCACTCCATTTTCACTTTTATATCTCATGGAATATTAACTAATTAGTTGCTGATCACAGTAGTTACGTTTTTTTGGGCAAATATTTGCCATAAGTGACCCTTAATTTATAGAACTCAACAAGTAAAGTCGATAAAAGTTTTTTTTTGTCATATTGGCTGACTTCCAAAAGTAGTAGCTATACTAAGTTTGTATATATGTATGTAGTTCTACCGGCCTTATTATATTTTTTTTTTATAATTACAATAAGTAAGCTTTCGTTTATTAAATGGAATAAAATGTCGGAGCATCAACTTTGAAACTGATGCGCTAAATTATTTTTTGCTGCATTTCTAAGACTTGTCTGTGGCGTTTTTAAAATATATGCATTGTAAATTTTTTGCTCTACGGCATTATAAAACTCTATACTTTGTTTTGATTACAAAGCATTTGACGTTTCGGAAGTCACCCATATTTGCCAAGTCTGAACGTAGGTTAAGTATGAAGTCAGACATTTGCCAGAATTCTGTGATTCATACTCGTCGGACTATTTTGCTGGGAGTATATATCTTTTTAATACATACATACATATGTACTCGTATGCATTTTATATTATTTTTATTTTAAATACTAACTGAAATTAATAAATAAAAAAAAATTAGCACACATGTCAGATTTCAATTATGTTTCTTTTTGTATTAGAACAAAAACGTTATTTTAATTCGGCATATTCAAGTGTTTTTCGTTTGATTTATTGCGCATATAAAATTTATTAGAAAACCTTAATATAGTGACATTATTTAATTACACAATATTTACTTGTACAAATTTTATGTGTGCGGAACACATATGTATAAATGTGTATAGAGACAAAGCAATTGATTTGATTAGTTGATTGAATTAGAAGCATAAAAAATGATGATGAAACTTTTTACACTTTTTTTTGGAATTGGCCAAAAACAACTTCCCAGCACAAACTACTGCGTGATATTAAGTAGGGTAGGTTTGTAAGGGAATACTGAGGTCGCATTCGCTGTGAAGAAATTACTGAATCTAAAAGCATTCATCCGACTTCATTTCGCCGGTTCATTATATTCGTTGAATTTCGTTCAATTGATCCTCGCCTTACAAGAATGCTTTTTGGTATGCACTAAAGTAAGGCAATGTAGGGAACACTAAAATATTTTTTTTTCCCTTATTCTTTAAGAAACCAAAAACAAATGTGTATTTTCTACTATACATTTTTGCTTTGGTCTTTGGTGCAATACCGTCGTAATTCAAAAAATCGTGAACTAAGAAAAATGCATTTGAAGTTTTGAGCCATCTTTTTTAAAGTATTTTCGTTGACTAAACTTATTTTTTTACAAGTTTTTAAATAAAGAAGCATGTTTTGTAATGTTTTCTGTTTATAAATTTCTTGTCATAAAGGAAATATTTCATTATTGCAAATAAATATTGTTGGAAATAGCTGGAGGCAATAAAGACATTTGTAGCTGTAGAATCTGAACAGTTAGAGAAAGAACCATAATCTTTTTTCCTTTAGATAGATATTTTCCAAAATTTCTGCATACCCAGCTCAAAAAATTCAAATTTTGAGTTACTGCGGTATTGCACCTTATGATCGATATGTGCTTTTTTATTTATTGCTGCGTTGGTACAGGAAAACGAAGAAAGTAGACAATTTCTGATAAAAATTGTTCAAACAGTTCCAAATTTTCAGTTTTTGTTTTTCTTTTGCTGCATACTATTCTACATAGTACAGGGTGTCTGGTGGCAAATTTATATTTTTAAATACGATTATTTTAAAAAGTAATAAACGGTACGGTGGGAGGGTAGCGCCATTGGAATTATCGATTGTGCGAATTATTTCAGTCACGATGGCCGCAGTGGTCGAGTGAGCACCGCGCATTCGCTATGAAGACATTTTCAAGGGTAATGATTCTTACGCAATTGCTCGTTGGCAATTTTGTTCGGTATACGGCGAATAAGTGATGGACCGAGTGTAAATGTAATTCGTTGGTGGGTGCAGAGATTCCACGTAACTGCAATGCCCCACGGTCAGGGCCCAGTCGATCTTCAAGGACTCCCGAAAACATTCAACTGATTGAAAGCAGTTTACGCGAAAATCAGCGACTTTCAATACGGAAAAGAGCAGCCTCACTGGGACTTCCAAGTCCGATTATTCATGAAATTTCAAAAAAGGATCCGAAGCATTTGGATGACATACTCTTTGAAAAATAAAATCCGCATTTCCATTCTATCGCTCAATGCTCTTAATAAAACTTTGTGTCAATTATTACGTGTTTTATTTAAGTTTGAAAATATAAATCTGCTACCAGACACCCTGTATTAAAATCTATAAAATTTAATAATGTTGTTACTCAATAACAAATACATATAAATGATTCACATTAAAATGAAACAATTCCACATCTATGCAATAGAGAAGTTCTGAAAAGTGCTATAAAAAATATTTTCTTATAAGATTATATTTTTCGCAGGTATACTGATCAGGATACGTTGGCTCTGTTGTCACAAATAGTTTTGCCTTTGCTTTTTGCAAAAATCTTCAATACATCCAAACAATTTTTTCTTTCTTTTTAATAATCCTTTTTTTTTTGTGATTTCATTGTAAAAATTTAAAATTTATTTTGTTTAAAGTAGGACGAGAAAATGTTTTTTTTTTTTTAATATTAAACAAAGTAGCATAAAATATTTACTTCGTACATACATACATATCATGTGCAATTACGATCAGCTTATTTCAGTATGTCCTTGGTGTTTAAAATACCACACAATTTTGGTGTATCTAATTTGTTTCTTGTTTTATTCTTATTGATATTGTTTTGTGAAAAACAGTATAAACTATTTTTTTTACAAGGAAAAGTCTCAGAAGCATCGAAACGATTTGCATTCAAAATGATTTCCAAAACCTTTTCAATATTTTTTCAACCAATAAATTATATTCGTTATCCATTTGTTGGATATTCGAAGGAAGGAAAATTGAAAAGAAATTCACTAAATGCTTTTATGTGCTGGTGTAGTTAATTTAGTTAGTTAACAGGCACTTCAGTTAATTAATGCCCATATTCACAGACTGTCAATAACGAAAAATAGACTACACGTTTTTACTGTTGCGATTTGAAACAATCAAAACCAATATTAACGTCAGCAAATACGTGTGGTCCAATTTTAAAATAACAGAAAATTAAAAAAAATTAAATTTGCTTACTATTTGAGCTCTAGTATTGACATTTCTGTTGTCAATAAATAATTATTAAAAATGCCACTGTCATGGATTAAAAAGTACATTTTGTTATCATAGTTGGTACAAAAACAGAAAAGCCTTTTTCGGTCTCTGACGTCACAAGTAAACACCAAAACGTTGCAGAAAAAATATTTAATTTTTTATTTTTAATTAACAAAATAAATTAATTAGAAAAAAATATTTTTCAATTAAAAATTCAAATATTTTTAATTAAAATTTTGTTTTACTTTTTTCTGTGCAATAAACTGTTTTTATTCAACTATTTTCTGCAACAGAAAAAAGTCAGAGAAGTCATTTGTCAAGTATTCTTTCAGAGAGCTTTGGGGGTTAGAAAACGCAGAGTGAAAACTATTTTTCATGGCAAAATTCCTAAAGGGAATAGAGATGGAAATAAGCATATAGCTTTTAGTTTTTAGCGAAAGAGGAAAAGTGTGCTAAAATTTCTAAATAATTTACCAGTTACAAAAAAGCCATTACAATATAAACAAGTAAGAATTCTTATATTCTACTACACCTATGTTCGTCTGAATTATCGCCTAGTCACTTATAAGTTGCAGATTTTACTTAGTTTTTGGATCTAGTCATTTGGACCAGCTCTTCAGACCACTATATAACTTCAAATAGCCAACTCAACGTGTAAACCCAATTTCACCGAAATCGGTTCAACCGTTTAAGCGGACCGGATTTTGACCTATTCTTGAGTGTAGCACTGAATACCAACTTTTTTTGTCAGGCATATTTGTCTGCATACCTTTTTGAACATTATTACCAAATTTCATCGCATCAGTTTAACATTTAAGTGGACCAAAATTCGTCCTATTTTTCGGAACCATTTATACACATAAAATTTTAGAGTCTGAAATGTTTATAAGGGTATGTATGCATATGTTTAATTGAACAAACGTAGTACATTTCATTGAAATCGGTTGAAATCGGCTTAAAAAATGATATATTTAGCTTATAAAATGGCCGAAGCGCCACCTAGCGGATGAAATTAATGTTTATAGTAAGGAATCTACCTAGATACATACATGGACAAAATTTTACTGAAATCTATCCAACCGTCTTGAAGTTATGGAAGTTTTGTACTAAAATTTCAAGTTAAAAACGAGGTGATCGTGTTTCTTCGGCTCTCGCTCGGTAACTATTAAACTGATTCGGATAAATTTAAATAGCAACCAATGCAGGTCTACTACTGACCAATTGACATCAAAACGAAGTCTTCCAAAGCGCAAACGGTAACGTAACTGTACGAATTGTTTGATAACTAGGCCGATTATGTTGACCGTAAAATGAACGAAGTGCTCTATGAACTTCGCTAACAGATTTATTTTTTTCAAAGTAAATAATATGCTCTTACTGTAGAAAATTATAATTTTAATCGCTATATTTTATGGAAAAATATACCAATTGGCATTACTGTTATAGACTACTTTCTAAAATCTACTTGTACAAAATTGCGTTGCCATATGTTTAATTAAATGGCAATATTGTACAATTAACGTAATATTTCTGAGGTAAAAATATATTTTTGTAAAAAAAAAAAACAAAAATGTTTACAACCATTTAATTGTGTAAGTGTAATTGTGTAAAATAAGCCAATTCATAGTCCAAGCCTAGACTTTCTCTATGAGTTGGGGAACTTGAACGCCGTTACATTGGGCTGGGGTTCCTGGACATGAGGGTAATAATGTGCTGGACTATTTGGCGAAAGGGGGCAAATTGGTTTCGAGCCATTCTCCCTCTCCCTCCGTCCATTTACCGAAAATAAGACATACTTTTCCCACCCACAACATATTTTGTTACCAATGGCTAAGGTAAAATTTTATCCGCCTGCAATGAAGCAACAGGATGCATTCATCAAATGTTCGGTTAGTAACATCATACATTGATAAGATCAATTGAACCAAATTCGAATTGACAGACCCACCTGTAGGTGCCTCAACTGCTGGTGCTCTAACTGCTGGTGCTCCAATTGCTGGTGCTTCAAATGCGAGTCCTATACCATATTTGGTGACTGAAAATGAACACAATTATTATTTTAAGTCCTTTGTTCTTTTTTAATGCACTCTTTTGAAGTACTTTATAATGTACTGCTTCGATGTAACGTACTCTTTTAAGGTACTTTATAATGTACTTTTTAATAATGAGTGAATATCTAGAAGCAAAAAATGTTCCGAAATTTTTCGTTGATACGATATCTCTCGATCGAATCAATCGATTATAGTCAATTGGCAGCAATTCGCGTTTGTTTTTCAGGTTAACAAAAATTACATGTTACGGTCTCTTCATACAAAAAACAAAGAAAGAAAATTATTATTTTTGAAAATTTTCGAATTCTACTGAAGGGAATCGGTTCATTATCCCATAACATCTCAAAGTGCATATGCATATAGTGCAATGCATTGCATATGTGATAGCCCCAGAGCACTGGTCCAAGATAAAAAAAAAACAATATTTTTCGAATGTAACAAATTTGGTTCCGACCCTTTGATATGTCTTTTAGTTAATAAATGTTTTCATACACACAGACGCACAAACACGCGCATCCACACTTACTTCATAGCAAAAATTCTCCGAATTGACTCACAGATGGAACAAAAAGAATTAAAGGAATCAAATGATGAGAACAATAGATAATTATTAATATTATAATAGCTTAACATTTTGCTTCTATGAAGCAAACATTTGCTGTATAAACAATTTTTTCACGTATCTGTTTACCTAATGTTTTTTTTTTTATTAAAATAAAAAAAAAGAAAACAAAATAGTAAAATATATCCATGCTTAAGAAAGTTTTGGTATAAATAGTGGAATTATAACTTCTTACCTACCAGAATTAAATTTGGTAGACAACGAATAACTGCAGAGAAATGAAAGTGTTGTCGATAGCAGTAATTTGCCTCTTAATACCGTCTTTATTGGCGCAGACTGCTGCTCCTGGCGTCATAACACCTGCTGCTCCTGGCGTCATAACTCCTGCTGCTCCTGGCGTCATAACTCCTGCTGCTCCTGGCGTCATAACACCTGCTGCTCCTGGCGTCATAACTCCTGCTGCTCCTGGCGTCATAACACCTGCTGCTCCTGGCGTCGTAACACCTGCTGCTCCTGGCGTCGTAACTCCTGCTGCTCCTGGCGTCATAACACCTGCTGCTCCTGGCGTCGTAACTCCTGCTGCTCCTGGCGTCATAACACCTGCTGCTCCTGGCGTCGTAACTCCTGCTGCTCCTGGCGTCATAACACCTGCTGCTCCTGGCGTCGTAACTCCTGCTGCTCCTGGCGTCATAACACCTGCTGCTCCTGGCGTCGTAACTCCTGCTGCTCCTGGCGTCATAACACCTGCTGCTCCTGGCGTCGTAACTCCTGCTGCTCCTGGCGTCATAACTCCTGCTGCTCCTGGCGTCATAACTCCTGCTGCTCCTGGCGTCATAACACCTGCTGCTCCTGGCGCCATAACACCTGCTGCTCCTGGTGTCATAACACCCACTGCTCCAGGCGTCATAACACCTGTTGCTCCTGGTGTCATAACACCTGCTGCTCCTGGCGTCATAACACCTGCTGCTCCTGGCGTCATAACTCCTGCTGCTCCTGGCGTCATAACACCGGCTGCTCCTGGTGCCATAACACCTGCTGCTCCTGGCGCAATACCACCTGTTGCTCCGGGCGTCATACCACCGGCTGCTCCAGGCGTCATAACACCTGTTGCTCCTGGTGTCATAACACCTGCTGCTCCAGGCACCATAACACCTGCTGCTCCTGGTGCAATAACACCTGCTGCTCCTGGCGCAATACCACCTGTTGCTCCGGGCGTCATACCACCTGCTGCTCCTGGCGTTCTAACACCTACCGCTCCTGGCATTGTAACACCTGTTCCTCCAGAGCTGCAAGCAATTAAAGAACTTCAATTACAAATTTTGAGTGATCAAAATAGCAAGACAGCAATGCAAAAAAACAAAAGGGAACTTCAGCGAAAGAATAAGAAGTTTCAACAGAATAGAATGGCAGAACAAGCAACGACGATGACAAATCTATACAACACTCTGTTGAAACTCGATAGTTTATTAGAGGCACAACGGAAAAGAATGAGGGGATTTATGGGCTAAATGGTTAGCAGCCTTCCAGAGACAAACTTATTTGAAATATAATTGCCAAGTTTTTAAAGAATTATACAGTCAGTCAATATTCAGTGCCCTGTTAAGATATGAAATTATTATATACAAATGATTTAAAAAAAAAATATATGTAATACATAAAACTATTTCATTCGCAACAAATTGGTTAAATGTTTTTTCACAACTTCCTATTTTTTTTAATTCCTTTTACTTTTTAATAAATTAAAAACATCAGCCGGAATAAAATAAGTAAAATATATACAGGGTGGCGAATGAGCTATTTTTTATAAAAGCAAAGTCAATAAAATTGATTATTGAGGAGGAAAGCATATCCATATAGTCAGAACTATTTCGCTTAGAACTTCGAGCCGCAATCTAATTCGTTCCGGTTTTCGGTTTCGTTCTTAAACTTTTATAGTTTCGGGTTACGTTTCGGTTTTAAAAATTTTAATTTCGTTCCGGTAACGATTAAATTTTTTGTGGGTACGAAGCCGGTTTTTTTGCCGTTCAAAGAGTATTTTGAGTAGCATTTTTCGCCATCACAATTTTTCTGGTTATTGTTTTTTTTTTGTCTGGGACCAGCACTCAGGAGATGACTCCTACACATGCGAGGCATTCTGCTGGAACTATAGGAAAGGGATAGTAGGAGAAACGACAGGAGGTGAAGCTTACGCACGTTCTTTATTTATACTCGTAGCAGTGCTGAAGCTTTGGTTCAGTAGCCATTTTTATTATTGTTTTACTTCGCCGGTGCTACACAATACCGACGAAGGAAGGCTTTCTGATACGATTGTGGATTGCTATCATCTGAAGCCGGTATTGTTCAGTGACCAGTGACTATGCCTTCGCCACTGAAACCTTCCGACAACAACTGACACACAACGACACACTAATGCACATCAGAAAAATGCAAGATTTTTATTTTAAAATTTTAGTCTGAAACTGGGGTTGAACCCAGGTCAGTTTTTGGTTTAGTAGTCAACGTGCAGACTACCATCCATCGTGCCATCGCCACTAGCATTTACCCACGGCTTCGCTCCCGCCTAACTTTTGTTTCCCATTCTCCAAATATTTCAAACAATATCGAGGAAAAATTAAAAAATTGATACAGTAGTTCTGCCGTGCTGCGCTTAGCAACGAACATCATTTAAGTTTTGATATTCAAAACAATCATTTAAAAAAATTTCCCGCACCTGTCAAAATTTTTCTGCACTTACTCAAAAAAAATTTCGTATTTCTATTGAAGGGATCCAATTTGTGTGCAAAATTCGAAAAGAATCCATTAAAAATAGAAAATTGTTTTCTTCCAAATATGGTAACCCTGCTGTCGAATTCCCAAAGGCTCAAAACATTAAGTTTTGCTTGGTTAGGTTGAATTGACCCGAACTTGTGTTGAAAATTTCAGCTCGATAGCACTTACAGCTCCGTAGATCAAGCGTTACTAACAAACACACAGACGATTTTGTATACTCGTATATAGATAACATCAGTTGTTTGCTTGACGGTGACATTGCTTTTAAATTTCTCAAAACTTGCGTGCAGCAGACGTCACAGCCTATACCAAGGCGAATTCGCCAGCTGGGCGACTATTTCTCACTGTTTGATGTCAAAATTGTATGAATTATTTTGACAACAGACAATGATTTTTGGTGTGGTTGTACTACTAGTAAATTTGCCTGGTATGAATTCGCCTTGAGCGTGTAAAGAACGTCATTTTATGTTATGAACTCCATTAAACACATATGCACTCGACAAATATTCGAATCCATCATTATTGTCCGTACATACTTCTGTCATGCCCGGCAAAACCAATGACCGACCATGACTTATCCGATAAAAGGATACAAAAAAAAAATAACCCAATCGAGCGTACAGGCATCAGTCACTGTAAGAAAATATGAACAAAAACATATAGGTGTTAATTAAGGAGAATGCTTCTGGTGGACTGAGGTGGCCATTGAGGTAAGCTAGTTAGCAGTCGGACAGGTAGGTTCGGTCCATACTAAAACAAATCCTTTGTTTAATGCAGTCGTTCAAGTTTATTATAGACTCCCTATTTTTACAATACATACTAATACATTCGAGGCTATTTGAAGTTATATTGTAGTCTGAAGAGCTGGTAGTGAAGGGTATCTAAGATTCGGCACACTCGAATTGTTAAGGACTTTTTGAATTAAAATGTAGAAAATCGATAGAAAACTAAATAATTATGTTAAGTTTTACTTTTTAAAATGTGTATTCTTTTATTTACTATAATTTATAGTTTAGTTTAATAACCTTTTATATATTTGTCCTTTTACTTAATAATTTCTTCACAATGCTAATTTAATTGAATAATGTTTACTTTAGGGCAGGTAGTTTACTTTCAGGCACTTAATTTAAACGTTCGCTTTAAGAGTGTTTTGACAACTAAAATCCGTTAATTTGAATTTACATCTGTAATTGTGTATTTATCTTTTGCTTATGTCACCTTACTTTTGTTCTAATGAAATACGTTTATACGAGGGTGATTTACAAATTCTTGTCAATAAATGTAATTCCTTAACAATATGTTAAAAACCGTGAATGAAAAAAGAAATACAATTTTAAAAACAAAACTTTAATATAAAAATTAATCAAGAATTAAAAAAAACAATTAAATTTTTATCTATTGGAGTTAAAAATATTAATTAACAAGTTTCACAAAAATTCAATTAAAATTTTAATTATTGCTTTAAACCAGAAAATATAATAAACTCATTCGACAATTCTGTGTTCATTTCCAAAATATTTGAAAAGTTAAGCAATAAGAACATTATTCCTGAACATCAATTGCGATTTCGCCATAAACATGGAACACCTGAATAATGAAAACGCTTTGGAGAAGAAGCAGTACTGTTCTGCTGCAAGCATTCGACAGGGTATGTCAATATAGGCTGCTATACAAATTAAAACTAATTTTTCCACCTCTTTTTTTATTTGTTACTTTGGTCATACATATTTTATTATCGAAACTTTTATGTTACAATAAATAATGAAATCTCCGATTTATGTGAAGTAAAAGCTGAAATACCGCGGGTGTTCTTTACACAATATACTCGTATAAATCAGATATGCCATGAGGTGACAAGGTTACTGTTGTCACATATGCAGACGATACGGCATTAATAACAAATAATAATTATCTAATGCAGCCGTTAAATATGATTCAGAATCAATAAAATAATATAGCTACATGGGTGAAAAAATAGAACATATGTGTCAATCCTGAAAAATTGTCACACATAACTCTTGCTTTTAAGAACAGCGATTGTCCTCCAATCTTTTCGCATGGTGGATAAATGCCAAATTCTAGTTGTGTCAAATACCTTGGTATACACTTATATAGAAAAATCATATTAAAGCTGTAACAGTGCGTTACATGGACTTCGAGATATATATTTTGCACCTTAATTTGTATCTTATTTTGCTTAGAATATTTAGAGGAAAAATTATTACTCTGAAATATTTCAAATATTTATTATTATCCTTCTAGATGCCTCTTCACATATTCAGTGATGGCTAGCAATGTCAAGCGATTCCCATTTTTTTCAATATTTTTTATATTTCGCGGGTTCATGAAGTGTTTTGAAATAATACATTATTTAAATATTTCAGATATTTTTTAATTATATTTATTTTTGAGCGATGGTTTTTTTATGAAACGTTTTTTTCAATTATTTATTTTCAATATTTCGCTACCAAATATGTAGCATCGTCAGGAAATAATAATTGTTCTTTATATATATATATCGGTCAAAATGAAAATAGAAGTGAAACTTATATTTGAGATATATTATATTTATTTATTATATTGAAAAATGCTAAATTAAAAAGTGAAAAATGATAAATGAAAAATTTACAACTAAACAAAAATAATAAATGCTAAATTTAGCTGGAAAAAGCTAAGATGGCCACACTGACATTCTCAAAAATTTGCGAGTACCAGTAACGCTATTCACTGATTTTCAATATAATTCATGATTGATATGTTACCTCAGCGAATAATAGGATTCACCAACAACGATTTTGGGTGCTACCTTCTTTGCGGAAAGGGATTAGAAAGAGTCGGATGTCTTTTGGTGCGTTTAACTTTAGGAAGTAGCTTTTCTTTAACGACAACTCCAGAAAAAGGGGCGCCTCTGTTATATTGAAAATAATAAAAACCCAAATTGCTTTTGTGTTCAATATAAATGACCGGACGATTATATTCACATGTCTTCGTTATACAGGCAGTAACTAATTTGTACAAAATGTGACTAGAAAATGTTCATCTACACACAAAATAACCACGTGTGAGTTCTAAAAGGCATTTTTTTTCCGAAAATACTTCGGAATATAGAAATACGTACGTCAGAACTTAAAACGTAATTGGTAATTAAAATAATATAAAAATTAAGCACTAAAAATTTTAAGTAATTTCCATAGAAATTTTTTGTACACAAGTAGTAGTACGTGTATTATTGAAACTACACTTTATTTGTACAGCTTTATTAGATATAAAGAGTGATTTTTTTAACTTTCCGCTATCGAAAGTTCCTGATTTTTCCCTAATTTGCAGAAAATCGAAATTTCGTTATATTTGAGGTCCGGGAGATAATTGTGACTATTTTCGCTATGATATCAGTATGGATGTATGTGTGTATGTATGTATGGATGTACAATTTACATATGTATGTATTTAATATGTCATAATTTAAGAACGCGTCAACAGATCGGAACAAAAAGTCGCATTCGAAAGATATTGCGCTCACTTAAATGCCGTGGGATAATGAACCGATTCGGTGTAGAAGATTTCGAAAATTTTCGAAATTTTTCAGCACTTAAGAATCATATCGAATGCAGTAAATTTGCTTTGAATCTTTTGCTTATGATATTAGCAAGGTTTAAAAGAAAATCAGTATAAAAGAAATATTCGTGACATGTGGCAATACCATAAATGCTCAGTAAAGATTGCCATTTCAACATGAATAGACCAGTAAACGAACGTCGCTTGCAAATAATTGCATTTTGTTATCAAATCTCATGCTGTCTTTGTATCGAAAAATTATCTGCAGCGACAAAGCTAATTTTTGGGTCAATTGGTACGTCAACAAACAGAATTGCCAAATTTGTTGTGACGAGCAGCCAGAGACTTTTCAGGAGCATTGGTAGCTCTCGATCAGCCTCGACGGCGCGCTATTTGGTGCGAATTTTTTGGTTTCAACAATACTATGCCATCATACTATGATACCATAAACTTATTGACAGGTGAGTTTGGTGAGCAATTAATCTCATGTTTGCAACAGTCCATTGGCCGCGAAATGCTGAAAAAAGCAAGCAAAAATTGGAGCTCAGTGATGGACCATCAACAGCGTAAAATAATCTTAAAAAGTAAATGTGATGCATTAATTTGTTGGTCGATATAAATATTTCCTTAAATTTTGCAAATTTTTCAGTTTTTTTCCAATTTTCAAAACCCAAATTGTTGAAAAAATCACCGTATGTTTCTCCAATTCACATGAAAATAGCAAAACAATGAAGTGACACATGAATTTTTATTATATAATATAATTATTCGTAATCGAATTTTTGTATACAGCTAGTTACAAAACTCTACATACGGAGTAGAAAATTTATTTAATTATGATAATTATATTATACCTTGACGTTAAGATGTGACTCACAATTAACATCGTGCATTTTGGTTTAACCACTCTATATAAAATTCTCGTGTCACAGCAATAAATATCCTCCGAAACGGCTTGACCGATTTTTAAGAAATTTGTTGTGTATATAAAAGTTGTGTATATGAAAGTTGACACTTATTTTATTGTCTGCGTTATAACTGCAAAATCGTCAGTATTTCAGATTCTAAGGATACGTTTTTTTTTTTTAATTTTTTTCCAAATTGCGAGAATTTGAAGAGGCTGCTTCAAAGAAAAAATAAAAGTCCTGCTTAAAAATGACATTGGAATAATATAAAAATGGAAAAATTCAGAAGTTTTTCACATATTGCTGAACAAAATCGAATGCGTCGTTTCTAAGTAATGATGTGATGTGTTAACCTGGTGCTAAAAAATATCATATTTTATAAAAATTTTCTAAAAATACTGATAATTTTTGCAGTTAGGTGACCATAACGCAGCAATAAAATATAATAGTTATCAAAGGTCAGAAAATTTGTTTCCTTTTGTTGCATAGTGTCATTTGAGATCTGAATTAAAGTCTCTGTAAATATTTCTCATTGTTCATCAACGTTCTTACTTTATATTCATTTTATTTACGTACTAGTCAAATTGTATTTATCGAGTCCATAAAATTAATTAATTAAATGTTTCTTCACAGATTTTCAATAATATTCTGGAAAAATGATTTTTTTTAAATACTCGTACATGTGTTTAGTTTAAAGAATGGTAAATCCAATAATAAAATTTCTGATTTTATAGATGCTTTATTAATCGTGTGAAAGCATTTATGAATACAACTTTATTAAATTTTGCTTATAAACGGTTTATAAACGTGCTGTTAAACCTATTTTCGGCTGTATAAAGATCGTTGATCTTGGCAAATAAAAAGTTTAAAAAATTACTTGTATTTCGTTTAAAAATTAAAATTTATTGAAGAAATTGAAACGTATGTAGACTTTTGTGACTAGGTGTACATTTACATGTATGTATGCATGTATGTATGCCTTTTATATTATTTAATTAAATTAATAAATAAAAAAAATAAAAAAATTAATACACATGTCTGATTTTAATTAGGTCTTATTGTATTAGAATAAAATTTTCATTTTATTTCTGTATGTTCAAGTGATTTCTGTTATATTTATTGGAAATACGCACATAAAATTGTTTAGAAAACCTTAATAAAGTGACGGTATTTACTTATACAATATTTACTTGTACTAATTTTACGTGTGCATATGCCGAAATTTTATCAAAAGCTCCAACGTTTTATCGTATAAATAGTTGGGCCGTAACAGACAAGATACACAGTTGATTTCAGTAGTTAATTGTACTAGAAGCACAAAAAAGGACAATGAAATTTTTCGCGCTCTTTATATTTGCCCTTGTGCTGACTGTGGCATTTGGCCAAAACGACGTACAGCAGGAAAACGAACAAAGGAAACTACAGATACAGCAAAATCATGCGAATATTGTACAGACCAAGGCAGAAATTACTAGTGAGAGGGAGTTTATACTAGCTAATAAACCAATAATCGAATCCAATGAGAAGAACATAGCACAACTTCAGAAAATGATTGACTCGAAAAGACAACAGTTGAAGGCCGGTAAAGCAATAGTTCAACAGCTTGGTTAAAACAGATTGGCTGCGTGGATTGGCTGACAATATACGACCTATACGTACACACATACATATATATATGTGTACTATGCAACATCAATTAAAATATTGTTAATTTGATTCATTTTCGCAAATAAAATACATAACGATGTTATTGCTTTTGTAATTTTTAAATGAATAATTTTTTACTACCGGCACTTAACCAGTTGTGTGTAGGCTTTTTCTGAAACATTATGTACACATTTTTAACGTACTCATATACAAAAAGTGTCAGCTACGGTGCTAAAGAATGGCTCAAAATACTTATAACAATATTTATTTTTTGGTAGTTAAACTAATTGTTTTAAAGCACAGTGCAAAAACCGGGTTTTTAACCGTAAATCCGGATTTTGGAGCTGTCCGGCATATTTCACTATTGGATTCTTCTTTAACTCGACAAGACCTACTAGAAAAATAATATCCGGTCCCAGGTTTTTTGGACTGTCGCACCGTGTAACCTGCAAATTTTTGGCCATTTTTTCATTCGCGTACTTTTTTCTGTTAAACAAAATTTACTCAATATTTATGGGAAAGTAAACAAAGAGGCATAAATTTTTTTTTTTACAAATTTGTGCTCAATATTGGATATAATTTTTGAAATATAAGCAGCAACATATATTATTTCGTTTAAAAAATGTTACAGTCAACGAATAAAATATACTTTAAATTTGACTGTTTTTAAGCACAAATTATGCTGGCTGATATTATAAGTATTATTGCTTAAAAAAGTAGTTGGTCTCATGTAGAAATGCTCTAACTACAATGCCAATATTAAAATGTAAATGCTAAATTTTCTCGCAAACTAGAACTGATTATAATAAACGGATTCGAGTTCAGCGCCACAAATAACATAAAAATCAATTTTAAGTCCTCGACATGGTTTAAATAATTCTTATTTTGATTTACCATCTAGATATGTATAATAATCTATGTAATGATAATTTAGATATAATTTAGAAATATTATTTGCGAGTTTTTAGAAATTGCATTTGGCGCGGCAGACCCGAAAATACGATTTTTGCTACTAATTTAGTATTGACTATTACGTGCTGATAAGTACATTTTTTTTTGGGAAAAAATGAATACTAACTTACTTCCTGATTGGGGAATATTGTTTTATATCTTCATTGAGTTCTTTATAATATGGAAATTTAAAATTCTGCTTTTTGCCATTTAAGCTAAATAAATTTCTGTTGTCGCATCAGCATCCTGGCAATATTTTATTTAAAGACGACTCCACGTGCATTAAAGGAATCTTCAAGATTGCAGATAATTCGACGGTTTCCATTGCCAAGGAATTCAATATAAATTTGTGTAGCCTAAACTTGAGTCAGTTCAACACAAACCACTGCTTAGTGTCAATTAAAAAAGACCCATTATGTGTAAGAAAATGCCATGGAAATAACGCAAGAGGATTTAATACTTCAATTCATTTGTTCTTAAATTTAATTCTGAACTTCTTAAAAAAATCGTTTGATTTCACCAAACCACTAATAAAAAATTTTAATGTTTTCAAGTTAGACAAGTAGGAATTAATCGAGTGGCCCATTAAGGGACGATGGGTTGAATATCATAATATGTATTGCACGTAAATTAAATTGTCAACTTTGTAATTTTCTCGCATAACCGTCATCATACAATGTGGGTTCACTGGTTAGAATATTATTTCATTTCCAATTCTTTTTTTATTTATTTTATTAGTGTCTGTATTTATAAATAATATTTTTTATATTGTTCTGAGCGAAATTTTTTCAAAGCTAAATGAATATATTTTGTATGCCTAATCGGATTGGTAAACCAAAAACGAAAAATTCTTTTAAATTCATTTGAAGTTGCCAACGTTTGTAAAAATTTAAATTGCTTTATTTTTTTTATTTCTACAAACTCGTATAAAATAATTTTTTTTTTGACAAATGTTTCCAGCAAAAAATTTTAAAAAAGTTAATCAAGTTTGGAATTAAGCATTTTTGGTGGGATCGATTCCCAACTGGATTACGAACTTAATGATTTTAACAAGGTGTGAGACTAAAAGAATCTATTCTTGAGACATCATTACTTTTCTATTGCCTGAAATGGTTAAATTTTTGACGCAGAGAGTTCTTATAACTAAGTATCAGTATTCTTAACCAAATTCGAATTGCGAACATAATGTTCCAGTTGTAATCGCAATACAAGTTTAATTTCATGTGCATAAATAATACAAATTTTGCAAATAAACATTTACATATTTTTAAATACTTGTAAATATTTTACTTAATTCAAAGTATTTCGACTGATTATTATTTAAAATTAAAGATTCCAATAGTTCTTAAATTATTTACTATAAGAAATAATATTTTATGTTAATTTATACTGAAACAAAATAAAATTTTTTTTTTGGGACTATATTTTATTTTATTTATTTTATTTTTCCAAACAGTAACTACTTCTTTTATGGTTTTAAATAATTGAGAATGTAATTTAAAAATTTATATACTTTTCTCTAAATAACTAAACATTTTGATTATATATGATTCTAATTTTAAAATTGTGCTTTTTCCCTTAAAAAATATATGTCAATTTTATTATTACATACTTTATGATATTCCCATAAAGTATTTTTTTACAAAAGTAAACTCAATAACTGAGGAGGAAAGCATATCCATATAGTACTATTTCACTAATGCTTACTTAGCTCATCAGTGGATTTGTCCTAATTTTTGAATACAAACCCGCGCAAATCCTCCCAACTACCGTAGAAATCCCAATAGTTTGTTCGGCTCCAGCCTGGATGGCTCGTCCATCACATCCAAAGTATACCAGCGAAAGTACATCTTCCTTACAAACGCCAGATTTCGTTTATCTTTAGCAATCGTAATTTTTCACAACAATCTTGAGCATTTTTGCTTGCCGTAATTTGAGATGTGTTAAAAACTGTAATAATTCTATTAATTTATATCGGGTATGCAAATGTATTGTATATAAATATTAAATTTGCATATTGTATTTTAAATTGTGATGAAGCAAACAGGAACATTTTTTCAAACGAACAATGAAAGCAGCTCTCTTCGTTTAAAGAACTATCTACGCTACAATTGCCTGCCACAAGCCTTTCCCACATATTAATATCATTAGTATGTAAATTTATGGTTGTTAAAAAAATGTTACAAGTACATTACGAATGCGCTGCTTTTTAAAACCGTTTCATAATTTAAACTCTTCGGTTGCATAAATAAAATGTTTCACTATTCATCATCAACCATTAGTGTTTAATTAATAAATAAATATCATGTAATGTAATGCATATGTAATATATTGTACTATATAAACAAATGCATTTATACATATACATATATAAGTTGTGATAAATATGATTAATTTAAAATATCTTATTTAATATGCATGCAGATTATTGCAATAAAATCCAAAATCTTTTTCATTTGTGAACAATACCAAATAAGTATGAAAACCGCTGGTAACATTTAACCGAATTTATGTCATAATTATTAAATTTTTAATTACCAAAAATAATTTTAATAACTAAATAAATTATTTAAGTCTGTCGTTGGAATGTTTTTCAATAATCTAGTAGTGGCGTAAATATTTCTATTTAATTATATGATTTTCAATAATGGCAGATAATTGTTAATTTGTGCGATATATTTGTCATCAGCAGCCACACCGTCTATCTTTTGAAATATAATTAAGTTTTCTTTTAACTGCATTTGCGTGGCCCATATTATACACTAAAAATTTAGGTATCTGGCACTCCCAGTGATTTTTAATAGTACTAAAATAAATAAAAGTTCTTTCTTTCCATACATATTTTTTTTACCAAACACCCATAGCATACTTTAAGGGTCTTTAAAAAGTCTGCTAGTGGAACGTATGAGTAATGTTAATAATTAATATTGCGTTAACGAGTAAAGGCTAATAAACCAGTGCGAGTTTATCTTGTTTTTTTCAGCTTAAAGTATATTAAACTAATAAAAAAGTAACGGCCATTTTCACAATGTCTGATTAAAACTTAATTGGAACTTTAACAGCCGTTTAACTAAAAATGTATTTCACAATGTATGATTAACTTTTAACTGACACCATTTAACGAAAATTTGTCTGTTAAATTTAACCGAAAAAAATGTGGCGGTTAACAATATAATCGACACCTATGCATAGCTAATTTTAATTGATAAATAGAGAAAATGTACACATGAAAAAATGGGAATGCAACACTTATATTTTTTCAATGTTTATAATTTTAAAACTGAAACAAAAAAAAGTAATCTTGCTGTGATATTAGACGCTCTACAAAAAACTTTTTAACATTGAAAGGCGGAATTCCTTTCAATGTTTTTTTTCACAAACATTAAGATTGTTTTCTATTTTCTGTCATTATAGTATTTTTCTTAAACAAACACAAACAATATTGCCATACTTTTTAGCGAATTATTTTGTTAACTGAAGCATGGTGAAACTGAAATCATTAACCGTCGATTAAATAGTGCCTGTTCAGCAAACCGCCAGTTAGTTAATTTTCTGTTAAAAGTAAAATAATTAGATATTGTGAAAATGGCCGTAAATCAGTAAACATTTAAATCATATTTAATCGGGCAAAATTATTCGGTTAAACTACTTTTTTGCCCATACGATTTTCACAACGGTGTGCTTCATAAAGCTTTTATAAAGTTTAAAAGCTTCTTTAATCATGTGCAAAAAATTGATTCCTAGCTGCAAAAATGTTTTTTTTTACATTTATAGTAGTGCGACCACACTTTTAGTTTTTAAACTGTATACAATATACAGAGTACTGATTTACTGCTGTTAAGTTTAAAGTACATATAAACTTTATTTCAGTTTAACGAAAGCTCAGTTTAAACTTGAACTGATTTATTAGCCCTAAAATAACTAAAATTGAAATCAGATATAAAGATTTTCAAATTTTGCGGTGCAGTTTAAGCAAATTAAATAAATTAAATTAAAAAAAAATAAAAAAACAAATTTTAAAAAATATATTAAAAGAAACTGAGTGACTGCAATCAGTATTGTAAAACGGCCTCGTGAGCAGAAAAATTAATATGTATTCAAGAAAAATAAATCAATATGTGCAAGAGAAAATTAATTTGTTAAGAAATTTTTCATCTTGTATTGTACAGCACATGAAAGCAATGCTTTAATCGGGCTGAAGACTTTGAGTGACAGGATTTTTTTGGGCAGCAATGCGACTACAGCATACGGAGTTTTTTATTTCCTCATCTTTTGTTCTCTTTAAATATTTTAAAATAGTTGTTAAGCAATATTGTTATGCAAATAAATGGCAAGCTCTATACGTTACGTAACCTGAATCCGTACGTACCCCTCAACAAAAATATGACAAAAATATTCTTTGAAAAAATATCCTTATATATTCTTGAAAGTTTCCACAAAAATCGTTTTAATTACATTTTGTCGCCTTATATCAAATATATGATACTTTATCTCCTACTTCGATAGTTGTAACGTGAAAATACTAACTGACTAACTATGAATAATACAACAGATTGATAAATTTAATTTGATAGCGAAATTCTTGCAAATCAAAAACATTTTTAAATTTTATAATTTTATTCATAAGCATATATTTTTCCAATGGTATCAAAATGAAAGTGACATCATTTTTACACAATAACTATTGTAGCAATAACTATTGAGTACTTCGATTACTGATAACACTTACAATAGGTTCTGAATGGAAAATTGGTATGAGCAAAAGGGTTCTCATAAGATTTTTTGAAATATCAATTGTAGTTGTTAAAGTTCCCATTAATTCGGTGTGCAGAAAAGTAGCTAGTGACGAATCTTACCGCATTTAAACATTTTCTTTTGAGGTAACAAATTATTTAAAAAAAAATATAAAAATCTATGTGTTAAATGTATATGTTATTTATTTTCTATTGATGTTGATATGTCGGAATAAATTAACAGGCTCTTATAAAATGAAAATTAATAGGAAAATTCGGTAATATTAACGTTATGCCCCTATGAATCACTACAATAAATTATCAATGCCTCTTTAGATATACAATATATATCACATGTAGTATGAGTGTGTACATATTTCCATAGTTACGCGTGTGAAAGTTTACATGCTATTTATTTACTTGACTGATGGTGATTACAAAATTCGCATTGAAAAATCAACAATGTGGAACTAAAATGCTTGGTTTCTATTCCTACTATAAGTACAAGTGAAATTTAAAAATTGTGGATTGCTCATGTACGACACACACACTTAAACACTAATGCAGTCATTACCGCTAATACTGGGTTGCCTTTTAACTTTCCATGCAAATATTATTATAACACTGTGAACGCTACAAACACTGGATGTCAGCACCGATGAAATGAACAACGTATCGAAAAATATGGAAAAAAAGTTACATTATAATTGAGTGAACTCGCAAAAACGTAAACTAATTTCTATCATGGTTGTTCACGTTTTCAAATTTGTTTATGTTTTCAAGAGTGAAATATTTAGAACAAAAACGTTACGTTTGCTGCCCACATATTAATTTATAACAATAAAACCAAAGCGAGATATTCAATATATGATAAAGAATTGGATATTTTTACATATGGATGTATGTATATTTACTTGACTAAAAACGTAAGCAATTCAAAGAAATCAAATGTTACAAATTGTGTTACATATGTGTAGAAGATCTTTTTTTACTAATATTTATTCGATTTTAAAGAATTAAGTTAGTGAATTGGCGAACTATCTGGCAAAACCGAGGGGCAAATTTGCACCTAATTGGCCCCGATCAATTCTGTGGACTTACGAAATGCCATAGAAATGGAATTCCTGGAAACTGGGAGGAAAGGGATTTCGTTGGTTACTGATATAATAGTGCCTGGCAGCGTCAGGCCAAACACTTCCTGATTCTGAACGGGGCAATCTCAAATAGGCTGCTTTCGCTGAATAGTGCGGACTTAAGCCTTTTAACGGGGTACTTTACAGCCCATTGTGGCCTGAGCTACCACGTAAACAAAATTGGTATCTCCGACCAATGACTGTCGATTTTGTAAAAGTGACATTGAAAGTTCTGAACACATTCTTTGCGATTGTCTTGCACGCGGTAGACAGAGGTTTCTCCATACAATAGAATGAATTCATTTTACAAAATAAATTAAAAAACAACAACCCAATTCCTTTGAGAAGATGTATTTTTTTGGTTCCCTTATCTGGAACTCTTATGATGGGATTATCCAAATTGGAAAATAATACAAAAAATAAAACGCAAAACTCAGAAAATGTTCTTCATCTTTTAGAGCTGTTAGACTTTGTTCACATTTTAGAGTAGTGAAGGTAAAAATAAAAGTGTTTACGTTTCCGGATTGTTCATGTTTCTGGATAATCACGTTCTCGGCACTTCACTGTAAGCGAAAAATATTGTCTATTTAAACAAAATTAATATTTTACAATTTCTAAATTCCTCTACATGGCATATTTCTTCGATTCATGCATACTAGCGCTCACTATATACTGTGACAAACCCATTCTAAAAGAGCAATTTAAACAGAAATTTAATCTATTAATGTTTAGAATTATGAAATTTATTGTGTATTCTTTAGTTGCACATACTTTTTTCTAAAGTAAATAACGAATTTAATGGGGTGTCCTAAAACTAACACAAGATTCGAAATGTGGTAGGAATAGTGGCAATTGGGTTTCTTTTTCATTCATTAATTTTGGAATATCCATTATTTCAATAAGTCGACTCACTTCAATTAAAACTTGCAGTCACTTTATGGTAACGTATGACATTAAATTTTATTGTACGCTGATGCTTCGAAAGTAAATTGTAAGATTTGGAGCAAAATTAAAAATTACATTACTCAAATGTACGAGAAAACTTTAAGAAAAGAATAACAAAATATTTGAAAAATATTTCAATACTGCCATTTACCCGTAATTTTGTTCATGTGAAATTCAGAGCAAGATATACAATACAATAATTGGATAATTTCGGAGCGACATAAATAGCTCCCTTCCTTCTCCCGCAGTTCAATTTTTAAAAAAGTATATAGATTATAGACTATTTTTGTTTTCAATTACATCACAATAAGGCAGATCATTTCGCAGAGGCATAGATGAACATTTCTTTCAAATAAATACCGTGCGGTTGGGTGGAGGTAGGCGGCCACGAGACATACTTCGATGTTGCGGGAGTTGGTATGGCTCACCCGGCCCACTGCCTGACAGTGTATTTAACGTGACAGCAACGGGCAGGAATGGATTGATGGTACATAGCCCAGGCTTATGCAACGGAAGGATCGAATTCGGACAAGGGATCGCGGTGTTCCTCGCTATGGGCAGTTTTCGGCTGGACGATCGGTGTAGCGTGATGTTGGCTGAGATTTTTTTTTGCACGTTATTTGTTTTTATAGCAGTGTTGTAGCGTCTCTGATGTCAAGGAGACGTATTAAATTTTGAAGCTTCGTTTTTGTAGCCATTTTTAGTGATTATTTTACTTCGCCGGTGCTACATAATACCGACGAAGGAGGGCGTTCTGATGTGGTTGTGGCCACAAATGCACATCAGAAAAAAGGTGAGATGTTTTTATGAGTCTATAACTGGGTTTGAACCCAGGAAAATTTTTCGTTTTGTAGTCAACGTGTAGACTACTTCGACCATCGCCACCCTCTGCGATAAAGAGGACGGTTGACCGGATGCGGTACTACGTGATATACGGGGAGGATATTCGAATATTTACCGACTTAGGGTGTATATGCGGCAACGATTTCGGTTCATGAATGGCGGTCGGTCGGGGTTCTGCTGGACATTGGACAATGTTTTGGATGAGTTGTGTATATTACGGAGAAGCTCGTAATTGTTGTAGTTTCGCCGCAAATTCAGTGACCGCCTTGTATTTGTTGCCTGTAATCTAATCGATAAATTCACAGCATTATAGTTATAAACAGAACTTTAATTATGATACAGATAGCCACACACTAACACACACTCCCACACAAATTTAACAAATCAAATTGCATGGGAAATTCCACCTCATCGAACGAAGGCAACTGCAGCCAAATGGTCATAAATAACAAAAAAAAAAGAAAAATTCCACTGTGACATTTGCCAGTCCAATAACCAAACGATGTGGTTTGCATATTTAATTTCGAATGAGGTACGTGCAGGAACAGCAAAATCTAACACCAAAATACCAACAATAATAAGCACATATACACAATAAATACAATAAACGCAAGGTAAACCAATGCACTAGGGAGCTACTCCTGATGCCAGCCGATACTTCAGACCATCTAATCCCATCATTATTTTTATATGGGTGGTATCAGCTTATGCGAAGCAAAATATGTACTTACATGCAGTACAATTATTACACAGTCCTTGCCAGTTGCATCACATATTAGATTTATATTTTAATGCTCAAATATACTTTTATGTGATATTGAGTTTGCAATTTAATGAAAATTTCGATAATTTTTGCTAAAAGTTTTTATTGCACTTATAACGTTCGCGTACAGAGGGAAAATATGGCTTTAAGTGCATACTTTATATGGTTTCAGTAAACAATATATTGTACATAAGTATATATTTACATACGTATATTAGTTGCACAGAAGTTATTATTGATTATAATTATTGGTGACATTTGGGCATTAAACTGTTACCATGCAAAAAAACTTGCAATATTCAGAGATTTCAATCGGCTAATGATAAATAACAGTTTGTAAGGCGAGGTCGTATACACCATAATATCGTCTATGTAGAATGGCTCAAACTCGTCTGTCTACAACAAAGAAGTTTTCATTAAACCTACAACCAGCCTACTCTGTTAAATAGTGCGTGCTTACTGTTGACTTTGTTTTAGAAGATCTCTTGTTTCGAGTTGTTATAGGCAAATTGAATATGTTTGCTACGTTGTATCAAATTTGATAATACTGAGACAACTCCGTATCATAAGCAGAAAGATAAAGCAGCAGCCATATCTGATATATGAGTTCGCGTGAACAGAAATCTGCAATACAAAGCATCCAGCGAAATATGGAATTGAAGTTTGGTAGGTTTGTAATCCTATTAAGTGATCAGATACTATCTTGGCACCTTCTGTAGAAAGAAAGAAAAATCAGCGTAAACACGTTGTTAAAGATATGTGTTGCACTCCATTATGTGGAAGTGGAATGGATTGAGAAAACATTTTACGAGTTCCATATTCATCTCTATATTGGGCGCAGTACATAAAAGACGAATATGTGTACCAGATCAGTTTTCCAATCCAAAAGCTGGAGAGGTTGAGTCAGCACCCTTTGCATTTAGCAACAATTTCGCCTAACCGAAGGCACAAAGTTAAGTCGGTTTCTTTTAAAAGTCAGTTTAAAATAAAATTCTTTGGATTAATTGTTTCAATCCCATAAACAAAAAACAAGTATTTTTTATTTCAAAACGACTTTAACTGGGGTGTCGACTCAAATGTAGAAAATGTTTACATACACTGAAGGAAAACCAGCATAACACTGATGAAATCTGACATCAATGCTGTGGTAATTATCTGCGTTTATGACTCAATAGCAATTTACATCAGCTACTTATCTTGTCATCAATGCAATAACACAGCGACATCAGCTGCAGTAATGTTACACCGAAATTATATACATTTCGTTGGTGCTAATTCGTGATCTATTCTAAAAAGTTTGTAACATTTTAAAAATTTATTACGTTTCTTTCTGAATATGTTGTCCCAAAAATTAGCAAAATATGGAACATATTTGACCCTCCACTGTCAAGTCGGTGTGATATACTAACCTTTTTGAGATCTTTGTTAAATACCTTTTTTTTAAACAAATTAGAACTTTTATTCTTGGGATTTTATTTGCTCTATCTGGAGATTTATTAAAAAGTTATTATTATTGATTAAATTATTGTAAAATCCGTAGCTGTTCCTACGCTGAGTTAAGTTTCAAATATATTGTACGAAGGCAAAGTCACTGGTCACTGAACAATAACGTCTTCAGCTGATAGCAATCCACAATCGCATCAGAACGCCCCCCTTCGTCGGTATTGTGTAGCACCGGCGAAGTAAAATAATAATAAAAATGGTTACTGAACCGAAGCTTCAGCATTGCTACGAGTATAAACAAAAGAACGTGCAAAAGCAGAGCTGCAAATAATTAATTAAGCTTCACCTCTTATCATTTCTTCTACTATAGTTCCAGCACAATGCTTCGCATGTGTAGGAGTCATCACCTGAGTGCTGGTCCCAGATAAAAAAAAAATATGACTTAATAGCACACCTTGTGAATATCCCAAATATTGTATGCACACTATACGTGGTTACCAAGCGCAATGGCTTTTTGGTGGTTTTTCAATCATTCACGTTTGTGGTTTAAAAAAAGGACAAGAAGTCAAATTATTTAAAAAACCATTGAACTGCAGCAAAATAAAAGCTCTTTAGAGTTTTTGTTTCCTTTCTTTTATTTTTTAATTAATAAACACGCACTTCTCTGTTCTGTTTATTAAATATTTCCGGTTGTCTTTATGTCCTGTTGTACTTTCCATTGCTAAAGCGCTTGGCAAACAGAAGTGAGTTTTATAATCCCCAGTATTTTGAAACTTTACAGAATACAGAAAAAATGTAAAGGTTTTAGTATAAGGGAATTCAAGCGAATATGCTTGGGCTCTACATAATTAATATTTTTTAAAATATTGGATTCGATGGTGCGAATAACATACATTTTTTTGACATCAGTCATGTGTGGAAGCATGTGGCATATTAATTTCCTTTGTAAAAAAAACTTTCATATACGTTCAATCATCAGGTGACATTAGATAAAAAAATGGTTTACAACTTTATTTTTTTTGCATGTTGAAAGCTGATAATGATATGAGCAATAAGAAACGAATGATAAAGTTGCAAATTAATTTAGTAGAAAGCATGTAAAATAATTAGCTGTCTAGAAAATAATTGGCCACATCTGCAACATATTGACTGACGTTATTAAAGTAAATTGTAGCTAACAATGTTAGCTTCAATACTTAGGGATTCAGTTTGTTACAGAAGGCAATTATGATATTTGTCACGTACTAAAATGCATATGACAAAAATTGTTATCGATTGGCATAGGATTTGAACACTTGACTTGCGTGCAGTACAATCAACGAGTTAACTACTTTGGACAGCCGCACCTAAATGCATGCTGCCACTATGCGTATACGTCGCATATAATTAGTTATAATTCAGCATTGCGTAAACGTTGTAATATTGAACAGAGACTTGAAAATAAAAAAATTTTCTCAGTATTTTTCTGACCAAGACAGTAAGGCGAGCTTATTTATTGGTTGGCATAGATTTCATATACATATATACAGTTGCGCGGAATCGCTGCACCCACGAACGAATTAAATTTACACTCGATCCATCACTTATTCGCCGAATACCGAACTTTGAACAAAATTGTCGACGAGCAATTACGTAAAAATCATTACTCTTAAAATTGGCTCCACTGCGAACATGCGATGCTCACTCGACCAGTGCGACATCGTGACTGACAAATCCGCACAATCGCTCCGTTTATTACTTTTTGAAATAATCGTATTTAAAAATATAAATTTGCCACCAGACACCCTTTACTAGATTTCGCTTAGGTGTAAATGTAATATAAAGTACAGTTGTTTTGGACTGTCAGGCAACTAACTTGTTTGTTTGGACAGTAAAGTTGGTCACCAAACTCAACAACTTGCTTAATTTTTTTTAGTGATCCTTAAATTAAATTATAAAATTTCAATCATTTTTATAAAATAAAGCCTTGTATCAACAAAGAAGTTCTATAACGTATAAATTAAATAATATTGAAAGGTTAAACTCTTTTCATTTCTGTTAACGAACGCCAGCATCAGATGATTTTTCCATGTAACAGAAACAACCTGAGAAAAGATAAAATATAATATTGCTATACTTATTTGTATGTAGTTTAGGCTGTTAGAAGTTGATAGTGATGAAGAGTATAAAAGGATTGACAATGTACAACAATAAAGAAAATTTATGTTTGGTAAATCTACTACGAACGTTTTCCTGAGGGATACTGAAATATGCTAACAACATAGAGACTTAATAAAATTCATACTTCTTTTATTTCTTTGTCAGTCAGATATTTATGCACCACGCTCGCATCCGGAAAAGCTAAATAAATCGTTTCTTTTAAGTAAACCCGCTATGTACAGCATATACATAAGTATGTGTGTGGACGGTTAAGTGTATGAAAATGGCAAACAGTGCGGTAAGCGCATGTTTGCATGCGCATGAAAACAATTTTTATGGGCATGAGAATTTTTGACAGATAGACAGACAATGCTTAGCGCGCTGAAAGAGAAAAATGGCAGTTTTATAAATCCACAGACTATATCAGTATACTCATACGAGTTCTACAAACATTTTTTCAGTTGAACATTTTACGAACATTTTACAAACAGAACATTCGTGGACGTACCACAGTGTAGGGGTTAATCGAAACAGACCCCACTAAATCGGGTGCATTCTCGACACTCTTCATGTTCTAGTGATTTCCGGCGCATCCGAATTTTAAATAACTTTAATTTGTATTTTTAAGAAGCAAATTCTAATGAATTATTTTATATTTGATAATGCAAGTGTTACTTCAAGGAATGATACGCTATAAGATTTTCTGCTTTTCCCAATTTATAAGTTACAATTAAATTAGTTCTAAAATATGATTTTTTTTGCCAAGTTAGCAGTAAATTTTATATTTTTTATCTTCACGATTATTTTAATATTTAATTTCTATATAAAAATTCTACAATTTTATTTATGCACGATGGGAGCATAAATTTGGCTTCACTTAAATTTTGTCATTTATTATTTGCGTCGGTTGAGCATCCACTTAAATGTGTTTATTTATTAATTTCTATGTATGCATTTCCTCCTCGTTCCCAAGTTAAATACTTTGTCTGCACGTATGAGAGCCAGTTGCTTATATTGATGGCGCAGACTGTCTTTTCATTCATGCAAGACACATTCTCTAAACTCAAGCCTAATAATTTTAACTGTAGTTGCAACTTTGCTTTAATACAACATCTGCTTACCTCCGCTGCTACTGCTTGCTAATTTGCTATAAGTCTTGAACTAGAAAATGTTTACTTTCGTATTCTTCTTATTGCACGATACACTGTTGATATTCCTTGCAATACCATTGTCTTATAAGCAACACTTTAATATCGTATTTTGAATTTGTACTACGATAATGTGCCTGAAATGGTTTTATCCATGAGTTGCAGCTGCTGTGTTTGTTTTTATGCTCGATTAAATATCTGAGTATCCATTTCATTCTTTTGTTTTCGCTTTTATGCACCACAAATTGTAAAGTGATACAAATTTTTAGAGTTGAGCTCTACACAGCACAGTAAGGAGATCTCCATTAAATTATTAAGTGAACTCATGAACCGTTAAATTATTGAAGGTTATTGTTAAGAAGATGAGGAAAATTATTGCATTACAAGAAAACAAAGGAAAGCGGAAATGGAAATTGTTGTAAGAAATCATAAATGTTCACTTCCTTATTAATCATTGGTGTAGAAAGGTAAAATTATTCATATATTTTTCCCATACATCAATTTGAAAGCATACAGTTACTATTTGCACTTTCCTTATATATTTACATGCTCGTATCTCTTTCTTGTTTAAAAATATTCTTGCTCTTCTTCTTTGCTTGATAAAGTGAATTTTTATTTAAGCTTTGGCTACTTATACAAAAAGAAATTTAAAAACCTAGAAAGAATTTATATCTGCCTACCAAAGAAAATTTGTTGTGTTACGCCAATTTAATTAATTACATCTCCAATTAGGGATGGGGTCAGTGCTGTCTGATTTTTCCCTACACATTAAAAACATTTCGACTACAAAATTATAGCAAAAATAATTTTAGCTAAGTCATAGTAAATTTATCAAGTGGAGTCAACTAATCAGGTGACTGTTTTTCGTCGTTTATGTTTTACACGCCGTATATGTCAAAATTTGGTTACATTTTATGCGCGTTAATATAATTTTTACTATTTTGTTTAATTTGAGAGAACGCGCAAATAACATTTTTACTCATTTACAAAGTATATTAATCAAGTAGCCGCATCTCTACTGCAAAACAACAATACAAAAACCAACATGCATTTTGTTTCTGTACAACTAGCTAAATATGTCAAATTTGTTTTTTCACTGCTCTCTCAAAAGCAAACACGCACAGGGTACAATAGCAGGAAAAACATTAGCGGAAATCACTCTTCGTTGCAAACTACCCTTGCATCCATTGGAAATCTTGCAAATATAGCATATTTGCATAAGTTTGCAACAACACAACAACAAAATATATGAAATTAAAGTTTGCACCTGTTAAAAAAATATACACCACCAAAAATCATTGCAAACTGTTAGCACTGCTACGAGTATAAACAAAGAACGTGCGAAAGCAGAGCTGCAAAAATAATTAATTAAGCTTCACCTCCTGTCGTTTCTCTTACTATCCCTTTCCTATAGTTCCAGCACAATGCTTCGCATGTGTAGGAGTCATCTCCTGAGTGCTGGTCCTAGATAAAAAAAAAAAAAAAAAAAAAAATTTCTAACGTTTACAATGCTACAACAGCTGTCTTTATCGTTTTGTTTTTACGTTCAAAACAAGTACAGAACTGCGCCCACGAAGTTTTTCGGTTGCTGTGCCGCCACAAAAAAAAAACAGTAGCTTCAAATGTAAGGTGAAATTTCCCAAAGAAATATTGCTTAGATTACATTAAACATTAACATTAAAAAAGTAATTAACTCATGAAGTTTGAAATTGGTGAAGTTTTTATAAAGTATATATAAAACCACATGTTTGTACAACGTAAAATTTTTCTCGTCGGCGGTGACATTAAAATCTGCCTACGGCTAACTTAATTGCATGCGGCAAAGTTACTTTATAAAACTCTGAAAAAACACATAAATAATGGTGTTTATAGAGAAGAAACAAACATAAAGAGACCATGTGAAGAGACCAAAAATAAAAAAATTAAAATAACTAAAGAAAGATCTAACAACAAAAGGTGGACAAAAGATGGTAAAGTCAGAATAATAATCGAATATTTATTGGAAAATCAAGAATTCGAGGTATGTTGTTGATCCACTAAAGTACACATAAACAGAAACATTTGTTTTTTTCTTTTTTTGTAGAAGCCGACCGCGCAAATATTTTATAGAAAACTTTTTTTTTTTATGATTTTGTTTTTTCCTGTTATCTTAGGCATTTTAATTAGTTTTACCTTTTTTGTACAATATCTTTTTCCGTTAAATATCTTAAAAATCAGCTGGTATAACAAATTTGTTGACAACGACAAAAAGGACACTCACGATTTATAGCAGAAATTCATAGCATGTATGATAAAATAGCACATATGCTACGAAGAGTGATTTCCGCTATTAATTTAATTTACGTATGCCTTAATTGGTTTTCCAATCCTCCCTCAAATTAAACAAATGAGTAAAAATGATATTGGCGCCCATAAATGTAAACAAATTTTGACATATACGGCGTGTAAAACATAAACGACGAAAAAAATGCACCTGCTGAGTTGATTTTACTTGATAAATATACTTTGCCCATTTCTTTTTTTGAGAGAGGGCTCCAAAATTAAGGCATACATAAATGAAATTTGTGTTTTCTTGCTATTGTAGGGTGCGTGTGTTTACTTTTGAGAGAGCAATTAATCCATAAGTCAACAAAATGTTTGTTTTTTTTTTGCTATTGTAGTCATCTGTTATTGACATTATCGTTGTAGTTTATACAAACAAAATGTTTGTTATTTTCGTATTGTTTTCTGTTGTAGATTGCCGACTACTTGATAAATATACTTTGGCTTAAGTGCACACTCATGGTTTGTTTTTTGTTTTGTGAAATAAAATATTCATAAATATATACAAAAAAAGTGAAAATGTTAAAAATTTTCTATATTTCTTTTAGAAGGTTAATAAGCACGCTCTTCTTCGATATTCAGAAACTTTGTTCTCATGAATTAATAGTTTGCCAAAACGAGATTAAAAAGGAAACATGTGTGGAACAGGGATCTACAAAGAAATCTACTAAAAAGGCGCAAAAATTTGAAAGTTCGTGATACAAGTATTCTGCCTAATACAAATTCTGCCAAACAATGTGGCAATTCATGCGCCGAAAAGGTTGTCGGATCATTCTTATCCGTTGACCTGTTCTTGTGGTGGTGAATGAAATTGTTGTACTACAATCCACGTTTTTTGTCTGCGATATATCAAAAACAACTGATGGAAATATTACAAAGGAAATGTGTTTCACTTATGAACATATAGTGTGTGTTAGAATTTCAATTTATTTAAATCATTTAAATATAAAGTTTGTTCTCACATTTTGAAGCACAAACGTAGGTACAGCAAAAAATTGTACCACGCCAGAGCCCAGTCGATCTTCAAGGACTCCCGAAAACATTGAAAGCAGTTTACGTGAAAATCTGCAACTTTCAATACGGAAAAGAGCAGCCTTACTGGGACTTCCAAAAGCGATTATTCATGAGATATTAAAAAAGGATCTGAAGTTTCATCCATTTCAAGTTAAATAGTTGAAGAACTGAAAGAAAGTGACTTTGATTTACGCAAAAAATTTTGTGAAACGATATTGGAGCGTTTTCGCACTGTAAATCCCATTTTTTGGACCGACGAGGCCCATTTTCACTTAAACGGCCACGTCAACAAGCTAAACTGCCGTTAATGGTCTCCAAGAACCCGCAACCCTCGCTTGAAACATCAAAAACTATTGCATTGCCCCAGTGTAACTGTTTGGTGTGCCTTATCTACGCATGAGATAATTGGACCATTTTTTTCGGAAACTCTCGAGTCCAGCCGACGAATGTCAACGGTGAAAATTATCGACGCATGATCACGGAATTTTTTTTGCCAAACCATCGTACTCTTCACACACGTGGTTTCAACAGGACGGCTGCACACACAGCCAGAGCTTCGATGAATTTGCTTCGTGAAAATTTCCCCCAAAAACTGATCAGTCGCTTTGGGGACATCCAATGCCCACAGAGGTCGCCCGATGTAACTCCCATGGATTTCTTTTATGGGTCTCAATCTCTTGTGGCTTTAAAAGAAAATATACGTCAAGAAATCAGCGCAATTGAACCAAGTTTACTGCAGCGTGTGGCGCAGAACACAAGGCTCCGTTTTGAACAGTGTGTTCAACTCGACGGAAGACATCTGGATGACATCCTCTTTAAAAAATAAAATCCGCATTTCCTTTACATCGTTCAATACTCTTAATGACATCGCCATGTAATTAGTTAAAAAGAAGTGAAGAGTATGATAATTAGTATTTTAAATCAATACTTTGCCATGTCATATCTTGACTTATTCGACAATCTTCGTATCTTTCAATAGTTTCAAAAGCCAAATGAGCTGTTGCATTAAATTATAAAAGTATTTATTATAAAATTATTTGTGTAGACCTGGCTGATTATTTAGCACTTTGAATCTACAGCCCGAAAGTTTAGGTTTTAAGTCTACTCCAGTCATAGAAAATTTTTCAATTTCGCTTTATTGTGTGCCGTATCACTTCACCATCTGTCTCTTCTCAACACTATCACTACTGAAGGTAACACACAATGTTGTCATTGTTGGTAGGCATTTTAATTATCCGACGCTTCTTTTCTTTAAAATTAAGATTATAAATGAACTTTAACAACCAGTTTTGTTACGTTTTCATAATTGGACTCTGCACTAACTCACGTTACTATGCTACGACTATTTGCATACCTCCTTCGCGCTCTTATTTTCTTAAGTTATACTTTCTTCGCTTTTTCGTTGCTTTTATTCAATACATTTTCAGTAAAATGCCAAAGATGAAAATGAAATCCTGGGGTGAAATGAAAAACTACTTCGTTACATCGCTGTTATATTTTTTTGCAATTGCCAATTAATTTGTTTTTTCCGCTGTAAGCAGCAGATTTTAATTTATTTTTCACAGCCGACAGTTGCTGTTACTTTTTGCACTACGGTTGGAGACGAGAAGAGAAGACTCATTTGTTAACAGGTCGGTCGGTATCGATAAAAATAAAATATTAAAGCAAATGAAATTTTTATATTTTGCGAGACTCTATTAAATTATCATGAAAAAACTAAAAGGCAAGACAAATAACGTTGATGAATATACTTTCGTTATTAAACACCCAGGAAAAAATTTTAAAAAAGATAATCGAGTTTGAAATTATGAATTTTTGGTGGAAGACACCAACTTAATGATTTTAACAAGGAGACTAAAATAATCGATTCCTGAGAAGTCATTACTTTTTAAGTTCTTATAACTAAATATACTTTTTCTGGTTTGAGTTGAAAAAGTTCCGCTATTTCAGTATTCCGAACCAAATTCGAATTGTAGACATAATGTTGAAGCTGTAATCGAGATAAATTTGAATATAAATATTAATATTAATAATAGAATTTTTAATTGAACTGTCGTTATTACATATTGAAGAAATTTTGTCGTGTTTAAGTTCACAGTTAATTTATCACACTTTGGGAAGAAATTACATTCCTGATTTGAATAAGGGAAAGAAACTACAGTTCGATTAAATTCTTTTCTGAATATTCAAAACGGAAGTGTACGTGCCAATAATGTTAGTTAATCTTTCAATGAAAGGACAAAATAACTATCAAGTAGTTTTTCATTGCCATCCGATGGAGGGCTAATAAACCAAGAAAAATTAAATAAGGAAAGACAGTTAAAAAGTTGTGTGAAAAACTAATTTCGTTCTCACCCGTACTGAAAACAAAAGCTTTGCCCTTTGGGAATATATGAAGTATGACTTTTACTAGAAACATGAAAAAACAACAAAGCTGACAACGTTTGTTAATAGTATGTAGACAGTGAAGATTATTCTCGTGCACAATTTCCTAAGCTCTGACGAGTTAAATAGATGTTATTGATGACTTTACAACTACCTCCCTGTTGACACAAAGAGTACTGGGGGGTGACTCTCTATTGCGATGCGAAAGCTAAATGCGTTGAGATGCCAATTTGGTACTCTCTATTACTTTCGCAAATCTTTTTGGTAAAGAGGCAACTTTGACATTGCAAAAGAAAATACGGCATAGATTGATAATAAAGCAAAGCTAAGCAAAAGAAAAGTGTAACAGTTTTTAATTAAAAATAAAGTGATGGATTCTGCGCGTTATGGTTTGATGAGGAAATGACCGTGTAGAACGAGTTGTAAGACGAGTCTTAAGAGATATGACCGATATACTCTCTTTAAATGACCGCATGAAAAAAAAATCTGTAGCGGAATATATTTTCAAATACATATTGCTTTATTTTAGCTTTGTACGAAACTTCCCTTCGCATAAGGAGGCGTTTCTCTATGTTCTAAACACTATTCATTCAACGCGAGCTAAAAGTTTCAATTCGAATTATTTTTTGAAAAGGTGTGATGAATTCCGATAGAATTGGAAAAACATTTTTAAGCCAATCTCAAACTATTGACGTTTAAAAGCATGCTAGAAGATAAAATATAATCAATATAGTAAAGTATTGACAAAAAATATCTCAAAAATTATTGAAAAGAAAAACTACTACTTTTTATCGTTTTCGGTTTTGTGTCTAAGTCGTTTATCATCACATGCCTGAATAAAAACTGCTTTTTAATAAACTCATAATACACTTTTAAAACGTATTGCATTTTCTATAATGTTGAAAGAATTCTTTCTTTCGTACAATTCCATTTAAAACTTTGTAAAATTTTGTTTGAACTAGCATTTTGTCCACAAATTATTTGCGGCTTGTTTAGTATTTGCTGACTGCAACTGTCCCTTGGACAAGTGGCTATGTTGCATTATGAAATCCACTAAAATTTCAAACTGCCGTTGTTTTGTTTGTAATATTTTTGCTTTTTTCCTAAAACAATTTAAATATCAAGTATAAGTGTATTTTCAGAGTGCTTTTATGTTTTTCTTCATTTGCGTTTGATATTACCGAACGCAAGATTGTATTTGCGCTGATCGAACGATTTTGGCAGACGCTTTCGCATTACAGAGTGCGGTGATACCAGACTTGCGAAAGGGGCAATAATAGATGCGTAAAGCAAATGCGCAAACGAATTAGAGAGTACCAATCGTTCGATTTCATACCATTTTTCTTTCGCATCGCAATAGAGAGTAACCCCCTGATGACATGCGTAGTGGCATAGAAAATGCGCATTATACTCAACTAGTGTTGCAGATTAACTGTTCTTTTTTCCTTTATTCAAAACAGGAATGTAATTTCTTCACAATATTGTGATAAATTAACTGTGAACTTGAACACGACAAAATTTCTTTAATATGTATAAATATTAATTTACTTTTAAATACACGTAAATATTTTTCTTAATTCTTCGTATTTCGAATGATTATTATTTAAAATTAAAGATTCCAATAGTTCTTAAATTATTTACTATAAGGAATAATATTGAGTTTAACTTAAATGAAAACAAAATAACTTTTGGAACTGGTTAGATATTTATTTAAATTCTCCAAAACGTAACTTCTTCTTTGTTGGTTTAAAATAATTAAATTTTTTGAAATATATTTATTAAGTATTAACTGAATTTATTTTGGGAATATTCATTTATATATATGATTCTAATTATATAATATATAATTAATTGCTTTTGTAATAAAATGCTTTATGATATTTTTCATACTGTATGAGAATATCATAGGGTATGTAATAATAAATTTCACATATAGTTTATAAGGGAAAAAGCACAATTAGAATCATATATATATTTATTAAGCTTTAGGTCTTTTTTTATTTTATTGCTTAATAAATATTTTTCAAAAAAATATAATAAAAAAGGTCAATTAATAATATAATTAAAAGAATTAAGAATGTAATTTAGAAATTTATAAAATTTTTTCCAAATAACTATATATTTTCTATTCATGCCAGACATTATAACAAAAATAAAAGAACCAGTTCAATTAATACTTCTGATTCTCATAAATTAGTGTAAAGTATTTAGTAGTCGAGTAGTTCAATTTTGGACTCACAAAAGTAAGTCATTATGAGGTATGTAAGTACTTTTTATAGTACTATCAAATTTTTTGCTGGGTAATGGCAGACTTTTATTTTTTTCTTTAGCTCATAATAGAGAGTGCAGTGAAAGAGAAATGCAATTTCGTTAGACACCTTTATCGCACTTCCATTTTTACTACGTTTTTAAATTTAAAGAATTTTCAGTTAAGTGTCTCAATTGAACACTGAATTTTTAAGCCCTTTTATTAATTGTTTTTACTAATTGTAATTTAAATTAAGATTTCATTGTATTAATCAAATAATTTCGTTGCGTTCATGACAACAATATTATTTCATATTTTTTGAAATATATTTATTAAGCTTGAGGTCTTTTTTTATTTTATTTTGTTTTATTATTCGATATTTCGTTAACAGGAACAATATGAAAAAAAATATAATAAAAAATTTCAATTAATATTATTTCATATTTGAAAGTTTTTATAAATTTTATTAATTAATTTCCTTTATGTTATGTAATTTCAAATCATTATATCGATGAAACATTTGAAAGATTTTATTGTTTAATTTTAGTTTTAAAGAAATAGTTTCCTTACATTTATGAAACACGCACCTAAATGATGTTCAAAAATGTAATGAAACATTTTTCTTTGATCAAATGAAGGGCATCTGTGTGTGACCTTTAATGACAATTGTCATGTATTATGGTAAAAATTCATTATATGAATGACGATGTTTTTTTTTTTCAGTGTGCGATATTATCATTAGCACGTTTCATGGTTATTGGTATTGCCGTAAAAATATTTTCCTTTCAGTTTTTTTCATAACTTTATCTTTCTGCAAAAGAAAAGGGAAAATAAGCTTGAAGTTTTTTATTAGTAAAAGGGAAGTGGAATTCAGGAAACATCTGCAGTAACTGTACAAAAAAGCTAAATTTAGTCTACAACGTTAAATTTTCTAAAGTGGTCTATTTGATATTTTCGGTAATTTGCATAAAACTTTTATTATTAGAAAATTAATTTGAACTCTTTTGCAACTGCCATACGCAATGATGCCAATTAGAATGCAGCCAATTAGTGCATGATGCTCATGTATGTGCACGTCTGCATGTCGTATGTCTAATCAAAGTTTTCCTCTATAGTAATTCCTGTTACATTCACACTGAAATAGCAATTTCGTTTTTTAATAAATTTGCAGGCATTAAATGATATAAACACTTATTTAATAGATTTCGAACAGGTGTGCTCGTCTTCTTACAAACCTCAGCAGCAACGCGCTCCTTGTAAACATCATCACATCGCGATAAAATTTGGTTATGATTGGTGCGATTCTTTGCTTTGGCCATTCTTCACTGGATCTTGATGGTTATGAAGAAATGGATTTTATTTATCTGGTTGTGCATAATTAAAATTTGAAAAATGAAGTTGAATACTAAAAATTAATTAACCTTTTTCAACGATCGCTGGTGTAGTTAGTTAGTTAGAATTTAGACTACAAAACGAAAAGATCCTGGGTTCGAGCCCAGTGTTCGACTAAGTGTCTTTGTGTCAGATTTTGTCGGAAGGATTCTGTGTGTAAGCCATTATCACCGTACCGTCTTAAACTCATTCTAGTCCACAACTAACATCGGTATTGTATAGCAGAATCATCGGGGAAGTAAAATAACCTAATTTCCTAGTTCCAGCACAATGCATTGCATGTGTGGAGATCTAAGAAAAAAAAATTATATTAGGAAACCCACGTTTGCATGTGATGAGTCGTAAGAAGTGCGGATTGTAAGTGCTTCGTTTAGTTCAGTGTAGTGTTTGTTCACCATTTTCTGCTTAAATTATTATTACATACAATAAAATATTCCTCAAATACATTCTTAAAAGTTTCACAGTTTTGGCGCAACTTATGATTGGTTTAGATTAATTCAAGTTTTCTTTCTTTTTTTGTGTACCGGCTGATTTTTCTCTTAGTCCATTTATCATAATATTGTCATGGGTGCAGTATGTTATTTTAACATTTTTGTTTAGATTCCTATAGGAAAGATTGCGTTTATTCAATGATTTATAGATGAAGAAAAACAATTTTTTTTTTGTTTTTTCATACTGTATAGTAAAATATAATTTTCAATATAAAAACATTCTATTTATATGAAAAATATACACACATTTATATGTATGTACATACATATACGCTACACATACTCCTAACATAAACATACATACATACATTTATCTTTGAAAACTTTCAATAGGAACTTTAAAGTGTAGTTTTAGTCCACAGTTTTGATAAACAAAAAAATAATAAATAACAGTACGCGACTGTGTATGTTGGCTGATATTCGATGAAATTCATGAAGATACAGCTTGGCAGCAGATTTAGACACTTTTTCATCCGCTTGTCTATTATTTCATAAATAAAAATTTACGGCATTTATTTGGAAAGTGGGTAAAGTCCATTAAAAGAAGGAAATGCTTGCTGTGTGAAAACTTTAAATTGTAATTTTTATACAATGAATATCGGGTGCGCCATATTGTATGACTACAAAATTTTTTAAACGGCTCAGTAAAATATTAAAAACAGATTGTCAAAAATCGCCCACGTTTTTTGTCGTTTGTCAAAAGTCACGACGTTGAAATAATTTGGTGGCAGCATTAGGAGATAATGTTGCCGATAACCCAAATGTGTTCTATAAACAGTGCGCACAACATTTCGACTCCAGTTGAATCAGTTTTTAGTACATTTAAAATACGAAGTGCTCTACCATGGCGCCCATTAGCGCCAGGGGGGAGAATACGAATGGCACTTACAATGGAAATCTTGTAACGATCTCAGAGTGGGGTCAAGTAAATACGGTCCTTTTGAAGACTTAAAGCTGTGTACTTACGCATAATCGCATTATTGAAAGTGATCCGTCATATGTAGTTAAGGAATCAGGAGCGCTTGATGCTCTTAGCACGAAAAGTCAGTGTGACATTTGTTGGAACAACCGCATTTTGCATGTCTCTAAAGAAGTACTAAAATGCGTTGGCTTTTTAGCTTTTTCTTAGAAATACATACTTTAGTTCATATGATCTCCTTACTATCTATATTTATTTTCTGTCTAGCACACTATCGTAAACAGCAGCAATATTTTTTGCTGAACGAACTGCGCAAGTATGTACAGGTGTTTTCACATATCCTACAGATCCTAATATATATGTAATATAATAATAATATATAATATAATAATAATATGTAATATAATAATAGTATAATTTCATATTATCCCTTATGATGTTAACAAGTTGTTAACGAAATATAGAATAAAACAAATAAAATACCAAAAAAAAAAAAAGAAAGACCTCGAGCTTAATAAATATATTTCAATAAAATAAAAAAAAGGTCAATTAAGAATATAATAAAAATGTAATTTAATAATATTTCAAATGCCATCTTCCATTCTGTTATGAACTTGGAAGAACGTTTCAAAAACTACAAGCCACAATGTTTTGAGTAGTGGAAAAATGTTTTAACTGGCTTTTTTTTAATATTTTGCAAAAAAGTTCTTATTCTCATTATTTTTTTTCATAAGATAAAAAAAATCTAAATGAATAAACACACCTTTAAAATAAGTTTTTTTTTGCTCTACCTAAAAAATATTATTTTGTCACTTACAACGTTATTCGCGACTGTGCTTCAATTGTCGAATCGTTAAAAGTTACTGAATCGCACTACTGAAGTGTCATTTATTTAGTGAAAGGTTTGCATTTAAGAATATGGATCGCTTAACGACCGAAAAACGCTTAAAAATAATTAGAACTTACTGGACAAATATGGTGGTTATAATGTGGCCACTTTTCGAGCACTTCGTGTTACTCGTTCTACTATGCTAAGAATTGGCAAGATTATCAAGAAATTTTAAGAGTCCGGAAACGTTATAGATGTGGTCAGTCATGTGCATCATTCAACAAGACATTACCAAGAGCCACACAACACGACCGACCACTACTTCAAAGACAGTGTCTACGTCGATAATCAACGCTCGTCAATTTATCGCCGACATGTCACCCGAAATGTGCGAAAAAGTGGTCGAAAACTACATCAAAAAGATCGACTGCTGCAACCAAACCGGATACAGTAATTTAAATGAAATTGTATTTCGTACATAATGGCAAGCTCCATGCATTATAATGAAATAAAATTTGCATCGTGTGTTTTATTTAACTTTATTTTTGAAACAGAAAAATGTAGAACCCTGTATGTGCGTATTTTTTTATCAAATATATTTTCAGTTTATTTGTAATTTCTCTACCTTGGAGGCGTTCTTATTTTTGTTCAGAAACCATTCTATTTTTAATTTGAAATCGGTTGAGATTCAACTAAGTTACAGGTTAATAAGGAGATACTCAAGGTGAAGCTGTTTGGAAAATTCGAAAATTACCTTGTTGTTCTACTCAACAATACCTAGCAGAAAAATAGTATCACAGCGCAGGATTTTTCTTCGTCACACAGTGTTATCTTTTAAAATCTGTTAAAATTCAAAATAAATTTGTATTGAATACCAAAAAGTAACAGGCATATAAAGAGTCTTCCAACAGGGACTTCCAAACATTGACAGTTAATAACGGCCATCTGTCAAATTAGTTGTCTTTATTCAGTCAGATTATTGTCAAATCACCATGGACGGATAAGGCAATCAACAACACGTGCAAATAATAAAATTGTTTTATCAAAATGGGTGTTCTGTTCGTTCAACGCTTCGCATGAAAAATCATTTTCAGCAATGAGGCACATTTCTGGATGAATGGGTATGTGAACAAACAAAATTGTCTTATTTGGGCCGATACAAATCCACATGAGATCCAAAAGCGTCCAACGCATCCCGAAAAACTTACTGTTTGGTATGGTCACATCATTTCTTTGAGAACGACGTACGTCAGGCCATCACTGTCATCGGCGAGCGCTATAGGTCAATGACAACAACAACAACATGACGGTGCTAGAGGCCACACAGCCCATGCCACATTGGATATTCTGCACGAGCAATGATCATCTCTCGTGGAGGTGATGTGTACTGGTCACCGAGATCGTGCGATTAGACCCCTTTATACTTTTTCTTGTGGGGTTTTTTTAAACCAAATTGAAGATTTCGGGTGCGCTCCACCCGGAGAAGCAGTGGTGGGCATTTGAACGATGTCATATTCAACGTATAATGTGGCATCAATAGGTCTTTAAAATGAATAAAAAGTTAAAAAATATCACACTCACACATTGTTTTATTTAAATTTAAAGATAGGAAGCGCTTAATGAAAGACCATATACATACATGTAAAATGTACAAAGAAATATGTATTCAATGCATGTACATAATCAAAACAGAATTTATCATTTATATGCATATTATGGTCTAAAAGCTCAATTAATAAATTTGTGATTTACTTTTTTTTTGCCAGTAGAGGAAGATTATAAAAGCATATTTTCTATGCATAAATTAATGGGAACTAATAAATCAACTCACTGAATATTTATTATTAAATTTGTAAATTTTCACACAGTAATTTATTCAATGGAGTGCTGAAATTAATATTTGCAAAATAATAAAATAGAAAGTTTTTAAAATATGGCGTCATCTGTGATTATTCGTGGTGTAGACGTTAATAAATCACAAAATCGACATGTTCTTGGCATGTCAAATCAATGTGAGTTTTCAGACCTCAGAAGACTTTCGCGGTTGGGATTATTGATCATGACACTGATCCCAGGGAGGTCGATAGCACCACGGTCCAGAAGATATTTTCGTTCTCTTCCCACTCTGGCTATGCCTACTAATTAAAGTTATGCAAATTGTCTTTTTTTTATATCAGAAAGCACACTCTGTAATTCGACCTACGACCGTGTGGTTATAGAGTCAACGTGTTAACTACTCAGCCAACAGCACCTCTTCTATACTGCTTCACGTTACCCACAACTTTTTTTTTCAGATCTGGTGTAATGCATGACTATAAATTGGTGCACGAGAAACTAAACTATTGACGGCATTCAGAATATTAATTAAAAACAGTTATTGTTATTTTTATTATTGCTGGACATGACTCCTTATTATGTAGTTCAGGAGAAAATTTTACTTTCCGTTTTGCTTTTTCCTTGCAATAATTTATGATTTAGCATGTCAAAGAAAGGTAAAGTAACCAGCTATTTAAGGCTTTATAACGTTTATGCTATTTTCGTATTTGTGAAATAATTCCAGTGAAATTATAACGCTTTAAAACCCATGAAAATAATTAACACAAGCCAATTCTTAAGCAAGGAAAGTGCGTAAAATTATGTAATAAATTTTGAATTTAAGTTTGTATAAAATTTATTTTATATTTTCCTTTTAAGCAGCATAACTCTCATCCTGAAGATCGAAAATTTTTTACATAAATTGTTTTAGCATTATTGCTTACTCCCTTAATAAATACAATAATACTATAATAAAACTACAGAAAATGCACTAGAAACAAAAATAAAAAACAAGGCGAATTCGTATTGTTCTTGTGTGATATATGAAGTCACACAGTAGCAAAGCGCTTCTTTTGATTCCAGTTATCTAATATATAAAATTTTCGTGTCGCGGTGTTTGTAGTTAAATTCCTCCGAAAAGGCTCGATCGATTCTCATGAAATTTTGTGTGCATATTGGGCAGGTCTGAGAATCGAACAACAATTATTTTTCATCCCCCTAAAATTAATCACGCCCACATTACTCCCACTATTTTTCTACCTACTTTTTCCTTTTTTGCAATATGGGTATGAAATGAAAGGGTATGATGAGGAGATTTTGAAAAGTTTTTCATCAACCTAAATCCAATATGGCGACTAACCCTAAAGGTATGAGAACGAAGCCGGTCTCCTGCCTTAGTCACTATACAGTTGATAGTAAAAATATTAATAATTATTTTTAATGTTTAGATAGCTATCGAGTATTGTAATTTTAGATATATTTGTTACTTTGATAAAGATTAATTTATTAACCTGAATAAAGCATACTTTCATTGTCTACAACGCTTTCGATTAATCCCCGCACACTTACAGTAGATAGTTATTTTTTTTAACTAAAAAATGTTTCCTTGAAATAATATACATGGCAAAACAACGTTTGCCGGGTCAGCTAAAAACAGCAAAACTTATTTCTTTTCTCATTAGTAAACAGATTCCGTGCGAAGCCGGGACGGTCATCTAGTTTTATTATAAAAATTCCAATGCTTTCAAAAATTAAAATGAAAATTTTTTATTTTACACTTTTTATTATCTCATTAAAACAAACGGCAGGCAAGAGTTTTGCTATGAGAAAATAATCATCAAATTGGTCCTCTAAGTAAAAATTTTCTGAAATAACAAACACAAAAACACACCAATACAGTCAAATTATGAACCACCTCCTTTTTTCAAGTCTGTTAAAACAGATCTGTCATGTAACATGATCAGTTTCTGGTGTTTGTTGGGAACTGAAAATTTATTTAAAACATGTAGAATATATCAAATATACGCGTCGATTTTATAACATAATATTTATAATTTACTTCAAAAAGAAAAGCCATGTTAGATTTTTAGGAATTTAAATGATAGTGAAATATTTTCTTAAAAGTGGAGATGTCTCTCTTCTAAAATCAACGGTTTATCTATTATATACCAAAACTTAAAATTTAAATGTAAAAATATCTATAAAATAATAAGTATAAGAATTTTCACTGTTAATACAATTTAAACTTAAGAAAATTTTTATTACAAACATTGTAGGAAAATATGTCCCGTTCTAAATGTCCCGTGCTAAGTCATAGTAAAGGTTGTTCAAAAAAAGGGAACACAAATATTTAAATACGACAACCATCAATGGAAACCCATATTATTCTATTTTAATTAAAAAAAAAATTTCTTTCAAAAATGGTGTTCTACTTCGAAAATTTTTTTAATTTTTCTAAATGCAGTTGAAATCGACTTCTAAATTTTGTCCCGTTCGTATTACCATATTTATTGGTTATACAACAGCAACAAAAAATCAATAAAAGCTAAAATTTTGCACTATTTATAGTGTCTTTAATGTGTTATAAAAAAACGTAAAACGAAAAAGAAAATTTAAGATTTCTTTATTTTACCTCACTTCAAAGGCAAGCGAGTGTCCCGTTCCAGCTCGTGGAATTGCCCATATACCAAGCTATGAAGGTCAATATTATCAGAACAATAAGTTTTTCAAAAGCAACAGTCCTTTTTGTTGTTATTTCTCGGGTGTACATGTCAAACAAAGGTATAGGAAATAAGAGTTTAATGAGGCAGTACCGGTAACTATTCACTAATGCCCTTCAAAATAACTACTTACTACCAAAGCTTATTTGTAATGGCATTTAGAAGTAGTTATTCGTAAGCGAGAGTGGTAAGTACTTACCTACAATGACATTGCCATGTTAAAGTAATTAGTTAAAAAGCCAAAGTACATGTAATGAAGGGTATAATTATTAGTATTTTAAGTCATTATTTTGCCAGCAAAGTTTTTGCTGGGATACTATAGAAAATGAATATTTTGACGACAACACAGCTACATGGCTACACGACTACAGTTGCAAGTGTCGTCAACTGAAGGTATTATTGTGAGCGACATAAACATATTTAGTATTGCAAAAGTGATGATAATAAGTGATTCGTAAATCATAACTTAAAAACATATCATTTCATTAAAGAGAAAACAGAAAATTTGAATACAATCAAGAAGTTTTCCAGAAGTTAAACTTTCTCTAATGATACAGGGTGGCCCAAAATTACCGAAATTGTTTGTTTTCCGAAATTTTTGTATTTTAAATACATTATAGTAGTCGAGAATATTTTTAATTTACTGAAGAAAAATTATATCTCGCAAGAGATGCGCATTTGCTGATTCGCATATTCGTGCTCCTTCCAAAACATTTTTCAAAACTTCTCGCACAAAATCAGGAGGTATGTTATTGATTTCGTCACGTATATTATTTTTTAATTGCTGTATGATTCTAGGCTTATTAATAAAGAATTTTTAGTTTCAAATAACCATAAAGGAAACAGTCTAGCGCAGTTAAATTCGGGGAATCGCTTGTACGGAAAATATTTCGTTCACCAAAGATGTCACATAAAACAGCCATTGTGTCCCCCGCAGTGTTATTTTTGTATGGCAATGTTCTCATTACAAGCAAAATTCTCTATAACGACATTCGTGAGATTGGTTGATGTTTTTCCATCTTCCCGAATACTCTCCTGTATCCGTTCAATATTGTCATCCGTTTGCACCGTTCGTCGTCTGCCGGCAACAGGAAAGTTCCTTACTGCTCCTTGTTGTCGAAAATTTGCAACTAGACCGTTTATTGCTGACTCTGAGAGTCCAACCCGCACATTAGAATAACGACGCTGAGTCAAAACATTGGATCGCTGATTTGAGAAATAAAGTTCAACGATTTTGGCACGTTGTTCAATTGTGTACTGTTCCATTTTAAATTCCCCAAGTCTCCTTTACAAAATACTGAAAACAAAAAAAAAATTATAATAAAAAAATTATAAGGAATTCAAACACCTTCGCTCTTTTTGGGCCAGCATGTATTTTCAATAAGTAAGTTTATTTTAAGATAAAGTAATACGTATAATTGAAACATAATTCTACGCAAATAATACGACCAAGGAATAACAAAATATATCCTTTACCTCTGGGAAACATTTACAAATGCAACTGCAGCAAGTTGCAAGAAGCAAAGAAACACTCCAAACAATAGCTGCAGCAGGAAAACAAAAGCAACTATAATATCAGCATTAGCTTCAGTAACAATAACGAGAATTCTAAAATATGAAAGTAAATAACAGAAATGTCAGCAAAAATTCTTTTACTTTTAATGCCACAATTTATTCTGCACTGCAACATTGGCGTACAGAAGAGAAACGAAGAGAAATTCTGCATTATATTTGCACAGAATATAATTAAAAAGCCCAGCCAGTATTTTTTAAAATTATTAATATAATTTTAGTCTTTTCTGACTCTTCTGCGCGACTGAAAAATCGAACTTTCTTTTTTTTGTTAGTTCAGAGTATTTTTTTAACTTTTTCTAATTATATTCACAGTCATTTTCATTCATTCTCTGCTTAATTTAAAATAGAACAGTACACAATTTAACAACGTGACAAAATCGTTATCTTTATTTCAGGAGAAAATCATGATTTTATTCATAATTTAATAAGGGTGGCGATGGCACGATGGATGGTAGTCTGCACGTTGACTACAAAACCAAAAACAGACCTGGGTTCAATCCCAGTTTCAGACTAAAAATTTTAAAATAAAAATAAACATCTCGCATTTTTCTGATGTGCATTAGAGTGTCTTTGTGTGTAAGTTGTTGTCGGAAGATTTCAGTGTCGAAGGCATAGTCACTAGTCACTGAACAATATCGGCTTCAGCTGTTAGTAGTAATCCACAATCGCATCAGAACGCCCTCCTTCGTCGGTATTGTGTAGCACCGGCGAAATAAAATAATAATAAAAATGGCTACTAAACCAAAGCTTCAGCACTGCTACGAGTATAAACAAAGAACGTGCAAAAGAAGAGCTGCAAAATAATTAATTAAGCTTCACCTCATGTTTCTCCTACTATCCCTTTCCTATAGTTCCAGCACAATGCTTCGCATGTGCAGGAGTCATCTCCTGAGTGCTGGTTCCAGATAAAAAAAAAATTTAATTTAGAGCGACGAAGCCCATTTCCAATTTAAAGGGTTCGTTAATACGCTAAAAGGACTACGCAAATCTAAGAGTAGTAGTAGTAGCCGTGGAAAACCACCCGAGGGACACAATGGCTCTTAGAACTCAAACCCTCTCGGTTATTTTGGGCCACCATGTATTTAAAAACTACATCAAAATTTATTAAAACTCATTAAATAAAATTATTATTATTATTATTATTATTAAGGTTTTTAATATAAAATTAATTTTTGTAAAAAGAACAGAAACTGCTAAAAAATGTTCCATTACGTTTTATAAGAAGCATTTATTGCAGTGGTTCTCCTGATGCAGCAATGACAAAGTCATGGTCATATTAACATAATAATTGTTGCTATCTGCTGATGTTATGAATTTAACGGGTTGTTTACCACGGATTGGTTACCACGTTCATATTACGAGCACATAGTTTGGTTTATAAAAACATTTTTGCTATTGGGTTTAGCACAGGGCCATCCGGAGAAAAAAAAAACCTAAAATATATCAGACTCAGGAATTTAATTTCTCACCAATTGCGTCTTCTGTACATTTGCATTGCCAAGAATTAGGCACGTACCTATGATGTTGGATTAAGATAATTTATTGAATATTTTTTCAAGAAAAGATGTGCAAATGATGGTATTAACCACGCAATTTGCAATCATTATTTTGTGTTTAATACCATGTTTGTTCAAAACTGCAATGTGGGCGACATTTCGTTCTCTAATAGGAAAAATAAATTTAAAATAAAAACAAAAATTTCTTTAGATTTGAAAAACATTTAATTTGTGTTGAAAATAATTGCGTTTGATTTATAAAAACTATAATTTGATCATCGATATACTCAATTATAGAGTAAAGACCTAAACAACCCTTTTTTAATATTTTTTTTTTATCATTTTTAGTTAACATTATATAATTTTATATTTATGTTTTCTTTTGAACATCTTTTTATATAAATTACACTATTTATTTAAGCTGTAGGTCCTTTTTATATACATATGTAATATTTATTTTTATTCGATATTTCGCTACTCCTTTGTGTAGCTTCTTCAGGATATTTGTTTTTTGTTTATAATGAAAAAATATTTTTTAAAATTCACAATGTTTTTTTTTTTAATGACAATGCCAATTCTATCAATATGTATATGCCACTCGTATATGCGTTTTTCATCTTTTATTCTTTCTCAAAGTGCCAACACATTCAGGCCTTTGGAAAACAAACGTTCGGCTAATTCAAAAAACGTAAAAAAATTATCGAATGTGATGTTTCGATTTATCCGTTCAAATGGTTTGTACAGTTCATCAACAATTCTCTCAGCAACATTTTTACCTTTTGCAGGACCCTCTGGTCCGAGATAAGGAATTCCATGAAGAGGATATCGGGTTTCTGCATCGCAAATCCAAATAATTTTTAGACCATATTTATCTGGCTTTGATGGAATGTACTGCCGAAACGACACACGCCCTCTAAATGGCACCAATTGCTCGTCAATTTGTCAAGTAAGCACCAGGTATATATGACTTCAGCAAATTCCTATCGACGCGATCCCAAATATCGCGAATAGGAGCAAACTTGTCCTTTGCCTTACGTTGTGCCCGGGTAGACTTGTTATCAAAACGAATATGACGCAATATTGTTACGAATCTGTGTTTTGGCATGCAGGCTCGGAATATGTTGCAACCAAAGAGCAGGTGCCAGAATTCTTCGTAACTCATTATACCTTGTTTATTTAGACCAGCATTCAATAATAAAAACTTGTATTTCGATGTCGTCTATGTGCTGCCACTTTGTTTGATGCGTGCTGGTTCCATGAATATTCGTGTTCACTACAATCATGTTGATGACATTGGCGGCAAAGATGAGGTGAAATGCATCGGCAACAGAACTAATATGCTGTCCAGGTGGTAAAACTACTTTATGTGTTGGTCCTCGAAAAATATTTTATTTGCGATATTTACCGATTTCTGGGCATATGGGCAACGAATTCCATTCGGTTTCATCTTTTCCGATATAAGCACTGCATTTTTCTGTCTCCATATTGATATCATTATCACCTTCGGATACTGCAGAACTTGAAAATTACTATTTAATGTTAAATGGTAAACACTATATTCTTCTTTAAATCAATACCAGATATCACAGAATCTTGACCTGATTTGTTTAGTACTCAATACACATTTGTACATTTATATGAAAATTTCAGATGCCCTTAACTCGGAAATTATGGGTCATCCCAAATTCTTTCATTTAATTTTTTTTTTATGTTTTTAAGTTTTATATTACGTACGGAAAGTTTGTTTCATTTCGTGCAGTTTTACTAAAATAGATTGGTTCCATATTTTAAGCTGTTCTAATCAAAATAATCCTGTGTTTTTTATTTTGAAGTCGGTAGCTTGCTGTGGCGAATGTGTTTCATGCTTCAGTTTAATTCTTATTGTTTCAAATGATGCCGAAGTAATAAATATGGTATAAATTAAAACTAGTTTGTTTTATTTAAGAGCAAAGAAATTAATAAATGTCTTTTTTTGCATATATATATACATATATAGCACGTAATATAAATTATATTTGAAATTAGTAAGAAAGCAGTAGTGTATAAAGTACTCACCAATTATTTGAAAATATAGAAAAAAAAATTTTCTATAAATATTTTAAAAACTATTAACTTACACAAAAATCAAAAGGCACAACAAGGGATTGTAAATGTGTAGCTGATGAAGCTGATGAGGTAAAAGGAATAGTAAGTCGAGTTAAAAAAACATGAAAGGATTATGGAAATTCGCAAATTTTGTTTCCGTTTTTCCTTTCATTTTATTACCCATGTACTCTGTATTAAAATCTCTTTTAAAAGTACTTTATCTTTGCCCTAAAAATTTATGTTTTATTGTGAATATCGCCATACAACCGAATGAAAATGTGGTGCCTGCTGCAATCCCAAGAATATATATTCAAAGAAAATATTACAAAGAAAGCAGATATTTAAATGTAACTTTTCTCTTTTGAAATATATTGGTAAATTCAAAATTAATATTAAGCAAAAACTGAAAGTTATAAGGCAACACAAAAAACTAGAGCAAAAAAAATTGTTGCACAAATAAAGTTGCTTCTTTTGTTGTATTTTCCCAATTTCATTTCGTGCTTTAGATTCTGTGAATTTTGCAATTTTAAGTTGGAAACTACGAAAGAAAAAGAAACCAAAATTAAATAAAAACTATTTTAGTGTTTTCTAATAAACTTCTGCTCTGGAGAACACTTTACTTGTATTTAGTTCTTTGTTCTTATATTTTTATAGCAGAAAGTACACTGCATGTTGGAACTACATTTTACGTCTTGTATTCACGAAATTGAAAGTTTTTGTAACTTTTGGAACTGCAAAAGTATTGACAATAATTTTTTTTTGCGGACATGAAAAAATCGCATGCAACTTTGTTTAGGCATAACGAGGAAACGGAAGTGGAATTTGAATATACAACCAATAAGACGTACAAAAACAGAATTAATAAAGTTACCTTAATCTGCAAGTTTCATACCAAAAAATTTTGCTGACCCGCCGACCAGACAAATAATTTCTTGTGTCTGAATATGGGCAATAAAGTTGCAGAATAAGGACGTCAAAGTGCTACTATGGGATTTAAATTGTGATGTACATGCCCTTAAACACATTCTTTTCAATACTCTGACCTTTTCCATATAAGATGGAGATAAATTATACCATATTTGGCAACTATATGTAAGAATTGGCCGAATTAGAGACTGTGATAATATGACCTGACTTTTGGTCGCTTATATTTGACATTCAGCTCGTATTTTTTTTATTTTTTTATCTGGGACCAGCACTCAGGAGATGACCCGTACACATGCGATGCATAGTGCTGGAACTATAGGAAAGGGGTAGTTAAAGAAACGACAGGTGAAGCTTAATTAATTATTTTACAGGTCTCCTTTTGGACGTTCTTTGTTTATAGCAGTACTGAAGCTTCGGATTAGTAGCCATTATTATTATTATTTTACTTGGCCGGTGCTACACAATACCGATGAAGAAGGGTGCTCTGATGTGATTATGGGATTGCTATCAGCTGAAGACGGTATTGTTCAGTGACCAGTGACTATGCCTTCGCCACTAAAACATTCCGACAACAACTGACACACAAAGCCACACTAATGCACATCAGAAAGATGCGAGATGTTTTTTTTTTGTAGTCAACGTGCAGACTACTTCAGCCATGGCCACCCTTGTATTTGACTAAAGTAAACATTCTCTGCAAACCTACCTTTTCTACTAGCGATCTAAAAGTTTTATTCGGATTTCGGAGAAACAATAATTTTCAACTCTAACTAACAATTCACATTACAGAAAAAGGAAGAATTTTCATAATAATTTAAGTCTTGGAGTGGCGATTTTCTTAATAATTTCTCAATCCCAATTTTGGTTTTATCAACTTCGTGCTAAATGATTATCTATCAAAGTACGCAATGATATAATGACATTTTGAATTTCGAATTATCTTGTATTCTACACTGTAAATTTTTCTTCAAAAAAATCTCTAAAAGTAACATAATTCCATGTTAAGAAAAACAAGAATTTTCCTAAAAATTACAGATTCCATACAGGCACTAAAAGTAGCATTTTTGGTTTTACAATGCTAAAATGAGCAATAGAGAGGCTATAAAATTTAATAGATTTTCAAATCATTTACCCTGAATGGAAAACATTAAACAAAATAAAGTGTTGTGAGCGAGGAAACTTTAAGGACTATGAAAAAGAAATAAGGAAGAAAAATTTGTTTCATTGCAATAATGCTGCTACACTCTTTCAACTCAATATTCTTTAAATCACAAAAATATAAAGAACTGTCAGCTCAGATCAACAACTTCCATACATTTATTTATGAAACTCAAAAGAGGTTGACAAATGTTGAACCTTCTATTGACTGGATGCCTTTTGTCACGTCGTCCGTTAGTCACACTCAATAAGACAACCATCAAAAATTATTTTTTACTTAAAGTTTCTTTCAATAAACTTTTTAACGGATCTATAGTAAATCAATTTGTTTAATTTTTTGCAGATATTAAGAATGAAATTTATATTTGATTTTGTAGCATAGCTTTGTTCAATAAATGTTGCTGTTGGTATATTTCAATTTAGTGAAGAAAAATTGCTTTAGTTAACGCTTCAAAGCTGTATCCATAAAAATGTTTATTTTTTTTCAATTTATATAAGTGTAATAATAAAATTTTGTATAGAAATTTGCTTTATAAAGTAAAAATTAAAATTCATTATTCAGTTTGTAGAATAATGTCGGTCCTCATTTGGGGCGGTGGGCAAAGGGCATCTTAGGTGTGAAATTGCTCAAAAGCAGTTTTTTTTTTCAACGCAAAACGTTTTTGTACGTAATATATATTTCGAGCGGCAAACATCGCTAGCAGTTGATTACTTATTCGTTCCAGATTGTTTGACTCCGTTTTGATAAAGTGTGCTACAAATAGGGCCGCACAATATTCCGCCTGAATGATCGCTAGCATCGGAGTGTTGTTTTCAGTTTTACATAATTTCAATTCGTTCTGGCACATCACTTGTGATATTTGTACATAATAAATTATTACCTACATCGGCATTACTTACAGAGGCAGGATCTGAAGGCATAACTAATCATATGCATCGTCGTCATTGTTTTCCACTATATAATTAACAGCTTCAAAAAGTCAATTCGACCTCTAAATATATTTCCATGCGATACAAAGAAGACGATGAAAAAAACCTTGTAAAATTGTTAAATTTATTTCCCATTGTACCCAATTTGCGACAATCTAAAAAAATTTTGCGTTCTAATAAAGTTTTTTACTCTTTTGTGTAACAAATGTCGTTGCACGGTTCCTTACTCCCTTAACTCCCTTGAGGGTGACGATGGTCGAAGTAGACTGCATGTTGACTTCAAAACGAAAAATTTTTCCTGGGTTCGGTAGCACCGGCGATGTAAAATAATTACTAAAAATGGGTACTAAAAACGAAGTTTCAAAAATTTAATAATACGTCTCCTTGACATCAGAGGTGCTCACACACTGCTATAAAGCAAAGAACGTGCTAAAGCAGAGTTGTAAGATAGTGAAGCTTCCACTATCCCTTTCCTCTACATAAAAATTGTTGTAGCAATCGCCAATTTGGGAAAATTTAAATTTTTGTGTGCGATGTGAATTAATTTAATAATAATAAAAATATAGTCAGAGCTTAAAAGAGTGGATCATTCATGGAAAAGTCTGGACAATTGCAGGGTTTCGGGAGGCGAATGGCCTGCGTTGAATATTGTTCACACGGCTACTGACACTGCTCGATCGGGTCATTCGCTGAGGCGACTGGGCAACAGATTCATGATGAGGCTGAGAGATATCGCGGGGCGTGATATCGGTGATATTATAGGGATAGGGTGGATATGAGATGTTGATCACGGGCGGGATCTAACTTCCTCTGTTCTTCACTTATTTTCTAATTTTTTTTTATATTTTTACCTTTGTGTCTACTTCTCTCTAGTTCTTTTTATTTTCTCGAGCCGATTCACATATGGATAACCGGGTGAATGTGTTCCGGTGCCGGAACCTTACCTTCAATATTTTATTTTATTAAAGAAACAGCCAGTTCAGTGAACGGTGTGAGTGTCTTTTTGATTTTATCGTCAATATTAACCTTCAAATAAGCAGCATCGGAGATGTCGAACGGATGAGCGCAGGTCCATGATCTAACATTATCATCCTCTTTACCTCCTGTGGCTGGAAAGTGTCCCGTAATTATTCTTGCAATGATCACAGAATGATTGATCCTTTCTGATATTGATTTCACTGTGGACGTTTCTCTTCCTCGGACAAATTCGAGACATCAGTGGTAATGGGATGGCTGATGGGATTATGCGGTTAAGTACTGAAGGGTCAGCGTGTCTACCAACAGGGCGATGTCACCTGCCGGTAGTACTTACTACATATGTATAGTATTGCTTCAGGGGAAGGCCGAGAAAAGTTGATCTACTGGAACAGCAATGAGACCGTACTACGATGGTAGTAAAACTCGACAATTTTTGAGTTTTTCTGGTTCATACACTAATAAGCTCACCCACATCTACACTGACCATTAGACCATCAGCAGGCATGTTGCGAGGATGGATGTTCCCCTCAATGCTCTGTGTAGAAGCTAAGCCGATGTTCGGAAGAAGCTGACTGTAACACACTTCTTATGTTAGTGTCCTGGCCTGGCTAAATCAAAACCAAAGTTTTTTTGGAGCACCTGTTCGGGACAAAATAATATAATAATTCTGAATACTTTTAATGAACAAGTCGTTCCTCAAACAAATAAGATATATGTGACGAATATTATTAAATTTTATAGCCTTATGCATACATACATCCAGCAATCGATAATATGATGAATTATAAAGCCACTACCGTTTAAGAAGCAGGAATGCTGCTGCTCTCATTCTCAGTTTGTTGTAAAAAATATTAAAAACAAATTTTATAAACACATGTTTGGATTTGTTAGTAGAATAATTTTTTTTACATCCACGAATATTTATTTCCAATTTAAAAAAATATATAGATTTATAACAGTCAATCTTTTTTTTTTATATAAAAAAGTAAATAAATAATTTTATCTCTGGGGGAAAATTCCATGTTTTTTGTTCAATACACTGATAACTTTTTTCACAATAAAAGTTCCGTTGACAGCAGGCGCTCTGTGAGAATAATTTTACCAAAAAACATTTATGAAATTAATAACTTCAAGCAAATAATTGTCAATGTTTTTAAACATGAGATTGTTGCAATTTATTTCTAATAATTAACAGATTTTAAACAGATTTAATATAGAAATCTATAATTTTTATGCTTGCGAAAAATATATTTTTAAATTAATTGTTTTTATTTATGTTTGTTATATGGTTATATGGTCTATATGTTCATTGTATTTGGTGCTCATACCAAAACCCTCAATAGAACTTTAACCAAATTATTGAAAATAGGTATGAAATTTCATATGTTTATACAAGAACTCCCACAAATTTATTGAGAATTAGGAAATATACAAACAAAATAAACCAAATAGCTTCTTCAAAAATTTTCTTTCTACAGGGTGACCCAAAATTGCTGAAGGGGTTTGAGTTCAAAGTGCTATTGCGTCCCTGGCACTGTGGCTCCATCCTACTGTTGGTCTATTATAAAATTAGATATAGACCAGCTAAACTATGAATAAATAAAAAAATAGTTACGTAACTATAATTTAAAATTTCTGTTACAAAGCATGTTTATACAAACAACAGTACAAATACCAGTGAACCTACGCAGCGCCTGTGAAAAGCATAAACCATAACCCTGGCAAACGATATTATTATTGCTTTTGTTTTTCTTTGAAACAGCTGATCTATGGCAAAATTTGTATCAAAAAAACGTTAGAGAGAGCAGTGTTTGTGTCTATTAGATACTAATTTTTCAACAGGACACAACTAGTTGAAAAAAGGATAGTTTTCAGATGAGAGAGGCAATGAAGAGTACAGTTTTTCATGCCCAGCTCTGCAGCTGTGCGTTTTATCTTCAGATTTGCTGTGTCTCTGATTAATTTTCTTTCAGCTAAATGGGTGCAAGGATGGGGATGCAGATTAAATTCAGTACCTACTCAGCCAACAGTACTATACTCTGCTGTCATCTATAACCATCTTCCCATTCTCTTGTATGCAATCGAGTAAATACGATTACAAAAACTTTTTATTCAGCAGCGGCAACAACATAACAGGTTTATTCCTTTTTCGGTCGGATATTTATGACATAGATAACAAGCATCACTTACATCGGTTTAAAGTTCTTAATTTCTGATGATATATTTTGAATTTGGTTCAAAAACAAATTTCAATACAAAATCGAATATTTATACCTATTTCAAATCCAGAATATATTTTTATGAATATGGCTGTTAATATTTTTATTTTGAATTTTCATTGACAAGACTTTTTCTGTATTGTGAATTTTAAAAAATATAAAAACTAATTTTCCTGAATATGCTACACAGAGGAGTAGCGAAATATCGAATAAAAATAAATATTACATATATAAAAAGGACCTACAGCTTAAATAGTTAGCGTAATTAATATAAATTAATTAATTAATATAAATGTAATAATACATTTAATATATTTTTTTTTTGGGAAAAGGCACAATTTAGAAATTGGAATCATATCCATAATATTTAAAAAAACTTAATTTTCAAAATATGTTGTCATTCATGATAACTCTTGTCATGTACACACAAACAAAAATTCTTATTAAATTGTTAATGAACTTTGTATTGCTGAATCTGTTGATTTATTAATGTTTTTTTAAAACAAACTAATATTAAATTTGATTTATATGTTATTTTTTTTTAATCAAATATATATATTTTTCAAATAATTCAGTCAATTTTGGAAACATAAATTGTTAAAAATTTTATTATAATTATTATTAAATAAAAATTAAGTTATAGATGCTGAAGATGAACCTTATGGTTCGAAATATATAGATCAACGTAAAATAAAGTATTTTATTTCAATGAATCTTATGGAGGCAATACAATATTAACATTAAAAAATTCTTATTTATATTCGATCGAATACAAGAATACACTCACAATTATCAATAAGGATTAAAAATAATTTTTCTAATGTAGAATAAAAAAATAACAAGGAAATAATAGAGGTATATTTATTTGCATTAAGTTAATAAGAAAATTCACTTTTTTTTGTTGTTTATACAAATCCTAAAATTAATTTAGACAAGCACGTAGGGCTAGAGCTGACAAACACGTGAAAGTAAAATGTTTTATTATTGAGAGTTATTTCCAATTCGATACAAAAAATAACAAAATGGTATTAAAAATTTCGATTGAACGCTAAATAGTGTTTGCTTTCTGGTCAACAAATTCTTTATGATCTGCAATTCACAACTAAAAATTTTTAGAAAATTAAAAAAATACTTCCGGCTTTAACAGCAACCCCTTTGTTAAATTGTGCATTTAAACCGATTTTTCTGTATAATATTCTTTAAAAGTACTTTTAGCAATAAGTGCTAATATTTACATTTTCAATGCGACGTATACTTGATAAATTGTAAAATGTTTATTGAATGTTACTCATACGCTTATGTATTGACTGCAGTTATTGTACACCAGCGGTCACCAACTACTTTCATTTGGGTTCGGTTTTATAAAAAATCACGACCGTCGCGGTTCGGAAGGTAATAAACTGAACAATTTAAATAATATGTTTAGATACTGTATCAATGGACAAATAAAACGAATAGGTTTCGGTGCATTATTTTATTAAATAATAAACAAATGCTTTGAATAAAAAGAAGTAAGTACTATAGGTTTTTACAATATTAATAAGAAAAATTTAATTTTTTGTCTTGGACTATCCGTCTGAAGTAAAGCTGTTCTTATTCAATCTTGGAAATGTTCATCGGCAAGTATGTTCCGGAATTTATTTTTAATAAAGTTCATCTTAGAAAATGCTGCTTCACAAACATATGTTGACCCAAACAGGCTGTGTTGATAGTTTTGAATGATTTGATGAGCTTGTCCGACGACTGTATGTGTGAGATTTTGTTGCACATCGCTGATGATGACAATATTACTAATGAAATTGTTTGTGTTATCGCTCCCAAATTATATTTTTTTGCATATGTTTCCCTATTACTTGCTAGTTAACGGATCATCACCAAAGGCTGATGTCGAGACGAAAATATTTCTCATGAATTTGATGTTACATAATGTAAAAATAGTTTGTATTGTTAATACAAAGTCCGCATAAAATAGGTCTCCGGATCCGAACCGCGGTCCGCCAGTTGGTGACCCCTGGTGTACACTATTTGGCGGCTACATGATCAAGTTTTGCTAAACAACTATGTGTTTCAATTTCCAGGCTGAGAAAGAACTGACTGACTAATCGTATGAACAATCTTTTTGTTGTTGTTTTTTTTTTAAATTAAATTGCTTCTAAATTGTTTAAAACTTGCGTGCAGTCTACGTGACAGCCGAATTTTTTTTTTCATTTAACTAAATATTTTTATAAGTAATATTCGCGCTAATCTTCCAAAAAACCATTTTCATTGAGGTAAGGCAAGGTAAGGTTAGGCCCATATGCAATAAAAAAAATTAACCTTCTGCAGAAAATAAATAGTAAAAATGAAAAGTATTAAAAAGAAACAGTAATTAAAAATGACAATTTTCGATACAAAAGTGTGAATACTGGCAGACAGCATGTAATGGTTACTCAACTGCAAAATTCTTTTAAAGCCTTTCCATTATCCGCGCCGGAATATATTGATTACGGTAGATTTGATACTGAGACATGTCATGAAGGACTTTTTGGAAGGAAACGCATCTTCAGCCAATATTTCATACAATTGTATTACACATTTAACAGTAAACTACGATGATATACAAAACAGGTGTAACCAAACAAACGATTTTATTTAAGTTAAAAGCATTAAATGGCGAAATGACTTGCAATACTTATAAGAATTGGTCCAAACTTTCAAAATACTTCGAGGAAAGTAAATATTTTTTTTAAATAAAATTTAAAATTTAAATAAAATTCAAAATTTAAATAAAATTTATAGCAGTACACAGGCACATCAGAGCGTCCTGCTTCGTTCGTATTATTTGAAGTAAAATATTTGTGAAGTAAAATATTTATTAAAAATGGTTACTAAAAACGAAGCTTCAAAATTGAATACGTCTCCTTGACATTAGAGCTCTGCAACACTGCTATGAAAACACAATAAAAACGTGCAGAAGCAGAGATGTGTCTCTCACTATCCCTTTCGTCTAGTTCCAGCACAGTGTATCGCATATATATAGGGGTCATTCCTTGAGTGGTGGTTCAAAATAAAAATAATAAAAAAATTAAATTTCTGGCTTAATAAAAATTAAATGAAATGAAAGTCAAAATTATTTTAAAGAAGAAAATATAAATAAAAAAAAAATTAAATAAAAATACTACAAATTTGTCTGTTCACAAGCACATCGCAAGAAACCATATGAGCTTGTGAATTGAGCAAAGGTATTTATAATAAAAAAAAAATATGATATTGTTGTTGGCTGGTATATCATCAATAAAGTTTCTACTTTACAAATAAACAAAATGCAGATTAAGATTTAACAAACATTTTAAAAGAAAGTAACACACAATGTCAGCATTCCCTGAGTGTTATTTCCTTTAAAAAGAAAAATTAAATTAAAATCCTATACGAACATATCAGTTGGTCATCCATTCATATCAAACGTCAATTGCTACAAATGACGAGATTATGCCACTAAGTTATGATGTTGTGTTCCATTTCTTTCACTGGTTGCTTTTAAGCGAAATTGCGATACAAATTTAAATACACAATTTTTCTACTAAAATCATAATGTCAAATGCATAGCAAAACATTTGCAATATCCTAAATAGTAAAAGTAATTGTAACAATTTATGCAAAATAATATTGAAAAATACTTTTAAAGAGGACAATCATTTCAAAGAATTTAAAAAAAAAATAAATTTTAATTAAAGGAAAAACTTATAAGTTTTTAATGCAACATCAAGCAGCAACAATCAAGCAGCAAAATCAACTGCCATTAAAAATCTCATAGTTGTACGAGTATTACTGATTGAAATATACTCTGCGATTGGATTGTTTTTTGTTTGTTCCTTTACAAGTGACAAATAGAGTAAAATTAATCAGATCCGCATAACTTCATCGCGTTATATTTCTGAAAGATCATAAAAATCGAAAACTGGAACAATTCAAAAGTAACCAGACATATATATATATATTTTAAACAATAATCGATTTTTAACAGTTTTTAAATAATAAAGTAATCTAATAAGTAACTACGGTGTATTTCATTTCTTTATTGTACTTTTTTACTTTTCAAATTTCTTTAAAAATTGTTAAAACATCTAAACAAAAGTCGTATTTGTAATGAAGAAAAATAAAAAGAAAAAAAATCAAAATAACCGTTAATGAACTCTTACAGGAATCCTATTCTCTACACTTTTTTGTAATAAACAATTGCTAAAGCACACAAGATATATTGCTGCAAGCCTATAGCTGCAACTGTCGATAATTTGAGAGTCGATGGCAAAGGAGAGCCAAACAATCAGGGAACTGCACATTAGGGATGCATAGAACGAATACCTTTTATGTTTTGTTTTCCATCTCCTTCGCAAAAGCATTCATCATTTGTTTGTTTGTTTGTATGTTATTGTCGAGTGCATAAGCTGGCCCGAAAATTATAAACACTAACAGACATGCAATACTGACGTGACCTTTCTCTTGTAAAGTTTAAAACATATTTTCTTCGGTAGCTAAGTATGAATAATATTTTTATGTGAACAGAATTAGAAAAATGTCCAATAGCGTGCTGTGCAAACAATGTATTCTTTGCATTTGTCACTATTAATAATGTGGCAGTACATTTTGGAAAAGTTGATTTGGAATTCAAAGTTGCTGCTATCCTTGCTTAATAGTGTTTTCACACTGACTGGTTTTAAAGCAAAAGTTGGCTTTATGTTAAAACCAACTATTATTGGTTCAACAAAACATCGGCGAAGTAAAATAATGAATAAAAATTAAAGTGTCAACATAACATCACCGAGGCAACAAGTCCTTTTTCTCTTTTCGCAATACTTTCAACTGTTTTTACTATCTTAATATTTTACATATTTTGCAGTTAATAAATTTAGTTTATTTCCACGAAATGGATATTATTTTTTTTTTTTGGCATCACGTCTTATTTTTGAGAATAGAAAAATATGACTCGAGTCAGTGTCGAGTTAAAGCGAATGACTTGTTGATATTTTTTTGCCTGGAAATATTCTTAAAAAATTGTTTTTTCTATTTATTTGTTTGGAAAAAATAAATCTTTTTTATGTGGATGTGGATATTAAATTGGAAGATTTTTTCGCTATTTTTTCACGTTTTCGATATAAACTCGGGCCTAAATCAAAATTTCCAGTGTATTGTGATAATTTTTTTTTTAAATCATAGAAAAAAAAATTAAATTTTAATTTAAAAATCTGCAACTGAATTTATGAAAATTACTTAAAAAAATTACCCGGCACTCTGGCTTTAATTATGATTTTCTGTAATTCAGTAGCAGTTTCAACTTGCTGTTGTTAATCTTTCCAAAACTGCACACGTATTCTTCCCGCAATGTACATAGCCTTGTTTCCATTTGTAGCCAGTTTCTTGCGGCAATTTATTTGTTTTGTTTTCTAACTATTGAACTTCTAGGGCCGAGAATTGAAAAAAAAAACTTAAAAAACAATTTAAAATTTTCTTTCAATAAGTTATTATATGATTTCGTTAAAGACAATTCATCGGCTAAAGTAACTCAACGTCCATAAATATGAATAAGTTCGAAAGAAAATTCTTAAAAACCAAGTTGTCTTCCCTAGACAAATAAAGAAATTCAAGTTTTAACACTTTAAATTAAATAAAAAAAATACGCTTTCAAAACCTTCACAAGAAATATAGTTTTCAGTATTTTCTACTGACTGCCGCTGTGTCTCTTCAACAGTATATAAACGAAATCGACAGAACAAGAAAATGCCTGACTGCCTGCATGCATGAACATTAATAACACTTTTCATTGAATATTTTCTTATTGTTTTACCATGTTCACGTCAATGGATGCGAATAACTCAATAGTTAGTGAAACTGACAGAGGGTCGAATGAACTGGTTGGTTACTTATTTGACATGCTATTAGACAAGCAGTTGAACAGCAAAACGCTGGCAGAGATACCAGCGAACGAACCACTGATGCAAGCAGATGTTTATTGATGTTTTCAAATTTCCTCAGTGTGCACCCACGTGCACATTCAAATCTAATCCAATAATAATAAAATATAACACGGCACACCCCAAAAGTATGCTCTGAAATGCATAAATAAATGCATGCACAACAAACAATAAATAAAATTTATTTATTTAAATATTTTTTTTTAAATTATACCAAATGAAATGGTGTTTAAATTGCCATGACATTAAGTAGATACATAAATCATTGAAATTTTTTAAATAATTTTCGAACATTTTATTACTTCTATTTTATGTTTTTGAAAAATTAAAAATATTTTTAATAAAACGTTTATTAGTTGCAGTTTGTATGGCAGAGCATTACGACATAAATAATTTCGAAAATTGCAATTCATTAACAGAAATAGAATGCATGATTTTTTTCAACATATTTTAGCCTGTATAAATATTTATCATATTTTGTTGAAGTTTTTTAATTTTGTATGACATTAAAATATCTAAATTAGTTTAAAGTAATATGTTTTAATTGCGTCCAATACCTTAAAAAACTTGGCCCTGGCCCTGTTTCTCTGCACTAAAATTTGAAAATATTGAAGTAAAATATATTTTGAAAAGCAATATTTTTATAAATGTTTTTCTATTTTTAATATATTTTACTTGTAAACTTAAATCCGTGAACTCAAAACATTTTAATGATTAGTGAGGATTTACAGGAAAAAGCGCGGCAGTACACAACAAATGGTCAAGCGCCTCCTCCTCCTCGACGACAGCTCCAGCAGAAGTTGTTGTACGGCAGACCCAATCTACTTCCAGTCCAGTATTAATGTCAAAAAGAAAAATTATTTTATAAAATATTAAAATTTCCTGAAGATGTTAACCGATGGTTAACGAAATTTTAAAATAAATAGCAAATATTTAATAAAAACATTTATGTTTTATAAAAAGAATTAAGAAATATTTAGAATAAGTAAACTTTAAATTGAAATTTCAGTTAATCCTTCCACATTTAATATCAAACCCCAGTGTTTATTGGGTAGCTGGAGAACTCTATGGTTGGTTTCTTATATTTTATTCAATTTAGTGTTACGAAGAAAATATAATTTTTAATTTTGCTTCGTGACTACGGATATTAAGTGCAACTTATTTTATTCCTTTTCAAGGATTCCTTTTCTTCAGAGTGAAAAATAGCAGAAGAATACAGACATAAGAGTAAATAAACATAACTCAGGTATATACGTGTCTCTAAATACACACACGTATATAAATATATGTATATACTATATAAGATAAAAGAGACCATTCAAGCAAATAAACATAAAAAACAACACAGAAATATTAAGGAAAACTAAATTCTGTTAATTGTTTATGGGGAACTCTTCAAAAGTTTATACAAGAACTTTTGAACTAGAGATGGTATTTGTTTTAAACTTTTTGGTCACGCTCACAGGATTTTTATTTTAATTACATTAACAAAATGTTAATATTAAGAAAATACAAAATTTTCTTTACAGTTATTTGCCTCAAATTTTAAAGTGACTGTGGACGAAAGTGGGATAGTAAAACTGATGAAATATAAAAGTGCATACGATTTTTAAATCTACACATCACTTCATACCAGATAAAATAAGAAATTTTCATATTTAAATATTTAAGTTTTAAAATCAATGAAATTTATTTTTAAATTTCTGCATTACCGTGCTTGTATTTGATAAACAAATGTTTAAGTAAGATTTTTTCAAATATTTTTATAATTTCAGTTTCTTCTATAACTAATTTGAAAAATGTTACAATTTTAAAGGAAAGTACAGTTAATGCACATGTTGCTCCCTTCTGCTAGTGTTTGTCAGTGTAATTTACAATTTTGTCTTTCCACCCTGTTCTCTAAACGCAGTGGATTTAAAAACGAGTGATTTCTTAAAACTGTATAAATGCTAATTTGGTGTTCTAAAAATCACACGATTTCCAACATTCGAACTTGCTTTCGAATAAGATTTTTTAAACGTCAATATTTCAATGAAAACATATGTTACCGAAATGTAGTATTGCCAGATCATTCAATGCCAAATAATTGCATGAGGTGAATTATTTTAAATGTATTTAATTTACTCAAAAAAATTAAAAAAAAATACATTTTTAAAAAAATTTGAATTTTTAATTGTATTTATTAATTACTGTTTACATTATTGATTACTGTGTTATTCAGAGCGTTACATTGACATATACTGGTTAAAAAATAGTTGGGTAGCTTTGATTTTCGATCTAAACAACAATTTGGTTGCCATATTGATTTAAAATTTTGTGATAATGGAAAAATAACCAATTTTCAACTATTTTCATAAATATTCATTTAAAGATAACTTATTTAACAAAATAATATTTATTTCAAAATAATATTTATTCTTATTTAAAAGTGATTTTTTAATGATCTTCTCTAATGAATTTAATGAAAATGTGCTTTTATTCATTCATCTACTTTATCTGCATACTTCAACAAGAACATGAAGAATGATTGGAGTGTTTTTTAAATTGATTATTTTGTATTAGAATCTATTATAGAGTATATAATTTGACTTATTTTAATAAAAGAAAGACTTCTAGTAAATGTTGATAATTGTTTTTTTATGTTTCGTCAATTATTTACTAAGAAAATAGTACATTCGATTTAATTTCGACCGGACTTATCTACTCGATTTTAAACCGAGTAAAATTATGCGAATTCGATTTACAGAACACCAAAGTATGTGTTTTCGTTTTAGAAACGAAAAATGTGTGCGGATTCGGTTTACAGAACATACCCGTTTGATTTGGTTTGTTTTTTAGTATGTAACTAACACATGTAATTTTCATTGCCTGTAAAGGTATCAATTATCAGCTTCAGTTTATTTGAAGACAGGTGGTTAAGTGATGGACAGATGTATACTTAATTATTTCTACAACTCTGCTCTTGCAGGTTTTTGTGCTTATAGCAGTGTGGCATGGCCTCTGAAGTCAAGGGGACGTATTACATTGTTTTGAAGATCTTTTTAGTATCCATTTTTTATTTATTATTTTACTTCGACGATGATCCTATACAATATCGACGTAGGAGGACGCTCTAATGATACTTATTACTATGTTTATGCCACGGAAATTTTCCAACAACAACTGATTCAATGTAATGTAATGGTAATGGGTCATAGCAGAGGCCTCCAACACTAAGACTACGTTGATCTGTTGTACGGCCCTCAATGTCTAAAATTTACTAAAACAAAGCTTAAAAATTTAATACGTCTACTTGACATCAGAGGCGCTGCAGCACTCCTGAGTGCTGGTCGAGATTCGGTTGACCTCCATAATCGAGTCATAAACACCCTGCACATTCACACTCATGTTATGGAAAGAAATAATACACACTAACTGGCGTTATTTACGGATATTCCGTGAGCGTGCCTCGTCCATCTCTAGTTAATTCAAACGCATCACATTCAACAATATTAATCTTTAGCCGAGTGTAATGAAATATTCTACAAATTATTTGGTTGTGATAAGACAGCCAAATTCTGTGCACTCACATTGCATGAACTCGTTCTTAATTTTTAATTCATTCATTAAGCACAGCTTTTCTAAGAAAACAAGGAAGTATGAATGTGTTGGGGTGAAATGGTTAAACAAATTTTTGTTTTTATTTTCTTAGGCAATTTTTAAATTATAGTTGAAAAAAAAAAAAACAAACTTATAGTGTATTCTTAAGTATGTATGAGAAGAGAAAATATGGGTTAAGAACCGAGTCATTGAGTTATATGTACATACTTATAAATTTAAAGACACTGAAGTACACTCAGTTCACAAAAATAGATGCTTAAGTGTTAAAACTGTTTTTTTTTTATCAGGCGTTAACTTTTTGTAATCATCATAACGATGATTTTATATTCGTATGATGTTTTAATTAAATATCAAATCGGGCATTATATGTACAAGAAGCATATAATATGTAAATGAGTGTTTACTTTTCATTTTAGTAGATTAATGCTACTCTACGTCAGCAAAATATAAAAAAAATTTTTTGCGGAACGATTTTTTTTTTAAATAAAAAAAATGCAGAATTGTTAATAACAAAATGTTTACCTTAAAAAAATTAACAATAAGAAGTTCAGCTGTAAAGTTATGAAATAAAATAAATTATAAGTTAATGTTGTATAAAAATAATCTGCGTAGCCTTGACGCACGATCTGCCACATTTTGCCATTTTTTTTTCCAAAAATCTTCAAAATATAAAAAAAAATTTCTTTAAATAGCATAAAATATTTACTTAATAGATACATACATCGTATTTGCAATTACGATCACCTTTAAATTCAATTTGTCCTTGGTGCTTAAAATACCACACAATTTGTATCATGTTTTGTTCTTTGTGAAAAAGTTTCTCCGAATTAGCTTTTGCTATTAGTAATCATTAATTACTTATTAAGTAATCAATAATTAATATCTGAAAATTGCGAGATGTTTTTATGATTTAGTCTGAAACTGATGTCGAACCCAAGAAATTTTTGGTTTTGTAGTCAACGTGCGGACTACATCGCCACACCTTTTTTTTTATCTGGGACCATCACTCAGAGATGACCCCTACATATGCGATGCATTATGCTGGAACTATAGGAAAAGGTTAGTTAGAGAAACGGCAGGAGGTGAAGATTAATTAATTATTTTGCAGCTCTGCTTTTGCACGTTCTTTATTTATAGCAGTGCTGAAGCTTCGGTTTATTTAGTAGCCATATTTTTGTTATTATTTTACTTTGCCGGTGCTACACAATACCGACGAAGGAGGGCGTTCTGATGTGATTGTGGATTGCTATCAGCTGAAGCCGGTATTGTTCCAGTGATTATGCTTTCGCCACTGAAACCTTCCGACAACAACTTTTTGTATTTTTCAGAATTTTTTTTCTTCAAATTTTTAAAACTATAAAATTAAAGCGTCCCAGCAAAATATAATTTTTTTTTTTTTTTTTTTATCTAGGACCAGCACTCAGGAGATGACTCCTACACATGCGAAGCATTGTGCTGGAACTATAGGAAAGTGATAGTAGGAGAAACAACAGGAGGTGAAGCTTAATTAATTATTTTTGCAGCTCTGCTTTCACACGTTCTATGTTTATACTCGTAGCAGTGCTGAAGCTTCTTTAGTAGCCATTTTTATTATTATTTTACTTCGCCGGTGGTACACAATACCGACGAAGGAGGGCGTTCTGATGTGATTGTGGATTGCTATCAGCTGAAGCCGGTATTGTTCAGTGACCAGTGACTATGCCTTCGCCACTGAAACCTTCCGACAACAACTGACACACAAAGACACACTAATGCAACATCAGAAAAATGCGAGATGTTTATTTTTATTTTAAAATTTTTGGTCTGAAACTGGGGTTGAACACAGGTCTGTTTTTGGATTCGTAGTCAACGTGCAGACTACCATCCATCGTGCCATCGCCACCCTCAAGTAAACGTAAAGTAAACGTATTCGTAAAGTAAAGTAAAGTAATGTAAAGAAACGCACGTTACGGTACGTTACTTTACGATACGTTACGTTACTTTACGTTACGTTACTTTACGTTACATTACTTTACGTTACGTTATGCCACTTTACGTTACTTCACGTTACGTTACTTTACGTTACGTTACTTTACTTTACTTTACATTACTTTTACATTACATTAAAATTTTGAAAGCAGTATTTACTTTTTCTGCCTTATGAATGTGATTTACAGTCAGCACGTATGTATTGCCTAAAGAGCTGTACAAAATGTATTGAAAGTTCTGTATTCTAAAGCACACTACTTCCAAGCCGTGTATTCCAGTGTAAACATTATCAACAAAACAAGCATAACAAAACATGACTCTCACTGAAACAAAACAAGCACCATTCAAAAAGTTTCTCTCTATAGTTTTGTTTGTGCTTGTGTGTTCAAATGAACCAGAACATCAAAACAAAAACAGACAATGAAATAACAAAACGGTAAATTACACCAAAAGCATCGAGTATACAAGAACAAACACAAAAAAGCGTAAAAATGTAAACATGAGTGTTATTAAATAATATCATTTAGGAGGGAAAACACCTTGCAGGTATATAATTTTTGTTCTATTTAACATTGTTTTGTTGTACTTGTGTTCTCTTCTTCAATGTTTTGATCGTGGAACAAAAGAAATATTTTCAGAAGTATGTGTTTTGCAATGAGCAAGTAATACATACACACTAATTGCAATTTCATGAAATGCTTGTAAGACATTTTTGTTGTGGTTGTGCCACACTTTAGTATTGCATACAATACAAAAACAAAAAACAAATATTTTAGTGTTCACTACATTCCTTACTTTAGTGCATACTAAAAAGCACTTTTGTAAGCTAAAGATGAAACAATAAATTTTGCAAAGTTCTACGAATATAATGAACCGACGGAACGAATTCGGATTAATGCTTTTACATGCTCCAAAGTGGGACATTGAGAACAAATATCATGTCATACGTAAGCAGGTGCATAAACAAATGCTTCTTCAATATTCCCTATGCAGTAGTTCTTGCTGGGATTCGTCAGTAACTAGCGTAAAATGAAAAATCAATGAACATCATCCTTCCAGTTATGCCCACAGTGCTGTACGGTATGCGTGTTGGTAAATCATTAACTTCAGAATAACAATCATTCATATTATTAATTAATTTTCCTTTCATTCACTCGAAGATATTTTATAATATTTTCTCTTCGTCCATTTCATCATTTTATTTTACGCCAAACACTTTTCTCAATTCTTCTGATTGTATCTTACAGATTTATTTATTTTATTAAAATATTAACAATATTGGAATGCTTGTAGTATGCATTTTTCTATATCCAATGTTATGAAACATTTTTTGTGGTTTTTGTTGCTTTTGTTGTTTTGTATTGTAACACTATGAATTAAATCTGAATAATAAAGGATATTATTTTGTGTCACAACAGACGCCTTTCATTTGCTTAAACTTCCGTTTGCTTATAACAAAAAAGTATTCAATATAAAAGCACAGCAACAAGGTTGATTGCGAGGAGTATTCAATAAGCAGAAGCCAAATAATGACGTTCAATTTGAATCTAAATTTCTAAATTTATGTCGAATAACGTAACTTCGGTTCATTAATTTGATTTTTTTAAAAAAAATTTGTTATTTATATTATTATTTATTTATATATTTATTTATTTTATATTATTATTTAATATTAATTATTTTAACTTTCATCATTATAAGGCTCACTTGATGTCAAATATGGGCACGTCCCAGAAACAGTCCACCAACCAAATATTTCTTAAATTAATCTAAATTCTTTTAATGGAATATTAGACTAGATATATAATTTTGAAAATGTATTTTGATGGCCGCAAATACAAAAATTATTACTATCCTGACGGATTACGAATTTCAGCATAAATATTTTGTAACATAATCAAATACTTTTTTTTGTTCTTTTTAGTCTACTTCCTTTCATACATCTATGTCAGTTGTTGTCGGAAGGTTTCAGTGGCGAAGGCATAGTCACTGGTGACTGAACAATAACGACTTCAGTTGTATACAAACCACAGGCTCATCAGAATGCCTTCCTCCGTCGGTAATGTGTAGCATCGGCGAAGTAAAATAATTACTAAAAATAGCTACTAATAACGTAGGTTAAAAATTTAATAAATCTCCTCAGACATCAGATACGTTACAACACATTCAATAAAAACAAATAACGTGCAAAAAGCAGTGCTGTAAGATAACGAAGCTTCACCTTCTGCCATTTCTCCTACAATCCCTTTCCTATAGTTCCAGCACAATGCACCGCATTTGTAGGGGTCATCTCCTGAGTGCTGGTCCAAAATAAAAAAAAATTCATATTGCGAGCTGTCAAAGTATATATTAGCAGTTAACATTAGTGACGCAATTAAAAAATATTACTCAAGATGTGAAACATGCATACAGTTCGTATTCTGTATTTGGAATTGAATATTTAGAGAAACTTTGCAGACAAAATATGTGTTGCAGTACTTGTTATATCGGCCATATAAAGTGGTGAAATGCTAAACAAAAGAAATTACGTTTGCAGTTCCCATGTTATGGCATGTGTCATCAAATCATATTGATGACTGTTATTTATGTCTCAGTAATGTATCGGGATACTCTAAACTAGACAAAAATAAACAAATTCCAATACAAAGTATATTTCAGAGCCATCAATATAATGATATCTGAAAATCTGTTTTTTCTGGGGTAGCTGGGGACTTCTACGGTATAAAGAAAATTTGTTATAGAGAATCTGGCATCTTTAAATATGTACATTGCATTCCATGTAAATATTTCCTTTTTATTTCAATTAAAGGTTACTTCCATCCTAACAAATTATGTATTTAATTAAACTAATTATTTACGCTGCTGGTCCTTTTTATATATATATATAATATTTATTTTTATTTCGATATTTCGTCTCTTTTATTTTGTCTTTGAAGAGAAGATAATCTATCTTTCTCTTTACTATTGCAAAACGATTTTCTATTGCATCATTTTGTTGTGGTGAAAATAGATTTCAAGTACTCTCGGTTTCGCACAATTCTACTTACTACACTATTGACTACATAGGAGTAGCGTTATGTGACTAGTACTGGTGACTAACTCACTAGCAAATGAGTACAGTTTTGATATTGTCATTTCGTGCAGGGTACACATTGCAATAAGTTCAGAGCTTTGTGTTTAGTACAGTTGAGATTTAAATCAGCGTTTCAAAACTTTTAAATCTCTTTCCTTATTCAAAAAATTGGGTTATTGATCCTCGATTGGATGCCATTGATAAACCATTTGATAATTATTTTTTGATTGATTTGAAGGCTAACCATAATTGCACTGCGAAAGAAAAAAAATTTTATAATTTCTCATTAGAAACTTCAATATCAAGCCATAACCGCGTCATCGTTATGATTATCAATTTCTATCTTTTTTATGAATATCGTTAAGCGCATGATACCAGCATCAGTATTCAGCTTCAATATTTGTCTTTGAGTTAGTATATATATTGAAGCTTCTGACACACTACTTAAACATTTCTCATCAATATTCATTTTTTTTGGGTTTTTTCAAGTGCAAACAGAAAGAAGTTACCGTCGGCAAAATACATATCTATTTATTTCTTTATTTATTAAAAAAAAGTGCTGAAGATATTTTTTTTTGTTCTTTTCTCATTATATTTTTTAGTTTTCACGTCCCAAAAAGCCATTAATGAGCGATATACTTCAATTAATTTGATTATAAAAATTTTTTACTCTATTTGTAATGCGTCCCAACTACGATGTGCACTCGAAGTTACCAGAAATGAAATGAATATTGATGATAACGATGCCACACTACGTCAAACTGCTTCAATATTGTGATACTTATCAAAACCATGTTGATATTCGTCAATATTACATAGAGCGTATATGTGTGACTATTTTTCGCACACAATCCCAAATATTAAAGCTGAACATGCGCTTCAGTTGTCGACCAGTCGATTTTACAGCAAAAGCAATATAGACGTATGTGGAGGTTGTGTAAATATGTAGAGATTAAAAAGACACTTTCGCTGTAAAATTTGGTTTTTGGCGCTTACTTTTTTTCTGCGCTCATACGTTGTAAATTTAAAATAAATGTAAATAAAATAAGATTTTTGATCCAAGTCATTCTGCAAGCGTAATTAAAGCTCTTTGCAATGTCGATTGTTTAAAAGATTTAAAAAAATGCACGTCTTTCGATACATTTCCAAACAGAACTCTATTAGAGACTAAACAACCATCGTTATGAAAAATGTTTCTGAAAGAATAAAAAAAAAAAACATAAACACAAAATAGTAAAATGCCATTCATGGCCTTATACTACTCGGTGTCTTACGAAAAGCCGGATAAACTATTATGCTATCGTTTTTCTATTTAGCATTTAGGTTTTTTTATGCTTTTCCTTTTCTAATGTGAACGTAAATTTAAGGAAAAAAAAGTAAAAAATGAAACTCTTCCTGTAGTTCTGTTGATTTGGCACACAATTTGCAAAAGTGTTTGTTGCTTCGCTTTGAATGCCTGACCATTCAGTTAGATGCTTGGTAGCCATTACGAAATATGGCAGAACATTCATTTTTTGGTAAAAAAAAAAGTTTTATTCTAAGCATTCTTCCTTTCTCTCGATTTATGTGTGTTCAAGTATACGATGTTGTCTTGCTGAATATACGATTTGCCATGATTGGCTTGCAAATGTTTTTACATTAAAAAAACAAATAAAAAAAATACAACAATAAACGAATAAAGAAACTATTTTTTTAGATTTCGAATTACTGAAGTTTATTAAGTTCAAATACAAAAGAGATATTTTTATGTATTTGAAATTGAAAAAGTTATATTGTACCGTTACCTCCTCTGTTTATCTTTTTACTAACTGTGACAGTGACAGAGACCATAAATGACAGGCCTATTTGCAGATAATTTCGATTGGCATCTCCTACAAATCTCTTGCTGTCGTTAAGAACCGTTAAATAAACAAATCTTCTGTTACATTGTTAAGGAAAAAAAAATGATTTTTTAATAAAGTTTCATCTTAAATTTTTAAGAAAGCAAATACTTCAAAGAACAAGTAGCGAAAACTTCTTTAAGTTTTGAAAAATATATAACTTGACTTATTGCAGGGGAAATAAACATAATATAATTAAAGTTTTAATTAAAAGAAAAATTAAATTGCTTAATTATCAGGGCGGTATTTGCATTAAATAAAGAATGCGGCAGCGGAGGTTCCATTTTTAAACAACAGCACGCAATGTGCGAAGTACTTATAGCTTGCCTGCAGGCACACCCTAGGTATAGCCCGGGATTCGAACCTGCAACCCTGCAATAATTAAAGACTAATGCTCATGCATTGGGCTAAGGACACACGCTAATTTGAGATTAGAATGAAGAACAAGAAATAAAGATATTAGAATATATTTTTATGGTGACTTTGTTAATTTAAAAAAACAATGATATCTAAAAATATAATTGTTCCCCTATTTAAAGCTGTAAAGAAGTTCTGCTGATAAGTTGGTATAAACACCAAATAAATAACAAACTTAAATTTTATAGTTCTACTCGTGTGGAATAATAAATTGAAATAAAAAATAATAATTATTTTAGGGCAAGTTTTGAACGTAGGTTTTCATACAATAGTTTGAAATCTGTCCATATCGACCCCTGTGCGCCAAATTATCGTATGTTATAAAAAGTAAACTTTACAGGAGAGCATTTTTATTTATATTTTTTATTTGGCTGACAGCATTAGCTGTTGGATACGATAAAATGTACATAGTGTTATGTCCATAACTATAAGATCTATCGCTTTAATATTTTATCAGGAGATAAATTAGTGGTTTTAAAACAAATTTGCATAAAAAAGTGGATTTCGAAAAAAGTGTAACCTGCGATTATTTCGCGCACAGGGGTCGATATAGTTTTGTGATTTTGAAACCTTCAGTTAAGTCTCTAACGTTTTCAAATCACTTGATTATTTTTGCGACTATTAATAGCAAACATTATAATTAATGACCAATAAGTTGATTTATTAAAAAAAAACACTTAAAAAATCTAGAGACACCTGTTCTATGGAGGCGTTAACAATTTTTATATTTTAATGAAGAGTTAAAGCTTTAGTTTAATTCGAGTTTAAAAAACAACCCTAGAAAAGTGGAAAATAAGTAACAAGAAGAAAGAAAAATTGAATAAAAAGTCTTCGATCAACCCTAAATTCCGAGTTGTCAGCAAAAAAATAACCTTTTTGCCCTTGACCGTATTGCTGTCCTAAAGAGCGGCCATAATATTTTTAAAAATTTTTTATTGTAACAGTGCACATTATGAGCATTAAAACAAATTAAAATTTGACTCTGCAGCTACATTAGAAGTAAATATATTGAATTTTAAAGTTGCAAAAGTGTTTGTCTATGGAGTTTTTGGGTTTCTTTTAGCTGGAATAATAAATATACCAAACTTTAATTGCAGGCTGAAAAAATTTGCACATCAGAAAAATTGCGAGGTGTTTTTATGAGTCTGAAAATGGGCTTGAACGTAGGAAATTTTTGGTTTTGTAGTCAACGTGCAGACTACTTCGACCATCGCCATTATATATTAAAAAAGAACGGCGTAATTGTACGTGATAGATGTAACATGTGCGTGACGATGTAATAGTTAATAAAATATTATACTTATGTTTTTTCAGATAAAATAACTATTTGCATATTCTACGAAAGCTTATATTAGCTCGAAAAAAATATGAAAATTCGGTCAGAAGTACATTCACTGAAATTTTAAATAGAAACTCACATCTAATTTTCAGTGGGTAAATTTCGCAGTGGTGCGTACGCTGCATTTTGCTTTATATCACCGAAACCGATTAATAAAACTTTTACACATTTTGAAAACGAAAACTTTTTTCAACTAAAATTATTCGCACGCTGTAACAGTGCCTGACATGGATTACGTGATACGTACATTACATCGTACCACCTTTTACTAAATTTTCTTTTAAAAAAAAATGTTTTTTTCTTCTAAACTATAAGAATTAGCAAAAAATATATATAAACGTAACTATTCCTTCAATTATTCAATGTTACACAAAATTCATTACGATTATTTATCTATGTTTGTCATATGGCTTAGTTGGTCCATATTCAGCATTTGATGCTAATATCAAAATGGGAGGAATCTACCCAGAGGAGGAGGAGGGAATTTTTTAGTGGCAACACCACTCGACGCAGAAGACGACGGTCTCTGTAAGTGCGAAGGCATTTTCAACCCTACCTCACACGCCAAAAAAAAAATAAAAAAATATAAAATATATAATAAATATATATTAACGTAATTTAAAGGTTATTTATTCTCGATCCTTCCGTGTTTAATTTCGTTCTATCGAAGAACTAGTTCTCGAGTTATTGCAAATTAAGTGGTGCCTATCTCCGCTTTTTTCTATGTAACGGTAAATCTCTCGAACCAGAGTCAATTCAAAAAAAAGTAATTTATAGGCATTGAATCGTTGTACCATATGTATTCAAATTAACTAAGAAAACTCAGGCCAATAAATTCTGGTTGACCAGTGAACTGGGAATGGGCACCATGAGTACATTGGCCATAGTATTTTCATGAAATTATCCATCATCCGTTCGCACATGTTTGGCTATATGTCCCCGATTACTTCACGAATTCCATCTTTGAGTTCTTGAATTGATTGTGGGCATTTCCAAGGGCCTTATCTTCAACGAGAAATGAGACAAACCTGTGTTTCAATCAAGATTATGGGTTACTAGCAATATGCTGAGCTGTTCTTGAGTTACGTGCACGAGTTCAATTCTTCCCATCACTAGCTTGTCGCAACAATTAAAATTTTATCACCCAGAAGGTGCTGCAAGACTATTCAAATATGCTTTAGTTTTGCCGATGCATATGTGAAATAGACTACCGGCAGAGGGTTTTCCTGTCACTTTTATTGTGGGAAAATTAAAATCGAATGTCAATAAACACTACTCCCTCTACCAAAATCTTTCTCACAAACCCTTTTTTCTTAGTTCCGGCACAATGCACCGCATGTGTATGGGTCTTCCACTGAGTGTTAGTCCAAAAAAAAAAAAACTGTGACTGAGAAATTCTAAAAATTTCAGTCTATTAATGCAATTGTATTTTTATTAATGGCGTATTTTTTACTTGTCATCTGAAAATTAGTGACTGCTTGAGTCAAGGCAACTATTAAAAGGGCAGGCTATAGAAAATTAAAGAAAATTTAGCATTTAAAACATCTATTTCTATGTCAATATGAATCCCAGAGCACATACACATTTTCAACATAATGACATATTAAGATCTCAATAGTTTAAAATTTTAATCAGCCTAATTTTATTGTGTACAAAAGCCTTTTAGTAAACAAAAACTAATTAAAAATTTAAAATAATGGCAACAAGAAATTTTGACAACTTTCTGCCTACAAGACTAAAATTTCACACAAGAATTACATCTGAGCATTTACATATGTACATACATACATATATATAAAATAAAATTAAAAAAAAAAAATTAAAACAAACACGTATGTAGTATATATGTATGTTAATTACATTGGTAATGACGATTAACTTATATAGACTCATTTACATGTGCATATTTTAAAGCAACCTGCTGTACATATTTAAACTGAATTTAATACACCCATAACTTTTCTTAAAATTACTTATAAAAAGTTTTAAAAACACATGTGATGTTTTTATATCGTCAACTTAAATGGATGAGGGTGTGCACATAATAGTCTCGTTAGTTAAAATTTCTACATTATTCTGGTTAAAAATACAGACAGTATAGTGGAGGAAACTTACAACAATTTGAGAAGTAGTGCCCTTTGAAAATCAATTAGGAATGTTGAAATTTTTTTAAAAAAATTTTTCTGATATTTTAACAGCTTTTTTTCTTCGTGGGATTATAAAAAAAAATGACTCTCCATGAGCCAACGAATAATGTCTTAACATGACGCCAGAGTGGCAGCAACTTCGCTTCATAAAACTCGCAAGAGTTTAGCTCTATTCCCCTCAATTATTTCACCACCTCCCTCTTCACTGTACTTTACCGTAACAACTTTCAATGAGACTTGTAATTGTCACCACTTTTTCATTAGAGACTGATTAATTTCAGAACTAATCTGAATATAGAGCATTTATGTATGTGCTGGTTGGCAAATATTTTTCCTGCCAATGTACATATAAATATTTTTGGAGTACGCTGGATGTAGTAATTGTATAAATTAAATTTCCAAAAGCAACGCAAATAAGGTAGACGCTAATCCAGGATCTAGTCTGTTAAAAGGTTTATAAAAATTTTAGTTTTCTATTCGCTATTAGTTTTTGATGCAATCTTTTTATCAATAACAAATTTTAAGTCCCTTTCTGTATTTCAGCAACGATATGCTCCTACGGTCACAGTTAACTGTATAAATATACATATAAGAACTTTCACCAAAGGAAAGAATGCATGTATATTTTCGTACGACATAAAGATGAAAATATAATATGGGAAAGAATCATGAAATATTAACATTTCCTTTGGTAGTTTGCAGCGCATTAAGAAGAACTTTATTATTACAATGTAATTTGAAAATAACGAAAGCTTTTAATTTTTCAAAGTACTTTTGTCAGCAACTTGACAGAAGAAAAGAATTGAAAACTTTATAGTTTTGAAATTACTTTAGAACTGTGACACCGTAAGTGCTTTAAGTGTGACTTCATGAGTTTAATTCGAAACACCAAATAAGTCACCCCGAGTACAGTGAAAGTTATACAGACACAGAAAAAAAGTAAAATCAAGATTCAATTACCATAATAATAATTAGATTCTCACATATCACGAAAATTCCAGGATCAATTAACATTAGATCACTTGACCATTTTATGGCATTTTGATTGCACTGTGCTGTGTACGTACATATGTGGAAAAATTAAGTTTCCAAAACAACAAAGACTGTACAAAAGTGTTAATTTTTTTTTTATTTAAAATTTCTTTTATATACATATATATCAATTTATATTTATGATTAAGCGTAATATATCGAAGTTATAAAAAAAAGGATTAAGAATATATGTTTTTGGACGAAAATATAAAATTTTTCGTCACGGAGCGACATTTTAGCTCGTGCATAGTATCTACCAGCTTTATGTATTCTACGGGAGTAATTTTTCCCCAGCTTAGATTGATACATTATTTCAATTGGCTGAGGCTTTGAGCGGCCGCCGTTGTAATCCGAATTTTCCTCATAGCCTTAAAGTTTTCTGTAGCGGAAAGATCTGGCCTTTGGGGTGGTCACTTTTAAAGTTTAATAATTTTCTCTTTTCGCTGTAAGCATAGGCGCATTGTCCTGTGGGAATTCAAAAAGTTCACCTAATAAGCGATTACCCTCTGGAATTGCTGTGTTTCATAAAATTTTTAAATACAAAGATGCACATACTTTTCCTTTTAATATTATTATTTAGCCCTACACAGTTAACGGAGGACAGCCCAGACCATTTAACCAGTCACCCTCAAAACAGGGCTCCTGGGATTTCTCTCTCTCTCTCTTCTTTCCACACCTACCAAATCAGCCTAAAACATCGGAAAACGTAAAATTGAATCGCAATTGAGTGAAAGTCTGTCGCATTTAGAACCCATTTTTGAACATCCCGCTATTAAGCCATTTTATATCACTTTAAAAGAGAACAATAAAGCGTATGCATTTTGAATAAATAATGTGAAAAGTGCAATGCACTTTTCGACGATCGATATTAAAACCACGAAATAAGATTGCGTGACCATAACCATAAGTTTCAGTGTTGGCTAGCAACGTCAAATAATTCCCAGTTTTTTAAAATTTTTTTTATAAACTACGTTTCGTTGTTTAGCATGTTATTTCCATACCGTAAACACGATATTTCGAATACCGACATTTTAATGGCGCATTAAAGAAAAATTCATGTACATATTTGAAATTTAACTGTTTCTCAAGTTTAAAAAAAGCTCAAACTTGTGTATGTTCTAACTTTTCTTATCAAATAAAAATTTTATAAATTGATTTCTAAAAATAAAAATTATTATAAAAATTCTAATGTTTTAAAAAATTAAGTCTGTTTAAGTGTGCAAAATTTTTATTTGAAAAATTTTTACTTTACACTTTTTAGTGTTCTAGAAAATAATTGTATGAATTGTAGGAATGGAAGAAAAAGTACACTAAATTCGACAGGTCGTGCTGGATTCATGTTCTTTTGAAAACTATAATTATAGTGCTCTTGTTCATTACGGCTTACAAACATAAGTACCCTGTGCTGAATATTCTTTACCAGAAAAAGAATGTGACATAGATGATGGACTTTAGCGGTCTAAAAAATACAATAACTTCTTTGTAATGGCATTTAGAAGTTGTTATTCTTAAGGAAGAGTGGTAATTACCTGCCTCCAATGGCATCGCCATGTTAACGTAATTAATTAAAAAGCCAAAGTGTATGTAGTGGAGAGTAAGATTATTAGTATTTTAACTCATTACTTTGCTAGCAAAGTGTTTTCTACGACGTACATATGTAATGTATGTAATATACATTACATAATTACAAACGCAAACAAACGCAAACATAACAAACGCAAATAAAACAACCGCAAATAAAACAAACGCACACAAAACAAATGGAAAGAAAACACACAAAAACAAAACAATCTGAAAGCAAACACAACAAACGCAAATAAAACAAACGCACACAAAACAAATGAAAACAAAACAAACGAACACGATATAAAAGCACACAAACCAAACGAAAACGAAAATTAAAGTAGCAAAAATCCAAACGAACCAAGATAAAAGAATACCAATTTTCATTTCAGTTAATTCAACAATGAAATCTCAATTGAAAATTGGTGTTCTTTTATCCTCTTCCGTTTGGCTACAAAAACAGTTGCAATTGCAATACTTTAACAACAACGTTCATTTAAAACACCGTTTTATTTGTGCAAAATTTTTACAACCACTAAAGGGCAACAAAAAGTAAAAAGTTTTTTCTTCTTGTTAATCAAGATCCGGAAAAAAAACTTCCTCTTGCTTGTAAACAGGATTTTTTTGCTTTTTGTTCGTCTACTCGTGCCTTTCCATTGGGGCTCTGTGTTCAGTTGCTCTTGTAGTGAAAATTATTCCTTAGTCCTGTTTTTCCATTTTGTTTTTGCAGATTTTCGGTTTGTTGCTGTTTTCGAGAGGGAATAATAATTGTTTAGATTTTCTTTACTACCACGCATTTCAATGGTGTTGTTCGTACTTAACATAGACGGCGCATAGTGCGGTTTTCAGACTTTTAGCTCGCTGCTGCAACAAGTGTCTGCGACATGAATATTCAGTAGTTGAAATTAAATTATTTGCCTTTTCAACACAAAACAATTGTTGATTTTAAGAAAAGTTTATTTGATAATCATTTTTTACGTTTCCTGTTACTTATCAGCGTTGGTTGTTTATTTACTCCCCATTGCAGGCACACTCGCTGTATTAAGGAGTCTTTAAGTTCGAAAATAATTAAATGGAGGGAATTTATTTTCATTAAAAGTTTTGATTTCGACTCGAAATGGTATTAAGGCGAATGTAAAGTTTTAAATTTGCCAGCACTTTAATTGACTGACACACACTTCTGGTGGGAGGAAACATTTGAATGCATATCCAACACATTCCCAATCTAAAAGGCTTTAATATTTAAAGAAAATGTTTTAGAGAAAATTACAAATTTCACATGGTGCGCAGAAATTTTGACTTGGAAGCAGACCTACTACATATTCTATATGAATATGAATTGAAAAGAGTTGCTAAGAAAAACCATGAAAGACAAAATAACGTCACTATAAAGTCAAGATGTCGGACGCACCAAGATGTTGGGGTAAAAGTTTTTTTGTGCATGTATGATGTGATTAACAAATGAAAGGATTTGCTGCAAAGATCAAGATGAACAAAATGGCGTCATTATAAATTCAAAATAGCTGGACAAGAATATTTTATACACCCCTATGATATGGGTATCAAATAAAAGGCTTTGCTGAGAAGAATTAGATACACAAAATGACATCGGTATAAACTCATGACCTAACCAAGGTGGTGCCAATTTTAATGCGTCCGAATGATATGGATATCAAATTAAAGGTTTTTTATTCAGCGGTAATGGTAGAATTCATATTCGATATATTTAAATTGTTACTTCTTCTAGCTAATAGAGGTTTCTCAATAGCTGCAAATCTTGTATAAAGCAACAAACAAACATTCCTTTTCAAATCGCATTTACGAATCATAAATTTTTGTAATACTCGTAAATATCCATTAGTTAACCAATTTTAATAATAAAAACAAACAATTAAAAAGAAAAAATGCTATTAATTTGCTTTTCAACAAAGTTTCAATCTGATATGGTCGTAATCATTCTGCAGAAAATTACAACCATCATGATGCGGGTGATATGCACGTGCAGGTTTGGAATGAATACTTTTCTGTTTTAAATATTTTCGTTTTTATTTTATTACCATAAATCGAATACTATTAGTGATTGGCTGTAGGAATAATCGCCCAAAACCTTATCGCCCAAAAAGCAGAAATGAAGATTCGCCCAGAATGTTGGATGAAGCACTACAGTGCATAAACACAATGGGGGAGAAAATCCCCATGTAAAACTAACTAACTAACTTCGCTAACTAAGGGTCTTTTGCATAGCTGTTCTAATGCCGGGCTAAAAATATTACTTCTCCGGGAATACCAAATAGCACCTCCGAGGAAGAAAGATTTTCGGCTTCGCATATGTCGAATAGCGCCATCAGTGACGAAGGTGAGGGTAGCGATGACTGAAGTAGTCTGCACGTTGACTGCAACACCAAAAATTTCTTGAGTTCGATCCCAGTTTCGGACTAAGGCATAAAAACATTTCGCATTTTTTCTGATGTGCTTTGGCGTGTCTTTGTATCAGTTGTTGTCGGAAGCTTTCAGTGGCGAAGGCGTAGGCACAAGTCAATGAACAGTACCAGCCTCATTTTTTGGGCGATTCCTTTCCTATAAAATTACGATTTTTTTAGGTACTGGGAAAAAGGCCGCGAGAAATAAGGCCCCAAAGTGCGAAATGAACTAAAGGACCAAATATGGGGTAATTTTTCATTAAAAAAAATTACCCCTATAACTTTTAAGAAATATCGCCTCAAAATAATGAAATATTGCCCCGAAAACTTAAATGAAACAATTCCCCAAAGTTGGGCACATCGAAGGCCGGTAAAGCAGAAAAGTTTTATTTATCGAAGCCGGTGTTCGATATACAATAGAGAAGAAAATTCTTGTGCCCGTATGAAGTTCTTGAAGTTTGTTAAAATGCTACAAAATGAAGAGTTTAGCAAAGAAGGAGAATTGGAGCTTTTAATCAATAGTGAGGGAACATATAAAAAAAATATAAATAAATTTTCTTTGGAATTTCTTTAGTTTTTTTTTGCCTTATTTCATTTCTGTTCAGCGTAATGTTTTTGGAAATTATTTCATTTATTTAAATTTTGGTAATATTTAATTGTATAATGAGAAGAAGCCAAAAAGAAGTAATAGTAATATTTTCATTTCTTTATTTTGGGAAATTAAAAATATGACCCCAAATAAAAAATTTAAAAAAAAGGCCCAATAAATTTCGTGTTTTTGTTTTATGTGTTGACTTTGGGGCTTTATTTCATTTTATACTTTGGAGCCTTATTTTGCAGCGCCAATTTTTTCATTTCGAATAAAAACCCAAATATTTCAAAATGTTAAATCACTCAAAGCCAATGAAATATCGCCCAAAATTTTTACAACACTTTTTGGGTGATTCTGAATTTTTCGCGATTATGTTTTGAGGGATTATACGTATAGATTTCTTGTAACTTTTTATAGCGACTTATAGCGCATAATTTTGGACCATGCTTCTTTTCGCACTTTGGGCTATTAATAAAATTTTTTGCGATATTTGCTAGTGTTTTTGAGTGTTTATTTATTGTGAAGGGTCACATAAAAATTTTGGGCCATTCTTTGTTTCCGTTTTCTGTGCGATGACTTTTTGGTCAATTATTCGTATAGCCTTAAATGCTAACAATGTTTATGTTCTTAATAATAATAAAATGGCATAATTTTATTCATGCAATAAAACACTTCTCTTAAAAGAAGGAAAAACACTTGAGTTCCCACATGCAAAAAGAATAATACTTTCGTTACAAAGTACGACCAACCAGTAGCAGAAAAAACATCAAATGCATTAAATTTTAATATATTTTGTTTAAGAAAGAAAAAAAGCAGGTGCAATATTTAAATTTTTATATATAAAAAAAACAGTGATTATTCTTTTGAAGTTGTTTTGGAAAAGAATATGAATTGCAAATAAAATTACGGAAATTTTAAGATTTTTTTGTATGTGTGTAAAAATGTATACACTACAATATACTTAAATATGTAAGGAAATTAAATTTTTCAAATTTCAATATAAATAAATCTTGAAATCATTATAGTAAAATATATTATAATTAATTAGGAGTTTAAAAATGAACACCAGTTGTTTATTTATTTTCTGTTTGGTACTCTCGCTTTTTTTTCGGGCATAAACAATTTTATTTAATTTTTTTCTAAAAGTCAAACAAAAACAATACACATTAAAGCATGTTGAAATATGTAAAAAAAAAAAAAGAATATCCCTGCAAATAATTTTGGACTACGTGGTCTCCATTGTTTCTGAAATATACCATACACATGGGTTAGTCGTGGACTAGTTCTAGTTCGCTATTGACTACTCTTTATATCACAGTTGCATTGTAGTAATGTGTTTTTGGGCACCACTGCATACATGCATGTATTGACTAGTCACGTTGTCTGCAGGGATGTCTTGTTTTCATACAATTTATATGCTGTTAAGCTAAGTTCTAAATATATGATTGACTGCGTTATTGTTGGGTAAAAATATTTGTACGTTATATTGTTATATAAATGAAGCTCTCGTGTGCCTACTAAATGAGAAATTGAAAAATGGATGCTGAAGATTCATTATTAAAGTCAGTGTGGAGAAAGCCCTTTCCAACCCGTAAATAGAAATAGTGGCCACGATGTTGTTATTCATTAGAACATGAGTTAGTAGAGACACTTTAAGCCGACTAATAAAACCTAGTGCGGAGGGAACTAATTCGCTCGGGTATTTGATTAGAGTTTTGTTTAGCGGCCGATACAGTTGAGATTTTTCGTATTGTATAATAATATGATCATGGCGTTCGGCAATTTTACCGGATAGAGCATGTGTGTTTCAACCCGAAACACTGCCCATTAGGGAAGCGGGTATAATGCTAAGGGAGGGAACTGTGGCCACGCTTCAGCGATACGCGCACGGAGAAGATAATTAAACACGCGCGGTGAGAGTAGTTATTGGTCTATTCGGGACATATTAGTTGTTTTTAATTACACATAGTTGCTGATATGATTTTTACTAATCCAAGTGCTATTGCCATTCACAGTAGTCACCGGAGAGTGACTATGGATGGAAGTCGGTATTAAAAAACCAAGGCGTCAAACGCTCTGGCAGGTGCCGACGTAAAACTTTAATACAATCTTCTCTGCTCTTCTCCAGCAGGAGGGTCTGGAAACTTGTTGCTAAACTTTCGAGTGTTTAGCTTAAGTGGGAACTTCGTGTCCACGCCGAAAATTTGGAGATGGGTGCTGGTTTGGGAAAGTGTTCGTAGTGGGTGTGGTTACCACCAAAAGTCAGGCTGGAATGAATTAGGATTGCAACCTATGTAGTAGTACAGTAGTACAGGATGTTGTATTTCCAAGTGCCCATGGGGACGGTAGTGATCCTCTTTATTTCACTCGGTGTTGAGAGCACCGTGGAATTAGACGCTATGCGTACGTGTCCACGCAAATCTTGAACACATCTGCTTTGCTCTTATGGGGATGCATATAATGTACAACCTATCGGAGGGGTGGAATGAGCATATAGGTGAACTTATGCGATGCCTTAAAAAAACAGGATGGGTTTAGTAAATCCCTTCCATGGATCTACCGAGGGATCTCTCACATAGAAAATTATTGGCAAAATCAAAATACTTTTGATTTCTATTGTACGACCAAAAAATTATGCAATATACTGTGAATTGTGTACAATATTGCACAAAAAGCGCGCAAATTACTTAGGTCAGGTTATGTGGCGGACACTTCCCGAAGGTGAAGAGCTTAGATTCATTGCAATACTACCAAAAACACACAGGAGGAAACCGCACCTACATATTGGTGAGACTAATGTACTCATGTACAATGCTACGGAGGCACCCAAAATACTTGGTACACATGATTTTGTTTTTGTTTATTTTACGTTTTATCGTAAGGCAGCTACGCTGTATAATATGTATTTTGTAAATGTTGTGCCACTTATTGCGCAATAAAGTGCAAAATGCAAAGATTATGACTAATAACATATACAATAATATTGTATTATGGATGGGCCACTTTACTCATAAGTCACCATGAAAGAAATACAGTTGTGATCTATACTATTGCGAAACATGCTCTTTAACTGCCATTTATGAACAACAGCATTTATGAAATCCAGTTCATAGTCACAATTTACACTCAATTGTAAAATGTATGCTAAAGAACTGCTTTAAATTAGTAGAAAGCTAAAGCGAAATTCGAGTAAAGGTTTTTCTTCTAATTAAATATGATATGATGAAGAAGCATTATTAATTCTCAAGTGAGTTTTAAAAGAAATTTATGTTTTGTTTGATTGTTTTACATTTTTGAGTTCAAAATTTATGCATTTTGAAGGAAATAAATACATTCGTTGTTGAGTCATGCATGCATTCATTTAGTAAAATAAATATGGACTCTGACTACAAATTGTATACTTGCTTTGTTTAGATTTAGCAAAATGTTTCCTTATTTAAACCATACTCAGTGTATATGTTCGCACTAGAATTTTTATGTGAAAAGTATTGATAACATCAGACATGCATATTTAAAATTTATTTATCTTACACGCATGCAATCTAAATATTTTATAAACAAAATGCAATTCGGAGATGTTATCGTGACTAACTATTCAATCACGTGCGCGTAAGCTCATGTGAAAATAATAGCAACAACTCTCTACAATAAAGTTGCCACACAGAAGAAAACAATACTACTTCTTCTTCAATAGCACTTCTTCACGATAAATTCTACACAGAAAAAAATAGATTTCATATTCAATTACTAAATTCATAAGCATATACAATTAGTCGCAAAACTCTACATACGATTTAATTCCTTCAATAAATTTAAATTTTTAACTGAAATACAAAAGAAGTTTTTGAACTTTTTTATTTCATAGGATCAACGATTTTTTACAGAAAATCAGAAAAATAAAACTACACGCGGTTTAATATTATTAAATGAGTAAAATAATAAATTGCATAAAAGCAAAAGTCTCCTACGATACATTATTAAAATTTTGGTATAATTTAGACAATATTTAATGGATTTGTGGTGGTAACACTGAAAAAAGGTATGCAAATCTGATGCCTACTACTCTTTTTATGAAACGTGAATTGCATACAAAAAAACTACAACTTTGATGCTGATCGCAACCACGTTTTTGACTTGGAGGTGCTTCAAAAAAACCTTTGGCCACGTCAGCGGTCAATAAAACATAAAAGTAGATTTTTACAAAATTGCTGTGTTTTCCTCATTTCGAACAACAGCAATAGATTGTATGGCCTCCTTTTGCATTGAAAATTTTTTTAAGCCTTTTAGGCATCGAAGAAAATTGATTTTTTGTTCTTTCGGAATCAATGTTTCCCTTTCCTCTCTTAAAATCTTTTTCATATGTACAGGGCTTCCTCCTTCAATATCTAAGATTCTGTTTCAAATGGGGTTATAAATGTCCCCTGCTAAATATTTACATGTAAGAATTAACAAAACTTTTACTTTATATATAAAATAATGGTTAGATTAAATGAAATTTCGATATCGTATGTAGAGTTTTGCGACTATATTTATTATATATTACTATATTTATTATATATTATTATTATGTATATTATTTTTACAGAATTATTCCTACCACAAAATTTATGAAAATCAAATACATACTAAAATTCGTAAATGTTTAATTTAAAAAAAAAATTTTTTTTTTTTCATTAAAATAATATACTATTGATGAATTAAATCAATTGCTAGTTATAAAAATTTCAAACATTTAATTTGTTAAAAATAGTATGGGAAATTTTTAGAAATGTTGGTATTGAGGCAATTAGAATGTTTTATAACATTTCATTTAAAACCAATAAAAAGAATGTATAATAAAAATAAGAAATTGTTAAATTTTGTTGGTTTTGTTCAATGAAAATGTTTTTAATACGTATTATTCTCTTATTTTATACAAATATTTTATATCAATATGTAATTTACATGAATTACAATCATACATATCTGTTTACATTTCTTCATATAAAACGTAAAACCTTGTAACTGCACTTTTTTAGATTTTAAAGGAGAAAGAAAAAACTTGATAGCAAGTTTAAGTAACATATCTGAAAAAAGTTTGTTCGAGACTCGCATAAAATTAAAAGAATCACTTATATTTTTATAAAATAGTTAATTTTACATGAACATCCATTTTTACATGGTACACAATATTCAATAGAGAAACCGATTTTTAAAATTTTTTTTCTCACATTCTTTTACGTTTTATATGATGAAATGTAATTTTGTATTTAATAGAATTTCAAAGTATATTGATAACCAAAACTTCATACCGCAATTTAATTTGTTCCGGTTTTCAGTTTCGCTCTTAAACTTATATCATTTCGGGTTACGTTTCGGTTTTCAATTTTTTTCGAATAGCATTTCCATATGTTTATACAAGAACTCCCAAAAAATTATTTTGTTGGTATATTTCGTTCACTCAGATATTTTTTGAGAGTTCTTGTATAAACATATGGAATTTCATAGGTTTTTTCAAGAATTTGGTTAAAGGTCCACTGACGATTTTTATATTACCAGCAAATAAAATGTACACATACACCAGTTAAACCATATAAAAATTATAATTTTTTTTTCTTCTTTAAGGAACGAAAAAAAAAACCGAAATGAAAGTTCGTTCCGGTTAAGGTTACCGTTTTTTTGTGTTTAAAATATTTGCGTTCGGTAACGGTTTGAATATAAATTTCGGCTTTATGTGAGGGTTTTTAGTTTATATATGGATGTGTCTAACAAAGTCCACGAGACAAAAGACGAACTTTTATATAAGACGTTTATTGAACTAATGAATATAAATGTAATGCTTAAGATTTACTTATAGCTAACAGCAGTGATACTTATATGTACTTTTATATATGTAAAAATGAAATAATGTGACTGGGTTGTATAGGTTGATCAGAAGGTGATACCAACACTTTTCCCGTTTTCGGTTCGGTTCCGGTTTGCTTTGCTAATAACAATAAATTTTACAAAATTTCACATTTAAAAGTTTATGTTTTATTATAGAAATTTTTAAATATTTTTTTTGGTTGCAAATCATATAAAATGGATTCAATAAAATTGTAAAACACATCCTTTAACATTCAACACAAAAAATAAAAATTCAGAAGCGCGCTATGATCCACATATTTTCTACAGTTAGTTTATTTATTTTTTAAACACTTATTGTCAACTCTGCCATCAAAATAAAATTTATATAAATTATTGTTAGAACCAAACAAAAATAATTAATGATGCATAAAAAAAATCAAACTATACTTTGTTTGATAATATTTAAGTGAACATATTTTCTGTGTACTGTTCAGTGTAAACCATCACTCAATACAAAAATTTGTGACATTTTAGAAGCGATTAATAGCGATGTCAGTTAAAGACTGTAATTCACTTTCCTACACAGTCGCACGACCTGACATTCCCTGTAGAAAAAGTCAGTTAGTGTGTACTAAAAATGCATCTGTGTAACTGATTTTATTGGCAAGTCTTGCGATTTTGGAATTTGTTGGCACTAAACAAAATATTCTATAAAAATGGACATACAAGTACATAAAAGTAATAAAAATGAATAAAATTCATAATTATGCAAGCTATTGTGTATTTAATTATTTGTATAATAGTGTGGCACTTACAACGCTATTTAGAAGCGATTTATACATAAAGCAACTAAAACTGACCTCAAAAAAATTTTCGTGTATGAACTCAAGTTCAAAAGAACATCTAACAAAACCTGATTAAGCTGCTTGAAGCAGCTCTTTATACTTTGTATTTCGTATTTAAGGCAAACACATGAGCATTGCCCATCTCTATAGTCGAACAGACATGCAAATGCATGAGCTTTTAACCCACATAAAATTAAAAAGAGTTGTAAAACTAAAGAAAGCATTAATGAACAATGTTCACTTAATGAGAAAATATAATATGTATGCATGTATGTACATATATGAGAACTATAATGCACACACATTTGTATACTTGTATACGGAGTTATAAACTTAAAAGATTTATGTCAGCAGTGCTTCATTCCTCCCATTTTATTGCTTCCATACTTTGTAAATTAAGCAATTTTGTGTTGATTTTTCCCTGAAAAGTGTTCTTTAATTAGGGTAGAGCAAAAAAAATATATATGGTGCACGAAACCATTTGCAGCATAGAAAAAATTAATAGAAATATATTTTTATAAATGTCATTCAACTAAGAGAGCTTTCATGGGACAGGAGTTAGTAAAGTTTACAAGTAGTCTGAGCATGACGATTCCAAGCTTTTGAATTTTTCTGCGGACAAGAAGAGAATTTTATTTGAGAAAATTTTATACTGTATTGTACTGTATCAGTGTGTATAATTTAGCAGCTTAAGTGAGCTTACCCGCAATACCTCACAGTAGATCGAAATATACAGATTCCATAGGAAACGGTTTTGCCATTAATAATTATGGTTTCCACAATAATCACATCAATATTCACCTTCAGTATTATTATATGTGTTAGTAAAAAAGACTCTGACAGAGGCAAAATATTTTTTGAAGTTATCGTCGGCAAAATACATATCTGTTTGTTTCTTTATTTATTAAAAAAAAGCACAGATGGTATATTTTATATTTTCATTACAATATTGTTTGCTTTGCACGCCCTATAAAGCCAACAATGAGCGATATACTTCAATTAATTCGATTATAAACATTGTTTCCTCTTTTTTTAATGCTTCACAACTACGATATTTACTCTAAATCACCAGAAAATAAATAGCAATGCCACACTACGTCAAACTGCATCCTTCGTCGGTATTTGAGCAATAAAACGTCGGCGAAGTAAAAGAATAAATAAAATGAAATAAGCGTGAAAAAATAATATCAGAGACGCCGCAACTTTGCTTTATAATTAACACGCAACTGCAGAGTTGTGCAAGAATTAAGCTCTATCTTCCAAACACTTTTACCACATGTCTATTCTCTACCCTATCACTCTCTCTAGTTCCAGTGCAATGCATTGCATATGTAGGGGATAGCCCCTGAGCACTGGCCCAAAAAAAAAGAAAATTTCGTCAATATTACACAGAACGTATATGTATGTAGGCCTATATTTTGTGAACAAACGACATAAAACACATATTGAAGCTACATACTGATGTGTGTAGCATGCACGCATGAAAAAAGCAGTAAATAAGTTATATTTTCTGCATGCTTGCCTGCCTCAGTGTGAGATGAACAAAAATAGCATGATTTGCACCCAATTCCTATAAATCTGATCTAGTGTTTTTTTTTATCTTGGACCAGCACTCAGGAGATGACTATGCGATGCATAGTGCTGAAACTAGAGAAAACGCATAGTTAGAGCAATAGCAGGAAGTGAAGCTTCACTATCACACGACTCTGCTTTTGCATGTTCTTTGTTTGTTTATAGCAGTGCTGCACCGCCTCTGATATCAAGGAGACGTATTAAATTTTTTGAAGCTTCGTTTTTAGTAGCCGTTTTTAGTAATTGTTTTACTTCGGCGGTGCTACACAATACCGACGAAGGAGGTCGTTCTGATGTGCCTGTGGACGCACTATTGCATTTTAGAAAATTTGCGAAATGTTTTTACGCTTAGTCTTTGGACTTTTTATTGGTTTTGATTACTTCAGCCATCGCCACACTAGTGGCACTTTGGTAACATTTTGATTTAATTTCTTATTTAAGGGTTTTTCTTTCTGTTTATGTCTTTATTTCATTTCAGTTCAGTGTTCCGATTTTGGAATTTATTTTATTAATTACATTGGAATTTATTGCATTATGAAATAACGCCCAATAAATGATATTTATTTCATTTTCCGTTTGGATACTATTTAATTTTGTTTGGGATTTACTTGATTTCTTCAGTGTGGGGGGACTGATTTAATTTCATTGGGAGTTATTGCACTTGAACTTATTTCACCTGGGAGTTATTTCACAGAGCCCATCAAATTTACACAATTGTTAATTTATTTTACAAGCGATATGCTTCGTGGGATTAAGATTAAGAAACTGTATACCTTTACTATGATCCATAAATAACATATGAATTGAAGAAAAAAATCATTAAATGTTTTCAACTTTCCTGAGCAACATAATACAGGGCGTATTATTTAGTTACCAATTCGATTTAGTCAGAAATAATTCGAAACTTTTTAAAATTAGAATAACTTTTTCAATTCCAGTATTGGTTCTCTTTCACTTTATTCGTATTGGCATTCATTAAAATGGCCTTGTGCCCTTGTGCTTTCAGAAAAAAAGTCCAAGAAACAAGTCAAAAATGCTTTAAGCTGTTTTAAGAATTAGCATACGTATCCAAACATACATACAGACCATTCGTTTACTCAAACAATACCACAACTCATATCTCAGAAAATATATTTTTACAGAAAATGTGTTTAAAGTATGTAAATTTCTTCCACAATATTAAAACTCCATGTGGCGACTTAAGCTATGTACACACGGTTGTCAGATATTATATATTCGTCAACTTGCAATTTTTGTCTGGCAACATTGTCACAAAAAGCATTTTCAGTACATTGTAGAACAATAATATTTGTCAGACATATGACAATGATGAGAAAACTCGCCATTGACATTGATATTGTACCGTCATTTGTTATTGCAGGTGTGCTCTGAACCGTTAATTTACCTTTTGGGGACAATTGTCCATTGTCAGTACATTGCCAAAACAGTGCCATATCTTACAATATTGTAATATTTGACAATCGTGTGTACATAGCTTTACTCTACAATCATTTTCGATACTACATTATTTCTACACTCTGTATACAGTTGTGCATTTTCGTATGTATGAATAGAAATAAATTTACATTTTAATGCAATGTGTTAAACTTCAATAGAAGCATATAAATATTCATATCATGTGCTCATGATTATGCAAACATTTATGTATGAATTTGGCTATTTAGCGTATTTCAATTATCAGCATTAAGTTTGTGTAAATTGAAAAACGACTTAAATGCAAAATGCATAGGAATGTTGGTCAAATAGCATATGGAGACAAAAATACACTGAAAATTGTTTGTGTCTCATGATTGCAAAAGCACAGCATCTCCACCGAACGCACACAATTTATTTATGCTGACGTATTAATTTGTTAACTGAAAAAAATGCCTCAAAAAATGCCAACGTAGGATTTTGAAAACTTTAAAAAGTATAAAAAATTCGCTATTAAAACAGATTTTTGCAAATTTTTTTTAAACAGATCTTAAGAAACAACAGGATTGCTTATCGTTAGAATAATTTTTTCAAGTGCTCTCAAATTAACGATTCCACCTTGAAATTATCCAACGTTTTTTTTTATAGTTTCTGGAAAAATAAATTATTGTTTAGTTTGTTTCTCGTGATATAGTGTTATAGTTTTTGTAGTTTATATTTATTGTTATGGAATAGTTGTACTTTATTATTTTATGCTGAAACATATCGAGCCTTTGGTGCAATACCGTCGTAATTCGCAATGTCCCACTTTGGAGCATTTTTTCTTAAATGATTACTTCAGGGCAGGAATGAATCTAAAAGCATTCATCCGACGACTTCATTTCGTCGGTTCATTATGTTCGTTGAATTTCGTACAATTGATCCTCGCCTTACAAGAATGCTTTTTGGTATGCACTAAAGTAAGGCAATGTAGGAAACACTAAAATATTTTTTTTCTCATATTCTTTAAGAAACCAAAAACAAATGTGTATTTTCTACTATACATTATTGCTTTGGTCTTTGGTGCAATACTGTCGTAATTCAAAAAAAATCGTGAACTGAGAAAAATGCATTTGAAGTTTTGAGCCATCTTTTTTAAAGTATTTTCGTTTACTAAACTTATTTTTTTACAAGTTTTTAAATAAAGAAGCATGTTTTGTAATGTTTTCTGTTTATAAATTTCTTGTCATAAAGGAAATATTTTTATATTGCAAATAAATATTGTTGGAAATAGCTGGAGGCAATAAAGATCAAATAAGACAATCACCACATCAGAACGCCCTCCTTCGTCGGTATTGTGTACCACCGGCGAAGTAAAATAATAATAAAAATGGCTACTAAAGAAGTTTCAGCACTGCTACGAGTATAAACAAAGAACGTGCGAAAGCAGAGCTGCAAAAATAATTAATTAAGCTTCACCTCCTGTCGTTTCTCCTACTATCCCTTTCCTATAGTTCCAGCACAATGCTTCGCATGTGTAGGAGTCATCTCCTGAGTGCTGGTCCTAGATAAAAAAAAAGAAAAAAAAAAGACATTTGTAGCTGTAGAATCTGCACAGGTAGAGATAGAACCATAATCTTTTTTCCCTTAGATATATATTTCCCCAAAGATCATTTGTGCATACCCAGCTCAAAAAATTAAAATTTTGAGTTAATGCGGTATTGCACCAAAGGCTCTATATGTTCTTTTGTAAACGTATAATATGCAACACTTCTTAAAAATCAAGTAAAAATTTAAAAATATTGCCAAATCACATGTATGATACAATGTTTTCTTTAGAAAAGAACACACCATAGTTAAGTGCCAAATATTTTATACCATTGTGGTAATAAAATATGTATTAATTTTTAAAGATAATGGCAAACTGTTGAAAGTGTTACCCATCGATAAGGCAACATTTTTGTTCATAAAGGACATCACCATAAATTTACATTATTATGTAAATTGTTATTCTTTCCGTCAAATTGTAAACTCTTTTCTTAACTCTTTTGTATTTTGAGCTGCGATATGTAGGTGAATGATGCAAGAAAAGTATAATATACGAAGTACGCGTACAGCATGTCAATTCTCTATACTCAAAGAAAAATAGTATTATCAGTAGCGTATTTCTAGTAGCGCATGTACAAGGAACCACTTGTGTATGTGCATATGAATATTAAGGAATAAAGACTGGAATTTTCATATTACTTATGCTTTTCTTTTTAATCTGTTCATAACTATGGATATTAACATTATTGTGAAAATGTATTTACATTCGTATTCACTACGTTCTCTTTTTAATAAGCAGAGTTTTTGCAAAACTTATTATACGAATATAAGAGAAACAATCAGCGTTGTCAACTCGGTGCTTTTCTCACAGTTTTCAGTGCTTTTTTCGACCCGCAACTGTCTTGAGTCAGTGCGCGATGCTTTTATTTTTAATTTTTAGTGATTTCTTTATTTTATCACAAATCCAAAAATGTTTGTGGACATAAAAATTTTAACAGCTGATATTGGTAAATCATCTGGAAAATGTTTGTTTTTTTTGGGGGTTACAGATTTAAAGAAACTTGGAAACTAAATAACATTGGCGGTAAAACAAAAAGAGAGGTGTCAAAAAACTGCTTTCTATTTACAATAAAATTAATAAAATAGATTTGGCTCAGATTCGCTTCTAATTTTGAAATTTAATTTTACGAAAATAAATATTAAAAATGTTAGAAATGTTTTATTCCGTTTTAGAAATGATATTATGATGTTACCTTCACAATTTAAGTCCAATGCTGAAATTTTATCTAGTATTAAATATTAATGTACTTCTGCCTCATATTAATTCTATAGTAGATTTTTGGACAAGACTGTTGTTACGTTTTAATTGAATCCTTTTTTTATGAAAAGGATATTATAATGTAAATTTTATAGATATAAATTTCCAATAAATTTTGGTTTATTTTTAAAATTTTAAAGTTGACAATTCAGAAAAATAAATATATACCCATTATAAAATTTTTTGCTGGCAAAATAATGAGTTAAAATACTAATAAGTATTATTATATATTTTATAATATAGTTTTATAATATAGTATTGAAGGGCATTAGTTAATGGCTCATTAAACAGTTATTTAATAAACCTTTATTTGATATGTATACTCGAGAACCTAAAACAAAAAGCAATATTATTTGTGCAAAAGTTATAGTTGTGATAATATTGGCCTTGGTAGTTGGTATATGTAATTGAATGCGTTCAAAAAACTAAATAATTAATGGTTTTAAGTGAATCATATTATTTTACAAATCCTTTTTAAATGACTTGAAGAAGAAGGATGTTCTGAATTTGACTCTATTTGTTTTTATGTGTGTTATTTCAGAACTTTTTGCTAAGTGTACCGATTTTTATAATTATTTTGTCATAAGAAAGCTTGTACCTTTTGCTTTGTAATGAGACACAATTTTTCGAGATAAATATTTAGCGGACCTAATTAAGTTGATTTGAAATTTTTAAAGCATTCGAATTTTTTTATAATATAAATTAATTAATAAAATATTTTTTGAAATATTTTTAAACCTGCGAAACAGTTAAATTTGCATTCGTTTTTAAAGAGTTTTTTTTTGTACAATAATAAATACTTCTGTATCTAGTGATAATTTTTCAATGTAATGCGGAAAGCGGCCCCGGGAAGGTATCTACCCAGAGGAGGAGAAGGGAATTTTTTAGTGGTAACACCACTTGACGCAGATGACGACGGTCTATGTAAGTGCGAAGGCATTTTCTGTAACACAGCTGTAACACATTCTCTAGTTTTTGCTGGGAAGTTAATTCACAATCGTGACGGTGACCACCGTAAGCGCTATTATCTGACCTTGTGCCATACGCAATCACACATTTACGCTTAAAAATATTATCATATGAAATGTATGTGGGTACGTACATACACTGAAAGAAATGTTAGCTGTAAAACTTTACTAAGTTGCTACTGTCTTACCCATCGGTACTAGTGACTTGTTATACATCGGGCAATGTAATTTACTATAGACATTGAACTTATGCGTGTCATTGTAAATCTACTACTGACGTTGGTCTTATGTAGTCTTTATGGTAATTTGTAGTTATAGTGGGAAATGGAAATTAACAACATCTGTTTGCACCACAACAAAATAAGACAATAAAAAATCATTTTGCAGCTGTAAAGAGAAAGAAACGTTATCTTCTCATCAAAGACAAAATAAAAAGTGTAGACATGATAATGTCATTAAGGAGTTACCAAAACCAATCGACAAGAGTGTTGACTTGGTCCCAGCCTTCCTACAGGATTTGTATGTACGTACGTGCATATCTGCTGTTAAACTGTAAAGCTCTTTCAATGTAAGCTTGCTTTTATTTTCAAACAATATATTTATAGCAAAACTTACGAATTTTTTTCTATCGGATTTTCGATATAGGACAATTTGCGAGGTATTATTAACTTCTCGATAATGTCTAGGCTATAATTCTAGTTTATTAATTTAATTGGGCGATGGTGAATATGCACTGTTTTATGTCAATTGCTGTATAATGAAAGTCATGTTTAGATCACTCAACTGTTAAATTGCTACACATGTATTTATTTATTAAAATCACAAATTCATTGTAGTATAAGTGATTTTAAAACGTCTCTATTAACATAATTTTTCCAATAATTTATATAACGTTCTGCAAGTAAGTGTTCCAAGTTGTCCCACCCTGTACGTTTCCGTAGAAATATTGACACATGTTTTAGCAGCTTTTAAATATATACAGCCGTATTAATAAAAATTTAAAACGCATTTTAAAGCATTTTTAAGCAGAATTCATTAAAATGGTATTAATAAACGAATTTTAGCTTAAAATGCACATTTTAAACCTTGTGTGAATATGGAAATTTAAAAATTGGTTCGACCCTGTTTTAAAACTATTTTAAGATGTCATATTGTGCAGTGTTTGTTTTCATTGTGATTGATACAGTTTAAGAAGTTTAAAAGACATTTAGCTGGTTAAACGAACAGCCTTACTGTTGGTTTAGTGTGCAAAGTTAATGTTGCTATTGGGCGTTGTGGTCTAGTAGCAGCAACTGACACTCGTATTCATACAACAATAAATGCAAGTTGTAAAATGCGAAATGTAGGTAAACCATCGATTATTATGCTAATTTCATTTTCATGAGTTAAAACGCAAAGAAAGAAGTATACAAAGGACTAGTAAACGTAAATTTTCCTCTTGCCATCACGTTATTTTTTCCTCGGCCTTTTCTTTTGATTGGTCTTTTTGAATGCATAGCATTTCTGTATATGAATATGCGTGGGGGATAAGAATTGTGGTTTTTCATAACTTAGTCATAATATTCAAGCAATTTACTTTTTCTGCAACATTGATAAATTGAAAAAGCTCTAGTTTATGTTTTTTCTTTTGTTATTAAAAGAAATTAGTTAAGAAATTTAAGCGCTGATTGAAAAGTTTGCACGAAATCAATTTAAAATTTTTCTGAAAAATTCCTTTGAAGCAAGTAATACAATATTGCGGGAAAAAAGAATTTTTTATAGAAGGTTTTAATGCGGAAAGCTAAAACAATTAAATAAATAATTACTGTATGACAGTATTACGAAATCCAAAGAGCGCAAAATTTTCCATCCCTGATAAAAATACAGTTTTTAAGGCAATATTTTTCTTGTACTTTAATTCGTCATAAAAAAACAAAAAATGCACAAGGGGGTAGAAATCCCTTATTTTGAAGGTCATTTATTTCATACCGCATCTTGAAGGAAAACAAAAAAAAATTTCTTTTTAGCAAAAATAAAAAACTCTTACAGTATCTATACATTTATTTAAAGTATCTCGAATCACTAGTAGAAATAAAGGCATTAGGAACCTTTTTAAACATTTTTAAATCTGTGAACTTTTGACAAAATATCATAAGTAGTGATAAGAAAATTTCTTAGTATTTTAAGCGTAAAGGAATCTGCACAACACGTTTTGTTTACACTAATCAGCGCATTTCTATGTTTTTAAGCTTTTGAGATATCACACAAAATGTAATCAACTTATCTGGACTTGTTGAATCTGTGGACTTACGAAAACCGACAGCAGTGAAATTCTTAGAAACTGGGAGGAAAGGAAATTTGCTGCTAACTGGCACAATTGTGCCGGCCAGCGTCAGGCCAAACGCTTGCTCTTCCCGAATAGGGCAATCTCTAATAACTGCTTTCGCTGAATACAGCGGACTTAAGAATTTTGACGGTGTACTTCACCATAAGGCTGTGATTTTTTGAAAGTGACAATGAAACCATTGAATACTTTATTTGCGACTGCCCTGTACTCGGAAAACAGAGGTTTGGCCATTTGGATAGAATTGCGGTGCCTCCAAAATTACAAATTAAATAGTTTTTTCGCTATAGTGAAACTTTTTAAAACTTCACTTACATTTATTGCTAAAAGTCCGCAAAAATATTATAAAATATCAAATAAATATGAAGTGCAAAAAAATGTTAGAAACAGATTCAATCTTTGGTCAAACACATTCGTTTTCTTTTGTATTTATAAATACACTGTGCAGTACACTGTTGCCATGCTAAAGTTTCTCATTTTTGTCTGAATGACTTGATTGTAATTTTTTTGTTTCGGTCACTTTCATTATAGCTACAGAGCTGAAATTCAGTATACGGGGGGTAAATAATGGGAAAAATATAAAAACTGGCAATTTTTATCAGAGGGCTTGGCTGGCCCTTTTTTGCATAAGGCACTGGTTATTCGATAAAGAAGGGGTGCGCATGCTTCATAGAGCCAGGGAGCTGAAATTGTGAATACGAGTAGGCAGTCGAAAGGTAGTAAAGGGAGGTAAATCATAGATAGCTCTGCATATAAATGAACACATAGACTATATATTTTTTCAAAGATAAGACCACGACGGATTTTAGGGGGCAACTTCCGCGTCTTCGAAACTAACTACCCGATTTTAATAAAGGACACATAATACATAAATATTTTTTTTAATAAAAGTATTATAACAGCTACAGCAGCGCGAGATCGGGTCAGCAAATTCATAAATTAAAACAAATCTTAGCAAAAAAAAATTTTTTTTCGAACACCAAGCTAAAAATCGCAGAATTTGTGGATTAACCCCTAATTGGGCAATATATTAAAGATTTTAAGTTGAAAATTTAAACTTTTTTTAGAAGTCAGTAATCAGTACTCTGGTTGTACAAACTAAAAATTCTCAATGAGTTTTTCAAATGATTTTATTTTAAACCTGATCCCCACTACTCCAAACAGAGATCAGCAAAACAATCTACTTTTACGCAAATTTGTATGATTAGAAACAGTGTACCGGTATTTATTTGTAACTGTAAAACTACAATTTTTGCTAAATATATTTTATGTTTCTGATTTCCTTTTTCAGTCCTTTGTACTGCACTTTGCGTGTTATTGTGTATTTAATTTGTAACACATTTACCCAGAATCATGGCATGCGATTAGTTCAAGATTTAACACAAAAAATAATAAAAAATTACCACATAAGGGAAATAAAATGCTGCTATAGAAACAAAACTCTTGGTATGATGTTGCAAAAAAAAAATAAAAAACTAAGCATTTTATGTACTGAATACTGAAACGAATTCAATTAAAAATTTTTAATAAGTGTTACATATAATTTATATATGTAGATATTACAAACATATTTATTTGTATGTATGTATATTTGTTCATGCATTCCGAAAAGATATATTTGAATTTGTTCTCCATATTTCCCAGAATTTCACAAAACTCGTTCTAAAAATTAATCTTCTGTGCGCAAATTAAAAAAACGACATTTTTAAAAATGTTTTCAGTCGGTATTTGGTCTCTTAACTCCCCTTTTGAGCGCATTTTCTTTAAAATACAGTACATACTGATGTATTTCTATTTTAAAAGTCATAATATCAGTCATGTGTTTCCGCGAAGCAGTGTAGCCCCTCAATTGACGTATTGGTCATAGTTTTTAAAACTAAAAAAAAAATTAAAAGAAATTGTTCTCTCAGATGCTTTCTATCTATGTTTTAAATTGGCAGTGAAGTATCGTAGTGCTTCCTTTGTAAAGGCAGAAGATACAGAGGCTTGCAATTGTAATCGTCAATTATTTAAAGACCGACCACTTTGGTTATTTGCCCGTCCTGCACGAGGTGTCGCTGTTTCCGACTGAAAATGGGGTATCTAGATAGGAAAACTCGATAAAACCTCACACCATCGTGCCCACATACTGCGCACCCTCCGGTTGTAATTACCCTTACCATGACACCGGGGCACCGTCGCGGCTCGACCAACCCCGTCCCCTTATGAAAACGAAAACTATGTAAAAACAATAAAAGAGGCAGCAGTACCACACGAAAAAGAACGAGAAGGTTCGCCTCAGTAGAGCCGCTAAAACGCGGTAGAATAATACGTGGATAAAGGACATGATATTGAGCAAGCAAAAAAGCTCAACGCTCTAGCAGCACAACTCCGAATAATACAATATCAAATTCTCTCGACGTTGTGAAAGTAACACCTTATTCTGCACTCGACAGACAGAGGTTTCTCCGCGTCGTTGGAACTGTGGAGCCTCCAGACAACCTGTGGAACACCACACCCCAAATATTGCTTGAATTCATCAGAAGCCTTAGGTTGGATGGTCTAATAGGAAGGGCTTTGCACAATAAATATTTTTGATCTGTATCAGTTGCATCATCACAAAAAAGCATCAGTTGCAGCTCCAAAACAAATTTATTACGGGATTACTTTATTAAATTTGTTCATCGTCTTGTGTATTTAATTCAATATTGATTTATTTAAAATTTTATTGGTAATGGCAACTTTTCCCAACCAAGTGTTGAGGTATACATTTTTATTTTCAGCAAAGTTAGAATTCCAAATAATTTAAATTTATTTGGGTAATATATTTTTATATGTAATTTTTCAATTTGTAACAAGAGAAAAGATGGCTATTAACTTTGCTAAAGATGTTGCTTCCGCTTTGCTATTTGTTTCGATCAAATTTTATGTAAAATTTTAGCATCTGCTTTGAAAATCTTAAGTTACTAACAAAAAAATGTACTGCATTTGGTGCAAACTTTTATTTGAATCATAACTCATACATATATGTGTGCATATTTACACTGCTCCTCCAAATAATATTGGACTACGTGGTACAATTTAGCTGAAATGGACTGGTTACAACATGGTCTTAAGTAATGCCATGTCATTGAAAACAACAGCTTATTGTTATACGACAAGTGTTCGTGTTTTTCTTCGCTTTTACGATTACTCCGTCGCATTAAAATTAATCTCTGAGGTGCTCCATGGAGTGGTTACATGGAGTAGTTTATGGGTTAGTCCGATGGGTCATATGGTCCAGCCCAAGGACATCGTAATGATAAATAAACCATGTTTTCACCATACGTTTGGTTTAGTCTTGAACTAGTCCTAGTCCTCTGTGGACACACCATACATGCATGTGTGGACTATCACACACTCACACACACTCACACACACTCACACACACATGTATAGACTCGCACATGTAGTTCTTAGATACTTGTTGATATCAGATCCATTGTTTTGAGTGCAGCATTCTATTGAAAGTACAAGTCTTTTTCTTAAATGAGAATAATAATTCGTTATTATAAAAATAGTACAACATTGATACACAGCACAACAATACTCAATGCAGAATTTCTCATGCAATGCCAACACTCAACTTGTTGCATGCAAACGAAACTGCGCAAAATCCCCTAAAAAACGAAATTGAGTGATTGTTGAGCGGCCGTACGCGTGTACAAACTGAAATCCTAAATCCTTCATATAAGTTAACAAAAGGAAACACTAACAAATTGTCAGCAGACTAAACATTTTTGCAACAGCAGCAGCAACAGCAGCATTTATGCGACACGTGCTTTGGAAACTGTTTTACCACACATCAGTTTGTGTTTAACACTGTTGGTTGGTTGTTTGGGTGGATGATGGAATTTTCTCTTTCAATGCTTCAGCTGCAATGAGCAAATTATGGTGAATTGTTGTTGTATTTGTTGTTGTATTTGTTGTCATATTTACGTATTCGAACGTAAATATAACTAAAAGTGGCAGTAAACTTTTCTTGCGGTTTACAGTGGGCATAGATTGGAAAATTGTTAAACGACAAGATTAAATAGTTGGATTGATAAAGTTAATAAATGCATTAAAACCGGTTTTCTAACACAAAATTCGTACGTTAAATCTAAATTAATCGTTAATTGCATAACACCGTAAGTTTTTATTACATAATTAAAAAGTGGGGATTTCGATTTGAATTTACCCACGTCAAATGTGACAAGAAAAGTCTCTGAAGGGATTTTATTCCACATGGCCACTGTACGGCCTAAAAATGAGTTTTGTTTGCAATGCGATTCGCTGCCACATCGAACACACAAGGATACGCTTTTAACTCTTATGTGAAAGGCAAAAGAAAAACTCCTTTAAATGTTTTTTTTTTCAATATATAAATTTTAACCTATTGCTACCGATAGTTTCGTTTTCAATAGTTTTTCCATATCGGTACCCAGGAACCTTTCCTTGCTTTGGAAGGTGCTTTTTTTCGCCCATTCACATGGAGTTTTAAATTAATTTTTGTTCGTTTCTTTCCCCAAAAATAAATATTTCAGTCTGACATTTTCATGACGATATTCGTTTATTTTATTATGAGTAACATTCCGTTAAAAATATATTTGTAATGATCGTTTATTCATATGAATTGTATGAAGATAACCAGTTGCCTTGCCATACTGCTAAGAGTGTTAAAACTAAAAAAAAAATGGTCTGCCACAACTGAGCAAAATATTTCCTTAGCTCAAATTCCATATATACTTAATATGTTTTAAAAGTTAGGAGTTCAAAATAGATTCAAGTATCTTCAGCTTCTATTAAAAAATTAAAAGTAAAATAAAACGCTAAAGCTACCCGAGTAACTTGCTATTCACAAAAGCGTTAATAATGAATGCGTTGTGCGCAGCAATGACCGGCTTTCGTGAAAAATTCACTGATTTCATTAGAATACATCCCATTTTAGCAACTGCAGACCAACGAAACACTGCGCACTTAGGGACGATGCTCAAGAGTGTCAATAACGCTGGCTACCCCTCCGTCCCTTATAAATTTCTTCGCCGTTTCCTGCACAAGGTAGAGTAACTTCACGGCACCGGTCCATACATCAGAGTTGTATTCCATTTGCCGTTGGATGTAAGCGCTATAAATAGTAAGGAGATCAGCAGAAGTGAATTGTGTCTTACACCATCTTAAAAAGCCGAAGAACTTGAATATTTCTTTCTAGACCTGATAAATGAGCTCTGTGCTGGCGATGGTCGAAGTAGTCTTCACGTTGACTACAAAACGAAAAGTTTTTCCTGGGTTCAACCCCAGTTTCAGCCTCATAAAAACATCTCGCATTTTTCTGTTGTGCATTTTTGTGACTTTATGCCAGTTGTTGTCGGAAGGTTTCAGTGGCGAAGGCATAGTCACAGGTCACTGAACAGCAACGGCTTCAGCTGCATCCAATCCACAGGCACATCAGAACGCCCTCTTTCGTCGGTATTGTGTAGTATCGGCTAAGTAAAATAATTACTAAAAATAGCTACTAAAAACGAAGCTTCCACATTTGATACGTCACCTTCATATCAGAGACGTTACAATACTGCGCTATAAAAACAAATAGTGTTGTAAGTTAGTGGAGCTTCACGTCCTATCATTTCTCCTACAATCCCTTTCCTCTAGTTCAGGCCAATGCACAGCATGTGTACAGGTCATCTCCTCAGTGCTGGTATCAAATAAAAAAAAACATCACAATGAATGCCATCATGCCAAAAAAAATCATGAACTTCTGATTTCTAAAGTAATCAATCATATTTTGCCTCATCGCCGCGATCATATTCGATGTCAGCCTACGATCAAATTAGGCAAATATTGCTGTTATATGAAACTGAGTGGATAGGGATGGAAGTTTGACATAGAATATCATTAAGAAAGATAATAAATAGGGTAGGAGAAAGAAAACAGCATTGCGATACCCCTGAATTTATGTTGAACTCGTTGGATGACTCATCACTCTACTTGCACCAAAATGGTGAATTGAAAGCACATATTTTCCCGATCGTCTTTACGGAGGACTTGTTGACAATCGTTATGAAAATTGTTCGACTCTAGATTTGTTATTAGCTGTATGTTCAATATACTTATGTACTTCAAAGCTTAATTGGCATTTGCTAGAAATTTTGAATTTTTATCAGTACGTATATAAGGAGGCTAAGTTTTGGCGTCGACGTGGGGAGTGTTCATCGTACGAGTTCTTAGCATTTAAAATTTGTACCAAAACGCATACTCAATAGAATTACTCAGCGAACATGAAAAAGTTTAATCTAATATTAAGAAGTGTACCGAATAAACTTTATGTAATTTATATGAAGAACAAATTACATGAATTAAAAGAAAATTTTTAGAAAAAAAAACCAAAAACATTGTAGGCATTATTCACTCAATGCAAGATGAGCGCAGTCGAATTTCGCAAACCATTTGACGACTGATAATTGTAAATTTACATAAGTCGCAACATTTGTGGAGTGGAGTAGTTCAAAATTCTTCATTATCTATGTGTATATGTACGGAATTTTGTTAAACAATCTACATATAAGACTTTCACGCTTCAATTCATGTTGCTCTATCCAACGCAGCAAAAATATCTGGAGCTTTAAGGCTTTTGAAGATGATAATCGAAACTTCTCTACAATTTAAGGAGGCAAATTCAATTGATTGCCAATGGCATAATTTCTCTATTAATATGCGCCACTATGACCGTGGAACATTTCTTGTTACTTGCCAGTTACATTAAATTCCAGTATAAATTAATGGCAGAAACCAAAAATTTATATAAAATTTTCGAATAAATCGTAGGCATCATTTGCATTTTAATTTAAAAATTAATCAGTGTAGAAAATCAAATCGTACAAAATCTATTGCTCATTTTAAATCGCAAATAACTTTTTATTTCCAATGTTCCATTTTTAATCCTCTTGAGTTAATGCCAAAAGTTTTTCACGCATATCACAAGTAGAAAATATTGGCTAATTTATAATTTTTCGCGGTGATGAGTACTATTTTACATTAATGTTATATATTTGAAACTCATCCGTACATCCATACATAAATATGTACGAATAAATGTACATGTAAAAGTATCTATACGATACATTTGCTTGAGAATATTTGCAAAATGTATGATAAATGGGCATGTTAAAAGTTTTAATTGGCTAACTTTCCTACTTACTTATACGCTGGTGTACAATACATACATACATATGTGTATCTAGTTATTATGTTTCTATGTTATGAATATATACATACATATGTGGAGTCATTAAGGAAAGACCTTATAAGTTGCAGGAATTTGGAGATTATTTTTTAAATAACTGTAGCAAATCGTTTGTTATTTGCCTCTTCTAATCTGGAAGCAAATCTAATATTGCTATATGACTCCTAATATATTTGAAAAAATAGTAACTGAGGTACAATCTCACGAAATATCATCAGTACTTTAACCTCACCATCAAGGACTCAGCAAAAGTTGATGAACGGTTGTAAATTTATTACAATTTGTTGATGGACTATGCTGCACACTCTCCCGTACATGTTCAATATTTTGACCAGTGTGCACGGTAGCTGTTTTTCCGGCACCAGGAAGGGTTCTTACACACCCATGTTGACGAAAGTTTCCAATCAAATGGATTATTGCTGACGCTGTGGATGCAATGCGCACATTAAAATGACGACGACATGCACGTAAAATTCTATTATTTTTGTACGTTGTTCGATCGTGTAATGATTCATAATTAATTCCCCAAGTCTTCTTCACAAAATTCCAAAAAAAAAACACAAAGAAAATATAATAATTCAAAAAGTTATAAAGAATTCAAACCATATAGCTCATTCTGCGCCACCCTGTATATAACAATTTCCATAACAATAAGTATATTTATTACTTATCAATTTATCTTCTTAAGGATGAGAATTAGAAAAAAGCTTTCGAGGCAAAAAAAATGTTTAAAACTTCACAGAAAACATTTTCTTCTTACAACATTTTTTTTATAAAATTAATATTTTTAAAGTTATCACGCAAAAACTTAAATTAAAATTTGAGTGGGCTTGCGACACGTCTTAACCCCAAACGATTGATCTGAAAATTTCACAGGATAATTTTTTTTAGCAATATTCACCCAACTAAGGGATTAGACTGCGAAAAGTTGCACTTTTAGTTTTAAGGAGCAACCTACTGGTGCATAGTAAACTTAATGAATCTAAATTTGAAGCAATGCAATTACATGCAATTTAACAGAGGAAAACCATCATTCGATAAATGATTATAGTCTTGCAAAGTTTGATACATTTTTAGATCTGAACTAAGTTTTAACACACATTTTTAATTTTTTTTTATCTTGGACCAGCACTCAGGGAGTTGCAGCGCCTCTGATGTCAAGAAGACGTATGCAATTTTGAAGCTATGTTGTAGTAGAGATTTTAAATAATTATTTTTCTTCGTTGGTGCTACAAAATACCGACGAAGGAGTGCGCCTGTGGAATGGGGTCAGCTGATGTGTATGAGGCTGAAGTATATTCCTTCGTCACTTTAACTTTCCGACAACAACTGACATAAAGCAACACTGATGCATATCAGAAAAAATGCGAAATCACTTATTTTGAACATGGGCATGAACCCAGAACTTTTTCGTTTTTTAGTCAACGTGCAGCCTACTTCAGCCATCGCCACCATCGATCTCGCCAACTGTGTATAAAGCCAAAGGAGTATTAGATTATATTATTTATTATAGGTACATCTGTATGTTACCAAGCAGTTATAGATACTCGTACACCCCGCTGGTGAGACCAATTTTGGAATATGGTTCTGTGGAATATGAAGAAAAATTATCTGTTGAATCTGTCTTCCTTGCAATATAATTCACATATTCCATTAATTGTATATTGCAAACCCACAAACATTACTTATGGCACCCAAATTTGCAAATCAATAGTTTATCTATATAATATAATATAATTTTTAGTATTTGTGTAGCTGAATTGTAATAAAATCGATTATCAGATGCCCACTTTCAAACTTATAAAAGTTGATTTTTATTTTATTTATATCTAATAATAGAAAAGTACATTGCTTTAGTTTCTATTAAAATAATTGTTTAAGTTGACTTTCTTCCATGTTGCCACAGATATTATTTCCAAATGCCAGGAATTTATGAAACTGAAACGTTAATTTCGAATACATTTCGTTTGTTTTCTGTAAGCGCTCTAGCTGCCGAAAAGTAAATAAATGATTTAATGCCATCTTAAAAATCCTGAAGAAAAGCTATGACCTTAATATGCAATTAGGTAATATTATTTTTATTTTAACAATAAAATGTGAAGAGCTAACGATATTTACATATATACTTACATACAAATATATGTACGCGCGTACAAAGTAATATTTGCACTTCGTTCACTGTACATGTGCTGCAATTTCAAAATGAAATTTAATTACAAAATATTTGACACTTCAAACGTCTTGTTATTTGCTACATAAGCTGGAGATAAAAATAAATTAATTACATAAATATGAAAATTGAAAATTTTTTATAATTATTATAAAATTTCGCGTCATAATATATAAACAGAAATGTATAAACAGAAATGTAGAATTTTAGATCAGGATTAAAGTAGATTATATTATTAATATTTTATTAATTTTACAGCAGCGTCGTATATATGTATACGACCCAAAGCAATCTCATTTGACACAGATATGCCATGCAAGTATGTACAAGCAATAATACCTGGAAGCAGTATAAATATGGGTTTTTTATTTTTTTAATAAGCTTATTATTAGGCCCTTGAATACCAATAAAACAGACGAAGTGGATGCACTTCTATTTGATTAGAATATCAAAAATTATCAAATGCTTTTAAAATTTATTGCAATAATTTCTAACAGTAGCTGTCAAATACAAAAGAAATAATATTTTTCCGCAAAACGCAACAAATTTTTAACAAAATTGTATTAAAAAAATTATTCAATAAATTAGTCTCACTTGCATTTTTATTTTGATCTTTATTAAAATTTTTATTTATATTTATTTTTTGAGCGATGGTCTTTTGAATAAAAAGACCATTATTCAATAAATGTTAAATTCTTGAAATTAGAATTTTTCGCATATTTTAAGATATATTTCTCCATATATAAATACATTGTTGAATACTAACATTTCTGTTGTTCTGCAGACGTTACTGCCTGTGTTAAGACGGAAGTATTGCTCGTGTGGTTTGGGGGGGTAGGGCTAAAAGTACCCAGAAACATTGCGATTGAATACCTTCAGATGCATATCTATACCCATGTATATATAGTATATATAGCACACAGAAAAAATTTTACTTTTTTATTTTTAAGCAACACTTCTAATTACAATAATATTTTTTTTAACTAAAAGTTTAATGAGTTCAATTTAATTTTTAGGCAAAATATTTAAATAAATATTCAGTAATTAAATTTGTTGGTATGAAATGTACAAAATGATGACTTAATTTCAATTTAATTCTTATTTGATTGTTTTTTCTCATACAGCTATGCCACACTTTTTAAACAATAAGAAATTAATGCCTAATAACCATTCGAATTAAATCCCAATACGCTACAACACTGCATAAAGGGTGGCGATGGCACGATGGATGGTAGTCTGCACGTTGACTACAAAAGCAATAACAGACCTGGGTTCAACTCCAGTTTCAGACTAAAATGTTAAATTAAAAACGTCTCGTATTTTTCTGATGTGCATTAGTGTGTCTTTGTGTGTCAGTTGTTGTCGGAAGGTTTCAGGCATTGTCACTGGTCACTGAACAATACCGGCTTCAGCTGATACCAATCTACAATCACATTAGAACGCCCTCCTTCGTCGGTATTGTGTAGCACCGGCGAAGTAAAATACTACTTAGCCGAAGCTTCAGCAACTGCTACGAGTATAAACAAAGAACGTGCGAAAGTAGAGCTGTAAAAAATAATTAATTAAGCTTCACCTCCTGTCGTTTCTCCTACTATCCCTTTCCTATAGGTCCAGCACAATGGTTCGCATGTGTAGAAAGTCATCTCCTGAGTGCTGGTCCGAGATAAAAAAAAAAAACGTGCAAAAGGGAGAGTTGAAAGATACTGAAGCTTCACCTCCTGTTGTCATTTCTCTAACTATAACTTTCCTCTGGTCTAAGATAAAAAAAAAAAGAATTTAATTCATACATACTATTAATTTCTTTACACGTGAAAATCGATGAAAGTTTCTAATTGATATTACAAAATGTTTAATTAATTAGTTCAAGTGTATGTGTTTCTGTGTATGTGCATCACCAAAAATATTCAAAAAAGTATTTAAAATAACACACATAATTAACAATGGAAATCACAAAGTTTTTTTTTTATAAAGCATAAACAACTGAACTTGCTTGCATACAAACATAAATTACTTACATACCCATTGATATACATATCTTCATTTGTAAAGACCTAAAGGAATTTCGCTGAGTACATAAATATGTATATGTTTATTATTAATTTCATATTAATAAAATAGTAAAGTTGGCATCACTGTCATTTCAGCAATGCTCAATTAAAATGCGGCTCTATTCACTCAACTAATACGAAAAGCACTCAATTAACCAGTTACACACTCGTTGGTAAAACACATGAGCACTCAGTTGTAATTTGTGTTTCGTTGTGAGAATGTCAAGAGCGGTTGAGTGTCGGTAGGCGGTTAAATTATTTTCATGTTTTTATTTCAACAAAAGTGTTAAGAAAATTGGCACAAAATATTAACAAGTGCGTTAGAAAAATAATTAATAGAAAAAATAATGATAATAGTGTTTAAAATGTGTTTATGGCTGCACAAAATGTAAGAAATAAGAAGAAAAAGAAGAGGAATGTGCATTAAGTGTTTTCGTTTTTTTTTGTTTTGTGTCATTACAATAACAACAACCATAATAAAAGTTGTTAGACAACTTTTTGTAAACACAACCGCAAAAAGTATTAATCATAGAAAAAATATGAAATAAGTAAAATACAAGAATGCATGTTAAACTAAATAGAATGGTAAAATTAAATTCAGAAATGTGATGCATATTTAAAGGTTTGTGAAATAATTAATAAATTATGTGGAAAAAGTTTGTAAGAAAATTCTACTGAATAAAAAAATTTAACAAAATAAGAAGAAGAAAGAAGACAAACAAAAACCGAAGCCTTCTTACCACTACATTCTAATATTTGTTTGTAGTTTTTATTGTGTTGTTGTTGTGTTAATTCTGCTTTAACTTCTTTCTTTGCGTTTGAGATAAAAAGAAAAAGAAAAGAAAAAAATTTAGCTGCAGGCAGGTGTGTTTAACTGTGTATGTAAGAGAGTAGAAGAAAAAAAGCAAGATCGTATGATACTCTTACTGAAGAGTAAATATGTTGCTCCATCAAATAGATAAAAATGGCGAATAGGAAATTAAAATAAATAGGCATTTTAATTTAAATTAGAAATAATTGTGCTACTGTGTGTGTGCTAATTTATTCCCCCTAATATTCCATTATCTATTAATTGAAAACAAAAAATGGAAGAACTTGAACGGCGATTTAAGAGACGTGTCTTTAAATGCCGTCATTTTGAAAAGAGTTCACCAACAATGCTGCCGCCTAAATTAAAGATAAATTTGTGGATTATTTTAAAAATCATTGTGGTGCTGCTGCAGATAAACAGCTGTTATACTTTAGGTAAGTCTTGGCGACTATTTTCCCACACTTAGTAAAAGTATTGTACCTACGTAGGTATTTCGGTTTTCTACCCTCAAATCATATTTTAATGAAATTTCCACTGTTTGTAAATGAGTAAAACCAATTAAGTTTCGAATAAGAGAAACCAACAGTGTAGTCCCTTAATAATTAAAAAAAAACTTCTGGTAGATGCACAATATGTACATTAATTACGAAGAAATATGCAGTCAAATTTGGACACAAAAAAAAAATGCTTCATTATAGCTATTCCTTATTTGAACATACGTATGTATGTATCAGTCAACCTTTGGTATAACGAAATTAGAAGATCAAGTTTTGCTCATCAAGTTTTAATACACTCTCGATTTAGCAAACATTTTATTTTTTCGCGTATTGAAATGCTTGCAACAAAAAAAATTTTTTTGTTTATTTTATGCATTTTATTATAAAATCTACATATCGTTTGTGTCATGTAGACGTATTTTAACTCGCATTTTTTCGAAATTTACCTTTTTAGCGATTCCTTTTCAGTTCACATAAATCCACCGTAGCACGATTCCCGTTTTATAAGCATTTACATTTATACACAGTGGGCTAAAAGTAATCACCCGGGGCATAAGTAATCACCCGATGTTATTTTGCTGTAATTTTATTTAATAAAAACCTTTGGATCTGCATGTATGGTCATCAACTCTGGCGGCGGTCACTTAGCCCATATCATAAGGCAATGCCAAAATTTGTCTTAAAAAAATCACAGCAAAACAACATCGGGTGATTACTCATGCCTCGGGTGATTACTTTTGGCCCACCCTGTATGATTGCTTTCTAATAATAACAGTTTCTGTTATATTTTTTCCTTCTCGTGTAAAGTTACAATTATGTTAATTAGGGCATTTTAAGATGTGACGAACTATATAGTATATATGTTAATATAAAATTGTAATGATATGTTAAACCCGTAGCAAATTAATTCCCGAAGTTTTTAGCTAATCTTCATTTATCGTATAACGTTTTTAAAAGTATGTTTTATTGATCTCTCCTGAATTTTTCGTTATCTTTTCCCATGTACACCCAACTACTTCATAACATTCGGCAACGCCATTTGCTTTTGTGTGGTTGAGAAATTTCAGTTTCTAAGTTCTCTTATTACGTAATAAGAGAGATAAAGGTCTTATCACATACAGTGCGACCATTTTCGCATTTTTGCACAGAATTTTTATTTGGATTTAGCAGCAAATTTTCAATTTAGCTTTTTTCACTTATTAATTTAGAATTTTTAATCATTATGTGTTAATCGTGCTTCCAAAATATTGCAAAAAATATAATTTCAATATCATTTCAAAGAAATGGCTCCACGTTTAATGAATTTTTTGGCTTTTCTATTTAGTAATGCAGAAGTTGATAAACTAAATAGGAACCAAATTAGAAACAGTATGATATATAAAATGCAATATATTTTACATACATACATATATATTATCTATATATATTAATGATATTTCAACTGAGTCTTCTGAAGCGGAAAAGTATATGTATTTTGTGAGCATTTTCGTTAGAGACTTCCAATAGAAAACAAAAACAAATTTTAGTTTTTTTATTGTTGTTTCAAATCCAAACGAACATTTTATTTTATTCACAAATACTAAGATAAGGGATATTAATTCACTTTTAAGGTCTACTTAGTACAAAAGTATCACGTTCCTGCGGATTAACAGGCGCAAGCTGTAACATAAATAAAGCTCGTTACTGTTTAATAAAACTTATCGTTGATTTTGTCATATACAAAATCTACAGAAAATTGATTTTTACTTTGCGAACATCAAAGTTGGCATTACTTAAAAAGCAAAAGCCGCACAAAGAAACATAAATTAAATTATTTTTTAACTTAATGGAAAATAATATAAAATGTTTAAATTCATTTCTTTCAAAATTTTAACTTTCTATTTTATTTTATAAAATTATATAAAATACCAGCAGCTGACATAATTTTTTGCAATTATAAGTTTTTAATAACTGACACCTAAAATTAAAAATACTCTTTATTTAATAGTTGGAAAAGTTTTAATATTTAATAAATATTTTTTGTCATTGTTTTTAAATTAATTGAATTTTTTTATAAATCATTTATTAGTTAGAATATTAAAATTTTATGAAAAATCATTGGAAACTGTATTTATAATGTTAACTTCTTTTTAGACGTTTATTTTAATAATATTTGGCATTTTTTTTTAGCATTTTGTCGATTTAGTAATTTTTTTTTGTGATATGGCCACATTGGACCCATGTATTCTCAAAAATTTTTTGTTTTTCTTCTTGTTGTAACCTGATGAATTAAAAATATATAATATGAAACCATATTGTATTTTAAAAATTTAGCATGATTTTTAGTCACTAAACTTCAGTTTGGTAATAAATGTTTGGTGTTGAGAATTACCATAAAATAAAAACAAAGTTAAAATAAATTTATGGACGACTTGAGGAACAACATTCAATTTGTACCAATTAAGTATGTACATACATATGTATGTACAACTCATTGGCATTTTATTGAGCTTATAAACATCGTCAATTACTTTTATGTACATACATATGTATGTATATATGTATGTTGGTACATATAAATATGTATATGTATATTAAATTGACAGGAATGCATATTCAATGAAAATGATAGTGGTCACATCCAAAAAAGAAAAAATCGACTTGCACAAAAGTTTGTATGTAAAAAATTTAAATAAAAAAGCTCGCCAATTGTCTTTGAGTAATATATTGGCATGTCTGATTGTACATACATATACATATGTATATGTACATATGCATCTAGATATTTATATAAGTATGAATGCGTATATTTTCCGCGCTTTGTACATTTATTTGTAATATTCCACTTTTACTTGTTCGTTCATGCCTTTAGCAGATTCTTTTCATTGAGTGTCAACAGTTTTGCAAAGTTAAATTTTTATACATTTTGGTTTACAATTGATTGTATTCAATTTGTTTGGTTTTTATCTTTTACAGTTTTTATTTGTTTGGTTTTGCCATTAATTAAAACGATATTTCGTAATTGCTTTTCATCACTTACTATGTCCACCATTGTGTTATCCCATTGGCGATACTATGCAAATGATTAATCAGAAATTTTATGCATTGAAATTTATTATTTTTAGTTTATATACTTAAACTATTTAATACAATGTATATGAAGCGCATAAATTAATTTATGAATTGTATTTAGCGAAGCTTTTTTTTTATTCTTGGACTCAGGAGATGACCCCTACACATGCGATGCATTCTGCTGGAACTATAGGAAAAGGATAGTAGGAGAAATGATAGGAGGTGAAGCTTCACTATCTTACAACACTGCTTTTTGCACGTTATTTGCTTTTTACAGCAGTGTTGTAGTGTCTCTGATGTCAAGGAGACGTATTAAATTTTTAAGCTTGGTTTTTTTAGTAGCAATTTTTAGTAATTATTTTACTTCGCCGTTGCTACACAATACCGACGAAGGAAGGCGTTTTGATGTGCCTGTGGATTGGGTACAGCTGAAGCCGTCACTGTTCAGTGACCAGTGACTATGCCTTCGCCACTGAAACCTTCCGAGAACAACACACAAAGCCACACAAATGCACATCAGAAAAAATGCGAAATGTTTTTAGGAGTCTGCAACTGGGCTTGAATTCAGGAAAATTTTTCGCTTTGTAGTCAACGTGCAGAATACTTCGAGCATCGCCACCATCGCCTTTTTATTCTGTTTAATAACATATTTTAGTTTTTAATATATTCCTAAATCTCAGCGCTGTCAAAATCAAAATAAAAAAATAGTTGAATTTTAATTTTGATTTAATTAAATTCGGAGAACACCTATTTCGTGTTCTTACGACTTCAAAGGCATTTGTGAAAATACGCTTTCAGTGTATACTTAAAAGACAGCTTACAATTTTGTATAGTGACATACATACTGCGCAAAGTTGCGTTCCGGCAACCCCAATACATATGTCTATGTTTTGCATTGTTAGAGTTGAGATTATTTGAGACGTTTGTCGAAAGACAGACTGTGGCCCCTATTATGAGTTGAATTCCATGATCGAACGAATTTTCATTTGGTATTATGACGCGTATTCGATACAGAATAGTGCTATTGTGAATCTCACTCATTTCGCACATTCACAGTAGTAAACATTTTATCAGCTGTGACTACAAATAAATACTTTTTGTTTGTAAATTTAATCAAAATATAAAATATATGACCACGATTGAGATATGGTTATGGTTTTTTATAGTATTTTATTTATACAGATATTATATAATGCACTTTGCTGCCGTTATAACAGATGGTCCCAAACAATTTAGCTCTAGTGTGAAATCTTCCCATTTTTTTGTCGCCTGAGCTTTTGTGGAAATTCTTTTTGCAAATTGAGGGTTTTCCTTCATTAGCGGCAACCAGCTTTTCCATTTGTTGTTTGGTGCTCACAACCTTACACCTGCCAAGAAAAACACAACATACACAGTTTAAAATAACTTTTTAAATGCTCTAAAGATAATAACAATTGCAAAATACATACATTTTGATAAATTTTCTCAAACTACAGTTAACTATCGAAGCCAAAATTGTGGTAGATAAAAAAGTGTTGCCTGCTCCTAATATGAATTAGACATTCGATGTTCGTTCTTCGATACCCAGCGAAGAACGAACATCGAATGCTGCTAATAATAGCGGCCTGTGACTTGATGAACCTGTGTCTGGTTTCTGTAAAGTATGTGAAAAAATTTCGAATAGAAAAAATTATTATAAAAGCTTAATACCATGTGCACTCGGACAACAATATTCGTGGTTCGCTCTCTCATTCGTGGTTCGAACCCAACCATGATTGAAAATAATTTGTTCGCCATACAAAAATTTTGAGAGCGATCCATATACTAACCACGAAGAAATAAGTATTATTTGTTTTTCATAACATTATCGATAGTTTATCTGAACTAACTGAAAAATATGAAAATAGAAATAAAGTAAAAAAAGAAAACCAAAATATAAGTGAGTAAAAGTAAAATAAATAAAAGCATTTGGAAAAAAATAAATAATATACATACATATCGAGCCCTAACCGCGAAAATAACGCAACCCGCGTGAATATGGGCATGTGCCTCCGGAGGCATTTTTGTAATTTTTTTAATTTTAATTACCAATATTCTCAAAAAGAACATATATTTTCTAAATGTAAATGTACTAGAATGCTCGAATATGAGACAGTGTAAGATATACTATGTAACCTACTGTTTGTTTATTTATAGTGTAAATTGTTATAATAATATTTGTTAAATAAACGTTTAAAAAAAATAACGCAACCCGCAAAAAACTAATTTCACAGGAGAGGGTTTTTTTCTTTTTTGCCTATTTGTTCACAATTTTTAAATGTAGTGCACTAACGACTTTATGTAAGTTGTAAATAATTTTTACGTTAATTCTCCATATAGAAATATTTGTGGTGTCAGTTACTTTAATTTGGTCGTCTACATTTCTAACACGTTAAAATAAGATGGGAACCACAAATATAAAATTGCAGGTGTTTTTTTTTTTAACACGTTTATCTATTTTCTTCAGAATTTTTGTATGAAAATTTAATTATTGTCTTGTGAGGAGGGAACAAAGAACAAATAAAAATATCAAACTAGGGATGGGCTAGTTAGAGAAATGACAGGAGGTGAAGCTTAATTAATTATTTTACAGCTCTGCTTTTGCGCGTTCTCTGTTCATAGCAGTGTTGAAGCTTCGGTTTAGAAGCCTTTTTTTATTAATATTTTACTTCGCCGGTGCTACAAAATACCGACGAAAGATGGCGTTCTGATGTGATTGTGGATTGCTATCAGCTGAAGCCGGTATTGTTCAGTGACCAGTGACTATGCCTTCTCCACTGAATCCCTCCAACAACAACTGACACACTAATGCACATCAGAAAAAATGCGAGATGTTTTTTTATAATTTTAGTCTGAAACTGGTGTTGAACTGTTTTGGTTTTGTAGTCAACGTGCAGACTGCTTCAGCCATCGCCACTCTCATGGTATTTCAGTTATTTTAATCAAATTTCATCATCGCTACGAAAGAGTACAGTTAAAGACATGAAAAATTGTTTGAACTTTGTTTAAACCCCTTAAAATTATATTTGTACCTTCGTTCATAATCTACGGCATATTTTATTTCTCTATAGTTTTATGTTATTAAGTCTCAGTTTCTCAATTTTCTTAAGTACCAAAATAAATTTTTTTTATGCTGTTATAAAATTAAGGTATTTTATATTTTAATTACTCTTAAAGCTGAACAGTTTAAAACACGTACAGCTTAAAATTCTTACCCAACCCCTTAGCGTTTCATTTTGTTAAAATTTTATTAACTCGAAATAATTCCCATCATTAATTATAAATCTAAATTTTTGTTGTTTTAATTTTGTTACAACCTTTTACAAACTGTTGTTGTAATACTTTTTTTATTGACCTATTTTTGATTAACATTGTCACTTGGCTAATACACTTGCAATATTTATACTTATTTTTAGTTAAAATTTACTTAACCTATTTTATATTTATGGGTTAATTACTTTCTAAAATATTTTCTAAACTTTTACAAATAATGTATTAAAATTTACTACATACTCGCAGATTAGTGTCGTTCTTGTACTTGTGCATTCTTAAAGTTTAAGGGATTATATGCTTATTGTTGCTGCAATAAACTTTATTAATATTGAGTACGCGTGTGTATATTGTAAAGTGGATTGTTACATGTACAAATTGATGCATGTAACGCTTAATAAATGTTCCATGTGTTGCAAAATTTATAGAGTTGGATACACTGGAATATAGGATGAGTCATTTGAAGTATCGCTTATTTGTAATAACTCTACTAAAGTACATATTGGTATTGCAAAAGAAAATTTGATTAATATCTACATTTTACGATTTACGCTCCATCAATGTTGGAAAAAATTAAAAATGTAGTTAACACGAATCGATAAGAATAAAATATTAAGCTAATTTTTGCGACTTGTCATAGCATCCATAATTAATCTCAAGGATTGTTCTTTGATGTAAAATACCTATCCTTCTTTTCCTTTATAAACCGTTTTTGTTCGTTCGATGATCCATCGTCTACATAAATACTTAACGCTGTAGTCATAAGAAATTCTGTTGCTGACTGTATAACCAGAATATCGTGTATTCAATCGTTCCAACTAAACATTTTCTAATATGTTTTTGTTAACAGCGACCTCCTTCGCCAGTATTTCAGCGATAAACCGTCGGCGAAGTAATTTAAAAACACACGCATTTTATTGTTAGAAACATTCTAAACTGTGGAAAATTTAATAACACTAATTATTTAAGCTGTAGGTCTTTTTAATATATGTAATAATTAGGAATACTGGTTTTTGTTTATAATGAAAAAAATATTTTTTTTTTTTAAATTCACAATACAGAAAAAGTTCTATGTAAAATTTATTTGCCTGTTTATGTAAAAATAACACATCGACGATCCGTTGAACGCATTCTGTAATAACTATGTGGCATTACTATGATAGGTGACAATATTTTGCTCCAGCATTGTGTCCAAGTCCACTCGTTTGATATTTTTCTTCTGTTTGTGTGTGCGCAAAAAGCAGCGTATTTTAAGTAGTGTGTATGCGTTCTCGTTCAAAATTTTTGACTGTGACTTTACAGAAACAAAAATACTTTTTTTTGTTGTAATGTCGTATTTGTTGCTGTAGTAATGCCACGTTGTTTATTGCATCATGCTAGTACATCGATGCAAAATAACAGTGATGAGAATAAATTATCAAAGTTAGATGTAGGTGTATGTAAAAGTAAGAGAGCGATAGAAACACACGCTGCCCTATGCAGTTTACAAACAAACTTTGACACTTATCTGTAATGTAAACATTAAGCATCAGCGTTACCAAGATTACCTTGTCGGAGCTGCCTTGGCCTCAACATAACATCAGAGATGGAACAATTCCACTACAGAGTTGTGCACTATGACATTGCTTCCCTCTCAGAAAACTTTTTTTTTACAACACACAATCTGCGAAGCTCTTAGCTGGTCTGCAGGTCTAGGCTGAACGCGAACCCGCAATCTCCAGGTTGATAAGATACGGGACACCCTTTCCCGAGCGCTGGTCGAAGAAAATAAATATGATCTTGATACATATGTATATAGTAAATATGCTATTTAATGAGGTGATTTTCCTTTACTTAAAATTTTAGTGCGATCTTTATTATCAATTTTTTTTTTTAAATTTATTTTTCTCTTGTTTCCTGCGAAACTATCAAACTGCAGATTTTTCCTATAAAATTTCAAAGTATAAAATTGGCTTTATAAACCAAGCAAACCAAATAATTAATACAATATCAAAAATAAGGCATCTATTGTGTGTATGAACGTACACATCCATATATTAATGCTAAACTGTTGGATTATTCCATGATGTTACAAGCCGTTTATGCATTCTGGAACATTTGTTGTTCTGATAGAATGGATGATATTCAAACAAGCAAATAATAAATAGACCATCGAACAACCAGACAACGTTCTCATAAAATATTAAACCCATCGCTGACATTTGCACAGTATAACGGACTCGCGGTTTGCATATTTGATTGTCAATGACTTTGCAAAATGACAATAAATAATAGTGAAACGGAACAACAGGAGCATTAATGTGATATCCTTTCAGTAACGTATAGAACTGAAAGCAATAGAAAGAGAACCTTTAACAATGGGAAAATATTATAGTCTGCTAAACATATTGACAATTTTGGAGGAAATACATACCATTTATACATATGTGCATGTACATATATGTATCTGTACATAAAATGGTTCGATTGAACAACACATGCAAGCATGTAGTGCACTTAGTGCTATCTCAAAGGCATTTAAAAAGATATAATGTAACCAGTATTGTTTATCGTTTATAATTTATATTGCATTATTTCATAAAATGTTATTCAATATTGATTTAATTTTTTGAGAATTATATTTTCCGACATGTGAAAACTTGATTTTTTTCTCTGTCAAAGCTTTTCTAATACGAATATTAATCTAAAATATTAAAAAAAAATTGCATCTTACAACGTGCAGCTTAATTCTTTATTGTTCCAATTATTCTAATATCTCTTATTTAAGACGTCCATTAGTTTGCGATCGGTTAGTCAGTGCTCACCTGCCGTAAGTCAAAAGACTACGGCATACATTCAATATTTGTAAGAAGGGTGTGGTAATTATCTGGGTCATACGAATATCGCCCAATACGACCGTGACACCATCCTACATTAAACATTAATTTCACTAGCGTTACTAGCAGCATCAGGTAGAGGTTGTAGGATAGGCATGCCCATGTCCTACAAGTCACAGTTATGCTGCCACTATTCGCAGACCCCCTAGTACGCCACAAGTCGTATGCTAGTCGACTAAAGGCTGATTCCTAGTCAGCCACCTATTATTGCCTAAAATACGCCCATTTTAACACTCACTTAGACGAAGGTATGTTTTGTCTACGTGTGCATACTTTTTTCTATAAACACTTTTCAGCCTGTTCTCATAATAAACATTTTTCTACGTATGTTTTAGAAAACCTCTTATAGTCTGCGTATATTATTATTCATTTTGCAATTTCCCAGCGGTTTTTTTTTGTATCTTTGGTTCTTCATGCCGGTGGATTTAACTATACATATTTTTGTTAAATACGATTTGATTTTTAAAAAAACATAACGGATTTTTGAATTTCCTGCTGGATATGTGCACGTATAATCACAAATACACACATATTTTGTTTAAAATTTCTCTCAAAATACTTTTTACATGAAGTTGTTGTGCATTGACATATGTAGACCCAATTTACATGATGAATTAAAATCAAGTTTTGGTTTTTTTGGTTGCAGAGCGGGCTAGAAAAGAAAAGAGGGTAGAAAAAACCACACGATTTCTGCATCCAATGATTTATTTAATATTTCTCTTTGTATTCATTTTCGGTTTAGTTTTTATGTTTGAAGCTTTTTCTGCTAAAAAACCAAGTGTAAAAAGTGAAGGCGAACGCCTTGAAAGAAATAAACTAATTGGAAAATTTGGAACAAAGATGTGGAACAAAGAATTTTCGAATTTTCAATTTCTGTTAAATAAAACAATTTTTCCAATACTTTTTCACACTTTGTACAACTATTTTAATTTTTATATATTGTTATTTACAAATGACAGATATTACAATACGAATGAGCAAATAAAGAAGGTAAAGCGATTGTACGTAAAAAAATCAACCCTGCAATAAAAATATTCATGAATTATAAATCATCGTATAAATGAAAGAGGTTTTTAGAACTTACTTCGAAAGAAACTTAAAAAAAACGCATGAATAAAAATTCATAGTCTAAATTGGGCCATACACATGTTGCCAACATATCTGCGGATTTTTGGCAAAACATCATAAGTGAAATTTTAAAATTTTTCAGGAGCGCGAAAAAACTATTTAATTAGTCATTTTTGTTTCCTAGTTCTTTGCGTTATTATTTGCTTTTTAAAAAATTCATGAATATATTATAACTTAACCAAATTTTTTTGCAATTTTTCTTTCTACTAAAATCTCTGTAATAATTTGATATGCAAAATTATTAATAAAATTTTCCTTATGTGTATAAACTTCAATTAAGTATACTGATGAGTGCATAGAGTTGCTTACCTTCTTGTATGATCTTAAGAAGAACAATTTATAGATTTGTTGTAGTTTCTCGCAGTTCCAGAGTTTATTGTTGGTATTTCAGGCAACTTATGAATAAATACTGAGTTGAACATATAAGTGATTTTAAATTTTGATTTGAAATTAGACTGTGTTCTGAATCAACAGAATCAACTTCCAATAACCGATTCTGACGACGAACTTTTGATCTGTGGCATTACTTTTTAGTACAATATTAATAAATATAATTTTAAATATGTATTAATATATAAATTTATGTTGTCCAAACAACTTTCGGCAATCTCTATTAAAATCAAGCTTACAAATTAAATCAACAACAAGTTCATAGTAAAAGATTTCGTTACGACTAAATTACTAAGAAATTTTCTTATCCCGATTGATGATGGTTTTTCAAAATTCTACAGACATGTATGGATACTCTGATATTTTATTATAATTTTTTTAAGACTAGTCATTTATGGGGAGTTTTTGTTACATTATTGTGTGTGTGTGTTTTGCGGTGTGATATCAATCCTCCAAAAATGTATAATGCTTTATCAATAATTATTGATTATCATTTTAAAATTTGTATTTATGCATTGTTATAAATAAATATTTATTTTCCAATGACATATTTTCCTTTCATGAAGTGTAATTGAAACATGAGAGGCAAATATGAAATGGAATATTATTGCAATTCAATTAAATTCTCCTGAGTTAGTAAATGATTTGGATTTAAAACCCAAAGTTATATCAAATATACCATAGTTAAAAGCGTTTGTAGCAGATTTGCCAGTAATGGCGGTTTCACAATATGATCGAATCGCCAAATTTTACCATTTTTTTTAATAACTATTGTCAATTCCATGTTGTAATTATAATATAAAATTTCAATGCACAATTTGTATGTGCATGTTACTATATAGATGGATAGTCATTACTTTGCCACAAAGCTTCTTTTTTCATCAACATTTGTAATATCAACTAGTTACAAAAATGACCTTTTATATTTCTATTTTGAATAAAGAACAACAGAACTGCTTTCTTTGTAGTTACTTTGTAGCAACTATTCAAATACACATGACCAATTTATGTTGTCATTGATCAATATTTGAAGTTTATGTATGAAATATTAAATACATCATAATCAGGAATGGAAAAATGCATATTTAAAAATGGAGTAGGAAATACAGTACTAAGCAGAGCAACCGTAAAAAAATGCATACCGAACAACAAATATGTATATGTTTGGAAATGGCAATTCGAGAAAATATACACTTTCTTATGTTTGACTTAATATAATGCTGAATTTATAGAAGTAAAAATTTTACGTTTGCAAGGCAAAAAATCAAAAACTCTTAAAATGTTCTACAACAAGTGATATGCATGTACTATGCATGTATATATTAATTAATTATGTAGCAAAATAATTTTTAGTTTCATGTTTACAGAGCAACTGGCTGCTATGGAATGTCTAGTAATTTGTCATTACAAGGCCATGGATATAATAATAAAAATTATAGATGATATCTACAATTTCCTATTAAACTATAAAGTTCAAAGTTCAATTAGACTTTACATAACCATAACCATACAAAACAGCTGTTCGAACCAACTCTATTGGCAGCACTGTATTTGATTAAAATTGACCGTCAACTCCAATTAAATTTTTGTTTTTTGTCGTAACCGAAAAGACCTATTTGCTGATTAAACAAATTTGTCATTTTTTTTGTATATATTTTTTTTTGTTACTTACTTACTTTAGTTTGTTTCTTTTTTTAATTAAAATTATTTATTTATTACAGTTGTTTATGGTAATGACAGCCCTAATAGTTGAAGCAAATATAGTTACGGTTATGGTAATGTTTATGATTATGTCTGTGGTAAAATATGAAGCCTTTAAGTATTTCAATTTCTTTTAATTTTGTATTAAAAAATATTTCAACATTGAATTTCCCATCTCTGCTTTAATTATTCGCATCGGACTCGCGTACGAATACATGCATGAATATTTCACGTATTACAATCGTAGTAGTTTGCAATGTTTCTTTATTATTTACATACAAATATATATTTTTTCATATGAATTTCCGAAATTCATTTTGTTCCCTTATTCGCCAACATATGGTAAATCTATGCATGGAATTGTTTCATCATTTGCTGAAAAATTCAAATTCTAATGAAAAGCTATTTTCATACAAAATCCACGGTATTATAATGAGCATTTTAAATTAATATTCAACCAGAGAAATAATCCACAAACACGAATATTGCCTGAGTTCTTTGTATACTGGGCACTAGTTTTAGTACATTTAACATTTTATTTAATTTTAGTTTCATATACATATATGAATGAATTTATAATTGAATTTATAATTGTTACCGAATTTATGATATATGTACATTAGTATGCATATATATTAATGTATATTATAAATTCGATAACAACAAGTTCTCAACATACAAAATCAATAGGGAACGATTGTGGAGTTCATAACTACGGTCACTCTTGTAATTAGAATAATCGCAGTAATAAAAGTTGTATCTACTGACTGCATGCTTGAGTGTTTCTGGGTGAATTGCATATAAAACGTTCATTATGACAATGACACGTATGTACGTGCTGCATATGTTTTTATGTATGTTCGTTAATTTAAATTTTCTAGCTTGAATTTATGTTTTTAGCCTTTTGTTGAGACTATACTCAATGTCCTTGGTATTCTTAATATTTTCCTCTAATTGTAATATATACTCAAGTACTGTACTGATTCCGGCTTACACTTTTTCTGCAGTACTTCATTGCATTCCTCCACGATTTATAAATGTGGTCTATTATTTTTCATTTATTTTACTGGCAGTGACTATCAAAATTTGTTCAATATCAAAATCACGGAAACATATTTAATAACGCCTAACGACTTAAATTAAAAATTACTTATGGTTCGAATCGCCGATCAAACGAAAAATTTTTCAATTGTGTCTGCGCCCACAGTGCCCTCTGCTTTACAAATTCTCAAAAAAGATAAACGCAGCTGGGTAGCTGGGCCAGAACTAAGCTCTTTTCACTACCTGTCTCTTCTAAACACTATGCGTTTCCAACTAGTTCCGGTGCATGCATTGCATAAGTAGGAGGGCATCTCCTCAGCTCTCGTCCTAGAAAACAAATATTATTTTAGTTTAAGGCCAGAAAAATAATAATATGAAATGTTAAATAGAAATAATTTGGGGTGCTGATGGCTGAGTAGTTAGCGTGTTGGCTCTGCAACCAGATGTGGGTTATGTGTAGTATTGTCCATTTTGCCACAATGGCCACTAATCCTCTGAAGAACTTCAATTCAAAAAATCGTTTCATTCAAGCTCATTTTTCTAAACTCCCAAAATTATTTGGGTAATATGACCTCTTCTGCTCGTTACAGGACCCACTGACGCAGTATTTGTATGTAGTGGGATATGTGTAATATTGCCTATTTTTCCAGAATGGAAATCCCCTGAAGAAATTAAAATCAAAAATTCTCTTTATTCAAGCTCATTTTTCTAGACTATTAAAATTATTTTAAACTCTGCTCCTTAGAGGTGTCTCTGACGCAACATTTGCATGTAGTGGGATACATCTGGATGTCACCACATTTCCGGAATAAACAATTATTTTCATACTTTCATCAAATGTAGTACCGCTGTTAAGTAGTTAACAGTGCTCTAGAGCTCTGCTAAAGTAAATGGTTTGTGTCTTGGGTTTTAAAATTTAAATTTAACTTCACACACATTGATTGCTATTCGCACTAGAAAGAAAAACTTGGTAGTAGCTCAAAATACACTAAACCTTTGCAGTCCCACCAAATTGAAAGGAAAATATTCTTATGATGAATTTAAATTTTTGGTTTCTTTTGTTTCTTTTTTTTATCTTGGACCAGCAATCAGGGGAAGACCCGTACACATGTGATGCATTGTGCTGGAACTAGAGGAAAGGTACATTGAGAGAGATGGCAGGAGGTGAAGTTTTACTGTCTTACAACTCTGCTTTAGCACGTTTTGTTTGTAGCTTTGCTGTAGTGCGGCAGTCAAAAAGACGCATTAAATTTTTGAAGCCATGTTGAGTAGCCATTTCATTATTACTTCGCTGGTGCTACACAATACCGACGAAGGCGGGAACTTTGATGTGCATGCGGATTGGTTACAGCTGAAGTCAATACTGTTCAGTGATTAGTGGCTATTCCTTCGCTAGTGAAAACTTCCGACAATAACTTATACAAAGACACATTAATGCACATCAGAGAAAATGCGAATTGTTTTTATGCCGTAGTCTGAGACTGCGATGGAGTTCGGAACTTTTTCGTTTTGTAGTCAACATGCAGACTACTGCAGACATCGCTGTGGTATCAATATTTTTACATCCTGATTGTTTTCGATTCACATTGTAGTAAAAGTTTTATTATTTGCTTTGCGATTGCAAGCAGCGATAGGTTTATTAAACACTTTTTTTCATTTCATTTGGTACCAAAGTAATGAAGTTTTATGCGAGTAAAAGAAATTTTTAACTTCTCTACAATGTTTTGCTCGGTTACGTGATGATCCAATCCAATTATTGTTTTGATTTGCTCATCATCAGCATATCAGCATATCAAGACAAGTTTTTCCGGTGGAACATAAAGTCACAAAGTGCTTTGATCTAAAAACTTAAAATTAGTAGAAAATCTTGAGTTATGTCTTTGGAATATGTGTTAAATCTTTTTTTATTCTAAAGGACGGAGTGTTTTTCTCTTTTTAATAATCACTACGTGGAATGGAGTCCTCGATTAGTGAATTTTTTAAATTAATACTGACAGTTAATCATTTTTCATAATTTAAAAATTTTTTTTTTTTAATTGCAAAAATACAAAAAATATTAAGGGTCCTCTTAGAGGTTGTGCAAATTTTCAATTATTTCTGCCACTGTTAACATTGAAATACATCTGCACATTCTTTCCCTACCACAGGGAAATTCAAACAAATTCATTAACAATCCTACATCATTACGTCATTTTTACACTCCTTTCACAAACAATCACCTTCATAATTCTTCGCACTCTGAAGAATGTAAAAAATAAGCAAAACAAAACATTTCCATATTAAAATTGAATGCATTTGTTGAACCGAATTCTGCTGTGCAGATGAAAACATTTTCCTAGTACTTCATTACAAAAATTTAACTATGTTCGCAGTCTTTTCTCTAACGTCAGGTATTTCTATTCTTTGTTTGCTTTATTTATCTCTGAATCCTGGCAGTAGCCCACTTCAGTTGTTGTTTAAAAAGTGCTAAATATTTGCCAGTTAGTGAGTTGCAGTTGGTTCGTTGGCTCTTCCTTTAGGTCGTCGGTGTTTTTCAAGCAGTCATTAGACATTTCCGGTGCTTGTAAAGTGCAGTGCATATTTTATTCCGCAATACCCTCAGCTTCAATGGCAACTTGTTTCTTTTTTTCACTTTTTTTGTGTATATACACATCTTTTCTTAACCAGTTAAAGGTAATTTAGCTTTGTTTGAGCCTCTTCACAAATACTCAAGAGACGCAGACAATTAAACAGAGGTGACAGACAGGCAGGATTGGCTCAGGTTTGGAAAACACTGGCTTTCAAATAACAATGAAATAAAGAGAAAATTAACGTTAAGTCATTCGACATCTGTAGATATTTATATTTAAATTACATTTGTTTAATTCACAAGCAGGTATTAACGTTGTATATACTGCGTAATCATTTAATTATACAGTATTGTTTTTTCTATCTTGAACCAGCACTCAGGGGATGACCCCACACTTGCCATGCATTGTGCTGGAACTAGGAAATTAAATTATGGGAAGGAGGATATAGGGAGTAGTGTTTATGGGCATTTCATTTGAATTTTTCCATGTCAAAAGTGACCTCTGCAGGGAGTTTATTCCACATGCGCGATGTTCGGGCGAAAAATGATTTCTCTCTGTAATGCGTAGTGCGATTCGCTGACAAATTAAGCACAAACGGATTTGCCCTTAATAATGAACGTGTTGTGCGCAGGAATGAAGGGGTTTCGGCAACATGTTCCCTGATTTCATCAGAACACATCCCATTATAGTAGCGATAGAACAACGAAATGCACCCCACATTGCGACGATGCTCAAGATCAGTTGTGAAGTATGTCTTGCACGGTCTTAAAAAAACCGATGTATTTAAATGATTCTTTTGAAACCTGGAGGATGTGCTCAGTCCATCGAACATCACACTGAATCTTCATGCCAAAAATATTAAGAGCTTCTGATTCCTTAATATTTAAACCACCCATAATTAAAGGTGAACCAGCTCGATCGGCCATGCGTCGCTGTGTAAGCATGCAGTATTGTGTATTTTCAGCATTGAAATCGACCCTGTTCGCGTGACCCTACTGCGATATTTTCGTGAGGTCGCTATTCAATGAATCACTCATATTCTTAATGATATCAATATGTATATAATTCATTTTAATTTAATTTTCAAACTATTTCAATCAATATTGCTTATCGTAAAAAACTTAAAAACTAATTCGTATTTAATTGAGGGTGGCGATGGCACGATGGATGGTAGTCTGCACGTTGACTACACAACCAAAAAACAGACCTGGGTTCAACCCCAGTTTCAGACAAAAAATTTTAAAATAAAAATAAACATCTCGCATTTTTCTGATGTGCATTAGTGTGTCTTTGTGTGTCAGTTGTTGTCGGAAGGTTTCAGTGGCGAAGGCATAGTCAGTGGTCACAACAATACCGGCTTCAGCTGATAGCAATCCACAATCACATCAGAACGCCCTCCTTCGTCGGTATTGTGTAGCACCGTAGAAGTAAAATAATAATAAAAATGGCTACTAAACCGAAGCTTCAGCACTGCTACGAGTATAAAAAAAAACAAAAAAAAAAAAAAAAGAACGTGCGAAAGCAGAGCTGCAAAATAATTAATTAAGCTTCACCTCCTGTCGTTTCTCCTACTATCCCTTTCCGATAGTTCCAGCACAATGCTTTGCATGTGTAGGAGTCATCTCCTGAGTGCTGGTCCTAGATAAAAAAAAAAAAAAAAAAAAAAAAAAAAATATCCAGTCCAGGATCTTATGGATTTTATCATGGAATAAAATGAAATTAATGGAAATTTTTTTTAAAGACATAAATATAAATAAAAAAAATTTAAATACAAATAATAAAAATTTGCCTGCTCACAAGTACATAACGGCTTTTTTTAAACGGGTTGCGATGCCTGAAGTATGTAGTACGTTGACTACAATACCGAAAAGTCCTTGGTTCGAGCACAGTTTCGGTCATGATGAGCATTAGTGTGTCTTTGTCTCAGTTGGTGCCGGAAGGTTTAGGTAGTGAAGGCATGGTTACTGGTCAATGAACCGTACCGGTTTCAGCTGAGAGCAATCCTTAGGCACATTAGAGCGCTCTCCTTCGTCGGTATTGTGTAGCACCAAGGAAGTAAAATAATTACTCAAAATGGCTACTAAAACAAAGCTTCAGAATTTTATACGTATCTTTGACAGGAGAGGCGCTTAACACTGCTATAACACAAAGAACGTGCAAAACCAGAATTGTAAGATAGGGAACTCTGTCATTTCTCCTACTATCGCTTTCCTCTAGTTCCGACAGAATGCATCTGGGATTATCTCCTGAGTACTGGTCGAAGAGAAAAAATATAAAGAATTGAGCAATTGAAATTTTAATATACGAGTACTAGAGAAATAAAATACAGAGTCGATTTCGGCTCCTATAATTTCTCCTATAATGTATACCCTACATCTGTATAGAATTCATAATAGCAAGACAATTCAATCGTTAAACAATGATTCTCATTCTCGTAGCTTAAGATATTTAACCTTTGAATGGGATAAAAATATAAAATAAAAATCTATAAATAAAAGTGTCAAACTGAATGAGTTATTAATTGACGTTAAAATCTTTCGTACAATGTATACCCGCAGCATAGCAAAAATCATAAAGAACTGAGTAATTACAATAGCACCAAATGTTCCGTCTCTGAATTGTGTGCATTACCGAAGTGTTTAGGATCGCAAAAACGTACCCACAAGATGAAAAGTGCACCCAATGCTAAATCAGACACATCAGCGTGTATGGGTGTGTCATGTTGGTGCCGAGTACTTATTAAGTTTTTTAATCAGTACTTTTCCCTTATGAATAGTACCACAGATGTCATAAATTATAATGTATGAGGTAGGTTTAGTAGTCGTGGAAGGGTTTTTTATTTGTTTATTTTTATTGTGTTGTATTTTAAATCTTTTGTATGTATATTTATCGTTTATTTTTGCTTGCAACTACGTTTTGTATTTAATAATTGTGATGCATTCATTTATGTATGTAAATATAAAAACATGCAGCCCTTACCACTTTATTCTGTTGATACACTTGATGTGAGTCTTTTGCAAGGTAATATAATATTCATTTATGTACGTTCATAAATGCACATAAATACATGTCTGTGCATCTACTTTTCGCTCTTTAATTCTATATATACAACATACAGTTGATGTCAGTTGACTGTCTTTTTCCTACAAATTTTATTAAGAATTCTTAAAGTTGAAGTTGTACTTCGTTATTGTAATAAGTAACCAAGTTTCAGGGTGGAATTAAGAATGATCATGGACATGCATATGTAAATGGAATATGTTGTACAAATATTTTCTTGTTTTTATGCAATTCAAGAGGTAACTACAGAATTAATTAATAAAATAATATTCATATTGTATAATACACCGATCTATCAATATTTTTTTTTTGTTAAACAGGGATTATTTCATGTAAAAGAATTTATTCGTTTGAGAATTATTTGAAGCGCACAGCTGAAGTTGATGTTGCCAGTATTTCGTATTTCAATTATTTGATACAATATATTATAGATATATGAAACAATTAGATAAATTAAACAATCATTGTGGTCGGGTATGGTTCACATGCTGTTTCCTATCAATTGCTTTTTTACCTTGGACCAGCATTCAGAGGAAGATGCATTGTGCATTGTGTAATAGCAAATTACATTATGGGAAAGACCTCTGCAGGGAGTTTACTCTACGAATGCATTGTACGGCCTAAAAATTTATTTTTTCAGTAATACATAGTGCGATTTGCTGCTAAATCGACCACAAATGAATTCTCCCTTAATGATGAACTCGTTGAGCTGAAAAATGAGCGCGTTTGGGAACAAGGTTCAATAGGGGTGAAGTATGTCGTACACCTGCTTGAAAAGCTGAGGCAATGCTTTTGAGATCTGAAAAAAGTGCTCAATCGATCGCTGAAATCGAACCTGTTCACGTGATTCTATTGTGATACTTTTGTGAGATTACTATTCAATGAATTATGCATATTCTGCCTCAACGCCGCGATTCTTGTCGTCGTCGATCAAATGTATTTGACAGATAAGAAACTATAAGATAAGGGGCCTTACGGCACCCCCGAATTAATGGATGAAATCCTGTATGTAGTAAGATCTCTGAGAAAGATAGATATACATCGAGATAATATATCGCCAACAGCAAAAGCAATAAGTTTTATAGTAGTGTTTCATACTACAGCACGCTCACATAATGGGCTACTTTATTTGGAGCAGTGGCCCAATAATGTCCCCTAAGTATACAATACATTCCTCCCGAATAAATTGGAAAGGACAGCCATTTTCTTTCTCATTTTACTTCGAAGACGTTTCATTGTAAAGTTCAGACGATTTAAGGTGCTTTTAGCATAGACACATCAGACCGGGATTTGAACCGCTAAGACCGGAATTTGAACCGCTAATTCATTTTCTGGTTGCAGTGTCAACGTACTAACTACTCAGCAAACCGCATTATTAATCAATACAAACCAGGAAATGCTGGGAACACAATTGGAACGCACTACGAATTATTCGTTGTGAACTTTCGTCATCAGAATATGAATTAATGCAATTAAAACAATACCGCCGTCGAACAAAATTCGTCGTGCGTGATGAAGTCTGCAATAGATTTATTTCTATTTCATAAGCCGACGAACGACGAACAAATGTATTCAGATTTATCGTTTTTCATTTAAGTATTCAAATAAATTAGTAAATAAAGTTAATTTTTATTTTAATAATTGCTTAATGTTTAAAATAAATCCTTTAAGTTATATATACACAATTGTTTACCTCATAATTGCTTTTTAATTTTTGTTTTGTTAGTGTTTAATTTTGATATTTATTTTTTAATACTATCAGTATTGCCTGGCATCGAAGGATTACAAAAATATTGAAAGAATGACTGAAATATGGGATTATGACAGCTGTAATTTTTTCATCGCAATTGTAAGCAATACAAATATCCTTTACCGACGGATTCGGTAATTTATTATTATTCGGATTTCGGATTTATACGTTCACCCCAATTGTGTTCCCAGCAACATGTTGTGTCCGAATTATGTCCCTAAATATTAAATTTCTGACCGTTCTTCTCGCACTTATGTACATACAGTTTGTAAAAAAAATGTTTTCAAAACAAAAATTTTATACGAATTTAAATTTAAATAAATATTTACAACAACAATATCATTATATTTGTGAATTTTTTTTTTACAACTGTTGTTTTGTATGTTCTCGACAAGCAGGCGTCGAAACTTTGACAAATTTATGAACATATTACAACAAAAACGCTACAAAATAATTTTGCATACTTTAAACAGTGTAAAAAAAGTGTTTTCAAAAATGCAAAGACAAGAAGGTACCGTTAGTTTTTTGCATATATATTGCGTATAATAGTTTTATATGGACGCTAAGAGTAGCAGTTGTCTTTTATTCATTAAATTAAGCTCATAGAATAAACAAATGATTACCCAATTATATATAAACTATGCCAGGAAAGCGACTGAACAAAGACATCACCCAACTGGTGTATTTTAATTACTATAAAGGAAAATCTCACAGAGAAATTGTTAAAATGTTCTCTCTTAACCTAAGGACGGTATATAATGTTATTAACCGTGCTGAAAAAGAAGGTAGACTGGAACCAAAAGAAACACAAGGCAGACCAAAACAAATAACTCGGCGAATTGAAAAGAAAATTTTGAAAATGATTGATGAGAATCCACTAGAGGAATTGCACTTAACATCAGTAATGAATGTGGAGTAAGTATCGCTCTCAGACTGTTAGAAATGTGCTACAAAACCATAAATACTCTTCAAGAGTTACGAAGAAAAAACCTTTGCTATCCGCGGTAAATATTGAAAAAGGTATAAGTTTGCCATTGAACACCTTTCTTTACCTCCGGAGCACTGGGATGATGTTATTTTTTGTGACGAAACGAAAGTGATGCTTTACTACCATGATGGACCGCAAAAAGTTTGGCGAAAACCCCTGGCGGCTTTAAAAAATAAAAATATAATACCCACTGTAAAGTTCGGTAAACTATTCGTTATGGTGTGGGGTTGTATTTCGAGCAAGGGTGTTGGCGAAATAAGAATATTAGAGGATATAATGACCAAGGAAGTCTATCTAAACATTTTAAAAAAGGAATTGAGTGCAAGTGCTCGGAAATTCGGGTTTGTTGACCCAGAAAAGCTCAAGTATAAATTTTATCAGAATAATGAACCGAAGCATAAGGCATATATTTGTAGATCCTGGTTGTTATATAATTGTAGAAAAGTGATCGATAACCCAGCACAAAGCCCAGACTTAAACCCTATAGAAAATTCATGGGTCCACCCAAAGAAAAAGTCGGAAAAAGGTCACCAAAAACAAATAACATTTATTAAAGAAGAGTGGGAAAAAATACCTGAAAATTATGATATACCAAAGCTTATCCATTCAATTTCTAGACGCTTAGAAGTTGTAATTAAAGCTAAAAAAGGGCACACCAAGTATTAGCACCCTCAAATCTTTTTTTTTGCCATTTAGAATAAATTTAATTAAATTTAACACAATTTTGAAAACATTTATTTTACAGTGTAGAAACTGGAAGTACTTTTTAAGTTACGATTATTATTTTGTTATTTAAATTAATTTTGTTTTTTTTTTGCAAAGTGTTTATAAACATCTTCAATTGAAAACATGAAGAAAAAAATTTAATAAAAGTTGTATAATTTACTTGCAAATACGAGTTTCTCTTGAACTTTTTAATTTTTCTAAGTTTTGAAAAGACTTTTTTTACAAACTGTATATAGATTTCAAATTCCTGTCCTGATTCGGCCAGTAGTGATTAAAATATACTTAAAATTTTTAAATTCAAACAATTATATGTATTAGTGATACTTGTTAACTATGTTGCTTCCTTTTGCTCTCATTCTGATAATCTGAAGGAGTTTCTCAAGTACATTGAATGAAACGAACAGTACAAAAACTTCAGATTCTTATTTTATTGTAAATATTTCATGCAAACAAAATTTTAAATTTTATTTATTTAACTATCATAATTATTTGCATCTGTTTTAAAATACTCACCCATACATATATGTATTTATCTAATAATATTATAATGAAATAAATAATTCAATCTGTTTACTGTAACAGATAAGTTAATTTTTTACACCATACAGATAAGTGTAGATGCATGTGTGTTGTTATTGCCACATTTTTATACAACGATAATGAGATCATAATTCAATAATAATTAATTTGTAGCAAACACTATTTAAATAATGTATTCACTGGCAGATAAACAAACTGCATAACGTATTGGTATAGTAGAGTTGCTATGAGCAATAAAATGAAAAATAAATTATTCGATATATAGATGTTTACTGCCATATTCTTAAAAAAAATTATTTTATCTGTGAAAGATTATATTTATATAATCAATATAAATACCTTTCATAAATCCAAAAAATTTTTATGAATACGCCAGTATATTTTATTATAGTATAGTTTAATATATTTTATTTATTTTATAACAAAAAATAATCCCTTAAGTGCACGAGTATTTTACATACATATATATTTAAATATTTGAGAAAGTCGCATTTACGGAATGTCGACTACTAAAAATACGAAGCCATAAGCCATAATTTTTTGTTCATTTCAATTTTCATATTTTTTTTTTATCTGGGACGAGCACTCAGGAGATGACTCCTACACATGCGAAGCATTGTGCTGGAACTATAGGAAAGTGATAGTAGGAGAAACGACAGGAGGTGAAGCTTAATTAATTATTTTTGCAGCTCAGCTTTCGCACGTTCTTTGTTTATACTCGTAGCAGTGCTGAAGCTTCGGTTCAGTAGCCATTTTTATTATTGTTTTACTTCGTCGGTGCTACACAATACCGACGAAGGAGGGCGTTCGGATGCGATTGTGGATTGCTATCAGCTGAAGCCGTTACTGTTCAGTGACCAGTGACCAGTGACTATGCCTTCGCCACTGAAACCTTCCGACAACAACTTACACACAAAGACACACTAATACACATCAGAAAAATGTGATATGTTTATTTTTATTTTAAAATTTTAGTCTGAGTGGTCTTGAACCCAGGTCTGTTTTTGGATTCGTAGACAACGTGCAGACTAACATCCATCGTGGCATCGCCATATTGTAAAATATTGCTATTTCTTCTTTAAGTGGTATTTATTTCGAGCGAAATTATTACAATAATTCACAAAACTTTTATAGCAATTTTTTCACTGTGACCATTTTAATTGTACCCAATTATTTTTCTTGTAATTTACATATGGTATCTATGCATGAATTGTGCATATACATATGTATATATCTCCAATAAATACGCGCATAAGGTGGCATTTAACAAAATTTATTTTCAATGCTTTTCTTTATCATAACAAATTGAATGAACAACAGCGAAAAGAAAAAAGCAAACAAAAATTAAAATTAAAAATGAACTTAATAGTTCAATGGAAATTGCAAAAGTACAATCGCAAGTAAACACCGTTCACATCTGCAATATTCTGACGATTGGACAAAGACAGTAGAATATTAAAATACAAGAATAATAGAATAATAAAAGTGACTTATGAATATTAAGTGGGCACCACTTTTTATTTCATGCAGAATAATGTAAACGAAGCTTCAAAATGTAATACGTCTCCTTGACATCAAAGACGCTACAACACTGCTATAAAAAACAAATGACGTGCAAAAAGCAGTTTTGTAAGATAGTGAAGTTTTACATACTATCATTTCTGCTACTATCCCTCTCCCTATCCCAGCACAATGCAGCGCACCGCATGTGTAGGGGTCATCTCCTGAGTGCTGGTACAAGATAACAAAAAGAAGTGTACAGTGTATAACTATTAATAAGTCTATGTACTATGTAGGACAGAGGTCCCATTCCCATTTGTAGAACAACTCATTTTCGGAAAAAAGTCGAAAGTAGAAGTTGTTTGAAGAAAAGGTTTCACATGATTTTGTGAGATTTTTTATAGAAAACAAAGAAGAATAGCAATGACTTTAACAATTTACAATTCAACTTTGCCCCTCTGACATTCTATTATCTAGCATTTTCCTATTTGTTCTAACAAAGCAATTAAATTAAACAAATTTAAAAATTTAATTGCAAAACTTTTGCTAAATATGAACTACATTTTTTTCAACGGCTGGCGAAATATTATGTTCGTAAAGTGTTACTGGAGTAAGACATTATTTCTAAATTAATCGCTCATTCTGCTTGATAAAATTCACTTGAACAGCTATGACGTTGGCTACACAAAATTAATAGTCCAGATGCCATCGACTAGGCATCATTAGTTGTCATTTTGACGGTTTTTTAAAGCTTTAGTAAATAAAAATTCCACGAGACTTTGATTTTATAAAAAAGACGAAAACGTAGCCAAAATGTTGCAAAAGACTCACGAAAAATCGCTGGTCTTAAAAAGGTTACAAATTTGTAATTGTATATTATAAATTAGAATCGGCAAATGATAACTTTGGTCTGCGATTATTTTAAGTATAAAAATAAATTTGTAGAGCATAGAAAATGTTTTTTATGTATTTCATTCCAGAATTTTAAGGGCCCTGCTAATGCGTATTCACTCTTTTGCATAAGCAAAAGTCTAATTGAAAAGATTAAATAAGATTATACTAATTAAATTGCTACTGCAGTAATACTATGAACACTACTCTGCAAACAAATGTTTGTAGATATCGGAGTTTTAAAAGATTGCAATCGATTTTTTTTTCATAGACCGGCACTCAGGGGCTGACCCGTACTCATGCGGTGCATTGTGCCGGAAATAAGGTTTTGAGATAGATGTTAGAGGGAGTAGCGTTTATTGACATTCGATTTGAATTTTTCCTCGTCGAAAGCGACAGGAAAAACCTTTGCGGGTAGTCTATTCCACATACGTGCTGTTCGGCCAAAAAACTTTTTTTCTCTGTAATACGTAGTGCGATTCGCTGCCAAATCGACCACAAATAGAAGGTTTTTTTTACCGATAAACGCGTTGTGCGCGTGAATGATCGGGTTTCGGGAACAAGTGCCCTGATTTCATTAGAACACGTACCATTATAGTAACGATAAAGCAACGAAACGCAGCTTACGTTGCGCCGATGCTCAAAAAAGTGAATAGTGTTGGCTACCCTACTGCCTCCAATGATGTTCTTCGGCCTTTCTTGTACACGGTCGAGTAACTTCAAAATAGTCTTTGAAGCAACGGCGATACATGAGAACTGTATTCCATTTTCGGTCGAATGTAAGCGCTATGAATAGCGAGGATATCAGTTGGGGTAAAGTATGTCTTGCATCGTCCTTTGAGACCTGAAAAATGTGCTCCGTCCATCGAATATTCCAGTGCAATAAACATTCATGCCAAGAACATCAAGATCTTCTGATTCCTCAATGTTTATACCGTCTATAATTACAGATGAGGCAGCGTGATCGGGCATGCGTCGATGCGTAAGCATGCAGCATGGGGTCTTTTGAACTTGAAGTCGTCCCTGTTCCCGTCACCACATTCCAATATTCTTCTGAGGTCGCCATTTAGCGAATTATTCATATTCTGCTTCGTTGTAATTATAATCACATGATTTTTTTATTGCATTCAAAATCGTAAATTGAATTCTATGATTTCAATTTGAAATCGATTGAATAATTTTTTCTAAATCAATTCATATATTAACTGATTGCAATCAGGTTACATCATGATCAACATGTCAGTTGTTCTCAAATCAAACACCTTCTTCTAGAAATAAAACTGACTCTGATAAATTTTAATTGGTAACAATGTCAATATTGTTTCCAAAGTACTCTATATATCGTCATATGAAACGTAAAACTATGAATCTTGTGAAAATACACGTGCGTACAAATTTTTTATATTTTACTATAAATTAGTGATTCTGTTAATTTTGTGCTAGTTTTAAAGGAACGTTTTTTTTTCCGGTTGCTTACTTAAGTACGTTTTTCCCCTCTCCAGACAAATCTAAAAATATATATAGTTACATGGTTTTACGTTTTATATGACGATATGTAGTATATTATATCCTTGGTTGTTGGTGCAAGGGAAATTGCTTGAAATCGCATGATTTTAACAAAAAATTTTAATCCAATCGCATAATTTCAACAAAATTTTATTGCAATTAAATTAAATTAAATACGTTCAATGATTTCTAAAGAAATTATTTCAAAATGATTGCAATTACTCAAGATTTTAATTTTGCTAAGATTTCTTTTTGAAACCTGAAATCATTTTGAAATAAAAGAATGAATTGGAAATTTTTTGGTTGACATCACTTTGATTTCAATCCCAATTGATTGCAGTTTTTTACAGCTCTGGTAGATACGAATTAGACATACGAGGTGCAAATAACGACATTATTTTATTTGGGTATTTTTTTTTATTATGTTGGTAGATATTCCCTTGAAGTGTGAAACAATTGTTGGAAATATAATTTGAGCATTAACACTTTGCTTATTCAACATGTATATTCACATAGTTGGCTTTGAAATATTTTTTATGTTGTGTCACTTTGTAGAAAAATTTTATATATAGTTTAAAAGAATTTGTCATCAATAAAAGTCATACATGTACATTGTGTTTTGTACATTGCTTTTTATATAAGAACTTTGTGGAATTACTAGAAAGGGTTTGCATCACCACAACTACATTTCAATAGGTTATGGGCCCAGACATACGATTTGGAAGTTGTTGAATTTTTATTGCAAGATTTAAAAAGAAAAAATGGCATCGTCGTCATTATATCAGATAGAAAAGCTAGATGAAAGGAATTACGAAACATGGAGTATTCATATGAGAAGTATCCTTATTCATTCTGGTTTTTGGAAGTATGCAAGTGGCGAAGAAGAAGCAGATTCAACCTGGAGTCGTGATAAAATTTTGGAGTGGAAGAGTAATGATGAAAAAACGCTCGCAACAATTTTATTAAGTGTTAAGTCTAACCAGTTGAACCATATTAAAAACATTAACAAATCTAAAGATGCCTGGATTAAACTTAAGGAAGTTTACAAGCCGAGTGGTCCGATGCAAAAGGTTAGCTTATATAAAAAGATGTTAAGTTTGAACATGAAAGACAGCAAAGATATGGCCGAATATTTAAACAGTTTTTGTGAAATTACGGAGAAATTAGCCGATGTTGGAATTAGTATTCAAGAAGAATTATTGGTAGTCATTTTATTGTCAAGTCTTCCGAGAGAGTTTGAAAACTTCGTTATTGCCATAGAAACGAGGGATTCTCTACCAGCGTTAGGAATGCTAAAGGTTAAACTTCTTGAAGAGTATGAACGTCGAAATCAACAAAACAAATCATCTACGATTGAACAAGCTTTTGGTGCAGCCAAAAGAGAAACAGGTTACAAGAAAGGTAATAATAATTTGAATGTTAAAAAGGGAAATTGCTTCATATGTGGTAAGAAAGGGCATTATGCAAATAGGTGCAACGAAAAACGTAATCAAGAAAAAACTTACTCTTTGATTGAAATGGCGAATTCTGAAAAAAGAGATACACAAACATCGACATGGTACATTGATAGCGGTGCTACAAGTCACATGTGTGCAAATCGAAATTTATTTTGTAAATTAGACAGATGCAGTGATAATATAATGTTGGCAAATAGAAAATCAATTGCTGCTGAAGGAATAGGAACAGTCAATCTGTTTATAAATAATAATAAAATTGTACTAAAAGATGTTTTATATTCCTCAGATCTGAATGGAAATTTTTTATCTGTCAATAAGGTCGTACAGTATGGTGGCAAAATCAAATTTAATAATAAGGGTGCAATATTTACTGATGCTTACGGTGAAATAGTTTTAAAAGCCCGTAAAGAAGAAAATTTGTTCCAATTTAAAATAAAAATACCGAACGAGAAATTATGTGTTTTACAATCCATTAATGAAACTTGGCATCGTCGATATGGACATTTGAACTATGAAAGCCTGTTTGAGTTGTCGAAGAAAAATATGGTGAATGGTATAAATTTGACGCAGAAACATCAAGATCCGTGCGAAATATGTATGGTTAGCAAAATTCATGCTATAAAATTCCCGAAGAAATCTGAAAGTAAATCTGGTGAGTTGTTAGATTTAATACACTCGGATGTTTGTGGTCCTATGAAAATAGATTCAGTTGGAGGTTCAAAGTATTTCCTCACATTCATAGATGACAAGTCAAGAAAAGTTTTTGTTTATTTTTTAAAATACAAAAGCGAGGTATTTGAAAAATTTAAAAATTTCAAAGAATTAGTAGAACGTCATACAAATCGTAAAATAAAATGTATTCGTAGTGATAATGGAGGAGAATATATTAATAAAGATTTTAATAATTATTTGGAGCAATGCGGAATTCAACGTCAGTTAACGGTACCTTATACGCCGCAACAGAATGGGGTAGCGGAAAGGTTTAATAGAACAATAGTAGAAATGGCTCGTTGTATGTTAGTCGATGCTGGTTTAAAACAAGATTTATGGGCTGAAGCTGTAGCAACAGCAGTTTATTTACGTAATAGATCTCCATCAAAAAGTCTCGATGGAAAAACGCCTTATGAAATATGGACGGGTCGTAAGCCATGTGTAAATCATTTTAAAATTTTTGGTACAAATGCAGTAGTTTTGAATAAAAGAAGAGGAAAATTTGAATCAAAAGGTGCAAATATGATGATGGTTGGTTATTCTAGAGTATCAAAAGCATATCGCTTATATGATAAGAAAACACGAGAAGTTATTGAAAGACGCAATGTTTTATTTAATGAATATAAATTACCCTGTAAAGAAATTAATGATAACATTCAGAATTTTATGGATTTCGAAGCGATTGTAAATAAGAAAGATGTCGATGAACAATTTGAGACAAATAATACCTCAAATCAAGAAGATTTAGAGTATAGCATTGTAAGATCAGTAAATAGCGATATTTCACTTGATGAGGTTGTAGAAACAAATGAAAAAGGTAAACGTGGGCCAGGTAGACCTAAAATTTTTAGTAATGGTAGGCCAGGTCGTCCAAGAAAAATATATCAACAACTGAATAATGCAGTGAAGGAGCAAGTTCCAAAAACTTTAGAAGAGGCATTATCCAGTCGTGAAAGTGAAAAATGGAGAGAAGCTATGAAAAAAGAAATGTCTTTGTTGGAAAAAAAAGAGACATGGTCATTAGTTGATTTACCAGCAGGTCATAAAACTATTAAAAGTAAGTGGGTATACACTTTGAAGAAAAATAGTGAAGGTGAAATTGAAAGGTTTAAGGCAAGGTTGGTCGCCAAAGGCTGTAGTCAAAAATACGGCATAAATTACGAAGAAACTTTTTCCCCTGTTATAAGATACGAAACGATAAGAATGATTTTGGCATTAGCAGTTGAGCACAAAATGCATTTGCACCAAATAGATGTAACTTCAGCATACCTGAATGGAGATTTATATGATGAAATTTACATGCAACAGCCTCAAGGTTTTGAAAACAAAAGGTATCCAAATAAAGTGTTACGTCTGCACAAATCTCTTTATGGTCTTAAGCAATCCGGGAGAGCATGGAATTTTAAATTAAATGAAGTTTTATGTAAGATGGGATTTGAAAGTTGCAAAAATGAACCGTGTTTATATAAAAAAATACAAGACAAAGAATTGATTGTAGTCGCAGTTTACGTCGACGATATAATAGTTGGATGTAAAAATAAAGCAGAAATATTAAAATTCAAGTCTCAAATTAGTAAGAAATTTGAAGTATCAGATAAAGGTTTATTGGAACATTTTTTGGGGATGAAAGTTGAACGTAACGGTGAAACTGGAGATATAAATATCTGTCAGGAAAATTATATTAAAGATTTGTTACAACAATACAATATGGAAAATTGTAAAACATCATCAGTTCCACTAGAACCAAATTTTCAAACAAAATGCAATGAAAAATGTGAAGAGGTTGATAGCACATTATATCAATCACTTATTGGCTCTTTATTATATTTATCTTTAACGACAAGGCCAGATATATTATATTCTGTAAATAAATTAGCACAAAGAAATACTAATCCACATGTAGAACATTTTAAAGCGGCAAAACAAGTTCTTAGATATTTGAAAGGAACTCAAAATCTTAAATTAAAATTTTGCAAAAGTAATCAAGAGTTAATCGGTTATGCTGATGCAGACTGGGGTGGATGTAAAACTGACAGAAAGTCACATAATGGATACATATTTTATCTTGGAAATTGTGCAATATCTTGGGAGTCGAAAAAACAATCCACAACAGCATTAAGCAGTACAGAAGCTGAATATATGTCTATATCAAATGCAGCAAAGGAAGCAGTATACTTAAGAAGATTACTACAAGAACTTGGTTTCATAAATGAAGAAAGTATTAAATTGAACGTCGATAATCAAGGAGCTTTAAAATTAGCAACAAATCCAGTATTTCATAATCGCAGCAAACATATAGATATAAAGTATCATCACATTAGAGAAGTAGTAAATAATAAGGAAATCTATTTGGAATACTGTCCTACGGAAGATATGATTGCGGATATATTTACTAAAAATTTGTCTAAATTAAAACATAATAAATTTGTTACTTTGTTAAATTTAAAAACATAAAATCAGTTTGTAAAATATATATGTTGAGGAGGAGTGTTGGAAATATAATTTGAGCATTAACACTTTGCTTATTCAACATGTATATTCACATAGTTGGCTTTGAAATATTTTTTATGTTGTGTCACTTTGTAGAAAAATTTTATATATAGTTTAAAAGAATTTGTCATCAATAAAAGTCATACATGTACATTGTGTTTTGTACATTGCTTTTTATATAAGAACTTTGTGGAATTACTAGAAAGGGTTTGCATCACCACAACTACATTTCAATAACAATTTTCATCTGCATTTATTGTTTTCTTCGCCTGTGGAATCTGCTGCAGTTAAACCATGAAGATAGTCTGAAAGTAAAAAAAATTTAATTTTTCAAAAATTGTTTCACACTTCGCTGACCATTTTTACCAAGAAAAGATTGACATAGTCAAGAAAAGTCCACTATAAAGACAAACTTTCTATTTACAGGGTGGGCCAAAAGTCAAAATTTATGAACTTTTTTGTTTATTATTATTTTTGATTTTTTTTTTAATATAATATTATTTTTGTACGATCTAAATATTAAATATGAAAAATAATATCAGAGAGATGACAACCATTTTCATCGATGCACAATTGGGTTCTTAAGCAGGCGTTTTGCATAGCTGGACGCAAAGTTTCAGGCTCTATTGCTCTGATCTCAGCCTGTAGTATTGATGTTCAGTGTTGCCATTATAATATTTAAGCTACTTTTTTATTGCGTATTCTATTTACATTACAATAATATGTATTTAAAGTTAAAAATCAACTGATAACCACGGCTGAAAAAGGCTGATAATGATGAAGGTGTACCGGTGTTCGAAAGCAAAATGTTTGAATACAACAATACAATGGAATACAAAAAAGTAGTAAAAATTTAAATTATTTTGAATCAAATAAATTATTAGTAAAAATAAATGCACAATAATTCTTGATATAAAATTATATTAAATATTGTAAGAAATTCAACAACAACTGTATAAACTGTAATAATAATTTTCGTGTTGTTGCTTTTATCTTCAATTATTATTTGATAATATACTTATATATTTTTTACATGTTGTTATTTCATGTTGTGACGACCAGTTTTAATTTAATTTTATTTCAAAAATTACCTTTTGCTTGTGATGTCCAGTTAAACAAAAATATATATAAAAAATTTTTTAATTTACCGATGTAAAAATTAACTAATTTAATTTAACAAAGAAAGCCCCTGAAGAAGTTGGGAAAAAACCAACGAAACGTTGAGCAAATAGATTTAATGACACCCAAATAATTTGTTTTATTAACAACACAAAAACAATAATTTACCAAAAATTCAGGCTAGGGAAAAAACCCGTTTATACAAACAACATTTTTAAACACCGTGATCATTTTGAGAAAAAGAAATAAAACCGATCCATTCGAATAGATCATCTTAGTTAATCGCATTACTGGCACAAAATTATGACTACTTTCAGACAAAAAAAAATTCAAATTATTTGTATGAATATACGCCATCAGATTGAAGCTACAGGTGTGGGTGCAGTTTTTAACCAACCCGTGTGCCGGTGTCTGGCCATGCATGTTGCCACAGATGGAAAACAAACTTTATTTAAAATTTTATAAAAACATGACTTTAATTACATACCAGAAAATATTGTCGTTGTTTTTCTACACATGCATGTAGTTAAATTGTTTTTTTTTATTGCTTGTTTGCAAATTGGGTCAATTTTGTTTGGTTGTTGGTTTTTATTTTATATTAGTTCAACACAATTTCACACAACATTAAAACTCTTATAAACACACACACACACATACACATATAATGACGTACAGAAAATTAATTTTTCTATTTTCGTTTTGCAAATCATTAAATTATTGATGTTAATTGAAAAACATAATTATCCTATTGAGACCACTACTTTTATTTCATTAAAAGTATTAAAATAATATTCACACAAATGCGATTAACAGTTCTTTATTATTTACGTTTTACTTGCTTTACCCGTGACGCTTCGCTACCTCCGTCAAAAAAATAAAATTTATTTGAAATTTATTTTAAGAAATTTTTCTATAGAAAATTTGCAACAATATATATTTCAAACTCGATTTAAATATTATGAATATCAGGGTATAAGTATAATTTTGTTTAATTTTTTACTCCTAATTTGTGTAAAAGAGTATATATTTTCCATGTTCACTTATTGTATCCTGGCCCCTTTTTATTAAATGACGTGAGTTTTTACCGTCCTCCAAATATATAGAAGTTGCACGCCAACTTCTCCGATCACGACCACTTTTTGACAGATATTGTGTTGATAACCACGCCATTTGTATTAAATTTACTGTTACCAGATATACAGAACTTTACATTGTCTTTGTACCAGAGGTACCAGACTAACCTATTCAATCCCATGCGAATACATGAATACATATATAAGTATATCATTTATTGTTTGATTACACCATGATCGTTTAAAAAGAAAAATGGACCGTACATTTTTTCGGCTGTAATGGCACGCCAAACAGTAACACGAATTGTGTATAAAGATTTTTGAACTATTGTTTTGTTTATTTACGAAACCGTTCACGTGAAGATGCGGTCATCATTAAATTTGGCAAAATGTTTTCATTTTGATCAAAGACATGCGCAGTCCTCAGGATTTATTTTTTGGACTAGTTGGATTTTGTAACGGGAAGAGGTGTAAATCGTGTTTCAAAATTTTCCGAAAAGTGTGGTCAGAAAGTTGCAACTGGGCAGATCGTCTTCTCGTTATTATCTCTGTCTCACAACATCAATATTTTCACCCGAGCAGCCAGTTCGAAGTCTTCCCGTACGTCCTGAATCGCCGACAGTTCAAAATTCAGCAAAATTATCCACCAACGAACGAATATTTTTTTTTAATTATTCGATTCGTTAACATTTAAATTTTACTAAATTTGCTATAAAAATTTAAAATTCCTGTTTGGATTGTGCGGAGTTTTTCGTACCACACAATTTACAATGCTGCCAACTGTGTATTTAATTTAGAATCTCCAAATCTATATATATATTTTTTTTATTTTGTGGAATCGCGTTAAATCAAACTCGCGTAAAAATAGAATTAGGTGTACATATAAGGAAATTATTTACCTCACCACTTCTTTTTAATGAATGTATAACCATTTAGTGTAATCATTTCTGTTTTTGTTTCAATTGTATTTAATTGTGGACGACAATAAAAAAAATTATTCTTTCAAAATTTGCCTGCTAGTCATTCGTGCATTTGTCATATTCGTTTTCCAATTATGTGTTTGTAACCAGCTTTCACTTTTTGAAGGGGTATATTTTAATTTCCTTTATTCTTTGATTGCTATAAAAATTCAAACTAAATCTCGGTGTATTTTGAAACCAACTTGTACAATTGTGCATGAAGTATTAAACTTTTTAATAGTAAATTTCATCATCCTTCTTTTTAATTAATTGGTAAAGTGGCACGAACTTTTGAAATTAAAAAAAAACTGAACTTAAGTTTCTTCGAGTCAAGGTCGTTTTTAATTAAATATAAAAAAATTAATAATCAATTCCCCCCTTAGCCAAAAAAGCAATCACTAAAGGCTGTTTAATTCAGAAAACAGTTGTATTTTTTTAAATTCTTTGTTTAAATTTGTTCTTAAATTTCTCTTCTCAATAACTTTTAAGCAGTTATGATTGCTACAATAAAAGTTCGTGTTGCATGTTGAATACGTATTTTTTTTATTGTTTAGTTTTTCCATAAAAATTAACTTGTTTCATACTTCATTGAACACATGCTGTAACTGTAATAATTTCAGGTAATTTCAAGTTCTTAGTGAACATACTTTTATTTTTCAGGTAACTTTAAGTTTTTATATTAGAAACTTTGTGGAGTGGACTTTAAAAATAATTAAAAACACATCTAGATATTATTAAAGCGTATTATTATGGCGCAATGATTATGATTATGGCGGAATGATTGCACTGTGTGACGAAAATGAATGAACTAGAAATATCTGCGATGTAATACAATTTTTTTTTTTCGTAGGTATTGTCGAGTACAACAACAGCAACAACAACAACAATAATAAAACTTTAAAATTTTTTAAACACCTTCAAAATCATGATTTTTTCCTTTTAATCATTCCAATTCTTCATTTATTTCTCTTTACAAAAGAAATTTCAGGACCACAGCGTTACTTGAACATTTTTTAAGGCAAGTTGGCAAGGTATTATAAAAATATGTAAATTAATTCATAAATTATATATGATATGAAAATAAGTAAAGGAAAGAAATAATAGTGAGGAAAAATATGCATTATAGTCCGATATTTGTATAAAAGAAAAAAATTAGTACTTTATAAAAATTTACAACAGAAATATTTTCAATTTCCTAGCAAATATTCGCTTATTTTATTTCAATTCTAAATACCGAAATTTGTTCAATGTTTTTGATATCCATAAGAAGTTTATTAACAGGTAATAAACCGATTATTCGCTCCCGTATGCACTACACAGCCTGTAACTTGTAAGCGACTGGCAACCGATTTCAAATTTAAAAGGTCTATAAACAATATATATTTTATTTAAATAAACTTCAGATATATGTGCCTATTGTTTCATAAAAATATATTTTTTTTAAATTTTTTGTAAATATTTCAACGTTGGAGACGTTCTTACACTGTATTTTTGTACTGGAATCGTAATATTTATGATATTATTTACAAAATGTAATTGATTACGAGTAGAACGACGGTTTGTGTTTAAAAATCGGTTAGAAATTGCCGCAGATTTTAATATTTTATTAATACAAAATTATTACAAAAATAGAACAGTTGTGATGATACATATGGCGTTTTCCTTTCTGACAAAAATGTTACATACATATGTATATGTATCATATATGTAGTTACATTTAATTACTATTTGCGTTCCATTCTCAACACAGTGTAACCTCGGTTAACGCATCCAAATTTCTATGCCTGCTTTTCGATTAAAAATATTATTTTTAATCAAAAAAAAAAGGTTTATTAAAAACAAAAGTCAACTTTTAAAATAAATGCATTTATTTAATTAAAATAAAGAATAAACACAAAAATATATTTAGAATAAATAAAAAATACTCATTCTATGTAAATTTGTACTGATGTTTGTTATCAAGATTCATGTTTTTAACGGAAAAAGAGTGCAATTTTCGACTGTGTATTTTTATATGACATATTTTTTATTTATAAAAACTAAATTTAAATATAAAACTTAACTTTGTTTGCGAAGTTGTGATAATTAAGGTTTAATTAGCTGGCAAAATATGTAACATATTTTATCTTCTACTCTCCGCTCGGCGTGATACTCAAACCCTTTTTACATCTTTGTTTAATACTTTTTTATACTAATAAGAACTTTTATTCATGTTATTTTATTTGCTAACGCGAGTGACTTATGAAAACAATTATTGTTATTGACAAATGCTAAAACCGCAGAAACAGAGAAGCGCTAAGTTAGGGTTGAAATATTTCGTACCATTGTGGTAATAAAAAATGTATCACTTTCTAAAGGTATTGGCAAACTGTAGAAAGCGTTATTTTTTTTCATCTTGTTTTTTTTATCAGTAACCATAGCTTCGCCACTGAAACCTTCCGACAACAACTCACACACAGCCACACAAAAGCACATCAGAAAAAATGTGAGATGTTTTTATGAGTCTGAAACTGGGGTTTAACATAGGAAATTTTTGGTTTTGTAGTCATCGTGCAAAATACTTCGATCATCGCCACCCTCCATTATCCATCGAAAGGGCAACATTTTAGTACGGAAAGGAAATCACCGATAGTATCACGAGTATTTTGTTTTGTCACACAGTGTAGATTACGTTGGAATGGTTTCCTTATTTCTATATGAATTATAAAGAAATATACTAAAATATACACACAATCAATAAAACTCCTCATGAAAACGTGTAAAAGTCTCGTAAACTGCGCAAAGTGTGCAAGTTTACGCTCTCGTAAATGAACTGTCAAAATTTGTTTGAAAATTCAATTACACAAACCTCGTAAATTTGCCCAACAATTTAGTCTCGTAAACTTGCACAGCTTAATTGTGCATTGAATAAGTCAGCTGCTTTTGTTTACTTTGAGATTAACTGTTTAAAATTGCATAACAATTGAAAAAGGGGCTTCATGAAATAGGTCTCGCAAACTTGCCCAATTGCACAAATGGCAATTTTAAGCGTTTTCATGAGTCCCCTAATGTTTTTTTACGAAATGGTAAATTTAAATCGACAGAGGTAAAATTCGTACATGTGAAAGCACTGGTTCACTGAAGTACACAATCGCACGATCTCCAAAATACGACAGATCGTAAACAGATTTTTTTACAAGTCGTGAGATTTGGAAAAATTTAGAAAAATTTTCATAAAATGGTAGTTTGGTTTTGATTTTAGCCAAAGATGGTAAAAAATTGACTATGTCCATTATTAAGTATTAAAAATAATTATACATAATATGCATTCAATTATTTCAATAATAGTTTGGCTCTTAAAACACAATTTAGAAGCGGTTTTATTAAGTCGGTCAGACTTCTATATGATTCCTCTGCGAAAGATCGTACGACTGAATAAAGGACTTTATCAACTATTATTTTTAAGTAAATGCAAATGCAAAACGCTCTGTTATCAATGTTCATGCCAAAAGCAATTATGCGAATTACGTAATATGAATTCGGACTATGAATATAGAATTTCGAAAATTGCTCGAATATTTTATACTTTAATTTTTTTCGATCATGGAATAGATTCATAAAAAAACCTAAAATATAAAACTTAATCTTTTAGATTTTCAATAACACAGCTATATGCATTTATATCCGCATATACACTATTTACTTTGTGTAGAAGAGCGTGTAAATATGTATCGTCTCCATGTAAAGAATAATATGTTTTACTTTGTTTAAAACCAATTCTTCGTTTAAATTTTTTCTTTAAATACGACTAATTGAACATCAATTAAACAAATTCTAAAGTTTAAAATAAATTTACATGCAATAACTAAAAAGAAACAAAAAAATATAATTAAGAAGAATCATAGAATGACCAACAGCAACAATAATAGTTGAATACCCTCTTGAATAAAGATATTCTACACAGGCCAGTGTATAGACTTTTTGTAACAGTGAGAATGAAACAGACAGACCGACTTAGGGAATGAATCATTTCTTTATTTCTTTGATATCATACAGCTGCATACATACATATGTGGGAATGAGTCAAAATGGCTTTAAGGCTTTATGAGCCTGGCTGGTGTGGCAAGTATAAATGTACATGTGCATGAATGATTGTATGCATATGCATGTAGAGATGAACGTAAAATAATATAAATCATTTCTGAAAACTTAAGGCACAGAATATTGCATACACAGTTCAGCTGAATGCAAAAGAAACATAATGAACAAGAAAAAATATGAACTAAATATATATGAATATTTTAATTGAATGAGGGCAACAAGTTGAATGACAAATTTATAATACAAGTGGACACAGGTTCAATTATCATCAGATGGAAATTGTAATATTTTCTGTATAAAATCAATTAGAGCTGCTGCTAACTAAATAGAAACTGTTCGAAATTATATAAAATTTGCATTTTTAATTTAAATATGTACAGGGTGGCACAAAAGCAGCTATATATGGTTTAAATGGTTTATAACTTTTTTATTTGTGCGATTATTATAATTTTTTTTTAAATACTGTATATTATTGGTGAATTTTTTGCAAATTATATCCTGTAACTGATATCCATTTTCTGCTTCGCACATACGTGTTCTTTTGAATATATTTTTCATAACTTTTAGCTAAATTTCGAGTGTAATGGCTATGATTTCATTTCGAATATTTCATAAATAATTCCCCAAGTCTTCTTCACAAAATGCTGAAAACAAACAAAGAAAAAATAATATTTGATAAAGTTATAAAGAATTCCAAACCATTCGTGCCACCCTGTAGACTAAAAAGTATTGAAAAAGAGAAAAAAAAATGTTTTATTTAAAAGGTGTTGGTAACGCCTAATTATACAGGGTGTCGCAAAAGTAATGTCATGGGTGGGTCACCGCTAATACTCAATCAATTATATTATTTGATTATTATATTACTCTCACTTAGTCCAATCACGTTAATTTTTCATGCAGGCAAAAGTTTTAAATGTTAGAAAATCTCTGGAAAATCCAGTACTGTTGTACTCCAATTAAAATTATAAAAGTTCTTTCCAAATCGCATTTAATACCGATTTTATTGTACGGCTATGAACTGTTTGCCTCACAATTAATTTTTCACCGGGTGCCGTCAGAGTATTGATTCTTTAATAGCAAGTAAGAAAGGAAAAGAAGATAACGGGTTGACGATGGAGTTAATTTTTAAGCTGTGATATTGCTCAAACGTTTCATTTACTTAAATAAAAGTTTAATATAATATCTCTAGTTATCTAAGAAAAGGTTCTTTGAAGATTTGCATTAGCAACAGTGAAATCCGCATAGGAAATAGCTAAACCCTCCTAAATCAATTTCATACATTGTCCATTTTTCCACAATGGCCACTAATCTTCTGAAGAAATTCAGTTCAAAAATTTCTTTATTCAAGCTCATTTTTCTAAACTCACAAAATTATTTGGGTAATACGACTTTTTCTGCTCCTTAGAGGTGTCTCTGAAGTACCATTTACATGTAGTGGGATACATCTGGATGTCACCACAGTTCCGGAATAAACAACAATTATTACACTTTCATCGAATGTAGTACCGCTGTTAAGTGCTTAACAGTGATCTGTTAAGTAGGAAAAGAGCTCCGCTAAAATAAATGGTTTGTGTCTTGGGGTTTGAATTTAAATTTATCTTCACACACATAAAAAAAATCCCATAAAAAATTTTAAAAAAGGTTATTCAGTTTGGAATTAAGCATTTTTGGTGGAATCATTTCCCAATTGGATTACCAACTTAATGATTTAAACAAGCTTTGAGACTAAAATAATTGATTCTTGACAAGTCATTACTTTTTTGTTGTGTGAAATGGGTATTTTTTTACGCAGGAAACTAAATTTACTTTTTTCTTCTTTGAGTTAAAAAAGGTACGCAATTTCAGTATTCTGAAGCAAATTCGAATTGCAGACATAGTATTCAAGCTGTAATCGAGGTAGTTTAAACTCAGGTGATGATAGAGATGATAGATGAGATAACAGGTGGTGAAGCTTCACTAGCTTAAAACTCTGCTTTTAGCAGTATTTTGTCATTATTCTCTGTAATATATTGTTTCCCGTAATGTTATTTTTACAAATTTTTCTTTACTTTAAATCCTTTTTATTTTTTACATTTTAACACTTTTATAAAATTTAGTTTTCGAATAGGGGTTTAAAAACAACACGTAATAATTTAATTATATAAAAAATAATACAAAAAATTTATTAATTTTGAATAAATTTGATTACAAATAAAGAAACCTGCAACGCCGATTCCAAGCTGTTAATTTAACAAAATTCAAGTACTTAATTTAACAAAAAAAAAAAAAATAAATAAACAGAAAATGCTATTAAAAATGAAAAAAATGTGCTGGCTTCATTACAGTGGCGCTGTTAACTTCCTTCCATGAGATTAAAGTGCTGTCGGAAATACCAGGCGGAAGAAAAAAAGATGTTTAGCTTGTTTAGGAAGTTTTTATTAGGCAGTATATTTTTATCATTTAATAGTCTAATATGTGTTTCAGGCAAGCGTAAACCTTCTGTGATAGTGATAAGAATTTGTTATGACGTAATTTCATCGCATTTTTGCCGCCATTTCGATTACGAGAATCTTAATAGATATTTTAGTGTACCATGTTTTCATTATGGTTTTTTATTGGTTAACAAATGATATAGTCGACAAAATCCGCAAATATTCTACAGATAATAATAGCGTTGTAATAAAATGTAAGTATTGCATTTGAGCCATCAACTTGAGAAATAATTTCTTATCAACATTAAAAGATTATTTATATAACTTCAAGGTAAAAAACAACAAGTACAGTTGATTCTTTTATTAATTTTCTTATAGTTAATTCGAGAAACATATTTTTTCTTAATTATCTAGTGAAATAAAATTATTTACAAGAGAGATGTCCGCTCACTTCTTTTAGGGAATAAATCTTACAAAACTCTGCTTTCACATCTCTGTTGTGAATTAATTTTTTTAGGCTAAGCTAATACTCAATAAGATCAGAAAACTTTTTATGAAGGCATTGGGCTGAGTGAATAAGAAAGAGGAAGGTGGCAATGGTCGCAGTAGTCTGCACGTTGACTACAAAACGAAAAATTTCCTGAAACTCCAGTTTCAGACTCATAATAACATCTCGCAATTTTTCTGATGTGCTTCTTTGTGTCAGTTGTTGTCGGAAGGTTTCAGTGGCGAAGGCATAGTCACTGGTCACTGAACAGTAACGGCTCCAGCTGATAGCAATCCTCAATCGCATCAGAACGCCCTCCTTCGTCGGTATTGTGCAGCACCGGTGAAGTAAAAACAATAATAAAAATAAAAATGGCTACTGAACTAAAGCTTCAGCACTGCTACGAGTATAAAAACTAAAGAACGTGCGAAAGCACAGCTGGAAAAATAATTAATTAATCTTCACCTCCTGTCGTTTCTCCTACTATCCCTTTCCTATAGTTTCAGCACAATGCTTCGCATGTGTAGGAGTCATCTCCTGAGTGCTGGTCCCAGATAAAAAAAAAAAAAAATTAAATGCTGCATATAGACCAGCTAAACCATATAACAAACATAGATAAATAAAAAAATATAATATTAAGCTTAAGCTTATCAGTACTTGTTATGTTGGAAAGCATAAGCTAAAAAAAGTGTAAATAAATCGTTGTAGTGTAAATAAAGTGATAGCAAAAGCTGGAAAATTTGATTGGCAGAATTCATTTAGAAATTACCAGAATTTTTACCTTTGTGAACCGGTAATGCGGAATGTTACATTTCTGTGAAGAAAACCTGCGGTTAAGTATCTAGTAGTCACCACTTTTGTCGCATAAATAGATGACATTGTTGACAAAACGTCTACATTAAACATAAACAAAATAGTAAATGTGCAGAGAAAACGTGATACAATTTCCTGTAGGGATAAATGTAGGACATACTAAACCTGGTTGTGTTAAACAGTTTTTCAAAGATTTTGTTGAAGAATTGCTTTCGCTAAAAGATGGATTTATTTTAAACAATAAGAAAATTAACATTCTGTTCCGCTGTTTATCATGCGACAGGTCACTTAAAGCTTTTGTGTGTGGTATACCTTGCAACACATCACCGCATGGTTATAGTAAATGCATACACGTATCGAAAAAAATTGCTCATGTGCTTCTATACGTTACTGTTAGCGGAACTTTAATCTCCGATATAGACTATTCTTCAAGAAAATATCCAAAGCAACACATGCAAATGTTCAAAGACGTAAAACCTCCCCTCGAAGAATATGGTAACGGAAACTCCATTAGCCAGATCTTGGTGTGACAAGGAAAATGCTTATTCGAATCATTAAAATCAGAACAGAAAAAACTACTTCATAATGAAAATATATCTGAAATATCGTGTGACCTCGTGAAACTGAGAAAAGGTTTTCCGAAGGAGCTTTAAACATTAAATACCAGTGAATCTCTCCCTACAGAATGGTACCTGATGCCAAATCAATGACCAACATCATCATCGGCAAACAAAACAACAAAAGCCAGAATAATAATTTGCACTAAGTAACTAAATCCACTAAATCGTCCGATGCTTACGGTCGATAATATTCAAAAAAACAATTATTTTATATTGAGAATTTAGAAAATAGTTGTTGTAATTGTTTTTGGCACCCTTTTTATGTTCCAAACTTCATGTCCTATTATATGCTATTCTAGTTTCTTCTATTACAGATTTTCTTTACTACAGAAAAGCAATGAAGTTGTTGATTTTCTTATTGACAAAATATCCCTCATCATCATGGCAAAGGGGTTTAACTGCATGCCTCACAATTTAACAATTAATTTTGACTTTTGGTGAACAAAATTTTTTTTTTACTAAATTGAGTTTGAAATAAAATTACTTCCATCATGCCCGCAATTAATTCAATGAATATTATTTGCATAATTTAAAAAATTTATGATTTTTGTAAATGCTTATTACAAGAGTTGATCAATTAACCTCCGCAACCTTCTATAAATGTTAGCAAATATTATTCGTATAATTGCTTGAAGTAGCAACAGATGGTGAAACGACATAATTAAGTTGATTATTCCTATTTCTATTTCTAATTAAAAATATTATGGTTCATATGTCATAAATGTACATACATAAATTATATTGAATGCAGTTTTTAACATTTTCTTACTCTCTTTCTTGTGTGTGTGTGTGGAAAAAGTCAAAGTGTCTGAGGAAATACGGACTAATATCGCCTTATTTCGAAAAATCTTTGATGGATTGTTAAGTATCTTTGTAATTCGTATTCTGCTGTGTTTAGAATTTGTTGCGAAATTAAACAGGCAGTCGTCGTTATGAATTATTAAAGTGTTATGGACAAATTGAATAAATGATTAATTGCATAAACGTCAATTAATATGAATTTTAAATAGTTTTTGAATAACAAATTATGAAATGCTTTTAGGCGCTGGGGTTTTATTAATTGTGATGATGAATAAGTTAAACTCAATTAAGTCATCATTTTTTTTATTAAACCTGATTATCGCCTTAACGTCATGCCTCAACATACAAGAAAAACCAATCTATGTGTGCGGTCGTGTGTGCAGCCATTTTACTTTATTGCAGGATATCAATTCATTTAATCTAAATAAACTATTTACCCACAACTCCTTCTATACGAGTACATATAAACTAAATTAGAGATATTAAAAAGCAATTTTTATATAGAAAAATGTAATAGTGCGCATTAATGATTGATTTGTTATAAAATGCGATTAAGCTAATTATAGTTGTTGTGGCATATTCATTTCATTCAGTAAAAAGCTCCTTGACTTCAAATTACTCCTGCTGTATTACGTAAAGGGCTTTACAATTGGGGCATAATAACTTTGAGCTTCTACTGTAAATGCTATACTAAACTGTGAATGACAAAATAATCACTAAACATGACACTTTTGTCAGAGTAAAGTTAAGTATATGAAGAAACAACTTTTACAAATAATTGAAATGTACTACCGAAATTCTGCATCAGTTATCTCAACTTTAAGAGCGGCCGTAATAATTGTCTGACCCGACAAATTATGTATGCTGTAGTGAATACTTTGAGAACATATTTTCTCTACAGATGTTCCCGTGCAAAGGAAAATTTGTACCGCTCGCAGCGATGAAAATATCGCAGCCGTGAGATGGGCCCCAATCAGTCGATTCCACGTCGTTGTTAAGAATTTTGGCATCTCTAGAAGCACACCCTGGTGTATTAGAACAACTCTTGGCATACATCGTTACATAGAGTCAATTGTTCTGTTGACCAATGGTCCGGGTGAATGCCCGCATCGTTAATGCAATCCAGTCCTAGTAGATTCCTTTAAATGGGTCCATATCAAGACATTGAACAAGAACAACAAGAAACCAACAATTTTAGACCAGACACAACATTTAATGTGAAATTGTCGACGTTCCGGTCGAAATATGTTCGATAGTGATGCAAAATTGAATCCAAAGAATCGATCGCAGCAAAAAGAGCCCTGGTTGTCAAATAACCGAAATCGAGTTTAAAATATAATACTTAAAATTTTTGTTAAAACTTATTTTTTAACCTTTTATATTTTAAAAACAATCTATATATTAAATTTCAAGCTCAAAGTTTCGTCTTTATGTTTATTTTTTATATACTTCGATATTTCGTTAACCATCGCTTAACATCTTCAGGAGATTTTTATTATTTAATAAAATTTATTAAAAAACTTTTCCCACAAAAGTGTCCAAATAATGAAAAAAAGCACAAAAATATATATTTTGAAATCATTTTTATTCAAAATAAGATAGATAAAACGATTTTGGGCAGTCCCCATTTTTTTAGTTTTTGTTGGAGCCTCTGATGTGTTTGTAGCATATTCTAAGCTATTTTCTGTACTTGCATTGCTGCTTAAAACTAATAACACCAAAAACCAAAACCTCCATTATCCTTAACGTTTATCTTTAAATATTTATCCATATTTTTTTTGAAACAGAAAATTTTTTGAAAAAAAAACACAGGCATAAGAAACTATAATATTATTAATACGACACAGTTCTATTAAAGAGGCAATAGATACATTTAACACTATTACAGTAATAAGGAGTGAAAAATTATAAGATCATTTAGATTAAATGCAACATCAAATAATATTTTCGTCATTTATACTGTAAATTAAAAATTAATAAACAAAACTTGAAAATTTTAATGAATTTCAAAAAATCTTACTTTTGAAGATAAAAACTATTTTGCGTTTAAAAAATATTGAAAAATAAGGGAAACTTGAAAAATGGTAACGCTGAACGCGAGTCAAAATTAATTGTAATTTTTTTTATATGTGTTGTGTGGTTAAGCTGGCTTATATGTACATTTATATGTACAATTTTTTTTAACATAAAAATAATCCGTACTTTTTGGCACCGATTTATTGACGTAATTACAATCGTTGTAGTTAATATGTTTAAAAACATTTTTATTAATTTGTTTATATGTATGTTTATAATGCTTCGTATATAAGTCACTCATAGTAATATGGCTTGACAACAACCATATAATTCTATAAATCGGGCCTATTCCCGTTGCCGTTATCGCTTTAATTATTGTTTCAATGTCGTTGTCGTTTTTATTCTCGCTTCGTTTATAAATTGGTATTCTTGAAATATATTGAAACGAAGACGAGATATTATACAAAACAGAAATAAAAATTATGAAAATGTGGTAGCTCTGGAATATTTTACTTAGTTATTTTTGACAATATTACAAATTTTTGCAAGTACTGAATTTTGTTTTACAAGTTCAGGTGAAAATTATGAAATAAAGAACATAAATATCCATGGGAAGATGTTGCGCAAGACATTAATATATTTGCCATTATATTAATTGTTCTATTTTTATTAAGATTTCTGACTCAATAAAACTGCATTTTACCAAGTCTTGGAGCAAATTAAATTTAGAGGTTTTATGGCCTTTTTAAAGACCTTAGAATATGAGGAATATGTGAAAAAAGATGTGCTTAAAATTTGTTATCTCAATTTTTATTTTTGTTTTATAAAAGTTGTTTCAACTACGGTGCTCCTAATAAGAACGACAGCCAGCAAATGTTTAAGTGTCATTACTATCTTCCTTTGAAAATGGAGACCATTTTATTCGTTTAAAAATAGCAACTCCAACGGGATTATGCCCGATTATTAACACGATTCTTGTCGTTATATTGATATTTATAATTCTCTAAATATCCCTTTAAGATTCGAAAGTATCTCTCTCATGCGTTGATGATTCACTAAGTTGGCACTATAGCCAAATTTCCTTTTGAGCGTATATGGTCGGTCGTTATTTTACTATACAGTGGAATCCATCATGAACGGAGAGAGTGGAGAGCAAAGGGCAAGACAGAAAGTTCTCTCAAGAGTAATTGCAATTGCGAAATGTAACCTTGCCGGAACTAAGTAGCAGGGTCCGCCCAAAAAGGATGTCTGCAAAAAGGGCAGTGTCCGTTATGGAATATTCTACTTTATTAATTTTTGTGTCTTTTGTTATTACGTTTTTCTTATATTCTCTTCTTCTACCGTCATGAGTGCGTACGGTTGCAAAATATTAATAAAGCCATAAAGAAATATATAGTAATTAAATATGCTAAAAGCATATATGTAGTTGCTATTGAAGAATATAAAAAGCAAAGTTTTAAGAATCCTTTGGGTATTTGCTACTTTGTAATAAAAAAAAAAAAAACACTATCTTTTTTATTTCAACACATGAGTACATTGACCAAACACGCACACATGCACATATATATATATATATGTATATATATGTATATGCATACGTCTATTTATAGTTGTGTGCATTTATTGCATGTGTGTACGTGTAAAAAATGTCTACTTAATTTAAATGTGAAACAGGAAACAGGTTGCATGTCTCTTTCTGCAGTTCTTAAAATTCCTTTTAAAACGTTGTCAATCAGGCAATTTGTTTATTTTTGTTCAGCGTGTGTTTGTTATGCAAGTGTGCTTTTTTAAGTTTGCTTAAATTTTTTCAAGTAAATGCGACTTTACATTTTACTTAAGTTTACCAACTTAATTCGTCTTAGTTTCTTTTTTCGCCTTTTTGTTTGTTTTTAAGTGTTATCCCATCATCGATGGGAAGCATATTTCCTCTACATTTTTTTTTTGTTTGCAAGAGATTCAAAGTAGTTTTAGTGAATAAAATTCTTTAGTTTCTGCTTGTCTTTCTGACCATTTGCTGTTTTACTACCAAAGTCACATTCGACATGTTAAAGTTTTGTATGTGCGTGTATGTTTTTTGTATCTTTTTGATGTTTTAGAGCAAGAAATGTGTATGTATGGCTGGGATTTAACTTTTGTTCGTCGTAATGCTTATGTTTTCATGAAGGTAGTTACAGCTGTCACAAGGCAGTAATTCCCAAATAGCTTTTTTTTTCAAAATAATGTTTTTTGCTAGAAAATAGTTGGGATGGAAAAGAACGGAATGTGTTAGCAAAGGAAAAAACTACTGGTAAATTTAGTTTAATTAATACTTGGCCGGTTCTTTTTTCCTCAAGTTGCATAGTATTTGAAAAACTACATAACCTAAATTTTTTTTTACTATTGTTAAAACTAGTGCTCCGAAGAATTAGTAGTAGCGGCAGCAGGAGCAGTTGTCTTGTTCTCTAGCATTAACATTTTTAAAATTCTTGCTACATGCATGAAGTGCACACAGAAAGTTAGGTAGCAGCAGTAAAAAACAAAAAGTGTTGTCTGGTTTTTTAAACACCGATTTATACGAATTTGTTCTAATGAAAGACACGCCGAGTCACACATCAAATACAAAATGCGAACCACACTATAAGATTTTGTTATTGACAATGAGATCACGTTGCGAGCATATAAATAAAATATGTAATAATTTTGAAATCTATTGACGAATATATACGATGCACTGTATACATAACCTCAAAACTACATAATTTTTAAATATTAATTTTCATAACATTTTCGACACACATTCAGAACTTCTTGTTTATTTATTATTATTTTCTTTCTTTCAATACCTCTTCTCTTTTGAATGGTCAGAATACTGCATCGTTAATGATTATAATAATAACGATAGTTTGAATGATGTAAATAATTATGTTGGCCATAACGATGTAAGTGATGACGACAAAAACCACTTTGGAGTCACTTTTAGTTTGCTGCATACGCTTTTGGGAGTTCAAAGTCAAAAGACGAGTTTGTTACTCAGACTTGCTATATTCTTCTTGCCAAGTTACTGCTGGTTATTAAGTAATGCCTAACTGGTTTTATTTGGCTTTGTTGTTTTCATGTTATCTACTATGTGTGCAGATACAAGTTGATGTTGATGGCTCTATGCGATTGTCGTACTTTGGCTGCTGTACTATTATTTTTTTTTTTTGTCTTCCGTAAATATTTAATTTTTATTCTAAAGCCTATCGAAAGTAACAATAAGCGGATTAACTCGAATTTATTTTTTTTTAATTTTTAAAATATGATACAGGCATATCAGGCTCTCCCAACATATCTTTTTTTAAATTATCAAAAAAATACTTAGTGCAATAAAGTTTTCAGTTTTAATAAGAAATAAAATTACGAGGAACTTTCTTCTTTGTTAAATTAAAACCGAAATCTGTAATAAAAGAAGCATTTCATTTATTTCATAAACTGATACCGATTGGTATCGAAATAAAAGATGGAAAAAAAATTACTATACGTCATCTGAACAAAAAAATTGAAAAACACGGTTTTAAAAAAATATTTTTCCATATCATTGAAAGTTGCCTCAACAAATTTTGTGGCAAGAAATAAATTAATGTTTTATTCTAATGTGATTAAAATAAATTTTTTCCTCAGTCATCTAGATTTTTTTCCAGAAAATCTAGTAAATTTCACGGAGAAACATTCCAGGATATTTTAATAATTTTTTTTTTATATAAAGACAAGAAATACTAGGAAAATAATTACCTATTACTAGGTTTTAATTTCTATAGGAAAGGGAAAGAGAGTACAGATCATGAAATTAGAGACAGAGGAAAGCTTTATTATTTTTACAACTTTGCTTTTTTGTTCTTATTGCAGCGTATCGGTGTCTGTGGTATCAAAGAGACACATTCGAAAACTTTGTTTCGTATCCATTTTGTTAATTATAAACTAATTCGCCGATGATTCTTTTTAGGGCCTGTGTCAGCTGAAGCCGGCACTGTAAACTGAGCACAGTTTCGATTTAGTAGACATTTTTAGTAATTATTTTACTTCGCCGGTGCTACACAAGACCGACGAAGGAGAACGTTCTGATGTGCATGTGGATTGGATACAGCTGAAGCCGTTACTGTTCATTGACCAGTGAAACCTTCCGACAATAACTGACAGAAAAACACACAAATGCACATGCGAGATGTTTTTATGAGTCTGAAACTGTAGACTACTTCGACCATCGCCACCCTCAAGAAGTAACACGTCAGGCAATTAAGATGACTACCAACAAAGATGACATTGTGTGTTTTTCTTTTAGGAAAACGGTTGTGCAGAAAAGAGACAGGTGCTGTGTCTGCGCGTTTTTGCTAATTTGTAAAGCATAGCTGCCTCATATCTGGTGTTATCTAGAGGTATTAATTTTTGGGGCAGCCTTTTCGTTTACTGATGGCTCTTTTCTTAAAAATTGTAAAGGCATTTTTTTTTAATTTCCAACAGCGCCCCTGTAGTGCCTCAGTTTGCTTTCTAGAATTGTACATTTAAATCTGCACTGCACAAACATCTTTGCGAAAGCGTCTTTTGCAATTCTTAATGCTACATACACAATTTAATCCTATTTGTCGTCAGCCTTCTATACCTGATTAACTATTAAAAATTCCCTCTATTCGAAGAATAATACGTTAAAATATTTAAAAGGAAAATTAAAAAAAAAGGCAATTAAATTGCCACAGCATACTTTCGGTAAGAGAAACTACTGAAACACAAGCATTGCTTTAAGTGTTCAACGCAAAACATGGGTTAAATAAAAGCGACAGCAACAACAAAAGCTCAATAATCGAAATTGCCTTGGTCAGTGTTTCACAAAAGATGGCCTTAAAGTATAAATTAACATTGTTATTGTTGGCTGTCGACGTTAAAGCCAAGTCAAAGAACTCATGTCATTTTCCATTATGTGTACGTGTGCTAGAACACAGGCATTTTCATATAGAAAAGCAATAAAATCAACAATTTCTATTTTCTATTTGTTAGTTGGTTGGTGCTGCGTTTACTGGTCTGAAGTATGGGCTTTATTTATTATAGAAATGTGGTGTTGATGGCTGTGTATTTTGTAGTACGTTTTGATGATGATGCCTTTGCTTTGTGCTGTTGTTTTTACTTCAGCAGACGACTCACATTCCGGTTGTCTGAGTCTTTCATTTGTTTTAAACTACCAGTTGTAGCATTTTCCCCCTTTTTTATGTTTTTTCTTTATAAAATATATTTCTTTTATAAACTCAACTATTAAAAGAAAAAAAAACAAAATAAAAAGTATTTCTGTTGGTCTATTATTTCACTTTAATTGCAACATTTTGCAAACCGGTTTATAACTTTTTTTTCGTTTTACTTTTCCTAAACTTTTATCATTTTATATATTTAAACAGATTTATTGTTTATCTTTTTTACCAATTGCAAGATTTCTCAACTTTACCTACATTCTGATATTTTAGTATTGTGCCTCATCTTTAATTTCGTTATCATGTTGCTATTATTCGTATAATAATGATGTGGACGACGTTTATGATTATTATAATGCTGCCATTATTGTTTAAAGTGTTTTCACACAACGTTTACTTGCCGTAGGCCGTAGCTCTGCGTAATTGTCAACATCAGCGTTTCACATCAGATTCTGTAATTTATTTTCACGTCAGCATGAAATAACAGCAACAATATACATACCAACCAGTACAACAATGGCGAAAAAGCTTTATAAATATGCTGAACATGGAAAAATCTTTCCATTGCAATACTCGGCGTGTAAACTAGTTTTAAGTGGCATAAACAACGCACCATTTAGGGCATAAGTCCACATTGTAACACGTTGAGAATGTTAAATAATAAATAGAAAACCAAAAAAGTCTCAGGAAAAATAATTCTGAGAAAATTTTTTCGTAAGTACATGTAGGCTTAAACAAGTGTTCGCCGCGCCGGTAGGAAATCGAGACATTTCGCATGGCTTATGTTTGAAAATCAGAAAACTGCAGGCATTGCCTCCACAACAATAATTTAACACCAAAATTTTTATAGCCACGCGTTTTGATCTGATCTGGTAATCGATTTGATCGATTTCCTGTGTGACTTGTGCTGCTGATGATAACTCCGTGACTATTTGAATATACAATTTGTTTTCGGCAAATAATCGTTTTATTTTGAAATATAATCTGCTTTTGGATTAATACATGCAGTCCAGCATTTTTCCAATTTGTTTATTCCTTTCAAATAAAAGGTTTTCCCAAGGACATCAAAATAACCCTTTGTTTCGGTTATGACCTCTTCATTTGAGCCAAATCTCTTACCAACCAGGTTTGGAAGAAAAAAAAAAAAATTGTCGCAGGGACATCAGAACGCCCTCCTTCGTTTGTATTGTCTAGTAAAGTGCCGTAAAATAATTACTAAAAAAACGACTACTACAAACGATGCTTCAAAAAATTTAATACGTCTCCTTGACATCAAAGACGCTGCAACAGTGATAAAAAGTTCCAGCAAAATGCATGGCTTGTGTAATGGTCATCTCCTGTGTGCTGGATGAGATAGAAGTTCGTAGCCCACTTTATGCATTTTTGCCATACTGACTACTCACGTGTGCACTCGCGCACTCGTCTTGATGGAACAACACTTTTTTTTCGTAAAATGTGGTTGTTTTTCCTTTAAATCAATATCGAATCTGTGTATGAGCTTTGAACAATATTGGCCGTATTGAAAGCCGCGGATTTTCACGTAAACTGCTTTCAACCAGTTCAATATTTTCGGCAGTCCTTGAAGATCGACTGGGCCCTGGCCGTGGGGCATTCACAGCCGAAGGAGTGGCGCGGAATCTCTGCGCCCACGAACGAATAAAATTTACAATCGGTCCATCACTTATTCGCCGAATACCGAACTTTGAACAAAATTGTCGACGAGGAATTACGTAAGAATCATTACTCTAAAAAAATGTCTCCACAGCGAACGCGCGATGCTCACTCGACCACTGCGATATCGCGACTCAATCGATAATTCCAACGGCGCCACCTTTCCTCCGCACCGTTTATTACTTTTTGAAATAATCGCATATTAAAATATAAATTTGCCACCAGACACCCTGTATAAGTGCTTTAAAAGTTGAATTTATGTCCGTTTGTCCTTTTGGATACATAAAGAAATAAATCGAAGCGGCTCATCCTGACCAAAAATCATGCGTTATAAAAGCGCAATTGCAAGTGAGTTCATTTTGTTGTCTCGCTTAAAAATTTTTTTTTTTTTTTATCAAGAACCAGTACTCAGGAGATGACTCCTACACATGCAAAGCATTGTGCTGGGAACTATAGGAATGGGACAGTAGGAGAAACGACAGGAGGTGAAGCTTAATTAATTATTTTGCAGCTCTGCTTTCGCACGTTCTCTGTTTTTACACTCGTAGCAGTGCTGAAGCTTGGGTTTAGTAGCCATTTTTATTATTACTTTACTTCGCCGGTGCTACAGAATACCGACGAAGGAGGGCGTTCTGATGTAATTGTGGATTGCTATCAGCTGAAGCCGGTATTGTTCAGTGACCAGTGAATATGACTTCGCCACTGAAACCTTCCGACAACAACTCACACACAAAGACACACTAATGCACATCAGAAAAATGCGAGATGTTTATTTTATTTTAAAATTTTAGTCTGAAACTGGGGTTGAACCCAGGTCGGTTTTTTGGTTGTGTAGTCAACGTGCAGACTACCATCCATCGTGCCATCGCCACCCTCAACAAAAAATGCCTCCAGACAAGCAGCAATTTTTGCTGGGTTTGTATTTATTTTTCACAGTTAATAATTTGATTTTTTCTTTGATAAACTCAACTGAGCAACAAAATCATATAAGCTAAAACAGTCAACTGATACTATTGAGCTACTGACCGAACCAGCACATCAAAAAGAGCTGAGCTGTAAAGAGCGCTCAGGGCAGTGAGCTGAACAACACAAGTCTAATACCCAAAACTCGAAATTATGCAACGAATCTTCTGTCGTATTCTACGCTAAAAGGTACTGTCATTTACTTGTAAATTTTCGAAAATAGCAAACTTAATTTTCTACCGGGTTCTTTTGCCTTTTAAACAATAACAACCAACTACTAAATTTGAAATTGTACTCGAACGATTCTTTTCAAAGTTCCTACGTTCTGTTTATACAATTTTATTGTTCTCATTTTTTTTCTCCCATATATAAACTTATGAAAATTTTTTTATTATGGGAGGACTACCCTAAAATATCACTATCAGCTAAAGTATACGTATGTGTTCATTTCGGTTTATTTTCACTCCGTTAAATTATAGGTTTAACATTGTTGTGTGTATCTCTAAGCATAAATTTAACTGCAATAAATGTTGTTGATAAAATAGAGGTTTCTTTGGCGCACAGGTTCACATTGTGCTTATTTGCGTATAGCGAAAGCTTTAGTTGAAATATTCATGGTTTTTTTTATGGGTGCACGAATAAACGTGAGAAAATACATTCTCGCATTTGTTGTGGCAATTCAGAAAATAAAATAATCACCAAATCCAAAGTGAAGAAGTTCTGTAAGACATTTTGAGAAGAAAGTAACGTTAAAGATGAGTATCTGCATACATACATACATACATACACACTATTCGTTTGTAAGCAGAACTCTAAAAGTTTTTTTTTTAGATTTGGATAAAAAAAATTTATTGGAATTGGTAGAAGTTATTCTAATTTTTTTTATATAATTTTTCCTTCATCTATTGGGTAACTGTAGAGATTTTTTGAAAGTTCAGCTAAAACTGTAAAACTTTACTATTTAAAAATTTATTAAAAAATCGAAATTCTCTTTCTTGTTTAACAAAGATTAAAAAAACGATACAAATTGAATGAGGCAGATTTTATCACTTATCTTTTCTACTTACGTCAATCTCATATAAATTTCAACAAAATTTATGTTTAACTTGCAGAAAAACGATGTTTGTTTTGTGACGGCTGAGTAGTTAGCGCGTTGACTCTACACTGTAGAATTCGTGGTTTCAAGCTCTGTCCAGCCAAAAAATTTAATCTGAAGTTTCAGTGCCCTGGCCTCTTCCGACAGTATTTGAGCAGTAAAACGCGCAAATGTAGAACATTTTACTAATATCTTTCAGCTCTTTTGGCCCTGTATTACTTTTTGCTCAATATGGTTACATTTTACCAGCCTAAAAAGATTGTGCATGTTGTTAAAGCTACAAATACCTGAATAATTAATGCAAATATTATTGGACTCAAAATGAGCAAGCGCTGAACTAACGATTAGTGAATCATGGTCTTAGGTGAGGCAACGTGAGAAAATTTTGATATTGCAATAGCACTGCCAGACTTTTACAATAGTTTAGTACAATAATAGCCTGGCAATGACTGAAGTAGTTAGAGTTCGAACGCATACAAAGTCCAAACATAAAAACATTTTGCATTTTTTCTAATGTGCATTATAGTGGCTTTGTGTCAGTTGTTAACGGAAGGTTTAAGTGGCGAACAGTACCGACCTCAGCTGATCATAACATCAAAACACCCACCTTCGATCAGCTAAGTAAAATAATTACTAATATGATTACCAAACAAGGTTTAAAAAATTTAATTTAATTGATATTCGACGCCCTGCAACAATGCTGTTAAAAAAACATCGTGCAACAGCTGTTTCCAACAACAGCTGTTTCCAACAACAGCTGTTTCCTATAAAAGTTAACCCCTAGTAATATTTCCTGCGTCTTATTGGGTGTTTGTTTGAACAGCATGAGAATTTGAAAAGATAATATAAGACAGAAATATAGTTGGAATGAATTTTTTTTATTATCTGGTAGATAATTTCATAACATTTAGAGTTTAAATATTTGCCATATATCTGACGTCCAATTTTTGACTATTTCTTCCAATAAATTTGACCGTATGGCCTCAATGTTGGCTTGTATATTGGCTCGCAATGTTTAAAGAGTTGCTGGTTTGCCGGAATAAACCAGTAACTTAACATACCCCCATAAAAAGTAACCCAGATATGTTAAATCGCACGATCGAGAGAGCCGTTGAACATGACCACTTCACTTCTGGAAATAAAGTTGTCACCAAATTGATTTTGCAATAAATAGATTGTTAAGCGCGCTGTGTGACAAGTCTTGTTGGAGCTAAATGTAGTTGATGTTCAGCTGATTAATTTTTGGAAACAAAACAAAAGGCCAAAAAGTTGAGAACGACGGCGAATCGACATTTCAGCGTATTTTTCAATACTTCGCGCTACAGCAGCAATATTCCCTTTGGTACTCACATTTCTTTGTCTTCTTGGTAAATTAAAACTAGTGCGAAAACAGTCGAGAACTGCACGAATTGCTTGCTCATTCGGCCGATTATGTTAACCTTAAATTGGACGAAGTGATTTAAGGACTTTGCGAACAGATTTTTTTTTTCAAAGTAAATTTCTACAATTTGGAAGTGTTTTTCTGGCTCTAAACGACTTATGATGACTTTCGAAACCTTACTGAACTGAAATGTCAACATAGTTTGTCAATCTCAGCTATCAAAGCATAGTTAGTTATACATAATTTTTACCATTTACCATTTTCGCTTAACTGAATTCAAATGCTTTTCAAATAATTTAATTTCTTTTTGTGCAATATGTAGTTTTATTTTTACCATTAATAATAATTTCTTTGTGACAACTATACGTCATATCAGAGACCATATTAATTTGGACACATGCAATCCAAAGCTTTCACAGTTCAGGTACCACACTTCTTTTGATTTTTCTTTTAGATTTTTTTTTTTTTTTGACATGTGCCATACTATTTCTCAGAGATGTAACCATAGCACACCAACCTTCTAGTAAAATAAACAAAATTAAATTGTAATCTCATCTTTTCCCTAATAAAAAATAAATTGTTTGTCACTGTGAAAGAATACAAAAGGAATAAAATATCGGTAAAAAAAATACATATCCATATGTATATGTATATTATTTCCCGTTTATGAAAAATACATAAACATGCAGATCAGATTTTTGACAAAATCCCACACACATGCAAGCAAAAAGTACGCACTCGGTCTCAGTTACTTATTCATGCAATAACAATGACAATGGCACCCATTCATGCATGACAAGGATATGAATATTAAGGAAAGACAATTTTTTTTTCATTTCTACATTTGAAAACGAGAACTCCTCTTGCAATGTGTATAAAATGCTTTTTTACAGTTATTTTCACTCATTCTATTCACCATGGACTTGATATTAAAAGGTATATATGGATGTATGTATGTATGTAGACATGCATATGCATGATGAAGAATAAAATTTAACAAAGCAGTAAACAAAGCTGACAAAAGAAGAGAAGAATGTTTCACAAAACTAAAGAGGGAGCTGAGCAACGAACACATTTTCACAGGAACATTCAAATAAAATTTAATTGTTTCCATCATTTTGCACACTTCCGTTTAGATGAAAAAAAAAACAATAAACTTTTTTAAGAATTTTTTTTACATACTCATTATTATATTCATAATATGAATTTTACGTACACACGCACACATATTAAGTTTTACTTATTTTTTATCATTGTTTTCACAATGCAATGTTGGTTACGAAATTGAAAAAAAAGAGTCTAGAAAATTAAGAATGATATTAACAATAAAATCTGTATTAAAAAAGTCACTGCAATTATGAAGCTATTTGCAAAATTTTTTTTTTTGTAAAATAACATTCTCTAGAAAAAAGTTTCAACAAATCAACAGGGTGTTTCAAAAAGGCGGCACCAGCGGCCTGCTACTTCAAGAAAGTATTGAAAAAATAAATTTTAACAATGGGTATTCCCAAATAAAACAAAACGTCACTTTGTATTATGCTATTAAAAGGTGAGTTTTTTACTCTTAATTAGGCAGCCGCGGGATCGCACTCTTACCAGAAAGCGTTTTCTTACACAGAAATTGGGTAAATGAGAAACGTTTTGAGAGAGTAATGTTCTTCTTCTCTTGCACGAAACAGCCCGTACTTTTTCTGCGGGCTAGTTTGGACAAGAAGAACAAGCAATCAGCTGGTTTATAAGTAAACAAGAATGGTGTAAAATTAAAAGTTTCCCAACAATGCAATGAACAAATAATAGTTAATTTTATTTCATGATTTAATTAAATATTATTTGGGGTTTCTTTATTTAACATGTATAAGGCAAATTATTGTGTTTTTATGGATGTATGCATGTGTGTAGATTTGTAATTGTAAAGGCTTAACAAAATATCGAAAATAAATATAAAAATAATAAATAAAAAGAGAAAAAATCTTAAAGCTTAAAAAAAATAGATTGTTAATATATGATTCTAATTTTAAAATTGTGCTTTTTCCCGAAAAAATATGTGAATATATTATTATATACTTTATGAACTTCTCATAAAGTATATTTTTATATAAAAACAAACTCAATAACTGCGGAGGAAAGCATATCCATATAGTACTATTTCGCTAATTCTTACTTACCTCATCAATGGATTTTTCCTAATTTCTGACTACAAATACAAAATTCAACCAATCAATCGAGAATTGAAGTTGAATACCGAACAAAAAACCAAAAATCTATAAACAAAAACATCACAATCCATGAGTTTATTCTTTTTATTACACATACATACATATTTCTATTTTTACATACAAAAATACTTTATGAGAATATCATAAAATGCAATACTACATTTAACATATTTTTTTCGGGAAAAAGCACAATTTTAAAATTAGAATCATATATAACAGGATATTCTAATTTATTTATTTATAACAACAACCAACCAAGCTTATGGGCCATATATAGCTGATGGATTACAAGTGTAACATAATTATAATTAAACATGTAGACAACAAATAAGCTAGAAATAATGTTCATGAAAAAAATAATAGTTAGAATATTATTAGATAAGGCTACTATGTAAATCGGAAATTGCGCATGAATTTGACTATATATATTCAGAATCTCGATCAGTTCAATTGCGAGATATGTTCAATAAGCTTATCTTCGAATGAATTACGTGTAAGATGGAATGCTCTAAATTTATCCAAAAGCGTTCAAGATAACAATTTTTGAGGAATTTTGAGAGAAAATGAGACAGTAAAATTTTTCACTTTCTGTACAAAGTTGCACGAACTTTTTCTTTGGGTAAGTTCGGTCTAGAATTAAATTGTCGGCTATTTTTTATTTAATTAATTTAATTTAATTAAATTAATCAGAACATTTGCAAAGAAACGACGAAAATTTTTATTTAAAAATTTAAATAAAGAAGAATTTTCAAGTAAGCTTGAAGTTGTAAGTACATATATTTGTGCACATTTATCAGTTTATTTAAAAAAAATGGCTTTTACTTTTTTTTTCAATTTATTTTCGTTCACATTTTACAGCCGTTGCCAACGATGCAAATGTTTTGCTTTTAAAATATTATGCATTTGAAGCGTCTAAAATCACTAAAATAAAATTTATTTTGCTCTTTTGTAATGCACGTGGAACAGATCTATTTTGTGGTAAATTTTATGGTTTTATGTGTTTTCTTACTTTTGTACTTTTTTGTCTCTCATTGAGATAAATTATAGTTTACTCTCATTTTACTAAACTTTACGAGAAAAGTAAAAAAACACACTTAAAAATTATTATTGGAGATGAGTTGATGGAGATTGCTTTAGGCTAAAGTCAAGTCCTATTTGTGATTTTGAACGCATGAAGAACTCATTTCATTAATTTATTGTAGAAATTAAATTGCAATTTGTATCATTTATTTGTTTTTATTTCTGCAGAATATTTATAAAGCATTACTAATAATCAAGTGAATTTATCAAATAAAAATTATGCTCCCACCAGTCACATAAATTCTTTTAATTTACGGTTGTTGGTTTCGGAAACACCTCTTTATGCTAATTTTAATTTTCTTTTATTTTTATTTTTTTAGTATTATTTTTTCTTAAATATTTGAGGCCTTGCTTCTACGATTGTTGAAGCTCTTTTGTGTTAAATAATTCTATGCAAAGATACACCTGCATAAAATTTTTACTAAAAGTATAATTGCAGAATAATAAAAAAGACTTTAGAAATGCTAAAAGCAAAAAAACAGCACAGGCTTAAAAGGAAAACAGGAAGAAAATGCACACACAAAGTGCTACAAAGCTGCAGCACTTGTGCCTTTATGAATTGAAGCAAACGTGACATTGCAACACGTTCTACCAATGGCAACCAGCATTTTTTTTGTTTTATTGCTAGTGATTTATTATACAATCTTAAAGGGACTGCCATCATCAAAAATTGTGTATATAAAAATAGGGTTTTATGCAAGTTTGCTTTTCGATTTATAAAACATGTGTGCACATCTCATGGAAACTAATTAAAAATTATTGAGTTTTGTTTTTAATTATTTTTAAAATTTTTTTTTGGAAAATTTATTTTACACAAGAAGTAGAAATGTTAATGTGACTAAAGGGCCAAATAGAAATATGTGAGAAATATGTGTAGTCTTTGACGTCGTTTGCGTATTTGCCAAATGGCGTGTACAAAAATCAAAAATATTTCGCCTGACATTTTCTATTTGTATCAAGCCACTTGTGTGGTGTATTGCCAAATTTAATTTAATGAAATATATAAAAGTTTACCATCATTATTGAGAGCGAAATCAAAAGAATATTGCAACAGAATAAATAAAAACAAAGATTATCATGTTTTAGTTGATGTACCTCACTAAGTCCGTTAGATCCAAACGGGCGGACAGCCCCAAGATATAAAAGAAAGGCACCTTAAGCCTCGCCCTAGCTAGACCGGTGCACTCACAGAGAAAGTGCACAACACTCTCCCTCTCCGAATCTTCATTATACCGGGCATTGAACGGAATGCGTGAAATCAAAATAATATAGCAACAGAATAACAAAAAAACAAAGATTATGATGTTTTAATTGGAAAAGCCAGCAAAATTGCTGTAGTACGGCAGTCTGAATTCATCGAAAACTAGAAAATAATGAAAAAATTATTGCTTGTATTAATTAGTTTTGTATAGTCTATGTGCAAATGAAAAAAATATGTTTGTCACGCCGCATGTATAGTCTATTTGGCTTTAATTTTAAGCATAATTAACAGATAATACGAGCTCGAAGAAAATCTATTGCTCAATTCATAAGCTCTGTCGTATAGTTTATCGTATAAATGCATTGATTTACTATATTACACAATTGCACGATCATTCACAGGGGAATGTTAGTGAAGTATGACCGACTTTAAGTAAGTGCCACACCATTGTACAAATAATTAAATACACAATAGTATGCATAATTAATAACTACTTAATATTACCTGTGTCCCTTTTTTGGATTTATTTTGTTTAGTGCCAACAAAATTCTCGCACGACTTGCTAAAAAAAAACTGTCACACAGATGCATTTTTATTACTCACGATCTTACTTTTTTGACACACATGTCATATTTGGCAGATCGTGCTATTGTGAGGGATACAGGCACATGTTTTATTTGTATTATTATTTTTGTTTTTTTTTATATTTTCTTCTTAAAGAAAAATGACATTAATTTCACTAATTTATTCCACTAACTTAAAAACAAAGTATTTCCAAACTTCACCACTTTAAATTTTGCTTGCCCAAATTTTAAAACTGATGTGATGTGTAAATTTACGTAATTTTCAAAGAAGGTGTACATGGCTAAATAGGTCCAAGTGTAATAATATTTCGTTATAATAATGAATAAATAAAAGTGGTATGTATATATTAATATTGACGTACAAAAAACTGCGAAGTGATAAAAGAAAACATCTGTGGAAAGTGGTATTAATTCCGTAAATTTCACAAGGAAACCCATTGGTATGCGGGCAAGGCTTGTGTTATAGACTTGAAATCGTGTAGTGTTAAAGGGCTTTATAAGACTGCCGTTCTATAGGAAAGACAACTGTATATTTTTAAATTAAAATAACTAACTAGGTTAGGTGGCGGACCCTCCCCAAAGGAGAAAGCCCCACGATCTTTGTAGATGTTTATTATGTTAATGTCGCCAATAAAGTAATTGATGACTGCAGTTCCCTTTGTTCGAACAAATCGAAAACAGTTGAACTCGATTTTTGTCAATGTGTCGCTGGTGATAGACACATGTTATAGACGATGTCGCCGAAAACTTGGCCTACTGGGTATCTATACACACGTAGAACACATTTCTATAACATTTCTATGTGATCACATCACACATTTTTGGTTGGCAGTGTTGATAACATATTAAAAGTTCAAAAAGCCAAGAATAAAATAAGTTAATAGAATAAAGTATTAAAAATTACTCAAGTAATTTCAAAATGAAAAAGTACTAAATAAAAGTACTAAAGTACTAAATTTTCCTACACTGAACCTTTTTAATTATTTTATAACCGAATTTCTATTGAAAATAACTCCAATAGCTTTTATTCGCCAGTTGGCAACCATTAATTCATACGGTAATATACAGATCTTTTTCTGTACATACTTACATACTTACGTACATATGTATGTATGTATACTCTCGTACATCAATATACAAATAAAAATGCAGTGGCAACAAACCTACTATATTTACTTTAACATAACATCGTTTAACTCATTCATTATTTTATTAAAAGGAAAGATGCTGGCATCAACATATGCAAATACAAGTGCACATGTGCATATGTAAATGCATCATATTTACAAATATATGTATGTACTTGTGATTTAAATAGTACAATATAAAGAAGCAACAAATAAATAATTGTGATATTTCGCTTGTTTCTTGTTACTTCTGGTATAGATTATGGCCTGTTTCGATCTTCGTCAAGAATCGCACTACACGATCCAAAAAGTGTCTCCAGCCACTCTCTACTCATTCAAAATAAGCCAAAATTGTCAGAGCTTGGGAATATTTTTAAACCAGTGCTATGTACAGCTCAATTCTTGTCTTGCTGCACAAATCCGCAGTTGTGTATTTTGTCCATCGTAAAGTCCAGAGTCTCTAATGTTTTCTTGCTGCATTTATTCTTAAGCTAAAAGAAATAAATTTAATTTATTATTTTACTTTTCCGGCATATTATTGTTGAAACACCAAAAAAAATAACGGGCTCAGTTTGGCAGACAGACCGATTAGAAAAATGTATAGCCTAACGGCGGATTGAATCCTCCATCTTCTCCTTGTAGAGTCAACACTTTAATTAATGTGCCTACTGGAGTACTACTTAGTAACTACACGTGCATAAAAAAATTTAAAAATATTTAGAAAGCAGTAAGAACATGACAAATGCTGCAATATTTAAAGATAAAGCTTTATTGAATGTTGGACCTGCTGCCGGAATACGTTCAGCATTTTTTGTTAAAGTTGCTGCATATATAAAATGAATGGGGGAACATGGTATAATTTGCACAGTGAAGGTCATACATTCCAAAAATTTAAGATTTTATTTTACCAGCATCAGAGGAAATATTTGATATAATGGTTTCGAAGTTGAAGAGTTTTTATTTATTGCATGGGGGGAATGCTTGATTCAGTGTTTTTTAGTAGTACATGTTTGCTTCTATGAAAAATCTTTGAATGTTTCATCATGTGAATGGTATTAATTTCAATACTCTGTACTTATGAACAAATAACCGATGCATGATCTGCCATGATCACTGGCTCATGGATTTCATGTGGAATTCAGCAAGTTGTCTCATTCGAATATGTTTGGTATTAAATTGAGTGCTTAATTTTTCAAGTTGATAAATTTACAATTTTTCCACAAAACTTGTATCCCTAAATACAAAGTAGAAATAAAATACGATTTTGTAATATCAATTAAAAAATTAATTAGATTAATTGTTAAGAAATTGATAGTATCAATTAAATTATTATTGTTGACTTAATTGAATTAATTTTCAATTAAATTTTTAATAGTAATAATTAAAACTTCCAAATAAATTTTTAATAGCAAAAGAAAGTTTAGAATAGTGATATTTATTTGAACTTACATTGAATTGTTATAAATTAACGAATGAAAATTTGGTTGTGTTTAAGTTAATAGTTAATTTATTTTTCTTGTAAAGATTTCCTTCAACTCTGTCGGGTTAAATAGATGATATTATTATGATTTACAACTACCTCCCTATTACCACAAAAAGTACTGATAGGTGCTGTAGTAGCATACGAAATTTGTTGTGTATACGTGTTATACGCAGCTGGTGTTGGAGATTAATTGTTCTTTTTCCTTCATTCTAAAGTGAAAAGTAATGAACTTAAACACAACCAAATTTTCATTTATTCCCTATTTATTTATTTAAATATTGAGCCAAAAAAATAATTACAATTGTAATTGCATTGATTAAACGTTTAATTGAATAAATATATTATTCTAATTAAACATGTTAATTAGAAATAAAAAAGTAATATTTTTTTCTGTGTAGTATTATTCATGGTTCACTTCAACATGCTTGTACACACATACGAATATACACACGTGAATGTACATATATCTATATATATAGTATATAAAATTTTATATTTTTTATTTGCATCTAAGGCAGAAAATAATTTTCTTTCCTTCCTTTATTCAGCCTAGATAATTCATAGCATGAGTTAATTCATGATAAACGAATTCCTACATTCGCTTGTATTCATAATTAAGATTTCTATTTGTTCAACCTTGCGCATACGTGCCGCGATGTGAGTTGATGCCTTACACATAACGCGTACATACTATCTGTAAAACTTATGAATACCTTTCATGAACTACTTCCACAGTAGAGCAACTTTTTAAGTGGAAATAACTTTTGCACTTTTTCTTTTTGCTTTTGAAAAGAAGTGCACATTCTTCATCATTATTCGACTCGTCTTTCCATTTCTTTATCGTACTTGTTATTCTTTTATATTTATTTTCTTATTTGGTAATTGTTGATGCCTTAATGTGTTATATTTGCATTTGATTTATCCAAGAGATGCAGCTGTGGATTTTGCGTTTTAAGCTCGACTAAGTGCTTGAACATTTTTTATTTAATTTTTTGTTGTTGTTCTTTATATAACTCATGCTGAAGTATATTGCAACTCTGTGCTATAACTCGTACTTTTTCTTGTTTAAATAACTAGAAAGTGAAAAAAGCAAAACAATTAAATTATTTAAAGAAAAGAAAAAAAAGGTGATAAATATAAGTGGTGCTGGTCTTCGTACTAATTAAAAATTTTAAAATGAAGTTGAATAATGTTTGGTCTGGTGTATGACCTGCAATATGATGTTCTTGTTATCTTTTTATTACTTTCATACTTTCAGAAATGTGTGAATGAAGGAAAAGTTTTTAAATTCATTTAAAAAATTTTTCAAACAGCAACTTGGGTAAAAACTAGAAAATAGATTCTTCCATTGGTGGATGTTCTATTAGTAATCAAAAAATATATCTATGAAATACAGGGTGGCACAAAAGGAGCTATATGGTTTGAATTCTTCATAACTTTTAAAATTTTTTTTTTTATTTTTTTTCAGCATTTTGTGAAGAAGAATTGGGGAATTAATTATGAAACATTCGAAATCAAATCCTTTTTTGGTAATGTAAAAAAAAACTTCCACTATTTTTGTAACAATTAACCAAACGCCCATATCAGATATGCATAAAAAACAAGCCCTTGAAATTACTGTCTCAACCAACATCCATCATTGCATTATCGCTTTCAAATGAGAAATGTGTAAAATCACCCTCTAAGCATTAATTGCTCTAGTGTTAGTTCTATAGAAACAGAAAAAGACAAGCTGCAATTATAAACGAAAACAAAAAAAAATGCAGAGAAGAAAAATTGTTGTAGTCAATATTGCTTAGTACTCAATTATAGGGTAAATTATTAATATGTCTCCAGTTATTCTGAGTGTTTTCTTTTACCTATAATTGCATGTAACGTTTTCTTGGAAAGAAATAGTATGCAGAAGTGGAGTACAAATGGTGGAGTGGTTTGTGCTATAGTTTCACGCACTAACAACTTCACCTTTTATTATCGTATTGAAAGTTATACTGATGTGGTACTATATTTGCTGCACACTACTGTCTACTCTTCTTAAAACAGCACACTATTCCATAATTTTAACGAATTCATTCCATCAGTCGCGGAACGAAACATTATACAGTTGACTATCGACAATTTAGAACTCAAAGAACCAAACACAAAATTCAACCAATATACCTTCAATACATCAAAAAAAAATTTCAACAATACGGCAGTAAAATTTTATTTATGATTCCTTCGATCAGAACAGAACACTAAATTAATATGGCACTCATCGATAAATTAAAAGAAATAATACATACAATAAAGTGAGTACATATGTAATTTCATACATTGATATTTCCTATAAACGGTATAAAGGTTCGCTTTATACGATCATATAAATGGAAATATAACATGGAAAATCGCCGCTTTATATTAGGGAAAATATGTGTTATATGATGGATATGGAAACGCGCAATACATCGCACTGTATAATAGAATAGAATCGCCTGCCAGGTGGCAGAGTACCTCAACTAGACCTGCCATCCTACGGAATGTCAGGTTTGCCTTCGGCTCCAGCTGTGTAATTTCCCAATCCTCCAATAGATGCGAGCCCAGTTGCGGCAATAATCCTCCAATGTATGCGCTCCTAGTTGGTCATATCCCCTGCGGCATAAAGTCTCACAATCCCCAGTAATGGCCATGAATGCTTCATATTTAATTCCCCAAGTCTGCTTCACAAAATGCTGAAAAAATAATAATTAAAAAAGTTATAAAGAATTCAAACCATATATCTCATTCTGCACCACCCTGTATGTGTAACAATGCGCCACCTCAACAAATATTGCAATACTTGTATTTTTTCTAATATATGTGGTATAATTTACTTTCCACTGCCACTCACATTTCATTACATCCTACTAAATATATTTTTGTTTCAAGAACTTCAGTTCATTTGATATATTTGTATTCTGTTCGCTTGATCATGTTTGCCTCTTGTGTATTTAGATGAATAGTTTCTGAGGAACCCTTCAGTGTTTCACAATTTATAAAATGCTACAAAATTCTATAAAAATTAAATTTTAAGTGATTAAACGTAAGTACAATTCCAATAGTAAATACTCATTCTTGAAGTGCAGCAAAACTCTTGGCTGTTTAATACAAACTGCTGCACAATGACCATTTCTTTAATAAATTTCTACGTCCATACAACTTTCTGTTGTTTTTTTTTTTGCATTATAAAACTTTTAAAGAAGGTATATGAATCTATCAACGTTTAAAAGTTAGTGTTACACGTATATTTACTATAATAAAAACCCACATACACACTAGTGATGCTACGAATTTTAATGTTCGCCAATACGAATACGATTATTTGCGCGGCTATTCGCCGAATACGAATAGGAACATTGCGTATATGAAATAAACTTCCTACAGAGGTCCATAAAAAACTACTCCCCCTATCTCCCCTCCAACAACTTAATTTCTTAGTTCCAACACAATACTTCGCATGTGTAGAATCATTCCATGAGTGCACGGATGCCCGGAGAACGGGTGTCAAATGACGTCGACCCACTGACATGCCGGAATGTAAATAAAGAAAAATTGGAGCTACTTCATCCGCATCGTTGGAATGTTGAAGAAATCCTGCAAAATGTCTATTTCTGAAGTTCAACATTCCTTTATTGCGATTTGATTATTAATACAACGTGATATGAAAAAATAGAACTTTTTCCATTTTAATTCAAGTTGTGAAATATATATATTTTTTTTTTTTACTTTACTTAAAAATTATTATTTTTGTTTCATATTATGTATTTTTTTTTTACACTTTATGTATTTAATTTTATTTTTAACGTATTCGCAAAATATTCGAAAATATTCTATTACTTCTTCGCCAAAACTTCTTCTCATTTGCTGCTGTAGTATAGTATGTAGTTAGAGCAAACAGTACTAACAGTACTATGGTGGTTGGCGGCTTAAATAGAACATAAATTGGCAATTTTCTTTATCTGCACGACCTTATATCAGAAGGAGAATGCTCGTAATATAAGCAAGTAAAAGAGTTATCACAAGCAATGCACGAGGAATTTTAATATTTATGAATATATTTATAAAACGTACACAAGTATGCAAAGAAAACTTTAAATGCTAAATAGTCGTAACCATGTCCATAGAATTTGGGTTTTCTGCCGTAACCGTAAAAACCAGCACTTAATCGATAACAGAACATATTTATTATTGTGGGCATGTCATCGGTTACGGCTATGCAGTGTTGCCAGAAAACTTCTCTGGGAGAAACCTAAATGGACAAAATCAAAATTTTAAAAAGTTTTACAAACGAACAGAGGAATGCTAAATAAAATCTTTTTATACATTCTTATACAAACGCTTTATTACAATATTGAGCACGTATGTATATTTAAATATTATTATAATAGCAATAATATTATTAAATAAAATGAAGATTTCTATATATGTCTGTATATGTTGAAATATTTTTTCATATCCTAATAATTCTTAATACTTGTTTTTTAACCTTTTTCATTTTAAGAACAATCTATTTAATTAAGATTTAAGGTTTTTAATTTTTTATTTTTATATAATCTTGATATTTCGTTAACCTTCGGTTGACATCTTCACGAAATTTTTATTTTTTTTTATAAAAAGATTTAAGGTTTTTTGTGTTTTATTTTTTATTTTTATATAATCTCGATATTTTCAGATAATTTTTATTTTTTGTTTTTTTTTTATCTTGGACCAGTGCTCAGGGGCTATCCCCTACATATGCAATGCATTGCACTGGAACTAGAGAGAAGGATAGGGAAGAAATAGACAGGTGGTGAAAGTGGTAGGAAGATAGAGCTTAATTCTTGCACAACTCTGCAGTTGCGTGTAAATTATAAAGCAAAGTTGCGGCGTCTCTAATGTTTTTTGACGCATTATTTTTAAGCCGACGTTTTGTTGCTCAAATACCGACGAAAGAGGGTGCTGTAGCACAGAAAACTCAGAAAAATTTTTTTTCTGATTTGACCCGGCTGGGAATCGAACCTGGGTCTTTCTGGTTGCATAGCCAACACGCTGACTACTTGCCATTAGCATCAGTTTTTTTTTATTTTATAATATCGAGACTTATATAAAATATCGAGATTATATAAAAATAAGAAATAAAAAACCTTAAAACTTAATTAAATAGATTGTTCGAATATCTTAATAATGTTTGCCAAATAATTTCTCAACTGGTTTATTAAACCTCTTTTAAAAACTCAGCGCATATATTTCTTATTTTCTTCTTATCTTCAGTAGTAGTTTTTTATTTCAATTAAAAAGAAATTAAAAAATAATTATTTCTGCAAGCGAATTAGATAATAGTGTTTTCACACTAACAGGTTTTAAAGCAAAAGTTGGTTATACGATAAAACCAACTATTAGAGCCTGGTTTTACAATATAAATAATTTTTTGAAACCTTCTTGAAACTTTTTTAAATTTTTTTTTTGTAATCTTGAACCAGCAATCAAGAGAAGGCCCTTACATGACTATAGGAAAGGAATAGTTAGAAAAATGATAGTAGGGGAAGCTTCACTATCTTACAACTCTGCCTTTGCACGGTTTTTTTGTTGCCTCTGTTGTCCAGAAGACGTATTCTTCTTCTTCTTCTTTTTGCTGGTAGCCATTTTTAGTAATTATTTTACTTCGCCGGTGTTACATAATACCGACAAGATCATAAGAAAAATGCTTTCATCAAGTTCTGGGAGGAGAAAATATATAAAATTTTATTACACAAACTGTGGGTTAAAACCTTGATTTAATTAAACTTATAGTGAGAACGCAAAATCAGCTGTTTGTGGTTGTAACCTGAAAATCAGATTTTAACTTTTCGTCTGAAAACTATAAAACAGCATCAGATATAATTTTTTAAAAATTTTAATATCGTAAGCCAAAGAGAAATGTTGAATCTTGCAGTTGAAATACTATAATGGCAACGCTGCGGCCTTGACAATATTGTAATTTACGTCTAATTGGTTCTTTACACGCCAAAAGTTCTCACGGGTTAATGCAATAAATTTAGGCAATTTATTTTTGGAAACAATTGTTGATGATTTTATTTTTGTGATCCGTATTCTCATTTCACAAATTCTCAGAAAGTTTATTGACTTCAACTGTGCTTAAGCATCAGTTCTACAATTGCAGCTTATTGTTTTTCAATCTTATCCGATCTGTTAGCAAAATCTCAAAATGAATCAGCCAATATTATTATTGTATGAATGTATGTATTTTATGCTTTTTTTTTGAGTGTGTCAACAGCTAATAATACCAACAAAAGCAAAATGCAGGTGAAAGGATATTTTATTTTTTTCTTCTTCTCTCTATATATGTTTACGAAAAGACAAAAAAAAAAGAGACCAAGATCCCTGGAAGAAAAAACCAACCATAACAATACCAATAAGTAACCATTGATTAAAACAGGTTTATTGCCAGACATGTTGTTCAACGTTTAAAAGTTTATTAAAGCTACCAAACAACAATCTTGTTATTCTTTTTTATTCTGAACTACTGCATGTTTATACGTGAACGATTTGGGAAGAAATTTATTTGTATGTTATTTAGAGAAAATTTTCGTTCGATAATTTATGTTGAAAACAAAACCAAATTTGTATTTTATAGCTCTTTTCAATATAAATTCTTGAACGATTTTTTACGTTTTCGTTTTATAAAACAGTCAGTAAATCATTCGCAGTAGTAGTAGCTTAAAAACTTTTCACTTGGAAATAATTCGTAATACAATATTGACTAACAGATGATACTTTATACACAAGGAGAGTAGATATGCTGCCGAAATGGTTACATTTACACTACGAATAACAATTCTTTTTCCAACAGCTTGTGAGTCCATTAGAATGGGGAATATATTTAAAAATGTGAAAAACAATTAGTGTCATTATAACAGTGAAGTGAGGCTAACAATCGGGATATCGGCTCTGCCAAGACTGTCAGCTGATGTATCATTTATTTATTGAAAGGCTTGCCATTTACCAATATTGATTGTTTAACAACCATAGAACTTTTTGAGTTTTACGGGGTGATTATACTCGTCATAACTGACCTACTGTACTAGGAATTGGCAAAATTATAAATATGTTTTTTAAGAGACGGTAAACGTTACAGATGTGGTCAGGCCTATGCAACATCGTAACGTACCCAGTGCCGACAAAATCGCTTCTGTTAGTGAAAGAGTGGCGCAACCGTTACCGTCATTTCAGAGCGCTATGGCCGTATGACAACTGACTTTGTTTAGGACTGCAATTAAGCATTATGAAATGGACGATATGTGCCTTCAGCAAAAAGGTAGCACGGGTCACAAACCTTTACCTTTAGTTAAAAACGGAGCTAAATCCAATTTAATAAATTTTACAGCAGAGGGAAATAACTGGAAAAAAAATTTCACATTTAAAATTTCTTAGTATATTGGACTTAGCACTTTTACTTATCATTCCAAAACAATATCTAGAACCAAAACCTTTGTAATTTTGTAATTTCTGCACAGGATGTATCTTTGTTCTACGGCATTGACCTGGATCAAAAAATCAGTTTTAGAAAATGTTGCCTTTACGACGGCAGGTAACGACGACATATGTATGTTTCTCATCTGATATTTGTAGTGTCGTCTTTTTCAAATTTAAGAAATAACAGACATTGTTTAAGTTCAACTTCGGATTGGGATTAGAATCAAAGTATGGCGTCCATTGCGATAGTTATTTCAACGTGTCAATAATTCTGAAGTTACACGAGTACGAGTGTGAACGGATTATCAAATTGATGTTGCTTTTCTTCAGCACAGTACTGTATATACACAAATAATAAATAAATAGTAAATTTAAATGCCTTCATTGCCTTTTACTTTCCAAATTTGCATTTTAGAACTATATCGTTTTTATTTTAAAAAATAACAAAGACAAATTTCTTTAAATTTATTTTTATAATATTATATTTGTCTAATTTTTCCGTATTCAAAATATAAGAAAAATACATTTTTTTAATCGATACAATGTTTCAACACTAAAATTTAACGTAATTTTTAAATTGGATTTATTTTATTTATTGGGACGTACCATTTTTTATGCCACATACAGTGGGTAAAAGAATATTTATGCATTTGGCTTGTGCATATGCTTGTAGGATCATGAAAATATTCCTTTTACAGAAAAAAAGTAACTGTAAGCAGCAAAACCTTTTTCCATCTTATTAAAAGTATTTTTCTGCAACTTGCAATACCATACACGATTCAAACAGCAAACAAGTTTAACAAGTTTCTCTTAGCGCAACAACAGCAAAAACAGCAAAAACAAACAAAAAAAACTCAGGAAAAATTTCAAATATTTATAAGATTTACACATTTGACCATTTTTATTTTCAGTTAAAGAAGTTTGAAATAGTATTGGTTATATGAAATCGTTACCTGACTCAGCAGCATTAGCAGCCTTTCTTTTATTCCAACTTAGCTGGTAGCTTAAGGCAACCAACTCACTCAACTAGCCAAGTACACCAAAAATAAATAGTTTAATGCGCCCAAAAACTCATTGGGTCTTACTGCAATGCAACATAAACTAGAAACTCATTTTTCTACTGCCTTCCAAGGGGAGAGAAGTCAAACATTTTTTTAATATGCCAAGTTTTTTCATAACAAGAGTTTAACTGAATGCTTTTAAGGGCCGCAGGGGAAAAAGCCACTAGACATAAATGAATTGTTGGCTTCAGTAGAAAACTGTGAATCAACTAGACACTTTAGAAACCTAATTCGGAGACAGCCTTAGTAAGCAAAAGCAATTTTTGCTGTTCGTGAAATCGATAAAAGAAAGATTTCATTTAAATTTTATAATTGAATTTTCAATGGAAATTGTATTTTATATAATTTATTCCTGAATCTCAAGAAAAGCGAATTAATTAGTTTACAACCCATTTTACTTAAACGATTTATAGCCATAACTGGTAGAAAGTTCTAAATTATGGTAATTAAGCATTTTGATCTGTTTCTGTGCGTTTGGCTTCTATACAATTGGAAAAATTCACTTTTATACACAACAACTGTTATTACAGTGTGACCACAATTATCTGTGATTTGCTGAAGCAGCAACATCAAAAGAGAGCGAAACATTTTTTTACATCGATTTACATTTTGTGCATCGCACTTTAGTATGCGTGATTGTAAGCATACGTTTGGCACAATTACAAGGAAAGGGGAGTTTGTATATGATATGATATATCTAACATGTACACTTACTTTAGCCCTCATTATTTCACAGTAATCACTTTTTTATACCAAAATTTCTTTACCTAATCTTATGAAGGAAAGTTCACCTCTATGGTTTTACTTAAATAAAATAACTACAGCCAAGTCGTGTAATTTCAATTTATTAACATAAAAGCCATGGAATGTTTGTTAATAAATAATTTAATACACAGGAATCACCGCACTCGTTAGCAAATAAACTATCTTATCGTATAATATTTCGATACGTAGCGAGTAAGCAAATCATTTCATGCGATATATGTGGAATTTTTATTTATTTTCTTCTTAACAACATTCTCTGATGCTTGTTCTCCAGATTTACAGGCTAATGCTCTTGCACTAGGCTACGAAAGCACCATTTTTGAAAAAATATTGTGCCAAAAAATTAATTAGTAATTTAAAGTGTAAAAATAATGAATGTGTCAATACTATATTATTTATCGTCATCAGACTCCGCATAAAAAAATATGCTAAAAATAATCTATTCGTACTTAAATCAAAAGTACAGATTCAAGTACGGATTCTTCAAGCGCTAAATACTTACTTTTAGCCATATTTAATCCCGAATCCGTAATTGAAATAAGCCAAGTACGAGATTGATTTCAGAAATATCGCGATCAAATCAAGTCTAAAATGTGCTTAGTTCAAGCATTTCTACACACATTTCTTCAAGGATTTAAACATATCGCGACTTTTATTTCTATAATAACACAACTCAAAAAAAAACTAATTTTGTAAAAAAAAGTACTTAAAGTTTTCAATTTACATGTCTCTTAATAGGGAAATGAAAAAATATTTTTCTGTCACGAGGTGAGTTCGGAAACTATTTGCATGAATATTTTACACAAGATAAAGGCCGATATGAAGAGTTATTCTGCATTATTAACTCAAAAAGTATACTTTTTGGATTATAACGTTATTGAAAGAAATGAGCGATATGTATATACGTGTTGTATGCTTAAACTAGTCAATTTGGCAGCGTACCGCACTACGCATTACAGAGAGAACTCGTTTTTTGGACGAGCAGCACGTATGTGGAATGGACTACCCGCAGAGACCTCTGTGGGAAAATTTAAATCAAATGTCAATAAATACTACTCCCTCTCTCCTCCTTCCCATAACATAATTTCCTAGTTCCAGCACAATGCATCGCATGTGTAGGGGTCATCCCCTGAGTGCCGGTCCAAGAAAAAAAAATTAGAAAAAAAATATATAAATTTCGTTGTTGCTTATACCAACTTATGAGTATACCTTCAACCAAATTTTTGAAAACGCTAAAAAAACCTTTCATTATTATACAAAACCCCGCAAAAGTCTTTGAGAATTACAAAAATACAAAAGAGAATTCCGGACTTAATTTATGATTTTTCCTTGATTTAAAAATTTTGTACTAATTTTAAGAATTTCCTGGGTTCCATCTCAGAATTGTTATCATTTTTGGCATACTTGAATTTTTAACTACGACTCGTACTAATACTAAGTAAAAAAAACTTTAATTTGTAAGTAAGAAATTTCGATTCGTTTTGTTCGTTATCGAAGCGGTGACAAGACACCAGATTTTAAATTTTAATTGCATTAAAATATTTTTTTAATTAATAAATTTCCAAATTCATGCATAGACGACAGCAAGCTACAGCCAACAGTATAGTTGTTGCCAACTTTAACTAATTTCTATTTTCTTGACCGACACAAAGAGATTTAGTATTGCCAATGTATTCACAAATTCAAATATAACCCTAGTCGGACTGAACAGGTACAATTGTACCTTTTTCGTTTTTAAATTTTAATAACATTTTTTTTCATAAACAACAGAAACCTGGGATTTTGTGACATCTTAAAATATTAAATTAAATTTAAAGTTTTAAATTTTCAGAGAAAAGTCTTGAATTTTTGCTCATGATTTTGGCATTTTACTATCTTATACCCTTAAGAGACTGAATAGGTACAATTGTACCTTCATATATAATTTGTGAAGAAAGACTAAGATGGAAATAGAAAATACTTTTTTATTATAATTATTTTATTATAAAACTTGTATGCTTTTTCTAAATTGCTGTTCATCATAGTCCGGATATCAAGAATTGGTGCAGCCTTATCTGATTCCAAACGCTGTGCACGTGTATTTTCGTTGTCAAAGCGAATAAATCTGAGACTCATGTTGAAGCTATCGCGGGACATTACAGCCCGTATAAGAGGCACTGCATCAGCCTTCCATAAATCAGTCAAATTATTTCTGTTATCTCTATGAACGCCAGCTGAGATAAGAATACCCAAAAATGCATCGAGTTCAGTTGCAGTGAAGGGCTGAAACTTTTTCTGAGATGGCTGTTCAGAGGAATTATGAAATACTTGTCCCAACTTATTATTGAAATTATCAAAAATTCTTTTAGGTTTTTATTTGTGATTCTAGGCGTACTCTTAATATAAATTATATAATACCTTCACTAACAAATGTCATATTTCTGTTGATAAATATATGAAGGTACAATTGTACCTGTTCCGTCTTTTAACGGTGTAATATTCTTCCGTTCGACTAGGGATAAAGAAAGCAACAGCAACGTCAAATATTTAAAATTGTAAATAAATTAACAATCAAGAAGTTTTGTAGAACTTAATTTATTTTTAGGTGAATATACATTAAATTACGTACATAGATATTTTGAACTAAAATTTTATTTTTATAAAAGTAAAGACTTTTAATGTGGCAATATTGAAATATGTACATAATATGTACATATGTATGTATTCAAAACCAAGCAAATATGTAGACTTGTAGCTGTGTAGGCTGCTGTCGTCTATGTGTTTAAACTTAAATTTTAATTTGTATTTTCAAACTTTATAAATATTTAATGAATCAGGTGAATTCTTATTTTATGGGGCCATAAAGCAATTCTTCATTAATCCAACTCTTTGATAAAATGTAGTAGCAAACATAATCTATTCAACCATTAAGTAGATATCGTAGGGGATGTATATCTATATATATTTAGATACGTATATATATTCTTTGAATGTTATATGAAATAAAATGTATTGTTGTATATAATTTTATAATAAAGCATATCGTCACAGAAAATGCAAGAAGCACAATCTAACATTTTAAAAATGTTACTGGAGAAACAAAAAAACTTGTTTAAATAAAAAATATATTGACAATTACCACAAAATTTTGCTATATTAGTAAAAAAAAAAGATCAAAAATTTTATGGCTGGAAAAAATTTAAATGTTGCGACATGTGTCGACATGTCTATCGATACGAATGCCGTTTTTTTTTTTTTGGAAGATTATTTTAGAACCATCTTCAAAGACATTTAAACTGTCTGTCATTATTCAGCAAATCAATCCGACAGCATCAATAACAACAATAGAAGCAACTGTAACTTATTTCGGTTTGTTTTTTGTTGTTATTGTGGTATTTGCTGACTAAATAGCTGGTTGGCTTTACTACATATTTGATTCGATTGCAAGGATATTTGTTGCTGATGCTGTTATTTGTTGCATCAATGTTGCCAGCAGCGAAAAAAAAACATTGCTCAGTTAATAAAGAAAAAATATTTTTAATCAGTGTTAAAGATAACAAAAAAGCGAAATACTGCCTTGCTGTTGTTTATAATATAGTGAAAGCCTGTACTCATCGCTTCGGTTGCAAAAGTTACGCACCATTAAAGAGCTAATTGAAATCCAAAATCGGCACAGTTTATGGACGAAGATTATTTACAGGGTAGTGGCGAAATCATTAAAAAAAATCTGCAACGGTGAATTTTCACAGGGAATAGAAACTTTTTGCAATAATTAAAGAACACTGATTGTGTTCGTTATTAGCGTGCAGCCCTGTTCACAGATCTACCTAAGATTTACGTGGTTATGTGCCATATGCCCTTACACCACGCTTGTCTTAAAACCATTTGAATTTGGTAACGTTCACCACCACCGGAACAAGCAAAGCATCAGTAGCCTACTAATCACGCATAAGTTGCATTCCTGTTCATAGTTTTTAATCATGATCTATAAACATAACCTGCTGAGTAGTTCACAGCTGTTTAATCTCTTTATTAATCGATTTGTGAATATACATATATTGTGAACTATATTATGTCCAATAAGTACAGGGTGTCTGGTGGCAAATTTATATTTTTAAATACGATTATTTCAAAAAGTAATAAACTGCGTGGAGGGAGGGTGGCGCCGTAGGAATTATCGATTGAGCGGGTTTGTCAGTCACGATGTCGCAGTGGTCGAGTGAGCTTCTAACGTTTGCTGTGGAGACATTTTTTTAAAAGTAATGATTCTTACGTAATTCCTCGTCGACAATTTTGTTCAAAGTTCGGTATTCGGCGAATAAGTGATGGACCGAGTGTAAATTTAATTCGTTCGTGGTTGCAGAGATTCCGCGCAACTGCTTCAGCTATGAATGCCCCACGGCCAGGCCCCAGTCGATCTTCAAGAACTCCCGAACACATTGAACTGGTTGAAAGAAGTTTACTTGAAAATCAGCGACTTTCAATACGGAAAAGAGCAGCCTCACTGAGACTTCCAAGAGCGATTATTCATGAAATTTTAAAAAAGGATCTGAAGCATGTCATTCAGACTCTTTAGAAAATAAAATCTGCATTTTCATTCTATCGTTCAATGCTGTTAATAAAATGTTTGTGTCAATTATTACGTTTTTTTTTAAGTTTGAAAATATAAATCTGCTGCCAGACAAGCTGTATGTACTGTTGAATGGCAGCAGTACTTAGAGAAATAAGAAGTCGTAGCAAAAGAGACTACGCTAGGGTATCTAACACACAAAAATGTATGTATTTCGCACCCTCTCGGTGCGCCTTTCCACTACGAGTCCATCTTCAAACAGTGATTTATTACTTACCAGCAGTGAGCCACTGAAGAGATCTGGCAATCAACAAAAAGGGCATAGTCTGAATGTATTATACAAGAAATTCTGCCAGATTTACACATCCGATATCCTTCGCGGAGAACGCCAAGCGGAGAGCTGTCGGTGATCGAAAGCTCTTTGTTACGAAGTGATTTGCTGTTACAATGCAACAGGACCATTTAGCCCTTGCATAGCGAAGTCCGCTAATCCGCAAGTAGTATATTTTCAAACCCATTTGCCAACGGTCAGACTCATTTAATAACTTTTTTTTATTTAACTTTTCTTGTTAAAAGTGGTTAAAATCGAATATTAAAGAAAAACTAAATTATATTTGGGCAAAACACGTGTTATACGAGCGGCATGGAATCGCCTAATATGAACACGCGATCAAAACGTACCGTATTATATAGTCATGATTACTGTATTTATTTAAATATATACACCTGAGGTCCTACAAAGGCATCAAATAGTCCCTGCGGAACTCATACACAGTAACTTACATTTGTATATATTAATCAAACCCAACCCCACAAGTTATATATTTATAAAGGAAACTGTCGCAATTTTGAATTAACATTCAACAATTGGCAACGCTCTCTATTGGCATTAAAAAAAAATTAAAAATTAACAAAATCCCTGAACGATCAATTGCCTGACTGTGTTTACCCAAGTGTGTGTTTGTTTGTGAGCGTTGTTAGTCGGTTGCACTTTAAGGCAGCCAAAGTGTTTTGGCTTTTAACGCTTTACCAGCGAGATTGATGTGAGTTATTTCCATTATTTTTTTTTTTCTTTGTGTGTTTTTGTGCTGCTGCTTCTGTTGCTCAAGTCGATGCTGTCAATAGTATTGTTACTAGAGATTTACACAAACAGTTGCAGCATCAGCATTTTAATTTATTGCTGCAATTTCTTTTACGAGAAGATTTTCAATAAGGGCGGGTATAGAAGCACCAAAAGTGTTTACAATAATTTCCTTCTTTAGAAACATGGTATTCTCAATCCATAACGAATATGAATTCAAAAATTGGCACAGGAAAATCAGAAAGAATTTTTGACTTGACCCGAAAGGGAATCGAATCCGGGTCCTACTGGTTGTACAATCCAACTCCCTAACTACTCAGCCATCAGCAGCACAATTTAACCATTTGAATTTGTTCAAATCGAGTCAAGTCTGTGAAAGTTTTCTTCATGGCACAGCACCTGCACTTTGAATCGTGCAACACTATTCAATTGAGAGTGGTTTCGATCGATTTGAAGTTTTTTTAACGCCCGGATTTTGGCTATAAACTAACTCTCATCATTTGTTATAATGCCTCACATTGCCCATGTTATGTGGCATCCACGATTTAATAGACAATTCATTAGGGACATGTCGCCTAAAAAATATGACTACCGCAGACTATCCACTTTAACATGCCTCTAATAGAAAACCCTTGACTGACTTGTTTGCTGAAAATATTTTGCAATGTCGATATTCTGAAGTTGTACATATTATTCTCTCTCACTACTTTTGTTGCTTCGTGTTGCCTGCGGTTAGTTGCCTTTGTCGTTGTGTTTGTTCTGTATGTGTATGTGTTTGAGTGCGTATATGTGTGTGTGTGTGTGTGTATGTGTATGTGCGAGATAAAAAATTACTTGTTGTTCAAGTTGTTTATGTTTTACTATAATGTTTATAGTGAAGCACTCCGCTACATACATACTTATAGATTCTTAAACATATTGAAAGCATTGTTTTTTTTTGTAAAAAATCTAAAGAAAAAAATTTAAAAAATACCAAAACTTGACGTACATAAAACATAATGCCATTGTTTACAAATATGCATCAATAAAAGAGCAATACAGAAGAGGAGAAGAATCAGGACCACAACCAGAATAAAAACGAAATGAAAATAAATTGAACTACAACGAAACAGCTCTAAATATTTTTCAGCTGAGGAAGATGAAATATGAGGAAAAAAGTTCCATAAAACAATGATGTTTAAAATTTTAAGAAGGAATAAAAAAAGAAGAAAATGGAAGCAGATTTAGGTTAAGAAAATATATTGTTATCCGATACTTTCTTGTAGCTACCGACATCGTTGTAGCCTGGCATGGCCAACTGGCATAACTTCTGTTTTATATTTTAGCAAAAAGATCGTAAATTCTAATAATGATGTTAGTCGATTTGATGTTGCAAATGAAATTTATTATTAATAATTTATTTATTGAAATGCGGATAGATATCGTAATACATCTTAAAAAAAAAAAACTTTATTTGCCAGCATTTCACAAAATGCTTGTTCAGAAATTCCTATTGAAAAAAAATAAAGAAGTATTCGCACGGTCACTTCCGTAGACCGTTTTTTTTTTTTTTTTGATTTTGCTAAAAACCATACTTCACTAGTAAAGCCGTTTTTATAAGCATTATAGTTTATTAGAACAATAAACATAAAAGTGTAAAATGTCACTTACGTCAATTCTCATCCAACTGTAAGGGCATGTGTATGGCACGTAACGGTGCAGTGTATTTATGCTGACATTTCTCCACTTCTATAGTTACCAATGTTACCACTACCATAAGTAAACAAATCACTAATATAATTAATTTATTGCACGTGAGCATAAATATGTCCCCAGCATCTGTGCACTCATATGTAGAGACGAATTAAAATTTCAATCATATAACACACACCCTCTTAGTTGGAAAAATTGGCAACTCTTAGCAAGAACTTTTTAAGAATTGCTTAAACAAATGACAAGCAAAAAAACTCCGCTCTGAATAACTCAACATTTTACACTACACCACATTGTTTCATTACATCACTTTCACAATGTTTGCACATTTACTGGAAAAAAGAGTCAAATTTCAATATTTGTATTAAACAAATGTGCATTGCTAACACTTCCACTGCTAAAAGTTATGCACCATGGGCCTTGTGTTGGTAACGGGTGCTTTAGACGATAAAATTTGTCGTACGTAAAATGAGCGAGAAAATAAAATGAAATTGCATCCGTATTTCAAAAAAAGAGAGTAAAAATCGAATGGTTGTTTTCTGGCTTTTACACCATTGGTATGGATAAAATCAAGTAAGATGAAAACATTCTCATTTAATTTAACTACAGCTGTTTGATTGTTTTCCCCAGGGATGGAGTTCTTGTGCAATAGAATTTTTTTTTTAATAACCTTGAAAAATATTTTTATAACTTTCGAATATGTTATTTTCGTGGTAAAAATTTTTAGTGTACTTTTAGAAAATATACGTATATTTTTATAAAATTGTGCTGTCGTGGTCTAAAATGTACATTTCGATTTTATAATTGGTATAAATTTATGAAACCAGTTTTCCCTTCCTGGCTTTCTCACATTTCTTTACATAAAAATGCATACCTGATCTAATGGTGTGTGTTGGTTTTTGAAAAATTTTAAAAAATCAAGAGAGCCATACACGACTCAAATTTTCATCCGTATTTTCTCTCAAAATCTTATAGTTTCATTACATATTACGTTTAGACGATCTGACTTGTGCTCTTCTACACAAATATTTGACATGTCGTACGACTTGTGGCAGAATGTAAAGCACCCTTAAGCAAATATTTGAAGGTGCTGAAGTTGCAGCCCAAAAATTTTTCAAATATGTCTGCGCTCTCGGAAAAATTATTCCGATCTATTCACCTTTTTGGCGAAAGTAATGAAGTGGCTCTAGATATTTCTAAAGACTTTGGCAGAGTGTGGCATGGGGCATTTTGGCCAAACTTATTGCTTTTGCTGTAGGTGATGTCGTCTCTCGATTTATAACGAGCTTTCTCAGGCATGGGGTACTTCTGTCCAAACTTATTGCTTTTGGTGATATCTGCTCTCAATTTATATCGAGTTTTCTCAGGGATCGAGTTATAAAATTTGTTATAGACGCGATCTCATCTAACGATTTCAAGATAAATGCAGCGCTACCACAGGCTCCATCTGTCACTCATATTAATTTTGTGGTAGGCCGACATGGACTATGATTGCGACACTGCAGCAGAATATGAGTGATTTATTGAATAGTGACCTCACGAGAATATTGGAATGGGGTAACGGGAACAGCGTCGACTTCAATGCTCAAAAGACCCAATACTGCTTGATTACGCATAGACGCATGCCCGATCACGCTGCCTCACCTGTAATTATAGGCGGTGTACACATGCAGGAATCAGAAGCTCTTGATGTTCTTTGCATGGAATTTCAGTGTCATAGGAAGCATTCAAATGCCTCGGTTTTTAAGGACAATGCAAGACATACTTCACCCCAACTGATCTCCTCACTATTTATACCGCTTACCTCCGACCGAAGATGGAAGACAACTCTCATCGGGCCGTGCTTTAAAGACTATTTTGAAGTTGCTCGACCGTGTACAGGAGAGTGCGAAGAAACTCATTAGGGACGGTAGGGTAGCCAACTCTATTGACCCTCTCGAGCATCTTCACAATGTGGGGTGCGTTTCGATCTTCTATCGCTACTGTAATGCGATGTGCTCTTATAAAATCATGGACCTTGTTCCCGAAACCCGTTCATTCCTGTGCACAACATGTTCATCATTAAGTGGGCATGCATTTGTGGTCGATTTATCAGCAAATCGCACTAAACATTACAGAGAGAACTCTCTGAGGAGGTCTTTCCTGTCACTTTTGACGTGGGAAGTTTAAAATCAAATGTCCATAAACACTACTCCCTCTATCCCCGTACCCATAACAATTTCCTACTTCCAGGGGTCATTCCCTGAGTGCTGGTCCCAGTCAAAAAAAAAGAAAACAAACTTTTTAGGGGTACCGCAAGGCGTCATTCTTTCTCCTACCCTATTACTTATCTTTCTTAATGACCTTCCCAAATAATATTTAAATAGTATTTATAAACTTAGAAGAATGAAATGAAAATGTTTCTAACTATATCACTCACATTTATCGTAGTAGTATCGTAGTTGCAATAAATGCATTTTATTCATATGCCTTGAGCGTTACTATAATACGGCAACGAGCCATTGTGCATTATGTAGCATTTATTTAATTTGCCTTCACCCTTTTGGTTTGTAATTGTGCAAAATTTTTAAATTTGCCATTGGCAAAATTATAACAAAAACTTATTTAAGTTAAAAATTTTCAGGTTGTTAGTTACGCACCGGGTTGATGTTGTTTTCTGTGTTTCTCGTATTATGATTTCTGTTGTTCTAAAAATATATTATTTTATGCTGGGGGTACAATTCGATTCCTTTGTATTTTATTTTATTTATGCATGTATGATCATTGGAATCTTGGTATGTATTACTCGTCGTTCATGTGTGTTTGCATTTATATTCGTATCATGTACTTTTTTTTTAATTGATGGAAGGATATGGATGGATAGTTTTTGGCAAATATGGTTTTTTTTCAATGCTGTTGTCCATTGTTTCCATTTATAGCAGATATTAGTTTTGTTTTATTTTCCTTTTCATTCTTGTTATACCTCGTTAGGCTTATGAAAAGTTATTTCTAACCTCCAAATATTGATCAACTAAATACAAACTGTAGTACGAGTATGAAAGAAATACAAAGCGAATATTTAGTTTCCGATTCGCGTGATTTACCAGTACCACGGAAGTTGTTATAATTCAACAAAAATATATGACGAGTTCTCTTCAATTTGAAATGAACAAACGTGAAGATAATAGAGTCTGGCATTTTTTTTTTTCAAACTTATTTGTTATAAAGATATTTTAGATTGAAAAAAAAATAAATCCAAAATATTGCTTTACATTATTTTTAAAGAATATTTAGAAACCTCCAGCATCACAAGCAGTAAGTAAATGTGGCGAAACAGTGGTGTACGTGAATGCAGTTTATAAACAAATATTGTATTGCAGAGAAAATTTTTTTATATCGGTGCAACAGCGATCAGCATAATTAAAAATATAAATTTCTTTGTTGAGTAATAAAGAAATAAATTTATATTTACAATTGTGGTAATAAAATAGACTTGTGTTTTTCAGCTCACTGAGCTGAGCGCTCTTTTCAGCAAATGAGAAAAAAAATAATCAAATTTTTAAAAATGAACAAATATTTGAAATTAGTTTTTTAAACTATAAATGGTAATTTAAAATGCACTATAATCACTATTGTGGCTCCGTTGATTTTATTGCACAGTTGAGTCAATCAAAGATAAACTCAAATTATCAACTGTGAAAAACCAATCTCAAATTCATTAAAAATATAAACAAAAAAAAAGTTGAAGTTGAAGTTCTGAAATTATTTAAATAAACAGAAAGTTATTTATGAAAATAATAATATTTGCACTAAATCGAAAATGTCGTGAAATTGCCGCATCCTGCTCCTACTTATTAATTAATTTTTATTATAAAATTTCTTTGGTTCTGTTAACACTGTACCAAAAAATTGAAACGTTAAAACATTCACTGAGCTTAAATCATCAAAAAAGCGAGCGCTCACTTCGCTCAGTTTACTGAATCGTTCGATTAAGCTAGCCCAGAACTGAGCGGCACAACTATAGTATAAAATCATATTATGATTTCGCTTAGTCTTCTTAGCAATTAACCTTTATATTTATTTCTTTACAGGTAAGTGATTGGTGACATTTGGTTTTTGTTCAAAAAAAACAGCAGCAAATAATATGCTATTAAAATTGGGGCATTCACAAGGTATGATATCATGGTCATAATATTCTATTATTTTACCAAACTATTGTTTTTGCCAAAAAAAATCAAGCAACAGGAAATAACTGCACTTTTTGCCCAATTTGGTTAACCTTTTATATTTTCCCTTAAATTTTACATATTGAAGAGAAATGTTTATTTTTATTTTATTTGTTCTTTTTCATCAGCTGGCTTAAATTTGAAACATCAAACTAAATAATGTGGGGATACTCATAGCAGTCAAATTTTTTACTATTTTTATTTCAGAACATATGAGTTTTTTTTACTTTGTGACTCCGTCAAATATTTATAATTATTGTATTTAATTGTATTTTTTCGCTGTTGATTGAGTAGTTAGCGCCTTGGCTCTGCAGCATATCAGACCAAACATTTTGCAATGGTGTTTGCCTTTGGGCATTAAAACGTCCGCGAAATTAGTAACCATCCTAAAACATTCTCATAAAAAAATAGGAAGCTTTATTTCCATTCTATTCTTTTCCAATTAGTTCCGGTGAATGCATTGCATACGTAGCAGGAGATCTCCTGAGCACTGGCCACAGAAAAAAATTGTTTTTCTTTTTATTAATTTATTTCGAATTTTAAAGTTTTGTAGTTCGCCACCAATAAAAATATTCATATGTGGCCGTCTGTCAAAAGAACTTAGGCTGACTGAAGAAAATTTAACGAATTTTTTTCTCCTAAAGTTATTTAGTAAAGATAACACATATGTACGCTTTCAAATTTACGATAATGAAGAAAAGATAAAATTCTTTGCTCACTTTGAGTCTAATTATATTTTCTTCTAATAAAATTCTAAAAGGGCAGAGTGTTCTTCATATACTGTACAGATTTACATTTCTAAAAGGCATTTTAATTTAAAATACATTTCTATTGGTGTTGTTGCTGTTTTAAAATATTCCGTATGAAGTCGTAAAATGTGATTTAAGAAACACTCGCTTACAAAACGTTCTCAAACTACAATGCATGTGCGTTTAATTGTTTGTGATGTATTTAAATGGGTTTTTTTTTAGAAAATTTAGGATTTAAATACTTAAAGAGAAATCGAGTAGGTTAAAGGTTGACTTTAAACATTTCCTTCAGTAGCATTTTCAGAGTTTTAAGTGATTTATAATTTAAAAGAAATATTTCAGCTGTTAAAATGAAAATTAGAAAATTTAATATAATCATATTAAAATTTAATGAAAAAAAAAAATTTCCTTTATTTTTTAAATCGTAGAGTACACAGGGACATATAGTAACTGCACTTCAAGCCTTTGCCAACATTTAAGTACTTTTATTAACGCACTCTTCTTGGCATATAACTTTCCCAGCAAATAATGGTGCGTGTAGTCACAAAATCTGGTTAAATTTTAATTGAGAACGCCAAATAATTCCGTCTATTAAAAAGCTACAGAAAAAAGCATGAAATAAATTGTTTGTCTTGTAGTCGGCTACTTGATAATTTTCAAGACGACAACTGCACCATAAGCAACAAATTCCTGTATTCTTGGTATCCCAGATCATACAAAATGTTGTTGTTGTACACTTTTTCAACTGCAACTTCATCAATGTACACATTATTCAGAAGGTATAAGATATTGATTGAATTCTTACTTAGCAAATCAGACATATCACATCCCTTTATTGGGTTGTTGGAACTTAATATGTACACATTTTGATCGCCTTTCATCAGATCCTCTTTGGAGAATATGGATGTTGCAATCACGCAGAACTCAAATAAATGTCAAGCATTGCTGAATTCTCTTGGGATTTCGTATTTCAGGAAGCTTTTTTGTTTTTGAAGTCACTTTTTTACTTGATTGCTTCCAAAGTCTCATCATGGACTATAAATTTGACACTACGGCGGTGGGGAGCACTATCAGTTGCATTTTTACGGATCAACTGATACCCGACCATATGGTGTTCGTCTCGTAGGGGCTGGGAGATCGAATTTTATATATTTTAGAAAGCTCGTACCATGATTTGAATGTGAGGTTCATGAACTATACTATGAACATTAAGGTGACCACAAAAAATCGATGTCCGAATTTTGTTCGTCTGGATTCCACAAAACGATTTACTTTTTCAGATATTGAGATAAAACGACGTTAAGCCGTGCGCTCGTCGCTCAAAGTTTGAAAAAATCCAAATTTTTGGCCAAAAAGGGTGGCGGTGGTCAAAGTAGTCTGCACGTTGACTACATAAAGAAAAATTTTCCTGGGTTCAACCACACTGTCAGACTCATAAAAACATCTCGCATTTTTTCTGATGTACAGTTATGTGTCTTTGTGTCAGTTGTTGTCGGAAGGTTTCAGTGGCGAATAGTCACTGGTCACTGAACAGTAACGGCTTCAGCAGTATCCAATCCACAAGCACATCACAACGCCCCTCTTCGACGGTATTGTGTGGCACCGACGAAGTAAAATAACTATTAAAACAAAACTTCAGAATTTAATACGTCTCCTTGACATCATATACGCTGCAACACTGCTGTAAAACAAAGAACATGCAAAAGCAGTGTTGTAAGATAGGTAACCTTCACCTCCTAATATTTATCCTACTATCCCTTTCCTATAACTCCAGCACAATGCATCGCATGTGTACGGGTCATCTCCTGAGTGCTGGTCCAAGATAAAAAAAATAAAAAAAACATGGAGCCATAACTCCAGAACGGTTTGGATGCTGTACTGTCGAAGCATATATCTTTGACGGTGCTGAGAAGACCCCATTCATGCAGGCATTCATATACGACTACGGCTTGCTCCTCTCCAGAGCTGTTTACTGTTACAGGAGTTGTTCCGAAGAAAACATCCAAAGACTTAGCCTCAAAATAAATACTTCTAAGAAGTATTAAAAATTGTCATAACATTAAAAGTAGTTAATAATATGGCTGACCGTGGTGTTAAATTAATAACTGACTTTGAGCTTTGAGCGACGAGCGGCACGGCTTAACGTCGTTTAGTCGATCTCAATATCTGGAAAGGGACATCATTTTGTTGTGTCCAAACGAACAAAATTTCAACATTCCAACCCCCCTTAGAGATCGTATCACTCTAATGAACATGCTTACAAATATTGTATAGGTTATGAATTGATAAAATACAATTATTTTGATCTACTTGCTGTTGGCAATCAACAGAACAAAGTTGGCCACAAATAAAAGAAAATACATTTGAGTGAAAGCATAGAAGATCAATCAGGTATATAAGGCAGGCCCTACCGCCTCTGCAGTTAGGCGTTCATGATGCCAAGAAGTTATAAATTGAATTGCAACTCATGATACAGGTCTGTTTGTTTTCATTCTTGGGTCATGAAGGCGGTGGTGTGACGTTGCTTTTGCACACCCGTGTAATTGGAACGCCATCAATAGAATGTCAGGTGCTGATGTAAAACCAAAACACATCTGTGCAGTGAATTCAGAATACACCCGGTGTCCAACACACCATCGGATTAGGCCTTAAGGGCAGGTGCTGAGATAAAACTTGAACACAATCTGTGCAGTTACCGTCTTCAAAATAATTTATTAGCCGACTACAAGGCGGCCAGCTACATCTGTAGTCTCTGTAGATTTTGAATTATTTTTCAATAATGAGACTGACAAAGTGTGAAATTAATCCTCTCCTCTTAATATTTCCAACACTTTACTCTACAAAAATTGTAAAATTCAAAATCTGGTATTTATTTGAGATACAATGGCAATATCTAAAATATTTTACTCATATAGAGTTATATTGTGCATGTATTAGTTGATTGTTTTTCAGCTTATATTATATCTTCTGAATTCTTACCAAAAAAAAAAAATCAATCAATTGAAAATTTTTAAGAATTAAATTTTCATTTATTTTCTCTATTTTTGTGAAATTGGCAATAACAAAATTCCGACCAGCCTGAAATTACTCTTCGATTTTGACCAAAGTAGTTTTTATATAAATAAGTGTCGGTGCACACTACGAAAGTTATCTTTCAGAACATCTTGAGGTTTTTTTGGAGAGAGATATGGTTTTATATTTTTGGAAATGTTCCTGTTCGTTATAAGTTGGCTGTGAATTTATTCAACGTTTTTCTTTATCTTTTCAATTCATATTTTTCCACTAACTATTTTCGTTAACCCACATGTGTTTTTGTTGTCGAAATTAAATAAGAAGAAATTAATATAATAATAATGCTAATATTAACAGATGTAAACAAATATAATTTCATAAGAAAAACTTCGCGGTGTGTAGACAGCAATGAAAGGTTAAAAGAGAACTAAAGATAAGTTGGGAAAGCAGACTTTCATAGTTTGAACCCAGACTCAATATCAAATATATGTATATCTTCTTTTCTTTAACTTTTTTGCTGAACTATTTTAAAATACTCGTCTATCAAACATCAAAGACGTAAATTATTTGTGACCTCTTTTTTTTACTTTAATTTTTAAATACGTATTTCTTAGCCTTCTGTCGCTGTAACACAATTGGCCGTTTTATTGGAAATAGGTTTTTTTTTCTGTCTTAAATACCAAAAGTTTTCTCCTTATTATGTACAAATGTATTTCCTTAAAAAATATATTTTATAGGCTGTCTATTCTACATAAACTTGGTAAATAAATATGAGAAAATTTCTTTTCAATTGGCGGCAATAAACTTTTTCTGGTTTCCATCACTTATTTTATAAATGTTATTATTTGCTGGCATTTATGAAGGAAAATGCACTTTTCCATTCAACTTTGTTTATTGCTTTTAAACGGACTCTTAAAAGTCTGCATCATGGAACGTAAAGACCTTCCTTTAAGTATTATATGATAATGGGGTTGTTCGCAAAAAGCCAATTGAGCCGACAAACCATTTGAAAACTTAACAACTTTTTTATTTGGCAATAAAAATTCCTATTTAAGTGAAGAGCTAATTGAAAGAAAATAGTTTTGTTTTCTACAAGGATGGCTGATTGAACAATTGGAATTTACAAAAGACGCGTTTAAGGCGTTACAAGACAAATTCATTGATACGCCACGACACAAGTACAACACAAAAGGTATTCTGTTTTTGTAAAGAAGTCAGAATAATTGCTATTACATTAGCTGGGTTCATCTACTTTTTGAACAAAATCAATAATCCGGACACCGAACAGTTTTCAATGTTTTTGCACAAAAACTCACTTTGTACAAACTTTAGACAGCCCGCAGTTGACATATTTACGAAATTCGGTTTAACCCTTTTTTGCTATTAGAGTAAATACTCACAGGCCCACACATAATTTATTTTCAAGTTCTTAAAATCGAGCGCCCAATAAGCCGGTTTGAACATAAATGTCATCCCGTATGGGATGTGATCCATGCTGTCGCTGAATTGTTAAATTAATATCAACGGAGTATAAGAAGAATCGCACAAAAATAATTAAAAAAAAAAACACTGAACACTGAGACTAAAATGTTCCCGGTCGCACACAAAAAATGCATATTGAAGAGAGTACATTCCTTCCTCTCCATGATTTTTTTTTGATTGCAAAGAATTGCAATTTTATGGAAAGAAAAAAAAAGATCTCTTATGTAGAACATTCCGAAAGCTGTAAACACTCCTGTGTTGCTAACGACAGCGTTGCTACGAACGAGGCAGTAGATTCTAATGCTGGAAATTTGTTTGAAGACAAATTTATTTCATAAAGATTGGAAAAGTCATTTTGAACATAACATTGTTGTAAAAATATGTTTTTTTTTTTTTTTTATTATTTTTATATTTTTTTTTTATATTTTGTTTCGTTAACCTTCGGTTAACATCTACAGGACCAAAAAAAGAAAAAATAACAATTTCCTGAAGATGTTAACGAAATATCGAGAATATATATATAAAAATAATAAATAAAAAAAAAAAAAAAACCTTAAAGCTTAAAAAAATAGATTGTTCAAATAATAAAAAAGGTTAAAAAAGTATTAAGAAAAATATGTTTTTTCTTTTCCCCACAAAAAATATGTGGAGACATAGTTTGCTATTGTATATTTGTATTGTGAGGAGGATGCGTAGCACATGAGCCGCACACTCACTGGCAAATCCATCGCCAGATTGTGGGTTATTCCTATGATATGTCAATGCATTGTTGTGGCTACGAGTTCCCTTAAAAGCTTCCCTTCAGAAAAACGAAAGCTTTTGTATGTCGTATGTCCGATAAATTATGAATGAATTTTATAATTTTATTTACAACATTTAATAAATTAAAAATAATAATGTTTAGTAATAATGAATGACTTGCAAACTACTAGCAGTAGTCATAATGAATAGTTATATTATTTCTTGCAGTTTCTAAGCACAACAATGAATACTGGTGTGATTCCAAAAAATTCTTTAATTTATAGCTAAATGAAAATAAATCAACTACTGGGTGGCACAAAAGTAATCAAATTATTTTAATTGGATGCCCTTTTCATTTGGCGTCATATTTCGGTCGATGCCGTCCATGACAACATGCAAATCTAAATGATAAATTCCAATTAATTTTGGGCCACTCTGTACCACAGAAAAAAAAGACAAGAGAAATGAGAAAATTATGAATGTTGCAATTTTGTTTAATTAAAACAAGGCTGTGTTGTAGCCTTGCATTCATTTATAATTTACATTTCTAATTTTGGTTGCAACTGATACTTGTTTTTGGCAATTTGGGCCAACAGCAAGCACGTACAAAGAAAAATGAAATAAAATAAACAATAAACCGACAAAATTTATGGCAAAAATTTCGTACCGACAAAATTGTTGGTTAACTTTATTCTATTGCAAAATTCAAAACAATTTTTTTTTTAGCTTTCTAATTCAGTAAATTTGTTTTTATTTGAATAGTTTAAATAACGTTTTACAGTATTGGAATTAAGTGGTCCGCTAAAGCAATTTATCCAGTAGACAAGTTGAAAACACGGACTGGAAATGGAAAAACAAAACGAATGCACAGGGAAGGCACAACAAAAAATCTAAATTTTTCATTTGCACCTTTAGCACATTCCCCGCTCGAATTACAATTCCCAGCAGTCCGGTTACTCATTACAAACTGAAAGCCATCCGATTGTATAATATTATGTCAATAGGGAAAATAAAACGAAAATAGTTAAGCCCTTACAACCCGCATCTGATTCGGATTTGTCTTTTTCCCATCCAATTGTAAAGTTAAATGTTTATTAGAAATGAAGATCAAAACAAACACAAATAAAAATTTTGCATCGCATTACCATCTGATTTGGATTGCTTTGTAATGTATCATATTGTCATTTCGTTTTAATTATGAATTTTGTTCTTTTTTCTGAAGTAATTTTTCCGTTATTCTTTCTTTTTCATTTTTATTATTATTCCAAAGTAAAATTTGTATCAAGTTCATAAGTGTTTTTAAAAGTGAAGTGTTGTTTTTTATTTCTCATATTATAACAATTAATTTAATATATATTAATAATATACATATATAACAATAAAATATTAAAATATTGAAAAAAAATTAAATTCCTAATTTAATTATGCAATAGTTAAAATTCATTCCAAGATCAATGGCATTCAGACACATCTTATTGCACTCCGAATTCACCATAATAGTTGGACCCATCCAACATTCGCTTACAATGTATATTGTGTTGGACCCATCCAACCTTCGCATACAATGTATATTGTATTGGATAAATCTTTCAGCCTAGGCTATCGCTGTGTAAATGTAAATAGAAATTGTATACAGACATTGGATGGGTCTTGCTTACATTGTCATTGGTCTCAAATCGAAGATGTATGTAGCAAAAATTTCACTGGGTTATTGTATTAAGCCATGTTCACACGATTGTCAGATTGTATAATATTGTAGGATACGGCAATATGGTGAAAATAATATCAATTCCATCAAGAACAAGTGCCGAAAGGTATTTGTTGAAAGCCACTGTGATGGGCGATTGTGTCGCGAACGTAATCCTCACTTTTATATAATTTTAAACAACTTTCCAAGTGTTGTTCTAGAGTGTGTTTATTCGTTTATTTCTTCACTACAAAACTATTGTCACTTATCAAATCCCTCATGGAGAATCTTTGACAGAGTGATTTTTTTCCAATTTTCCACACTTGAAAAAAAATTTTTTTAAATGGCAACTAAAATGGGATTTGCTTAGAAGGATGGCCTCTATAATTGTGCATGGAATCTTTTACAGAGTGAGTGCCCAAATCCTATTTTGGTTTGGTTGCCTACGTTGGTTTCTTTTCTAAAAAAAAACTTCTTTTAAGAACATCAGACGCAATTTAGTAGTTTCTTATAGATCGACGTTAATAGATTTCCGTTAGTAGTGCACCTGTCTGATTTACAGGTTTAGCATTTTTTTAAAATTTATAAGAATTCCAAAATGTAGAAGGAGACGTTTGGTGAATTTAGAGGTCTCACCAGGCCAAAGTGTACACACATCGTAACGGTGTTTTCTTAAAAAAAAAAAACAATGCAACCTTTTTTTTCTTGGACCAGCGCTCAGGAGATGACTCCTACACATGCGATACATTGTGCTGGAACTATAGGAAAGGGATAGTAGGAGAAACGACAGGAGGAGAAGCTTAATTAATTATTTTACAGCTCTGCTTTCGCACGTTGGTAGCAGTGAAGCTTCGGTTTAGTAGCCATTTTTATTATTATTTTACTTTGCCGGTGCTACACAATACCGACGAAGGAGGGCGTTCCGATGTGATTGTGGATTGTTATCAGCTGAAGCCGGTATTATACAGTGACCAGTGACGATGCCTTCGCCACTGAAACCTTCGGACAACAAATGACACACAAAGCCAGTTTTTTTTTTTTTTTTTTTTTTTTTTTAATTTTAGTCTGAAAATGTAGTTGAACCCAGGTCTGTTTTTGGTTTTGTAGTCAACGTGCAGACTACCATCCGTCGTGCCATCGCCAACAACATTTTTAAACACTCGCCTGATTTTTAAGAAGTGTTGCATATTTTACATTTAGAAAAGAACACATGCTTCGGCATAAAACAATAAAGCGAATTTTTTTTTGTCTCGAACCAGCATTGCCTTGCACTGAAACTATGTAGACAGAGGGATAGTGTAGAGAATAGACAGGTGGTGAATGTGGTAGTAAGATTCGTACACAGCTCTGCAGGTGCATTTCAATTATGAAGCACAGTTGCGGCATCTCGGATGAGAAGTTTGACGCATTATTTTTAATCAAAGGGGAGCCATTTTATTTATTATTTTACTTTGGCCATTTGAGCATGTAGCATTTTTTTTTCTTTTTAAGGGGAACATCATGAGAAAAGAACACTTTTAAAGTAACACATTTTTTACAGCAAAGAACATAATGAAATATAGAACTATTCAGCCTTGCAGAATATTACTCAGAAAAGAAAACGCCATTAATTTTGTGGTGATGTGGCCGCCTCTTATAAGTTGGATTCGTCGTGGAGGTTGTTAAAGCCGAAAAGTTCGCCGCTGGAGGAATCTTAGATTTAATCGAGTCATATATTTCAGTTGTATATAATCGGTACTAAAGTTCAACTATTTCTGCAGCATATCGAAAGGTGACTGAAATTATAAACAACGATGTGGTAACAATTTGTTTTTCAAACTACAAAAAACGTTTCTTACTTACATTATTCAGTTGAAATGAAACAATTCCCTTTGCTGTTTTCATATCTGCCTAAAATAGAAGGAAAAATAGAACAAAGGTTTGCTGAGCTTTAATGAAAGTCTTTATTTGTGTGTCTGCAAGTATGGATGGAAATGCATACTATTCACAATCATTCATTATTATGTAATTATATACCAAATATGGCAATTTATGTCCAACATATCAAGGGTATTTATGACCTATTACAGACATCATATTGTACATATTATTTACTAATAAAAGTAACAAAAGGCCCAAGTGAAATTCTTACGCATAAGTATCCTTTTATAAGGGACTTTTATAGACAGGCACAAATATTTTCATACGTATGTTTTGAACACATGTGTACATGTGTACATGTGTTATGTTATGTTAAATTGGATATGCGTTTGATTTGGCATTTATGGTGATTATGCGTGTGGAAATAATGGCTACTAAAAGGCTTTAAAGTCTTTAGCAACACAATCCTTGAAGAGCAGAACGTTTAGCACAGATTTTCTCTTCTTAAACTTAACATCGAAAAATTTGTACATACCGAGAAGAAACACACATACTCATCATCTAACTACACATGCATGCAGACATTGTTGCATGAATGTTTAAGTAGCTTATGAGTTTGTGTTTGTGTTCATTACAATGCACTTGATACTTGATATTTCAATTAAGGTCCATAATCTCAAAGGAGCTTTCATAACACAGACTTTCACAAATAAAACGAATGAAAACGAAATGCTGATAATAGCAAAAACAAACACACAACCATTGTGGGCAAAACATTTCGCCTTCAACACAAATACATAAGCAATAAATACCAGTAGGGAACTGACAGCCATTTATACATTCTCCCATACATACATACATACACACATATATACATGTGGGTATGCACGTTCTCTATGTGAAAAAAATTTGCTTGCAAAACTTTTTGAATTTAAGCATACAGACTCACATTCGTGCATAAAAACCAGTCTGCAATACTAACAATGCCATTGTGTTTATCCTTAAGGTATTTACCTTTTCAAACGTTAATTTGTGTGTGCGTGTGTGTGTGTGTTCTTGCCAAAACATTAAGCAGCAATTAATCGCTAACGTGTAGAGAGTGCTCATTTTCCAAGCAATATTAGCCGATAATTATTGCATTCGATGTTGACCAAAGTTTTTAATAAAATTATAAGGAGAAGATTTGGATAGCAAGCCTTGTGCACACTTGACATTTTTCTTGTTAACATTTTGTGGCGCCATTATTAAAATATATTTTCAATGCGTGCAATACCTACCGGAAATAACAAACGTTGCCACTAATACACGCTATAATGTTTGCTAGTGATGTCACAAAATGCCGTAGTGTGTACGCAGCACAGACGGTGCGAAAGCAAGCCCTATTAATTATAAATACATAGCAATGAACGATTTTGAGTTTCTCTTCGTTAAGAGTGTTGTATAGATTACTTCCCTCAGCTCATAGGGTTCCTAAAAGGTATTAATTATTTTCCTGCCAAGGCAAAATTTTATTATAATTTAAGTGAATTTTATCAAAAGCACGGTGCCCAAATATAACCTCTGTTGTTAGTCGTATTAGGTGATTTAAAATTTGTATCAATAACAATAATAAAACATTCATACAATCAAAGCCGCATATAACTACACATTATTTAAACACGTTTCCGTTACAGCCTACTATTTTGATTGGTTAAATTATTAGTATTAATGTGGTACGAAAGGGAACAAAAGTTTTGTTTCACACGCAGTAGTAGTTTTAAAAATTTTCCGTAAGGTCTCTTATTTCGTGTAAATTGTTGAAAGTACAGCAGTGTAATGAAGTTTTTAGAAATTCTTCTGGAGTAAAATTATGATGTGGTAAGCAATTCACCCACAGAAAGGTGTTTCAAGATCAATGTTTAATCTAAACGAACAGAAGTATAAAATAAAGCCTTCCGAAGTTGGTCGTGTGCTAACATTAAGACATGAAATGCATTCGCCACAGCATGCTACGAGCTACAGATACTACAAATGTAGTTGGCTGGATTCGTTGCTTGTAGTCGACTACTAAATTATTTTGAAGACGGCAGCTGCACAATTTTTGTAGTCTGGTTGCACCAGATCATGCAAAATTTTGTGGTTGCGCACTTCTTCAATTAGAACTTCATCCATTTTAGCTTGAACACCAGCACAGTGATGTTAACTGTTTTTTTTTCTAATTAATTGCTGCGCCGTCTTTAAAATATGGCTGTATATACGATAAAATTTTTGTACGCAAAACAAATTGGAGACCAAATAAATCGCAACAGTAAATTTTGCGATAAGAAAAACTGCGTTTTATTTTTCCACGACTTTTTCCGGAAATGTCCCGTTAATTTTACATTGGACATTTTTTCTTTGTGTATGGTTATATGTTTTAGAATTTAACTTCACACACATTTACATAGCAGGTAGGGATTGTGTCACAAATTTACATCGGTACCTGCCCAGTAGGACTAATCCGACGGTTGTCTAAACACGAAGTAAATTTGTGACCTTCACTAACTGTCTCATAAGTTTCAATCAATCAATTAAATAATGTTTAATCTACTTTGGAGGTACGGAGGATTTATAGTTCTACGTTAGATTTTCGACGCCATCAATCAAAGCTTGTCAACGTCAGAAAGCCTCCTACAGAACTCCAGGTTCGGCATTTAGCTGGGATCATGCGGGATTACCACACTCGATATCCTCCGAAGAGTACGCGTAGGCAGTATTTTTCGAATCTTGTGCATTAGACACTTGGGTATTTATAAGTCAAACAACCCGTTACACTGTTATTCCAAAGATTGGTTTGCGACCCAATTTATATATAGAACAAGTAAAGCTTGTTTTTTTTAGAGGTTCGCAACCGTTGTTTAGCAACAATGCTTTATTTGATAACCCATTTACCAGCTGGCAGTTGCTTTTTGTTTAGTTTGGTTCCAACAGAGCAACGCTTAAAAATTATTGAAATTTTTTATCAAAATGATGGTTCTGTTCGTCACACTTGATATTGAATTTCCATTAAAAATTTTGTTCTCCATTGAAACTCATTTTTGGTTGAAAGGGTACATAGAGAAGTAGAATTGTCGCAATTGGACTGCGTATAATCCACAAGATTTTGTCGAAACAACATTGCATCCACAGAAAAATACTGATTGGTGCGCTTTATGAGCTGGCGGAGTCATTTATGCATATATCAACAACTATTATTGTTATGATCACCGTGTTACTGTCAATAATACACGGTATGATGATTAAAAATTTTTTTTAAATTTTAATAAATTGCTCGCTGTGTTCTTTATTAATTTCTTGGCACAATTAATCGTTTTATTACAAAAAATCTAAGTCCACGTGCTGTTTAAAATTATATTTGATTTTGTGATTTATACCAAAGTCAAAATAAATAAATCAGCTGTTTTCGTATGCCTTCGGCTTGTTAAAATCACGGTGAACAGCACAAAATCATTCGCCTGATTTAAAAACGGCATGTGATTTGTGATCATATGATTCTCATAACAATAGGAATAGTAAAAATACATAAATATCTACCGTAATTTAATTAATAGAAATTTTTTTAATTTAATTATTTAGTCGTAATCATTGTATGCATTAAATATTAGTGCACTTTTGACAAAATATCAAGTCGAGATAAGAAAATTTCTTAGTATTTCTATCGTAAAGGAATCTTCACAAGACGCTTTGTTTACACTAATCAGCGTTTTTCTATGAATTTTACTTTTCGAGATATCACATATAAAGTAATCAACTTATCTCGACTTGCTGTTGATTTAATTTTTAAAGCTATGTTCACACGATTGTCAGATTGTACAATATTGCAGGATACGGCAATATGGTGGCAATGCACTGACAATGAAATATTGTTACCATCTGGTAATTTTTCTGTTCAAACTATTGAAAGAAAACCATACAATTTCATTGGCACACTGTTCTGCGGCAATAAATTTTTCTGCCAATAATAATTGACCGTTCACACGGTTGTTAGATTATTGTATTGAAAAAGTTGCCAGATCCGATGTTTAACATTGTATCTATATATTTGTGGGCAGCATTGCCAACAGAAATATATACCTGCCAATGGTGTTATTGTACGGTGCACTAAATGAAGCACATGCGACAATAACAAATGACTGTAAATTGTGTGTCAATGGAAATGAAGGGTGTTCTCACGATTGTTAGAATTGTGACAATATTATTGGCAAACAATGCACCGACAATACATTTTTGTGACGATGTTGCCACACAAAAATTGTGTGTTCAGACGGTTGTTGCACATTTTGTAACAATTTTTCGGTCAATATTGTAGTAAATGACAATCGTGTGTACATACCTTAACATTGATTTTAATAGAGGTTTTAATAGAAGCAAAATTACAGAAAACTGTAGCTCATTTCTGTATTTCTCGCATCGTAAAATTACTCATATGAAGTGTGAAACAAAAAATTTCATCGTTTCTCTATTTGTGAGAAAAAAGTGTTTCTGTATTTGAATGCGAAAACAGACAATACTGATTCTGTTGTTACTGGAATATTTCCAGTAATTAAGTGTCAAATTCAAGTTAAACGTCAACAAAAGAAATAAATAGAAGAAAAACCAGTAAACAGTGAAAAGTTAAAAAAAATTGAAATTAAATATAAAGAAAAAATATAGTAGAAATCCAATTCAATTTATCAAATTGACCTCTAGCAAATTCTAAATTCGATGACATGTAGTCCACTAGCTTTTGTTTTTGTTCTTTTGATATTCTTTCAATTTTCTAAATTAAAATACATACATAATAAATTTTAATTATATTATTAATTGACCTTTTTTATTATATTTTTTGATATATATTTATTAAGCCTGCGGTCTTTATTATTCCTGATGATGTTAACAAGCTGTTAACGAAATATCGAATAATAAAAAACAAAATAAAATAAAAAAAGACCTCAGGCTTAATAAATATATATCAAAAAACATACATAATAAATTTAATTCAAACAATTTATTACTCACCTTTTCAGCTGTTTTGGACTCCATATTATTTTATTTATTTAATTATTTAAAAAAAATCCGCACGTTGGTACAGAAACACTTTTTCTCACATCCTTCCAATAATTGTTGGAAAAGTATTTAAATGACAGTTAATTCTCGCAATGTAAAGATACAGAAACACTTGTGTGAGAAACACCATGTTTTGTTCAATTTACACTCTTTTTGTTACAATTCCCTCGTTTCATGCGAGGAATTTTACGATGCGAGAAATACAGAAACGAGCTACTGAGCCTAGTTAATGAAAGAAAAATTATTAATTAAATAGTTATTTCGTTCTCCTGAATATTTTTAAAATTTCAGTTATAATGTTTTGTCAAAAGTATACAGATGTGTATGTATATATAAAATTCTTTTGTATTCGGTTTTATTTTTATCAACACTGTATCCATTCGATGTTATTGTCCAACAAATAGTTTAAATTCTTTTATGGTTTGATTAAAAAAAATCCAATTATTTCATTTTCTAGAAATGTACATGTACATTTTAGATTGAAAAATTTTTGCGCAAAACCATGCAAAACTACACAACAGGAGAGAGAATAACAAAAACGATATTAAAATATAGAAATTAATTGAATTGACTGGAGTAAAAAAGAAAAAAAAATATTTTAACGCAATAAAGATTCTATCTGATGCAGACTCGAGACAAACAAAGCAAATAAAAATTTATTAAAAAAAAACAAACAAAACACAATATCTGCTCACAATATATATAGATAATAAAATACATCAGATATAACAATAACATTCCTTCGCCACAACTGAACAATAGAATAGAAAAAAATTCTAGTTTAAAACTAAATTTCCATTTGCTAATCCGATTTATAGTAAACTTAACAAACTAATGAAAGAACAAATCAGGCCAACGTGTTTGGATGAAACATCCTGATTAATCAATTTGACCTATTAAACAAGTGTCATGATTTATTTATTTATTGTTAATAGTAAAATATTTTGAACTGTAATTGAAAATAATACAAAGTTATATGGAAAAGTTAATTTCTAAATGATTGACATCTCGTATGTAGTACGTACGAGTCGGCTGTCCCATCTACTTATCTGATATAATAATAAAACCACCGATGCCAACTTAGTGCTTTTGTGCTATTTTTGATGCTTAAAAGTATCACAATTTTAGCGTTATCAGTACTCACACACTAACTCGCTCAAATGTAGCCTCAAGTTACGGAGTGTCACACTCGTGTGCTGCAGATTCACTTAGCAACTCCGTACCCTCTGTACGTATTCCTACAGCTGGTTCATTTGCGAAAACTTGTTTTATGCAGAATATTAAGGAAGATAAAAGAAATGGAGAGAATAGAATTAAATTTACTAGTATGGTCAAATCTGTAGGCACTTTCATTCTATCCTAAATGTTCAAGACATGAACTTGACTCAATCATGATGTGCCCAAATAATTCGGGATTGATTAATGCGAGAAAGCAGAGCCCCCAAATTGAAATCGTTGAGCTCAGCCCAACGTGCCTTGTAGTAAATATATTTCAACCGTTTCGTAGCTGGCCGTGAAACATTGCGAAGTTCCATAATCGAAAAAGAGCCAGAGAAAGTACAGTGATCCGAATTTCAGAAAGGTGCGCTAATATGCACTTAATACTTATCTGGGTGTGAAGTGAGAAAGAGGTCGAGGATGCCATTAGCGCATTTGGGCATATATGCGAGACTTTTAACAAGTACCCTTTAAAACTGTTGCAGAATTTTCAACAGTTTTTGTCAACTCGTTAGCAAAGTTAAATATTGTGTCTCAAAATTGTAATTTGCTTTTAAAAATGTCTTAAGAAAGGCAGAAGACTCAGATTATTTGCAGCAAACCGGATTTTTGTCAAAACTTCGACTAGTGCGACCTCTAAACCTTTTCCGAAAAATTCGGAAAAAATCTCAAAAATACTTCAACCTATAAGCTTTCAAATTATGCTTGAGCACCCATGAAAATAAAAAAAAAATATTCTTTGGGACACGCTAATTTTTATACTCTCACAGAATTTACTAAAAATGTTTAACAAATTTTCGTTCTCGGAGTACGGTACCATGTATTTGTATACTACTCGCTACAGCTGAGTTATCGTATTTATTCAAATATTTTTTAAGTTCGATTACATATTTCATTTTCCAGATTATTATTAATATTCTTTTTATTTTATTATAATTATTATTTTTGTGTTTTGCTCTTGAAATGACTCTTTTAAAAGTCTGTACCACTTAAAAATTCAAAATCTAGGAATTGTTTTTAAGTAAATGCAAATTGCTTTAATTTTTCAATATAAATTTTTATGTTTTTTATTTCTGCGCAGGTATTTAGTTAATTCTTCTTAAAACTTCTGAATAGACAGTCTGTACACAAAGTAGGAGTGGGAGTAAATTTTATTTGGAGCACAACACGGAAAATTATCAATTTAATGTTTTCTACTCCTTGTATCCAGCGTATTCATATGAGAATTCTGAAGTTGGAAATTCATTTTGAAAGCATTTATTTATTTCCATTAAAATAAGAACGCGATTTTCATCTATTCTGAAACCACAAAAGAATTTTATTTAATATTTGAATTTCTGCATACTTTTGCTACACACTTTTAGCTCTACAAATATTTAGTATGGAAATGCAAAATGTAATATCGGTCTTTTTACGTCAGTGAAATGTACGGTACAAGTGACTCAATGCAAATTTAAAATTGTCTTAAAAAACTTTATTTTATAGACTTAAAAGTATTTTGTAAAATTTAAAATACAATAAAATAGTTAATACATTTCTATAGCACAAACCAACAACAGGATTTCGTATAGAATATATTCAGTTTGTATTTCGGTTTTCGTTTGCTTTTCTCAGAAATTGCTGCTACAAAAATGTTGCATCATGTGTAAATAGTATGTCATAGAATGTTCATACTCATATGTATGTACATAAATTCTTAGCATCGTGTTCAAGATAAAGAAATAAAATGAAAAAACTATGTTTATTCTATAGAACTAAAATTAGAAATGTTACGTACTTTTATTTTAGCAATTGATTAAATTTTCTCTTAGTTTCATACGGATTTTCACACATAAATTTATAATTGTAATTTTAATATTTTATACGAGAAAAAACCTGGATATTTGTTAATTAGTTTTGACGATCCAGGTCTTTTTTTGTCTGCCCATCTCAATTAATAAGGAACTGGTGACCCGAAGAGCACAGAAATATATGTAGAATACTTTGAAATAAAATTACAATTAATCAGGGCTGTCCCAGAAACCAATCTTATCGGAATTGAATTTGAAACCGATAAAAAAAATACTTTGGTGTCATGAAATCCAATGTTATCGGTTTTATGTTCGAACTAGAAATAATGTCAGTTTTAGGTGTCACAGTAACCAATGTTATCAGATTTTTGCTGGAAATAAACCAAGCAGCCGACTGCTGTCGGTTTTCATTTGCAATCATTTAATTTTATTAATTCCATCAGATATTTTGTTAAAATCTTGTAAATTTATTTACTTAAAATAATTAAAAACTAATTAATTTAATTTTTTTGAGAAAATGTAAGTAAATTTTAGTTGATAAATTCGTAAAAAGAAGTATTTATCTCCATGTTTTTATCCTTAATAGGGGCCAACATAAAAATTTTTTATTGCTTTAAATTTAATTTTAAACAGCAATTTTTTATTTTCAATAAATTCGTTTCGCATATCTATTTTCACAAACAAATTCAAACAAAAATTGTATTAAAAGTAGTAAACAAAGGAACAAAACCATAAAATAGCTGATTCGAATATCGGTTTTTTTTGCATTCGAAGATAACAAAACCGACACGTTTTCATGACACCAAATGAAACCAATATCGGTTTGCAAATCCGACTTGGATTCTATGACAGCCCTGAATACGATTAATTTTAACAAATTACTTCAAGTGAATACATATTTCCATGGCTGTCGGATTTGTTCACACTTTTTCGGCAAATTCAATCTCAAAATCGCCAAAGTGTCTTTCTTTTAATTTGTGCCAAATATAAACAATTTCCAGGATCGACACTCGCTCCCCTTTTGAAGTGGGGTAAAATAAAGAAGTCTTGAATTTGTTTCCCAATTTTTAGCACATTAATTCGACATGTATTAGAAGTCGCTTTCGACTGTGAAAAAAATTAAAACAAATTTCTAAAAAGGGAAAAAAGGGCAAGTGTAACAAAAAGTAGCAGATTTCTCACATTTTAAAATAGTGGCACTAAAATTGACATGATGGTCAGAAAAGTAGCAAATTGATACTTTAGTGAAAGAGACAATTACGGTGGTTGTAACATCTCAGGTGCTATGTTGACCCATTAATTTCGAAGCTAAAGTCAAACTCAAACTATTCACCCAACACCAACCCAAATGTTAAGTCTTCTTTTTGCATTTCGATGCTGAAGTCGCCGAAATAAATAACGTTGCCAACGTCAAATATAACAGGGGCTATTGCAAAAAAAAATATTAAATATTGTAGACTTACAAACATGACATGTTCATGTTTCATTGTTGTTATATATTTTTATATTCTATACGAGTATATTTTCTCAATGCAAGTACACTTTCTGGTAGAAATGTTTTTTTTTTTTATTTCCTAATTTTACACAAATGCTTCAATATCAATTATTTTAAATTTAATAATATGCAACGAAATAAAATGCAATATCGAAATCAAATTTACGTTGCTTATTTAAACATTTATAAAATTTGTATATTTGTATTGCCTTTGGTATATTTGTTGTTGTTGTTGTTGTTGTTGTTGTACAAACATTTATATATTTAATTTTTTTATTTACAAAACTTGTGTTGCCGTTATTAAAAAATTTATTCATTTATTTATTTACTTTATAATAAATTTTTTGCTCTTTTTCGTTTATACAAATATTTGCAATTTTTAGTCACTCACCATTGTTTTCAATTTACATCATTTTGTGTTCTATTGAATTTTAGTCACTGTTCAAGTATTTAGTGAAATTCTGATTTATCTTCAATAAATCCAATCGCTGTTTTTTTTTTTGTTTTAACAAGTTAAAGTATTTAACAGAATCATGAATGGAGGTGGGTGATTCATTTTATTTTACATTTAATTTAACACAATAAGTTTTTAAAACTTGTAGCAGGTGAATGTTGGTTTTTTTCCAATGGTTTTAAATTGTCTTTTTTCTTGTCATATTTGAATTAAATAAATTTTTTAAAACAAAGTTTAGTGCTGGATAAAGTCGGTAGTTTTTACTGGATTAGCCGTTACCTGCTTAAACGAATATGTGCACAGTGTTTCAGATAAGTTCCAGCGTTCTCTTCTTCTTTTCTTCGAGATTGGATGAGAATAGAATAAACTAAGTAGGGGCGAATTCATTTTACAATTAATAAGGAAGTGCTGGCAAAGCTCAATGACGTGAATATTACAACCTTCTTTTTTATATTGAATTAAACACATGCAATTTTAATCAAAACATCATTTATGTGTTTTCCAAAATTAAAATTTTTGTTGCCAATGACTATTACACTCTATTCTGAAGATCATCATTAGCTGAAATGAAAAACCACGTAACTAACAAAAAAAACGAAATCGGTTTTTTTATTGATTATGATGTATATGAAAAATATCTACGTCCTCTCCAACTTTTCCTCTCATATAATAAATATTAAACATTTTATAAGCGAAAGTACGTAAGTACAAGTGCCAGCAATATACGAGTATAAACCAAAACCACGTAACTACATACTAACTGCTTGGAAATAGTCACTAACACATACTTACTTCCATTATATCCTAATAATCACATAGCAGCTTTTGAGTTTTATGTTACATTTCTTATCATTGGACTCTGTAAACACTTCCACCATTACTTTTTTAAAATTGTGTTGAAAATTTTCTCATAACCAAGGCGTATCAAACTGGGTGGGATTGTTGAAACAGGTGGCAAATATTTGCTATACCAACGTTTTTATTTCAAACATCAAAAACTCGTTTAAAAATTATATTTTTGTTTTGAATAAACTTTGTATTTAAAATCAAATGTTTTTAAAAAATTAAAAATTTGACACACACTTTTTCTTTGTAATATACATACGTAATGTATGCATCAGTTGTTTTTGACATATCGTGGGCAAAAAACGTGGATTGTTGTACAACAACTCGATTCACCATAACAATCCACGAGTGATTGTTGAAAAGCCGATGCATCCACAAAGAGCGACTGTTTGGTGCGGTTTATGGGTTGGCGGCGTCAGTTGTGCCGGACGTCAACGACATTCTTGAGGCCAGAAATTGACGATATGAGTTTCCACCAGGATGATGCCACTTGCTACACAAATAACGCTCTTTTGCTCGAGAAATTCAATCTCACGTCGTGCCGAGGTTAATTGGATGCGATTTGACACCTTTGAACTTCTTTTTTTTGGGGATATTTAAAAGAAAAAGTGTAAGTCAATAAGTCAAGAACAATTAAAGAGCTAAGGGAAGAGATAATTCGGCACATTAACAACATTGAGCCTCAATTATGTCTCAGAGTTATTGAAAAATTCGACCATCGGAGATATTTTGTTTCACACAAATTTGTCATGGGTCTTCTATCATAATGAAATATATCTCTGACAACTTGTTGTTTTATTTACAATTAACATTGTACGTTTTGATTGCACCACCCTTTATATTGAATAAGAATAGAAAAGCTTTGCTAATTATTCTACATTTTGCGAGTGCGAGACATATTCCTTTAAATCCTAAACAATTTTCATTGTCGTTACGTGTTTTTGCTTATAGAAAAGATGAGTCGAAAAGCACGTAACTCTTTGGAATATCAATAAATTATTATTTGTATTCCAGAAAAATATAAATATTTCTATATTTATTGAATCTGCGACATTTCATTACTAAAATTGCATTTATTATTCAATATGTAACGTATTTTGTTTCTACCGTAAAATACTAAAAATGTTTGTTACATTCTTTTGCTGACGCTATGTAATATTAGAGAATTGGATACCGCTCGCTGAAAGTGGTGTGGTAAGGAAACTCTAGTACGGCTATATAGTTCACATGAATGATGAAATTAGTGCTCCTTAATTTGTGATTTATGTTTTGGTGGTATATATTTTGGTTTAACTTTAAGCATGAAAGACAGTGCAGATCTCCAAATATTATTTCCAAGAGCTATTTGTTGAAAAAATATTTCTCAGTTGCGATTTCAAAAGATTAACATTAATTTAATTAAATTATAATTTATTTATTTTACGCAAATACCTTAAATCTACAATCAATAAATAATAACAAAAATATTTTGAGGCCACCCAGCAAAGAAAAGTACTTCCAAAGATGTGAAGAAGATTATAATATTGTGATCCGAAAGTATGACAAATGTGAATCATTTCCAATGATATTTATATGTAGACTTGTCTTTGCGCGATGTTGTCTTTTTTGGCGTCGATTCAATGAATTGGAAGCAGTATTTAATATTTGAAAAAGTATTACTCTGAGGAAGCTCTCTTTAGTAAATTTCGTTGCTTTCGTGGAGGTATGAAAGTAGTAAAATTAATTTTATTATGTTTTTGTTTATAGATTTTTTGGTTTGTATGTTTTATATTCAATTCAATTCTCGATTGATTAATTGAATTTTAAACATATAGATCTTGGGTTTGTATTCAAAAATTAGGAAAAATCCACTGATGAGCTAAATAAGCATTAGCGAAATAGTACTATATGGATATGCTTTCCTCCTCAATTATTGAGTGGCTTTTGTAAAAAAATGCTTTATGATATTTTCCATACTGTATGAGATTATCATAAGGTATGTAATAATAAATTTCACATATAGTTTATAAGGGGAAAAGCACAATTAGAATCATGTATATAATTTTATTAATTTTTAATTAAATTTTATTTTAAATCTATGTCCATAATTCGGAACTTTGTTTATTTTCCAATTGTCTAGGGTTCTTTTTCAAACTCAAGTCAAGCTAAAGCTTTAACTCTTCTTTAAAATATGTACATTGTTAATAATTTTTATCGTTGAACCTAAGAGTTTTTTAGTTTCCATTTTTTTTGCTGGGTATAAATAATTTTTCAGATTTGTTGTGAACAAGTACTACAGTTCCCAATAACAATTTAATAACTTAAAAAAGAAAACAAAAGACTTTTTAAGTTTTCAAACTAAAATAGAAATAAAATTTAGTTTGCTTGTTAAAGTTGCAATAAATTATTTAAATTATCATCTGGTGCCTGTTGTAATTCTGCACGATGAAAATGTTCTTTTTTGTACAAGTCTTATCTTCGAACGAACATCTAACTGCAAAATTCAAAAATAAACGCAAATAAATTTATAGTTTTTGAATAAAATGCTGCTTCTTGGCATTTTGTGCATCTACAAACATTCCATTTTGTCTGCGTACAAAAATGTGCCAGAGTGAAGAAATAAAAATTATTATAAAAACTACGTTTATATTTAAGAAATACAAAAATAAAACTAAAACAAAACTGAAAAATAAAAATGTTTTGCTTTTTAAAATGCTTTATTTAAATTGTGAATATCTACAATATGATTCGTTGTTGAAAATTCTCCCATTTGCAACAAGCAGGCATTAAAGCAATTAAACAAGGAAGTTGTAATGGGCCATCAAATATGAATGATGACTAGGGGTAGGCTATTCTGACTTGAGGCAAATGAGTGTGGCAAGAAATGAAAGATTAAGAATAAGCTATTTCATTCCTTAATATAATATTTTCCTTGTTGTGTTATTAATAGACTATGACGTTTTGAATAAACAAAGAAATTCGTTATGATTGCTTCTAGTACTGCATATTTTTCTAATTACACGTTTTGTAATCAATCGCTTGTTCAAAAGTTAATTGACCCTTGAGAGGAAATTAACAATTTAAATACATAAAAAGATATCAAAAGTCAATAAAAGTATTTATTTTTCTATTTCAGTTTTTATATGCTTTAATTTTTTTTAATTATTGTGTGATTGCAAATTATATTCATATCGCTGTTCTAAAGGCAGTGCTAAAACAGTATTTACTGTATTGTATGTACATTAGGGGGAATAGTGTTCTATGGAAATCATATATGGGTCATCCCCTGAGTGCCGGTCCAAGAAAAAAAAATTATGCTACCACTTGCTAAGGTTTTTAAAGTAAATCAAGTTATAAACTTTATGGAAAGTATAGAACAGCGCTTGTTTATATATGTATGCAATAACTTAAAGTTTAAATATTATGTAAATTATATTTCAATGACGCTAAATAAAAATTATCATAACAATTATCATTATTCAATTCAAAAAAAATAGGTTTTTTATAATCGAAATAAATTTTTTTTTCAAATTAAAATTTTTCTACGGAAGCCACCCTAATGACTAAAGAAGAACGCTAGGAATGTTCTGAAGGAAATATTATGAGTCAGTCATATATTTGTCCCCACTATTAGCACTCTGGAGCTAGTTAGGGCTGTGGGTCTAATTTTATAAAAAATAGCACTTTTTATGGGAACACCCTTAAGGAGTGCTGATAGGGGGCAGGTATGTTCACGAAAAAATAAGGTGGCGGTAATATTAGTGCACGTCTGTCTTATATTTTACCCCTCTTAGAGCAACCCAACGGTAGTTATTGAGTTTTTCGTGTATTTTGTCAAAGTTTTCCCCTACCTTTGACCCCGTTGAGGAGCCATTTACCCCCATCTCACGCCCCTAATTTTTTGGCTTATGCATTTTATGCGTATTGAAATCAAAAACTTGTGCACTATGTTCTTTTGGACATATTTTATATTAAAGATGTAGTGGATAAGTTTATTAAAGGCAACTAATTCGATTTCTTCTGCTCCCTCACCATAAATTGAAAAACGAATTATTGGTGTATTTGGATAAGAGAATTAATTTTTAAAATAATTTGTTTATTCGAAAGTGTTACACTATTATCCAGCAAAAAATTTAGATCACATCAAATTGTTACCTAGTCGAATATAAAAACTTTCAAAAACTGCGGGTTTCGCATCGAGTGCATGAAAAATAATTGCTACTATTTCGGCGGTGAATTAAAAACCTGAAATGCATGCACACATCTAAAGGCTTTTTGCGTTTCTCCAATATTTTCTCCCAAGCAGGCACTACTTGGCAATTTAACTAAAGTCTTAATGTCGGTTTATATAAATACGACGAAAACTTCTCACGATTTATTGCAATGAAAACAAAACAAATTTTTTGTTGTTTTATTGCTTTCAATATATATTTTCTAGCTACACCGGGTGTGCTTCGCTACCCCACACCAAATTATCTAATCTCGCCCACTTTTCTATAGATATTGTGACGGCAATCCATCTGCATCAAATTTTAATACTTTTATAGTGATATCCAAAAAATAAAAAAGATACAAAACGCAGTTTTGCTGAAAAGTAACGATTTCACTTTATTGTCAGAAAGTGACCGAACCAAAACAATTTACTATCAGTCACTCAGACCAGAATGAGAAATTTTAGCTTTAACCGTTCTCAAGATATAGAAAAATCATTATTGACTATGGGAGGGACCACGCCTCTTTGTCAAATTTCGCTCACTTTTTTACTGATGAGTTGTACTGAAAATTAATTTACTTAGACGAAATGAAGAAACTTTAACCGTTCTCAAGATATAATGAAATCACTATTTATTTTGTATGCGGGGTACCACGCCAACCTCTCTAATTCCGCCCACTTTTTGACAGCTGATTTGATGCTCAGACGAAATATAGAAACTTTCACTTTAACCGTTGTCACCAGTTTGAATTGGTGCGGATCGAAATCGGTCCAGGCGTTCTTGAATTATTAGCGTTCATACTAACGTCACTTTCTTTTATATATACGAGTATAGATATAGATGTATGTACCTAAATTTATTAACGCAATTTTCATTTGGATTAAGATAAACCGACGATAATAATATGAAGCATATCGAATCTTTGAAGTCATAACCTTCCAAACTAATTTTAAATAGATTATTATTATTATTATTATTCTTAATTTACATATTTACAGATGTGCCTTTTTAAAAAACTCTCTCTTTCGCTCTCTCTCTCTCGCATTCAAGCGTGGCGATGGCTGAATGAAGTAGTTAGCACGTTGGCTACAAAACCAAAGGTCGTGGATTCGAGCTCAGTCATAAAAACACTTCGCATTTTTCTGATGTGCATTAGAATGTGTTTGCGTCAGTTGTTGTCGAAATGTTTCAGTTCCGAAGGCATAGTCACTGGTCATTGAACAGTACGTGCTTCAGCTGTTACCAATCGACAGGCGCATGAGAGAGCCATGCTTCGTCGGTATTGGGTAGCATCATCGTTATGTTATCGTTATGTTGCTCGTAATTAATAAAAATTGCTATTAACCACAGCTTCAGAATTGAATACTTTTCCTTGACATCAGAGGCGCTGCAACGTGCAAGAGCAGAGTTGTAAAGATAATGAAGCTTTCCACTGTTTCTATTCTTTTACCACCTGTAATCTCCATCACTAAGAGTATTTGTTCCCCATAGCCAATAATTCCCTAAGTGTTATTTCTCTTTATAAAACAAAAAGTGATAATTAAAATAAAATTTTAACGCAACTTTTAAACTTCGTATATGCCGCCACTAGTCATTATAAATATAAATAAAAAAAAAACAAAAAATATAGTTTTCATAAACGATACCAATTCGTCTCCATTTTGCCTGTTTAATTTGCACCTTTTTCCGTTTCCTTTGCGCCTTTAAAATCTCAATACGTTTCAAGCAATATGCCAAATATGAAAATGGCACCTGAGGAAAGAAAATATAAATAATAAAAGATTCCATTACCAGCTTGTTACATTTTCGCAATTGGCAATTAATTTGTTTCTGTACTTTGAGCAGTAGTTTTTTAATTTATTTACAATTGCCAACAACAAATTTGGTGCAACTTTTGTAAATTTCTGTTACCCGTTAATTAAAGGTGCAGTTACTTTTTCTCCTTCTTCTTCTTCTTCTGCAATCAAATAGAATAAGAGTTATTTTTAAACTCTCCAAAAAAAAGAAACTATCATCTTTAAAGACTCAGTTTGAAGAATCAAAAAGTAAGTGAATACACTATTTGTAGCAGTATAAATGCTTTAAAAATAGCATTCTTGTGCGTTTGTCTTTTTGAATACATAAACTCATGCTTCCAAGCGGCTCATCGCGAACAAATATCTTGCATTATGAAACCGCAATTGCAAGTGATTCATATTAGGTTGTGTCCCTTACAAAAATGTTTCCAACCCAAAACAAACAATTTTTGCTGGGTACTGTAGTTTATTAGGTGACACAGGGTGTTTCTTATAAGGTTTCAATCGACGCTTTATAACCGCAAAGGAAGTGTATAGTAAGTCCGGCATAACAAAAAAAGACTTGTTTTTTTTTTTTTTTTTTTTATCTGGGACCAGCACTCAGGAGATGACTCCTACATATGCGAAGCATTGTGCTGGAACTATAGGAAAGGGATAGTAGGAGAAATGATAGGGAGGTGAAGCTTAATTAATTATTTTGGAGCTTTTGCACGTTCTTTGTTTATACTCGTAACAGTGCTGAAGCTTCGGTTCAGTAGCCATTTTTATTATTATTTTACTTCGCCGGTGCTACACAATACCGACGAAGGAGGGCGTTCTGATGCGATTGTGGATTACTATCAGCTGAAGCCGATATTGTTCAGTGACCAGTGACTATGCCTTCGGCACTGAAACCTTCCGACAACAACTGACACACAAAGACACACTAATGCACATCAGAAAAATGCGAGATGTTTATTTTTATTTTAAAATTTTAGTCTGAAACTGGGCTTGAACCCAGGTCTGTTTTTGGATTTGTAGTCAACGTGCAGACTACCATCCATCGTGCCATCGCCACCCTTTGTTCGTTGTGGTAAAACAGACCTGAGTCTCCGAAACTACAAATAAAGATGGTGGTATGTAATAGACAATTACAATTGTACAATAGTATTAATAGACATATTAGCACAACTCACTATCTTGTGTATTTTCTAATGGCAAAATTTTGCACGACTTGTGAAATGCATTTTGGTTTAGTTTGCAAGGTGAGCATTTCCGTGGTCATATACATTAGCGTTTCCGTTTTGTGGTTTTTATGTTTTGTACTTTTTGTATCTCATTGAGATAAATTATAGTATATTCTCATTTTGCCGAACTTTACCAAAAAAATAAAGAAAAATACCTACCGCGCAAAAAAAGACATGCTAAAGAAATAGTTAATGCAGGGATCCTATTGGATATAAACTGGTTCAGCTTAGCTGAAGAACGCATGCTTTTCACGTAGGAATGTGTTATGGTGAGCACGTGATCACATTTAACAAAACAACGCGTCATTTAAATGAGTGCTTAGAACCATTTGCTAACAAACTTCGTATGATTTGTCTTGCTTCTACATCAGTAGCATCTTGGATTTTAATAATTTCCGTTATATTCTCTTCGGGACATTTTGCTTTGGATTTTAATACATTATTTAAATTCTTTGATTCTCTATATTTTTTTTCTCATTTGGCATTGTTTGCTGTCACGTTGCAAACAAAACTATAAACTATAGGAGTTCTAACGATGTGTAGTGCAAACTGTGCTAACTGTGCAAATGGGTGCAAAAATGCATCGTTTTTAAGAACACAACAACAAAATGTACGTATTTGCAATTTGCTTCATCTCTACTCCGTTTGCTTTATAAAAACCTTGCGCAAAATAGTTGTGCATATATGCTCCGTTGAAATATATAAAGCGCTGCCATACTTTTCATTAAGTTGCCATATTATTTTAGAAAATTCTACTCTTTTCCACAGAAACAAAATGTATTCAAAAAGGTACGCTCACGAAAAACCGCAATATGCACAGCAAATTTGAAAAGTGCAATTTGCACAATCACCATCGTGAAAACCCTTTATAATTTTCACTGTAGTTTATTTACAAATACAAATGTATTTATTTTGTTAGTGTAGAGTAAAAATTTACTACACAACTTTGGAAATGCAATGATGCAGGACCATTTGCACGAGATTGTGAGTTGGGCTGTTATGTTTAGTGGTAAATATTTTTATAATAAAAAAGTATATGAATATACTTCTTTTTACCAATTGAACTATATTTTTTTCCCATATTCTTCCTGACTTCAGAAATTTTTAAGACTAAGCGTTCATTTGACGATAAATCGCAATCAAAGAAGAAGATTTGGCTGTTTAAGATTAAAAACAATACCAATTACAGTCAAGGTATTAAATAATCTGTAATTCCCAAATATTGCACCATAAATCTCAAATGTTAATATTCTTGAACAGTTGTCTCCTTTCTATTGACGCGGCAAACAACTCAAATTACCAAACATAAATAATTTTTCTAAGTCCTTGTCAATCCTTGAAATTTTCAAAAATTCTGCTTTGAAATTGCATAAGTGTCCACATTATGAATGTCTACTTTAGCAATTTTTATATTTCTTACACCTTTTTTTTATTTTTCTTTTTTTTCATCAAACTTCAAACTGAATAGTGAGACGAAAGCAAAAGAGAATTTCATGAAACCTCTCACCTCTACCGCCAACCAACTTAAGAATTGCTGCGGCAAAAATTCCAAGACGATGACAAAACAACATATTCTTATTGCTTTAACATATGTTCTACTCTGGCCAGCTACCTGAGGTTTTCTTCACACTGACGTGGTTAAAGAAATTATAGTTGTTTGAGAGCTAAATACGTTTGTTTCTAAATATTTTTCCATACATAGAGTTACTTGCAAAACACGCAATATTTACGTGTTCAAAATAAATTTCTTTCTAAATTCATAGCGTGTGTTTCGTTGGTCTTTTTTTGTGCTGCACTGCACGAGGTGCCGTCACTAAATGCACGTCAAAAATTTTGTTTCTTTTGTTTGCCTTTCTAAAATCAAAAATAAATATCTTCTTCGATTGGAGAAAATAAAATAACGATGGGCAGTGCATGTAGAATAATAGGGTTGGTTCTGGCAATAATTGGCCGTGGTCGCCAATTGTTTCCCTTGCTTTCGACTGAAAATGCCGGATATAGATAGGAAAACTCGATAAAACCCATAATACAGGGTGTTATTCATACCCTGCCCATGGATATTCATACCGTTCCAGAAAAATAATAAAGGAGGCAGCAGTGCCTCATAAAAACATCCTCGCAAGTGGTCTGCGAATCAGCGGAAATGGAGATTGCTATGGACTTTGGGCCCGATGAAGTCACCAACATCACCGCAGAAGAGGAGGAGGAACTTTCACCTCTCCTGTTCATGACTCTATATATTTTTTGAAATTGAAAGAAATAGCTCGTATAAGTTTTTTTTTTTTATAATTAATTTAATGGAGTACATTTCAATTTGTTTTAACACTTCATATATGTATGTATGTATGTACGTATCCAGTGCAATAGTCTGAATCCATTTGACTATATTGCTTCTTGCTGTTGATGATGATGCTTTTGCTTCTTATGGCTTTCATTATGCAACATTATTATTAGCACGTTTCATGTTTGTACATAAATTATAAATATGTGTGTACATTTTCTTCTCCCATAAAATTTTCGCCATAATTTTCAGTTGTTTTCGTCATAATTTTGCTCTTCAGAGTACGTTGAAAGTTTCTAATGGCAAAGAAGTCGAGTGGGCATGGAAAGCGTTGAAAAATTATTTTAAAAAAATAATTTGTTTGGTGTTTTTCATATTATTTTTCAAGAAAACGTGATTACGAGTAAAACAACATGTAGAAAATGTTGTACGAGTATGTAATAGAAATTTATGCACTTTAAACTCTACATAGTCTGCAACCTAAATGTTTGCCACTTGGCCACTTTATGTCAGTTTGCGTGTATGAAGAACGTTCTTCTCTATTAAAGATTTTGTGTTATAACAAACATAATAAAATATAAAACATTTAACAAGTTATAAAGTAAAATATATATTTTTTTTTTTTTTACAATGTAAGTGAGAACTCATATTCATATGCATTGAAATACACTCACAAAAAGTATGGAATAATCTATTAATAACACTGAGAAAGAGAGAGAGAGAGAGAAAGAGTTATTAGAAAATTTTAAATTTGGCAGATTATTAGATGCTGACATGTTTGAGGATTGATTGAGTTAATCTCTTTGAGTGTTTCCACATTCACCAATCACGATTGTTTTTCTTTGGCGCCAAGTTCATTGTCTTGACGTGATTATTTTATTTTTAGGAGGTCCATTAATCAATGCATACAAGTATGCTTGAGCATAAGTGTGCCGGTAATTTTAGTATTATTTATGCTGAAAGTGAAAGAAATAAATATTTCAAAATATACGTTGTCAAAGGCAGATGTTTAATGTTTATCCAATTATATTTTTTTCATATTACTTAATTTTTTAAAAGCTTTTACATAAGTTCATATTATTTCATTAGATTTCAGTAGCTTTGACTTTCAGAGCACTTCAGTATAAAATTATTCAGAGTTGGCTGTAAAGAAGATTATAAGAAATTTAGAGATTTAAGTTAAAAACCAAACAAAAATCTCATTTCACTGATTACACTGTGTGACAGCTTTTTTTTTTCTTTGGCAGCAATGCGTCTGTCTGTACACCCAATAAACTGTATACTTGATTTTTGATTTCTTCATCTTTTGTCGTTCGATGCTTATTGTAAATTATTTTTTTCATATTAAGGTAAAATAATGTTTAAGCAATATTGTTATCGAAATAAAGGAACGACTCTAGAAAATTTTATAAAAATTTTTACTTTACGTCCCCTGGACAGAAATATGAAAAAAAATGTTCTTCCATATCGTTGGACGTTTCCATAAAAAAAATTTTTTATTTTAAAATCACCCTTGCCGCTAATACAGGAGCTTTTTCGACTGCTTATAGACTACAAGCGCAAGTACAGGGTGGCGCAGGATGATGTATATGGTTTAAATGGTTTATAACTTTTTTTTTAAGCGATAATAATTTTTATTTTTTTAATACAGTATATTATTGGGGTATTTTTTCAATTAGCTTTGAAAAATTATATCCTGTAAGTGATGTCCATATTCTTTGCATATTTTCCATTTTTCCTTTTCGCAAAATTTCGGGTGTAATGGCCATGATTTCATTTCGAATGTTGGTTTTTAGTTGTTGTATGGTTCTTGGTTTGTTAATGTACACTCTATCTTTCAAATATCCCCAAAGAAAACTTTTAGGAGCTGTTAAATCTGGTGTGAGTGCAATACGCACATTAAAATGACGACGATATGCACGCTGTGTCAACACTATAGACTGTTGGTTTGAAAAATAAAATTCAATTGTTTTTGTTCGTTGTTCATCATTAATTGCCCAAGTCTGCTTCACAAAATGCTGAAAAAGAAACAATAAAATTTATTAATTAAATAAGTTATAAAGAATTCAAACCAAATAGATCATTTTGCGCCACCCTGTATAATTTTAAAAAGTTGTTTGCTTCTCCTGTAATTTTTTTTAATGTAATATAGGGTTTCCAGCATTTTATGTATGAAAATATTTATTTTTAAATTCTGTTTCAATAACCTTCAAGTTTTTTTTTGTATTTGTGGGACAGACTGTGATATACATATGCACGTACATATATATTTTTAGTGAGTGAAACATCGATACAGAAATATGGGATAAACAGAGTTATATTCAAATATAAGTAGAACCTCTCTTTTCTGGTAACTCTGCACAATCTTTTTTAAAAAACATAAAATGACAGAAATAAAAACAGCATTGACAGTAGACCAACTTGTTTTCCAAAAGTGTTTTTTTTTAGGCTCACTGTTCTTTTTCAGATAGGTTTGAGATAAAAAGTAAGTTGTGAAGAAAAATTAAGTTTCTGGAGTATAAACCGGCCAGGCGCTTCGAAAATAATGTGTCAAGAAAGACCTAAATCGTGTTCGCGATGTATTTGTCTATAACTCTTCAGAGGTTTCCATAATTATTTTTGGTTAGGTGCCGGACGCTCCCCGAAGGAGACCGCCCCACTTACGCCAGAGTCTGAATCATTATGATACCACAAGAATGCTATGGAGGCACACTTTGACATGATTAATCTATATAAGTTTTTTTTGGTACAATAAAGAGACGGACAATTTAATCCTAAAAAGTTTAACACACGAGAGAACGCTAGTGGCACGTCAAAATTCTCGTCAATGCCGATCTTTGAACAGCTTTAACTTGATGTTAAAGACATGCATGTGGACATGTATACTCTTCACCATAGGAAATTTTATGCTGATTGCAAATATATATACTTTTGGTATAGTACTCTAATCATCTTATGACCAAATGAACAACATTTTCCTTCGAGATACAATAATATTATTCAATGACATGAAAACCTACATACAGTATGGAATTCATGTCATTCGGGTGTTTATTAATGTCTATATTAATAACACGATTCAAAAGTCAGATGTATATAAATGTCTACCGATTAATCGAATAAGAATATACAATTATTCGACGATTAGTTAGTTATTTTTCCAGTTTTATAAAAATGGAATTTTTTTTCGCCGACCAGTGCTCTGGGAAGTCTCACTCTCATTGAAAAATTTGATAAAAAAAACTTAGATAATTTATTAACACAATAGTTGCTCATTTGTCTTAAATAATATCGTTTTCTTATCAACCAAAAATATATTGCATTTCTTGCCCGATTTTGCCTTATTAATTTAAAACATCTGCACTTTATTGTGCAATTATAAAGAACTATTACAGGAGTTTAAAAGACAACAATGAAGTGATTATATTTTTAATAAATAAAGTAAGAAGTGCAATGCACTTTTTGAGAATCGAAATCACTAGAAGACTTAATTCATACTATATACGAAAAAAAACACGAAAAGTGTTTCATTAAAAGAGAAGACATGTACATACATTAAGAAGATTTAAAAACTAAAAATTCCACAGTTAAAGTACTAAATTTTATTTAATTGGATGAGTTATTTTTTATACTTCATTCATTTAAAATATCTGTATGTTTGAAACTTATGGTCGTGGTATGACCATTGTGGAAAGATTAAACGTCGGGAGTTTAGATAATTTTGCATTGTCTCGTTTTATTTGCCTTTGATTTTGTAAGGGTTGAAGCCATTGAGTTTATAATGATTAAAAAACGAAACACTTTTTTTTGTTGTGCACAATTTTTTGTAATAGAATTTTGTTTGTTCATTCAACCACATATAACTAGAATTAGTGGAAATTTTCTTATTTAAATTTTCCAAAATTCTATTAAATATGTAAATGTCAAAGAATAATTGCTGAATGCTTGAAATTTCATGGTTTGTCAGACAATTTACTTCATAATCTCAAAATCATCCACCTCACCCCTCTTTCAGTTTTGTGAATAAATAATGGCAAGTGTGCCTTTCATTATGTCCTTATTTTCAACTGATAATCTGCTTAATTTTCAGTCTTTTAATCCCATTTGATGAGGTACTTGTCGCAGAATTTACTTTCAATGCGAATGCTGGCTGCATAACGATAATATTTTTAGAGCCCTTCTTGTTTCTCTATGTGTAAAATTAATATTTCATTTCGCCTCTTTCTATACAATTTCTCTTCTTAACGTTTTTGTATATTTTTTTTGTTGTTTGAGTGTAATACCTGCCACAAAAAATTCTTACATGTTTGTGTTTAGTTCAGGTCCAAATTAGAAAAAATAAAACGCTTCAAAAAATAGTAATGTCTAGGAAATGTGTCGTCATAAAACTCTAAATATCCAGCGTAATTTTAAATTATTACAAAGTGTTATTTATTGCAATGAAAATTTCCACCAAAACATAACCTTTTCGGTTTTTTTTTTTTGAAAAATTGGAGAAAGAAAAAAAAATAGAATAGAAAATTGGCGATAACATGTTCAACGAATAAAAAATAGTTTAATATATCAGCTTCAGTTTTTAAAAGAAAATATTGTTTTCTTTGCCTTATTTACAGTTGCACTTGTTGTTTATAACGTTTGAAGTTTTAAATACTTTTTTCAATCTTTGTTTATTTACTTGTGAAACTTTAGTTTTGCAACAACATTTTCGCTTTGATCTTGTTTGTTGTTCGATGATGGTATTAATTTGAAAAAATTTCTGCGGAAAAGCAAGTCTTTAGGAAATTTTTTCATATGGGGAAAAGAAATAAAAGAGTTCCACATGCACACATGGAACGGTCCTGAGTTCCTTTTTGTTCTCCTTTTCGTATATTCACTTAACTAACTTAATCTAATAAATTTTAATCAGTGGTGTGCGCCAAATTTAAAAAAAAAATTTGCTTTAAGAAAAGAAAAAGAATCGTGGCTACAAAAGATCATTTGTTATGAACTTCTTTTTCGCTACTGTTAAAATAACAAAACCGTTTATTTGGGTCTTTCTATATTAAACTAATGTTAAATAATATTTTATCAACACATTGATGATTTGCATTGGAAAAATCGTTTTAAAGAAATTTTTAATAAATGTTTTTTTATTTCAAACTACACTCACTAAAATGAATTGACGTTATGCGCACCGTTGTAATATTGCCCACTTTTTGACTGATGTTGTGTATTGAAATTGGTGTAATTCATACCATATTTATATACATTTACTGTTTACCGTTCGCCAGACATACAGAAATTTATTTTGTATATGTATAAGAATTACTACGCCCACTCTTCCATTCCATCATATCTTTTCACAGAACTCGTCAATAGATAGCCAATCAATGTATACCATTTACCATGTACTTTTGGAAACTTTTACTGCAGCCGCTCGCCAGATATACAAAAATTTATATTCAAATGCCGACGAAAGAGCTCGGGCCCTATGAAGTACAATTCCAATTAATTTTTTACATTCCTCAATAAATTTGAGAACTTTTGGCATAACGGAAAACAGTGTAATTTTAGCAATTACATGTAATTAGTAAAACAAACGTGTATTTGGATTTGTATTTATGTATGCATATATAGTATTGTTTTTCTTATAAAAACTTTCGTTTACTTACGCACACAGCATTTCCTTGTGTCTTCATAATTAATCTTCTCCTTAATTAATGTTCACACTGTTTCTTTCCATTTCACTTTTCACTGCTTTGATGTTCTTAATCGCAAAACTATGAACTGAATATCCTTTTTATACTCGTATTGTTTTTCACGTAACGAGCAAATGATGTGCCTGATATTCATTAGTATATCAAATATAAAAGCAATTGTAATTATCCTCGAATATTACGAGTATGTATGTATGATGTGTTTTTATATGAGTGTATCTGGGACGCTGCCACGAACACTTTGTATTTTATTTCTATTTTACAACCATATTTTTTATTTGAACGATTTGTTCTAATCTGAATAAAGGAGGAAGAGACAAAACAGCACCACCAGAAAAAGGGTAATTAAATAATGATTTAAGAAAGAAAATACAACTAATACAGTAGAATCACGATAATTCATACTCTATACGAAAAAAAACACGAAAAGTTTTTCAATAAAAGACAGAATATATGTAAATAATTTTTACGAAAAATTTGTCATACAACTACGTGGTTAATTTTGCCAGCTGATTTAACTATGAAATTTGTCCGTCTTTGGCTACAACTTTACAGCACTGGCTATGTAGCACTAGCAAAGATTTATTTACACTTTTTGTAGCTTCAGCTTTTCAGCACTAGCTATGATGTGCTATTGCTAGTACATAATGCTAAGTATCATTAACGGCCTTTTGATTCACTCGACCCAATGTCTGAGAAAATATTCATTTGCTTTTGTAGAGCCTACAATGATTTTTGAAGTGTGGCGAAATTATTTTTGTTAAAGTATGAACACAAAACCACACTTCGCTTCAAATAGCAGATACAAATTTACAACTAGAATATGATCAAGCAATCCATATTCATGGATTATGTATAAAAGACAAAACCCTGCAGAAATCTCGGCTACTCCACACACGCCTGTAAAGTATACTCCATAAGGGACTACGACTAGTCCAAAAGTAACCCAAATGTATGAAATAAACGTCTTCCCTTTAACATTGCGATGTCCTAGGTGAGGACCATATACTCCAGCCATGCATTACATCAGAGTAATCCCAAAACTACTCTATGTCACTACTTCGCGCATTATCAGCAGAAAATTAAACATGAATTAAACACGATGCCTTAAAGCATACAGTCGTTAAAATACGAACATTTGTTGGTCAGCAGTAAGCTCTTGCTTGAAAATAACATGGTCCATGCCTGCATTACATGGGACCATTTTGTAACTACTCCTTTTTAACTAATATGGATCATGTAATCCACTAATTTCTGCAGGGAAGTGCCAGAATAGCTTTGTTGCGTGCTGGTATTGCTTTAAATTTCATATACGGCAAATATACATAAATATTGCATGTATTTCCTCATTTAATGCTTTTTTCATCTTGGACCAGTGCTCAGGGGCTATCCCCTACATATGCAATGCATTGCACTGGAACTAGAGAGAAGGATAGGGAAGAAATAGACAGGTGGTGAAAGTGGTAGGAAGATAGACCTTAATTCTTGCACAACTCTGCAGTTGCGTGTAAATTATAAAGCAAAGTTGCGGCGTCTCTGATGTTTTTTGACGCATTATTTTTAAGCTAATGGATCCATTTTATTTATTATTTTACTTCGCCGACGTTTTATTGCTCAAATACCGACGAAGGAGGGTGCTGTAGCACAGAAAACTCAGAAAAATTTTTTTTCTGATTTGACCCGGCTGGGAATCGAACCTGGGTCTTTCTGGTTGCAGAGCCAAGACGCTGACTACTCGCCATCAGCACCCCCATTTAATGCTTTTTTCATCTTGGACCAGCACTTAGGGGATGACCCGTACACATGCGATATATTGTGCTGGAACTAGAAGAAAGGGATAGCGGGAGAATGACTGGTGGTGAAGTTTCACTATTCTACAATTCTGCTGTTGCACGTTTTTTATTTGTAGCAGCGTTTCAGCTCCTCTGATGTTAAGAAGACGTATTTAACTTTTTGGAAACTTTGTTTTAGTAGCCTTTTTTAGTAATTATTTTACTTCGCTGCTAGACGATACCGACGAAGGAGGGCGCTATGATGTGCTTGTGCATTGGTGTCAACTGAAGCCGGTAATGTTCAGTGACCAGGGACTCCGCCTATCCCACTGAAATATTCCAACAACAACTGACACAACGACACATAAATGCACATTAAAAAACATGGGAAATGTTTTTGTGACTTAGTCTGAAACTGGTGCCGAGACTTTTTGGTTTTGTAGTCAACGTGCAGACTATTTCGGGCATCACCAACCGCCCTTAACCTTAATACACTGTTTAATTTGTTTATATTTTTTTAAGTATTGAAATTGTAAGAAATATTTCTTTTTATCAGTTTTATATTAATATTTTCTGTAGAAAATTTTTCTAATTTGCAAAAATTGTAAAAAGTGTTATGCCTAATGTACATACTATGTACTTTAAGTATTCATTTGCTTGCGATTTATGTGAGACCAACGGTTTCGAATTATTAAGATTTTGTATTTAATGATGTATGAATTATTGATATTCTACTGTATTCAATTAAATGGCAAAAAAAAATAATACTGGAAGATTTTCAAAGTACCTTTAACAAACCCTTTTTAATGAACAAAAAAATATCTTTGTTGTTTAGAAATTATATTTTAAAGTAAATTATTTTCGATTTGTATATTCAATTACCATACAAAATTCATTTTATAAAGATTTTTAAAATGGCTATTCTCCTTATAAAAGAAAGTAATTTTGATTTTATTTTTTTTTTTTTTGAAACAGTGAAATAACACTCAGGCATTTACGATGGCTATCAAGAATGGTAACATTGTGCATCAGCTTATTTTTGGTAAGGAATAATGTTACGTTAGGTTAGACTGGTCGCTGAGAAGTAGGAAGTCACAGCATGCGGTTCAATTGGGGCATCAAATTTTCCTTTGCGTTACCAGTTAGAGATAGATAGATAGTGAAAGAAACATATATATAGAGATGAGCAAAAGGAAGTGCGAGAGTAGGCCGTAAGTCTTACACAACGCTGACGTGACGATTTTTTTTTAAAGCAGACTTGCCGCGTCTCGGCTATTATATTGATACATTAATTTCAAAAACACTGGACGATATTCCGGAAGTACAATCAACACGTTAACTACTCAGCAAATAGCACAATCGTTGTTAGCATATACAGCTACCGAATGAAAGAAGAGAGAGATAGATGGTGAAGTACTAGAGTGCTATTACGTACTTTTTTTAATTTGTAAAGCAACGTCACATCACCTCTGGTGTTGACTAGACGCAACAGTTTTTTAAGCTAAAGCCATGTTCACACGATTGTCAGATTGTATAATATTGCAGGATACGGTAATATGGTGGCAATGCACTCACAATGAAAAATTGTTACCATCTGGTAATTTGTCTGTTCACACTATTGAAAGAAAACCATACAATTTCATTGGCACACAGTTCTGCGACAATAAATTTTTCTGCCAATAATAATTGTCTGTTCACACGATTGTCAGATTATTGTATGGCAAACGTTGCCACATCCGACTTTTAACATTGTATCTAAATATTTATGGGCAGCATTGCCAACAGAAATATATACCTGCCAATGGTGTTATTGTACGGTGCACTAAATGAAGCACATGCGACAATAACAAATGACTGTAAATTGTGTGTCAATGGAAATGAAGGGTGTTCTCACGATTGTCAGAATAGTGACAATATTATTGGCATACAATGCACCTACAATACATTGTTGTGACGATGTTGCCACACAAAATTTGTGTGTTCACACGATTGTTGCACATTTTGTAACAATTTTTCTGTCGATATTGTAGCAAATGACAATCGTGTGTACATACCTTAAGTTGATCAATTTTGTTTATTATTTGATTTCGGCGACATTTAATTACTTAAATTGTATTGCATTGGACAATCGCATACGTATTGCAGAACTTATTATTAGATGTAAATTTAAAAATGTGCTTTAATTACTAAAATTTTTTTAATCCTGAATTCCAAAATAGAATTCGTTAAATTCAAACTTTAAAAATTCAAACTTTAAAAATTCAACCCGAATTTTGTTCGTATATTAATGTAACTTGTTACACTTTTATAAATTTCGTTAATGTTCTTAAAGCAGAAGTTGCTGAGAAAATACCCAACTGCCAAATGTACACAAAAATTTTTGTGGAAAGTGCTCCTATTTCCTTTACCAATGTAGCTGCCATAGCCTTAGAGAAATATGTGCGATTTTTTCACAATGACATTCCAAAAAAATCAGACAAAACAAAAAACGCTTAATGAATTACGATGTCATAGCCACTCATGCAAACACACAGATTCACAGATACAGTTGTTTGACTTTCCAGACAAGGGTCACAATTGTCATAAAAATATATTTTTCTTATTGTTGTTTACTCTGCATTTACAATACATATTTTAATAATAAAACTTTATGTATTTGTATTTCAATTCCCTTTCTGCATACTTATGTACTATTAATTAAAATATTTCAGGAAATTTTAATATAATAATTTACAACAAATAATGTCTCCGGTATGTCAATAGAGAATTATAATAAATTTTTGGCAAAAGCATCTCAATCAACTTGCAATAGAGTTAAATTTATATAAATTATTGATAAACTTTGAAATTTGAAGGTATTTAAATAAAAATTGATATCAGTTGCTAAAAGAACACTTTTGCTATTTATTTAATTTGGTTAGTTTTATAAATTAAATATTTTTATGTGGTTAAACCATTTAAATTAGGAAAATTTCATTGAGTATTCAAAAAAAATAAAATAAAATATACAGTGGTAGACGTGAGGTTAGCACATCTGGTACTTCTATCACACTTTGTTTTTTATTTATTTGTTTAATAAATAACATACAGGTTTAAGTTTAGTTTAAAAAAAATTCGTAACTATTTTTCTTCAATATTGTTTGTAAAAGTTTTTTGTGCTACTTTAAAAAAAAAAAAGAAGAAAACCAACAAAAAGAGTAATTTATCGCAAATGAGAAACTATTTATTTCCATATAGAAAAATATTGCGAGCAGTCTCCTCTTCAGTTAGGAGACATTCTAATGATGTTCTTTTACTTAAGGCTACGTTTGCTAGAGCAGCAGCAAAGATATTCTAACTTAAGTATATAACGCTATGGTCCACAGTGCTGCCCTGCATTTTGTGTACAGTGCAAGCAAAACATAATATAATTGGGAGCATTCTTCGTACTGCAGTGCTGTGCTATATATTGCTGGAAATTACACAGTCTTTCCGGGCAATGTAATGTATTTATTTAGACCTAAAATTAATCAATACTACTGCTAGAGTTCAAGATGGCTGATGAAAGCCGCTACAAAAAAAAAATACTTTCAACCTAAGTAAAGTGGAATTTTTTTTTGTTATTTTAAATTGATCTTTAGATTTAATAAAAATGGAAATGTGTGCAGCTGCACACATAGCTTTACTAGGGAGTGTACGGGAGTGCCTGCAATGTGGTACCTTATCACTTATTTTAAAAGGCATATTGCTCAGAAGAGCCATACGATTTTGCATGACATGCCTTTAGAATGCCTCCAAATTGGGAATGTAAATTCGAAAAATAGCGCTAAAGACTGGAATTCTTAATATGTCAAATCACTTATTACTTGCAATTAATCAAAAACAAAAGTACAAATGACAAAAGAGAAACGCAAAACATGATAAGATACGTTAATGCAACAAATCTAAAATGTGTGAATTTAATGTCCGTCACTGTATTTCTGACATTTATTTAATTTCTACCTGTTTTACAATACTTCATACATGTTGCTCTTTGCAGTCGAGAGATTTACTTTAAAATTATTTTTGACTTGCAGTTGTTGTAAGAATTTTGTAGTCAGCCAAATACGAGTATCACAAGAAGTTTTTGTTTTTTTTCTTCCAAAATAAATACATGCATTAAAATTTATATGTTTTTAAATGTATGCATATAAATGACGATGTAACACATGTTTTGTTTTTAATGAGTTTCTGTTTAGTTTAGAATGTGAAATTAAATCTTTTGTAAAAATAAACACAGACGTGCAGACGAGTATATGTGTGAGGTATTCCACGATTATGCTGTTTTTTGATTTACCATCTTTCCTTACTATATTTTCTCAAAAAAAATATAAAAAAATTATATGCATGGCGACGGCTGAAGTAGTCTGCACGTTGACTATAAAATCAAAAATTTTTCTGGGTTCAACCCCCAGTTTCAGACTCTAATTTTCTGATGTGCATTTGTGTTGCTTTGTGTCAGTTGTTGTCGGACGGTTTCAGCGGCGAAGGCATAGTCACTGGTCACTGAACATTAACGGTTTCAGCTGTAATCATCAGAACGGGGTCCTTCATCGGTAATGCGTAGCACCGGCAAAGTAAAATTATTACTAAAATAACTACTACAAAATGAAGATTCCTTGACAACAGAGGCCCTACAACACTGCTATAAAAACATAGAACGTGCAAAAAGCAGAGTTGTAAGATAGTGAAGCTTCACCTCCTATAATTTTTCCTACTATCCCTCTTTTCTAGTTCCAGCACCATACATCGCATGTATAGGGATCATCTGCTGAGTGCTGTTTTAAGATAAAAAAAAATAAAGCAACTTCTGTATATATGTATTTGAGAATTTTTTTCTGTTGTGAAACACCGCATACATAATATGTGAATAGTTTGTGCGTTCATTGTTTATTTACAACTATTAAGCTGAATGATGTTAAATAAACATACACGTATAGGGCGTCTCAGTAAGAATGCAATTTTTAAATTTAGTGTAGTTTCTTTTTGTGCAAGTGGCAACTGACATATTTGGCAACTGTAACATATGTTTATTCCGATTATTAAAAAAGAAACGTTTTACGAAAGCTTATTACAAAAAATTCGAAACTTAGGCAGAGATGAATTTTCAGTCAGCCTTTCGAAGAATGGTAAAAAATTTTAGGAAATTATATCGGTATGGATGTAAGACTCTCTTGAAAACATTGAAATTTTCGTTCTCATTAGGGTTCCCAGAATTTTTTCATCAGCAAAATTCACCAAAAAGCATTTCATATTATCCCCAAAAATTCCCAGTAAAAATACTACTACTTTAATTTCAATTTATTTAAGTCTTCACTTATAAATTCTTTATTTGCATTGTAGTTCATTTTATTTGTACTGTAGTGTATTTGAGAGTCACTGTATGCCTACTATATACGGTATGTGTAGCATGACACCTTTGTTATGTTAAAAATAATTTGCACTAAACTTAAGCCTGGGAATATGCTTCGCTTGCATGTTTCCACACATCAGTAGGAATGTAACAAATTATGAATAAGTATATTAAGATTTAAAAAAGAAATAGTTAATAAAATACACGATAACGCTAAAACGACTGCCCCAAGTAACAATTGAATGTGTAATTATTTTAAATTTAATAGTACATTTGGTGTATATTGACGTACATACATATACATTTGTATATGTGTTTTAAAAAATTAGTTGACTTGACTGAATCCAAATATCGGATACCTTTGTCGGAAATAATTTTTTGGGTACATGCTTTTTGAGTATTGTATTGAAGTAAAATAATTAATAAAAAGGCTACCAAATACAGCTTCAAGAATCGAATGCGTCTCATTGGCATCAGAGGCACTGTAACACTGCTATAAAAAGAAAAAACGTTCAAAGGCAGAGTTCTAAAAATAATAAAGTATTCTTCTACTATGCCTGCATCACTTGTCATATCTATCACTATCACTTTCCTATAGAAGTTAACACTTAGTAGTAGGCTATCATTGCCTGAGTATTAGTTCTCTTAACAAAAAAATATGCTTTTTGAGTTAAGCAAATTGACCATTTCTGGAGAAGCATAAAAAATGTAGCAATAAATTTTATTATTTTTAAATTCTGAACATAGATACGAGCAATTTGTACTGCGCCCGTTGCCAGGTCTTTAAACCGTCGTGATCCAGCAGCATCTTGATATGAATAAACTTCTGTCTAAAGATATATTTAACTCTTTTGTTATTTGTAAATCAAATAATTATAAATCGCATTTTTTCCACAGTGATTCATATATGTATGTGTATATCTAGGAACACTGTCATTTGCCGCTGGTTGTAGTATTTTTATGATTGAACTAAATTTAAAGCATTGCAACACATATTTGCAGAAAATTGAGGGTGACGATTGCAAAGTAGTTTTCAAGTTGACTACAACACGCCAAAAAAAGTGCTGGGTTCGAGCCCAGAAGGGCATTAGTGTGCCTTTGCGTCAGTTGTTGCCGGAAGGTGTCACTGGCGAAGGCATACTCCTTAGTGACTGAACTGTGAACAAAAAAGCGAAGTGTTTTTATGACTTAATCTGATACTAGTCTCGAGCCGAGGACTTCTGGTTTTGTAATCAACGCCACCCCCCTTTAACCCCATTTCGAAAAGAAATCCGATTTTGGGGGATTCCCATGTTAAATGTTATTGTGACTAAAATAAATTTATAAAAGTTCGCAATACTTCCATAATAAAAAAATTGCACACGTTTGTAGAGTGTTGCTGGATATATTTATTGAGAGAAGTATACAGTGAACTTTACCCCAAATATATGACTGTGGTTCCTTTGCTTCTACTAACAACCATTTGACATACAAAATGGGAAAAAGTCCCTTCTTTTTCCATTATTTACTTATGCTTATTGTTTGGTTAAGCTGGCCTATTTGTATGCACACCTGCAATAAAAAAAATAGTAGTCATTGATTATCAACAGATTTCAAAAACACAAAGTTTAAAGAAAAAATTTTCAGTTTTTTATATATATTTTTTTTTCTATATTCCAATACAACCATTCGTTAAGAAAACTAATAATAGTTCAAATTTAATAATATAAAATGATAGTTATCATGACAGCTATTTAAGGCAGTAACAAAATAGTAGCGCAATATATTCATCAAAGTTTAATGTAGACGCAAGGTTTATTTTCATTAAAGTATTTCTGAATTCTGAATATTTATCTTTTTTAATATTTTGTTGCAAATCACTGCTTCACATCGTCGCGGCATCGAGCTTTCGAAGTTTTCACATGCCAAGCCCGCTGAAAGGCTCCCCCTTGTTAAATTTTATTCTTGAAATCTTCTTCAGCTACTCTTTTCTTAACATGTTCAAATCTCAGACTGTGCAGGCCATTTCATAAGTTTTATTTCATTATAATTGGAGCACTTTTTTGTCGACTTGCTGGTATGCTTTGAATTATCATCTTGTTACAAGACCCAAAGCAAAATGATTTCCTGCTCAGCATACGGCAACATTGTTTCATTTAAGGACTCAACATACAAAATGTTGGTCACGAATTTCCTATAGACAGCATTGCCCAATTAAAAGTTTTTGTAATGTTTTGCTATTAGGGGGCATACTATTGCTCAAATATTATATTTTCATGCATTTTATGTAACAAAGGCAATGAATGCGTGATTATTCTAATTCATTTATACAGATGTTCATGCTTCTATTTATTTATAATTTTTTTTTTGTTTATTTTTCTTCTTAACTTGTTCTAAAGAAAAACATTAAACTTCATTTATTTGTTTTTAAACTAACACTTGGAAATGTAAACATGTACAAAATCTTGGAAAATAAAGAATATACATATGTAAGAATGTTTTTTAACACTTTTAACATACACGCACTCTAATATCAAAATCAGATATGGAAAACGGCTGCATCGAAATTCAACAAAAACCCAAAGATGTTTGAATTTTAAATTTGCCAACATTTATGTCGACAGGATGCTGGATGTAAAGGTGAAGAAAGATCCCAGCTCACTTGGGAGCAATTTATTATGGCCCCTATTGCGAAAAAAAAACTGTCACGTGTTGTAGTGCTACAGGCCAGAGTCTCTGCTATAAATCGAACCAGAACCCCAAACTGATTATTGAGCGCACTACTTAATAGACTGCCGGGGCACGACAAGATTCAGGATTAACCAGATTGTTTGAAAAGTAACATTTTATTGAGAACCAGCGAACGTTATGTCATGCAGCTTTTAAATAAAAATTACATAACGAGTATTTATAGAGAAGAGAAAACAATTTTAACTTGCTAATGCTTCACAACTTATTTGCAATTAGTGGTGTTATTCACGACTTGTTTTCGCCATAAAAAATATACGGCAGTACTAAAGGGTGGTTAAATTTCAAGGGCCGATGTTGATTTTGAATAAAACACAAACTATTTAGGAAATTTTCATCCAAATTTTCGATGACCCTGAGGCATAATGGAGGTTCTATGCCGTTAATGTGCCGAATTATCTCATCCTTTAGCTCTTGAATTGTTGCTGGCTTATCGACGTACACCTTTTCTTTCAAATAACCCCAAAGAAAAAAGTCCAACGGTGTCAAATCACATGATCTTGGCGGCCAATTGACATCGCCATTACGTGAGATAACACGGCCATTGAATTTGTTGCGCAAAAGAGCCATTGTTTCGTTAGCTGTGTGGCAAGTGGCACCGTCCTGCTGAAACCACATATCGTCCACATCCATATCTTCCAATTCGGGCCATAAAAAGTTCGTTATCATCTCACGATAGCGAACACCATTCACAGTAACTGCCTGACCGGCCTCATTTTGGAAAAAATACGGCCCGATGATGCCGCCAGCCCATAAACCGCACCAAACAGTCACTCTTTGTGGGTGCATTGGTTTTTCGACAATCACTCTTGGATTCTCATTCGCCCAAATGCGGCAATTCTGTTTATTGACGAATCCACTGAGGTGAAAATGTGCCTCATCACTGAAGATGATTTTCTTCGAAAATTGATCATCCCCTGTTGCCGTGGTCGCGGCGCCCATTTGGCCGATATTTTGTTCCATACATAATTGAGTAATACCAATATATCATAATAAAATAAAATTACAATAATTTCCTAAATAGTTTGAGTTTTATTCAAAATCAACATCGGCCCTTGAAATTTAACCACCCTTTATGTTCTTATTTGCAATTAAATCGCACATATAAACGTAGTGAAGAGAGTTTCAGACTATAATACAAGTGTTACGATTTTCAGAAGACTTTGTGAGAAAGAAATCTAATGAGATTTGGTGGGGCGGTCAAAAAATCTAAAATAATATTACATTTTTCTTTCACACTACCACACTTTAAATGAAAGTATAAATAATATAAATAATAGTAAATATAAGTAGAAAAAAAAATTTTTGTAATTTTGTTATTTTCTTTATTTGCTTTTGTAATATTACAATCGTGATAAAATCAAAAATTCTATCGTATAGAAAAATTTCTAAAAACGATGGAGTCTTAAGGGATGTCATATGTATTACCGTATTATTTGTCTTTTTTCGTAACACGTTGCATTCACACTATAACACTTGCACGTAAAGCTCTAAACACTTAGACGACAGCAGACAGCCAGCAGCAATATGTCAAAAATAAAATTCATGTGTTTTAATGAAAACGATTATTTTGACGGCAGCACAGCAGCAGGACTGCACAACAGCTTTTGCTGCTGCTGCCCACTTAGGCTATTTTCTATTTTGACGGGCAGCAATAAACAAATATAGTGTTGCCATTATATATATAAATTTTAAAAATAAGAACAAAAACTTTTTTAATATTAACCATAAAAGAGCATTACAAAAATACAATATAGAAATAAATTTATGTGTTTTTATAGTTTTTCGTGATATTATTATATTTTTTATCAATAACTTTAATTTTATTCATTATAAAATATATATGCGGCATCCCTGAAATTTGTATTGCTAACATACACAGCTGTTCATTTTTAATTCCATAATATTTTGTTTTTCGTTTGAGTTAATTTTTATCATATTTTATCTGAGCTATTTTAACAATTGTTGGGATAAAATTCACTAAATTTTCTTCACTAATTTTTTATATTTTTAAACTTTGAAGTAATTTTTAATATTTATAAAAACTTGAAATTGATTTACACATCAGCTGATTATTATGTCGTTGTTGTCTTCAAAATAATTATGAAACTGACTTCACAGCAGCATGTGAAGTTGGCAGCATTTGAAGCCGTGAAGTTGTGAATTCTGCTGTCGTCTAAGTGTTTAGAGCTTAATACTTTGAATTTTTGACATGTCTTAATATAAAGCCTTATTGTGTGAAAGGCCCTTTAGTGATATTTTAAAATTAAAAAACGAAAATACTCCCAACGCTGATTTACACGTGCATCTGTAAACACGTCTTATCTACTGGTGTCGTTACCAGTGGTATTTAAACAAATTTATTCCAACAATCTACAAAATGTACAAAAATATACTTGTAACATTTTAATTTGAAATAAAATATGTAAAATGAATCTGTTTAATGACGTAATAAAAGCCAAAGTGCCAGTGCCATCTGGGAGAGAGAGAGAGAGAGAGTGAGATGGAGAGATGTTTATTTAAGTGTTGAAGAAAAGAAAGAATATTATTTTTACGAAATCTTTCACTTGCAATGAATTTTGTTTACTTTTTAACCCAATAAAAGAACTAAAATATTCTAAAGAAAACGCTACAGTTTTTCTTTGCTTCTAATCATCATATTTTAATTCGAACAAAAGAAGAAACTTTCATGAATATACAGGCTTTTTGTTAAAATGTTTCAGTTTCATGGCGGTATTAAATTTTTTTTTTAATTCTCTTATGTCAGATTTGTGAGTTTTTTAACGTGGCATAGAAGCAAATCTTTGGCTTTATATGTACGTAGTATTTTATATAATTAAAGAAATTTATGTGTATATTACATATTTACATACATATATACACACGATTCGCTCTACAAAATACCAGGTAGTTAATTTTGTGCGTCACGCAAAATGTAACCCATCACAAAAATGTTTGGTAAATAAAAAGGATCAGTCAACACTAATTCCAATAAATATGTGCTAATTAACGCAACGAGCTTTTAGCTACCCGAGCGCCGAGTCCTCAAGTTGCCAAACAGAGCCGGGCATGGTGTATGCGCATTGACTAGATCTTGTCAGCTGCAATTTATGAATGTAGTGCTTACAGAGGCTACTGCTCCACGCAAAGTTCGAAGACATCGTCTGCGAAGCTTCTAAGACATCTCACACCTTAGTTCATTGAAGGACATTTTTTACGTTCTCACTTCCATCTTTAATATGCCGTTGACCTGACATGTCGTCATTCATTTCTGTGTGCTGTTGACTGAGTAGTTACATCGTTGACTCTGCGAGCAGAGGCTGCTCTATTCTATATCCAGTCAGAAGAAAAATTTTTCTATTGCGGGTAACAGCACCCTCCTTCGTCGGTATTTGTGTAAGAAAACTTTGGCGAAAAAAAATAAAAAAAATATAATGGCTCTTCATCCAATTAACGCAGGAAATCTGCTTTACAAAATGTTGAAAAACGTTCGACTGCAGATACGTTCAAGAATTATGCTTCCTATCCTTCTATCATTTCAGCAGATATCACTTCTCTACACTCTCTCTTTCCATCTAGTTCCGGTGCAATGTATACTTAGGGGACTTCCCCATTCCCTAATATATCTTTAGTATATCATATATTTTTGACCGAACAGCACGTATGTAGAATGGCCCGCCCTCAGAAGTCTTTTCTGTCACTTTTGACGTGGGTAGATTAAAATCGAATCTAAATAAAGACTACTCCCTCTATCATTTCTCCCAAAACTTTATTTCCTAGTTGCGGCACTATGCACCCCATGTATAGGGGTCATCCGCTAAGTGCCGGTCCAAGAAAAAAAATATACGAGTATCTGTGTATATTTGATAATAAATTGGAAAGAGTCTATTCCCACATTTACCTTATATTTATATAAAAATTATACTTTGCTTACGGGCTTACATTACATATAGTTATGCAAACACTACATTTATTACATATAACAAATACGTAAATATTTACACAAATAGATACGTCCAACATCACGCAAACGTTCATTAATATCAGAAAGCTGCAAGCAGAGTGATCGTGCCCTCATCATTTTTTATTAAAATTTTTCTCCCAAGTAATGGATTTTTTCGTCTGTTTCTCCAAACTGTCAAACTTTTGTAGTGAATGAAAAAGCAAGACAAAACAAGAGAAATTTGTTTCGTTAACTCGGAAAGGCATAAATTTATTATTAAATATTTAATTGACAGTGTATTTGGTATACCATAGAAAACGATCTCAACCAATTATTTTCAGCAGAGTTACGAATGTATATAACTGAATGTTACATGATTTTAAAAAATACCGATTAAATTCAACAATATGAAAGTACATGATGGTGTAAGCATCCGATTGTTCATACTCCTTGCAGCTCTCTGGCACACACTAACTTATATCAAATTTTTTAGCTTTGATACGCAACATACCTACATACATATGTACTTATATACTTGGCTTTTTCAAATTCATGCAATTTGTTTATAATTTTTTCCTTTGACTTCATTAAATTACCACAAAAAAACTAACCCAAAAAAATTGTATAAGAAACCACCATTGAAATCTCTTCAAGTGTATCATTGACTTTACAAATGCACTTGTCTGTATGATAAATAAAGACTGAATAAAAGAAACTGAAACTAAATTGTTAGAGAAGAAATTTAAACGAAATGCGAACATAAAAGGTCATTGAATTCAATTGCAGTATAATTTTCTATATTTGAATTAATTTGTGTAGGATGTTTATCTGTCATTTTATTTTCAATAGCATCTTTTCTTTTTAAATTCTTGCAAAAGGGTTTAGAAAACTGATATATTATGTACTTAAAAATAATTTATGTTATCAATGCAATGTGCTTATTGAATTCTTTAAGGACATGCAGCTTTTTCTAGAAGTCCTTCAATGAAACTTTGAAGTTATTTAGGCCATACAATGCCTTTACAATGACGCCCTATTGGAATGCAGAAACGAAAACGCCATCAAATTACGTATGTAGTTACACACATAAACAAAAAAAAAAAAGCAATTTGCAAAGTTGAAAATGATGCATAGATACGCACTTCAGCCGATACGATACAGATATTTGTAAAAAAAAAAAAACTCGTCGATACTGATGCCGGCACAGAGTGTCAAGATATAAAGCCGTGGGTTGAGAAATTGACAAAATTGCTCATACTTATAATAATATTTGTTGTTAACGATATTTCCAAGAGATCAGTAGTGCGATTCAGTAACTTTTAACGCTTCGACAATTGCTAAATTTGTCGATATTTCAAGTTGCTTGCACTAACAATAATGCGATGCTGTAACTTGATGTTAGCGATAGTAGATAAACATTGAAATCAAAGTGGCATCTCTTTAAAAGTATAGGAAAAGTGCAAAGAAGAATATTTATAAAACAAACAAATGCTTTCTATTTGCAAAGGAAACCAAAAAATTTTTTTATTTAGTATTTACTTGTTCTTTATGTTTGCAAAATATTATTTATAATATTTATTTTCATATATTTATATACACAATATTTTAAACATCACATAGATTTTGTCGACACAATAAACAACACATAAATTAGTGTCGAAAACTTAACGATAACAGCTGACTGGGCGTGACAGCGAATATCGATAAAAATTTTAAATTCGATAAAATTTCGTTATACTTAATTTAACAATATGATTCTCGTAATAAAAGTTCGTGAATCGCGCTACAGAAAGCAAAAATGAATAATTAAAGTAAACGGTTCTGAAATTTTTGTTCCGTAAAGACAGAATTATTAAATTTTTCGGTGAAAGTCGATTTCATAACTCTGTATCGACGACACCTGCTGTTGAACATATTCTTTCAGATGCCATAGAACTAAATTCCTTTCGTGGACGAGTGTTCAGGAGATGTTCTCTTATATATTTAAGTATGCATGTACCGCAACCTGGTTGGAAGGAGATACTGTAGAGAAAATTTCCCTCTATCCGCGATCTCTAAACTTTCCAAGTTCCAATACAATGGATTGCATGTGTGGGGGTCACACCTTGAGTGCGAGTCAAAAAAATTAAAATTATTTATTTAATTTGTTTTCTTACTTATTGTTGTATGTAAGAAATGCTTAAAAATTCTTATATTCCACTAGACGTGACCAATGAAATATTCCCGATTATCATAGTTTGCTTGCTGGACAATTTTACTGATCGTTGATATTTTATATTAATTAACTTACATGCGCAATCGCGCACTAGATATAGTAACCGAACTTTAGTTCGGACGTTACACATACGTTTTTATAATTTTAAAGACGGTGCACAGTAATTTTTCTACAACTGAAGTGAAGTTAACGAGTTACATGTTACTTTTTTCAAGTTCTTTCCACAAATATCTGAAGACCAATAAATATGAAAATTAATAAAACATTTTTGTTTTTGTTTCCATACAAAAGTATGCGTTTAACATGCATGCTAAAACATACATATGTACAATATCCATATTTAATTTTTTTTTATGCTACTGAAATTTGTTTGAAATCTGCTTGTCAGATAAATATTACAATCAAATAAATGAGAACAAAAATAATTGAAACAAACTAACTCCAACAGGCATTACAAGAAAGTCACATCAAATGGCCATAAATTTAGCTCCCCTAAAATCATTAATGCCACACAACTTTAAATTTTCCGGCTGCTATTTGTTTTTTTTAAGAATTAAAAATATATTTACTGCTTAAAAAAGCAAACAAGTTCCTCTGTAAACGTGACTGCTGGTATTATTTATAAAATTTTTTTTTTAATTTCTTTTCATATGCCCGAAGAAGACTCACATGCCTTTAAAAAAATTTTATATTTGTATATAATTGACAGTAATTAATTACAATTAAAAGGTCGTATTAAAAAAAATGCTTTTAATTTACAAAAGGTTTAATAGACAGAATTTATTTTGAATTCTTTTGTAAATCAAAAGTATTTTTATGATCATGACAGAAAATCATTGAAGAGACTCACGACCAAGCTGTCTTGAATGTTGTATTGATTGTAAAATTTGTGAAAATATTATTTGTATTTTATCCAAAAAGCATGAAACAAATTAATTAATTAAATTCATTTTAAATTAAACAATGTGAGCAATAAAGGGGCTTCTGACTGCCTGCTAATTCCTGTGATTATCATCCCAATCACGAATATTCCCGGGGATTTCTTTCTCACAGAAATTAATTTTCTCGAGATAATATTATTCCAATTCTTCAAATTCCGCGAAAAAAAAGCTCTAAAAAGTAGCATCATTGAATTTTGAATAGAATTTATATAAAATTGGAAAAAATAATAAAATAAAAATATAAAATTTATTAATTTCATTAATTTTAAATACATATGTTTAAATATTTTTCATTAAAAAATTTTAGTAAAATTTTTGAAATTATCCCCCTGTTCTGTAAACCGAGTCGATTTAAAAACGAGAGATTTCTCAAAACCGAAGAAATGCTTATTTGGTGTTCTAAAAATCACACGATTTCCAACATTCGAACTTGCTTTCGAATAAGATTTTTTAAACGTCAATACGTCAAAATGTCAATAAAGCTACTGAAAATTTTTTCAAAATAATGTTTATTCTTATTTGAAAGTGATTTTTTAATGAAATTAGTGAAAATCTGCTTTTATTCATCCATCTACTTTATCTGCATACTGTAACAAGAACATTGAGAAATATTTGTATTAAAATATATTACAGAGTATATAATTTGACTTGAAGTAAAAATTGGTAATTGTATTTTTATGTTTCATCAGCTATTTATTAAGAAAATAATAGATTCGATTTAATTTCGACCGGACTTGTCTACTCGATTTTAAACCGAGTAAAATTATGCGAATACGGTTTACAGAACACCTAAGTATGTGTATTAGTGTGACTGTTAATTTTTGAAACGTTGAAACTTGTTGAAACGTTCTTTTATATTTTTGAACTGTTTTGCTCGTATTTTTTCCTTTGCATTATGTATAGACGTTTTATTTATAATATATTTTTGTACTTCAAGACCGACTGCTTCCACGACAGATATAATTAAATGCACGGCTTTTCGATCACTGACCTTGCAAAGTTTAGACGGCTGCAAGTTTTGGAGTCATTATATTTTTAAATCCTCTCAAAAGCAATAAATACTAAGAAAATAAGTTTGTATGCAAAGAATGCGAAGATATGTGAAAATTTCGTTGTTATTTTTTAATTTTGCTTTTTCGTGATTAAGTATTAATGTTAAAGAAAACTAATACAGAGCAACATTGTTCATCAGATATAGCCCTAGAATATTTGTGAATAAGGTTTTTCTCTAAAATAAATATTACTGAAGTTATGAACAATTAAAATGAGCCATAGTGAGAAAAATAGCATTTTTAGCAAACTTTGTGGGCTCAAGGCACGCCCAATAATTATGCAAACGATCTAAAATGTTTTATATATTTTTTTTTCTAATTTGGAACCAATCTAAGGGGTTTGCCAAGTGAAAATACGAAGAAAAAAATTGTCCATATAGCTTGCGGTCACACTAATGTGTATTCGTTTTAAAAACGAAAAATTTTTCGGGATTCGGTATACAGAACATCACCCGTATAACAAAACAAAAAACAAAATTGTGTACGAAAAATGTAAACAACTTTTTGACTGTGCGGAAAGAAATAATATTCAAATCAAAAAAATGGAAATTTTTTTAATTAAATAAAATTATGCAGATTTTATTAATTCTTTTAAAGAAATTTAATTTTAAATAAATTAAAATAAACTTTTTATATCTTTTCTTTGCAGGTACGTACCAGTTCAAAATAATATTTCCAAACAGGGTATGTATGACAAGACTTTGTGCTTTGTGCTGGTAAGTAGAGTATTCTCTGTAATGGCATAATCGTACTTCGAACTATAGTGCTAAATCGCCTACAAATCGCCCTTAATGAAGAACGCTTTGTGCGCAGTAATGAATGGATTTCGGAAACAAGTTTTCATTAGAGCACATCCCTTTATAGTAACGATAGAACATGTAAACACGCCCCCACATTGCGACAAGGAGTTTCTTCGCCCTCTCCTGTAAACGGTCGAGTAACTTCAAAATAGTCTTTGGAGCCCTGGTCCATACGTTAGAGTTGTATTTGATCATAAATAGTGAGGAGATCAGATGGGATAAAGTATGTCTTACACATTCTTAAAAAGCCGACTCTTTTTAAAGTAGGTAGAGAGACTTTGATAAATTCTTTATTTTTATAAATATTTTATGATTTTTATAAAATTATACCCAGTAAGAACAAATCGTTTGCCTGTAATAAATTTATTTACTCGTTTGAAATAATTAAAGAAATAATTGCCACAGTGTACGACACAAAGGATTTTATATGTTAAAAATTTACGTATGTATTCACATGTTTGCATCTGTACCTCACATGGTAATTAATTGTTTTCTGAAAATTTTCCAACAATTAACAAATCGCACAAACTTGTCAATCTGATATGCACATGTAATTTTAATACACATTATTATACTACACGATTACACTTGCAAACATATGTACGTAATGGTCAAGACATCTACGGTTGACTTTTAAAACTGATCTATGCAAAACTAAAACTTATCTATTGCAATAATGTGTTTCTTAATAATAATTGTGTTCTCCTAATTATAAATTTTACAATTTCAAATATATAAATAAGTTTGCGTCGGCTAAGAACAAAATTTAAATTGATGCGGTAAGTGCTTTTTGCTGTGTTACTATTATTTTTCGATAGCGTTTTGAAAACGTATGCATTGTAAATTATTTGTGCTACGTCGTTAGGGCACATTATAGCATTATTAAAAAAAACTCTCTTGGCAAATAATAAAATTTAATACGTTAAAATGTTGCAAATGAAAATAATTTTTCACTAAAGATATGTTATTATTCCAAGCCTTCTACAATGGCATTGTCCCTGTTCTGTTCACAGTATATAAGGCTAGTCTATTGTTGGGAAATATACCTTAAAAATGGGCTGGGTGCATTTATGCCAAAAACAAGAAAGAAAACCGAGCAAATGCCTAAATCACACAGACCCATAAGTGTCAGCTCATTTTTCTTTAGTTAGAAAATCATTTCCGATGGGTGTATACCTAACAGTTCTCCAGGCAGAAGTTCATGCCATCGGAATAGTGTCTCCGTAGCAGCATGGGGGCCCCACACCATCAGATAGTCAGGAATGTTATGCGAGGACCTGAACTTTCTAAACTTTAACGCTGTTGTATTGGGCTGGGTTCCTGGATATGCGAATTGCGCGGGTAACACGGATTATTTGGCAAAAAGTGAGCCAAATGTGCCCCTAATTGCTGCCCAGTATTTTTGTGGACTTGCGAAAAGCTATTGAAATGAAATTCTTAGAAACTGGGAAAAAAGGAGATTCGCTGATAACTGCCATAATTGTGCTGGCCAGAGTCAGACCAAACGCTTTCTGATTCCGGACGGTGCAATTACAGATAAGCTCTTTTCGCTGACTAGAGCAGAATTAAGACTTTTGACGGGGTACTTCACAGGCTATTGTGGCCTGAGATGCCACTTGAACAAAATTTATCTCTCCGAGACCAATGTCTGTCGATTTTGTGAAAGTGAGACTGAGAGCTCTGAACATCTTCTTTGCGATTGTCCGGCACTCGGGAGCATTGTTGGTCCTGCACATAAGTTGTGGAACAGCAATCCCCAAATAGTTTTTCAGATTCCTTAGGAGCCTTACGATGGAGGTCTAATGGTATAGCCTTTGCACAATTCGCTGTGCTTTATGGTCCAATAATGGTAATGCCAAGTAATGTTATCGGAGGTACCCAGTAATCATATTCGGCTAATTTTACTTTTATGTAGTACGTAATGTAACAACCCGAACGAATATCAATAAATGTATAACTTAAAATACTAACTTTAATTAAAATTTAAAAAAATAGTTTTGCAGGCTGTTATTGCTTCAACATAAATGTGTTGCATGTTTGTCAAATTTCTGTGAGATGCGTGTCATGAGATGGAATATGACGGTGGAAGATATAGCCAAAACCTAAAACTTTGCTAACAAAAAATTCTTCAGAAATATCAAGTTAACCTTTTTCTGTTATTTTGTCATTTTCAGAAACATTAATGTGGTATACCATACTTAAGATAAACAAACTAAAATATTCTGTTACTGACTCATAATTCCATAAGTGTTAAACAAGCAATAATATTTGAGATGAAAGTTATACAAACATATGCAAGAACAAACTTCAAAAAGCAGAATCAGTTTGTGTTAAACGTTTACTTTGGAATTAAAAAAAAATAAAGGATTTAGTAGGAATACTCATATTTTTTACAATAAATTTGCTTTATTTATCATGGATCATTGCATTTGCAAAGTTCTGTAGCAAATAAAGACATATGCTAAGAACACAATTGGGGTGAACGACGAATTATTCTTCGCAACGAAATAAAACACAGTTTTGCATATGAAAATTACCAAAATATCGCCGCCGACGAAATTCGTCGTGCGTGACGAACTCTGAGATAGATTTATTTATATTTCATACGACGGCGAACGACGACCAAATTTGTACAGAGTTACCGTTTTCCTTTTTAGTTTTCAAATACACTAGTAAATAAAGTTAAAGTTTATTTTAATAGTTGTTTAATTTTTAAAATAAATAATTTAAGTTAAATATAAACAATTATTTAACAGAAAATTCCTTTCTAATTGTTTTATATATATAATACAAACATTTATGGTAAATATGTATATTAATGTGATAGCGTAGCTACTATGTCAAATACTATACTGGAAAATTTATGTCAATTGTGCGTATCAAACTAGGTGGGGTTGTTAAAAGAATTGACAATTATTTTGCTGTACCTACGTTTGTGCTTCAATCTTCAAAAACTTGTCTAAAAATTTTGATTTTGGTGAGAACAAACTTTGTATTTAAAATCAAATGATTTTAAAAAATTCAAAATTTTACGCACACTTTTTGTTCAGAAGCAAAACACATTATCTTTGTAGTATTTGCATCAGCTGTTTTCGACTTATCGCGAACAAAAATAGGATATTGTTGCACAACTAGTTAAAGACGCCTTGATTTCTGTCATAAAATAAAATGTAGCTAAATAACAAAAAAGTGTGGTGTAAACGGTCTAGATTTCGAGATAGATTTCTGATCAAATATACTACATGTCAGTCCACTGTAAATGCACTATTAAACCAATGTGTTTGTATAGAACTTAAGCAGAGGAAAATAATCACATAGTTATGCCACGTGGTTTAATTACATCATGGGCCGAGGCACATAGAAAACGTCATCCGTTATACGTTACACAAAGACGGATGCGGTGCATACAAGGAGTACTTTGATGACGGATAGTAAAGCAGCTGTTTTTTTTATGTTATGGAAACATTTGAACGGCTTCAATAAAATTGCTTTTTTTATATATTTAATTATAATTTCGTTTATTTATTTGATTTTTTTTTATTTTATTGTATTTTCGCTACCTGTATGCTAAATAACAACTATGCCGGAATATGCTTTTCTTTACAAAAGTAGTTCTTAAATTTCTTCTGAAGTAGCCATAGATTTTATAAAACAAAATCTAGATAAAAATCGTATGTACTACAGCTTTTCAATGTAAATCAATCAAAACCGAGCAAATAATTTTGACTTTAAATAAAGAGATTTTTTTTGCTTCCGCTAATGCAGACTTGAATTTTTGGCTACCGCGGAAATGATTTGTTTATAAAACAAAATAGTGTTGCACAATAATCGCGAAATAGCCGCGTATTTGTCGAAATTTGACGAGTAAAATGTAAAAAATATGTATATAGTATCATGCTGATATATATATATATATATATTTGTGTAAAAAAAAGTAACTAAAATTAAAAAAATATTCACATCTCCGAACTGAAAACATTATTACTAATTTTCGTTGGAAATAACCAAAAACGGCAACGCTGCCCATAGCTGTCAAAGTACTCAACGTACGTTAAAAGTTTTTGAACTTTTGTAGTTTGCGCTGATAGATACGTACTGAATGTGGCTGAGATAATAAGAATGCTGTATTTCAGCTTTGTTGACAGTTGAAAAAGTCGGCGTATGACGGATTTTATGTGACACGACCTTAACTAAAGAAAATATAAATAAAATATGACAAATCAAAAAATTAAACGTATAAAAAGAGAAAACCCCTACAAAAAATGAAGCGAACAGAATATAAGAGAAATATTAAATTATCAAAGAAGCTCCGGAAGTAGATGTAAAATAAATCATAAGAAGTTTCTTAGCAAAAGTCATTGTTTTACAAAAGCAAATGAAGCCAAAAACGCTACTTATAATTGGTGGAAACTTGTTGCAATTGCAAAAATTTGCCATATCAAATGCACAAGAGTGTGAGTTGGGCTGTTGTGCTTTCTTTAGATTTCACTACGTACAAATATTTTATAAACTAAACGAATTATAGTGCTACCCCGATTTTTGCAAACGGAAGAAGTCAGAGTTGTTGCAATTACCGAGAAGTTGCAATGATAGACCTTTGCTTATTATACGAGTATTTGATAACAACCTAATTAAAAAACATCTAGCGTGTGTTGTAGCATTGGCGTAGCCAGTAACTTTCTTAAAAAATAATGAAAATATTCAACTATTTCTACGTTTTTGAATAAAGAAGGTCTAAAATACGAAATATATATGTATGTATTGCAAGTTGCAGTAAAACATTTTTGCGACAGCCCTAACGGCTCTAACTAACAAATCTTGTTTAAAGTTGATTGTTTAGCTAAATATAACTTGTCTGATAGAACTACGTTTATGAACAAGAAAGCACAAAGAATTCAATTGAATAAAAAAAATTGCTCTTATTGAGACTATTTTTTGACCATAGTTGTCGTTCAAAGGCTGTATGTACAAATTTTGCCTGTTGCAAAAATCGGCGTGTTGCGATAATAGAGCGTTGCGAAAATCGAGACCGCCCAGTAATTTGTACTTCCAATATAATTTTCAGTTTAATGTTTATTCTATAAAAAGTTTTCTTCCTTAAAAAGTGGTCCTTCCTAATTCTTTCTATGTGTTTTCATATACTTGTGTACATGAACTTACATCCATGTACACTTACCCTTCTTAATTTTGTCACGTTGCAAACGCTTACGACTATGCAGAATCTGCTTATATACATACATACATACATATGTATGAGTGACATATGTGTATATGTATGAAACAATAACAGTAGACTTGTTACTGGTAGTAGCTGTGCAACAACACTTTCTGAAATCTTCATGGTTGTGATACCACTAGTTGTGCGAATAATGAAAGCAATCACTTGCAGCTTGAGTCCAGATAATTTTGTAAACTGTGCAAGGTTATGCCAGTATGTGTCATAGTTTGTAGTGTGTTTTGTTAAAATTATAGTATAAAGAAAAACACACAGGCACTGCCAACTGGCAAAATATTAATCCATATGGCTTTAAGTGAAGTGCAAAGTAACACTCGAAGTAAAATGTTAGTCGGTCATATGTTACTTTAGGTTTAAACTATTGTTATAGCATAGCAAATTATAATGTTTGTTATTCTAAATTAAAAAAAAAGTTGTTTGAAAATTCATGGAAGTCAAAAAGATAATTTCTTGGAATTTCATATAATGTTGCAATAAAGTTAAAAATTAAATTAAATAAAATGTAATTAGCTAAATGTGTGAAATGCAAATAAGATTAAAGTTCGGAAAGTTATTAGTAGAAAATAATTAGACATGAGACTTCATTCCATGACAGCATGGGAAAAGGAACGTCAATCAATACCAATTTACACAATATAAACAGAACGCGTTTTCGGAAGTCTAAAAAACTTTACAAGCTTTAACGAATTATTTAACTAAGAACCAGAAAAATGTTTGAAATGAATATTACATTACAATAAATTAAATTAAATTGGGTGTTGGAAATGTATCGCATCCTGCAATATGTAAACAAAATGGTAATAAATTTCAAAAGTTCTTGTCGGTCAATTGTTTCTTCAGAACTTGACTTGACTTGAACTGACTTGACACTCGCTGGCGAAGTGTCCGAAATAGTCTACCTGCCTGTTTAACGACGACGAATGAAAATAATCGTTCGGCTATTTAGATTAATAACAACAATAAAAAAAACACTAATTTTTTTTTGAAAAAAGGCCGAACGATTATTATCACTCGTCTTCGTTAAGCAGGCCCGAACATATCCTTAAAATAAAACTTTTGGTGTATACTTGCTTTGTGCAAAAACTCGCATAAACGCTACCTGGAGTGGAGTTGTGCGCTGCTCAGTTGGCTGCAAAGTTCCAAAACGGTTCGAAAAAGAGGCTGATATAGATAAATTAAAAATCTTCTACCTTTCACACCTTTGTAGCTAATAGAATAACTTATATTCGTGAAACAACTCAAAATCCACATTGGCTGTATGGACCCTTCTTTCTCAATGGAAATGGTTTCCATTGGCCAGCAGCATTTCCCGTGAGTTCAGAAACAATCATTATCAAACGAAAACAGAACTTTCAGAACTTACTTGCATCTTCCCAAGAAGAGAATATGCACAGTATAAACCACAGAAATTCTTTTAAAACCCTTCACAGAATTATAGGATATGTTTTCGGGTTCAAAAAAAATGGCAGAACTCCCAAGGCAGACCGACAAACTCGACGACCTCTAACAACTTTTGAGCTCCATGATTCACTTCTTATTATTGGAACGACTCAAAGATTTGCATTTACTGAAGACATCAGGCAGTTGTAAGTGGCAAAGGAACGTAACGGATCAAGTTCGTTCAAAAGTCTGTCACTGTTTTTGGATGAAAATATCATTCTAGGAGTCCGAGGCAGCCTGCAAGAGTCAACATTGTCATTCGATACAAAGCATTCAATGCTACTACCGTATAATGAAATAATCAGCACACTAATCTTCAAGTCAAGGAAAATAAACATTGCAGAGCCCAGGCCCTCCTTGCAAACGTCTGACAACGCTTTTGGGCCATCAAAGGAAAAGAGTCGAACTGCTCGATAGCGAACTCCTATTATGCATTCAATTTTACTATATTTTTATCCTCCTTATAAAGAATTCCCATGAATAAAATCATTAAATTTTTTAAATGTAAATTTTACTTTTTGTCTCGTTATTCGTTATATGAAATCATTTCCAACAATTTTGGCAAGTGTAGCGACAGGAAGTAAAATACAATTGCATACATATGTATATAATTTAATCATAGTTCGAAACATTACTTCTACATCAACAGATTCAGATAACGGTGCAGAAATGACAGATGTCAATCAGACATTACTTTCAACATTTGGTAGCGTTTCTTCATCAATTGGTGCACTTCGAACCTTTGCGGTGATGAGGAGTAGGGTGGTAATTACTAATGTATTTGAATTCCTAAATGTATTAGAACTTTTCATTGAAAAGGTTTTGATGAGGATGCAAAATGAAAGAGTGTAATTTATACTCAAATACGTGATTATTTTAGGTTAAAGTGGAAAATATTTAATATCTGTTTAATGAGGTTTCTATATAATGAACGAAGGTTTCACAATAGTGTCTATGCTACATACAATAATAGTTGTACATCACAGCATCGACGAAGTATATCATTAAACAAAACTATTTTCAGCTTAAAGCACGCTTCACAAGCGACTTGCCAAATATGGCAGAAATTTGCATTTGTACAAACCTGTTGTGTACTCTATGGCGGTGTTTGTGTCTTTGACGAGCGGGTTGAACAAAAATTAAAAAATTTAAATATTTCAGCTAACATTTCGAATTTTTTGGTTCATAAGTCCGCGTCCATACTGTGAAGCATATGCTGCAAAACTTTTGAGTTTGTTGATGAGAAGGGGAAGAGGAGTGGAAGTATGTACGCTGTTTCATGTACATGCAGTTTTTGTTGAATTTCTTATTTGCATCTTTTGAGATGAGGTGTATTTGAGGTTTCATTTTATTTTTTTTCGTTTGGTATACTGTTAACTTCTATCATAATAATAGCTACCCTGTTTTATTGTTAATTTTTTCTGAAATATAATCAAAAATTTAAAAAAAAAAATATAAAATTATATAAAAATTATTATATAATTTTTCTTCTTAGCGTCCATTTTGCTTCAAATTATACCTTGTGCTTCTAATGTGTATCCAAAAAAAAATATTCACACCTTCTATCACAGGGTCGTTATTTTATATTTACATTCGGTATTGAGAAATGTCAAAAAAATTAAAGAAAGAAGATAGAAGGGAGGAATAAAAAATACTAAACATGAAGCAAAAGTTTCATGTATGGACACTGCTGCACTTTCAAAAGAGAAATCAAAAAACTTTTGCAGCATATGCTTCACAATATGGACGGGGACTAACCAGATTTTCGTAGAGTGCGGTCATTATCGGAAATGAAAAATAATAAGGAAATTATGAAATATACTAGTTTAGAAATATATTAGTTTTGTGTAGTCTGTGTGCAAATGAAAAAACTATATTTATATACATATGTATGTGTCGGACCGTAATGTACTCTATTTGGCTCTGCAACCAGAAACGTCTGCGAACTTCGAAGTTCATTTTTATGGAGCGTTTGTGGTGAGTGTGAAAGTATTGCAATTTTAAGACAACATTAGTTTGCCTTAATGCTTTTGTTGCATGGCATTTGTGTATGTTTATGATAAAAATATTGAACAGTACTCAAGTATATTCTCTGTACTTGTTTCTTTATTCCTCAATAGCACATCTTCTTTCTTTGCTTGAGAAATAAAAATGTGGTACGATGATAGAGAAACAAGCACATTTAGTTTGTTGCTGTTGGTAGCACTTTTGAATGGGTTTGTTTACTGCATTTATAAGTATGTTCGTGCGTGTGTGTATGTATGTTCTAGCAAAAGAGTAGATATTTGTATAACCAAAATTGTTTTTATTCTTAAAAATGTTGTATGTACTTTAAGGCTTTTTGTTGCACAATATTTGTAAACTTTATCCAGTCGTTTAATGTTTGGAGGCACATAGAGGTAGTGGAAGTAATCGTCGAACGACCTTTGTTTGTGTGCTTGTGGCCGTCGAAAATAAGTATGTTGCATGTACAATTGTAAACATGTTTTGCAAGTACGAATATGTGCTGATGTCAAGAGTGCTGTGTATTCTTTATTCAATAGTTTGTTTAAGTTTTTCTTTCTTTTTTTTATCATGCCAGATGTTGTAACAATTTACAGCAGAACAACCAACAACTGCAAAAGCAAATTTGAAATTATTAAATACATTAAAAAGGGGGCATAAACAAAATGAAATAAAACGTTGTTGTTCGTTGTTAAGTATTCTTTTGCTATTTCATAGTGCCACGTCTAGAATATCAGAATGTGGCTAGTGAGACCTTTTTACGCTATATTTTTTTTTTAATTTCTTTTTGTAGTTTGTGTGTGTTTTTTTAGTTGGTTTGCCTTGTTTTGTTTTTCTTTTTACCACTAACAGAGATCTGATAACTAGTAGGCTCCAGAACATGGTCCTTGTTATTACTAGAAGATTTACAAACATTTACGTTGTGTCTAATGAAATGAGGCAGCCATAAGCCGCATTTTATTTTGTTCAGCCAACAGTTTATTCGCCTCGTTTTTTACTCTTTCATTTCATATTTTTTTTTATTTATTTACTTCAAAACACACAAAATCAACACAAACAAAACAATTTTTATGAACTCCGTCATATTGCATTTGTTGTTTATTCTGTGCTGTTTATGAGAATTTGTTTTTTTTTTTATTATAAAAATGTCTATGCCACATACAAGTTATTTCGCCTTGTTTAGTGTGCCTTTTGAAGACACTCACAACATTTATTTTGAATTTGAAATATGTGTTGTATATGTTGTCCAGAGTTTTATTGGTGGCCAACAATTTGTTAAAATCCTTTTTGCTGCTTCCATGTACTTTTCTTTGTTCAGTTTTAATTTATTTTGTTTAATTAATTGGCTTATGGTATACTTTGTTTTGTTTAAAAGGGGAATTGAATTTTAAAAGAAATTTATTTTTGTGTCCAGAATTGTTTGGGTAAAGAATTATTTATTCTATATCTATGTAAATACGATATAAAATATTTTTCTGAGGTTTCAACTCAAAATTTAATTAAAATACAAAAGCATCGAATATTCGCGCTCCACTACGCTGATCTTATTCGAATAGTGCTTAAAAATTTTCAGTCCAAATTTGAGCACAATCGGTCAATATTTAGAGTTTGCGACAGTTTAATGCTGACTTTGGTATACTCATATATATATATATATAGTATATATTAGTAAAAGAAACAAAATCAAGCTTGTGGAGAAAGTATTGGACTATACTTTTACTTTTCCATACAAGCGTGGACCACCCTAACATACTCGTACATCAGAAGGTATCATGTCATAATGTCGAATAGCTTAAATATATTATTGTGGGTTTCCAAACGTCCTGAATTGATAAATGTTTATTATTCTGTCGCAGCTAATCATCTTTTATGATATATTCTTTTTCATCATCAATGAAAATGTATTTATTACTGAACTGGTTATTATATATGTAAGTTTTTTCCGAAAATGTGTATTTTTAAGAAAAGGTTGAAGTTCTCAAATCGACTGCATTTTTTTTATGTGTGCTACCTCCGAACTTTTTGCAGAATGGATCGAGTTTTAAGATTCTTTTTGCCTTGCAAAGCTCCTGCTTAACGTGTGGTCCCATTTTAATAAAAAAAAAGAACATTTTTTTATTTATTTTTTGATAGGTTTTATTTATTAAAGCCAAGTTTAGCCATTAAAAAGTATGAAATAAAAATTTAAAAAAAATTTAACTGACTTAAAAAGGAACTTAAAAGCAAAACACAATACTATTTTAATTCTGAACAGCTTGAAGTCACTGTCAAGAACGAAATACAATATATCACGAAAACATAAAACTAAATATATTTACGTTCATATATATAAATAAAACTTGCATAAAACGTATTACATATTATAAAACAAGACCTCAGTGCAGTATATTAAGGGCATCATTTGCTCAATGCCTAGTAAATAAATAACGACTTTGTTCCTACTACTGAGCACCGACTTCAATCAGTTCAAGAGCAACGCATACAAAACTAAAATTTTATTAATAATTTTATTTAAAATTCGTATTTTTAATGCATTGACTTGTATTTTAAAGAGCAAAGGCAATTATAAAGTGGTTCTCATTTTATTTTCCTGTTATCATTTTAAAACATATAACTTTATGACACTTTGTGAATGCCGCTATTATATACATATTGTATAAAACCTCTTAAACCTCGTTTTCTACGAAGAAGCTCTTTAAAGAAAAAAAGTATTATTGTATTAAATTGCAGCTGTTACATTTGATATAACTTAAGAATTGAACTGGGCTTTATCTTTATCTTATTGCTTGATAGTGGGTAATATCTGAAAGCGCAATTTAGCTTTCCAAAGACCTAGTATTTTAAAACTTTGGATATATTTGTTTAAATTTATAAAAGAAAAATTCCAAAATCTTCCATAGAGATATAAAAAGGATAATAACAATTTGGCATAAATAAATAAGTAAATACATATAACGGATAAAGAAAGCGAAAAATGTCACAGTGACAACCATAGCATATTTAAAATGAAGTTAGTATGCCTTGGTGACAACTTAGTTAACTGTTTCTAATATTCCCATGGATTACAGTAATTCACACAATATGAATGCACACGCAAACATATCGCTACAATAACAACAACAATTTGCAAGAATTGCAATCAAGTCGCAATTGCACGCATGCAAAGAGAGCAATTCGGAATTGAAAATGCAACAAACAATCAAAAAAAAAAATGAAGAAAAACAAAACGAAACAAGACTCAGCAGGGCTTAAAAGGATATCCACCGCAACCAACGAACCACATGACAACCAACTAACAAACAAACGAACGGCAACAATTTATGCAAAGTTAACAAAAAGCAACGACAAATAAATGCAGCAAAACATAAATATGTAAAAGCTGCTGAAAAATCTTTGACTTGCTTCACGTTATTATTGTTGTAGCTATGGAAATAAAAACAAATTATATACTATAACATGTACATATATACATAAGTATATAACTATAAAATATAATAACAATATAACATATTAATAAAACATGAACAATTTTACATGTGTGACGACTGTGATCATCTTAATTCGAAAATTCTCCACTCTGCGTCATTATGCCGCTGCATTTACATTTACATACCATATTTGGTATGTCAGTCACTAACTGAGAATGTGTGTATGTGACATGAATAAATAAAAAAATCATAAAAAGAAAACCTGCATCTCGAGGCAATGAAAGAAACGGCTATTACAAACACTATTAGTTACTCACTAGAAAAGTGGACAGAAGAGAATAACTTATGGAATTGTAAATTGTTGGAATACACACACATACAAATGAATGTACATACACGACAGTTGGATTTCATGCGACAAACGCAGAAAATTCTTTAAACTCGACAAATTGAAATCCAAGTGATGTAAGTATGTATGTGACTAAAATTAATAGCAACTTAACTAAACGAAAGCACATTCATCTTGCTGCCAGTCAGCTTGACGGACTTCGTGCATGTGTACTCAATGTATCTGTTAAAAGCCTGACAACAAAGAAATACAACCTACACAATACAAAATTCAAGTACGTAGTAGTCGTTAAAAAAAGCATAACAACAACGAGTTAATGCACATGCTCAATACAACATAAAAGAAAATCAAACAAATATAAATTGCTAGACAGTCGTTAGCAACTGTGTTCTTCTATTGACATCTCAAAAATATTAAATCTGAAATTGGTAACACTCGTGTAATCTATTTTAGTGTATGCTACACGATCAATGTTCCGCTTCAATATTTGTCATTGTGTGCCTTATTTTATAAAAAAAAAGTAGCACAAACATTGACAAATTTTGAAGCTGAACATTGATCGTGTAGCATACGCTTTACAATAACATTAGTATCAAGGCGTCTATAACTAGGTTGTGGCGAATGGAGTTGTTGTATTAGAACACACGTGCTTTGTTCGCGATATGTCAAAAACATCTAATGCTAATAATACAAAAACAATGTGTTTTGGACGTTTGTTACACAAATGTAGGTACAGCAAAAAATTTAACAATCCCACCTTGTTTGATATGCTTTGATCAGTCTAAATCGATCACTTGTAAACTTAAGAAACAATCTAGTGAAGTTACTAAAATAGTTCACCATGAAAACTGAGGAAAATTTGCATGCATATCAGTAGCTTATGTGTGAAAAATATTTCCACTGATATCATTTTATGGGAATATAGCACCTTCTTTTTAATTTAAAAAAAAATTATTTAGAATGCATATGTCGTATAATCCTCTTCAGCATTGTTAAAATTTTTGGAGAAGAGCGCAAATATATTGTAATGGGAAAATAATTCACGTGTGTAAAGAGTACAACCATATTGATTAAAATTCAAATTCCTCAAATCGTCCACTATCCATAAAAAATGAGTAACTGTCAAAAAAAATTTAAAAAGATTCAACTCAAAATAATAATAAATAATAAATAAAAAATACTAAAAAATAATAAAGTAATACTTAAAATAATTACTAAAAACGAAGCTTAAAAATTTAAGACGCCTCTTTGACATCAGAGACGCTACAACAGTGCTATAAAAAGAAATAACGTGCAAAAACCAGTGTTGTAAGAGATTGCAGCTTCACCTCCTGTCGTTTCTCCTACTATCCCTTTCCTATAGTTCCAGCACAATGCTTCGCATGTGTAGGAGTCATCTCCTGAGTGGTGGTCCCAGATAAAAGTAACATAAGTAGGTATGATGTTATGCGCCCAATAGACGACATATTTCTTGCGTTAGACTTGTTAAATTTTTTGACGCATATGCAATTGTGCATGTCTGTCAAAATTGTTATATTACAAACGATTTACAGACTATGTAAGTCTAATATAATTATTGTTAGTCCACAACAGCTAAATTTTATTAAGTTTGTTTTTTTTTTGCAGTGTGCAGTCTGATGTCAGTTGCTGCAATCGACTCTCGATAATTTGAAATTAAAGGAACCAAAGAAAAAGTTTAATTAATCGGGATTTCAAATTAACCAGAGTTTAATTCAAAGCAAAGGGCATGGTAAAAGCATGTGGTCGTAAAGCAAGCAACAAAGACACAAATACATTCACACTATGAATTCAAGTTATAGAGTATAGAAGAGCAAAACTTCTAATTATAATATTATCAAATTACCGATGTGGTCAAATTACATTGAATTCTTTCAATTTAAAGAATGTTTAAAAAACAGTTCAAACTATCGCGAGATTCAAATTAACGAGTTTCAATTACCAACAGGCGACTGTATGTTAGATGAAAAAAGAACACGCACTAATTGAAATTGTTGCGTCTGATTTTGCATCTGGCAGACGACAATGTTTTAAATGTGGAAAATTTAAAGAGTCAGATGTAAAATGTGTCGTCTACTAAGGGGCTTTAGTAATGCATAACTTTTTTTCCTGCATAATTTAAATTTATAAATCTTCTCAATATATATATTTATTTAATTAAGTGAATGAACTTCTAAACTGAATGACAATATATATGAACAGTTTTGTCTATTAGTATAAAATGTATAGATTTTTAGCAATGAAGATTTAGTTTTAGCGAATATAGTGGTTTCGCCACTGTTTACCCATAAATTAATTGAAAAATTATGTACCCATATCTGATAGCATATGGCGTACATATTATGTTTAGTGCCCTCTTTTAACTGTTTCTCATAGACGATGAACCTTTCTAATAGCTTTAAACTGGTGGAAAATATTTTCGGTGTTGGCTTAAAAATTTCTAGGTCTAAAAGTCCTTGCACTTTTCACTTTTAATAGCAATACGATACACACATATAGAAGGGGTTAAATTTTTTATATAAATATGTTCTGCTATTAAAACACACTTCTCAGTAGAGGCGATAGCGTTAGTCTATATTATATATCGCACCCTAAATACAAAAGTGACACAACTCAAAATTTTCCAAAATGTACTTTTTTCCGTAAAATAATTCACAGTACACATCTCTAACTACTTCAAAAATTTCTTTCTCATCACTGTTTTCTTTAACTGGAAAAATACCGTTATGTCTGTTTTTATGTTAATTGCATTGCTTACGCACGATCGACTAAAAAGACCTATTTTTAATTAAAAATATATAATAATTTAAAATTATACTTTATTTCCACAAATATAATATAAAATTAAAAAAATTTTAGCAAAACCTTCTTCGAAATAGACTTCTTTCATAATGGAACCAATTTTATTTTAAATATTACAATCATTTTTGCATAAACAGTTTTTTGCCTCTCCTGAAAATTTGAGAATTTTGAGTTGTGCCGCTTTTGTATTTAGGGTGCGATATGTGCACCTTTTTTCTTGCCTTCAAAATAAGCGCCCAGTATTACATCTTTTGCAATCGCTATTCGAAGTACAAGCAATAATGACAAACTCAGGCAAATAAGAACTGTTAGTCCGATTCTGGAAAGAGAAACATTTTAAACCCCAATTCTACTAGTTGCTGATGTTCTTCACTTTACTAAAATTTTTTATATCGATCCTTATATTTGTTCTGGAAAAAAATGTATATTATAGAAATGACACCACTCGCAATAACTACATTTACAGAATAGCGCTGTACTGAATATTGGAATGAGTACGTGTTTTATTAAAGTCAATAACAGTATGTATTTGAAGTATGTGTGTATTTAGAAAATAGTTTTGTTTTTGTTTAGAACAAGTACTAAAGCCAATTAAAAGTACATTTTTAAATAGTTGGCACAGGAAACAACAGTGACATTCTAACGCTCAAACACACTCAAAGTTCAATACACAGTTACAGTAACAGAAATATTTTAACGTGGCAACTAAATATCAACGAGTTATACAATAAGGCGCACGTTAGGGCAGTCTAGAGTCTAACTTGTTTTGACAGCGTTATTTAAAATTCTACAATGGCAGGCAGCAAGGCGCATTTACACCAGTTAATCTCGTCCCTACAACAACAGAATTTTTTCTTTACAAAGGCAACAATTTCATTCGAGTTGTCAAAACAGTTTACGTATTAACATGCATTGAACACACTTGAACACAAATCAGCTGATGAGAATTTTTGCTAATGTGGCCACCTGGTATGAATTCGCCTTGGCTGGCAGTCAAATCTTTTCAAAATTTATGTGGAATTCGGAAAAAAATTATTCACAAATGTTTTTGATTTCTAAAATATTTACAAAAGTAATTTTTGAGGAAATTTTATTTATAAACCAAAAATATATATTATGAAAATGCCAATAGTTACTTGTGGAAACAACAAATCCAAGTTACTGCGAAACCGGTAGTGATTTTATATCGCTGATATGTGTGCCAATAAGACGCAGCCAATCATTGTTTCGTGTGCTCAGAATTGGCATTGTTTTCGGAGGCTGCTACAGGTGTACAACTCATATCTACTGACATAAATTAAATTTTTGTGTTACAACTGTCTATAACTGCCACTCTCCTCCTTTGATTATGTTCCATCATCGATCTGTCCTTAATAGAAAACATTGTACAAATTATAGAAAATGAATAACATTTAAGTTTTAGCTTCCAAGTTCAAGAAACTTGGAATAGAAGTACAATGTTATTGATTTTTCTAACAGTTTTTTTTTTGTTTGTTGTTTTTTATATTTTTTTTTTTTATATATTTGTTGTTTTCAATGGAAGCAAATAAATAAAATAAAAGAAGTCAAGTCAATGAATAGTCTGGGAAATGCAAGCATTTTTAAATTTTCCCAATTAAAGAGAAAAATTTATTTTGTTCCAAAACCAAAATAGAAAATCATAATTGCACATTATCTGGAAAAGCTGAAAAAAATATAAAAGCTTTTACCACGCCTTTTCGAATAGCATAAAAAAAATAAATCAAATCAATCAGCTGAAAAATATGTGCAGTTCTTTACTTTTTCTGTTTGATTTTAATTTTCATATATTTAACATTTCACCTTAAGAAATTGGAAGAAATTGTAATACCCAACGGTAGTTTAGTATTTTTTCACTAATTAACTTATTTCTATGTCAGCATTTTCTTTGTACTGAACTTATTAAAATTAAAATTAATTGCCATCGTTTGCAATAAGTCAAAGGAAGAAAGTAGTATTTAATATTTCACCATCAAATGAATGAAAATGTCAGTTACGGAATAGTTCTTCTTAATTACAAATATTCTATAATTATATACATTATTGCACATCCTCGTTGTTATTTACATATGCATGTGTGTATATTTAATTGTGTTTGAAATATTTAATAAATAAATAAAATATTTATTTTAATAGCTGTGTACATTTCAAAAACATGCTGATGAATATGGAAAACACAATTATTCCTCTTCAGCAATAACATTTCGTATTGCAACTGACAATCCATATTATACGTTTTAGTTTTCCTGCAATATATGCCAGATGAAGTACTCAAACGCTTGGGAATTAAAATAAATATTTACAATTTATTTATTATATTTTTTTTAATTTAATACTGAGATATTGCACAGTGTTTTAAATGGACTGACTGTAAACGAAATGCATTTAAACAGTTTCAACGTTTGTTGCTTATAAATAATTGTAATAAGAGAAATTATGTCGGATAACTCTAGTCTTGCTAAGATAAACTTCTGGTTTTGTTTTTTTTTTTCAGAACAGACATGTGAACTTTAGTTGTTCACTGAAAAAATACCTATTTTCATAGTAACTGTAAACAAAATTCTTTAAAATAAATGACAAGGCATCCCAAGGGTTAATCACAATATTTTCTCGCAAAAAAAGTTAAGTGTTATTTATTTATTCCCACGAAACCAAATGTTACGCTTTCGTAAAGAATTCGTTGCGTTTGGTCAGAAAAATCTTCTTATTTCGAAACCAAAATTTTATCGAAGTCGTAATGAATTTTATATTAAGTGACTTACACGTCTTCGCAAAAGGTACGAAATAGTAACAAAATGTAGGCACGCAATCGTTACGATATGTTGGTACAAAATCGTAACAAAATATAAGTATGATTTCGTTAAGAAACTTATTTCCAAATCTTTTCGGTTTTACATGTTTAATTCAATTCTTTATTTTAATTTTTTTATATTTTCGCAGGTTTTTATAAAAGCATACTTACGAATTAAACGAAATTTAATATTTTTTTTTAGGTTAGGTTTGATTAGGTACGGAAAGGCTGTGACTTGGTATCACCATTTTATATCCACAAATACACATGCAAAAATGTAACACATAGTAAGTTTTGCAGACAAAGCATCAAAATATGTCAACGAATTCATTACAACAAGTCTGATTACAGACAATCTACCGAAATGTCTTAAAGAATTCGTTACGACAAATCTTACTTCAGAAAAAGTCGAAAATTTTTGCTTGGTGCATACCGTTTATCGATACGTTTCTCTGGGGAGAGTGCTCGTATTATAGAACAAGGTAGAAAAAAATAAAGAGACAAATGCATTGCCGTTTTAAATCAAAAAGAACGATTTTTGCAATCGTCTTGGAAATATACATACTTCATATTGGAAGATGTACGGCGAACTTTTTTTTACTTGTCAGTTGGTAAGCTCTAATGTACAATAAAGTTTTATATCCCAAACTGTTTAGCGAAAATTTTAAATCTTTTCATTTTTGATAATTAAACAAAATAATGGTCGAAAAGTTTTTTGTGATACTTTTTACATTATTTTTCTTTTTTGTTTTCCTTTTTTAATTTTTTTTCTTCTTTCTTTTTGTTAGAAACTCAAGTTTGGTAAGATTAGGGTTAGATGGTTTACCACAGATATTGTCGACATAAGCAGGCACCTTCAAAAATAAAACTTCTTCTAAGAATATTTATACATAGAGAATCAACTTTACAGCAATACAAAAACCACAGGTATTTTGTTTATAATAAACTAACCAGTCAAAGAGACAAACAATAGTGCTGACTTATATAAATTATATTTGGTTGTTTGGCAATGGTAACATCTTCTTTTTAGTTGTGGTTCTTGTATATCTCCTTTTTATTAAATCATTAAATCCTAATTAAAATTAAAATTAAAAATAAAAAGTTAATACTTGGTCTATCATTTACAGAAGCTTAACATTTGTATACATACGGTCATGGTATTGATAGCATAAGTTTACAATGTTTTAGATTTCAATATACATTTTTCTTCACAACGAATAAGGAGATAACATAATGTTCGATGGACTGAACACATCTTTCAAGTTTCAAAAGAAGCATTTAAGTGGCTCGCATTTTTAGGATGGTGTAAGACATCTGTTCTCCTTATTTTTTGTACCGCTTACATCCGACCGAAGATGGAATTCAACCATCATGTATGGGTCGGTGCTTCAAAGACTATTTTGAAGTTACTCATTCATGTACAGGAGAGGGCGAAGAAACTTATTGGGGACGGTAGCCAACTCATTGACTCTCTTGTATGAGTATGATCCAATGAAGTCAAGAAACTTGTGTCCGAAACACGTTCATTCCCGCTCACTCCAGAGAGAACTAGTTTTTCATTCGAACAGAGCGTATGTGGAACAAACTCCCTGCAAAAGTCTTGTCTGTCACTTTCGACGTGGAAAAATTCTAATCAAGTATCCATCAACATTTCTATTTCTATCTTCCTTTCCACAATCTAATTTCCTAATTCCAACATGTGTAGGAGTCATCTCCTGAGTGCTGGTCCAAGATAAAAAAAATTACATTTTAAGAATATCAACTGACTTTCATGAGGCCGATTACAGCGTTAGTTCAAAATCCTGACTTGTTGTTATAGACCAACGACTTGTTTAGTAAATTTCTGGTTCGAGAGATACCTCGTTAGAACGATGTGGAATGAGCTTTTTCCAACCGATACACTAATGGATCTCATATTTCCGTTTTTTCGATATACATATATACGGCGGCTATTTTTCCATAAATGAATTGTTTACATTAAATTTATACAGAAATTTATGTTGTAGCGAGCAAAAAAACGTCTCAGCTTTCGGACTAAAAGAGGTCTTAAACTTGCAAAGTCCTATATAATTCACTTAACATTATAACATATAATTTTTAAAAAACTTTTTTTTCTAGATTTTTGACTTTTTTTGTTTTTATTTTGAATTTTCATTGACAAGAACTTTTCCTATATTTTGAATTTTAAAAAAATATTTTTTCATTATAAACAAAAACCAACTTTCCTGAAGAAGCTACACAAATGAGTAGCGAAACATCGAATCAGAATAAATATTAAATATATTAAAAATACCTAAAGCTTAAATAATTAGTGTTATTAATATTTTTAAAAAAAATTTTTGTGGAAACTTTTAAGTATATCTAAAGAATTTTTTTTTTCAAAATACATATTTTTTTCTTATTTTTGTTCAGGGCACGTAAAGTAAATTTTTTTATAAAATTCTATATAGTCTTTATTTTCATACCAATATTGCCTAACTACTATTTTATTTTAATGTAAGAAAGAAATATTTAAAATAAGCATCGTTAAGAAATGTTAAGTCCTTTAAAAAGGACAAAAGATGAATGGAAAAATGAAAACCAAAGTATGCAATTTGACTTAGTTTTACGTCAAGATTATGCTGTCACACAGTGTAATCAGTACTTTACGCGACACAACTCAATAAACATTGAAAATAAAATAAAAAAATTAATTGGCAACAGCTAGAGTTAAGTACATATAAATCACCTGGCCAGTTGAGGTAAACAGCATGTAGTTGAAGTAAGTTTGGAAATATTTCAATAAATTTCTTTGTGAAAACGGCAATTAATGTTTAATTAATAACTTTCATAATATAAAATGCAATTAATTCCGCAATTTCTTTATTGTTATTGTTATTGTTAGTTCATCTACAATTTATAGAAAAAGACATTTTCAAGTTCGCATTTCTTTAAACATAAACTCTGCTTTATTATTATTATTAATATTTAAACAGCTTCTAGTGACTTAAACAATAAATACCTTTTAAACGGGAAGAAAAATGTTATTGTGACATGATGTTAAACCGGTGAACACCTGCTCACCAAAAAGCAATCTACCAAAACGACAGCCACATTTAAAATGTTGCTTCCCGTGTATTCCATTCATCCAACGAGCAACATTATTTTGTTCAACTGAATTTATAGACGCATTAAACAGGAGATATGAAGGAAAAAAAACTGTCAAATTAAAGAAAAAGCATTAGAAATAAGAAATATAGAGGTATCGTTCACAGTATATATGTTAACGACGATAATGCATTCTTCATCAAAATGATAAAAATTGTTAGAATCATCCTTGAAAAAATTTTATTTTACAAAATTAATTTCTTTTCATTTACATTATCGTCAGTGTCTTCGCTATTCCCTTTGTTGTTGTTATTACTTTAACTACATTTTTACGTACATATATGTATTTACATACATATATTGTTGCTGCGTTGTTCGTACCACCTATTCCTGCCAATGTACAACTTGTTTCAGTTATGAAATTGTTTGGTGTTTTTTTTTCTTTGTTTCACATTCAGCTGGATAAAGTTTAAAAATTTATAAAAGAAATGTTCATATGAAAGAATGTCGTTATTTTTTTCTTTTAGAAGTTTGAAGTATGTTTTTCCTGAAATTTATAAGTCAAATGCTGTCGGTTGTATTCGATGCTCTATACTCGGTCTTTTAGTTGAATAAAATATCGGTAAAATGAATCACTTGAATATGAACATGCCAGGTGATATAAAACATGGCTCTGTGGTAGTAAGTGCACAATTCACTCCGGAATGAATATATAAAATTTTCTACTAAAAATGTATGCAATTGTTTTGCGAACAAAATTTGTAGCTTAAGTTTAAGATTAATAACAATTTAATATCATAATAATATGCGATATATAGCTTGGTGACCCAAATTCAATCAAAAGAATGCAAAGACCGGATTACGTCCTTGTACATCACAAGGGCTATGTAAGCGACCACTACGGCACGCATGGAAGCACTTCTCAATCTTTCACCACTTCATATAGCGATGCAGGAAGAAGTAACCATACAAGCTCGCTGCACTTAAAAACGGTATTTATAGTAGGCAACTTCACTGGTCACAAAGTATTCTGAATGGCATGAGAGGAATCATGAACATGGCTCAGACTACTGAGCATATTTAACCAGCATTCTGCTTCTCAAGAGACTGTGAAGTTATTTTCCTTAAAAGGGATAAATGGAAAGCGCATCATGATTCACAAAAATGGTATACCGATGGAACGAAAATGAGCGGTTGTGTTGGTTCGGAAATGATGATACCTAGAATTACCACAACATTTCCTTTCAACATAGATACTACCATATTTCAGGTGGAGTTTTTCGCAATACTGGAAGCAGTACATATTCTGCAGGAAAAAGATCACCGCAGGATAAGGATAAGAATACTGTGTCCTGGAGGCTTTGAACACTAAAAGGCTTCTGCAGTGTCACAGGGCATCCAACAATCTGTCTTCCATGTACTGTGTTACACTGATGTGGATACCAAAGGCATGAGCTTCATGATGGGAATGAAAAAGCGGACTTGCGAACGAAGCGGAGGGGAAGCGTATAGGAATTCATAGATTCCGGTCCTATGTTTCAAAAAGAATGATCAGACCCGTAGGTGAAAGACTGGGCTAAGATCCAGCATGATCGAGATTGGTACAACCATGGTCGGTTTGAGACATAGCAGGGAATTTCTGGATTTTGCTGCAAAAAGAGCTGAAATAATTGTTAGACTGGCTAAAAAACGCATTCGCATACTTACAGGAACTTTTACATGTCATTTGACTTACATCTTCACAGATTCACTAAAACAAATGTGCGGCTATGTATCAGCCCTAGAAGGTTTAGTCCGATACAGGAGCGTGTTCGACGGTCGACGGTTGTAATTATTAATTCACGGGCATAAATTCTGATATCCATTTGGAAGGATCATAATTAAATTGTAATCGATAATTTAAATTCTAGAAACGATTATAAAAGCATTACATTAATGAAAATGTTATTCATTTCGCTTCACAAAAGTTTCTCACAAAGTGCAATATATAGTGAAAGGATTCTAAACAGACAGTGCCATGATGCAATTACTAAACGGGCAGCATTAAAAGTTTTACAGGCGTTCGTGTGTTTGTGCTTTGCGACATCAAATGTCGGAAAAAATTTTCACTCACAATATTTACGCACAAATAATATATTATTTTTTAAATAAAATACCGATGGCAATAAAATTACGGAAATTAAATTGCTTATCACTTTTTGTTACTAATAAAAACTGTTAAACAATTGTGTTTGTATAGAATTTTGACATTTTATGTCGACAACTTAAGCAGAGAAAAATATAATCACCTGACGTAGCGATGCCACCTGGTTTAATTATATTATGCACAGTGCGCCTTGAACTTAATTTTATAGAAAACGATTTGAAAAACAAACATAAACATTAAATGTCAAAAGTTTTTTTTTCTCTAAAACACTGATGTAATTTCTTCAACTTGCTTCTTCAATGCACTGCTCTCGCTACTCTGCTACCAGCTCTTTCACTTTTAAATGTTCAAATATATATATAACATGTAGAAGCAAACAGAGAGGACTTGTTTTAAACAGTAAAAGTTGTTATACGACAAAATATTGCATTAAAGGTAAATTGTTTCGTAGACAGACAGTACCAACAACCGCCAGACAACGAAATAGATCTACAAGAAAACACATGGTAATTTTGTGCAAAATTTTATGGATTTATTTTTAAAACTTGAGGCAAGAGAAAAATTTTAAAAACCAGTTGTGTGTTTACAAGAATTTATAATTTTTACCATATATTACACATCTATTTGCTTTTTTCAATTTGTTGTTACAGTTACAGTAGTGGACAGAACCTCAGCAACATTATTAAAATTAGGAAATGTTCCAAATTGTAATTGTGGTAACTAATTTTTTTTTTCTGTGTGATGCTATTGATTTTCGCGTTACCTCTATAGCTAATGTATGGTCCAAACAAAATGCACGATGTTTGTGGTAAATAAAACAAAGTTTAACTTAATATTCTTTATTATGATAGAAAGATCTATGACAATTATGTGTAAAACAAAATATCGGCCAAATGCTCGCCACGGCTTCGGTGCCATACCTCTATCCGATGCTCGATATTTTCAATGACTGTGGGACGTAATTGAGGTTGAATTGTTTTTGACTTAATAACGTACACTTTTTCTTTTAAATATCCCCAAAGAAAAAAGGCCAACGGTGTCAAATCACATGACCGTGACGGCCAATTAACATCGCCACGACGTGAGATAACACGGGCATAGAATTTCTTACGCCAAAGAGCCATTGCTTCGTTGGCTGTGTGGCAACTGGCACCTTCCTGTTAAAACTACATATCCCTCAGGTGAACGTACTCAATTTCTGGCATCAGTGATGTTCGTGAGATGTTCAATTGTTGGCCACTACTACGAGTCGAGGTTGACGGCTCTTCTGCCATACTATCGCTAACAATAGAACCCACTGGGCGAGCATGCAAAGGTGTTTTAATATTTCCTACAGATCCGATTTGCGGAAATTTGCGCACAATTCTCCCGATTGTGCACGCATTTGGTCGAATATGCGGACCAAAAATTCACGAAATGAATTTTGATTTGAACGCCCTTTTTCCATGAATTTGATTGTCAAACACTAAAACAAAGAAATGAAGAAATTAAGTTCGGCAAAAGACTTGACGTTAAGGTGTGGCTCACGATTAACATCGTGCATAATGGTTGGACGACACTTTAGAAGATCGTGCGTTCGTCCAGCCAAAAAGTTTTTGTGATGTGTCGTGCTATGCTAACAGAGCTTTCCTTCGTTGGTATTTAAGCAATAAAATAAAATGTCTCCCTTTTTTAGCTTGACAATGTATACGTCAACATAAAACTATAGACGCAATAAATCTTTTTTAAAAATGAATAACAACGCGCGACAGCACAGTTATGCAAAAATTAAGCACTATTCCTATTACTCCACTGTCTGTCTCCTTTCTACACCTTCCTTTTCCAACTAGTTTCGGTGCAATACATTGCATAAATAGGCTACATTCACCGATCACCAAAAAATTCTTGTAAAGTGTCTCAATTCTAAAATTTTATTGTTATGTAAAAATTAAATTAAATGATTTAGATTTTCCGCCATATTAGATCTACAATAAATTTAATTAACTTTTCCAATTCTACCCAACAAATAATCAATTCTTATGACAACCAGCACCAAGCACAGTGCTAACAGCACTGCGTCAATATCCACGCTTTGTTACGAGTACATTTTACATATTTACGTTACACACCCAACTGTACATATTCACATGAAAAATCTGTGCGTTAATTAATTTTCAAGAGTGATTTAAGGTAAAGTTTAGGTTGTATGAATATAAGTAACTTCAACTATCTGCGCGAAATTAGTGAAAAAGTTTTTAGCAACGTGCTGTATAATTGTAACACATTCGTAGAAATATTCAAAAGTTCTTTTTTTTTTTTGTTCATTTATCATTCAATCTTTATGCTGCTAACTAACACCCTCGCAAATGGATTTTAAACTTTTAAATAAATTTTGAGGTTAACAAGGCGAATTTTGTTGTCTTCCCCTTCTTATATCGTACATTTGTTTAACTTTTAACTTAAGAACTTTTAATAAAACTTATGAAACTTAGTTTTATAACCACTGCAAATTAAATATTTACTTCACTTTATAAAACAAATGGTAATAAATTAAAAATTTTAAATTTCCAAATTGTTAAATCTCAAATTGGTTAAAAATTAAGAAAATAATAATGGGAACAACAATTAATAAATGCCCGATATACATGCAAACTGACACTGATGAATAATTTCATCTGTATAATGAAAAATTTATAAAATATCAATTTAGTTCAGTTTGACTTTTATATTCAAACAAAATGTAGCAAAGTGCTAAAATATATTACAGGCGAGTGTTAGTTAGTGGCTGATAGCCAGCCTTCCATCTATAAAAAAGGAACAAATAAAATTATTAGAAACAAACAGAACACGCACTTTTAACGAAGAAAACCATCGGTTGGCAAATAGAAAAAACCACTACACGGTTCCGTATAAATATTATTATGTGGAAAATTGCAAGCAAACTAAAAAACCAATTGCCAACAGACACGCATCTAAATCGACCTCCCTTGACTTACGTTGATTACGTCAGCGATATAAAAATCCCACATTATGCGAAGCATTAAAAACCACAAAATATTCCATTGCAGGCACAATATTAACTGCAGATACCACTTAAATTCAATTCACCCTTATAATGTTTATAGGGCAGCATTCTATATGATTGTAATTGAAAATTTATTTAAACACATTTTTGGTCCACGGATGGAAATCGTGGTGCAATTGTACATTTTTAAACTTGTTGGTACCGTGTTCCTACCGCGACTTACTTGATAAATTTAAAAAATATCAACGGTTTGTACTGATAATGTTTACAATTAAAATTGTTTTCTTTGTTGTAATTTAACCATTAAAATAAAAATGATAGAAAAACTAATTTATACTGCAGATTGAGCAAGCAGGTTAAGATTAAATTGTTTTTTTTCTACATAAATTGTTTTAAAATATTACTAATTTAGAACAAGTCACCAAATGAAGGGTAGTCCAGTAGTTTAGTGAGTAGTGCGCTAAATAATCAGTTTGCGGGTTCTAGCTAGTTTCAATTCATAGCAGAGTCTTTAGTCTATTTCACTACAACGCGTGAAAGTTTTTTCACGACAAATATCGCAAAGGAACCCAAGTGTTCTTCGATCTTTAAGTTGACATTCAGCAACCAGGTGAACTAATCCAATGCAAGGAGGTGAAGGCACATGTGCTACCATTTCGCGAAGAGTGAGTGAAACAACTTCCATGGTTAGAAACGGATAAAGTCGGCAAAGCAAGCTCTTTTTTTGCTCTCTCTCCAAAATAACAATAACGCAAAATAGACTACACGTTTCTACTGTTGCTAATGTGAGACAAACAAAATGATCATTAAAGTCAACAACTTCTTGGTGCTTCAATTTTGAAGTAACAGAAAAATTATTGTCAAAAATATTTTATAAAAGAAATTTTTTTAATAACTGATCTCTAGTATAGACTTTTCTATTGTTAATAAATTTGTATTATAAAATAGTACCATCATGGATTAAAAAGTACATTTTGTTTTTAAAGTTGGAACAAAACCATAAGAGCCATTCCCATCCCTGCTTCAAACTTTTAATGATAATACAACACATTATTGAAGTTCGAAACAATCCTCTCTACAAAATTTTTTTAAATTATTCTGGAAGGATCAATAATCATACTCGTATGTCGAGTGTGCAACGATTTCATAAAGATTTAATTAAACAACATTGAAATACAGTAATCCCTTTGCGTCGCTAAATAATATGAAATTGTAAGCCGTGAAATATCTTTTAGAACATTTAAGACTAAATGAGCCTTAAACGAGTTCAACGAACGTGTGGGTGCAGGAATACATTTTGGTTTGCGCTAGCGCGTATCCTCATGATGGGCGGCCTATAATGTGGTTAGTTTAATTATAGTAATTTGATGCATCGGTCATTGCAAGTGGCCACCTTGCATATATATATTTGATAAATGAGATCCGAATTTCAAAATTAAATGTATAGCCCTATAGTCTCGTTGACTAAAGCGTTGCAGAAGTGAGTAAGCTGCCTTACTGTAGAGGGTGATATTGTCAATGTTTTTAGCACGTTGACTCTGCAACCTGAAGATCCTGGTTTAAATGTCCAGTCAACACAAAAATTTTTCTGATGTGTTTATGTTCGCCCTCCTTCGTTGCTATTTGAGCAATAAAGCGTCGGCGAAATACAATAATAAATAAAACGGTGCCATTAGATGCAAAAAATAAGGGCGTCAACATAACGTCAAAGAAGCTGCACCTCTGCTTTACAAATTAACAAAACGCACATCTGCAGAGTTGTGCAAGAATTAATATCTATTTCTTCCCAGCAAAGAAGAACTGCTAAAGAAATGAAAAAGATCCCAGTTTAGTGATCCTGAAATAGTGCAAATGTGGATCATATCCAATGAATTTTATATAGACTTGTCATTGCGGAATGGCACCCATTCAGTGAATCGGAAGCAGAGTTCAATATGTGAAAAAATTTGGTTCTGATCAATCGCCCTTTAGTGAATTTCATTGCACGTATGAAAATAGTAAAATGAATTTTATTAATATTTAAATAAATTTATTTTTATACTCGGAATTGAAGGGTGACCGCAAGATTTCTTATTTAATTTTACTTTTTGTTTATTTTCCAGTTTCCTTTTGTGCCTTTTTGAAACTCGATTTAAACTAAAGATTTCACTCTTCTTTAACTTTAAGAATAACTGGAATTTTTTTTCCTGGGTTCCTGGGACTATATCAGTTCACTACTTCTATATTATCTACACTATCCCTTTCTAACTAGTTCCGGTGCAATACATTGCGTACGTAGTGCTACAGCAGACTTCTCAAATATTACTTGAAATGGCTCCCCTTAAGCAAAAATTAGTGTTTGCCTGGATACATTTTGCAGGGGACCCAACAATATGTAATCAGTTGCTGTTGTGTTTTTATAATGCATGATTTTTGTTCGCGAAGATACTGCATTTATACTGCTACAAACAGTGTATTCACTTACGTTAGTGCATTGTGGCAGCATGTCTTCTTCAATATGCAATGTATTGCATACGGCAGTTTTTATTGCTTCTAAATTTCGATAAATTGTTGTTGGGATCTTCCTACCACTTGTCTATGCCCTACACTATACCGCTCTCTATTTACTTCCAGTGCATAAACACTGTTCCAAAAAAAAACAATTATTTTTGAAGAATTTTACATCAACCGCGCGCAATAAAATAAGGAGGAAATTTTATTATTTGACACAATTGCTGAATTATTACACAAGAGAACAATTTTAAAATCAATTCGATGTTCCATTTAACATATCGGGGTATTACTGTGTTGTACATTATGATATTCATTGTAATGAAAACTTTCATATCACAATTGTTTAACATGTTTTTAAATTCTTTATTGAACCTTCTCTTCACTTGCTCTCTACTACAATTATTGGTTGTCAAAAACATGATTTCAACACTGCATTCTGTTCTTTTCTGTTTAATTACTATCGCTGTATGTTGGCGGAGAATTTTGCAAAAAAAAATTTAAATGACAAGCAAATTGTGTTTTATGACCGTTTAACAATTTTCCTTTTTGCTTTAATCTCTTATAAAAAGAAGAACTTGTGTAAAAAAAATTTTTAACCATTTATTTTAATAGTTTTTTTGTCGCTGCTCACGGTATGTTATGTTTATTAATATGAATGAAAATTATAATTCATAATAAAAGAACTTTCTGAAAATTTAAATTCATAATAAAAGAAATTTATGCGTAAAATCACATGCTTCCTTAGGCAGAATCTTTATTTTGCCTTCCAATACCTTCTACGCTATATTCTGAATTATTGAACAGAAGGATAAAAGTGTTGTTGCATTTAAATTTTTAATGGTTTGTGTTAATGATGGGCAATTGTGTCCTTAATTTCTTCATCGCAGAGAAAAATTTTAGAAGTCATTCATTGGGAACTACTTGTTATCTACTTCCTTAGGTGGAGAGTCTACAGATTTTTTTTTTTTTTATCTGGGACCAGCAAGCAGGAGATGACTCCTACACATGCAAAGCATTGTGCTGGAACTATAGGAAAGGGATAGTAGGAGAAACGACAGTGGTGAAGCTTAATTAATTATTTTACAGGTCTGCTTTCGCACGCATTTTTTGATGCAGTTCTTTTTAGTCTTGTTTGTGCAATCTGAAATAAATTTATTTTTACTTGGATCAACAGGAGCCTTAGAGAAAATAATGTCTTCATTGAAGCATTTCTTTACTGCCATAACACTGTGAATTCCTTTTCACTTTTTTACAAGTTTGCTAGTAAAATTTCTTAATTGTTTTTCTATTTGGTGGTATTGTTCTTCGATATATTTCGAGCGATCAATGACATTAGAAATTATATGATTTTCAACTATTAAATATTTTTTTGTTGGCGCTGGTTCACTGTGCCATATTAAAAATAGGAGCGTTTAGATTCTGTCATTGTAAGAGAAATTAACGAAAAAAATTAAAAACTTGCAGCCTATTTTTGAATTTGATATAGTTAACATAAATCGGTTGTTAGTGTACCGAATCCAATCGAACCCACCCTACTTTTATTCCTCACAAAATTGGATTACATATGGAAGAGCATTTTCACAAAAGATATTTGCTTTTGCCACTGTTAAGCACAAAAAATTTAATCCCAGATAGCAAATATATATTTTTTTTAATACATACCTAATGGGTGCCCCGGTAGTCTAGTGAGTAGTGTGCTGGTTTATCAGTGAGGGGTTTTAGGTTCGATTCCTAGCAGATACTCCAGTCTGTATCACTACAAGACGTGAAAGTTTTTTCACAACAGGGACCAGGACACAATGGAACCATAAGAAATTGGACTTAAGTGGGCTGGGATCTTTCTTTACCATCTTTACATCCAGCAACCTGCAGACATAACCTAACATACCTAGTAATTAAAATAAAATCGCAAATCTTATTGAAAAATCAAATATTTAATTTTTGGCTGTCAACAAAATTTTACTTGAAAAAAGCTCAAAAATAGTTATTGCACCTTGCTGGAACCAGTGTCAACTTTAAATACTCACAGCTGTGCGAATATTAGGACCCAAACAGAAGAGAAAACAGAAAAAAATTCGTTGGGTTATAAATTTAAAAAAAAAAAAAAACGAATAAAAGTTTTCCGAATTCTGAATTATAAAATTTTTCTAAAGCGACGCAAGATTGTATATTTTTCCCACTGTGCAAGGGAACGAAAATGGTTAAAACCGGCTTCGCTGACAGAGCTGTTGAGCTTTTGACGAATGAAAACGAGTGTATTATTTGAAATGCCGAAGCTTCAAATATTGTTTTCATTCCATGCAGAAACATCAAAATATGCAGTGAATGGAATGTCAAACTAATGGCAGATGCTGTTTCGCAGGCACTTTTCTACAATTTTCGTTCTACAAATTTATATAAAAAATTGGTCTTGATATTTAAGATGTGTTGTAGGGTGTTATTTCATATCAAAAATTGCAGTTTTATTTCATTTCGTTGTGATATTCGTTCACTACCATTGCGAATGAAATAAAGCCCCAATTTTTGGGATGTTGTTTCATTTTTATTTTGGGGGTTAATTCCTGGGAAACTCAGAGATTTGAATTTTAAGTTGTTATGATCTGCCAGCAAAAGCTCAATATGTACGTATGTACAGTCGAACTTCTCTATAGAGAACTTCTCTATAACGAAATGTTCTCTATAACAAATAAAATTTGTGAACACAACATTTTTGTGAGTATTTTCATACATTTTGATCTTCCTATAACGAACTTCCCTATAGCGAAATTCTATCTGTAACGTACAATTTTTTAAGACCTAAATAGAATTTTTCACACTAAATAATCTCTCTATTGCGAAGTTTTTAGCAATCGATTTTTTGCATCAATTTAGTCACATATGTATGTATTAATAAAAAAAAATTAATGTGTTCATATAAAAACAATTTTTTTTTGTCTTAATAAATATATTTTCTACATAAAAAAAATGTAGTCTAAATTTTCTGCAGTTTCTCTATAACGAATTTTCTCTATAACGTAGAAATTTGACGGTCCCCAACTGCTACGTTATAGAGAAGTTCGACTGTATGTACAATGTTTGAAAACAATTTATTATAATATTGTATTTCTTTAGATGTTCTTTGAAAAACTACTATTTTAAGGATATTTTGATATATTTTTCTTGTTAATGTTTTTGTCATACAAGACTAGACGCATTTCATATATTTTTGTTAAACATAATAAAAACCAAAGAAAGATTGCCATAAAAAATCATTTTTTTATATTTTATAGATTTAATAGTAAAATTAATATACCTCCAAGCATAAAAGTTTTTGTATCAATTTTCTTACGAGTGAAAAAGAAACATTATTGAAAATCCATAAACAAGTTTTAAGGAGTTCCCAAAGAACAATTTAAAACTTATAAGATAAATAAAAAATAAGAACTTTGAGAAGAAAAAGTATAATAACGAGAAAAATATTCAAAATATTCAAAAGAATGTCTATTTCAAATTAGGGATAATTTTTTCGGAGCTGTTAGTCGCCATAAAGTCATCGAAGATTTTCACTTTTCAATAAGCCTTCAACTATTCCGTTTTTTAATACATATATAAAAATTTTATTAAATTTAGAAATAAATAACAAGGGTGGCAAATATATATAATCATAACAAAATATTAATTTAATTACTATTTTCTTTGGTATCGTATTTATGATGAAGGAAAGAAAGATTATATTTCACTGTGCATTAAATGGAGCCAGCGACGTTGCGGTTGTAATAAGTTGGTTGCTATAAATTTACAGAAAAAAAACCACCCCAACGTTGTTTTACCGCGAAAAATATATTTAATAATAAATTCAAATAGCCAACCCACAAAACTTTTATCCGCTTAAGAATCCTAATATTACAAAGGAAATAAAAATTACACAATACCTTAGATACACCTAATCCTGTTCGTACACCACAGATACGTACGTTAAAAGAACACTATTAAAAAAAAATTGTGAAAAGACGGTGTTAGAGTTTATTACCTTGATTCAATAACTTTCACAGAGCAAAAAAAATTAATAACTCTACGTAACATACAAAAATTTTTGTTTTTTTTTTTGGGAACAAAATACAAGAAAATAATTGCGATTTTTCTAAAAGTAACATTTTTAAGAAATTAAAATAACTGCCACCGAAGCAATATTATTTTAAAAGATTAAAAACGCATATTTTCCAGATAAATTCTGGACTGTTCTCAAAATCACGTGATTTCAAATCACTTGCCGTTTTAAAATAACACGTGCAATTTTCTGCTGTTTTGTATTTCTGTATTGTTTAGTGTGTACAGAATAGTAGTCGGTTCAATACCAGGTCAGAGCGAGCGCTAACAGCGTCCTCTGTTGTCGCTATTTGAGCAATAAAATTCGGCGAACTAATATAATAATAACATAAAAATTAATGCGCTATTATAACATCAAACTCAGCTTTAGAAATAATAATTTGCAAAATTGTGCGAAAATTAAGCTCTATCCTTCTTATCACTTCACCACTTATCTGTTCTTTACAAGATCCCTTCCGAAATAGTTCCTTTTTAATGCATTGCGTACAAAGAAAAAAAGTGTCTAATAAACACCTAATAAATTACAATAAAATTAAAAAGATATCTCTATGGTTTTTTTTTAATTCTTATTATTCTTATTATTTTTTTAAGGAATACCTTTTTGAAAAAATCAAGAAAGAAAATTAGGGTTTTTATTAAATATTCTTCTTGGTTTTGTCAAGAAAATTACAAGCAAGCTAATATAATCAAAAAGATATCCCTTTTAAGAAAATAAATGATGATCATATAGAAACCTAATATAATCAATAAGGAATACTTTTGGAAAAAAATTAATTAGGTAGCCTAATGAAATCAAAACGATATGCCTTTTTTATATAATTCATAAGAAAAATAGTAATGTTTGGGGACGAAGAGGTTTTAATTTACTCATCACCAAAAAATTTAGAGAAAGAAAAACTTGATATTAATTCTATAAATTTTTAAAGAAAAAAACGCTTTTTCTATAGATTATTTTTTTGGTGTCAAAAAGAATGGAAATTGAGTAAAAAATTGTGAATAAGTTCGCTTCCTCATTTTTAGTGTTTTTTTGATAAAATTAAAAGAGTGTATCACATGAAAATAATAAGGGATCTCTTAGGAAAAATCTTCGCTTTTTTCTGCGTTTCATAGACAAAATTTTCTAGAATCTATTTGTGTTGGCAGTTTTGGGTCTGTGTACGTATGGGCCATCTCCTGAGCACTGATCCAAGAAAAATCCTGCAAAGAGGTAAAATTTCTTCACACTTTGAAGCCAGAGTGAATAGCTGCTGATGGCGAGTAGTTATCGTATTGACACTGCAACTAGAAGTACCCGAGTAATTGCCCGGTTAAGTCAAAAAAAAATTGTTCCTGAGTTTTCTGTACTACACCATCCTCCTTCGTCGAAGTAAAATAATAAATAAAATGGCTCCTATTAGCTTAAAAATGATGCGTCACAACACGAAGAATTGTGCAAATATTAAGATCTATCCTCCTAGCACTTTCAGCACATGTCCATTTTCAGCACTATCCCTCTCTCTCTATCTAGTTCCAGTGCAATGTCATGCATATGTATAGGATTTTCCCTAAGCACTGTCCGAAGAAGAAAAGAAAAAAGTAAAAATTATTAATCGAAATTTTTGATTTGCCTGATACAAAAAAAACCTAATTCTAAATGAAATCTATCAAAATAAAAAGTACATGCTGAAAAAAAGTGAATGAATTATTAAAACAAGAAAACCCTCTTTCATCTCAATTGTTAAATAGTGCCTTAATTTTTTTCTGTTTTTTCCTTTTGTCATTTCTTTTGCTTGAAAATTGGGGTGTAGCAGCAGTTTCGCGTATTGAATATTTTACTGTGAACTGAGCAAAACGAGAAAAATATTTTTCTTTTAATTCGTGTGTATATGGCGTACCCTGCAAAAATTTTTGGTCTATTTCAACTCAAATGCAATAGTTACAATACGATACAATTGTAATGCCGTCATGGACCATGCCATTTTCTAACAAACTGTTTATTGCTCACAACATGTGTTCATTCTCTGACGATTGTTCTCATTTTTCTAAATCATAAGCATTCCATAGAATGTTGCCTGAAATGGGAATGTTTAGATGCAATTAATCACAATGGCAACATTTTGTATACTGTGTTTGTATATGTTTTTGTCGGACGTTCATAGTGAATTTTTTTTTAACAAGACTAGAAAATTCTGAAAAGTTTTTTGTAATATATGTATAATAAAAGTAATAGGTTGACAGTGTACAAAGCATTGTGTTCATGTCGTAGAACACAATGGCTTAAAGTTTGGAAATCGGTCATATAACAAGAGTAGTTTTAATGCTAAAACTGTGGGCCATAGTGTAATTACATACAATAGATTCGGAATTAGGTCAATGTCATGTATATTAACGTTGGATAGTGTCATGTTTTTTAATCTCCATTTTTATTTTATAAATTTTGAATTGAAGACTACTCGGTGGACTACTGTTTTACAGGATGCATGGACTAATTATCTGTCTTTTTTAAGATAATTCAACTTTTGTGAGATTTATTTCTCAGGCCATGCATTTTTACATTCGGCATTATGCAGTAGTCCAATAAATATGCACATTATTGCTTTTATCGCCTAGTTTATGAGATAACTTATTGAATCCCAATCCCAATGAGATACATAGAATCGCTAAATTAAAATGTAACTAGACACCGTTTTAAATCCTTAATGAATATGAAAGTTTAAAAGTCATTATTAAAAGAGCTTACCTTAAATTATATTGGCGCGTATTTAAAAATTATCACTAAGTGTTCATTTTGTAAAGTACGTATTTAAGTCATTCGTTGTTGGTTACTTTCAGCACTAAAAGTTTTTACTTAATTATGGGTAAAGCTGTAACTAAACACCAACTACCTAATACATTCAAAGAACAGCTGATTTAGTTCAATTTATAATTTGTTTTTGCATTTGGCGACTGCTTTGTGTCTCTCTAAAATATACAAAACAATAAATATTCTTTATTTCTGTTAATATCAAAAGTAACTTTTGTTAACAACGGTGTTAACTCATTTATACATTCGCGCAGAATCTTCTTAAAAATCCAAAATATAACTGTCACCTTAATCAATAATGCCCACAATGTTGTTTCCCATTTTATAGCATTTTTTATATTCTTTATCTTATACTATCTACAATCGTACTGGCATGTAGAATAAAGAAATTTTTAAAACCACCTAAGTTTCATCTCTAATTTTTCTTTGGTCCACATTTTCAATCCATTGGAATTTTATACATTTTTCGAGCAAAACAAATAAATGGAATCTTTATTTATTTATATTGCTCCCTTGGCTCAAAAATTCATAAGGATTCTTTGTCAGTTGCGTCCATTTCTGCTGCGCCCAAACAACATCCATACAAAAAAAAATACACCAGCGATGTGTTTTTGGCCAACAAAATTCCATTGAATAACTTTATTTTTATAGGGCTTTATTTTAATTGATTTCTATACAAATTATAAAAAAAAATTACTTTTAAGAATTTTTCACTGAAAAAAAATCGACATTTTCTTTTCTTTACATGACAATATGCAGGGTTGCAAACAGTTTACCAGCTGAGAGCAGTTGCTATCTAAAAACTATTTTTTAGTTTTTGTTTTATTGGTTCCGACTTTGTAACAAATAAAAAGTGGACTAATATTGCGAGAAATAAGCAATCAAAAGTAAAATTTTTTTTTAAACATTCAATATTTAAAATTGGCAACACAGCAACACACCACAATTTTCCAATAATATTTTTTAATCAAGGCGAATTCATAATAGGTAAGCTTATTAGGACAGCTGGTGACTATTTATCACTGTTTTTAATCAAAATTTTTAATTTTTTCTCAAATGTTTACATTTTCCATTTTGGTTACTCAAAACAAAAGTAACACAATGACAACGGTTACTATTGCAGTACTATATTTTTTTCATGGAATTTTCCATCAACAATACGCACATTCGCGACTGTATGTCTTCGATAACTTTACACATTCTATCTTTATGGTCCTGAACCATTTGTGTGCAATTGGCATGGGTCTTATTGTCCACGTATTTACAAAGAAAAAAGTCTAAACGTGTTAAATCACAAAATCTCGGTATGCAATTGTGATCTCCTCAGTCACAGCTGTTGCAGCCTCATTTTCGAAAAGCAAGGTTCACAGATAGCACCAGCCCAAAAAGCGAACCAAACGGTCACACATTAGGTATAAAGTGTTAACGTCGCCTCCGAGACACGACGTAGTTAATGGTCCGTAGGTGTAAGTTCGTTTATCAATAGATCTGAAAAGTCAGTTCCAAAGATACATTGGCAAATCTGGATTTCGTTCAACAGTATGGGCTCCAACACAATATTCGCAATTATTCTTGTGCGAAAGGCATGAGTTCGATTCAATTTATTAATGGCTGGCAATTCAAAATGAAACGTTTTATTTGAACACCCGTTATATAAACCTTTTGGTTACTTTTCTTCGCATTTGGTTACTTTTTTTTAAAAAGGTCGGTCGTGGCAATGCTGTTTACATGTACCAAAAGTTTAGTAAAGACAAATATACCAAAAACAAAATATTTCTGCATTCTTCGCTTCGTGTGAATGCTCCCCATGTTTGCCTTTCTCATTGTTGAATTCTACAATCATTGAGTGGTTTGGTTTTTGGCATTTTGAGAAAATAATTCATACTTAATACTGAACGTCGTTACAAAACATAAAATTTATGATAAAATCATAGAAATTTTCTTATTTTCGCTTGCAAACCATATAGTCGAAAATTTATCAAACTACCATGAAAGTTTGGCATGAGTTAAACCAACCAAAATATGTATGTAATAATGAACGATTGTTAAGTTAATCTTTAAAATTAGATGTGACAAAACCTCCATTTTTTATATTTTTGTTTCACTTTGTATTCGTTTTCTTCCACTTTTGTCGAATCATTAAAATGTGTGTGCTAGGCCCTTTAAATGGCAGGGTTGCTTTCACAACAGGAAATATTTTAAGCTGGAAAATAAATTTTCATTTCCCCAGTTGCTAAAATTACATAGAAATATGATTATAGTCTTGGTCGTGGGCAACACGTTTTCTCTTCTATTCAATTACAACCTTTCAGCAATTTCAAATGTTTTAAATTGCTTTCATTTTTTTCCTTGAAATATAAATTACGATAAAAGTGAAAATTCGAAAATCTCTTACTGTGAGCTAAAGGCACGTAATTGCCAGCCAGCGTACTTTTAAAATGAGATAAAAAAACAGCAGGCGCTTACGTTTTGTGGTTGAAATAAATACATATTTTATTTATTCAAAATTCTTCCAATCGTGTAAAGTATAGAAAGAATAAAGTATTTTCAAAGCACAATAAACCTCCAGATTATAAATACTGCATGATAATAAATTTGTTTTTTAATATAATAAATTGATATCTTTAATGACAACGCCACTTTGATTCAGGATATTACGATTTCAGATCAGTACTTTCTTCTGGTAATTTTCTTAAAATTTTGTGCATATTTCGATTTTTTATATACGCCTGTCACGTTTTTTCTCACCCGAAAAAATTGACCCACCCACCCTATTGTACATGCTTTTTTTTATTTATTATTTGTTTGAATTGCTCAACAACTGTTAGTCACTTTCATTTCAAATATTTAAAATATATCGACTTGTTTCAAATATATTTGATTTACGAAAATGCAACAATTTAAAAGGAAAAGTACACTTTGAATACTTTCAGAAATTTGTAATGTTTTTTTAATAAGTTTTTCAATATATAAAATTAGTATTAAGTTGTTAAAAACTGAATATACGAGTATCTTATAACTGAGTAGTTCACATTCCTAAGTCCTCTATAGTGATATAACTTTCCAGAAATCCATTTCAGGTCACTAAAAATGAAAAGAATAATTCCCATACGTTGCATATTAAAAATATTCATCAATATAGATATTTCGTCGTATCGATCTTGACAATATTTAGTATGTCTGGAAGATAAAATTTTTCTGATAGTAGGGAAGCAGCAGTGCTTTTACACATCACGCTAAGGTTGAATTCATTCTGAAATTGATACTTTCTTAGCAAGAAAACATTTTATTGAACGTATTGAAATTTAATAAATAACAAGAAATTTCGTAAATGTTTGGTGAGCAGAGTTCGGATTGGCACACTCATGTGCGGCACATGCTATGTGTCATGAATACAATTTTGGACACTCACTGGCAAAACGGTACCCCCAAGTTACAGATTGGCACAATCATGTGCAGCACATACACATGTGCCATGTATATAACTGGCATATATGCTGAACATTGACTCACATATTCGTTCGCTGTTGCTGAGTAGATGATACTGATATCCATCGTGAGGCCGTACAAAGAAAACGAATTATAGAATTTGACTGTTTTAATAATTGAAATAGAATTTATATTGCCAAAGCTTTTTTAACAATTTAAGCTTTTAGCCAGGATGACATGCTTTTAAGAGCCATAATTTTTATATGTAAAATTATTTCATGGCAAGCACTTAAATTTGTAGTTTTTATTTATTTATGTACATCTATTCATATAAAACAGAGCAAATTAATTTTAAAAAAATTCTAGTCTTTTCATGATTTGAATATATTCCATTTAAATAAAGTTATTAAATATGAAAAATAATAAAGTAGATAACAATTAACTATTAATTAACATTTTGAAATGCTCAAAGCTCAAATAGTGTAACTTGAAAAATATGTAATCTGTGAAATAATCGTTATTAAACAACAATGAAAACGTTCATGTATTCCTTTGTTGCACAATGAGTAAGTTTTACAAACAAAAATATCTAAAACTATGCTGCAGCAACCATAAATATGCACACAACATCATTTTTTTTACGTTTTTGTTGTTGTTTTTAAAAGTGTGTCTGCATTAGATACGTTTAAATATTACATGTGCACACTTGCATATGCATGTACAGGTTTTTCTTCAAAAACATACATGTAGTTTTTTTTTCTAAATTTGCATGCGGTTTACTTCCCAAGTTTCTTTGCTAAGGTGACCAATGTAGCGTGATAAAGCACTTCGAATTTTTTCAAACCGTTTTCCGGTTTACACAAATATATGTTTGTCTAAGTTAAATTATATTTTGCATATGTAAAATTATGAATTAACTAAAATTTATTCAGAATACTTTTTGTGTGCATTTGAGATGGAAAATTTTTGCAATTCTAAAAATTTTCCATCAATTGTAAACGCCCTTTTTTAGTTTAACTTGCAACACTTGAGCAAAACATTGCAAACTGATTTATAAAAACGAAAATTATTTTAACTTGAAGAAACAGCAGCACTTGTAAACACTGAAAAACTTTATGTGATTTCTCTTACCTCTAATTCCAGATCATTTTGGATATATGTTAATATTTTCGTTATATACTGCTCGGTTTTTTCTTTGTTTTGTAATTTGCTATAGTTTTGTCTTTCGTTACTGTTTCCTGCTACTTTGCAAATCAGTCTTGCAAAGATATAGTATATATATGTATATTTGGTTAGTGTATAGTTATAATTTACAACACAACTTTACAAATGCAATGATGCAAGAACTTTCGTGGAGAAACAAATTAATATTAAATAACATTAAGAAAACCAAAATTTCATTTCAATTTCATGAAATTTTAATACATATGTAAAGCAAAATGAAATAATGTAGAATAAAATAATATTCAACAATTTTTTACATTTGCAAATTATTATCATTAATTTAAATTTATTTGAACTATGATATACGCTCATAGACAATTTTATAAAAAAATATATTGCCATTTTAACTCACAATCTTGTGCAAATGGTCTTGCAAAGTTGTGGAGTACGTTTTTACTCTACACTAACAAAATACACGGATAAGCATTTGTTACACTGATGTAAGTAAACTACAATGAAAATCATAGTTTATATTTACTACACGTTTGCAACACTAATTTGCACAGTGGCAGCAAGCAATAAAAAAAAAATTAAATATTTAAAATCGAAAAGTAAAAAAACGTATATAAAGAGAAAAATTAAAAGAAAATGGACCGAAGAACGAGAACTGAAATTTTAAATTTCAAAGAAGTTCCGTACGTAGCGGAAGAAGCCATTTGTTAATGTGGGTGGGAAATTTTTACAATTGCAAAAATTTTAATTTTTAATTACGCAGGATTGTAAGATGGGATATTAAATTTGAATTTGTCAGCTAAAATCAAATTATTCTAAATTCATATCATTTTTGTTCAGAATATTTTAAATACTTTGGTGCAGTTTATATTAAAATCACGCAAAATTTTAAATGAATTCCAAACAAATTTATTTATACAAGCTGACTTATTGGATTATATAAACTACATACACTCTTTTTGCTATGAAAACAGCTCAAAAATAAATTTTTTACCACTGGTCAACTTTATTATGAATATTTCCCTATCAGTCTTCTTTATTTGAAATGAAAGTTGAAAGAAGAGCTGCTATTTATAGCGACAATACTCTTCTAGTTGAAGAGTCAGTTGGTACCAAAATTGTACGTGAGGAGAAGAGAATATTTAAAACAAAGTGTATTTTAAAATTTATTCTAAACATACAATAGCATTAGAATACACACACACATTTACATCGTATATTATTCTTCTGTGGAAAAGTGTAGCAAAAACTATTTTGCATAATGGCAGCAATAAGTTGAATGAACAACCAAGCAAACACAGTTGAATCACCAGCAGCACAATAATAATATCAGCAAAAATATAATACCAACATACATACATCCATAGTTAGGTACACACAATAGTTTTCTTATGCCGCATCTTAACCAGTACTGCAAATACTACATTTACCATACTGCACTGTTAGTATAGTGTAATTGTAGTAGCCCTGCAGATAATATGACTAGTCCATACATGCATGTATAGTATAGTCCATGGAGACTTAGGACTTGTCCAAGACTAACCCAATGCGTGCTGTGTTTAAAATTACGCTGTCCTACTTTGCAGATAATATATGACTACCTGGTCTATTGTAGCTGTAATGGACTTGTTATAATCACGGTCCTACGTAATGCAGCCATGGACCATCTTATATACCCCACCGCTAGAACATCGTCATGTTAAATATACCATGATTACCCCATGCCTCTATGGCTTACAATATGCATGCATGTGTGGATTAGTCACATTATCTGCAGGGTAGGGGTGGACATTTCATAACCCACCTTGTCATTACATCGGAGTAACCCAAAAACTATTCCATGTAACTACCATGGAGCACCTCAGAAATAAATTTTAAAGTTTTAAGGCGGCAGAGCAGTCGTAAATACGAGGAAATGCACGAACACTTGTATAAGTACAAGCTGCTGTTTTCTATGACATGGTCCACATAGGACCTTGATGGTAACCAATCCATTTCAACTGCGATGTACCACGTATTCCAATATTATCTGCAGGGATACAATACAATCTTTACTTTAACGTCCCATAATGTATATTGCATGCATATAATCACTCGTACAAGCACATGCACACATATGTAAATTTATATCAAGTGCAAAGTTTAAATTAAATACAAATAAACTTTAACTTTAAATATTGCATGGCAATTTTGTATCTGAAACTTATCCGGTTTACAATGTGACCAATTTCAAAAAGTAAATAAAAATATATGTAACATGAAACCTTTATTTAAAACTCCCTACAATTACACTACGACCAACAAGCAACTATTACACTAAGCCGAACAAGACTCTCCACCACAGACACACTAGTTTCTAACAGTCACTCTTTAGTGAACAAAATTGACCGTAAAATAAAATGTTATTTTAAATTGCTTAATTTTTTTAAGTGTAAAAACACTGGTGCTACTAAATCCCTTAATCTATTTAAATTTATTCTTTAACGATATACAATTAAATACTATAATGAAATTCTGTTTTGCTTTCTAATCGCTATTGGTCTCGAAAGTATAACCGATACGGACGACAAGGATAGACAGATGAGCAAGGGAAAGTGAGAGAATAGAGCGTAACTGCTAAACAACTCTGCTGAGTTGCTGTGATGTTATGTAAAAGTATTCTTTTCTTAGCTATTTTATTACCTTACTTCGCCGAGGTTCAAATACCGACGAAGAAAGGCTTAGTCACATCAATTTTTTTTTGACACAACAGCTGTCAACATTACGCATCAGCAAAAAAATTTATTGGGCTGGTGCGGATATTCTGGTTATAGAGTGATATGTGGTTTTTTATTTAGCTGCATGAGAACTTAAAATGATATTACAAAACATGAATATTGTTGGAAGGAAATCTTTTTTTTTTATTATAACCTGGTAAATAATTTCCCGGCATTCATTTTTTAAATATGATATCCAGCATATGTTCGCCACGGCTACAAGTTACATGGTCCATTGGTTCAGTCTAATTTTTTACCACTTTTTCCAATAAATTTGAGAGTTGCGATGGCTGAAGTAGTTTGCATGTTGACTGCAAAAATAAAAAGTCCTGAATTCGACCGCAGTTTCGCACTAAGTCATAAAAATAACACTGCTATAAACAACAAAAAAAGTGCAAAAGCAGAGTTGTGTTATATTGAAGCTTCACCACCTGTGACCTCTCTCACTAGCCATGGCCTTTAGTTCCAAGATAAAAATAAACAGAACTTCCATCGATAGTTACGGATGCAGCAGTTTCGATAAAGTTTAAATTGAAAGACGTCGAAGAAGCTATCGCCAACTTGAACCCTAAAAAATCTCCTGGCATCGATAAAATTAGCAACAAGATGCTCCAAGAGCTCCCAACTACAGTAGTTAAAAGAATTCTCCACATCTTCAACGCGATATTGTGCATTGAATACTTTCCATCTAAATGGAAGATATCACTAATAACTATGATACCTAAGCCAGGTAAAGACCACACCAGAGTTGAGTCCTACAGGCCAATTAGCCTTTTGCCAAATTTATCTAAGCTTTTTGAAAAATTATTAGCTATCAAGTTAAATAAAATCATTAGCGAAAAGCGCTGCATTCCAGACCATCAGTTTGGCTTTCGAAGTAAACACAGCACAACTGAGCAAACACATAGACTTGTGAATGTTATAAAGCATACCCTAGAAGAAAAAAAGTACTGCTCAGCCCTCTTTATCGATGTTTCCCAAGCTTTTGATAAAGTGTGGCATAAGGGATTAATATATAAACTGACCCAGTACCTATCTGAAAATATTTGTAAGCTACTGGAAAGTTACCTGCTTTGTCGCAAATTTATTTTAAAACAAGGTGATTGGCTGTCATCACCGCAGCCGATTGAAGCTGGAGTTCCCCAAGCCAGCATATTAGGTCCATTGCTGTACTTGATATACACCGCAGATTTGCCAACAGTCGCGAACATCCACACGTCAACTTTTGCCGATGATACAGCTTTCTTAAGCATTCACGAAAGTGCTGACGAGGCATCTCGTCGCCTACAGCACCAAACTTCGCAGCTGGAAAGCTGGCTAAAAAAATGGCGAATCAAAGTTAATGAGAATAAGTGCGTACATATAACCTTCACCCTGCGCAGAGACACATGTCCTCCTATTCTGATCAACAACCATTTAATACCTCAACGTTTGGAGGTCAAGTATCTAGGGATGCACATTGATAGACGGCTAACATGGAAACAGCACATCGATGCAAAATTAACTCAAATGAAATTAAAAGCAACTCAACTAAATTGGCTTATTGGTCGAAATTCTGTGCTAAAACTGGACTGTAAGCTTTTGCTTTACAAAGCAATTTTAAAACCAATATGGAGCTATGGTATCCAGCTATGGGGCACTGCCTCAGCTTCCAATATAGAAAAAATTCAAAGGTGTCAAAACAAAATACTGAGAATGCTAACAGATGCGCCGTAGTATATAAAAAATTCTAACATACACAAGGATTTAAATATTCCGACAGTCAAACAAGAGATAACAACATACGCAACGTCATACCTAACCAAACTCCAAGATCATCCAAATATACTAGCCCGAAATATTTTAAGCGAAAGAGGGTTCATTCGATTGAAAAGAAGGGATACTCTTGCCCGAACGTAGTAGACGCGGAAATAAAACAATGCGAGCAATAAATAATTTTGTACAGCTAGGCTGTACTTAATAATAATTAGCAATTAGTTCTTAAGATTTGAATACTTATTGTATTCAATTGATTTTGAAGATTCAATAAATAATATATATTGTGTAAAAAAAAAAAACATTCTTATCGATTGTTAAGCGCGCTGTATGGCAGTAAACGGATTGACACATTCCCGTAGTCTAGTGGATGAGCATTAGTTTTTTTCAATTTGGAGGTGCGGGTTCGATTCCCGCTTAGACCCTGGGTGTTTCTACAGACAAGCTTGAGAGCTTCGTAGAGTTTGTATTCTCTTAAAAAAAAAAAAAAAAAAAAAAAAAAAAAAATACCGCTTGTGTATGGCAAGGTGCGCCGTCTTGTTGCAACCAAAAGTCGTGAGGATCTTCAGGTTTTAGAGTGAGAAATATTGGAATTTCCGCACCACAAAGACACTTCAAAAATAATGAACAATACTTTGTGCTTTCGCTGCTATATTATTATTTAAAAGGAATTAAATTATATTTGCAATAGTAGGGAATTATTGTAGAGATCATATAATAGTTGCTATTATTATTACTATACGACTACAATGATCTTTCGTTCTCTGTGTGTGTGTGTGTGTGCATAACATACTCATAAAAGAATATTAAGAATAAAAATATTTAAAATGCATACTGTCTTCTTATTCAATGCTGTTTTTAATTTCTGTTGCTGCAAAAATGAAAAGCACAGCAATACGAAAAAACGGCAACGCATTCTAAGTGTTATAGGTTTTTATTTCGTTCCATAGAATTTACTAACACACTAAGTACACAATGGATATAAAGTCAACCTTATTTCTGTCACATACTAAACCAAATTGTTATTCTTTGTTTTGTAGTAAAAAAGAATACAGAAAAAAGGGGGAAAATAGAGAGAAAAAAGCTGAAAATTTATATAAAATGGGTTAAAAACATTACAACACTAACCACTGAACGAACGTATGAATGAATAAATGAATTTTTCACAAAAAATGAAAACGTTTCTTGTTGATATTTAGAGCAATTTAATGCATGTGCATAAATGCTTCACAGTAGTGGTTGATGTTATTTATTTTATTTAGTTTGTTTTATTTTATTGTATTTTATTTTTTTAGTTCTTCTAGAGTAACAGCCACGTACAAAATATGTACATACGAGTATAAAACTGCTCAAAAGAAATTCTTTTGCAAGGCATCTCATATTCAAACACTGATATTTAATGTTCATCTCAAAATAAAAACCATCTTTAAGCAGCGTGTTTGGTTTAGTTCGGTTGTAGTTTTTTCGGGTTTTTTTTTGATAGATTGAATCAATCATGTTTTGCTATACGAATGTTATGCTAATGCCTGTGTCACATTCATACATACATAACACCACTTTTCACACATACATACTCGTACATATGTATACAGTTCAATGGATTTGTAAAGTTTTTAATTTGACATTTTTGTATGTAATGTGAAAGAAATTTTCGATTCGCGTTTACTTTGTGGTTATTTGTTAACTCAGTACTGCGTTGTTTCTAGCCCTCTAGAGTGTCATAACATCTTCTAAGGAAGCATTCTCCGCTGTAATTCCTTTAAAACTAAACACCACGCCACCAACATTACCACGCCAACTTCGTTATCATCAATACATTAATGATAATTTTTTTTGGAATTCAATTAAAAATTTATTGAGACTTTTTAGGATTAGATTACATAGCAGAAAAGTAAAGCTAATTTAAATCAAACTTAAAACTATAAACATTGGTTTCAAATCATATTAGACAGGATTATATCTGATAAACCAACATGTTTGAAGTAAGAGTATCAAAATATTTATAAGATCAAAGTTAAATTATATTGCTCAATATACTTACATATAATAAAAGCTTAAGTGGGCAGATTTATGTCCAATCTTAAAAAACTTAAACTTAAACGGCTTCAGCAGTATCCAATTCACAAGCACATCATAGCGCCCTCCTTGTGTAGCAATATATATAAATATAATATAAATATAAAACTTAAAACAACAAGCTTAGCCCCTATTGGAGCCCGGAATTACATGAGCACAAAATTCTGGAAGAGTGTATTCAGTTGAGATTAACAAAGAGTTAATGTATTGATGTAGTATTCCTACTGGGGAGTAGTAAAGACTATTTGAGCAATTAAATCTGAGTTGAGAATGTAGAACTGCATTTATTAGATTATTCTCAAGATTTCCAAAGCGTTTAACAAATTTTTCCATAAGAACAAGGGAGAAAGAGGAAAGTGGTTGTACATTCGCTTTCTCATAAATAAAAGTTCATTTAAAACTGTAGTGTTTGTAGGCGGCATGAACGAAATTCCCAAACCAGAAATTTCGTAACTCTCTAAATTTTCATCTAGATGACAACAACAGTAATTTTTGAGGATTAATTTGAGTTAAATTTTCGGTATCCTAGTTCATTTTTAAATTTGAGCACTTTGTTCATATGAACTAACTCTCCACACTTAGGGGATTTAGTTTATTTCTGATGGCGAGCAAAGTTCTTTAGGGGCTTAATTTCTACGATCTGGATGCCGTACGAATTAAGTCCCTAAACAGAAATGAACTAAGTTCCTAAAAGTTTTATATGGTGTATACATTTTGGGGAATTAGCTCCTTCTTGGAGAACTCAATTTTTTTTTTAAGATTTATTATGTAGTTCATCCCCAATCTCAATAACGAATTAAGTCCCCAAAAATGTGTCAATATTTGAATATGTTTAATATGGGTATCATCTCAAAGCTTTTTTGCTCTATTTTTTTAGGGTTTGTTTTAAATAAATATTTTTATTACTAAAGATTTTCGTTAGTAAACAGCGCTGTTTCGGGAAATACAATGGTGCAAAAAACCTTTAAGGCTGGCAAAATTTATTAAATTTTAAAGAATTTCTATATATTATTTTTTTTATTTAATATTAAAAATTCAAATAAGTGCGGAGTTAGTTCAGTTCTTGAATGGGTCTTCTGTCGGTATTTCAAAATAACATTTTCATTGCAAACTTATTTCACTTTTAGTAAAATTGTTGGTGTTTAAGTTCATTTTGAAATTAGGGACATTTATTAATGTGAACTAACACCCTACAAATAAAAATTACAAAGTATTGTCTTACGAACAGAACAATAAAGCACCAGAAAAATCCTTCTGATTTAAAAATGTTTTGTTTGAAGCACAAAAACAATTTCTTTAAACTATTATGAAATATTAGGACATCATAACAACATAGCTTGATAGCAGACCGTTTAAACTCCCCATTATTTACCAAGTAACAGCAAAAACGTCGTAAATATAAGTACGTATGTATGTGTTTTGTTTAGAGCAGCATTTTCTTCACTTTAAAACCAAATATTCTTCCATACTCTTAAGCAAAATGCATCGAGAAAAGTAATTAAAATATTTCACAAATTATTTGGAAATAATTTTATTAGAAACAAACAGAAAATACAATAAATTTAAAGAGATATACTGGCTTAAGAGAGGCATTGAATAAGTCAGTAAAATAATATGTATTTGAGATTAATTGACTGCCTGGCCTCCGATGGTGATAAAATGCTTTCACTCGTACAACTACAAATACATCCATATATATAAGTATATATCTATATATATATATACATATATATATATATATATAAAACGGAAAGTGTGTTTGTTTGTTTGTACCTTATAGGAGAGCACGCTTTCGGACCGATATTCCTGAAATTTTCACAACATTTAACTGGGCTTCTGGAATGAATTATAGGCTACCACGCCCACTTTTTAAAATTATGTTACTACTTCCACATAGTTTTTTTTATAAATTTTATAATATAAATGATCATAACTTCGTCATTTGTGTTCCATTTTTAAAAATTATTTTTGTATATTTGAAAAAGTTCAAAAATTTTTTTTTTGAAAATTCTGGATGGAGGCAAGTGTCCGCACCAAAAATTGATTATATAATATTTTTGCCATTTGTGGACCAATTTTGAAAATTCGTTTTGCATATGGAACAATTGTTTCTCGAATTTTTATGGAGGGAAAGGTGCTCAGTGCCCTCCTTTAAAAAGTCATTATCAAATAACGTCATCTTTTCTGGACCAATTTTCTAAATTCTTTTTGCATATGGGGAGGGTGCCCTAAATTTCTTTGATTTTTTACTAAATTGTATATTGGAAGAGTATTAATTTTTTAACTGAATCAAGATCGTGCGAAAGAAAATAATTTAATAAAAAAATATATAAGGGAGGAAGCACAATATAAAATCTCTTTGGACATAATAAGGCAGACGACTATTTTTTACCCACTTTTATGATATGGAAAGGAATTTTTCAGAAGAAAACTAAAAAAAAAGTGGAATGGGTAGTTTTCAGAAAAACTGCGTTTTGAAAACGGTACCTTTTTTAGAAAAGAGCCTGGTAATATAACAGTAAAAGTATCCATATTTGTTGCATCTAGCTTGTAACCGTGACAGTATCAATACAAAAGTGGGCGAGATTAGATAAGTTGATGTGGGGTAGCGAACTGCACTGGGTTAATCTAGTACATATGTATATAAAGGAAAGTCGGTTTAGTTAAAGCACTTCTAAATCAAGAATGGTTGTACCGATTTCGATGAAATGTGGTATGCAGATAACTCATAGTAAGATACTACCTACTATTCTTATAAAATAGAAATGATTTTCGGATATTTTTCTTTCAGTTGGTAACTTTATTAAGAATTTTGCTTGCATTAATTTTTACCTCTCATAACATTTGAAAGATACTTGCAAACTTCTTTCGTACACACAACTTACAAAAGGCTCTGTCTGCATCTGCATAAAACTTTAACTGCAATAATAACAATAAATATGTGTGTAAGAAAATGTTGATGACAACAGCAATGAGTAAAAGTAAAATGTTAAATTTCATAAAATTATTTACTTTATTCACTTATTTTTACGTACTTTAGATTGAAAGAAAGACTGAAAAATATGAAACAGTACAACAGTAACACAGAGCAAAAAAGTATTCGTTTATGGAAGGGAAGGAAGTTCATAAAGGTAAACCACCACAACTATAGACAAGCAATGGGCGTGTTGTTTGTAAAAAATTAAGGGGTATGACCACATTAGGTGTGTTCACATAATTCTCCCATAAAATTCAGTAACATTTCAATTTAACAAAAGATGCTTTTAATGAAAATTAAGAGAGCATTAAAATATAATTACAGTTACAGTTGTTCGTAAGCAATAACAATTACAAGTATATAAGATCTCTTACAAAAAAAAAAAAACATTGTGTTGCAGGAGTCAGAATTCTGCTTTCTAGTTCCGTTATTGTTTTGATCAAATTAAAGTTGGATACATCGGAGCCATCTAAAAAGTGGTAAAATTCTATGAACACTGATGAGGAGGTGTTGCAGCTTGCGCAACCATTATTTGCTTTGTAAATTGAATTAATTAACATTTATTTTCTTTGCTTCTTTTTTAATTTTTTTTAATTATTTTTGAACAGGTCTTTTACAAGAACTTTTTTTGGTGCAATAATAATCAATGGTTTTAGATAACTCTAATACTTTTATAACGTATGTAAATTTGTTTATTTGTGTATCTTTTTTTTAGTAGAAGTATAGTAGAATTAAAATTTCAAATTTGTTTAAGATTCACTAATATATAAAAGACAATTACAAAACATTATTTTTCCCGAAAACTATTATATAAATTAATATACACTTAGTCGCACAACTCTACATACGATTTAATTTCTTCAACAAATTTAAATTTTTAAGAGAAATACAAAAAAGTTGTTGAACTTTATTATTTTATAAAATTAACGATCTTTACAGGAAATAAAAAATAAAAATACACTCTGTTTAATATTATTGAATAAAATAAAATAATAAATTTCATAAAAGAAAAAGTCTACATACGAGACATTGTAAAACCTTTGGGGTGATTTGGAAAATATTTAATGGATTGTATGGCCTATTTTTGCATCTTAACTTCTTTAAGCCTTTTAGGCATCGACAAAAATTGATTTTTTGTTATTTCGGGGGAAATATATCCCTTTAGTCTTTTAAAATCATTTTCAAGTGAGAAGTGGACAAAGCCCTTCCATATCTAAGTTTCTGTTTTAAATGAGTTCATAAATGTGCCCTATCAAATACTTACAAATAAGAATTTTCAAAAATTTTACTTTAAATATAAAGTAACGATCAGATTAAATGCAATTTCGAAATCGTATGTAGAGTTTTGTGAATAAGTGTATGTATGTGCAGATGTATAACATATAAATTATTAAACTTTTAAATTGAATTGTCAAACATTTTCCCCGGCAAAGTCGTATTGCAAAAAAAAAATTAACAAATTGGGGAACAATATAGAATATTTATTCAGTGATTAAGGTGCTCTTTCTCTATTACAAGTACAGGGTGGGCCAAAAGTAATTACAGCAAAAAGTCATCGGGTGATTACTTTTGGCCCACCGTGTTGTACTTCTCAGTGCAAAATTTAGATGAAAAGCATTAACCATTTCGACTGGTTTTCATATTAATTTTGTACAAATAAATACTACTTATAATATAAACAAACAGCACCTTAAATATAATGTACAAAAATTATATTTGTTAATAAAAAATATTTTTTTAATAAATTTAATTCTTCGGAATTATTATTGTATGTTTTGTTAGTTCATTACGCACATTCAAAATACAAAACTCAATTATAGATTGATTTTTCTTTGTTTGTTTAATATGCTGAGAGGCAACTGCACTCAAGCCTAAAAGTAATAATTGAATTGCCATTAATTTATTTGCGTGTCTCTTCTAGACTCAGAAACCCAACCCTTTAAAAATCGTCGTCGTAGAGGAAATTATTATTATTATTTTTTATTATTATTAAATTCTCTTTTTTCATCATGAATACAGGGTGGGAAAACTTCAGTGTATTATGTCAAATGGTGAGATGCAAACAAATTGTACAGTATTTTTTCGAAATTAAGTAAATTTTTTCGCATAATTAGCAGCATATTATGTTATTCTATCTCTAAGAAAATATCAGTTAGCCGTATGGTTTATGGTTTAAAAAAGACGATGTCCTTGTGAATAGGCACATTTGTAGTATTCTTGTTTTATCGAATTTATATTTTTATTTATATTTTCTTTTTTAGCAAAGTTATTTACATTTATTTCCTTTTTCTTTGACCTGTGTATAAGCTGTTTCTTCTTCTTTTCTTCTAGTTTTTTTTTTGCCTCACTTTACAAATTGTGGTGCTTCATGTTGCGATTTCCTCTTTCGTGTTTGCGGGCGGATAACGGAACCGCCTTCAGTTGTCGCTGAAGTTTATGTTCTGGCTTCAATTGATATGCTTGCAGCACTTGATGGACTGCACGATTTGATGTGGTTTCAACATTTTCTGCTATAATTGAACCACAAATAAGCAAGTAAAACTACAGAAATTGGCGACAATATTTTTCAAATTGTTCGCCATCTCCATGGTTTTCACTAATAAATGTGAAGTTTAAAAAAATGTTTCACATGAAGACTGTTTTCTTACTTGTTTATACTCATGTTTAAAACGAGAATCAGCAATGCTCTGCAACTGTCAAAATATTTTGTTTCATTCCATTTGTTTTGTTCATATGAAAACATTAACATTTTTTCTTTCATTTCTTCACTGAACACGATTCACCAGCACTAACAAAATATGAAAAAAGATTTCACTTCTCTTTATCACAAAACGAAAATCGACCCTTGGTATTGAAATTTCAATTTCATAAGAATATATGCAATTTAGATTAAAATAATATGAAAATTTTTATGAAATTAATTAAATTTATATGTATATTATTCTATCATTAAGAATTTTATTTCTGGTATTATTTATAAACATATTTGAGAGATTTTTACAAAATTATTTAAAAGAAATGCACGTTCCCATACCCGGCCTGAATCCAATTATTTTAAAAAATTGCTAAAATTGCAACATGAAGATTTTGTTAGGAATTGAGATTATATCGCTTCAAACGCTCAAAAAAATTGGTTTTTGATAACAAATTTATAGTGCAATTCCACTTCAACGCCAAAGTGTTACTTTTAAAACCGTTTCCGTTGCGCAATATTTTTGCTTTAATAGTGGAATACTCTTTACCTTTGATAATAATTGCAGTCCTTTCAACTATAGATTTTACCATCATCACCTCTGACATCATTTGCAGCAACTGTTTGTGTATACTGCACTTATATATCTATGTATGTATAGCTATATGTAAATATGCATTCCAATGCACACACATTTATGCTAATTTAATGCATGGCTGCTCTGTTTCAGGCCGTATTTTATGTTTTCACTCCCCTTTTAAAATTATTTGCAAATACTTAACTCACCGTTTGCAAAATGGGATGGCATTCTTCCTGCTTTTTAACGGCGCCATATGGAAAAAAAACAAATAAAAATGCAAGTATGTAAGTACATTTGAAAAACTGAATTAAATTTCAATTTGGATTTACCAGATTTGATCCACATAATTTGAATAAGAATATTTCATAACTAATTGAATATCGTGGGATGAAGGCTGTCATTTATCCCATAACTTTTCTAATCTTTTAATATAAAAAGAAAATTTACTTCACACAAACACTGACATACAATTAATTTAACTTGCCAATCAAAAAAAAATTACTAAATGAAGAGAATTTCAGCAACGGCCTTCAGAAATAATACTCGCCTTTGTTAGAAAAGTTTTGACTGCATTAACATTTTCTTTTGCTACAGTTCCTTTTTTAATTGGCACATAGAAGAACAAATTGATGAACAATAAGAAAGTTCTTGATGGCCTCTTCCATGTTGAATAGTTTATTTCACCTTTTTTAAACACAGTTGTGACCGTAACTAATGCGATCAAGTTTCTGTTTGTATTAAACACGACGGTACGAAATTAAAAAATAAATCTTAAATGTTTCGGTGGCTTCAATTGGAATAGTTTCTGAAGTGCTTTGATAACTTCTCATCTTATCATATACTGAAAAGTGATATGAACATATCATAATAGACAATAAAGCTGCTATAAACGAATGTTCTAGGAAAATAAAAATCTTCTACATGAGTTAATATTTACTTTATTTAAAGTAGAAGGTCATTGAACATCGGCATACATATTTTCAACAGAATTTGCTATAAATATTGCTAATATGACCAACAACAGACTAGAGTCGTCTAACTAACACGTTGTTTAGTTTCAGAACTGCGAAATAGTAGAGCAACTGAATAAAGTGAAATGATATTTTCCATACTTTTAGTGTTTTGCCTTATCACGGCAAGAGCATGGGCGCAGACTGCAGCCCTCACTGCCGTAGATGCCGTAACAGCGACTCCCACAACTGTGGCTGCTACTACATCGAATGTGGCAGCTGCAGATAAAAAATACACAAATGCAGCTGCCACAGTATCAGCATCCACAAACGCAGATGCTAAAGCCGCATCCACCACAACAGCACCACGCCCAACTGCAGTTGCTACAGTCACAGTTTCGTCAAGCAAAGGCTCCATAGCCGAAGCCACCACAACTGCAGCACACACAGCTGTGGTTTCCACATCTGCAGCTACCTCAACCGAAGCTCCCGTAACCACAGTATCCATTATGGCAAATCCGACGACAGCACAACCCACAGCTGCGGCTCCCACTGATGCAGCTACTTCTACTGTGGAACCTAACCGTGTTGACATCCTTGAGACAGAATTAATTGAGGTACAACAACTACAAATTTTGACCGAACAAGAAAGATTGTTGAGAGCTCAAGAGACTAAAAAGGCTGCTCAACAAAATATTTCGGAAACACTAGAAGCCAGACTTGTAAACCAACGGCAAACTATTCAAGAACAAACTATTCAACTGGAAAAACAGCAACAACTTTTAATTGCACAACAGATCAATATAACCGAACTGGAATTGAGTCTCGAATTATTTTAATTAAAAAATGTATCAGTTCGTAATGTTTGTTTTGTAACACATTCGGGTGCTACCATGAAGCAATTACTAAGTTGGCAGCACTAAAGCTTTAAAACGCGTTTGTGTATTTGTGTTTTGTGCCATAAGTGTCGGAGAAATATTTCCACTCACAAATAATATATTTTTTTTTTAATAAAATACCGACTGCAATAAAATTACGCAAATTAAATTGCTTATCACATTTTGTTAATAATAAAAACTGTTAAACAAATGTTTTTCTATAGAATTGTATAACTTTATGTCACAAACTTAAGCAGAGACTAAAATAATCACTTGACATAGTTATGCCACTTAGTTTAATTCCATCAAGGGTCCTACAATATTTTTTTTTTCTTATTGATTGTATAATATTTCGAACTAATTTCATAATTACAATAAAAATCGTACTTTAAGTTACGGTATTGATTCGAAATATAATTAAAAAATAATTAATAATGCAGTCGTTGTTACATGTTTTTCTATAGTGTTAAATTTGTTAATTATTTGTACTGGTAGGGGTTGAAAGCTATTCGTCATTGCTCATTTTTGCATTCGAATTTTTGCCCGATTTTGTATTCTTCCTTAAAAACATTCGCACTTTATAGTTCCTCTGTAAAGCCTTTTTACAGAACTTTAAAACACAATAAAATATTTTCAACAAATAAAGTGAAAAGAGCAATATGCTTTCAAAAAATTATTACTAATCACAGATGATAGAATACATATTTTTATATATGGAAATGGTGCTCCAACAAAAACGCACGATATAAATTGCAAATAAAACAAAAAGTTTTAAGAGAATTATCGTAATAGTTTTTATTATGACAGAAGGAGCTATGACAATTATTTGTGAAACAAAATATCGGCCAAATGCTCGTCGCGGCTTCGGTGGCATGGTAGATATTTTCATTGACTCTGAGACATAATTGAAGTTCAATGTCGTTAATGTGACGAATTATCAGATCCTTTAGCTCTTGAATTGATCTTGGCTTATTGACGAACACTTTCTTTTTAATATCCCCAAAGAAAGAAGCCCAGCGGTGTGAAATCATATCCAATTAACATTGCCATTGAATTTCTCGCGGAAAAGAGCCATTTCTTCGTTGGCTGTGTTGTAAAGTGGCACCTTCCAGGAGCTACACGTGTGTTTCATTTTTTTCTTCTCTTTCAGAATATACTATTTTTTTAAATTTTTTAGAACGGTGTTATGTTTTAAAATTTGACATAAAAATTAAAACCAAAATTTCAAATCTGTCTTAAGTAATATTGGCTAAAATTGTATTCATGAAAGAATTTTAGCTTAAAATACCTTTTTGAAAACCTTCTGTAAATAAGCAAATTTTAAAATTGGTTGCCCTCATGTTTAAATCAATTTGAAAATAATATTGTTTTTATTTTGCTTTGCATTTATGAACATGTGTATGTGTTATTGGTATGTTTCTATGTAAGTGCATTCATAATTCCCTTTCGCTTTTGGTATAAAAATATTCAAAGACAACATCTTTTAATATTAAAAAAGAATAATGTTTATTAATTTTTTAAACTGTAATATTAGGGTCTCTCGATGGGCAGTGCAAACTGTGCAAACAATGCAAATGTGTATAACAATACATGGTTTTTAGCAACACAATAACAAAATGAATGTCTTTGCAATTTGCTTCATTTTACTCCGTTTGCACTAAAAAAACATTGAGCAAAAATAGTTGTGCGTCGAAATATATAAACACTTATTAATGAATTGCCATTTCATTTTTAGAAAACTATACTCTTTTTCACAGGAATACAATGTATACTATTTCAAAAATGCCAATTTACACAATGACCATCGTGAAAACCCCTATTATTTAGTTAATCATTTTGCATAAGTAAACAATCATATGAATGATAATAGTACAAAATGCATAAGCGATGCATGTATCAAAACAATTAAAATAAGACTCGTTATTCTACTGCTTTTTAATCGGCAAAGTATTCATATAAATAAAACTTTTACCAAATATTCTATTTTGATTATTTTTCATTTATTTCTATTAAAGGAAAGTTGGAAAATAATATTTATTTTAGAAAAACAATATTTATGATTCTAATTTCAAAATTGTGCTTTTTCCCGAAAAAAAAATATATGAAATGTATTATTACATATTTTATGATATTCTCATAAAGTATTTTTTATAAAAGCAAACTCAATAATTGAGGAGGAAAGCATATCCATGGATTTTTTCTAAATTCAACTAATCAATAGCGAAATAAATGTTGAATACCGAACCCAAAAAATCTATAAACATAATCTATAACAATCCATGAGTTAACTTTTTTTATTATAAATACATATTTCTATTTCTAGATTTTTCTTCTCATCTGCACTAGGCTGTCCATCAGCCAGCATGCTAATATATTGTGAATCAAATTAAAAATTAAAAAATAAAACAAAAGAACATTAAAATCAAACAACAATCAAAGGAGAAATTAGAAAACAAAACAAAAGAATATTAAAATCATTTCTTTGCCCAGCGCAAAGATTTTTCCCTGTATGGTATAACGAACAGCGAGTTCGCTAAATAAAACTTTTTTGCATGGTCGGCCTTCGATGTGCCCCACTTTGGGGCCTTAGTTCATTTAAGTTTTTTGGGGCAATATTTCATTATTTTGGGGTGATATTTCAAAAAAGATATGGGTGTAATTTTCAAAATGAAAAAGGGCCCTTAATTTCATTTCAAACTTTGGGTCTTATTTCGCAGCGCCAAAAAAGAGATATGGCAATGCAGCGAGAGCTGTTTAGTGTTTTGTGTTTCTTGATTAATTTAGTATGTGAAAGAGCTGATGATTTCAGTACAATTACTGGACTCTTATTATGCATTTATTTGTAGACTCTTATCCGATGGCTTAATATAGCAAAAGATCATTCCAATTTTCACAAAAGATAATATTGTTAATAGTTTCTTAAGTTCACTGGCCTCGTCACCTTTTAGGTACAATTCATTGAGACGTGACTTATAGAAAGTTTAAGCATAAATATGTAATTTCATTGAAATTTCTATGTTTTATTAAGACCTTTCTTTCGTTTGTATTGTGAAAGAAACTCCCGAAAACTGGGTTGCTAAAGAAAAAATTGTTCGACATTCGAATATAGGCATTTCGAGTAATTTGAGCATTTTAAGCTCGAAAAATCGGCCATAATATTAACTAACAATTGTAAACATTTTCCAACTGAAATGCACGATATTGCCATTTTGGCTGATTTTATATGTTATAAAACAATACAATATGATTGCTTATTATTTTCTAACATAGAAAAAATCTAAATAATATACATAACTAGATCATCGTCCCGGCTTCGCACGGAATCGGTTTACTAATGAAAAAAAATAAGTTTTGCTATTTTTAGCTGACCCGGCAAACGTTGTTTTGCCATATATATTATTTCTAGGAAACATTTTTTTAGTTCAATAAAAATAACGGTAATTTACTTATAATCGAAAGCGTTGTAGACAACGAAAGTATGCTTTATTTAGGTTAATAAATTAATCTTTATCAAAGTAACAAATATATCTTAAATAACAATTCTCGATAGCTATCTAAACATTAAAAATAATTAGTAATATTTTTAGGTTCATGATAAACTTTTTAAAATCTCCTCATCATACCCTTTTATTTGATAGCCTTATTGCAAAAAAGGAAAAAGTAGGTAAAAAAAAAGTGGGAGTAACGTGGGCGTGGTTAATTTTAGGGGGATGAAAAATAGATGTTGTCCGATTTTCAGACCTACCCAATATGCACACAAAATTTCATGAGAATCGGTCAAGCCGTTTCGGAGGAGTTTAACTAAAAACACCGGGCCTCGAGAATTTTATATATTAGATTGTATAAATGTTGGATTCCCTCTAACTCTGCACACTCTAAAGCCTCTAAAGCTGCGGTCTTTTTGTATATTTTTAATTCGTATAAACAACAATTTTCATAACCTTGGTTTCCGTAGTAGCACATGTGCCCAAATAAGTTATATGAAGCTAATAAAAATATTGTATATGAGGGAATTATTAAAAACAAAAAAAAAACTTGTTTTCAAAAGAAAAAATTGGATGTTTGCTTTCGTTGTCATTTAATTCAAAAAAAAAATGATAACGTTATAATTAAAAAAATAAAAAGCACAACATGTCGCTGCTCTATAGCAAGGTAGTCATATCTCAAAAAGTTAAAATTTTTAAAATATTTAAACAAAAGTGCTCATTCATATGTTCTACATATAAAAAAAATATCATCATTATACATCGAGCTGAACCGAAGTTATAGCAGAAGATATCGATATGATATATGTACATTAGAGCTTAACATCTTACAGATATGGATATGTTCTTTATTGCAACATCGTCATATCTAAAAAAACTAAGCTGGCAAAATGCCATTAAAGTTTTCAAAATGTAGACTTTATAATGTACATTATACAGTACCTCAAAAAAAATAAGCCCTACACCCCCTAATATGACACCTGCCACGTTGACTGGACATTAGCCTATTGGGATTGGTGCAAGACTGCAAGCTGTGTGTGCACCCGATAAGGAGGAGGAAGAGAGTGTCGTTTACTTCCTTTGCGAGTGCTCTGCACTCAGCGACCTGTATTTCCCCGTGCCGGCTGCTGCACCGTTCGGCAGCTTATCGGAGCTGTCGGAGAAGGTGCTCAGGGAGCTTAGCGCGTTTATCGGGAGTACTGGTGGTTGTCGCGTTAGCACCGCCTCATTCGACCGTTTATTCTTCGGTTCCTACTGAACTCTTCCCACTCTATCGCATCCCCGTCCAGTAATGCATCTCTCTTCCTGACCTATTCTATCCTATCTTACTCTAGCCTACCCTGCACCGCTTTTATTCTTCTTCACAGCTATCACAACGGGACCATGATAAATTGGACCTTTATTCTTGCCCACCTTACTTACCTACGGTGTATAAGGGGAATTTTTTTTCAGGTACAGTATAATGTCTACATTTTGAAAAATTTAATGGCATTTTGCCAAACTTGATTTTTTTAGATATGACGATGTTGCAATAAAGATGCGACATGTACATACGTACGAGTTTATCGAAATTGTCAAAAACTTTCAATATAAATAGTTACCATAATACGAAAGACTACCTAGTTAATTTTCACACTTAATTGGCTGCAAACCAAAAAAATTATAAAAGAAAATTAATTTGAGGAAAAAATGAAACTTTTAGTTGTTTTCGTATTTCTTCTTGTATTCGCGGTGGCATTTGGTCAAAGCGAGCAAAGCGTCCAAAGACGTATTAAAATCCAGCAAATTATGGTTGATATTCAGAAAAATAATGATGAAATTACTCAAACGTTTCTAGCTAACACGAAAAGGAGAAAAGAGATCAATAACAATACGAAAATTATTACGGCCAATAAGAAAAAAATTGAGTACAACAAACAGCAACTGAATAATGGAAGAAAGTATATTCAACGACTACTGCACTTACAGCAATAGAGGAAAATGGCGGTGTCCATGCGAGTAGTTTTAATTTTTTTGCTTTACTTTAAATAAAAAATTGTTTCTTATATAGTTTTAGTTGAAGAATGTAGTATTTTTAACTGTATTCAAGCTATACTATATATAGTATTGTTGCTGTTGAATAACTTTTTTAATCGGCATTTTAAGCTGGACTCACTCATTTTTTTCGAACAAAATATTTGCCTCAACAAAATGTTTTTGTATGTAGTTTAACGTTGCTCTTTTTGAGAGAGAAACAATATCTTACGAACAAGTCCAAGACGTATTCAGACCAGGTACATGCGCGAGAACAAAAAATACAACAATTGTGTAAATTTTACAAGGACTGTCCAAAATATACAGACAAATACCGGTATAACGAACGACATAAAGTCAGGCCCATTCGTAAAACCGACAAATTCGATATATCGAAAAATTTTTTTAAGCTTTATTTTAATTATTGTATTTTATATTAACAAAAAATTATTATTAAGTTATATAGTAAAAGCTCAAAAGCAAAAATATACACATAAATGTTAATTTATACGGTTCTATATTAAAAGATAATCTTTTTTTTTATATTAATAACACTAATTATTTTAAGTCTAAGGTCTTTTTATATATTTTATATTTATTTCAATATTTCGCTACTCCTTTGTGTAGCAAAAAATAATAAAAAAAAAAATGTACACAAAGGAGTAGCGAAATATTGAAATAAATATAAAATATATAAAAAGACCGTAGGCTTAAAATAATTAGTGTTATTAATTTAAAAGATAATCCTTATGGAGAAAATCGCTGATTGATGTTTCTTTTTAGGTACTTTATTTGACCAATTCTTCCTAAATTTCAACGATTTCGAAATACGGCACGAGTTAGATTATGTTCCTCTATAAGTTTTTGTAATTTTTTTCTCAACTTTTGTATCACAATGTAATTCTTCTGCACATAACTTCAAAAGTTTAATTCCGTTTCCCAGCCATCACTTGTTTATAAATCACCATTGCAAATTCTTTTATGTATTTCTCTGGCTTTTATTTTTTGCGCAATTTCGCTTATTGGCAAATGTTTTTCTTTTGATCAAAGTGTTTCCACAGCTCCTACACCGGCCATTGAACGGAATGCCCATCTTCTCAGTGAGTCTAAGTACTAATGGGCAATGAGGAAAACCTCAGGAGTGGCCGAGTTCTACACCCATCATACCGCGGCTACAGAGGGCTTGGAACAGTTATGGAACAGTTAGGAATAGATCCCCACCTATCCTGAGCGTTTCCCCCGAAAAACGTCTCTACATGTTTCTTTGCAACAGCAAAAGGGGACCTTATATCAGAAAAAACAATAGCAGATGGCGAACTCAGACGAGTCTTCTAGTGCAGATATCCAACAGGAATTCCGTTATGAAGCGGGTCCGGAGAATGTTGTTATGATCAGACCTGGATTCCCTGAAGAATCCAGCTCTACTTAGCCTGATAGAACTCTGAGCCGAAACGGCGACAATATGAAGATCAATTGGTAAGAGATTCAAAATATTGTCATGGGCCGCTCCGGCAGTCTCTGCATGGCCCGGTAACCCTGGCACAAGCAGATCGCGGAATTCTACCTATTCTGGTGATATTGTATGCCCTGCTTAGGCCGTTCCACCAGACAAGGCAACCATAAGATGATGTTAGTCTAACTACGACACTTTCCGTCCAGACAACGATCTTAGACTTAAGACCGCACCTACTTTCGAACATACTCCTGGGATTTCCAGATTAAGACACGGCCTCGTTATGCCACATTTAAAGAAGCAGTCGACGTCTTTTATAAGAACATTGATATTCACAATAAAATAATAAAAATGTATAACTCAATGCAATTTGACTTTTATTTTATTATCAAATATTTTCATATGGATATTTTCACAACGTGCACAACAAATGTGGTTAAAATAATAAAATATTTCCTTTCCTTTTTTCTCCAATTTTATTTAATGTTTTGTCACATACTTATTACATGTATAATGAAAATAGGGCGAATATAAAAAAACAATTTTATTTAACAATACTTTTGACAATATTTTGAAACCACAAAAAACAATTTAAAATTTTCAGAACACACATAAACTCACACACTGTGATATCCCAGCAAACATGAATTCAAACCTTCGAAATAAGATGACTTTATGATTTTATATCAAGCCCTGTTCTCAAACCTTTTTCAAAATTTAGAATTTAACATTTGAATTCAAGTTGATAATGATTTGAATATAAAAATTTTAATTTTTCTTAATACTTTTTTTTAACCTTTTTTATTATTTTAACAATCTATTTTTTTAAGCTTTAAGGTTTTTTCTCTTTTTATTTATTATTTTTATATTTATTTTCGATATTTCGTTAACCTTCGGTTAAAACTTCCTGAAGATGTTAACCGAAGGTTAACGAAATATCGAAAATAAATATAAAAATAATAAATAAAAAGAGAAAAAACCTTAAAGCTTAAAAAAATAGATTGTTAAAATAAAAATTTTAAAATCAGTGTTTCTATTTTGATATTGTTATCATTTTGACGTCAAGTGCTATTGTCATATTATAAACAAACGTGCTAGCAGTATTTAAAGTCAAAAATTTGAAATATTTTATTTATTCCCTACAAATAATGTGACTAGTCTACAAATGCAGGTATAGTGTAATCCGCAGAGGAGTAGGACTAGTCCAAGACTAACCCAAATGTATGGAAAAAACATGGTTTATTTAACATTACGATGTTCTAGGGGTGGACTATACAACCCATCGGACTAACCCAAAAACTACTCCATGTAAATGAGACGGAATAATCGTTAATACGATTGTCGTATAACAATAAGCTGTTGTTTTCAATGACAGGATCCACGGCTGCTTGTGAAAAAAAAAATATGTTTGTGATTAAAAAAATATTTATTATGAATAAGAACGTGAATAATAAAAATTAAAACGCGAAAGTGAAGAAACATTAAGTTTACAATGTTCTACATTTCATTACAATCTACATTTGAGAAACGTTTCAGAATAACCTTTAAAAGCAATGCTTAATAAATGGATTGCTGCATTTGAAAATAATTTTCCGTTTTTGTTGACAGCATCACGTTTTTCAAATTATTTTCAAGTAATTTTCAAACGTTTGTCATTTGAGAAAAGGTATGATTTCAAATCATTCTCAATTTCATTTAGAAATTTCATTAATTTGGTAAAGTTCATCGTTTGGATTTGAATTACTTGTACCTTAATATACGCTAAAACTTAATGTACAGTATAATATCGTTATTTGTAATTGATCACAATGTTTTCTGACGTACTGGAACAACTTTGAGAGTTGAAGTATGTTTTCGTAATTTTTTATGGGATTTTGCATAATAAAGTATACAAAATCGAATACCTAAAATAAAGATGAATTCGAGTGTTAGATAATTCTACAGTAAGTTACTTGCCGTTTTTTATGAAAAGTCGTGAACCTTTCGTGACGCATGCTACATGCAGAATGTTACCTATTTTCTAGCAGCATATATATAAACAGAATTTCATTTATTTTAACAAAATAATTTAGGTACAGTTACTATACTACAAATTGTATTTCTCCAAAAAAATTGCATGGAAATTACTCAAATTTTTGAGTAGTTTTCATATTAATTTTTATTACACAAGTTCTTGTATGTACTTGTGTTATAGAAACTACATATTTCTTTCTATTAACATTTCTTGCAAAGTTGCAAAAAACCCCATTCAAAATGTTTCACATCAAATTGGTGTAGCCGATAAAAAGATATAAGAAAACAAAATATAAAATTACAAAAGTTTTTAATCTAATTTTTCGGATATTCAAATCGTGATAAATATTAATTATTAATTATTAATCTATGTTTCTTATATATTTTAGCTGGTCTATATGCAGCATTGCATTTGGTGCTAATATCAAAATCTTTAGTAGACCTTTAACCAAAAAGTTAAGAAATTTCACATGTTTATACAAGAATTCCCAAAAAATATTTGAGTATTATGGAATATACAAAAAAAACAAACCAAATAGCTTCTTTAAAAATTTTCCTAATACAACTAAGATTTTATTATCAGATTTTAAATCTATTTAATTTTTCTAATTGTTCTAATTAATTATTAATATTAGAAAAAAAATTTTTTTGTATTTTAGTGTAATTATTTAATTAAAATCAGGTTATGAAATTGATTTAAAATTATAGACGACTTAAAAAAAAAAAAGTTCATTCTATTCACTATATAAAAAAACCTTATTTTGCGTGACGCACGCAACAATACATGGACCTCAAAATTCATACTTAATTTCAAAATTTCACAAATATTCAGGAAAAAAAATTTGAATGTGTTCACTATTGGTATTTTACCTTTTAAGCACTTCTTTTTCTGAATTAATTGTTAATGTCATCTTAAATGTTACCAAGGTTAACACTTTTGAACTCATGTAAAACGCATTCAAGTCTGCCGATTAATTTTTTATTATTGTACTTTGCAGTGTATTCATAACCATATGTTCTTTAGGTGTGAACACAATCTAAAACGGAAGCAAATAATGGAACATTGATAGGTTCTTAGCACTTATTTAAATGTTCTGTTAAACAGGAACACATGAACATGTTAAAATAATGCTTTCTAATGATAAGTTGAACCAGTTCATTTCCAATAGAACCAGTGCATTAACTATTTCTTTTACATTTTTTTTTTGCTGGGTAGTAAACAACAAAATTTTTTTTGTAATTAAAGAGAATTGCATGACTAAAAATATGGGTTTCATTCAGATCATCTATGGCAACACATAAGTAATGAAACGAACAGATAAAAAAATTTAATTTCTTGTAAGACATCTAATATATGGTTCAATTTGGTAATAATTTTTAATTTAATATTCATCTTAATTTATTTTTTTTTTTAAATTAATAAAAAATAACTGGCGGTTTACCAATATCAGGACCGGCACTCATGCTCTGCATTAAGCCGCAACTAGGAAATAAGGTTTTGGGAGAAAGGATTGAGGGAGTAGTGTTTATTGATATTTGATTTAAATTTTCTCACGTCAAAAGTGACAGGAAAGACCTCTGCGGGTAGTCCATTCCACATACGTGCTTTTCGGTCAAAAAACGAATTTTCTCCGTAATGCGTAGTGCGGTTCGCTGCCAAGTCGACCACAAATGGATGCGCTCTTAATGATGAACCCGTTGTGCGCACGAACATTTGTATTGAAAAAACTATACAAAAACTATTTTTGCTTTTTATTTATCTATGTAAACATGTACATATGGATATACATACATATATATAGTTGTTTATATAATCTAATATTACATTTAATTAAATAAATATTTCATTATTTCATTATACATATAAAACTAATATAAAATAATGAATTTAGGATAACAAATATGCAATTCTTTACTAATGATTTTCTTTTCTTCTTTGTAACAATTTACAGATGTGCAACAATTACAGCCGCCTCGTTTTACAACACAGCCATCAGCTTCAGGTTCAATAGTTAGTGAAGGACGTACGAAAATTCTGCAGTGTCATGCTTTGGGTAAGTGCAGTACAAATTGTCGTAAACACAGCCTAGTTTATGTAAAATACAATACATACGCATACATTTTTTATTATTACTTTCTTTCGTCTGTCTCTTTCTCTCTTCTTTCGACTTCTTCCACTTTCCTCTTGTTACCTTCTTGGGATGAAAGTTGGCATAGTAAAAAAAGAAATAAATTAAAAACTTAACAAAAGAAAATAAAAATTTTAGTGAAACACAAACAACATATTGTTTATGTGCTTTTGACTCATATTGAAAATGATACCAAAAACTAAACCAAAAGTAAAAGAAACATTTTACCAAGATAATGAACTAGAAAAAAATATAATAACTTTTTATGAGGTTTCTTGCAAACGAATTAAAAATGCAAAAAATATATAAGCTGACGTATAAAAGGACTTGCAAGAAAACTTTTGCAGTTTCATGTTTCTTACCTTTTTTTTTTGCTGAACTGACTTTATTTCGTACTGCTTGACCAACCAGTTTAGTCATCTCACTCGTGCCGTTGTTGTAAACAGAGTCAGTATTTGTATGCCTTCTAGTGCAGTGAGACTCATAACATGCTTGATATATGCGTTTCTCAGTTTAGGTATAAATTTCATTTAAAAAACAACCTTGAAGCTATAGCTCTTACAAGGGTTGCCAATGATTATATTTGAAAAATAAAAACTGGGATGTAACTGCTCGTCAATTACATATATTTCTTAATAATCAATGATGTTTCTTCAATAATGTTTCATTCATTAAAATTGTTTTGAAAATGCCAAAAACATTATCAGCATTTTGCACAATCGTTTGCTTCCGATTCAATTCTATCCTACCATCTCGTGCTGCGAGAGTTTTGCGAACATCGCCTTACGGAGTACCTCTCGCTATTTCCCTCACCAAAAGATCCTGCCCCAAGGAGGCCGTAACCCTCTTGGTGAAAGATTCTCACACAAATACCACTACGCAGTCACCAACATTGCGTGCGCCGAGAGCACCAACAACCGCCCCGTATGTACATTGTTGAAACCCGTCTCTACGGCAACGAATTCTGCCAGCGAGAAATGCCTATTCGCCCGAGTCTTCTCAATGTATCCCACCAAGGAGCTCAAAGCAGTCTCGGACCTCTAGGGTCCTCTTAACAGGGACATAGGAGTACCTCAGAAAATTCTCTGTAGCCAAGGAGTCACTATATCCGATGTCTCCTGTAAGTCAGGAGTTATGATGCCGGCAGTAATCGGAACTGAAGAGCTGTGCAAGAATTAAGCTCTCTATCATTCTTATCATCTTCTCTGCATTATGGATTTTCCAACTAGTTTCGGTGAAATGCATTGCATACGTACGCCATATCGCCTGAGAACTGGTTCAAGAAGAAAAAGTGTTTACTTTAACAAAAATAATAATTGTTTTCTTTTACGAAAGCAATAACAAGAAATTTTGGGCATAAAGACTTCTTTTAGGTGACATTTGAAAATTTTTTTTAAAAAATTAAATTGAGTTTAAATAGCGACTCTCTTTTAATATTAAAAAAAGTGCTTCATTTAATTTTAATTAAAACTGTGTAATATTAGTTATGAACAGCAGTACTATTTTTCAAAAGTGCAAAGAACTTTCACATTGGTCAAGAAGCACCAATGGTAACGTAATATCATATTTACACTCATACATCCATCAATTAACACACATATGACTATTACGAGTATGGATCTGTGTAATATGTACATACATACGTACATATGTTGGAATAATATTAATCTCAGACACACATGCACTTAAGCTTGACATTCATTTAGTTATAAATAAAATAATAGCGTCAGTCTGTACAGGGTGCGTTAGTGGAATTTTTTCCATGTAGAAAATAAGTTGTCAACAAGTCATGGAACGATGCACACCTCAAGAACGTAGAATTACTTCTACTTCTAATTTGACAATTTTTCAATATGTAGTTTTAACACAGCGCGCATTTCATATTTACACTTTCATATAAACTTTTTGACGTTACCTTTGGGCCACTCTATATGTATATTATGAATGCCTACATACATATGTATGTATGCAATATTATTAAGCTGAAACACACGCACACACGTAAATATGACCAAGCATATTTATTGAGTTATTAAATAGCTCTAGTTTATATTATATTTTGCGCTTCATTGCTTCTCGTATTATATTTCTAATTACTGCAATTTTAACCTGTTAAGTAATGCAATAACTGCATAACTAATCCCTGGGAAGGCCAGACAAATTATATACTTACCATTACATTACAAGAAATAAAAGATTTTTAAATATTGTTTCGTCATGAATCTTCGAAGAAGATGATGATATTGAATACACGTGAGAGAATCTGCAAGGAGTAATAGAACAATTGAGCCACACTCATTGGACCACAATCCTCTTAATGATTTGTTTACATACAAAATCTGCTTGTTAGCTGTAACACTCATATCATTGTTTCTCTATAAGTTGTCAAAGAAACAATACGTAAATATGTAACATTTGTTAATGCATATTCCTCACTACAATATACTCGTATGCCAATAGTACCGGGCAGAAAATAAGCAACACTCACGACCGACGGACTTTTCTTATAATTTAAAATATATAAAAAAATATATATATAAGTATAATTACTAGAGACAGAGATATAGAAGTAATTTTGAAATTATAGAATTATATGTACAGTGTAATCTCGATATTTTGGACATGTAACTTCTCCTCATTACAGACTCTGTAATTCGAACATTGTAATTATTTTGGACCGAACAACGAACTGTTTTCAATATTTCTGCTCAAACACTCATTTTTTAAATTTTAAGTGGTCAGTATCTAAAGGGTTAAACAGGTGAAACGTTTCTTAGGGAAAAGATTACTCTAAGATAACGTAACCTGTCCTCCAAACTCGTTAGTAAACTTTGATAAAGAAATTTGTGTTATGTTTCTTCCACCGAACTGTACGGCAACTTATTCAGCATATGTACCAGAATACCATTCGCATTTAAAAAATTAATTATATACAAAATTATTTATGAAAACTTTTATTAATCCAAAAATTTTTTATGAATACGGCACTATGTATTTAATTAATTTTTTAAGTCGGCTGACTTCTTGTTTACTCTGGGAATGAATCGCACGATTGAATGTGGAATTTTAGGGACCCTCCGTATGGTGAAAAATATTAAACAAAACTTCGACAAAGCTTCGCAAAATGTATGTTGTTGTTTACAAAAAAAAATTGTTGTAATATATTTATATTTATTTACATATATATTTATTATTTTAATGTAATATTTATAGTATTCTATATATATAAGCATATGCACATATTTAATATATTTGTACTTTCTTATAGTTTTAAAGCAAAAGATTGTTTTATAGGTGATAGTCTCTTTTAGCCTGCACAGTACTGTAAATATTTCTTTGGATTTTTATTTTGCTTTAAACAGTAAATTTTGTTACTTTTCTTTTGGTATGACACAATTTACATATGTATATACATACATACATTCACTCAATATATTTACCCAACAAACACGAAGGCTTGAGTTCAAATGATTTGAAATCAAAACTTTTCTAAGTGACAAACGTTTGAAAATTACTTGAAAATAATTTGAAAAACATAACGTTCTCAATAAAAAGGGAATTTATTATTTTCAAATTGAGCAATTTATTTAGGCTCAACTTGCTTTCAAAGGTTATTCGCAAACTTTTTTCAAATGTACATTGCAAAGAACATTGTAAACTGGAACATTGTAAACTTATTATTTTTTCACTTACGCGTTTTAATTTTTATTATTCCCTTTCTTATTCATAATAAATATTTTTTTAATCACAAATAAATACTTTTTTCACAAGCAAACATTAAATATGTTATATTTTTTAGTTCTAATAAATAAAATGCCTAAAATTTATTTTTCGCTTTAAATAGTGCTGCCACGTTTATTTAGTTTATAATATTAGAATAGCACTTGACATCAAAATGATAACAATATCAAAATAGAAATACTGATTTTTAAATGTTTATATTCAAATCATTATCAACTTGAATTCTAATGTTAAATTCAAACTCTTGAAAGAGGTTTCAGAATTGGTCTTGATATCGAATAAAGTGATAAAGTAATTTTATTCCAAAGGTTGGGCTTCGTGTTTGTTGGGTATTTTCAAAACTAGATGAAAAATAAAAACCTGAATACTATTGAAGCGTAACAAAAGACTGACTTTTTTTCTGTTGAAATTATATATGTGAGAGAAAATTTAATTGAAGGACATTTGAAGCAGTCACCAAAAGAAAGATAGAAGGAAAAACCATCTGCCAATCTCAATAATGAATTTGAAGATATACATACATATAAAAAACTTTTAAATTTTTATATACATATGTAGGTGTAAAATACGTCTTAAAAGAAAAATATCGTTTACAAAAAATGTCTAAAAAAAAGAATTAGAAACTGCCAGAACTATAACAAAATTTTACATACCAGCCCATTAAATTGTGTTGTGAATATCAGCAAAGAAAAGTGCTACAAATTGGATGGATTTCAATTGAAAGTAAAAGATTTTTATGATTTCGACAGTGATTTCTAAGCAAACTTCACATATTTGTTGCGAGAATGAACCTAAGGGAGAAACTGCTAATGAAATATTATATATAAATCGTAGAGACAATAGCGGAACTTGACGTCAAATACTGAAACTTTATCGGGTACACCAGCACTTAAGCATACATTATCTCACTTAATACAGCAAAAAAGTTGAAAAAAGGTAATCGAGTTTGGAATTAATAATTTTTAGTGGGTTACAAACTTAGTGATTTTAACAAGTCGTGAAAATAAAACAATCGATTCTTGTGAAACCACTGCTTTTTTATTGTGTAAAAGCCTTATTTTTTACGCAGGTTTAAAATAGTTAATTATGTAATTTAGAAAGTTATATACATATTTGTTTCTAAATATATTTATATTGAAAATATATATTTTGAAAATGTTTTCAGGCATACAAATGAAGGAACAAATTTAACAAATTAATACTTTTAATTTTTATAATTTTGTCTAATGTATATAGTAAGCGAATAGTTAAATTTGGCATTCACAAAAGTAAATCATTATGTGGCAGGCACTTTTTATTGTAATGTCTAATTTTTTGCTGCGAAGCTAAAGAAATTATCAAGACACATAACATAAAGCATAAAATAGCTGTTCGTAAAGGCCTTTGCATTGAACAAATAAAATTTTTTTCACTTTCACTTTAACTATTAATTATGTGCACACCCAGTATAAAAAGACATGCACAAGAAATTGTTAGTGCAGGGGTTCTATTCGGAAAAAACTGGTTCAACTTAGCTAAAGAACGCATGGTTATGAAATAGGGGTGTCCTTGGCGAGCACGTGTTGACATTCAATAAAACATTTTATCATGCTTAGAACCCTTGAATGGTCTATGATTTGGTTACGTTTTAGCATGGGTTAATAAGTTCATGTAACGCATTTCAAAATTTATTTAAATTATACTTACAACTGCGCAGTTCTTCATATGAATTAATCGGCAGAGTTGAATGTGTTTTCCATGAGTTCTAAAGTAATAATCTTGTTAACATGTAAAAATGAATTCAGAGAAAAAGTGCTTAAGTGAACGCATTTTTGTTGGGCATGTACATATGTATTTACATTTATTTAAATATTCATCTATTTAAAATTTCAATTCCTTTAACTTGTTTTAGTTTGTTTAAAAAATATAAATTTTTTGTTTTGAATTATAAATTCGAATTGTTTAGCTTTGACACTTTGCGCCACCCTGGGTTGTTGCAATCTTGATACCACACGCAAGTCCAGTTGCCTTGCTACAAAGGTGCAGTTACGCGGTGTCTTTTTTTGAAGATACACAAAAATTACTATCATTTCAAAATATTCTTTTGAAAATCTTATTTATTTTTTTAATGCATTATGAACATTTTGATGAACATTGAACTAACAAGCACATATTTAGCAGGAACTGGATCTAAATTCGTGTAGCGCTTTGTAATACGAACACCAAAATAAGAATTAAGATTTGTATTCAAAACGTTTCTCCCAAATAATTTGTATTTATGCGTCTGATTCTAATTTCTGCCAGAAAACGGAAGAAATGCATTTTTAAGCTGCTTAGTTTTATGGTTGAGGTGGCTCCTTAAGCATAACACATTCGATGGCTTCATTTATGTCTTATTAATAGTGCATAAATGCATTTTCCATTTTAGCGGAAGATTTTTCATATTCCTTCTATTTTTTTGCTTGGTTTTTCTTTTTGCATAAATATCCTGGTTTGCTTTAAATTTGTACCCCTTTCCTTCATATTTTGCACAATAGAATTATTTCTCATTATTGTGAGAAAACGTTGTTGAAAACGGAATGGCATACATTTAACGAGCAAACCTTACTTTTCTATATCTCTTCTTGTATTTAGAAATAAAAAGTAAATAAATAAATAAAAAAAAAACAAGTGCAACATACAACAATAGAAATAAAAGATTTTTACTAAGTTCTATTTTATATTGCTTCGCATTCAGAACAAAGATAAAAGAAAGCAAAATTCATTGCTAGAAAAATGTCTCTAAAAGGGAATTGAACTAGTTTTTGGTGGTTAAAAGAAACTGAGAAAAAAATAGAATAAATGATGCTGTTTGTTGCTGCTGCTGTTTTCGTTAAATGTACTCAACACTTATTTTCCTGTATTAAGAACGGTAAGAATTAAGCGCTAAAATTCTTTAAAAAATTTTTTATGCTTTTCTTTCTTCTTATGAAAACAATAAGAAATGCTCAAAATTAAAGTGCAATTGCAAATTTTTTCCCTCACAAAAATAGTTGAAACACCAGAAATGTTTATATGACTGGTGTGATATCCAGCAAATGAATAAACCGTGGCAAGAATGCTTTTAAGTAAGCGTTTGCTTTCCTTTTATTTTTGTGAATCGAGCAGTTGAGATAATATTTTCGATTTTCATAAAGCCGGCAAAAAGAATTATGATTAGACAACAAATTTGAATAGAAATATATGCGTACAGAAATGCACACATTTCTTTAAAGCAAAAACTATAGTGCACAGAAAAAAAACTAAATTTTAATTCACAAATTTGTAATAGTAATTAAACATTTAATTCGATTTTCGCCTGTAAGGAAATTAATAGTATCAATTAAATTATTATTATTGTCTTAATAGAATTAATTTTCAATTAAAGTTTTAATAATAATAATAAAATATTTTGAAAATTTAATATTATTTAATATTATAATATGAAAAAAAATATTTAATAGCAATAAAATAATATTTGAGTTTAATTCGAGTGCTTATTGGGAGGTACAAGCTCCAAAGAGATTTTGTTATGATCAATCAGAAAGGGACAGCCTAAGGCTGTACAGGAACCATCTTTGCATGATTGGCGCAAGCAAGAACTAAATTTCTGTCTGAATACCAGGGTTCTTAAACTTCTTGTGGAAGCTAATTAGATTTGTTTAAATTTAAATTTCTAACAAAAGAAAAATTTCATAGTCCACGACCAATATACACAGACAAGATTACGATATTGTGATACCTTTAGCTAAGTGTTGTTTTTGCCAATTATAAATGGTATGGATATTATATGGTTATATGGTTTCAACAACAGGATGCGGCATGCCACACAGCTCACGAATCGATTCATTTATTGCAAACTAGATTCCTCGAAACAATAATTTCATGAAATTCTGAAGGAGATTTAATGTCTCTGGAGTATTTCATATACAACAATTTCAAAGACATTAAAATTTAATTAATAAAAGACTACCAGTAGTCAATAGAGTCTAGAGTAAAGCTGTGTTTGGCGCACATCTCAAATCTTGTTCGAAAGGCACCCGTTTTAGGGGTGGTGCTTAAATCACCCTCTACACATCGAAAAAAGCAATGACAGACAACAATGAATTTGATATTGGAGAAATCTAGAAGCGAAGTACAATTACCATTATCCACTTATCTTTCATAAATTGGTGACCGTCTACAACACACGCAGCAATGGTTTCAATTCTTTTTTCGAAAAAGAAACTCCAACTTGAAGGGTACTCTACTTAATTTTCTTCTTATTCACCAGCTTGTTATCTGAGCAACATGTTTCATGCATTTTGTAAATCTTTTCTTTAAATAACAATATAAATATGGGTGCAAAAATATTTCTGTCATGCTTTTCTAGCTGTATATTTCAAATATGAAAAATTACTTTTATGCTGACGTCGACATAATTCTCAATTATTTCATTTGTTTTTTTTTCAGTTGCAAGTAGCGCAGAAATAAAATGTGATTTAAAGTTTCCATTAAATTGTCAACTACATATTGAACCAGAAAGCATTATACTTTGCCAACAATATTTACAAACTCATGCACATACAATTGAAATGACGGAAACACAATGTTGCAAAGAACAGATTTCTGCTTTTAATCACAATCAAGTCAAAGCAAATGATGTATGTCAAAAAATTTTAGAATTTCATATAAAAGCACGTGTATTGTTTTTCTTTCCTTCTTCTTAAATGTATTTTAAAACATTTCGAATATCAGTTGATATCGTCTTGTAAATTTTTGGCCTAAATTTAAAACAAACTCATGCTCCAAGTGGCAGCAAGAAAATTGTATAAATTTCGTTGGAAAGAATAGTGGGAAATACGAGCACATTAAAGTTAGATATAGTTAAGCAAAGTTCATACTTATTTATTTCATTTGACTATATCCAGTATCACTCATCATTTCCTACTCCTTGATTTATTAACAAAATTAACATAAAAAAGAATCCAGAAAAATTCAAGTAACGAGAATATAAAAAGAGTAACAAGAGAAATCAGAAATCACGTTACACAAATAAAACAGCTTCCAACACCCACACTAAATTGCCAAATAATGATTTTTTCCCAATTTAAATCGTATCCCTTGTAAGCAGTTCTTTTTTATTATTAATTTGCAATAGTTTGTTGCTTTTGTTGCTTTGGGTTTTTCGAATCTTTTGCATTTAATTTCAAAACAAAGAATACAACTAGAAAAAAAAACCAAAAATTATTTTGATTCTTTTCTAATAAACTTTATCTCTAGAGGACATTTTGCATTTATATTTTATAGAGAGAGAATTCAAATACACTGGCAAGCACACACACTCACAGTGAGATATTCACAGATCGATATCTACTACTCGTATTCCAAGGATGTATGCAACATATTTGTGTAACATTACATGTTGTATGCCCCAGAGAGAAAGTTTTAAATAACTTTTCAAATTCTACAAGTAGAAAACAAAAATTGTGAAACTAACGCAAAACAAAATATGTATGTCTAAGCAACTTCAGTGGCATACACAATTTATTCATGCATATCAAGGAAATTTAAGAAATATTTGGTTGGAGATTTGTACAACTAAATAAGAAAGAATTAAATGAATATCATTTAATATTCCAATTCGAAAGTTTATTTTATTTATTTATTTTTATTTTTAACTTACAATTAAAATTCGAAAGTTACAATAATAACTTTCATTTAAAGCAATAGACTAAGAAAATAAATTCGAGAAAGATATTTTTTTTTAATAATGGGAGGCCAGGAAAACAATAAAGTGTTAATGTATTAATCCAAAGTACATTTATTGCAGTACATACTGGTCCACATGTTATTTCTCTTCGTACCGTCATAAGTTGTTAACATTTTTCGTACGCATGTTTCTTCTTTGTTTTGTTATAATTTCACAGATTTGGCAACTGAAAAGTTTTACTTAAATTTTGGAAAAAAAAAAATATTTGAACATATTTCAAATCAAAATTTAATATTTTTATTTTTTTAACAATTTTATATAAATTTATTTAATTTCACTCGAAAATACAAAAAAGTTCTGGTGTTGTTTTCACTTTACGAACGTTTTATGCTTTTCGTAGGCAGACGCTTTGGCAGTTCTGAGATTTTATTATACAAACAATACACGTCGTAAATACTTGAATAAACAAGAATGACAGAAATAGAGATTACGCCGTCAAGCAAACATAATAAAATTGTTCTGCACATCTTGGAACTCTGACGTCACACAAGGTCTGTTCTCATTGGCTAATAATTTTTTGCTTTCAACTTATTACATTTATATGTAAATATAACAGTGGGCCAAATTATTATTTTTTTATTTAAATAATTTAGAAGCAAACACATTTTTAATTACTCCAATTATAAATGATACCCTGCAAAAATTTCATATGTATGTGGTAATATATTCACTACAAATTTCTTACAAAAACTTGTTGTTTCAAATGTAAAGCACAAATTTTCCCACAATAGGTCACTTATTTTTTTCAGTTGGTATGTTTTCACTGAGCCTGCACAATTCATGTTTGACACTTTTTCGCTCTCTTCGCTCTTTTTTTAAGAATTTTTCTTTGTTTAAAGGCCCTTATTTAAACGTTTTCTTATAATTTTAATTATTTTATAATTTTTCATTTGGATTTAATCTCAAATATGACTCAAAATTCGTTCTTTATTAAGGAACCGATAGAATATTTTTTTTTTTTAAATTCTCTAAGGAATTTTATTGTTTTTGATCTTGGACCAGCACTCAGGAGATGACCACTACACATGTGGTGCATTATGGTGGAACTAGCGGAAAGGGATAGTAGGAGAAAGGTAGTCACATAATAGATACATTTTTTCACTGAAATTATAAATTTCACATATGAAACATGGTAACCTTTAGGAGAGAACTACTGCGTCATCAAGATAGCAATCATGCGCACGACGAAATCTTTTCTCTATGACTCTTGCGCAGTAATGTCTTGTTCGCATTTTTATTTTTTTTTTTTACACAATATATATTATTTATTGAATCTTCAAAATCAATTGAACTAACAATAAGTATTCAAATCTTAAGAACTAATTGCTAATTATTATTAAGTACAGCCTAGCTGTACAAAATTATTTATTGCTCGTATTGTTTTATTTCCGTGTCTACTACGTTCGGGCTAGGGAAAGAGTATCCCTTCTTTTCAGTCGAATGAACCCTCTTTCGCTTAAAATATTTCGGGCTAGTATATTTGGATGATCTTGGAGTTTGGTTAGGTATGACGTTGCGTATGTTGTTATCTCTTGTTTGACTGTCGGAATATTTAAATCCTTGTGTATGTTAGAATTTTTTATATACCACGGCGCATCTGTTAGCATTCTCAGTATTTTATTTTGACACCTTTGAATTTTTTCTATATTGGAAGCTGAGGCAGTGCCCCATAGCTGGATACCATAGCTCCATATTGGTTTTAAAATTGCTTTGTAAAGCAAAAGCTTACAGTCCAGTTTTAGCACAGAATTTCGACCAATAAGCCAATTTAGTTGAGTTGCTTTTAATTTCATTTGAGTTAATTTTGCATCGATGTGCTGTTTCCATGTTAGCCGTCTATTAATGTGCATCCCTAGATACTTGACCTCCAAACGTTGACGTATTAACTGGTTGTTGATCAGAATAGGAGGACATGTGTCTCTGCGCAGGGTGAAGGTTATATGTACGCACTTATTCTCATTAACTTTGATTCGCCATTTTTTTAGCCAGCTTTCCAGCTGCGAAGTTTGGTGCTGTAGGCGACGAGATGCTTCGTCAGCACTTTCGTGAATGCTTAAGAAAGCTGTATCATCGGCAAAAGTTGAGGTATGGATGTTAGCGACTGTTGGCAAATCTGCGGTGTATATCAAGTACAGCAATGGACCTAATATGCTGCCTTGGGGAACTCCAGCTTCAATCGGCTGCGGTGATGACAGCCAATCACCTTGTTTTAAAATAAATTTGCGACAAAGCAGGTAACTTTCCAGTAGCTTACAAATATTTTCAGGAAGGTACTGGGTCAGTTTATATATTAATCCCTTGTTTGTTCGCATGACAGTTTGAAGCACATTTTAATAATTTTTAATAAGAAAAAACTTATTTCGTAGTAAATTAAAAAGAAAAAAATATATATTTCACAATTCTAATTAAAATGAAAAAGTCTTATTAGTTCATATTACGTTGTGGTAATAATAATATCTCTATAGAGGAACGTTGAACTTCAGAAATAAACGTTTAGAATCCTTTTCTCATACAACCCTGTCAGAATGTGGTGTCTAACCTTTTAACTATAAAAACCATATAGAGAAGGTAATCAGAAAAACATAGTCAGTGTATGTCTTTCTTAATTAACGTAAAATTACTTTACAAACGGCGTCAATTTGAATACCATCACTGCGTTAGATTCAAAGAAATTTTCAATAAGATATTGGCGATAACAGACTAAATATTCAGTGCAATTTCAGGGAAATAAAAAACATATTTCTAGCAAGTCAATAGAATTTTTTAATTTTTATTCTAAGTATTAGATATATTTATATTGATATATTTTAGTTAGTTTGAATTAAGAGCAATAAATCTCGTTTGAATTTATTTTTTTGTGAACACCGTCCACACACGGTGGTTGTTGTTAAAGAACAAAAATTTTCGTAGTAAAATTTTTGTAAGAGATTAAAAAATAATAACTATTACATAATTACTCATTATTATTACATGAAAAAGAATGAACTTTCATCTAAAAATTTCTAGGGAAGAGTACTGAAAACGGACATATCGGTCGTTCTTCTCCTAACAAAGAGCCAAATCTGTTGGAAAGAAAGCAAGTCTTCCTGCTGCGAACTTGATATACGATGAAATTAAAAATTTTCTTAAATGGGAACAAAGAAAATCATGTAAATAGTGCAGAAATCTTATACACATACGTTCTGTACAAAAAGGAAAGTTAAATCATGTTTTTCAAATGCGAAATACGGATTTAAATATCATATTGATAGGTAATCCACTTTATGTTACTTTTAAGTCCTTTATTCGCATTTAATGAAAAATAATAATTTTAAATATTACAGCACTTTTAGTTTTTTTGTTTCCCTTAACCATTGAGATCTTCCACACACGGTTTTACAATTTTCTCACCAAATGCTTCAAAAAAGAATGTTTTGTTAATTAACTTCAAATTCGTGTTTTAAAAGCTAAGTGCAATATCATTAAAAAAAAAATATTTAGTTATCAGTAATGAGAGGGCTAAATATGCCGCACACCACTAAACATTCGCCAGCTTGAAACAGTCGTGGGTTCTGTCACTAAATATTGCCTTGTTGACGTCATTTGCCTCACGTTTTTCCGCTAAATATTTCTCGATAGTTTTTTCATTAAAAGATGAGAAGGAACTTGGAAACTAAGTTGTGAAATGATCAGCAGTGACATGCAGGTGCGAAGTTGATAATGTCAAATTCAGTTATTGGAGTGTTGTTCCGATTGTTGCAAATGGGAGATTTTTTTCAATTAAATTTAAAATGTCGACTGGCGGTAAATTTCAGATTGAATATTCGTATTCATAGTCATCGAATATTGACGCAGATATTCGTAATTGTATTTGAGAATATTAAAAATTGGTATGCGTAATATCAGTACTCTCTACTGTATCATACGAGTATAGTGCCGTATGAGCAATAATAAGTATACGCCTACGTATCATAAGTACCATAAAAGTTCATGTTATTTAAGCGACGTATATTTACACCCTTCATTTTAAGTGTAGCGGGTTTATGCAGGGTGGCCCAAAAAGAGGGAAGGTGTGTAAATTCGTTATAACTTTTTTATTATAATTTTTTTTTTGATTCCCAGAAGAATAAGGTATTTAAAATGGAACAGTATACAATTGAACAACTTGCCTAAATCGTTGAACTTTATTTCAGAAGAAAATCATGATTTTATTCATAATTTATAAGCGACGAAGCCCCTTTCCAATTTAATGGGTTAGTTAATAGCAAAATGGGCTACGGAATATCCAAGAGCAATTCAACAGCGAGAATTAACACCACTTGGTGCGGTGTTTCATCGGAAAGGATAATTTGCCCATATTTTTTTGAAAATGAACACGGTGTCGCCGTTTCCATCACTAGTGTTAGATATTGGACAATGTTGGAAAATTTTTAAATGGCAGCCGTGGAAAACCATCCGCAAGTATGGTTCCAACAGGATGGAGCCACAACGCACTCTGCGAGGGATACAATAGCCCTTTGCACTCAAACCCCTTCGGTCAATTTGGGCCAATCTGTATATATTATTCATTCCGTGTGCAACTTCTTTAATATCTTTTTCTGAAAGAAAATTTATATATTGTAAGAAATGTGATGAATAGAGAAGTTTATTCTGCCATTATTTAAAAATATAAAATTTGTTTTGTTGTTTTTAATATCAAAAGAAATTATTCAAAGATATCATTAAACTGTTTACCGAAAAAGGACATCATCTCTTCACTTCTAAACTCAATTCTTATCGAATCATGAAATTCTTTAAGCAATTTTTAATTAACGTAACTACATAAATATCTAACTACGTACAGCCAATATACTAATATTTGTTATGCCTTTTGAGAATCATTCAATTCAATACGGAAAGCTTTTACTTCTCATTCGTAAATTTGCTTGTTAAGCTGAGACGTGCCCATTCAAAAGTATCCAAACACTCCCACAAATACTTGCTAATCGAGTTGGAAGAAGATGTACTTAACATACACTTTTTAGAGTAACGAAATGGCAGAGAAGCAGGCCTTTTTGATAAGCAAAAAAAAAAGTGTTTCTGCTTCTGATGACGATGCATACATTACATTCGATAACAACTTAAAATAGGAATATTTGTATAACAGCATCACACAAATAGAATTGAGAAAATATTATAAGAAAAATGGATAAGTTTCTTACTTAATCATGCGAATTACAAACTAGTTGGTAAACTACATTTACATTTTATAACACCATCATGATTTGCACAATTCCTCTTAAGTTGTTCTTACTCAGTTCTTTTTTTTTTTTTATTCTTTAAGGATTTTTTCCACATGCTTTCTAGTTTTTCCATGAACTATGAAATGTCTGTTTGTCGATTTCGTTTATTTAACTTCCGCTCCAATGTAGATAATGTAGTGAGTTTTAGGCGTATAGGACATGCCATGACAGGATAATGATATTCATTTTAATGTATATTTTGGAAATTTAGAATTTTTAAGATTTTCTTATTTCTCTTTGTCAATTGAGATATTGAAAACTTGAGAATGACTTAGTAGAAATACAAAAGAAGTATATATATATATATATATACAACATGGTAGGTTAGTATCGCTTTTTAGGAATACATTCTCATACACGCAAGTGTGAACTCATAATAAATTTCACAGTTCAGAAATGAAATGTGTGAAAACATGGGTATACGAGGAATAAGAAACTGTGTCATGGGAAAACGCGTTTTAATTTTATTATGATATAGGGAGGACTACTGTATCATTATGTGGATGAAACGAAAAAACATGCAGATCGTTTTACTTGTCTTTCTTGGGATTTACGATGCTGCTTATAAAAAAAAAATGCAAAGTGACCAAACTGCCACATAACTACTATAAACTCGACCTTTTTTGTCCATATTTTATTTCATTATTATGTGTTATTTTTATTTTCTTTTCTATCCATCATCGTTCATTTCTACTGTTACTCTTTTTGGCCATGTATAGCCAATTGTTTTGCAATATTTATTAAATTGATCTGCAAGAAACACTTTTAATATATTTCATATATGTATGTGCAATTGAAAAAAAAATGTCTCTTTTTCCAATAAACAAATAAATTAAAATAAGTTCTTAAGGCCATTCTAATACTGAGTAATACGACATGTCAAAAACTTAAATCAAATGGGAGAGTATAACAGTGTAAAAACAATATGTTATGAATCTAACCAAAATACGGATGGTAATTTGACAGTCGTTTGGCTCTCACAATTTTTTAACAATTTTCAAAAAGCTTACACTTTTCATTTTATCCAGGATGTGTTTTTGTGTAAGCAAACAAAGAAATTAACAAAACAACAAAAAAGCCATTTGTTTCTAAACCGGGTTTGTTTTTACTACTTATATTTTTCATTTTATATCAAGTGTGATAGTGTGTAAGCAGTAGCAGCAAATCTCATTAGATTTCCCTCTCACAAAGTATTATGAAAGTCGTAAGACTTGTATTATAGTGTGAAAGGGCCTTTAATATTATAAGAAATATATGAAATGAAATAACAGTTATATTGATTAAGGATTCTTTTTTTTTTTGATGACTGCTGTAAAGTATATTTTAAAACTCTAAAAATTTTATCACCATCAATACAAAATAAAAAATAAAAATAACAAATTACAAACTCTTTCAAATAATTTACTTTAAATTGAAAATATAATACGGTGTGAAGTAGTAAATAAGCTGCGATCTCAACAAAATGTTAAAAAAATAGTATATGTACATATGAATATGGGGTTTTTCATAAGAAGCGGAGTTCTTAAATTTCTTCATATTTAATAAGACTTCTGCTAGATAGTGTATGAATTATGAATTTACCGAGTGAAAATTTTGCTTTTTAAAATTATTTTTCTACTTAAAACGAAAGCAAAATATTCAAAAGTTGAATATAAAATTGTTAGCTCTTTCTCGAAGGCCGTACATAGGAGAAGTAAAAATCCGGAAAAAATTAATTCATGTATGAGTTTTCTTTTTTATGAAATCAAGGACAAAATTTAATCAAAATAAAGTTTAAAATTCACAAGTGGAAAAAATAATAAGAAAAAAAGTATAAGCGTTTACTTTTCAAATATAAAAACTGCATCAATATGATGTTTTTCCAGCTGCATGAGAACTTCAAATGATAATACAAAATAAAAATAATGATAGAAAATATATATTTTTTTACTATAATCTGGTAGATAATTTATTTTTTGACATTTAATTTTTTCCGGCATATCTCTACCGCGATTACATGGTTTGGATTCTATCAGTTAAATTTTTGACCACTTGTTCAATAAATAAAAACCATATATGTATATTTTGCCAATAAAATAAACAGCACATAAATTATTGTCGCAAACTTGAAGCGATAGCGAATATCGCTAAAAATTTTAAGAATTTTCAAATTCGATTAATTTTTGCTATACTTATTTTAACGATACGATTCTCATAATAAATGGTACTGGATCGCATTACAAGACTGATATATTTTTTAAAGAATTCTAACTCCACTATTTTTCTCTCATATGGAATTTTTCGAGCTGCTCGCTCTTGTGATTTTTGCGAGTAAAAAAATTTATTTTTAAATATAAACGATACATATTCAGATGCCGGGAGAAAAGTGAAATCTTTTGATATAAAAAAAAATAATTTGAAATTTTCTTATATACATACATACTCCTCTTAAATATGATAAAAGCACTTGTTGTGTACCATTGTCGAGGAATCGATACATGAAAGTGAAACTTACAACCTTAATAGTTATATTTGCTCAATTCATAACGTCGTATGCACTGTATAATCGTTTTATTATACAGTATTGAATTGTTTTTTTTTTCTTTGTAATTTTCATACCAAAGTCCATTGTGATTATAGGATTGAATTTTATATTCTTGAATGCAGAGGGCAGGTCTGGGAATATTAATATTTTTTTTATTCATTTTTTAAAAATCTTGCAAATGTGTGAGAACTAATACCAAAAATTAATGACAATGATTAATGCCTAATGACACATATATATTTAATTAATTTCAATTCAAATTTCTAATTATTTTATTGGTTATGGTGGAAAACTTGAAAACTTTTTTTTTTTTTTTATCTTGGACCAGCACTCAGGGGATGACCCCTACACATGCGATGCATTGATGCATTGAAATTTCCACGCCTGGTTTAATTTCATGGCATCAAATGAAATGAATGTATAAATTAATAATAGATAAAAACTAAAACAAAAATACGATAAAATAACGATACTACAAATCTGCCTGTTCAGAAATATCGTTTTTTTAACTATAAACCATACGACTGAGCTTGTGAATTGAGCAATTATGTTATTAAAAAGAAAGTCGTTTAAGAACAGTTATGCCAAACATAAATGAATTAGGGAATAAACAAGTTTATTGGCGTTCCACTTTACACGAAATTCCCCATATGTACATACGGATTTTAAAAATTTTGGTTTCATTTTGAATTTCCCAGCTTTTCTCTTTATAGTTTTATCGATGTTGAAAACAACTGTCACTACTTTTCAACACTTTCTACACAAAAATTTATCAAATATTAAAGTGGTTGACAAATATTGAATTTACTCTTAAATGCACTTGTCACATCGTCAGCCAGTCACAAATAAACTACACAACCGTCGCCGTTAGTTCTTTTTTATTTTAGCCGTCTCAACTTAAACTATTAAAGTGTTTTTTAAACGTTTCTATAGTAAAAGAATTGAAATTTTTGTGTATTGTACGATTTAACACAAGTATATCGAAGCAAAAAAATTAAAGAAAGAATTTCTGATAGTAAATGTGGAGAACATCTAAAAGTTTTCAGATGCAGCTTGAAGTTGTAGCGTTTCCATAGAAATAAATAAGTGTTATTTCTTGCATCAATTGCCGGTAGAATTGCAATTTCCACAAGAAAAATATATATTGTCCATATATATTTATTTGAAATGTATTGCATGTCTGACATGGAGACAAAAATGGATGATAAATATTATAAAGCGATAGTTTTCCTTTTTTTCTACAGTAAAGTTATTTTGGTTCTTTTTGATTAATTTTGCCTGGAACTCAGTTTAGTGTATAAGTTGAAGTTTTTAATTCTGCATTTTTTGAAATTTAATATTAAAAATGTTTCTCACCACTAAGTACTCCTAGTAAGAATATCATCTCCTAGTCATTTTCATTTATTACACATACGAAACGTCAATCAAAAATTCTTACGTTGCTCAAGTACACGATGTGCTTCTTTCCAAGTACGAGAAATGTTAATACGAATTGCTTGTGTTTATGATAATCAAAAATATCTAACGAAAACTGTTGAATGAAAGAGTCAGATGTTGACATACTTAATTACACATTGATGTGGTATGAAAGTGAATTGTGATGACACAATAAGTCTGACATGTTTGGAGGGTGTTATGGGATGGAGCAGGTCCAAAAATATCTGAACAAAAGAAATAGCCCAAAAACAAAATTAAATTTTGGAAGCAGCATATACTTTTTCTGTCTTATGAATGTGATTTCCAGTAAGCAGAAATGTATTGTATGTATTGCCTTAACAGGGGCAATAATGTATACCAGAAAATATATATTTATTTTTTGGCTTCTTTAAGAATACAAGAAACAATTCTTTTTAGTGTTTGATACATTTTCTTATTTTAGTGCGTACTAAAAAGCACTCCCGTAAGGCAATGATACAATAATCCATTTTACGAACTGCAAGGAACATAATGAACCGAAGGCATGAATTCCGGTGAATGCTTTAAGATTCCATGATTTCCCCACAATATTCCCTTATAAACCTACTTACTTCCCTGGGAGGAGAGACAAGTTACAAACTTGTTTATTATTTTTCTCGAAATAGAAATCAACAGCTAATTTATAGCAAAGCTTTGAACTGTGTTTGTGGGGACCGGAAGAATGCCATGCAATGACGCAATTCTAATCATCACCTTTCCCATGTCTTTGCTTTGATTTTCAATCGTTTGGTTTCATAATTACAAGACTTTTTTTTATTAATTAATAATTCATGGGCCATCTAAAGAGATAAATTATAATATTTTACATAATAATAACTTTTACATTGAATAAAAAATATAGCAACCCATGCAGAAAAATACATACAGGACAACGTAGGCAAATCATTTGTATGGTGGTTGAAGTATTGGTAAGACGGAAGACAAGCTACGCTTACAGTGCTTAGCTGACACTACAATTATAACATCGTTTAAAGGTCGCTCAATCATTTCTAATAACCATGGCTAAGAATTGGGAAACTAAAAATATAATTTTTGCCAGTACTAGCAATTTGTATAATAAAACAATTCAATGAAACCCCTGAAATTATATCCAGCAAAATATTGCTCGAATTGCAGAGAAAAACTTTCGATCTGATGGATTTACCAAACTGGAAAGTAACACAATTGTGTTGTTTCCTATTATATAGTGACGCAGTTATTTTGCATAATGTATTACATAGTGAAATGTACAAATTTATTTTGATTATGCAGTGTAACCTCGGTTAACACAACCCATAGAAATTTGGATCTGTTGCGAAAAGCGAGTGAAAATTTTCTATGCCTGTTTTTCGATTGAAAAGTTTATTTTAAAGCAACTAAAAGGTTTATTTAAAAAGCCAACGATTTTTTGTTTTGCAAGAAATGCTTTTATTTAATTAAAGTAAACAATAACTCTTTATGAAAACGCTTAAAAGTCTCGCAAACTGTGCACACTGTGCATTTTTTAACTCTCGCAAATGAACTATCAAAAATTTTATGTAAATTCATTTGCATAAACTTTGTAAACCTGCACAACAACTCTGAGTCGTAAACTTACGCTGTTCAATTGTAGATTTAGTAAAAGAGCATATCGTCAGTTTTTTTTCTACACAATACAAATATCAATTTCTGCAAATAATCTGCTTAATTAAGTTTTTCTCCTATCTTAAAGCATTTTTAAAAGCAAATTACAATTTTTAGACACAAATTTTAATTTTTTGTTTTTAATTTAATTTATTTTTATTACGACGTTTTCTAAAAATGGTTCTGCAGGTAATGCAAATTGACCCTGCATTATCTCCAGTTGCCTAAATTCCAGTAAATTTGAATGCTTTTCTAACAAGTTTAAAAGGGGTTTTCTTTATGCCAATATGCACAATTGCGCAAATGGCATTTTTAACCGTTTTCATGAGGAGCCTTAATAAAAACAAAAATATGTGTATATTTAGAATAAATAAATAATACACATTCGAAATTTCTAAATTATTGTTATTGTTATTGAAGGAAATCCTTGATAATTATTCAAAACTTTTTTATGAAAATGTTTAATTTTAGTACAAACGATCTGTGTGTTTGACAACGTTAAAAAAGAATATGTGGTATAGAAAAAATTAAAAATGTAATGTAAGAAAACTAAACAATTTTCATAGCCTATTAGAAAATATAAATGTTGTATATTGAAAGTGGTAAACATAGCAAGTATATTTCCTACAGTTATCACTACACGCCATTATTTTATACAACTAGAACAACCATTCACAAAACTACGTTGGTTTCAAAAACAGAAACAACACTCCAAAATTCTTTGTCATTCCTAGAAATGATTTTTGTACTTAAACATGAAATTACATGCACAAAGATTTGCATTTTTTAATTTATACAACTAATTTTTCATCTATTCAACTTTAGTCAAAATTAATTACGATTATTTATTTTATGTTTATTATATGGTTTAACTGATCTATATGCAGTATGCTGGGTTTCAGTACTTAAGATTTTGGTATTTGCACCAAATGAAATGTGCATATAGATCAACTAAATCATATAACAAACATATAGAAATAATCGTAATGTTTTAATTTATTTATAAGAAAAACTAAAGTAAAAAACAAAATGAATGAGAAAAAAAAATTGACAATCGATAAAATATGTAATAGAAAGGTTTGTTATTCATATAAACTACGTTCGGCCTTATTTGCAAAAGATTTAAGAATCAGCAAATCGTGCAAACAAATTGTCGAAAATTAATGAATTTTTAAAAAGTTGCGTACACAGAGTCACCAAAGTTAAGAATTTATGTGTTGCAATTATTGAGGAGTTGCGCTTATCGAGGGTGGCATTAACCGATGTTACACTGTATATTGTTCTTGCTGTATTTTAACCTGAAAGAAATCAGCCACATTTAAATCACACTACGTCAAACATTTGCTTAAGAGTTTTGTAGACTTCATCCCACGATATTATGATTCTAGTTCTTAGATCATGAACGCATATAATATCATCCATCTACCGGATAATGTAATTCATGTAAGGGTTCCGATTATAGGGGTTTCAGCGTTTGATTTTCAAAATAGTCTGAGTTATTTAAAATCTATTGTGAAATCGACATTAAATCCAATCGAAAAAGTTCAAAGAGAATTGCACAAATTTCATACTAACAATTCCTCACACAATAATACATTACTAATATATATCGCGGACACGGTCGGCAGGTAGACGGCGAGGCTCATTCCCTGCGTGGAAGTATGGATTCAGAGGAAATTTGGGGAAGTTAACTACTTCCTGACACAATTCCTCTCGGGCCACGGATACTTCCGAAAGTACCTGTACCGGATGGGCAGGGCAGATGGTCCCGACTGCATTTACTGTGGTATTACGGATGATAATGCAGAACACATTTTCTTCGACTGCACCAGGTGGCAGAGAGGTGCAATGGCGTAGCGGGTTGGCGGGTTCGCTCCTGCCACCGTGATAGGGAGGATGCTCGATTGCGAGGACAATTGGGACGGTGTGGCGCAGTACGTGGGATACGTTCTGCGCGAGGAAGAACAGGGACCTCGATGCGCTGCTGCATAGCGGGGCCCCCTCTGACGGGGACCAGACGATACGGGCCGGGGCCATGGCGCGGAAAGCGGTCTCGGGGAGGAATCTACCCAGAGGAGGAGGAGGGAATTTTTTAGTGGCAACACCACTCGACGCAGATGACGACGGTCTCTGTAAGTGCGAAGGCATTTTACCTCACACGCCAAAAAAAAAAAAAATACATTACTAATATATCGTGTTAATCCAAATTCTAAATACTTACTTTGTAAAATTATAGAAAGAATTAAATCACAACTTTTGTTTCTGTTTTTTGTTACAATTAATGGTTACACATTTACATCTACTTGCATCTACTCTAGCTATTTCCTTAACTAACAATCATTACCATTACCTAACAGTCTAACTACTAGCAATGCACACGACTGACGATTTTAACATGGGGATGACATTGACGGTAGTCAATTGCCTCCATCTGCATAACATTTTACATGTGATTTCATTAATGACATGTGATGTGCGATTTCACTGACACTGGTTCTATATTGAAATTTTTTTTTACAAATTTCTTTTTCAATATTAATATTTTGTTCAATTAACTGTTCTTTTTCTTTTTTTATACGAATTTTTAATTGAGTGTTGCCCATTCTAAAAAAACACCTGTACACGTTCAGTGAGCAATTGCAGCTGACGCCAACACAAACTCAAAATAACTGCTTAAAATAATTTTTTTTTTGTTGATTTTCTTTGAAATAGCGGCAAAGTTTTTTTCCACTCGCAAAAAAAATTTTAAGGTTGAAGGCATTAACATATCCTTGAGTGAGAGAGTCAAAAGGCTAACTCTTGCATTACTTGTGGTAACTGTAGTAGATAGTCAATTTTTCGTTAGGGAAATACCTAACGATTTTGATTCATTTCTACTTTTAAAACTGTAGGGTAATAAGACCAGAAGTGTTTTGTTTAATGAGTGAGTAATAACTTTAACGTCATATTACTACCAAAGTACTAAACCGATCCACATATTTAAGATTGTACACATCTCTGCCGAAAAATTTTTTAAACCATATACATCGTATCAAAATTGTCGCAGTAGTACGAACGTAATAAGGTTTTAAAAAAACGTGTTTGCCTATTAATACGAGTATATAGAACATAGATAAAAATATATTTATTGTATCTAGACGTATGTTTAATTTTGAATAACACTATTTATTAAATATTACTCATACGCTTTTATATTTCCAAATTGAATTAATATTTCCTGAAAGTTTTCTTTTCAATTACATTGGAGGTTCAGTGGTACGTACTTTGATTTTTACCAATTTCCAACAATACGAAAGGAAATTTTTTTTTGCATTGGCAGTTCTGTAGTACGACTAAAAACATTTTTGGCCTTCGATAATACGAAAACTGTATTTTATGTAAGAATATGTTTACTTTAAATTTTACGATGAAGTTTTGTATTTGTAATCAGTTGGTACGAAATTTGATAGTGATAAAATGCGTCTTGTGTCGCGTGTTCTACATTTGATATATATAACATGATGAAGTAAAAGGAGTGAAAAAGAAGCAAACTTCTTTAGAAAATGGGTTACAAATTATAGAAGATAATGTCAGTGGAAAATTCTTACATGAAATTTGTAAATACCCAGCAGAAAAAAGTGACTGCGTTCACTATTTGAATTGGTATTTTCATGACTTCTTAAGCACTTCCTTATCTGAATTCTTTTTTTATGCCATTTTAAATTTTGATAACAAGATTATCCCTTTTGAACTCGTGGAAAAGCATTCAAGTCTGCGATTAATTCTTATGAAGAACTGCGAAGTTATAATTATAATTCAAATAAATATTTAAATGTGTTACAGGAACTCATGAACCCATGCTTAAGTGTAAACAAATCAGGTAATATTCATTGGTTCGAAGTACTCATTTAAAGAACGAGTTGTTTTATTAAATGTGAACACAAGCTCGGCAATGACATCCCTCTGTTCTAATAATGCGTTCTTCAGCTAAGTTGAACCAGTTGATTTGCAATAGAACTCATGCATTAACTATTTGTTTATTTATGTCTTTTCTTGCTGGTTAAGTATGGATTATCAAAGGCAACAATTTGCAGTATACGAAAGTATAAAGCGCAATTTTTAGCAACATTTTATTTTAAACAAAAAACTAATTTAAACTTAATTATATTAACCAAATATATGTGTTTTGCTTTATATGAATAGAGGGAAAAACTGTAGTCCATTAATACGAATTTTCCAACATTAGGAAAGGGTCTGCCATTATATAATTCGTACTTTTGGACCTTCTCTGTCCTAAGGTTTAATTTTTATTTATTTTTTTTTTTATTTATGGAAAAGCACGCAGGAAAATAGTTTTTATATCAATTATTAGTTGACTTTATCAACCGCATTTACTTTTTTATGTTCGTAAAAACATTTATATGCCTATATAAAGTATAAATTTGTTGTTTTATATATTTATAAAATATATACATGTATATTTACACATCCATATATATATATTTATACATATACATACTCATATTGTATGTATGTATATTTATTTATTTACACTCACTTAAGCAGTTAGTCTCAGAAAATAAAAAAGTCATGTTGTTGATACTATTAAGTATTTAATACATATAAGAGTGAGTGTTATTGACATGAAATGTATACACTTGCATACAAAAGTTTGTAGGTATGTGCATATGTATAGTATATATATTTATGTATATGTATATAAAAATGCTTATACATCAATAGCAGTCATGTCAACTGTCAATCTCTATAAATGGCGAAATGAAGTAGTAAGTGTATTTAATAAAATAACAAGCATTGTCAATAACAAGTTAAATAAAATAACAACAATACATTACGTATAGACGGAAATATACATAAAATCGCAGCAAAAAATATGAATGCGTTAACTATGAATTGGTGTTTTCATTACTTCATAAGCACTTCTTTACCTGAATTCATTTTTAATGACATCTTAAATGTTAATCTTTATCACTTTTGAACTCGTGCAATACGCATTTAATTCTGCCAAATAATTCATATGAACAACTGCGCAGTTGTAATTTAATTTTGGACTTTGCGTTGTATTCATGATGATCTTTTTGTTATATGTGCACACATGCTAAAACCTAACCAAATCAAGGAACATTCATGGGTTCTAAGCACTTAATTAAATGACGAGCTGTTTTTTTAAATGTGAACATATGCTGGCCAATAACAACCCTACATATGTGTTCTTCTGCTAAGTTGAACCAGTTAATTTGCAATAGAACCCATCCAATAACTATTTCTTTTGCATGTCTTTTTTTGCTGGGATATAAATGCAAAATGTAATAAAATAAATGAAATTTGTAAATGGCAGACTGATGATTTTGATTTACGGTTTCATTGAAGGCTTTGCTGTACTGTTGCCGTACAAAGAATCATTTAACAGAACACTTATTTCAGATTTATAATTTTAAATTCCATGGGCTTTGCAGAAAAAAAATTTTAAATTGAATTTTAAAATTTTTCAGACGAGCAAAAACACTTTTAAAATACTGAACAAAATTTAAGATAAGTTATTTTGTGAAACACAATTCAGCTAAAACTCGAGATGTGTTGATTTTTAATATATATAAATATATAGCGACCCCTTGGTGCCAAATGATCGTACGCGCCAAAACACAAATTTTACGGAAGTTTTTTTCTTTTTGTTTTCTTATTTGTTCTTTATGATAAAAATTACATACGATAAAATAGAAGACCTTATATTTAAATTTATCAGCAATTTTGATATGTTATGGGTACTTTCACAGTTTTAATGCACACTTCGTTTATATTTTTCCCACTCGGCTGATGTTGATGTGCTCTCTGTGCACATACGGCACATGGCGATGTCTGCACGTTGACTACAAAACCAAAAACAGTTTCAGACTAAAATTATAAAAAAAAAACATCTCGCATTTTTCTGATGTGCATTAGTGTGTCTTTGTGTGTCAGTTGTTGTCGGCAGGTTTCAGTGGCGAAGGCATAGTCACTAGTCACTGAACAATCACATCAGAACGCCCTCCTTCGTCGGTATTGTGTAGCACCGGCGAAATAAAATAATAATAAAAAAAGGCTACTAAACCGAAGCTTCAAGACTGCTATAAACAGAGAACGTGCAAAAGCAGAGCTTTAAAATAATTAATTAAGCTTCGCCTCCTGTCATTTCTCCTACAATCCCTTTCTTATAGTTCCAGCACAATGCACCGCATGTCTAGGGGTCATCTCGTGAGTGCTGGTCCCAGATAACACAAAAAAAGCCTTTCAGAAATGATTGAAATTTTCAATAGCAAGCGCTTAACATTTAATACAATATCCGAAGACTCTTCGTAGCAGATTTGCAATTTTGCGAATATGGGATCATATCCTGCTACAAAGTGTGATTTCAATTAAAAAAGAAAACAATCTAGCCGTTAAATTTACCCAGCGTAGATCTTCTATATTTTCGTTTTTATAAATGCACTTTTCATTCTGTAGTGGGTTTTTGTGTTGCAAATTTGCATAAGTGTAGGAAATCTCAATTTTATATACTTTATTGTGTTTTGCTAATGCAGCATGCAGCAAATTTTCCAGATTTGCAGCGGCAGTTTGCAACGAAGTGTGAGTTCCGCTAATATATAGTAGACTATGCACACAAGAAACACTACCGCGATAAAATTAAAATTATGTACCTGTTAAATTTATGGAAAAACATTAAAAGCATTTTTAATGTTTTCCTGTAACAATAATTCAATTTAAATGATTTATTCAGCGGAGAAATTCTAGTATGCAACATCAAGCCAACGAACAAGTAAAGTTTGCACATGTACTGTTTACCAACCAACGGAAAATATGTATCAATCAAAAGATAAATAAGGGACACGGTATCATCGCAGTCATCACTGAAGAAAGTAAAAGAGCTATTGCAACATAAATTATACCATCATCGCCAGCATTAAGCATTTTACATTGTCGTTATGTTCATAGTGATTACAATGATGCTGAGGAATATGATAATGGTAATAAGCAAGCAGCAGATGATCATCTACAATCAAAATTGAGTCAAAAATATATAAACAGAAGCATGGGGCGACACACAGATAGACGTGAAAATACAAATAGCGACTTTCAAACTGCCAGAGTGTTGATACCTCATCAACAAAACGTGCAAAATAAATTTAAACATTTTTCAGGTGCCACAGGATACATTTAGGACAAAGGGAAATTGCAATTTTATCAAGTGGAAAACAACACCAATCCAGATCCAGTATATAATACACCTTCATACCAAACTGCTAGTGACTGCAAAGAGGTGTTGCAACAAAAACATTGTTGAGAAAAAATTATTTACTATGTCTGCAACATTGTCGTGTGTAATGCTTTCTTAGGAAAATTTAATAAATATTTTAAAAATAACAACAGCAGCAGTAAAACAGCAATAACAACTTAAGTTCAAAATGTAACGAACAAGTGATGAATCACACGCACTTCACCATTGCATTGCATTAAGTGGGCAGGATTTTGGTAGTTTTAAGAAGAATATACTGATGTGCTGCAATATTATTTTAGTACTGATCTTTATGTGTATTGTTTTATTACAAACATACTGGTACTGGTAGATTGCCCCAGAGATTATTTTTTGCCATAATGCGGAATATCAGCGCTACCAAGTGGTAGTTGTGGCAGTCACAGCTCGTTTCATTGTTATTTTTATTGCGTTGCATTGCTACTGTTATAAATATCGCACCAGTATTTCGTTTTATAAAACTGTTATAGTGGAAAATTGTTAAAGATTTTTTTTGTAATCAGCTTCTAATAAACAACAATTCCCAATTCAGCAAGCTGTTTTTGTTTTATTGTATACGGTCAAAGTCGCCATTGACGATTTTGTTTTGCGATAAAGAAAAATAAGTATTCTCTATGCTATTTATCATTTAAAATTACAATTGAGGTATTCACAGTCATATGTTATAAAATCATAACTCCAAAAAATATGACTGCTATGAACAACCAGCCATAATTTAGGTTGCTATTTCAAGAAATGTATTCATCTGTTGAGAAAAACACTTATAATTGTCAAAATGCCGAAAAAAGTGAAGGAACTAAATTATAACTTACCTGTAAATCTTGTAATAAGTCCATTTTCAATTAAAATTATAAAATTGTTATTTGGTACACACAAATGTTGAAATGCATATAATCGAAACAGCTGTTGCCATTGATATGAGCTCAATATTTGTTTTTGGACGACGACCAGTGGCTAAACGTTAAGTGGTTGCCAGCCAGATCAGTTACACATTTTTTCCTTCTTGTGAATCTCTAAATATGTACGAGTATTCCTGTTTGTTTATCATCGAAAATGTGTTTGCTTGCGCAAAATCGCACCGAAAAAATTATAAAAAATTTGCTGCGATTGTTATTGATTCGAAGTAAGAAATTTAACTTTATAAGCCTTGGCAAACCTTTGATTCCTAGCGCTTTAGCTGGTATCAGGAACATCTTAATTTTATACGCAATAATATTCCATACTAAATATCTCAGAAGATTTCTATTAAATGTTGCTCTCACTCTCAACTGTTATACGAGGTGTGTTCCAAAAATAAGGCGACTTTATAGTTTTATAATAAAATATTTGTTCATCAATATTTATATTGCTCCCTTCAAAAAAAAAATGCACCCCTTAGATACAATGCACTTGCGAGGGGGGACAAATCCGCTTAATATGGTCGCTGAGGCACGATTGTCGTGTTGCTTTTAGCAAAAAAAATCTCTCACAATTTGATCAAAATTCGGAAGTTTCGGAACAATCTTAGATTACACAAATCTTATTCCCAAAACATCCGAAAAAAATGCATGACGCAAGGCGACTGATGTGCCAGCATCCTCAGCAACTTATCTTGCGGTAATTCGACGATTTTCAAAAACATTTTTCTTCACAGCGTGGTTCAGAACGTGGTTCATCTGAGGCATCTTCTCAGCTATATTGCAAGAGTTTGTCCCACTTGTAAACATTTCCAGTGTTTCAGAACATGTGATTGCATTTTTCACAAAAAAAGGAGCAAAGAATTTCCGTAAAATTTTTTGTAATAATAGAAAATTGCCGAGACCAACAAAACACGTCTAATTTTTTTTCTGTCAAAAAGAAACTAACCATATGTGACCATATGTTCGGAACATCTGTACCAACACACTTAGCAAATACCGAGAGAGCAAAGCGCTAGAAACTGATGCAGATATGATGAAAATTGGTATTGGATTGGAATCGACGACTCTCAGTTTTTATTCATTACATCCAACAGCAGTTTACGGTAGAAGAAAACAGGACTATGAAACGAGATCTTGGCCAGACTTTATGTTCAACCATTTCAATAAGTTCAATAAAAAATAATATTAACACCGCCAAATAATTTATTATTGATACTGATAATATTTATTTAGTTTTTTGCAAAAAAAGATATGTATCAATATTGAAGTTATTTCTCGTAATTATTAAAATGCAGTAAATATTGATGCCATTTGAAAATGGCTGTCAGTGAAAAACTTTATAAAGAAAAAGAATTTTAAATTATCCACAAGCCAATTATGTAATTACATATATAATAGCATTGTGCAAATTGTAAATTAAATCAAAAATTAAATTAAAAATAAATATTCGTTTTAAATTAAAGTTTAAAGAATCATGTATCGAAAAATCTCCGTAATAACTCGTACTCTAAAATCAAAATTTTTTAATTCGTCTTAATAAATACACAATTAAAATTTTTAATAGTATTTATTTGTCTGAGACATGCAACTTAAAGTCTTTAATTTAATTTTGCTTAAAATTTATTGAAATATTTAAGAACCTTCACGCTGAGTTGGTTTCCTTATTAAAATTTATAAATAAAAAATTTTCATCAAATTGAATTAATTCAAATGAACAGGTGTAGCAATTCTCAACATTCCCACACCTTTTCCATAAACCGAAATAATTATTTTATAGAAAAAAAGTACTTTATCTTTCAATAACTAACAACTCCAACTGTTGGTATGTTAAACACACTGTTTAGACGCATCACACAGGGATCAGACGAGTGACACGGAAGCCAGCATTCAGTTACTATTTAAGGCAAAATGGCACGAATCACATTTAACCCAGTTCTTTTTTTATCTATTTAGCACGTACTTATGTGCAAATTTTGCTGTTTTTTAAATTTTGAATACATTTTCAAAGAAAACATGCAGTTTGAAAGAATTATTTCATACATTTTGAATTTTTATTTATTGAAAGTTTATTAAATGCTCACTTAAATCTTTTAAGACTGTTTAGTATTTATAATCATCCTTCAATAGGTTCCCAACGGCATACACATCGACCTAAAAGATCTTTTGTGTCGTAGCATAACCATGAAAGATGCACCAGTGTACCCCGGTCACATATGATGCCCAGTTAACCGCTGATGGCGAGTAGTCAGCGTGTTGGCTCTGCAACCAGAAAGACCCAGGTTCGATTCCCAGCCGGGTCAAATCAGAAAATAGTTTTTTCTGAGTTTTCTGTGCTACAGCACCCTCCTTCGTTGGTATTTGAGCAATAAAACGTCGGCGAAGTAAAATAATAAATAAAATGGCTCCATTAACTTAAAAATAATGCGTCAAAAAACATCAAAGACGCCGCAACTTTGCTTTATAATTTACACGCAACTGCAGAGTTGTGCAAGAATTGAGGTCTATCTTCCTACCACTTGCACCACCTGTCTATTTCTTCCCTATCCTTCTCTCTAGTTCCAGTGCAATGCATTGCATATGTAGGGGATAGCCCCTGAGCACTGGTCCAAGATAAAAAAAAAAAAAAAAAAAAAAAAAAAAAACTACCATTTGTACTATTCCACCTAATTGTGCATTGGAGTGGGCAGGCCGAAAAGCATCTCCAAACAAACCACTTCTCCGCTCCCTGAATGAAGTCGAGTAAATATCTGATTTCGTGCGTAAAGGCTCTGGTTGAAAACATGCAACCTGGTCCTGGTACTCCAGACAGAGCCGACACTGCGCTTCATCCAAGAGACGTAACCTGTTGAGAACATATCTCAGGTAGTAATGTCCATGCACACACTATACTACAAATGTTCTACGCTACGTAATTTTTACAGAGAACGGATGTACTAATAGTCTGACGTGGGGCGCCCTCCCAATTAGGAATTCTAAGAGCATAAGCAAACAATTCCGCGAACAGCTGCGTTTGCTTTCAGTGAAGAATTATTTATTAAATTTTTATTTTAAATTATGTCTAAATGTGCAAATTAGTTTAATTGAGTATTTGACCAATAATTTAAAAAGAGTAAAATGCAAGCCGTTCGCTCCAAGGGTAAAAACAGTTCAGTTGAGGTTGACGATAGCCGAAGTAGTCTGCTCGTTGACTACAAAAACCAAAAAAAAAAGGATTCGACCACAGTTTCAGTCTAAATCATAAAAAAACATCTCGCATTTTTCCAGATGTGTCTTTGTGTCAATTGTTGTCGGAAGGTTTCAGTGGCGAAAACATAGTCACTAAACACTGAACTGTACTGGCTTCAGCTAATAGCAATCCACAGCACACGAGAACGCCCTCATTCATCGGTATTATGTAGCACCGGCGAAGAAAAATTTTAAAAATCTAAAACGAAGCTTAAAAATCTTAATACGTCTCCTTGACATCAGAGGCTCCTCAACACTGTTGTAAAACAAAGAACATGCAAAAGCAGAGTTGTAACATAGTGCATCTCTCTCACTATTACTTTCCTCTTGTTCCAGCACAATGCATCCATCGCATGTGTAGGGGTCACATCCTGAGTGCTGGTCCAAGATAAAAAAAAATTCTAAATAAATCGATTTGCATTGCGATTTATGGGAATATCTGAAAATAGAGGAATATATACAAAAAAATTTTTTTACCCATAGGGAAGTGCAATGCATGCGGATTCATTTAAATGAAGTTCTTTAAAAAAAAAACTGAAAGTTCACATAATTTTTCTAAACCTTACGTTTAACAATAAATTTTGTGCTAATGATTGAATTCATTTGGGATTCTGCAAAAGAGCCTTCACCTATGAATTTGTTCATTTCTCCTGATAAAAAAAAACGGAAAAGCAGCTGCTCGCATTAAAATATTCATACGGACACACTCACATGCATTTATATACTCCATAGATATGTCATATGTATGTGCATGCATGTATATGTATATATGTATATTTAATTTACAATAACTCTCATACATGCAATACATACAGCAAATTTTAGATATGGGTGGGGGAATAGCATTAAATGATTTTTATATTCTGCCCTGCGGAATGATTTTTTTATAATTTTTATATAAAGTGAAACTTAAAACTTGACTTATTTGGTTATCTAAGACCTGGAGTATTCAACGAGAATGGCAGTATCAACCATGAGACTACTACACTAGACTACAAACTCACTTTATCGTATTTTTTTTTTGGAGCAGTCTCAGCATGTTAATTATGAAGCAATTTTGCGGCGTCTTCTGATGTTAATTTTGACGCAATATTTTGAAGTCATTTTATTTATATTTGACTTCGCCGACGTATTATCACGCAAATACCCACGAAGGAGAGCGCTATAGAACACCAGAATCACATGAGCGGACCGGGCCGAGAATCGAACCCGGACCCCACTTTTTTCAATATTCTAAAGTTTTTTTCTTTCATTCTCCGAATGTTTTTGAGTAATTTAAAATATTTTAGTGGAATAATTTCACACTTTTATAGCAGTACTGCAGCGTCTCTGGTATCAAGAAGACGTATTCTATTTTGAAGCTTTGTTTTTAGTACCCATTTTTATTAATTATTTTACTTAATTAATTATTTTACGATGATGTTACACAATACCGACGATAATGCGGAATGGAAAAGATAAATAAATTCTTTGTTTTAATTCAGTTTTTCATATACTACATATGTACTAGCTGACCTGGCCAGGCGTTGCTGTAACTGTTATAAAAGTTGTATTTAAAAAAAATATATGTCTTATGTGTGCCTCATTAACATCGGTTAGTTAGTTTCGGAAACGTAAAAATTTCCCCCTACAACCCGTCTAATCATTGAAAAATTATATAGTCTATGTGTTCATCTAGATGTAGACCTGTGTATGTTTTAGCTCCCCTCTCTGCTTTCTGGCTCTATGAAGAGTGCGCATGTGTATATAAAATGGGTGTGCTTTAACCGTTCGCAAAATAGCAAAAAATCAACATTAACTTTGCCATGCCCACTTATCCAATCTCGCCTGCTTTTCGACTGCTTATTTGTATCGAGTACTAAGTCATTCAGACCAAATTTAACATCTTTACCTTTAACCATTCTCAAGCTACACAAAAAACAATATATACTTTGTATTTGAGATACCATGCCGACTTATCCAATACCACATACTTTTTGGCTAATGATTTGTTTTGCCTTTTTAGCAATCTGAATCAAATTCAGAGGAACTAACTGTTACCGTTTTTGAGACGGTAAATATTTATTTTGTATGGGCGGGGCTCCCAAAGGGAATTTTTGCAATCAATATAACCCATATGTGAACAAAGTTAAATATCTGTGCAAAATTTCATTAAAATCAATACAGTAGTTCCGGAAATTCTCCCGGGCAAACATAGTGACAGGATAATTATATATATATATATATATTTATATATACATGATTCTAATTGTGCTTTTCCCCTTATAAAGTATATGTGAAATTTATTATTACATACCTTATGATATTCTAAAAAAATATATATATTATATTATATAGTGTTATAAAAGTAAACTCATGGATTGTTATGTTTTTTTGTTTATAGATTTTTTGGTTTGTATGTTTGTGTGTATATTCAAACAATTATCGTTTGATTAATTGAATTTTAAACATATAGATCTTGGGTTTGTATTCAGAAATTAGGAAAATCCACTGATGAGCTAAGTAAGCGTTAGCGAAATAGTACTATATGGATATGCTTTCCTCCTCAATTATTGAGTTGCTTTTGTAATAAAATGCTTTATGATATTTTTCATACTGTATGAGAATATCATAAGGTATATAATAATAAATTTCACATATAGTTTATAAGGGGAAAAGCACAATTAGAATCATGTATATATAAATGAATATTCCCAAAATAAATTCAGTTAATATAATATATATATATTTTTTTTTAATGTTTTTTTTTGTGTAAAGACAATACAAACTCTACGAAGCTCTCAAGCTTGTCTGTAGAAACACACCCAGGGTCTAAGCGGGAATCGATCCCGCACTTCCATATTGATAAGACTAATGCTCATGCACTAGACTGCCTCCGTATCCATATGTACTATATACATGTACGTAGATATATATTTGTAAATGGAAATATATACATATATGTATCCTTCTGTCGCAATTTAGCTTTTTCCCTTGTAAAAAGAGTAGCACTTTTTTTCGATCGTTCATTGTAGTCACCTAATGAAGACATGAATATTAAATGTGATTTGCTCAACTTGAATGGTAAAATGTCGAGTAGCGAAAAAAAAAAGAAAAAGGTATGTGTCAAGAAAAAATAAGAGGTTTTTTTAGTTTTGCATTTGTTGTATCCATTTAGCTATGTTGACTTTAACTTAAATGATGGTACTAACGAACAGCGTATATCAGTTTCCATGTTTAATTTTCGCAGTGGGATATTGAAAAAAAATCGTAATAAGTAGACCTGTAGCGGGAAAATCGGATGCTTGTTGTCAAATAAAATGAATTTTATACTCTCTATTCATTAGTCTTGAGCAATTGGTATAAGAAAATGCTTAACATAAGGTGGGGCAAAAGTAATGACATCATTTTACTGACTGCTATTTTCTTAAAAAGAAAAATATAATAAAACTGATTTTAGATTTTAATGAACATAAAATTGATGACAATTTACATGAAAGTTATTGGTAAAAAGTTTTCGACAAAAAAAAAAGGTATAGGTGAACCGTATTTACCTAATTTAAAAACTGTAATAACAAACGTTTTTACTCTGTTATTTTCTAACTATTCATTGGAAAAAAGAGAACATAAATGCCTCTTCAATTGTGAACTCTAAATCAATTCATTTTAATTAAATTTACTTAAATTTTTATCAATTAACTAAATAAATAAACCCTAAAAAACTCCTACTCGTACTAGTCACTATTAAAAAACTTACTGAAAATTTAAGATAAATTAAAAAAATAAAAAATTTTAAGTTCTTCCTAATGCAGTTTTTCACACTCTTTGGTATGGTAATAACATTTTTTAGATAACTGTGTTTTTCTTACCTAAAATTCGCATTCGTCACTTTGATTTTTCTTGATTCGCTATTTCAAATATGTGAACATGGATTTTCTATAATTGGCCTTATAAGAACTTTTAATGTTTCATCATTTCCAAAAAATATATAATTAAGTATTGCTACATAAAAAAAGTTTTATTTCATAAAACCAGTTCGTTAATAATGTAAGTACGAGTATGTATACAAAAAGTCAAATCAAAAATAATAATTTTGAAAAAAAATCATCAATACCCCGTTAAAGAAGAGGACTTTTTTTTATTTCTTCTTTTCTTACATCGGATGGCCATCAATCATACTGTCGCGGTTCTCACGGGTCATTGCCTCATTAGAAAGCATACCGATAGACCCGTTATTGCATTTCTGGATTTTTGCTGGATCTGCGGGACTGCGGAGGAGGGTCAGTGCCAAGTTCTTGCCATGAAACTGTAGAGGTTCTTTGCCTCACATTTCTTGTCTTCATTGACTGTACTCTCCCGTGTGAAAATTTGTCTTGGAATCGGAGTGGTATCGAGCCAGGAATGTTGATGCCCGGATGTGAACGGGTTGTGGTATCACAATGGGCATAAACTCTAAGACTTAAATTTATAGTTCTTTTTGTTTTATTCCTACTGAACTTTTTAATAACAGCTCCAAAAAAAAGAGAGCGAGTTAACAGTTGGTTTTTGCAGTGTGAAATGGTGGAAAATTAAGTGCTTCTTCAATTAATTAAAACAAAACAAAAAAAAATTCTGTTGAAATAAATCAAAGTGAATATTGAATTAAAAGATATTAACTAAATTTTAAAACAATTACAATGTGTTTTGCTTGCTGTGGATTTGTTATAAAATTAATATATTTCCACTGTCATTGATATTGTTCGTTGGTCCATATATTTAAATTTCAACTAGAGTTATAGTTGTGTTCTCCCCTGAAATCTCCAATGGAACTTTTATTGGTTTATTAGCTAATATTCCAAAGTTTTCAAATTGGTAATATCAGCTGTTCACTTGTTTTTATCTTATACCAGCACTCAGGAGGTGACCCCTACCCATGCAATGCATTGTGCTGGAAATAGAGAAAAGGCATGGTTAGAGAAATGACAGGAGGTGAAGCTGCACTATATTACAACTCTGCTTTTGCACGTTCTTTGTTTTATAGCAGTGCTGTTGCGCCTATGATGTCAAGGAGGCGTATATAATTTTTGAAGCTTGGTTTTTAGTAGCCGTTTTGTTAATTATTTTACTTCGCCGATGATGCTGCACAATACCGACGAAGGAGAGCGTTCTAATGTGCATGTGGTTTGGTTACAGCTGACCAGTGACTATGCCACTGAAACTTTCCGACAGCAACTGACCCAAATGGACATTAATGCACATCAGAATAAATGCGAGATGTTTTTCATGATTTAGTCTGAAACTGGTGTTGAACCCAGAACATTTTTGGTGTTGAATGCTGCTTTAATCAAAAAATCAGTGCAAAAGTTGTAAAGATAGTCTATCGCTAATAACCTACGTACGCATTATTAATACGTATGCTGTATTAATATAACAAAATGCATTTAGTGCCTTAACAATAGTTAAATAAAATTAACAATGTATGTGTTAGAAAACAATTGTTTTTTTTTTTTTTACATCATTATTCCAAAAAAGCAAAGTTGGCACCTCCGTTTCAGAAGTCCTATGGAATGCAAACTACATAATGGATGCAGTACTTTTCTTTACAATACCTACTGATATTTTTTCTATATATGTATATGAAACGTATATACGCATTCCTACGAATACATCCAAATGACGTTGTTGCAAATAGAGCTGCAAATAACTTCTTGGAAATTGTTTCATATTTTACTTATAAGTTCACCAGGTACAAACATTTACAACATTCGTCAAGCAAGCTAACATTTTCTTTAACTGTTTCTTACTTCAGCTGCGGTGTTTGTGAGCTCGTTCTAAATATTATATGAATTCCATATGAAGTTTCTTTTATAATCCTCTAATAGCAGATTGTCTAAATTAGTTGAACGCAAAGCTTTTGAAATAAAATCAGCAAGATATGTGGATGGAAGAATTGTCTGATAAGTACTTTATGCTTCAGGCAAATGCAAAAGTACAGATATTCCCACATGCTACATAGAAAACAAACAAATAAAACCTGCTGGTAGAGAACATGGCTGCAACTACAAACTTGTATAGAAATCTTAAAGAAAAAGGGAAACACACTCAACGGATGTGGAATAAATAAAGACAAAAAAAAAGGATTAAGAACTATGCCGTGAGTTGCATTAAACTAACTAAACGGCTTTTAAACTTAGTAAAATGAAAGTGCAACATGTTTCAGTTTAAGTTTTTTTTTAATTTCTGTATCTCTAAATAAAGAATATTTTCGTTTTACACTACTTTTTTCACATCGTTCAAACATTTAATTTTTGTTAATTATCTGTTTCAAAATTTTTTAGAAATTTTTGGCATTGCTATGTTAGAGCACATAAATTTTAATACATTCTATACCTACACATATTCCTAGTTCCAGTGTAATGCATTGCATACATTGCTCCATGAAGAAAACAAAACTATATGATTTTCACTATTCGTTTTCTTTTGCCCCTTTTTGAAGGTGGGTAATTAACGTGTTAGCTCTGCAACCAGCAATCAATGAGCAATAAAACGTCGGCGCAGTAAAACAATCAGTCAAAATTAATGCGCCAACTTAACGTAGCAACTCTGCTTTACATATTCTCAAAAAAACATGCAACTGCAGAATTGTGCCAGAATTAAGCTCTTTTTCACATCTTCCTCTCTTCACCACATGTCTCTTCTATATAGTATCCCTTTCCTACTAGTTCCGGTGCATGCATTGCATACGTAGTAGAACATCTCCTTAGCACAGAAGAATTATATTGATCCCATTCCTTCTTTCTTCCTTCCTTCTAAAAGTCAAATACAATATTCGCTTTAAACACGTTTTATGTGGATTATAATAACAGAAATTATGGAAAGAGTATCCCAAACAAAAAATAAATTCAATAAATGAATTCCTTGTTGTACCGTTTGGGTATAATCATAAACATTTTTCTCTATCGCAAACATAAAGAAACACACTGTGAAAAGCTTCAATGAATGCACGTATACGTTTCGCTAAAATTATTGCAAACGTTTTGTTTCAAAAACTAAAACAAGATACATCACAGTTCGATTTCAACTAACAACGGCCATAAACATTTTCAAATAAATTTTTATTCCTGTGAGTCAGATGAAATGGAATTGGTTGAAAAGTATTCTTCATTGTAACCTCGTCAATTGTACGAAAAGAAAATTTTAAAGATCATCTAAAGTTATTCAAATACATATAAACAAAAGTCCAGTTCTCAAACAGTTTAAATTTAAAGCAAAAAATATTCATATGCATCAAAAAAAAAACTTCCAAAGAAGTGCAGAGAATCCTAATATTGCGAGCCGGTGCCAATGTGAATAATTTTTATATAGGATTGTCTTAGCGGAATGTTACCTTTTTTCAATTCAGCTTAAAGCTTTGTTCACACGATTGTCAGATTTTACAATATTGTAGGATATGTCAATATGGTGGCAATGCACTCACAATGAAAAATTGTCACCTAAGTATAAATTGTCTGTTCAGACTATTGTAAGAAATCTGTACAATTTCATTGTCACACAATAAATTTATCTGTTAATAAAAATTGTTTGTTCACACGGTTGTTAGATTGTTTTATGGCAAAAGTTACCAAATCCTATGTTTAACATTGTCTCTTAATATTTATGGCATTGTTGTCAACAGAAATATTTATCTGCCAATGGTGTTATTGTACGGTACACTAAATTAAGCAATTTTGACAATAACAAATGATTGTAGAATGTGTGGCAATTACGTGTCAGTGGAAATGAAATGTGTTCCCACAGAATTGTCAGAATTGTGACAATATTATTGGCATACATTGCACGGACAATACATTTTGTGACAATGTTGCCACCCAAAAATTGAGAGTTCACGCGGTTGTTGAACATTTTATTACAATTTTTCTGTCAATATTGCACTATCTGACAATCGTGTGTACATACCTTAATAGAATATCTATTTTTTTTTTCAAACAACAATTTGTTACATATATTCTTTAAGATACTTATATAATAGGGTGGTTTCTATTGATGAAATAATAATTTGAGTCAGAGAATATTTTATGATTAAAAAAATATTTTATAACTTACATGAGAACTCTATGACAGTAGACAATTGCCAGACAGAAGAGCAGACAGATGAACGGACAAGGTTTACTTTTAGAAACAGTTATATTACATACATATACTAATCAATTGGGTTTACATAACGTTTTAAAAGAATTAGCGACTTCTACGCGCCTCCCATCATATGCAAATGAAATTATATAAATATATCGAATTGCCAAACCATGTGTCTAGTGGGTGTTTGTACTCAGGGAAGGCAAATGGGATGCAGATAATACGAAAATTAAATCAGATGTAAGTAATCGTCACCATTTTGTATCTTGTCTTTATTCGTGTGAAGGAAAAATCTATTGTGTTTCAGATGTGATTCAGAAGTGCAAAAAAATAAATATGGGTAAAACTTTAGAATAGGTAAAGTGAAATGAATACCAGTGCAACTGGATTATATCAACGGCAAATTGATATTATATTTATATTTTAGGCTGATTTGTTCAGCTGGCATAAAATTGGACTAACCCATTCAATACATAGAGGACAGGTCTTATATGAAGATTATAATAACACAGATACATTTCTACGCGACCACCATTGTAGCTGTCACCAACTTATACTCTTTTTTTTTGCAAGCGACAGTAAGTGAATCTAGTGTTGTCAATATAATAAGAAATACACAACGTAAAACATTGTAACTAAATCTATAAGGCGATGGTCGCAGTATTCTCCACATTCACTACAAAACGAAAAATTTTTCCTGGGTTCAACGCCAGTTTCAGCCTCATAAAAACATCTCGCATTTTTTTTTTATGTGCATTTCTGCGCCTTTGTGTCAGTTGTTGTGGGAAGGTTTCAGTGGCGAAGGCATAGTCACTGGTCACTGAACAGTAACGGCTTCAGCTGTATCCAATCCACAGGCACGTCAAAACGCCCTTCCTTAATTTCTGAATTAATAATGCAGAATAATTCTTCATATCGGCTTTTATCTTGCGCCAGAAATTCTTACAAATAGCTTCAAAACTAACCTCATGGCGGAAAATATGTTTTCATTTCCCCCATTAAGGTGTATGTAAATTGAAAACTTTAAGTACGTTTTTTACAAAACTATTATTTTTGAGTTATAACGTTATTGAAGTAAACGAGCGATATGTATTTCTATAAGAAGCAATTCTCAGGTGGTTCCAAAGTAGATGCTACCTTAAAAATAATATTATTAGCCAACTGCGAGTATGAATATTCATTGATTAACGTCAAACAGGGCAAATAATTTGTTCAAATAAGCATAACAAATATTGGATTAGACAAGATTCTATTTAATACGGATGGGTCTCAGTTGTAACATTCTACTACTGCGTATGCTTTGTATTTCAGTTTTAACAAGAAATTTTCTAGTTCATTTATTATTTTACTTTGTTTTTGTTTTTTTAAATCAGTAAAATATTTATTATCTTCTTTTCATTTATTACAGGTTATCCTCAGCCTCAATATCGATGGTTAAAAAATGGTTTACCAATCGGCGATTTTTCATCGAGCCAATATTTGCGAATATTAAATACGCAACGTGGGGATGCTGGCAGTTATAAATGCATTGCAAACAATGATGCCGGTTCAATATTTAGTGAGAAGATTGATGTTGTTGTTGCATGTGAGTATTTATAACAATTTTTTAATATATTTTCTGTACTTGTATTTTTTTTTTTATTATTAAATTTTACATTTCATAACAATTTGTCAAGATTTTAGAGTTGCATATTGTTTGCCATCGAATCATTAGAAAAGGTTGGATAGAATTATATTTCCTTATATTGCTTTGGATGCGCAGCCTTTTCTGCAATTACACACATATGGCGCAGAACAAAAACTATTTTTTTTTTGTTTGTTACATATGCTAAATATATATGTATATATATATATACATATATATTGTGGAATTCATCACTTTAAATGCTTTAATTGAATTTTGCCCCTAATACGTATTAATTTAAATAATGTTCAGAATAATAAAATTTGTTGCTGACATAACCACAAATTTATTTACTTATAAATTATTTTTTTAATCTCGCGCCTCTAGGAAACTTTACAAAGAACTTTACGAAAAATGTGTGGCATTTATTAAATGACATTTAATTAAACAATGTTCCTCTGGCAGTGCAGCACGATGACAGATATAATAAATACGAAAACATATTAAACAAATGTAAAAATTGCTAGACGGCCCAGGGTTAATTTTTTTAATTGTTGTTGTCTTTCAATATGAAAGCCTGAAGAAACACAATTCCCAAGGCAAAACTTTAACATGCAATAAATAAAAATGCTCAAGATATATATTTTAAGAGCACTACTAATAAGAGGAAAACATCTTAAATTGCTATAACAGCAGCAAAAAAGAATTAAAAGAGACAGTTACTTAAATTAATTAGTGCACTTGCCCATTCATACTGTTTCATCATTCATACAATAAAACTTAAACAACGAAGTTGACTACAATTGACTGAAGTTTGATTGTGTTTGTTTTAAGATTTTTAGGACAGATAAACAGAGACTAAAAAGAATGCATTGAAAATAGTTGATGACCAAAATGATGATACAAAATTCAAAATACTCACTTTTTTTTAGTAACATTTACAGGTTGTGGCCACAAAGCCAAAATATATATGAAAAATGATTTCCATACAATTTTTTAGACGAGTTGGAAACTAAACATTAAGTTATATATTGGTCAGCCTACAAGTGAATTTTTGCCACTTATGGCAATGGTCTATCAATATTACAAACGAGGACTTGTGAGAAGAGTAGAGTTGGGTTATCACGAACTCCGCGGGAACGGGCAATTTTTTTTGGTGCGTTATTTTCATAAATTTCACATGTCTTTTTAAGGTTTTTTTTTTGCAAAGCTATATTTAAAGAATTTCTCTTATATTTTTGTGTCTTTGACATTTTTAGTTGGTGTTAGCTTGACTATGCCCTCGTCACTGAAATATTCCGACAAAAAGGCACACTACGACACATCATACAAATGCGAAGTGTTTTTATGAGTTACTGGGATACTGGGCATAGGACATTTAGTTTTATAGTGATATTTTACGTGCCACCTGCTATATAGGCTGCTAAACCCGTTTCGTAGTTTTGTGTTAATTTGTGTTTTTTAAGCCCGATAGAAATTTAAATAGTAAAAAATAATTTAATATTTGAAAAAGTTTCCGAACATTGGCTATTGCAGCTGTTCTGAGATGCATTTTCTGAGCGTCCTATTCTAGGAGATTTTTTAGAGCATTCGATTTACTCCATATGTGTCAATTTTGTTTATTAACAAACCCGTTAAGCAAAAAATTTGTCTCACCACTGAACACACAACATTAACTGCCAGTTCATAGAAGCCAAGTGAAAATAATCGTTCGGCCATTTATGTTGGAAACAAAAACAATTTAAGTTTTTTTTTTGTTAGTTTCAATATGAATCGAACGAGTATTTTTACTAGACTTCTATGAACAGGCAGTAATTAAGTAAAAAGTGAGCACCGTATGATTGTCGGTTCTACCTCGGTTAAAAAAACAGCTTTAGAAATCGTATAATTTTTAAGTTAAAAACCCCAAAATTCCTATTCGTGTTACCTTGGTAAATTGAGAAATGCTTTCACGGCAACAACTTTTAACAAATTAAGAATTCACCAACTACAGCTTCAGTGTGAACTCAGTTGAAATTTATTGAATTTATATAAAAAATAAACAACAGTTAAATATCAGTTCTTATGGTCTGGGAAAAACTTTCTGATAAATATGTTTTCACATTTTACTGTCGAGTGCCTCTTCTATCTGTCAAGTCGATAGTTTCAATTATTGCCTGTATTTTGTGATAACAAAAAGGAGTTTATAGATTATAATTATTCATTCAGTCTAGAATACATTACTGTCATTTCTCTTGATGACACGACAAGCAGAATTCGTTACAATATGAATTAATTCATTTAAATTTCATCAGTGAAGCAATTAAATATGCTTCAGCGTAGGCAATTCAAAAAATATATTTTAAAATGCTTGGCCACAGCAGCAGCGCATAACTGACTTATGGCCTGACGTTGTATCATAAACAAATTTATGTATTTTTGCTAAAGTAAAAATGTAAAAAGAAATAAGTATGACAGATAATTATAATATATACAGTGGCGGCCAATATAATGGCAGTGGTCGATATTTTCACACAATGTTACCGTATGCTGAGACAGAAATGCCTTTACTTTGGGTCTTCCAACAAGATGACCATCCAAGGCATACCAGCAAGTATACAAAGAAGCGCTCCAAAGAGAATGAGATAAAACTTGTGAAGTGGTCTGCACAGTATAACTATTTGAACAAACCCATCCTAAGAAGAGGATTACTGAAGAAAATCCCAAGAATAAAATTTAACTATGGGGAGCCTTGGGGGCTTTGCATGTGAAAATCTCGATAGCTCGATGCCGCGAAAATGTGAAGCAGTGATTTGCAACAAAATATTAAAAAGATAAATATTCAGAATTCAGAAATACTTTGATGAAAGAAACCTTTCGTCTACATTAAACTTTGATGAATATATTGCGCTACTATTTTTTTACTACCTTAAATGGTTAACATAATAATTAGATTTAAATTTTATATACATAATTTAATTTGGACTATTATTAGTTTTTTTAACGAATAGTTGTATTGGAATATAGACCGAAATAAAATATATAATACTCGTAAACTGAAAATTTATGCTTAAAACTTTCTGTTTTTTATATCAACTCTACTGCTATACAATGACTTTTTTTACTGCAGGTGTTTGTAAATATATACGAATACACATCTATCAGAGGTGGCCATAACGCGGCGCTTTAAGTAGATTGGAATGGCTCTTATGCACTATACTAATAATCTTCTGCAAAAATTTGAATTAAAAAAATTTAATGTAGAGTGGTAAAATAAGTTTTTATTTTGTTTAAATGTTTTTAAATGAGCTGCTTTCTTTCAGTGCAATTGTAACAATTCATTCTTATTTTTATTTTAAATCACCAAACATTCTTATTTCTCGTTGTGGACTCCACTACGTTAAAGTGATTCACTTCAAAATTAAATTAAATTTATCATTTGAGAAAAAATGCGACGCGTACTAATTTACGAAAATAAAAAATAGGTTTAGTTAAATAAAAAATTAAAAATCCCTTGAATGACATTATAATTCTCCGGAGAGGCGAATTATTCGGGCGGAACGCGCGGTTGTCTACATACCGCAATTCTCCACAATGATGACATGGTGTCACCAAGAATCGTTCTCTCTAGAAATTTCCGGGTGGATATCAACAACCGTGAGAACTGTAGGAGCAACTCTATCAACTTTGTGCCGGGATCTTAGGCGGTTATCAACAGGTCGCGATTCAGGAAATAGATTCCAATGGGTGCATACAGTTTTCAGTTTTCCAGGCAGATGTACATGCCATCGGAAAATGTGTGAGCGAGTGTCTCCGTCGTAACCATCAGATAGTTAGGCGTCTCTTCGGCCCCTTCAGGCGACCATGATAACCTCGAAATTGGTATGCGAGTACATGGACCTTCTCAATGAGTTGGGGACCTTTAACGCCGTTACATTGGGATGCGTTCATTGACATGAGGGTAATGGGGACAATGAAATGGCACACTATCGAGCAAAACGTAGTGCAAATTTGCCCTTAATTAGCTCTGATCCATTCTGTCGACTTACTAAAAGCCACAGAAAGGAAATTCGCTGTTCACTGGCATGATTATGCCGGTCAGCGACAGGCCAAACGCTTCATGATCCCGAATAGGGTTTCTCAAATGTACTACTTTCGCTGAATAGAGCGGATTCATTGCTGATTTTGTGAAAGTGACACTGAAAGCTCTGAACACTGTCCTGCATTCGGCAGACAGAGGTGGAATTGCGGTACCTCCACAAACGTTGTGGAACACCAGACTCCAAATAGTGCTTGGATTCCTTTGAAGCCTTAGGATGGGGATCTATTGTGATGGGCTTTGCACAATAGATCTTCTTGGTCACGGTGCTTTCTGGCTCAATAATAATAATAAAAATTAGATGAATTGTATATAATCGTAAACGTGGCTCCCGAAGTTAGTAAAGCTGGTCACCCCTGATATATAGAAGACAAACTGAAAAGTGGCGCTAATTAATAAATTGTAGACACGTTATTGTGACAGTTTTATTTATTTTTAATATACATATGTATGTATGTATGTATTATACTTATATATATATATCTTCACAGAAAATGCAAAAATCCCTATCTAAGATTTTCAAAATTTAAAATTTACTTATTAATTCTGGTCTGTTAAGTCCAAATAAGTCACTTCGCAAAATTTAAATTTTTTCCAGGAATAAATTTGTTGATCCTTTTTTATTTATAGTGCAATATTTTGTGGTAAATATTTTTTATTTAAAAAAAATATTTTTTTTGCTTCTCCTGCAAAATTGTTAAAATGTTAGATGAGGCTTCTTGCATTTTCTGTGACGATACACAAACACATACATATATACAATACAATATATGCAATAAATGTAGTGCATTGTACGATTGTCATTTTAACCTTTTGTTTTTTTTTCGCTTTCTTTTTTATTCAGCTATGGGCACATTTAAAAACTTAACAGAAGGTCGATTAACGGTTGTTTCTGGCCATCCGGCCATATTTGATTTGCCAGCCATAGACTCAACACCAATACCGTCTGTTATGTGGCAAACGGTTGAGGGTCCATTAAATTATGATATTAAATATGCCTTCACAAAAGCCAATCAATTGATTATACTCAGTGCAGATGAAGCTGATCGCCGGGGATATCGTGCACGTGCCATAAACACGCAGTTGGGCAAGGAAGAAAACAGTGCCTTTATACACTTGAATGTGAGCGGAGATCCGTACATTGAGGTGCCACCGGAAATCATTGTTCATCCACAGGATATGAAATTGAAACGTGGAGAACAAGCTGCCGAATTGCAGTGCATTGCAAATGCTCGACCAATTCATGAATTGGAAACTTTATGGTTTAAAGATGGCATACCAATTGAAAATGCAGAAATTACTCACACACTCAATGATCCATGGAATCGCTCATTGGCTTTGTTGTCATTGAATTTAACACATTCTGGTGAATATACATGTCAAGTGCGTCTACGTAGTGGTGGCTATAAGCTATTAACGTCCTTGGCAAAAATTGAAATCTTAGAACCGCCTTCTTTTTTCACATCAATGCGACCAGAGACGTTCGGCGATTTAAGTGCATTAGTTACATTACCATGTGATGTTGTCGGAGATCCCCAACCAGCAGTGACGTGGTTTAAAAATAGTGAACCTGTTGACTATCAAAATGATAAGTAAGTAATAAAATAAATATGAAAATATTATCGTATATTTTGGAGAGTGCAGAAATTTCTACGATTTAAAGTAATAAAATAATTCATTACACCGGTCGACCGACATTCAAAAGAAATCTACTGCCTTAAATTAAATTACGTGTTTTCTGTTTGAACTAATAGTTAAACTAGAAGCTTAATAACAGACTCTGACAAATATTTAATACCTTTGAACTTTGCAATATTTTTTTCTGTTTGTTTCATATTACAGGAAAATGCAAATACTTTACAAGTATGATTTATTTGGTCTATCAAAGTCATTTGTTTAATAGATCGATTTAAATCTATTTAGCATAATGTTTATTAATCCCTGAAAAAATTATAGATTTAAATTTATATACTATACACATAATCTAATGTTCTGGGGATTGAGACTTTAGTTTGTACTTTCCACAGAGTTGTGGAAGTACGACAAAGGGAACAGATTTGCTTCAGGTGTAGATGCTGGGATAAATAGAGAGAGGTACCTGCTATTTTAATTATGTGAGAATAAAAGTAGGGATGTTAGTTCATGCAATATTGAAAAAACTTACATTTATTTCATATATACATATGTAAATATGTGTAAGTATATAATTAAATTTCATGTGATGAGATTTAAAGCGTAATTTCTATCTTCCTTCTTAACCGGTTGAATTTAACTTTTAAAATAATAATGGCGTATTTCTTGCGCAAATAATTAGGTGTTCGATTTTATTAAAAGTAAACGGATAAAAGGGAAAGTAATAAATGTCAGTTACATAAAAAACCAGATTATAATATTTTACAATTCAGATTTGGATATTACATTAAAAAAATTCATTGTAAAAACAATTCAAATATTAAATTATACATGGTGATGAGATTAAAGTGAATTAAACACATAGTGCTTCATAATGCCGTACTACGAGAAAATTGCTATGCATATATTTTCAAAATTTCAAAACATTAGAAACGCCAAAAAAAAACATAAATTTCAAAGTTGATGCTTTGACCCTGACATTGCCAAACGAACGCCTATTTATTAAAAATAATAATAATAATAGAATTAACAAAACCATATTATAATAAAGAAAACGCATAGTTCCAATGTTTAGAATGTTAGTTCCAGTAGAACTATACTCAATCTTTGTTTAACTACGTTTTCGAAATCAACTAGACAAACGTTCTGCAGTCATAGAAAATTTCATGAAATTAGAAAATTAGTAGTTACAATGGCAAAAGGAAGCGCATTTTCTGCTTCAAGTCTGCCAGCAATGGCCAATAAGTCGATGAATTGTATATGATCATGGCGATGGTCGACTACACGTTGACTACAAAACGAAAATTTTTTTCTGAGTTCAACCGCAGTTTCAGACTTAGTGTCAGTTGTTGTCGGAAGGTTTCAGTGGCGAAGGCATAGTCACTGGTCACTGAACAGTGACGGCTTCAGCTATATCCAATCCACAGGCACGTCGTAACGCTCTCCTTCGTCGGTATTGTGTAGCACCGGCGAAGTAAAATAATTATTTAAAATGGATACTAAAAATTAAGCTTCAAAATTTAATACGTCTCCTTGACATCAGAGACGCTACAACACTGCTATAGAAATAATGAACGTGCAAAATGCAGTGTTGTAAGATAGTGAAGCTTCACCTCCTATCATTTCTTCTACTATCTCTTTTTTATAGTTCTAGCACAATGCATCGCATATGTAGCGGTCATCTCCTGTGTGCTGGTCCAAGATAAAAAAAAAAAGTTGAGGTACCTCAAAAAATCATTCCACTTTCCAATGTTGGATTATCTCAGTAATTTAAATTAGATTAAAATTTTTTCTTCATTACCGCATATTAAATTTGGTAAAGATAACAGTACCGATTCCAATGCGTTTTCGCAAATAGAAATAACTTATTATACTTCTTTTGGATGTACAATAAGAATTAAAGCATTTAGGTTTTTAACAATATAGTGTGCCACCTTTGAATAGGACATACACATTGGCGATAACATTATATATACAATACAAAAAAATTCAACAATTTTATTGCAAATTTGTAAAAAGCAAATTCATATATTTCATATTCTCATCTACACATTGGGAAAAATATAACCAATTTTGGTTAGAAATAACCCAAAACGGCAGCCCTGAAACGAAAACGTTTCGGAAACGAGACAGTGGCGAACATCAACGTTTTTCAATTTCATGCTTGGCATGGCTAAAACAGAAAAAAGTGATAACATAAGGTGTGGAATAAGCTACACACATTGTTAGTTTGTCAACGGCTTTTTTCTTTCAGTTAATATATTTTCTTTTTCGTTTATTCTTCAGATTTTCTCTGTCAGATGATAATTCGCTGCTTATAAAACGACTTGCCATCGATGACTCTGGCATGTTTCAGTGTTTGGCCTTTAATGAGGCTGGTGAGAAATCAGCCTACACCTGGCTAAGAGTAAAAGGTAAGTGCATTTTTAATAGAAACTCATGTAATGCTCTTAAAAACGCTTTGCCAGCTGAACATTTTATAACCGCTTTAATAAACTAATTAACAAACTCATTTTCCACCTTCTATTCTATTTCTACAAAAATATGAACATTATAAACACCATAAACCTAAAACAAAAACAAACAAAAAACGCTTAGCTTCCAACATGCTGTATCCGCATAATAGTGATCTGGATCATAATACTAATAATCTTCATATATCTACTAATGATTACAAACTAAAAAATATGAAAAATATTAAACGTTTGTTTATTACGGCAAAAATACCAACAACGGAAACTATTACAGCAGTAGCAAAATCTCATAAATTGAACAATCAGTATGCGGTGTTATTTGCAACAGTAAAAAATTCATTAATAGTACCACCAATGTCATCGTTAACATCATCTTCATCCGCATTAACAGCTTCTTCTAGTGGCACAATTAGGGATTTTGTTGTTGTTGATAATAGTAACAACTACGACAATAATAATAATAACAACAACAACAACAGCAACACCAGTAATATTAACAATAAAGCCGACAATAATTTGGCATACGTTAGTAATTTATTAAAACGTATTAAACGCTTGGCACAACCGCGTATATTACGGGTAAAGACTTCACATGCTGGCGGCATGGGTTCGGGATATAATAGGCGCAACAAGGAATTTCGCTTTGGTAAATGTTTTCTAATGATTAAGGATTTAAAAAAAGATTAATATATCAATGCGTTTTACTTTTTGCAATTCAATTTGTTGCGTATTAAATAGATGAAATTGCACTATAGTTTAACAGTTAACGTTAATGAAATCGGCACACACACACAAAACTAAACACATATATTTATATATACACATGCTTCTCATAATATCTGTTAATAATGTATGGTTTAATATACTATACAGTGCAATTCCAAATTTATTTTGTGAATACAGTAATAGCGCCTATAACACGGTAAATTAGTTCTGCGTTATATGATAATGATTTGTTCTAGCATTCCAGTGCACGAACTCATTATAAATTTCATAGTACAGAAATAAAACACGGGAAAACGCGTGTAATACGTGGGACATAAAATCCCATAATATGCAAACGCGTTATAAAAGTACCGTGGATACTGCAGTTAATTCGTCACAAATTTTGTTTGTTAGTAATTATTTTTCTTGGATCAATGCTAAGCAGATTTCCCCTACGTATACAATGCATTGCACCGGAACTAGTTGGAAAGGGGATGATTGTATTAAATAAAGAGAGGTGGTCAAGAGATAGAGGGATAGAGAGCTTTATTCGAGCATAACTCTGCAGTTGCGTTTTATTTTTGAGACTGTGTAAAGTGAAGTTGCTGTATCTATGGTGTTATGTTGAAGTATTAATTTCTAAACTGAGGGACAGGTATTTTTTTCATTATTTTCTTTGACGATGTGTTATTGCTCAAATAAATAGGAGTCGAATCGTGTATCTTTCGGTTGCAGGGCCAACTCGCTAACTATTCAGTCAAAAGTACCCTTATAAGAGTACCGGGGATTATATAGTTCGTCCGTTTCAAATAATTTTGTTAGTAATTTTTTCTCGGATCAGTGCTCAGGTCATATCGCCTACGTATACAATGCATTTCACCCGAACTAGTTGAAAAGGCTAATGCAGAGACTGATTGGAATTACACTTAATTCTTGAACAACTTTGGGGTTGCGCGTTTGGCTAATAAGTAAAGCAGAGTTTCTGTACTGATAGACAACGCTGCATACAGACAATGAATTTCTTCATTGTATATATTAAATTTGTCATTACAGGTGAGATAACGAAGCCCTTCATTGTATCAATGGAGGAGAATGTTTAATTATTATTTTTTATATCTTGCACCAGTGCTTAGAGGAAATTCGCTACAAATGCAATGCATTGCACTAGAACTAATAGAGAAAGCTATAGTGTAGAGAATAGACAAGTGATGAAATTGGTAGGAAATTGTTAGTTATAAAGGAAAGTTGCGGCATACATCAGAGATGCCATACGCATTATTTTTTAACCTACGGGGAACCATTTTATTTATTATTACACTTCGCCGACCTTTTATTGCTCAAATACCGACGAAGGAAGTGCTGTAACACAGAAAACTCAAAAATAACGTTTTTTGACTTGACCGATTTCAAATTCAACATTAAGATGCATGAAACCTTCCCACAACTCTAATGAAATTATTTCTTTAAATAATTGAAATTGTTTTGCGAACGTAATGAGGGACTTTCCATTAAATTTTTAAAAAAGCTAAAAAAAAAACTCACATGTTTATATAAAAACTTCCAAGAACCATTTGAGGATTATTAAGTATACAAACATAAAGAATTTTATGGGGATATGAAGAAATATTATCTATTCATAACATCTGTTTATTGTATTTATGATTATGCTATCTCGCTTTTACAAGAAAATTAAAGAAAAATATATAAATTAAGTGCATAAAGCAACAAAAAATAATTTTTTTTTTGTATTTGCGAAAAATGTTCAAAAAGACAATTGATTTAGACAATGTAAAATTTTACAGAAATACAACCAAAACGAAGAATTTCAGAAAAGTGTAAATTGAGAGGAATCGTGTATACAAAGAAATCTTTCATTGTATTAATGAAAATCTTTATTAATGTAATGCAGAACATTTAATGAATGCGTTTCATTGCCTGAATAAATGGGTTTTTTTATTTGTGTGCCTCACTGAGGTCGCTGATTGCCGTTACCATAAACACTTATGCACATCAGAAAACTTGTTCGATGCATAGACTAAGCGCAACTATTCAATAAATTATTTTCTAAAACTTTCTGCGTAAAATTTTTAGAAATCGGATTGATACAAAAAATTACATATTGTTATAAGACTTCAAAACATCCATAAGTTACAAAAAAATTTGAAATCGAGATTTTCATTGATATGGTGCACAGTATCGAAATACATGTTCTTAAAAGTTTTTTCATTGCAATTAGAGGGCACCGATTTCATTTAGAAGAGAAAAAAAATAACGAGGATTAAGTTCTCGTATTCTATTTACAGAAAATACTAAATATATAAAGCTTAGAATTTACATCTACTGATAACCACACACGGTGGACAAAACACGAAGAACGCTGTAGATGAAAGAGTAGCAACTTTCGAAAACAGCATGTTGTTCCGTTCTCCTAGTGTTTGTCAGTGTAATTTACAATTTAGTTTTTTTGATTTATTTTGTTTCTTAGTAATTATCAAATTTAATTTTTGACTGCCTGTACGTCTTCGATCATTAGCCCATTTTAACTAATTACATACATATGTAAAAATTACGTTCGAATTATTCGACACTATGTGCTGATGTCGTTAGCACGTTGACTACAAAACCAAAAAGTCCCAGTTTGCTTCTCCTGTAAAATTTGTCCAATGCAACTTAGACCTTTTTGGAAATCATATGAAGAATAATGGAAAAATTACATAAGTGTGCGAAATCAGTCGTTTAAATTGTGTAAGAAATTATGTATTCTCATGGTGACAAATTAAACCGAAATTATGAATTATGAAATATTTATATGGGCTCTTCTGTCATTAAAACAAAAACCTTTAAGAAAATCGTAAAATCACCTCCTGATTTATTAAGTAACAAGTTCACAAGTGCTCGCAATGAAAAGAGTAGTAATGAACTTAAAAATTAATGACCCCATTAGGCAAAAAGCGATAAATTTTAAACTTGTAGTTAAAACATGATATCAAAATTTCTTTAAGAGGCAGTTAATGCCTCCGAACGGCAAGTTTTGGAGGTACCCTCAATCAAGATGGAAACGCATTACTTTGAAAATTAAGACGACAAACTTTGGATATCAATAGATATTTGTAATTGCAAAAATAGTAATTTATACCAAATATTGTCTAAAGCTATGTTCACACGATTGTCAGATTGTACAATATTGTAGGATACGGCAATATGGTGGCAATGCACTCACAATGGAATATTGTTACCATCTGGTAATTTGTCTGTTCACACTATTGAAAGAAGACCATACAATTTCATTGGCACACAGTTCTGCGACAATAAATTTTTCTGCCAATAATAATTGTGTGTTCACACGGTTGTCAGATTATTGTATGGCAAACGTTTCCAGATCTGACTTTTAACATTGTATCTAAATATTTATGGGCAGCATTGGCAACAGAAATATTTATCTGCCAATGGTGTTATTGTACGGTGCACTAAATGAAGCATATGCGACAATAACAAATGTGTGGCAATTACGCGTCAATGGAAATGAAGGGTGTTTTCTCGATTGTCAGAATTGTGACAATATTATTGGCATACAATGCACCGACAATACATTTTGTGACGATGTTGCCACACAAAAATTGTGTGTTCACACGGTTGTTGCACACTTTGTAACAATTTTTCTGTCAATATTGTAGTAAATGACAATCGTGTGTACATACCTTTACTTTTGTATGCCTCCATTTCAAAAGTAGAATGAATTTAACTACATTTAATATCCATACGTTATCAGAATTATGCCACGTTAAGATCTTAACGGTTTTAAACTTTAATCAACTGCACTAAGTTGATACAGTAAAATCCCTTTGAGTAAATTTATTAAAAGTAATTTCAATATAACATTTATCAATAACGAATTTTTTTGTCCTGAAGTTTATATCAGTAAAGCAGAGTTACAGTAACTTAACACGAATATGAGATAAAATTTAAAGCAACATTGAAGTTCATTATACTGATAATAAACAGCAGCTCATTTAAATTTACATACTGCTGTATGATAATCTACTGATGTACATAGTTAAGTCGACTATAAGAGTCAAACAACTGTACAAATAAGTATATAAGTATATCCATACCTAAAAGCAGATTACCATACATAAACCTATGTGTACATAAAGTCAATTTTACACATATACATCCATACATATACAATTCCATATTTATGTGCATGAAACTAGAACCACAGGAGTGATTGTACATTTTCGTTAATGTATTTTGTTGTGGTTTATTAAGATAAAAATAATCCCAGATGCTATTAAGATGAAATATTAACGCTACCTTAGAAAATATGTTGTATTAAAAAAATAAATAAAATGAATTAGATACATACTTATATATTTAATTTGCTTATTATTTATAACGGAGTATATATGAAAATATCCTTTGAACTGCTTAAGATATTGAAAGGACAATGTTTGTGCACCAACACTGACTACATTTGTTACTCATAACTGTTTGAGGATTAAAGTAGATTTAAAATGAAAATTAACAATTTCACATTTATTTTTTCATTTTATTATTTATTATTATAACCTTTGCATTTACAGTCATTTGGAAAAATATACATATAAATATATAGGAAGCTTTTAGTGCGTTCATTTCAAAAGCTGTGTGCAAAATATGTAGCAGATGTGCCATAATGAAGCATTGGATACCCACATTACGCTATTGCTGAAACATTTTGTAGTAATAAAATGGAAATATCCTAAATTCCGAAATTTTGTTATTATTAAAAGTTTTTCTTGTACCAATGCTCAGGAGATGTCCCCTGCGGAAACAATGCTGTAGGCCGGAACTAGGAAAATAGGTCTTAGGGAGGTGGATATAGAAAGCAGTTTTTTTGGACATTTAACTTGAATCACAATTGGTAGCACTGACTTTTGGCTGGAGATTATTCACATTCGAACTGTTTCCTAATATAGTTAGAGCACATACCATTACAAGAGATATAAAACAGCGAGACGCACCACATATCGCGACTAAAATTGTCGATGACAACTGCCTATATCACACCGTGATCTTAATATCGATTAAATTATGTAAACTTTACTACCTATTGACACTTAGAGAGCACCTTAAATATTGTTATTCCTGAGATGCATAAATAATATGGTTGCGTTGCTGAACGTTATATCACTTGAAAAGCTTTTGCACAAACGGTTATTTATTGTGTAGATCTTCCAATAACCATAAGTATTTCTATCTTAAGATAAGTAGAACATCGCGGAATTTCACCGAAACTACTGTTGCACCTACACTCAATATAAAAATCAATCGCAAACAGTGGCAAAAGTACGGTAAGTACGGATTTTCTTAAATCAAGTACAGCATACTTAATTCAAGTACGAATACTGCCAGCGCTAAATACTTACTTTTAGTCATCCAGAATCAGTACTTTAAATAAGCAGGAAATGAGGTTGATTTAAGAAATACAGAGATAAAATCGAGTCTAAAATACGATTGATTCAAGACTTTCCAAGTTGATTTAATCACGAATCCGAACTTAATGTACACCGAAAACGAGATTGATTTAAGAAGGAACAGAGTTGGAATCAAGTGCTTGATTCATAACTTTTGTAATGAATTAAAAGACTTTATTTCATTTTTAAAATATACGAGCGATGTACTATACTCTGTTATTCCATAGATTGGATCGCGAACCTTATAATGAAATTCATAATACCAATCAGAGACTAATTAGAGGTATATGAGTATCAATTAGACACTTCTTTTGTAAGCATAATCCTTTTCTTTTACTCTGTCCCCAGAGATTGGTTTGTTCATAGGAGTTTTACGGCCATCAAATGTCTATAAATGTCTGCAAATTCCTGATACTATTAGCTGGGTAACTGCGGGGTGGCCACACCCATATCCTTCGAAGAGAAAGCTACTCTACTGTAACCTATTAAACTCGTTGCGCTCTTCTGTGCGCACTCGCCTAGCTTGAAAATATAGCGGTGGCTGCGAAAGCGCCGGCCCACGCATGAGAGTTGTATTTTATTTTTCGTCGGATATATTTTGGTGATATATGCATGTAGATAGCATATATATATGTATGTGTGAAGTATCTCAATATTTTACCTTATTGAAAATCATGTCCTCTTGACTGCTTCTTTTCAAACATGATATTCAACCCAACTATAAAGAGCTCCTGATTCATTAATATCTCTTATACGATTCATAACCAAAAAGGAAAAGGGCTAAAAGAGGTAAATTCCAAAAAACACATTTAATCCAGTCAAATTTTTCCGAAAAACCGCGAAAAAGATGAGACAAAATATTTACTTGATTTAAATTTACGATATAAAGTACATTAGTCGATAAGACTTTTTTATGTTTAAACAACATACATTATCGCTTTGTATGTTATACTGAATGTGTATTGAGCTGCTCCTTGTACATTTAAAGTACATACATATATATTTAAGAACATTTTGTTTAAAAATTTTTTTTAAATTAATTCATGGCACTTAAAATCCTCTCAACTTCAACATTTGAGTATGGATATGTCAATATGTTTAAAGCAAAACTGGACAGTTTAAGTAATGGATTATTACCACAGGCATTTATATATATATGAACATCGGTCCAAAACTTGTGAGTTCTTTCAGTATTATTCCTTTAATGCATAAGTCGTTTTTGTTGGAATAAAGAAAAATTTAATAAGTTCGGAAAAAATAAAAACAAGTGTAAAAAGTGGTCGATTTTCACGTTTTCATTTTGCGGCCAAAAGTCTTTTTTTTCGTTTTGACTGACTAAAAACGGGTTCAAAGTAGCGCGAAAAGGGCTAAGTTGGCATTTCTGGTCATTCTTAATTTGTCTAATCGCAATGTTAATTCTACTACCGAAATAATATGAATCCGCATAAGAAAAGCTATCTTTCGGAAGTTCGACAGAAAGCTTTCAAATCGGAAGCCATAGGATCGGAAGTTCGACAAAGATGGTCGTTGAGAAAAATTTTAAATTAATTATAAAAATAAATCGTAATATGCAGACATGCTTCTTGTCTTTCGAACGATTATATGCAAAATGTAATTGTGCAGAACAAAAACAAATATTATTTTTTTTGTTGTTGTATGTTGCACTACATGCGAACGTAGATTTCATTGGAAACGAAAACAAACTCTAGTTTTTTGTTAATGTTTGCTTCATGAATTCCTTAACAAAATTTTCGTTCTCACATCTACTTCATACACTTTTATTCCTCAAAGCCTTCAGCATATTATTGTAGTTTATTTTAATTATTTAATTAAAAGTCCCACTTATAAATGCACATGTTGTTCATTCTGTTAAATGTTATTCTATTGTTATCTTCTTATAGTGGGAGTTTAAATCTTTTTGTTTTTTTTTTCTTTCTTTCTCTTATTAAGAAATTAAAAAAATAATTGTGTTTCCTGTTTGGTAAAATCAGCACGAGAATTGGTGTGCAAATCTGTTGGTTTAAAAACAATGCATATGCTATGTAAATATTTACACAATTATGCGTTCTTTTAAATGTATTTTACTGGGTAATTAAAACTATGAAATGAAGTGAACAATGTGTAAAAATTATTTTATCAAAAATTGCAGACGAAGAAATTATTTGTAGTCTGTTAGTTCAACTATTTCACAGAGAATGGGAAATTTTCATATTTCTGTCCCCGAATCAGCTTGTGATAGTACTTTCATCCGATGTTTGAAGACAGCCTAGAAAAATAATTGGTTGCTTCACAAAGTATCATAAAGCAGATGAAAATAAGACTGTTCTGATCATTGTGCTATATAAAATTTAAGTCAACTGATAAAAAAAAAACAATTAAAAATATATATAAATACTGGCGAAGGAGTGCGCTGTTATGTACATAATAAATGCACTTCACAAGAGGAGGGTTTGAACCCCCTACCAACACATTACATTATAACCTTAAGACATCATAGCATACCTTTTTAATTGCAGTGGTCAAGAAAATGCGTTTAACGCAACTAATAAATTTTTTTATTATACTTATTCTTTAGCGAAATTTTTTCTTCGTACCGGATGTGTTTTTTAATTTGATGTTTTCTTCCTTTGCTTATCTCACTATTACAGTATATTACATTTAAATTCAAGGCATTTATTCCAGCACCTTATGAATAAATACAATTTATTTACACCAGGCTTCGGAAATGAAAGTGGAAAAGAATTGCTCAGCAAATTTTGATATTTGTCAAATGCAATAAAAATTATAGATCTTTAAATTTCAGCACGTTAATAATTCTAATAAATGAATTTAATTGAAATACAGTGAGCGATAAGATAATAATTATTTGTCTTCATTTTTAAATTCTACTAAGAATAACAACTAAATGAATATTAATTTCAAGTTTTATCATAAAAACTAAATATGAGAAAATACGTGAAAATTAAAACAATCTGCGTTTGTTCTCGAAGATTTACAAGAACAATAAAGATAGCAAGCAATCCAACATTTTAGAGTTTAAGTTCAAAGGCAGTACAAACGATCACCATTTAGATTAGAAAACTTCAAACTTCTGGTTCTTGTTAAAAACTGTCTAGGTAAAAAAAATAAAATTTTCGAAATTTTCGACTCGGCATGAAAGTAAATGTTATAAAAAGCTTTTTCGTAAAACTGTAAATCATTTTTTAAGGGCCTAATAGACTACACATGCGGCTTGACAAAGATAGGAGAAATATATGTTTGTACAACTCTCTTGTGTAGTCTATTACACAGTGTGCGTGTTCGCCAAACGGCTTCTACAAAAATCAAAAAATTTACATATTTCGGCTGACATTTTCACTTTGTATCAAGCCGCTTGTGTGGTGTATTGCCAACTTGTTTCATGTCCAACAAGATTTTCGTATAGCGCGGTAGTTGTAATGCAAAAATGGAAGAAGACGAGCCGTTTATATTAGAATTTATAGAAATATATAAAAGTTTAATAGCATTATGGAAAGTGCAATCAAAACAATATAGCAACAGAATACTAAAAAACAAAGATTATGATGTTTTAGTTGGAAAACTAAAAGAAAATGAGACAAGCAAGCAAAATTGCGGCAGTACACTAAACGTCTGAATTCAGTGAAATACAGAAAATAATGAAAAATCTTTGCTTGTATAAATCCGTTTTGTGTAGTCTATAGGCAAATGACAAAGTATGCTTGTCACACCGCTTGTGTAGTCTATTAGGCCCTTTAGCAAAAAGAAAATATATGACCAGTATTAGATCGATTGTCATCAGCTCGTTCTATACTCAAATTTATTTTAAAAACTAAAAAAATATATGAATTCTTTTTAAAAACTTAAAAAATTACTAAAATTAACTTATGCTATTGTACATTAATACCATAAATATTCACTTTTAGATTTTGTTGAAAACATCACAGTTATTCACTTGAAATTGTAATTAAAGCAAATTGTTGCTTAGTTGTACATACATACATAAATATGTTCATATGTATGTAGATATGTACATGTGCTTCTTCCTTATTACTTTTTTGTTCGTGCCACACTAAGTCACTTGAATAATATACGTACATATATACTATGTAGGCATGTACATACACATTAAAATATCTAATGGGCTTATTTTGTAAAACGCAACACGTTGACAAGTTTGTTTTGGAAATTTTATAAATTAAAAAAAAGAAACTAAATTCATTATGCCCCCTTATTTTCCAATTCCAGAATGTATAAGAAAATATTGCTTGAATACAAAACTTTGCCCATAAAATGGTATGCCATTTCAATCTCAGAAATATACATATCGCTCCCTAAATCAAAAACAGTCACAACTCAAAAGTTATCAAGAGCTTGTTTCTTTTCTTTATAAACGTGTTCATAGAACAAATCTCTAACGACAGTAAAAATTTCTTTTCCAAATAATGCTGCTCTAACTGGTAAAATACCGTTATGCCTGTTATGCCGTCAACAGTTTTTCACCTCCCCCGACAATTTTAAATTTTTTGAGTTGTGACCACTTTTGACTTTTTGTGTGCGATATACATTTGTATACAATATACATATCCATTCATATGCATATTTACTTATATGTATATATATTGCTCATTTAAATGCCACTTGTTGTGTCGGCCAAACTGCCGCCCAGTACCTTAGAAAGGTATAATTATTTCTTTAAAATTATTTATGTTAAAAAAATTTTGTTTCACTCAGAAGCTGAAAATAATAAATTAATATTCTAATTTCTAAACAAAAAGTTTTAGACTTAAAGTTTCACACACACTTAAAGCAAGTAATAGTTGTAATAAAATGCAACCCATTTTTAATCAAATCGTTTAGTTTAGTAATATTATTATAAAAGTAAAAACATTCTCGGAATTTTGTTGTCTTATTTAATTATAACAAACACTGGTAATAACTAATTTTCGCTTACAACGACCATATGTAATGCGACTATAATAAAATTTAACAAAGTGGCCTGGGACCTTCCATTACATTTACATACAGCAACCTGCCGATCTCACCTAACATTTAAAAAAATATAGAAAATATTGAAAAAATATTGTGAATACTACCAATAAAAAATTATTTACGCCGGTTACAAAGAATTTCGTCTATTCTGATCAAAATTACACGGTCCCGCGGAGTGCATTATAACCGAACTCTACGGTAATTCTAAATATTGCTTGAAGTTATTCTATTACGTACGTATCAACTAAGCATATTATAAGGAAATTTATACATAATAAATCATATAATATAACAATCATATAGTGGAAAATTAAGATACTTTTAAGAAATACTAGATTGCACCGCTATTGATTCGCTATCAACAGTGCCTTTCTCAAAAAAATAAAAAAAATACCCTTTTCAAAACGCAGTTTTGCCGATAAGTACCACTTTATTTTTGGTTTTCTTCTCAAACATTTTTGTCATTTGATACCCATATCATAGAAGTGGGTAAAATATAGTCGTCCGCCACATTGTGTTTGAAGAGATTTCATTATATTTTATGCTCACTTCAAATATTCCTTTAATTTGATACGCATATCATGGGGGGGTGAATAAAAATAGAAAAAATTTACATCATAAGCACTATGACACTACTACATTATTGGGTATTACCGAAATGATAAGGGACAAGATGGATAAGGGTAAATCATGCATCCTTGTTTCTCTGGATTTATCCAAGGCCTTTGACCGTATAGATCATGCTAAGATGATAAATAAACTGCATTCTCATTTTAATTTCTCCCGAAGCTCTTGTTTTTTGATACACTCTTATTTGAGTAACCGTAGTCAGTTTGTTTCGCTCAATAATAATCAATCACGGATACGATTGGTGTTTTCAGGTGTGACCCAGGGCTCCATTCTGGGGCCACTACTCTTCTCTATGTATATTAATGACATTTTCCATGTGACTAATGGGGAATATTGTGAAACCTACGCATACGCTGACGATATTCAGTTTTTATTTTTTGGGGAGCGATCAGGTAATCTACTTCAGACCCAAATTAATAATACCTTGAGCGGTGTCCAAGCATGGATGGAATCTAACTCTCTTAGAATTAATCTTTCTAAAACTAGTGCTAAATTTTAAACAAAACGTTAGATTTTGTCATTCATCTAGAAATACACAAATTTTCATTCCCAGAATACACACTTTCCTCCTGCTTACAATTTTTCGCTTACTTTTTTTTGATAAATTATACTTTTAACAAATTGATGCCGTATTATGATCATTACCTTTTAAATTCTATGCTGATATTAAAACGATTGTTATCTAGTTATAAATTTAGGGTTACTTTTAATGTTTTAAGAATCTATGTTTTAAATCTATTGTAATATTCTTTTGGCCAGATGAGGGCTTTTATTATTAAAAAATTCTGAAATAAATAAATAAATAAAAATAAATGGAATAAAAGTACAAAGGCACAATTTTACATCATATATTTCCGTATTTCGAAAAAGTAAGAAAACACACTCGAGATTTTTTCTAGAAGAAAAGATTGCGGAAAAAACCTTTATTCTATGTGCAATACTTCTGGAGAGATATGGTTGCAAAGAGAGGTAGTGTTGTAGTGTTTGACCCACTAAGAGTACACAAATACATATGTACATATATGGAAAGAGTACCAAACACGTATCCGTTTATTTTTCAACAGCATTTATATGCTTTTACAATTTTTATTTTATCTGACTTAGTATCTGAGATATTAGGTTCTCGATTTTACCCGTTTTTAGTTTTTTTACTCAAGGGAACATTAGAATATCCAAAAACCTCTTTCGAAAAAATTTTAGTAGACCTCTTTCATATGCAAAAACCATTTTGAAAATACGTCCACAAATGACAAAGTTATTTGATAACTAATTATTAGGGCGAGCAATGTGCATCAACCGCCCTCTTCTCTTCAAAACAAATTGTAAAAAAAAATTTGGTGGTCGTTTTTCATATGCAAAAATAATTTTGAAAATTCGCCCACAAATGGCGAAGTTATGCTCGTTTATATTAAAATCTGTTAGAAACTATGTGGAAGGAGTACATAATTTAAAAAAGTGGGCGTGGTTAAAAAAGTAGCCTATAATTCATTGAAAGGTCCCACGTAAATGTTGTGAAAATTTCCGGAATATCGAGAGGTGTGGTCTCCTATAAAATGCAAACAAACAAACATACAAACACACATTCCGTTTTATATATTTATATAGATACAAAAATATGTCCAAATGTATGTATATATGTATATCAATTCCCAAGCACACTTGCTTCATTTCATTACATATCTTTAAATAAACTTATTGTTATGCAGAAATGAACAAAATATGAGAGGTCTATGGAAATTAACTTTTTTTCTAAAGGGTACCGCCAGGATTTTCTGTCGTGTCTTTCTTAACATGAAAAAAAATATCTTTTGAATTAATTTTTTTAAGGCTGCAACACTGCTCCAAAAAAATAGCGACAAATACAAACTTGTCAAATCTTATCGCATGTTTAGTGGCACTTTAATAAAGTTTTAGTTAAATAGATTAATTTTATATAAAACAATAATTATCAAAAATATAAATTTTTCTAAAACTCAAGGTTTTCATATAATAATAAAAAATAATTATGAGAAGATGTTTGTTTAAGTCGAAAACGTTTAATGCTGTAGAAAAATAAGATATAAAAGTTTGAAGGTGCGCAATGGATATAAAAGATAATTTCTGTACTGAAATATATGTGCAAGCCAACAAGCGGCAACAGAAAATTTCTAACAATACTTAAAGAGTAAAATTAAAATTATCCATAGTTAATTGAGTTCAGCCTTCTGATATGATGATTATAGATATGCTTGCTTATTCATAAACATTTTTTGGATTTATATAAGGTATATTGATTGAAGTTTGTATGAAAATTTGCCTATTAAACATTTTGTAAAGAGAAAAAAATTCATTATCTTGATTTACGCTGAGGTAATATACCAAGATTGTCTTCCAAATTGTTCGCACATAACGTTCGACAAACATAATTTCAATTGATAAGCACGAAACACATTCGCCACGGCAGGCTACGAGACTACAAATGTAGTTGGCTGGATTCGTTGCCTTGTACAGGGTGGCCTAAAATGACCGAAGGTGTTTGAGGTCATTATAACTTCTTATTTAAGACATTATTATTATTTTTTTTTCCATTTTAAATACAGTATATTAATTTAGAATATTTTTAATTTAATTATGATATTTTTCTGCTTCGCATATTCGTACTTTTTCCAAAATATTTTCCATTTCATTTTTCGCAAAACTTCAGGTGTTATGTTGTCGATTTCGTCGCGTGTATTAAGATTTAATTGCTGTATGGCTCTAGACTTTTTCTTTCAAATAACCCCAAAGGAAACAGGCTACAGTGATTAAATGGAAATATTTCGTTCACCAAAGATGTCGCGTAAAAGACCGATTGTGTCCCTCGCAATGTGCGCTGTTACTCCATCCTGTTGGAACCATACTTGCGAATGATTTTCCACAGCTGACCTTAAAAAATTTTCCAACATTGTCCGATATTTAACACCAGTAATGGAAACGCCATTAGAATGGATAATCTCACGTTTCTCTTTTTATTATGTCATCAGTTCTCAATCATAAGGCCGAACCACATAGAATCCGTCGTACAATATACATATGCCTTGTACAGGCATATGAGGGTGGCGATGGCTGAAGTAGTCTGCACGTTGACTACAAAGCCAAACCAGCCATGGGTCCAACCCCAGTTTCAGACTAAAATTATAAAAAAAAATAAATCTCGCATTTTTCTGATGTGCATTAGTGTGTCTTTGTGTGTCAGTTGTTGTCCGAAGGTTTCAGTGGCGAAGGCATCATAGTCACTGGTCACTGAACAATACCGGCTTCAGCTCTCCTCCTCCTTCGCCCTCCTTCGTCGGTATTGTGTAGCACTGGCGAAGTAAAATAATAATAAAAAAAATGGCTGCTAAACCGAAGCTTCAGCACTGCTATAAACAAAGAACGTGCAAAAGCAGAGCTGTAAAATAATTAATTAAGATTCACCTCCTGTCGTTTCTCAACTGTCCCTTTCTTTAGTTCCAGCACAATACATCGCACGTATAGGGGTCATGAATGTTGCTCTTTTCAACTTCCATTCACCTAACCCCAGATGAGGTTAACAGAGTAAGTTCTTTGTTGGCGGATATGAAATCTGCTGTTTTTATATCGAATACCAACATTTGAAGAGCTACAAAAAGTTTGTTCTTCATTTTACTTTTCATTTTGTATTTTTTTTTTTTCATCTTTTTACGCTATTTATTACTTCGCAGACGTTTTATTGCTTAAATACCGGCTAAGGTGGGTGCTGCGCAGAAAACGTTAAAAAAACTTTTTTTATTTGACCGGGCTGGGAATCGAACCCAGGTTGCAGAGCCAACACGCTAACTACTCGCCATAATAACTGAATCAAAACAAAGCAAAAAACCACCAACTGTCGAAGTACTCCAAATGCGTTAAAAGTTAAGTTGGCCAACTTTAGTACTTTGCGTTAACGAAGATATGTTTACTGAATAAGAAAAAGCTCATAAGACAGCATGTATGCATATATATATCCTTAATTGTCAGTTGAAAAAGGCGGAGTATAAAGTACTATTGGTTGTCCATTGTATTTTAGCATTTTAAATCGATTTTAACAAGCTCCCTGAAAAACATATTCCACACAAATTACTTTTTATTTAATTACGGCAACGTTTAAAGTCTTTGATAGCTCTTTGCGCTGATTTATTAATTTTTTGCCTTATTTTGCGTCAGTTAATTGAAGGTTTTTCGCTTCACTTTTATCCTCGGGCTATAGAATTTAATCTTTTTATAAGCATAAACGTATGTATGTATGTTCGTAATATTTCGTGAGTATGTAGTTTAAAAAGTTATATTAATTTATAATGATTGTTATCCGTTTATTTCTACACCCTCAATGCAACAGAAATCAACGGTTAAGGAGGAAAGATAAAATACACAAACGCACACGAGCAACATTTATTTAGAAAAGGAATTGTATTTATTGAATGTCTTTTTCACAGTCGGCAATGAGAAAAGTTTTCATAGAATTTTTTTTTCAATTAATTATTTCAAGCACTTAAGAATGATTGAAATATTGTAAATGTTCTGAGTACACAACGTCTTTTTAATACACACTAGCAGACCAATGTGAAGAGTAGTTTGCAATTATGTTTCCTAAAAGCTGTATAAATTGATATTTAAATTAATTCTTAGAATTTTAAGGCGATTAAATATGCTAATTGTAATTGCCATTATAAAATCTACGAGAGATTTGTAATCAATATTAATCGGCGTAACAAGTTTCTTTCAACTACATATGTATATTAGAGGAAGGGAATTATTTATAATCCTTTCAGGTTACTTGTAAGTTTATTAATTGAATTATTTATTACATTTCGTAACAATGGTGTTTTAGTATCGGTGATTATGGCTATGATTTCTACAACATCTATTCAGTGAATGCGTTAAAGAATTTTACGTTTAATTTTATTTTTAACTATTAACAAATAAAACTATTTTCCAATAAGCAAAACCATTATACGAAACATCTTTATGTCTGGCTATCAGTAGACCTTCATACGTACATGCATTTGTAAAATACACATTTACATTAGCTGACCCGGCCACGCGTTGCTCTAGCTGTTATAAAAAAATATATGCTTTTGTGTCCTTTATTAAAATCGGTTACTTAGTTTCGGAGACGCGGAAGTTGTTCCCTACCACCCGTCGTGGTGTTATCTATGAAAATATATATATATATATATAGTCTATGTTTCTATCTAGATGCATACCTATCTATGTTTTCCTCCCCTCCCTATCTTCCTAGTGCCTACCTATTGCCAGTTTTCATATTTTTCTCAATATTTACTCTCCCGTATACCGAGTTTCAGCTCTGTATCTATAGTGAAAGTGTCCGAAGCAAAAAAAACGTACTACCGAGTCATTCAGACCAAACTGAGAAACTTTAGCTTTAACCGTTCTCAAGATCACTTATCCGATTCCTCGTACTTTTTGATAGATGATTTGTATTGACTATCAAATTTAGAAATTTATTCAAGATATAAAAAAATGCACTTTATATGGGAGGAGCAATGGCCACTTTTCAAATCCCGCCCGCTTTTCGACAGTTTATTTGTATCGTTAACCGTTCTTAAAAAAACAAAAATCTATATTTACTTTGTATGGGAGGTACGAGTACTACTCCCTCTTATCCGTTTCCGCCTTCTTTTTGACCGATGATTTTTTACATTGGCTTTTAAGCAATCTGGACCAAATTCAGAAAATCTTAGTTTTACTGTTTTTGAGATATAAGATAATAAATATTTATTTTGTTTGAGCATGGCTCCCAATAGGAGTTTTTGAAATCAATATAACCTATATTTTAAGTTGGACAAAGTTATGTATCAGTTCAAAATGTCATTCAAATCAATACAGTAGGTTGGGAAATTTACCCGGACAAACATCGTGACACGAGATTTATATATATATATATATAGATATGAGTTTAAAAGCAATATTTTGCGTACAGTCTCTATTAGAGACAGTAATTAAGATCTATAGATCTAAAAAGCGTTTTTTAAGCTTAAGAAAGGGCTAATTGGCAAACGAAACATTTATGATCAGATGACTCTGGCAAATCATTATGCATAGATTGACGCTTGATTTACTATGAAAATCAGTTAAGACTTCGTAATTTTTATGGCGGATATAAATGTTCATCTGCGAAACAAATGAAGCTTTGGAGGCCAACATTTTTTATGTTATTCGTGATACACGGCCAGATAGGTCGAATGTGTGGCTCGTCAAGAGCCATATACCCGAAATGCTTTTCATGCATGCATTTTTCGAATAAAAAGAAATTTTGATATATGTATATGCGTTTGTTCTTAAGTTTTTAAAGTTCTCGTTTTCTCTGTTTCCTTGATCATAGAATTCCGTTGTCAAACCGCGAGTAATAAAAGTACTTAAATGTAAGTAGGAACGTCCTGGTTCTTTGTCAGGACGTCTTCACGTCAGTGTGACCGCATTATATTTAGCAGCTTAATTTCGGTTGGACTTTTGCTTTTACAATTTGGACGAACGACGAACTTCGTCTAACACAAGGAATTCGTCGAGAAAAGTTCGTTTTTTAAGTTTCACAGTGATGTTTTTTTTTTTTATCTGGGACCAGCACTCAGGAGATTTTTTTTTTTTTTTTTTTTTTTGGCGTGTGAGGTAGGGTTGAAAATGCCTTCGCACTTACAGAGACCGTCGTCTTCTGCGTCGAGTGGTGTTGCCACTAAAAAATTCCCTCCTCCTCCTCTGGGTAGATTCCTCCCCGGGACCGCTTTCCGCATTACTTCGGGAAGGCCCAATCAGGACCACTCTCACTCACCCACGTCTGGGTCCGCCAAGTCCGCAGCCGGCGCCATGGCCCCAGCCCGTATCGTTTGGTCCCCGTCAGAGGAGCCCCGCTATGCAGCAGCGCATCGAGGTCCCTCTTCTTCCTTCGCAGAACGTATCCCACGTACTGTGCCACAGAGATGACTCCTACACATGCGAGGCATTGTGCTGGAACTATAGGAAAGGGATAGTAGGAGAAACGACAGGAGTTGAAGCTTAATTAATTATTTTACAGATCTGCTTTCGCACGTTTTTTGTTAATACTCGTAGCAGTTCTGAAACTTCGGTTTAGTAGCCATTTTTATTATTGTTTTACTTCGCCGGTGCTACACAATACCGACAAAGGAGGGCGTTCTGATGCGATTGTGGATTGCTATCAGTTGAAGCCGGTTCGCAGTGATGCTAACAAGTACGACGAAAAAATTACAGCTGTCATAATCTGTGTGTTACCATATAAAAAAATTACTTGAAAAAATTAAACATTAACAAGAAACAATTAAAAAGCAATTTTATTGTAAAAAATTGTGTATATTTAACTTAAATGATGTATGTTGAATATTAAACAATTATTAAAAAAAAAAGGAACTTCATTTACTAATATATTTGAAAACAAAAATAAAAAACGGTAACTCTGTACTAATTTGAATATGCAAAATGTATTTTATTTCTGATGACGAAAGTTCGGAACGAATAATTCGTCGCTCATCCCAATTGCGTTCCTAGCATTTAGTCGCGTCTGTCGAGTTTTATTTTGGAGTTTTCTTTCAGTTAGACGCCCATCTTATGGAACTGTGCAGTTATTAAACTGTTTTTCACATCCTTCAAGCAATCACTCAAACGTTTATCTCCTTTAACTTATATATAAATGCCTCAACATTAAACCAGAGATGCTACAACTTTGACTTACAAAACGCAACTGCAGAGCTGTGCGAAAATTAAGCTGTATTCATTCCTATTACTTTACTACTGTCTCTTCTTTACACTATCCTTTTTAAATACTTCCGATGTTAAGTATTGCATACTTATAGGACATCCCGTAAGTACTGCCCTAAAAAAGCATCAAGATTTTAGACAGGAAATTATGTTGTTTCGTTTTTAGTATTCTTCTGATTTGGTATTCAATTCCAGGGTATTGTATATAAAGTAGTTGGTCCACCATCTTGAGGCCTCCGCCTGATTGAATGAAGAATGACTTCTTCGTTCTCATCACAACCAAAGTTGTGTGCGAAGTTCTACTTAATCGGTTGGTTTGGAGTTAACTGACATACTAAGGAACCAGCTAGTAAAACAAATTAAATAAAAGCTTGTTAGAGTGAAGAGCTTTGGAAAGATTTTAGTCCACAAGGAGACCATCAAACTTTTCGAAATAATTACACTTTTTTTTCTTCACCATATTGCAATCGGATTGTCTTTATATTGATCAGCACTGTGCATTGTGGTCATTGACCATTTCACAACTAATGCATTCATATTTTTCAACTGTTATTCTTTTTGTGATGTGCCAAGTCAGATATAATTTAAAGTGTACTAAAATAGCAAAAGTTTTTATGTGCTGTATTTGATTTTAATCTTTAATTCACATATATATATATACATATATATATGTATGTATATATTGTATGTTTATTTTTCTGTTATACATGCATTTAACATGCATGTGCAAATCCCATTTAGTGTCCGTTAATCTAGTCATATATTGTCATACATTGTTACACAGTGTCGGATAAATCAATTGCAATGAAACAGAAATATTTTACAAAAATATTTGTGGATATCCAACAATAGTTATATTTGCACATTTGTTTTATAAGTACAGGTTAACTTATAAGTTTATATTAAAATATATTATAAACTCTCACTTCATTTTGTGTGAAAAGTTAAATTAACACTTTGTTTTTTTTCTATTTCAAATTTCTCTTCAAATACTGGTTGTTATTAAAATTAATTGACAAGTTCTCATAAATTATATATATATACATATATATATGTACATATATTTAACATCCACTGTTAATGCTTTTATAGAAATTATTTCCACATGCGAATGATACAAAATTTAACATGCAATTTATAAATGACAAAAATGTTAATAATTTTAATATAATTTTGAAAGTACATACATATGTACATATGGTATATATATGTATGTCCGTATTTGCTACAACATTATAAAATTTCGTATATTGCAAAGTATTAGTGAAGGCGTGCTAACAAGCTTTTAACCTCTAATTGTAATAAATTGACCCGATTTAGCCATTAAAAAAAAGACTTGACTTCATATCATGACGAGAAGTGGATTTAGCATTTTAGAAAAACGAACAACAAAGCGGATAAAAAATAATATCAGTTTCTTCCATAAGGCAGCAAACTGCGTTTTCTTTTTGAGAAAAACAAAACTTATAAATGAACATTTAGACATCAAATTACATATAAAGTGATACCGTACACGTATGCAAACATTTTCATACTGGTATTTATAGCTTTAATTTAAAAGCTTGTAATAAAATTCTAAAAGTTCAGATAAACATAATCAAAAAACAGAATCGAATTTTTTCATTTAGAAAAAAAATTAAAGCCAGCCAACATTGGTTGACTTCTTTTGGACCACCTTGTATATGGATCATTTCATGTGAAATCAGTCAATAACGTTTTCCGTCTTTATTTGAGCAATAAAACAATATGTCAAAATTAACATTTTCACTGCCTGTCTATTCTCTACACTCTCCCTATCTCTATCTACAGGGTGGCTCAAAAGGAGCAATATGGTTTAAATGGCTGATAACTTTTCTTTTTTATTTCTGCGATTATTATAATTTTTTTTTTAAATACTGTATATTATTGGGGAATTTTTTGCAATTAGCTTTGAAAAATTATATCCTGTAAGTGATGTCCATTTTCTGCTTCGCACATACTCTTGCTCTTTTTAGCATATTTTGGCCATGATTTCATTTCGAATGTTTCATAATTAATTCCCCAAGTCTTCTTCGCAAAATGCTGAAAAAACAAGGATAAAATAATAATAAAAAAAGTTATAAAGAATTCAAACCATATAAAATAGTTCAGATTTAGCATCTCATAAGATATTCTAAACAAAAGGAGGAGGGGAAAATTTTTCAATTCTTCGTGCCTAATCTAACGGGTAGATGGAACAAGCTACTTCTGAAAATAATTGTTCTTAACGCACTGTTCACGTCTTTATAATGAAAGTTTTTCAACATAATTGTGATCCAAAGAGAGATAATTTTGCACAGAAAATAAATGAATGTACTTACATATATATATTAACGTATCCTAAAGTTTAAATATACCTAATTTTACACGACATTTTTTTTACATTTCAAACTTCCAACTTTCAAAATACATACGACATACACATATGCTGTCTAAACGAAGAAAAACATTACTACCATAAATATTTGATAACAATTTAATGGAAGTTGTTGAAACTAAAAATTATAAGTCGTCCATTAATTGTTAATTTTGACAGACATGCATATTTACAGACGAAACACAAAACTGACTGAAGTCAAATGTAAAAAAAGTAAAAAATTATTTCTTATTTAATCAAAATTGAAGATTTCCGCAAGCATTCAAGAACGCACATACGAGTGCCTACTGCATACCGTGAACCCAATAATATTTGCATACATACTCGTATGTATGTTATCTCACACATGTACAATGCAGCATAAAAATACATTAATGACCATTGTTCATTTAATGATGGTTCCGATAATATATGCGTCTTATGTATGAATAGTTTTGTAAACATACATATGTTTATGTTGAATCAATGTGTGTTATTCTCTTTACTTCATTTCCATACTTTATGATTTAAGTAGCTTTAACATGTTCATGACTTTGTGGGTGTAGTTGCTTCATCATCGAATAAAGAGTTGACTGAAGAGAACAAAACAAGCTTAAAATTATAACATAGGCAATTACGCGTAACGGATTTTATATGTTTGTATATTATGCATCGAAAAAAGCTCAAAGAATTTTAGACGTTATAAGAAGGAGAATAAAATAAAAAATGGTATATTAAAATAATTAAAGTTATTGTTTTTATTGGCTGTTGCCTTCGAGAAAGGCAATCGGACCGGAACTGAGAGCAGGAAGGTGGAATGTTTTAGTGGTAAAACCACTCGACGCGAAGGCATTTTTAACCGTACTTCACACGCAAAAAAAACCGAAGACGCTATACGGCCCGATTTATTGGAAAAAGTAGTGAAAAATTTGACAGATCGAAAGGACAGTGTAAGTAGTACCCACGGCGGACATATGGCGACAATCATATTTAAAAAATAAATGCCATAAAATTATGTACCAGATTATAATAAAAAAAATTTCATTCCAACAATATTTCTGTGCAGCTAAAAAAAAGCTCCCGATACTTCCAGTGCAATCATTTGCAAACCTATGGTACGTCCCCTGAGCACTAGTTCAAGAAGAAAAACCTCCTGAAATATATTGAAATTCTTATATACTCGTATTTTAACTTTAAAATAGTTCCGCTATAAAAGCATTTTCGGCGCTTTTAAAGAGAACAATAAAGTGCATGTATGTAAATGAAATATAAGAATGAACGGATCGTAAATAGAATTATATTAATCTCCTTTATCCTCTTGAAACGATTTGGAAAAGTTTCTACTTATCCAAATATGTTATAAGTAGCTATAAGGAATAACGTTTTAAATCTTCTAGATATTAAGCCAATTTTTGATATAAGAATTGTAATGTACCTAACGAAAAATCTTAGCATTTGCGGGTTCGACAGTCTGGTCTGCCTTAGCATAACGGATTAAAGTTTTTGTTAATATGGTCCATACACCCTTGCAAATATAAAACCATAAAAAACTATTTAAAAAAGGGTATAAGCAAAAATATATTTTTAATGTGTTTAAATTTTCATTTAGATTATCACATTTATTTATTGCTGAAATGCTTTAAAAATGTGCATGTTGGTCTAACCAACAAAAGCAAATGTTTTAAATTGCGAATTATTTGTTTTTATTTGTTTGATTCCTTAATTAAAATGCAAATATGTATGCGTTTGTATATTGTTAAATAAGTACATAAGTACATACATACATAAATACGTAGACATGTCTGTTGGGAAAAACTTTATATTAATAATTTTTAAAATTGGTTTGAATTTTTAAAAATGGTATAAATATTATAGAATGTATACACAGTCATATATTTTACTGCTGACTTTATAACTCAATATGTAACTAATTATATATGTATGTATATAAAATAAAATATTATTTCTTTTCATTAAAACGGTGTATTCAAATGGTAAAACTTACGGCAAAAAAATTGGGTATCATATGTATATTATTAATAAATTGTATTATGTACAATCTATAAAATGTAACATAATCGAGTAAAATATATTTTATTCAGGTATGTGATGGAAATCGACCGATTTAAAAAGTAAATCGGCTTTTGAAATCGACAGTAGTGTGATAAATTTCGATCGATTTCATATTGCATATTTGTTTCGTTTCCATATATCTTCTCTAAATACAACTGTATAAAATCTAATAATACAACTGTAAAATATGTAAACATACATATGTGTATGTGAGTGACGTTTGTTAAATATTTAAACAAAATAACAAAATAAAATTTGTATCAACATATTTTATAATTTTTATTTATAAAATGCCTTTTTTTGCTGCGTTTTCGCTAATTCTCTTGGAAGAAAATAATAGGATGAATAGCGAAAATATTTTAAGAAAACGTTTAAGAGATAAATCGGATCCCTTAAATTTGCCAGAGGAAATTTAAATTTTTAATTTCACTTCTATATTAACTAGCATTTATTTAAATAGATTTGTTGAATATTTTCGTTTAAATAAGGACAGATTTACAATCATTTTTCATTTATTTTTTTCCTTTTTTTGTATATTTCCTTACATTTTGTTCAACTGAAATTACACGATTTGAAAACGAATTTAAACTGGCAATATCGAAATGCGTCCGTCACATGTTAAAAACGTCTTTTTTTCAATGAAACAAGATGGAATATGAAATCGCCACATACAAATTCATTACACTATTTGTCGATTTCAAAACGTTTTAACGCCGAAAACGATTTTCATCACATACCTGATTGTTTATGAACTGGATTGCCACCGACTTCGAACAGCGTCTTTTTTTATCTTGGACCAGCACTCAGGACATGACTCCTACACATGCGATGCATTGTGCTAGCACTATAGGAAAGGTATAATAAGAGAAATGACGGTAGGTGAAGCTTCACTATCTTACAACACTGCTTTTTGCACGTTATTTGTTTTTACAGCAGTCAAGGAGACGTATTAAATTTTGAAGGTTCGTTTTTAGCAGCCATTTTTAGTTATTATTTGACTTACACACTACAGACGATGGAGGACATTCTGATGTGCCTCTGGATTGGATACAGCTGAAGCCGTCACTGTTCAGTGACCAGTGACTATGCCTTCGCCACTGAAACCTTCCGACAACAACTGACACAAAGACACAAAAATGCACATCAGAAAAAATGCGAGATGATTTTATGAGTCTGAAACTGGGGTTGAACCCAGGAAAATTTTTTGTTTTGTAGTCAACGTGCAGACTACTTCGATCATCGCCAACCTCAAATTGCAAATTGCAATACAAATCATAACTCTTATGCAATGCACTTTTCGAGAATCGAAATCACTATTAATTAACTATTTTCTGAATTTAATTACATATAATGAAGAAATCTTACATGCAATTTAGTAGTTGCCAAATTTTCATGTCGCATTATACCGAAATTTAATTTCTCTTACATTTCTTTCCGATACACATTTTATTTTATATTAAATTTCGTTTTAAGCCAAAGACCTGCACCAGCAAGAACCCTGCCGGCAAATTGGTTGCCGACTACAAATAAAATTGACTTATAATTCATTTCTAACTAAAAATTAGGTACAATGTAGTGCAGAATTTCCTCAAATCAAAATGTGTATATTTCGTGCAGTTATTTTTTTTGCTTTTGGTTCACGTTAATGCCCTGTTTCCTTTGCTCCTCTATTCATCAAATTACATATTTATGTTCATATGTACGAGGTCCGTTCAAAATAAAAGGTGAATTTTTTTCTTAGGTATTTATTTATTCATCAATATCCCTTTTGTCCCCTTCAAATTAATACCCCTCAGATATAATGCACTTATGCCAGCGCATATTCCAATCCTCGAAGAACTTTTGAAATACGCTTTTCGGTATGGCCATCAGCTCGTTTTCGATTTTCACCTTATCTCAAATGCTTTCCTTTCATTAATCTCTTCAGTTTTGAGAATAGGAAAACGTCACAGGTAGCCAAATCCGGTGAATAAGGTGGTTGAGGCATGATTAGGTTATTGTTTTTGGTCAAAAAAAGTCACGAGCAAGCATTATCGTGATGCAGAATTCATAATTTTTTTCCACAATTCGGATCTTCTAGGCCGTATTGCTTCACGCAAACGTTGCATAACTTCCTTGTAGTATTCCTTATTAACCGTACGACCTGTTGGCTAGAACTCATGATTCACCACGTCATTGTAATTGAAGGAAACAAATTTCACGTTTTCTTTTGAACAAGCTTCGTATATAAATATTTGATTTCCTCTTAAGGCATCGTTTATTTAAAGATATGGTCGAAAGATAGTACGACGGTATGAAGTCACTTAATTAAGTCTTCGAGTTATTTCAGTTTCAGTAAAACTATTATATATTATATATTATATATTATATATTATATATTATATATATATATATATATATTATCAAATATTTAATTATTCGATTTATCCTCGTTTTCATCAATCAAAATGTTTTATTAATTTATATATGTATATATAAATACAATTTGTTTTTTTAGTATATATGTATATATTTATAGTTATGACTAACTGACAAACAGTTAGCTTCTGGGTAGTTATTAATAAGTTAAATATAGACTACCTTTTAGTTAACTATCTGCAAGTTAGTTGAAAAGTAATACAAAGTCGGGCAATTGACTACTTCCGAGGACACACAACTTTCAAAATAATCAGTTATCTCCATATTGAAAATAATCCAAGTGTCAACCATCATCAGTTGTAAAAAAGTTAATTTAAAATTCATTACAAGTTAACTGAGTTGCCGGCGGGGAAAACACTCACATTTACTTATGCATATGTATTCGTTAAACAGTATTGTGATTCATCTGAAAGAATATGTTTGTTAAATAAATTTAACTCCTCTTTTTTTTTTAAGACCTCTTTCGTATTGAAAACATTGTACGCTATTTATTGGAAACTGTTTCGCACAAATATCTTAACCACATAATTGTAAATATTGTCAATTGGTGGCAGATGATGTTTAAAAACATGATATAAATGTTGAGTTTAAAACTTCGAATTTTATTTTTTTTTGTGCGCATTAAATAGAGTAGTAAAGCAGTAAAGCGAATAATTTTTTCGCCATAAAACGATAGTTTTGCAATATTATATATACACCCACAATAATAAATCATATTTTATAAATCTATTATTGTATACATTAGGATGGCCCAAAAATTTCAAATTTACCCTACACTCTACGGCACCCACCAATGGTTTCACTTTAGTTGATACCTTGACAAATTTTTAATGCCCCAACTGCAGTTGAAGGCAGTGCTCAAAGTCTCCAAAGGTTTTAAAAAAAATTTTGTTTCTTACTTTTTTATATATTTATTTCTGGACTATCCTTTTTCCCGGATGCTGTTTAATTTATTTATTTTATTTATAACTTATACAAAGAAAAAAGCGTACAAGTAAAAGGTGTAAAAAGTGCTAACAGAAAGTGGGTTCCAGTTGTTGAAAGTTTAAAGCTGTCAACTTTATAGAAATAAACCATGGTTAATAATGTTTTGTTTGTATTGTTTATCAATTTTGTACTAAGATATAAACTAATTGACTTCTTCTCAACCAGTGGCATTTAATTTACAACAACACAAAAATTAGCGATATTTTAAATTTATTATTAATGTTACATGTCTATTATATTAAAACTTTGCATAAATAATTGTTTTATTACTAGTAAAAAATATGGTGGATTTACACATGACCCAAGATGCCTCAATGTGGCTGTATGCCACGCGTGGATTTTCTATCAATTATTTCATTGTTTGCGTTTTATACTTCAATAAGTAATATAGTGGTTATTATTAGAGCTTTCAGTAGATACTACGAGGTACAGTCTTATTACAAATAGGAAGAAAGAAGTAGGCCTTATTTCTAACATTTCAGCACCTCTGCCTCTTTTATAGGATTCAAATTTCTTAAAGTTAGCAAGTAATATCGTCTTCACAGTTAAGCACTGCTCAACGATAAAATCGTGTTATACAGACGTATAATTCCTCATATATTTTTTTATCTTGGACCGGCACTCGAGGGATAATTTCTACACATGCAATGCTGGAACTAGGAAAGGAGGTTTCGCAAAGAGCGATAGATCGGGGAGTGTTTACGAACATTCGATTTGTATATTCCCATGTGAAAAGTGACAGGAAAGTCCTTCGCAGGGAGTTTATTCCACATACGTGCCTCTTCGGCCAAAAATGTAATGCGTAGGGCAACTTGCTGCACAAATCAACCCCAAATGGATGTGTTCTTAATGATCAACTCGCTGTGCGTAGGATAGAGCAGGTCCCGTTAACAAGTTCCCTGATTTCATTAGAGCACATTCCAATATAGAACAATATAACAACGAAACTCACCCCACTTTGCGACGATGCCCAAGAGAGTCAATACAGCTGGCTACCCTACCGTCTGCACACGTTCGAGTAACTTCAAAATAGTCTTTGAAGTATCGGCCCGTACATTCCACTTTCTGTTTTCTTACTAATTCATAATTGTCATGCGCAACAATTAAATCTGTTTGACAATGCGGGGAACCGTTTCTAAACTTTTAAATTAAATTTTTTTTTGTTTTTTTTTTCACAATACTCTTGTAAACTTAAAAAAAAGTTTAAAAGGTTTCATCTCTACTCAAGTTATAAAACTTCACAGTAAGAATCGTTTTTCCATGAGTTTTGAATATAGAAAATAAAAACTGCAAAAAAGAAAATATGTATAGACGAAAAAAAAGAAGGTTGTGTTACTAAAATACGTACTTATGCTTTACACGTATACATGCGAACATTATAAAAATAGTAAGGTTCAGGCACACAAAAACATTTTATTAAATTTAGTTTTATATTTTTCTTGGTATGTATTTTTCTTTTTTTAGAAAACTAGCAATATAAACGAACTTAAAGTGTTTATGGTTGACCCTTCGACTATATATTGCAGAGTTGTAAAAGAATGGTTTTTCAACTATACAAAATTGTGAAAATATGTTTAACAACATCATATTACATACATATATATATCTTTACACATTCAACACTTAATAAATAATTTACTATTATTTTTCTATGTTTGTTATATGGTTAACTTGTCTATAAGCACATTTCATTTGGTACTAATACCAAAATCTTCAATAGGCCTCTAAACAAATTCTTGAAAAAAAGTAAAAAATTTCACTTTTGGGAGTTCTTGTGAATTACGAAATATAGAAAGAAAAGGAACCAAATAGCTTCTTTATACATTTTCTTTATACAACAAACATTTTATTATTAAATCTATTTAATTTTTCTAAACCTTTTTAATATGAAATATTAAAAATGGAATAGTTAAAAAATTCCCGGATACATACTAGTTGTAAAGAAAATATTGCGTTACGTTTTATGCAATTATTTTATAATTTTAACAAAATAAAATTAAAATATTAAATTTTTTAATTCCGAAATGCAGTTGAAAGAAAATACTATAAAATAAAGCATGTAGATATTTCTACATGTGTTTCGTGAAAATGTCTTCTTAGGTAGTTTGAAACTCTTTAATTTTTATAATTTCCTTCAAAACTAACTCACAATTGATTTTGGGATCTATAATTTTATAATAACTTTTAGCACACTTCTTAGCTTTCATTTCCTTCACAACCATTTTAACTTTAACAAATTATATATTATTTGGTTTATTATTATTTTTCTAACAGAACTCTTTTTCACATACTTCAAATCTTTGTTTTATTTATTTAGCATCGGCACCAATTTTGGAACAACCACCGCAAAATGTAACTGCGCTAGATGGCAAGGATGCTACTATTTTATGTCGCGCTATTGGAGCTCCAAATCCCAATATCACTTGGATATATAACGGTAAGTAAAAATATTTTACAAAAATATCCTTTCTACATACATACTCGTATATGCTTTAAGCCGTTATTTAAAAATTCCAGTCCAATGTAGAATAGGTTTATTGACATTTTCACGCATCGTGACTTTTCTTTGAAAGTACGAGTATATACCCTGAATTTTAGTAGCTATTTTTGGTTATTTGAGGTTTAAGAAGTGAAAAAAATATTGATTGATGGAGTTTAAATTTTAAAACAGAATTAAAATCAATTTTCTTAAATATACGTAAAAAATTCAAAATGTTTCATTGCAGACACAAAACTAAATTTAAATATGGCTTATTAATAAATTTAATACATGTTTTGACATATGCATACAATTTCATGATTAGAAATCGTTTTCGACAAATTTTTATAAATTGTTTTAAGGCGGAATAAATTTTTTTTAAAGAGAAGAAAAATTTTTAAATTAATTGTCATAAAATTGTGCATGAATTTTTGTAACGTTTCACATAAGAATATGAAGCTGTTGACATATTTACATGTATAGTTTTTTATTGGATTCTTATTACTAATAAAAACATAATTTTTTATTTCCTTGTTTAACATTGTTTGACTGTGTGTTCCAACTACTACCAACACTACACACTAACAAAACTGTATAATTATGTATTAAAAAAATGCAATAAATTGTGATGATTTGAATTAATGCCAAATTAAAACGCACAACCATAAAAAATAATGAAAATAACTATGCAAATCTGAAATTGGCCTTAAATGGCTATAATGCTATGGCCGTATATTATAACTGTGAATGTATGTTTTATTCTAAATGATGGTTTTTCACTAACTGAATTGGGTAATGCTGGGTATGCCACCATTTTATTTTTGTTGGTGTTGATATAATGGACTATAAAAATATGAACCTGATGCGCTCGCAAACACCAAAACTCAAATTTAATGCTAAACATAATTGCAACAATAACAAAAATGACAAAAAAAAAATGCAATGAATATGAATCGTTGTATATACAAAAATTATGGCACTGAATGGTCAATGTCTCGTAATATTAACCTCAAATCGTAACAACAATATCTTTAATGACAATACGGTTCATTATTTCATTCGTTATTGGAAAAAACAATGAAACATCAAACACCCTCCATATATACATACATACATACATACATATATGCATGTGGGAATGTGTGCCATGTATAAATTGTTGGTCCACCATTTTCCTGGCCGTATTTTGCTCATACCGGAAACACACTATCGCTATAAACTAATCAACGAAATGTAATTAAAATTACAATGTTTGGTTCATGTTTCTATAACAATTGCGAAAATATAAAACAACTCACATTGCAACCATAATCACCAATGGTTGGTTGGCTATCATATCGTCAACATTAAAATAACAATGCATGTTGCTGGCACTGCAATAACAACATTGACACGTACAACATCATTAATGTTGTTGTACGGATGAAAATAAACAACGGAAACAAATACATCAACAACAAAAATAAAATTGACTATGTGCAAAATATTACCAAATATTGCACCATTCCTATCGATACTTCCATAACACGACGCATTTTAACAACATTTTTCTTTTAATGAAACAACATACTTTCGAAAAATACTACGCCACCGCCACAACTACTACCATTACCGACCATATTTAATGATCATCCATCCAACAATTACAATTTAAACAGAAACGCAACTTGTTGAGATTTCGAGTCGCGTACAAATACTAGAATCAGGAGATTTATTAATATCGAATGTTCGCGAAACTGATGCTGGTCTTTATACTTGTGTGCGTTCAAATGAAGCTGGCAGTGTTAATGGTGAGGCTTATTTGGGTGTTTTGGGTAAGTACAAGTTTTTTATATACGAGTACATTTGTATGTTAGTGCACATGAATTTGTACTAATATCTGCATAAATGCATTTGAATGTCTGTTAAGAAGGTTGTTCTGTTTTAAATTGCAATCAAGGACAGTTACTAACAAATTTGTTTTTAATTGCACTCATTTTAAGCTTATAAAGAATAAAGATGTTGTGGTTTATTTTATTTTAACTTATTTAACGGAAATCAGAATCAATTCAAAATTTTTGTTTTTCTAAACTACCAAATTTTTTGCACTAATGGTGTTTTGCAGTCAGTGAAAATTTAATTTTCCAAAAATAATTGTTTTAATAAAATTCAAGTCATGAAACACAACATCTAACGCAAAACCATTTCAATAATGCAGTAAATACCTAGAGATGTACTCGTATGCATGCAAATTTGCAAATTTGTGCCAAAATGAAGCAATTGATGTTCTAGTTTTGTTCTCATGTTGTTATGAAATAAAAAGTTATAATAGCATAATGCTAATTATCAACCATTCAATTATCATTTTTACTAATCTGCATACGCTTCAAAAAAGCCTGAATTTATTTTCGCAACATGTTTCAAACGTTTATGGATGTCAGAATGTAAAGAATAAATTTGTTTTCGCTTGGGTGCTGTTGGCTTAGTAGTTAGCAATTTGACTCTGGAACCAGAATGTCCTGGGGTCAATCTCCCGCCTGATGTGTCCAAGTTAACAGTGTCCCCCTTTCGTACTAAAATGTATCGCACTATCGTACCATGTACTCGGTTCGGATTTACACAAAAGTGAGCATTATAACATGAGTGCATGTAAGTATGGAGGAATATCTGGGCTAAACGGACAGGATTGTGCATGACGTTTTAACTGCAGCCGCCCCATCAGGTCAATACTTATATCATTAAGAAGAAATTGTGCTAGAAAAAGAATGGAAACTGAAATCTTTACTTTTATTAGCCATGATTTATTTTTGCATTTATTTCCTGCTTTTGTAAATAATATATTGTGTAAAAATACATCTTAAAGCAGATAAACGAAAATTTTTATGATATGATAGTGAGATATCATTTTGTAGGCAGAAGAGAAAAAAAAATAAATAGTTTCTATAAAGAATTTATCGGAAAAAAATATATTGGCAGACAGTAAAGATTTTAATAATTTTTATCCAATACTGTTGGAGAAGTAGAATGAAAAACTGATGGGGCAAACACTATCAATTTGTTTTGAATCTTACCGTAATAGTTTTGAAAGCAGTTTTATTCTGAATCACTAATCTGATATTGAGCTTGATAGTTTTCTGTTTATAGGCCAGGAAATTTACACACAGTATCTTCCAACTCTTCATTTTAATTTTTTTAATTTTCATAATAATTTTTAATGCTTTTTTTTGTTAAAGTATGAATTGAATTGAAATATGAAACTATTTATGATTTATTAAAAAAATGTTTCATGCATTATTTGAATTGAAATTTTAATAAATTCATAATGAATTGAAATTTCTAGTATCAATTAAAATATATTTTATCATCCATGAATTTGCTAAAGTTTTAATTCAATTAATTTTTAAACTGAAGTGTACAAATTAGAGAAGTAATCAACTATCTACACTATGAAACACACACAATTTTTCTTAATCTATTAGAAACTGTCGAGCCGATTCCACAACCGTAATAAGACTGATTATGTACATACCCAGAAAAAATTAGTGCTTGCCTGGAATCATTTTATAAGTGAGACAACATAATCGAATCACTTGCAATTACGCTTTTATAGTGCGTGATTGTTTTTCGCGATGAACCTCTCCGATGTATTAGTTTATGTATCCAAAAAGACAAATGCACAAGAATGCATTTTTTTAAGCATTTATACTGATATAAACAGTGTATTCGCTTACGTTAGTGTATTTCGGCAGCATATTTGTAAATATCCAATGTATTTCTTCCGGCAGCTTTGAGTGCTTCCAAATTTCCATAATTTTTTGCTGGGTATGGGCATATATTCAATATTATATTTATGCTTAATACATTTATTAAAAAGAAAAAAAACAAGAGAAACGCCGAGAAAAATTAAATAAAACTGTTGCTTTACTTTCATTGAAATATTTAGGCAATATTAACTCAATTTCATAGCACAAATACAATATTAAATAGGCCACACAGCATAATATGGAAATGTAACTAATTTGTTTGTGTTTTATAACAGAACTGAGCGCAAATTAGACGTATTGAATTGTGCGAAAAGAAATTACACATGAAACTGTTGTACAAACAACATGTACATATATATATACAGGGTGGGCCAAAAGTAGTCACCCGGGGCATAAGTAATCACCCGATAGTCTTTTGCTGTAATTTTATTTAATAAAAACCTTTGGATCTGCATGTATGGTCATCAACTCTGGCGGCGGCCACTTAGCCCATATCATAAGCAGTACCAAAATTTGTCTTAAAAAAATAAAATTACAGCAAAAGAACATCGGGTGATTACTTATGCCGCGGGTGATTACTTTTAGCCCACCCTGTACACATAAATTTAATATTTGACTCAAAATTAACAATAAACGTTTTAAAAGATTTTTTTCAACATATTTTACACAAACAGCATTCATTTTCATTTCATCGATGTATCAAAAAATTAAATCCATATGTTTCCACATGTGCACATGAATATTTTAAAAAAATATACATACATTTATTTAAAATCTTTTCACTACATTTATCATACAATTTCTTCTTCACTCTATCAAACAAAACGAGAACAGTTCGCACACAAATCATACAACCGCCAGTGGACACCACAGTTCTTTTGGGTTTAACCGCATCTTTGCAGTGCAAAGTATCTAGTGATTCAACAGTACCATTTAATATCGATTGGTATCGCGAAGGTCATGCAACAGCCATTAGTAATTCACAACGTGTTGGTGTACAATCCGATGGTACTTTAGAAATACAAGCAGTACGAGCTTCTGACGTCGGCATCTATTCATGTGTCGTCACCTCACCTGGTGGTAATGAAACGCGGTCAGCACGTTTAAGTGTCATTGAACTGCCATTTCCACCAGCAAATGTGAAAGCAGTACGCTTGGAGATACCCGAACAACGAGCCATAAACGTGTCATGGACACCGGGTTTTGATGGCAATAGTCCCATATCCAAGTTCATCATACAGAAGCGTGAAGTGTCAGAGCTGGGTAAGTAAGCTTAAGTTTCTATTACAGATATTCATTTGGAAAGAAAACATACTCTTTAAAGGAAGAATTTTTAATTATGTTTTATTAAACTCGTTGTCAAAGCAAATACACTGAAATTTACACGCAAAAACCAAAACATCACAATAAGTCTTAAAGTCTAAAAAGAAGTATTGAAATACTTAAAACAAAATTGGTGGAATTATTTTCACGTAATGAATTCTTTCTATTATTAATTTCTTAAATGGGCATGTTTCCTCTTAAGTCGTTGGGTATATGTATTTACATATGTACAGGGTCTCCCAAAATTACCGAAGGGGTTTGAGTTCATTCTAACTTCTTATTTAAGACATTATTATTAAATTTTTTTTATTTTAAATACAGTATATTAATGGAGAATAGTTTTAATTTAATTATGAAAAATTATATCTCGCAAGTGGTGGCTATTTTCTGCTTCGCATATTCGTGCTCTTTCCAAAATATTTTCCATAATCTTTCGCAAAACTTCAGGTGTTATGTTGTTGATTTCATCGCGTATATTATTGTTTAGTTGCTGTATGGTTCCAGACTTATTAACATAGACTTTTCTTTTCAAATAACCCCAAAGGAAACAATCTGGAGCGGTTAAATCCGGTGAACGCGGAGCCAAATAAAATCGCTTGTACGGGAAGTAATTTGTTCACCAAAGATGTGGCGTAAGAGAGCCATTGTGTCGCTCGCAGGGTATGCAAAATGCTCTGCATCGACCCTCGTGAGAGGCCAAGTTATGACGAACGTCTCCTGGTTGATGTTTCTCCATCTTCCCGAATACTCTCCTGAACCCGTTCAATATTGTCATCTGTGTGCACCATTTGCCATCTGCCGGCACCCGGAAGATTCCTTTCTGCCCCTTGTTGTCGAAAATTTGCAACCAGACAGTTTATTGTTTGTTGTTGATGGTGCACGCCGCACATTAAAATAACGACGTTATGCACGCTTTAGTAAAAACAAACGATCGTTGATTTGAGAAATAAAGTTTTGGCACGTTGTTCAATTGTGTACTATTCCATTTTAAATTCCCCAAGTCTTCTTTACAAAATACTGAAAAAAAAATTAAATATTATAAAAAAAAAGTTGTAAGGAATCAAACACCTTCGCTCATTTTGGGCCACCCTGTATATAACTCTTGTAGAATATGAAATTTAAATAATTTAAATAGAAACTCTTTTTTAGTGAAAAATGTATCACACGTCCTTTACCACTTCGTTTTACCGCGCGCGTGTATTTTTATGTTCGGTCAGTCAGTTCGCCGGGAAGCAAAAAAGGATAGCGTCCGAATCACTTGGATCCTCAGCATCCTCATTTACTTGTTAATTGTTAGAAATGCATAGATAGTGAAGAGAAGGATAGAAATATGAGCAAGAGAAAGTCAGAGATTGGAATTATAACCTTTCGAAATTCAATTTGTATACTTAAAAACTTATAATCAGCATAGCGTAAAAAAGCCATCATAATCTAACCAAAATCTAAATCGATCAATATAATACGATATTAGTCGGAAAGCAACTTTGGGTTAAAGAACATCTCTCGCGTAATTAGAATTATTTTTTAAGTACATTCAAAAAATAATTGCGTTTGTTCTTTGGCTCTCCATAGTGTAGCGTCTCGCTCGCACTGGTGAACTGATCTGTCACAACTAACTGTATATGCGTTATCGGTAAATTATGTTTAATTTTTCGTTGGTACAATTTCGGCGTTCATCGTCGCACTTTCAAAATTGTTGTGCGTTCACATTTTCGACGCAAGAGGTACCGCGAAAATTGGTACTTTGCGCCGATAGTGGGATCCTACTTTTATGCACATATTATGTTATATACATGTACATATTATGAAAATTCAATAAATTCTGCTTTATTTATCAGTCAATAAATTGCAAATGTTTGGAGAAATATTAGGTTCATCAATAGAGCATAAAATTTTGTTTTTAGGTCTTAGTTCCTTGCAAGAAAAGTAAAATAAATAAATAACAAAACAAGTTTACAACTACAATATCTCTCACTAAACTGATTTTGTTTTTCTTTCTTTTTTTACTCGTTTTATTATTTTTTGTTAAAAATATATAAAAACAAAATCAAAAATGCACAACACATACTGCAAAAACTACCATATTGTCAACACGAATCAATCAAACAACAACCTGGAACGTCTTCTTCTTCACATAATGAAATCACGGCTACATACCACTATTTTCATCTAAAATACAACACATTGTCTATAATCCTTTTAACAAAATTGTTATTTGAAAATATTTTATTTATTGCCTACCTTAAAAAACAAATTGCTTCTATATTTTTTATTTTTTTTTCTAATGTGGTTATGATTTATTATCCTATCGTTCAATAAATTTACGCTTTTAAATTTTATACATATTTGCAAATTGTTTCAAAATTGTCATGTTTTATGGCACGTTTTTATTCGTTCACTCCTATCCTATTCCATTATTTATTTAAATTATTAAAATCATTAACATCATCAGAAAAATTCGTAGGTCCTGTCCCCGATCCTTTACTAAATTGGATTACTGAACTTAGTAACGTTTCATCGGAACATCGTTGGATATTATTACGCAACTTGAAAGCTGCTACAGTTTATCAATTTCGTGTCAGTGCTGTTAATCGTGTTGGTGAGGGTTCACCATCTGAACCCAGTAATATTGTAGAATTACCACAGGAAGGTAAGTTACGATCTTATCATATTTGTAGCATATTTTATACAGCATTTAATTTTGATTTAGCTTTTCTGTATCTATTATTAGTGTTTATGTGCCTATAGTATTCTTTTAATTTATAAAGAGCTGTAATATTATTAATACGGCACAGTTGTATTAAATAGGGATTAACACATTCAACACTGTTTCTGTAATAAGGAGTGATCGTTTACATATTTAATATTAATATTAATATTTTCATCATATATGTATATCAACAATTAAAAATAAATAAACAAAAGTTGAAAATTTGTATGAATTTCAAAATACTTAAAAACTTAAAAACTTTTTGGCATTTCAAAAAACTTGAAAAAAGGGAAAACTTGGCAAATGGTAGCGCTGCGTGTGAACAGCCATAGTTGATTCAGAGAGCTAACTAAGTGGTTTATATTATCGTGTGAACATTACATTTTGTTGCTTTCAAAATACTTCAAATTAATTCGTTTTTCCGTAATTTAATTAAAATTTAAAAAAATTATATATATATGTATATATGCATTAGACCGTACCCCAAAAGAAAAATCGCCGTATACCCCCTATGATAAAGTACTTTTGGACAGTCATTTAAAAAAAATTTTTTACGAAGGTAATGGTCGCCTTTTTAAACTTTTCTGCATATCTTCGGATCTTAAAGAATGATATGTCAATGCTTATGTCTCGATAAGCCCAATATTCTGCGTCAATGGCCATTGACTTATAGTATCTCATTCTAGTACTTATTCACTCTGCTTCTACCACAGTAATAAAGCTCCCAAAAAAACAATATAGTTTTGCTAAGGAAGTAATTCGATAATGTCAGCAGACACATTTTTAAATTTAATTATACTAAAACAATTAAAATATTAAGCTCAAATAACATTTTTAAAATATATTTGGCGACTTTCTAGCTTAGCAAAAATATAGCCCATGCGTTGGTCACCGGTGACCGCTTGGTTAAGGTATGAAAAATAATTACGTTTAGCAAAATAAAGTATCAAATGAAGTTATTTTCCTTCTAACTTGGTAATTCGATTATTTCGTTGAAACACTGCAATGCTTGTGTATAGAACTGCAACCATGCGGCTCTGTCAATTCGAATGTGGTGCAATTGATCATATCAATGTAAGAGTCACTCTTGAAGTTTATGAAATCACCAACTTGTGGACCGAGCATTTGACGAATGCATCCTGATGCTTCATTACGCGTATACAATTTCACCATAGCCATCTGAAGGTACTAGCAGATCTTGGTCTATTGTCATTGATAAGAAAATTTTCTCCGGATGGGAAAAGTACGCGTTATTTTCGATTAATGAACGGAGGATCTGTTGAGCATCTTTTGGCAATTGACGAATCCAAGATATATATAGAAAAACGTAATGACTGCCGTGAATTGCCAGTGGTTGGCAATTCATTTTAGTATTATCATTAGAGAACCCTTTAGTATCAAGCCATTCACATGATGAATGTTTGGAGTGATTTTAAATGGTATTTGTATTTGTTTCGAAGCGAACGGATTAGAAAAGCAATAGACGTATGTATATAAATAGACACGATTTTCTTACATCAGACTTACATACATATATGTTGGTCCGACTATAAATGTTGACTGTTCTGCAGAAATTACTTCCTTTATACGAGCTTTAATTTTCAAACATTAGGGTGTACAAACAGAAATCTGGCGGATAAATACTTCAACGTTATATGTCAATGTCCATTGATGAGAATATTTGGCTTCTCGAGCCAAAAACATTGATATATCATTCTTTGAGATCCGACTGTAAATACCAAAGATATAAAGTTTTTTTTTCTTTTTTTTGCGTTCCTCCGCAATTTTTTGCTTTTGTAAAAAATACTTCATGTATGTAATAATACACATCATATATTTTTTTCCGGAAAAATCACAATTTTGAAATTAGAATCATATATATATATATTATAGGAACGTTAGTTTCACAAATGTGTATGCTTAATTGTATAGAGTCAACCGTTGCAACTTGAAAGATTTAATCCGAACATACTAATGATCGAACTGATAAATAAACGCTAAATAAAACCTTTGTAAAAATAATTATAAGAAATACTAAAAAGGACTTTCATCCTTTTCATGCTTTTAGTTTAGTTTTTTGATCACTTATTTAGTTATTGTAGACCTTTATTATTGTATTTTATTATTTTACTGTTGAGTTTCATATTCAAGCAATAATCAATAAAATAGTAAACTGAGACCATACTAATGCTGAAATATAAATATTCCTTTTATCTGTATTCCGTGCACTGGCTCTGTGGTATTGTAAAATAAATTGTAGAATTACCGCTACACCGAGGTATATACAAAAATAATAATATTGTATATGTATAACTAAATATGTAAAACTAAAGATGAGAAAAAGAATATAATTAATTCGCATAAATGTATTTGATCTTGACAGCTCCATCCGGGCCTCCAGTTGGGTTTGTTGGTTCGGCACGATCCCAATCAGAAATTATTACACAGTGGCAACCACCTTTGGAAGAACATCGTAATGGACAAATATTGGGTTACATAATACGTTATCGCTTGTATGGTTACAACAATGTGCCGTGGATGTATCAAAATATAACCAATGAAGCTCAGAGAAATTACTTGATACATGAGTTAATAACATGGAAGGATTATGTTGTACAAATTGCTGCATACAATAATATGGGTGTTGGAATTTACACAGAAGGTGCCAAGATTAAAACAAAAGAAGGTGTACCAGAAGCACCACCTACTAACGTAAAAGTACAAGCAGTCACTTCGACTACTGTAAAAGTATCCTGGACACCACCAAATCCGCAACAAATTAATGGCATAAATCAGGGTTATAAAATACAAGCTTGGCGTTACCAAGCAATTGATGGTGAGGAACGTGAAATTGAAGAACATATAGTAACAGTACCGCCTAGTGTGTTAGATCCATTGGTAGAGCAGGCGGCTACTGTGAATGGTTTAGAAAAGTATCTAGACTACAACATAACGGTATTATGTTTTACGGATCCAGGCGATGGTGTTAGGAGTTTCAAAGTTCCTGTTAAAACAAAAGAAGATGTTCCAGACGAAATTACCGCTTTGCATTTTGACGAAGTTTCCGATCGCTCGGTGAAAGTTCTTTGGGCGCCACCGAAAAACACAAACGGAATTTTGACAGGGTATACGGTGCGTTATCAAGTAAAAGATCGGCCCGAAACTATTAAATCTGTTAATCTCACTGCTGAAGATACTCAGTTAGTTGTTAATCAACTACAGGCAACTACTCATTACTGGTTTGAAATAAGAGCTTGGACAGGAATTGGTGGAGGGCCGCCTAAAACAGCAACAATTCAGTCGGGTGTAGAGCCGGTTTTACCAGAACCTCCGACCAATTTAGCTCTGTCTAATATTGAAGCTTTTTCTGTTGTTTTACAATTTACACCAGGCTTTGATGGGAACTCTTCAATAACAAAGTGGAAGGTAGAAGCTCAAACCGCTCGAAATTTAACATGGTTTACGATTTGTGAAATATCTGATCCCGATGCAGAAACGTTAACTGTTACAGGACTTACACCATTTACACAATATCGCTTAAGATTGAGTGCGACAAATGTAGTGGGGACATCGAAAGCGTCAGAACCCACAAAAGATTTTCAATCTATTCAGGCGCGTCCAATGCATCCGCCGTTTAATGTTACAGTAAGAGCAATGTCAGCCATACAGTTACGTGTTCGGTGGATACCTCTGCAACAAACAGAATGGTTCGGAAATCCTCGAGGCTATAACATAACTTATAGGCAAATTGAAAGTGAAAATAGAATTATACCAAAAAGTGTTATAATTGAAGATCACACTGCCAACTCTCATGTTCTAGAAAGTCTCGAAGAATGGACAGTTTACGAAGTTGTAATGAATGCATGCAATGATGTCGGTTGCTCTCGTAATAGTGAGACTGCTATAGAAAGAACAAGGGAGGCTGTACCATCGTATGGTCCTCTAGATGTACAAGGTAACGCTACCTCATCTACTACTATTGTAGTAAAATGGGGTGAAGTACCCAAACAACATCGTAATGGGCAGATTGATGGATTTAAAGTGTTTTATGCGGCTACAAATCGGGGTGGTTACGTTCTGCATAAAACAATATCAAATAATAGTTCATTCACTACTACTTTAACAGAACTGAATAAATTTGTTATTTACCATATACAGGTGCTGGCATTTACACGTCTCGGTGACGGTGCATTAAGTACGCCTCCAATGAGAGTGCAAACATTTGAAGATACACCTGGAGCACCTTCTAATGTCAGTTTCCCTGATGTTTCATTTTCAACAGCTCGTATCATTTGGGACGTGCCCGAAGATCCTAATGGTGAAATATTAGCCTACCAAGTCACTTACTCTCTGAATGGAAGCTCTAATTTAAATTACAGTCGAGAGTTCTCACCATCCGATCGTACTTTCCGCGCTATTCAACTGTTAGCCGAGCGCTACTACATTTTCAGTGTTACTGCCCAAACAAGATTGGGATGGGGTAAAACTGCATCAGTATTAGTTTATACAACAAATAACCGTGAAAGACCGCAACCAGCGTCAATGCCGCAAATATCCAGATCACAGATACAAGCACATCAAATAACATTCAGTTGGACACCAGGGAGAGATGGTTTCGCACCTTTAAGGTACTACACTGTACAAATGCGTGAAAATGATGGCCCTTGGAGTCTCCTACCCGAGAGAGTAGAACCAATGCTTACCTCATATACCGCAACAAATCTTAAACCACATACCACCTACCAATTCCGCATACAAGCAACTAACGATTTAGGACCGTCAGCATTTAGTAGAGAAAGCATTGTAGTGCGCACTCTATCAGCTGCTCCCGCAGTATCAGTTACAAATCTCAAAGTAGTTCCGATAACAACTACGTCCGTTCGAGTACAATGGAATGCATTGGAAACATCTATGTGGAATGGTGATGCCACAACCGGAGGATACCGTATTCTCTATCAACAGCTTTCCGATTTTCCCACTGCCTTACAGTCAACCCCTAAGACCGATGTAATGGGCATTAATGTTAATTCTGTTGTACTGTCCGACCTTCAGCAAGATCGAAATTACGAAATTGTCGTATTGCCATTTAATTCTCAAGGACCTGGGCCGGCAACACCGCCTGCTGCAGTTTATGTTGGCGAAGCTGTTCCCACTGGTGAACCAAGAGCTGTAGATGCAGCACCCATTTCTAGCACAGAAGTTCGTTTACGATGGAAACCGCCAAAACAAAGTATGCAAAATGGAGATCTTTTGGGTTACAAAATCTTCTATTTAGTTACGGATTCACCGCAAGAATTGGAAGATGGAAAAATTTGGGAGGAAGAAATTGAGGTTGTTTCAGCCACCGCTACTTCACATAGTTTAGTGTTTTTAGATAAATTTACCGAATATCGCATACAAATATTAGCATTTAATCCGGCAGGTGATGGACCTCGTTCATCACCGATTACTGTGAAGACATTGCAGGGCTTGCCTAGTGCTCCTCAAAATTTACGGTTTGAAGATATAACGATGCAATCTTTAAAGGTGTCGTGGGATGCGCCTAAATTTAAGAATGGGGAGATTTTAGGATATTTAGTTACTTACGAAACTACAGAAGAAAATGAAAGTAAGTTTTCCATGTCACTTTTTTCAATGTTTTTCTAGATTTTTCTAATACAACCATCTTTTTTTTGTAGAATTTAGTAAACAGGTTAAGCAAAAAGTTTCGGGGACCAGCTTAATGGTTCAAAATCTCGAAGAGGAAGTCACTTATACGTTTACTGTTCGGGCTCAGACTATTGACTACGGTCCCGCAGTTAGTGAGAATGTAACTACTGGCCCGCAAGATGGTTCTCCGATTGCACCTAGGGACTTAATACTAGCGAAAACTTTGACTAGTGTGGAAATGCACTGGTTAAATGGCCCTTCTGGTCGAGGCCCTATATTAGGGTTTTACGTTGAAGCCAAAAAAAGAGGTGAGTATCTTTTTTAGAAATATCTAAACGCAGATTAACATATCAATAAGTATTTGGGATTTAGTTTAGTTTTATATTTTACTTACATAATATACACATATGTACATACTATATTCTACTTTCAAATATGTATGAAAATATGGCATTTAATTCATTTGTTATGAACTACGGAATGGGCAAATTTGAGTTCGTGAAGGAAGTTGATTTAAATTTAAAGTTCAAGTGTTGGGTTGTAGTCCTTTAACAGTTGATTTGAAAAGCTGTAGGAATTTTAATCGTGGAAACCGCACTCGTAAATGAGCAAGTCATACTCCACTCCGGCTGATCATCTTCTGATCAATGTGGGGTGTGTTTCGTCATTTATCACGATTATTTCACAAAATAATAAACGGTGCGGAGGGAGAGTGGGGCCGTTGGAATTATCAATTGTGCGGATTTGTCAGTCACGATGGCGCAGTGGTCGAGTGAGCATCGCGCATTCGCTGTGGAGACAGTTTTTAAGAGTAATGATTCTTACGTAATTGCTCGTCGACAATTTTGTTCAAAGCTCGGTATTCGGCGAATAAGTGATGGACAGATAGTAAATTTAATTCGATCGTGGGTGCAGAGATTCCGCGCAACTGCAAGGACTACCGAAAGCATTGAACTGGTTGAAAGCAGTTTACGTGCAAATCTGCGACTTTCAATACGAAAAGGAGCAGCCTCACTGGAACTTCCAAGAGCGATTATTCATGAAATTTTAAAACGGGATATGGATAACATACTCTTTAAAAAATAAAATCCGCATTTCCATTCTATCGTTCAATGCCCTTAATAAAAATTTTTTTGTGTAAATTATTACGTTCTTTATTTAAGTTTGAAAATATAAATATGCTACCAGACACCCTTTATAATGGGATATGTTCTAATGAAATATGGCGTGAATGTACACATCTCATAACTTAAGAACGAGTCAACGGATCGGAACGAAATGTGCCTCATTCGAATCATATTGATATCAGGTTCAAAATTTAACTGCTTTTAACCTCAAAAAGAAACCTTGATTGTGTCCAATTTGACTAAAATCGGATGATATCTTTGAGAGATATTGTTGATGTACGTTCGTTTTTCGATTCTTTCGATTTTTTTTAATAACTCCAAACGTATTCTTCAAAACGATTTTAGGTATTCATATATTGATATTTTTATAGAGTTAAATCATTCATTTCACCAAAATCGGTCCAATGCTTAGAGAAATATCGATGTCCAAAATTTGCGATAAAAAAAAAGTGTTTTCCTCCTTAATTTCTTGTCATATGGATTTACGATAATTTTTCTGGAGTTAAAAACTGTGTCGAATGCACCAAAGCTGCTTTGATAAACTTAGAGAGAAGTTTCAGAGATGGTCTACAAAGTCAACCCATATTTTTTCTCTAGATTAATCTGAATACAACATTTACAACCATTATTCCGAAATGTAAATTTGGCGATATAAGCGAACTGTTATTGAAACTATAATACAAACTTCTATAATTAGATTAAATTTATGTAAAAAGTGTATTTTTAAGCCAATTTCTTTCGTAAACTCTTTGTCCACTCTTTATCAAGATATTCAAGTTGTGGCTTTTTTTATTCATTTTCCTAAACTTTCTTATTTCTTGTTCGTTTTCTTAAAACTTTGGTGTGCTGAAAAAAAATTATACCCGCTTTCGTAGAAAGAGGAGAACCATCATTTATTTGTAAGTATTGGTTAAGGGATCCAATAAATAGTATTGGTGGTGTATTGAAAATAATAATCCTATTACATTTGTCTTCGTATTTCCTGTAGACTGCATTTTTTTGCAGATTCTATTCGATTTCTTATTAATAAAATATTTTCTATTTTGTTTAGACGACTCCCGCTGGGAGACAATAACTAAAACAACTACGGGCACCATACAGGATTTTACAGTCAATTATCAAAGTTTGTTGCCCTCCACTGCCTATACATTCCGAGTTATTGCCTACAATCGTTATGGTATATCATTCCCTGTCTACTCTAAGGATTCCATATTAACGCCATCCAAATTACATTTAGAGTACGGTTATCTTCAGCATAAACCATTTTACCGCCAAACATGGTTTATGGTTGCTCTGGCTGCCGCATCTATTGTAATAATCATAATGGTTATATCAGTATTATGTGTTAAAAGCAAAAGTTATAAATATAAACGTGAGTTACACAGTTTCACAAAATTAACTGAGAATTACACTGTACATCAAATTGAAAATTTAAAAAAAAAACCGGTCTGCCAGCTGATTCTAGTAGAGAGGCCTGAAAAAAGATATACGTGTTTGGGCGTTTAAAAAGTTTGCGTCTGTTACTCTTTTACGGTCGTTTTAAATTGTTATTCTTGTATTGAAAACCGACATAGAAAATCGTGTGATACTGACAAATTTACCATAGGATGTGTTCACAAGATTTATTCCGATCATTAGAAGGAACATTTTGTTAGTATATATTAATCCTCTGCATCTTCATGGAATGGGTCCTTTTGTCCTTTAATGGTCCCTTTTTTGAAAAATTTCAAAAATAGACCACATTTTAAGTTTTTGCTTATTTCTGGTATTAAAATTGAATTTTGGTCATTAGTGCGTTCGTGCAGTTACAGTAAAATTTTGTGGCAAACATTTACATACAATATTTCAACTAATTACATTCCTGTTTTAAAGGTAATTTTTAACATTTTTCAAAACAGGACAAAGAAAAAAGACCCATTCTCTGAAGAGTTCGAGGGTTAATATGCATATATAAAAAATTATGCTTCTAATGCTCTAAATAAATCTTGTGAACACATGCTATACCAAAAACGTAAGTATCATACGATTTTCTCAAGTTACAGACGTAAACTTTTAAAACACCGATACATATATATATTTTTTTAGGACCCTCTACTAGAAAGAATTGGCAGAACCTTGTTATCTTTTTCGTGTTGTACAGTGTTATATGTATATAAATGTTAATTTTTTTATTTATCAGAAGAAGCTCAAAAAACATTAGAAGAATCTATGGCCATGTCAATTGATGAACGACAAGAGCTAGCGTTAGAGTTATATAGATCACGACATGGCGTAGGTACTGGTACCTTAAATAGTGTGGGTACTTTGAGCAGAGGAACTCTGGGAACAATGGGACGAAAGGCGAATAATAGACCGCCACAAAATATTCACTTGGGCAAAAGCCCACCTAGACCTTCACCTGCGTCCGTAGCTTATCATAGCGATGAAGAGAGCCTAAAATGTTATGATGAGAATCCTGACGACAGCAGTGTCACAGAAAAGCCTTCGGAAGTGAGCTCATCAGAAGCATCACAGGTAAGTGCAATATAAAATATATGCTTAGCTAAACATTATAATTTCTTTTTTTTTATTTTCTAGCATTCGGAAAGCGAGAACGAAAGTGTACGTTCTGATCCACATTCTTTCGTAAATCACTATGCCAATGTTAATGATTCTTTGCGTCAGTCGTGGAAAAAACAGAAACCCGTGCGGAATTATTCCAGCTACACAGATTCTGAACCTGAAGGTAGTGCAGTGATGAGTCTCAATGGTGGTCAGATTATTGTTAATAATATGGCCAGATCGAGAGCACCACTGCCTGGTTTCTCTTCTTTTGTTTGACAATCTACAGAGTTTTAAATAAATAACTACATTTGTATGTACATATTTATGTACGTTGACGTCGATAAATTTTAATTTTTAAATATCAACACACCTACATTTTCATTCATAAAGCAATTACAAATCATAGTTTATTCGTAGGTTAAAAATAAATAGAACTGTCTAACTATTTATTTCTATAACATAATTAGTATTTATTTCATAAAATGTAACAAAACTATGTATATGTTTTACATCCACATAAGCTACAAACAAACCGAACAACTGATTAATTATGTGGTAAATTATATGTATAAGTAATTAGGAAAGCAGATGATAGAGTTCGTTTACAACCATACAGTGTACGGCATAAGTCAAGGAACCTTAAAAATTACATGTAAAAAAATAAATTACAAGTACTTGCTGCCATATTTATAACAGAAGTTCTTTTTTTATTCAACAAAAGGTTCCGGAAACGGAGTTTAGTTTTTAAACATTTTATGGTGCAGATATTTGATGTATTACTGTAGTTAATTTTTATAAACAGTTGGTATTTAGAACCGATCCTTTCAGAAATTTAAATAAGAGAAATAAGCATAAAAATTGTATATAAATATTTACTTGTTAGTTATTCCAATTAATAAACTTTTTATATATGTATTTGTATATAAATTAAGCTTGAGGTATGTTATATGTACGTATGTATATGTATGTATATTAATATGTATGGATATAAGAAGTTTTAATAATTTGTTTAAAATTTATTCTATGAGTTGCTTCGTCAGAAAATAATATTAAACAAAAATTTTGACATTTAATTTTTCAAACAGGAAAAAATATTTTTCGAATTTCTTTTTTTGTCTATAAAAACTAGACTGTGTTAGTGTTAAGTTTGCGACATAAAATGCCAAAATTCTGCAGAAACACATTTGTTTAACAGTTTTTATTTATTAACAACAATCTATAAATTATATTTCAAGCTCAAAGGTTTTTTTATTTTTTTTTATATATTTCGATATTTTGTTAACTATCAAATTAAATATCGAAATATATAGAAAAATAAAAAAACCTTTGAGCTTGATATATAATATATAGATTGTTCTTAAAATAAAAAGAGTAAAAAAAAATAAGTATTAAAAAAAAAAGTTTTTATTATTATCAAAATGTGATAAGCAATTTCATTTTATTTCAAACGATATTTTGTTTTAAAAAAATATATTATTTATGCATAAATATTGTGAGTGAAAATTTTTTCTGAGATTTTGTGTCGATAAGCACAAACACACGAACGACTGTAAAATCTTTAATACTGTCATCTTAGTAATTGCATCATGCTTTTGTGCTTGTTTTATTAAACATATAAGAAATATATTAAAGGTCCAAAAATTAATTTTGTTATATTTAATATTATTTCAAACATATCGTCAGGGGTTTCTTGACTTTACTGCACACTGTATAACACCTTTCATTTAATTTTTGAACAAAGATTTTTCTTTCATTGATACGTAACTAATGAGGTTTATGGCTTAGTTTTACTAGGTTATCAAAATAAGGTACAATGTTATATACCTATACAAAATTTAATATTGTTCTGAATAAATTGCGCGATTAGGTTTATTCTGAAAATTTAATTTTCATTTTAAAACTTTTAAAAATGTAAAAGAAGCAACATATGTATGTTTGGAATTCCTATGTGCAACGTACATACTTACATATGTTTATTTTAAAACTGTTCAAATACAGAATTCAATTTTATGATGTAATTAAACCAGGTGGCATCACTACGACAGATTATTGTTTTTTCTCTGTAGGATTCATCTACTGAGTGCTGGTCCAAGATACATAAAAAAATATTGTAAGTGAAAATATTTTTCTGAAATTTTATGCACAAAGCACAAACACGCGAACTCTTTTTGAAATTTTAGTGCTGCCACCTTAGTAGTTACATCATGATCAATACTACTGAAACAAAACTGTAATTTAAATATAAGCCCGCTTGATCCGAGATTATTTTTAAACGAAGAATTCCCGATATAAAAATAATCGCTAAATTGTCGGAAATTTGTAAAAATTCACAAGAACCAACTATTAACGGTAATTTTTTGAAAATAAACATTCGCTATATTGACCGAAATTTTCAAAATGCGAATAGTACACATAAAAAAAATATTAAAGTTATTTTTTAATTCTATGAGACTGCTTTTGCAGTCTAATGTGTGAGCATTAGATTATCAATCTGTTGGATGCGGTTCGAAACCTGAAAGCAGAAGAATTACCAAAAAAACATGATACCAAGGCGAATTCATATCAGGTGATCTCGTCTCTACAACAACAGTATTTTTTTATTTACAAATACAACAAATCTATTCAAGTTGACAAAACAGTTTACGTGTTAACATGCTTTGAGTTGATGAGAATTTTAGCTAATGCAGTCACTCGGTATGAATTCGCCTTGCATGAAACGGACCAAGGCGTATGAAACTAGATGCGGTTGTTAAAAGAGGTGACGATTATTTGCTGGACCTACATTTGTGGTTCAAACGTCAAAAAGTTGTTTTTCAGTTTTGGTGAGAACAAACTTTGTATTGAAAATCAAATGATTTTAAAAAATTAAAAATCGTACACACACTTTTTTTGTTTATAAGTACAGCACATTGGCTTTGTAATATTTGCATCATTTGTTTTTAACACATCGCGGACAAAAACTTGCATTGTTGTACAACAACTCGATTTACCACCACCTAGTTAAAGACGCCTTGGATACGAACAAAGAAGAATGTACTATAATAAAAAACAAAACCAAAGGGCAGAGTTAATTTTATTTTAGAGAATATTAGGCGAATATCGTCAACAATGTTCGTTTTCGATATTGATTAAAATTCGCTATTAATATATAATCGAACCGTCGAGAACGAAACATTTCCCGACAGAAACTCAGCGGCGGTGAACTCTACGAGTTCTTTTTCCTTTCACTAGCAATAATCGTTCTCGAATGTTTTATGCGAGAAATGTTTTCTAATTTTCTGGTGGTGATATTACTTTCGTCTGCTGTTGTCAACTCTTTTTTTTTAATTGTATTGCTTGTTTTCGTCTTCGTTTAATTGTATAAGCAAATTGTATTTTTTAATTAAATTTCAACTAAAAGTATGGCATACGAAAATATCAATAAGTAGGTTAATTAAAAAAAAAGAATTATTACTTCAGTATATACTTACATAGATAATTTTTTTTTAACTTTCTGAGATTGGAAAATATTTCCCGTTTGTTTTTCGAATTCATTAATAAATTTTTCGTTTCATAAATATAAATCTATAGACATAAACTAAACAAATTTAAATCCTAGAATAACATCAACCTTACTTTACAAATGGACAAGAGTGTGATCAATTAATTTGCATTTCACTGTATGCAAGAGAATAAATCAATAGTATATGTACATGCATACGTACATACATACATATATATATATATATTTATGTATTTTTGTAAGTATGCATGGATGTATGTATTTTCAAACTTGTGATAATTGTACTCTTCTGTAGCCCTTGATTAAAACTAAGATTTATTGTTACAAATTTTACACATAGAATATAAATACTTTTAAGTAACATTCTTATTATGTAATTTTTATCATTTATTTTAATTATGCTTGTGAATTTTATTAAATTTAAATTACTATAAAAATCTCAATTTTTACTTTTGTTTTTAAATAAAACTGTAAATATATCAATATGTATTTTATAAATATAATATTTTAACGGAAAATCCCACACAATGTGCAGCTAAATTATTTTTTTAATATTAATTGTATGTTTTAAGATTTATTATTTAAACAAAATTGAAGCGCTTTTTTTATAATACAAGTTAATATCGCCTTTTATAGTTTTTGATATTTTTAAGTATAGGCCATAATTTAAATTGCAATGTAGTCTCATAAAACTCATCCCTATTTTAATTTTTGTAAAAAAAAAGCATTTAAAATGAGTCTACAGACTGATTATTGTATTAATTTTAAAGAATAATTATATGTATGTTAATGTAAAGTGCAACTACTTCATGATAGTATATTATTATGTTTAACTACTTTTTATGAACTAACTAATTACAAATAAGTTGCTCAAAATAAATATACTTTATGTTTTTAGTATTTTAATGTCCGAATTAAGAATTTGTAAGTCTATTTGTATCGAATAAGTTAGCAAATTAAAATTATAATTTATCAGTAAGAATAAGTATTATAAAACTGTACTTGAAAAAAGTTAATAAAAAGAAGTCGTATATAATATAAAAAACTTAAAATTAAATTGTTTTTTACTTTTTACATTTTTTTAAAGAGAAGTAACATTCAGGCAATGATTGCCTATTACTACTAGGTGTTAACTTCTAGGAAAGGAATAATGGTAGAAATTAGAGGTGATGAAGGCAAAAATAGATGAAAGCTTAATTTTTCTTACAATACTGCTTTTGCATGGTTTTGCTTCTATAGCAGTGTTGCAGGGCCTTTGATATCATAAAAACGCATTAAATTTTTGATGCTGTATTTGTTCGAAATTGTATTAATTAATTTAGTTCACAGGTGCCGCTAAACAATACCGACGAAAGAGTACGCTCTGATGTTACTTGTGGATGAACATCAGCTGAAGGCGGTACTGTTCAGTGACCAGTGTCTATGTCTTCGCCACGGAAACATTCGGACAACAACTTACAGTCCCGAAGAGCTCCCGCTCCTACTGCATCCTGCAGTATCCCAACGGAATCCCGACATATCCATCGATGTGCTCGTCAAGCAGAAGAGCTTCCTCCTTGGTCAGTCGATCCGCACGTCGTTCCCAAGCACAGCGCTGTGTCCCGGTACCCAGAACAGCTCAAGGTTCGAATGTCTCACCATCTCGTCCAGAGGCGCCCGGCATTTACGAACCAAAATCGATGTCGTATAGACGACAGCGAATGTGGAAGTGGGAAAAGAATACCCCACCCCCACTCCTGTCTGATTTCGATCCGTCCGTGAATACACCCACCAAACCCGGGCGGTCCTCCATCACCTCCCGTGCCCCAAACATATCCACCCCAATTCCCAATCAGGGACGGACTGGGCGAACCGTAATAAAAATTCCATGGGAGGTTCCCCAACTCCCGCATCACCGCCGCACGACCATTGGCCAAACCTTCCATGCACCAATCGCCCTCAGCGTGATGGGCGAAGACGCCACCGGGTCATGAGGTCCGCCGTCAGCCAGTGCAACATAAGGAAGAGAGGCTTGGATGGGGTAGTACCAGATGCACCCGTAATTATCAAGGCAGAAGTACGCAGTATCACCTCCACCACCCCTCGCCAACGAGGGGTACCAAAACAGTGCGCCATACATCAGTATATGCCCAATCACTTCAGCGTCCACCCGACACCGTCACCGCCAGATCACCGGCGTACCCTCTTGTACATCGTGTTGTTCAACTCCCTCAGCAAAGAGTTCAGAGTCAGATTCCACAGCAGAGGAGATAGGATTCCACCACCCGGAGTCCACCTAATCAAACTCTTTCCTCCGTAGTACGCCCTAGGGTGGACATGATGACCCTGTTGGTCAACACCAGGCCAATCAACGACTGATGCATACCCAGTGCCCGCACAAACGCGCACAGATCCACGTTGTTAACCGCACCCTTTATGTCGAGAAAACCACTCCCTGTTGACGAGCACCTCAAGGGTCTCACTTCCGTTCGTCGCCCAGCCATCACCATTCGGGAATGTGGGTGCGTTCGACAGGATCCAGCGAATTCGGCACGGTTCCAGGTAGGGTTCGCCTGCCGCACGAGATTCCCGAGGCTAACGAGAGTCAACAGTGACCGATATATGATATATCCATCAACGCTGACCGGTCAGCGTGAAATCGTGAACACCCGTGACCACGAATTAAATTTATATTCGGTCCATCATTTATTCGCCAAATACGTGACTTTGAACAAAATTGTCGACGAACAATTACGTAAAAATAATTACTCTTACAAAATTGCTCCACAGCGAACGCGCGATGCTCACTCGACCACTGCGACATCGTGACTGACAAATCCGCACAATCCATAATTCCAACGGCGCCATCCTCCCTCCGCACCGTTTATTACTTTTTGAAATAATCGTATTTAAAAATATAAATTTGCCACCAGACACCCTTTATTTGAAAAACATTGGATATTTAAGTGAAATTTAAAGATAAGTATATTGCGTTAATTATTTATATACATATGTATGTATATATTTTTAAACATAATGTATTGACAATTTTTTTCGTTTTATGTATTCTGGTACTTCTCCAGCAGCTTCTATGCCAAAAGGAAGAAACCATCCACTAAAAAAATATTTGAGCCCAGTCCACGTTGAGCCAAGGGCAGGCTACCATTGAATTATAACAGGCGCAACCTGCCTGCATGGAGGCGATCGCGGCTAGTGTAAGTATCTGACTGTTTTAGTTCACAGATGACGGCCCACTCCAAGTTCTGATGGATATTTCTATTTCATATTATATTAAATTTTTTTTATACACATATGTACATACATATATAATAGAATATTGAAATAAAATCAACATAAAGAATTGAAATAGTGTTTCATTTCAACTGGGATATCCGTCAACGCCGACTAATAACCTGTGACCGATATATCCGTCAATGCTAACCGGTCAGCAATGACCAATATATCCATCAACTCTGACTAGTGACCAACATTAGAGTGAGCAATTCGGATATATGTATATTATATGGACGACAAAATTAATAAGTTAGACAAAGATGCAAAATCACATGTACAGAGAAGTTTCGATTATTTTTCTCATATTGCCCTTAAGAAAATGATAGAAACTTTGTTATAAAGCGTATAAAAATAGTTGCTAATATTTTCTGCATTTCCGCAGTACCAATTATAAGCAATATAAAATTTGATTTTTAGATCTTAGTTCTGCACATATCTGTCTAAAAATTTCTAATTATTCCGTTGGGGTATTCACAAAGTATCGTATTTAGTAGTATTGTCGTAATATTTTAATATTTTACAATAGATTAAAAATATTGTTGTTGGTCCTCACACAAAAAAATCGTAAAATAATAACACTTTTTTAAGTATGTATACTGTTGTAAGTAGTAGTAGAAACCGGCGCCGAAATGTTGAGTCGCCTTAGTCAAGCGGCTGATAATAATTGTAAGACGCCGAACTCAAGCCGCCGCGAAAGTTTTTTAACTAACCGTCGTTCACAAAATAAGGTGGCAGAGATCTATAACAGCAACTGTTTATGTTTTAGAAATAATATTAAGTTATGAAGGGTTGCTCATAACAGTCATATTTTTTCATGTTATTATTTTAAAACATACAACTTTATGACTACCTTGTGAATACCCCAAATGATTAAATATAGTTCATTTTTCTTCATAAGTTGTTTATATTTGCCAAGTGTAGTTTTATCAAACCATAACACACGGTTTTTAAAAATGTTTTCTTCACCGCGTTAATCATTTGTAAAAAAATTAGTTTGTTTTGTAGATGGCGAAAAAAATATATGGATTTTGACAGTTTGAGAAAAGAAAATACGTAATTCTTTTAATAATACCATCCTGCTGGTAACGCCATGCTTGAGCCTATTATAACATTTTGATATTTATTCATCAAAACCAAAAATTAACTATTTGTAGTTATACTCCTATGTATTTAAATATTTTCAAAATAATATAAAAATAGTAATTGCAAACTGTTTAAATTTTTATTATATTTCATAATTCATGATACAAATGTATATTCCCCCAAATTCCGCGCATATTGGGATAAATAATTAAATCCTTGGGATATTCGTCAAGCTTTTTATCTATTCACATACAAATCAATTTCGTAAAGTATAAACAGAAAATGTTCTGTTGTATAAAAATAGTGTGGTGATAAAGAAAATTATAATTAATAATAAAGACAAATTTTTATAAATGCAAGTTGCAAATATTATGTAAAAACTCTATAAGTATAAAAATATAATGGGCCAAAGGCAAAGTTTAACGGACTCTCTACCAGATGCGGATTCCGTTCATATGCAAATAGTTCGCCATACTAAAGTATTATCTGAAATAAATTCTTTAACATATGAGCAGTTCAAGTCATGTTTATTTAATTTAAATGCACTGTAAGTAGTTCCCACAATTGCTGTAAGAATTGTGTAATGTTATTGATTTTACTATCCAAAATCTAGATCCCGCAAGTGCATTGATAGCAATGGTAGACAGTTAGTGTTTTTAGTTAAACGCGGCACCGACACTTCAATACTGTGGAAAGCTACAGTAAAAATAGCATGTATAAAAGTTGATCCTCAGACGCGGAAGATTCAGTCATATAAGTTTCTAAATCTTAAACAATTTTTATGTGTTTTTAAGACTTTTCAATCCCATTTGGAGAGTTTAGTAAGAAGTGAAAATCAAGGGGTAAGTAAGCTTTAGAACCTTTGGGGATATACAAATAAATAAGCAAATTCAATTCTTTAAGGAAGAAAATCATGTCTCTCTGTCCACATCAGAAGATAACAATATTATGGTTAACTTAGCGGCTCAATTCTTTATGAGTTCCATAGACAGTGGCAGCAGCAGTAGTTTGGATAGTGCAACAACATCGATCTGTTCCCATAATAATCATATCGACGAGTGTTGTATATGTTTGGATAGATCGACGGAAGTAATTTTACCTTGCACACACAGTTTTTGCACACCTTGTATAGAACAATGGTACGCATTGCAATTATATTCGATTCTTAATAATTTCATACTCGTTAATTTAAATCACGTCATAATTTGAATTGTTTTCAAAATCCCTTGAAAAACGTTCAATAAATTGAAAACATTTTTAAATTATTTGGATTGCATCATGATGGCTTTAATTTGAATATTTGCCTCTACGCCCTATATTTTGAATTATTTTAATATGGCGTTTCATGCAATATTATGATTTTTTTTGGATTATATGGATCAATAAATATCATCTTGCTCGCCGACGTTCTATAATTTGAAGTTTAGCTCCATAGCGTGAATAATGTATTTGTGTTTTTGAAACAAACAAAAAATCAAATTGTTTGTTTTCCCCATGCGCTTTGTTTTCAATTAAACGCTCGTTTATTTGAACTTATCTTTTGGACCTTTGAACTTCAAATTATTGAGGGTCGACAGTATTCATTATAACAATAATATATACTATGTTATAATTTATTTAGGAATGTTAATAATAAAACCTGCCCGATATGCTGCGAAACTTTGGAAAGTACCGACGATACTTGGGTAATGTCAAGTATACCAGGCGTAGCAGAAATAAACGAAGAAATATGTGCAGAATTTATGAATTTGGCAAAAGACCAATAACCATCCAAAATATGGTAACGAAATCAACCAGGGCATTAACTAATGAATGACGATAGCAATAATTCCAATTTATAATTTCACAATTCATCATTATACTGTATACATATTATGTGTTTCACATATAGAACTTGAAAAGTCAAATATTTTACATTTATTTTATTAGTTACCTTTACGTTATTAATATTAATACTTTACAATATACATTTGTTTATTTATACTTATGCATACATATGTTTATCTAATATATACTATATTAAAACTATATTCTTAAAATCTTCTTACTTCTATATCATAACATAAATTATACAGTTTCATAAAGAGAATCTCTATTATTATTCTAAAGTTTGATTGTTATATAAAATGGAAATTTTCTTAGTTGCGGATAATGGCGATCTATTGCATATAATAGTTAACATGGATATTATAACTGAAAAAATGTTTTTTAACCTAATTTATAATAATGGTTGTCAATTAAAATACATAATTACCATCTACTTATCAGATAAAGCTACTGTTTTTCATCAATTGGCTCTCCTTTTAATTGTAACTTTGCCTTTAACCAAATGAGACATGTTAATTTTAACTTTACCGCTACTGTTGTCATTAACTTTTTTTACCCAAACCTTTTAAAATCGTATATGTAATTGGCTTTTGACACAATTCAATATATTTTTAACTTACCACTTCGTTACCGATTGCTGTAATAGTTGCGGCAAACTTTGGCAACTCTTTTCCCTCTACATAAATCTGCTGGCCTCTATGAAACCAACGCTTCTCATACAACAATTTTCCATCTTCTATTCGGGTTTCAACAAACATACATCCATTATCAGTAATTATGGGGGCTTGTTGAGAGTTTACGGAATATGAATTGCCAATACCATTTTGTTGCAAAGCTTAAAAAAGGATCGTTAAACAGAGATTTAATTTGTAAATTTAGTATCTCACTTGGTGTTAGAGGTTTTCCTCTTTGTATTGTCTTGAGATCACACTCTATATCTTTCTCATCCAACATATATACCAACAATTGACCAGTTGTTGGTTTTCGACGCTTTTCAACAACTGGAACCGGATCATTTGGCCGTCGTCTTAACTTTCTTGTAACTGTAGGTTTAATCTATGCAATATATTATAGTAATTATTAATTAACTTGACAGTATTCTTGCGGTAACTTCAATCATTAGTATTAAATGAATGGTAAGTTGATTTCTCATAAGAAAAATTTATACAGAAAAAACCCTAGTTGTATTACAAATTCTTATTCGGAAGATTTGACAAAAATTTTACTTAAAAATAATTTTATGTACCTCCATAGAATCATTTGTTAATTCTAGACTATATCTTTCATTTTCTATAAGCTTTCGACGTTCCTCAAAATCAGTTAATATATTATCCTTAAGGTCAATCTAAAATTGAAATACAAATCATAAAGAAGAATAAATAAGCAAAGAAGTTTAAATTACTTTTTTTTCATCATATTCCTTTTGAGCAGATTTCTTTTCTAAGATATAGTCCCGTTCGACACATTCTTGTAGATAGTCACGATAAATATCATTAAGTCTTAGGCGTTCTTTGTACTGATTTTCCAACTTTTTTAATCTCTTCATGTATTCGGGATTAGACAAACTTTTAAGCTCTTCTAATTGTTTATTTAAGCTTGCTAATTTGTGTTGATACATTCTATACAAAAAAAGAATTTTTCCATCGTTCGGAACATATCAAATTAAAAATTGAAATATAGAAAGAAAATTATTTATTTACATATTTTAAAAAATTTCAATACATAAAGTCTTCATGTCCAACTCTAAATTTACTGCTAATCATGTGTATATACTATTAACAATATGTTTAACAATAAAGAAAAAGAAAGAGCGGCTCCCCAGTCAAAAACATACATTCTAACATAAATTAATCTAAAAAAAAAAATATCATAAATCATACAATATACATATATGTATGTACAATAAATAATATATTCTGAATAAAAATAAATGACAAAAAATTAAATATCAAAATATATCGTCGCGAATTAGTGTCTGAGTTATGGGCCTCTCAACTTGTAAATAATGGGTATATTTTCGTCGCTTTGGTTAATGTGGGATTATTTCAAAGCTTTTGCGAAAATCTCTAAAATTTTTAATAAATTTTAACGATATTAAAATTCACTAACACTAGATGCCTTTGTCTTAAATTTGTTTGTAATACACACTAAATTATGATTTTAATTTTCTGCTGCCAAGCATTCGGCTGTACTTAAGGATTTTCTCCATCATGGTTTTTTCCGAAGAATGTTATCCACCATTACAGATAATAATAATTTCTAGGAAATATTACTCACATTGACCACAACCGATGGAAAATATACCTTATTATTCACAAACTTTTACCGGGACTTTAAAGGCCTATAACTCGGAAGCGAAGTGTCGCCACTAATTTTTTATTTAATTTTATCTTATATTTTCCATCCATTTTCTCGCAAGAGAAATCGTTTTGAGAGCCCTCTAAACATTATAGTTCCATAATTTATATAATTTTTGTTTACTTACTGCTCCTTTAATTCATGATTTGTGCCATTGGAATTTTGTGCACTGCTACTATATACTTGATTTCGTTCTGTGTTACGAAATTCTGTTTCACTGGCATCATCCGTATCTAAACATTATCAATATTGATTTAAAAACTTTATGACCATTAAATTTAAAAAATTAATCGCACCTTCTTCACTATCGTATGGATTTTGGTCATAGCAATTTGACCGTGAATCGTCGTTATAATCAGCAAAACGCTCATCATCACTCCCCATATTGTATTCCTGATAGGACATTTTAATATTGACTTTTTAGTAAAAACTCTTTGAAATTTTCCAATAATTTTTTATACAAATTGCTTCTGGAAAAATATTAATCACAAATGCAATTTCCCAAATTGACGTTTCCATACATATTTATATACAAATGTTACCATACCGTGTTTTTTACATTGACACAAGTTTGCTTCTTCTTCTCTGCTAAATATTCACATTAGATGTGTTTTTTACTCCAATTTTGCGCCCAATCTACCCAGAAACCGTTTCTTAAAAAAAAAATTGGTAAATGAGAGACGGTTTGAGAGAGTAATATTCTTGTTCTTCATGCACCCGTACTTTTTCTAACAGCTAGTTTGGACAAGAAGAACAAGCAATTAGCTGATAAATAAGTAAACAATAATGAAGTAAAACTAAAAGTTTTCCAACATTGCAATGAACAAATAATCGTTAATTTTATTTCATTATTTAGTTAAAAATTATTTGGGGTTTTTTTAATTAACATTTATAAGCCAAATTATTGTGTTTTTATGGATGTATGCATGTGTGTATATTTGTAATTTTACATGGCCATATGCATTAGGTCTGTTTCAGGTGCATAACAAAATTTCCCGAACTCGCAAAAATATATTTTATTTATATATGATTCTAATTTATAATTGTACTTTTTTTTTATGTGAATGTATTATTATATACTTTATGGTATTCTCATAAAGTATTTTTTTTTATATAAAACCAAACTCAAAAATTGAGGCGGAAAGGATATCCGTATAGTACTATTTCGGCAAAAGTTTTTATTTGAAAATTAAAAAAAGATTTTTCAAATAAATTTTAAGTTGTAAGTACATATGTTTGTACATATTTATCGTTTTATTTAATAAAAAAAGGCTTTTACTTTTTTTTCAATTCAACGATTCAAATATTTTCCTTTTCAAATATGCCTGGGGGTGCTGATGGCGAGTAGTCAGCGTGTTGGCTCTGCAACCAGAAAGACCCAGGTTCGATTCCCAGCCGGGTCAAATCAGAAAAAAAATTTTTCTGAGTTTTCTGTGCTACAGCACCCTCCTTCGTCGGTATTTGAGCAATAAAACGTCGGCGAAGTAAAATAATAAATAAAATGGCTCCATTAACTTAAAAATAATGCGTCAAAAAAACATCAGAGACGCCGCAACTTTGCTTTATAATTTACACGCAACTGCAGAGTTGTGCAAGAATTAAGGTTTATCTTCCTACCACTTTCACCACCTGTCTATTTCTTCCCTATCTTTCTCTCTAGTTCCAGTGCAATGCATTGCATATGTAGGGGATAGCCCCTGAGCACTGGTCCAAGATAAAAAAAAAAAAAAAAAAAAAAAATTATGCACTATAATAATATTTATTTGGGCACTTTAAAACACACCTATTATATGCTTCTTGTAAAATTACCGGAGTGTCCGTAACATCATCTAACATTACCTAATAAATTATTGAAAAAATGGTTAATACCGAAAACTCCAGCTGAACTCGTACTACATCAACAGCATTTTTTATTTACAAATACAGCAATTTTATTAACACAACTTTAGCAAATGAACCGAAATCAGCTGATGAGAATTCCCCTTGGGTATTCGCTTCTGTCAAGGTTTATTATTACTAGGTTGTCGCAAGGCGAATGCGTCAATTCGCTTTTCGTCCAAATAACCTAAAAATAACGTGTTAAATTAGTGTAATATGAGTTATTAGTTATTACAAAAAGTAATATATTTTGCATTCTTATTATATTATTATAATTATTTACAACCACATTTCTTAACTGTCTAACAAAAGTAACAAACTTTGACGTTCAGCTGACGAGTGAATTTGCTAGTGAGTTTTCCTGGTAATGAATTTGCATAGGCTTCGGTCGTCCAATTCTTGAATTTGCCTTGGAGACTACCTTTATATATTTTCCTTAACCTTGATATTCAATTGCGGATACTTCAGATATTCAAAATTTTGTTTTGAAATTGCGTTAGTGACAATATTACGAAATTCTACTTTTGCCATTTTTCACCTATTTGAATCGTGAGAACTGAAGAACACATGAACCCGTGTATCCCTCCTTAATTTTTTCACCTCTCTTGCCAACAAACTATTAAAATGCAAGTGTGTAGGCGGATTTACCGTGCTCCAGATAAATAAACTTCAGCATATATTTCTCATCGGTGTGGTACCATCCACTTCGAATAATGACACTACATCAGTTGAATTTTATGGTATTTAATGAACCAGGGTCTTAAATTATTTAAAATTGGACCAATAGCTAAAAAAAATTATTTTACTTGCAATTTTGAGTCTCCTTGCAAGAAACAAAACTTTTTGTAAAATGATTGTAGAGTAGGAGGGGACAAAATATTTTTATTGCCAAGTTTAAAAAAGGGAAAAAATTTTACTCATATGTTCCATTACGAAAATTACACCTGAAAAGCAACAATTTTATGATCAAGACTTGCATTGTGAACACGACACTAATATTAAAATTTTTAGCCTATTTTTCGTCAAATTCAAAAATATTTCAGTTGCTTGCTTTACTGACACGTTGTTCAGAAGATCCCTATAAAACTAGGAAACTGAAAAACGGTCATTAAGTTTCCAAAATCGACGTCCAATAAGAACTTAATAATTTGTACCAATTTAGACGACGCAGATTTATAATCTGTATGGACGTCTTCCATTAAAAAGTATTTGATGACATTGAAACAAGAATTTTATGTCATATGAACACACCAGATTTTTTAGTGAAAGACAATATATATACGTTTTTTTCCAATAATAAAAAAACAGCACTCGGAAAGCATGCATAGCTTTCATATGGAAACCAAATTTAAAACATAATTTTAGTTATTCAGGAATAAATATAAATAAAGAGTATAAATATGTACATAATTCGAGAGGCAGCCGGCCCAATTTGTAGTACTGAGTAAAGTTCATAATTTTCCAATATACAAATACGTGCCACAATCACATGCTAGTTAATTTAAACTGTTTTGAAATATACACATTTGGCTTGATTTTTTTTTAACTTGTTTTATATTTTTTCATTTTGCTTTTAAATAGAAAACCCAATCTTTATCGTAAACAAAAAGATTCAATTACACGTAGATCAATTACTTATTTCATTGGGGACGACCACGACCGAAACCGCCACGGAATTCAACATCCCCAGCACCAGCACCTACATCGCTCTTTTTATCTGCACCACCAGGAGCACGTCTGTAAGTTAAACGATCTTCACCAGTTTTACTGACATCTCCTGTACGAGCAGTAGCAGCTGGTCGTGGACGAACAGTTTCAGGTCTGGTGGGACGTTTCAGAGTTGCGGGAACAATTTCAGGAGGCAAATGCAAGTAACTGCGCAAGAATTCAATGCCTTCATTTGTCAAATACCAATAGTAGTGTCTCCAGGCAAATTGCTCTTTAACCAATCCGCGGGAATGAAGGGACTGCATTGTTTTGATTACGTGCAAATTAGGGATTGTTTCAAGCTCTGGGTGTTTAGGAGCATGGGTATCTTTTTTTGCTACAATAACACCCTCTTTGAAGAGATACTCATAGATAGCGACACGATGAGCTTTTGGCATAAACATTCTGAAATGATATAAACACATATAATAATTATTTACATTTTTCATATCATGCGATTTCACTTAAACACTGCAGCTTAAAAACCTATCTTGACATGTTTCAATTTCCATTGTTAATGGAAAATCTAATAAATTCAATTCATTTCATAGGAATCTACCCCCATGGTAGGAATTACATTTTTTAACTATCATTGATAAAATTTATTGTAACACTAATTGTTAGGTTTTTTCACATATTACATTAATGATTGTATTGATTTTCAAAGATCTTTTCAAGAATTTTACATACTTTAGCGTCTTTTGTATTGCAGTCACCGGAAAGAAAGGAAAGTTAGAGTGACAGCTGTCATTGTGTTGTTCTCAGTGTTGCCCAATTTTTATATTTCTAAACCTACAAAGGTAAATAAAATAATTATTTTCTCCTACTTTAGAATAAAAAATCCCCTACAGTTTACCTGATCAGGCATTATTAATTCATCTTTAAAGTTTTTAAAGTTAACAATTTTTGACCAAAGTTGAACGACATTAAAATTTTTTAACAACTTTATTTTAGCTTCGGAAAAATTAAACTCCAATGTTCTGCATTCCTGTAGGCGATGTTCATATTAAACTTTTTACATAAATTGTCAAATTTAAATTCCTCTTTATTTTGCCCGAAAACAGCACTTGAATTAAGATATTCAATTTATTTAAAAATACTTTTTGATTTTAGCAAAAGCCTTCTCTGAAGTTCTTCCAAAGTAAAATTGCAGACAGTCAGACTAAATTTCATTTACGTTATGTTCTTTCAAAGTCTTAAAAAATTCGTCGCATTCGTTACCAACAGGGATTTCTTTAATTGCCAGTGAAAAGTTAAAAGTACATACAATATTTCAGAAAAATAAAATCTGTCCCTTTTTCCGTACTCCGTCAATTTCTGGTACCAAAAATCTATTTGTAGGGATTTTCCCTTACTATTGGCAACACAGGGTGCTATAAAAGTCTAATTGTCTACTGAGCAGCAGGTGACGCTATAAATACCAAAATGAGTTAATTTTAAAAATTGAGCTAATTGAGGCAATTTGCACTGGCTAATATTGAGGTCCAAGCCTTTTCTAACAAGGTGGTGTAAAATGAAGTTGTTATACAAAAATACAACAACCACACACGTTTTTTGTAAGAGAGATGTCATAAATTACAAAGAAAATGTGTTTTACTTATGAACATAAAGTTTGTCTAAGAATTATTAGAAATCAATTAAAATGCGGTAAATGTTGAGGTACTGCTTAAAATATAAATATTATTAATGTTATATTAATTTTTTATGAATTTTAGTGCTTTTCGGTACATTAAATGTAAATATACAAAAGTAAGTGTGAGTGTGATGCCGGAATCTATTTCTTATTTATGTACATAGTATAATTATACTAATAATATCGTCAACATAATGTGCGAATTAATAGCTATCGCATTACTAGGCTTTTTGGGATGCTCTATCATGGGTATAGCTTTGTAATTTTTGCATCAGTTGTTATTGACATTTGTCGTACCAAAAACGTGTGTGGTTTTTGCATTTTTGTACAACACATCTTGTTGATTTTGTTGTGAACGCCCTTAATGCCGCTAAATAAATGTAAATTTTCATATCATAACAATATTTTTTTTCCGCATTAAGTTTAGAATATATATTTGTACATATATCGTAAATATTACTACCACAATAAGGTAATTTAGCATTTTATTTGTATGTTTAAATACCTATTACAAGTTATGCCCAACTTAATTTTCTTTAAGTGCGAAGTAAAACAATGGAGGAAGCCACAAGCACTATTAACGCAATTCTGAAAAATATAATAAAAAATTTCAATACGTTATTGGATTGCCCAGCACGTTTCTCAGGAGAATACAACGAGGGGAAGGTACATTCTTTTATTGAATATATTGAATATTATAAACGACTAAAGTGTATAACAGATGAGCAAGCTTTGCAGGAGTTGCAATATCTATTACTAGATCAGGCACACAACTGGTGGATACGTAGAAAATTTAATATAAACACTTGGTCAGAAGCTTTAACAATATTAGAAAATAAGTTTTCTAAAAAGCGGCCTGCGAGTATTGTTTATACAGAAATATTAAAACTGAACTACGATGATTACGATTGTAAGGCCGATTTTGTAGATGATAAAATTGAACTGTTTTGTGAATTAACTGAACCTGAATTAAAAGAAAATACTAAATTGGAAATAATATACGCGCTGCTGCCGAGTAATATGCAGAATAAAATAAACCTTTTACATATTAAAAGCATTAAAGACGTAAAAGAACAATTACACTTGGCGAAACTTGACATTGATAAAGCATCGACTAATTATTCTAATTCAGCAGGCACTTCGCAAAGAAATATAGTTCCATCTGAAGTAGAAGAGAGATTTAAATCAAGTAATGAAGTAAGTTGTCAAAAAAAAAATAACCAGATTACAGTTGCTAATAAGAACGTGAGTGCAGTAAGAGATCCCATTATAAAAGTGAGAAAAACTGAAGACTTAATGCGGCAAGATATTAAAGAAGAGGAAAGTCTAGTACCTGCTGACGAATTTTTATCTAATGATAAACCTTCAGCTGGAAATAATATACTAAATTCTACTGAAGATAACTTTCAAATTGATACCGATATAATGAAGCAAATTAGTAACATTATAGAAGAGTCTGAAATTAATATAAGAACTCTAAGTAATAATGAAAATGTTTCTACAAACTTGCCGCAAGCATCGAATTCGGTTGCATCTTTGGAACTTTTAGGAACATTAACACAGTCAAAACCTCCAAATAAATCTATAGATAATAAAAGTACATCGCAGATCAACACAACAACAAAATTGAGAAAACGTTGCAGTTATTGTCGTTGTTATTATCATACATCAAAAGTTTGTTTAAAAAGAACGAAACATATGAAATTATATCCAGAAAAGATCTTGCGTTCCAAAGAAGTAATAAAAACGAAAAGTTTGCAAGGAACATCAAACGAAAAGTCAGCTAAAGCTACACCGTATAACTTATCTAGTTGTAATATGTCTGTATCAAATATTCAAACATCGGAACACCTTTCAATAATGCAAGTTTCTTCAAATCAGCTTCCTATTACATCGACGTCGCTTGCAGGCACTTCTGTGCCTATTACAAACTCTACTGTGATTTTAAATAATATACCAGAAAAGTGTACAAACACCATTCTGACTACGAAGTTAATTGCACCTATTAACGGCAAAACATCCAACAAAATGTTAGCAGCGAAATCACGCAGTATAAACACATATACACCGAAGTGTCATCAGTGCGGTAATTTGGGATATTATAAAAGCATTTGCCCCAATTGCAGCCCTATATACAATAATACCAACCACATTCAATATAACAGTAAATAAAATTGAATGACTTCATCTTCAGGGAACCTTTAACACAATTTTTCTTAGAACAACTAGAGAAAATGAGAATACTGGTTGATTATGGAGTTCTTGCTACAGCTTTGTTATTGCTCAAACTTCTCATTTATTTAAATAAACGTATAATATAATATCACTAGTTGTTCTAAGAAAAAAATGTGTAAAGGTTCCCTGAAGATCTGCATTAGAAACAGTGAAATCTGCATAGGAACTAGCTAATCCCTCCTAAATCAACGTCAATGTATTTACTTTTAGTATAAATATTTTTCTGAATAAGTTAAATATTTTGCGAAAAGTAGTGAGTAAAATTATTATTAAAATATGTACATTATTTGCAATATCATTAATTAAATTCAAAGACAAACCTTTAAAAACTGAACTTTAGTATAACAGTTTTATATCGTTACCTTAATATAGAAAAACAATAACAAATAATTTACTTTACAATAATATATACCATTTTAATAAAAATTAAAGTATTGTAGTCCCCATTATTTTTCTAAGTCACTTTCTTACTAAATTCTCTAATCAATTCTCCGTTGGAACTTACCAATTTTTTTTATAAATTTTCTTTTAAGTATTCTCTACATTAAAATATAAAAAAATCCGATTTATAAAGAAAAATTAGTTAGGGCATTTCTATATTAATGTTACGATATGCAGATTACCATAGAACATTAAAATTTAAAATGTTGTCGCTTACGTTTCTTGGATGAAAATGAGTGGATTTTTTTTCTTTATTGTTTCAATAAATAACATACCACATGGTATGATTAAGATTGGTTTTCTTAGGCATTGCTTAAAGTAAATGAAATTAAAACTAGTTGATATGGTTGACTTAAACCTTGCTGGAAATTTCTTCGGTGATGACTTCAATTGCAGCTGTGGTAGATGGGGTAGATTCGACCTTCTTGTGTTTAGTATTACCGCGTCCAAAAATGGCCTTTTCAATACCCAAAATTGGTGCCTCAAAAGCCAAAGTGGCAAAAATGGAAAGAGTCAAAGCTAATCCAAAATCATGCCACCAATAGAGAATCTAAACAAGTTTTAAATTATGCGTTGTTAATCCATAAGCAAATTATCAATAAGTAAAAAAAAATACTTACGGAATCGTAGTTCGAGAAATGGGTATCAGTTTGCAAACGAGCGGCATTCACCAATTGGACAATTCTGTGAAGGACATACATGCAATAGGTTAAACGACTGAATCCAGTAAAGAAGCTCCACGAAAGGAAATCATTGATAATGCCACCATGACCATTATAACACGCCCATACGATCCACCCAATAGCGAAAGCCCAGGAAGTACGACTAAGAATTTCAAATATGGCACCTTCATAAATGGGTGCATTCGGATTTTCGGGTAGAATGCGCCAGTATGCACCCCACAAATCTGTAAGCATAATACCGAAAGCTAACAACCATCCAATTATAACCCAATGTCTTTTCATAGGAATCTTTCTGCCGCGATTTTTAGTAAATAAAAAGTAACTAAAGATAACACCAATCAACCAAGTAGGGATACGTGTATGTGTTGGATAATACGTAAGACGTTGACGTAAACTAACGTTATTGTCTTGAACACGAAAGAGTGTAAAGTCATTATACATAAATGTTGAAAATGTGCAAATGAGGCACAAAATCAAAAATATCACAATTGGGAACAACGCTTTCTTGCCCCATTTCCATAGAGGAATAAGGAAGAGCGGAGATAGGACATACAGTTGGGTGTCGACGGCTAAATACCATGATTGACTTACGCACTATAAATTGAAAACAAAAATTTTATTTTGATATTTGAAAAATTTGAATTAGTTTAACTTACGATTTGGTAAGGAAATACATAATTTTGAACATACAATAAAGTTGCCCACCAAGTGTCTTCGCATCGTTTATCTTGGATTCCGAGTTTCATCCACATAGGACCGGCACCTGAATATTTATACAAAGACATAATGTATAAAATTAGAACAGCCACTACTGGCGTCAGACGAATATAACGATGTAAATACATCATCTTTATGTTCAGATAACCCTTGCTGGAAAAAAGTAGATGTTGGTGAGTTTTAAGGTTATACGAAACTGTGAAAAATATAATTTATTTTAATTTATTTTTCAAAAGCTTTACAAGTTCGATTTTCAAATAAACTTTATGTTATATACTCATGGTGTGATGACAGGTAATGTATACATTATAAAATGACTGCTAAATTTTTTACTTACGTTTTTTCCATTTCCCGGAAGGCACCCCACAGCATCAATAAGCCAGACATAAAGAAAAATGTATCAACGCAAAGTGTACCATTTTGTACTAACATAGAATAAGGAGTTTCAACCCACTATTTGCATATGTGCATTAATTAAATTAAAAAAAACTAATTAAAAATTTACCGAAAAATATACAGATCTGAAAATTCTTACATTGTAAATTTTGTTTTTGTTAATATGAGGTAAATCATAAATAGTCATGTATCCATGGCCAAATATAACCCACATCATAGAAAAGCAGCGAATACCATTAAGGCAGTGAATAACATTTGGATTGTCAACTTTCTTAACAGTAAAAATTTTAGGCGCATTGGTAAGAACAGAAAAAGCCAAAAATAGATTGTTCTTAGGTTCTGTATATAAGAAGAATATGTTACATACACATATAAGGCTTATGTATTATATCATAAAAAATAAGAAATATTGGTATTATAATCTTACTTTGGTTCTTGGTTTGAATGTAATCATAAATTGAACTAGCAATCATACAGAATAGAATAAAGCAGAAGAAAACACTGAAATATATGAAAATATAATAATAATAATAATACATATAAAATATAATTAATGCTTCGTAAAACAATCACACAATGTAAGTACTTACATGGCAAAAATATCAATGCCTCGCCATTTAATTGGCTCTTCAGTGTTACAGAAATCTTTGCTAACCATATTGGTTTTGATATCGTAACCATAGTATTTTTTAATAACCTCTTTGAGGACTTCATTGGTCTTTGATGGTGAGCAAGTTTTTGGTACACAAATGCCCAATTCGAAGGCTTCGGGATCTTTCCGCTTATAACTAATACTTCTGCTCCATTCATCGCGTTTGTTAATTTTAGCAATGAAGCTCTTTATGGGAACCTTAGCCAGACAGTATTGACCTCTTATTGTATGATCTGCGGATAACTTACGTGTGGCAGCAATGCATTCTTCATACTGACCCATGCTAATAGTATGGCCCCACATAAGACCAATGGGCATACGTCCCCATGAATCAGGATCTGGTGTTAAAAATAAACAATAGATACTTATGTAATTACTAAGTCAAGTTAAATTATTATTAACCATTAATAACGGTCTAATAAAAAGCATTATATGTAGATACCAGAACACTACATAGATATTTTATGTCTATTCTTCTAATTGCGAAAAAAGTTCTTTTAAATTTTAAATAAAAAAAAATTACTGGCAACGTATTAACGTTTATTATTTTTAAATAATAGGTGTGTTTGTTTACTTTTTGGGTAAAGTTCAGGAAAATGGGAGTAAACTATAACACCGGGTGGAGGTTTCTTAGTCAATTTGAATACATATGGTGCTCCGATTCAATGCCTATAAATTACTTTTTTTTGAATTGACTGTTTCTGGAGATTTACCGTTATATAGAAAAAAGCGGAGTTTGCACCAAGCAATTTGCAGCAACACGAGAACTACCTCTTCGATAGAAGTAAAAAAAAGACACGAAAGTATCGAGAATAAAATAACCTTTAAATTATGTTATTATACATCGATTACAAAACGAACAATTTTCATGGGTTCAACCCCAGTTTCAGACTCATAAAAACATTTAGCATTTTTTCTGATCTACATTTGTGTGGCTTTGTGTCAGTTGTTGTCGCAAGGTTTCAGTGGCGGAGGCATAGTCAATGGTCACTGAACAGTAACGTCTTCAGCTGTATCCAATCTACAGGTACATCAGAACGCCCTCCTTTGTCGATATTGTGTGGCACCGGCGAAGTAAAATAATTACTAAAAATGGCTGTTAAAAACGAAGCTTCAAAAAAAAATAAAAAAACAACGTGCAAAAACAGTGTTGTAAGACAGTGAAGCTTCACTTTCTATCATTACTCCTACTATCGCTTACCTCTAGTTCCTGCACAATCCACGCATGTGTAGGGGTCATCTCTTGAGTGCTGGTCCAAGATTAAAAAAAATATATTCGGAATGTTTTGAGGAAAAAACCCTTTTCCAAAAAAATTTAAAATAAATTTCTTTTAAAAAGTTTATTTAAAATGTAAAATAAACAAAATTTGAAATGTTGTTATTAATTTTGGTACTCGCACATGTTACAAATAAAATGAGCCATTTTTCATTAAAATCCATTCATAAATTCGGATTTTATTCACATTTAACTGGTAGCACCTGTTTTACAAAAAAAATTTTGTGGTTTAATTTTTTGATTTTAATTTTCGAAATAATTGATTTTAATGAAATATGCCTTATTTCGAACCAATTCACTTGCAATAGAACCCATGCATTAATCTTTTCTTTTGCATGTCTTTTTTTTGCTGGGTAATTAAATACGGTTCACTAATACAATACATTCATTACATTTAATTCTTAGAATCTTAAAAGTTTCCTAGAAATACAACAGTGATTTAAGTAGAAAAGTTTAACAACAATTTCCAAAATTTTATTCAACTCATCATCAAAATGAAATATTTATTTTTAATTTGAGTAGCAGCCGTTATATAAAAATTTCACAAATAGGAATTCAGTTGAATCGAATTTATAATTATGCTAAAAAATACGCATGCCGAATTCCGAAAATGAATAGAAAAAAACATTATAGCATACAAAGCTGTGTACATTTCATGCCAGATGAATTTCAACCATAGCAGAAACCGCAAAATTTTATCCAAAGGTTCAATGGCTGTTAAAATTTACCAAGTCGCAGCCACAGCTATTTTGTTGAGAAAATGGTTGTTTGACAGCTCAGCCAACAGTTTTTTTTTGGTGCTTCGGTTGTTAGGCAGACAGCTTTTTGAACGGTTGTTTTTGAAAAAGTAAAAAGCTTTTTTTTCTACGAACGTATAATTTATATTATTTAAACAACAATCATACGTCATGCTGGAAATAAACGTATTATGTACGTTGCTTTGATTGTTATATAAAGTTCGGTAAAATGAGAGTAAACGATAATTTATTTTACGTATAAAACAAATTTACACATATCGATACAGAAATCTAAATCTACAAACATGCATACATCCATAAAAAACAGTATTTTGGCAACGAAGAAGGGTGCCCTCATGTTCTTTGTGGATTAGTATCAGCTGAAAGTGGTACTGTTTAGTGACTAGTAATTATGTCTTCGCCACTGAAACTTCCGACAACAACTGAAGTATTTTGATGACTAATTTTTTTATTTTTTTTATCTGGGACCAGCACTCAGGAGATGACTCTTACACATGCGAAGCTTTGTGCTGGAACTATAGGAAAAGAATAGTAGGAGAAACGACAGGAGCTGAAGCTTAGTTAATTATTTTGCAGCTCTGCTCTTGCACGTTCTTCGTTTATACTCGTAGCAGTGCTGCAGCTTCGGTTCAGTAGCCATTTTTATTATTATTTTGCTTCGCCGGTGCTGAATGCCTTTGCCACTGAAACATTCCGACAATACCGAACGCAAAAACAGAAACATAAGAATCCATGAGTTTACTTTTTTTATTACACATATATTTTCTATTTTTAGATTTTTGTTCTCATCAGTGTATTTTTTCCTTTTTTTTTGAATTTGTAATTCAATATATTTATTTAAAGTCAACAAAAAATTAAAGAAACGAGTATGTGATAATAATGAAAAAAAGTATTTAAAATTTATACTTTCAGTAAAATCAACGTATGAATTTTTGTAATATGTAATCTTAACTAAAAGGTGTTTTTTAGCCATTGATGGCAGAAACGTATTCAATTTAACTGGAATTGGCGTTATTTTGCATAGCTGTAATAATGCGTGATCCATTTTGATGTTCCCTACTTTTTTAAAGAAAAAGACACAGAAAATTCAAATTTAATGGAGAATGTTTATTAGCATTTGAAAGCTGTTGCTACGTCGCAGATGGCCCATCCGTTGAGTCCAATTTTCGTGACTCGTTGGAGCATTTCGACTAGTAACTGGCGCATGACACGCGTGATGTTTTCCTCCAAGGCCTGAATCGAAGCGGGTTTGTCCGCTTAAACTTTAGACTTTACATATACCCACAGGAAAAAGTCTAACGGTGTGATATCACACGATCTTGGTGGCCAATCGACCGGCCCAAAACGTAAAATTATGTGCTCACCGATATGTTCTCTCAATAAATCCATTGATTGATGCGATGTGTGGGAAGTGGCGCCGTCTTCCTGAAACCAAATGTCGCCGAATGTCGTAAAATGCGCCAAGTCGTTCCATAAGTCAGTCCGAGTTGCTGCGAACGGCGCCGAATCGACTCTCCACGGTCTTCGTGTACACTCTCAGCTACGGCCGCTTTATTTTCTGCACAGCGTACTGGTCGTGGTCTATTCGGTCGAATATTATCCAATAATTAATGCTGCTGGGTCTCAAAATGGGTGATGGTGTTGCGAATAGTACGCTCAGTAGGCCGATTATGTTGACCATAAGTTGAGCGAAGTGCACGAAACACATTCCTCACAGAACGTGGATTTTCGTAATAAAGTTTAACGATTTGTAAACGTTGTTCAGGCGTAAGTCTTTCCACTATGAAAAGCCAAACATTACTAAACAAAAATAACATGACAGCATGACACGACTCACACGTGATCTGTCAAAAAAAGACTATTGAAAAAGTACCTCTACTTGAATCACCCATTAAAACCGTAGTTTTTATGATTTGTATTTATGAGAAATATGTACATACGTCATGAAGAAAATACTTTTGGTGTTTAGGAATTAAAAATTTAAAATTTATAAATTACCGTACAAATATAGAAATTACCTGCCTACCGTTTGGAGGATTAAATTACCGTACAATACGGAAATTAGCGTACGGTTAACTTCACTACATTCACATATTTTTACATATACTATGTATTTACATATTTACGTATACATAGTACATACATAAATATGTATGCACATTCCAATTATTTAATTTTAAATTGTTAAATGAGTATTTTTATTTATTTATGGTGTTTTCTTCTCAACCAAGCCACATTATAGCGGCTTTACAGCCAGTGTTACTATACAATGTGAATATTTATTTTATTTTCAAAGTTTTTTGAGATGTCAAAAAAATTAAAAGTTTTTTTTAGCTTAAAAAGAGGCTTTTAAAACATGATATCTAGTACTTTTAGACTATTAAGTGAAGTTCCTGTTCATTAAACGTGCTGATAAACGTATTTCTAAATCACCGAAATACTCCCAAATGTCATTGATCCGAATAATATTCAACAAATTGATGACGAATATGGAGAATTACGTCACTTCCAGTTTAAAGAATACAATTTATTGGGTAAAGAAAATATTGAAATATTTTAGGATGTCATTTTCAATGCAAATCGTTTCGATTGCTTCTGAAGCTATTTGTTGTTTGAAATATATTTCATGCAATGTGGCAATAGCAACAACTAGGTTAGTTGGGTTGGTCGCCGATGAAAAAACACAGCACACTTGGGTCCAATTCATCATCGTATCGTTCTGATACTTATGAAGAATGTTTTATGAATATGAACAAAATAAGGAATACGAAAATTGAATACGTCTCCTTGACATGAGAGGGACTGCAACACTGTTATAAACAAAAACATGTGCAAAAGCAGAGTTGTAAATGCAGAAATTTTGAACAATCAAAAAAAGAAAATAGTAAAAAGTTTAATAAATGTATAATGTTATTCCGAGTATAAAAAATTTACAAATGTAATGTATTAATATTAAATATATTATATATTATATTAAATATATTAACTGAATTTGATTTAAAAAAGATTTTTGATAAGAAAATAATATTTTTTGCAATATATTTATTAAGCTTGAGGTCTTTTTCTTTTATTTTATTTGGTTTTATTATTAGATATTTCGTTAACAGCTTGTTAACATCATCAGGAATAATAGGAAATTATTAAATTTAAATTTTAAATTATTTTATTTTTAAATTTAAATTTTAAATTATTAAATTTAAATTATAAAATTTAAATTTCCTATTATTCCTGATGATGTTAACAAGCTGTTAACGAAATATCTAATAATAAAACCAAATAAAATAAAAGAAAAAGACCTCAAGCTTAATAAATATATTGCAAAAAATATAATAAAAAAGGTCAATTAATAATATAATTAAGAAAATAATATTTTTTTTTGTTCAATATGAAGATTTTTGAAAAAAAAATTTGGCAACGCTATATTCATCACAATAAAGTGAAAATATTTATAACAAATAAAGTGAAAAGTGCAATTCACTTTTTGAGAGTCGAATTCAGTATTAGAGATTCCAACATGAAACAGTTGTTTGGCAAGTTTTTATTAGTAAATATTTGACATGTAACAGTAACAATTATATTTACTGATCAGACATAAAAAAAGAATTTTTTTAAAATTTCGTCATTTGTTGTATTTTCCATATACATATTATAAAGTAACAATAATAAAGTATGTATTTATATACAGATATTTTAACTGTCAAATGTGTATTTTATTTCAATGATAATAACATTAAGTCTTTTAAATAAGATTAGCTTCACTTTATAATATCGTATCTGCTGATTATATTTTCTTGTCCCTTTGTTATCTAAATCAAAATTTATAAGTTTTCAAGTGTTGCTTAATTTTTTATAGCATTAAAATTTTTCGAATTTATAATACAAAACATTGATTGTGGTAAAATCACAAATCAATATTTATTGATGTGTTACTAATAATTAAATTTTTTCCCCACAAACTTACCATTTACGTACTACATATGTACATAAAGGGTGGTTAAATTTCAAGGGCCGATGTCGATTTTGAATAAAACACAAACTATTTAGGAAATTATTGTAATTTTATTTTATTATGATATATTGGTATTACTCAATTATGTATGCAACAAAATATCGGCCAAATGGGCGCCGCGACCACGGCGGCACACCTCCATCCGATGGTCCAAATTTTCGATGACCCTGAGGCATAATGGAGGTTCTATGCCGTTAATGTGCCGAATTATCTCATCCTTTAGCTCTTGAATTGTTGCTGGCTTATCGACGTACACCTTTTCTTTCAAATAACCCCAAAGAAAAAAGTCCAACGGTGTCAAATCACATGATCTTGGCGGCCAATTGACATCGCCATTACGTGAGATAACACGGCCATTGAATTTGTTGCGCAAAAGAGCCATTGTTTCGTTAGCTGTGTGGCAAGTGGCACCGTCCTGCTGAAACCACATATCGTCCACATCCATATCTTCCAATTCGGGCCATAAAAAGTTCGTTATCATCTCACGATAGCGAACACCATTCACAGTAACTGCCTGACCGGCCTCATTTTGGAAAAAATACGGCCCGATGATGCCGCCAGCCCATAAACCGCACCAAACAGTCACTCTTTGTGGGTGCATTGGTTTTTCGACAATCACTCTTGGATTCTCATTCGCCCAAATGCGGCAATTCTGTTTATTGACGAATCCACTGAGGTGAAAATGTGCCTCATCACTGAAGATGATTTTCTTCGAAAATTGATCATCCACTGTTGCCGTGGTCGCGGCGCCCATTTGGCCGATATTTTGTTCCATACATAATTGAGTAATACCAATATATCATAATAAAATAAAATTACAATAATTTCCTAAATAGTTTGTGTTTTATTCAAAATCAACATCGGCCCTTGAAATTTAACCACCCTTTATATACAAATCTTTAAAACCATCGCAACAACGTATATATCGTTACCTTAATATAGAAAGGCCTTAAGTCATTTTATTTCCTCAAATCAAGCTTTTCGCTTTTCGACATATAGTCAATATTAAAGCTTTATATTAAAAAACTTGGTGCATTTCGACTGACAATTGCTTAGAGAATTTAATGAAAAACTATCGTAAAAAAATAATCGCGACTACAAAACTTAAATTTTTTTTCTTCAACTGTATATTAAGGAAAACATTATTTAGAGCCTTTCTATTTTAAGGTAACGATATATCAAACAATTAATGTTATTGTATTTTTCACAGTCGAGAGAAACTTTCGCTTGAACTTGGTCAATACGAATGTCATGAAATTCGATTATTCGTTGGTACGGCAGTCCTCCAAAGGTAGAAAAATAATCTATTGTATTTGATTTCAAGTAGTAAATATTTCATAATTAAAATGTGAGAGAGGTGAAAACTTAATGGAAATCCTGCATTACCCTACAAATAATATTGGACTCCGTGGTCCATTTTAGCTGAAATTGACTGGTTACAAACATGGTCCTCTGTAATGCCGCCGTATAGCATGTCATTGAAAACAACAGCTTGTTGTTATACAACAGGTGTTTGTGTTTTTGTTCGTATTTACAATTACTCCGTCGCATTAAAATTACTCTCTGAGGTGCTCCATGGAGTAGTTTCTGGGTTAGGCCGATGTGTTATGTGGTCCACTCCTAGGACATCGTAATGTTGTATAAACCATGTTTTCTCCGTACATTTGGGCTGGTCTTGGACTAGTCCTAGTCCTCTGTGGACTACACTGCACATGCATGTGTGGAATACTCACATTATTTGCAGCGTACTTCTATCACACATACTATGCAGTTCACATAACTCATCTTAATAATTTATTCTTTATTTCATATTTGTTCTTTTTTATTTATAAATAACTAGCTTTTACCCGCGACGTTGCTCCCGTTATTATCTCCATCGGTTATACAATTTCGGAAAGGCATATCTTACCCCTACATCGCTTCCTGGTTCTACTTAAAAAATATATTTGTACAAGGTGGGCAAAAAAAAAAAAGTCACCAGGCCACAAGTAATCATCTGATACTTTTTTGCCGTAGTTTTTTATTTTCATGAAAAACTTTTGTTCAACTTCTGATTTCGGCCAAGTGGCTGCCGCTGGATTTGAAGGCCATCCAAGCAGAACCAAAGTTTATCATTAAAAAAAAAATACAGTAAAAGAACATCGGGTGCTGACTTTTGCACCGGATGATTTCTTTTGGCAATTTTCACTTTTTCTTTTTTTTGATGTGAACAACATCTGAACATCGAATGAGACCGATCCCATACCCCAAAAGTGTTCCCTCCCAGAGACATGCGCGTTTCATTAAAGTGAAGTACGCCAAAGATACACGTATTTAAATCTTTAAAATGGCTCTCCTGAACAAAACCGGTTTTTACCCTTAGGTCCCTTTCTATTTTGCGCGTCACATATGTATATGATTGGGCTGTATATATTGTGTAATAATTTAATTGTTTACCTTAACATAGTCAAGAAAAAATTACTAGCTCTACTCCAAACAAAACATATTATTGAAAATTAAAGGGTTGGTAGCTTTAATCTTACTGTCCTATTTAAAAATTTGTTTTGGAATTGATTATAAAACGAAAATACTTTTTATTAATTATAATATGTTTTATTTTAAATTAAAAAAAATTTTCTGCCGTATATAGATTTTTTTGGATTTATAGAAGGTACATATATTGAAGTTTGTCTATTAAACCTATTATTAAAAGAAAAGAATTTTATGAATACGGTACATTGTAGACAAAATTGCTTTTTTAAACGTTTTTTTCACTTTTCACTATCGTTAATATTAAAAAAGAGAAGTATTTAAACTCATAAATTCCAATTTTTTCAGCTGGGCGATTTTTGTAAGAAATGTGTGTATGTATGTATGTACTATGTAGTAGTTACGAATATGAAATTTTAAATTCGCGAATACGAATATCTGCGACAATATTCGCTGAATACGAATATGAATAATTTAGTGGCCCTCGATATTTCAAATTTAATTTAATTTTAATTTAATTTGGATACATTTCTCAGATTAGTTTCCACCCTGTTATATTCATCTTTTAATTTTCGCACTACCACCCACATATTTTACACAATAATTTTGCATTTACACCACCATTTCAAGTTAACTGTTTTAATATTTTCTATTAAAACTAAAAAAATTAGTCGCTAAGTCGAAATTATTTTACGTTTAAATTAAAATTCAAAAAGTTATCACGGATTGTAAATCGAAAATGCCACCCGGCTGGATATTGGGAGTACGAAGGTTATTAATTGGAGAAATTATAGCTGTATTTTTAGTGGAAAAACCAGTGGCAAATGAGAATATCAGTCATTTGAAGAAATTGCTGTTAATGATTTAATAACATTACGGATATGTTGTAGCAAACGAGGGTAAGGATTATATATAGTTTTATTGAAATGAAAACACGGTTTTACTACTTTTATCATATTCGTAACTGAACAGTGCAAATTGCCGAGCGTAAATAGTTGGGTAAGCTTACAAGGAATTTCAAACTGTTTTGCTACTTAAATTGCGACTGTATGAAAATCCTCAATTTGTACAATTTGCGTGGAGGATACTTAATGTAAAATGAATATACATATGTATATGATGCTTACATTCAATAGCCCATTCATCGTAATTTTTTAAACCGTTTTTTATGGCTTTAATGTCATTATCACATTGTGTATCATCGTACAAACTACGCGCTGATATTGTAATATTTCCAAATTCCGAAGATATTTGAGAACCGATGTTAAAAAATTGAAATGCTAAATCACTATTGAACGGAGATTGATCTGCAGCTGACTGTGTATTTGATAAATCATCAGCAACGGTCACACCAATTAGAACTAGAATTACTAAAGACACATCCGTTAGGATATGGCGAGGCATTTTCGCGTGAATACCGTTTAGCAATCGCTGAGCGTTATACCGTCACAAACTATAAGTACTGATGAATAAATATTTGCTTTTATAGACGTTTCTTTTGATTTGCTTATCGTAGCCATTCATAAATCCGTGTTAGCAATAATAAAAAGGTGATATATAAATTTTCAATGTATGAGAAAATATTGGTAGTCACAAAAATTTCATAAGGTATGTTGCGATCATGTATGTATGTATTATATATGTATATGGAGTATGTACGTATGTACCCTGTAGGAAATGTCAATATTGAAACTGTACTGATTAAATATTGACTTTGCCACCTATACTACTGACAACGTTCTGTGCCGTAGACATTCAACATGTGCCACTGATTATAAACTAGGTAGTACTAATGGGGTTGTAAGTATACATTGGAACCAGATATTCACTAGTACATATTAGTAATTCTATTCTACGCTTTTTATTAGATTTTCAGACCTTAGTCTGTCAGTCACCTTAGAATTATCGACTATGTAGTATTTATTGGACCATATGAAAATATTCAATCAGATATTCACTAGTACATTTTAATAATTCCAGTTTCCTATCGTTTAAAATAAATTCTTTGAATAAATATGTATAATAAATAAAAATCTTTGAATAACTGTTTAATACACCTGGTTTTAGTATGTCCTACATATATATGTATATAAAGGGTGGTTAAATTTCAAGGGCCGATGTTGATTTTGAATAAAACACAAACTATTTAGGAAATTATTGTAATTTTATTTTATTATGATATATTGGTATTACTCAATTATGTATGGAACAAAATATCGGCCAAATGGGCGCCGCGACCACGGCAACAGTGGATGATCAATTTTCGAAGAAAATCATCTTCAGTGATGAGGCACATTTTCACCTCAGTGGATTCGTCAATAAACAGAATTGCCGCATTTGGGCGAATGAGAATCCAAGAGTGATTGTCGAAAAACCAATGCACCCACAAAGAGTGACTGTTTGGTGCGGTTTATGGGCTGGCGGCATCATCGGGCCGTATTTTTTCCAAAATGAGGCCGGTCAGGCAGTTACTGTGAATGGTGTTCGCTATCGTGAGATGATAACGAACTTTTTATGGCCCGAATTGGAAGATATGGATGTGGACGATATGTGGTTTCAGCAGGACGGTGCCACTTGCCACACAGCTAACGAAACAATGGCTCTTTTGCGCAACAAATTCAATGGCCGTGTTATCTCACGTAATGGCGATGTCAATTGGCCGCCAAGATCATGTGATTTGACACCGTTGGACTTTTTTCTTTGGGGTTATTTGAAAGAAAAGGTGTACGTCGATAAGCCAGCAACAATTCAAGAGCTAAAGGATGAGATAATTCGGCACATTAACGGCATAGAACCTTCATTATGCCTCAGGGTCATCGAAAATTTGGACCATCGGATGGAGGTGTGCCGCCGTGGTCGCGGCGCCCATTTGGCCGATATTTTGTTTCATACATAATTGAGTAATACCAATATATCATAATAAAATAAAATTACAATAATTTCCTAAATAGTTTGTGTTTTATTCAAAATAAACATCGGCCCTTGAAATTTAACCACCCTTTATAATGTATATACATACATATACAGTTTGTAAAAAAAATGTTTTCAAAACAAAAATTTTTTACGAATTTAAATTTAAATAAATATTTACAACAACAATATCATTATATTTGTGAATTTTTTTTTTTACAACTGTTGTTTTGTATGTTCTCGACAAGCAGGCGTCGAAACTTTGACAAATTTATGAACATATTACAACAACAACGCTACAAAATAATTTTGCATACTTTAAACAGTGTAAAAAAAGTGTTTTCAAAAATGCGAAGACAAGAAGGAACCGTTAGTTTTTTGCATATGTATTGCGTATAATAGTTTTATATGGACGCTAAGAGTAGCAGTTGTCTTTTATTCATTAAATTAAGCTCATAGAATAAACAAATGATTACCCAATTATATATAAACTATGCCAGGAAAGCGACTGAACAAAGACATTACCCAACTGGTGTATTTTAATTACTATAAAGGAAAATCTCACAGAGAAATTGCTGAAATGTTCTCTCTTAACCTAAGGACGGTATATAATGTTATTAACAGTGCTGAAAAAGAAGGAAAACTGGAACCAAAACAAACACCAGGCAGACCAAAAAAAATTAACTCGGCGAATTGAAAAAAAAATTTTGAAAATGACTGATGAGAATCCACATTTCAGTACTATAGGAATTGCACTTAGCATCAGTAATGAATGTGGAGTAAGTATCCCTCTCATACTGTTAGAAATGTGATACAAAACCATAAATACTCTTCAAGAGTTACGAAGAAAAAACCTTTGCTATCCGCGGTAAATATTGAAAAAGGTATAAGTTTGCCATTGAACACCTTTCTTTACCTCCGGAGCACTGGGATGATGTTATTTTTTGTGACGAAACGAAAGTGATGCTTTACTACCATGATGGACCTCAAAAAGTTTGGCGAAAACCCCTGGCGGCTTTAAAAAATAAAAATATAATACCCACTGTAAAGTTCGGTAAACTATTCGTTATGGTGTGGGGTTGTATTTCGAGCAAGGGTGTTGGCGAAATAAGAATATTAGAGGATATAATGACCAAGGAAGTCTATCTAAACATTTTAAAAAAGGAATTGAGTGCAAGTGCTCGGAAATTCGGTTTTGTTGACCCAGAAAAACTCAAGTATAAATTTTAGCAGGATAATGAACCGAAGCATAAGGCATATATTTGTAGATCCTGGTTGTTATATAATTGTACAAAAGTGATAGATAGCCCAGCACAAAGCCCAGACTCAAACCCTATAAAAAATTCATGGGTCCACCCAAAGAAAAAAGTCGGAAAAAGGTCACCAAAAACAAATAACATTTATTAAAGAAGAGTGGGAAAAAATACCTGAAAATTATGATATACCAAAGCTTATCCATTTAATGTCTAGACGCTTAGAAGTTGTAATTAAAGCTAAAGGACGGCACACCAAGTATTAGCACCCTCAAATCTTTTTTTTTACCATTTAGAATAAATTTAATTAAATTTAACACAATTTTGAAAACATTTATTTTACAGCGTAGAAACTGAAGTATTTTTTAAGTTACGATTATTATTTTGTTATTTAAATTAATTTTGCTTTTTTTTGTGCAAAGTGTTTATAAACATCTTCAATTGAATACATGAAGAAAAAAATTTAATAAAAGTTGTATAATTTACTTGCAAATAAGAGTTTCTCTTAAACTTTTTAATTTTTCTAAGTTTTGAAAACATTATTTTTTACAAACTGTATGTGGAATGGAATACCCGCACAGGTCTTTCCTGTCACTTTTGACGTGGGAAAATTTAAATCAAATGTCAATAAACACTACTTCCTCTATCCTCCTTCCCATAACCTAATTTCCTAGTTCCAGCACAATGCATCGCATGTGTAGGGGTCATCCCCTGAGTGCCGGTCCAAGACAAAAAAAAAAAAAAAAAGTCAGTAACCCTATAAAAAATGGATGACCGAAACTAATACACACACATTTTTTTCTAATAGATTTGCAGAAATATGAACATATGATTGTCATTGCTGATGGATAATAAATTGTTATGTAAATCCCTGAAGTAGAATATTGGTATCGATTATGGCCTATTAGACTAGGTCTTTTGAAAATAATTAATAATTGAAATGAAATGAATAGTTGGTTTAATATTTGTATATTTTAAATATTTATGTATTGTAAATTATTAATGTGTCCAATTATACAAGGTGTCTGGTAGCAGATTTATATTTTCAAACTTAAATAAAAAACGTAATAATTGAGACAAAGTTTTATTAGGAGCATTGAACGATAGAATAGATATGAGGATTTTATTTTTTAAAGAGTATGTCACCCAGATCGTTTTTGAAAATTTCATGAATAATCGCTCTTGAAAGTCCCAGTGAAGCTGCTCTTTTCCGTATTGAAAGTCGCGGATTTTCACTTAAACTGCTTTCAATCAGTTCAATGTTTTCGGGAGTCTTTGAAGATTGACTGTGCCCTGGCTGTGGGGCGTTGCAGTTGCGCGGAATCTCTGCATCCCCAAACGAATTAAATGTACACTCGGTTCATCATTTATTCGCCAAATACGTGACTTTGAACAAAATTGTCGACGAGCAATTGCGTAAGAATCATTACTGTTAAAAAATTTCATCATTTGATTGGAAATTTTCGTCAACATGGGTTTGTAATAACCCTTCCTGGTGCCGGAAGAACGCATACCGTGCACACTGGTAAAAAATATTGAACGTGTACGGGAGAGCGTGCAGCATAGTCCATCAACATCAACAAGTAGGCGTTCGACACACCTTGGACTATCACGTCTATGCTAAAAAGAGCTCGTATGTGCGAAGTAGAAAATGGACATCACTTACAGGATATAATTTTTCAAAGCTAATTGCAAAAAATTCCCCAATAATATACTGTAGTTAAAAAAAATAATTATAATAATCGCATAAATTAAAAAGTTGTAAATCATTTAAACCATATAGCTCATTCTGCGCCACCCTGTACATATATATTTTTAATCATAATGCATTGACAACTTGTCTCCTTTTATGTATTCTGGTACTTCTCTTGCAGCTTCTAGGCCAAAAAGAGGAAAACACCCGCCAAAAAAAAATTTGAGCTATACCAGTCGACGTTGAGCCAAGGGCAGGCTACCATTGAATTATAATAGGCGCAACTTGCCTGCATGGAGGCGATCGCGGATAGTGTAAGTATCTTTCTGTTTTAGTTAAGAGATGATGGCCCATTCCAAGGTTCTGATGGATATTTCTATTTCATATTATATTACATTTTTTTTATACACATATGTACATACATATATAATAGAATATTGAAATAAAATCAACATAAAGAATTGAAATAGTGTTTCATTTCGACTGGGATATCCGTCAACGCTGACTAATCAGCAGTGACCGATATATCCGTCAATGCTAACCGGTCAGCAATGACCAATATATCCATCAACGCTGACTAGTGAACAACATTAGAGTGAGCAGTTCGGATATACATTATATGGACGACAAAATTAATAAGTTGGACAAAGATGCAAAATTACATGTACAGGGAAGTTTCGCTAATTTTTCTCATATAATAGAAACGAATTCGCCTTGATAGCAACCGAACTTCAGCTGTGTTGTCAAAAGTTTGTAGTTGACAGGAAAGCAATAAAAAACAAATGGAATTTAAATTCTCAGTTGTCTGTTGCCATCCCTAATACCATATTCGGCATCGGGCAACTCAACTGAGGTTCGGTTGCCATCCGTAATCGAGTCTTAAATGTACATTAAATTACCATAGTTTAATACATATGTGCAGAAATAAAATTTCCATTAAAAATGAAATTAAAAATAACTTACATATTAATAAAAATTCAAATTTATTTTTAAAATAAATTTTTATTAAATTATTTTTTATCTGATTTTGTAATTGATATATATAATATCTCTAAATATAATTGAAAAATAAGAAATTTTCCCTTCTAGTACCATAATGTGCATGTTGCATCTGGCTCAAATTCTTTTTTCTTTGTTTTCTAAAAAAAAATATGAGAATCAGTCGTCGTCGTAACTTTGAGCGCGTCAAAGGATCGAACTGTAATATATCGTATTCGAAAGCAGACTTAGATGTCATGAAATAGTAAACCGATTCGGTTAAGTAAATTTAGAAAATTTTCAAAAATAAAATTCTACTATATTCAGCTTAGAATTAATAGTACAAAGTTAATATTATTATTTATACGGGATTAAATTTTGATAATTGAAGTAGATAAGTTGTCTATATTTTCCTATAATCTTATCTGTATGTATGATTAAGTTAGTTGAAGTTCGCTACAATTTTATTGCTAATCTATTATTTAATTTTTTGCTTTATTTTTCTACATTCTGTATTGGTCAACAACGTAATCAATTGAATTGTTTAAAATTTCGCACTCATAAAAGTGTTTAGTTTATTTAAGTGCTTTTTACACTCATATCTTTTTTAAGCGAATAATTCCAATATCCTTTTTGTTAAGAATCTAGTTACAGATTGCATAAAAAATAAAATATAATTTTTCTTTATTTTTATAAATAGTCACGTGCCACAAAAAGCAAATAGTTTTGGGTAATAATGCGGACAAAGCATTTAAACGAATACGTTTAATTACCTCAATGAGGTAATTACGGTCAATACATACATAGAAATTTGTAAATGCATCAGCTAAATCTATAAGAGATAGCAATTAAAAACAATGGAATTTGATGCCTTAGATTTTGAACCTAAAATTGTACCTATAGGACACCGTAATGTTAAATAGACCATACTTTCTCCAAAAATATGGGTTGGTCTTGGACTAGTCCTAGTCCTCTGTGGACTACACTATACATGCATGTATGAACTAGTCACATTATTTGCAGGGCAAAAGCTTACGCATACATATGTACATACTTAAGCTAACATGGCAACTTGGTGTCATTACTTGCAGTGTTGTTGTCAAATATAGTATTGAGGCAATTAAACGAATACAATCTCGACGACATTTTATATTGGGAATTTTACTTTTAAGGCAATTACACGAATTGGGTAATTAAACGTAAACTTTTGCTTGAAAAAGGGGCAAAAATGGTGATTAAAACTCGAGGCATATAAACGTGAAAGGTATTTAAGACTGTTTAAACGTGTTATACTAATTGTAGCTAACTCTAAAAATAACATGCGTTAAACGTCTTCTTTTGTTGGTATACAATTCCTATCTTAACAGCCATCTAAAACTACATACATACATACATACATACATATGTACATAGTAAGTAGACCGAAAAAATGGTACAAGTTTACATATTTTATATCGGATATGTTTAGTTGAAATAAAAAATTCATATAATTTTTTTATGCTAAAAATTATATATACAAACTATATTTATGTGCATTTTTTGACTTAGAAAAAAAGAAGTTATGTTTGCTGCCCGGATAATAGATATAAAGAATGTTTGATAGAGGTATAAAAATGAAGCACGGATAATAGAACTAAAAGCTTGGATAAATGATGTTTTAAAAGAAAGCGAGCATCAAGCCAGTTAATAGATATATCCGGTTAATAGAGGCGCGGATAACAAATTCAACTGTATAAACATTTTGAAAAAGAATAATTTTGAGAGCTGATATGCGCTGATTCGCATCAAGCAAAATAAAAATTATTTTAAATTAAAGTTATTAAACGACCCGATTTCGTGAAATTTTTAAAATAGATTATGACTTGTTCTAAAATATTTTAACTTTAGAATACAATTTCGTATACTGGTTTTGTATTCAAGAAGATTTGGAATACAAAATTACTAGGTTATAGAGAAATTTAATTAATCAAATTTAATATAACTGTCAAATAGTAGTCTATTTTCTCACCTGGGTAGCAAAGACTACTATTCTCTAATAAAAGAGTGCATATGTGTTTACGCTGACCGCTTTTGTTTCTTATATGCATATTCATATATGTACATATATATTTATATAAAAATTTGTTTGGCTACTTTATTATTTGATAATTTTAGAGCGAGATAAGTGTAAGTATGTGCTTGTATTATTCACCATTCAATATGAAATATATAGTATTAAACCATAAATTTACTAAGAACGTCACACAATGGAAAGCCCTACCCTTTTGAACAGTGTGCTATGATAAGGAAAAAAATTTTCGATGTAGCTCGATTATCTTAAAAAAACTTTAATCTAAATAAATAGAACCAAATAAAAAATTTCTTATGTCTGATTTGTAGTTTGTCACATTTCAACTGAAAAAAGGTGGATTTTATAAATTTACTAATAGAGGAATAATAATAAATAATTTAACCACCTTATGCAAAAATGATTCCTAAAGTTAAAGTCTATGTTAGAACCGGGGTCCCATACAAAATTCTTACTTCAAGCAGACATTAAGTTTAACAATCCTTTTTGCAAGAGGGGTAAATTTTTTCCACAGACACACACATATGTAAATAGTAAGTATCATCATTATATTAATAGGCAAACAGGTTTTTTCTAATTCCTTTTACAGCCGGTACTACTGCGCTGATTTTCAAAAGTTATATGTATAGGGTGGCTGATGAAAGCCGATACCAAAAGAAAACTTGGTAACTTTTTTCTATCTAAGTAATCTGGAGTTTTTTGTTTTGGTTTTTTTGTAGATTGTTCCTTAGATTTAATGAAAATGAAAAGTGGGACACTGGAAAAAGAATGACACTATCACGCATTGGAGTCTTGGAGTTTTGGTTCAACTAACTGACAGGCTCATTTCAAGAAAATCAACCTTCCGTTGTGCCCCTAGATCGCCTGACCTAACTCCATCGGACTTTTTCTTGTATGGTTATTGTAAACAGGAAGTGTAGAAATCGCAACAGATAAATTTGGAGGAACTAAGACAATCAATTCGAGCGACAATAGCTACAGTTCCAGCTTTAACAATTTTTTGCCAAGATGCCGCACCTGCATCCATGAGCAGGACTGGCATTTAAATTCGATTGTCTTTAAGACTAATTCGATGTGCTTTCAAATGAAAAGAGATTGAAAATATTCCATACATTACAAAAGAAGTCGTTCCAGTTTCTTAATGTAGCAAAATTCATCAGCCATCCTGTATATGGTTTTAAAGATTATTCGGCACTTTATTATTATTATTTTATTCATATTGATTCAGTACTTCAGTAGTAATATGACTTTAAAGTTATTACTCACACGATTAAACAAAATAATTCTCTTCTCATTAGATGCAAGTAAAAACAAAAACAAATTTTCTTTTGCTTTACGTGTACGTATTTTTGCAAAAGCTAATACAGAGGGAAAGTTGAGTGCATCAAATAAAAAGCATTTTCTCTCTCTAAAATAAAAAAATTAAGCCATACATACATACAAAAATATGTATGTACGCATTATAATAATTTATATGAGGGAGTGCATAATAAAAGTGTTATAAAGTTTGTAGTAAAATTAAAATAATTTTCCTTTAGGAAATTCGAACAAAAAAAAAAAATAATTACATATGAATTTATCATCGTTGGCATAGCATTTGTTTTTAGGTTCAGCGTTCGAGTTTAGATTTGTGTGTAAATGAACACAGAAATATACAGTCATAATGAAATACAGAGAATTAATATTATTGTTTCCAATTTTTGCTAAAAGTTCGCACTTTGTTTTCTATACGAAACTAATAAGATTTTATACACACAAAACCTTCAAGTGTTCAAGCAGGAAGTCATCGATTGATATCAGAGTGAGCGTTGTGAAATGGTATGAGGAATTACCTTCGTTTTCGAAATCCATCGCTCTACATCATATAATATTAAATATTTAATTTCTTTATATTTTATGTTTGTAATATCCGAACTTTGCAAAATTTTTCCAATTTGTTTCAGAATTTTGTGGAAATTTATTTTATTAATTATTGATGCAAATCAGTTAAAATTTCGGCAACTATGTACTTTTTTTTTTAAATTTATATTTTATATATACATATGTAACTTATTTTTACGATTTATTTCTATTTATAAATTTTACCTTATTTCTTTTAATATAATAATTGGAAAGTACGATTGTGTGCCTGTCGGCTGAAGCTGAAACTTAAAAGTTATTAAAATATTGTAAGACTTTTAAAAGTGTAGTTTAATAAAGAACAGAAAAAAGTGATGTGTATTATTAATGCTTTTCGACCAATATAAAAAACCATAAAAGTATTTAATTTACTGAAAGACTATGGTCAAAGTTGTTTGAACGTTGTTAAATACATTTATGACAAATAAAATCAACAGCACAGTGATAATTGCATTATTTACAACCCGAATAAAATAATTGCATTTATACGTGCGTATTTATAGAAACGTAAAATCCATTGGTACAGCCAACGCCACGCCATATTTTTTTTGTGACGGCAACTAGTTGCAACGCTTTGTAACGGCATCTCACGGCAACTCTATAGTGGAAAAAAAAACAAATCTTCGGTATAGCCAACACCATGCTGTATCATGCTGAGGGTGGGATATTTAGGTCTGACTATAACATCAGCCACACAAAGCTTAGTGGCTAAGTGTGCGCAGGGAGTCAGGTAAGCGATTTGTTTTGGATCGCAAAAATAATTTCATTAATGTGGCTGGTATTATTTTTTTTTTGTATTTTTACTGAGCAGCTTTTAAAACCGGACGTTGACAAGGACTATCCCCGACTACCAGTCCTAGCCAGTACAAACGCTAACAAACCAGCGCCGCCAAAAATCTGGAAAAAATTAACTGACAGCTGCCTTTTCAACTGTCACGAGGGTCTAACATGAGGTAGAAATACAAAATGGCGCCCACGTTTTATCCATGTGCTTTCTTAACTCAATTTTCTGTTAGTTTTTTGTTTTGAGAAATCGGTCATAAGGGTTTATTTTGTGTAATTATTTTGTCTTGTTTTCTTTTGCGGAATTTTTTGACTTCAGTAGGAGTTTACGTTATTACTCCTATTTCAAGTTGTATTAGGTTAGGTTAGGTCGTCCTTAGATTTTTTATATTCTTTTTTTTTATCTGGGACCACCACTCAGGAGATGACTCCTACACATGCGAAGCATTGTGCTGGAACTATAGGAAAGGGTTAGTAGGAGAAACGACAGGAGGTGAAGGTTAATTAATTATTTTGCAGCTTTGCTTTCGCACGTTCTTTGTTTTTTTTTTATACTCGTAGCAGTGCTGAAGCTTCGGTTTAGTAGCCATTTTTATTATTATTTTACTTCGCCGGTGCTACACAATACCGACGAAGGAGGAGGAGAGCTGAAGCCAGTATTGTTCAGTGACCAGTGACACTGAAACCTTCCGACAACAACTGACACACAAAGAAACACTAATCCACATCAGAAAATGCGAGATGTTTTTTTTTTTATAATTTTAGTCTGAAACTGGAATTGAACCCAGGTCTATTTTTGGTTTTGTTTATTTATTATTTATTTATTTAATTCTTTGTTTGATTAACTTTTGTTGGAATCAAGCATTTTGTTTCTGACTTTTCTCCGGTTGTTTCGAAAATTTTCTTTTGTGATTAATTTTTTTTGCGAATGGTCTTCACGCGATCATCGATTAGGCGCAAGTGAACAACAATATATATAACGAATAGCAACAATGCTTGAAATCACAACGAATACGATAGCTACCAACACTGATAGCACCGACAATACAGGATTTGATGTCAATTGCCCATGGAGGGGCAGTTCTTATCATTCCGCGAGTTCATCCGCTGGTACCACACAATCTCGCGAGTATAAAAGTTTACCCGCCAGGAGTGGACAACAGTTATTATTGGCGAATGCACCTGTGACTGATAACCAGCAGCGAACCGGTGGAGATCTTTCACTGCATACGATGATAAAACAGGTACAGAATATCCAGTGAAGAACAGCGCTTACCACAGGACATGATTGCACCTACCACCCGCTCTGCAGTAACTGGAGGTATGCACACGCCTGTGCGCCTATAGTTCCTCCGAATGCCGATCGACTGCTCTATAACACTCCGGGGCAATGTCCAAGAGCGAGACACATACCACACCTACCACCAAACCTTGAATTTTCTGTAGTAGTACAGGGAAATCAGATAATACCACCAGGTCATCATTTTGAGAGAGTCACCTCCGACCGCAGGAGAGTTTCGGCCTTCGATCCGACTCGATTCTATTCGTGCAAGAACAACAAGAACATTACTCTCTCAAAACGTTTCTCATTTACCCAATTTTGGTGTAAGAAAACGATTTCTGGTAAGATAGGGAACCCGCGGGTGCCCAATTTAGAGTAAAAAAAACACACCTATTATATGAAATAAAGTTTCAGTTTGAAGTATGTGATGATTTGCAAAATGGTAAATTGTCCCGCACCATTTAATTTGCACGTTCTGCGCAGATGCGTTTCTACGCTGAATTTCCCGCATTCCTTATTTTTATGATCCAATGTCTGAGAAAATATTCATTTGCTTTTATAAAGCCGGACAATCGTTTTTGCAGTGTGGAGAAATTATTTTTTTGAAAGTATGATCAGAGAACCAGACTGTGCTCCAAACATCACATAGTACATACAAATAGGATATAATTGCAATCGATATTCAGGAATAAGTATAAAAGACAAAAGTGCCAAAATAACTCTACAATTCCAACAAGCAGTACTTAGTGCTGGTATTGGTTCACGATTTTTAGAATTACTACGGTATTGCACCAAAGGAAATATTTCAGCACGTAAATTTTTATCAGCATGTTCCATTTTATCAATTAAAAACGTTTTTCAATTTTGAATATAAATTTGGCAAGCATTTATTTGCAGAAAATAAAGAAACAAAAATTTACAATTGTATTTATCTTGTCTTTTTTATTATTAGATCTTAATAATGTTCAGAGATTTGTTTTTTTAAAAATAGTCATGTTTAGGTCGAATGAAACAAAGAAAACAGTTTGTTATACATTGAAAAGAAAACGAAAAACTCCAAAGCCCAAATCATCGCATTCGTGATCGACATTTTACATTTTGAGATCGTCATATACTTATATACATACATATCGTACATACTTATATACATAAATAAATAAAAAAATTTTACTACCATCAAAAATTTTCATTAGGACAAATTAGCCAAAATATTTCATAATCAATTAAAGTCGATTTTGAATTTTTTGTTTGTATAGGAGGTACCACGCCCACTTATCCAATCCCTCCCAATTTTTGACTGAAGATTTTTTTTTAATTACAAAACCATTTCTACCAAATTTAGAATTTTTGCTTTAATAATTTTCAAGATGTACAGGAACCAATATTCTGTTTATATGGGAGGTACCGCGTCTACTTGTCCAATTCTGCCCACTTTTTGAAAGATGATTTTTGTTAACTACAAAGTCATTTCGAGTATATTCAGAAACTTTCATTTCAACCGTTCTCAAGATATACAAAATTAAATATTTACTTTGTATGGTGTAGCAACGCTCAGTTGGAATTTTTGAAATTTATGTATCCTATAGTTTCTTCCAGATATACAGAGATACCGTAAAAATTTCAAGATGCACGCATTCAAGCATACAAACATGTCATTTTTATATAAAAAGATTGTAACCATATGTTTTTATTCTATGACAAAGCACAAAAATCTTTCACATTTTGAAACAAATTTCGATTCGAACGCTATCGAATGCCCTGATCTGGCCATTCGATACGTCACGAAAAGTTTTTGATACAAAAGCTTATTCGTCACGAATGTGGCGATTTCGCGCCAGGATTCGACCCCAGTTTCGGACTAGTCATAAAAACATTTCGCATTTTTTCTGATGTGTATTTGTACCAGTTGTAGTCGGAAAGTTTCAGTGACGAAGGTATAGCCACTGGTCACTGCGCCGGCTTCATTCAGCTGATACCAATCCACAGGCAGATCAGAGGGCCCGCCTTTTTCGGTATTGTGTAGCACCACCGAAGTAAAATAATTACTAAAAAAGGCTAATAAAACAAACCATCAAAATTGAATATGTCTCCTTGACATCAGTGGCGCCGCAACACTTCCATAAACAAAAAAACGAGCAAAAGCGGAGTTGTAAGGCAGTGAAGCTTCACCTGCTGTAATCTCTCTCACTAGCCCTTTCCTCTACTTTCAGCACAATGCATCACAGTCTATCAATATCCCTTTCTTCTAGTACCAGCACAATGCATGTGTATGGGTCACCCCTGAGTGCTGGTCCAAGATAAAGAAAAAAATGATTTTTATTGATTAGTTTTGACAATAATTTTTCATAAATTATAAAAATAAACCAGTTACATATAAAATAATATATTTTACCATTAGTAATGAATTTAAGGAAAGTAATAGCCGTGAGAATAGAATTAAATTGTTAAAAATTAATTTTTTTATGCGACTTTTTCATATTGCCACAGATAATAATTGGTTACAGAAAGTCTTTTGTATAATGGTTTCTTTCCAGTACCGGACTTTCTAAGCGATTACTTGTATTTTCTACTGAAAATTGCCAGTTTTGGGATTCAGATGTTCACACTTATTTTGGCGGTTGGTAGTTTCATAGAGCCGACGAGTTGTTAGTAGGTAATATTGAAACAAGTAATATTTTTTATTTTAAATTATTTTTATTAAATTAATTTTTCTTTTACAGTATATTATCTTTTTTTTTCTATTGTAAATTAATGTTATTTTATAAAACGACTTTTTTATATAATGTACAAATAATGCTGTTTCTTAGTGAATGCAGCGCATTTACTTGATTATGATATTTCATACTTATTTTAATTTTAATTATTCATCTACATAATATTAAATTAAGTGAAATATTTTTTTTTCTTTTTTATATTTTATTTAACCTTAAGTTCTCTTTTATTGTATACAAGTATAACGATGAGTTACCTCTACGAATATTCCTTAATACAAATATTTACGTAGTTCACATGCACATATACACTCACACATACAGTATTCAATTTTGTATTAAAATGGGTATTAGTAATAATTTAATTATTATATATTTTTATTATATTTATTAAATTTCAGTTATTTTTGACATTAGAATTTAATTATTTTTATTAATTAAATTTCAGTAATGATGATTAAACAAAATATGTTGTTATTATTAAAGAAAATCAATTAATTTAAATGAAATTTGTCAAATACTTATCTAAAAATGTAAGAATTAAAATTTACATACATTTAAAAAAAAATTTAATAAAAATATCTACACATTCTCTCGCTGAACAATAAATTAACGATTTTTTAAACAGTGGCGGTGTTTGTTTAAAAAAACCTTCGATTTATTTAATATTTACGTCATATTTCTAAATTTAAACATTTATTCTTTTACATTCTACATTCAGTAAATAAATATCTATCAATAGTATTCAGTTTAGACTTAAGAAACCTAAACTAATTTTGTTATTGTATATTCTTTAATTCTAAAGGTGCAAATATTCTATAAATTAAACATAAAAAAAAAAACTAGGACTACAACGATGAAAAAAAGAATAACTGCAAATGTTTACGTCATACAATATAATATATCATAAATATAATAGAAATACTTTAAACTTAAACTCGTTTAATATATTTTGTTTTTAAATTTTAATCACAAAACAGTTTTGGAATATTTTTTTATTATTTATTTCATATTTAAAAACTAGTATTTACATCAGAGGTTTTATGGATTTGTGTGACTTAAAAAAAAATAAAATGAAAGAAAAGGAAATTAAACATAACATTTTAAATATATTTATTTTAATTAATAGATAATTATTTACATTATTTTTATTTGATCTTTAAAAGTTAAGGCAAATTTATTCTTTATATTTATGTCATTGTTCTTGTTGTAGTATTAGTATTATGTAAAAACATTACAATCTAAACAAAGATTGGGCGGATTTCTTTGTTTTAATTCAATATGTCCGTAGAATGTTGTGTTGTAATATTTCTTAATACTAAAATGTACAAAATTAAAACGCGGCAGTTTCTTTCCCTAGGAGTAAAAAAATACAATGATGGAGTTGACATTTGTATGTCGTGTATGCATTACATGTTTGTTCCCTGTCTCTCAAGCAATTATATTGGCATTAGTAATCTCCTTTTATATGTAATAGACAACTCAATCGATAAATTTATTTTTATTCTATTTTATTTGACCTTTTTATAGTTATCTTATTATTTATATTATTAAGCTCGAGGTCATTATTCTTTTAAAACTACATTGTTTATAATCGATTTTCGATATTTCGTTACCGGTTTGAAAACATCATCAGGATGATATTAACGAAATATCGAAAATAAATTACAAAAAAATATAATTTAAAAAGAAAAACGATTGCGAGCTAAATAATATTTATATATTAACATTTTTTTTTTTTTTAATAAACAGAGACATGACCCACGAGTTATAATAAAAAGATAAAATTTAGCACTCTTTTGAGTTTCTTAGAAGTCATGTGTTGATAAAAATTTTTTCATTGGGATTTAAGAAATAAACTAGATTCACATACATACATATATGATGCCTTGTAAACATGTATTTACATGCAGAAATGAAAATAGGGAACTTTACATGTTATTTCAATACACTTGACGTAAACTATATTTTAATTGTGAAAACCTTAATTTTAAACAACTATTTTGTTATTTGTGGTTATTTTCATAAATGTGATAAAATTAGCTTCGTATGATTTTTTTTTTTCATTTTTACGAGTTATTTTAGAAACTGGAAATTTTTATGAAAATTGTTGTATTCTTTTATTTATACGTGTACTTAGCAACTAAATTACCTTAAATTAAAAAATATGACATACATACATTTACAAAGTATTTTTTTTTTTGAACAAATCTACAAAGGAAAAGTTTTTATTAAATTATTTAAAAGCTGTTGAATAAAACAAATGTATACTAACTTCCGTCTATACATTTTTTTCCTTTACATTTAACGCCTTTAGTTCAAAGTGATAAAAATAAGCATGTTCGTCTTATGAATAATAATGTATTCTATATAGAGAAAAGTATAAAATGCCTAGAATCTAAAACTTACAATTTAACCAATATTTATGGTAATCAATTTATTAAATTTTTAACTAAAGCTAGAGGCTTTTATGCATAATTTTTGTTTTTTTTTTAGTATATATTAAAGATTATAATATATTTTTTAAATATGCATAAGCTATTTATAATTTGTTGAAAATTAAAGGAAACAATGAAGAACTATTTATAAAATTACTTTTGGAAGGAAAATTTATTATTTCTAATAAAAATATTAAGAAAGAAGTAGGCTAAACAAAAGTAAAATGTTTGCGAAAAAATATTAAAACTTAAACCCCGATAAAGAATATGTTATAATAAAAAATAACTTACCCCATTTTTATATTTAAGTTTAAAACTATGAACATTTTTAATGTTACATTGTAAATTGGGTGGTAAACAAAAAATTTAATAAAATAACTTCTTCGCTAATGTAAAATTGTAAAAAAAAATTATAGACTTAATGATAATAATAGTAATAATTTTTAAAAGAAACAAAGAATTTTTTATGTTATTTTACAAAATAAAATTATTTTCTTGATTTGTAAGTAGTGTGTTCTTAAAAATATCGGTGTTGTTGATGATTTATATTGAAGCGGCTACTATGGGCAGACGGAGGAAGTTGAGATTGGGGAGGTGATTGGAAACTTTGAGCCGCTGCCATTAGCTAATTGCACTAAAGTTGTTCTACAAATTTAGTCAATTGGTCGGATGCGTCTGATACAGGGCCGCCCACACCTCCAACACCACCTACACCGACGTCTTGCGGTACGCCAGGCAAAGGTGATTGATGTGGATGCATGCCTCCGTGGTTGTGTAAGCCGTCATGAGGTGCTTGCGGGGCAGGTGAATGGCTCATTACATGGTGTGGCGATGGTTGCGCTCGAGGTGAAGCTGAGGGCCCACCTCTAGGTGATGGTGCCGAACGGGGTGAGGGTGTGGGTTGTGGTGATCTTATAGGAGGTGATGCCCTTGATGTCTGCATAAGTTGTTGTTGTAAAGTGTGAGGTGTTGGTGGTCCCATCACATTTGGTCCACCTACCATTCCTCCAGCACTTTGCATCATCTGCTGTTGTACTCCAGCCATACCACCCATTTGCTGCTGAGGTGACGGTTTAAGTCCCTGTTGCATTACAGCGTACTGATCGACAGGGTTACCAGATGGACCCGCAACTGCTCCTCCTGTTCCACCAAAACCTCCAACACCACCAAATTGTTGAGCTCCACCAGCAACTCCTCCCATTTGCTGTGGTGCCCGTTGTCTATATGGTGGAGGATAGTTTGGCATTTGGCGCATCTGCATTTTAAACCATTGTGGATTGGAGGCCTAATTAATAAAAGCATAAGAACGAAATACGAAATAATAACATATACATAGATCTATCTAATACAGTAAAACTTTGATATCATTTTATAATTTTTGGCAGAGTCCGCTGAAAAAATATCTTTATTGCAAACTTTTCCATACAAAACTACACTATAGTCATAACGAAGAAATCAATCCTCTATATAGCCAGGTATTTATTCAAAAGTGTCTTTACAACGAACTTATTGGTGATTGCAGTCTAAACTTGCATAACACTATAAGGGTCCTCATAAAAACGCTTAAAAGCATCGCAAACTGTGCATTCTTACACTCTCGGAAAAGAACTGTCAACATTTGTATGGAAATTCATTTGCACAAACTTTGAAAATTTGCCAACAATTTCTTTCCCAAAAAATTTTAGTGTTACCTTATCACAAATAGCAACTTCCGCAAATAATCTGAACAATTGAGTCTTTCGCCTATCTTAAGGCATTTTTAAATGCAAAATACAATTTTTCGACACAAATTTAAATTTTTCGTATTTTATTTAATTTATTTTTATATTGACGTTTGATAAATGGTAATAAGATGGTAATGGCGGTAGACCCTGCATTATTGCCAGTTGCTTAAATTACAATACTTTTCTGACAAGTTGAAAAGGCGGCTTCATCTTACAAGTATCGCAAATATGCAATTTTAAGCGTATTCATTATTATCTTATTAAATCTGATAAAATAACAACAACAAAACCTATAGTTATAACGAATTTGTTCGTATTTCTTCAAAATTCGTTATATCAAGTACATCAGTAAACAACGAATCAATAGTTATAACGAAGTATTTTTCGATGCGCTTCAGATTCATTATATCGAAGTTTCATTGCTGCATAACATTATACGCAAAATAAATCTAATTAATTAATTATAACCGAATCCGTATACTTCTAAAGACTTCGTTATATTCACGATGAAATATTAGTGACTTAGGCTCTCAAATACAATTTTAACAAAGTTCCAGCCTTAGGATCAGCGGCGATTGAATGTACATATGTGACGCGCAAAATAGAAAGGGACCTAAGGGTAAAAACCGGTTTTGTTCAGGAGAGCCATTTTAAAGATTTTAATACGTGTATCTTTGGTGTACCATCACTATCAGAAAACGGGCATATCTCTGGGAGGGAACACTTTTGGGGCATGGGATCGGTCTCATTCGATGCTCAGATGTTGTCCACATCAAAAAAAAAAGTGAAAATTGCTTTTTTACCCTTAGGTCCCTTTCTCTATGCGCTGTCACATATGGTAGAAGTTCTCCAATGATTGGGGAAGACACAATTTTTATGAACATTTAGAAAATTAAATAACTTACTTGTCCTTGCTGCTGTTGTTGCATCATCATTGCATTCTGCATTCCTGGTATACGTTGGTGTTGGCCAGGATTTTGTTGCTGTGCTTGCATCATGACTTGTTGATTTGCCTGAGGCATTTGTTGCTGGTTCATCATATGTTGCATTTGTTGTTGTTGCTGTTGTTGTTGCATAACTTGTTGTTGTTGAGGGCCGTTTCCGGCAGCACCGGCTCCACCTGCAACTTGTTGACCCGAATTGTTGTTTTGACACTGTTGCCTTTGTTTAATAATAGCAGCCATTATCTGAGGATTCTGTTTCAAAACTTGCAGTATTTGTTGGTGACCCTCATTAGTGGGATTGTTTTTAATTTTTTGCATGATCTGAGCAAGCTGCTGAGTGTTTAGCTGCTGAGTGTTTAGCTGATTGTTTAATGGTCCATTTGGCATTTGACCCGAACCACCAATGCCTCCTGCATTTGGATGTTGTGCTTGTGGGCGTATACCTCCGGGTCCTCCCATTGGGACGGAACCACCCATAGTAACCATGCCACCATTGCCACTCATTCCACCAACGCTCTGTGTGTTACCAGACATATTACCAGTACCACCCATTTGTTGGGATCCACTTGCTCCTACTAGGCCACCCATCATATTCTAAAAGTAACAAAAAAAAAAAAATTTAAAGGTCTCTAAAATTGCAAATAGAATATTTAATACCTGTTGCTGCATTGCACTTTGTTGCATAACTTGATTTTGATTAGGTTGCCGCATGCCTGGATTAGCATTGTTGGGATACCGATTAGCACCCCATTGATCCATTGGTAAAAGATTGTTTCCCATGACATTACTACCACCGGGTCCCATTTGTACAACCCCAGAAACTCCGCTAACATTGCTAACACTTCCCACCATTCCAGGATTTTGTTGATTTGGCAAGCCAGTCATATGATGACGCTGCATGACGGGGGGAGCCATAGCTCCTCCCTTACCAAAACCGCCTCCATGTGGGACTTGCTGACGTGCAGCTTCTTCTTGTACCTTTTATCAAATTAAATTGTTTAGAAATAATACCAATGTTTAAATATCTGCATTAAAAACTATGCACTTAGAAAATGCCGTAATACCTGTTTCACAACTTGAAGAACATTAGGAGATGGTGAATGACCACTACCCGGTTTCATTCCAATGCCTGGTTGTTGATGAGGATGAGGGGATGTCATTCCTCCAGCGGCGCCTAAAGGTGCAGATATTGGTGAGGAAACTGGCACCGTAGATGGACTCATACCACCGGCTGCCGCAGACATTATAGCCGGCTGGCCACCCATTACAGGAGTATTTACACCAACACCGGGCATGGCAACAGCTGTTACTGGAACAACGCCCGAACCCACAACAGCCCCAGTACTAGCAGGACCTGGTAACGCTGGGGGCGTAGTTACAGTTCGAGACATAAGAGCAACACGGCGACGTAGTAATTGTTGTTGTTGCAATCTGTAAAGTAAATATGCATAATGAAATTATTTGTTCAAGATTTAAGTTTGCATCTTACTTTTGTTGTAATTGTTGTTGTTTCAGTTTATTTTTTATATTTGGACAGAAAGGCACTGGACATTTTTGCTCTTGGCAATGTTTCGCATGATAGCAACATAAAGCAATTAATTGTTTGCAAATAGGACAACCACCATTGGTTTTTCTCTTGCAGTTTTTGGTGTGTTGAACTACTCTCTTCATCTTCTGACACGAAGGTAACCGACAGTTGGCATCGCGACATTGGCAAGCATGCACCAACGATTGAATGCAACGTTGAATAGATTGTTTGCGGGCTTCTTGTGGATTGGCTTGTTTAAGATCTGCTGGAGATGAACCATCGTCCAAATCAAAACCAAGTTTTTCCATTTTATGTGGGTGACCAATCTTTTCATTACACAGAGTACACAAATCGAAGTCCTGCAAATAAAATGAACGACAGCCAAATTTAATTTTTTGTACACAAATATGTAATATCATGCGACTTACATCACAAACAGTGCAATGAAAGCGAGTTTCCACGGCAGTTTTACAATGATTGCATGTGTAAACAAATTTATCTTGACCTTGATTATGTAACTCGTACAGCATGCACAAAGTTGAGAATTGTGCCCTACGTAAAGAAGAGAATTCATAGTGTTTGTCACGGGCCAAAGTAAGAAATGCGTCACGGCCGTCCATAAGATCACAAGCCAATAAAGGATCCGGATCTTGAATAGGCTGCATAAATTGATAAGTATAATGATTACATTATTTGAAAAGTTCTAAAATATTTCTTAGAAATTAGTAATTACCGCCAAACTCGCTGCAGATTGTGCAGAATGAAGACGTATAACAAAAAACACTTCTTTGTGCTTTTCCATAGTGGCATAAATTTTTGCAGAAAGATCATTTCCCGCTTGCTGCTCATTGGATTTTTTATTACTTTTACGTTGTGCAGCCTTCGACTTATTGGATTTTTTTGCTTTCTTTTGACCTTTCTTTTTCCCATCACCACTGGCTTCTGTATCTTCCATTGAAAAAATCTGAGGTATATAAATACGACATACATATAGTATTATAATTAAATATATAAAGAATTTTAATTGCTTACGTGCGCTGCAGCAGCTGCTGCTTCCGCAGCTTCCGCTTGTTTCCGCTTTTCTTCTTCTTCTTGGTCTAACTCTTTTATGCTCTCTTCCAAAACATTGGGCCAAAAATCACCTTCAAAATAAGGTAGTTCGGCTGCAGAGGCCAATTTGTCTTCAATAGCTTGTTTCAAAATATCTTTATAATCCTGTATTGTACGCTCTATCATACCCTTGTCTAACATTTTCTTATACCACTCTTGCAGACGTTTGGGTTTAGGAATTCTCTGATCCGTGGGGTGGCTGTGGAATATGTAATCATCTCCTTCTGAGGGTGGACACGCCCAGATATGAGCCATGGTATAGCCTAGTTGCTTAACGTAGTCCATATAACCCAAAAGAATCTCGTGATATACTGCTGTGCGATACTGTCTCGGCCTGAAGAAGTGAACCGAATCTAAGTAGGCAATATAAACTCGCCTCGTATTTGGTGCTGGGCATTCAGAACCGTATTCTTGCACATGCATACCAAAGAAGCATACATCAATACCATCAACCTCTTCAAATGCAAACAATGCCTTTGCTCTATATGGGAATTCAGAATTCATTTCGCTATTTTCAACAAAACGTCTGCGCATGCCAGGTTTTACTTCAACACATTTATCTGAGGATGATACTACACGTATATGAACTTCACCAGCACCAGCTTCTTTTTTCTTCAGGAAATTGTTAACACGCGTTTCTATATAAATACCCAATTTAGTTGTGGGTAAGCGTTTGGCGTTGAATTTGTTTTCTTTTCGTTTAGAATCTTTCTTTTGCAAACAATTATCACAAACAAATCCACCAGGCCATATTGAATCTAACCATAAAACGCAAATCTGATGTTGCTTTCGGCCACATTCCATGCAGTCCACAAATGGCTCCAGTTCAAGATGATCATTTTTCATTTCTTTAAACTGGTCTTTTTTGATTTGACTGTTATTATAATTTTTTAATGTAGAAATAAAAAGAAGAAATAATATTTTATTATAATATTTAAATTATATTATTAATTGACCTTTTTTATTATATTATTAATTTCCTATTATTCCTGATGATGTTAACAAGCTGTTAACGAAATATCGAATAATAAAACCAAATAAAATAAAAGAAAAAGACCTCAAGCTTAATAAATATATTGCAAAAAAAAAAAAAAAAAAAAAATTTTATTATAATAATTTATATATACTTATTCATTTTTATATGTATTCAACGCGAGTCAAAATGAATTACGATTATACATATATGTATACTTGTTGTATGGTTAAGTAAGTCTATATGTACATTTCGTTGGTGCTTATTATACCAACTCATCAGTATATCTTCAACAAAATTTTTGAAAAAACTAAAAAATCTCACATGATTTTGGTATTAGCAGCAAATAAAATGTGGATAGGACCACTTAACCATATAGCAAACATAGATAAATATGGTAAATATAATAAATATAAAAGAGAATAAGTTTAAGATAAATTTTTTCATCGCCTTTTATTTACAATCATTGTCGACCAAAATGTAGACTAATTGCAAAAAGGTTTAGAAAAATTAGTAGATGTAATTCGAATAAAAATATACTCGTTGTATAAAATAATTTTTGCTGCTTAGTTTATTTTCTTTGTGTTTTAGTAATTTTTCAAACATATTCAGCTGTGGCACAGAAAATTTACGAAAGGGAAAATTTACACATTTTTCAATTCGTATGGTTTTTGTTTTGGTTTTTCAGCTTTCAACCGTTTTCATAAATACGAAAAATAATAAAACATTGTAGTTTATTACTTAATATGACATATCTATTAAGTAGCTGCTTCATAAGCAACTGAAAAGTGAATAAAAGCAAACAAAAGGGGAGAAAATATAGAAATAATTGCGGCTATTTCGAAAATAAATCAAAAAACTTGCTTTAACTAAAATTTTATTCTTCAAAAATTGTCAAGTATTGATACTTGGTGGGGCTCTAGTTGCAGTTATGATAGAGAATAGAAAAATATGACAATGATTTTTTCACCTTTAATTTAATATTTTTTCTTCTTGATTTTATATAACTCTATAAATTACTCACGAACATTTTTTGTCGTTTCACGTTTTCTAGAGAAGGTAAAAACGTTTTCAATTGCACTTTCGTACGAATTTGGTATAAATATAAAACATTTTAAATTTTGCTTAAGCCACCTTCGACTTTATTTTCAGACACAATGTAAATCTGATATTTAACAAAACGAACAATATTTTGCAATTTTTTTCACAAATTTTACTTATGGTGATTTTTTTCTACAACAAAAATGACACATTGATTAAAGCTGCTGTATGTACATATAAAATGTCTGAACCACCCTGAAATTTTCTGAATCCATATTTTATAGCACTGAGAAAAAATTAAAAAAAAGGAAAACCTACACTTATGTGGACAGGATGAGTCCTCATCGCGTCCGATCGGTCTCAAACAATCCCGAGTTCCGGATAAAAAAGTTTAGCACCTTCACATCGCACCGCAATGCCTCAGCAAGCTTCCGCAAAAATTGGAACCCCATCGCAGATGCCCGCCTAATGGCGAGACCAGCACCTTGCTCTACCGACAACTTCTGCTGAAAACATTATACGGTAGTCCCAATCTCATGGGGTAGACCAATGTGACAATTCCCCAGCCTGACGGTACGCCCGGAGTCAGAAGAAACACCTCCTTCCCCAGCCCGTCTGCCACGTCGTTTCCAAGTACGCCATCATGTCCGGTACCCACGCCAACTCGAATAACTCGTCATCTCATCCAGAGACAGCCGGCATTCAAGAACCAAAATCGATATCGTGTATACACCTGACAACGATCTAATTCCAGCCCTCCTACTGGCGGTACATATCCAGCAATACTCCCCATATATCGCATAATATCTAAGCCTTCACCAGGCTACAACTCTTTACACTACAAAGAAACTACACTTACATTCGAGTATAACTCAAGTTTTTCACTCTAAACATTCGAAGAGTTTTTAAACTTAGATTTATATGTGGTTTATAGTTCCGATTCACTATCTTACACAATCGGCCAGGGGGATCATAGTGAGTCTGACACTGCAAAAAATTACCTCACAATGGCGTTGTAAGGTGCTGCACTATTATACAAATATTTAAATACATAATACAGTGGACTTCAGTTATAACGAATTTTTGCTTACAAGGAACAAATTCCCCGGTCACAACAGTTTTGCATTAATATTTCATACAAATTAGTACGGTTATAGCAAATTTTCGTTTAAAACGAACTGTTTCTAAAGGGTGCTTTAGGCCATAAGATCTGTCGTACGACATGTCAAATTTTTGTGTAGAAGAGCACAAGTCGGATCGTCTAAACGTAATATGTAATGAAACTATAAGATTTTGAGAGAAAATACGGATGAAAATTTGACAGTCTGGCTCTCTTGATTTTTTAAAATTTTTCAAAAACCAACACACACCATTAGATCAGGGATGCATTTTTATGTAAACAAATGTGAGAAAGCCAGGGAGGGAAATTATATATTATAAAATCAAAATGTACATTTTAGACCACGACAGCACAATTTTATAAAAATATACGTATATTTTCTAAAAGTACACTAAAAATTTTGACCACGAAAATAACATATTCCAAAGTTATAAAAATATTTTTCAAGGTTATTAAAAAAAAAATTCATTTGCACAAGAACTCCATCCCTGGGAAAATAAGCAAACAGATGTAGTTAAATTAAATGAGAATGTTTTCATCTTACTTGATTTTATCCATACCAATGGTGTAAAAGCCAGAAAACAACCATTCGATTTTTACTCTCTTTTTTTGAAATACGGATACAATTTCATTTTATTTTCTCGCTCATTTTACGTACGACAAATCTTATGGTCTAAAACACCCTTTAGTCACATAAACAAGAATGCATGGAAATTTATACGATTATAACGAACAAACAAAATTGCTCATTTTTGTCCAGCGTATTTTTAGTGAATAAGACTGATTTTCTGAACGAAACCTATTACGTAAATTTTTTTACACCTCTTTTCTTAAGAATATGGCAACTAAATCTTGATATATTATTTTGTAAACTACACATATTTTGGTAAACACTGCAGCAGGGTAAGAAAAAAATACACTCACGACCACAATTTTCACGATGTTTTAAATTTTGTTTTTGTTTTGAATGTAGTTAGACCGATATCGTAAGCCAGGCGGTAAGTCGTTTCATTTTTGTCATACTTAAATTGTTGTTTATTTAATAAACGAAAATTCATATAAAATTGGTTTTACAGTTATGTTATTTACTTTTTATGCGTAATTTCAATAAGACACAAATGTCGAAAAATTTCAAATAGACGATTAAGCCTTTACTTAAATTTATCATACATTTAACGCTGCGTAAAAGGATAACTTATACTCTATTAAAAACAATTTAAATTATATTTAGAATACTTACGTTTGAGATTGCAATGGATCATCGCCGAGTGTTACAGTGTCCCCTTGAATATCGTTGAAACATTTCTGGCAGAAAGTATATCTGTTTGAGGATACGCCATAATCCTTTAGACTATTATTGGTTCATTATAAGATTTTAATTTATTGTTTTTATTTTGTGTATGTTGTGTTTGTTCATTTTATTATATAATTTGTATTGATTGTCAAAAGTGATCGCAATCCAAATTAATAAATACAAACAAGCGACCATACATAATACAAATTTAGCGTCGTTTATTGTTTTTTATGGTGAATGAATTATTATTATTGTTTTCATATAGTATTTTTGTGCGTGCGAACGATTTTTTGTTGAAGTTATTTAAATATAATTTTGTTGAAATGTTTTTGGAATTAAGTTTGAAATAGAGAATTTTGTGTTAATGGCGACGTAACAAAATATAATGTTATGATTACAGATTTGGAAAAAATAACAGAAGGCAAAACAAGACATAAGTTGCGTTTTTGTTAAACGAAAGTATTTATGATTAAATTTTCAAAACATAAATAGTAAAGCAAAATTAATTAAAACGTTAATGGTGATATATATAGAATTTGTATAGTAGTTCATATTGGAAGAGGTTTTTAACAGAGGATTGTAATATTTTAAGGAGTTAAAAAAAAACAGACGCACACAAAAACCATAACCAGGATGTATTCATTTAGGTTTTTTTGACATTTGCAAGTATAGAAAAGAAAATAAAAACAAGGTTGGCATTAGAAATTGATACAATTGATTGATAGTAATGGTATTTTTATATACAAGCAAACTTCTAAAAATTAAGTGTTAATAGTAATATATAGTCTAATAAAAATTACTTTCGACAGCATAAAAAACCAATGATTGACATATTATTTATCTACATACATATAATGATTTAATGTTTTTATAAATGGAATAAAAGCTATAAAAAACTAAAGAAAAAAACAGTGTTGAAACTCAAAAATAACATACCTATTTTGATAACTGTAGTATTTAGCATCTCTAGGTATGGTACATAATTGTTTGCCATAACAGCATAAAACTTGGGCGTTAAATGTATATTTTCGGCCACAACAATAACCTAAAGCTTGCATCACGGGATCAATTTCTTGTTCGAAGACTTCAGAAAGCTAATCGAGTACAAAATTTTTTTTTGTAAATTTATTATATGTATGTATTATTGTTTTTAGGACTTTTCACGATGGTGATTTTGCAAATTCCCTGCGCATATTGGAACAGTTAGTGAGCGTACCTTTTCCAATAAATAACATTTCTGTGCAAAAAGTATAATTTTCTAAAAAAAAAAAGAATTTGGCAACTCAATGAAAAGCCATATATGCACAACAATTTTTGAACAAGTTTTTTTTTAATGGAAAAAATTAAGCAAATTGCAAATATGTAGATTTTGTTGTTATGTTGATAAAAGCGATGCATTTTTGCACACATCGTTTTGCATCGTTTACATTATCCATCGTGAGAACCCCTATTATATTGCAATAAGAAAATCACTCACCTTTGTACAATATTTGTAAACTTTTGATGATTTACGATTGTATAACCAAGCATTATCGAACATCAACCAGACATCATCAACATATTCCCATGGATCGTTGTATTTACCATTCATAAGATTGTTACGTATAGTTCCCAAATCCATCGGTTTTTTTATTATTTCGAAGTAGTCCGGAATGCCGAGCACTTGTGGATCTACTGGATAACGGAATGGCACTGATTCAGGTTCATGACGAATAAGTTTCTCCAGTGTGGGCAATAAAGCCTGCTTAAGTTCTTCCGGATCGAAAACTATAGAAGAATTATTATGTCGACAATTATGTATGTACATAGATATATATATATCTGAACAACAATATATGAAAAAATTTTTGATTATTCATAGCAAACAACGTTATTACTAAAAAAAAAACGCAGAATAAATAATAATATCGACTTTTGTCTTGTATAAACAATTTAAATTTTTTATTACAAAAAAATCCTTTTAAGAAGTAAGTCTTGAGAGAATAGTATTATTTTATTTCATCATTCAATTATATGAAATATACGAATATTTCTGCAAACCTATTTTTCTTTGAGTTATGACGTTGTTGTGCGAACAAAATTTTATCATAGAATTCAATTCATTGGTAAAAATGAAAAATTTTCCGATTACTTACCACATTTCTTCTTTTTATCACCAGCATTGGGCATAAGTGGTTCTGGTACAACAGGCTTCGCTTCAGTTTTTATTTTAACATCTGAGCCACATGTACTGTTGTTATCGCCCATTGGTTTTGTAGAATCTTTACTATCTCCACTACTTATGCACATTGCGGTGTCAGCATTCGCACCAATTGACGTTGCATTTGAATCGTCTACATCCATTGGTTCAGACTTTATCTTTACATCACCATCTTCGCTATTTATTTCCAATTTGGCGGTGCCATCATTATTTACGTTTTTACCTACACCAGCTGACGACTCATGTTGAGAATTATCCCCAGCACTTCCATCATCCATGAACTCTTTTTTTATGTCGTCTTCTTGTTTGATGGAATCGAGTTTACCTTTAGAGGATTTTCCACCACCAGCATTTTGGGAATCTCCGTTTGGAGATGTTGGTGGATCATCATCATTATCTCGGGCCGCTGCTTCCAGAGCCGCCATTTGCGACGAAAGGCTGTTACCACTATTAGTTGAGGGCCGTGATGCCGACAAAGATGTGATACTAGCTGAGGTAGAAGTTGTTGCAGCACTTCCTTTACCCATACTTGACATTTGTTGTTGATTTTGTGCCAGGCCATTGCTAGATACACTAGCTTCTGCTGATGAAGACATTGTCATTGATGCAGAGGACGATGTGACTGTTAATGATCTTGATGTTGCCGTTATAGAGGTAGATGTTGCTGACGAAGATGATGAAGTCGTACTTATGGTAGTTGTTATGGTTGAGCCAGTCGAACATAATGGTGCAGATGTCGGAGTTGAGGAAGGCGGTGGTTGCTGTATACCACTGCTGGTGCCAGCAATTACTGATGACATGTTTGTATTAACTGAGGCGGGGGACGTAGGATTTAATGGAGGTGTGCCTCCTCGATCACCCAGAGATTGCATAAGCGACGGAACAGAAGGCGGATTATTGAGTGGAGTTCCTAATGGCCCATTTGATGCAAAGTTAGGAGAAGGACTTGGCGCACCTACCATGCCACCTGGGGCACCAAGAGATGAAGATGCTGTACTACATGTTACACCACTTGGTCCTGCTGTACTACCTGCTGTAAGCGATTCTATACTTGTCGGTGTTGGTGGCAAATTTCCCATGGCGGCTGCAGTCATCATGTTCTGCTTTTGCTGCTGTTGAGACATTGGTGATGTAAAGGTGTTTTGTTGTTGCATTTGAGAATTATTGTTGAAGGGTGATTGCGGCAAAAGCATTCCACTTTGTTGTTGTTGTTGTTGTTGCTGCTGCTGCTGTTGTTGCTGAAGCATACGTTGCTTCATTATTTCATTCAACTGTTGCGTAGTGTGTGCACCAGTGCCTCCATTAGAATTCATAAATTGTTGTTGCTGGCCCGGTATAGGGCTTGTTAAAGCTCCAGCGACACCACCTGTCCCCTGTTGCCCCTGCATTGCTTGTCCAGTAAAGGGAGATAAAACTGGATTAGCCACTACCATGTTCTGTTGTGATGTAGGTATGCCGCCGCTGTTCATACTATTACCACCAGGGCTCGGACCAGGTGGGCCAACAAGCATATTAGCTTGCTGCTGAGGAAATTGCATTCGTTGTTGCTGCTGTTGTAATGCCAACATATTTCCACCGGGAGAATGGCTACGCATTGCCGCCATATTTTGACCAGTCATCATGCTACCTACAGTTCCAGGAGTTTGATCCCTCAGTTGTTGCATCATTCCTGCAGAGCCCATTGGCATACCTTGGTTCGGACCAGGACCTCCCGGTCTAACTGCTGCGCTCATTACACTAATCATTGGTCGAATTTGTTGTTGCAGTTGCTGTTGAACTTGCGGGTGTCCTGGTGGTAATTGCTGACCGGCAATCGCCAAAGTCACTGTGCCAGGAGCACTACTAGGGCCAGCAACACCTGCCCCACCAGTTGCACCGCCCTGTTGCTGTTGTTGCATTTGAAGCATCTGCTGCTCTTTTCTTTTTACTCGTTTTTCTTCCAGTTCCTTTTGGATTTTATAAATCTTTTCAGCCAGGAGGTGATAATACTCTGATCGACTTTTAGCCATTTCATACATGTCTCTTTCAACCTTTTCCGCGTATGCAACAAGATTGTGCATGCGTTTGTCCAACATTGTGGCTGGGTCCGAAGTTGGGAATATTGCCTGAACTAATTTGTGAACTAAATGCTTTCGAAGGTCATCCGTTACCTGTTCTCTCCAATCTTTGCTTTCGTCATTCCCAGTACTATTACCAGCACTACTACCGGCAGCACCTGTATTTTGGGAGTTCGCTACGACACCTCCCGATAAGGCATTATTTCCGGGTACGTTTGATACTCCCCCACCACTCATTACGCTTGAAACTGTCGAATTACCTGATGACGGAACATTGTTTGGAGGAGTGTTATTAGGGCCGACACAAACAGCCTGGGCTTGCATTTTCATCTTTGCTATTTCTTGAGCTGTTAATTGCTTATTTGCTGGTACACCAGGAACTGTGCCGCCCATGTCACCGGAATTACCACTTCCCAAAAGAGTATTTAAATTAGAATTATTAAAATTGTTATGTACGTTAACCGAAAGAGGAATGTTCGTTTGTTGCTGTTGTTGTTGATTAACGGCGTTTTGTTGGACTTGATTGGGATCTGTTGTGATCTTTGCTCCAGGTTTTAGTAAATCTGATAATCGTGGTGTAAGTCGTGGTCCAGAACTTTGAAGCATCATCTGTTGTTGCTGTTGTTGGTTCTGAATGCCATCGGGTACGGGACCATTACCGCCGCCACTTATTAGTAAATTATTCACCACTTGTCTCATTGCTACTTGATCATTGTTGCCACCCGATGTTGGCCCAACCGGTACACCACCGCCAGGTGCGCCAACTTGGGCGGACATGACACGTACGGGCTGAGGTACGCCAGCCATGCGAATACCCTGCATTTGTTGTTGTTGTGGATTAACAGAATTGCCTTGCAACATACTATTGGGACCACCTGTATTTCCTAAAGCACCTTGCATACCCATGCTGTCAAATCGCCGTATTTCTTGATTGGAATTTTGACCAGCACTTTGCATTTGTTGGCTCATATCTGCATTAGATTTCATGTTCATTTGATTTTGATTGGGCCCAACACCGCCCGCAGACATTCCCGTAGGGCCCGCAACCACGTTTTGGCCACCACTTACTTGTTGCACACCTGCTGTCTGTTGTGGTCCTCCCACGTGTTGGGTGCTACCAATTCCAGAACCTTGCTTATCGTTAGCATTTTGTTGGCCTTGTTGTTGCTGTTGATTTGCATTGTTTGTGCTCGCATTTCCAACAACGCTCGCATTTGGATTATTATTTTGGTAGTTGTGGCTCTGACGAAAAGGGAAACAAATCACGCAATCTGGACGATTGCAACTTTTATAATGAAGTAGAATTTGTCGTGATGATATGCAATGCTGTACAGTACAGTCCCGGCTTTGTTTACAATTAGCCATGTGCGTCAATACATCTTGCATTGGTTTACAATACGGTACGCTACATTTTTCACGATTTGGATTAACACTATCTCGACGATTACATTTATGAGCATGAAGTAATAACATGAGTTGTTGTTGTATTTGTCTCTTGCGATCCTCCGTGATATGTTGATTGCCTGTACCTCCTGTGCCACTTGCTCCAGCAGACGCTCCACCCGCATTATTACCCTGTTGTGAAGTTCCTGGACCCTGTTGCTGCTGATGTTGTTGTTGTTGTTGTTGTTGTTGCTGCTGCTGTTGTTGCTGTTGTGAAATTAGCATTGCATTTTGTTGAGGACCTCCAGGTCCTACACCACCTTGTGGTGGACGAATTCCCATACCAGCAGGACCCATTAATCCGGCTTGTGGATTTTGTTGCTGGTTTGGATTTATTTGAGCGTTGTTCAATTGTTGTTGAGGTCCACCGATTAAGCCAGGACCGTTTCCATCGTTGTTGACGCCACCTCCTCCCATACCTATTGGAACACCAGCGGGTCCGCGGTTGCCTTGTTGTAGAGCAGCTGTCATATTTGGAGGTACCCCTCCGTGTTGTGCTGCCATTTGTTGTGCTAATATTTGCTGTTGTGGATTGTTAGCATTTACGTTAATGCCGCCTTGAGGGCCGCCATAGGTGCTGACGTTGCCTACACTTACTCCGACCCCACCGCCATAGGGTCCATTCGGTACAACAGCGCCACCAACCATATTGTTCATTTGACCTATTATATAATTTAATAAAAATGCTCAGTCAAAATTATAATACGTAAAATAATTCAGAAATATTAAAATTTTACTCATTTCTAACTCCAAATTTGGAGTCATAGATTTTCTTAATCCAACAAACTTATGTACTATATTTTTGTAAAATCTAAAAAATCTCAGATGTTTACATAAAAACTCCACAAAAAATCATTGAGGATTAATAAAACTCGCTCTATAGATACATATACATATATATATATAAATGTCATCTTGCTCGCCGACGTCCTAAAATTTTAGATTTGACTTTTCTACATTCTACAATTTGATCTCTTGTTTTTTTGTTTACTTTGGTATCACAATGCTTGTACCATGCGGTTTGCTTTCAATTATTATTATTAAATAAATAATAAACTATTGTTAATTTTAAATCTCGATTATTTGAATTTTTTCTTTGATCCCTTGAACTTCAAATTACCGACAGTCGACTCTATATACGTATAAATAATCCTAATTAATTCTGAATCGCGTTGCATAAATAAAAAATTAAAGTTAAGTTATAGCTTGAAAGCAATTGTCCTAGAATGGAAAACGCAATAAGGCAATAGCTCTTTAAACCTACGAGTGTATGAACACCGCCGTTAACCCAGCTAAGGGTATAGACGAATTTGTTGAGCATACCTTATGAATACGCTGCTCTAAGTTAGGGAATTCCCCAATCATTCTCTTCTCTTCACAATGAAATATGCCACAGCACTATTATGGGCTGTTAAACCTTATAGAAAAGATTTGGGAAGGTGATGCATCACCTTGGACCTCCCTTGGTTTGAAGATGACAGAGGGGCGACTCTTCGAGATTCCACCAGAGCTGATCTAGACTGTTTGCAAGAGCAACTGTTTTCTCACTGATAGTGAGCAGCTATTTTTAAAAACAGACATTGGAATAATACAAATTTCTCTCACCTTTATCTTTTTTTTTGCAGTTTTTTTCTCTACAAAATGAGAGAGTGAGTTATGAAAACGCACACACATAGCAAGAAAAAATTATACCATAATGCAATTAACAAGGTAATCGTAGAAGCATATTAAGCTTAATGTTGACACTACAAAGACTGTATTTTCACCAAGCAAGTTTACTTATGCCAGTCTTAAGTTTATAGTAGAGGGAAAGTGGGGGGAATGGAATAGAGTACACACTTGCCTGTACCCGAAAAGTTTTCTTATACTGAAGATGGTTCCAAAAAAATTTCGATATTTAATTTTTTTCTTTAACGTCCACTCTGTCACCGGTATTCTGTAAATATGAGGTCTGTTGCAGGTGCATAACAAAAGTGCCAGAACTTTTGAGAGTAAAAAGAAAATTACTCTCTGAATGTGACAAAGTTGCCCAAAATTTATCATCTTGAAATACTAGTGCTGCTTACCTTCTCCGATAAATTTTAAAATTAAAAGCCATTTTTTATTAAATAAAGTGATAAATATGCACAAATACATGTACTTACAACTTCAAGTTTATTTGAAAAAGCTTTTCCATTTTGCTTTTCCATAAATTTTTAACTATAAACTTTTTTCGTTTCTCTGCAAATTTTCTGATTAATTTCTTAGTTTCATATGTAAATAAAAAACAGCTGATAATTTAATTCTAGCCCGAACTTACCCAAAGTAAAAGTTCGTGCAACTTTGTATAGGAAATGAAAAATTTTACTCTCTCATTTTGTCAAAATTGCACAAAAATTGTTATCTGGAGCACTTTTGCGTAAATTCGTGCGAGTTCGGGCACTTTTGTTATGCACCTGGAAACCAATTAATCACTTTCAAAACGAAGCAAATAAGAAATGTGAAAAAATTAAAGAATATATATATATATATATATATATATATGAGCAGAAGAAAACGAAACTTGCCGTGTCTGAACTGAAAAGCAAGTTCAAAAGAGAATTCCAATAGACCTGCGCAAGTAAACTTGCCTGCTGATAATAAAGTCAAAGCAATGCATATACTCAAAGTATACTTATCAAGTAGCCGCAACTCTATAAAAACAACAACAGGCAGTTTGTTTGTATAAAACTCATTGAGGATGTCAAACTTTTTTTCTCACTTTGAAGTAAATACACACACTCTACAATAGCAAGAAAAACATTAATTTCATTTAAGGATGCCTTAATTGCTTTGCAACCGTCTCTCAATATAAAGAAATGATTAAAACTGTTAATTGCGCATTATCTCAAATTAAAGATATTCGTAAACATGATATTGGCGCGAGTTAAGGTCGGTCTCAATGTCTCCAGTATTGAGATACGAAATTACGTATCTTTTGTTTTATATAATTAATTTATATAATAAACAGAACGGTCTCAAATACACCAGTATGGAAATAGGAAATGTTTTATATAATTAATGTTAAGTACACAAATATGAAATAACAAAGAAATAAAATATAAGAACAAACCACTACTGTTTTTTTTTATCTGGGACCAGAACTCAGTAGATGACCCGTACACATGCGAAGCATTGTGCTGGAACTATAGGAAAGGGATATCTAGAGAAATGACAGGACGTGAAGCTTAATTAATTATTTCACAGCTCTGCTTTTGCACGTTCTCTGTTTATTTCAGTGTTGAAGTTTCGCTTTAGTAGCCATTTTTATTATTATTTTACTTCGCCGGTACTACACAATACCGACGAAAGAGGGCGTTCTGATGTGATTGTGGATTGCTATCAGCTGAAGCCGGTATTATTCAGTGACCATTTACTATGCCTTCGCCTCTGAAATCTTCCGACAACAATAATTCTGGCGCCACTTAATTAGCAATTAAGATAATTATTTTAAGAAACAAAGAGTTCAGGTAACAAAGAACAGAATCATGTAACAAAAAAGATAGATGAACTCTAGATTAGTTTGGAAATTCTTATGTTTAGTACTTAAGGATAATATTTTAAATTGTACAGCAGTTAAGAAAAAATTGTAAAGACGAATAGTCGTCATCTTCTTATGCTCAACGAATTATGATTTAGAAGAAGTACTGAACTACGTATGAGCACGTATGCGAGAAGCAGCAAATGGACATCACTTACTGTATTTAAAAAAAAAATTATAATAATCGTATAAATAAAAAAGTTATAAACCATTTAAACCATATAGCTCCTTTTGTGCCACCCTGTATAATAAAAGTGAAAGGACGCATAGTCGTCTAAAAAATTATTTTTTTTTAAATTCAAACAAGTGCAAACTTTAATTCGCTCATAAATGTAAACAAATTTTGACATTTACGATGGGTGAACCATAAACGAACCTGATGAGTAGATTTTACTTGATAAATATACTTTGCATATACTAAATGTTGAGATTACAAAGCAATGTCCAAGTTTGTTTACAGTTTACTTAAGCGTGCGTGTGGATGTGCTTTATATCTTTAGTAAAAAGTATAACGCTGTCTTATTTTTACATACAAATACAACTGAGTTTGGTAGTTTACTCTCATCGCTGTTATTTTTACAGACATAGACATATAGATTTGACATCGCTTTGTATATTTCTACCAACAAAATGCGTTTAGTTTTTGGTGTTGTACAACTTCGATTATCTTGTTGATTGTATCATGTACATACCATTTCAGTAGTGTGAAAACGCAGCTGGATTGCAAAAAAAAAACTAGAACATTTTGCATTTACAACTCTGCAAGACAGTTTGCATCACACAGTGTATACCACTACTATCATCATGATAGTAGTGGTATACATTTAATTTAATTTATTAATTCTTTTCAATAAGACCTAGCCTAATAGGCCATAATCGGTCCCACTACTCTACTCATATATCATGCATTTTTGCTTTGCAAGTTCTCAAGTTGTGCACGCTTTATTCCTCATTAATGCATACATTTTTCTCTTTTAAAGTAAGTTTGCATTATCCGTTCTTTTTTGCAAGATGAGAGTCAGGATTGCTGCAACTTTCAATGCATGGAATCTCACTATAGAGCATGGTAGCTTCAGTACTCTATGATCATAAGTTTAAGATGGTAAATTTATAACTTCATTTAGAAGAGAAAAAAAAAATCGTATTCTATTTATAGATAACAATAAATAAGTATATAAAGCTAATAATTTACATCTGCTGACAATCATACACAGTGGTCAAAATACGAAGAACGCTGATGATGGAAGTGTAGCAAGTTGCAAGCAAATGCACAGCAATTTAAATCGTTAAATGAGTTGTTTTGAGTAGATTGGGAATTTTGCAAAACAACTACTGTGATGAGTTGATTCGTTTTTCTGCTGTGTATGTTTTGATTTGATTCGTTTAAAAAAAGACAGTAGTTGACAGTAAATGTAGAAGTGTTGTATACTTTGTACTGAAAAACGAATCCAATTGTGCAGAGGTCTAGTAGCAACTTCGAAAATGGCATGCTGTTCCGTTCTGCTAGTGTACGTAAGCGTAATTTACAATTTTGTTCTTTTGAGTTAGTTTGTTTCTTAATATATAACTATCGCATGTAATTCACATTGCCTGTAAATGTATCAATAATCAGCTTCAACCCATTGAAGAAATTAACTCTTCTTTTTTTTAAATTTTGAAACACATTCCTTCGCCAAAATCAAATAAATTAACACTCAGGGGATGGCCCCTGCATTGTGCTGGAACCAGAGGAAAGGGATAGTAGGAGAAATGATAGGTGAGGATTTACTATCATACAACATTGCTTTTGCACGTTATTTGTTTTATAGCAAGGTAATCAAAATAATACTAAAATGATAAATATTTATAAATGAAAAAATATAATAATGTACATATATAAAAATAAAATAATAATATACTAATATATATGTTAATAAAATATTAATTCTGTTCGCAATTACTAAATTCTCTTTTCTCTGTTATATCCTCAGTCTGGTACTAATGGAAGGAAGTGTAGATCACGGCGGCGAGGTTAATTTTTGTAGCTATGGTGGTACGAAATCAAGCTACTCTACTATGATATTTTCCCATAGGTTCCAGCGCAGTCATACACCATAAACCATCCGCGTTTTAACATACAAAACCACGGACTGTCTGTTCAAACATTAAATACGGCGTTTTCCTTACTTTTCTAACTAAAACAGCTATTCACTGCACGACATGCCTGTATACCTTTTACTCAACTAATTCTACTTTCACAAAAAAAAATTTTTCCTTTTGAAACAGCTGCTGTACGTAGAGGAGCAATTTCTCAAAACATGTCCTGTTACAGCCAATTGCCTCAATCAGTACTATCCTATTACTAGAGAAATCCAACCAAAGGAGCCGGCCGCACAACTCAGCCAACCTTCTATAAAGCTGAGGCTACGGACTGTTCAATCAGTTTTCTTCTCCCTTATTATTCCGGGCTATTGTAAAACACCTACCGACCCCGATCCCATTCCACATCGACATGGAACACCTAGTCGTTACATTTGTTTGGGCGCCACTTCTATTGTTATATGTAAAGCTCTTTCCGTCCCTCCTCTCCTTTTATCCTTTTTACTTTTCCATCTATTACTTCCTTTTCGACGAGGTTTGGACAGGTCCCTTGCTATCTATTCTCCCAAGTAGGTCCCAACCCTATTGTTGGCCTTAGCTCAATAACAAAGAAAAATTACTGTAAAAGTCTCCCCTTCAGAGACAACTGTATACAAATGTCTATGTACCACCATTGCTTCCAAATGCTTTGCTTACAAATTCCCCCATCCACGAGACGACTGTGGTCCCAGCAATTACCCACCCGCAACGGCTTTGATTCCCGCCTAGATCATGGTTGCTTCTTGTGGTATCACAATGGGGCCAAGATCTGGCCTACGTGGGTCCACCACATAACCTAACGTTGCACAACATTGTTATAAAATGCACCGTTATAAAAAATTAGCAATAGTTGTTTTAATTCTTTATTGGGGCATTTTATTGCGTTTAGTTTAACTGAGAGCTTAAAAAATAAAAAATGGTATTGAAAAGCCACTGAAGTTTTATATTTTGAAATAAAAAAAAAGTGTATTATTTAAATAGAAACAGTTGAAATTCCGACAGAGTCGTAACATTTACGATTACTTAGCTATAAAATAAGTTTTTCTTTATCTGTTATAAATATAATGATTTTTACCGTTATCTCCTAAAGAAAGATGAATATGCAGAAGAAAATTGCAGGGCAACTTCGGAAACAAAAGGAGTTACAATTGATCTTGCAAGAGGACATAGAAAAAAAGAGGAGCGGATTAGAGACTGAAAATAACGTATAAAATGGTTTTAGTGCATCCGAATCGGAGTATTTTTGTTCCAGTGCTGAAAGTAGTGATAATGAATTACCTACATACTCCAAAAAGGCTAATTATATCCATAATTTAGGCAGAAATAATGGAAATCTGATTACCCGCAAAGAGTTTATGAAAAAAATTGTACGACGACATGATAACACCTTGGGTTGAACAGCGAGTAAAACTACTAACTTTGAAACGTTCACTTAAACAAACTATGTATAAGCGATATATTAAATATTAAGCTTCCTAAGGAAGCAGTGGACTCTTCTGAACCAAAAAGGAGCATTTGTTTTATATATCCATAAAAAAAAGAAGAATGACAATGCTATATTGCATGCACTGCCTTTCGACCTTTTTGCGCAGAACACCGACTGTGTTGCTGTTTGGTGCGACGAAAACAAATAAATTTTAAATATACTCGTATATGAATAACTTTTGTTCCTCAATTGCTGTGAATTAATTTGGTTATAAAAACTTAAATAAAAATGTAAAAATAAATGTTTTTGTTACAATTAAAAGAAGTAGTAAAATTAACGACGGTTTCTGATTTACGTAACACCAAAAGAAACTTATGATTCTAGGGTTAATTGTCAAATTTTTAAGTCTTAATATTTTGTATAGCCGCTTTACAACCATATAGCTTTGTTGTACTCATATTTGTTAGCATTTGCTGAACACTGGAACAGTTGTTTGAGTGACGGTATATCGGTATATGTATGTATACTTATTGCCTGTTCATAGAAGCCGAGGTGAAAATAATCGGTCGCCATTTATATTGAAAACAAAAATAATTTGAGTTTTTTAATGTAAAATTGCAGCTGTCGTATCAAGGTCTAAATATTAGGTCTGTGCAACTCGCCATGTGGTGTGTCCCGGTAGTCGAGTAAGTAGTGTGCTAGTTTAACAGTTGGGGGTTCTAGTTTCGATTTCTAGCAGAGACTCTGTATCACTGCACCACGTGAAAGTTTTTTTACAACAGGTATCACCATTGGGCCATAATAAATTGGACCCAAGTGGGCTTGGACCTTTTTTTACCTTTATATCACGCAACCTACCGACCTAATCTAACTCGCCATGTGTTTTACAAGTATTTTATACTTGACTGTCAAAATTTGTTTTCATTTTACTCATTTGTTTAATTTGAGTGAGTGCGCAATTAACAATTTTACCCATCTCTTTATTTTGAGAGAGCGTTGTAAAGCAATTAAGGCATACATAAATGAAGTTAATGTTTTTATTGATATTGTAGCCTGTGTGTGTTCACTTTTGAGAGAGTATTAGTCTCTTTTTTAGACATCCCAAAGTTTACTTACACAAACAAAATGCCTGTTGGTTTTTATGTTGTTCATTGGTGTAGAGCTGCATAGACCTAATAAATAGACCTTGGATCAGCAAATTTGTTGGCTATCTGTGTTACCGTATAAAAAAAATTAATTGAAAAAATTAAACATAAACGGAAAACACTTAAAAAGCAATGTTATGGTAAATAGTTGTGTATATTTAACTTGATTTTTTTTTTTATCTTGGACCAGCACTTAGGGGATGACCCCTACACATGAAAAACCTTAAAACGTATGTTAGTTGAAATACTGATTATTAATATAAATTTTTAAAAAACGTGTTTTAGGATTAAAAAGCGTTTTAACAAATATGTATTTTAAAGCTTATTTAAGACTTTTTTATTAATACGGCTGTTAATATTTATTTTTTATTTATTTATAATCCATATTGTAATACAAAGCCTATCTAGTCCAAAATACATATTACATAGTTTAAGAGACTGAGTAAATCTAAAAACTAATTATGTTAAATACCACAAATTATTACTTTACATTGCATAAAAATCTTCATATTCTTTACTGAAGTAAAATTTAATATATATTAATTTATTAGATATTTTAAAATTGTAGTTGTGCTTTACGAAAAAGTCATAAAATAATAAAACTTTTCCGGTTAAGTTTATTGTTTTGTCATAAGAAAACAGTAGAAATTTTAGTCGTACGTTGAAAATGCTTAGTCTTTAGCAGGTGATAATATTTAGAAGCCGCCGCTACTTATAAATAATATAAGAATACAAAATTGTTCACATTTTTATACTTTTACATTACATAACATTTTTATCTTATACGTACATACATATATAAAAATGACATGTTTGTATGTATGTATGTTTGTTTGTGCCTTATAGAAAGCTAAAAAAGCTGAACAGATTTTATTGAAATTTTCACAGTATCTCTCTGTATATCTGGAAGGAACTATAGGCTATATAAATTTAAAAAATTTCAACTGGGCATTACAACGCCCATACAAAGTAAATATTTAATATTGTATATCTTTAGAACGGGTTGGAGTGATAGATTCTGTATATGGTCCAAATGACTTTGTAGTTAAGACAAATTATCAGTCAAAAAGTGGGAAGGATTGGACAAGTGGGCGTGGTACCTCCCATACAACAAAAAACAATAAAAATTTAACGGCGTTCTAACAAAAAGAAAAAAGAAAGGGAAAAACAAAAAATCCGCTATACCAGTGACGGGCGAACGAAATTGATTAGTGTTGACACCACCAACCACTGTTGTCACTTCGGGTCACGGTGACCGGATCAGGGCTTTTATGGCCTTTTTCGTGTCATTGTGCTGAAGATTCCTATCGAAGGCAAAACATAAAATTTTTTATATTGTGGATACCAGTGGGATAGTTGCTGTTGGACTGTTTGGTGATGAAGGCGTAGCACTGATCACCGAGCAATCTCTCAGGCGGCAACTAGCTCATTGGTGTCGACAATATGAATATGAATATGAAATAGAAAATAGACAATTGATTTGATTTTTTTTTGCGTAAACTATGACAGGCCGTTTCAGAATTGACTTCTGCAACATACGTGGTTTAAGGGCAAATTTTTTCTCTGTGTATGCCCACGTTTGTCTCAATCGGCCGGATGTTTTCGCCTTAAGTGAAACCCAAGTGTCTGAGGATGCTGATCCACAGGATTTTCACATACCTGGGTATCACCTCCTATCCCTCTTTATTCTTCATAGGGGCCTTGCAATATATGTACGCAATGAAGTTGTGTACCAGTGCCAGCAATGCTTAGGCACAAATGATCCTGAATTTAGCTGTCTATGGGTTAAATTTAAAATCAGGGCACATCTTTTGCACTTCGGGTTTCTTTACAGAAGCCCAAATATGGAAAGGGATAAAACTATATACAACTTCGATGCCCTTTCCGACACTATATCGGAGATCCTCGAAAATTACCCGAACAGTGAAATCGTTATTGCTGGTGATTTCAATGTTCATAACTTATCGTGGCTCCGCCATTCGAGCCATACGACTCCAGAAGGCCAATATGTTGAGCTATTCGCAGCGCACAACCACCTTGCGCAATTAGTGAATGAACCAACACATATTCCGTGTGTTGACGGGCACCAACACAACACCCTCGACCTTTTTCTCACTTCACACACTGACAAGTATGAAATGAAAACTAGCGCACCTCTCGGCAATTCGGATCATTGCACCATTTCTGCCTCCTTTTCGTTTGCGGAACTTCTTAACGTTTCACGGCCAGCTACGAAACGTTTAAAATATATTTTTGAAAAGGCACGTTGGGCTGAGCTCAACGATTTCTTTCGGCATTTCAATTGGAAGCTCTGCTTCCTTGACAATGACGTCAATGCCATGGCAGAAATGGTTGAAAATATAATATTGCTCGGTATGAAAATTTTCATACCATCGAAGCAAATTTCGATTAAACCCAGACCGAAGTCATGGTTTAATCAGACGTGCAGACTTGCAGTCAGATCCAGAGAGGAAGCATTTAGTATCGCGGAATGACAAAAACGCGGATACTGATGCGATGCGCAAAAGGTCGAGATCTTCGTGTGCCAAAGTGCTAAGACGTGAAAAAGCTTTATACGAGCAGCGTTTTCGCACCAAAGTTCTTACTGACCAACGGGGAAGTAAAAGCTTTTGGTCTTTCGTAAAAAGAGTGAAGGAAAATGCTAGTTCTTCAATTCCGGCTCTTTTGAAGGATGATCAAATATTCACAGACCCGGTTGAAAAAGCTAACCTCCTAGCTGAAATGTTTGCAGGTAATTCTCACCTGCCGGAGAGCAATCAACCACTGCCCGCACCCGAACGTGTATCCGTAACTATGCCAAAGATATACTTTCGAGCTCGTGCAGTTAAAAGGGTTCTAACGAACCTCAACATAAACAAGTCTCCTGTGCCGGATGGAATTCCTGCACTGGTCCTGAAGCAGTGTTCTTCGACGTTATCACGTCCTTTGGCAATCTTTTTCATCCTCTTTACTATACAGGTCAATTCCCATCGTGCTGGAAGGTTGCAAATGTAACGCCGATCCCAAAAAAGGGTGAGGCAAGCAAACCTGAAAATTACCGCCCAATCGCAATCTGTTCCGCGATTTCCAAAGTGATGGAAAGTATGGTGAACTTTCACCTAATGAAATATTTAGAGTCCAACAATTTACTGAACGACCGTCAATACGGCTTCCGTCGAGGGCGCTCTACGGGCGACTTACTAGCCTTCCTCTCGGAAAAATGGTGTAATTCTATTCACCAGTTCGGCGAAAGGAAAGTCGTGGCTCTGGATATTTCTAAAGCATTTGATAGAGTGTGGCATGGGGACTTCTGTCCAAACTTATTGCTTTTGGTGTCGGTGATATCTTCTCTCGATTTATATCGAGTTTCTCAGGGATCGCGCTATAAGAGTTGTTATAGACGGGATCTCATCTAACGAGTATAAGATAAATTCAGGGGTACCGCAAGGCTCCACTCTTTCTCCTACCCTATTTCTAGTCTTTCTTAATGACCTCCTATGTCAAATATTTAGTATTGTATATCTTTAGAACGGGTTGGAGTGATAGATTCTGTATATGGTCTAAATGACTTTGTAGTTAAGACAAGTTATCAGTCAAAAAGTGGGAGGGATTGGACAAGTGGGCGTGGTACCTCCCATACAAACTAAATATTGATTTCATTATATCTTGAGAACGGTTAAAGTTAGTGTTTCTCTATTTGGCCTGAGTAACTAAGTTAATGGTCAGTACAAATCATCACTTAAAAACTAGACAGAATAGAACAAGTGGGAGTGGTACGTCCCATACAAAGTAAATAATGATTTTTGTATATCTTGAGAACAGTTAAAGCTAAAATCTCTCATTTTGGACTGAATGACTTGATAGTAAATTTTTTTGCTTCGGGCACTTTCATTATAGCTACAGAGCTGAAACTCGGTATGTGGGAGAGTAAATTTCGGGAAAAGTATGAAAACTGGCCATATGTAGGCACTCGGAAGCAAGGGTGGGGAGGCAAAACATAGATTGCTCAGCATCCAGATGGACATATATACTATATATTTCTTCAAAGATAAGACCACGACGGGTGGTAGGGAACAACTTTCGCTTCTCCGAAACTAACTAACCGATTTTAATAAGACACATGAGGCATATAAATTTTTTAAAATCAAACTATTATTAAAGCACAGCAACACGTGTAAGTAATAAAGTTAATAATTAATAAAGAAAAACATACAATATCTAATGATATGCAAGTGAACAAATTTTGTATGTGTAACTTATCTGGCTGGCAGTCACTCAACATTTATCAAATAGCCGGCGTCAAAAAAGTTATTTTGCATATCACTGGCAACAGCTGTTTTCGATTATATTTTGTTTAAACCATTTTGTATGGCAAAAGAACTTTAATATATAACTGCCTGTTCGTAGAAGCTGAGTGAAAATAATTGTGCCCAGATCAGGTATATAATACTGATGAAACTGGTCTGTTTTGGAAAAAGATGCCAAGTGGAACCTACGTTTGCAAAATCAGAAAAACGAGTCATTGGGTTTAAAGCTTGCAAGGAAAGATTAACGTTTATACTATGCAGTAATGCTTCAGGAGATAAAATGTTCAACCCGTTAGTAGTAAATAGGTTTTTAAAGCCACGAGCTCTAAAAGGTAAGGATTTGACTCGTTTGCCAGTTCATTGCATGGCAAATGCCAAACCAAGGACGACAACTTCTGTGTTTACTGATGGTTTCAAAAATGCTTTGTACCAGAAGTTGAATCTTATATGAAGAAAAAAAGATCGTGAATTTAAAGTTTTGCTGATTGTAGACAATTTACCCGGCCATCCATATTTGGAACATCTAAACATTAAAGTCGAATTTTTTTCCACCCAATACCACTAGCATTCTTCAACCTTTAGAATAAAGGAATAATTTCCACTTTTAAAAAATACTACATAAAAAGTAATTATCAATTTATTTTAAACAAACTTGAAAATGAATAACTTATATTAAATGGAGTTTGGAAAAAATTTACAATTTTGGATTGCATTATTCTAACAGCATCAGTGATATCTAAACTGCGACCGCAAACATTAAATGTATGCTAGAAAACTACATAGCCAGATTGTGTTGCTAGAAGTACTGGTGGGGAAATATCGACACTCACTAATGAAAATATAAATTTAGCTCATCAAATTGGAGGAGGTGGATCTGACTCGCTAAACCACGATGATTTAGAAGAACTTTTAGCTGAACAATCTTTAACCGATAACGACGTTGTTAGTTTAGTTATTGGAACTGAGAAAAACGTGGATAGTGAAGACAGTGATTGTTGAACACTTCACTTCAAAATAAAAGGTTGATAACCCCAAATTCTTAATATGGATCCAGATACTAAAGAGCTTTAAAGATTAAAGGCGGACTGACTGATCTATTTTCCGGATATCAAGAGTTGCATAAGTAACTTAAAAATTACAAAGTTGGATGACAAATTATTTTGCAAGAAAAGAAACAATTGAAGCACCTAAAAATTGTTTGATCTCGTCCCCTATTCACGAGATAAATTCTAGTGACGAAAAGGATATTTTACCATATGATGACAATAGAGATTTCGATATTAGCACACAATAAAATGCTGCATACAGATAGACCAGCTAAAGCATATAAGAAAATTTATATAAAAATAATAGTAATGAATATTGACTAACGTTAAATAATTGAAAGAATGTAATTATTCTTAAATGAAATAAATATATATTTTTGTTGATTTTTTCTATGCGATTTTCTTTTGTTTTGATTTTAAAGAGTCCTAACAGACAATATCAACGATATTCATATATGCCTTTTTATGTAATTTGTCGCCATCTCAGAGATCCGTAGCAGACAAACTCAGCTTTGCATCCACTCATAACAGACAATTTTTCTAAGTTTCAATATTCTTCAATGCGGTAACACAAACTTGCAACGTACAAATATTTAATAATTCGTTACTTTTTTTCATTGACGGATACTTGTACCAGTCAAATTTCAACCGAGTTTAGCTTTCTATCGAGTAATAACAGACATTGTCGATTACTTTCAACTATATTTTATACGGTAATTCTTAAATGAAAATTTCTGCAAAACGGTCTTTACCTGTGTTATTGTCGCGTACATTCATCGACATTTTGATATTTTCATGGAAAATGCGCCTTGAGATCTAGGTTATAACGAGGAAACATAGATGAAAATATCAATATGACAAAGTCGCTCAAAAAACGCCATCGGCTAGTTTTTGAGAAGAAACTGTGTCTAAAGCGAATGCTACACGATCAATCTTCAGCTTCAATATTTGAAATTGTGTGCGTTATTTTATGAAAAATAATCAGACATATTCGTATAAGTGTTTGCTATTTGTTGACGTATTGCATGCCACGATTGAATAAGTTTTTCCAAAGTTACGACCAGATGTAGGGAGCAGCAGCCTGTTCAAAAAACCCCAATTGTAGAAAAAATTTTTTTTTTTTTTTTTACAAAAACGTTACCATAGAATTTGAAATAATGATGATATTTGTAGTTAGGTCACCACAGGGGATTAAAAAAACAATCCCGATGGAATAATGTTCTCTGCATCGCATTAGTATGTACCTGTTGCAATCTGAAATCCATACCATTTTTGAGATTATATGATTGAACCTCCCCCATATATCTCGTCTGCTCTATAATTTGAATGTATTTCTTAAAGCAATAGCAATACCTTGCGTGCTTGAATCCTTATAAAAGCAAAAGCCTTCTAAACTTAAATTTTGATTTCAAATGAGATTCCTGCATAAACGCAACATAAATATTATTATATTTTAACATATTTAAGATATCTAACATTAAAAGTAAATTAATTAAAACAATTACGACCCATAAGACATTTTGATTTCATTCATTACATTAAAACATTAATTTCAAGCGATTTCTGCTGACATAGATTTATATGTTTGCAATAAACTTACCATTTTTCGTTCAGTTTGACAAATAAATTGTGGAATTTTTAAAATTCTCTTATAGAATCAGGTATATCCCTAAAGGGCCGTTCAGACTATTATACTTTGTATTAATACTTGTCAAAAATTCAAATAATACGTGCAAGTGGGATAGTGTGAACGCAAAATGTTATGAAAACCACAAGTATTACGATAAAAAATTGACATCCCATAATACATTCTCATTTTTTGAAAATTTTCTAAACGATAATACTTTTCATCTGATTAAAATTCACAAGCCAACTGTTCCGCCGCCGGTGGCGTGCCGTCCATTTTTTGTTATTTTTTTCTTCATATAAAGGCCCAACATTTCTAAAATTTTAATCGCATAGAAATATATTTCGTCTTAAAAGCTTTTTTAATATTATTCATTTGATTTATTTCCTTTATCTAAATCGAATATTTTAACTGCTGCATACTTTCAAGAGCCGGCACGTTTACCATCTACGTAAAAAAACCTGCCGCCGTTAGCCAATAATAATAATACAATATGCGCATGCTGCTTGTGTTTCTTTATTATAGCTAAAGCCATCAAAACTCCCATAAATTTACATTTATTTCTTTTTTGAAATAACATGACTTTTCCTTTTTTTAATTTTAAAACACTTTTGTTTATTAAAAATTGTTTTCTCAACTTCTGTTTTTTTGTATTATTATTATTGGCTAACGGCGGCAGGTTTTTTTACGTAGATGGCAAACGTGCCGGTTATTGAAAGTATGCAGCAGTTAAAATATTCGATTTAGATAAAGGAAATAAATCAAATGAATAATATTAAAAAAGCTTTTAAGACGAAATATATTTCTATGCGATTAAAATTTTAGAAATGTTGGGTCTTTATATGAAGAAAAAAATAACAAAAAATGGACGGCACGCCACAGCCGGCGGAACAGTTGGCTTGTGAATTTTAATCAGATGAAAAGTATTATCGTTTAGAAAATTTTCAAAAAATGAGAATGTATTATGGGATGTAAATTTTTTATCGTAATACTTGTGGTTTTCATAACATTTTGCGTTCACACTATCACACTTGCACGTATTAGTTGAATTTTTGACAAGTATTAATACAAAGTATAATAGTCTGAATGGCCCCTTTAAGTGAGAGAGTTCCTGATGGAACAGTATTTTCATTTCATATGAAATGAATTTGAATTGTGTATGGCACCAGTAATGTTACTCATAATCTTCTGTTTATTCAAAGTAACAGAATTCTTTATTACTACTTTCCTTTCAATTAAAAAATTAGACGGATGTTCACGTTTATTGGAATTAACATTGAGGGTGGCGATGGTCGAAGTGGTCTGCACGTTGACTACAAAACGAAAAATTTCCTGGATTCAAACCCAGTTTCAGACTAATAAAAACATCTCGCATTTTTTCTGATGTGCTTTGTGTCAGTTGCTATCGAAAGGTTTCAGTGGCGAAGGCACAGTCACTGAACAGTAACGGCTTCAGCTGTATCCAATCCACAGGCACATCAGAACGCCCTTCTATGTCGATATTGTGTAGCACCGGCGAAGTAAAATAACTATTAAAAATGTATCCTCAAAACGATGCTACAAAATTTAATACGTCTCCTTGAAATCAGAGACGCTACAACACTGTAATAACAAATAACGTACAAAACGCAGTATTGTAAGATAGTGAAGCTTAACCTCCTATCATTTCTCCTACTATCCCTTTCCTCCAGTTCCAGCACAATACACCGCATTTGTAGGGGTACTGATTTAAAATAAAAAAAAACATATAAAAGAGTAACGTGACTGACTGATGTATCATCGTCCAGCCAAGCGTCTAAAGCTAGAGGGTTGAAATTAGGTAAATACACTCCTTTTTCGATGTTTAGATCCACTAAGAAGAGATTTTCGAATAGTCAAATGTTAACGGGATAAAAAAAGGTAAAATCGATAACATGATATCGCAGAAACTAAAACATAATAAAAATAAGAAATCATTTATATATGCTGCTGAAAAATAAGCGGACACGTGTTTGGTACTTTTTTCATATACAGCTATGAACATATAAATGGCACACATTTAAAATGTGCAATGATTTTAGTATTTTCTAACTAAACTTCTTTAAAAATGCAAGTTTTATCTCTTCTGATTGTTGTTGGCAGAATTTTTGTCTCAACTGCTCTCAAATTATCCGTTATATTTTTAATAGTTATTTACCGTTACCTTTTTTGTGTAAACAATGCTGCTTTTAAGTGGACATATAAATGGCACAATAAACGAAAAATATTCAATTCTCGCGTAGATTCAATTCAAATCACTTTATTTTTTTGCGTAGTTTACAAAAACGAAATAAGGCGATAAATTATTAAAAAATGAGCTCAGGCAAACATACCACAATTGAGGAAAGACGGATCATATGGAAATTGCACCGAGATGGTAAGAAAGTGGCGGAAATTGCTGGAGTAATGCAAATTTCTCGAAAAAAAGTGAACAATGCAATTAAATCATGTGCTGGGGATTCCCATATATTGATTAAAGGTAAAAGTCGGAAACCAAGACCTCGAAAAACAGATGAGCGTACTGATGCAGTCATAGTAAGAATGGCAAAAGTTAACCCATTCAAGTCAGCACGGCAGATAGCAATATATATAAATGATTCCTTGAACTTGGAAATATCTAGCAGGCTTGTCAGGTGAAGATTAAACGAGGGAAATTTGTTTGGACGCATTTCCAGAAAAAAGCCACTTCTCTCAAAAAAAAATATTTCAAAACGTTTAATTTTCGCCAGAGACCATAAAGAAAAATCCATAAATTTTTGGAAAAACGTGTTATGGAGCGACAAAACAAAAATTAATACGATGGGACCTGATGGTAAAATATTTGTTCATTGTCCTAAAGGCCAAGAGTTCAATCCTCGGTTCACCCAGAAGGCAGTAAAACACGGTAGGGGCAACATTATGGTTTGGGGTGCATTTTCTTGGCATGGAGTAGGTCCGCTTGTTAAAATAAATGAAAAAATGGACAAGTTTCAATATTTAAACATTTTTAAAAACTATGGAGCCATATGCCTTCAACTCCATGCCAATTAACTGGAAATTCATGCAGGATAATGATCCCAAGCATACCTCCAAAGTAGTAAAAAAGTGGTTTTGTGAGGAGAAGATTGATGTTTTCGATTGGCCAGCCCAGAGCCCTGACTTAAACCCCATAGAGAACCTATGGAACGAAGTCAAGGTTGAAATAGCGAAACATAATTATAAAAATATGGACGAACTGTGGTCAGCAGCGCAAAAAGCTTGGTATGAGACACCTAAAGCAAAATGCGAAAAACTCGTTGAAAGTATGGGCAGGAGGTGCGAAGCTGTCATCAGAAACAAAGGGTTTAGCACTAAATATTAACAATAAAATGCTGGTACACAGAAAAAAATCGAGGAATGCAAATTTTTTATACTCTTTCAAGATTGTGCCATTTATGTGTCCAACTCATTTCAGGAGTGTTTAGACTTAATGAATTTTTTTAGTTTTTATGTTAATAAATTTTAGTGTAAGCTTATTTAATATTAAATATTAGTAATACAACTTTGCAAAAAACCAAAAATTTGTTGTTTATTATTAATATTTCCGATATTGTAGCACAAGAAAGAACTAAAGGTAAAACGTGACATTTATATGTCCATAGCTGTATGTATGTAAGAATTATGGTACCTCTCTTTATAACCATATATGTATTGCAGTTAGAACACAGTTTGTTCTGTAATCTTTTCTTTTCGAATGTGTTGCATTACTTTTTCGAACTTCGAACATACATATGTGGGGTAAAATTGTATCTGGTATTTTTATGCCATTTAAACCTAAATTTTTTTACTATTTTTATCTACCCCCATAATATGGGTATCAAATGAAAGGTATAAAACTATCACCCATATTCCAGTTGACGTCGACACCACAATTTAGTCTCTGTTACGACTATATGATGCTGATTTCATTTCAAATTTAAATAGACATTTACAAAATTTGTACATTGTTAGTAAATATGAATTAAGTTTTCAAGTAAAAGGTATCCAATATCGATTTGAGAGAGGGTAAGTTTAGGTGTCTACGGCGACGGTGATAACTGGAATAAGGGTGTATATTTGAATCAATTAAAAACATTAAACTTACCCAGTTGCATATTAGGATTTTGCATACGTGGACCTCCGCCGCCTGGTCCACTCCCACTCATAAGATGCGGATTTGGACCTCGGATCATGTGTTGCTGTGCAACCATTCGCATCATAGGACCATTCTGCATTACTTGTGGATGACCCGATGCACCCATATGCATACCTTGATTAGGTCCCACATTGCTAGGACCCATATTGCCAGGACCAACAGGGCCGACACCGGGTCCCGCATTCATCATACTACCTGGCCCTGAACCAATTTGTTGTTTTATCATTCCACCTCCCATGCCACCCATTCCACTGTTAGTAAGTACCATATTACCCATATTACCTTGGGCAATTGTGTTCATACCTGGAAAAGTCAAAAAAATTTGGTGAATTTATAAAAATAATCTGACTAACTCATTTATTTTAATAATTATTTTCATAAACAAATCATTTCAGTATCTCATGTATGCTAATATGCATAGGTATGTAAATATACTTGTATAAAGTGCTTCCCGATATTTGAACTTTTAAAATTTTTTAAAATGCAAATTCATAACAATCCAACAAGAAATTACCTGGCATTGAATTCATTTGAGACCCATTGTTTGAAATGGACATTGGCATGGTATTGACCATACCACACATTTGCCCAACATTCACTTGCATATTTCCAGTGTTTGGTGATTGCAAATTGGGAGATTTACTTCCTAATTGGTTCATTCCACCAGCACCCATTGGATTTCCAACCATACCCGGATTTTTATTACCCTATTCGAAAAGGTATGAGAAAAACAGTTATAAGAGTTAGGAATCTACATATACAGACTACTTTTACAATATGTATGCATACAAAAGCTTCGGTTGAAGCCTATAGAGTACCTGTTGCTGTAACAAATGTTGTAAATGTTGATGATGTTGCATTTGTCTTAAAGGATTTGCACCGACAGGCCCTTGATTACCAACGCTACCATCATCTACTGTTCCATTTAATTGTGAACCAGGAACACCAGGGCCCGGTCCTTGTGCAGGAGGTTTATTTGGTCCACCAACAACATTTACCCCTAATCCATGATTTGGAGGACCGCCCGTTCCAGGATCGCCCCATGAAGATACAAGTTCATCTGGTAAATTTTCCTCCAATAGGAATAATTCATCCATTTTTACCCGCTTTTGTGGCGGTTCTTCCATATGATCAGTCATCATTCACAAAGCTTTTTATATTTTTTTTTATTCAAACACTGTTTTTAAAGTTCTGTTTTTTTTTAATTCACTCTTTGCTTTTATAAGCTGAAAAATTTTCTTGTAAGTTTTTTTTTTTTGATAGCACGACGTAGACGTTGTTAACAACTTTGCGCAGTATGTATTGTTCAAATAAAATGAGGAACCTTTCGATGTTGATATTTTAACTCAATATTTAAAGAGCAAGAATTTTATGAGCTGATGTCGGTATGTAATGATGATTATATTTCTGTTGCTGAAGTAATTTTTGTTGCAATTTTAAATATCAGTGGTAAATGGAATTGTATCTGCCAAGGTTGAGAACGTCGACGTCGTTGTTGCTTAGGTGATTTCAACAGAAGTCTTCCCTTCCGTTTCAATTTTTTTTGTTGCTTTCGCTGTTTATTACCTTTTTGGTGAAAGAAGCGTTCCTTTTGCTGATTATTAATGTCAAATTTTAAATATATAATATTCAAGAATTGTTCTGAAGCTCTATGTATTATTACGCTTGAGGGCATTTTGTATAAAAAATCACATATGTAGTACTCCGTACTATATTTATTTAATACATTTATCGGCTCTTCCGGAAGGTTCTTTTGATATTACCGATATTGAAGAAACTGAAGCTACCAATGGAGGTTCGCCAGTCACTTTCAAAGCAGGCAACAAACTACATCCTTCTTTAGAACAGAGCAATTACCATTGTTACTTTTTATATTTTATTAACATTTTAGTTTTTAATACAAATTGTTCTTTAAAATTATATATTATTATCTTTAATGTTTTTTTATATCTTTTTGATATAACATACTTTTTTGTCCATATAATTTGTTACAACTGCACAAAAATCTAAAAAATCAGAAAGTAACGTAAAAGAAATGATTGCATTTGGAATTTCTTTTCAATGGTGTTATTTAAAATATCGTTGCGCGCTTTTTTTCTATCTTGTTTTTATTACTGCTTTTCATTTGTTGAGTGGAAGTTAAGATCATATCTATGAAGTCAAATAATATTTTAAATAATAATATATACTGAGATTCTCGCATTGCATTTTAATATTATTATAATTTAATGAAAACAAATCAGATTTACTATTTCATACTTTTTCTTTCCACTAGCTAATATTACTCGTTATTTTCGGGAATATTTCTTTATTCGTTCATTATTTTCTCTTCTCTAACTCATTTTTCACACACAACCATACTAAATGTACTGACACTCATTTACACTTTTTCACATACAAAAAATAAATCCACCATTTAAACGTAACGAGTGCGAGCAGTAATGAAAAAAGAAAGAAAAACACAGACTGGCGACTGTAAAATTTTTTTGGTTGTTCGTTTTTCTTCACGTCGTATCTTAAAATTTCTAATGCATACACCACAAAAAATTTTTTATTTTAATTTTATTTTCTTTTTTAAAAATTATTAAATTATTTTACCAAAAACCTTAATAATAGAAAAAATTAAGCATTATTTCGTAATTTTTTCAATTAAATATTTTTTTACAAACTTTTTTTTTAAACTCTTTTGTTTGAGATGTTTTAATTTCGAATTAAAGTTCAAATTTTTCTTTAATTTTGGTTTTTCATTTTATATTTTTAGGATTTTTTGTTAATTTAATATAATTTTTTCAAGTTTTTTTTGCAACAATGAAGCACAAATTTTCTTTCCGTTTATGTTCCAGTAGCGAAAAAGTCAACTGATTTTGCAAACGAGCAGCAACAGAACTAGGAAGAAGACTGAAGCCGATTACGATTAAACATAAAAGAAGCCAGTGTTACCATTACAATCTAAATAAAAAAACGTTTAAAGGGCTTGAAGGTTGAAGACAAATATTCAAGCTAGGAAATTCTAATGTTTATATAAAAACTCCCAAAAATATTTTGAAAATTACGAAATATACAAACAAAATAAATAAATAAAATCTATTTAGCTTGTTAACAATTTTCTTTATACAACAAACATTTTATTATTCGATCTATCTGCAGTCTGCAAATAAAAAAAAAAATTTTATTTGGGGTTTTACATTGAAATAAAAAAACTAAATATTCTTTGTTTTCAATATAGCCTGTAACGAAATTTATTTTATTTCCAAAAACGCAAGAAATCTATTTAATTTTTTCAAACGTTTTTTTGCCTAAAATTTTTAAGAATAAACATAAGCTACTGTGTTTATATATGTATAAGTAGCACACTTGAAATAAATGGGGGTGCTGATGGCGAGAATTCAGCGTGTTGGCTCTGCAACCAGAAAGACCCAGGCTTGATTACCAGCCGGGTCAAATCAGAAAAAGTTTCTTTTGAGTTTTCTGTGCTGTAACCCTCCTTCGTCGGTATTTTAGCAATAAAATGTCCGCGAGTTCAATTAATAAATAAAATGGCTCCATTAACTTAAAAATAATGCGTCAAAAAAACATCAGAGACGCCGCAACTTTGCATTATAATTAACCTCTATCTTCCTACCACTTTAACCACCTGTCTATTCTCTACCCTATCCTTCTCTCTAGTTCCAGTGCAATACATTGCATGTCTAGGGGATAGCCCCTGCGCACTGGTCCAAGATAAAAAAAACACATCAAATATTTTATCTTTTTAGGAGAGATATGGGAATATATTTACGGGAAAATGGGGAAAAAATAGATAGAAAAAATAACAAGAAAATATTAAGTCGAAAAAGTCTCGGTAACGAATAGTTTTTGAGTTATGGATTTCAGAAGTTTTCATATGGAAATTCGTATCTTCACATTTCTGTACGCATATGGCCAATATTGGTATCATTTAAAAGGTTTTAAAAATTTATTTCTATATACTTAAAATTTATGTAAAAATTGTCAACGTTTTAAGTGCCAATAAAGCTTTTACATAATTTTACAACAGTGTTACCAAAGAGCACTTCATTCAATAAAAATTGTAATATAACAAATACGTCTGGGTATCACAGCTGAATATTTGAGCAAAATAACTCACAACTTATACTGATAAACTTTAATTAGTTTCGCATAAAAAACGTTAGAGAATAATAATTAAAACGAAAAAAATTTTTTTGTTTTCTTATATAGTGGCTTCCTTTACGTGCTCCGTAACTCAAGGAACTTTTTAATTACATGATCTACCATTGTTGGAAGTATTTGATGACAAAAATTCACAAAATACTTGCAACAATCAAAAACTCCTTATGTTTGTACCATCTAACTGGAGCACATAAGGGACGCACACTATTACTTTCGAATGTCTTTTATACGACAGCAATTAAAGCTGACCAGTATAAGTTGTAAGTTATTCCACAAATCGTACTCATATATTCAGCTGTGATACCCATACTGTATTTGTTATATTATTACAATTTTTGTTGAATGTATTTGAAAAAGATCTACCTAGATGATAGCAATATTGGCCATATGCGTTCAGAAATGTTGTGGAGACTCCCATTTCCAATTGAAAACTTCGGCTTTGCCAGGACTTTTTCGCTATATTTTCTCCATATTTTTTCTATTTGCTGAAGCGTCCGTAAACTGGATTTAAGCCGAGATATGAATTAAATATTAAAATTCATATAAAAAATTGTGTTAATTTGTTGAAAATTGTAATAAAATATATTAAACAGTATCATTCATTTTTATCATAAATAACAGATTACTGTACAATTTTGAGTTTTCATATATATGAATATTAACTGCCAGTCTTTGTAAATAAAAAAAATTTTGTTAAGAGATTTTGAATTGAAAACAAAAATTAAATTTTTTTGTGGTTGTGCAAATGTAAAAACTCAAATGAAAATTTTCATTTTATTTCCAAAAACAGGTAGTCAACCTTTCAAAATAAACCATATTTTGGAACTTAAAAAGGGCGTAAAAACCATAATAATGGCAACACTAGTTACTTTTGAGCAAGTGTAGAAAAAGAACTTCGGGTGTTTTCGGTTTTACACACAACAATGAGATATAGCGAGTGGGAGCACAAAAAGGAACGAGTACAGCAGTACTTATCCCAAATAATGCAAGTTCTCTTAAAATATTTTTATGAAATATTTATATATATTTAAGATATATTTCTGAATTATTTTAAACGCAAGTGTATTCTTACACCAGAATATTTCCGACAAAACAAGAGATAAAGTATTGTTTTGCCATCTCTAAAAATCGACATGTTATTATTGTTGTAGCCATCTCCTTCACTCTTATACAAAATATACAGCCAAAAGAAACGAACCGCTGTGTGGAAGAAAAACACACACTTGCATATTATACTCGTCCGTTTCAGCCGTGAGCATCATAAAAAAATATATATGATATGAACCACCATAGAAAAATTTCAGCCATAGAGACAAGAGAAAATTTCTTTAAAAATATATTCCTTTCTATGGAAATTCAGCCAAGGAGGTCCAAATTTTTAAAGAATAAATTCCGATTGATATTGTATATGCACTAATATTTATTCTATTTATGTATTAAATTTGCACTTTTTAATTGCATTTTTTTTATCTTTAGGCCATACACTTTATTGATTTTAAAAATTTTTCTTCACTTTAAACACTGGTGCACTATTGGAGGAAAATCAACCGTGTTTTACTTGAATTTTAATTCGACAAAAAACCTTTTCCATTTAAATCTCCCAAATTGTGAAGAGTGTGAAAATGTCAACATTTAATTTTCTAGTCCTTAGCGCAAATTGTTTTATAAAAATTACAAAATTTCATCAACTTTCAACACCGAAAATAAAATGACGCTGAATACAAAAGGCAAAAAGAAACTGGACAACTAAATTCGCTGTGTGCATAAAAATTGACTAACAAGTTTCTCGTTGAAAAAGTAATCGGGTCAGCTCGTTATGTATTTCATTATTGTGAATCGTTATTGGAGAAAAACAGGGTTGCATTTTAGTTTCTCCTCCACGAAAACGAATTATAAAATTTGGGGTATTCACGGTAATGTCTGTTATTAATTCATATTGTCATAATGTCTTAATATTTTAAAATAGTTTGAACAAATTGTTGTTGTACTTAAAAAAAAAGTCATCACATTATTAAGCCTTTAGAACTATGTTTATTGTTTTGTCATAAAATAACAGTGGAATCTGAGTCGTACACTGAAACTCTTCAGTCGAGCCGGCGATAATATTTACAAGCTGCTGCTTATAAAAGATATAAGAATAAAAAATTGTTTAAAAGTTTTCACATTTTTATACGTTTACATTAAATTATATTTTTATAAGAAAAAAAACCACAACATGTAGTGATATACAATTGAACAAATTTTGTTTGTGTAACTCATCTGGCTGGCATCCACTTAAGGGTTATCCACTAGCCGCCGTCCAAAAAATGATTCAGCTTATATCACTGGCAAAAGCTATTTTCGACCATTATATAATTTTAGTTAAAAATGGAATTATTACAAAAATTATTTACTATATTAAAAAGTCAAATTGTTTTAGTTTCTTCACTTGTTTTTGGCATTTTGATATCAATCATTAAAAGAGTTTTTTTCTTCACACGGGTTTTCTTAACGGGTTGTTCATAACAGTCATATTTTTCGCGTTATTATTTTAAAACATATGACTTGTAAATACCCCAATTGTAACGAAATGCCACTAATTGCCTGCTATTATAGGTTAGGTCGGCAGATTGCTGGTTATAAAGGTACAGAAAGGTCCCAGGCCACTTGCATCCAATTTATTATAGCCCCATTGTGATACCTGTTGTGAAAAAACTTCCACGTGTTATAATGATGCAGACTAGAGTCTCTGCTATGAAATGAACCTAGAACCCCCACTCATAAACTAGCACACTACTCACTAAAATACCGGGGCACCATTACCAAATACATATCGAAAAATAACAAGTTTATGAAAGATTTGTCTTTACGTAAAATTTGCTATTTAATTTCATAAATTTATATATAAACATAAAAATAAAAATATTTAAATAGGTTTTGCTAAATTAAAAATATTGTAAATATGGATACATAACTTTATGAAACAACTTACATTATAATTAAGTAGAAAAAGAAACAAATCTTAATCTTTTCATATATAAAATTTAAGACTAAGTAAAATGTATATATTATATAACAAGAATAAAAATTGAATTGAATTGAAATTTCTTAAATTAGAAACAAAACGAAATATAACAGCAAAATAAACTTATATTTAACAACCGTTATAACAGAAACAGAAGTACAACTGAAAATATTTCCTCTTAGTTGAAACAAAAGTGATATAAATTGAACTTATATTTGGGAACAACTCGAAATATTGATCTTTAGTTGACTCTAACGAAACTGTTATGATCTCAAAAAGGGGTACAGCGGTTTTTTTTTTTTTGGTGAAAGAAGAGAAAATAATGTACGATTTTTACAGTAGATCGATATTACAACGGTATACTGTTTTTTTTTTGGAAAAATTTAGAGTTGACTCTCTTTGGGTTTACTTCTGATACAAAATATTGATCAAGGTTTATAAATACAAGGTTGTCGCTAGGCGAATTCGTCAATTCGCTTTTCGACCAAACGCCAAGTTTTTTGTATACATCTGTTTTGTTAAATAGAACATAACCTAAAAAGAACGTATTAGATTATTGTAATATGAGTTAAAATTAAATTAATTATTACAAAAAGTAATATATTTTGCATTCTTATTATTATAGTATTATATTATTATAATTATTAAATTATTTACAACCACTTTTTTTTACTTTTTCACAAAAGTAAACAAACTTTGACGTTCGGCTGAAAAAATACGTTAAAAATTTTTCTATCAGCTGATGGACGAATTTGCCAGTGAGTTTGCCTGGTAATGAATTTGCCTTGCTACGAAGTATAGTATTACGACATGCCAAAAATGCTTTGGAATGAAAAAGATTTTGTCGTGTAAAAGCAAAATGTATTGAGAGATACAAAATTTGACAAGCGGTTGGTAAATGTTTATTTTCTAAACTTTTTTAGAAACTTATGTATTATCATCACACAAGAAGTGTAGTTTAGACTAAACATTGACAGCATTACGGGTATTCTGTGGCATAGGCTAGCCTATGTTCTGTGGCATGAACAGTATATATTGAAGGTATTTGTATAATAACACAAACAAAAGAAACAAAATCAATTCAACAAATTTTTCTGTTGTTTTTGTAAATACATATTACAATTGCCATAACACAAACTCCTTTTGCGTTTTGTTTTTATTAATTTATTTCGTTTTTCATTTAATGTTTTCGCGATATTAAGTGAAATTTTTGTTATTAAATTAGGTCTTTGATATCTTTTCTCTCTTTTTACTTTTATCATCCGTGAAACATGAAAAATACTTACAACAGACTTTTGTTAACTTTTCTTAAATTTCTTAATATTTTCATTATGCAAAGTATTAATACTATAGATCGTAGAGGCAAACAAATTCAAACTAAAGCGCTTCGGCGATCGTGATGCCATTTAAATAATTTCAAAACACCGAGGGAAACAAATTATATGAATTTTTTCAATTAATTGCATGTTTTTCAAGGACACTGGATAACAAATCAAATTATCATGAGATTCAAATTACATAATTAAAAATTTTCAAGTGTGGACTGTATCTACACAAATGTTACCATATGTTTAGTAAATGCTAAACGTATCCTGAGGTTTGTGTCTAAGAAAGAGTTCAAATTATTAAATACTGTTATAAAATGGCTATAAAATTGTGGAGGTTTGAAAAGTAGATATTTTTGCAAAGATGTCAAATTTTTATGTTAGTCGTAAACAGAAAAATAAATATGTATAGTTTATAGCTTTTAATTATATGCCAGAATATAACAAAGAAAAAAAAATATATAAAATAACACAATGTTACCATTTTTATATTATTCTCTATGTTAATTTTCCAACGTTTTAGCCACATCTTAAAAACGGCAAGCACAATTATTACTCAATTAAATTCATTTAATTATTGTTTGCAACTAAGATTATGGCTCTAATCTGAATAATTAAACTTCATTAGCGTTGCCGGCTGGCAACCAGAGCTTTTAGTAGCCATAAAAGTACATAAATGTACTAGGGTCTAATCACCGCATTCGATAGCTAGTAAACTATCGTATCGTATAATAGCGAAATGTGTCAGGAGAGCAAATCGTTTCATGCGATATGTATCGAATCGTAATTTTTAGATTACCAAACAATTAAATTTTATTACGGTTGTTGAATCGACTCAACAGTTTATAATAGATTAAAGAAAAAAGGGTGTGTGGATTTTTAATCTATTACAAACTGTCGAGTCGATTCAACAACCGCAATAGACCGAATATTGCGCCATCTTCTGAAAAACTCATACCGCATAGAATTGACGGTTTCGTTCTGCAAAAATAATTATTCTGCCAACCGAAATTTCTAGAAAAATGCCGTTTTCTAACCGCTATTGTAAAAAACATATATTTTTATAGCTCGAACACAACTTCGAAAAAATCAACACGCAAGGAAATCGCGTAGTTTTCAGAACATACATATATGTGCCTATAAGCGACCAGTAATTTGGAAAATAATGTAAAATAAAAACAATATTATTTTATTTGCCCTCATCAGGCAAAGGAGAAAGGTTCAATGACCCTGCCAGCGCTAAAAACGTGCCCAACAGAAGGGTTTTAATTTTTTTCACGTTATCATTCTCAGTGAATGTAGAAAAGGAAAGAAGATTTCAGAAACATAGAAATTAATTAAAAAGCGAACCAATTTAAATTTAATGCAGAAAAAAGTTGTGCTTTTAAATATTCAGGGGTCTGTTAATTAGTCACCCGCATAAAAAGTATTGCATTTGAACAATAAAAGTACTTAAAGAATTTGAAAATAAAATAAATAAAAATAGAGTACTTCAACAATTTAAATAAAATGTTTAGACTTTGAAAAATGATGCAGTAGCAGTTTAAGAGAAACTTCCAAATCGGGCCGCAATATCTTTGTATACTCTAGCAAAACACACAATTGGTCCGTTGGTTTGCATTTTATTTATTACTTATATAGTAGATTTTTCTACTATAATAGCTGATGCTGATGCTGATATTAAAAATTTTATATTTATCAAGAAAAAAAATAAATATACAATTCCCTAGCAAAAATCATGTAAATAAATTAAAGTGAAAAACTCACATGAAAAAAATCTTTCACGATTGGGAGAGTTTTATTTTGACTTTTTTTCACGATTGCAAATTTATTTAAAAGGGAAATATTTCGAGTGAAAAAGTTTTCACGATAGGGCTGAATATTAGTATGGATTTCGAATTATTGACATATTGCATATGCACGAGTGCATACATATATGCACATGTTAATACTCGTATGCAACTTGACAAAAACTAGTTACATATGTTTTAAAAAAATTGATTATTCTTTTCTGCACCATTTTCTTTTCCAAAATTTTTATTAAAATACTAAATTAAATGATTTCAAAAGCGCCAAAATAGTGGTGTTTCTTAGTTTAGCACTAAAGCTAATGGCGATTTCCTGTTTCTACAGTTTTTAACATAATTGTATCAATAATATTACTAAATAAAGAATAATAATATATATTTTCTATATTAGTCTCACTTCTATTTTTACCTTTATTAAAATTTTTTAATTATATTTATTTGTGAGCGATGTTCTTTTTTATGAAAAGTTTTTTAACAATTATTTATTTTTCAATATTTCGCTACCAAATTGGTAGCATCGTCAGGAAATAATAATTTGTATTAACAAAAATATTTTTTTAAAATAAGGAAAAGAAAATATTTATGAAAGGAAAAATAAAGAAAAAAAAAACATTTTTATGCAAAAAATAGAGTTAATAATAGATAGTCATAGGTCATTTATTAAATTATTTTTAATAATTATGATCTAGTGTTATAGATATACATACATATGTTATTATTACATTGTAGAAATATGTTATTTTACATACATGTATGTATATACTTATGTACAAAAGAAAATAATTTTGAAAACATGTTTGTTTATGTATACATGTACACACATTTATACATGTGTATAAAGAATATTTTTAATGTCAATGACAAAAAATTTTCATTTCCTTTTAGAAATATTTTCTTTTCTTTATTTTACGTCTTGCTAAAGCCATTTTACTTAAATACCCATTCTCTAGAAATATTACGTGTCTTAGAAGAACATGCGGCGTTGTTGATATTTTTCGACTCGGACTCGGTCAGTTCTTATAGCTATGATTGTGAACTCGTATCAATAGTTTTATTTTGTATTTCTTTTTCAGATTTTCTATTCGTTCTTAGAATAAAACTTATTTTAAAATATATTATTAGCAAGCGTTTATTTTTTAAATTAAAGAAAAATACTGATTCAACTAACTTATAGGCTGATAAGTGCATACGGGTACGAAAAACAGGTTTTTTTTTACCGGTAAACTCAAGATTTTAAAGACTATAAAAAAATTTAAAATTCATATTATTATTGTATTATATCCCAGGTAATTATTTTTGTTACACAGTGTTATATTTTAATATAAATTTTGTTTTAAAAAAGTTTTATTTTACACCAAATTAAATGTTTATTTTGTAAAAACAAAGGTTAACTTTTAAAACAAATTCATTTACATATTTAATTAAAATAAGGAATAAAAACAAAAAAAAACAAAAATATATTTAGAATAAAAAAAATACAAATTCTGTGTAAATTTGTACTGATGGTTGTCAAGTTGAAGATTCACGTTTCTAATGGTAAAAGAGTGTATTTTTTACATGACGTATTTTGTATTTATTAAAAACTAAATTTAAAAATAAAACTTATCTTAGCATGTAAAGTTGTGTTAATTGAGCTCTTGCTTTTTGAAAAGCTGCGTTAAGAAAGTCACCAATGTTAAGGATTTGGTTATTGAGATTACCGATGAGTTGCGCTTATCGACGGTTGCGTTAACCGATGTTACACTGTACATTTTAAATTTCTAATAGGTTTTAAAACGCAAATCCAAGTTTTAGTCGTAATGAATTATTTTTCTAATTTTTCTAGTTTTTTGACCTCTTTTTGTATTAATAACACTAATTATTTAAGCTTAAGGTCTTTTTAATATATTTAAAATGTGAATTTTGTTTTCTTGTATTACAATGGCGTGGTGTATCACGAGTTCTTGCCAACAGGTCGTATGGTTAATAAGGAATACTACAAGAAAGATATGCAACGTTTGCATGAAGCAATACGGCTCAAACGACGGGAATTGTAGAAAAAAATAATGGATTCTGAATCACGATAATGCACCAGCGTACACATCAATGCTTGTTCGTGATTTTTTAGCCAGAAACAACACCCTAATCATGCCTCAACCTCCTTATTCACCGACTTTTTCTTATTTTTTTTGCCACAATTGGTATAGATAAAATCAAAATCGAAGAACGAGCTGATGGCCATACCGAACAGGGCATTTCAGAAGTGCTTCGAGGATTGGAAGAACCGCTGGCATAAGTGCATTATATCTGAGGGGAATTAATTTGAAGGGGACAAAAGGGATATTGATAAATAAATAAATACTTAAAAAAAAAATTAAAAATTCACCTTTTTTTTTGAACAGACCTCGTATATGTCTGAAGTTTACTCAAGTCTCTTCTATCTAAATTATTTAAATCGGTTGCTATTCAACTAAGTTACATGCTGATAAGTAAATACGAGTGAATAAGGCACGCAAAAGACTTAGGCTGTGTGGGAGCAGCAAATTGCTGGAAAAATTTTTAATTTTTTTTTCAGAAAAACCAGTTAAATTTATTGAAATTTTGTTTTATTAAGTATATCTGATAACTAAATTTAATAAAAAAAAAATACACACTTTTATATACAAAAAATTAGGATACCATTTGTTGCACTGATCAACGTTTGCAGTAACCACGGTAGTAGTGTACATTGTGTATATAAACATGTTACTAATGATGTTTTCTCCCATCATCCAGCAAAGCGTGTACAGTAGGAGAAACAGCACGACAAAAGAACCTATCGACTAAATGCCGACTCAGCGGGATACCCTGCGTAAGTAGATTTTAACACCCTATGTGAAAGCATCAAGTTTAACACAAATCATCACTGTATTTTCTATTGACAGGGTTTCAGTAGTAAAGAAAATGTTTAAACATAAAACATAGAAAAAAAAGAAATTGCTGTAAAAATTCTAGGAAATATTTCGCTATGGTTCACCAAATGTATTTTGAGAATGTCACCAACAACAATTAATAAATTTTTTTAAAACGTTAAACAGAGAGCGCTCAAGCAACGTCATACAGTGGACTCCCGATAATTCGTAATCGCAAGGGACCGGCATTTCTTACGAATTATAGGGGTTTTCGATTTAACGGGGGTTTTCAATTTATTTACTAAAACGATAAAAAAAACCAAAAACAATTGTTAAAAATAAAATACAAAATAAATAACATAAAATAAAAAAGCGAATTCATTTACTTAGCGTAAAATACGTGTAATTTTTATAGCAAACAAAAATTTGTTGTTTTTGTAACACCGACAAAGTTTTATGCGTGCGCGTTGACATTTTTGTTTATTATTCATGTAACAAACTGATCTTAAGAAAATAAACACACACGCAAGGAACAGCAAAACCCACGCAAAAAAAAAATAGCGGTAAAAAAAAATATCCTTCTTTCCATGTTGCTGTTGTTTTTATTACGAATTATAAGTGGTAGTTAGCAAACAATTACGATTTATAAGAGGTAAAGATTTTATTTGAAAAAAATTACGAATTTGCGAGGGGACCAAAATGTATGGAAATTTTACGAATTAACGAGATTTTTTCAAGGGACCGGCAGTTTATTACGAATTATCGGGAATTACGATTTATCGGGTTATGATTTATCGCGATTTGACTGTAATACAATACAAAACTAATTTTGCAAACAATGAATTAAAAATTTTTATACTTACAGAGGTAACATGCCGTTAAGGCCCTGTTTAACTATCCTATACAATCGCACCACCCACTCATAGACAGTGAAGTGTGAAAATTAGTTTATGACAATGTTCATAAAGTTTTCCAAATCACACGACATGCCAAAAAATCTATCTTACATTTTTAGTCATTTGCGGTTTAGCTGTTAATTTTTAACGTGTATTTGCCCATTTAGAAATATAGTTATGTATGTATATGGAGTGATTCGTGTACCCAAAATAAGAATCAAATGATGTCCACAGCAATTTTAAACTTTTTGTCAGACCATTTACAGGTCAAAAGTATTATTCAGAAAATTTCTGAGCCTGGTCATAAACAAATGCAAGAAATCGGTTGCATCACAGTGCTTTAGACAAATATGTATCTGAAACGTTTACAAATTCATAGTATTTTCTAACTCGTTAATAGTTGGAAAAATTTTTAAACAAATAAAATAAAACTTGAGGTTGTAGAAATGCAATTCTTTAGATTTTAAACATTTTTCTAAGATATCTAACCAATTAAATTTATCGATTCTTCAATTTACTAAAATAAAAGTTCTTCAATAAAATTTAAAAACTCTCTATTTTGCAGCCTCATTTTCAAACAGCAAATATAATAAAAAAGTGTTGCCGGAATCAATTAAATGCCGTTAAATATTTTTGGAACAGAGTTACGTATTCGTGAGACAAAAAGCAAAACTTCAAAATTAAAATATTTAAAATACCAAAGGCCCTAACATCACTTAAAAATTTTATATGAGAGAGAAAAAACTTAATAAAATGAAAAGTTTTATGGTTACAAATATGATTTCTTCGCAATATCATCAACGTTAAAAATGCTGTCCCAAAAAGAGTATGCTGGTAACATTTTTCAATTGCTTCATTCTTTCTCAACAACCAGAAATACATTGATTTTGAGAGCTTAGTAAAAACTTTTTTATTTCGCGAATAAAGTCGTTATTTTAAAAAATAGCAAGCTAAAAATTGGTATAGCCATGTACCTTGATGTGCTGTACCAATCAATATCCATTAAAAACTCAATTTCGAGTTTTTTGTTTTTACGCTCTTTTGCATTTTATTCTATAATAATTTTGTGAATAGTTTTTAATTTTAGTTTTTTTTTTTTTTTTTGAAATTAATGTATTATTTTTTTTACTAAAATTTTTAGGTGCGTTTTATTGGTTTGTACTCGTATGTATTTGAAAGTAAATACGTTTAAGGGATATATAGGGCAAACAGGATTTTTATTACCGTTAAAAAATATCCAGTTGTTGATGCAATCGGGAGATAAAAATGTTAACTCAGTATCATCTTTTTAAAACAAATATATGGTATGAAAATCACTAAATCCTATCGAGTATTTTTTTTAAATAAAAATGTTTCTAAATGTTCTTGGCATTAACATGACTGAGCACATTTTTCAGATTTATAGAATAACGTTCAAGGCAGGGATGATAAAAGGCTCTTATTTTCGTACCAATTTTTATAACAAAATGTACTTTTTAATCCACGAAGCTACTATTTTATAATACATACAGTGCGCTGGGAATAACGTGAACTAATTAAAAACGCGAGTGTTGACGTTTATCAGATGTTGACGTTTATGAATGTGTAAATTTAATCAATTTAATCAAAATATTATTGATACTGTAGTTTAAAACGTTTACCACAAGCACATCAAAAAATTACAATAATAGGTTTCTAACCCAAATAAAAGGGGGTGCTGATGGCGAGTAGTCAGCGTGTTGGCTCTGCAACCAGAAAGACCCAGGTTCGATTCCCAGCCGGGTCAAATCAGAAAAAAGTTTTTTCTGAGTTTTCTGTGCTACAGCACCCTCCTTCGTCGATATTTGAGCAATAAAACGTCGGCGAAGTAAAATAATAAATAAAATGGCTCCATTAGCTTAAAAATAATGCTTCAAAAAACATCAGAGACGCCGCAACTTTGCTTTATAATTTACACGCAACTGCAAAGTTGTGCAAGAATTAAGCTCTATCTTTCTACCACTTTCACCACCTGTCTGTTTCTTCCCTATTCTTCTCTCTAGTTCCAGTGCAATGCATTGCATATGTAGGGGATAACCCCTGAACACTGGTCCAAGATAAAAAAAAAAAAAAAAAAAAAAAAAAAAAAAAAGCAATAAACATACTTTACACTAACTAATTCGGAAATAAATATATACATATGTATGTATGCATATATATATTTGAATTGTTACTAAAGCTTAAATTTTGCTTTGTTTATGGTTGACGTGTTCCAGCTTTGTGTGCTCGGTTTGACGTTTTAGAGTATACAATGTTATTGAAACAGTGTTGACGTTTTGTGATGCAGAAGTAATGGGGTGGTGACGAGAGCACTGTATTTATTAACAACAGAAACGTTAATACTAGAAAGAAATTCAAGAAGCACCACGAATTTATTGACTTTAATAATAGTTTTGTTTGTCTCACATTAGCAACAGTACAAACTTGTAGTCTATTTCGCGTAATTGATATTTTGCAAAGCGTAAACATGTTACTTTGCCCACTTTTTCGTTTTCTAACCATGGAAACTGTTTCAATCACTTTTGACCAAATGGTACCATATGCGTTTTCACTTGCTTACGTTAAGTTAATGCGGCAGGTTGCTGAATGTAAAGGTAAAGGTTCCATCCCACCAGGGTCCATTTTATTATAATCCCATTGTGATATATTTTGTGGAGAAACTTTCACGCGTTGTAGTGAAATAGACTAAAGTCTTTGCTAGGAATCGAACATAGAACCCTCAAAATGATAAACTAGCGCACTACTCACTAGATTACTGGATAATTTTTTTTTTTTTTTTATCTTGGACCAGCACGATATATTGTTCTCGAACTGGAGGTAAGGGATAGTCGGAGAAATGATAGGATGTGAAGCTTTACTATCTTACAACACTGCGTTTGCACGTTATTTGTATTATAACAGTGTTGTAGCGTCTCTGATATCAAGGACACGTATTAAATTTTTGAAGCTTCGTTCTTAGTATAAATTTTTAGTAGTTATTTTACTTCACCGGTGCTACACAATACCAACGAAGGACGGCGTTCTGATGTATCTGTGGATTGGTTACAGCTGAAGCCGTTTATATACAAACAATTTAATCTTAAGCTGCTTGCTCTTTCTGAAGCAGAAAACGGTTTTCCAATAATTTTTATTTTAATGGTGAAATTATTACACAAGCAAACATTAGAACAAAGAGAAAATTTATTTAATTGTAAACTTATGTATTTCACAATAATTAGTACAAACCGTTGAGAATTTTCAATTGTACCAATTAAGTCGCGGTAGTTCCGCGGTACCAACAAGGTTAAAAATGTACCAAGAAAAGTATAATTGTACCATGATTTCCACCCGTGATTCAAGGGTCCCAGCCGTTTAAGACAGTGTAAGACATACTTCACTCCATCTGATCTACTTACTATTTATACCGCTTACATCCGATCGAAAATGATGGAATACAACTCTCATGTACAGGCCGGTGTTTCAACGACTATTTTTAAATTACTCGATTCTGTACTGAAGAGGGGGAATAAACTCCTTGAGGACGTTGTTGACTCTCTTTAGTATCGTAGCAACGTGAGGTGTGTTTCGTTTTCTATCGTTATTATATTTTATTTAAGTTTTTCTTTATTGAACGTAAGTCTAAATTAATTACGATTATTTATCTATGTTTGTTATATGGTTTAGCTGGTATATATGTACTAATTGGTGCTAATTCAAAAATCGTCATTAGACGTTTTTACCAAATTCAAGAAAATTTCTTATGTTTATACATATGTATATTTCGTAATTCTCAAATATTTTTTTTGAAAATTTTTGTACAAATACATGGATTGTATGTTTTGGGGTCATCCTTGAGTGCCGCTCCAAGATAAAAAAAAAACTCCTATTCGTTAAACCGGGAAACTAATGTAATAATAATAAATTTTTTTCATAAATGTTTACAATTTGTTACTTTACAAAATTTGAAAACAAGTGTTTCTATACACAGTTGAAACAACCTAGAAAAGTATCAAGTATTTTGAGGCGGTATTTTTGAAAAAGTCTTGATTGTTTCGTTTTTATTTTTGTTTTTTTTTTTTAGAAGATTTGCTTGTATGTGTAAGAAGAACATTTTATGTTGAGCTACAAGTGGAAAAAATAGTAAATAAAAAAGAAAAAATAGAAATTATGTCATTTCAGCCCTTTTATTATTATTATTATTGTTAGCGAATGTCCTTTTGTTTTTGTGATGGGGGTTGCACATGCCCATAAGACACAAGTTAGACACAAGTGGCATAACCAGAACAGGTTGCACACAAAAATAAAATGTCACATTAATAAAATAAATGTCTACGAAAAAAAGGAGTGCTTTTGAAGTAGAAGAGTGTAATGTAATTCCTAGTAATTTGTTAAATTTTAATGCTCACATATAAACGCCGCAAAAAATCATAGGAATTTATTACAACATTTATGTATGTGGTGGTACAACATTTGTATTGCCTAAAATAAATGCATGTCATCTAAATTGGATTGGACGATGACTGATATTATCTCAAAGAAATATAATAAAATTTTGTAATGCTGCTGGTGAAAGTGCCGTCAAGAAGTTGAAAAAATTTATTGTATTTATGTGAATTTATTGCACGCCCCTTCAATCCCGGCTTCGTTAAAGAAATATTTTTCGAATAACATTTTTTCGATTGCTGACCTCATGTGAGATTCTAATAAAATTCTGGAATTAAAAAAGAAGAAACATTAAAATTGAATTAATAAATTCACATATGGCTACAGTTTGTTATTTCCAAAATAAATAAATGGTATATAGAATATATATTTGGTATAGACCAAGGTGTATAAAACTAGTTGGCATTGTTAGAACAGGTGACAATTATTTGGTGTACGTAGTTTTGTGATTCAAATAAAATTGGTAACATCTTATGGAGGGAAGTTAAACCGCTGTTAAATTTTTATAGTTTTTTGTTTTTTAATTTTGGTTTATTGATTTCTTTTTTTTATCTGGGACCAGCACTCAGGTGATGACTCCTACAAATGCGAAGCATTGTGCTAGAACTATAGGAAAGGGATAGTAGGAGAAACGACAGGAGGTGAAGCTTAATTAATGATTTTTGCAGCTCTACTTTCGCACGTTCTTTGTTTATACTCGTAGCAATGCTGAAGCTTCGGTTTAGTAGCCATTTTTATTATTATTTTACTTCGTCGGTGCTACACAATACCGACGACGGAGGGCGTTTTGATGTGATTGTGGATTGCTATCAGCTGAATCCGGTATTGTTCAGTGACCAGTGACTATGCCTTCGCCACTGAAACCTTCCGACAACAACTGACACACAAAGACACACGAATGCACATCAGAAAAATGCGAGATGTTTATTTTTATTTTAAAATTTTTAGTCTGAAACTGGGCTTGAACACAGGTCTGTTTCTGGATTCGTAGTCAACGTGCAGACTACCATCCATCGTGCCATCGCTCTATCGTTGCCAATTTTTTGGGTTAATGAACGCTTTATAGAAACAATTGTTACAAATTTGTAAAAATTTTTAGTAAATTAACACACTTTATGTCAAATAAATTGTTTTGCTTCTTTCTGTGGGGACAGAATACAGTACAGAAAATACTACGATTTCTTTATTTTATTTTTTAAACTTACAATTTAGTCATTGCAAATGGGCGTTTCGTTGGTATATCGTTACTATAATGGGATGTGCTCTAATGATATCAAGGAACCTGTGCCCGAAACCCGCCCATTACTACGCACAACGTGTTCATCATCAAGGGAGAATCGTTTGTGGTCGATTTAGTACCGAATCGCATTATGCATTATCCCGCCACCAATAACGTAATTTCTTAGTTCCTGCATGTGTGGGGATCATCCCCTGAGTACTGGTGAAACAAACATAAAAAAAATTTAATATTGTACTATGAGTATTTTATATGCTTTCCATTTTTTTCATTCACTTTATTTTTTGCTTGAAAAATGTTTTTTTCATACTAAAAAAATTTAAAGGAAAAATTACTAAGAATTAATTTTTTTGTATTCATATATAAATTTATTAAAATCTTAATTGAATTAAGAAAAATTGTTACCATTTTACACCCTATTAAAATTTTAATTTATGGCGTTTTCCTTACTAACAAAAGTGTAACATGTATGCTACATCTCGTTACTATTGATGTTCCATTCAAAAAGCGATCATGTTCTTTTCTAAATAAGTTGTACAAATAACTGGAAAAAATTTGCAACATATTTGACCTTCTACTCCAAAGGTGGGGTGAGATACTAACCTTTTTTACATATTTGATAAATACCTTTTTATACAAAAACGGGCGTGGTTCGCTACACCTATTTAAATTCAAAAAACTTCAATATAAAGCATATGCTAATGAACTTATATTGAAATTTTTTTTCTTTCGGAAATGAATACTGAACTTCTGTGATTATGACGTAATTAAACAAAATACATTATAATCAATCAAAAGCTCGATTTGGATTTGTTTGTGTTCTACCAAATTTAGAAGATTTTGCTTTAGCAGTTTTCAATATATACAAAAATTAATATTTTGTTTGTATACGAGGTGCTACAAACACTTGTCCAATCCCAGATAGCCAGATAGCTGAAAATGGGTATACGGGTAGGCACTCGGAAGTAGAGAGGAGAAGAAACACATAGATAGGTCTGCATCTACATGGACATATATATATATATATTTTTTCAAAGGAAAGGCACGACGGGTGGTACAGTGTAACTTCAGCGTCTCCGAAAGTAATTAACCGATTTTAATAAAGGTCACATAAGGCATACATATTTCTTAAATAAAACTATTATAACAACTACACCAACGCGTGGCCGGGTCAGCTAGCATATATACATATATACTCTACCTGTATAAACTTAAACAAAATAATAAAAATCGAATATAATATATATAAATAATATACATATATAACATTTTTCAAAAAGCAACTAAAGGGTGTTCTAACAAGAACGCAAGATTTAAATTTGGCGCCATTCGAAGTGTCATTGTTTGACATATGAACAATTGTTATTGTTTGCTAGTAGAAAGTACGAGGTTAGTAAAAATGGAGCGCTACACGAACAACGCATTCTCATTGTGAAATTGTTTTACCAAAATGGTGAAAGTTTTGCGGCTACAGTTCGCAAATTGCGATCAATTTGGGGCCACAATAATGCTCCAAAAGAGTCAACTGTAAAGAGATTAATGGATAAATTTGCCGAAACTGGGTCTGTTAGTGATGTAAAGACAACAACGCGCCTTCGACCAGGTCGATCGACCGAAAATGTCGCAGCTGTACGTGATGATGTCGCTCAAACTCCATCCACCTCAATTCGACACCGAGCTCAGCAAATTGATGTCTCCAAATCCACTATGCAGCGAATTTTGACGAAAGATTTGCATCTTCATGCATACAAAGTTCAATTGACTCAGGAACTGAAGCCAGCTGACCATGGACTGCGAAGGGAGTTCGTTAATTGGGTATTGGAGAGACAACATGAAAATGCTGATTTTGCCGATAAAATCATCTTCAGTGATGAGGCCCATTTCCATCTTGATGGCTTCGTCAATAGGCAGAATTGTCGCATTTGGGGTGAGGAAAATCCTCGAGTAATTCACGAGAAGCAAATGCATCCTCAACGTGTCACTGTGTGGTGTGAATTTTGGGCTGGAGGAATCATTGGACCTTATTTTTATGAAAATGAGGCAGGTCAAGCGCAAACAGTCAATGGTGTTCGGTATCGTGAAATGATAACCAGTTTTTTCGTGCCTAGAATTGAAGAAATAAATGTGGAGGGCATGTGGTTTCAACAAGACGGCGCCACATGTCATACAGCCAGAGAAACAATTCAATTGCTGCATCAGTCATTTAAATCTTGCGTTCTTGTTGGGACACCCGTTATAACGTGGAATAATTTCCTTTTGTTTTTGTTTTTCTGGGACCAGTGCTCAGGAAATGTCTCCTACGAATGTCATACGTGCACCGGAACTAAGAAAATGGATTGTGGTGAGATGTGGTGAAAAACTTCTTTATTTTTATGTAACTATCTTCTCAGTTATTCAACGGATTTATTTACAAACATAGATAAATAATCTTCTTTATTTTTAAAACCCTGCTTTTTGTAAATTTTCCTTGTTTTTCTAATAGCAGTGTTGCACCGTCTCTGGTGTCAAGGAGACGTATTAATTTTTCGCAGCTGTATTTCGTAGTCATTATATTAATTATTTTACTTCGTCGATGACGCTACACAATACCAACGAATGATTGCGCTCTGATGATATTTGTGGATTAATGTCATTTGTAGCCGCTACTGTTCAGTAATAAGTGACTATGGCTCTGCCTACTAAAACATTCCGACAACAACGGAAACAAAGACAATAATGTACATCAAAAAAGGCGAATATGTTGTTCTGGCAGTCGGATACTGCACTCGAACCCAGGACCATGAGTTTTCTAGTCAACGTACAAAATTGTTATTTGTTTGTATATATGTTTGTATGTGACAGCGCATAGAGAAAGGAACCTAAGGGTAAAAAAAGCAATTTTCACTTTTTTTTTTTTTTTTGATGTGGACAACATCTGAGCATCGAATGAGACCGATCCCATGCCCCAAAAGTGTTCCCTCCCAGAGATATGCGCGTTTTATGATAGTGATGGTACACCAAAGATACACGTATTTAAATCTTTAAAATGGCTCTCCTGAACAAAACCGCTTTTTACCCTTAGGTCTCTTTCTATTTTGCGCGTCACATATAAAGAAATATACAGACTACTCATTAACAGTTGGCGCGCAAACAGTGAGTAGTAAAGAATTCGCAATATAAACCATAAAATGTATTTTTGTAATGGAATGTATTTTTAGAATGAGTGCTTTAAAAATGTTGAATTATCTTGACAATTCTGTTGATATATTGAAGCCTCGTCGCAATGTGATGTGCGTGTTGCTGTTTTATCGCTTCTGCAATGGAATTTTACTACAATCTAATCGCAAGGCGCATTATGGAGAAAATTCGTTTTTTTAGCCGAACTGCTCGTATGTGGAATAAACTGTCCTTAATTGCGATATTACAAAGTTTAAGTCGTCAACAATACTCTCTACCTACTACCCGTAATTTATTTTCCCAATTCCGGTACAATGCGTTGCACACGTAGGGGCATTCCCTGAGCACTGATCAAAAAAAAAAAAAATAGAAATATATAAAACGTACCTAAAAATTCATTTGTGCATATACATATCGTTACATGAATATAGAAAAGCCTTAACTAATGGTTTATTAATTTTTTTTAAATTTATTTTGGTAATAATAAACAAGTAGCTGCACTAAAAATAAAGTAATAATGAATTTAAACTGCTCCCAAATTAACAATAGTTTTATAAACAATGTATAGTAGACAACAGAGAACTGCAAGGAGTATTCCCGAATATTCAAAAACACACTAACGTAACGCAACTGACACTCAAGCAACTAATTGCATCAGGCTAAGCCATAAGGTTTTCGTAGAAGAATTCACAGTTGCGTAATCAGAGTATTGCAATCACGCAACTGGCTGTATGCGACTGTATATGCCGGTTTCACCGTCGAAAGCTGCATTGATTTTGGGTTGTATCTTCATTATTTTCTTTACTTCAAAGCAAAATTAACGATAAGTATTCAGCGTTAAATTAGATTATAGTCGCATTGATTGTATAATAATGTGAAAAGATAAGGGCTTTATGCCATCTAATTTCTTCTGCATTGTTAAAATTTTGGAGAAGTCGCAAATATATTGTAATGGGAAAATTAGTTAGGTGCAAAGTGTACAACTATATAAAGATAAATACAAAAACGTTAAATCGTCCACTACTGTTCTCGGTAAAAAATGAGTAACTGTCAAAAAAATGCAAAAATTTTCAATTTAAAAATGACGTTTCGAACTTAAAATCTTGCATTTATGGACAACGTAGCGATTTATGGACTGAGATTTTAAGCTTAGTTTTTGACGACATATATTCTTTAACGTTTTTTTTTAAATGAAAATACGGAGGCAATAGTTAAAAAAAGTAAACATTCTTAGTATATGTTTCTTTCTGGCGTTTGCTCTCCTTATGATATGATAATGAAATGTTCATATGTAAGAATTGTAAATTGCACGGCATGATAAAAAGGGGAAAAAGAAGAAACATTTCGCAACAAATTTTTGAGAGCTTGATGGTAATAAAGACGCCTTTCTAAGGATTTCCTCTAAGGGTTGAAGTTCAAAAGAATTTAGTCAAATTAGCTAGAAGCACTGTTGGATGACTTACTGTGTGTGATTATGTTTGGTCTGTTGGTATTATACTTGGAAATATTTCAACTCTTTTTACAAATCGATTTTACCTTTACATTTCAACAATAAATATGAAAAGGACTTCAAATTCATATGAATTGAACATTTAAGCAAAACGACTTGCTGAGTACTTAAAACTCTTGGATTATAAAACGATTAAAGGATAACACTTTCAACAAAATACGTATTTATACACAGATACATAATAATGCAAGAAGGTCGTACAATATTTTGAAAAATTAATCCAATTAACTAATCTGGATACTGACGGAACCATAAATGTCATGGTAGATTTTCTAGAAGAGCTTCTATTGTTGTTATTTGTTCTTTTTGGGAAAACAATGTGGAAAATTTAAATGACTCGTCATGTCACAATATAACGTATTTAGTACGTATATGTAAGACAATAGCACAGAACCTGACGAGTATAATACTTTCTGTGAAACTAATGAATGCGATCTGTGACATACAAATATGAGTCAATATACTAAACAAATGTATCCCTTGACTTTTCCTGTTAAACGGAAAATTAACTGTAAGATTAAATAGGATGTTAAACAAATGTCAATACTATGTTATTTACATTTCTTTGGTACCTCACTTTTGTATTATACTACGTTTACACGAACGTCTTATTTAAATATAAAAATGTGAAAGTGTTGCCATATAATTTTGTTAATACCACTTCCATTAAACTCACGAAAACAAATACAGGCAGGACTCGTATATTTAACACGCAGTTCTTACACGATTCATATTTCGTAACGTTCGAGTTTTCTCATTTAACCCGAAAAAGCCTTGTTTTTACATGGCTTCTATAAGTAGATTTGAATTTACGAACATTTTATCGTTGATTTTTACCAGCTGTTGAATTAAATGGAATTGCAAAATCGTCAATGCAAATTTATACATCTCGTGTGATCTTCTTGAAACATTGCATGTGCAACAAACCATTGTAAACTAAGTGTAAAAAATTGAACTAGAGATTGTTCTATTTTCTTCAGACATAGCATATGTTCTGAGTTGTTTTGGCTGTACAGCCAGAGAATAGAAATGTAGAAAAATTTTCGTCGACGTCTGAATATAGAAGATATTTGATGGATTATAAAGCCGCTTGCAACAATTTCACATGTTATGGAAAAACTCCCCAAAAATATTTGAGAACAAACCAAATATTTTCTCTAAAAATTTTTTTTATATAACAAACATTGCATTATTTGATTTAAATATATTTAATTTTTCTAAAGCTTTCTTACAATTAGTCGACACTTTGGCTGCCAATTATTGAATTTAAAGTACAATACATTGCCGGGGTATACCGGCATAAAAAATAAAATTTAGTAAAATCATAAAATAGAGCCAAGGTGGAAAAGAAACAAGGAAAAGCATGTTTGTTGAATGACAGAAGGTGAATCTTCACTATCTTTGAACTCTGCTTTTGCACGTTTTTTGTTTATAGCAGTATTTTTTTTTTTATCTGGGACCAGCACTCAGGAGATGACTCCTATACATGCGAAGCATTGCGCTGGAACTTTTAGGAAAGGGATAGTAGGAGAAACGACAGGAGGTGAAGCTTACTTATTTTTGCAGCCTCTGCTTTCGCACGTTCTTTGTTTATACTTTTAGCAGTGCTGAAGCTTCGGTTCAGTGGCCATTTTTATTATTGTTTTACTTCGCCGGTGCTACACAATACCGACGAAGGAGGGCGTTCTGATGCGATTGTGGATTGCTATCAGCTGAAGCCGGTATTGTTCAGTGACCAGTGACTATGCCTTCGCCACTGAAACCTTCCGACAACAACTGACACACAAAGACACACTAATGCACATCAGAAAAATGCGAGATGTTTATTTTTATTTTAAAATTTTTTGTCTGAAACTGGGGTTGAACCCAGGTCTGTTTTTGGATTCGTAGTCAACGTGCAGACTACCATCCATCGTGCCATCGCCACCCTCAATCTACGTTACGATTTTCAATAGAGCTGTTTCATGACAATATAACAAAATAACAATTTTGACAGACAAATGCAACCTGAAATGTCGCATTTAAATTTTTTTTATTGTTTTTATGTAGGTATGTATCAGAGATCTGCAAGATCATTCACTTTTAAATAAATCAAATACGAAAAAACAAAAAATCATCGGGTACACGTTTGTGATCGATTACGAATTGATGGGATTCTACTGCTGTAGTCAGTGCTACGATATGTGAAGATTTATCTTATGGTGATTTCTTTTCTGAACAAATATGTTGCCCTTTCGATGGATAACATTTTCTACAGTTTGCCCACACCTTTAAAAAGTGATACATTTTTTACTGCCACAATGGTACAAAATATTTGAGATTTAATATTAATGTATACTTAGCGTTTCACTGTTTCTACGATTTTTAGCACCATTTTATCAATAAAAATCGTCAGCAACATTGTTTTCTAATCATCTGCTATTACCTAGAACAAACTGCAAAAACTTTAAACCAAAAATTTATCAAAAAAGTTTACATTGAAATAAATAATAAATTAAACAGAATCTTCTTCTAACAAAAGTCTGACGGACTCTAGTCAAAGTGAAGAGTATATTGATTTTCATAATTCTTATTTGTATAAAAAAGTACTTCACAAAGATGTAAAAAAGGTTAGTATATCACCCCGACTTGAGATTAGAGGGTCAAATATGTTGCATATTTTGCCAGTTATTTGTGCAACATATTTAGAAAGCAACGAAATAGCTTTTTTTAATGTTACATATTTTTTAGAATGGAACAGAAACTGTAACGAAATGTAGCATATATGTAACATTTTTGTCAGAAAAGAAAACGCCATTATTTTCGAAGTTTTTTGGGATGTGACAAAGATGAAAAGATTTCTTAGCTTAAAGGAAGATGTTTTCAAATATGATATTTAGTACTTTTACGTCCGCACGCACAGTCATTAGTTAAAAAATGGAATACACCTCTCATGTATGGGCCGGTGCTTCAAAGACTATTTTGAAGTTACTCTACCGTGTACAAGTAAGGGCGAAGAAACTCATAGGAGACAGTAGGGTAGCCAACTCTATTGACTGTCATGAGCATCGTCGCAACGTGGGATGCGTTTCGTTGTTCTATCGATACTATAATGGGAGGTGTTCTAATGAAATCAGGGAACTTGTTCCCGAAACCGCGATCATCATTAAGAGCGCATCCATTTGTCGTCGATTTGACGGCGACTCGCACTACGCATTACAGGGAAAATTCGTTTTTTGGCCGAACGGCACGTATGTGGAATAGACTACCCGCAGAGATGTTTCCTTTCACTTTTAGCTTGGGAAGATTAAAATCAAATGTCAATAAACACTACTCCCTCTATCCTCCTTCCCATAAACTAATTTCCTAGTTCCAGCACAATGCATCGCATGTGTAGGGATCATCCCCTGAGTGCCGGTCCAAGACAAAAAAAAAAGACGGATGAAGTGAAACAAATATGTGACGCGCAAAATAGAAAGGGACCTAAAGGTAAAAACCGGTTTTGTTCAGGAGAGCCATTTTAAAGATTTAAATACGTGTATCTTTGGTGTACTTCACTTTCATAAAACGCGCATATCTCTGGGAGTGAACACTTTTGGGGCATGGGATCGGTCTCATTCGATGCTCAGATGTTGACCACATCAAAAAAAAAAAGTGAAAATTGCTTTTTTTTATACCTTTAGGTCCCTTTCTCTATGCGCTGTCACATATGTATTTCTATTCGTTAAACTAATGTTATTAGTTTAGAACAGACTGTGAATATGCGCATTAGAGTGTATGTTAACTAAACCTGTAAATAAAAGTATGACCATTTAGAGAAATTGTTTCCATTTGTCATTGCTTTGAATATTCAACTATTAAGATAACGGGTGAAAAAAATATTGAATTGCTTTTGGAACCTGCTTCAAGATGTATAGCTAACTTTCGTCCTGTGTCAGTATTATCAACAATTGACAAAATTTTTGAAAAAATAATAGCAGATCAATTGTCACTATATCTTCAAAAAAGGAATATATTGTATGAACATCAATATGGTTTAACGACATCTTCTGGCACGGAACAAGCTTTAGTTCATGTTATAGAATATATTTGTGGAGGAATTGATGCAGGATATAAGGGTGTTGCCGGAGTATTTTTTGACTTTTCAAAAGCTTTTGATTTAATTCAACACAGTATTTTACTTAAAAAATTTAAAAACATTGGCGTTGCTAATGAGACAATATTACTTTTTGAAAACTATTTACAAAACAGATATCAATTTGTTCAAATTGGGGACACGAAGAGCGACTGGATACAGGTAAAATATGGAGTTCCTCAGGGTAGTGTCTTGGGACCGTTGCTATTCAAAATTTATGTAAACGATTTGAAAAATATCAACTTTTATGGTAAATTATTGCCAGTTTGTGGGTTATACAAACAACAGATACTATTATATGTATTTAAGTCAGTGAGAATATCCAATCCAAAGGCAATAAAATTTGATCAAAATATTATCAGAACGGCGAGATTTACAAGGCAAGCACATGATCTACAATTGCAACGATGTCGCATAGATTTGACCAAACAGCGTATTACTTATGCTGGACCAAGAGAATACAATACTTTACCAGGTAGACTTAAAATTATGACTCTTATATCATCATTCAAACATTATTTAAAATTATATATGTTGAGTAATCTGAAAGCACTTTTAATTTAGATATACATATATTTCTGTTTCTCTTACATAAATTATTGTATATTGTAACGCCAGGCTATAGCCTCTACAAAGCCTATAAGGCGCTGAGGCAAAACAAAATTAAAAGATAGAAAAACAATTTCAAGATTAATAAAAAAAAAACAAAAAAATCATTTTGTCAATACCAAGAGCAACAACAGCTAACGCTGAAAGAATTTCTTCACAAAGTAATATCTATCGGAAAAAAATAAATTAGCACCAGGGACATATTTAAAAGAACTGACCGTATGCAAATATGTATGAAATAAATATTTCATGCTATTTAGTTTCATATTAAAAAAAATAATAGTTGCATGTTCTACTTTAAACAAACTAGATTTTGGCTGAATTTAATACGCATGCATAAAATCGTTAAAAAAACAATTTTTAACAAGAGACGAAGATTTTTTTGATGTTTTGAAGATTGTTGTGAAAAAAATGGCAATACTGGTTGTAGTATTTAGTGTTCTTACATACAAGGGAGTACGTGATTATTGGGTTGGTGGTTTAATCCAAAGTAACTAGTTGCATGCTTGTGCGTAAAGATACTGTACTGTGCGTATTAATCTTTATTTTTGTTCGCCTACTTTTTCGTTCTATAGTAAAGAAGGTTACATTTATTTGTCCAGATAAATTTCAATCCTTTTTTAAATTGTTAAAATTTTGGTTTAAAGTGCAAATTGGCGATCAAACGTAACATTTTGCTGGAATGAAAATGTTATGATGATTATTTGAAGCCTATGTACGCATAAAAACAAAATCGTCGGCTGATCAATATTTATATAATCAACAAATGAAGTTGCGATATAGCCGCGATTGTTGATAAACTTCATATATTAAGCAGCGACACATTTGTATATTTAAAATTTTTAGTATTTATCTCAATATTTCATTCTGTATAGCAACCCGGTGGAACACGTCATGATGATTCATCGGGAAAAACACTGAAAATTCATAGACGTCTGCGTATTAGTGGCTAAAGACAATATAAAGGATTTTCATATACAGGTTCTGAGTAATTCAAGGCCATCGTGGAAATTTGTAGCAGGCAAAATCACGTTGTAAATATTTGTACACGTTTAATTTTCTTTGAATATTGTGAAAATAGAAATGGATTGGAATTTTAGAATGGAATTTTAGAATCGTTACATTGTATGTGATGAGTTCTTTCCAAAAAGTATATATACAGTGAATCAAAGTAATATTGGGACAAAGATAAAATGATTTATGTGGAGATAATTAAGCACTATGTTAACTGATTTTAATGCAAAATTTTCATGCTTTTGTGTAGCTAACACTGTGCTAATTGCCATCTCAAAAGATTATGATTCGTAAGTTTGTCAAAATTAATTTATAAATAATTGTTCACAATAAGTCAAAAATGCAGTACAAAGTAATAATGGGACAGGTGGCATCACTATATAATCTAGGCTTTATAACGGAACATTTTGCAAAAAATTTTTGTTTAAAAGTTGCTAGAGTGTATTACAGATTAATTTTTGATAAGTTTTTAAAGAAAATTAAAATATGGCGCCACGGGGTTCACAAACATCGCCTCAAATCAGAAAACTGATATTAGAACATTCGAAATCAGGAAAAACCGTGAGAAATATTGCGGAAATTGTAAATAAACAAAAATCTACAGTGTTTAACATCATAAAGCGATATGGAGGTACAGAAACTTTTCAAAATGTAGCAAAACCAAGCAAAAGAAAAATATTTTCCGACGCGGATGAACGATGGCTTATGCGACAAATCAAACAAAAACCCTACTTAAGCGCTCCCAGACTTGCTGCTGAAGCGGAAATACATCTAGCAAAGAAAGCTAATCCCGAAACGGTAAGAAATGTGTTAAGGAAACACAATTATAATGGCCGGGTAGCTAGGAGAAAACCTTTTATTAATAAGGTTAATAAGCTTAAACGAGTGGGCTTTGCTAAAGACCACAGAAACAAGGATTTATCATTCTGGAATAAGCTAATCTTCACTGACGAAAGCAAATATAACATATTCAGATCGGATGGAAGGTCATTCGTGTGGAGAAGACCAAATGAAGAACTGTCAGAAAAAAATTTGAGACCCACTGTTAAACATGGCTTGGGGTCAGTTATGGTGTGGGGTGCAATATCAGCAGCTGGTCCCGGTAACCTTCACATTATTGAAGGAATTATGGATCATAAATATTATATCAACATCCTGCGTGCTAATCTTGCAGAAACAGCAGAGAAACTGGCGAATGATTATTACTTCTACCAAGCCAATGACCCCAAGCATAAGGCTCACAATGTAAGGTGTTGGTTGCTTTACAATTGCCCACATGTGCTCGAAACGCCTCCGCAATCACCCGATCTCAATCCGATAGAGCACGTATGGGCCTATTTAGAAGAAAAATTAAGAAATTACCAAATAAGTTGCAAATCGGACCTAATTAGTGCTCTGAAAGAGGAATGGGGTAGAATAACCCCACAATTCTGTCAAAAACTTGTGAAAACTATGCCGTATCGATTGAAGGCTGTAATAGAGAAAAAAGGCCTTCCAACTAAATATTAAACATTATATATTTAATACTTAACTTGTTACTTTATTACATTGTCCCATTATTACTTTGACAGGATTTTCTGTGTTGTTTTAGTTTTTTTGTTTTTATATCCCAGTGGCGGTAGTCAATGTATTTTTTATTTATGTTCTTAATAAATAATAAAAAGAAAAGTATAAATATAATTTTATTTTCTTCTTAAACCAATAAGTTCAAAAAAATAATTCGAAAGTTATTGGATAAACAGCTTGTCCCATTATAACATTGAGTCAGTGTATATTGGAAAATTGAGCACTGGGTACCCAAGTTCCATGCAATCGAAGTAGACTTACGCACGTGACAAAAAATTGAAGTGCCTTTTAGAGCCGTAAGAAAAAATCCGAAAGTAAGCGATTTGTTGAAGATTTTTATTTCGGGAAAAATGTTTTTATAAAGGTTAATAATGGACCTTTATAATCATGTTTTCTTCAAAAACAACTATGCATGGGTTGGCTAAGAAAAAAATAAATTGTTGATTTCGCACGTTACATTACGCACGTGACACTTTTTACCTTCATACATATTTTAGTAATTTTACATATATTTTCAGTAGTTTTTAACAAAAAATTAAATTTTTTTAAATCTTAATTTTATTAAGACTGTTAAATTTCCAACTGGGTATACTTTTTATTACTTGTCTCAATTAGTCAAATTCGTATGCAGTGGTCAATGCACTAGTTTCGTGCATTAAAATAATAACAACAAATACATAAATATAATGCAAGTTACCGCTACTCGAGACAGTCATTGTAAATCAATGTAGAAAAAATCAAGAATTTTGGACCAAAACTTTACAGCTATCAATATTAACCGCTTAATAGGACAATAATTGAAAACCTATGCATAAAAAACGTAAAACTGAGTACCCAACAATATTTAAAATATATTAAGGGTTTAAATGAATTTTTGTTATCATTAAGCACAGTCCATTTAAAACCTTTGAATAAATAAGTTCTGAACAATTTGTGAAGGAATAATTATTTAACGATAAGTGATTTAAGTACATAGAATTCAATTTTGGAATTTGGTAAGTCATCAAAGGGCAAGAAAAAGCTCTTGTCCGCAACACGGTCCTTCGAGCCGGATTATATGGTTAATCCAACATTTCACAGTCAATTCAACGGATTATATGGTTAATCCAACATTTCACAGTTAATTCAACGGATTATATGGTTAATCCAACATTTCACAGTTAATTTAACGGATTATATGGTTAATCCAACATTTCACAGTTAATTCAACGGATTATATGGTTAATCCAACATTTCACAACATTTTAACGGATTATATGGTTAATCCAACATTTCTACAACATTTCAACGGATTATATGGTTAATCCAACATTTCTACAACATTTCAACGGATTATATGGTTAATCCAATATCTCTACAGTAATTCAGCAACGGATTATATGGTTAATCCAATATCTCTACAGTAATTCAGCAACGGATTGTATGGTTAATCCGAAACAACTCACAAACTCACACCTCTTCAAAATGTCTAATGAAGAAAGTCTTCTTATGCACACACCGCCAACGACGGCGAATGATGGACACATTCACATCAAGGAATCACAACGCAATAATCTCCTAAACCGAGTACAGAAAGAAGCCGATGAAGTTCTAAAGTACGGCAATTATTCTTTTCATCAATTAAAGGTCAAGCTGTCGCTGCTAGAGCGACATTTTGAATCTTTCGAGAAGATTCAAGGCCAGCTTGAAGAACTTGATGAGTCACAATTAGCAGCAGATCACCGTCTTGAATTCGAAGATGGTTATTTTAAATTAAAATCTCTAATTTTGGAGCGTTTATCACTTCAAAGAACCAGCATCAATGAACCTGGTATGACCAGCACTCAAAATGGAACGACATTTGTGCAACAGTCAGCAAGGCCTCATCTACCAACCTTGCAATTAACTAAGTTTAAGGGAACCAAAATAAAAAATGCTAATGATCTCTTTTTAAGCACTCATCACTATGAAAACAATCCTGCACCACACAATTTTGTCTATGGATCTACTCATAGCAGTCAACAATTGTATAACACCAATGCTCATCAATCTGTGCCTTCATCATCATCACAACAAGAACCCTTCAATGCTGCCATTATATCGAACAATATCTCACAGTCTTCTACAGCCTCTACGTCACAGCATTCAATACAACCGAGTGAATCACAACCGAATTCCATGTACAGTCAGAACTTTAGCGCTGAAAAGCTGTTGGGTCAACATACCCAACAACAACAGCAACAACAGCCGCAACCGCAAATTATTGCCGCACAACCGCAGTCACATACTCTTCCACAGCAGCAGCTACAGCAACAAAGACCAACACCACCTCCCCATGCTCATGCCCAACAGCAACCACAACAGCAACCACCACCGGCTCAGCAGCAACAACATCACCGTCACACACCCAATAGTCATACACCTGATAATAATTTACCACGTATAAATAGTTTTGGAGGCGGTGGACCTTCTCAGCCTGAGACACAGTTTCATTTTGAACAAAATGCCGCTGGCGGCCAAACTTCTAATATAACAAATCCAGGCGCTTATCCGCAACATCAAATTATTAATCAGTACCCTCATCACTCATCACAAACAACATCATCGAATCAACCAACAAATGAAATCAAATCATCACATAGTCTGTTTACAATTAATTGCCTTGTTAATACAATAAAGCCAATGTATAATTGCTTAAACTATTCAACTGAACCGTCATTAGAAACTATTCTAGGACGTTGTTGGAAAATTGAAGAGCTCAGTTGCCAACCAATTCAAACGGCTGAAGAAGAAGGATGTGAAAGGTTTTTTGAAAAAACAACACCGAGATCACCACCCCTTAAATGGCCACTTGGCCGAGTGGCAGAAATATTCCCAGGAACCGACGGCCGAGTGCGAGTAGCGTCAGTCGAAACTGTCGAAGGCATTTTTAAAAGAGCTGTAACAAGGTTGTGTAAACTTCCTATTGAAAATTAATAATTAAAAAATTTTGGAACCATCGCTTCCAAGGCCGGGAGAATGTTAAATTTCCAACTGGGTATACTTTTTATTACTTGTCTCAATTAGTCAAATTCGTATGCAGTGGTCAATGCACTAGTTTCGTGCATTAAAATAATAACAACAAATACATAAATATAATGCAAGTTACCGCTACTCGAGACAGTCATTGTAAATCAATGTAGAAAAAATCAAGAATTTTGGACCAAAACTTTACAGCTATCAATATTAACCGCTTAATAGGACAATAATTGAAAACCTATGCATAAAAAACGTAAAACTGAGTACCCAACAATATTTAAAATATATTAAGGGTTGAAATGAATTTTTGTTATCATTAAGCACAGTCCATTTAAAACCTTTGAATAAATAAGTTCTGAACAATTTGTGAAGGAATAATTATTTAACGATAAGTGATTTAAGTACATAGAATTCAATTTTGGAATTTGGTAAGTCATCAAAGGGCAAGAAAAAGCTCTTGTCCGCAACAAAGACCATCGCTCAAAATTAAATATAATTAAAAAATTTTAATAAAGGTCAAAATAAAAATAGAAGTGATACTAATAAAAAAATTAAACTTTTATTCAAAAATGAAAAATAAAAATATACTACAAAATTAATCCAACTTAATTTTTTCCTTAAGTACTTAAAAAAATTATGCGAGCGTTTTGATTTTCTAAGTCACGGTGGCCCATTTCATGGAAATACCCATATAGGGTTTTTCATTAAGCGCTTCTTATTTTTAAATTTATATAAATCAAAGTGTGTGTAGGATATCATCGAAATTTTTTATGCGTTTGAAAGACTTCTTGATGCCATTACGTGTAGACAAATGTAACATGGTTCAAATGTCCGCCATGACTTCCTTGGGTGGGAAGCATCCGAAATATCGAATTTTCCATTACTCTGGCGCATAAATCATGCCGAACGCCATTCTCTATGGATCGATGACGTCGTCAGTCCAAAATCCACACCAAACAGTAACCTTTTCGGGATGCTTTGGACGCTATTGGATCTCATGTGGACAAATTGGACAAATTGTCATTCGGAGTACACCAATTTTTTTTTCATCAGTGGTTTATTGGATTATATGTTAAAATTTGCAAAATAGAGTTATGCCCCTCAGCTCTGAGCTAACTGCATTTAACTATTCAGTCAATTGGGCGAATTGAGCGTTCACTTTTTTTTTGAAGATTATAGCTCAGTGAAGAGTGCTTTTAATGTTTTTACGTTTCAATTTATTGGTTCCTCAGTCCTGCCAGAACGAAAAAATTTTTATTTGAAAAATGATGCCAGAAGCGGTAATTTCACATCATTTCTTAAATAAAATTCTGTTTCTTTAAATAATTTCAAATATTTTTACTTTGATTGGCTCATCTGAGCAACAAAATGAAAAGAAAAACAAAGTTAACTGAGCTACAAAATCTACTGAGCTGCTAAAACAACGAAATATTTTACAAATTAAAAACAAAACATTAAAAATTATCACAACAACTGACTGTTGCCGCAAGTGGCATGACTGGCATGTGACAATTATTGGCCCAAAATCATTCTTACGCCAATAAAATTTGTATAAAATGAGTGATTACAGAGTTTTTGATGGATACGTTTGTATTATTGTGTACCAATTCAGCGCAATAAAAATTGGGTCAGTGTCGTGTATTTGCGGTAATCGTCTGATCCCAGCTTTAAACAGAATTAAATATTTTTTGGCATCGCGTTAAATCAAATTAGTGTAAAAAAATTGGCGTAAATGCAGTATTAGGTGTAAACATAAATAATTGTTAATTCCTACAAAAAGCGTTTTACTAAACTGTGTCCTTTCTTTCAGAGATTAAAAATGCACTTTGTTTATGTTTACAAAATTAAGTGGAAATAAACATATCAATGTTCGAGTATGTACGTATGTTTGTACGTTATTCAAAAAACCATGACCCACAATTCAGCTTAAAAGAAGTAGAATACAATAATTCACAGACAACCATTAAATCACAAATGGGTACTTGTAACGCCATTTATAAAAAGTTATTTTCTTTTAATTGATGACAATCAATCTAGAAATTAAAAACAGACAACAAAAAATAAGTCTGCAGCAAAAAAAAACCCCTTACCCTTTATAAAAGCACTATAAATCTCTTTTATGCTGCGTTGTGTTTCTTTTTTACAGAGAAGATAAAGGCAACCAATGTAAGTAACAGCTTTAATATAAAATGGAAACGATTTTAAATTTATATCGACTTAAAAGCGCTCTATGTGATCAAATAATTTTTATGCCGTATAAACACTTGGCATATCTTTTAGTGTTTTCACACCAAAAGTTGAAACGTGATTTTAAAGTTAAAAGCACAAACAGCTGATTTTCCATTCTCAGTATAGATTTCATTAAATCAGGCTTTAACGCACAGTTTGCATAATAAAATTTCCTCTCGCAATTCGATGAAAGCATTTTGATTATGCTCAACCCAATGGCTTCTTTTTCTTTTGCACTCTTTTATTGTTGTTGCGGTTGCGTCCATTGTTTTAAATTATTGAAGTGTTGATGTCTAAGGCCGAAACTGAGCATACTAAGCCATTTCTGAAAATAATACTTTAAAAGGCGGTTACTCATAACACATTAAAAGACTGTGTAAACAAAAATAGAGGTGGTACACCTTTAAAACAAATGTGATACTTGATCGTCGTATTGGGCGCGTTGCAGAGCAACTGACATGTGAGTAATTTATGACATTTAATCCATCATACAATTTTTGCGGTTCAACATGCTGTGCTCAGTCTAAACAGCTGATCGAAGAAAGTTTTACCAAATAAAATAAAAATTAACACATTTCCTAAAATAGTTTTTATCACCGAATATTCATTGTCGATGGTTTTTATTTCGATTTTTACTTCATTATATTTGCTCATCATCAAGCCGTTTCAAAGACGTAACGGTTTAGTTCAACGTCACAATTTCTTCTACTACAGGATTATAAATTTAGTTTGTATTTATTTTTTTACTACAGGCAAAAGTAAACATTGATTAAATCATATTAGATCACAATAGTTTGTGCAATTTTTACACATGATATGATTCACAATTTAAAGAAAAAGCGCTTAAAATACCTAAAATTCATAGTATTGTGCACAGAAAGAAATAGAACTAACTGTTAATTAAAAATTTTGTAATATCAATTACAAATTAATTAAAATTTAATAATTAATAAAATAATAGTATCAATTAAATTATTATTGTTGGATTAATTGAATTAATTTTCAATTAAATTTTGTATAAAAATAAATAAAAATTTAATTAAATATTTAGAAGATTTGAAAGCAATTTTTAATCAAAAAAAAATATATGAATGCAATTCGTATGCATATTGGGTATTAATTTCTATTTGTACATTGTTGTATATATGTACGAAATAAAAAAATCAGATAAACATTTAAGTAGAAATAAGCTGTCATTTTGTGTATTTCATAGCAAAAATTAATAAGTTTTTATTACATATTGAGTACAAAAATTAATTAAATATTTAATTGAATTGATTAAACTTTCAATTGAAAAATATTCTATTCTGATTAAGGATATTAATTTTTTTCTGTGTGTAAAATGTCACTAATTTTTACTTCAGGAGAAACATAATCGGGTAGCGAAAAATTTTATTGTAAATTAAAAAAAAAATTATTTAAATATTTAATTATTATTATAAAAAATTTAATAGAAAATTAATAAAATTTTTAATTAAAATTTGTTAATTTTTTATTCACAAGTAAAACACATTTTCTTTGAAATGTTTGCATCAGTTGTTATCTCATATCATATGCTTTGCCACTTGAAAATAGAATATGCTGTAAATTAAAAAGTGTACAAATTTCTCATGTTAAAAAGTATCATTCTAAATTACATATACATATAATGTGAATACATCTTTAGTGTGCAAGTAGCAACGCTTCCGGCTTTCCCACGTATTTTCAAAATGTTCGCAATTTAGCGAATTTTTATTTCCGAGAAATCATCGCTAATAGTTCGGTTGTGCATGTTCGACGAACATTGTTCGTATTTCTAAAAATCTCCGATAATTTAGCTTTTTTTTTTCTTGGACCGGCACTCAGGGGATGACCCCAATACATGCGGTGCATTGCGCCGGAACTAGGAAATAAGGTTTTGGGAGATAGGGTAGAGGGAGTAGTATTTATTGACATTCGATTTGAATTTTCCCACGTTAAAAGTGACAGGAAAGACCTCTGCGGGTAGTCCATTCCACATTCGTGCCGTTCGACCAAAAATTTAATTTTCTCTGTAATGCGTAGTGCGAGTCGCCGCCAAATCGACCAAAAATGGATGCGCTCTTAATGATGACCGCGTGGTGCGCGAATTACCAGTCGAGTAACTTCAAAATAGTCTTTGTAGCTCCGACCCATACATGAGAGTTGTATTCCATTTTCCGTCGGATGTAGGCGGTATAAATAGTAAGGAGATCAGATGGGGTGAAGTATGTCTTACACCGTCTTAAAAAGCCGAGGCACTTGAATGCTTCCTTTGAGACCTGAAAAATGTGCTCAGTCCATCGGACATCACACTGAATTTTCATGTGAAAACATCAAATAGTGTTTTCACACTGTCTGCTTTTAAAGCAACAGTTGGTTTTACGTTAAAACCAAGTATTAAAACATAGTTTTACCATATAAAAATATTTTCTTAAAATACAACCCTGATTTAAATGGTGCTGAATGAAATAAAAAGAGGAAAATTTTTTTAATAAAGTCACTTCAATAATTTAAAACAATGGACGCAACCGCAACAACAATAAAAGAGTGCAAAAGAAAAAGAAGCCATTGGGTTGAGCATAATCAAAATGCTTTCATTGAATTGGGAGAGGAAATTTTATTATGCAAACTGTGCGTTAAAGCCTGATTTAATGAAATCTATACTGAGAATGGAAAATCAGCTGTTTGTGCTTTTAACTTTAAAATCACGTTTCAACTTTTGGTGTGAAAACACTAAAAGATATGCCAAGTGTTTATACGGCATAAAAATTATTTGATCACATATTTAGACTACAATTCACAAAAAAGAAATTTATTCCTAATTGAGTTTATTCATTCATTTGTAGTACTTTGTGTTCCCAAATCACCAATATTACAAATACTGGAAATATTTTGCCGACATATGGAAGAGTAGGTTAAGTCGACTTATTTTTCTATTAGTAGGTATTCTAAGGAAAATATCACTCTTCCGAATACTCCAACTGAATGTATAAAAGTTTAGTTTTCTGAGTTTGAAAGTGAGCATTTTACAATTGATTAAATTTGGCATAAGGTATTCTTCCATAGTGCCAAAGATTTATTCAGTGAAAGGTATATTCACTTTTTGGAAATTTACGCACAAATTTTTTTCAGGTTAAAATTTAAACTTACATCATGTCACATAATACATAAATGCCACCTTATAATGAAGGGTACATGAAAGATTGTGAGACGATCTACAATGAATCACGCCCAATCATCTAAGGACGGACAGGCAGTCATCCAGCTAAACAATTTATTGTTTATTGTTGGCATAAGGCAAATGCTTTTGTACCCCATATACAACGAATTGATATTTTATTTTCATATAAAAGTAATTGTATCTTCCGTTTCATTATATGTTATACTCATATCGCTATTAGATATTTTATCTTTAAGTACATAAAGAAGAAATAACCACTTAAATATTCTTGTAAAGCCTCAGGTCTTTGAAAGAGAGTGAAACTTTTAAAGAAGATTATAAAAATAATTACTTTATAGAGTGTGGTCAACTTGAATATCAAAGAAAACATTGTATTCAGAGACTAACAAATTTTACATTTTTTTATTTAACATTTTCCAGAATCGATTTTGCTTCATAGGTGAATCACGTTAAATCAACATGTTTTTGTAATAACGTAAACACACTTTATAACGAGGCTTTTAAGGCATGTTGATTTGAGGCCTAAACGATTTAACATTAAATTCAGTTTGAAACGACGTGACACATCCTGTTGAATCAAACTTGTACAAAAATAAAACAAAAAGATTTTGATATTAAATCAATATGATTTTATTGTTACTTTAATACCAAACTAATATTAATATTAAGTTTAACACAAGTCGGAATGAATTACGATTCTTTATTTTATCATTTTCATTTTCTAGCAGAAGTTCATGCCATCGAAATATGTGTGTGCGTGTGTTTCCGCAGGATGCGGCTCTTAGCGCCTTGCAGTCGACCATGATAACCTCAAAAATGGTAATCGAGTGCCTGGACCTTCTCAATGAGTTGGGGAATTTTAACGCCGTTCCATTGCGGTATCTTCCTGGACATGAGGGTTATGAGAACAATGAAATGGCGGACAATGTAGTAAATTTGCCCCTAATTGACCCCGATCCATTCTGTGGACTTACGAAAAGCCACAGGAATGAAATTCCTACAAAGTGTTATCTATCTGTGTGGCATTGTTGTGACTCTACACAAAATGTCGAACAGCAAATAGTGTTTGGATTCCTTAGAATCCTTAGGATGGGGATCTAATGTGATGGAGTTTGCACAATAGTTCTTCGTAGTTGCAGTTCTTCCTGGCCCCAATAATAATAATAATATCTGTCCATCTATATAGGGCTATGTTTAAAATTCATTAAAATCGGTTGGACAGTATTGGAGAAATTACCCCTTACATCACCTAGTGGCCCTATTGTTTTTACCATTTTCTTTTTTCCGGAACCTTTGCATAGCAATTACGACAAAACCCGTAAAAGAAAGTATTCAATTTGGACGCTTCGCTACCGCACACCAACTTATCTTATCAGCAGACAGTTAGTTCCTCAACCTCTAAGTTGGCAGCATTGCATAGTACAAACTTACACGAACTCTATATTGAAGCTGGCGTATAATGGGCGCAGTAATTAGTATTTAGCAATACTTTTCCAGCTAGTAAAATTGACGCGAGATGGCCGGCATTCATAATATAATTTTTATCAGGTTATCAGGATCTTTTATCAATTTTTACATCATGTGAATTATCCTATATTTCAGTGATCAAATGTACCCGCTGCACAAATCGTTCATCATTTTCGTTACTCTTCCGTCAAAAAATATAGTTTTATCCCTTTAGAGGAACTAGTGCGACTTATACAATAGGGGGATTCACAATGTCTGTTATTAAGTCATATTATCATATTGTATTAATATTTTAATATATGTATGTAGTTTAAAAAAATTGTTGTTGTGCTTCAATCCAAAAAGTCATAAAATAAAAATCCTCTGGGAGCTACATATGCTTATTGTTTTGCCATAAAATAACAGTAGAATGCTGAGTTGTATACTGAAACTCTTCAGTCGAGGCGTCGATAATATTTACAAGCCGCCGCTGCATATAAATGATAAAAGAATAAATAATTGTTTAAAAATTGTTCACATTTTTATAACTATACATTAAATTATTTTTATAAGAAGAAGGCAACGAAAAACCACAATATGTAATGATATACAAGTGAGCAAATTTTTTTTTGTGTTACTCATCTGGCTGGCAGCCGCTCAACTTAACGCCGTCCAAACAATTATTCAGCTGATATCACTGGCAACTTCACTGGCTGTTTTCGATTATACGAGGGCGGATCAATAATTCCGTGACTTTTCGAACTGCTCCCATCAAGTACAACCTGTTAATAGACTACTGTCAAATTTTGAGCAAGTGTCGTCATTTACTTTGCGTTGAACAGCTGTTCAAAACATACAACCTCGTGTATTTTACGAAAAATGAAAAAAAGTGACGTTCGAGTGCTCATTAAACATTATTTTTTGCGAAAAAAACCGTCAATCAAACCAAGGAAAAGCTCGATAACTACTATGGGGACTCTGCACCATCGATTTCAATGATAAAATGACTTTCGTTGTGGTCGCACAAGTACAAATGACGCTGAACGTTCTGGACGGCCAATTGAGGTAGTACACCCGAAAATGTCGAAAAATTCCTCGATATGGTTTTGGCCGATCGAAGATTAAAAGTGCGTGAGATTGTTGATACCATACGCATTTCATATGGTAGTGTGGTTTCGATTTTAAATGATCAGCTGGGTTTAAGAAAGTTGTCTGCAAGATGTGTGCCGCGTTTGCTCTCCACTGACCATAAACGTAAACGTGTGACAACTTTAAAGAATTATTTGGAGTTTTTTAACCGCTATCCGAATGAGTTTTTGGGGCGTTTTGTAACTGTGGATCCATTACTCTACTCCGAAGACCAAGCAGCAGTCTATACAATGGGTTTCTCCGGGTGAACCTGCTCCGAAGAAAACCGAGGTAAGGTTGTCGGTCAATAAGGTGATGGGAACAGTTTTTTGGGAAACACGCGGGAAAAAAGGGAAAAACAATAAACGGTCAATATTATGCCAACTTATTAGACCGATTTAATGAGGATTTAAAAAGAAAACGACCCCATATAGCCAAGAAAAAAATTATTTTTCATCAAGATAATGCACGGGGGCACACATGTGCAGTCTCAATGGCAAAACTCTATGAATTGGGCTACAAATTGGTACCTTATCCGTCATATTCTCCGGATTTAGCCCCTAGTGACTACTTCCTATTTCCAAACCTAGAGAAATGGTTTGTTGGAAAGAGATTTGGATCCAACGATGAAAACAAATGCCTATTTTAAGGGCCTAGAAAAATCCTATTTTTTGAAAGGGATACAAAAACTGGAGAAACGTTGGATTAAGTGTATTGAGTTGAAAAGAGACTATGTTGAAAAATAAATTTTTGTTTTGCAAAAAAAACTGTGTCAAAAAAAACTGTCACAGAATTATTGATCCGCCCTCGTATTTGGTTCAACGGGTTGTCTCTCTTTTCAGCTTGAATTTTTATTTTACATATGCAGAATAAAGGAAGAATAATTTTTCCTTTTTTTTTCTTGGACCGGCACACGTGCGGTGCGTTGTGCCGAAACTAGGCAATAAGGTTTTGACAGAAAAGGAAGAGGGAGTAGTGTTTATTGACATTCGATTAGAACTTTCCCACGTTAAAAGTGACAGGAAAGACCGTTGCGGGCAGTCTATTCCACATACGTGCTGTTCGAACAAAAAACGAATTTTCTCTTTAATGCGATCCCAACTCGACCACTTGAGTAACTAAAGTAAAAATTTATATGGCTTATGTGGTAGATTACATAAATAATCGTTATTCATTTTCACTCCCTTTGGATTATTGAAAAGCAGTTACATAATTATAATTTCAAAGAGTTAAAAAAAAAAACGCTGAATTAGCCATATTATTTTGAGGTTTGTTTTAATGCGGATTTGCTAACACTTGTACTCTTTTTCATTTAAGACCCCCATTTTATAAATGAAATAAAGTTTTTCTTATTAAGCGGGTGACCAAAATATAACCAAGCTCGCTCTTTAATGTTATTTTCGTAAACTGAATTGAAAAGAGGTAATAAGGAGACGCAAAACATTTGGTGTGTATGCTCAGCAGTATGACTGAGTAGTTAAGTGTGAATGTGTGTATGTGTGGTTAAAGGGATGGTGTTTGGAAACGCCCCTTTAAATACAGTTATTTCATTGGGCGCAACCACGAAAAAATTCAAAGAATTATAATTCAATTCTAGTTAAGATTTTTACATATACAAAATTTGCAACTAAAATAAGGTTTCATGGTGTTTCTTTTAAATAAATAAATAATTGCTGTTCTACGTTTGGTCCCGTAAAAACTAAAATCTTCAAAGTATTTTTTATGTTGTATTGATTAGACTTAAGCAAAAGTATTTTCGAATAATTTATTATGTGGAAAATTCTTTTCGTATTAATAAAGGGGAGTAAATATTGTTGGGTGAAGGTTAAAAAGTGGAACAGCAAAATGTTAACAAAAAATTCTTGGCGGTCGGGAAAATTACACAAAATATATGAGAAACATAAAAAATTAAAGAAAGGAAAAGAAAAATAAAAGTGCGTGAGCATCCTTTATGACACACACACACACACACACATACACAATTATTTAATTCCAGCAGAGACAAATATTCATGTTAGAAAGAGATAATAAATGTAGTCTATACAAACAATATTTTCTTTGGATTAATTCATTCTTCTTATTCTTGGTTTTTTATTTGTTTTTTTTTTTTAATATTTTCTTTTATTTAGTCTAAGTACACGCGTGCTTATATCCTGCGGCCACGTTAAACCAGAGAGCTGGAATTACTAAATACTGCCATCTCTTTCATTTTCATTGCATTTTCGATTGCTTTTGCATGCTCTGCAGTGTTACTATTATAAAATGCGCAGCTCTTTGCTTTTAACTTCACACTCAATACTTTGCCTTCCTCATCCACACACCACTACACAACACTCCACACAAATTGTATATTCACATTCATCAAATACACACAACTTTTATAGTTTTAGTATATGATTCGTAATTTCTACGTTAAACATTTCTCTCGCTGCGTTTGAACATTCAGTCGGCATCGATAATTACCGGTGGACGTATCGTGGACGTCGTTAATGTGTTTGGAACAAAAAAAAGAAGAAAAAAAGAATAGAAAAAAAAACTAAATAAAAACTTCTGAAGATCTTTAGAGAAAACAAAAAAAAAGAACAACAGAACTTAACTATATGGTTAAAGAGCTGCCAGCCACTGTTGCCATATTATTGAAAATTATTATCATTATTATCGGCCATGAAATTATTTTTGTGCAGTAGTTCCTCGTTTAGTTCGTAGTGACTCCTGCAATTAAGTTGGCTAAGACGAAAGAAAACTTTAGTTTTTGCTTTTAGCAAAATTGAACAATTATAGTAATTATAGTACGAATATATAAGCGAAACAAGTGTAATGAAAACGTTTAAAATCATTTGATTAAAACGAAGTGAATAGTCGAACAGAAGAAAAAAGAAAAAAGAATACTAAACAAACAGAAAATGCAGTGCAGTAAAAAAAGTGCCATATTAAAATAAACACATTATTAAAAATATGTGTCATTCCAAACACACATGCGTTATACATAAATAAATAAAATATTAAATTTATAAAACTTACAATAACAAAAAAATAATAAAATCTACAAATGCTACAATATGATTGACTCAGCATGTAATTACCTAAATCCATATGCCACCACGTCCTTGTCTGCCTCCTCCACACAATCATCAAATCTTAATGAATTTTCGCCATCTCATATACCTTCGAGTTTATACAACATTAAATCTGTGTCATCATCGGTAACAGCCTGCAATCCCATGAAATTGGAAATGCAATATCCGCCACAATCATCATCTAATGGTTCTGCTTCGCCTAATTCAAGCATACAATCGGCACCATCATCGGCCTCAGTGTCACCTAGCATTTTTCCATCACCCGCCCAATCATTTGCCTCAATTTCCTCCAGTCCGCCTGCTTCGGCCACCTCAGCATCACCCTTATCCGGCTCGCATACAGAATTGGGTGTGGCTGCTGCTTTTAACACATGGAATACGGCTGCCTATACAGCTGCATTGCCAACAAGGTAAGTTTTTGATACACACTGCAAAATGCACTTAATTGTGTGACATCCTTTCAAAGGAAGAAGATGTTGTGTAGTTGAGTGAAGATTACATTTACTTTACATTAATTTTTTCATTCTTCTGTTTAAATTTTTCTATGTACGAGTGTGCATCATTCAAATAAAATTTTTATTCTGTTTTTCTTTTTAGAACTCAATTTCCTTATGTCCAATATACGCCAGATTATTACGGTAATAGTTGGTTTGCGCATCAGGACCGATTGTACCAGTCCTGGCCTGGTCAAACATATCCTGGTTATAATTTCGATGATATTGCATTCCAAACACAATTGCAAAGACGTTCGGTGCGCTGTACCTGTCCTAATTGTAATAACGAAATGGCTGGCCAACCGCCAATTGTGGGTCCCGATGAAAGAGGACGAAAACAACACATCTGTCACATTCCCGGTTGTGGGCGCTTGTATGGCAAGGCTTCCCATTTGAAGACCCATTTACGATGGCACACTGGAGAAAGGCCATTTTTATGTATAACATGCGGTAAACGTTTCTCACGATCCGATGAATTACAACGCCATGGTCGCACTCATACCAATTACCGCCCTTATGCTTGCCCCATTTGCACTAAGAAATTTTCACGCAGCGACCACTTAAGTAAGCACAAAAAGACCCATTTCAAGGATAAGAAAAGCAAAAAGGTTATGGCGGCGGAAGCCAAAGAGCAGGCTGCTGCTATTAAGCAGGAAAAATCTACGGAACAACAACCGGAAAAAAATAATCCTGCCAAGTCTCCCAACATGGCAAATGGAATGCCAAATATTCCCTCGGCTTCGGAAGCTACAACAGTCAAAGGTCCTTTGCCCCTTACCAGCCGATTAAATAACAACACCAACAATCACCAGCAACAGCAATCCGTTGCGCCGCAAATACAGCTGAAAACAGAACAAACAGAAATTCCAACAAATTATACGCCCTACCCGATATATCATCAGGCTTCGACATTGTTCCAACCTCACTTAACATCACCAACAGCAACTTATGGAGCAACAACAAATCCATCAGCTACAAACGTGCAGCAAACACCACCAACTTTTGATTTGTGGAATACCCAGCATCAGCAGCACACAATAAATGCCACGGAACAGCAACAGCAGCAACAACAAATAAATGGCAATAACAGCAATACCACAGCCGCAACCATAGCTACCTCAAGTAATGGCCATTTAACACAGTCTCCAAATATGCAAACGCAACAGCAACAGCAACAACAAACTTCCCAATCTCAACAGCAACAACATTCTCAGCCATCGCAACATTATAACTCCTTGGCCATGCAAAGTGAATCACAACTAGCAGCCGAATATGACATTACAATGTCTTCGCCTCACGTTAGCAATGGCAATACCTCTCCCATATCTCATCATCACCTTCCCCTTACTTACTCCCACTCTCACTCCCATCCTCATCACCATCATCTGCAACATCACATGCAACACTCATCAACATATTCAAATTTAATAGAACAAATGAAATCCGAAAATCCCTCATATGCCGACTTTTCCTCAACAACAACATATCCCACACCAACATCCGCTTTCCATCACCATTCTCATAATACATGGGTTGCTGCGGCGGCCTATCAACTTCCTCACCATGCCACCGCCTAAAATAAAATCAATAACAATATTTTTTGTAGCAATTCATCGCTGAAACTTCCAATCTTCTGTTCCTTGCGCTATCAACTCCAGTTTCAGACTAAAATTATATAAAAAAAAAAAGAACAAAATAACAACTCATTTTTCTGATGTGCATTAGTGTGTCTTTGGGTGTCAGTTGTTGTCGGAATGTTTCAGTGTCGAAGGCATAATCACTGGGCACTGAACAATACCGGCTTCAGCACATAGCTATAGACATTCACATCAGAACGCCCTCCTTCGTTGGTATTGTGCAGCACCGGCGAAGTGAAATAATAATAAAAATGGCTACTAAACCCAATCTTCAGCACTGCTATAAACAAAGAACGTATAAAAGCAGAGCTGTAAAATAATTAATTAAGTTTCACTTCCTGTCGTTTCTCCTGCTATCCTGTTCCTATAGTTCCAGCACAATGCTTCGCATGTGTAGGAGTCTGCTCCTGAGTGGTGGTCCCAGATAAAAAAAAAAAATAAAAAGGAAATGTCGGCCGTTCGTATGAATGATGGTGTGTATGTAGACTTCATTGTTACCTAATTTTGTAATTATTTTCTATTATTTTGAGAATACATAATTCAATTAGATCATTGTAAGTTGTTGTTGGTTTCGTTATATAATCTTTTCATTATATTAAGTGAATTTATTTTGGGAATATCTATTTATATATATGATTTTAATTGTGCTTTTTTCCCTTAAAAATATATGTGAAATTTATTATTACATACTTTATGATATTCTCATTTTTTTCATTATTTTAAACTGTGAAAAGTATATAAATTCAGTGGACATTACGAGGAATTCAAACGGTGTAAATAAATAATAGCTGCTAGTATAGATACATATACATACATATTTGTAAGCTTGAATTGTATATACACACATACATACATACCTTCTTACACCCTTAAATATACTAACAAACTATATCACCTACTACAAATATACATACATACATACATATATCTAATATAGCACAGTAATAAATAATAAAATAAAATAATACTCTTGTTATGGTCTTAAAAATAAAACAAATTGTATTAAAATAAAAGAAAAATAACTAAAAGAAAAATAACTTAAAAAAAGATCAAATGATATGCATAATAAAACAAAGTATATTAAAAGAAAAGTATATACATATATTGGGATTTTTCTTTGGAATAGCTACATAAATCCGACCGACACAAGTTTTGGGTATTAAATTCTCTGACATGTTTTTAAGCTGCACGAAAAAGTTTACGGGTAACTGAGAAATACCATTTCAGATAAATTTAATTTGTAGGCGTTAAGAATAAGATTTCTCTATAAGAATATAAGAGAATCTATACCATTGAGCACAGCTTAGTAATTCCCAACATTGAGGAATCTTCCAAAGCGCATACGTGCAGTGCAGAGAATTTCTATCGACTGCAATCGTGAAGTTTCAGGAAGATGTCGGCAGTTACATTTCAAAGATCGTGGGGCCTTAAAATGTGCTTAGTCCATTGGATGCATTGAAATCGAAAGGTTCAGGTTTATCCTTGCTTTTATTATAATTTTGTTCCTATAGTTCGGTTTTTCATGCAAATGTGTACTTAGTAACTCAAAATTAATGTTCACAAAATACTTTTCCTACATCGGAGATTATGCAAAAGTTTTTTACTGCATATTTGCATATCTTGCTTTTAATGCATATTTTTGTTTCTTAAACATAAATATGTTTTAATGTATTTTTGTGCAATATTTTTCTTATTAACATTTTTACATATCCTTCTTGGCACTCAATTTTTACTACGCGAGTGAAGAATTAAAATTTAGTAATGTACACGGGAAAAACTACACTCAACTACTCGCGTTGGAATGTAAAAAATTAAAATTATTTAATTATTTCTCTTGAGATTTGAAAAAATGTAATCAGTTCTTCGAATATAAAATAAACATGTTTATTAATTCGTCTGTTTATGATTTTCCACAGCAGTTGATATTAAACGAATCGAATGTTTTTATTGAGCGATGTGCAAAATAAATGTTTTACAATACTGAAATTTTTTAAAGAAATTGTAAACAGTAAAGTACGACTAAAACAAAGAATTGCTAAATTGTGTCTGCTTCATCAGACGATCCATTGACAGTGGAGTGATACAAAAGTCTGGCGAACTATAAAAAATCGCATCAAAATGTCATTGTAGGCTTTTTATTTCTCATTACATGTATTTAATTACTTGTGTCCATTTTTTTATTTATTGGTTTAGCTTCAACAAAATGCAATTCTGTTTGGCTAAAATCGCAAGCAAATTATCGTTTTATGAAAATTTTCATAAAGTTTTCCAATTCGCACGACTTGCAAAAAAAAAAATCTGTCACACAGCTGCATTTTTAGTCCTACCGTTTTTACCTTTCTTTTCCTTTACGATCCTTTACGTTGAAATGCAATATACTCTTTTCTTTATGATTAGCAATCAAGTTTACCACATTCTCTCTTTGGCTCTAATTAATTTTTGATAATTTTGACCTAAAATTCAGAAAATTTAAATTTTTCTTTAGTTTTTAAATTTTCTTCACGACAAAAAAAAACCTTACTCGTTAGCTTTTTTGTTGACGACTAAAAACTTGCAAGGTTGCGTTCGAACAGTCGCTCGCTATCAATAGAAATTTCGTTACATATTATTTGTTAACGACTGAAAGAATCCCAGCAGTAAAAACAGAACAACGTACGACTCGTATACTACTGACCGAATGAGGCGCTGATTGCCTTTCTTTGAACGTCTAAAAGCACAAGGTGGGTCAAAAGTCACGCCTGCGTGTGAAAATATGTTGTTCGATGAATAAAATCTAAAAAAAATAATAAATAAAAAAGTTATTCAAATTTTAACTCGCCGTCGTGACTTTTGGCACACACTATACACACTTTGAAAGTTTTCAATTAATTTCTTAAGTTTCTTTTAGGAGAAAAGACATCCCACGTGTTATCGAAATATTTTTAAGCATTTTAATTTTATATCCTAAAGTAAAAAGTACATTCAGCGGACACTTAACATCGGCATGTAAAAAAAGCATATTCAAATTATTGTAAACATCTTGTTGCAAAGTCACCGTTTCCAGTTGTCAACGTCAAAGTCGTCGTCGACATTATACCTTATTTTTTTTTTTTTTTTTTTTATCTTGGACCAGTGCTCAGGGGCTATCCGCTACATGTGCAATGCATTGCAATATTGGGCAAATCCAATATGTTTAACAGCCATTACGTCAATAAAAAAGTTACAGCTCGATCATCAGTTTTTCCAAAAGAAATTCTTGGGATATTTTAACACAAATAGAAAAAATTACAAATTTAATAAATAATATGTATATTATTTATGAAAAAATTATTTACTATGTATGTACATTTTATTATAAATTCAGGTGTAAATGCTTTTTGGTTTTCATAAACAAAACAAAATTTTTCGAAAATGATATTTAATAGTTGGGTTTATACATGGTTGTAGGGATTTTACAGCTAAAAACCAAAGACGACAGAGGTCCAACTTAACGTGATTACCCGGTTGGGAATTATAACCGTTCCTAACTTTCTTTTGGCGTTACATCACAGGTGAGGCATCCAATTGGGCAACCCAATAGGGTACCACGTACCACGTACCACGTAGGGGACACGTGCTCGCCAATGACACTCCAACTTAAAATCACGCGTCTTTGAGCATTAACTATTCCTTTTGCATGTTTTTTTTTTGCTGGGTAATCAAGTTTTGATACAATAAATTCACGCTGACACAGAATAATATCATCATCAGAAAGATCTGACTGCATATCTAGATCAAGATCGATGGTGAGTAGTTAGCGTGTTGGCTTTGCAACCAGAAGGACCCGGGTTTGATTCCCACCCCGGTCAAGAAGAAAATTTTTTTTTAAGTTTTCGTCGGTATTTGAGCAATAAAACATCAGCAAAGGAAAATAATAAATGGAAATAATGCGTCAAAATTAACATTACGCAACTGAAGAGTTGTGCCATAATTAAGCTCATCTTCCACCACTTTTACCACCTGTCTATTCTCTTCACTAGTCCAGTCTCTCTCTCTCTCTCTCTCTCTCTCTCTCTCTATGTAGGGCCAGTGCAATGCATTGTATGTGTAGGGAACTTCCCTTGAGCTCTTGTTCAAAAAAAGATCAAGAGGCTCAGCTGCACCCCCTCTAAACACAAATGCTCCAATAAGAAAAATGAAAATTAAATGTATTTCGAGGATTAAAAAAAGATAGGATTTAAGGTGTGTGCTTAATTCTGAACAATGTGCTGTTCATACGACGCAGCAAGTACATCTTTTGGGTAGTGAGACAACTCATATATTAGATTTTCTGTCAATCTACTCATCAATCATGAACCAATTTAAAGAAGTTTGCTATAAGGTTAAATTTAGTGCCAGAAACTCTATAAAATCACTAATGGAATTGTATCAGATATTGAATAGTTATCGGATTCGGCTTGGGAAATATCATCCAAATCTAGAGGATCATTCACCGGGTCCTTTGTTGTTATCCTTTCTGGTTTTATAATAATTGTTGGACGCTTTTTCACCTTCTTAAGCAGTGTTGTCAATTTATCAGTTGATATGGATTGTGCGGCCGGGTTTTAGTCGACCGAACTTGAAGAAGTTATTGGTTTTGGCTGGTACAATAGAAAATCTGTGTACAGTTATTGAAGTTGATGGTGTTTCCCGCAATAATTTTGCTTTCTTCCGCAAATCGCTCTCGTGTTGTTGATTTTGCACTGTAGGTCTCACCGTAGCAATATCCTTTGTTTTAGCTATAAAATCTATCTGTACCTTTTTATTTAATCGGACTGTGGTACCACTAGTTTTTGTAATACACAACAAGATATTTGTTTGGTAAATGTATGCTTTTGTTCAAAAAATATCTATATTTCAACTAATAATCAATTTTCCACCACAGAGCACATTTCCACCTATATCTAAAAATATTCATCCGCAATCGCCGTCATCTACTGTTCCTCCACACCCAGCAATAAATTTCTAACTGACACTTTCCTTCGTTCGACACTCTAGCTTCTCCCATCTTTTTTTCTGTTCGAGACTCTAGCTTCTGCCATCGTTTTTTCTTCTTTTGGTTCGACACTCTAGTGCTGCCATCTTTTTTTTTTTTCGTTTGACACTCTAGGTGAACCACCTAACCCAACTACAGGGTGCCCATGACAGATGGCCGAAGTAGTCTGCAAGTTGACTACAGAACGAAAAATTTTTCCTGTGTTCAAGCCTAGTTTCAGGCGCATAAAAACATATCGCATTTTTTCTGATGTGCATTTGTGTGGCTTTGTGTTAGTTGTTGTCGCAAGGTTTCAGTGGCGTAGGCATAATCACAGGTCATTGAACAGTAACGGCATCAGCTATATCCAATCTACAGGCACATCAGAACGCCCTTCTTCGTCGATATTCTGTAGCGCCGGCGAAGTAAAATAATTACTAAAAAAGGCAACTAAAAACGAAGCTTCAAAATTGAATACGTCTCATTGACATCAGAGCCGTTACGACACTCCTATAAAAGCAAATAACGTGCAACGAGCAGTATTGTACGGATAGTGAAGCTTCACCTCCTATCATTTCTCTTTCTATCCCTTTCCTCTAGTTTCAGCACAATGCACCGCATGTGTAGGGGTCATCTCCTGAGTGCTGGTTCAAATAAAAAATTAAAAAAAATAGTACGAGTAAATATTTTACATCAACATTGAATTGCATATAATTTAATTAAAACTTCGGAATGGTTCAATTAGGGTTAGAAAAAGTTAAATTTGCACTGCAAAAAATGGATACAAATAGTGTCAGGTATATGAAATTCCTGTCTGTCGGATGTTTGCTAGTCGATCTTCTTCTGCAATAGTATAGTTGTTGTTTTATTACAAAATATTTCAACTCCTATAAAATATCTCTTCTCTTGCTTGAGAGTTATAAATCAATCAAGATATTTTTTTATTCGGTATTTAACAATAAGGTGCGTGTTTTTGTGGTAACTCCCAAGAAACAGTTTGCTTTGAGCCAAATAATCATACTGGACATCTTCTCGATATCTTTCTAACAAACTTTGTTAGCAGTTTGTGAGAGACGATCATTACAAACAATGATGTTTTATTTTTCTAGCAGCCTGGGTTTTAAAAACTTTTACCGTTGCAACAGCAACCTGCTTAACTGTCAACGTATTTAATGTTTTTTTTTTTTAATCTTTATTTGTTGTTCACTGAATCTCCCAGTTCGAAATTTCATGTCTGTTGAGGTGTTTAAAAGTTTATCGCTTTTCGTTATTTTTTTTTCTTTTCCTTTAATTTATATTTGAGTGCATGCTTGCTGGATTGGAAAATGTATTTTATCGAGCCCTTAGCTAAATGTGATTTAATAATTATTACTTATTTTTTACGACCTGACCTGATCTACGCCCTTAAATTAAAAGAAAAAATACGACTACCAAATATTGATCATCATCATAGTAGACATTTAACAAATATTTCATAATTGATAGTGATGTTGCTTGTTGCTTTTTATGTCAAATATTTATTTTAATTTTTCGTTTTTGTCTTTAAGCAAAACAAAATTTGTCTGTTTTATGATCGATTTAGATAATAAATCAATTTCATTAACGTCATTTTGTGGTAGTTAAAATAAAGATTTATTTCGAAAAAAAACAAAACAAAAATAAAATAGAGGAAAAAACTTAAAAATACTGCACAGATATCAAGATATTAATAATCAGTGGAAACTTAATAAAATAGATATACTTTTATGTATGTATGTATGTATGGAGCGCGCGGTGCAGAATGAGTGGCAGGTGACAGTCTTTGGATTTGTGGTGTCAGTTGTTGAGCCAGGTGTGACCATGTTCTATCGTACATATGCTGCCTAAGTGGTGTGCAAAGGCATGTTATTATTATTATTATGTCGTCTGCAGTGTCCTATTTTCTCGGCGTAGATTGACAAAAAATATTAACAATATTATATAATTTTTTTCTAATACTTATTCTTTAACATTATTCTTATAATAAATATTTCTATATTCTCTTTCAAGCTTAAAGGTTTGTTATTATTTTTTATTATATTATTTATTGTTCTGTTTTTGTTTACATTTGTTATTTTTTCTCTTTTTTCTATACTTTGTCAAACATCGGCTAACATCTTTAGCAAATTTTTAATATTTTATATATAATTTTTTTTTTTGAAAATAATATTTATAATATTTTTTTTGAAATATATTTATTAAGCTTGAGGTCTTTTTTTTATTTTATTTTGTTTTATTATTCGATATTTCGTAACATCATCAGGAATAATAGGAAATTAAAATTGTTTCAAATATAAAAATATTTTTGAAACATGTCACAAAATTTTTTAATTTTTTTTTTTTGTTATAAAATTTGTTTGAAAAGTTAAAAATGTGTAGTAGTAATATAGGCGCATATAAATATAACGAATTGAAGCCTACATAAATCTATATACATAAATATATATACATATACACATACACATATACAACATAGACCGACTAACATGAATATATGTATATAAGCATTTATGCACATACACACACATATCCAGATATGTACACAAATATACACCTTTGTAACTAACTCATACAAATTTATATATATAAATATATACATGCAATGCATACACACGTACACATATACATATGCATATACACATATAAACATGCACACATATACATACATATTTCAAAAATATAATAAAAAAGGTAAATTAATAATATAATTAATATTTATAATATATAATAAATATATATTAATATAAATATCGAAAAAAGAGCAAAAATAAGAAATATAAACAAACCTTTAAAGAGAATATACAAATATTGAGGGTGGCGATGGCACGATGGATGGTAGTCTGCACGTTGACTACACAACCAAAAAACAGACCTGGGTTCAACCCCAGTTTCAGACAAAAAAAAAAAAAATTTTTAAATAAAAATAAACATCTCGCATTTTTCTGATATGCATTAATGTGTCTTTGTGTGTGAGTTGTTGTCGGAAGGTTTCAGTGGCGAAGGTCACTGAACAATACCGGCTTCAGCTGATAGCAATCCACAATCACATCAGAACGCCCTCCTTCGTCGGTATTGTGTAGCACCGGCGAAGTAAAATAATAATAAAAATAGCTACTAAACCGAAGCTTCAGCACTGATACGAGTATAAAAACAAAAGAACGTGCGAAAGCAGAGCTGCAAAATAATTAATTAAGCTTCACCTCCTGTCGTTTCTCCTACTATCCCTTTTTGTAGGAGTCATCTCCTGAGTGCTGGTCCTAGATAAAAAAAAAAAAAAATATTTATAATATTTTATCATTTAATTGCACTAATTATTTAAGCTGCAGGTTCTTTTGATTTATGTAATATTTATTTTTATTCGATATTTCGCTACTTCTTTGTGCAGCTTCTTCAGGAAAAGTGGTTTTTGTTTTTTTTTATTTTAATTTTTTTTTTTATCATATAATTATTTATTATATATTAATTAGTGTTAATATAAAAATTAATATAAAAAGAGGTCAACAAAACTAGAAGAATCGTTATATTATTTATAAATTTATAAAGATTATAGAATAAAAATTTAAAAATGTTGTTCTTGTATTCTAAATGCTTTTGAAACACTTATCGAAAGATACTCGTATATTAGTAAAATTCATGGTTCGTAGTAAAGACCTTTTAGATCTTGCAGCTGTAGTATAGCAACAAAAAAATGCATTAATTTACTAAAGCTAAAAGATCTACAAATTCCAGCATGTGGAAATCTTAAAGCTAATTATTTGGCTTGGTAATTTATGTTGTCGAGAACATTTCACATTTTGTGAGGGCCTAAAATTTTTTTTATGTCGATATGATTTTCTTCTAACCATTTCATTCATGTGTCGAAACAAAACACATGGCATTGCGTAGCAAAATAATTTAATTTTACAACAAAAAGGGAGAAAAGCCATGTTTTTGGAATTACAATTAATACAAAATAACATTAGACAATAGCTGTCATGGAAGGCGAATTATAAAGTTACAATCAATGCGGATTATAGAGTACGCAATGTAATGAAAAATGCTGTCCGGATTAGCGAACAATCCATATTAGCGAGGTTCGGATTATCAAAGTTTTACTGTACTTGTATATGGTTAAGCTAGCCTATATCATAGATGCCAACAGCTTATGAACCACTCCTCATTCTGTTTTATGCTCTTTAATTTTAGTCGTCTATGACACGGCGACCACTCAACATGTCTAGTAGCTGTGTTTATATTTTTTTTCAAATACAGTGCCAGCTCGCTAATCCGAATTAATGATTGCAGACCGTGATTCGGATTAACGAGATATTCGGATTACTGGATGTGCTGTTATTATGTAATATAATTCACTATATTCTCAAATAAAACACAAGCCAGAATGTTAAACAAATTTATTTTATTTTTATTAAACAAGAATGAAAAAATTAAAGTTTTTTTAAATAATGGGGGTACTCATGAAAACGCTTAAAATTGCCATTTGTGCAATTGGGCAAGTTTACGAGATCTATTTCATGAATCCCCTTTTTCAATTGTTGTGCAATTTTAAAGTAAACAAAAGCAGCTGACTTATTCAATGCACAATTAAGCTGTGCAAGTTTACGAGACTAAATTGTTGGGCAAATTTACGATGTTTGTGCAAATGAATTTTCAAACAAATTTTGACAGTTCATTTACGAGAGCGTAAACTTGCACACTTTGCGCAGTTTACGATACTTTTACACGTTTTCATGAGGACCCTTAATATGTTTTTTTTAACATAATTTGTGATGTAGGTTTGCTGCTCTTTCAGTGCACATACTTCCAAAGCTTTGTTTCGCAATTCCTCCAGCATCAATATGTAATCTGTTCCTTTGCGTAATCTATTGAAGTATTTAAGGCCAGCTTCACCATTTTTAACGTGTTTCATAATTATAGGCTCTGATTCTACATTTTCTGTGTCTGATTCTGAACTATGACACGAAGTATTGTCAGAGTTAATAATCCAGCTAAGAATTTCGCCTTCAGAAATTCGCACGTCATTATTGCGGTGAAATAAGTTGGTTATTGTGCGAAATTCTTCTGTTTCTCCAAGACAATCATTCTCAGGCAATTCTTGTTGTAACAATGATAGTGGGATGTTATCCTCTGATGCCCACCTCTCTGAATGAATATGCAACTAATACCATTCAATAACTAAACTATTTGCAACAAGACATAAAACATACATATGTACTTATAAAACTTATATATGTATATACAATATCAATCACAGAGGGCTCTGCATCTCAATGATGTCCGGTTAATTTTAAAAAAACATACACAATATTAAAAAGCAGAGAATAAAAAATAATAAAATAAAAATTCGGTTCAGCGAGCTGGCAACCACAGCGGATTATAGAGTACGTAATACGTTATAAATTCAATTCGGATTACTGGATAATTCGGATTACACACCTTCGGATTAGCGAGCTGGCACTGTACAATGCTTTTACGAAACTGCCATGAAATCATAAATTTAGAATATGTTATTTGAATTTTCGCGTACTATCCTTACTTTTAGTTTCCCAATTTTGGCGCAGCTAGCACTTAATAAAATCGGAAAATTTTCCCTACATTTTGCTCTTCAGAAATTTTCGAAGGTAAAATTTAGAAATTTTTCCATATAATTCTAATTTTAAAATTTTGCTTCTTCCCGAAAAAATATGTGAAATGTATTATTACATACTTTAGGATATTCTCACAAAGCACTTTTTTTTTATAAATGCAAACTCAAAAAACTCTTTATGAGAATATCATAAAGTATGTAATAATACATTTCACATACATATGTGATAGAGATATTCTCAAAATAAATTCAGTTAATATAAAATTTTTCCATTTTACCAAGTAAAAAATAGCAAATTTAGTGTGAATTGCATTGTTAGATATTTCTTGCAAACAAAATATTTTTGCTGATAAAATTTGTACATTTCGTAAACTTTCAACCAAAAAAATGCACATGTTTATATAAAAACTCCCGTAGAATTAGTAAAATACAAATAAAATAAACCAAGTAGCCTGTGTAAGTTGGTAGTGATGGACGTAATTTTTTCCTTATTCCATTGGAATGCTGTCTCATGTCCAGTTCTTTCTACTCACTAAAAACTTTACGGACGTTAGCTTGATTTGTATTTAATAATAAATCAAAAATTATTTTATTTTATACAACAAGTATTTTTTGTATTCGATTTACATCTACAAATTTTTCTAAACCTTTTTACAATTAATCTTCAATACAAGTTAAACGTATTATTAAAAAAAAACAATAAGTTTAATATTATATTAATTATATATGATATATTTATTTTGGGAATATTCATTTATATATATGATTCTAATTGTGCTTTTTCCCTTATAAACTATATGTGAAATTTATTATTACATATCTTATGATATTCTCATACAGTATGAAAAATATCATAAAGCATTTTATTACAAAAGCAACTCAATAATTGAGGAGGAAAGCATATCCATATAGTACTATTTCGATAATGCTTACTTAGCTCATCAGTGGATTTTCCTAATTTCTGAATACAAACCCAAGATCTATATGTTTAAAATTCAATTAATCAACCGAGAATTGTATTGAATATCAAACATATAAACCAAAAAATCTATAAACAAAAACATAACAATCCATGAGTTTACTTTTATAACACACACACATTTCTATTTTTAGGTTTTTTTTTATATATAATTATATATGGTTCTAATTGTGCTTTTTCCCTTAAAAAATATATATGTCAAATTTATTATTACATACTTTATGATATTCTCATAAAGTATATTTTTTTTTTTTAAGTAAACTCAATAACTGAGGAGGAAATACATTAGTTATGCTGCCCGATGGCAAGCCTAGTGTAGATAAAACGAAAAATCTAAAAATAGAAATATGTGTGTGTGTTATAAAAGTAAATTCATGGATTGTTATGTTTTTGTTTATAGTTTTTTGGTTTTGTGTTTGATATTCAACTTTAATTCTCGATTGATTCGTTGAATTTTAAACATATAGATCTTGGGTTTGTATTCCAAAATTCAGAAAAATCCACTGATGAGCTAAGTAAGCTTTAGCGAAATAGTACTGCATGGATATGCTTTTCTCCTCAGTTAATGAGTTTACTTTTGTAAAAAAAAAAAATACTGTATGAGAATATCATAAAGTATGTAATAATAAATTTGACATATATATTTTTTTTAAGGGAAAAAGCACAATTAGATTCATATATAAAGAGATATTCCCAAAATAAATTCAGTTAATATATCATATAAATTTTTATTTTTGAAATAAAGTAAAAAGAAACATAAAAACATGTGAAACCTGGGAAACAGAAAAACCTCAATCCTTTATGGACACGCGCTCTCAATTTGCATTGAAGTGTAACGAACATTTTTCAAGGAATTTTATGAGATTTGACACTTTTTATTTTCCTACATACATACAAGTGTATGTATGTATATATATTTTTTGTGTTAAATAACCTATAATATAATATTCGAACAATTATCTACATGAAAATGCATGTTAATTTAGATTTATTGACTTCTTTGTATTTATGAAGTTCACCGCTTAATAAAGCAAAGATGAGTGAGAAATATTGAAAAATTTGAAAAATTAAGTTGAGTTCGTGGAAAAATATTTGACAGCTATTTTGATCACTGATACAGTAAATAATAAATGGAGTTATTATATAACAAGTGTTTTATAATTTAAAACCACTTACGTTGCGAGTGCATTTGAAAACTAAATGTAGGAAAAATAAGTAGCCTGCACACTTGAAATAAAATTTGTTGTTCAACACATATAAATTCTTAAGTACTTTTGTGGTTGATGTCCTAGTAACTCGTACGTCAATGCATAAATACATGTTGTAGATAAAAAGAACTGACATACTTATATGTATATATGTATATGGGCAGGATAATGAACATTTGCTCTGTGCACTCGTAGCGCTTGTAAAGAAAGTCAAACTGAATACGAGATCTCTTTTTATGTTTCATTTTACAAACCGCCTTTACTTCTAAGAATTGCAGATACAATTTCAATTGTACAATATTGAGAAAGGACATTTATATTAGATTAACTATCTGGGGTTTTTGGTCAGATAAGTAACCGTAACCAAAGTCAACACAATGAGAGTACCAAGAGACAAAAAAGAAAAAAAAAACACGAATTTTTTCTGTTGCTTATTTTTGTTCCTGACTTAACCAGAACGCATGTATGTATGTATTTATGTATGTATGTCAGTACGTCATGTTCTCTTTAGCAATTGATACAGTTGTCCTGCAGCAGATAGAGCGTTTATTTATATTTTAAAAATATTTTTTTTTGTGGTGTTGTGGGCGTTTTCGAACATAACTTGGTCATATTGCTCAGCTTGTATAATTTATGTTTTTTTAGGATTTTTTTTCTTTGCTTGTTGTCTTTTCATTTTCAAATATTTATCCATTTTTTTCTTTGTATTCTTGTTAATAAATTCATCAATATTTAGTGCGGTTATTGTTTAAGAACAATGATTGCCACCATATGGTTTAACAAATAAAAAATAAAAATATTGCAGGTCATAGAAGACTACAATTTTGCTTATCTACTACTAGTAGACGATATTCAGGTGGAATGAGATTGTTGGGCTAAATTTAATTAGAGCAACAAACTGACCAAAAGTGGTCATGTGTTAGGTTGGCAATTGTTGGTGAGCGATATAATTTCTAAAATTCTCTATGGAGCGCAGTAGTTGTTTTACATGGCGTTTGCGTACCACGGTACAAATCAGTGATGTTAACTTTTTTATTTCAATTTCCGTACAGCCATAAAAAAATTTACCGTTTTTCAGGACAAATTACCGTACACAAGTGTTTTACAAAAAATTAATATTTCCTTATAAAAACAGATTAACAAACATTTATGGCAGAAACATAAAGAATTTCCTTACTATTGGCGTTATTTGGTTATAATTTTATGATTTGTTTTTATGAGAACTACGAGGTCTGTTCAAAAGAAAAGGTGAATTTTAAATTTTTTGAAAAGTATTTATTTATTCATCAATATCCATTTTGTTGCCTTCAAAGTAATACCCCTCAGATATAATGCATGCATTATTATTATTACTTATTAACCATACGATCTGTTGGCAAGAACTCACGATGCATCACGTCATTGTAATCGAACAAAACAAAATTCACATTTTCTTTTGAACAAACCTCGTATGTAGATTATGTGTATATATATTGTTTATTTATTTATTTATTTGACGTTGGAAAATAATCTTTACAGACAGTTTAAATAAATTTTATTTTTACAAATTATTGCTGCTTGAAAGTAAAATAATGAAAACTACAAAAATTTATAAAATTTTAAGTTTTTCATTGCAGTGGGGATTGAAGAGAAATCAATGAATTTATTAAATTTGTTAAACTCGTTGCACATTCTTCTCAACAGCATAATTAGATCTAAGAAATTGAACTGATAATGGAGCAAAATAACGTGAAGGACGTTGGGTTAAAGTGTAACCCACAAAGGCCAAAACACAGGAACTATTTTTGGACGGATTCTATAGCTTCAGAATAGTTTTTTATATATGTTACAGATGTTACAGATTCATACTCCAATACATGTCTTACAAGCCATTTATATATAGAATTTTAATAACATAAGGATCTTTGAACTCTTTAGCACAGCGTTTTACAAAACCAAGTATACCTCCAGCTTTATTTGTTGTTATTATTATATGAGCAATAAAATGAAGCTTAGCATCAAGCAGAATTCCAAGAACAAAGAAAGAAATTTTTCGTTAAACTAAAGAAATAGTTTCATTACATTTATGAAACACGCATCCCAATGAAGTTCTTAAATGTGAAGAAACATTTTTATTTGATACAATGAAGGGCATCTTTCTGTTACTTTTAATAAAAAACTTCTTTTTATGAATGACAACTTTTTTCCATATCTTGAATATTTGATAATTTAGTGTCCGCATCGGTTCATTACAGCCTCGAGTTATGGAAAACTAATTTGCATAGAAAAAATTATGAAAAAAGTGGGTCGATGAAATTTATCGGCTTATGAGAGCTTTCACTGTAGTGTTATATGAGTGATTAAAATCTTTTATTACACGAAATATAACATGAATTAGTGATACCTATGAAGTGATAAACTTTTTGACAACCGAAGGTTTGCTGATGCATATTAAATGTGGCAATCCAAATGTTATGATTGGACCATATGTACCTAATAATAACTATTAAAAAAACACTAGATATAAATACATATTAATAACACGGTCAGTTTTGAATTGATATTGCTGTTCATGAAAAAATAAATGCTGCCATGGACAAACTCTGAAAGTATGATTGCTTGTCTACATTTCAAATGTGATGCAAAGAAATCTTAAAAATTATATAAGAAATGGTTTAAATTTATAACAAATATAAATTAATACTTGATGTGAAATAAATGTTGGTTGGCAGTTGGAAAAGATGTTGGTTTTGCCATCTACCTACACACAGGCACACGCGAGCGAATACACAGGCATGTGGTACTTTCAAGTAAATGAATGCACGCTCATAAATATGGCAGTTGTATAACAAAAATAAAAAAGGAATATGTTTATATACGATAAATCAGTTTTCATTAACCCTTCGGCTAAACAAAATTTTTCATTTTTTCGATAATTATAGTGTACACTTTTGAAAAACATCAACATATCAGTTTTAGATACAACAATAAAAGAATAATTTTGTTTTAATTTTTTCATTTTGAAATTTTTATTTATACTCTGCACACATTTCTTAAAATATATTTTTCATTTGGTTTTCTTTTATATACATACATACTCGTACATACATATATACATACATACATATAAATTTTTTTATTTCGTTGCATTTGTTGCAGGAATGCGTTTGCCGCTTTGCTTGTTTGTTTGCCCAGTTAAAACAAATTGTTGTCTTCAAATTCCCATAAATGTTCTGTTGTTTAACAAAAGAAAATTAAAAAAAAATATATAATAAATTTAAATGAAATACAAATGTTTAATGGCTTTTAAGTGAAACAGACTTGAGCTAAAATTTATCGTTAACTTTGAAAATGGCAAATATACCGCTAATGTGCTTTTGGAACTTTTTGAATTTTTTCTCATTTCGGGGGAATAGGCATTTTAGAGGAAATATTATATATCGATGGAGGAAAACGTAAATGCTGTAAGCCTCAAAACATGCAATTTTCACCAGATCTCAAAAAACTTGTCCGAAATTAGAAAAAACATAAAACATGATTTTAAAACCATATTTTTTTTTCCGATTACATATCAGCTAAAGTCCTTTATGAGCAATGTTTCTGCGGCTTAACACAAACGAGTTTTTTTTCACAGACTTATAAAACGTTATAAAACCATAATATGGCAACTAAATATTTCTTTATTTCTTCATATGGTGTTTAATAATGGTTTGGTTGAAACTTAAGGATTGTTTCAAATTTATATCAAACTAAACGGGCCTATTCCCGTTGACGCTGCAATTGTAAAAAAAAACATGATTTGGCATCACCGTTGGCGTGATTGGTGGTTATCGAATATTTTTATTTATTTATTTTTTATTTAGTTAATTAAAGTCTATGAATAAATTCTTACTATTCCAATTAAATATAACTATTACATAGGTATATATGTATGTATGTACATATATACTATTAATATATCGTAATATTTAATATTTTTTGGTGTAACTTAAGAGTGAATATTAGTGATTTAAAAGTAAGATAATTTTCGATTTTTAAGAACATGCGGAGGATTTGATTAAAGAACATATTAAATTTCGAGAAATGTATGAAATTTTTATTTGAGTCGATAGAACGATCTATATAATTCAATGCTTAAGGATGATTTCATGTAAATGTTGTCCGCGGCTAAGCCACAAATCGTTCTTACCTTCTTGGACCCTTAAATGGGTCCAATTTTGGCATACTCTCAGCAACATATCGGCCAGTATCTCACGAATAAATTCTTCAATATTGGCTTCTAGTGCGTCAACCACAATAAAAGTCTAATGGCGTTAAATAGCACAATTTAAGCGCGAGTTATGGAAACCCCCACAATAGCCACTACAACAACAACACCACCAGCAGAACCAGCTACGTTAACGTAATAAGTCAATGCTCTAGAAAAAACTGCTTAATTGCAATTATTATTTTTTTTTGTATATTTTTATTTCACAATATTTACTTTCACATAAAAAAAGCAACAATTTAGTTCAATAAGAATTTATTGTATTTTTATTTTCTTATGTCTTTAATTTTGCAATCAAGATTTTAAAGCTGAATATGCAGTTCCTTTTATAAATAATTCTTTTCCTATATTTTTTGTGCTCTTGTTATTTTAGAGCTTAATCTGCATTTCTTTTAGTATAAGAACGATTGTAATATTGATTTGAATGAATTAATAAAGTGACTTTAAAAGTGACAAGAAGTTTTTTTAAAACAAGTGCACTCTCTACTTATAACACGCGCAATTGACCGGCGCCAAACGTGAAATGAACTGTTCAGCAAACTCGCCTCTTAATTGGGTAATTGGTTCAGGTGCTGTGAGGCATGTGGCGCCGTCTCGCTGAAACCACATGTCAGAAAAGTCCAGCTCTTCCGTAGTTGAATAACAAAGGCCCTATTCCTGCAAACGGCGCCAAATTTATAATTCATGGTCATCAACAACAATGGCGGCTATAGCTGCGATATTTTTGTCTGTCCGCACAGTAATATGTTACATGAAAATGGCTGAGCTACCAAAAACAGTGTTGCCAACAAGAAAGTTACTAAAAAAATCACCTGTTGTGAGTGCGAAGCGAAAAGTCAATAAAATTATAACATTTAAAATTAATTACGATTATTTATCCATGTTTATTATACGATTTAGCCTTTTGGTTAAAGGCATACTGAAGATTCTAGTATTAGCACCAATTGAAATGTGCATGTGTATCTAGTTCCAGTGCAATCCGTTGCATTCGTACGGTATAGCCCTCAGCATTTGTCCATGCAAAAAAAAGCCAAGTGAGCCGTTTCCGTTGTGGTGTACTATACCAGATGAGAAATTTATATGTCTGTCAAGTCAACGAGTCTCCGTCCGACTGGTTGTAAGTTTAGTTAGTCCTATACCCGTCAAACTGTGCAAGTACTGATTTTGCTTGAGTAGTTAGCGCGATAACTCTACAATCCGACGATCAATGCCTCAATCTCCCTAATATACAGCGTGTTTTCCGTCGTTTAAAACATTATATTATATATGTTCAAATGCAATAAAACTTCGGCGAAGTAAAATTATAAACGGAAAAAATAATACGTGAACTCTGTTATTCTTATTAACACTTATAATACTTAATTTTTCTACTGTTCAAATTTAGAGGGAAGCGCAAATTTATTGTAATGGAAAAATTAATCGGGAGCAAAGAGTCAAATCGCACACTAGCGTCATCGACAAAAGAAATGAGTAACTGTCCAAAAGAAATTTAAAAATTTTCAACTTAAAATAGACGTTTCGAACGTAAAATCTTTTATATGTGTAGTATATGTATGTAATCGTAAAATAGTTTACATTCTTTTAAAGTAAGCGAGTTAAGTTTAGGAATAACTGCTTTACGATTACATACTGTCTACTTATTTACTCAGTAAAATACAATAGGAATGGTTGACCGTTATAAATAATACTGGTTTATAATAGTACATTACTAAGTCTAACTATTATTGAGAATAACTGTATATATTTACTCTCGAAACAACTAGCAAAAGATTTAGACGTGTTACATTTAGAGTTTAAGAACTTTTGAATAAATAAAAACTGAGTACATTACAAAATGTATGCTGATAACTTAAGGATTTGTGCACAATGTGTGCGATTTTCAGCTGAGTTTTTTGACTGTATATTTTTTTTAGCGTTTTATGAAATGAAAATAGGGAAGCAACACCTAAAAGAAATGTATTAACCATAGACAACTATTCTCTGATATTAAATATTAAAAAATAATATATAATAATTTTTATTTATATTACAAATTAATTAAAATTGATTTTTTCTTATAAATTTCTTTTATCTTTCATTTACTTCTTCATGCTTGTGAAATGTAAATTATGTATTTATATGGAAGAAAAAACTTTTGTTTACGTTTTTATATTTGTTTCTTTCAATTAATGAAAAATAAATGAAGTGTCAAAAGGGCTTTAGCAATCACTAAAGTTTTCTTTTGTGGAACACCTCTGCGCTTTTCGTTTTTAACTAGACCAGCGCTCAGGAAATGAAATGCAGGCAATGGAACTGCATATTTGGAAAGGTATGGTGTATATGATAAACAGGTGAAAAAAAAAGATAAAAGGGAAGAGTTCTTAATTCTAGCACAACTATGCAGTTGCATACTTTTTGAGAACTTGTAATGCAGAGTTGATGCGTTTCTGGTGTTATATTGACGAATTAATAATTAAGCTCAAGGAGAGCCACTTTTACTTCGCCGACGTTTTATTTGTTAAACATCAATGAAAAGAAGACTCGGCTGAGGGCGTTTTGCATTTTATTCTTTTGGTACAAAGTATAGCACATTGTATAGCACCGGCGAAGTAAATATAATTACTAAAAATGTTTACTAAAACGAAGCTTCAAAATTTAATACGTCTCCTTCACATCAGAGGTGCTTAAACACAGCTATTAAGCAAAAGAACGTGTAAAAGCAGAGTTGTAAGATAGTGAAGCTTCACCTTCTGTCATTTCTCTAACTAGGGATCTTCTAGTTCCACACAGAAAAAATAATAATAAAATTTTTCCCAATTAAGTGTTTTCTAAGAAAAATATTTTTTCTCAATTAATATTTTAATTGAATCCACATTTATTTTAATTGCTTTTGGTGTTCTCTCAAGAAAGTGCAATCAAAATGGACAAATTTTATAATTATTTTCAATTAAAATTGTTAATTGATTCTACTTTTTTTGTTATACATTGAAAAATAATTATTATTTTAATTGAATCTTCGTATTTTTTGATTCAACCCTGATTTGACTTTTTTCTGTGCAGCACAATGCATCGCATATATAGGGATCATCATCTCCTGAGTGCTGGTTTAAGATGAAAAAATAATTTACAACAAAGTGCAAATATTTTTAATAAATAAAATGCAAGCGGTGTACTCTCTTTTCATGAATCGAATTTATCCCTTCAATAACAGATCGTAATGGAATTTGGAATGCCAATAAATATACATATTTTATATTTTTTGTCTACAACAAAAAAATCTAAGCACATTGCAACGCGTGATATTTACATTTACAAGCTTATCATGCTGTCGCTGAAACTAATTTATAATGGAGTCATTAAAGGAGACGACACACTTTTTTCAAACAGCATTTTCTTTAAGCAAACAAATGTTTTAATTTTTTCCAAAAAGTAAGATGTAGACCTTAACAAGTTGTCGTCCTACAGCAACTAAATGTGAGGAAACAATGACATATGTGAGGCTTGAAATTTCTACTTTCATGCTACCAAATGTTATTCTTATCCACAGACGCACTAGCTGTACTCGTATACGATTCTGGCTGTCATGACCATTTGAAACGCGTGCTGCTGGCGCGTAAAATAATAAAAGACAAAAAAAAGAAGGAATAGGAAAACAATTACTGAATACGGACGGGACGGGATGGGACGGCCATGAATAGCTGCTGGTGCTAATGGATCGACATAAATGACCAAGCAGTTTCTTCTCTCTGTGGTGTGAGAGTATCCACATGTGAATGAGTTACATAAATTTATATTGTTTGAATATGTTTAAGTGTGCATGTATGCATGTATGCATATGTATGTATGGATGTGTATATTTGGTCAATAAAATACTGTATTTTTATTATTCATGATGATGGGTTTATTGTTCTTTGAGCTGTTTTTCATTTCATTTTTGTGGTTTTTATTTGCTTGTCATTTTATTTCGATAACCTCGCATTACAGTATTTAGTTTTGTAACCAGCCAAAGGATAAAAATATTAATTTTGAACAATTGTTTTGTCAATTGATTGTGTACAAATGAACACCCCCTCATTGTCGGTTTGTGTAAATGTTTACAGTCTATTTGCTACGAATTGTTAAATTGTCAGTCAACTATTCTGAGTGCAGAATATAGATAGAATGATTATATTGTTGAAAATTTTCAAAGCCATTTCATTTATTTACATGTTTTTAATTTTAAAGTAAACCATTGATTTACAGCCCTGCCATTGGTATACGAGATTGTGTGTAAATTTTTTTCCTTTTCTTTGGCATTAAATGTTCAGAATAAAACCTCATGAGTGAATGTCCTTAGCATGAATACAACGATTTTCGTTTGATTGTATTTAAATAATGGAACATTTTGACCAACAAAATAGCGTAACGAATTGATTAAATCGATTTGTTACAGCAACTTCTTTCTTTTTCTTATTTTAATCTGTTTCTTTTTGTTGCTTTATGGCCATTCAAGTGCATGGCGTAAAGGGGACCCGTACACTTTCTGTTTTTACACTTAAAGGAGTACGAGAAATACGAGTACAGTGTGTAATCTAAGCAATAATGGTGGTCCTTTTAATACGATTGTGTGGTTACTGAGGGTGTTTATAAGCCATTTGTTTGTGGTTTTGTTTAATATTATTTCATCGATTTTTTTGTTTTATTTTTTCATGATTTTATTCACCTTATTATTGTATTTAGCGTGAGTTTTATAGCTTTATTTTCCATTGAAATTGTATTGGCGCCACTTAGCACCCACTGTGAAGTGACTGAAGAATACCGCAGCAACATGGGCCAGGGTTGGCTGATTTTTAACAGGACAATTAATCATACAATAATATAAATCTTAAACTGTCATTTATTGTGTATTCATACACGCATTTTATTTTGTGGTTTTTTCTTTCTTTAACTAAGAATCGAATTTTGATAAATCTTTTCAGTCGATTTTAGACGTTACATAATTTTTCATTGTCAAGTGGAGTGATTTTTCGAAGACTTGTTCAATCACTGGGGACGTGATATTGGCAACGGAACATACCTTATATCCCGTCAATGGCTTTAAAGTGGCAATTTAAGCTATAATAATTTTTGTTTATTTATTTATTTTTAGCTTCGACCATCATTCAGGAGATGACCACTACACATGCGGTGCATTGTGCTGACACTAATGGAAAAGAATAGTTAGAGTCTTTTATAGCAGTGTCAAGGAGACGTATAAAATTTTGAAGCTTCCTTTTTAGTAGCCATTTTTAGTATATAGTTTACTTAGCCGCTGCTACACAATACCGATTCTCAGTTTTTACAATATTGTACGATATGGCAATATGGTGGGCGTGCACTCACAATGAGAAATTCTCACCTAAATGCAAATTGTCCGTTCAGACTATTGTAAGACAACCTTACAATTTCTTTGTCATACAATTGTTCGACAATAAATTTATCTGTGAAAAAAAATTTTAAGTTCACCCGGTTGTCCGAATATTGTAATGCAAAAGTTGCCAGATCCAATGTTAAAGATGTTATTAATATTTATGGGCAGCGTTTCCAATAGAAATATTTACCTGACAATAGTGTTATTGTATGGTGCACTAAATTAAGCACACATGACAATAACAAATGACCATACCATATTTATCAAGTATTCCCTTCTCTATAACAAAACAAAAATACCAAAGATACCAGGATTTTTGTTTGTGTAAAACTCGCTAAGACATCAAACTTGTTTTTCCACTGCTCTCTCAAAAGTAAACACGCAGAAAAGAAATGAGAATTTCCCCCTAACGCCCACCTGGTCATAGTTTTAAAAAAAGTAATACCCTTTAACCTTCCCGGAGTTGCACAGACTAAGTGCACCAAATTTCATCGCGATTGATTAACAAATGGCGAAGTTATGCTCGTTTATATTATAAAATCTGTGAGAAACCATGTGGAAGGAGTAGCTTAATTAAAAAAGTATGCGTAAAGGTGGGCGTGATTAAAGAAAAGTAGCCTATAATTCATTCAAGAGTACCAATTATATGGCGTGAAAATTTTAGGAAGATCGGTCCAGCCGTTTGGGCTGGTACTAAATATAAGCTCCTATAAGGTACAAACAAACAAACACACATTCCGCTTTATATATATAGATTTATATATTTTTTTCAAAACTAGTAGATATTTTACATACTTCAACATAATGATGTTATTATCGGATTTCGAATGAATATTAGTTAAAATGAAACAATCCAATAGTTTTTAAATTATTTAGTAGTGAATAATATTTTTTGTTAACTTAAATTAAAATTAAATAAATATAATATATATTTTGGAATTGGTTATATATTAATTTTATTACTCTAAAAAGTAAATACTTCTTTTTTGGTTTAAAATAATTAAGAATATAGTTTAGAAATTTACATACTTTTCTCGGAATAACTATATATTTTAAAAATATATTCAGGCATTCTAATACAAATAAAAGAACCAGTTCAATTAATATTTCTGATTTTTATAATTTTGTGTAATATATTTAGTAATCGAGTACTTAAATTAAGCAATCACAAAAATAACTCATTATGTGGCAAGTACTTCTTATAGTAATGTCTAATATTTTGCTGGGAGCTTATATCAGCTGATCCAGACGGACTCGATTCGTTTTTACTAACTAGACCTTAACTTTTGCACAACTCTGTAGTTGCGCGTTTTACTGAATTAGTAAAGCATAGTAACTGCATATCTGATGTTACGTTGATGCATTAATTTTGACACTAGTTTATTCATTGTTTTGTTGCTCATATATCGACGAAGGAGGACGCTCTTAAGGTATGTACTCACGATTGCCATTTACAGAAAAATTGTTACAAAATGTGCAACAACAGTGTGAACATACAAATTTTGTGTGGCAATATCGTCACAAAATGTATTGTCGGTATATTGTCACAATTCTGACAATCGTGAGAACACCCTTCATTTCCATTGACGCGTAATTGTTATTGTTGCATGAGCTTCATTTAGTGCACCGTACAATAACACCATTGTCAGATAGATATTTCTGTTGGTAATGCTGCCCATAAATATTTAGATACAATGTTAAAAGTCGAATCTGGCAACGTTTGCCATACAATAATCTGACAACCGTGTGAACAGACAATTATTATTGGCAGAAAAATTTATTGTCGCAGAACTGTGTGCCAATGAAATTGTATGGTTTTCTTTCAATAGTGTGAACAGAAAAATTACCAGATGGTAACAATTTTTCATTGTAAATGCATTGCCACCATATTGCTATATCCTACAATAATCTGACAATCGTGTGAACATAGCTTTAGCATAGCAACATCAGGCACTGCAGCTATGAAAGATACGTTTTCTTCTCTTCACATCCAAGACGAAATAAAAAGTGTAGAAGATTCCTCGACAAAAGCGTTGACTTGGAGACACTTGGTCCCTTGGCTTTTTCTCCTTCTCGTACCAACTCTTAAAAGTATTTATAGCAGTGTTTACGTGAGTCGTGACCATTGTTTTTGGTCTGCAGATGTGCCAATAAAAGTGTTTGTAAACTTTGAATTTTTGCCACATCTACAATTTAGCTAAAAAATGAATCGAAGGGAAACACTATAATAAAACTAGTGAATTTGTATAAAATTTAAATAATAAAATTTCGCTTCATCTGCTCTTCTAACACCCACGTCATATGATCTCTAGTTTCCTTCGTTATTTCGCATTTTCCTTTAGTTTTTTTATATACATACATATAAATATAAAATTTTATTATTGCATTTAAGTTTTCTTAGAGGCGTATATTTTCTTTCGTCTTGTAAAAAAAGTATCAAATTGTAACATATTCAATATCTGTCGCTGCGGATGACAACATATGCAGCTAATTTCCTATCAAATCAGGAAAATCTTTGATATCAGAAGTGTGTTTGCATGTGTAGACGAATATTCTATAGTCTCAAATTTGTGTTTCTTATGTCTTTTGATATAAAAAAAAAAAAAAATAAAAAACATAAAAGGCTATAGACTTCATTCAATACGTTTACAATTACACTTGAAATGTATTCAATTGAGTTGAGTGTATTAAAATGAAAATAAGTAGAAACTATTGACAGGAAATGTCAAGGATATCCTTAACACTCGTTATTTCGTAGGAACAATACAAATATTATTTTTTGTGATAGTAGTCTATATTTTTATTACTGTCGTTGTTGTGTATGAATGTCGCTGATTTTTTTTACTTTTTGTCGTGAATGCGATTACAAACTGTTGATAAATGTGCAAAAAAAAACGTAATTGTGATAAATATTTATAAATTCATGACATATTAAAGTGCTACATGTACTGCATGCAGCAGCAGTATCCTTGAACAGGAAATACAGACCATTGTAACATACGAGCTACACACATGCATACAAACACATACGTGAATACTGTATGGAAGAAAAAATTGTGATTCAGATTTTCATGTTGTTTTTTTCTGTTCTTGATTACATTTTTTTTAACAAAGGACTTCGTAGATGTGTTAGTTTGTTTTCCAACCATATCCCTCTTGTCGTACTCGTATGTTTTTGGTTGAAAAAAAATACAAACAACTTTTGTTGTTCATGATTTTTTATCGTTTTTTTGGTTTGAATATTTACGAATATGAGCGAGTATTATTGTAATAAAAAACATTGACAATATTCTTCTTCTTTACGGAACAAGTAAAACGCTTAAATAAATAAATAAATAAAAACCAACAACAACAACAACAACAACAACAATTCCTGTTTATCAATAAATTTTCTGTGTTGTCATGCTTTTTTACATTGTTTCCTTTTTTTTTTGGTCCTTTAACAGCATGTTTGTAGAAATTTAAGAGCTTTTTTATGACGTTGTCTTGTTGTTTGGTTTGGTTTGGCTATTGTGCTTTTGTCATTTTATGTTAGATTTATGACCGTTAAAATCACAAGGAAGAACTTCTTTGCAGTATTTAAGTGCGAGTAATAGATATCCGTTTCCTTGGAACACGAGTATTTAAAGAATTTAACAAGAAAAACGTAGAAGGACTAACAACTTCTTAATTTACTCATATTATTGGTAATTTTATTGAAAATATTTTATAGTGAAACAAGTGAAAAATAATATGGGAATCAGATGACCTTGTAGGCCATCGCTGTAACTTCCCACTAAATTTAACACTCGACAAGTGTTTGAATTCCAGGAAAATGCCTGTCGTAAATGGAATTCACGGGAAAAACATTTTTTTTTGGAAAATTTTCGACATCTATTTCTTTCGAAATTAGTTCATTATCTCACGACAAATTTGATTCCGATCCATTCACCCATTACAAAATCATGAGATAAGATTTTTTTTTTAAATTTTCGTCGACGATATCTTTGGAAGAAACCACACGATTTTATAATGCGGCACATTACGTTACTATACGCAGCCGCGTTCTTATGTTATATATGCATTCATACTGAAGTCAACGCAAAAATAGTCAGCATCGACTCACGGAACCTCAAAACGTCGAAATATAATGAAAACTCGATTTTCGAAAATTGTGGTATAAACAGTAACTTCCGACAACGGGAAGTTAAAAACAATAATAGATCTAAAATATTTTTTGAAATAATAAAATTTGGCGGAAGGTTTTCATTTTGTTCTCAAAAACCTTTTAATTTGATATCCATATTACGGAGTGTAGAGGTCCTTCTCTTTTTGGGCAATCGAAAAGAAAGTAGAAAAAATTTGTGTTCTATATCACGAAATGCACGTAACGATGTCTTAAAGCGTAAGAATAATTGTAACTGATTTTATTGAGAACACAGTTTTTGTTAAAACATTTTTTTTAAATGTGTAAAGCTTTTATCACTCGGATTGTTAATTTCGGCAAGATAAAGCAAAATACTTCGTAGGTACGCGCTACGAAATTTAACCTTTGAATATTGGATGTCATTTTCTGTCCAAAATTTCAGCGAATTTAATAGAATTTTTTACAGCTATTACAATCTTTCATAGAATTTACAAATACTTATGTCATCTGAAACAAAAATATATACGCTTATTTATATAAAATATTTTTTATCTTATTATATGGACATATTACATTTGTCACGCACAAATTAACCGTAGTTTTATAAAACATGCTCGTTTATTTCAAACTTATTATTATTTCAAGCTTATACAAATAGACACGATTTTGATACATCTTAGTTAGTTGTGATCAGACTACAAATATCGACTGTCCTGCAAGAATTATCGAATTACTTTCTTAGCAAACACCTATTGTTTTTTTGGAAACTTTAATTTTCTGACATTGGTGGGTGTACATTACGGTGGTAGAAACAGTGATCTGGTGGGTAAATACTAGAGGGGATACTGGAAGTCAATGGCCATTGATGCAGATTTTAAGATCCGAAGATATATAAGAAAGAAAGTTTAAAACGCGACTTCTACATTTTTTTTTTAAACTGTTCAAAAATACGTTATATTAGGGGGTCTACGGCAATTTTTTGTTGGAGGTACGGTCAAATATATATAATATAGACATAACATAGAAGATATAACTTTTAATATTAAAAATTAAAAAAAAAAAATTAAAATTCTAACAACAAACCAGCACTAAAAAGTTAAAAATATCTTTAACTGTTATTACTTTTCCAAATATGTAGTTGTAAAAAAACACTTAAGTCTTTTTTCAAGCTCTGTGATGCAATGCTTAAATGTGTGCTTGTGTAAAATGTGTAGTATGTGGGTAAAATCGAAAATATACCATGTAAAAATTAAAAACTTTTTAATGCCAAAGATCTTGAGGTGAAAAGATAAAAATCTAATAATGCTACATTGGAGAGTTTTGCCAAGTGAAAATGTAGATGTTGTGCTTTATGGACCGTACTATAGGAATTGCAACAAAAGCTAAACCAAATACCCAATAAACACAAATGCTTCAGAAGAAATTATTAATACAGAAAATTGCGTTCAACAATTTCTTATTATAAATCAATTGGATAGAAATAAGTTATTTTAATAATGCTTGATTGGTGTATTCACGAAGCATCATAAAGAGGAGCTTTTTATAGGAAATCTTCTTCTTATTCGAGTGCCAGCCAGATATTGCGAACACAATTGGAACGAACGATGAATTTCTTCCATCACAACGATTTCGCAGTGTGGCGCATAATAACGATAAGAATATATCAGCTGCCATAATGAAATTACTTGAAAAAATTAAACATTAAAAAAAAAAAACAATTAAAAAGCTATTTTGTGGTAAATAATTGTGTATGTTGAACATAAATGATGTATGTTAAAACTTAAACAATTTTAAAATGAAAATTGAGTTTAATTACTAATATATTTAAAAACTAAAATGAAAAACTCTATACTAATTCGTTCGTCCTTCGTCGGCGTATGAAATAGAAATAAATATATGGCGAAGTTCGTCAGACACACCGAATTTAGTCTACGGCGGTGTTCTGTAACTTTTCATATGCACAAATGTGTTTTTTTTTCCGAATTGTGTTCCCAGCAAAAGCCGAGCACAATAGTATAACGAAGACAAGGTTTCATCCTCCTTTTCAGAGGAGTCAGCGCATTCAATATACATACATATGTTGCACATTTTATGAAGGTGGTACTTACAAGAGTAGCATCCCGTGAACGCTCCGCATAGAGTTTTAACACTTCGTATGTAAAGATTTAGGGCCTCCCCGCATCTTTATGAAGGACAGGACCTTTTTGCATGCTCAAGTTCATCTCTATCATGCATTCATTTAACAGATGCCCTGAAAAGTCATTCATCTATGGCCCGGCTTAGTAAACCCAAACGAGGTCCTCTATCTAATAAATGACATGTCTTTATATATTCGAACACAGAAAATGTTGTAGATTTCGAGGCGATAGAGGTTTAAGTAGCATATTAGTATTATTTTGTTGGTAAGCTCATGGCATCAACTGCAATTAGCATGGGACAATATATAAGAATGGTTCTACGGAGAACGAAGTGGGATCTCGATGCGTCGCTTTAGAATGGGTCTACTTCAGATGGAGACATTGGAAGACGACCCGATGCTGGCTACAAACGTCGCGGACCCAGACGTAGGTGAGTACAGAGCGGTCCTGATTGGGTCGTCGCTCTGGGCTTTCCCAATGCGGAGAGCAGTCACGAGAAAGAAGCTACCCAGAGAAGGATTGTTTTAGTTGTAACACCACCCAACACTGGTTACGACGGTCACTGTGAAGTAAAGTGAATTTTTTTGTTATTAATTTACTATGTTCTTTGTTTAGAAATCAACAACAATAAAACCAAAGCGTGACATGGGTTAATTTAAACAAAATTAGAGATGTTTAGTTTCAACTTTATAAATTAAGATGGCAACAGATGTTTATGTTGGAATCAAAAATTTCCCTATTCTTTTTCGACAAAGAATTTGTATATATAGTTTCAAATGGAAGTTCGACGGAGCTGCGAAACAGGGCCCCAGGAAATAAGTCCGCAAAGTGTGAAATTAAATAAAGCCCCAAAGTCAACACATTTATTTTTGAGGCCTTCTTTAATTTTTTATTTGGGGTCATATTTTCAATTTCCCGAAATGCAATATCTTCTCAAAATAGAGAAATAAAAGAAGGCTCCCCAAAATATTACTATTATTTATTATTTTTTTGGCTTCTTTTCATTCCAAAACTTTGAAAATATTACTAAAATTTCAATAAATGAAATAACTGCCAAATAAATTAATCAATATTTCATAGAAAATGTTGGGGGAATTTTCGCAGCGTCAAGTTTGGCGTTGGTATTGATTGACATTCTTTATCGTTTGTCCCTTGGAATGCTGTCTCATATCTAATTCTTTGTGACTAAAAACTTTTACGAACTTTAGACTGATTTGGATTTAATAACAAACCAAAAATACACAAATATTGTAAATTGACGATACAACACGATAACATATCTAGTGAATACCTCAAATATAATACGAGTACTTTTATAAAGATTATCATGTAGAAAACAAATCTCGATTTGAAAATGATATGGTTAAAGCATGAATTAAATTTTTATATAAAAAAAAAACGAAACAATTTCTTCTTTTTACTGCTATTGGGCATTATAAGTAAACCATTGAGTGCGAATGTGTGGTGGGTTACTCACAAAGAAATGCATACATATGTACAAACAAAAATATGTGACTTAAAACATGAAGCTGGTCTGAAAATACGCGTCGAAAATTTTAAATACATTATTTCCATTTAATGCACATATTAATATACAGAGAAATGCACACATATACATATGTATGTACATATACGCATATGTGGTATGCATGTATTAGAATTTATAAAAAAAATTTGTAAAGGTGTGCGGCACACTTTGCAATATCAATGCAGATCTTTTATGTTTTTCTACAGAAGACACAATAAAACAATCGCAAGGACAGACAGACTTGCCAGTATGAGTTTGCAGCAACGCACTTTTAAAGTCAAGCGTGTAAATACGTTTTATGATTTGCGGTTAAAAAAACCATAATTTTTAATTAACTTACAAGAAATTACAGCAAGAAAAAAATTTAATTAAATTTATAAGAAAGAAACTAAGACGGTTAATCAACTGTTGTTCTGGTTTTATAAAATTGATTAAAATAGAGATCACTTACACAAAAAGGAATCAAAGCAAATGAAGAAGGGAAATGTAATGATCAAGTAAAGTACTGATTTTACGGGTGTTTGAGTCCGGAAAGTTTTAATTAACAAGTTGTGGCGCAGTGTGGAATAAATAAAGAGGTGGAATGCCAATACCGAATACCGATCCCGAAAATTCCGAGATTTATTTAATAAATCGCGGGGAAATCCCAAACTTTTAACGTTTTTTAATTAATATTTTTAAGTAAGCGATGTTTGGAAATTTCAGATTTTTGCCAATGATTTTTTTTAAATTAGTAATTTTGCTTTACTCCAGATGAGCCTTTTCTATGTTAAGCGATCGATATGTAAATTGTGATTAACATGCAGCTCGACTTTTTCTTTTCTCTTACTAAATGTCGATCTGCTTAGTTTCTGCACAAAAATATAATAAAGTAAAAAACATAAGATTTTATGTAAAAATGCAGTTGAATTGCTGGCTGATGCAACGTGATTGTTTTTTTTTTTTTTTTTTTTTTTTTTATCTTGGACCAGTGCTCAGGGGTTATCCCCTACATATGCAATGCATTGCACTGGAACGAGAGAGAAGGATAGAGAAGAAATAGACAGGTGGTGAAAGTGGTAGGAAGATAGAGCTTAATTCTTGTACAACTCTGCATTTGCGTGTAAATTATAAAGCAAAGTTGCGGCGTCTCTGATGTTTTTTGACGCATTATTTTTAAGCTAATGGAGCCATTTTATTTATTATTTTACTTCGCCGATGTTTTATTGCTCAAATACCGACGAAGGAGGGTGCTGTAGCACAGAAAACTCAGAAAAATTTTTTTTTTTCTGATTTGACCCTGCTGGGAATCGAACCTGGGTCTTTCTGGTTGCAGAGCCAACACGCTGACTACTCGCCATCAGCACCCCCAAAATACTAAAATGAATGATTAATAGATTCAGTTACGAAATGAATTGAAACTAATTTTAGTTTTTAAAAAAGATATGTATAGAAGAATATTTGAATAACGAGTTTCATACTATTTGTTTTCATTGTTTACACATCACTACTTAGTTTTGTGCGGTCAACATTAGTTTTATTTGAAATTTGTGTAAATATCTTATTTTCAAATCACTCTTTTATTTTAGACTCGTTAAAAATCGGCATCGTGCCACTAAATCTAAAATTTTTAGCTGGGCATCGCAAACAACCTAATTAATAAAAACATTAAATTTGAAATTACAAATTACACTTGTTGTTACCTGCACATTCAACGAATAAAATCCTTTCCTATTGATGTAATATTGTGCTAAGTCACCTCCAGTTTTTTTTAATTTTAATATGGGTTCCATCTATAGCGCCAATAATACCAGGGAAGTTTCTTATTTCTCTAAACTGTTTTGCTAGTTTCACCACTTCTTCAATAGATGTTGGCATTCTTATCAAACTTTTGTCAAGTTTAGCAAGAGCACGAGCTACTTTTTTACAAATCAAGCTCACACTTGGCTGTGACAGACCATGAAGATCTCCAGCATCATCCTAAAACTAAAATCATGGTTTTGTGCCATTATTAACATTACTATCACTGAATGCAAACATATATACTATTTTTCGTCCCCAGCATCGTAAAGCTACTAGAACCTGTAGTTCAGGAGACGTTCCGCAATCTCTACGCTCTACAGATATATCCGTTCTCACCCAATTTGCAATTTTTCTGACCGTTTGTTTATTAAAGCGGTACTTCTGCTTAAATTGCTTGTCCGGAATAGAAAACGGATCGCTTCTTGGTTTGTAATTTTTCTTTTGACGATTTCTTGAAATTTCATCAATACGATCTATTATAAATTTAATTAAAATTATAACATTTTTACTTTTGTTCATATTACATTTGTTCTTACCAATTCTTTTGATCAAATATAGCGTGTCCATTATTTATTCGAAACAAACGTCTTACTTTTTTGATTAAACGTTTTTTTTTTCACAAATAACAAACACAATGAAAACATCTTAAAATAGCTTTAAAACAGGGTCGAACCAATTTTAAAATTTCCATATTTACACAAGGTTTAAAATGTGCATTTTAAGCTAAAATTCGTTTCTTAATACCATTTTAATTAATTTTGCTTAAAAATGCTTTAAAACGCGTTTTAAAATTTTTATTAATACGGCTGTTAGTATTTTATTTATTCATTTGATTTTTGTTTTCGTTATACACATTTCGTAATATACATGGCAGTAGTATGGCGGGATTAAATGATTAGAAAATTATTTTAGGAGGAATCTCAAGTGCCTGTATTTTAGAAGCTGCAGCATTAATTCTAGAACATGAGAAAGCAAAGAAAAACAGATCTTGTTGGGTCAAGCCATTAGTTATTAGTTCTAAAGATTGTTGGCGCGACCAAACTTCTTCTTCTTTCAAGTTCATGTTTGCACGACGATGGCCAACAAAAGACTAAATACGCTCTGTAAAAAAGAAACACAGAACCTGTGTTTTCGTACGTGTATACGGATTAGTTTTGTGCTGCTTGTGCGGGGCAGTAGCTGCTTGAAATATTATGCCTACCAAAAACCCTTCTCTTCACCGAATTTGCTAACAATTAGATTTGTTATGACAGCATAATTATGCCAACGTAAATTGGCTCAATCACATGAATGTTTGGCGAGCATATGTGTTTGTTCAGAAACAGCGGGATAGAGAAACAAGAATCGTATACATATAGACACAATTTCTTTACATCATATTTAGCTCTATACCAGACTGTAAATATCGATCTACAAGCATTATCGAATTACTTCCTTAGCTTCCATACTTCCTTGTTTGTTTGCGAACTTTAATTTTCTGACATTAGGGGGTACAGTAGGAATCTGATGAATAAATATTAAAAGGGAATATTGGAAGTCAATGGTCATTGATACAGAATTGGGTTTCTCGAGACAAAAACCTTGATATATCAGTCTTTAAGATCCGACTACAAATGCCAAAGATATGAAGAAAAGTTTAAAAGGGCGACACCTACCTGCACGAAATTAAAAAATTTTTTTTAAACTTCTGTACAAAAATACGTTATATTAGGGGGTGTACGGTGATTTTTTTTTTTAAGTACGGTCTAATGTGCATACATACGTACGTACGTACTATGAACGGAAAAGTGGCTTTAGTGAGTTGACTTTAAAAATTAAGTTCAAATTGAAATTTATACCCATCAAACCAAATTATATCCTTCCGTGCAATTCTCTGTTAATATTAGAAATAAGTGTGTCTATAGTTTTTATACGTACGAGTAATTTACGCTCGTTAAGCGGTTATAAAATTACGTCAAACTGCGTTAGAAACAATCATCCCTTGTTAGAAAGAAATTTAAAATTTTATTTTAATAAAGGACTATGTGTGTGTGTGTGTGTGAGGGTATATAATCAAGTTTTTGTCGTTAGGAAAAATTTTATAATTTATTAACGTCAACAAACAGACGCCCTTAAGGCCACAAATTGAAATGACTAATACATACATACGACGCAGACAACAGACACACATACACACATGTTATTATCTGCTACGCTTGCATATACGCTTTAGCACCCACATCCTTAAATTACTGGCAAAAGCCAGTGAATGATGGATCATTCCCTTCTTTACACGCTCATAATTATTGTTGCACGTTAATTTCTTTGAGGGGGTTACTCTATTTGATCTTATTTGGATGTTCTCGTATTTGTTTTTGTGTTTTTGAAAACCATGCAAGATTATTTATTTAAAGTCTTGCAGCCAGTTTACTTTTTTTGTGCACGTACAATTGTACAATTTTCTACTGTAAAATTTTTAAGTGGCCATCCAAGCGGATGCACTTTAATTTTCTTGTCATTAGTAGCAGGATTGTGTTGAAAATTTGTAAAAGAAAACTTAAATAACACACAGATGAAATCCTAAACACACAAACAAACTAATAGACTTTGCCTCTCTGACTTGTGTCAGCTTAAAATTTTTATTGCGTTCTTGTTGTCAGACAACAATTGACACTAATGTGTCAAAGGTCACGTGGCTTTTCGTTAACGAATGTTATTTGTTAGAACATCTTTGATTTTGAAAATTACTCTAAACATACTGTTTCTTGTGTTTTGGAAAATGTTTCAAATTTATTTTAATCACATGTAAAACTGCTAAGGGTTGTGAACAAATTTATTTGAAAATTTCATGGTTCTTTTTTCTCTTGAAAATAAAGTCTCTTGAAAATACAAAACTTTCCAATATATTTTAAAGATAATAAAATCTTAAAAATAGCTTAAAGATGAAGTATTAAACCCTTGTGCAAAAACCGATTGTTAAAGTAAAAGTGTACGCAAAAACCGGTTTTCCCATACAGACATTAATATTAACAATCGTTTTCGCAGTAGTTCAGCTTCAATTTTAATGCCTTCAAAAGCAACATATTTAAAAGAAATATGCAACTTTTAAATGACACTTTAGAAATTTCCATAAAGTAACATTTATTTTTATTACCTTTTAAATATATTAACGATCATTGGGAAATATGTTTTTAAAAATTTTTTTTTTAAACCAAGAACGTCTATGAAAGCGGAAGTTTTTGAACTAGCAACTATTTTAAAAGGGACTTCTTGCGGACAGAAATTGAGAATATGGACCTGGACGATATGTGGTTCTAACAGAATGGTGCTACTTCCAACACAGCCAACGAAACAATGGCTCTTTTGCGCGAGAAATTCTATGGCCGTCATCATGTGTTTTGACACCGTTGGGAATATTTAAAAGAAAAAGTGTACATCAAAAAGTAAAGCACACTTCAAGAGCTGAAACATGAGATAATTCGCACATAGACGACAAGGAACCTCAATTATCGACCATAGAACAGAGGTATACCACCGAAGACGTGGCAAACATTTGGTCAATATTTTGTTTCACACATAATTGTCATAGATCCTTCTTCTATCCTAATAAAAAAATATCAAGATAATTCTCAGAAAACTTTTTGTTTTATTTACAATTAATATTGTTCGTTTTGGTTGGACCACCTTTTAGAAGTAAACACCTAGTATTAGGCTATCGTTACCTGAATGTTACTGCCCTTTAAAAATAAAACAATAATAATTAATAATTGAAATACTTCTGTGAAATGCTCTTTCATTTACACATGACAAAATTAAAACACCGCCACCAAATATTCATTTAAAAAGTTGATTTCCTTCACCCTTCCAATTGCAAAGAAAAGTTTTTTTTTTCCAAAAATCTGCCATCTCTTTGCTTTTCTCTACTGTTTCAAAAATGTTTATTTAAATTAACTGGGGCAATCTTACGTCAAATTAAAGTGAATGCATAAGCTTGTGTGAAAGGGTTTTAGTTTATTTATTTTTGTTGCGAATTGTTTACTAAAGTACGAAATTTATTCACAAAAATATGTGAAATTTTAGGGTGTTAACGCATAAAACTCATAAAAACACTTTCACACTGAAAAATACTTAGATAATTTTGTTTAGATTTAACTTTATTTAAATTGCTTCCAATTGGAAAGCCATATTGGGAAAATAATGAGAAGAAAGCAAACAAAAACATCAAAAGGAAAGACTTGCACAATACAATATGAATTATTTGTCGATTTTATATTTGAAAGGGTTTTAATTTAATGCTCGTTTGCTGTGCTTTGTACCATCATAATCGTATATTCAAATGCTCGTATTAGATAAAAGTGTAATGGGGCATGTTCTTCAGCATTCAAAGTTGAAATTTATTTTCTATTCAAATCGCGTAAATATTGCCGAAATTGCTATTTTCTGCCGCTAATACGAGTATAATGGCTGTGATCTTATGACAATAGTTTTCTAATGCTAATGTGGCTAATACGCATGTAAATGCAAGGATTTGGAAAATTTATTCAATTATCAATTCCATATTCAGCACAATGATGTTATTAGTGATGTTACAAAAATTAGTTTTTGTATTCGTATCACCGAATATTCGCCTATATCATGATATTCGATTCATATTCGCCAAATTAAAGCCAATTGAGGGTGCCGATGACTAATGTAGTCTGCACGTTGACTACAAAACTAAAAATTTTCCTGGGTTCAACCCCAGTTCCAGAATCATAAAAACATCTCGCATTTTTCTGATGTGCATTAGTGTGTCTTTGTATATCAGTTGTTGTCGGAAGGTTTCAGTGGTGAAGGCATAGTCGCTGGTCACTGCACAGTAACGGCTTCAGCTGTAACCAATCCATAGGCACATCACATGCCCTCCTTCGTCGTCGGTATTGTGTAGGACCAGCGAAGTAATATAATTACTAAAATATATCTACCAGAAAACGAAACTTCAAAATTTATTACGTCTCCTTGACATCAGAGGCGCTACAAAACTGCTAAAAAAAAGAAATAACGTGCAAAAAGCAGTGCTGTAAGATAGTGAAGTTCACCTCCTATCATTTCTCCTACTATCCCTTTCCTATAGTTTCAGCACAATGCATCGCATGTGTAGGGGTCATCTTCTGAGTGCTGGTCCAAGATGAAAAAAAAAACTGAGTTTCGTACCCCAATTTAATTTCTTCCGGTTTTCGGCTTCGTTCTTCAACTTTTATCGTTTCAGGTTACGTTTCGGTTTTCAATTATTTTTCGTTACGAAACCGGTTTTTTCGGTTCAAAGTTTTTTCTGAGTGGCATTTCATTTTGGTTGTATATTTCCGAATTCTCAAAAATTTCTTGGGTGTTCTTATATAAAAATATGGAGCTTCATAGGTTTTTTTCAAGAATTTAATTAAAGGTCTACTGACGTTTTTGATATTAGTACCAAATGAAATGTACACATAAATCAGCTAAACCATATAAAAATTATAATTTTGATATTTCAAAATTAAGGTGTGATATTCAGAGAGATTTCGCCATGGGGAATGAGAGGTTGCACATTTTCGTTTTTGAAGAAAAAAATCAAAACAGCAACAGCTTCGCTTTGTTCCTAGAATATTTTCAAGGGATAATTCAGTAATACAAATAAATATACACATATCTACATAAAGTCTGTTCAATGGTTCCGCACATCCGAAACGTTCACCCTGGTAGATATTTTTTGGTCGAAGGTTAAAAGACATTCCATTACCTCAATAGTAATACCACATTCACTGTTCATCATAAGTACATTCATTCAACTATATGTGGTTAAATTTTTAAAAAGCAGGAATATGGATGTAATTGTTGGTTAGTTTTCAACAACCACAAAAACGAAATTATGAAAAATTATTGATTGATTTTATTTTTATTTTATTTATTTATTCCATTCATAATACATATGTATATCCTTATTTTATTTTCCTTCGTCGGTAGTGTGTAGGGCGTTCTGACCTGCCCTCTTATAATTAATTAATCTACTACTATATAATGGATGTCCTGCAGCAGGTGATGAAAATGCATATTCTTCGAAAATCTTCTTAATATTTATTACCTGCTGCATTAGAGTAATTAAAAATAACAATAACAAAGTAACATTTTGAGGGTGGCGATGGTTGAAGTAGTCTGCACCTTGACTATAAAACCAAAACAGACCTCGGTTCTACCCCAGTTTCAAGATAAAATTATAAAACAAAATAACATCTCGTTGTTGTCGGAAGGTTTCAGTGGTGAAGGCATAGTCTCTGGTCACTGAACAGTACCGGCTTCAGCTGATAGCAATCCACAATCACATAAGAACGCCCTCCTTCGTCGGTATAGTGTAGCAGCGGGAAAGTAAAATAATAATAAAAATGGCTACTAAACCGAAGCTTCAGCATTGCTATGAGTATAAACAAAGAACGTGCATAAGCAAAGCTGTAATATAATGAATTAATGTTCACCTCCTGTCGTTGCTCTAACTACCCTTTCCAATAGTTCCAGCACAATGCATGGCACGTGTGGGGTTCATCTCCTCACATTTTAAATTTATTAACATACTCGTACTATAAGAAAAAACTCGAAATTCTCTAGGCCATAAAAATAGGTACAAAAAGGCCATTGAAGCGGCCAAATTACATCAGTAATCATTATGTTTAATGACATTATCTAATATGTTGGTCGTAGGTGTCAATAGGGTTCTCATACCATATTTCCAGCACTTTTTGGCACAATTGACTCTTGTTTTAAATATTTTCTTTTCCATTAATAACACTAATTATTTTAAGCCTAAGGTCTTTTTATATATTTTATATTTATTTCAATATTTCGCTACTCCTTTGTGTAGCTTCTTTTTTTTTTAAAAAAAAAAAATTTTGTTATTATAAACAAAAACCAATTTTCCTGAAGAAGCTACACAAAGGAGTAGCGAAATATTGAAATAAATATAAAATATATAAAAAGACCTTAGGCTTAAAATAATTAGTGTTATTAATATAAAAAAAAGGTCAAAAAGGTCAAAAAACTAGAAAAATTATTTTCTTTTCCAATACTTGTTTTTAGATCACCTCACAGATTCTCAATTGGTATGAAATCGGGGGATTGCCTTGGCCACTCGATAAGAGTAACCTTATTTTGCTGAAACCAACCTCTCACTAACGTAGAAGAGTGATTGTGGTCGTTAGCTTGCTGGGAATACCAACGTAGTGTCACTTCCTGCTTAGCATAAGGCAATATAACATTTTCTAAAATGGTTTGGAGACTTTGTCTCTGAAATGCCATGAATGTGGAAAAACATTTTCAAACCATTATATTATCGCCACAATATTTTAATTAGTTTTTTCTAACATTGTTTTGACTGAACTATTAAATTATGTGTGTATATATAACCTATATTATAGATTCAGTATTTAAGATAAGTCAACTAACATTTTGGACTTTAACTACTGTTTCATTTTAATCTGCCAACTAAAATAGTACAATAATTTGCATTACTACCTAATACCTATATTTGGTCAAAATTTCAGGTTTTTTTTTTTTTTTTTTTTTTATCTAGGACCAGCACTCAGGAGAGGACTCCTACACATGCGAAGCATTGTGCTGGGAACTATAGGAAAGGGATAGTAGAAGGCGACAGGAGGTGAAGCTTAATTAATTATTTTGCAGCTCTGCTTTCGCACGTTCTTTTGTTTTTTTATACTCGTAGCAGTGCTGAAGCTTCGCTTTAGTAGCTATTTTTATTATTATTTTACTTCGCCGGTGCTACACAATACCGACGAAGGAGGGCGTTCTGATGTGATTGTGGATTGCTATCAGCTGAAGCCGGTATTGTTCAGAGACCAGTGACTATGCCTTCGCCACTGAAACCTTCCGACAACAACTGACACACAAAAACACACTAATGCACATCAGAAAAATGCGAGATGTTTATTTTTATTTAAAAATTTTTTTTTTGTCTGAAACTGGGGTTGAACCAGTTGGTTGTGTAGTCAACGTGCAGACTACCATCCATCGCGCCATCGCCACCCTCGTTTACGAAATTGATCGATTTATCCTACACTTTATGCTGTGCGGAACAAAACCGAACAACCGTTTCGGGAATGTTGAACTCCGTGAAAAATATTAAAAATTTACTTGCAAAATATTGAATCACCTACTGAAATTTCGACTTTTCCGTTATTACCCGTTTAGGTGATGTGCATTGTCTACCGTAGTGTTGACTGATGATAAAATCTGATTTTCATATGTTCTGTTCACATACCGTATCATTCGATTGCATGCCTCACATACCGAATAGTTCGAAATCGGTGACAAGTGGACATGCAATATGAAAATACATATTCAGGCATTTCACAATTGGTATTATTAATTTGTTTACAGGTGCAAAGGTAATTAATTTTTTATTTGATATCACGTAATTTTTTATAATAATTTTCCTTCATGTTTGTTTTTTGCGCTGTAGCTGATAATAATAATAAACCGCTTTTTATATTTTCCAAAAATATGATTTTCATCTTCATCTATGTATTTGCAATCGTACCAGCAATTGTCTATTGCACGCACAGTGGGATAAAAAGAAAAAAATATGTAAACATATATTTGGCATATTTTCTCTTTCTAAAAATGAGCCCGTAATAATACAATTTAATGCACATTCACGAAGTTTATTAAACTTCATATAGAGAACCAAGAGATATAAAACAATAATAAGAAGAAAAAAAACGCTACATAACGCCGACATCAATCAAATTTGACTTTCAATTTCTTCACTTACAGCTTCTGTAATTGCCATTAGAGCAACGACAATGAAAAGGCTTTTTTTTAATTTCTTCACGGGCTTCTTTGATAATCGTTCTCTCAAAGCTGAAGGCACAGAGCCACAATACATGAATATAAGCGTGCAAAAAAGACATCATTATTGCTGTTGTGTGAATGCTGGCTGGTTGGTTATGGTTATCTTTTGATTTTGTGTTTGATCTAGACATGACGTTAAACTTAACAGTTTCTCTTTTACAGCAGCCAAAAGGAATAATATTTATGCCATCACATACATATACATGTGTATGTGTACATATGTTTGTAAGTATGCGTATCACTCTTCAATAAATTCTTTTACAAATTTGTGTTTTTATGCTGATGTAAAGATGACCAAACAATATTTTCAATTTTGTGATCGAAGCGTTATAAAATTTTTAAACCGAGTAAAAAATAAAAGTACAAAATGCATAAAATGGTTGTGATTCAAAAGATACCGCCGCTTAGCTTGTCAATGAGTAAGCAAATTATATTTTAAAGATGTTGTTGCTTTTTACAACCGATTTGTACTCGTATAATTTTTCTTCTTCTTTTTTAATAAAACATTTTTGAAAGGTGACTTTTATGTCGGAGATAATTCAATGCGGTTTCATCGGTGGTTCTGCTACTATCATGACACAAACACAGGTGCGTCGACACTTGCCACCCTCTCTTGAGTTAACCGCCCTCAATTTATTTGTTGTAACATTTGGCAGCTGTAAGCTGTTCATTTAATAGAATGTGCCACAGAAAAACGATGCCTTTTGTTAATAAAGTTTCATTATAGTTTTTTAATGGAGCGCGCTCTTGCCGTTTGGCATCTTATTTAAAGTGATTGAAATGCCTGTTGAATGAATAAACACTTAAGAATAAAAGAACAATTTTATAAGGCTATTATTGAATATTAATGGGGCTTAAAGTGTTGAAAAAAAGTAGTGTTTCGTATAGAAAAAAACTCAATTCTAATAAAATGATGAGATTATTTAAGTAATTTTTGTTCAAGTCATAAAAAATAAATGGGAAATGCAAAAGAATAGGAAATTTATGTTTCCCAAAAGTGATTTTAACAATTTGTATTAACCAACAAGATTGTAACTGGTTATGATCGCAAATATTGACCACGAGTTATAAAACATTTCCTACAGCAACATACCGTTCTATTACACTTTTCTGAAATATTTGCCTAAATCGTTATGCCGTTATGGATATTATAATTAAAATTATTGAGATTTCCAGTCCGCTATCAGTATCATGTTATCAGTTGTTGTCGGACCGTTTCAGTGGCGAAGGCGTAGTCACTGAACAGTACCGGCTTCAGCTGAGACTAATCCACAAGTAACAGTAGACTGCCGTCCTTCGTCGGTATTGTTTGGCATTATCGACGAAGTAAAATAATTAATAAAATGGCTACTGAACACGGCTTCAGAAATTGATTGCATCTCCATGACACTAGACACTGCTATAAAGCAAGAAACGTGCAAAAGGAGCGGTTGTAAAATTAATGAACCTTTTTTCCAACTGTCTTATATGTCAGTATCGCTTTCCTCAGTTCCAGTGCATGCATTGCATATCGAGCCTTTGGTGCAATACCGTCGTAACTCAAAAAATTGTGAACTGAGAAAAATTCATTTGAAGTTTAGAGCCATCTTTTTGATAGTATTTTCGTTTACTAAAGTTATTTTTTTACATGTTTTTAAATAAATAGGCATGTTTTGTGAGGTTTCTGTTTGTAAATTTCTTGTCATAAAGGAAATATTTCATTATTGCAAATAAATATTGTTGAAAATAGCTGAAGGCAATAAAGACATTTCTAGCTGTAGAATCTGAACAGTTAGAAACAGAACCATAACCTTTTTTCCTTTAGATATATATTTTCCCAAAGATCATTTTTGCATACCCAGCTCAAATAATTCAAATTTTGAGTTACGATGGTATTGCACCAAATGCTCGATATGTAGCAGAAATACCCTGAGCACTGATCGCAGAAAGAAAAACAGAAAAGGGACTATATGTTTTTATGTGGTGTGAACAAACAAATTTTGAAGTATTAAAATTTTTATTAATATTTTGGCATTCATTTATTTTTATTCCATATTCCATATTTGATACGAATTATTTTTTCAAGTTTTTCACGGTATGCAATTTTGAATGAAATATATAGTTATCATTAAGGAGAACTTAATTTCTGGTATTAGTTATCGCGTATTTGAAGATTTTTACAGAATGAATGCAAAAAATTTAATATTCCCCCACCTGGGCTCAATACAACTACTTGAAAAACATATAAAATTCAATCAATCAATAATTAGAACACTCTTTTGTATGAAAATTACCAACAGCAAGAATACAACACTGTATAATAAAACGATACAACGTTAATACGAGCTTGTGAATTGAACAAATGTTACTAAACACTATTCATTATAGAATTTCAGTCCAGAAATAATTTTCGATATAAGTGCTCCAAACATAAACAAACCACTACCACGACGTTGCATTTTTATGGACGTTCCTGTAGTTGCATAATATTAGACCGAAGTTTTATTAGCTCACCTGAATTTGTTAATAGTTTTCTAACCAACTTATAATTTCACAAACATATGAGCTTTTTAATAGCTTCATTAATATTTTATTAAAAATAAATAAAACTGTAGTATATTGTTTTTTACACTGGCATATTAATTAATGCTGATTAATGGCCAACAGCTGTCAACGATCATTAATCAATAAATAATACTGAAACAACACATAAATGGAGACACATATACATACATATATATTTATATATGTAAACTATGTATTAATTACACAGAAATACGAAAGCAAACAAGAACTGTGTCCGTTGAAAAGCAAGTTCTTGGACTAATTTTCGCTTCTAATAGTTTTGATTAAGATACTTTAAACATTAAAAGGTGCAAGAGGAGAAAAATAAATAAAAACCTTTCCGAAAATAACAACAATGCTATTTCGTGTCTTTATATAGTCTCCTTTACCTCATATATAATAATTCTAAATTTGGAATAAGTGAAGGGGTTTTCATTCCAGAAAGACGTTCTCCGTACTCCAGTTTTAAATTAAAACTTTCGATAACAAGAACTCTAAGTTCCAAGTCCACTTGCCTACACAGGTCTAATTAATGTAAAATTGTATTATAAATACATATGTTGTGTGTTTGTTTTAAAAATAAATAATTCGTTACAAAAGTATACAACAACTATTTCTAAGTAAAATACATCACCTTCTGATATTCATGTACATTTGTACATTTGTAAACAACAACAAATACATTGTAAAAAATAAACGGACCGTAGACATGAAATTTATGTTAACAAATGCCCAGTCGTCTGAAATATAAATAAAATTATAAAAATTACCTGCTTCTACTATTATTGACAAATTAATTGTCACCTCTTAACAAAATGTTTTTAGCTGCTCTAACGAGTACAACAATATGAAGGCACTGAAGCCATACCCCGCAATACAATATACAGACAAAAAAAAAACTAACAAACAAACAACCGTACGAGTATAATGTTGTAACTGTCAAAATGTCATTGTGGCAGTGGAAACGTAAATGTGAAAGAAATTAATGTAAATAAACTAAAGCTTTCCATTTTTGAGGAAACAAAAAACATTCATAAATTTACCACAAAGGACTCTCATACACTTGAAAAAATTATCGGTTTAAAATTTCAACGAAGCACACTGAGTGTTGATATATTTTTAATAAATGGACACATTTCTATAGAAGTCTTAAGCAATGAACACATAGATCACAGATGGCTACACGACTACAAATGTTGTTGGCAGCTTGCACCGCCTTGCAGCCGCAACTAGCTGATAACTAAGAAGTGTTTGTTGTAAAGATATGTATATATATGTAGTACAGTTTACCGCATTAAATATTTTACATTTATAAAAATAAAAGTATTTAAATATGCGAAATATACTCGTACTTATTTCTATCACGTAAGAACCGAAAAAAATTAAGTAATTTGTAATTAATTTTTCATTTATTCAACGCGACTCAAAATTAATTACGATTATTTATCTATGTTTGCTATATGGTTTAGCTGGTCTATATGTACATTTCTTTTGGTGCTAATACCAATATTTGCTAACATTTGGTTTATTGGTAAATAATCGTAATTAATTCATTTGTTTAAAACTGTACATTTTTACTATTGTTGTGTTGTTTCTTCCTTATTATTATGTTGGCAACAATCAAACAATCAAACCTTAACAAAAGCGGCAAGCAGTTTATTTGGAGCATAAGAAAGCGGCATCAACGCTGAGCGGTTGGAAAATCTGATTTTTACAGTGCGTTCGCAAATGAAGCTGGTTTCCAAAAGTGGAATAAAAAAATAATTAGAGGTAAATGTCGCTTACACGAAAATGCGATATAACGAAATTTTTAATCTAAAAACAACCATGGCGAATTCAAAGAGGTGAACTTACTAGCCCAGCCCAGTTGGCGCCTATTTATCACTCTTTGATGTCAAAATTGTATGAATTATTTCGGTAACGTACAATGATTTTTGGTTGTTGTTGTACTAGTAAGTTTACCTGGTATAAGTTTGTTATTTAGCGAACGCTAAATTAATTTTATACTGAATATAACGAATGGTAAAAGAAACACCACAACATAAAAAACAAAAAGAAAAAAGAAATTATGTCCAATTTGGAGAAAATCAACAATAGTTGAGAAAATCGTCCATATTTAAAAAATACTGAGTACTTGGTATCACAATACGCCTAAGCTCTGGCAGAAGTGGTCGTTCTCCTTCGGAGAAGGCCCTTCACCTACCATAACCTAACGTATCATAAACAGCAACTTCTTAAAATAATTTCAGCCAATTTTTTATTATTTTATCTCGGAATAGTACTCAGAAGATGTCCCCTTACATATGCGATGCATTGTACTGGAAGTAGAGAAAAGGGAAAGTGAGATAGATGACAGGTGGCACGTGATGAAGGTTCATTATATTACAACTCTGATTTTGTATGTTTTTTGGGTTACAGCAGTGTTGTAGCGCTTCTGATATTAAGGAGACGTTTTCAATTTTGAAGCTTTGTTTTAGTAGCCATTTTTTTAGTAATTAATTTAATTTTACTTCACTGGTGCTTCACAATATCCAGTATTTTGTCTTCCTTAAGGCATTTTGAAAAGCAATTTACATGTTTTAGGCAGAAATTATAATTTTTCATATTTTATTTAATTTATTTTTTCTTTGAGTTCTTAAAAACTGGCAATAACTGTTTAAAGTTGCGCAGCAGTTAAAAATGGTGTTTGAATTCCTTATAACTTTTTTATTATAATTTAATTTTTTTTTGTTTTCAGTATTTTGTAAAGAAGGCTTGGTGGAATTTAAAATGGAATGGTACAACATTGAACAAATTGGCATAATCATTGAATTTTAATTTTCTAATCAACGATACATGTTTTGACTCACCGTGCATATCGTCGTTATTTCAACCTGCTGGTTGGACCCTCAGAGTCAACTATAAACCGTATGGCTGATAATTTTCGATAACAACTGGCAGTAAAGAACCTTCCTAATGCCGGTAGACGACGGACGAAATAACCGGATATTGAACGACTCTTTTACGCGACATCTTTGGTGAACGAATTATTTCCGGTACACACGATTTTAATTTGCCTTCGCGTTCAGCTGATTTAATCGTTCCAGACTGTTTCCTTTGGGGTTATTTGAAGGTAAAAGTCTATATTAATAAGCATAGAACTATACAGCAATTAAAAAATAATACACTAGACGAAATCAACAACATAAGACGTCCAGTTTTGCGAAAGGTTATGGAAAATGTTCTGGAAAGAGCACGAATATGCGAAGCAAAAACCGGTATCCACTTATGAGATATAATTTTTCTTAATCAAAATAAAAATATTTTCAAACTTTTGGTAATTTTGGGCCTCCCTGTATGACCAATTCGCGATATAATTAAATTTTCGGTATTAACAATGGGGCTGATATTATATCGTTCGTTATAGCGGAATTTCCCTGCACGTATTTATCAACATTGACATAGCGCTGTTTCTTTTGTTTAGGTATAATACTTCACCGTTAGGCATAGGCGGCATAAACCGAAACACTCGCTCACAAATATAAAAATTAATCTAAATTGGCGACAGTTGCAGCAGTTGTCGTGCAGCCATGCAGCTGTATTGTTATCAAAATATTCATGTGTATTTTAATGTTGACAGATTGTAGTCGGTAGCCTGCTGTAGACTATGTGTTTGCTGTTTTAACTGTAATCAGTTTGCTGGATATTTGCGACCACAGCGAAATCGCGATTTTTTTTGTTTAAATTAAAAATTAATTCCACTTTAACAATTGAAGTATAACTCAAAATAAAATGCCAATATGGGTTAATCTCAGCATCACAAAATGTTGTATAATTTCCTTCTTTATTAGTTTCGATATTTCGCAATGTCTTTTTACGAAAAAGATTTATTTAGAATAATAATTATTAAAAAAATGTTTTTCTTATCATTGTATTTGTAAATGGGCATTTTTTTTATATTTTTGTTCTCCGTGAGCTGCTAAAGATTGTACCAATTTATTTCTTAAATTTTAGTTAAAATTTTTTTTTTCAGTCTTCTTTATTCGATTATATTTTAAATCAAACTTAATGCTGGCTACAGACGATGAAACATGTTTATGAAACCAGTCGTGTTTTATTATTGGTTGCATAGTCAGTAGTCATATTTTTGGTTTCAATTCAAAACATCAAAATATTTTAATATTTTCTGGTTGCATAGAGTGAATCCTTTTTTAGTGTTTTCAGTGGAAACAAACAAGCTGTAAAGTTGTATTTTTATAAACGTGATTCTCCGGCGATATTCAATTCAGAATTAATGTTGCATTTATGGTTAACTGTTGGGTGCAGTGTTGCATAAACTTATGGCATCGTATAAGTATTAAGATCTATTTTATTTTTATAAAAGAATCGCAATAACAGCACAAGCTAAATGCTAGTCTGGCTACATCTTAAACTTTTTCATATAACAATTGAATTGTGGTTGTCTGTTTTTATGAGAATATTGCAGATATAAGAAAAAGAATTAAATTTATATTCAATATAAAATAATTATTAAGCTCTTGTTGGATTTAAATATGCTTGTTCAATAGTAATTTAATTCAGCTGCTTACAATAATGAAATCTAATTTCCGTCTTCTTGGTTTCTTTCAGCACACACACACACACACACACTCATTTTACTGATTTAGTTAACAAAAGCATGGAAATCACATAATTATAATTGGAATCGTGAGCCAACCCCAAAGGCTTTTGTAACAAACAAAAAAGCAAAAAAGCACATTAAGAATGAAAAATGCCATTAAATGACACAAACAACCACAACAAGGGCTACAGTTACAAAAAGTAAAAAAAAAAAATAAAATAAAAATGAAGAACAAATTTAAAAGTGGGAATTGAGGAAACCCCCAAGTGTAAACACGGCAAATATAGATTAGCACCAACACCAACAATGAGAAAAAAAAACAACTTGCAGCACATGCCACAGGACAACTATGAAATTTTAACAAGCTTCGATTAGTTTCGATTAATGTTGCCTGGATGTAAACAAGTGAGGGTGAACTACAATGACATCGAAAGCTTTAATATCTCTAACAAAAGTGCATAGGAAATGGAACCTAAATGAGTGTCTGTGTCTTGGCGGTAAAACCAAGCGAATATACTTTTTAATAAAATTATTAACAAAAATACATTTTAAATACAAACTAAGTACCTCGCTGGTATTGCGCTCGAGATAATGTTCTGATATAAAAAAATGGAAAAGTAATTTTCTATCCACACCTTGTTAATATGAAATTAATGACTGCATTAGACAAATTATTAGAAAAAAATAAAGGAAAAGGTGAATGATACAAATTTAGTCACACAAACTCAAGTACGTATTTAATATCTAAACACACAGACGCACACACACACACACATGCAATACACACTAGCACATGATTGTGTGGTATTGTAGTTTGTTAAATGTCGACCATATCGGGACGGGTGTCACTGTCTAAATAAAATATGCCTGCTTACAAGTGTTAAGTGACTTATTGTTCATACGTCCCAGAGCTGTAAAAAACTGCAATCAATTGTGACTGCAATCAAAGTGTTTTCATTCTTTGATCCCAAAATAATTTCAGACTTCTAAATGCAATCTGGTCAAAATGTATCTTTCGTGATTGCAACCATTTTGAAAATAATCATTTTAGAAATCATTTAATTGCAATACCTTTTTTTTGAAATCATGCGATTGCATTCAATTCTCCTGAAATCACAACAAACGAAATAATGTACTAAAGAGTGGGGAAGTATGAAGTTAGGAAGTAAATTTTCTTAAAAACACACTTTTTTTTGACAAATTCAGTTTTTTGATTCCAATATAAAGTAGAAATATGGGAATTATAAATGGAATATGATGTCGGGCAGGCGTCCGCTTTTTCTTTAGTTTCTTGGAGTTTCAAATTATCGGAAGTCTACTGTATATATACCTACTTATATCAGGGTGAGCAAATTTGTGGTAAATTGGCTGCCAAATGATGAAATGTCAAGAATTAACTGTCATCGCTTGACATTTATTGAGTAAAAAGTAGAAAAATTTTAAGGATCAACTGTTGAACAAAGAATTTTAGAAATTAAATTCGTAAAATTCGAGCAGCATTTTCTCGTAATCAGGCTCCCACTGTAACCGCTGCGCAAATTTAATCGCTAAATTCGACGATAACGCTACTGTTCCAGACAAAAGATCAAAACAGTACGCTCGTACTAGCCGTAGTGATGCAAAGATTGCGTCGGCGATCAAAAATATATTCAAATAATTTAAAATTACCGAGGGTACCAATTGCATACATTTTTTGCAATTTATTGAATGTTTTCCGAAATTTAAATAGCAAATTTTAAATTATCAAGAGTCTACTGTATGTAGAAAACTTTGTAGATAAAAATTAATATTTTGCAATTTTTAATTTACTTTAACAATTAAATATATAAAAATTAATATTGTTGAAAATTCAAAATTATCAGTGTCAGTTTTATTTCTAGATGAAGGGTTTTATTTGAAGAGAACGAAGATTTTGCTTTTGATTCTGATTTAATTGTTATTCCAATTACTGTAGTTGAATTTATATATGAATAGATTTGGAGCGGCACTCAGGGGATGACCCCTATACATGCGATGTATTGTGCCGGAACTAGGAAATAAGGTTTTGGGAAAGAGGATAAGGGGTGTAGTGTTTATGGACATTCGATTTGAATTTTCCCTCATCAAAAGTGACAGGGAACACCTCTGCGGATAGTCTAGTCCACAAACGTCGACCACAAATGGATGCCCTCTTAATGACGAACGCGTTGTGCGCATGTGTGAGTGGCTTTCGGGAACAAATTACCTGATTTCATTAGAACACATACCAGTATAGTGACGATAGAACAACGAAACACACCGCACGTTGCGATGATGTTCAAGAAAGTCAACAGATTTAGCTACCCTACCGTCTCCAATGAGTTTCTTCACGTTCTCCTGTATACGGTCGAGTAAATAGTCTTTGAACCATCGGCCATTACATGAGAGATGTATTCCATCTTCGGTCGGATGTAGGCGGTATAAATAGTAAGGAGATCAGATGGGGTGAAGTATGTTTTACACCGTCTTAGAAAGCCGATACACTTGAATGCTTCCTTTGAGACCTGAAAAATGTGCTCAGTCCATTGAACATCACACTGAATTGTCATCCCGAGAACATCAAGAGCTTCTGTTCCTCTATGTTTATACCGCCCATAATTACAGATGAGACAGCGTGATCGGGCATGCGTCCGATGCATTGGGTCTTTTGAGTACTGAATACCCTGTTCGCATGATCCCAATCCGATATTCTCGCGAAATCACTATTCAGCGAATCATTCATATTTCGCCTCATCGCCGTAATCATATTCGATGTCGGTCTACGATCAAAGGAGGATGAATGGCAAATACTACTGCCATCTGCAAAAGAATGGATACGGTGGGAAATTTGACATAGAAGGTCATTAAAAAAGAGAAGAAATGGGATAGGCGAAAGAATGAAGCCTTTTGGTACTCTGGAATTAATCATGAACTCGTTAGATGAGATCCCTCTTATAGCACGATCCCTGAGAAAGTTCGGTAAAAAATTTCACTGCAATCATTTTTATCGTATTTGACATGAAAATCATGAAATCAATTTACGATTTTAATGGAATCTAAACATTAGCAATCATTAACGCAAAATCATAAGATTGCAATCGATATATGCGATTGCAAGCTTTTACAGCTCTGATACGTATTAAAAAAAAAATTAAATGTTCTGTGTCTTCTTCACATCCCTGGGCTTGTTCTCGTACACAATATCTAAATTAAACTAAATTATTAGTTGAATTAGTTATGTAGTTGATTACTGGCAACGATAATAAAAGTGACAAAAGCCAGGTAAAATAAAGTAGCAGTATGGCTATTTAATGCAAACATATTTATGAATTTTCGATGAAATAGTAAGATAAGGAGAGTAGAGTTCTGGAACTTCGACACTATATAAAATAATTTTGTTTTGGCTGAGGACATGTAATTTGTCTGGAATGTGAACTATGACATGATTAATGGATTTTCTTATGAATATAATGAATTTGTTGTTGACGCAAGATTTAACACAGATTAGTTACCAAGCCATAGAATGGTAACTTTTGAATATAAAATTTCAATTTTAAAACACTGAAGGACGTGTTTAGTGTCAAATCTGTAACGGAAAAAATATTTTCTAAAGTTCTAGTGTGGTCATATGCAGTGGTTAATACGGTTAAAAAGTTTGCTATAACAGGTATTTTTATGAGGTCATTATTTAAAAGTTGCTTTTTTAAAAAGTTCTTGTTTTAGAAAGTACTTTTCTAAAATGGTACGTTTTTAAAATTATGTTTTACATTTTTAAAAATATTTTTTTAAAAAGCAAAATGTACTGTTTGAAAAAGTAACTTTTTCACATTGTACTTTTTTAAAAGGTCCGTTTTTAGACGTGTTTTTTTTAAATCTACGTCTTTTTTTAAGTACTTTTTATAAAATGTACTTCTTATAAAAAAAGATTATTTCAGTGTGAATTGCGTACGTAAGAGACATATCCTGGGTGCTAGTCCAAGAAAATTTATTCTTTTAAAACGTATTATGTCATTATGTGTGGAATATAACATCGTGCAAATGTCTGGAGAAGGCTTCTCTGGGCGAAGGGCATCCAATGTTAAATTTTCCATGACTTGCATAAATCGGACTGAATTGGGCCGACCGATGTCGTGTGTTATGCTGTCTTTGAGGACCGCTGTTCTTTGTGGTTTAGTCGCATCCACATGCGACTTAACAAAACCAAGAAGAAAAAGTTCAACAGGGTCAAATAAACTCCACGTGAGATGACCATGCCCTCAAATCGCTCGTGCAGAATATCCAATGTGGCATGAGCTGTGTGGCACGTAGCGGCATCCTGTTGAAATCATATGCCGTTGATGACCAAATCATCCAATTCAGACCAAAAGAAGTTGGTAATTATCGACCTATAGCGCTTGCCGTTCACTGTGATGGTCTGGGCACGCCGATTTCAAAGAAATATGGACCGATGACGACACCTATCCAAAATTCACACCAAACATTGATTTCTTGGGGATGCATTGGACGCTCTAGGATCTTATGTAGATTCGTATCGTTCAAATTCAAAAATTTTGTTTATTCATTGATCCAGAAATGGGCTCAACACCGCCATTTTAAAACTAAAAAAAGCTCCAAATCGCCGCAGTACAATTTTTGGAAGCATCCTTATATTATGTGTGTGAGATAAAAGAAATTTATAGGAGGTTAATGCATATAAAACAGAAGTACTTTAATCACAAAGTGCTAAGAAAAGTAGCTTGGCTTACAAGTCCAACCGTTCAAAAGCTCTCTGGTCTGATAATTAAAACTTATAACATTTCTGAAAAAGCAACTACATACATATAACGTGGAACTATTTTTATGTTAATCAGATTAGATTTATGAAAAATGTTCGTGAACTGCTTCCATTTTCAATAAAATTTTACTAACCGTGATTTCCATTCTGGAATCTGGAGGAATCTACCCAGAGGAGGAGGAGGGAATTTTTTAGTGGCAACACCACTCGACGCAGAAGACGACGGTCTCTGTAAGTGCGAAGGCATTTTCAACCCTACCTCACACGCCAAAAAAAAAAAAAAAAAAAAAAAAAAAAAGGTGCATAATACTTTTCACTTCATGTTTTAAATAACATTTGCACTTGCTCATGGCCGTATGGAAATTTTATAGTAGATTGGAAAGTTTGTTCGAAATTTTTATTTGGATTTCGGCAAAATAGTTAAAATACTCGTGCAAAAAGGATTCAACGGCAAAGAAATTTCAATCATGAACCGATCGTATGTAGTTTTGTGTCATACCATGCATGCATATGCATGCATTTCTTTATTACAGTTTGGTTAGGACCATAATTAAAAATTAAAAGCTCACTCGTTCCACTATTGCAAAATGAACATTTTAAATTTCTGCACGTTGCAGACGATATCAATAAAAAAGTCTATAAAATAATTCCCACACTTCTCAGAACTCGTACGTTTAAAAATTAAGTAAAATTTTCTTAGCTTATAAGAAAAATCGTTTAAATAATTTCTAAAAATTCGTTTCATTTTCGCCAACAGATTACACGTTCTTAATGATTTTTTTTCTGATGAGTGTTTGTGTTTGAGTCTTAATTGTATTTTTTTCTTCTTAACAAAATCATGCCCTTTTTGGCTGCAAACTATTCAGGCATTCTTTTCTATAAAAATAATAATACAACAATAAAAAAAAACAGACTTAATATGTATCACCACTTTTAGTTTCTGCCTTTTTGGTAAAATACTTGTAGTTTTTGTTGGCATAAAATATTGTTTTACTTGTAGGTGGGTTCGAAAAACAACCGTACGGTTCAGTCAGCCAGTTGTTTGTTAGTTGCATCCACAACCATCCAACCAACCATCCATCCATCCATCTCCAGCGATCTAAGTTTTTGTATTTCTAAAATGATGATGTTTTTGGCTGTCTGTCTGGATATTTTTTCCGTCTGCTCTTGTTTTCGTTACAGTTTATATGGTTCATGTTCGCTTAAAACAAGTTCATTTTGTTTGGTGAATAAACTAAAATAAACTAAATACAAAAATGAAATTAATATAAAATAAATTCTGTTTGTAGTTTGCCGACCATTTCGTTTCTTCTGTATTTATTGTTTGTTGTGAGAAATGATCTTGTTGTCTTTAGAGTTCTTTGTTAATTTATTTCGTTCTTTTTATTTTTAGTTTTTCATTTTTTTTTCTTTTGACTTTTCATTGTTGTCGAACTAATTTTCGAATTTTGATTTTATTATTTTTCTCTGTTAATTATGCGAAACCTTTAGCTGGACGGCGCCAACGAGTTCTCATTGTTTTATTTGTTAATGCTTAATTTTTTAAATCGATTATTTTCGGTTAATTTCTATTGATCACAAATCAATTATTCTACACTAATTCATTAATTTCCCTTCATCGCTGCATAAATGTAAAGGAAATTCTATTTACATATGTAAATGTTTAATGTAAGTGAAAATAAATTATGACGGTATAGAAAGGAAGCGCCAAAGAACGAATAGTATCTCTTAGGATCATTATTATAACTTGCCGATAGTTAAAGTTGGGATGCTATCGGACAAATAATTAGTTTTCCGTTATTACAAGTTGAGTTTAACCTAATGTGACCGATAAGCTAACGGAAAGTTCATCCTATGTACCTGTAACTTTTAAAGTGGACTTTGGCATTTGAAGCTGCCATATTTTATGCAATTTAAATTTGGCAACATGGAAAGTATAAATGTATACAAATTAATTTATAAATAAAGAATAAACTAAAACCTTGTCGTTGCCAGTAGCTTTTTTTGTTTGTCAAAAGTAGTCGTTATTTACTCTGGTACTGCCATATTTTGAAAAATATTAATTTTATTTTATCGAACAGTTGTAATAATGAAAACAAGTTAAAGGTCACTTTATTATTCATTTTACATAAAGTTAATTTTAGCTATCAGTAACTTTATTGCTTAGTTGTAATAATAGCGCTTAAAGTTATAAAACATGTATGTATATTGGAATTGTGTGAATGAAAAAGTATTCGCTTAAACATGTTTCATATTCACATATTGGCCATCGCAACGTTTAATATTGTCTGTTCTGAAGTTACCTTTGGAAATCTTTTCCTTCCCCTCCAAGTGAGAGTAGAGTGCCTACGGATAAAAAAAAAATGCTTCACTTCAGAGTTCTCTTTTTCAATGAATCTTGGAAGAAAATAGTTTCACAGGGAATGTGGATAGTTTAGTGAGACACCGGACATTTATCAAAAATGACACAATTTGATGGATCCAAGTGAGCCTTGGATCTAAAGTTATTTATATATAAAAATTAATCGTGGTTTGTTTGTTAAATCTAGAACCAATCAAATCTAGACGAATTTGAACATTATCTTTTTCCAGTTCATTCGAAATTGCTTCGCCAAAGTTTAGGGAAGTTTATCTACAGGGACTATGGAACAGATTTGGCTAATTTTTGAAATTGAAATATGCGTGGCAGTCCACGGGAGATTTAATCGGGAAGAAAAATAAGCAGCGGGAGGGCGTAGGAGAAATGCATAAATACCTCTTCAAAGCTACCCAATCAGTTTTTATTTAAAACATGAATATATCTGAGTAGATGCCTATCTGTAACTAACGATGCGATTTAAACAAAATACAAATCATTTATAGATCTGAGTACAGAAGTATATATGATGTATATATATCATTTTAAAATAAATAGAATCAGGCAGACATTTTCTGTTTATCGTTTGAAATATTACCGAAAATGGTTTCTAGGGAAAGAAAAGTTAGAAGTGATTAAAGCCGCTGATGAAAGCTAGTTAAATACAAAAATCGTATTAAATTCTAATAAGTTATCAACTTTATTAAAAGGTTGAACATCATATTCTTCTATTAGAAGCAGTGATGCCAGAATTCCTCCACCAATAGTGGCAAAATGTAGAAAAAAAATGGCTAAACGGCATGGAAGAAGGTATAAAGTTATGAGTAATAAATAAAAATAAGAATCTTTTTTACAGAAAATCGGTGAAATTTTTTAAAGTAAATAAAAATAATAAACTAAAATAATAATTAAAATAATTTTTCGTCAGCTACTCAAGAAACAAACAAAAAAACTGTATTTAAAAATACATAAATATATGTACATATATGTATTAAAGCCATTATGACTACATTTTTTGTATTTGCATTTTAAAAGTTTCAACAGAAACTTTCGCTGAAGGAGGTGAGCCACTTCTTAAGGGTAGTATATTAGAGGCGAGTACATTAGATCTTTTTAGTCGTAGCACTGAAGGGTAATTGCTATATCCGTTTATTACCATTTATTACCATTGCCATGGTTTTCACAGCTATCGGAATTTTCTGTCTCCTGAATGATTATCATTGTTTTTGGTAAATTTAATTCTAGTTTGCTATTCCCTGTTGCCAGAAAACACCAAGCCGATTTTCTGCAGTTAATTTTAACAAAAAATTGCTCAGTTTTAATAAGAGCTATATTATTCACAAGTCTTACAAAATTGTCTATGTGGTGAAAATGTGAAACTAAAGTATCATCCACTAACCTCTTTTATGTCCATATTATAACAAAAAGTGCCATTACTTATGGAATTATTTACAGCAACACAAAATACATACAGTAATTGCTGTACGGTTAACATCACTGGTAACAACTTTAAACGGAAGAATTTCAACTATGTAAGATGGAGTACAACTAAATATTCATATCGTACTCGACACGTGTAAATAGTTTTGATATGAAATATATGAATATAGTTTTAAATTGCTTAAAAGTTATTTGGGTCTTATATAAAAAATATTCAGTATTTATTACCAGCTCAGCATGATCGTGCCACTTGGGTTTATGCAATTGCCATTTTTTATTAAAATTATTAGAAATAAAAATTTTAATTATCCTATTTCGTACTAAAAAAAGAAATTAAAATTTCAAAAAGCGATATTTAACTTAAAATCAAAAGCATATTCCTGAACAAAATTGTTCTGATTATGTACCATCATTAAAAATTATATGAAAAGCATCTGGGAATTATTTTTTTCCATTTTGTAGTTCTTCACTTCAAAAAATCTACAAATAAAAGTATCTACAATTCCACAACTGAAAAACTACTGTGAAGTGTTTGAATAGTGAAACGAGAGAAACGACCAGATACACGTTATGTTGCTTTCGTTCGAAGCCTTGCGTCCTTAAATTTGGCCGTCTTTTTGTTTTCTTTGCCATTTTTTCCTTCATATTTGTGTTTTTTTTTCTTTTTTTTTTTGTAGGCGCAACTCGTAAGAGTCTAGACGTGATTGTATCACGATTTCTATCGCCATTTTTTATTTTATTTATTTACTTTTTTTTTAGTTTTCAAATATTTTCAATACTTTTTGTCTTGCCAACCGCAAGAAAAGAGACGGCAGCTTATTTTTTACTTTCAAACATTTTTTACTGGCTTTTTTTTTAGTTTCCATGAGCTTTTTTAATTGATGTTGCTGCAATTTTTTTGAGACTTCTTACTAGTATGGAGTATTTTTTAATTACTAAATTAAATACTTTTAAACGTTGTTTTTTTTTTATTATTATTGCAGCTGTAAGTTATGCGTTGTGTTAAATATTTAATTTTTTTCTGAATTTAAAATACTTGTGTTGAATTGATATTCAGTCGGATGCCAATTTTTTCTTTTAAATCACCGTTGATACTAACTTAACCAAACAACAAATATCATCTTCAATTAATTTGTTTTTTAAGGAAAATCAAAAAATGGAATATTTCTTAAAGGACACCAGCTTCTTCCACAAAGATTGCCATAGGTTACGTTTATACACTGCCAATTGCAGAGCATTATACTCATTTGGTCTGCTTTAGGTTGCTTTGTGTCGTGATGCCTGAACGGGATACAGAAGGAACATAACGCACACTAAATCACAAAACAGTCACAACTGAAAATTTATCAAAATCGTTTTCTTCCCCTAAACCAGTTCACAAATCAAATTTCTAACAACCATGAAAATTTCATTTGCGTCTCTGTCTTCTTTAACTGGAAATATACCGTTATTTCTATTTTTAATGATGTTTTCGTTTGTTAGGAACATTCTGCATTTATGCTGCCTTTTAGATTTTTTCCAGTTCTTTTCTGAAAAATGTGTGTTATTTCAGAAGTGCAACGCGTTCTCTTCTCACAATGTTTCTCTTAAAAAGCAAAATAATGCTACATGTTCAACAGCCATTTTAATTAAAGGGACATGAGTGCAGCAGCACTATATTAAAAACTAGTTTGTTATTGTTGATCTAAAAATTAATTATTTTTGAGTTCGTCTCTCGTGATAATTATAATATTTTACATATATACTATATTATGGTTTTTGTATATTATATTTATTGTTATGGAATAGTAGTACTTTATTGCTTTATGCCGAACCATTTGTTCTTTTGTGAACGTAAAATTGCAACTCTACTTAAAAAAGTCGTGAACATTTTAACAATGTAGCCAAATCACATGTAACACATCTTATACACTTTTTTTCGGAAAAGAAATCACCATAAGTTACTTGTGCCACATCAACTAACTAAAGAGTACTACAGTAGACTCGTAGTGGTGGCAATCCGGAATTGACAGAATTACTCGATTGACGGTACAGCAAAAGCTCTTGCATTCAGTACTTTATAGAGGGAAGCTTCATACTGAGTAGACTAAATAATTTGTAATTTTTTGTATGAAGAAAAAAGATAAAAAGCATGTGCAGTTGGTTATGATAGTCCATATTCCTTTATTGCTTTTGTGCTAAGAAAAATCAAGTGTGGATGAACTGCAACTATGAGCAAGAATCGATAACTATTGCGATGATGATTTTGAGCATTGTTATCATTGACACTGAACAGTCAAACGAAACATGTAGAATTGCTGCCACTGAAGCCATTGAAATTTTCGTAAAGGCAATCGATTGGACAGAAAACAACTCCAACACGTCAGTATACTTAAAATATCAGGGATACTGCTTTCCAAAAGTCAATAATCAATACTTCAAATCAAATCAAAAAATTCAGCTTTCCTAAAGTAATATTTACTTTTAATGTATATTAATACAAAAATATATAATAAAACTGCTATATTACTACTGCCTGTCCCACGATTTTACACAATATAATTTCATCGCTTAAATAAGTTAATAAACCCTTTTGGTACATTAAATACGAGTAGAAGGGAAAACTTTTGGTTGGGAGCAAAGCATTTGCAATAATTAGTTCTCTCTATCCTGAGTCTATTGTATTTATACTGAAAAGTTACAACTTAAAATTACATTTTATTTCCTAAATTAAAACACATATGTAAATTAAAAAAATTAATATTTTCTTCTAAGAAGGTTTTATCTACAAAGGAACTCAATTTGGTTATAAAAATATAAGCATGTTTTTAAAAACAGTTTTTTTCCTCTCCTGAACAGTGTTTGCTGAATCAGCTTGAGTTCCGAATGAGTAAACTAATTTCATTCTCTCGAGTACTAAAAACAAGGTTTTGAGCTTTTGGGAATATGCAGATTGTGACGTATATTGAAGCAGAGAGAACAAAGCTTTAAGCTGTAGTCGATATAGTATGTGGATAATAATATATATTTCTCGTATTCATTTCTTAAACTTTGTCTGGCTAAATAACCAACAAACAGCTACCTCTCTGTTGCCACAAAGAGTACTGAGGACGTGTGTACTGGCAATACTCGTATGTATATGCGTGTTCTCCTCAACTGGTGTTCTTAATTTTTCCTTTTACTTTATTCTAAAATCAAGAATAATTATCACATTATTGTAATAAATTAACTATGAACGTAACCACAACCAAATTTGTATTCATTCAAACTTATTATCCTCATTATTATTATTCTTTGTGATACTTCAGCAATGTCTGCCGAAATAACCATGACAGACAAATTTTTAATGTCCAGAGCAGGACAGTGGCAGAACAACTGTGCCTCATCTGAGAAACTTCTGCAGACTGTTGGAATATTCAATATATCGAGAATCTGGGGAATCCAGAATAGTTTTTACTCTATTTGTAGCCGGGTAGATGTCTTGGTGGCGCTGAATTAATCAATTTTATTAAAATAGGCTCGCTATTTTTGGGAATGAAAAAAATGTCTTGATATGATTTTGGCGGTACAAATTTCGCAGTCGCTGAAAACTCATTTATTGCTTGGCTGTTTGGCCAAGCTGGTAAAATTGGTAATAAATACAAAGGCATTTCTAAGTGCTTGCGAAAGGTGCTTTTTATATTAATTAATACACAATCATTTATTCTTCTTCAGATGTTGCAATTCTCCTTTTCCACTTACTTTCTTTTCATATAAAATGTATTTCATTCATTACAACAATTAAATTTTCATTTTAATGACCAATAGAGCCTGCTGTTTTATTCAAATAAATCGTATATTTATAAAGAATATTGAGTTGAACAGCTTTCTGAACTGACTTTCATGAACCAGAGGCCACTACCTATAATTAACGTCCCCAAAGTTGAATGATCAAGACAAGAAATGAAAATAAATGATTCATTTATCACACAAAACGGACATGCAGACGGACGGACTTCACTGCTTTGTATGAACATTTTCTACGTACCGACTCTCCTTTTATGCATTTTTATATTTTTGTAACATCATTTATTAATGAAACATAGTTTTCATTTAGTTACTTTTTTTTCTTTTTGGAGAAAATTTTGACAAATTATTTTTACAAACAGACAGTAATTTGCCAATTGCAACTGGTAACCTGTCGTCTCACAAACAGCCAAGGCAAAGCCACAACATATATACTAGTAACTGATGTTGTTAGTATGTATGTAGTTACATACATAAGGATATGTGCATACATATTTACTTGTAGAACATGAAAATATAAAATGCAGTAGTTGATGGAAAATTTGATGATCCTTAAAGACAATTAATTGTACAACAAACAAAAGGGCGTATTTAGTTCAAAAACTCAACTGAACTAGAATTTAATGCAACGTAGTGAAATAACAAAAGCACTCCTGTTGTGAGTGCTGCCTTAAGATTGCTCCAGTTACAACGCCCTTTCTATTGTTGCAAGAATAATTTAGAAAAGAAAAAAAAAAAATTAAAAGCAAACGTCTGTACTTTCCTTTGCAATTGTTTAAACAACAAAACAATGCAACGAACAACAACAAGATTTAAAATATTGTTTTTTTTTTCTGTTCGCTGCAAAGAGAACATCCTTTTGACACCTGTTTGTCTTTTGAGATTGAAGGCATCATGTTCAGTTTTCTATTTGTGTACAAATTTTCACATTCTGTTGCTTTGCCATCCCATTCTAAGTGCGTCTCCATTATTCATCAGAAGAAAAAATTTGATGCCTTCTAATAAATGATCATCATCATTATGTTCGAGTTGCTGAGTTTCTCATCTCTCATGTAATTTTATTGTATCTTGTATCCTTTTGAATGTCCTCTGCAGTAGTAGTTAATAGTAACAGAGGTATCATCAGCGGCCGCAACAAACTTCAGCAACTTCACTACCAGAGTTTCTTTTATTCTATTTTATTTAATTTTTTTTTCCAGCAGACTCTCATGTGCTTGTGCTTTATTGCTGTTGCTGTTGTCTTTAGTTGGCCGAAGGGCTCATACCAGCCAACTCTCTAACCTGTAATTATGCGTCTTTGAATTCTGACCTACACTTTAGTTTTTTTTTTTTTTTGTACGAGTATTTTATTTTATTTATTATTATTTTTTTTAATGCAGTGGAAGCACACAAATTGCTTGCAAGTATTCACACACATTCAAACACAAAAACATGCACATGAGTGTGAGTGACTCTATAGAACACAAAATATCTGGGTGCCAGCCAGTGTGTTTTGCTGCTTTAAGATTTAAAATTTTAGTTTTTCGTTTGTCAAAAATGTGTGAAAATATTTTTTTTGCAAATGAATATTTTTTGCCCTTTAAAATTTATAGTCTCCTTGAATTTGTACTGGTTTAATCATTTTTAGGGATTTTGGTTGATATGGCTAAGATTTTAGTCATGTTTTCTTTTCTTCGACCAGAGTTCAGGAGATGTCCCCTACGAATGCAATGCATGCACAATAATAGTTGGAAAAGGTTAGAGTTCGGTGGTGAAGTAATAGAAGAGGTAGAGAGCTTAATTCTTGCGCAAATCTGCAGTAGCATGTTTTTTGAGAATTTCTAAAGCAGAGTTGCTGCGTCTGTGATGTTCTGTTGATGCACTAATTTTTAAGCTAAACGATTTTATTTTATTCGTCGACATTTTTTAACTTATATATCGACGAAGGAGGGGGCTGTTAGCATATATACATCTGAACATTTTTTGTATTTGAACCGAGAACTAACCGAGAGCTAACAGCATAAAATAAGAAATATTTTGAAATAAATTAAGTTGCAAATTAAAAGAAAGTAGAAGGCACAAGGGTCAGTGAGAGTTAGAATTGAGAGTGCTGCTGGTTTAATAGTTGGCACATGTCCGAAGCTCCAGTCATCGAAAATATCTATCATCGATATCTATGAAAAATATGGGCGGTAATCTGCATCTTAAAAAAAACAAAATAAATACCGGAGACCTCACCATAAACAAGTCACCTGTACCGAATGGAATTCCTGCACTGGTCTTGAAACAGTGTTCTTCGACGTTATCACGTCCTTTGGCAATACTTTTCAGCACTCTGTACCGTACGGGTCAATTCCCATCGTGCTGGAAGGTTGCAAATGTAACGCCGATCCCCAAAAGAGGTGAGGCAAGCAAACCTGAAAATTAGCGTCCAATCGCAATCTGTTCCGCGGTTTTCAAAGTGATGGAAAGTATGGTGAAAGATTTAGAGTCCAATAATTTACTGAACGACCGCCAATACGGCTTCCGTCGAGGACGGTCTACGGGCGACTTATAGGCCTTCCTCTCGGAAATATGATGTAGTTATATTCACCATTTTGGCGAAAGTAAAGTCCTGGGTCTGGATATTTCTAAAGCATTTGATAGAGTGTGTAATGGGGCACTTCTGTCCAAACTTATTGCTTTAGCTGTCGATGATATCTTCTCTCAATTTACATCGAGTTTTGACAGGGATCGCGCTATAAGAATTGTTATAGACGGGATCTCATCTAACGAGTACAAGATAAACTCAGGGGTACCGCAAGGCTCCACTCTTTCTCCTACCCTACTTCTTGTCTTTCTTAATCACCTGCTATGTCAAACTTCCAACCCTATCCACTCTTTCGCAGATGACAGCAGCATTTGTCACTCATATTCATTTAGTCGCAGGCCAACATCGACTTTGATAGCGCCGCTGAGGCAGAATATGAGTGATTCTTTGAATTTTTACCTCACGAAAATATCGCAATGGGGTCACGCGAACAGGGTCGATTTCAACGCTCAAAAGACCCAATGCAGCATGCTTACGCATAGACGCATGCCCGATGACGCTGTGTCATCTGTAATTATGGGCGGTATAAATACTTATGGATCAGAAACTCTTGATGTTCTTAGTATGAAAATTCAGTGTAATGTCCGATGGACTGAGCACATTTTTCAGGTCTCAAAGGAAGCATTCACGTGCCTTGGTTTTTTTTAGATGCTGCAAGACATACTTCACCCCATCTGACCTCCTCACTATTTATACCGCCTACATCCGAACAAAAATGGAATACAACTCTCGTGTTTGGGCCGGTGCTTCAAAGACTATTTTGAAGTTACTCGACCATGTACAGGAGAGAGCAAAGAAACTCATAGGGGACAGTAGGGTAGCCAACTCTATTGACTCTCTTGAGCATCGTCGCAACGTGGGCTGCGTTTCGTTGTTCTATCGCTACTGCAATGGATTGTGCTCTAGTGAAATCAGGAAACTAGTTCACGAAACCCGTTCACTCCAGCGTACAACGCGTTCATCTTTGGAGGCTCTCCCATTTGTGGTCGATTTGGCGGCAAATTGCACCACGCATTACAGAGAGAACTTATTCTTCGGCCGAACATCGCGTATGTTGAACAAACTCCCTGCCGAGGTCTTTCCTGTCACTTTTGACGTGGGAAAATTTAAATCAAACACTACTCCCTCTATCCTCCTTCCCATAACCTAATTTCCTAGTTCCAGCAGAATGCATCGCATGTGTAGGGGTCATCCCCTGAGTGCTGGTCCAAGATAAAAAGAAAACGTAGAGACTCTTCTTTACAAATTTGTTCACTAATTAAGCATACTTCACATTAGCTCAGGTTTTGTTGGCTGAAGCAGTTTGGCTATATCGCAGGTTCCAACGATATTCTAGTCACCTCATTTTGTTTCCATATAAATAAAAAATACTTTATCTGAATATCATAAAGTATGTAATAATACATTTCGCATATTTTTTCGGGAAAAAGCACAATTTTATAATTCGAATCATATTTTTCTATTTGTGTTAGAATATCCCAAGAATTTCTTTATTGGGGCCCGCTTGGGTAAAATTAATGATCGATCAGTAACTTTTCCTTTGGGGTGCACCAATCAACTCTCAACCAGATCTCTAGTAGGAGAAACCTATTGGGCTTGCCACAATCATTCCCAAATTGTTTCCAATATGTGTATTGGGTGGATTTCTAGTCGGGAGTACACAACTGAACAACGTGCCAAAATCGTTGAACTTTATAACAGAAGAAAATCACGATTTTATTCATAATTTAATTATGAGCGACTAAAAATCCCAGAGCAGTTCAACAGCGAGAATTACAACCACTTAAGTAGGAAAGGATAATTGGAACATATATTTCGGAAAATGAACATGGAAGATTAACGTTTCCATCACTGGTATTAGATATCGGATAATGTTGGAAAATTTTTTAAGGTTAGCCGTGGAAAACCATCCTCAAGTATGTTTCCAACAGTCATAATCATGTTACTGCTTCTAAATAATGCAGACGGTAAGTAGTATATGGTTGAAAAGTATGCAGTTTGGTAGCTGTAACATATTCTCGAGTTTCTGCTGGGTATGAAAACTATTCAAAAAGTAAACCTTAAACACATCAGTGTAGCGATTATCTCTCACAAACATTTATGAATAAAATAACTCTATAAAAATTATCTTAATTAAATTATCAGCAAAAGTAATTTATATGATAATTTTTCATTGTCATGTAACTATTGAGGAACAAATCTTTGAGCATTCGTCTATTCCATATTTAATTATTGAAAGCATTGGATTAAAATAAATATAAATGAAAGAAAATATTCTTTAAATTGCATGGTTAAGTGAAGTTAAAATTCGTGTTTATAAATTCCATATTGTGTTTCTCAAATACCAATAACAAAAGGCATTCCGGCTAATCTGACTACAAAATGGAAAATTTAGTCAAGATAATGAAGTAAATAAATGAAAAATGTTTTGTTGCTTTTCTCTTACGACCATACTTTGTCGGCCATATTGCTTAAACGTACTTAAATAGAAATAAATGTTATTTTTGTTGTTGCTATAAAGTTGTCATGTTAACTTCAAGTGGTTTTAAGACTTGTTGTACTCAGCTAAAGCTTAAAAGTTTAGTTTGTTTTTACCAACAACGTCTAACATAAAAAAATGTCTATATGGAAACGACGACAACAACAACAAAGCTGTCTGCACAAATTTCCAACGAACAACAAACAAACATGGATGGATTTTTATTTTAAACATTTAATTCTTGCCAACCAATAAAGGCGGTTTTGGCGCGCACAAGCGAAAATAATTCACAAATTATGCGAATAAAATTTTTAATAATTCTCATGGGTTTTCAAACAAATGCAATATATACATACATACATACGTATTTACGTACAAATTTTATAATTTTTCTTTTGTTATTATATTCAAACGTGGATACTAATCAATGTGGGCATGTTGATGTTTAGTTTTTAATGTGGAAAATTAAAAGTAAATGAGTCTTTAAGCACAAATTAAAAAAATAAAAAATAAATAAAAATAATAAAGCCGTATATTTTATATATGAAAAATTCAAAAATATGCTGCATGTGCAATATGATACCCTGCATCACTAAACCCATCACCATCTGTTATAAGGAGCTATTTTCGTTAGAAATTATTCGAAAATCATATTTCGTGAAAGCGATTTGAAATTACAGAAAAGCTGTTCTGTGCATAGAATTTAGCGATTTTAAAATGTCCATTAAAGTATCTAACGTAAATAGAAAGTAATTTTGGAAGACAATTTCGAACAAGAAATATATTTTTAGCCGAAGGTAGGACTTGTCTTTTTAAACTTTTTTCTATATCTTTGGCGGTTGCAGTCGGATCTTAAAGAATGATTTACCAATATTTTTGTCTCAAGCAAAAGTGTATTAGTGTTTTGCGAGCTTTAATTTTCTGCAAGCAGGGTGGTACATTATCGTGGTAGAAACAGAGATCTAATGAATAAATACTAGAACGGTATACTTGGAGTCAAGGGAAATTGCGGTAAAACGTTGCTCTTCTGTAAACAAACACTTTGATATATCCAACTGTTATTGTCAAATATAGAAGTAGAAGTTTCAAAAGTCGACCCGTACCTTCGGCCAAAAAAAAAAATTTAATTTTTTTAGAAGGTGTACGGCGCACATTAGGTGGTACGCTCTAAAGCACACTGTGTGTACTACATATTACACGAATCCTTTCTCCCTGTAACCTCATATGTGAAGTTTGATAGTTTTACCATGAAAGCTTTCCGAGAAAGTTAAGGTGTAAGAAGGTTATAATGCGGTACTTTTTCACTGACTCACTCACTTATCAATAGTGTGGGGGCATTTGCGCCAGAACAAGCGAGCTGAAATTTTCAAGCAGATGCGTGATGGGAAATAAGTAATGAGAAAAATTTGTAAACAGACACTTTTACTGAAGGGGCACTAGCGACTCCTTATTTGTGAGAAATCTTCCATTGCTTGAAAAAAGGAATAATCAGATCCACTCAACAACTTAAATAGGAATAACTCTCAGTTCTTATCCTAAAATTTGGTGTATTAAAGTACTGAAATCAAAATGAGGAACAAGTTCTTAATATGTACAATAGCATCTCGTTCCTAGACCATTTGCCTGCCTAATATGAGAGAGAGTTATGAGAAAAATGTTAACATTAGAGCTTGTTCATCACGAACGAGATGGTGTTGTACTTACCTATGATCTTGGTCTTCGTTTCGATATCAGTTATTGCAATGGTATTGCAATGGTTCTTTTTCTGCTATTGACAGTACTTATTAAAACTAATCAAAAATAATACCATTTAGCGCTTACGAGCTTTGCAGTTGCGCAATAATAATAAGCATACTAAAATATTAAATATGTATGGAAAGCCAATATCAATGTGAAGTGAATGCTTAAAAGTTCTTTCGACAACACTTTTTCTACGATTTTAATTGATCATAATACCGCGTGTAATAATTGTCATTATTTACAAAAAAACATTTAAGTAATTAAATCATCATGTGCTAATAAATAAAGTAAAAAAATAATTAATAAATAATTAGCAAAATCTCAACACGTTTGTTGTGCGAGTAATTAGTAAAAATATGCCCCGCCGTCCGTCAGTTGAGAAATATAAACGTGAGTATCATATCACAAATATGAATATTTATTCATTGATTATTATATTTCATAACAGTGTGTTCTATCAAAATTATTCGGTATTAAATGCTCCCCTCGCCCCATCATTCCATTGCCTTCTTTTTAATTGTGTTCTTAATTGTTTGTTTTATAGTTGAAACAACTTCAGTCAATACGAGTATAATTTTTCAATATTCATTTATTTTTTTCCACACTCATTAATGCTTATTTACTTTTTTTTTTTTTAATGTATGATGGATGATTGTGAATGCTTTTGTTTATTTGAAATAAAAAGGGCTGACATCTGTCAGTAAGCTGTCATAACAAATCAACTTAGTTAACACCCCCGCATTCCAAATGTGAAATGTTTATTTCTCTTGCGTTCGTCAAATCTAGATTTTTTCGATTGTTTTTTCTTCACAAATTTTTGTGTTAATTGAATAAGTTATAAGTTTTTGTGTGATTTAAATATTTGAAATCTGTGAACTAGTAAGAAGGCGGCGAATTAATTGTATAACTTGCCATCGCTTTATCTATAACTTTTCTTTATATAAAGAAACTATTCACTGAACTTGCTTAATTATTATGCAATATATAAAGCTTTAAGCTTCCTATTACAAAAAAAACAATTAGAAGACAAAGTTGCTGTATAATATTTGGCAGTTGGCTCAACAAACTGCATGCCTCAGCTACACACTCCATAATTGAAATCTTTTACTACATTTACTAAAATAATCTTAGTTGTATCTCAAACAATTATACGAGTAGTAAAGACAAAATGTATACAAAGTTGATTAATTTTTAAATACCTTTTTTCATTTTCTTAATTAGTAAGTAAAGTTGCAACCACATTGCCGTTAAATTAGAGTTTCTTTTAAAAGATATTGAGAGTCTTTTTAATAATTTTACTTCGAACTAATGTCGGAAAGTATATATATACAGGGTGGCGCAGAATGAGCTATATGGTTCAAATGGTTTATAACTTTTTTATTTATGCGATTATTATAATTTTTTTATACTACAGATTATTATTGGGGAATTTTTTGCAATTAGCTTTGAAAAATGATATCCCGTAAGTGATGGGCATTTTCTGCTTCGCACATACGTGCTCTTTTTAGCATATTTTCCATTTCCATTTTTTCTTTTCGCAAAATTTCGGGTGTAATGGCCATGATTTCATTTCGAATGTTGGCTTTTGCTTGGAGTATGGTTCTTGGTTTGTTAATGTACACTCTTTTTTTCAAATATCCCCAAAGAAAACTGTCAGGAACTGTTAAATCTGGTGTGGGTGCAATGCGCACATTAAAATGACGACGATATGCACGCTGTGTCAACACAATAGACTGTCGGTTTGAAAAATAAAATTCAATTATTTTTGTAGGTTTGTCGATCGTGTAATGATTCATAATTAATTCCCCAAGTCTTCTTCACAAAATGCTAAAAAAAAAACAAAGAAAAAATAATAATTAATAAAGTTATAAAGAATTCAATCCATATAATAGCTCATTTTGCACCACCCTGTATAATATATTCCAATATGAAAGAAAAAATTATTATGCTCCTACGTTTGAAAAACCGAATAAATCCTGAGTCATTAGTTTGATTTTTTCTTTCATTAAAAAAGGAAATAATTGAGACCAAAAGTATATTTATTATTTCATAACACCGTAAATTTTTACATCAATGCCTATAAATAATTCTATAATAATTTTAATAATTTCAAGCATTTGCTTAAAAGTCTACTGAAGATTTTGATATTAGCACCAAATGAAATGCAAATAGCAAACAAAGATAAATAATCGTAATTCTTTCATAATTTTATTATGAACAAATTCTTAAAAGTATTAAATAAAATACATTCCGATTTATTGCAATCCTTATCGAAATCTATTCTAAATTAGGTCAAAAGCAACGAAACAAAATGTCTTTTTTCTATTTTCATACAACTCGAAAATATTCTATATAACGGGGCAGGACAGACTGTGGATATGTCTTAAATTTTTTTAAGGAGAAACACGTTCTTTTTCACTAGGGGACTCCACGCAGTACAAACTGGGAAATAATTATGTCCGCAACTGTCTAAAACTATTGCTAACTCCATATGTTCACTTGTCACCCGCATAAACATTTACATGCACATACGAGTATATTGCGAAATAAATGTTCAAAGTTATTAGCAAGAAATTCTATTGAATAGACACTGTCAACTCTCAGGCATGTCTTTTACGCGAGTTGTATACATAAACGAAAAATTGTGTTGTGAAAAAATATAGCATTATTTAATATAAATGAATATAAAAAAGTTGTATAGAATAATTAAACATAAAATGAATAAAAATAAATGCATAAAAAGTGAATTTATGCATAATATACAAACAAAGTATTACAACCATTATATACAACCATTTACAGCGAATTGTTTTAAATTATTGCTGTTTAACTAAAAAAGCCTGTACGTGAACATATTTTTACTGTTACAGTCGAACTTCTCTATAACGTAGCAGTTGGGGACCGTCAAATTTCTACGTTATAGAGAAAATTCCTTATAGAGAAACTGCAGAAAATTTTGACTAAATTTTTTTTATGTAGAAAATATATTTATTAAGACAAAAAAAATTGTTTTTACATGAACACAGTAATTTTTTTTATTATTAATACATACATACATATGTGACTAAATTGATGCAAAAAATCGATTGCTAGAAACTTCGCAATAGAGAGATTATTTAGTGTGAAAAATTCTATTTAGGTCTTAAAAAATTGTACGTTACAGAGAGAACTTCGCAATAGGGAAGTTCGTTATAGGGAGATCAAAATGTATGAAAATACTCACAAAAATGTTGTGTTCACGAATTTTATTTGTTATAGAGAAGATTTTGTTATAGAGAAGTTCGCTATAGAGAAGTTCGACTGTATTCTGCCGACGTTGTTTCCTATGTTCGGAAAGAAATATTGCGCGCGAAGACATGGAGCTATTTTTTTTTTTATCTTTAACCAGCACTCAGAAGATAAGATATACAATGCAATGTGTTGGAACTCGAGGAAAGGGATAGTTAGATACTTGACAGGAGGAGAAGCTTCACTATCTTATAACTCTGCTTTCGCACTTTCTTTGATTAAAGCAGTGTTGAAGCGCTTCTGATGTTAAGGAAACGTATTCAATGTTGAATCTTTGTTTTAGTATCCTTTTTTATGGTGTTTTCTTTTCTGACAAAAATGTTACATATATGCTACATTTCGTTACTATTTCTGTTCCATTCTAAAAAATATGTAACATTAAAAAAACCTATTTCGTGCCTTTCTAAATATGTTGCACAAATAACTGGAAAAATATGCAACATATTTGACCCTCTACTCTCAAGTCGGGGTGATATACTAACCTTTTTAACATCTTTGTTAAGTACTTTTTTATTTAAATAAGAATTATGAAAGTCAATATACTCTTCACTTTGACTAGAGTCCATCAGACTTTTGTTAGAGGAAGATTCTGTTTAATATATTATTTATTTTAATGTAAACGTTTTTGATAAATTTTTGGTTTAAAGTTTTTGCAGTTGGTTCTAAGTAATAGCAGATGATTAGAAAACAATGTTGCTGACGAGTTTTATTGATAAAATGGTGCTAAAAACCGTAGAAACAGTGAAACGCTAAGTATACACTAATGTTAAATTTCAAATATTTTGTACCATTGTGGCAGTAAAAAATGTATCACTTTTTAAAGGTATGGGCAAACTGTAGAAAATGCTATTCATCGAAAGGGCAACATTTTTGTTCAGAAAGGAAATCACCATTAGAAATTATTTTATATTGTCATACCGTCAATACCGACAAAGGAGGGCGCTCTGATGTGATTGTGGATTGCTGTCAGGTGAAGCCGGTACTTGTTAAGTAGCCAGTGACTCTGCCTTCGCCACCCAAAACCTTACGACAACAACTGACACACATCAGAAAAATGTGAGATCTCTTTATGGCTTAGTGTGAAACTGTGGTCGAACACAGGACTTTTTGGTTTTATAGTCACCGTGCAGACTGCATCATCCCTCACCACTCTTTTTATTCGTTTTTTACTATAACCTGATGGCAACACTACCTAAAATGCTAACATTGTACTAACAAAATTTGTGTTGTATTGTCTTTTGAATTGAAGAGACATGAGGTGAAGCTAAAAAGTGGGGCTGAACATATTTATTATGTTGATTATTTTGGCAAACATTTTCATTGTTTGTAAAAATGGGTATCACAAGAAATTTTGATGGCTAGCATTGGATTCGAACCCATTACTATCCGTCACTCAACAGTCAACTTTTGAACATTTCATTCAATAGTAACTGGTCTGTGGAATAATAGTAAAGTCATATATAAAAATAATAGCAAAATCATTATAAATAGTTTAAGTTTTAATAATGAATTCTAAGAAAAATATAAATTATAAAAATAAATATGCAGTTGGAAATTTCGCATGAACTCTTCGGCATAATTTTTTATTCTAAATTGAAAAATTTTCTTGTTTAATATTTGATTTGACCAATATTTTTGTTTAAGTTATGAAAATCAATTAATAAAAAAATAATACTCATATTTCTATTAAATCATTTAAAGTTTAGTTTTTGTAGTGACCCTGGGTAGGTCTGCTAACAAGTTGGCACTGTTTTATTGAAAAATTTTCGAATTTTTCATTTTGTAGCGCTTTGAAAACTTGTAATTTTCAAGTAGACTACTTTTGCTGCCATTTAAAAAATAACTTGTATTGCAAATGTTTATTTTACTTTATTTCATCTCTTTCTTCAGAATTCACTCACGATATTCTTTAAGGTTGACAAATTGTGCCGTTTCTTTATTGGAGCGGCATCATATAAACGAAACAATATTTCTTGTTGATGTCTTTGTTGCTTGTATAAAATTGTATTGTCACAGCAACATCGTCGCCGTTGTCATCGTTCTTGTCATCATCAACCTTGCTCGTTGGGCACGCCCTTTTTAAGTTCCAGTACAAATGAAAATGCTGAATATTGCATAACAGTTTTGTTGAGTTGATGCCGTCTATTTTGCATTTCGTATACAACTAAAAGTGGATGTATGATGCGTTAGTATGTATGGGTGTGTGTGTGTGTGGGTATATGAGCATCACTGCGTAACAAGTATTCAGAAGGGGAAATAAGATTTGCTGGAAATTATCATAAATTAGGAGTAAATGAATGCAATACTTGCAAGTGAATTTGTATCAAATTTCAAATATTATTTGCGGTTGGGTGTTAAATAAATTAGAGAATTATGCTGAATAAAATAGTTGGTGTTTGATTAAGACTGGTATTTGTTTCTAATTTAATGCTTTAAATTCATTAAATTTGTCTCTGCAAACGTGCTGAATTTTTTTTAGAAAATTAACGAATTAAATTTACATTCGTATGAAATTAGTAGATATTAAGATATATGACATTATGACAATATGGTGTCATAATAATATTAAAAGCCATAATATTACGTTTCTCAGATCTATAGCATTCAATTGCTTATTGTAAACTGCTAATAACTGGAGTAGAGTAAAAAAAATCATAAACATTTTTTTGGAAATTTTTTTTTCCTATATTTCACGAACACAATGAAAAATTATTTTGAATCGTATGAAATTACACACTGCAATTTTAATATCAGTTCGATTTGTAGAAAAATGATAAAACTGTGTCTTAAACACAAGTAGCAATTGCATATCTGCAATGCATAGTCTTCATAAAAGCACACATTGAATAATTATTGGCAATGCCTAATATTCCTACTTAATCGGTTGGCAACTCAGATTGTTCCGCATAAACTCTCAATTATATTTGCAAAAAAAAATAGTGTTTGGTTTCTAAACGCCGCCTATTTGTAAAATACGTACGTCCCCACAAAACAGAGTTGCACCTGATATTGTGCGTTACATTCCTACTGGAGAGAGATGTGGTGTGTGCTAAAGAGGAGAGGAAAGAGGGTGTTGCAGTTGGTGTTGAGTTCAAGCACTATTTTTGTTTATTATTTGCTCAAACACCGATGAAGGCGTTCTGATATCCATTATCATAGACACTACTATATAGCAGACAAATTTTTGATGGCTGGATGACAGCTTTACTCTCACAATCTTCGGACTGTAGTGTCAGCATGCATAGTGAGTAGTTAACTCAGCCACCAGCATTTATGCATTCTTTAAATTTTCATTAGCTGAAATTTTTATTTATTTTATTTATTTCATAACACACAACATAGAAGTCCGTATATATATAAAATTATTTCGTGTCATTTTTGATTTCGGGTTTGACTCTTATGAAGTAAATTTTTTTTCATATTGTTAGAGCATCCAAGTCTGGTGATTTGAAAATGTGTTTGATGTCTTAATTGCCAATTTTTCACTATGGGGTAATTTTTTATTTGTGAATTTTAAAGTAGTTGGCGTTTATGTTGGCTACTTTTGATGAGCTTTAAATTGCTTTTGAGAAGCTTAATATAAGAGAAAAAAACCATTATTTTTATATGTGTTTTATTTTTTAGGCCTGTCTTTATATCTGTATTATAAGGCGTATACACGTATAACAAGCATGTATGCATTATAACAATGCATTAAAAAGATCCTGTAGTAAATAAAAAGAACCATTTAAATCTTGAACTTCAGTCGCTGAATTATGGACGACATTGGTACACATCAGAGACCGTATTCTACAATGTATAATAAACTATAAACTAGTTCATAGTAGATATTACACCCTTTGTCGTTCACTCATTGTTTTCTTAAAAAAATTTAACCTTAATTTAATTTTGATAACTTTTAGTTTTGCATTTGGCGAATTTGAATAATTTTGTTTAAATTAATTCCTTCTTGTTTTATTATAGAAATATGTTTATAATTAAAATATATATGTATGTACATATTTATGGATAAACAAATAAAAATATCTTTTGACGATTTTTTTATATTGAGAAATGTTAAAATAAATGTTGCATTTCGGGTTATTGGACACATTTGAAGTTTTTCCTTATAACTATTAGATATAAAGCTGCTAAATTGAAGCAAAAGATTATGAGATGTAGTACATTGTTTTATAATAAAGTAAAAAATAATGCATGATATTGCTTATATTGCATTTTATAACATTGCTTTTGCACTACATAATATTAGCATAATATTGTAAATTGGTATTAGTTAAAATTCTGCAATAGGCTTATAATCTATAAGATACAGGCAGTTAAAATTACAAGTGATAGTTACATACGAAGAGACACACTAAATCAAAGACAAAATTGTAAATCACACTGGCAAACACTAGCAGGATGGAACAACATGCTATTTTCGGAAGCTGCTATGCTTTCATGATCAGCGTTATTCATGTTTTGTCCACCGTGTGTGGTTATCAGTAGATGCGAATTATTCAGGTATGTGATAAAAATCGTTTTCGGCGTTAAAACGTTTTGAAATCGACAAATATTGTGATGAATTTGTATGTGACGATTTTAGATTCCATCTTGTTTCATTGACAAAAAAGACGATTTTAACATGTGACGCATTTCGATAATGCCAGTTTAAATTCATTTTCAAATCGTTTAATTTTACTTGAACAAAATGTTAAGAAATATACAAAAAAAGTAAAAAAAAAAAATAAAAAATTATTATAAATCCGTCCTTATTTAAACGAAAATATGCAACAAATCTATTTAAATAAATATTAGTTAATATAGAAATTTAACAATTTAAATACCCACATTTCATCTGGGATCCGATTTATCTCTTAAATGTTTTCTTAGAATATTTTCGCTATTCATCCTATTATTTTCTTCCAAGAGAATTAGCGAAACCGCAGCAAAAAAGGCATTTTATAAATAAAAATGATAAAAGATGTTGATACAAATTTTATTTTGTTATTTCGTCTAAATATTTTACAAACTTCACTCACATACACATATGTTTACATATTTTGCAGTTGTATTATTATATTTTATACAGTTGTATTTAGAGAAGATATGTGGAAACGAAAAAAATATGGAATATGAAATCGATCGAAATGCATCACACTACTGTCGATTTCAAAAGACGATTTACTTTTCAAGTCGATGGATTTTCATCACATACCTGATTAACTTAATATATTTATTATTTTCTATAAAAAGAATACGAGAAATTAATATCCCGGTTATGTTTTTCTCTTCTAACTAATTGCATAAACTGAGGTTCGAAATAAGACACTACATGCATATGTATTTATTTAACAATTAATATCTTCAAATTAGTTTAATAACATTTGGAACTTGCGAGTGTTTCTATTAAAATTTTTAGAGGAACAACACAACAACTATTCTGTTAAGGGTGCTTTATATTGTCCACCAAGTCGTACGACATGCCAAATTTTTGTGTAGAAGAGCACAAGCCGGATCGTCTAACGTAATATGTAATGAAACTATAAGATTTTGAGAGAAAATACGGATGAAAATTTGACAGTCGTATTATGGCTCTCTCGATTTTTTAAAATTTTTAAAAAACCAACACACACCATTAGATCAGGTATGCATTTTTATGTAAACAAATATGAGAAAGCCAGGGAGGAAAAACTGCTTTCATAAATTTGTACCAATTATAAAGTCAAAATGTACATTTTAGACCACGAGCGCAAAATTTTATAAAAATATACGTATATTTTCCAATAGTACATTAAAAATTTTGGCCACGAAAATAACATATTGGAATAAAATATTTTTCAAAGTTATTAAAAAAAAATTCAATTGCATAAGAACTCCATCCCTGGGGAAAACAAGCAAACAGCTATAGTTAAATTAAATGAAAATGTTTTCATCTTACTTGACGGACAACCGTCCGATTTTTACTCTCTTTTTTTGACATACGGATGGCATTTCATTTTATTTTCTCTCGCATTTTACGTACGACAATTCTTAACGTTAAAGCGGCCTTTAGAAAACTAAATCTCCACTGCGTATTAGTTATATTGAATTTCAGACAAAACATGTAGCGTATGAGTAATATTTAATTTCAGTGTAGGTGTAAGGTTGTTAGTTTGGATGTATGTACATATATGAGAAGCAACTAAAACCATGTTAAACAATTAATAGTAAATTAATGTGTGTAGTGAACATTTCATTGTTTTAAGTACAGGGCTACTGGTTAATTCCACTCTTAACGTACACTTTAGGTTTTCACTTTTTCTAGGCCAAACAACCCCAAACGTATAATCTGCGCCAAAAACTGAGCTAAAGAAGCAAAAGAAAAATAATGACATTAAGAACACGTAAATTTCAATACACTGAAAAAAATTTCTTTTTAAATATTAGCTGCAGTATTCAAAATTTTTTTTTTTTGAGATTTATAGAATTTATATTGATTGAATTTTTAATACAAATTTGTCTAATAAATCTTTAATAAATTAAAAAATTTTTTTTATGACTACGGCAGTAATTATTTATAACCCAGAAAGATCTGGTCTTTACGATCTACTGCTGTATTGAAAATCTTCTCCAAATGTATTTTTTTTTTGTCAAAAAGGAATAACAGTGCTGTTCATTTATTAAAACAGCAACATTCATTTGAACGATTTCTTTCTTACATGACGAGTGTTGCATACAAGTTGCAAGTATAGAAAAAAAACTTTTTAAATGAGGAGTGGTACTAACAAAACGAGTTTTTTTAGTCTTAAGCAAAAAAAAAATAAAAAATAAAATATTAAGGAAAAAATACTTGTTAAATAACACTAAAAATATAAATAATAAGCAAGAGCGATGATATCTAGATTTTGTATTCTTCGTCTTATGTTTTTATTTTTCACCAGCATAAAACAAGAAACGTAAAATTATTCTGGAGAAAAAAGAGCCAAGTAAGGCTTGCAACATATAATTCTTATAAACATATGTAGACTTTATAAAATAAAAACCCAAGTTGTGGTCAAGCTGAAAAAAGAAAAACGAAAATTAAAAGAAGTAACACAAATGCAGAGCTGCAAAGGAATGCATTCGTTGTTAGATTAAAAACATAAAATATTAACAACAGCAGTCTTCAAAAATTTGTGTTATTGAGTTAATTGCCGTTGTTATTGTAGCTCTAAAAAAAATAATACTTTATCATTCGTTAGACTTGTACTTGGCCCTTAATAATTTTAATTTTATGATTTAATTACCTCTATATTTAGAGTAATTTATAGAAGTTTTGGTCTAAATTGCTAAGATAAAGAGTACGCCTAATAATCACTGAACACATAACTGCCGAATGAAAACCCTGTCTTATACTTGCATGCCAAACGGTAGACTCCAATATCATGTGTGTAGCCGTCCCATCCTCCTATGTACCTCATTAAGTTTATGCAAAGGCTAGTTCAGTCTATGGTATTTGTGGATATACAAAACGTAAGACACCACGTCAGTTAGTTTAACGCCTTATAGTGTGTCATTGATACCCGGAGATTTGACTTGATCTGATATTTTAACTTAACTTTATTTTGATGATACAAAATATTCATACCTTAAGAAGAAGAATTTTCTTCAGATTTCACTAAACTAAGCGAAGACTATTTTCCAGATCAAGCCGTTTAATTAAAAGCTTTCTCAAATTAACGATTATTTCCACATTTACATTTTTAAATAGATTTAAGTAAGTGGAACGTTCAAAGTAGGCTTCAGAAACTAACTGACGTCATGTAAAATCAAAACTAGAGAATTTCTTAAGATGTTGGACAGATTATCTTGTGATGCAACTGCATTATAATGGCATGAAATAAAAGGGGTTGTTAAGACGAATTCGAAAAACAAATTGTAGACAAGTTCAATTAGAAAGATTCCACATGATGTGTAAACAATTGCTTTTAATGCAATCTCATGCTATGTGTATCATTTTAATATATAGAATTTACTAAAATTTATTTCTCAAATACTAAATGATATGACCATTATGAGAATCAAAATGCGTTCAATCGACGCTCAAAAAAGAACGTGCCGGTCGCTTGACTGATATCAACGATCTCTACGTAATGAAATTATTAAATTTTATCATTATTTTTTTTTAACAATGAATGCATACTCTTACATTCTGCACGATTTACAGTCGTAACATGTACTGCTTGCGATAGCGAAAACATAAACGATATTAAAACCACAATGCAACAAAAATAAAGACGCATAAATGTTACCTCAGCACCCATTCGCTTTAATACGAGTACTACGGTTGAACTTTTCTATAACGTAGTACCTTCTACGTTATAGAGAAAATTTTTAATAGAGAAGCTGTCATCTTTAAATATCTACACTGTGTTCCACATTTGGATTTTATTTCAGCTAAAGGTTGTGGCGATAGCACTACCCCAGTTTCAGACTAAAATTAAAAAAAAAAAATAAACATCTCGCATTTTTCTGATGTGCATTAGTGTGTCTTTGTGTGTCAGTTGTTGTCGGAAGGTTTCAGTGGCGAATTCATAGTCACTGGTCACTGAACAATACCGGCTTCAGCTGATAGCAATCCACAATCGTATCAGAACGCCCTCCTTCGCCGGTATTGTGTAGCACCGGCGAAGTAAAATAATAATAAAAAAATGGCTACTGAACCGAAGCTTCAGCACTGCTACGAGTATAAAAAAAACAGAGAACGTGCGAAAGGAGAGCTGCAAAATAATTAATTAAGCTTCACCTCCTGTCGTTTCTCCTACTATCCCTTTCCTATAGTTCCAGCACAATGCTTTGCATGTGTAGGAGTCATCTCCTGAGTGTTGGTCCCAAATAAAAAAAAAAAGAAACAACAAAGCTCAATGAAGACATAAAATTAGGCATTTAAGCCACATTTTGAAATCAGTCGTTATCTAGTTTGTTGTTGACTTTTAAATTGAACTTCATCGATAAAATCTTCACAGCTATTGTGGATTTAGCATATCAGAAGGAAGTTGTGTCTCAAGAAAAGTTTATTTACAGATAAAAATACATTATAGAGAAATTCGTTATTTGGAGATAAAAATATGAGGGAAACCTTAACAAAATCCAGTTTTCTCTGAAATAATTCGTTCTCGAGAAAAATTCATTATTGCAAAGTTCAGTATAGGGCAGTTCGACTGTATTTATATACTCAGAAAACAATTACAGTAACTACATACGCAGCATGTGTAGGGGTCATCTCCTGAGTGCTGGTCCAAGATAAAACAAAAAATATATATTCTTCGCTCTCCTGAAAAGTTTTCTAATTTCACTTATGATGTTTTGTCAAAAGTCCACAGAATTCTTTTTGCGTATTTAAAAATCATTTAATTCCTTTTCATTTAAATTTAAATTATTGGAGACTGGTTTTTCAGTGAATTTTCATTTATTTTAAATTGCAATTTCAGTTAATCTTATGTACAGAATATTTCGAGTGTACATTCAATCATTCAATAATTGACTGAAGTTGCTTCGTAGAGCTGCTGGTGCTGCCGTTTTTTCTGTGGCCACCACTTTTGTTACACTCTAAATGTTCCACCATTTCGACTGCTGCAAAACTGACATTTTTGTTCATAATTTTAACATGCATATGCATGTGAAAAAAAAACACACACAAAACAAAAGCAACTGAACAAGAAATCAAATAAAATTTATTAATTCACAATAATAAATTTCTGTGTCTTTCATTTCGATTGGTATCGAACGATAATTACAGGTTTCATGCAACTGAAAACGCAGGAATTCCACAATTTTGGTCTTCTTTTGGCAGATTGCATTCATTTTATGACTGGTAAATGTATTACCGCGTTACTGTGTCCATTCATTTCTTGGCCATTAATAATTAATTGTGCCGTTTGGTTTATACGATTAAACCACAATTGGCCTTTATTAAATGCACATGGACGGTAGTTTGTCTTTCAATATATAAATACATTCGTATGTACATACATATTCACATTTATTATATGGAAAGAAAATAAAATACAAAACATAAACCGAACTGAAGAAAAGTATTGGTATTGCTTAGACTAATAAAGGACTCATATAAGCAAATGAATTTCAAGGTACATTGGCACATGGAGTAAATTTACAAAGGAAAATAAGAATAGGAGTAGCGTAAACTGTGCGTAAGCTGTGCTCAAGGAATTTCCCGTAACATATGCTATGCATTGTGGCTGAAGTACCAAGGTAAGGCGTAGTGTAGAGTAGAGATCGGTGGTGAAGTGACCAGGAAAAAATAGAGTTTAATTCTTCTACAACTCTGCAGTTACGAGGTTTTATTGCTGCGTTTCTTATGTTATTTTCCAGCTAAAGGAAAGCCTTTTTTATTTATTACACCAGTTTACAGTAAATTTCGTTCGGGAAAAATATTAAAGCCGTGACAAACTTCATTTGCTATAAAAAATGAGGGCGATTTCACCACATAACATAACTACATCCACTAAATTGTAAATAATATCAAAAGTGCTGCACTCATTTCCATCAAATAGGGTTCAATTTCTTTGAAATACATTTATCTACGAAATCTGCTAAACCGAAAATAAACTTATTGTATAATTTTTATTTTTTATACATTCTGGAAAACAAAAAATTTTAAATCTAATTTTTTTTTTGGTTTAAATAAACTTTCTGATATTTCTAAAACTACTGAGCAAACTTAAAAATAATGTTTGCACGGCCTAAAAATTTTAAGTTTTTGTCGCATTTTGGATTTTTATTTATAGAATATGTTGAGAAAGTGCCTTTATTTTTTTACAAACCGCGATACTAGACCTGATGGAAAAAATGGAATGGAGATTAGAATTATGCTTTCCAAATAACTAAATAAACATCTTTTATTTCAACCGAAACGAAAACATTTTTTTATGTTATTCTACTTTGGCGACTTAATATATTGCAGCTATAAAATTTCATTTTAAAAATATTTTTCTTTGACACAAAATTACTACAAAATATTATGGTGACGAGAATCTTTTTTTTGCTATTTTTATCTGGGACAAGCACTCAGGAGATCACTCCTACACATGCGATGCATTGTGCTGGAACTATAGGAAAGGGGATGTTTGAGAAACGACAGGAGGTAATCAAATACCACCAAAGCAGGCCGCTGTTGGCAAGAAAATTGGAATTAGTTTTTGGCTTGATGTGGGGTGTGTGATGAATCGAAAACGATTTTCCGGTTGTAGATTTAGCGCTGTAAATATGCAGCTAAGAGTACCCACGGACTATTAAAAATGGTAACAAGTATAATTCATACCCATGATCTAAATATATAAGGTCTGCTTGACAGTTCAAATAATTTTTACTGTGACGTCACCGTCGAGATTTGTTTTTAATATGTATGGGGTTTGTTTTTTTGTTGAAATATTTTGCAATTTTAAAGGTAAAATAAATAAAACAAATTAAATTGTTATGTTATAGTCTTTTTTAATTTTCTTTTTTCGTTTTTTTCTTGTATTAATATTTTGTTTAAATTTCTTATTCTAAAATATAAACGACTTTTAAAAAATAACGATTTTACATTTTCAGGCACATCTGTGTTATCACATTTAATGTTATGGTATTTTAAATAATTATTTCGAAAACTTAAAGTATTATTATTAATTTCCTTAAATATATTTTCTAATTTTAATATGTTTCCCTTAAATTCTTGGCAGGGTTTATAGAGCCCTCTGTTTGAACTGCAACTGACTTATTTGGATTTTCATTTTCAATATTTTCAATACTTTCTTCTTTTAATTTCTGCAGACTATAAATAATTGTAAATATTATTTCATTAAAAAAAGTGGATTTTAAAAAAATTGTATTTACTTTAAATCAAATTCACCAATTGCTTCCTTTACAATTTGTTTGTTTGCTCTTTTTACGTATCGTTTCGATCTTTCGACTGGTAAAATGCTGTTTACATGGATATTTAAAGATGGGACAGCCTTCGCATCTAACAATCTTTTTCTTATTGGCGTGTTTTATAATATATCCTTTAAACGCCAATCATTATTCGTAAAATGTCTAGAACAAATTGTTCCAGATTTCCAGTTAACATTTTTTTTACCGCATGCATTGATCCACACTTTCTTTATTTCTGGATCTTTTGGAAACGTAAAATATTTTAGATTTTTATCATCCTGCTTCGAGCTTTTACAATCTTTTACCACACAGTATTTCATTGTCCAAATAAATTTTATCACTTTCTACACAAATTGTTTATTAAAAACTCTTTTTTTTTTGCTCTAACTCAGTTCACATTTATTTTTAATTAATTGTCAATAAAATAATCCTTTAATTTTCTTAATAAATATGTAATAATAATAATTTTAATCACTAGCTTTTAAATTTCCATTTAACCACAACAAAACATTTCCCGACGATGACGTCAAATTAAAAAAAAATGGCAGCTGTCATTCAATATCAAGCAGACCTTATATATTTAGATCATGATTCATACCACTTATTTCACAGCTTTTCCTACAAACATTCAGAAAAGGGCACGTGTCGTGGTTTTACATGACACGGAAAAGCACGACTCAACACGAAGTTCTCGTGACAGTAATATGACTTTGTACATGGTTTTTGATGTGTCGTCTTTAGAAAAGTGTAAACGGAAATGATTTCAGTTGTAAAATATATGCATACATTTGTATGAATTTCCAGGAAAGAAGAAATTGAATGTAGCGATGCAAATAATTAAAAAAATTAAATTAGAAAACAACATTGACATTATGATTGGAAATTATTATAATGTTATATATATGTAGTTAAAAAAAAACAAACAAAACTAACTTTAAAAATTTGGGAAGTATGCGAGCAATTTCAAGATTTTGTAGAAGCTTGCCAAACTTGTAACAAATATAACTAAAGCTATGTAAATATAAATACAAATGGAACAGACAAGTCTTGCATGAAACGTTAAAATAAAACAAAAACAAGTCTTTGAATATCAAAAAAATAATTTTTTTTATTCGATTTGATTTTGTGCGTGTTGTGTCGTGGTGTAGTGTTTGGAAAATTTTTTTCGTACGTGTTGGACATCTTTATATTCCTAGTAGGGCCCGTTGTGTTAGAAAAAAGCGATACGCTTCTATCTCTACATACAATTAAAGAGACAAATTCATATAACAAATAGTCTTAGGTGCGTTTAAGTACATGAACGCAGCTTATGTAGCATTAATAGTCTTGACATCTGAAGCACTCTATACACAAACGACTAATCTATGATACTGTTTGGTATGAATATGCTTTGCAAGTTAAATATCCTTTTTTGGAGAACTTGAAAGATTTTTCGGCGATTGAAGTTGATCATTAAGCAGGGAATAACATGTAAAAATTTATAAAATCGAAGACTTTCCTTAGAAAGACTCAACGATGTGATCATATAATCACTCCACAAAGACACACTAAATTGGGAAGAAAAACTTTTCGTATCACGTTCGTGTGCTGGAATAGTCAGCGCGAATTCGTCATATCATTCAGTTATATCATTTCTATTGTTTATATTTGGGACAGGTCCGAACATGTCAAGATCAGCTTGATTGCCATCACTAGGGATTTTAAATACTTCATTCATTTTAAGGTTAAATTAGAAGCTCTTGACGTTTTCGGCATTAATATGTAGTTTGTTGTTCGACGCATTCAACTACTACGGATTATCATGAGATACTTCACTTCATCTGATCTTCTTTGGAGCTCCTTCCCACTTAAAATGGAATATAACTCTCATATATGATCGCTGCTTCGAAATCTATTTTGAAGCTATTCGGCCAAGTATAGAAGAGCACGTTAATAGGTTTATCGGTGTAAGTAGAGTAGCCAATTGCATTGGTAATCTTGAGCATCGTTGCAGCATGACGTGTTTGTCACTGCTTTAATCGAAATATGATATAAATATATCAAGGAACTCGTTCCCGATTCTTGCACATTTTCACATACGATAAAAGGTCTTTAAAGCTTCGGTCGTTTTGCCTGCGTACATGACATTTTTTAATTATGAAAGATCCTCAATTTTACTTTTATACGAATAGGACTTTGCAAGTCAGAAGCAACAGAAGCATTTGCAAACCAAGAATTTTATATAACGCCCACTTTCAGCTAACAAAATGTGGACGTTGCAAAATTTTATTATCGGCTGATTCTCCATCTATCAGCATACGAAGTTTAGTACAATTATCTGCAAAAACGGACGATTTTTTAAGAAAAACACAAGAACATCTTTTAGCTGAAAGAATTTGTAAATGTGCAAAATAAAAACGTATTTTTTGTGAAACACCAGGTCGACAGAAGCTGGTAGCAAGTAGATTTGGTGAAAAATTTTTTGGAAATGTTATAACTTCGTAACCGTAGGATCGATTTCAATAAAACTTTCACCATATCATAGACTGAAGTTCAGGCTACACAGTGGACTACCTCTGGCACGAGTTAGCATTTGGCACTTTTTTGTAAATTTTAAATGTTAAATCATGAAAAAGTATTAAATCTGTCACTAAAAGTCCTAAACTGGTAACCCTAGTCACACTAATCACTTTTCCAAATATAAAAGCTCTTTCAATAAATAATGTCGAACAAACTTAGGCCAAGTAACTTCAATATTCCCCGCTTTAGCTGCTGTGCTTTCGACAATCTGTCCATCCATCGATTAACCAAAAAGAAAATAAAGCAAAACAAACAAACAAAAACTTGTCCAAATGCAGTTGTATGCAACAAGTCAAATTCTTGTATGAAATTATTGTATGAATTTAAAGACACAAGAAACAACCAACCGGAATGTGCACATTATGATTTAAATCCCACATGCAGGTATAAGTTATAAATTAAAAAACATTTGCAAATGCAGACCAATAAATTTATAAGATTTGAAAAATTTGTATATGCACCCAAATGAAATTAATTATAAATATTTTAAACGCAAAACTATAATTAAAAATAATTAAACAATTTAAAATACAATAAACAGGGAAAAATCATGCAAAAATTTATTGACCACTATGGTGACGAATGACAGGTTTTTGAAATACATTCAATAGAGAAAAAGTAACTCTTTCCTACATGAATCATGGACAAACTCATGCTCTATCTTTTGGAAATTTTAGTATTTTTTTTTCCTTTCAGTAAATGGTCGTTGTAATTTAGTGTTTATTAAATGTTTCATATTTAAATATTTCAGTCATAAAGGCATTAAACGGTAGCATTTTCTATAAATGAACATGCAATTAATTACAATAATTTTTATTTAGTTTAACATCACACGCTTGACACAAACACACGCACACACACATACATACACACGTGCGACTGCAAACACATCGGTATGCAAAATTTTAAACACATTTGCAGCGCACTCTGGCAATGCATGAGTGTTTGTCAGTATATCGTGATAGCCCGAGGACATAATTCATCAATTGTATAACTTTTTTCATTCCATTCCATGCCATCCATTTCATTGGGGCCATAACTTGAACCATATTCAATCACTTGGACCTTTTCTGTCTGTATATACTGACTGACATCACTACTGACAACAAACTGTTAAGTCTTTTACAATTTGGTGCAACAATCAATTAAACATAACTGATTGTCCCTTTGAGTATTTAATTCTTTTAGAATGCATTTACACTCTGCTGCTGATTGAGAAGGACTGCTAGACACACACCAACTCTTTTCACTCTTGCCTTTCCCAGCAAAAAACTGCCAAGAAGAGAGTGACCAAAAAAAATTAACAAAATTACTTTACAAAAGCTACAGAGGACAAGTTTTTTTTTAGATTTTCCAGTAGTAGAAACACCATTCTCACCCATTTACTGTTCACGCCGTAGCCGGATTTGAAGGCAGCTTTTTGTAAACACAAATAGCTCGTGTTATACGTTATCAAAAGTTTCTATGGGATGTCTCAGTAAGAATGCAATAAATTTAGCGTAGTATTTTGTTGTACACACGACAACTCTGTAATTTGGCAGCTGTCACATATCTTTATTACGATTATTAAAAACGGAGCGCTTTATGAAAAATCAACGCGTCATAATTATGAAAACTTAATACAAAAGTTTATGCTGAGACCGCTCACAAACTTCCAATAATTTTCAGTAGAGTTAGTGCACCTAATGCCATGATGCAATACTACGCTTCATGCTTAGCTAATGTCAAAAGTCCACTAATTTTGTTGCTGGATGTGTGTGCAAAAAGCAGCTTGTTTTAGGTACTGTGTGTGCCTAAAATCGTATCGAAAGTCGTGTCTTTGCAGAAACAAAAATTCAGTTTTTTCTTGTAACATGAATTAATTTATATATGATTTTAATTGTGCTTTTTTCCCTTAAAAAATATATGTGAAATTTATTATTATAATTTTATTATTATTATATCATAAAGTATAATTCTCATAAAGTATTTTTTTTACAAAATCATATATAAAGAGATATTCCTAAAATAAATTCATTTAATATGAATTAATTTATAAATTAAAAATTTTGTAAAAATTTAAATTTGAAGAAACTGGGTCGGCTATGGACAGTAAGGCTTCGGTGCGTCAACGTACCGGTAGGTCTATTGAAAACATTGCTGCTGTAAACAAGAATGTCGCCGAAAACCTCAAAATATCAATTCGGCATCGTTCTCAACAACTTAAAATTCCTCGAAGCACTACGCACTGAATTTTGACGAATGTTCTCCACCTTCAGCTTACGCAGGAGCTCAAACCAGCTATTATTGTAACACATTGTTTAGCGAAATAGGTCATGTTTTAACGTTGCCGTCTTTATAATTCTTTAAGTAAAAAATAAACAAAAACATAACAAATGTTCTCCTTAAGGGCAACTCTTTCAATTCTATTAATTTAAAAATATTTTTTCTTTTTGTTTGTAGTACGAGTATTAACAAGAAATTAAGGTTATACCAATAAAGCCCTATTAATCAAGAACGTTTTCCAAACTCCAGTCCATGACCCCTTTACTTTTAAGGTCCTCAGGCATGAGCAATTCTTAGCAAAACAGAGGCTAAGACGCCTTTGTATAAAATGTTTAAGGCCGGCTTGACAGGTAATCTTTTGCCTGGAAGCCCTTATTTGGTATAGCCAGTGTAGTAAATTTTTAACACGTTACGCTGCCGTCGTATATTAAAAAAAAAATTACCAGTGTACCAAAAATTTTTTTTTTTTTTATTTAAAAGTGTATGTTAAGTATTTGTGAACCGTTCTGTGTCTTTAGTTTCACGTATGTGCTGTTCTTTTGTGTTTTCAGAATGTGACTACCAACACGCAGCACTCAAGTGCTACAGAAGAGCACATGGTGCCATGTAACCCATCGATACATTTTGATCTCAGCTTACTCATTTTATCAGGTTTCGATTTAATAAGTAATAAGAAATAAAAGTTACTAAAAATGGCCAACAACAATTCTGAAATAAATCCAACCCTTTTTTATGGAAACGAGACAGGCAAAAAGACTCCGACACTGATCAAGTCGATTTTCAGTGATTGTGAAGAAAATCCTGTATTTTGTTGCTTGGAATGTTTTACCAAACATCGGTGAAAATAATACAGTTTTCTTTTTTCTATGAAAATGAAATGATTTTTTAAAGTTATAAAGCCATGAAATAGTTTTTCTTATACTTCCTTCGAATAAAATTTATTTTAAATCACTTCGAAAATAGAGTCTCAAATCAACTATTTGTTTTTGTATTTTTGTTTTTGTGTTTGAGGGTGGCGATGGCACGATGGATGGTAGTCTGCACGTTGACTACGAATCCAAAAACAGACCTGGGTTCAACCCCAGTTTCAGACTAAAAAATTTTAAATTAAAAATAAACATCTCGCATTTTTCTGATGTGCGTTAGTGTGTCTTTGTGTGTCAGTTGTTGTCGGAAGGTTTCAGTGGCGAAGGCATAGTCACTGGTCACAGAACAATACAGAGCTGCAAAAATAATTAATTAAGCTTCACCTCCTGTCGTTTCTCCTACTATATCCCTTTCCTATAGTTCCAGCACAATGCTTTGCATGTGTAGGAGTCTTCTCCTGAGTGCTGATCCCAGATAAAAAAAAAAAAAAAAAAACTCTTCAGCTAGATGCCAATGAAGAAAAAGAATTGTTTGGTTCGCAGGCCGCAGTGAAAACAGGAAATTCAGGAATTCCGCCAAAGTGAATGAAATATTTATTTTGGCCGACAAATGCACGTCTGTCATGTATGTCATAAATAAGTGTTGCCCGGTCTACGAGACCAATGTGTGTCGATTTTGTGAAAGTGATAGTGAAAGGTCTGAACACGTTCGTTGCGATTGTCCTGCACTCGGCAGACAAAGGTTGCTCCATCTGTGTGGCATTCTTATGTCTGGTTGTGGAACAGCAGAACCCAAACAGTACTTTTGATTCCTGAGGAGATCGCGGTCTAATGTGATTTCCACAATAGATCGTCTTGGTCGCGGTGTTTCCTGGCCCCAGTTATAATAATAATAATAATAATTGCAGTGTCAGTATTACTACTACTGTAGTTACTGTTATTAAAGCAGTAAATTAAAGCTTTTGATAAATAATAGATAATACAGTTGTCATAATGAATTCCCACCTATCAATAAGACGATAAACACCCACGTGTAATCAATTCACTCGAAAATATAACGGAATTGTTGTTATAAATTCTTATTTGTAATAACAATGTTATAACAATTCTGAGGGATTTGGTTTCATGAGGAATACACAACAATCTGCAAGGCATTAGTAAACATATGCAAAAAATAGTGCTCACGATAGTTTTAGCAAATATCTGACGATGTGTACTTTAAGAAATTACGCAGTTATATTTTCTAAAATTTATTATTTCTAGAAAATTTTATATTTGAAAGAGGAACAATACCATTTGGATATTAACAAACTTCTTATCTGCTAAATAAATTTATTAATCTACATATTGTTGGGTGAAATGCAAAATCACGTAACTAACATATTTACATTCTTACAGGAAGAAGTAAAAACTTTCTAATATAATACACACATTTGTAGTTACATTCTTTTGATTTTCGATTGTAAAATACAGGGTGGCTGATGCATTTTGCTGCCTTAAGAAAGTGGAAACACTTTTTTTGTAAAGCATGAAAATTATTCAATCTATTCAAAAAAAATCAATTCCGGAATTTTTTTTTATTACGTGTTTTTGCATTTCAACTAACGATATATTTCATAGTAAAATTCTAAGTGTATATATCTTAATGTTGCTTTTTTTTTTACTCAAACACAAGCCCTTAAAAATCTAGAAACAAGAGAAAATGGACTTATTCCACTTTCAAATACAACAGCTCATATATGCATATGTAGTTCCAAAAACTTCTTCCTTATTCAAATATTGCCGATGTTTCTGATACATTTCTTAAATGAAGCTTCTAAACTGATCATTAAAACATGAATAAATATGTTAAAGAGAATATTATGCTCATTTAGGAGATGTCGTTTTTAGTAGCCAACTAATAATAATAATGATTGTTGCTGTTGTTGCTGTTGTTGTTGCGGTTGTTGTTGCCGCTGATTTTGTTGTAGTTATTAAGTATTATCATTACTGGTGTTATCGTTTTTGCAGCCAAAACCACTGAAAATTTATTTAAAACAAAATAATAAATTACAATAATTAAGAGCAAATGAAGAGCAAAAGGTTGTAATTCACACACAAAAGCGCCCATGTTGGCACCCTCTTAAATTTAAACATGGGTTTTAAACCACTTTCTGTTGTTGTTTTTTTTTTTTTGTTTTTGTTGCGCTTTCATCTTGAACAAAATCTTCCAGCAGTCTGCCAACAGTTTTTAAGTGAAAATTTGTGATCTTCGAAAAAGATGATGAAGACGAAAGAGTAAACGACACCATCACCCAACATGTACTTAAAAATTGAAATACTTATAAAGAGTATTATTTTCATTTTATAGACCTAAACAGAATATCAACTGCTTTGACTTTAAGTACTTTACGATTTAAAAAAAAAAAAACACAAAACGAACTCAACACGTCACTCCCTCAAACGTCAACGCAACTCAACCGTACGTACTCGAGCCAACTGCAACAGCAAAATCCTGAATAAGTTTTTTTTTTTAGAGTTTTTACTTGAACATAGCGCCATCATTGTATAAATTGTTGTATTTACTTGCAAAGTTGTAGTGGCAAGATCAAGCTTTTTGCGGAGAGTGCATTCGCAACCAACCAGACATCCAATTTAAGCAAGAGCCTGTCGATTTTGATGTGCTAAGATTTTTTGTTGTTGGTTCCCTACTATTTTGTCTTGTAAAATCGTTCGTATTGTTGCCTGTCTGGTTTGATGCGTCGTAGCATGTTTAAAATAAATGAGTGGGTTTTCTTTTCTAAATCCATAGCTTTGAGTCACAAGTTGTCATGAAGTTACTCAAGTTTCAAGTGGTTATTTAGTGCACATTAATAAATTAATTTGACAGAGTTACCAGCTCGTAACGACTAGTAGAAGTGTAAAAGCAAAAAAAAGTTTTATTCACTGGTTGTATGTCTTAAATTTAGCAGAATCATACGTGCCGTAAAATGTGAATCTTTGAATCTGTCGTTCAACTAGACTTCAGTAGCTTGACATCTACTGTTTCCTCCTTGTCATTTCAATAATTGATTTCGCATCGTTTTGTATCTTGAATTACGTAATTTTATCTATATATGTTGAATTTCCAACTGGGTATACTTTTTATTACTTGTCTCAATTAGTCAAATTCGTATGCAGTGGTCAATGCACTAGTTTCGTGCATTAAAATAATAACAACAAATACATAAATATAATGGAAGTTACCGCTACTCGAGACAGTCATTGTAAATCAATGTAGAAAAAATCAAGAATTTTGGACCAAAACTTTACAGCTATCAATATTAACCGCTTAATAAGACAATAATTGAAAACCTATGCATAAAAAACGTAAAACTGAGTACCCAACAATACTTAAAATATATTAAGAGTTGAAATGAATTTTTGTTATCACTAAGCACAGTCCATTTAAAACCTTTGAATAAATAAGTTCTGAACAATTTGTGAAGGAATAATTATTTAACGATAAGTGATTTAAGCTTACATAGAATTCAATTTTGGAATTTGGTAAGTCATAAAAGGGCAAGAAAAAGCTCTTGTCCGCAACAATATAGTTAAAAAATATTTACGTCAAATACTCTCTATGCCACTTGAATAGCGCTCTAAAGGTGTTTTCGTTTTTAGGAAAGTGCATTGCACTCTTCACTTTATTTATTGATTTGTACTTTCTTATTGCACTCTATTGTTCTCTTTTAAAGTGCTGTACTATACACTTTAAAAAAGAACAATACAGTGCAAATATTTTTAATAAATAAAATGAAAAGTGTAATCCACTTTTCGAGAATCGAAATCAATTCATAACTTTAACTTTTTGTTTGGGGTTTTTTTTTAAATTTCTAGAAGCATTTATTAACTCGCTGTGAGAATAATCTTTTAAATTGGAAATCCATTTCTAAAGATTTGTGTTTTTTTTGTTATGCTTTTTATTTATATTATTTTTATATTTACTTTATTATTTTTATTATAGCGAAGAAACACTCAAGTAATTCAGATGCTTTCTAATTAGGATGTTGACATTATGTGTTGCCTTCTTTTCGAAAAGCGAAAGAATATTGTGTAGTGAAGATAGAGTAGTACAGTGCTAGAGTGGGGATTAATTTTTGTAAAATTCTGCAGTTGCACGTGAAGTTGCATCAAGTCTTGTATTGAGTGGACCCGCTGACCGAATAATCGCTTAAATTACAGTAATGTAGTATCGTCCAAATTTTTGGGTGAACCATTACAGAGACGAACCCCAAAAGACACAGTACACAATAGCCCAAAAAAATATGAACAATAGTCCGAACAATGGCCCATAATTTTGTGCGATTAGTCACAAAGAAAAGTTACCTCAAATCTACACGATATATCACCCAAATCCCATTCGCTCAAATAGAAAAATTACGAACTGCCCAAAAATACCAAAAAAAATTTTTTCTATTCTTCTGTTGGAATATGTATGAGATTTGTACAGCAATCCCATTCGCCCAAATACGGAAATGGTTAATCGCTCAAAATTGAACTGTCAGAGTGAAGAAACGCCCTAACAACAACACCCAATAGCCTAAAAAAATGTGAACAATAAACTAAAGTTCAAAGTGGGCCAAAATTTTTGTCGATTTATCATTATGACAAAATGTCTCCAATTCCGAGTAAAGAATCGCCCGAAAAAAAATTTCATCTATTTTTGAGGCCGAGCAATGCAGAAAATTTTATCCGCGAGGACGTTACGAGTATTTGAGATGCAAATAATCTTTTATCCGTGAAGCCAGTTTTTGCCATCAGGGAGGAGAAGCCCGGCTATGCACACAATTTTTCCTCTGCGTTTGTCAAATACCGTCTTCGCGAAATAGAGATTTGATGCCTAGCCGCCCTTCGACTATGTTTAATAATTTTTCCCCCGTATGCCAATTGCGGCTGCTCGGATGAAAGATTATCTGCTTCTGTGTTTGCAATATAGCATTTGACAAGTGGTCTTTTTTGCTTCAGAAGAGTCTACTACTTGCTCAGGAAGCTTAATATTTAATATTTCACGTATAGTTTGTTTAAGCGAGCATTGGAAATTTGGTAGTTTTACTCGATGCTCAAGTCAAGGTGTTCTCATGTCCCCGTACAATTTTTTCATAAACTCTTTGCGGATATTCAGATTTACATTATTTCTTCATAAATATAATTTTTTATCTTGGACCAGCAGTCAGGAGATGACCCTTGAATGCGATTCATTGTGCTGGAACTAGAGGAGCAGAAATATGACAGCAGGTGAAGCTTCACTATCTTACAACTCAGCTATTGCATGTTCTTTTATTTTATAGCAGTGTTGAAGCGTCTCTGATGTCAAGGAGACTTATTAAATGTTTAAGGCTTCGTTTAAGTAGCCATTATTTTACTTCGCTCTGTTGTGCCTGTGGATGGCTATCAGCTGAAGCGGGTACGGTTCAGAGACCAGTGGTTATGCCTTTGCCACTGAAACCTTCCGACAACAACTGACACAAAGAAACACAAATGCACACCAGAAAAAATGTGAAATGTTTTTAAGATTTATTCTGAAATTATTGTCGAACCCAGGACTTTTTTGGTTTTGTAGTCAATGTACAGACTACTTCGGGCACCGCCACGCTCATTATGGTTACATTTAGCATTTTTGGAACATCATCCCTTTCATCGCTGTAACAAAAATACTCCGAAAACATTTTTCGTATTCCTCTTGTAGGATCAATTCTACCTCCTTTTGTTTCAGAAGTTGCCCTGCATAGTTTTTCTGCATATTAATTCTTCTTTAGAAGATAATGGTAAAAATCATTATATTTATACGAGAACAATTACTTTAAGGCTTAGCAATTTCAAGTGTTTCTATGTAAAAAATATATTCTTTTCACATACACAGCACAAGTTGTTCCTTCAAAATATGCAACTTCACTGACTTTCAATACCATTTGTTGTTTTTGAGGCTCTCAGCTCCAAATTTAAATTTTTCGATCATAATATTTAGGAGAGCTTATGATTCTAGAGACAAATTTAATTCATTTTATACTTTTGTACAGCTTATTCATGTATAAGTTGTCCTGACTATATGACGAGTAGTGTATGTGAATTAAATGCCATAAGTCTTATCCTGTGTAAGCTGCAATCACCAGCTCAAATTTTCTTTAATTTTAATTAACAATTCCCTAAGCACTTTTAAAATTTTATCGTGCATCAATAAATTAAAATTTAAATGATTTCACTGCAGCGCAGCTGCTCAAAGTGAAAAACTCAAACGCCAATATTATCGATTTGCCTCCAGAAAGTAAATAAAACTAAAAACGAAATAACTAAAAGAAATAAAACCATCAACATGAAGTGATCATGTTTGACATAAACAAGCTTTGCATTTCATCAAGCTAATTTGCTTAATAACAATTATTAACTGGGTTGCGCCTGTGCAACCGCAGTTGAGCATTCAAGTATGGATTGTCGGATGGATTGGTGATTGAACTTCAGCGTACTCGTTAAACCAACCAAAAGCGTAAAAGAAGGTTAACGAAAATAAATAAACGGCAAATGTTTTTTATTCCAGCTTTGTGCAGGGCAGGGTAATAATTGGTTGGCTGCCTGTATGGATAATCAATGGAAATGATTTTTTGTCAAGTAGAGATGAACGTAATTTTATTGCTTCAAATGCCAAAAAAGTGATGTATTGGCAGTCATATTTCAAACCCTAAAAATATTTGCCGTAATAAATGTTACCAGCAACTGTTGTATATATTTATTTTCTTTTTTATGTCTCACAAAATATTAAATAAATATTTGCTATCGTTTATTTTACTAAATATTTACCTAATCTGTCGTATAATAAGTGTAACTTTAGCTTGGCTTTAATCGATTTAAAATTTCAGTTTTCAGAGCGGTTGCACAGTACAGTTTTGACATGAAAACTTCACGTTTAAAAAAAATATGTGGATGTCCAAAGAAAAGTTTCAACTCTGCCATGACGAGGTTTGGTCGTTTGCAAACTAGTTTCACGGCAATGCATACATATCATACCGAGGGAACATCCCTCGAGCACCTATCGAAGGCCAAAGAAAAGCTTGCCCAATACTGTCGAGAAACATTCTTTTTGGGGTTTCAATTAAGGGAATACAAATTGTATATATTAATAGAAATTATAATATTTGAGATACTGAGTTGAAATTTGTTCTAGGTGTAGTGCAAATATTTATAATAAGGAGGCGCACCACTATTATTATTTTTTTTTTTATCTGGGACCAGCACTCAGGAGATGACCTCTACACATGCGAATCATAGTGCTGGAACTACAGGAAAGGGATAGTTAGAGAAACGATAGGAGGTGAAGCTTAATTCATTATTTTACAGCTTTGCTTTTTGCACGTTCTCTGTTTATAGCAGTGTTGAAGCTTCGGTTTAGTAGCCAATACTACGCAATACCGTCGAAAGAGACCGTTTTGATGTGATTGTCTATTGCTATCAGCTGAAGCCGGTATTGTTTAATGACCAGTGAGTATGCCTTCGCCACTAAAACTTTCCGACAACAACTGACACACAAAGACACACTAATGCACATCAGAACAATGCGAGATTTTTTTTTTATGATTTTCGTCTGAAACTGGGGTTGAACCCAGGTCTGTTTTAGTTTTGTAGTCAACGTGCAGACTGCTTCAGCATCGCCACCCAATTCGCGTTCGACGTGTCGTCTCGTATCGTCTAAAGTTTCTGGTTCAGGGACGAAAAATCAATCTAGCGAAGTCTTCTACCTCAGAAAAAATCCGTTCTCAACAGATTTTACCTAATTTATTGGTGAAATCGAAGCGTGTATGTTACACTTTTAGCAGCGCATGATATGCGCATCATACGAAAGGATTTTCTAAAAAACATTGTAAATTCAAATGGCTGGCTCTTTTGCAACTACGAATGTTCCAAATATACTATATATTTATAAACATCCTCATATAATTGATGTCAGATAGAAGATTTTTCTAGCGTCGTTTATAACGCTGCCATTACAAAAGCGCTGTGGTCTAATGACACTGTACAACAAAATAAAACATTTTTTTTTGACGTTCTGCCAATTGTAGAGAGGGAACTAAAACAAATATACGTGCAGCGGCGTTTTAAAAGATTACATGTGAAACTCATTTTACGGACTTTTTACAGCTTCATACTTCTGTGGTAAATCGGCATAGAAAATCGGTTGCTAATTACGTTTTTCGTATACGATATGTTCAGAATCAGTTGGCGGACCTTGTTATTTTTTAGCGTGTTTTACAGCGTAATTAAGGGGTTTTGAGGGACGGCAAATGCATCACTGGTCTTGCTTTCGGGAAAATCCGATTTCGTCTGTTTTTTTTATTAATTTTGCATATTTTGATGCCTGTATGGTACACATTTTTTTAAGAACCGCATGATATGCATACCCTCTCCGATGGAGAACAGCCCACTTAGATCAGAGCTTAGGCCCATTGTAATGCCACAAATATAAGCACTCAGGGTGTAGGTGGGAATAGAACCCGCACCTCCAGATTGATAAGACTAACGCTCATGTACTAGGCTTCGGAGGCACCCATGATACGGTTATCATACGATAGATTTTTCTGAGAATGCTTTAAATAAAATGGAAATTCAAAATCGCTGCCGATTCAAAACTGCGTGTGAGAAGAGAACGGAATATAAAACAGAAGTGCTATAATCACAGCATGGTAGGAAGCATCGCTTATAACGCTAAGCGCATAATAAATTTCTGCTCTGATAATTGTGAATAAAAAAAAATAAGTTACGTTGCAATTGAAATGTTCTTTATTTTGGTGTACTTCTGTAAAAGCTACAATATAATTTTTACATAATAATATCCAATCACAATTATGAAATTAAGTACCGCCCGCATTGGGATCTGTGATACATTTGTGTGGTCAAAACATTGAAAATTGTATTTTTTAACAAAATACTTCATTTTACAAGATTTATATCCGATATACATATATTTTTTTTCGTTTCAGATGCTGCTACTACTGGAAATTTTTGAAATCAACAAAGATAATTTTCTTCCATACACAATTAAAAATGAACACCATACTGGTGATAATTAAACCAGGTGGCATCATTGCGTCAGATAATTGTGAATTGAAGGTGGCGATGGTCGAAGTAGTCTGCACGTTGACTACAAAACGTAAAATTTTTCCTGCGTTCATAAAAATATTTCGCATTTTTTCTGAAGTGCATTTCTGTGTTTTGTGTCAGTTGTTGTCGCAAGGTTTCAGTGGCGGCGGCATAGTTACTGGTCACTGCACAGTAATGGCTTCAGCTGTATCCAATCCACAGGCACATCTGATTGCTGGTCCAAGTTAAGAAAAAAGAAACAAATTGTTTTTTTCTCTGCTTAAGTTTGCGACGTAAAATGTCAACATTTTATACAAACACATTCATGTACCTCTTCACACGTCATCAGTACTCTTTGTATCAACAGGGATGTAGTTGTAAAGTCATTAATATCATCATATTTAACCCGTCAGAGCTTAGGAAAATGCATACGAGAATAATTGTTACTGTCCAGATACTATTTTTTATTAGTAGCAAAAAGTGAGAAGCAATTTAATTTTCGTAATTTTATTGCAATCGATATTTTGTTAAAAAAAAACATATATTATTTGTGCTTAAATATTGCGAGTGCACATTTTTTAATTTTTTTCTCCGAACGCTTAATGCAGCCACCTTAGTAATTACATCATGATACTGTTCTAAAGCCAAATTTACACGATTGAAATTTTGTTCAAAATTGTTCTTCTAAATGCTTTCAACTCGAGTAAACAGCAAAATTTCTTCAAAATTTATTGATCAAAATTTATTGAACAAAACTTTTGAAGATTTTATTGATGCCGTGTAAATAAGCATCAAAATCGCATCTGGCAATATTGATAACTATAAATAATTTGACAGCATGTTCATTCTTTTGGTTCAATACATATCAGCTGTTTTTTTTTACATATGTTTGTTGCGTCAAGTGGCAATGTAAATGAATTTCTTAAAGAATAAAATTAAAATTAGTAAATTAATATGAGTTGGTAAGTATTACATATTTAATAACTATATATTTGTGGAATAATATATCAATATTTTTAAAAGTGATACCATAAATGATAATTTGCGCAACAATCGCAAGCAACAGAAAAAGGGGACAGGAAATGAACTGAGACTGTTCATAGAAATGGTTGAAGTACGCGAACCGATTTGGAATTATAAAATTGATGGGTACAGAAACCGAAATGAAAAGGAGAAGTGCTGGTCAGAAATTGCTGCTGCAACGAATCATTGCAAAGCCGACTGCAAAGCAGAATTTAACGCTGTGCGATCACGCTATAATGTAAAAAGTATTATAGTATATTGAAGGCGGAGCACAAAAAAATAAATAAATTTTTGAAACGTGTAAATAGATCATCAAAATAAATTTTCAAAATTATGATAAGAGTTCAAAATACCTTCAATCGTGTAAATCTAGCTTAAGAATGCCTTTCTTAATTGTAAATTAGAGTACAATATTTCTCCTGCCATATTCAGCAAAAAAAAATTTATTATTTACAAAAAGTTAATAAAATAGATTTCCATAAAAAATTTAATTTTTAAATCTGTAGCAGACAAAGAACCGGCAATCTTACTCGTATAAGACTGTCAAGAACCAACATTCCTACGTTGTGTAAGTCTGCACAACTTTGCAGTTCTTAGGATCATAATAGACATAATCCCCACTAGGATCATGCAGTTCCTGTATGTAGACGGTTGGATATGGACGCTAACTTGGAGCTGGTGCTGACTACTACAGTTCATGTTCTATTATTTTTCTTTACTTTCGATTTTGGGTTTCATGTTTTTGTGGTATGAAAACGGCACTATGTGCTAATTGACCCTCCGACGTAGGGTATCAAAATGTATTTGTATGTTTATTATTTATTTATTTCAATAAATAAAAATTAATTTTCAATTTACTGTGATGTCGACTGACGACTTTATATGCGTGATTTTTTTTGGAAATATTTTTATTTAATGTCAATTAACATTGATACATGACACAATTGTTATCCGAAATTCTTATTTTACAAAACTTTATGAATTGCTCATCACATAAAATTTTTTATGTCGCCCAGTTGATTTCAAAATCAAAACCGACATGAATTAAAGTGTAGAGTATTTGATAATTAATTGAACTCATAACTGTGATTTATTTGCATGGGCGAATGCATATAAAATGTGTGCCAAAATGAGTGTTTGGGTGTATTTCAAGTCACACGAATACATATACGCGAAAATGAGTATGCACATATCGTCATATGATTCCAAAAAAGCCCAAGTTATAAGAAATTCCAAATTGTTTTTTTCATTGATTTTGGTGCAGAGTATCAAAATACATGTTACTTCTAAATTTTGCAAGACCGGAATTAAAAATTAAATATCAACAAGATATAGAAATAGCTCAGTGCAAGCGTGGAAATTAGTTTGAAAGTGTTTTGCTTCTTATGACAACAACTGACACAAAGTCGCATAAAAGCACATCAGAGAAAATGCGAATGAGTCTGAAACTGTGGTACAGAATACAGGAAAATTTTTCGTTTTGTGGTCAACGTGCAGACTATTTCAGCCATCGCTACCCTCTTAGGGCCTTTATAAATTCATATGACGATACATATGTATGTATGTCTGCAATGTAACATGTCGCGCCATCTGTTGTGTTTTGGTCAATTTGAGTTGGAGTGTCTTCGAATTGTTATTGTTGTTTCACTGAAGTGGTTTGATAGTTCTTAGTGGAGGGATGGGGGATATCTACTTGCCGTAAATATCAAATATTCCAGCTTTTGTTTCTGTTTTTCTTGTTGTTTTCCGTTTACTTGTGTTTCATACACTATTCATTTGTTAGACGTCTACGACCCACTTCAAAGTGATTTACGATTTTGTGACACGCCTTTGCCGAGCTAAAAAGTTTTTGAGCCTTTAAATGGAAAAAGGAAAACGTACCAGCACCAGCACCAGCACCAGCACAATAGAAAACATTCTAAACATTTTCAAAATAAACTTTTATTAGAATTGAATGATTTTCAGTAAATGAAACGTACAAAATTCACTTTGGCAATAAAAGACAACTGTTTTGTTTTTCTGGGGAAACTTTTTTGCATTGAGAGCTGAATTGGAAGTTTCCTTTTGTAGTTGGATTACACAGTAAAATATGTACCACTAAACTTTAGTGGAGTATAAAGTGGCAGTATAGCAAGTAATTTGAATGGACATTGGACAATGACTGGAGGGGTGTGCTGAGTCCTTAAGGCAATGAGTAGGAGGAGATTTAATAGTAGAAATCTTTAAAAGAGGGAATTGTTGACCATTTTTATGATGCTCACAGCATGTAAGAGTCACAATAGTCCACTCACGTAAAAACGAAAGGGAACAATTTGACAAGTGTTGTCTTAATTTTGGGGCGCAAAAGCTTCAAATGTCATCCAAATGAAATTAAATAAGAAACTGTCCAGCATCTAAGGATTGCATGATAATGTAAGGAAAGAATCAGAGAACTACAGGAGTGAAGTGGTGTTTTATTTTCAACCAAAAGTGCCTGCCATTTCCTGCCCAATTTTGCCGTTTCCATTTCAAGCCATTTTACAGCTCTTTTAAAGGGAACAATGAAGTATAATTATTTATAAACATTCGGCAATGATACTCGTATTCTACACGCAGCTAAATAATTCTTTCGGTGGTTGAAGCAGCACAGAAATTATTTGTGATCGTTTTCTAATTCATCATTTCTTTGCTTAAAGATTCATGATATCGGAATAAAAATGAAATGTGGAAAACATATTATTAAAATATGAGAATGGTAGTGAAGTTAATTGCTGTGACATGAGAATAGATAGAAGAGTTTTGCGCTAGAAGCCTGAATGTGTGTTACAGCCCAGTAAACTTTTTGCTACATACATCTTCGATTTGAGACCAATGACAATGTAAGGAATACCCATCCAATGTCTGTATACAATTTCTATTTACATTTACACAGCGATGGCCTAAGCTGTAAGATTTATCCACCACAATATACATTGTAAGCGAAGGTTGGATGGGTCCAACACAATGTACATTGTAAGCGAATGTTGGATGGGTCCAACTTTTATGGTGAATTCGGTGTGCAATAAGATGTATCTGAATGCCATTGATCTTGGAATGAATTTTAACTATTGCATAGTTAAATTAGGAAGTTAATTTTTTTCAATATTTTAATTTTTACTGTTATATATATTATTAATATATATTATATTAATTGTTATAATATGAGAAATAAAAAATAATTAATTAATTATAAAAGCTACAGAAAATAATTGATGAAGTAATACATATGTATAAGTGTGAAATTTTGACAAAACACTTTAATTCAAATTTCCAAACTTTTCAAGAGAGCAAAAATGGAACAAAATGTTGAAAATTCAAATTATACTAAAATTTGTATTTATGAAAAATTACTTCAGAAAAAAGAACAAAATTCATAATTAAAACGAAATGACAATATGATACATTACAAAGCCATCCAAATCAGATGGTAATGCGATGCAAAATTTTTATTTGTGTTTGTTTTGATCTTCATTTCTAATAAACATTTAACTTTACAATTGGATGGGAAAAAGACAAATCCGAATCAGATGCGAGTTGTAAGGGCTTAACTATTTTCGTTTTATTTTCCCTATTGACATAATATTATACAATCGGATGGCTTTCAATTTGTAATGAGTAACCGGACTGCTGGGAGATGAATGATAGACAGTAATTTGGGATAAATGAATTTAAATAGTTATTACGTTTTTACGTTTATTTTTACAGCTTTTAAAAAAACTTTTGCACTGTTGTTGCCAAATCGTCAAACAATTATTTCCTTTCTGCTGGAGCGGGTTGTCTAAAACCCCAAGCAAATGCCTGGATTTTTTCTTTAATTTCACAATTTTTTCTATTTGTAGCTTAGTTGTATATTTCTCTCTTTTCCTTCCATATGTTTTCTTTCTCCAAAAATAATTTAAATAAATGAAACAAATATTAATTTTTTGTTTTCGACAATTTATATATTTTTTTAAATCTTTTGTTCCGCCATGCAAATGATGCCACAGCAACGAAAATGTTGCTTCAGCAGAAAAAAACTTTTCCGTAATTGCGAAACGGAGTGCATAAATAGACCCACTGTATAAAAAGTTTTCTCTCACGTAAACACCGATCATAATTTTATTCGCGCATGAAAGTACTTACATACTGATTACATATTTATTGTGATTTGATAGCGCTTCACTTTACTTGCTTCTTGCCCAAAAAAAAAAATCGTTCGATGATGCCATGCGCTGCATCATACAGATTTCTTCTTCAATTCTAATGGCTCCCTAAGGTGTTTTTTCTCTGTTTTTATAAGTTCTCATTGGAAAATTAATCGCTGGTGTAACGTTCTATTGTTAAATCTTCAGAAATTTTATCTAAAGAAATCTCAAGGACTTCTTAATATTCTAAACATTAGCAGCCGTATTAATAAAAATTTTAAAACGCATTTTAAAGCATTTTTAAGCAAAATTCATTAAAATGGTATTAATAAACGAATTTTAGCTTAAAATGCACATTTTAAAGCTTGTGTAAATATGGAAATTTTAAAATTGGTTCGACCCTGTTTTAAAGCTATTTTAAGATGTCATATTGTGCAGTGTTTGTTTTCATTGTGATTGTTATTTGTGAAAAAAAATTCGATCCAATTTTCCGAACGTTTGCGTTTGCAGTGCTTCTTTTGTTCCATTTTTATTGTTTTTTTTTATATTAATATTAATGTTACACAAAATTCAAATAAAACTAATGTTGACTAAGTAGTGATGTGTAAACAATCAAAACAAATAATATTAAACTCGTTATTCAAATACTCTTTTAACTGCAATTAAATAAGTCACTAAAATTGCAATCTTACCAAGCGATATTTTTACTGTTATTAGTTTTTTGATTAGTACATGTACAACTTATCATACATTTTTTATTCTATAAACAACAATATTCTTTTAAACACGACAATAAAACTATTTAGATACGATTAGTGCGTGAATTAATAATCACGGTTTTGCATCATTAGGAGTCAAGTGGTAAATAAAAAATCTAGGGCTGCCATCCTCATTTTTGAAAAACCTTAAAACGTATGTTAGTTAAAATACTGATTATTAATATGAATTTTTAAAAAACGTGTTTTAAGATTAAAAGGCGTTTTAACTAATATGAATTTTAAACCTTATTTAAGACTTTTTTTTATTAATACGGCTGTAGAAATTTAAATTTATTCTTTTACAGACCTGAGAAAACCTTTGATAGTCACAGAAGTAGCCTTAAGCCAACATGGAATATTTTGCTCTCCTCTTCTTAGGTACCGTTTGACTGTCTGTTAGCCAGTATCACTTTGCCGCCTTTTTAAATGTTTTCTTTTAGATAGAAGTTCAACAAATATCCTTTGGGACTCATTGTTGTTTGCTGTGGTTCGTTTTGAAAATGTTTTTTTTTTTCATTTTGTCAAAATGAAACAAAACAACATTCACCTTCTTTTCGTATTTTCTTGTTTTTAATGGTTAACTTTTTCTGGAGAAAAACACTTTCGTTTTTTTTTTTTTTTTGGTTAAGGCTTTATTGTTTCATAACTTGCACTGACTGCTGCTGTAAATGTTTGGATATTTTTTTGGGAATTCAAAATCCGTACATGAATGTACATGTGTTTTAAAAATTAATTTCTATGAGTTGTTTTTTTTTTGTTTCTGTTCTGTTCTATTTTATTTCATTGCTGTTTTGAAGACCATCATTAGTTTTAAGCAAATGAACTACATTTTGCCTAATATAACTTTAAAATAGACAAATGTATCTTAGAGATTTTATTTCATTTGTTTTTATTTTCTTATTTTTAATGATAAATGAAGCTTTAAAGAGAGTATGTTGTTACTAAACTTTAAAGAAACTAATGTACAATGGGATTATTTGCGGCGTTTCAAAGCAGTTACTCCAAACAATAATTTGTTTTACGATGTCTTAATTAAATGTCAAGAGCAAAGAAATACATACGTTTTGAAATCAATTATGTATTTAATTATGTCTAGTGTGAAATTATTATTTATTTACAAATATTTTGATTTGGCATAATAACTTTTTAGGAGGAGTAATAGTCAAGGATTGAATAATCAGCGCTGAGATCAAACGGTGGTTGCACACCGTTAAGCATATCAAGTAGAGAATTTTAACGACCTGTAGACAGGCTCGTATGGTGCTCAGGGAGGCCATTAGTCGTGCGGTGAGAGGTTGATCACGGCAAGGAAACTTCAGGTATCGTCGGAGAAGGATTTGGGTGCTTCAGGATTGTATCTGGCTGGCACATTGTATGTGTCTGTCCATCTTTGGCCTATGTTCGACAAGGGCGACGGGTAGACGAGAGAGGAACTTAGTTTGGGGCAAATGCCAGCGATAACTGGTGATTCGATAATGAGGCTGCAAGTCGAGAATTATCACTCAACTACCACACTTAAAAAAAGTCGTCATTTATACAAAGAGTATTTATATTAATACAGTGAAATTTGTAAATAAATGCCACCCAAAGATGCTCTTCATTCGATCAATGAAAAATGTTATTACATTTATGAACTATTTCTTTAGTTTAACAAAACATTTTCATATATAAAATGTAAATAGTTCATTGATATAATGATGTAACTACATACCATAAACGAAATTAATTCATAAAATTGATGAAAATTTTTATATATAGGAAGTAATATTGTTGTCATAAATGTAATGAAAATATTTCATCAATACAATGAAATATTCTTCAACAAACAAAATTTACTTACGTATCTACATACATATGTATGATTTTTTAATACTTATTTTTTAACCTTTTTTATTTTCAGAACAATCTATATCCCCAGAATGGTAAACACCGCCTGTGAGGCGAAGAATTTTTTTTTTTGTAATATTTCCTGATCGTTCACTTGTATTAAAGCGTGCGCTCGTGCCAACTCAGTTGAGTGTTGTACGAGCTTGGGCACAGACGTGTTTTGTTTTGCTGCGTTGCGTTGCTTATATGTATATAGATACGTTTGTCGCCTCTGAGACGAAGTTTACCAATAAAACTCTAAACACTTAGACGACAGCAGACAGCAAGCAGCAATATGTCGAAAATAAAATCCATGTGTTTAAATGAAAACGATTTTTTTGACGGCAGCACAACAGCATTTGCTGCTGCTGCCCACTTAGGCTATTTTCAATTTTGACGGGCAGCAATAAACAAATATAGTGTTGCCATTATATATATAAATTGGAAAAATAAGAACAAAAACTTTTTTTTAATATTAAACATAAAAGAACATTACAAAAATACAATATAGAAATAAATTTATGTGTTTTTATAGTTTTTCGTGATCAATAACTTTAATTTTATTCATTATAAAATATATGTATATGCGACATCCCTGAAATTTGTATTGCTAACATACACAGCTGTTCACTTTTAATTTCATAATATTTTGTTTATCGTTTGAGTTAATTTTATCTGAGCTATTTTAACAATTGTTGTGATAAAATTCACTAAATTTTCTTCACTTATTTTTTATATTTTTAAACTTTGAAGTAATTTTTAATATTTATAAAAACTTGAAATTGATTTACACATCAGCTGATTATTATGTTGTTGCTGTCTTCAAAATAATTATGAAGCTGACTTCAGAGCAGCATTTGAAGTTGGCAGCATTTGAAGCCGTGAAGTTGTGAAGTCTGCTGTCGTCTAAGTGTTTAGAGCTTAAAGGTAATTTCTTTGTTGGTGATAATACTGATGATGATACAGATGAACCTAGTATAAAAAAAAGGAAAAAGATCAATGTGCGCATTCTGTCCTCCAAGCGTATGGGCGTATATTTCTGCGCAAAATGCAAGAAAACTTATTGCTTAGAGCACAGATCACCAAATTGTTGGCAATGTGATGTAAAAAAGTAGGTGGAAAAACCACAAAGTTTATTTTGTCTAGCCCATTTTTTTTTAATTTTTAAGATTTATATTATTTTTTAATATGTTAATTAGATATAAGGTCTACAAGATACTAAAGTTTATTTTTTGATCTCAAAACGGATTTTTTTTTTTATTTTTTTTGTAAAATATCTATTCATACTACTGATAAAATATGTGATCTATAAATGTTACCAAAAAGATATTTAAGATATTTAAAAAATGAATTGTTTTTTGTTTATTTTTATTACTAAGCATGCAATAAATACGTTTTTGTTTTAATAAATTTTTGTTTTTTTAAAGGTAAAATGTGTGTTTTTTATAAAAGATTACCATTAAACAGCAAAAAAATATGTTTACCATTCTAGGGTTATACATATTATATTTCAAGCTCAAAGGTTCGTCTTTATGTTTATTTTTTTTTTTTATATACTTCGATATTTTGTTAATCGGTTAACATCTTCAAGAAAAATTTATCTATGTATGTTTTTTGTATCATTAAGCTGGTCTATATGTAGATTACTTTGAGGTTTATGCCAACTCATCAGTAGGTCTTCAAGCTAATTTCATGAAAAAACTAAAAAAAACGCATATGTTTATATAAAAACTCACAAAAAAATCTTTGAGAATTATCGACTATGCAAACAATCGTAAATTTATTATTTTATATCAAGAATATTTCTTTGTATTGCAGAAATACTTTCATTACATTTATGATACATAAAATTATAAATATAAAATAATTTTAAGTAAATTTTAGGTACAGTTTTTTTTTCACATGTATATAAAAGAAGTGATCGGCATTCTAAAGCCAATTCATTTTAGCTATGCTCTCATTAATTGAGCTGCTATGCTTACAAGTGTTAAAGCAACACATATTTACCCAGCAGTCCGGTTACTCATTACAAACTGAAAGCCATCCGATTGTATAATATTATGTCAATAGGGAAAATAAAGCGAAAATAGTTAAGCCCTTACAACTCGCATCTGATTCGGATTTGTCTTTTTCCCATCCAATTGTAAAGTTAAATGTTTATTAGAAATGAAGATCAAAACAAACACAAATAAAAATTTTGCATCGCATTACCATCTGATTTGGATGGCTTTGTAATGTATCATATTGTCATTTCGTTTTAATTATGAGTTTTGTTCTTTTTTCTGAAGTAATTTTTCCGTTATTCTTTCTTTTTCATTTTTATTATTATTCCAAAGTAAAATTTGTATCGAGTTCATAAGTGTTTTTTAAAGTGAAGTGTTGACATGCCTATTATATTAGCGTATAATTATGACGGGACGCAAAATAAGAAAGCATTTAAAGATTTTAAACTTTTAAATATGGCCATTTTCGGTAAATTCAGAATATTATATTTACAATAAATTGTCATACTAAACAATGTTATTTATTTATTTTCTATCCTTTAATTCAGAAGCTGCCAAGGGCGAAGGATCAAATGAAAAAGATTACCGAACAAACATTAGACATTGTTTCAAAGTGCATAAAGCCAGGCACTTCCGCAAACTTTCGTACAATAGAAAAATGGAGAAAAACTAAATAATCTACATATCATAAATACAAATTTTAAAGACGCTTCGTTTAGTATAATTTGAATTTTCAACATTTTGTTCTATTTTTGCTCTCTTGAAAAGTTTGGAAATTTGAATTAAAGTGTTTTGTCAAAATTTCACACTTATATGTACATATGTATTACTTTATCAATTATTTTCTTTAACTTTTATAATTAATTAATTATTTTTTATTTCTCATATTATAACAATTAATTTAATATATATTAATAATATATATAACAATAAAAATTTAAAATATTGAAAAAAATTAAGTTCCTAATTTAATTATGCAAGAGTTAAAATTCATTCCAAGATCAATGGCATTCAGATACATCTTATTGCACTCCGAATTTACCATAATAGTTGGACCCATCCAACATTCGCTTACAATGTATATTGTGTTGGATAAATCTTACAGCCTAGGCTATCGCTGTGTAAATGTAAATAGAAATTGTATACAGACATTGGATGGGTCTTGCTTACATTGTCATTGGTCTCAAATCGAAGATGTATGTAGCAAAAAGTGCACTGGGTAATGTTTTATAGGAACTCACAGTATGCGCACTTAGAGACTGTAAGTAAAACTTACGTACCGTTGGTAATAAAGGTTAATTTCTTGCACATAATTTCTTCGTAACGTTAGCACACTACAAGGCTGAGAAAACTCCCGAGCTACTCGGTTTGCAGCACTGTAGATCATCGCGCTGTGTTTATGATGCAAACATGACGTTTTATGCCGATGAAAAATAAAAACGTAATATTGCTATGAGGGATTATTTAGAGAAAAATGTAAATATTTGCAAATTATTTTACTTTTTATAAGAATTTAATGAATTAAAAAAAACAATTGAAATGAAATCCTACCGAAGAATTGGCATTTATTGAAATTTATCAAACGAAATGTATATATACGTACAATTTACGTATCGTTGGTATTAACGTATTATAAAATATCGTTATGGTTCTAGGGTTAAGTAAACAAAATCACGATGCTTTTATCATAAATTTATTAAAAATAAAATTGGTTTAGACTTTGTAAATATATTCATTAATGTTATGAACTATGAAAAACTTATGATGAGCAGAGAATACAAGATGTCATGTATCTAATGTAATTGTTCACTTTCATCTTAATATTAAAAAACATGTCATTATTTTAATAAAAAAAATTTTTTTAGGGCACAAGGGGATTGTATTGTATTAATGGCATTACCCTTACACTAAAAATCAACATGTTAATAAGGTCTATTGAACTCAGGGCAGATTTTTTTTTTATCTTGCACCAGCACTCAGTAGATGGCCCCTCCACATGCGATACATTGTACTAGAACTACATGAAACTGATAGTTAGAGAAATGACAGAAGGTGAAGCTTCACTATCTTACAACTGTACTTTTGAACGTTCTTTGTTTTATGGCAGTGTTGAACCGAGGTTAAAAAATATACAAATAAGGCCTTCCTTAAAAACTACTTTTGATCTACTTCCGAAATATCAATAACTCTATATTCCCAACTTCTCAGGAGTTATTAAGAACAACACCCAGAAAATTAATATAAAAATTATTTTATTTTTATTTGCTTATTTTTATATTTTTACATATGTAGAAAACTTTCGACTTGATTATGTATTTAATCATAAACCAAATGAAATAATAAAAAATACAATTCAATTGCATTTGATAAAAAAAATCATATATATGAAATTAAATTAGATTTTTTTTTAAAATTGGAACTTATCATAACCTCCTTTTTTATTAATTTATAAATTATAAATAAAATGTATAAAAATATTCGCTTTCAAATAGATGGCATTATGTTGCAAATTTCACGATACGCAAAGATATTTTGTTTTCATTGAATTTAGTCAAACGATATAAAACATGTATTTGCAAACAAACAAATAAAACTAAATGCATAATTAATTTAAATATATTTAGATTTAATAAAAAGTATTTAATTAGTACTGCATATAAAACGATTTGCTGCACATTTAATTGAGAGAAATAATCAACTTAAACACCACCCCATAATTTTCAACAATAACAATTTTAAGCACAAAAAACCCTTCTACGTCTAATTAGAAAACATTTATAGCTCAATTAAATTGTCAAAAAAAAAGTCACCGTTACAAAAACTTACACACACACACACACACCTAGAAAAAAAAATATCTGTATTGGCACGTTACAATTAAATGTTGAAATGCAAAACGAAAACTAAAATGGTGAAAATTAAACCATTTAATGATGATGGTGATAATAAAGTCAATGGCGATGACAATGAGGCGACATTTTAAACACACACAACTAAACACATACTTTAGTGTGAATCCATTCGAATTACGTAGCAACAATTACTGTTCTGAACTTTATTTAACGTGGCAGAAATTTTATTTTCAATTTTTTTCTTTTTTAATTTGTTGCCATTTTAATTAAAAAGCGCAATAATAAAAATAAAATTAATTAAACAAATTTATACAAGGACAAGAGTTTGAAGAGGACTTCAAACAAATGGAACAGTAAAACAAGAAAAAAGAAAAAAATTTATGTGAAGAACAAAACGCAACAACACGTCAACACCCCGAACAACAATAAAAACAAAAATTTATGACAAAAGAACAAGTGGCTTGCTTATTCAAATTGAAATGACAACTTGTATAATTAAAAGTTGAATGGCTTGAAAAAACACAAAAGAAATAAATTCAACTTTTGGGTTGAAGTATCAATTAAAAATATTTTACAGAATGATAAATGAGAGTTTTATTGAGTTTGAATAAAATAGAAGTAAGCAGCAGACTGTAGTAGTTGCTTTTTGAATTTATTAAGGCGAAAATAATAATTGGACAATATTTTCTATCAAATATGAAAATCGTTCAATAATATTAAAAACGAAGAAATTGTATAAGGTCACTGAAAACACATAATAAAAAAAAATTATTGATCAAATCTAAAAATTTCTATGTCCGACCAGCGCCGGGCATAAAATTAATTTGCACTATTGTAGAGTTAAGCGTTCACAATGCTGAAGTCTGGATGACAGCTTTCGAGTGCCGGGCTTTTAAATGAGTGTACCCATGATACTCGAATATGTTGTGTGCGGTGTTGCCAATTTTTTTTTTCAAAAATCTTCATATCGACGAAAAAAAATTTTATTTTTCTATCAAAATCAGTTAAGATATTTATTTCCATACATTACATTTGTAAATATTTTATACTCGGAGTAATATTATATATTTCGTTAACTTCAGTCGTAAAGGAGGTAAGTCATAATATTTTGAAAATTCAGTTTTTGATACAAGACAATCAAACAAAATACGACGTTTACAGGAAAAAACCCTGAATATTTATTATCTAGTTGTTGTTTTTCAATGATATGTAAATAAAAAGAGCTAAGAAATTTTAAATTAAAAAAATTTAAAATAAATTAACTGAATTTATTTTTGGTAATATCTCTTTTTATATATGATTCTAATTTTAAAATTGTGCTTTTTCCCAAAAAAATATGTTTGAAATGTATTATTACATACTTCATGATATTCTCATAAAGTATTTTTTTATAAAAGAGGAAAGCATTTTCACATAGTATTATTGCGCTAATGCTTACTTAGCTTCTCAGTGGATTTTTCCTAATTTCCAAGATTCTTATGTTCCAAATGCAACTAATCCATCGGAAATTAGGTTGAATATTGAACACAAAACCATAAATCCATAAACAAAAACATAACAATCCATGAGTTTACTTTTTTTTATTACACATTCATATTTCTATTTTTAGATTTTTCTTATCATCATTTTGTGTTCGGTATTCAACATTAATTCTCGATTGATTAGTTGAATTTTGAACAATTTTGAAATTATAATCTTAAATTAAAAATAAAGTTTTTTCCTTCTCCTGTAAAATTTATTAAATTGGATTTAGCTCATTTACGACTGAAGGTAACGATTTGTTTATGAAAATTTTTTATAGATTTCTTTTAATTGTTCAAAATTTTGGTTCGTATATCTAATTGCGGTATCTAATTAGTTTCTTATTTTCGCATATTGCATAACAATTTTTTAAACAACGAAAAGCTGTAGAAGCATTTGAAACGATTTTATATCTTAAAACATTTCAATGATTTGTTCACACAATAAATTGTATTCTTTAAACGTGAAATGAGAAAATTTTCGCCATTCGTCATGTATTATTGGATATTATTCGTATCAATGACATTTGTAAAAATTTCACTGATTGAGAAATACTTTCATCAGCAGGTTTAATGAACAGGAACTCTAATTAATGGCCTAAAATTACGAAATATCATATTTTTAAGCTAAAAAAAAACTTTTAACCTTTTTGAGATCTCAAAAAACCTAGAAAATAAGATAAATCTTCACATATAATATAATAAGTCTCCTTGACATCAGAGACGTTACAACACTGCTACAAAAACAAGCAGCGTGCAAAAAGCAGTGTTGTAAGATAGTGAAGCTTCACCTCCTATCATTTCTCCTACAATCCCTTTCCTCTAGTTCCAGCACAATGCACCGCATGTGTAGGGGTTATCTGCTGAGTGCGGGTACAAGATAAAAAAAAAAAATCTTAACATATGGTAACACTGGTTGTGTGATAGAGAATTTGCAAGCAGCCCAAATTTCTTCAACTATTTACATATATGCATATTTGTATGGTGACCAGTGACATATCTACATGCTTATGTTTATTTTTGAGTTTTTAGAAGCGTTCTGTTGCCATTCGCAGAATGTCGTTTTGTTGCCTTTGGAATTTTTCTTTGCGAAAAGTTACCCATAACTGAATATTAGCTATCGGAAAATATAAATTCCACTAAAAAAATATCGGCGAAAAAAATAGTTCTTTAGTTGCCCTAATATGACACAATTACTTCCTTTTTTCTTATTGTTTAATTAAAAGCCTACGCAAAATTTAAATTTATGAAATGGAATTTCTAAAGTATTTGTGCTGATAATACTTTTTTCAAATTCCTTAAAAAAATTGTGTCATTTTTTTAATGGCACCATTCCTCCACCCAAAAAAATAAAAATAATGAAGAAAGAAAAAAGTACATAAATAAATAAATTTGAACAAAAAAGACACACCCAAAAGCATACACCCCCAGAAATAAAACTGTAAATGTTTGTTTATATATTCGCTGGAGTACTGCTTACGAGAGTATGAGTTCAAATAGGAGAACGCCAATTGAGTACTTGCTCATACACATATTGTATCTGCATGTACGTATTGCTTGTGTGTACATCCGAGAAAGTGCGTGTTAGAAACTCATAAAAAAAGGAATTACAAAAAATTACTAAACAAACCTCATTCTACAAAGAAAGTTAAAGCAGCAAAGTTATTAAATGCGAATGAGAAGTAGGCGAATAAGATTAGTACTCATGCATGCCAAGACAT